>OY728123.1:1868062191-1873062191 GCA_963277665.1 Viscum album | reverse complement strand
GGTTTACCTAATAAAGTTCCCCAAAAAATTCTCTTTTTGTGATTAGAGGCACCCCTAGTCAATGTTCATGAACCGTATTCATAAAGTTCCCGATCTCCATAATCCTACAAGGCCATCATAAATGTAAGGCCAGTGTCCTGTGGTCACCTTTTCTTGGATATGCATATCATGCCCCGGTGGATCTGCATACGTCGCTCACAAAAATGGCCATAAATAAAACATAAATTCATCCCCTGGAGAGTCCTTTACAACCTTCATATGCTCAAATAACATTCACAACCCCTAGATTTGGAAATATCTTGGGTAGTAGCTTATGTACCTCATTATTCTAATGTGCCCCTGACACAAAAAGGACTTTAACTAGACTGAAATCTTGCTAGATCTCCCTCACACGACTAAGAAACGTGTAGGAACAATTACCCACTCATGGCTGATAGGAATGTTCCTAATGTTCTCATACCACACTACTCAAGCCAGCCACCTATTATGGCTCCCAACATCAAGATAAATCCAAAATGTTGAAAATCCCACCAGGCCATTAGATATGAAAGGACAATGTCCCAGGGAAACCTTTGATTGACTATGCACATCATGCCCTGGTGGCTCTACAGATGTCACCAACAAAAATGGTCTTCAATTAAAGGTACGTTAGTCTCTAGGAGAGTCCTTTCCTACCTATATGCATATTAAGTAGATCTTGAGCCTCATTCACATCCAAAATCCACAAATACATAGTAAAGAAAAATCCCTAACCCATGTCTAAAGGATACTAGGACATTCCCGACTAATATTCCCAAGTCATGGCCTAACCCTGTTATATTTTTTCAAATCTATTCAACATAAAACATCAGTATCATGTTTCATTGGTAGGACTGTGAACTGATAGAAAAAAAGAGACGTTATTCTCACTAGAGGGAAAATCCTCCAAAGGAACCTCTGAGAAAATGTTTAGTATCACTTCGCTAAAAAAACACATTGAGGAATCAGAAAAGGTGCAATGCTTGTTAGGTCAGAAACCCGCAAAGGGTGCCTGAAGAAAAATCCATGTTATACCCACTAAGACCATGTCAAGCAGGCTTGGGAAAAAAAATTAAATTAGTGTGATAATAAAAAAGACATAACAGTTCGTGAGGTATTCCATTCATCCCTGACAATAGTCGAACTACGCTCGCTGAGTCCCTTGGCTCAGAAAAATATTAAAGATCGATTTGGTTATCTCAGTTTACTGATTTTAAGTCATGGTTTAAAATTAACACTTGATTGAAATGATGGTGATATGAATAGACAAATAAGAGATATTTAAAATCCAAATCTATTTCATCAGTTTCATAAAAAATGGAGGAACATCCCCAATTCAAAGTCTATCTAGAGTAAAAGGGGGGGGGAGGGTAAATGTTGTAATTTGGGAAAAAACTATAATAGGGACCGATTCACCCTTTCAAAAATGATGACGAGTGATTGTCGTGGGCTTTCAATGGTTTTTTCCAAAGAAGTTCTTTACTCTATTTTGGCTTTGACCGATGGACGCACACACTCCAGGACATCTTTAAAGCCCCAAAATTTCTTTTGGATGGCTTTATAATTGGCACGTGTAGAGGCTAGTTTCTCCCTCAAATTGGCTATGTGGGCTTCGCACTCCTATAACACATCCTCTTGATCTACCACCAAATAATGGGCCTTCCCCTCCATGACCGTTACATGATCAAATTATTCCGAAATATCTCAGAAGGTTGCCACCTAGTGATGGGAAGAATTAAACATGGCCAGCTTGTCCTCACATGAGGTGAGGTATTCTCAAGAACTAGAAATTTGGTAAATAAGAATGTGAATGTTATTCTAATAAAATCCTCCAGAACCCTTCTCGTCAAATAACCACTGAAAATTATCACCCTCATCAGTGAAATTGGCTAGGGGTGTCTCCATGACATGGGAACATATCTGGCGGCATGCCTCTTTGTACGCTGTCGGGTGTCTCACCACGACACCAAAACATCAGTCCTCTCATGCTGCCACGTGTTTGTAATCGGGAAGTGTCATCATTGGAGTGGGGAGGGACCTAAAGATAGTCACCCAAAGCCGGAGACTCACTTTTCACTTATATGGATCAGCCACTGGAGTCGGATGTAGAGGACTGACTGTGGTTTCTGGGGGGAATGGTGATGCTCAGCTGGTTCCCATCTCATCAAGGTCATGAGAAATATCCACAGGAGGGGGGTTGTCTGAATTTCTCCCCACTAAAATGGGTCGTACTAATGAAACCCCACACAAATTCTTTTGATGATAGATCAATCAACTTCTCACTATGAGATCTGGAGTAGGAGTTGTATCCATCTTGGTTACTGAAGGGATATAAGTAGAAGGTGTGGCTGTTGCACCTCTCGTGAAGAAGGGAATGTGTGGTGTTGTTTTGGGGCAGTAATGAGATAAGAAATGGTCAAGGGTGTTTGTACATTCCAAACTTGTTCTTTCAGCATCCTCGTCAGGTAACAATTGACCCATAGTTGGGAATAATCCAATGATCGAAAGGTGGGCCCTGTCATGTTAGGAATGATAATCTCTCTAGTAGCACCTTCATGAATCATCATAAGCCACAATTGATGGAGAACCATAGGATAATATTCTTCCCTTAGTCGAATAACTGAAATAAGTGAAGTCTGTTGAAGGTATCCAAATTGCTTGGCAGACCGGTAGGGGATGTATAGTTCACAAATAACTACTCGTTCTACATGGGCAGTAAGAATCCCGTCCCAATTATTTATGAGATATGAACATTCCTCCAAGGAAAAACCCCTGTGACATCTCAATGATCCATGAGTGGTAGGATGTGGTGAAAAAAATAAATGAGAGGCATCATTCCACAGGCTGACCACATTGGTAACAGTCAGAGTCCGGGGATAAACAACAGAAATGATGAGAAGAGCCGGATGAAGGTCAGAATGGGTTACTTGTGCAGTATGCTGATATTCATAACAAGGGAATTGTTCTGCCATCCACTTGTATTGTAAATTGAAGAGTCAATTGAGATGATGTGGAGACCTGCCTTTTTGAATCTATCCTAACAATTGATAAATATCGGAGAGGGTAGGAAGGGACAAATTAATCAGTTGACCCTCCTCCATTATTGCCTCCATCATTAAGGTATTGTACCAAACCCCATTGTATTTGTTAAAGGAAGTGAAGATACGTCCACTTAAGAACGTTTCAAAGAACCCAGCTAGTCTAAGCGTAGGTAAAATGTCAAGATGAAGCTCATATCCCCATGTTTCATTCCATCCTGCTTCAAGGGTATCACAATATGACCCTGGAGTTTGGTGGCACAGATGGGTTGGGTGAGTTCGACTGTGGCACGCCTTTGGATTTGGCTCCTTCATCTACAAGAATAACTTTATGCACACTTTGAATGGGTCAAGGGAACGAGCTTCAAGGTGATGATCCATTGATCCCACTGCCACGACCAGTAAACTCTCTATTAAAGGATACACATGATCAGTGTCATTCCATGTGGTGGACACTTGGAGAAACTTTTCATACATCTATTTAAGGACAACGAGACCACCTAGTTGGTAGTTGTCCCACATATTGATCCCCACCTCACCATGTAGTAGATGAATGGTGTTGGTACTCAAACACCAGTGACTCAGCAATTATAAAAGGAATTTTCCTAGAGAGAAGGTTGAAAACTAAGACACCCATGCTACCTGGTGCAAGCCCATCGCTTATAACTGATTAGGGAACTCTAGATAGGTCTGATGCACCCAAAACGCTCATTCCCACTCATTAGAGAAACATCCTCTAGACTGCAACTCTGACTTGGTGATCTTCCCACCATTAGAATTTTCTCATGAAATGCTGATAATGGATGGGTATTCTCGGATGTCTATTCTTGGGACACCATTGTGGCACCTAAAGTTGCAATGAGTGCATGACGAATCTCACAATATGAAAAAACATTCTTGAGTATGAGTGGAGATGAATTATCCTGTTGGGGAAATGATGACATAATCATGATCTTGTGGTGCCTCTAAAAGGATGATAGGGATGCCAGGTCTAGGAAATGTTATAGGCATGTCAGCAGGAAGAATAAATCCATAAAGTGGGAACTGTATGGACAACGGGTAAGCTAGAAGGTCTGGCATCAAGAAGACCGTCAGAAAGCTGTCATGGGTAATGATGTGGGTTTGAAGATTATCATCACCACTCATTTCCATGGAGTCCATTGTCTTCATTGATTTTTCAGTAGCCTGTGAATCATCCATTGTAACCTTCACCGAAATATCTAAGAGCTGATGAGTAGTCAATCTGATAAAAATTATTGGGAAGAGGCTATGGAAAAATGGCGAAAGGACTTAAAACATGTCCAAAAAAAGCCTCCAAATACCGTTCATAAAAATGGTATGTAGAAAAATCATTCCACGTACATCATAACATGTAGAAGCTACTCTGACAATAGTTGTGGTATGCGAATACTACACACCGCAAACAACCATGGTACATGGAATGACTGTGAGGCGAAGGCCCACGAACCACTGGCCGATGAACTGAATGATCCACAAAATGTAGAAACCGTGAACCTTGACCTCGGTTAAGTTTATGTTTAGAAGTTTTGGATTAATATCTTAGTCCGTATTAATAGTTTTTCAGGTTCAGTTTGCTGATTCATGTTCGGTATATGAACAAGTCAGCCGCGTAGCCTTCTTCCACATTGAATCTAGATTTTATGTTTTAAATTTCCATAGTACTGTTCATGGAATCCAAAATGTGGTATACAGATGGGGAAATGTCAAGGAAACTAGTTTGAAAAACATACAGATTAGTTTGCAAACATAGTTTTCGCATGGAGGACAATACGCAAAAGTGAAGGAGGATGAAGAAATTAGAGTTCTTTTCACCATGAGAAACATTAAAATAAAAATGAAATGGGCCCCTATATATAGGTGTGGTCCCCATATACATGGTATACCTATTATACCGTGAACCATTTCAGTTTAGGACTACTTCTACATTGTAATAGTTCCATTTTAATTTTGAACAGACACTATTCCAATGAGGGGAATTTGTATGGTCCTGAAAATCCTGCTAAGGATAAGAAATACCCTCGAAATTGCTCTGTAGAAGGAATCAGTCACTTCTATATGTTTATCAAGGAAAAGGGACTCAAATTGAGTTGAGTTTCTTTGAAGGCACTTGAATAAATTCCATATTTCAAAGCTCCTACACACCATCACTGATAAAGGTATTCAAAGAAGATGGATTGCGAACCGCTAGGTATGCGGGACGGTCTACAAACTGCGGGCCCACAAAACGATGGCTAGCGAGCAGAGAAAATCGTGACCTACGTCAACTGAAGGATTTCTACACCAAAGGCCATCCATGTACTATACTGCAAACCCCTCATTTCATGGATTAAGTTAACAAGAAGGGTTTTTCAAACCATTATAAAAAACCAAAGTCTTCGCAAACCCTGATTGACCAAGTATTCCACGGGTGAGAAAATTGCTTCAATGTGCCTCTAAAAATGGTGTCCCGTGCCCAGTACATATGATAACCATGATTATCTATAAAAGGAGAACAATAGAAGAATAGATAAGGGATAGAGGAGACAAATAGAGGGAAGGTTAGGAGACAAAAGCTCGAAGAAAACTCATAGGTTTCACTCTAGATTCCATCTTGTTTCATCAGTGAAGCACGTGCCACGAACCACTTCCTCCAAAGGTATAGCCAGCTAAGAACCATGTAAATACGGGAATTGAATAATAATATTGAACTGAGAACCCAAATGGTAAATAGTGAACTAAATACTTCTCACAGATGAATTTCATGTGAATGGTAATTTGCCCGACCACCATTCATTATGGTGCTCCGTGTAGCGTACCGCTACGTTGAATGAACCTGGCGCCACATACCAAATCGGTACACAGATAAAACCTAATGGGTTATGGTAATCAATGTACCCCTTTGGTATGTGGTTAGCGATATCCATGATGATGTACCAGAATAGTACATGGATGACCCTCCTACCGGCAAACCACTACGGTATGTGTAGCCTTCCCCATTCAGTATGAGAAACCAGTACACAGAATGGGGTTTTTTGGGTATTGTTCCTCCCAGTAGCAACCTAACCACTCCATTACCATCTAGTCCTCCATAATACCTCCAGAAAACAGTCCTCTGGTGCTAGGATAAAGCCTCCTCTAAATCCACCAAACTCGTATGATCAGACCATCAGGTGTATCAGCGTTCCCTATTGAGTCTACATACCCCCAGTAAGAAGAGTCATGAAGGCCCTCCCAAAAAAGGTGTGGGATTTGGGAATTGTTGTAAGGATACATTTGCACTTTAACATGATGTACAACCTTGGTATGACAATGTGAACATCCCCATTCTTGGGATTAGGGGTGAACACTTGTTTTTCCATTCAATAAGAAATAGTGATCAGCCGAACGAGTTATGTTCTCTCCCCCCTTTAATGAGGATGAAACTCCTCCCCTTCCCAGAACATGCTTCGGGGACCTCCCACTGAGGTAAGTCGCCAATATTCCAAGGCAGGGCCACATGAACTTTTATGCCATTTCATGTGGAAAGGTTCATCGCTCCACACCCTAGAGAACAATTGGGCCGACCTCTTCCTCTGTGGGATCTCCCTCCCCCAACAAAAGGGTAGGAGGCATGTGCATTCTTGAATATATCAAATCCACTTGTTTATCACACCGAGTATGAATCAGGTGGTCTTATAGTTTCATAAGTATTACAACATCATTAAATAATTCTACCTATGAGAAATCTGATTACCCAATTAGGATACATAGGATGTCTACTAGAAGGCTTGAGCTTAAAAGGGTGCCTATTCCCAAAAGGACCAAAAAATAATGTATATCTAATGGGATGATTCCATGGGTATGTCCCACACATTATGAACTATGAGAACTCTAATTCCTGACCAAATTAGGATACATTGGACACATGCCCGAAGGCCCGAACTCAAAAGGGTGCCAATTCAAAAAGGGCCCACCCAATCATGTCCCATAAAATGGGCTGCTTCCATGCGTAAGTCCCACATATTTTGAACTATGAGAGCTCTGATTGATAACCAAATCAGGATACATAGGACACTTTCCAGAAGTCCTGAGCTCAAAAGGGTGCCCATTCTAAAAGGGTCCACCCAATCATATGCATCAAATGGGAAGCTTCAATGCGTAATCCCCAGACAATATGAACTATGTGGGTTCTGATTCCTCTCTCGAGGATACGTAGGACACCCTCCTTATGGGACTGATCCCAATATCAAGTCAAACTTCATCCCCCTGGATGGTGATAAACTCTAAATCACCTTATAATATGGCTAAGTTAGCATCACCTCCATAGAATCAAATTTAGGCATTCTTACGATGATTTTGCAAACCAAGGGTAGCCCATGGACACACTCTTTGGGAAAGAACCATGGAATCATGAACATATGAACATGAATTAAATTTATAAGAGAGTCCCATAATAGGAAAAAATCCTCCCCCAAAAGGGTGCGATGAGTGTGACTTCCCATCCTCTCAACCAATGGAGACCTCAAGTGTCGTTGTCCAAATCATCAGCCGACGAGTGCCTACCATTGGTATGTAGGTCCATGAATCATGGATACTAGGGATGTTGGACATTCTAGGATCCACGAATAAACTTTTTAGAGACCATATGAGGAATTTATATCCTATAAGGACTGGTTTCATGAGTTCATGACCCCCATGAAATCACCTTATGGGACCAACAATTTCCCCACAAGGTTAACTCAAGCTTCTTTAAAGGATAATGATGCTGAACAAGTTGAATCAAACGAATGGTAAATTCGATGAGAGCCTTTCTCTGTAGAAAATGGGACTGTTGATGATCCTCATTGTGCTATCTTCACACCACCCGTAAACATGCTACCACAGATGGGGAACATTAGAATTGTATGATTTTAAATGTTATTCTTATGTTTCCATACCCTTATGTTCATTTTATACTCAACTGATCATTAGTATATCCCTTTTACCTTTATTATAATTTGAGATAACCATTTATTATGTTTATTTTCCACCATTTATAATGAATGGTAATAAGTATTATATGTTTAATAAGTTTGATATTTATGATGTAATCTGTGGCATATGATATAGATCTTTTATGTACTAGTCTTTTAATTGTCTATGTTTCAAATGAAATAAACGTATATGATTATGGAATGGATATTTATGTTATTTAATTAATATTAATATATTAATATGTGATATATGTATAAAAATCATGGGTTTCTATAGTTGGTATCACTGAAAGGTTTGGTGAATGTTGGGAAACTAGGACGTGAAGACATTTGTAATAAAACTTTGGGTAAGTCTATGTATAGGTTAACATCTTAAAAATGTTTTGTTATAATATACAGAAAGAAAAAAAAATTTAAATAGGATAATTGGGATGGGAAATTTTCCAAAAAAAATATCCTTGTAAAATTGTTGTACCACTTATCACCTTTAAAGTAATTTTTTTTATCCTTAATGTATAAAAAATGTGTTATCGCGGTTAAGGTTAAAATCGGTTAACAAAGGGATTAAAACAAATGGTAAGGTTTAGAATGAAAATTAAACATTTATAAGTTTGATTAGTTGAGAATATTTTACCTTATAATTTTTTATATTTAAAATTATGTACATTTGGTGACACTTGACAAGATAATGATTTATATTACATTTATATCTTATAAGTAATTCAAAGTGTGTACTTTATCTTTCTAATAAAAGCGCATCACATTTACTTTCTTATTTATACCTCATGTGTCACATATATCTACCAATAAATACCCATATCCATTATAAACCTCCCCCAAGACATATTTTCTCTACTCTCATCAAAGTATAATGCTAAATGGCTTAAGGTGTCATCCAAATGTGGTTTTCAGAAGAAGAGGTATAACTCTTAATCGAGTGTTTTAATTTTATTTCCTATTAAATGTATTTATAATATTATAAAAAAAATTAAATATAATATAATAATTATCCTATATATATTTAAATTTAAATATTTTTCTTCCATACCCATTATTCTATTCTTTTCCATCAAAATAAAACAAAAAATATCACTCATGTGGACATATGACCTACTATCTCGACATAACAATTTACTTTTTTCATCTCTTTATTACATGAATGGTTATAAAGTTGTAATTAATGAATATTTATAATATTTTTAACATAATTATGATTCTATAGATATATGATATCATCAAACCGATTACCCTTCAACTGGTTGGGAAATTATAACATTGCTTATGAAAATGTGTGGACTACCACCTCTATGAAATTGTGTGATTCAGTTTTCTATTGCAAAATTACTGGGATGGATATAAAATTATATAAAAATAATATAACTTTAATTCATTATAATTTTATAATTATTTATATTAGTAACCCATGATCAAGGTGAAATTATTGGAACCATGGAATAAAAACATACATGAAAAACAAAACCGTTAGCACAGAAAATAATTATGTTACTAAAGAAATTCCAATTAACAGATGGTGATATATTTAGATTTAATAATATAAGATGTTATATGTATTAATATCTTCTATTATTAGTGATTTAAAATAAAAAATCATTTTATGGGATGGCCAAATACCTATGACTAAGTAGAGACCTATGTTATGGGATTTCTCAGCCTAATTTACATTTGTTGATACTTCTACCATTTTCACCACATGTTTTCTTTCTTTTTTGGTGTGAAATACCATATGGATATATTTTAATATTAATATAATGAAAAGTAAGGTTTTAAATCCATTTCATGTTTTATTCATCACCACTCTTTTGTTTCAAAAGTTACAATTGATGATAGGGATTTTCTTTTAAAATGTTGTTTTAAAGGTTTTGATCTCTTTCTCCTCCATATAAATTTTATATTAAATTCTTTAATAATGTTATTATTAATGACTAAATTGGTTATAAAGGTCATTTTAAAATAGATTTTACTTTTTTTAGTTTTAAAAATTAATCTTGTCAACATTTTCTATAAGGGTTATTTTCATCTTTTTAGAAAGGTAAAAGAAGATTATTTCTTAATGCATATGGCTCAGACATACTTTCAACCCATATTATGAATTATAAATTATAGAATATACATTATAATTATGAATTTAAATTTTAAAATAAATTTTTTTCACAATATTAATGGAATAATTATTGATAATGATATCAAACTAAATTATATTAGTTTATTAAAGAAATTAAAGGATGTTTAAAAAGTGATTTATAATTCCATTACTACATGAGTTCAAAATTAATTCATTTTTAATGATTTAATTTTTTATAATTCCATTTTTATACAATAAATACTTCATTTAATACCATTTATGGTCTTATATCATCCTTTACTAATAACAGATAAAAAATTAATTTGAGATCATTTATTTTCTTATGATGATGTTCTCTATCACTCTCCAAAACCAATTAGAAAAACTTTTTACTCTTCATGTTCATATTTACAAAATAATCGATGAATTAATTGTGATTTTTTTAATTTTATATTGAATTAACCTAATTCTATTTCATTATATGGTTTTAGTTGAAGGAATATTGTTCTTAACATTTTCTTATTTACTGTGGAAATATTAATGTTTCGTGTACATGATTCAATATGGATAATTGTTGACTTGTGAGAAATTTTGAGAATGAATTTTATTTATCATTAAAAATATAAGGATTAGATAGAATGTGTATGTGATGGGTGGAGCATAGTTATATATAACTCCTCGATGCATCAGAAGGTCCCATTAGATAAAAGGGGTGGCCATATTAGATGGGTATTTGGTTTACGCCTACCCATTATAAAGGATGATGTCTTGGTTGAGGGGACTTGATGGTTTGATTCATGATAACTTGGATAAGGCCTTGATTTAATATTTATGATTGTAAATATTTCGGCATTTATTTTTTTTAAATCATTTCTCTTTATCCATGTAACTTTTTAATGATATTATTCATCAATGTACATTGAAATAAATTTATTAAATGAAATGAGATGCTTTTTATTATCTAATATACTATATTATTTATGTTTTTTCTACCTAATGATTGTAATTAAAGTAAACTTTTCCTTAATGAGAATTTTAATCTCACAATTTATTATGGTACTATTTTCCTGGGATACGATGAACGAATCATTGAAGAATCTTCCATGATACAATAATTTTTATGCTATGTTTCATTTTACAGATTTAATAAAGAAATAATGTATGCATCTAGTCTAATAAGACTTAAAATATAATTTATCATTCATGGTGAAATACATTGTGTCCCTTACCAATGTATTGAGTAAGAACCTGATCTAGGTTACAGGATTCAACTTCTATAATTCAGAGCCGAGAACAATATTGAAGCAATTATTAACCAAAATTGGGTAATTAATATAAAAGAGTAGTTAAATCAGTTTGAAAAAAATAAATTATTTGAAAAATATGAAATATATAAATACTACATCACTATTGGAATAAAATGGGTGTCTAGAAACAAGTTCGATTAATCTCTAACTATTGTTAAAAATAAAGTTTGGCTGGTGAGTCTAGAGGAAAAAATTGATTATGAATAATACTTTGCACTAGATGGCAGACATAAATCAATTATAATAATAATTTATTATGAAACTCAATGAAATATAAAAAAATTTCAAATGAATTTTAAGTGTTCTATTCCTTAATGGTTATATTATTTATTTGTTTAAATAACTTCATAGTTTTCAAAACCCACACTTTTAAAATTCTATTTTTAAAATTTATACTTCTATTTATGGTTTAAAATAGAGACATAGGGATTGGTATGATAGGCTCATCTTTTTATTTCTTTTTAATGTATTTTAAAAAAGGAATAAATGATCCCAAACTATTTATAATAAGGATTTAAAATGATGTTTTAGTCATTTAAATATATATTGATGGCATTATTTTTGGCTCATCTAAAAAGTCCTTGTGTATTGAATTTTATAAAATGATGTAAAGTGTATATGAAATAAATTTATTGAGTCAGTTAAAGTTTTTTATTGGTATTAATATAATTGAAAATAATTATTTAATTATTAGAAATCAAACATAATACATAAAATATATTTCCAAATTCTTAGACATGGATAACACAAAATGCAGTGAAAATCCTATGAGTACCAAATATAAATTGGATGTGGATAAATGTGGATAAATATGGAAAAATAGTTTACCAAACTGATATAGAGGTATGCTTGAGAGTTTAGAATATATAACTACTAAAAGTCCAAATATTATTTATATATTTTTTAGATTGTTTAAAGAAACCCCTAGGTAATCCCATCTAAGTATAGTTAAAATAATTTGTATGTTCATCCAGAATAAAACTGATTTTGGACTCTTTTACCCCAAAAATATCTTTTGACTTAGTTAGTTATTATGATTCTAATTTGGTTTCCTATATGTTAGATATGAATAAAAACTATTGAAAATTTTACATTTAAGTCAATTTTGACGTTTTTTATTATAATAAAAAGTATAATTGTATTAGATTATCCATTTTTGAAACAAAATACATAGTTAAGAGATATTTTTTTACAAAAATTGCATAGATGAAACAAAAATCTCTATATTTTGGATATCAATTTAAATATCTCGATATAAAATTTTAAAATAAATTTCTATAAATAATCCCAATCACCATTTATCTCATTCAATAGAAAATCACATACATATAAGGCATCAATTTTTTAGGGAACTTTTTTGAATGGTGATATCAGTTTGGATTTCACCTACACTCAATAAAAACTAACTAATATTTTCATAAATCATTAGAATTTGGAGTGTTTAATCTAAATAAGACATAAACTAGGAATTATTACTTACTTTTTATCTTTTATTATTTCAGATTTAGGATTAATTTCTTATTCTATAATGTTTGAGTTCTTTATTCAAATCAAATTCGATAAAAAATCTATGAATATATCATTTTATTTATAAATTACATTTATATTAGGATTAAATTTATCCAAATGATGTTATAAGTCCTAAATGACCACATAAATGTTATCATGTACATGCCATGATATACTTGTCACCCTGGATATGGACCCATGAAACACACTATTGTGAGAAAAATCATTTATGATTATTTTATTTCAATATATAATTTTAGTTCATATTATTATTTTATTCATATAATTTATTTTAAATTAAATGTGATTTTATCTTTATTTAGTGTATGCCACAAATTATTTAATCCCTAAATTTGAATTCAAATCACACCTCTTAATACCCTAAATCCCCACACCAGTTATTTATAAATTTTATTCTTCTCTCTATATCAGACCTAGGCCTAAAACCTTCTAAAACACCATTTCATTAGTTTAAATAAAGTGAACATATGTTTTTTATTTTCCAAATGATTCAATACAACATAATAAATCATGATTTGGAATACTCAGTTCTATTGAACCTATAAGTATACTTTTAATGACTCATATAATTATTCCAAAAACAAAATGCTGATTGGATACTGTCCATTTGATCTCCAATGAGAAATTCCAAACAAGATCTTGGATTGGATAAAAGGTTTATATGAAATATCTAACTATATTATCCTAGATAGATTCAATATTTCTATATGCATTCTAAGTATTAATTTGGTGAATGGAACAATTTTATATGGGCTCACAAGAAAGGGGGAAAACTCTTTTTGAATCAAATTAGTTGGATAAATTTCTAAAGGTACCTCATGAGGGTGATTTTGAAGATTTATAGTGTTATTACCATATCATCATTATTTTTTTAAAATAAAAAATACTTATTTTGAACTTTCAAGATATAGAAATACTGGGAGATAAAATTCTATTGAATTTTGTGATGAGTTTTAGGGATTGTTTAATTTTATCCAACATTTAATATAACTAAGAAGTGGATATTTTAGGGTTATGATACACATTGATTTATTTTTCCTATATCTATTTATTGACTGATTGAAGGTGAGTTTGAGAATATATGTTATGATAAAAATGCATTAGTTGTGGAAACCTGATTCCAAATCCAATTCTATACTATATCCAAAGCTTATATATACACTTTTGGAGTATAAAGATATTTCCCTTCAATTTTAGGACTATTTTAACACATATGTTGGTGTTTTTTAAACCATTATAGATCCAGGAGAATGTTGTTTTATTGGAACCCATAGATAATTTATTGGTTAGAAAAAATTTCAAGATATATGATAATATTAATTTCTTTAATAACCATTTTTTGAGAAATTTAACTTTGTTGATACACATTTATAACTTGATGAGGTTTATGTATATTAATAAAAGGAATAATTAGATACTTCCAGTGATGGGAATGAATTTGATCTAGGGTAATTGATTCAATAGGTGGTAATTTCACTTGAAAAGGATGAATGTTCAGATTCTGAACAAGTGAGAGTGCATAATTTATATTTTAGATCTCTATATTCCCATCTATATTTATCTTATTTTGAAATATATTTATCTGATTATGAGTTATATGATACTTAAGTTTACATCACTAATTTTGACTGATTTATATGATACTTATCTGTTGATAAATCATATTCTGAATCTGATGAAGATGGTGATACTTATTTGATTATTATTTATAAGATACTTATCTACTAATGAGTTATATTATAATTATCTTATGATAAATCATATTATGAATCTGATGAAGATAGTGATGATGAGGATTGTGAACTGGTTACTTTAGGTTTCAAAATATTATACCATACCTATATTAGAGATCCAAGTATTAATAAAGATTTATCTTTAATACCAAACCTATGGAGCTCTTATAAAACAATGAAAATTGAATCATCTTCTAAGGATATGAAATCCCAAGTCTATTATCTTCTTAAACTTGATTACTTAGATTCCAAGTCAGATAATGATAATGATATTGGGGTAAGGAAACCTAAACATAGATAAAATGGAATATCCTCTAATTCTATTCATTCATAAGGATTAATTATTGAAAAAATCTTTTGGGATGATATCGTTAAATTTATTTCTTCTAGATAGCTTCCTAGAGATGATTCACCCTATAAGAGTGATGAAAGTTCTAGATTCTAATGATTATTTTGTGATAGAAGAAGTTAATCTTGATAAATATGAAAATGTTAAAAAACTAGTGGAAGATGAAGAAAAATATATTGATTATAATTGAAGAGGATATCATCCATTATTTATAAAATACCCACAAAATAGGAAAGTTTGTTATCTCCACATTTAGTTCCTAATTCTTCCCATCATAACAGAAGTGATTTGGATACATTCAAGGTTGATTTTATTTCTCTAATAATATATATAACTTAGATATCTCTTGAAAATATATTCATACTAAACAATAATAAATGTATTTTCTTGTGCCATATATTTTTCCTCATTTATATCTCATGTTGTTTTGGAGAATTGGAAATATAGTAGTGGAAAATTAAAGGATAATTGAAAACATTAGAGCGGTTCAAAGAGAATTGGAGGGTATAAAACATCATATAAAATAAATATACCACACCATATATAGTGTATTAGGATTTATGACATCAAGAAATGCTTCATCCTCTTCTTTAGATTTTTCACTTATAGGACATAGTGCTCATGTTTCTCCTCCTATAATTGATTTTGTGTTTGTTAATATTAGAATAATTTGGAAGGAAAAATAATGAAATTTAACTGGAGAATCTTCTGATTCACATGTGGAAGATCTCATGAAAATAATGTATCATCAAGAACATATTTATAATATTTTTTGATATTATCTCAAAAGTCCATGATAGTTAGGGAAGTGATATCAAAGGTAATAAAGGCGTATCTTTCAAGGAATGTTGCCAAAGATGATCTCACCTCACACTTCAAATATGTGGCTAAGAATATCTGGATATATAATATTCCTTGAGCTTTAATAATAAAGGTAGTAAAGTTAATGACTATGAAACCTCATTTGAAACTATTTTTAGAGGAGAATAGATAATTTTTTCTTGTTATGGAAAATTTAAGAAGAGTCATCAGTAAATTGTTTTAGTTGATGATGCCAAATTTATACACTACATAAAACAAAAATATTCTTCCTACATTTTTACCCATAACTACATTTGTTTCATCTGATTTACCCTCAGATCCAACTTACACAACTTATCTAACAATAATCATTTCTAGAATTACTCTTATTCAGGCTATGTGAAAGTATATTCCAATATATTTAGGAATTTTTTATGCCTCCTTCACTTGTACCTTCACCTAAACCTTCTCAGAAACCATCCACCTCAAACGATAAATCACTCATTAACTAGGTCAATACTTATTCAGATTTAGATTAGTTATATTATAGGGATACTGTTTTTATTCTCCTAATTTCAAACTATATTTACTTTATTTTTTTTTTAATTTCTTAGTTCTTGTCTTTCATTCCGGCTTCTTTATGTGTAATTTTATTCAATATAGTTACTTTTCAAAATCCCAAAAGGGGTGTAAAATTTGAATATTCACTATAATATAGAAAAATG
Source organism: Viscum album (assembly GCA_963277665.1). Classification (NCBI taxonomy): domain Eukaryota; kingdom Viridiplantae; phylum Streptophyta; class Magnoliopsida; order Santalales; family Viscaceae; genus Viscum; species Viscum album. The sequence goes on along the minus strand of OY728123.1, from coordinate 1,873,045,655 downwards.
TTTTAAATTACACATATTATTATATTTATTAGGAATTAAACATTGCAGATTCATTATATTGTGTTTAACCCTAATTTATGATCATTAAAAGGTATACATTGTTATATTAGTCGAAAAATTATATGATTTAGTTATTCAAAATCAAGATTTATTAATTATTAAGGGTTTATGTGTGGTATGATATAAAAATATCCTTTTGGTATTTCCTTGAAATTATTTTATGTATAATTTTTTACCCTGAGAAAGAGTGTTCCTCTGTCCATAAGAATAGCTCTGTATCCTTGATAAGACTTTTGGAACCATGATAAGACATCTATGTCTATAAGAATAATTATTTGAACGTAATAATAATTCTATGATTTTGATAAAATTTATTGGACTATAAGAAAAATTTCACCAATTTTAAAAGAATCATGTAACTATGAGAAAGACACTAGTGTATCAACCTGATAAATAAGAAGAATTGAATTTTTCTAAACATTCCTTTATTTTCTCAGTAATTTATGGAAATTAAAAAAATACCATGATTTGATAATAATTTTTAAGAGGATTATGAAATTATTATAAATTTATTTATTTATTGCTTTTGGAAATTATTGAATAAAGTCTACAATAATTGTTTTTGTTTTTTAGTTGGAACCAAGAAGCTTTATTTGATAATGTATGACTTGTGAATTATTAAATTAAGTCTTCAAAGTCTACAACAAATTTTTCCATTGGGAAAGGCCTTTCATCTAAATAAATTCAATAAATAAGGAACTATATAAGGAGATATTACAAAGATACTCTTTACATGTGATCACATTAAACAAAAAGGGCTTGTCTAAGATTAACTCCATGGATAAGATCTTGCATAAAAATCTTATCACATACTGCATGGAAATTATTTAGAAACATTAAACCCCTCACATCACAATAAAGGTAAAGAAACATAATAATAAATATCCCTCCCATAAGATGTTATGAATTTATAACGATCTCAGAAAAATGACTAGGGTCTCTTTATAGATTCATTTTGTGACATAGACACCACATTAGTAGAACCATTAACCTCCTATAACCATGAATGAATCCCCTAAATTAGAATAAAATTTTCCCCTTGTATAAGATTCATATCCCTGTGGAATTACATTACACTATATTTATAGAGTGGATCATATAAGAATAAATATGATGAATAGTCTCTCACATAAGGTGATGCCAATACACCTCACATATGATTAATCCATCTTTGTACAGATCTCACCAAAGGTTAATATATATACATGCTATAATCCAATACAACATAACAACCCCAATTGTTATTAAACCCAAATTTAACTACTCCCATGTGATTATAAATTGAATATCCCAAAAAGAGTTGGGGATTTACAAGATTGGAAAAAAATTATTTCTTATCTCAAATCAAGAAAGAACTAGGTGACCTACCACACCACATTTATCCAGTAATGAATAAAGTATGTGATCCTATAAAGGAATTTCAATGAGGAAAATATTAAAGATATATGTTCCTTGATAAAATCAACATTATTCATTAGTATATGTGTAGTTGATATGGGATAGGGATTCTCAATGCAAAATTTAAAAAGGATAAGGGAGATAACCCATGTGATGACTATAAATAGTATTCCCATGTCACTTTTAAAGGCTTTAAGACACTTTAATTTCACTTAGTCGTAACATGGATAAGTTTCTTATATTATAATTTTCCATTTTATAAATATAAATTAATTATATGTCTCATTTTTTTATGATTTCTTATTCATCGTCGTTTTAAATTTTGTGTAATTTTGATTCTCAAGAAATAACTTATGGTGAGTGGATATCCCACATATCATAAAATTAATGGAATAAAATTATTATACATTTCATTCACCTTGCCTTAGAATTCCATTTTTTATTTTCAGTTTATGGGTGACTAATTAAGAGATTTTTGTAATAGTTTTTCATAGTTCCCTTTCCCCCACTTCATTTCATGCATCTAAATTCAATTATTTCTCCCACTACATAAATTAATGATATATGAAGTGTACATATTCTGAGTGGTGTCTGGAATCATAGTTATGATCCAATTTGAGAGTGGTGTTCAGACCACATAGAATGTTATTAAGGTTTGAGGTCTATAAACCCAATTAATACCATGTGGGTGTGTGCATAAAAATTATAAGAACATGATGAGTAAACTAAGGAACTAAAGTAGTGAAATAATAAAGGATTATTAAATTTTAATCCAAGTTTTTCTTCATTATTTTATTCAATTATATATGATTTACTATTCAAGTTTATTTTATGATTTCTTTGTTCCATCCACATAATTCTCAGCTATTAAAAATAGAATAAAGTAAATATATGTTATTTTTAGTGTGAGTCTTTTTAGCCTATAACTTTATGAGATACACATGTTCAGATTTCAAAGATGCAATCCCTGAGCAATAAATTTATTTCTTATGATACCCATGATTTCCTTCCATTACTTGGTAGTGTTTTTAGATATCCAATTGATCACTTTTTTGTTTTTTCACCATGTAAATAATTTCTTACTTCCATTTGATTTATTTGTTTTATGTTTTTAAATTTCCTTCTTTGATCCTATATTTTACATCAATATTGGATAAAACTATAATATTTCTCATTCATTAATAATAGATCACAGCATTTATATATTATTCTATAAATATTGATAAAATAAATGTCAAGGTTAGGGATTATCACCTTGATGAATTATTCCAAATTGACTAATCTCTCTTTCCATATGAGCTTGGAAATACATTTCAATGGATGTAACATGATAATAATTTGTATAACATTAATGAGTATTATTATAAAAAAAAATACAATAAAAAACCCAACAAACACTTAAACAATATTCATTAACAAATTATAATGAAGAATAACCAACACTAGTAGAGATGCAAGAGCAACTCATTAGATCCTTTCTATTTGACCAAAAAATGAATGAGAAACTAAGTAATATTGAATAATTAAAGGAAATAATGACTATAATGGGATCCTAATTCTAAAATATCCTAGAGAATAGAAAAAAACTATATGAGTATGAAAAATTATAGGAAAAATATCATCTGTACTTTTTTCTAAAAATATATCCAGGAGGTGGAAGCAACACATAATAATCCTTATATCACACACATTAGAAATATCCATCCAAAGTTACTTTTTTGGAAAGAATATATACCAACTAAAATATTATAGGGATATGAATAAAAGTGTGATTTACATGTTTTAACATTTATTTAAATTATATTAAAAAATGAACCTACTTGGTTTTTTGATATATATATATTATATACTTTTGGAGTATACCGAGAATGAATATGATGAAAATAAGAAAGTGGTATTTGAATAAGGAATGGTCCACCCACTTCCCATACCCTTATACAATTTATGTCAGGTATTATCTAAAGGGAAAAAACTGAATACTGAACCACCCAAGGGAGTTACGGTTTTAATAGATTCAATTTATTCATATTTTTCATTACTATAATCACATTCTAACTCAATTTGATACGAAATTCTAGATTTTTATGATATATACACATCCCTTTAAAGTAAATATGAACCTATAGATGTGACAATTGATTAAATATTGATTTTGGAATTAAAAAAAAGATGTTCTAGGAGCTGTACAAGAAGAAATATAGATATAAGCCAATAATTATAAATGGAATCAAATTTGGATTTAAATTATTTTAATTTTATTCAAATTTAAATATTTTATAATTTATACCATGAGTTTAATATTGAAACAATACCTACGAATATATCCCTATAAAATAAGAAGGAAACCACCCTAGATGTGGATCGAGATAAATATGATTCCACGAGACATGTGGAGAATCCAATACCCACTCAATCGTATGAAGAAAACTTTCTATATGGAGTTACATTTAACAGGGAGACCCTTTAGCTTTTACTCCCATACCCATATTTAGTTTTGTTGTTATTTTGGGTTTCAGATGAACTAATATATTAAATGTGTACACTGATTCCATTTTTAATCGACAGAAATTGGAAAAAATCACATGTGGTGGTTTCTAACCAATTAAAACCAACACACCCTTTGATTAGGTTTATCCACTAAAATTGATTAGATTTACGCGATTAAATACATGGAAATAACTTGGGAAATATTCCATGATTATTTCTCCACGTTCATTTCTATTTTCCCTTTTTTGATTTAAATAAAATTGTCAATATTAATTTTCATTTTCTTGGAGGAATAACATATGGGAAACAATTAATATCCTAACTCAAGCCATGATTTGGTATAATAAACTATTTTGTCTTCTTTATTCACATTTTTATGAAAATATGATCGTTTGTGAAAATAATGAACTTAAATGGAATACTATTATATAATTGTGTCTAGGGGTGATCTTAATCTTTTACTGACTATTTCTAGGATACTTTTAGGAAATATATTATTTATATTTTTTGTTTTTCTTATTTTAGAGTGTTTTATATTGGAAATGTTTGTTTTAAATTCTATGATGGCTTGTAAAAATACCTTTCTTCTTTTTATGAATCCTCTAATTTGTATATTTTAGATTTTAGATGATTTCTGATGTGAGTTTTTTTAGTTCATGTAATTTGAATTATGTTAGTATGAAGGAAACGATATTCCAAGACATGATCTTAAATTCCCAATTATTTTTATTCCCACTGTAGATATATTTTAATCATTATATATTATTTACTGCAATTCTATTATTGAGTGTTTCAATTCATGATTAAAACTATAATGTTTCTTGATTCTTGTTTGAACCTATAATATTTTAATGTGATATGCACTAAATTGTCCAAATTAGTATGTTTTTTTATTATCAATAAGATATATATGATATGTAATGTCATAGTGTGTTTTTTAAAATGAGTGAGTTGTCACATTGAATAGAAAAAAGAATATTTCTAGCTATATATTAGATTCTTGAATTGGATAGATTACTGAGAAGTGGAATTTATATGACATAGTTTAGGGGGTAATATGCATGGAAAACAAAAATAAGTATTGGTGTTAAGTGTACTATCTAAAAACATGGTGAAATATTTCGGAAATACCCTAGATTGTTTTGGATGGTTGGGAAGCTGACACTGGATGTTGTGATTGATAAGAAGATTCTAAAGAAAGTGGTGATTCTTGGGTAATTATGTGGAGGAGATTTAATTGGATTTGGAAGACCTAAAATGGGTTGAGATAGATCTTATTTTAATGGATAATACCCAGAAATTTAGAAAAATAATAAATTCAAAAATAGATATGACTTTGGATGGTGTACATACAGATTTAGAGGTGAGTAGAAAAATTAAATATTTAGAGGATTGTAAGTCTTTATTTAATATCATATTACCTTTAATTGATCACATGAATTTATAGTAAAGATCAATAAAGTTTACAGATTTTATGACTTTGGGGCATATGATTTTGAGTATTTGAATTTATAATTGATCTCAAAAGACTTTTAATGGTCATCCTATGTGACATTTTCAAGTATATTAATTCACCAATAATATGACTTCAAATCAATTTTTATGAATTCGTACCAAAATGTATAAATATTATATTTTCATATGAATTTACATGTCATTTGAAATCCATACTGACCAAAAATTCGTAGAAGGAATGAGTGTGTTGAAATCATGTGAATTTATTATGAATTTTATCTAAGTGTATGTATTCTAGACCACATATGACATTATGGTGTTATAAAATATTAGAATACATAATTTCAATGATTCAAATTTTGAATAAAAGGAGAATAAATCTAGTGACGTTCTTTAATATTTTCAGGTATTTAAACATCATGTTCAAGTTGTTTTTTTATTCTAGTTTAGATCAAAGGAGAAGCAGCTAAAGGATATGTTGGTGTTTCTAAGTGACACACCACAAGAAATAGGTGACACATCTTAGTGTAAGAGTTCATAAACAAATGGATATATATTCCAATTTCATTTAAATAAAAAATATTTTTTTAGGAATTTCAAATATGGAAACACCATTTTCATTAAGAGAATAAGAAATCATACTAAATTATGAATTTAAATATGTTTTATTTAAAGATAAATTGGGGTTCAATTCATCTGTTTAAATGAGATGATTTCATATATGCTAATAAAATATTTTTTTTCCTTTTTTTTCCAAAATCTAGAAAATATTTAATGATTTAACCCACTTTCACTATGAACCTTTTCTTCTAGTTTAGTATGTTGAATATATTTTCGGTTTAATTAGGTAATAATTTCCCATGTAGTAAAAGTAAAGTAAATAGAGATAATATAGAACTTTTTATATTATTTGACACTAATAAATACTAATTTCCTTGATTTACTAAAAACCAAAATCAGTGATTCATCACTATAATCAATCACTGACTAAAGTGGTTGGTACTTTAAAAACCTATACAACATCCTCAATGGACTTGAAAAAACTCATATACAAATATAAACATAGTTTCATAGTGTTATTTCTTTGAATAACCAGTGTTACAAAGGTTCCACTTCTTCCTATCATGTATACACTAGTGTGGTCTTTCTAACTACTCATGAAGTAGATTAACAAATATAATTTTTATTTTTCTATATCAACAAGTCTGATCTCCTTCTTCTCACACAAAATCTTCAACTACCAAAAGTTATTCAAGAAAACCTTCTTACAACTCATCCTCTATTTCGGGTTAACTTTACATTTATTAAACATAATATACTCACTTGTTTACTCAACTCATTGAGATATTATATCCTTCTTGTATATAGTAGCTCAGTTACAATCAGAAAGAATTTATACCAACGATCAGAAAAATACATAACAAGTTGGTATCTCCTTAGCTTCTACCTACTTAGATTCTTTGATAAAGGTTTCATAGGATCCTCTTATTCCTTTTTCATCCACATCCAGATGATAAAACATTCAATTTAGTATCATATACCCTTAATTCTTTTTTTACTTTAGTGTCATATGGATCATTTTTTCTTAAATATCTTAGGTAAAACACTTTGAAATAATTCTCCCTCTTTCATATTTTTTATACATAGGTACCTATAAAATTCATTGTAATTAAAATATAAATAATATATTTTTTATTTGATTCCCCATGATCGCTTATAAAATTCTCATCGCATTTTTCAGACATGGTTGTTTGCATGATCTTATAATGTTTCTTATCTCTCAATGATCATGTCCTATATATTTAAATAAGGTCCCTTGATTTTTATTTTTTATTATTCTTCAATTATACTTTTATCATCCAAATACAACTTCCAAATTAATTTTACATTATGATAAAGTTACTTCTCATGTTTATTTCAAAAATAATATATCAAATTAAATATATAAAACAACTAATTATCATGGTAATACTAAAATCAAATAACATATTAAAAAACTACATGTATCTATCTTAATTTTCTCATGAAAGAAGATCAAAGTCATCTTTTGTTTAAATCAATTTGAAGATATTTACATATCTACTCAAAATATTGAATCACTACTTTGTTTAAAAAATTTTAAAATTGAAATATAGAAATTACATATTTATATTTATATTCATTTGAATATTTCATAATGTGGATATAAAGATTCATTTCTGTACAAAATAGCTATTTTACCATTGATCTCCTATTTCTCAGAAAACCATAATAGATAAATACTTTCATTGTGAGATTCAAAAAAAATTCAAATAAAACCAAAAATCCTCAGAGTTTATATCATATTGATAATAAATTGATGATTTTAAAATATTCCATTTGAAAATCCTCAAATTAGTAGAAAAGAGACACACCATTTTGTCATCCTCTGTTAATATTTTTAGACAACAATTATATCATGGATTAACATGGATTCAAGGTACATTGAAAATAATGGACAAATTAATAACCGTTTGAAGTATTTTTCATTATAATTCTGTAATTATAGAAACTTATCATTTAATACATCAAAAAGTTTATTTAAATACTATTTCATTGATATTATTCTATTTCAATTCAAATATCTGATTCTCATCATTCAATGCTTATATAAAATGTATTTTGTGATGTCTTAATCCATGAATATATGTTATTTCATCTTTCCAGATAATTTATTCTACAAATATTAAATATTGAATTCCACTATTTAATATGTAGTATTCTCGAATTTATCAATCTATTGATAGTTACACAAATGATATGATTCTTTGATTGTGTAGATATTGTTTATGGAAATCATTCCTCTATCTGTGTGGAATCATTTTTCTATATATTGTTCCATTGTTATACATTTATTAGGCAATAAGATCCTTCCTCAAATTATTCTTATAAAATATATCATATGATGTTTACACATAGACAATTCATGTTTATATACTGTATAGGTGATTTTTACACAACAAATAATTGATATATATGAATATTTAAAATTATTTCTATGAAAAGGCTAGATGATTTTTATATAAATCCTTTATATATATATATATATATATATATTAAATGATGCATATATAAAATTTAAAACTTATCCACATTCCATATTTAAACTCAAAAATATATAATTCAACAAATAAGAACATGACCATTCTTAATTCATCATTAGCCTTATTAGAAAAATAATAAACTTCTCAGAATTTCATACATCATTATTCATACATCTGATTTATCATCTTATAAGAAAACCAATTCTTGGATGTCTTCTTTATCACCTTAAGATCATTAATCCCTCATGTAAACATAAAAAACCTTCATCTAAGTGAGTATTCACATTGATTTCAACAGTCAAATTCAACAACTTAATAGAATTGAATATCCAAAATATCAACCTTTTAAAAAAATATAATAATATATTTCACAATCTATTCACCCGTCTAAATTTTCACACATATAATAATAGTTCCTTCAATATATTCACCCACCCTTCACTTCAACCTTTTTGTAAATTTTGTAAATAACACTATAATATTCAGTAAATTTCATTCCCATGAGGACTAAAACATTCATTCGATTGATGTGGTAGATTTTATCATGGAACCTATACAACCATATTTCAAAGGTAGCATCACCTAAATCCCTTACCCAACATGTATGGGGAGGTCTCCCTTTGTTATATTGGTGAAAGATCAATCCATATCCCAATATATCAGAGACATACATTGAAAGAAACTATTGAAAATAAACAAAATCACTAACCAAGGGGAACTTCAATTCCAATAATGACTGAATTATGGGATTTCTTATTTTTTGGTTTGAGTGTTAAATCTTGGAAGTAATTTTTCTTTATTCATTATTTCTTAAAAATTTCTCAAGAGTGAAATGTTTTGAGTGTGGGGGGTTATAAAAGGTAAAAAATTCAAAAATTATTTTACTTTTATTTATAAACATTCCCCCTTTTTCTAACAAATTGAAGGAAACATACATTGGGATGATCACATGGATGGACATTGACACTTGGCTTCATGAGATAGAATGTTCAAGACTGTTGAGAAATAATGTATTGTATTTAATATTATTAATGATATAAGGCACATCCTTAATGATAAGTGGCCATGAGAAGTTCTGGAGGGATATACTCTTTGGGGTAATTTTATTGTGGGGAAGTATGCTACCAATTTGGGATAGATAAAAGGGAAAGACTCTAACGTATGTAATTTTATTTTATCAAATATTAAAAATATCCTATATAGTTTTTAATGGATAGTGGGTTTCAGGTAGATTAAATAATAGAATGAAAATTATGCAGGTTTCACCCTTGGCATCCTGGGTTGTCCTGTACCTGATACCACATTCCCTCATACTGGCGGTTATTTTATTCTCATGTAGGACACTATATATAATTCTAAAATTGAAATTTTAAATAATATACTATTATATTTACAACATTATAGACTTTTGTTCACTGGGTATTCATCTGGTAAATTTTCATCCAAGCATTATCGGGTGTCCTTTCAAGAAGGATTGATTGAGATAACACACACGATTCTCAAGTGTTAGGATATCCATTTCAAATTTAATTTTTTTTCTTTGGGAAATATTGAACCGAGGTATTATAATGGATGATGATATCATATATAATGGTATTATGCTTGTTTCATGATGTTTTTTCTATAGGATCTCCAAATAAATGTAGGTTGATCATCTATTTATTTTTAGAGAGACTAGGCCAAAGCTATTTGGAGTGGTTTTGGGAGTTTCATTAGAGTTGAACATATGGATGATAATGAAAATATTTTTATTGAGTCTTGGTTTTATGGAGTGGAGTAGAATGTATTGTAGTTCAAGGTGAATGTGATTCTCATCTATCTAGGTTGTTGGTGCATCTAGACATCCATGAACTAATCTTGGATTGAAGGCACCCCAAGTTCAAGCATAGCCCTGTAAACCAGGTCCAGATACCTAGTCATTGATATGGGTTCCCTCTTGATAGATTGGAGAAATTCTCACACAATGATGATTATTATTAATGGTCGTAGACATGAACTGGTAGCATAAATGATGGTTTGTATGGGTATATGGGTATACTGGAATCTCTCGAGCAATGGACTTAAACATAATATTGATTGTTAATGGATTATTAGCTTTTTGAGAGGGGGATGTGTTTTTTGGGACGTCAAAGGATCGGTGGTAACATATATTATTATCTTCTATGGGAAAGGTGATTATTTTATGGCTAAGGTTCATGATTTATGTAATGGGTTAGAGACCTCCCATTCTTATAATATTTCTACTAAGGACATTTTTATTAACTCATCAGTGATTTGAAACCCTTTTCAAGGTAGGTATGATCCTCCCAGATCCATTATCAATCTCTTCTGAAGCTAGAAGAATCTTATTGGTCATCCAAGATTAATTCACACATAGAGAGTGTTTAACAACATAGTTAACTTACTATCCTCTAAGGATATTCATATTACTCCCCATATTATCTATTCCACCCCATGCTCCCTTCCCACTATATTTTATATCTTTCTCAATCATATTCTCTCAGCCTTTATTACATCATCCCCCATTTAATTTATTATTTTTATATTAAATCTTACTAATAATTTTTTTACCTTTTACGATGTATGAAATTAAATTTTTTTTAATAATATGGGGATAATATAAAATAAATTTAGAAAAGGCATAAAATCATTTTCTTAAATTGATTTTTTCAATTTTGTAAATTATTGAATAAGAACTATAATAATTTGAATCCGTTGTTAGCTTCCAGAAAAATGTATGGATCTTTGTGTAATTAAGTATGAGATGTGAATGATTAACTGACATCTTCAAACATTTTTGGAAATTATACCCTATCCTAATGTTATTCAAGTGAATAAAGTATATAAATGAGGAACTTTATAAGAACATATAGTGGTGATTATCTTTGTGTTAAATTAAATTAATGGATAATGGGATATGTGATATTAACTCCATGAACTATATCCTTCATTTGAATCACCCTAAAGGTTTTGTATGAATAATTTTTTTTAAGAATACCCTTATATCAAAATAAAGTTGGTGGACTACGCCAAAAAAATGATCACTCAGGTAAGGTGATCGAGCCACATATATCACATCTCAAAAAGGATAGGATCTTAGTTTAGATTCATTCGATGACTCATTCTCTATGTAAGTTGATATAAGACCTGTAATGGCCTAGGGTTTTGGGCTCCAGTACATGGTGAAAATCTAATTTTTGGGGAGTTCTGGGTGGTCTAGATGGCCATCCCAGCTTCTCGGTGAAGATTAAGACTCTTAATGGTAGCTCAGCCTATGGGTGGCCTCAGCCTACTGGTAGCCTCAGCCTACCGGTCTCCTCGGCCTACTGGTGGCCTCGACTTACCAGTGGCCTCAGCCTACTAGTCGCCTCAGCCTACCGGTAGCTCGGCCTACCGGTGGCCTCGGCCTACAGATGGCCTCAGCCTACCGGTAGCCTAGGCCTACCGGTAGCTCGGCCTATAGGTAGTTCGACCTACTGGTGGCCTTGGCCTACCGCTAGGCTTGGCCTACCGGTAGCTCGACCTACCGGTATCCCCGTCCAACCGGTAGCCTCGGCCAACCGAGACCTAGCCTACCGGTGACCTCTCCATGGGTTTTCCAGTAGCACCTCCTTTTTGGGCGAGTTGGTTTGTAAACCATGTTTTGACCCCTTTAAGCCTGTTTTAAAGCCCATTAATGGTGTTTAATTAAATGATTGGTGAGGTACCTTCCTTAAATGGAAAACCATGCGTTTTGGTCATGCCTTTAACCACGTTTTCAGAAACGCCTCTACCGCATCCTATGAGGAGTGATTACTTTGTTAAGGAGGTGTGCGTCGATTTTAACCACCCCGAACAGAGGAGACCTTTTAAATTAGACGTGTGGGGTGGCCCAACCATGTGGTCAACCCATGACCCCGCTTCTTCCATGGTTTCTAGTTTTTCTCCATATCTAAATCGTCCTGGGGATGCTGTATCTCAGCCTTTATAACCTAAAATATTTTCTTCTCCCTAGGTTTCTTTTTCTCTATCACCCTATGCTCGGAATACCCTTCCTCTGGATGATTTTTACCACCACGAAGTTTTCCTTGATCGAATTCCATGGAGTTCCTGCTACTCCTGATTTCCAGTTTCCATGCGAGGACTTAACTTCAATCCTTGATCAATCAAGTAGGAATATTACCTTTTTCTCTCCTCCTTGTGTATCATGTGGGGTGGGTGTTTTATGGTTCCCACGAGGCAGTAAATCAATTCTATAGTGAAGATAATAAATGGTTAAGTATTGGGGATGAGGAATTTTGTTAATATTGTGACATGTTTTTACCCATGCTTTCCCTATGATGTTGTAATGAATTGAATGGGTTTAGGCTTACTGAAAATGACGGCGGTTGGGGGCCTTTGTTTGCTCATCTATTCTATGATCTATTTTATGCATCCTCTGGTGAATGGAAATCATGTATAAATCAGTTAAACATTTAAACTTGGCTGTTGAATATGAATGCCCCTAAACTTCTGTGATCACCCCAGTTGAACTAAATAATATAAAAGAATTAATTATGAATGTTGGGATGGTTCAGTTCTGAAATGGGTGAAGGGGTGAATGGGTTTGTTATGGATGGGTGAACAATGGGGCTGTGAATGGTGTGGTTAGAATGGTATGAGTTGTTGTGTGGCTGTGGTGGTGTTTGGAAGTAGGGCTGTAGGTTGGGTTGTGAACATGAATAGAAGTGGAAAGTTAATAATGAACTGGGTGGAATGGTAATGAATTAATGTGGGGATAACCAATGGTTGTTGGGTTTTTCATTGGTTCCAGTTTTTCGAGGGTTTCCACTGATCCCACATTGATGTTATTATTTACAAGAGAACCGGGTTTGAATGATTAAATTACCTGATGGTTTTCCTTCCTTCTTTAATGTTGTTTCATCTGTGATTGTTCCTGTTAGTTTCCTAGTAATGAAGGGATTAAATCATATTGAACTGTTATGAAATGATAACTTGAATAGAGAAACTGAGAACTGTTTGTTGTGTGCCTGTTTTCTGAGGTAGCAGTGCTTGGGCGCCTGCTTGTATTTGTTTGAGGAGACATAGGTTGGGATGTGTGTGGGTATATGTATGTGTAACTGTATGTTTTATGTTTAGTCGTACCCCACCTATGTTGGGAACTTAGTGTCAGACACCATATCTCATGGGGAAGGGTGTTTCCACCTAGTTACTGTCCTGCATGCTCCCTCTTCCCTAGGCTGTGATGGCTGGAGGTGACCTTACACCCAAGACTCTTCATGTAGGTTTTGTTTGGTGTGTTGTTAGCCCAGGACTTTTCGGGCATGTTTTTTTCCCAGGTGTCTTCGGGATGAGGCCCAAGTTTATACGGGCAGGGATGTGTGGTTATGAGTCCCAGGTGTGTGCGGGCGCGAATGTGGATGGTTGTGAGGCCCAAGTGTGTGCGGGCAGGGATGTGGATGGTTGTGAGGCCCAAGTGTGTGTGGGAAGGAAGAGTGTGGTAGCATCAGAATGTTTTCCATTAGGGATGATCAGCTAGCTAGTGGGGGAAATAGTTGTGCAGGGTACCCAAATGTTTTGTTCTTTACTATTATCTTATTGCTTGTGTTATTTGGTGATCATGGCCGGTGATGTGGGATGGATAGATTCCTTGATAGATGATGTTTCTTCTGCTTCTCAAGGGACTTTAGGAAGTCTCCCCACTTGTGCACGAGAGCTATAGGTTTTTTTACGTAGTATACTTTTTATTATCACCCTACGTTTACATTCAGGTTTCCAGGAGGGCTTCAAAGGCCATGCGGGACTTTACTAGTCTGGATGTAGGAGTTGCAGTTGGTTGTTGTTGGTTTCTGCTTAGCCTTTGTCTTTTCATGTTGGGTATTGTACTTTGGAGTCCTTGTACTTTGTTCAGTTTTATTATTAAAACATGCATGTAGTTTTGTTTTTACCTTGAGTTTTCTATACTTGGTGGGGTTTGGTGTTGACTCATTCTTTCTCCCAATATTGGTTAACTAAAAAGGGTAATTCCTCTCGTATTGTGAAAATGTTATATCTTTGGTGCTAGTCGCCACTCCAGGGCCTATTGGAGGTGAGACTCAGGGGTCATTATCTCTCCTTCAACTTAAAGAAGGAAGGGATTGGCAATCTACTATCCCTTCCCTCCTTTCGGTGAAGGTGGGTCATGAAAGAATGATATTAAAGGGAGATTGAGGGATAGGATGGTGTCTGGAGTGAGGCACAGTGAGGATTTCATGGGATGGTAGGGAAACAATGTTAGGTGATCTTGGTTCATGAAATAGACCATGGAGGACCGGCTAGGACACAGGATTTTAGGGCTCCCTGTGATCTGATGCAAGGACTCTGAGCCTGTCAAATGACCAAGTGAGACTACATTTATTGCAGGGTAGAGACCCTAGGGAAGGTTCATTCATCATAATTATTGTGTTTTTAATTGATTTGGGGCACCTTGGGGAGAAAAGTTTAATAATAATAATAATAATTCACTTGCTACTCGGGCTTAGGAATTCTTGGTTTACCTTGCAGCTATGGCACCCAGACATTACCCATGAGTGACTTGGATGGTTGAGGACTAGTGGATCGAGGCAGTTGACCAGCAGAGGGTTGACCGAGATGAGGAGGACGACTTGTGGCAGAGGACTCTGCACTCCTTCCAGTGAAAAACTCTCGAGAAGTACAAGGGTAGCGTTTCTAACTCAGTAACGGAGAGATGGATCGAGGAGATAGCCATCACCTTCTCTTTGATCTGTGCTATGAGGGAGTATTGGGTTCCGTTGGCCGTCAGTCAGCTGAGAGGATCAACACGTCAGTGGTGGACACTTTTCCTGGGAGAGAAGACAGAGGCAGAGGTTTCATGGGATAGTTTTGAGAATGAATTTCATGAGGAGTTCCTCTCCTCTATATAAAAGGATAAGAAGAGACAGGAGTTGATCTCCCTTCAGTCGGGAAACATGTCAGTGAGGGAGCTAGGGATCAAGTTCAACGATCTCTTGTGCTTTTCCCCAGATCTCTTTCCAAATGAGGAGTCTCAGGATAGACAGTTAGAGGAGGCACTCCATCCTTCTCTTTAGTACGTTGTCACTCCCTTCACTCTTCCAACGTACATAGCAGTATAGAAGAAGGATGAGAGAGTAGAGAGGATGCACTCAAAGGGAGGCACACCACGAGAAGGGAACTAGCTGAGTTCATCGAAGGGGAGGGCGGTCAGCAGTAGGTGTCCAGTGACAGGGCCTTCCAGGTTTCGACAAGTAGGGATTATGCCACATCAGTTCCAGTCCCGAGCTTCTAGCCGTAGCCCATTTTCCATAGGGCCAGGACCGAAGTGTTTCACTTACGGAGTTTTCAGGCACGTCCAGAGTAGGTGTCCGACTTGAGCTCCACATGGTGGAGGTGGGCAGTTTCAGCACCCACCTCAGCAGCATCCGTTGCCGGTGAGTCCTTTCCAGCAGCAACAGGATACCCCTGGCCCTCCAATGGATGACCTTTCAGGAGGATACCAACACCAGGGTGCTCCTCAGGGACCTCGACTAGGGCGTGTTCGGGGAGGTGGTTGACAACATTGAGGCATAAAAGCTGGGTGTGGACAGTTGCACGCCGCATAGTTAGTAGCTCCGGTGGAACCAGAGGTCATTTGAGGTATGATCAGTTTATTCAGAACTCTTGTTTCTGCCTTTTTTGATTCGGGAGCTTCACACTCCTTTGTTACGCCTGAATTATCCCATTCTATGGGTCTAGATGCCGAGAGAACGTTTTGTGCCCCTAGTGTTGAGAACACTAGTTGGGGGTCAGACCATCGTATATTACTTTTTATGGGGATGTAGAATAATTTTGGGACCGCATAAGTCCAGTGGAGACCTTCTTTCATTACAAATGCAACAGTACGATGTCATTCTAGGCATCTAATGGTTGTTCTTCATGCATTCCATCAACGACTGATATCGGAGAAGGATTGAATTCTCCAACGAGGATACACGGCGTGTGGCTTTTGTTGGGGAGAGGAGTTATCAGGTGGGGAGTCGACACGTGGAGCCACTCCTTTGTATGATCAACGGGGTATCAGTGGAGTCGGCAGATGCAGGAATGATGGATTTCCCAGAGGTTGTAAGGGAATTCCCTGATGTCTTTCCCGATGAGGTTGTGTCTCTACCCCCTCAACGTGAAGTTGAGTTTGGGATAGACTTACAAACTGGTGCCTGCCCGATCTCGATGGATCCTTATCGGATGGCACATTATGAGTTGTAGGAGTTGTGGATTCAGATTGATGATCTGATGGAGAAGGGCTTTCTTCAAACCAGTGTGTCACCATGGGGTGCTCCAGTTTTGTTCATAAAGAAGGAAGATGGTAGTCTTCGACTGTTCATAGACTACTGGAGGTTGAATCAGGTGACGGTCAAGAATAGTTAGCCCCTCCTGAGGATAGAATATATTTTCGATCAACTGAGGGGAGAAGGTTGGTTCTCTAAGATCGATATGCGATCTGGATACCACCAGTTGAGAGTTAAAGAAGGAGATATCTCGAAGATGGCTTTCAGGTGCAGATACAGCCACTTTGAGTTCGTGGTCATACTGTTTGGCATTACGAATGCACCAGCTATGTTCATGAAACTCATGAAATATGTCTTCCGAGAGTTTCTGGACCATTTCATTGTGGTGTTCATCAACGACATCCTTATCTACTCAAGATTAGAGGAAGAGCACGTTGAGCATCTTAGGGTAGTTTTGGGAGTCCTTCGACACTACGTTCTTTATGGGAAACTATCTAAGTGAAAGATCTTTATGCGAGATGTACTTTTCCTTGGACAAGTAGTGTCTCAGAAGGGAATATCAGTAGACCTATTGAAGGTTGAGGCAGTCATTTCATGGGCAGCACCCAAGAATGTGGCAGAAGTTTGTAGTTTCCTGGGTTTGGCAGGCTATTACTGGAGGTTTGTGCCCGACTTCTCTCAAGTTGCAGCTTTGTTTACAGCTTTGACTAGGAAGGACCAGACCTTTGTGTGGAGCGACCAGTGCCAGACAGCTTTTGGCTACCTAAAGGAGAATTTGGTTAGTGCTCCAGTACTCAAATTACCAAAGTAAGGGGTGTTGTTTGAAGTGTTCTGTGATGCATATGGCCTTAGGTTGGGACGTGTGCTGATGCGGCAGTGGGGAGTGATCTCTTATGGGTCTTGGAAGTTATGTCCTCATGAACGTAACTATGCCACCCACGATTTAGAGCTTGTGGTAGAGGATATGGGTTGAGTTCCTCCAAGAATACGACTTTGAGATCTCTTATACTAAGGGCAAGGGTAATGTTGTGGCTGATTCCCTGAGCAGAAAATCACATAAGGAAGTATTTTGGGAATCTGCAGATGCTTGGAGAGCGATGGAAGAGTTAGCGGGATTACATTTGGATGTAAGGGTGGAAGGTGGAAGAGGCTGTCTATTTCAAATGACTGTAGTTTCCTCTTTAGTGGGGCAGGTGGAAGAGTCTCAGTGGGGGGACTTGGAGTTGGAAGTGATGCGAGATCACTTTTATCAGGGAAATGCTCCTGATGGATAGTCGTAGGATGGTCAACATCAGATGCTTTTCTGTGGAATGACTTTTATTCCGGAAATGATGCATAATGGTGTTCTCTGTGAGTTCCTCGGCCTACCGGTCACCTCGGCCTACCGGTGGCATAGACCTACCGGTCTCCTCGACCTACAGGTGGCCTCAGCCTACCGGTCACCTCGGCCTACCAGTAGCTCAACCTACCGGTAGCTCCGGCCTACCGGTAGCCTCGACCAACTGGTAGCTTGGTCTACCGTTAGACCTATCCTACCGGTGATCTCTCCATGGGTTTTATAGTAGCACCTCCTTTTTGTGTGAATTGGTTTGTAAACCATGTTTTGACACCCTTAAGCCTGTTTTAAAGCCTGTTAATGGTGTTTCATTAAATGATTGGTGAGGTACCCTCCTTAAATGGAAAACCGTGTGTTTTGGCCATGCCTTTAATCGTGTTTTCAGAAAGTCCTCTACAGCATCCTGTGAGGAGTCCTTCCTTGGTTAAGAAGGTGTGCATCGGTTTTAACCTCCCCGATGGGTGGAGAACTTTTAATTTGGATGTGTGGGGTGGCCCAACTGCGTGGTCAACCCGTGATACCACTTATTCCGCGGTTTAGAGTTTTTCTCCATATCATAACCATCCCAGGGATGTTGTATCTCAGCCTTTATAATCTAAAGGCTTCTCTTCTCCCTAGGTTTATATTTCTCTATCACCCTGCGCTCGGAATACCCTTCCTCCAGATGAGTTGTACCCCCGCAAAGGTTTCCTTGATCTTTTTCCGTGGAGTTCCTACTACTCCTGATTTCCAGTTTCCACATGAGGACTTAACGTGGATACTTGATAAATCAAGTAGGGATCTTACCTTTGTCTCTAATCCTTGTGTATCATGCAGGGTGGGTGTTCTATGGTTCCCACGAAGTAGTAAATAAATTTTTTAATGATGATAATAACCGGTTAAATAACGGGGACGAGGATGTTTGTTAATGTTGTTACATGTTTTTACCCATGATTTCCATATGATGTTGTTATGAATTTAATGGGATTAGGCCTACTGAAAATCATGGCCGTTGGGGCCTTTGTTTGCGGATCTATGCTATTCTTTGTTTTACGCACTGTCTGGTCAATGAGAATAATGTACGACTCAGTTAAACACTTAAACTTGGCTGTTGAATATGAATGCCCATAACCATGTGTTATCACCCCAGATGAACTAAATAATATAAAATAATGAATTATGAATGCTGGGATGGTTCATTTCAGAAATGGGTGAAGGGGTGAATGGGTTTGTTATAGATGGGTGGACAACGGGGCTGTGAATGGTGTGGTTGAAATGTCATGAGTTTTTGTTTGGCTGGGGTGGTTTTTCGCAGTAGTGCTGCAGGTTGGGTTGTTAACATGAATAAAAGTGGAAATTTAATAATGAACTAGGTGGAATGGTAATGAATTAATGTGGGGATAACCAATGGTTGTTGGGTTTTTTATCTGTGATTGTGCCTGTTAGTTTCCCAGTAATGAAAGGATTAACTCATACTGAACTGTTATGAAATGATAACATGAATTGGGAAACTGGGAACTGTTTATTGTGTGCCTGTTTTTTGAGGTAGCTGTGATTGGGAACCTTCTTGTATCCGTTTAAGGAGCCATAGGTTGGGCTTTGTGTGGTTATATGTATGTGTAACTATATGTTTTGTGTTTAGTCGCACCCCACCCACATTGGGAACTTAGTGTCGCACACCCCATCTCATGGGGAAGTGTGTTTCCCCCTAGTTACTCTCCTTCTTACTCCCTCTTCCCTAGGCTGTGATGGCTGGAGGCGAACTTACACCCAAGAATCTTTGGGTAGGTTTCGTTTGGTGTTTTGTTAGCCCGGTACTCTTCGGGAAGGTTTGTTTTCCTAGGTGTCTTCGGGATGAGGCCCAAGTTTATGTGGGCATGGATGTGTGGTTATGAGGCTCAGGTGTGCTCGGGCATGAATATGGATGGTTGTGAGGCCCAGGTATGTGTGTGCAGGGATGTGGATGGTTGTGAGGCCCGAGTGTGTGTGGGAAGGAAGAGCATGGTAGCCTCAAGACGTTTGCCGTTAGGGATGAGCAACTAGCTAGTGGGGTAAATAGTGGTGTGGGGTACCCAAATATTTTGTTCTTTACTATTATCTTATTGCTTGTGTTATTTGGTGAGCATGGCCGGTGAGGTGGGATAGATAGATTCCTTGATAGATGATGTTTTTTATTCTTCTCATGTGACTTTAGGACGTCTCCCCACTTGTTCACTAGATATTTAGGTTTTCTTACTGAGTATACTTTGTATGCTCACCCTATGATTACATTCAGGTTTCCAGGAGGGATTCGGAGGCCGTGCGTGACCTTACTAGTCTGGACGTTGGAGTTGTTGTTGGTCATTGTTGGTTTCTTCTTAGCCTTTTTCCTTTCTTCTTGGGTATTGTACTTTGGAGTCCTTTTACTTTGTTCAGTTTTATTATTAAAAGATGCATATAGTTTAGTTTTTACCTTGAGTTTTCTATACATGGTGGTGTTTGGTGTTGACTCATTCATTATCCAAATCTTGGTTAACTAAAAAGGGTAATGCCTCCCATATTTTGAAAATGTTATACCCTTGGTGATAGTCTCCACTCCGGGGCCTACTAGAGGTGGGACTCGGGGGTCATTATCTCTCCTTCAACTTAAATAATGAAGGTCTTGGAAATCTACTATCCCTTCCCTCCTTTCGGTGAAGGAAGGTCATGACAAGACCACTCTAGAATCATATAATAGTCCCTTTTCTGGTAATAATATTCATGTACTTCACATAATATTCATCCTTCTAAGGGATTTCCTCATTTTATTTTCATGATGTTTCTTACCAAAAAAAAAATGGCCAACCATTCAATAACATAAGGGGATTCTAAACCACATTTCCTATAAATAATTTCACATTGTCTAGAGCATGAATAATTTCAATCAATATGTGTCAAAATAACCCCTAGAATATACCAATCATCGATCATGTTATTAAAACCATATTCCATTTCTTTGATGGGATTAAAGAAATATATACTAAAATGAGTTTGGGATCGACCAAATTGAAAATACCAATACTCATGATCACCCAAAATCTTGAAAGTATATTATGGAATCCCAAGCCACATATACCTCAAAATGAATTCATATAGTGAAAATGGGATGAAATTCCAACAATTTGGTGATTTAGGAGACATGCTCCATCAAGAAATTTCTACACTCACGTAGTACACATGAAGGAGATCTTGGATGTGGTTACTCAAAAATGATTTTTGATGGATAAATGATATCATACCTGGGATTCTTATAAATTATATTCCCATTACAAATTATAAATAATTGAATACATGTTCCTCTAGATAATGTTTTAGGTAGAAAAGTTTCATATATTTTAATTCCATAAAATATAAAAATTAATTCATTCTCTATTTCATCTATTTTATATTCGTTATCTCATTATTGATTTTGACTTTTTATAATAGTGATTCTCAAGTTATAACCTCTGAGGAAATGATAACTTGATGATGAACACTTAGATAATTTTATATTATTTAATATTTCACTAACCTTTCCTTATAATTTTATTTTTTACATTGAGGTCTTGGGAGATTAATGAGAAGAGCTTATTATAAATACCTCAAAATTTTATTTTCCCCACTTCCGTTAACTTAGATAAAATCTATTTCCACCCCCACTACTAAAATTATTGATATATGATGGAATAATAAGTTCTAGTGGTGTGTGTACTCATGGTAAATATTATATAAGATAATAGAGTGAATATCACTTCATAGGTTTCTATGGTGTGATTCCCATTCCAACAATTAATGTTGTTGTGGGTGTGTGTAAACAATTAAGGAACACATTGAGTATACTTTGGAAAAAAGGAATTGAGAAATTAAATGATAATTAAAGTTGAGTATTGGGTTATATCATTTCATAAAATCTATTATGTGTGTCTTTATTTTCCTATCTATTTTTTATGTTCATCCTCCAACATATTTGTCTTCATTTTAATTTAAAAAATAAGGCAAAAAATATAGGTTCTTAGGGATATGAGTGTTTTCAGATTTATTATTAGTGAGAGGACTATGGTAATACTCTTTATCTGAGTTATAAGAGTTATAATTTTTTATTTTGAATATTTTTAAAATCTCGCAATACTGAGTGTTATATTCGTGGATCCAGTTTCATGGTAAATAATATCTTTCTTCATTTTGATTATATTTTTTATTTTCTATTTTCCAATTAATTTTTTCTATATTTTTTTCATTCAATAAATTAATTATATCACTGTATGATCATTGTTCAATAATGAATCACAATATTTATTCACAGCTTATATATGTTGATAAAAGCTTTACCATGTTTATGTATTCCATCTTTGGTGAAATATTCTAAACCAATTCATCTCTCTTTACACATGATATTGCTAAGTAATTTCAAGTGATATACTATGAGATTCCCTTAAATTAGTGTAATGTGTGTGTGGGTGGGTCGGGGGGGGGGGGGGTTATGGAACCTACTATGTTAAGAAACTCAATCCAAACTCAATCTATATTCCCACAGTCCATAAAAATGGTGATGAAAGGACATCAATGGATATTCAAGGGTAATACAGTTTTCCTTTTATGATAAACCCAAAAACAAAGGAAAATGGATTCTAATGATATAATTTAATTAAATGAAGTATATAATGTCTTCCACCATCCAATATTTCATAGTAAAAAGTCTAAAAAACATGAACAATCATTAGAACTGTAGAAATATCAAATTCCCTTTATGAAGAATGCATCCTAGAGGTGGAAGAAAAACTTGGGAGTTATTATCTCTTATAAATTTCAAGGATATTTTACAAGTAACTCCATTGGGAGAAAGATACACAAAAAGAAACATAATATGGAGTGATCAATACCTAGATTTACTGGTACTTACGTTTTCAAAAAATCACTATAAATATAACCCTTCTTATTTTGATGATGTATATTCCGCATTTTTAGAGTATGATTAGAATTACTATGAAGAAAATGCGATAGTGAATTTATAAAATAAATGGTGTACCTATAACCCCCCAACTATATAATATTTCCAACTTATATTCACTAAATCATTGGATATTAATGTCGGACCAGCCAAGGGTCCAAATTTTTATTAGATTCACTTTATTATGAATTTTTATCAATTTAATAATATTTTTACTCAATATATTATGAAAATATAAATCCATAAAACCTATAAAAACCATTTAAAGAAAACAAGAACATAATTAATTGACCATTAAAGAATATGTTATACTATAATTTAAATAATAAGAAGTATGGAGCAATACAAGTCTAAATAGATATATAAGATGATTATTATTTGGGGGGTTGTATGTTGCATCAACTTTTTATATATATATTTTTAATTATATTACCCTATATTTAATGCCGAATTGTTAGTTTTATAGAGAACACTAGGTAATGATCAAGAAACCATAATAGAGGTGGATTAATATAAAAAAATCCATGGGACATTTGGATAATATGAAACCTCCTCAAATGTGTCAAGAACACGTTCTTGGTGGAATGAAGTTTAACATGGAAACCTGATATATTTAATTCCCACCCCATATTCAGTTTCATTACTATCTGGGTTTGTAATGAATAAATCTATTAAAGGGGTACTACAAGTCTAGTTTCCACTGATAGACAATAATAAAAAACACATGTGGTGGGCCT
Source organism: Viscum album (assembly GCA_963277665.1). Taxonomy (NCBI): domain Eukaryota; kingdom Viridiplantae; phylum Streptophyta; class Magnoliopsida; order Santalales; family Viscaceae; genus Viscum; species Viscum album. The sequence goes on along the minus strand of OY728123.1, from coordinate 1,873,021,935 downwards.
TTCAAAGAAACCCAACTCATATTTCATTAGGGCTAATCGGATAAAACTAATTTATAATAGGAAGTAAAAAACAAAACATCTATCTAAGGAATGTACAAAGGTTCCTTATCCTACCATATTTTCATTTTTACTATTTCTTGTTTGAATAAAATTCTCATTTTTAGTTTTTATTTTCTTATTGGTTAACTAGTAGATAATAGCTTACAGCCAATCATAGGTGTTCCATTTGGAGAATAAAATAGGATGTGTTTTTCCTTAACATTTTTTCAATCAATTATTGATCTATTTTTCATATTATGGAATTAAATAGTGATTTTTTTGATAAGTACAGGGGGATCTCAATTTTTTAGGTCATGTTTCTAGGATCTATTTAGGGAATTTCTTGCTTACTATTTTTTTTATTTTTTTATTTTTAGAGTGTTTTTAGATTAAACATTGAGCATTAAATATTTTTCTACCATATGAAAACACCTTTCTAGTTTTAAATATTCCTCTATTTTTGAAATTGATGAGTTTATATGATTAAAAAGGTGTCATTTTTTGTAATTTCATATAATTAAACTTATGTTAGTTGACTAGAAATGAAATTCTTTTCCATGAACTAACTATCCCAATTTTTTCCACTAATACATTATACTCTCTAAGAATTTATTGCATAATATTCCATGTACTTTTTTTATTGAGAGTCTAATTACATAAGAGAAACTAGAATATTATGAAATTCCCATTTGATGCAATATGATTCAAGTGATCAATGCATGATAGAGGTCATCATTCAATTGAATAATCCACTTAATAATACATTTTATTTCTATTTATCTTAACATTTGATATCTTGTTAGGATTACATTGATGAAAAACCTATTAATTATGAAATATTACAGTCTATATTAATCCATTCTTAAACTTAACAATTTTACATTTCATATTATACTTTTAACAGAGTGTTTAGGAGAGGGTTTGGTATCTTTTAATATTGGGGATGAAGTCCACTGTTTTGGTTTGAGTAAAGGGTTTCTTTAAATAATTTTTTGGAAGTTAGAGGAAATGAGTGATTTTATTACACTATTTTACACTAGTAGGAAGTTATGTTGAATTTTTCATTATGATCCCAATTTTTCATTTTTCCTACATAACTTTAACCATTAAATAAAAGCATTCCTAATTACAGAACTACATTTTGAAAATAACTAATACCAAACCCATACATTTACACTACATAAGAATTTAATTACAATTTTTCATACACATGCTCAAAAAATTATGGTGATCATCTATGGAATTTTTTACTTCCTAGGAGACTGAGATTAAATGGAAGAAAAAATGAAGTGAGTGGGATACTGGTTAAAAATGAAATGGTGTGAAGGATAGTAGTGAAACTTGTAGCAGGAATAATTATATATACCAATATAAATGCATTTAAGTGAATATGTTCGTATAAATTAAATCAATATATTCATAAAGTATGTATCCAAGTGTATGTGATTTAAAAAATCTATACATATTATATGAATAATACTATATATAATTTTTTAACGTAGAAGAGGCACATACGGAATACCAAACTACCAGTAGAATAATTACATAATATAACTTCATGTTTTTTATAATGTATGATTGTATTATTGAAAAAGTGGAAAAATTAGGATTGAAATGATATAAAATATTCTATATTATAATATTATTATTGAAAAACTAGAAAAGCATTATCTATTTTTTATAGTTGTATTGTTATAATAAATGAATCTTACAGATTTTAATTGTGCATATCGAACTCAAAATAATTTAATTAATGGAATATGTATATACAATTCATCTCCTTATTTAATATGTTTTATATAAATACCATGATAATTAGTGAAAGAGATTTATGAGAAACCTCATGATCCAATATAATATAATTCACACTTGTTGTAGGACCATCTGTAGCGATTTACCTTCCAATACCCTAAAACCCCTAGTGGGTAACCACCTAGAGTGAGTCTGAAACTGTTAAATCTTTCCATAATTCCTTCCAATATCAGTCCTTTTTTCTGAAGACTTATATGCTTAAAGTCATCTACAAACCTATTCGGGTGAAAATGTACCAAATATTTCACCCAATAATCTCAATGTTCACTAATTTCTGAATTTATATAAAGATTTAATTTCAATTACGACTACTATAATATAATTCTCTTTACAGAAAAACTAAATTATAGTCTCTCATAGTTAAACAATATATGTAAATGTATACTATAAATACTTCATATAGGTGTAGTCATAGTCACTAAAGTTTATTCATGGAAATTTTCAATTATCCATAAAAATGTCGATTTGTTACTTAAAATGTAATCATGTAACTATATTAATGAATCTATAGATGCATTCACAAAAGAATTATGTTTACTATAAATTCATTATTTTGTAGAATTAATTCCAAATGTATATATATAATATTATAGGTATATAGTATAATATTTAAGTATTCCATAATTATTTTCAAATAGTTTCAATATCAAATAGGCCTACTGTATTTTGATTACAATTTTATGTAATTTCAATGAACATATGAATAAATTATGCATACATATGTAAGTAGATTGAAACATTTTATTTATACTATATGTGTTATATGGATATAGTAGATATACAACTACACATATTAGAAACTGTACATAATAAATTTACAATAACATGTATCAATATAAAGTATAATCATGTTAATATGAAAACTATTTTAAAAAAATGTATGTAACTATAAGAAACTAATGAGTAAGGTTTTTCAATTACAATCCTATCTTTAAATGTGTATGGTTATATTAAAATCAGTTTTTTCATCTTGTTAACCATGGAATTGAGGTTGCAAGATAAATTTTGATAGTATGCGAAAAAAATTGATGGAGATTATTCACACAAAGATGAATTAAAGATCATATCATTGATTTATCAGTCACCAAATCCTAGTTCCTTATGTCATGTAGAATAAATGAACTACATTATCCTTTTGAATGTCTTTTGTAAAATTTTGAGTCTTATATTTCATCACTCTTTAGATTATCAACTATTGTTGAACATGGGAGCTCTATCTAGTCACCGTATCCATAATAATCTTTTCTCATTGTCAAGTTCATTGATCCCAATCAAATTATCGAAAGCACCACTCTTGATATAGCTTCATCCACTATAACAAATGTTAAGGATGATTCTTCAATTTTATAAATTCATAGAAAATTAAAAAAATAATCACTCCCCCTTTAAATATACAACAATTATCATCGCAAATGGATAATGAATGAATTCATACATTATTAAAAGTAATGGATTATCTAATGATTTGTTTACCTTTATCATCTAAATAGGGAAATGATAACTGAAAAAAATCTTCTATATACATAGATTAAAATTTGGGGAAACATAACCAACTTGAATAGAAAAATGTAACCTCTATTGAAAATGTTGAAAGTAGCCCTGAGCTTCTATATTTAAATAAATCACTACCTTAAAATCTATAACCTTCCAAGATCTAAATGATTGATGAGTTACATTTTTTTTAATATTTATGAGGAAAAATATTTCACAATCCAATATATATAAAAAAACTAACCACTGATGATTAATAAGGGAGTTATATGACTTATTTGACAGCTTGACCGTACACTTTTGGTGTATTCTCCCTTGAAGAGGACTGATCCAAGAAGATTGAAATTGGAATGGAGAACCATTTATCATATATCACATTTTCCATCAACAATTAATAAATAATCCGCATTATTGTGAGGAATAAAAATTCCAAAAAAAAATTAACAATGATTATATTTAATACTTTTATGGTATAAAATCTATTAAATTGAATTATTGTTATAAGATTATATAAAAACACTAAAATATATTATATTTATTCATTAATCCTATAAAAAAAATTGAATATATTCAAATTGTAAATAATAAAAAATTGAAAAAATTTAGTGAATAACATTATCCCATTATTGATAATTATTTATCCTCTAGTAATGCTTGTCAAAAAAAGATCTCACTATGATACCATATCCTCTTAAGATTGTACTAAATAAATGAATTGTAATTTCAAAGGAATTATTTGAATCACAAAGATGAAATGAAGCATATTTTCGACCCCCTTTACTCAATATAATAATATCACTTCATAATTTCATATAACCAATGAATCTTCTCTATGTAACAACAGTTTTATTTTTTTCCCTCTTATTGAAATGAATAAAAAATTAACCTTTTGATTTATCCCTTGGGAACAATCCTCTGTTTTTTTCATGAGATATCGAATTAGTATTCATGAATGAAGTTAGACTAATCTTGAACTAAACAATCCCAAGAAACATACATCCCTCATAATTAACTTAAATTGCCTGGGCATGGAAGTAGGGAAAAATAGCCAGGTCTCAGATTGTCCATTTCTCATATTGATGGATTTGATTTTTTACACACACACAGACATAACCTTCTACTAGGTTATTTAAATATAATTTGGTTTGGATCCCAATTGATCTCACTAATCCAATTCAAATTATTTATCTAGTTTTTATTCAGGGAGACCCATTGAGGTGTTTCTCATGTTTAGAAAAATTAAATCTCTCATCTTTATTTTCATTAAGTAAATAAAAATATAACAAATTTTCATGCACCTAAGTATAATTTTATTTAACCTCAATGATCATGTGATAAAAAAAAGATTTTTCAAGCTATCAATGTGAATTTTTATCTTTCAGATTTGAGGGAAAAGTTTTACTCAATGTGTTCATTCTTAAATACACAACATAGTATAATTTTTCTATCCTCTACACTTGATTTTTTGTGTGTGAGAAATTCCTAAATATGTGTGGATATTAAATTCAAAATATTTATAATCATTTCATAATTATGGAAATAAAATTAATGGAAACCACCTCCTTGCATATAACTTCAAGAATATGGGGATTAATTGCATGTACAGCTCATCCTCTTTTAGTTTTCTATAAGGGAATGAATTAAATAATAGAAGGAGTTCCTTGATAAACATGTGTTATCTCTATTTTAGTGTACTCTTGAATGATGGTATCATTAACACTTAATATTTATTGAGAAAAAAATCCTTTTACTTCTATGAGTTTTTAATGCTCAAATCAATCCTATTTTGTTATATTATTTCAAGATCCATCAATCTATTGAAAAATGTGGAAATTATATGTATTCTTTCTACAGTTGTGTTATCCATAGATTCCATTACACAATTTAGGTTAGTTTTTCACTTATTTTTTCTTCTATGTGTGTTGGAAATTCCCCTTTGATTGTACACATAAAGTACATAAATTAGGGCCTCCAAAGTGATTAGAAGGAGCTTTTTGATGGCTAAATCAGCCCTGAAAAAATGAATTACAGCGGTGAGAAATCAAGGTAATAAAATCTATATGAATATTGAAAAAATTATATAATTTTTTATTTTTGTTGTTGATAATTTAAATAAATTCAATGTACATCAATGGAACAATCACCCATATCTAGGTCAAAAGTTCCAGTTTTTTGGTTGTTTAAAATGGGAGATAAATATCAGTTTGTATTTATTCCTCTCTAAAGGGACATGTTTAACTCGATTCACTATTTTACATTGATGTGGTAAATTAAAGAAAATAAATAATGTGATATATTTTTTATGTTGTGGCATACAAGAATATAAATGTTTTTTTATGTATGTTGATTTAAAGATTGTTTGTGTATGTAAAAATAAATTTTTGTAATTTAATTTGAAAGATGTAAAACCATTGAAAATAAATTAGATGAAGTAATCCTAATATGCAATGAACTAAATTTCTCATATATATTATTCTAATAAGAAATATTTGAATGATTATTCTAAATTGGGTAGGGGAAAAGGTCTCATAAATGCCACAACAGTTGAACGGGGCATCCAGAGGATTTTGATACCACATTCACATACCGACCTAAATAAATTCTTAAAATTAAGGGATAATAGAAAATTATAATTTCCATTGTGAATATTTTAATTATTAGTGTTTATGAGACTTCCTTTGAAACTTATTTTTCCTTTTTTTCCATTGATGTTCCTTAAAAATGATCAGTAATAACTCAATGAGGTAGTTATGCATTTCTACAAAAACATGAACTATCATAACCTGATAATATGTTTATTAAATTAAAATTATTTCATAAAAAAATTGAGCATGATATATTATTATTGTGTATTAAGATTATGAGGTGATGTAAGTGTTTTTATAGAATTTTCAATATATAATGAAATTAGTGATTTTATTTTAGTAAATCATAGAATGAGAAATAGAAAATAATAGACTACATCAATAATACTATATAATAATTCACGAAATCATTATGAATAATATGAATTTTTTGAAGAGTATCAATTTATTAAGTAATCGATGTAAATGTTTTAGGTATCATTATGAAAAAAAATTATATTCATCTATACTACTCAATAAGGATTCGAAGAACTTAAGTTGGAATTAAAAAAATACTAGTTGCAAATATGTAAATTAAGAACAAAGCATATTGATGAAAAAGTAATTTTGTACAATAAATTGTTATATAACATATTAAAAATTCCCTATTAGGTATTCTTAATGATATTTCTTGTCAATGATGCTAACCTATGGAGATAAATTATGTGCATCAGTTGGGAAATTTCTTCCACTGTCTGAGTAGAATGATACAAGGGATTGATGAAAAAGTAAATTAATGAAACAATAAAAGCTGATGAAAATATATAACAAATCAAATAAACTATATAATATGAAATATTTCAAAACAAATATACCTTAACTAAGGAAAATATAACAATAAAAAAGCCAATAAATTAAAACCAATAAATCATTTCCAATGAAAATCAGGGGAGGCTAAGGATATGTAATCAAAGAAACCCCACCCAATGTTAGAAATCATATGGCATGTGAGGAAGTAGAATAGTCCTGGTTCATATTTTGTTGCCTTAAATATGAATATGGTTCTTTGTATAAGAGAAAATCATATATAATCAAAAAATGGTCATATATTAGTTGATATTACATGAAATCAAAACCCCAACTATAGAAATTTAAAGGAGATATGATGAAATAGTATCATAATCATTCAAAAAATCCAAGACATACCAATATGAAGTGGTGAATCATGGTGCACTGATCGATGAGATGTTATTTTTTTAATCTATATAGTTATATCCAAGATAATATATTTAATAAAAAGTTGAATAAAATGATTTCTGTTATATTATTGCATGTCTTGTGCAGTCTATGGCACTCTCAGATTGATTTATAATTCTCTTTGAGAGTCTTTAAAAATAAAAAAACTAGACTGGAAGGTGAGATTAGGGGAGAATACATTGAAACTCTAATGTTTTTCTAGTACCATGACCCATGCTTCATTGTTCAAGGATGTCCATGGAAGCAATTATAATTAAAGAGGAGATCGCGATGTATTTGGGATGGATCATAAATCTCTTACACTGTGAAATGGTATTCAATAATATTATATCCTTAACAGATATTAATAATTTATGGTTGAAATGATCTTCATAAGTTGACAGATTCAGACCTAACCACTTCTGAGCCAGTATTCACTCCTAGCTTCTTAGACTAAAAGAGACGTTTTGACTAACATAAATAATCCATAGTGCTACCTGAACCTATATCATTGGATTATATCTGATGAAAATTATATAAAATGATAGATTAATAAATTACTAGTGTAAAATTAATTCTCATGCAGTGAAACACAATATGAATGAGATAAATATTATATTTTATACATGTTGTATTATTTTTTTGGTCAGTATGTTGTTAGTTTTCTGAAGAAATAGAAGAATCAATAAAATCATCAAAGGAAAATGAAAGCATTTTAATTCTAAAATATCTATTAAGTTAAAATTATATAACAGAACAGATGAGAATATAATAGGAAAATATTTGAAAAATAACATATTAAAATAGTTTAATTAAATAAATGATCAAAATAAAATATGATAATATGCCTAATAAAATTATAGAAATAATTTAAATAAATAATACATATAATATATAATTTAAGAAATATAAAGTCTTTGAATGATAACTAACTAATTATCGTAGGAATATTATAAATTTCAAATCATTCCATCTTTATTTTATATTAATAAATAGTTGTAAAATTATAAAACTAATTTTGTTTTAATAATATGTGAAGAAAACACTAAAACATTTATGTAGATAAGATCAAATTTCCTGTAGACATTGTTGAAGACCAAACCAACCATTAATGTAAATTATGATCGTTGAAATGAAAAGAATCTATTGTCGGTAAATTATAATTCCCAAATTATGTCAACATTTTTATAGATTAATTATGAGAAAAATAATAAAATAGGTTTTATATTAAAAATATTTGAAGAGGACACTAAAACATCGATTTAGAAAGACCAAATTATCTATAAACATTGATCTAGATTTTACCAAACATTGATGTAAACATGGTTCATTGTTATTTGTTTACAAAAAAAATTATAATTCCCAAATCATCTCATTTATATTTAATATTATTAGTTAAAAATTTATAAAACATATGTTTTATTTATAACATGTGAAGGTAATACTGAAACACAGATGTAGTCAAAAGAAATTACCTATAAATTTCAATAATGTATAACCCATTAAATAAATATTTCTTCAATTGATAAATATTTCAAATACTAACATAATAATAGGATCATAATGTAAATATTGTAATTGTAGAACAACATACTTATCAGTGTCTAAGGAATTGGAGATCATTATAGGGAGAGCAGTTTTCAATAGTCAACTAATGTAGAGATATACTAGTGCCACTATAAACATGTAGAGTTCAGGGAAGCACCTAGAGTTTTGGAAACATGGATACATTATATTACAATAGTTTCTTAAAATAGAGATATACCTTATATAGAATGGGAAACATAAACCGACCTCTAAGACAAAGAAATAAGAAATACTATTTTCTTATATGATATTATAGAACAAAACAATATTTTTAATCAAGTAAGGTGTAAAAAGAAAAATATATTCTGGAAACCAATGAAAAATAGTTTAGATAGTTCATATACTTTAATTATAAGTTCTTAAATGAATAAAATTAATGGATCAAATTTAGAAATTATACTGGAACATGGAATATGGAAACCACCAATTCATAGAAAACTTTATAATGAATAATTTAAACGTTGTTTATCCATAAACCTAGAATCATCCCATTCATGTGAAAATTTCTTCATGTCAAATAGGACCACATAAAGAAATAAGATTGTGGAGATGGTAGTCGACTCACCTGTGTCATCCATACAGGGAATCACTTCTTGGGGATGGACACTAAGAAGGGGATATAAGAAATCATAGAAATCCTAGATTTAGTGATGAATAAGGATATTTATATGTGTGAACTCCTGCATCAATAAAAATCAATGTAAATCAGAATGATGAAAATCACAGTCAATCAAAACATACCACAAAAACATAAATCAGAGGGTGATGTGAGTAATTGGAAATGTCATAGAGTGGAGAGAGTAAATCTGTTCACGATGTGAGAAACCCCAAGGGAAAAAATCCATGGATTCTCAAATGACTCAACTTCTTAAATGGTTATGTTAAGGAAGGTGAGGATTTCGTGGTAGGGGTTGATGTGGGGATTTTGAGGTGGGAGGAAAGAGATAGGAGTTGGTAATGGGGATATATGTCGATAGGTAGATAAAAGGGAGTGAGATGGGGTGGTGAGGAGTGGCTTTGGAGGTGAGACGTAGAAGGTGGTAGGAAACGATGGGGAGAGGGGTTGAGGAAAGATGGGAGGGGAGATTGGAGACTAGAGGAAGAAACATGGATATGAGGGAATGAGAGGTTTTCCAATAATTGATACATGACCAAGAGGAATGATAGTTTGACACATAGACATAGATGAAGGAGAGGGTGTCACACACACCATTTAATATATATTATAGATTTAGAAATTAAATCATTATCATGTAATAGTAAATAAAAAATAATGAATAAAAATAAGATATTTTAATATCATTAAAGTAATCATAATGAAATTGGAATTATTATAGTTGAAATATACCTTCATATTGAAGGAGTCACATAAGAAAGAAATAACTAAAATAAATTAACATCACCTCCAGAAATATAAACTTTTTGAATCCACAATAGTTAAGGACATTTCATATAAGAATGGTTACCGGTAGGTCTCCATTAAGCGAGATACATGAAAAATATAATATAAATTAACTTAAATTCTTTTAATATTAATCCAATAAATAATAAACCACTTAATTAATGTGATGTGATTAAATACAGTGGGGAATATAGAATCATCCCAAATTGGATTAAAAATTTTAGAAGTAAAAAAGTATCGGTTCAAATAAGTAAAAAATAACAAATTAAAGTAGATGATTTTAAAAATAATAAACTAAAAGTAATGAGATTGAAATAATTATAGTATTAAGAAACCTTCAAAACAATGTATAATCAAATAGGAAAAGAAGAACATGAAACAAATTAATGTAACTTCATGTAATAGAAACCTATTAATGTAGTGAATTTTTAGACCAAGTGATAATGGAGTGGTTACTAGAAAGTCTCCATGAAGTGGAAAACCAGAATAAGAACCTGAAATAAATTAAAATAATTTTCTATAAAAGAAACCCCATAAATCAGATAACATTTCTTTCAGGTTATGTGATTAAATTGAGAATGAAATGTAGAATCATAAGAAAATTTAGTAATAAATTTGTGAAGTAAACAATTTTCATTTGAAAATAAATAAAAAATAACCAATTCAAATATAAGTATCTATATTCAATAAAATAACCATAAATAAATTGAGATTCTTATATTAGCAACATACCATCACAACAAAGGTGAATTCCCTAGACAAAGAATAACTTCAAACAAATTAACATCGCTACCTATAATAGAAACCTATTGAGGCAGTGAAGGTTTTGGATAGGTGGAAAGGAAATGGTTTCATGTAGGTGTAGTTAAAATCCTTGATCTGTAATCATGTTACAATATAATTTTCCATACATATACAGACTTATTACTTGAAATTCAATCATGTAACTGTATAAATATAACTTTATAAGTATCCATACAAGCGTATGTACCTGAACTGAAGTGTTAAGAAAATTATAATGACAGGATTGTATAGAATTAAAGGATAATATATATAAAATATTAGATTGTAGAGTAATTGGGTATGTACCATCAAGTAATCATACCAAGGAACATGTTTTTACCAAGTTATTTGTCCCAATACTATACTTTGAAGCTGTACCATTTATAGTCTCCCAAAAACCCCAAATATTTTTAGTTTTAAAGAGAATATATAAATCATGTTTTTCACATTTATTGTGATGGAATGGGATAATTATTAGCTATAAATAGTCATGAATTTAGTGAAATTGATTGCAGTCAATGAAACATCATGTGTTGTACAAGTTTAAATTATTACTTAATATGTACGGGGCATTTGGTCATATGTCACCTGAAAATATTACCTATTTGAACAAATGTAAATTAATCAAAAGAGAAAATATGTAACTAAAACACACACAGAGCATATGTAATTGAAAAATATGTAATTGAATCATTTTTAATTGAAACATATGTAATTGAAACAGACATAAATCATATATAATTGATCCACACAGAATAAATTTAATTGTCACCTAAGTATGATACCATCTTGAACATATTTAGTTATAACACACATAGAAAATATTCATAAAATATTAATAATTTAAAATTTCATCATATTGAATTATATGTAAATGTAAATTATAATGTAAAAATGATGGGAAAAATTAATAAGAAGAATCTTATCTTTTCATAAGATCATACCTTCAAGATGGCAGTGATGGTGTTTGTAGACATGTTGTTAGAAGGTATTTGGTAAAGAGATGTATTCTTATAGAGAAAAAAATGTCTATTTTTTAGATGAAATTTCCCTTACCAGAAATGGAAGATAGTAAAAGGTGGGAGAATGATGTTTCGTGTAGTTTCGGTGGTAATATTAGAATAAAAGAAAATATAAAATGTAATTTGGAGTAAAAAATATAGTTACTGAAGGTTCTATGGTGATTTACATGTTATAATATCTTAATGGATGATGAATACATGATATATGTATGATGAAAGATAAACATGATCGAAGAGACTGCTACAGTGAATAGAAGTTGGTAAGAATCTTTGGAAACCAATTCAAAGAATAAATCAATGAAAACTTATTTTTATCTAACAAAATCTATGAGAAAATATTATTAGTTATATCTATGTTTAAGTAGATCAAATATAATTCGATAATAATTTTTTCGAACTATAATTTATTTTATTGGCTAAAAACATACAATAATGAATAAATTCATAATTGGAATGTGTAAAATTAACTAAATGTTGAAATTACAGTAGTAATAATTACCTAAATATTCAGATTCTTGATGAAAAACTTATGAGCAATGTAATTAGAATATAATAGTGACCAAATAACTTTACATATATATCAAAAAAATAATAAAATAATATTTTATAAGTATAAGATTATAAATAAGAAAAAATTACTTAGATACATAAATTAAAATACAAAAACACCATGAAAAATTGACGACTACCGAATGAGGTGTCCTTTTATTGAAAATGGTGTATTGATCCACATGTAATCTGGAGAATCCTTATATGATTCCTCATTAAATGTTCACATTCACAATTCCCTTACACCAAACACTCTTAAATATTAATTAACTAAATACTACAAAAACAATATTATCAAACTGAATATAAAGTTCATACTTCAATTTTTTTTATTTTTTTGCATCAAACAATCAAAGTTGAATATAAATTCATGAAAATAAAAAAATAATTTCTCTCAGAGAATTTCAATTCAACATAATTAAATCATCCAAAAATGTGTATACCCTTATTATTAAAATTCATTATGGAAACTAATTCATGATGTAATAACATAAAACCCTTTCAGAAACCACCATTAATGGTACAAAAAATGAAAGAAGAAAGGTTTCTTTAATGGGGTAAAAAACTGGAGAAAAAATGTTATACATTGTATCATGGCCCAAATCAATCACTCATATTACCATAATGATCCATATAGACTACAACCTCCTCATGTGTATCTCTAGATGGATTTTTAGAGTCTAAGTCACCTCCTAGACCAACATTAACAATGGTGGCAGCCACCCCGCCACCACTAGCACAGGCTGCACTATATGTGTCAATGTCATCACTACCAGTGTTTCCACCATAGACATAAACAATAAAATTTAAATATATATATATATCACCACTATAGGCACCACCACCATAGTTGAAATCAACACCACCACCATAACCACTACCAGTATAGCCTCTGTTGCCCCACCATAGCCACTTCTTCTAGTATAGCCTCCACCACCACTAGAATTGTCACCACCACCACTTCCAAAGATATAACCACCATAAACATGAACAATTACACTACTAGAATATCTACAACCACCATCACCATAGCTAATAACACCTCCATAATAGACACCACCCAGAATAGGTACCACCTTTGTAGCTTATGTCACCCTATAGCTCCACCATATCCACTAGCACCAAATGCACCAAGACATTCAATTACATAGTATACCCTTAATAGACTAACATGAATACCGTATCATTTAGGGCCAAGATGGAATTATAGGCCTCCTCAATAGAGTTATATGTAAAAAATCCTAATCCCCTAGATCTTCCAGTTTCATGATCAATGATAATTTTATCTTCAATAACTTCAATGTATTTACTAAAGGATTCTTATCAACTACCACCATATATGTGACCAAATGGAAATATGGGATCATCCCCAATTATAATATATGAGTACTAATGAAGTGAAGGGTTGAGGTGGAGACATGTATTTGGGGAGGTGAGGATGGGGATTTGGTGATTAGAGATATTTAAAAGAAGTATTTCTAGATAGAGGTGGGGGCTTAGGTGGGAACCTGAATGAGATAAATCAAGCAATGATGACTAAGGTAGATAAAAACGCATATTGATTAAAAATGAGGACCACTCCGAAATAGGTATGTTGAGGATGACCTAGTTCAATGATGGACCAAAAGGATTGTTTCTATTGTGGGAATAGAATAAATATGATGAGGATGGAAACATAATGAGATGAAATTGGGAACCACTATTGGTGGAGGTGGAGGTAGAGTCAGAGGAAAAGACCAAGGAAGATGTGGGGGAGGAATAAAAGATCAATGTAATGGTAATAAAGGAGGCATAAGTGATTTTTAAGGTAGTTTAGTGAAATAAGAGGTGGAGGTGTTGGTGTAGGTATATGCGGAGGTGTTTGAGGAGGCATAGGAAGAGGAAGAGGTGTAGGTGGAGATTGATGAAAAGGAAGGGCTAGAAGTGGAGATTAATGTAGAGGTGGTGTCGAAAATAGATTTTCTAGATAATAGAGAAGCTTTGGGTGGAATATGAGGAAGGGTAAGTGAATGCATCAAATTCGGAGGTAGAGGTGGAGGTCGAGGCGAGATAGAGGATGGGATGGTGGGGAGGGGAGGGGGATATAGAAGAGGCAGAGGTAAGGATTGAAAGCTTAGGGTTGGGATACTGATTGGTTTTAGGGGAGGAGAGTCTGGTGTGATGTCAGGAGTGGATATATGAAGGGTGAGTGGAATTGAAGGATATGGATACACATATGGGAGAAAAGATATGGAGGTTATAGATGGAGGAGATTTTACTGGCTATAATATATAGCTAGTAACCAACCCATACATTTGATCATAATTATAATTTAATTAAAAATTCACATACACACAATCATTATTTTGTGTTATTAAATCCTTTAGAATACTTGAGTTAAAAATTAATTGGTTATCCCATATAAGTAAAACTATTTTAATTATTATGCCTTCAAATATGAGTAATCCAAATATATTTTTTGTTATTGTTTGAAATATACTATATAGTTAAGTGGTAACCTCATAACAACCAGATTCATATGAATACACCATATTTTATAATTCAAAACCAATAGAAATGAATAAACCCAATTTGAAATTCAAATTAACCATGATCTATACCATCACACTAGAGACACTTTGGATTAAGAAATGTCATGAATCTAACCACCTCAAGCGATTCCCCTGATATTTGAGTTTACCACGTCACTTACACTTCATCAAAATAGAACCATCAGCCATCGACCCTCCAAAGTATCAAGATCACCATCACTGAAGGCACCCGTACACCTATGGTATACACCATTTAGAAACCATCATCACCTCCATAAATAACACCATAATCACCACTATAATGAACCATCAAAACTGAAGGAGAATGCACCATTACTCCTACAACCACAAAGATGAGTGCCTCTTCCAATTTTATATTGTTTTATCTCATCACATGACTTTAAAAACATTTGATACATTAATTTGGATGTGAATAATTTAAAAATAATCTCTTATAGAGTACACTAGCTTACAAAACATCCTAATATGAAAAGGTGGACCTTTTAGATTTTTTTGTAGTCCTAGAATGTTATTTGTAAATCACAATTTTATTGTTGATGTGGATGCTATGTGTGGTTTTCTTATCATCCACATCACCTGTGCACTTTATTTTTGTTTCCAGTGCATCCTTTAAGAACAATTTTAGCTTCTGTATTATTGATTCACTATGAAAATCCAGGTCAGGGTCTACTTTCTATATGAGACCTTATAATCGAGGGTTTTTATCCAAAACAATATTGACTACATTATTTTATATTTAGATGAAAAAATGGTGAGGGTTGATATTAAAAAAATACTAATTCTTGATTTTCTTCCCTTTTTAAGATGATGAAGTTATATGTGATACATTGGATAAATTCGAAGGGACAGGATGGAAACTCAAATAGTTGCTTTGAAAGCCATGATCAACTTCAAAATTGAAAAGGTCAAGTTGTAGTTTAAACTCAAAAATAATAATATGTTTATGTTCATGTAATAAACATTATAAAATAAAATATGGACATATTATTAAAGTTAAAAAGTGGGATAAATAATTTAATTTGTCAATTGTGGTTTGTTAGATCTCTATAAGGAAACTATAATATTACCGAGACATATGAAGCTATTTTGGGATTTGTATGAAAAGAATAGTAGTTATTAATAAAAATATTAAAGTAATTGGAAATTGATTTACAAAAGTTTTATATTAATATAGGGAATATGAACATATATAAGTCTGAATTGAAATAAATGAGTTGTTAAAAAATGTTGCATGCATATTTAAAAAAAATCATTTCAAAATTTGAAAAATGATTACCAAGTTACTTATAGGTATTCCAGGGGAACCATTATGAATTTTATTTCATGAACAAGGGTTTAATACCAAATAAATATACTCAAGTAAAATGGGTAAAATAAGATATAAAAACATACAATTAAAATTTTATACTATTGTTTGTTAATCAAGTGCATAAAATAGGAATAATTAAGTATATATTTATAATGGTTATTATGGAAAAAAGTTATAATAAAATAGAAATTAAGTCATACTTAATAACTATTTCAAGGAGGAAATATTAAACGTAAAGATATGTTTTAGGAATTACATATAAAATAAGTTGGAAAAGGAAACATTATTAGCGATATAAACTAAATTAATATATCTAAAAATATCAGCAATGTTAAAAAAATAAATACTAAAAAAGAGGGAATATTCTTCTGTCATGCAATCATGTATAAGTGTAAACATAAATTTACCTTATATTTGTAACCTTCTTCATTGTACATATAACATATCTAATAAATAAATAATTTTTTTTCCATACCCAATGAGGATGCGAATTTTTTTTGATAGCAACATACGAGAAAACAACATGTTCAATGAATCTAATATTACCCAAATAGATGATTATTTTATAGTTTTAATAAAATAAATTTCATATTGAAGTAATCTTAATGAATGAAAAGAATCAATAAATGTTTTGTGAAATGTACCATTGACATCCATGATTTCACAATAAGAGGATCAACCACCTACCATAATGTTTTGTAATTTTGGGGGGTAAGTTTTGAAAATATGTGTTTTTGAGGGTAACATTTATGATCACCTACATTGAAGAAAATATTTAATGACAATTCTCCATATATTAGATTAACTGATTCATGAAATGTTTCATTCTCTTTAATCCAAGTTATGAACTTGTTTTGAGATATTACTGTTTTTCTTCAAGATATCTTTACTAATGTCATCATAAGTAAGTAATAATATGATGGTTTGGTATAAGGAAATGAAATATTTCAATAAGAGGAAACCTATAGTGTTTTCCAAAGATGAAAATTATCTAAGTAGCTTTAAATGGTGATATATATTGAATGTTATAGTGGACTTCAATCACATAATCTCCACATTCCTTTTGATAATTTTCAGGAGAACCGTAAAAAAAGTATTTACAAAATTGTGGCCTTTATTTATGCATTAGATCAAATATATGATGTAACGTAACATGTTTCAAATTTAAAGGTGGAGATGATATTTTTATTTAAGTAACAAATATGGGTTGTTAGGGACAATATAACGATTATTAATGTCAACACCATTCTTTGTGATTGTATTTCCTAGATCTCGTTTTCTATAAACAACATATCTATATTCATCTAAAAATATAGATATAATTTTTTGGGAAATAACATTTAGTATTCAATATTTGATATTTAATTTAATATAAGAATTAAAATCTATATCAAAATTAATATTAAGCACATTCTCATGGAATGTTTTCTTCATGTAAAGAGAATAATAAAGAGATATCTAATATTATTTTTAATTCCACCAACTGATGAATATGCATGAAGGTGTAAAAATAATAATATCAGTGTGTGTATATAATTTCAAGAAATTGAATAACTATGCATAATGTAATTAATATTTTTCTTTTTTAGTCCATTGATGTGTTATGCATATCTTATTAAAATACAATATAGAATGTATGCGTATAATAAGAAGCATCTAGTATACAATGTATGAATATTTCAAATGCACATTTTGTGAATATTAAAGAGACATGGGAGGAAGGAGATTATGAAATTATATACATTACAAAATGTACTGTAGTAATGGAATAAAGAGAAACAAAAAAAAAAAAATTTAGTTAAGGAAGTGTCAAAATATCACTTCATTAACAAGGATAGGGTTTTTATAAATCCCATGGAAGGGGATGTGTCCCTAGCAGTGTAGAATTTGTTGAAAATTAGAGATGGTTACCAAAGAAATTTGAATAGATATCCATTCCACAAATAAATGTAAAACATAAATCATAAAATATAGGATTGGAAAATAGCGATACAAAAATATTTAATTCATATTGGAGAAAAGTATGAAAAAATCACTACATTAGAAAGGACAAGGTTTTCGATGGATCCCATTTAAGGGGATACAATGGTGGGGTTGTTGAAGAAGTGGATAGGGAAGAGGATTCTATGAGGTGGGGATGATGATTGGAAAAGGGCCATGGATGAGAGAGAGTGGAAAATATAGGGATGCATATTTGGAGGAGAACAAATTGTAGGAGAGTGTTTTGAAGGAGGTATAGAGGCAGAGGTAGGGGTGGAGACTGAAACCGCCATAACAAATGTAACATGACAAAAAAATTTCATAGTAAAAAAATTATTTAATAATATATTTAACTCCTTCGATGAATCACAAGATACTGAAATTAGGTATGACTTTATAATACTTTATGAATGATGTTGAGTATTTGGATGACTTTTAAATATTCATTTATGATTTTTTTAGTGGCATACTCATGTAGCACAATAAAATCAAGGAATGTTTTTATTGTCACAAACTAAATAAGAAATATTTAGGGCATTAAATATTAAATATTTTATATAATTCTGTATATACAACTATTAATTTATTACAAACTCTTTTTAATATAATTGAATCAAAAGAACATTATGATATATGGTAGAATATAAAGATATAATACAATACACACACCTTTTATGTTAAATTAATAATAAAAAACAATGTATAATAGAGTTCAAACACCATTTAATGCAGTAATAATACATTGAATCAATATAGTACGAACACATATCAGTCAATTTTTTTCATCACCCATAAAAAGGATCTACACAAAGTTGAATTTTTCATAATAAATGGGACATGAGATAAACTATTTCTCTTGAGAACAAATTATATTAAAGAAAATATATTTAACACTTTTTATGAAGCACAAGCTACAAAAATTATGCATGACTATGTATAATAGATAGAAAAACCCTTTAATGTAGTAAAAACACATGTAAATCAATGCTGTAAAAGCACATCTCAATCAATGCCTTTCATCACCCATAAAAAGGATCTATATAAATCTGATTAATATCTCAAAATCACCTAAATAGTGAGTATAGGGTTTTGGATGGATCCCATGGAAGGGTTGGGGTGGTGGGGGAATAATGAATAAAATATTAACTTTTAGGGAGTGTATGAAATGGTATTTAGAGGGGATCTTATGCCAATTTTCTTATTTCGACCAATAAAAGATGACCATGATGAGATTAAGCAGTAATCTGGATGAAGCCCGATGCGGTGAAATGGAGTGGAGGATGGTGGCACTGATCAATGAAATTGGAATTATATTTCAAGAAGTTAGGGTTTGGCTATAGATAAGAGAAGGGGGAGTTAAGAACAATGAAATTGTTTAGTAGATGGTGGAATTAGGATATTATTTAAGAATATGGATATCAGGGATGGAGGCAATGAAATATGTGGGGACATAGGTAGAGACTCAGGTGGAAGAAAAGACAAAGGCGGAAGAGGAGGCTGGGTAAAGGCCGAGGAGGAGGAGGAGTTCGATGAGGAGACAGATGTGGTGGATATGAAGGCATTTCATGGGAATAATTCTTAGTAATCATGTTTATTGAGAAGCTGATAGTTGGGAATGATTTTCATGGGTATCAAAAGATGTAGGGTGGCATCCACAATATTAGATTTTACATTATGGAGACACATGGAAGGAAAATTCCAAAATAATAGTATAAATCTTAAAATAGATATTCTTATGAAATTGAATCATAAAAGGCATAGAAAATATTTATTTCATCAAGAATATGGAATAATCTAAGATATTAAATGATCTATAACTTCAATAAATCTACTACATTTCCATTTTTAATGTCTTGAAACACATGAGTAAATTAAGAACGAAAAATTAAATATATGTTCTTTGTACATTATTATTGAATATAAGTAATATTAATAATCGAGTAGATGACCATTGGTTACACATAATTTATACACGAAGATTATAAAGAATAAATAAACTATATTTGAATGCTTCAAAAAAATGTAATACCAGAATAGAACATAAATTTCATCCCATACAATATTTTTAGTAACAATTGAAGAATTTATAAGAAATTATTTGAAAATGATCCAATTAAATAGAGATTTGTTTTTAATATTTGTGATTATAATTGGGAAATTGATATTTTCAATAACATAATACTGGTTCCTCTTTAACAAACTAGTTGCTTCATTGTAGTGTTTGATGGTGAGTTTTAAATCATGACAGAGTTAATATGGTTAGAGAAAAAATCATGGAGTGTGGAGTTTGTAGTTTAACCACTAAAAATGTTTTTGTTTTTTCATTCATAGTATCAAAAAATAAAATAAAAAAAGAGTTTATATAATTAATGATAAATTTGAAAAAATATGAACTTATACATAAAGTAACAAACAAGTATGAGCATGCATAATATATATATATATAATAATGAAAAAATATAAGCTTGTATATTTTAATGAAACCAATTAGCTTGTTAATATATTTTATGTTATTTGAAAAAAATATGAAAAAATACGAACATGTTTAAAAAAATAAAACAATATGAAAAAATTCGATAGAAGATAACAAAAAGGGGGTAAAAAATATAATTTGTTTTTAAAATATGAACCTATATATTGAATTGAAAACAATTATAAAAAAAATTATTAAAAACATTGCCAAATAAAAAAAATTACTTGAATGAAAAAAAGGTATCGGTATGGAAAAAAGATGGCCTATATGAAAAAATATTAACAATTTGGTAAAAAATTCAAACCTGTTAAAAAAATATAAACATATAAATAATAGAGAGCCCATAAAAACATCCAAAAAAACTATATAACTTCTTAAAACCAATCCAAACACTTTTATATTGAAAAAATACATAATTAAACAATTAAATTCCTTAAAATTGGGTTCTTTTTTACTCACATATTGATGATATATTTAAAACAAAATCCTCAAATTCGTATATTTACTTTAATTATTAAATAAATATTTTTTAATATAATATAAAGTGCACCCAATGTACACTGAATATGAATTCAAGTCATTGATGATACCTGGAGAGAGTTGAAAAATAAATGTCAAAACTTAAACACTAAATGATGTATATAAGTTATAGTTGATGAAAACAATTTGTAAATTAATGAGGAAAATTTAATATATAAATCAAAATCATAACTAAATCTGTATATAAAAATATCGAAGGTGATCTGCTTTGTGACAAATATAATGTAATAATGATGTGAAAAAATCTATCAAAAGAATCTTATTTTTTCAGAACCCTAAGCCCTCATGATGGTGATCATGGTCTCTAAAGACATGGATTTACATAGTACTTAGTAGAGAGTAGTATGCCTATATGAAAAAATTTCCATTTTCTAGATCAATTTTCTTCAACTAGAATTGGAATATAGTGGGTAGCTGATGAATGTATTTCATTTAGTTTCAGTGTTATCTGTGGATTGAAATAAAATATGAAATGTAATATAGAGAAAAAATACTTATTGAATGTTATATGGTGATTTTCATGGTATAATATCTGAATGTATGAATAATTCCTGCTATGAATGATGAAAAATTTATAGGTCAGATAAAAGTATGTAGAGAATAGTTGGTCAGAATCATGGGAAATCTAGTCAACAAATAAATCAATAAAAGGTAGTTTTAGCTAATAAAAACTATGGAAAATCAGTTTACCTAAATTTAGGTTTTAGATGATCACATGTAGTTCACTAATAAAATATTCATTTTGCAATCTATTTATTTCGTAAAACATTTACAATCATAAATAATTTTGGAATTATAAATGAGTAAGACTATGAAAATACAAAACTTATAACAGTAATAAATACCAAAGTATTATTATTCCCAATAGACAATTGATAATTAACGCAATTAGACCCTAGTAGTGACTGAATCACTATAAAGATATGTTTCAAAAAACTGCATGAATAGTAAATAAATATAGGATTATAAATATGAAAAAATACGTAGATATATAAATTCCAATAGGTATAACCCCATGATTAATTGAAGAGAAACTAATGATCTATATTTTTATAGAAACTCGAGTATATATGCATGAATAATGATTTGATAATGAGAGAGGGAATATAAAAATTTGTTGTGCATGGTTGTGGATAGTAAATTGAGGATAAAGAAAACAATTGAAAAATATATATAAAAAATTATTAATGATTTTGTTACCATTGATCTACAATAAAAAACATTATATTTCCATGTGAAGAAAACCTTAGACCGTTGGAGCACTAGTTTTTCTTGAGTAATGGGGCGAGGAATAGAGGATATCAGAATTATATGAAACCCTATAAGTGGAAAATCAGATAGAGTCATGGTGGGTGGGGATGATGGGTTAGAATAACCGGGGGCGGTGAGTTGGGGATGCGTGGTAGAGGCATAGGTAGAATGGTGGGGATGAGTGGAGGAGGTTAATGAAGTGAGGTGTGGATTCGTAGTGGAGGTGGGGATTAATGGTGGATAGAGGGAGAGGTAGAGTCAGAGGTGGTGATGGAAATTTAGTGAGGTGAGTATGCTTAGAAGAGGTGGGTATGTGTGGTTGAAATGTGCAAGGAGGAGGTAGAGGTGTAGGTAGTGATTGTGAGGTGGAGAAGTGGGGGAGGATGAATCTATGATATGTGACCATGTAATGTCAATCGTGAGGTAGAATCAATTAGATTACTAGTAGAAATCACGTTTGATTCGGGTGAGGTAGAGGAGGGGAAGAGTGGAAGAGAGGCTGAGGTAGAGGGAAAGGATAAGGTGGAGGCAGATTTGAAGAGGAGGAGGTAGAGGTAGAGGAGGAGAATGGTGATAATGTAGAGACTTAGGTGGAGGAGGTGAACATAGAAGGGTCTTGAGGACTTCCATAGGTGGAGGCAGAGTCAGAGGTAGGGACTGAGGTAAAGGAGGAGATACTGGTAGAGGAGACAAAGGTATAGATAAAAGTCGGGGAGGAAAAGGAACAAAGGGGAGTCGGGGAGGGAGATGATGAATCGGGAGGAGAGGGAAATGGATAGTTGGGGATGCGGGGAGGAACTAGGGAGGGGATACGGGGAGGGTGAATATAATTGAATGAGGGGGATAAACATATGGTAAAATATCTATGCAGACGACACCTGGAAGTAAATTTTCCAACTTTAGAGTAGTTAATATAAATAATAGATATCAACTGATACACTTATATCATTCATAGAAAACATAAAATATTGGAATGAATATGGTAGATCACATGTTCTTTATGAATGTTCATAACTCCAAATTAGATTTTACTAGAGTGAGGAGGGAAAAATCAATTAGTGGTATTTATTTTGTGGTCAGAAATGATTTAAAATGATAAAATCATTATTTATGGAAATGGGGTAGGGATATGAACCATAAGACGAGTAATGGTAATTTTAATAATTATTGAATTAGTTCTATTCTTCTTTTCTAGATTGTGTGTTTAACATATCAAAGATACTGTTTTATTCTATAATTCCTTGAAATTTCTAGATAGTGTAATGATATGAGGGTATGGGAGTGATAAAAGGAGAAAATTGAATATTTATTTTTTATATCAATATATCCCCATCTTTTCATAATAATTTATAAAAAATAACAATGATTTAATAATTTAGAAATTATTTTTAATATATTTGGAAAATCATAAAATAATGTTTTATAATGGTTCTATTTATTTTTATAAATTATTAAATAAATCATATAATGATTTTAAGTATTTATTTATAATTAGGATAAAACAATCTACTAAATGTGATTTATTATGAGTTGAAGATTATTAATTGACATTTTTAAATAAAAACAAACATTTAACCCATGATTAAGGCCTTTCAAGTGAATAAATTTGTGTAATAAAGTGGTATATATAGAGATCGGGTCGATATAATATCTACATTCGATTAAACTAAAGTTAAAGGATTTGTGTGACATTAAGTCTATGACCCTGCTCATGCATATATTTCCTCTAATTTCATATGTGGTAATTAATGGGGTTTGACACAAAACACATGTCAAAATAAATTGGGGACTATTTACGAATAACGCTACTGGAATTCATAGATATATCAACACTTTGATGCCAACGATTTGAACAAACCATTGGCATAGGTGGACTACCCCAACGGTTTGAACAAACTGTTGGTAAAATCCCATTATTACTAGCCTTTCCCGATGGTTTTCCCAAACCATTGGGAAATTCCTCCTTTTTCCAACGGTTTCAATGAAACCGTTGGTTAAATTACCAACGGTTTCAATGAAACCATTGGTTAAATTCCCATTACAACATCCTATACCAATGGTTTCTAAAAACCATTGGTATAGAATACATTTCCCAATAGTTTTTAAAAACCATTGGGAAAGGTTTCCCCAAAAATACATCAGCCCCAATTCTCCTCTCTGCGCGACTGCAGCCCTAAAAATGAAGATCTACTGAAGCTCTCTGGTTACCTAGTCTGGGAAAATCCTTACATCCTCTTAAATAGACATCAAATCTATAAGTCCTAAATTACTTTTAATGTTATTAATATGTTTTTTCTTCTCTGTTTTGATTTAGCCTAAACGAGAGGGATTTCTCTTTACCCAGGCGAGGAAACTTCTTCCACCCAATAGATCCATCTTAAATAAAAAAAAATTAGTTATACACTACAAATATTATGTACTACCTTAGTTTTAATGTTTTTCATATACTATTTTTTTTCTATTTTGATTTTGTCTAAACCATGTCGTGATGTCCTGGGCATGGCATAACCAATAACTGAACTTTGATTTGTTTTCTATTTTTGTTCAACACTTAAGTGTCATTATTGTATGGATCAACTTTATTTGAATTCTTCATAGCCACTCCTTCTGTGTAGTTAGTGAACCATATGAACTAATTGGAGGCGAGTGATGATATATGAGATTTTATGGGTTATTGTGAGGTGTTTCATTCCCTTTAATTGATTGGTTCATAAAACACAAGTTGGTGCTACATATATTATGTAATTGGAATTGGTAAAGTAAAATGTTGGTCTCGGATTTCTGAGTTGGTTATTTGGATGGTATTCTCTATCAAAAGTGGGTATATCTCTATTGACTATGGGTGTATTTTCCAATTGACTTATGTATTTATTAAACTGACCATGCAATACACATTTCCCACAATATGGAAGAACCACATAAATCATAGATAGACACTACACACCACAAGACACCCATGGAAGACACCCCTTGACATCTACGGATAGTTAAGGGGTGATTAACTTAGGAACTGAAGTCTATTGGCACTCAAGCCTTGAGAAATTCCTATTTCTGGTAGAAAAGATACCAATATATTTATTCTTAGTATAGTATAATGAAATAGTTTACACCCTCATGACCAAGTAGACCATCTAGTTCATGGACTGGTGCCCAACCAGGTTCAAGAGTAGGATCAACTACTAAACATTGATTGTGGTCCCTCTGAGGTTCATTCTATAGTGAAGAGAGTTATGTGCACAATATTCAACTCAAATAATATATCATAGGTGCATATTCAATGGATAAGTGTACTAGTATAGTGTTTCCAACAATGTGCTATATAAAGAACATAATGAAAAATGAAGATATTATTAAATGGAATTGTTTCCTCCTTGCTTGCAAGAACATGATTTGACCCATGGGGCGGGTGGTTCTTATATATTGGGAGATGACATGTATAGTCATAGTATACATGTATTTTTTTGTTTCGTTTTTATTTTATTTTCTTTATCACATTGGCCACTTGGGTATTTTACTTCTTTCTAAGGATGGAGGGTAGGGATAATATCCTGACTAGTTGACATAGATCACTTGTATACTGTAATACCATGAGGCGTGAGTGTGAGGAAACATTGGAAGATAGAGGAGCCTTGGAGTCTTCCATGAGATGGAATTGTTTTTCTAAAATATTGTGTGGGAACATTTCTACAGTATGTTTCAGTCATGAAATAACCCCAAGTGTCTCCATGAGATAGAATAAAAAAACCCAAGTGTCTCCATACATCGTATCATCCTCACATGGGTTGGACACTCACCCAATCCAATCAAAGCTATCCTAGTCTATCCTATCAATCACATAGTCTAGACTCATCTCTTGGGGATTATCCCATGACTCGATGCACATATCACCATCCAACTATACAAAGATGATAATTCACCTTATGATTCTCCTAGTCACAAAATAACACCATGTCGAACCCATATACATTATATTCTCAATAATCCGGTCAAGAACCTCATCAAAATCATGTATTATAACGCATCCCCACTAAAAAAGTTCCATCCTAAGCTAAATCACACCAAGCCTCTTGGCATTATAATGCCAATATTTCCCACAATACCCAATACCCACACTAGAATCTCACCCTTCATCTCTTTAGTTGAACTCTTGAATCATTAAATAGAGTAAAACCTTTCATAATACATTTTATATACTCAAGGATACCATCCCACTCTAAAAACCTACCAAGATTCCAATCCATCATCATAAGTATTTCCTCATCAAATGCTAGATGTGAAATTCTTACACCTATCACTACAAGGCCCAATCCTCTTAGGAATATTTTACTTGATCTAAATCCTCATCGTTAGTGACAGCAATCACATTAAGGCGCATAAATGTCAACTGAACCCTACATTCCAAGAATTATTCACGTGGACAGGCCCCATGGTAATAGTCTAAGAACAAAAACCATAAATAATAATTCCAAATATATGAATAATTTTTAAATAAATATCTCAAGTGTAAACATAAAAACCAAGAATAATAAGACCTCATAACTTATTTCTAACAAAACCAAACTAAGTTGAAACTCGGGCCAAATTGATTATATACCATTAATAGGAAGAGTAATTGTTAATTAATAGGAATGAAATATTTGATAGTATCATTTTGAAACATTGATCTGTTTCCCCGTTTCTTGCAGGAACATGATTTGACCCATGGGGCACTATAGTACTTATATGTTTAGCGGTGATAGGTATAGTCACAGGAGACAGGTATGTTTTAGTTTTGTTTTTATTTTATTTTCTTTATACCATTGTTCACATAGATCTTTGACTGCTTTCTATGGACATAGGGTAGTTATATTCTGTGAAGGGTGCTAGAAAGAGTTCAGATTGATTCAGTCCACCAGCTTTGATCCGAGGTAAGATTCTATGGTTACTACTTGTCTCGCACCTCATCTATTTGGGGTTTTAGTGTTTTTTACTCCATATTCTGTTTTCGGTAGGGTGTTGGATTGTTTCGTGTTGGTTTTGGTGGATTTGGTTCTATGCTGCTAATATAGTTCAGGCTTTAATGCCATTGGTTGGTTTCTCACTGGTTATGTATCTTCCTTCAAGTGTTTTAAGGTTCTTAATATCCTTTGTGTCGTACGCTGATCCTTGATCGTTGGTTTCGAGTTTCCAAGTCAAGGGAGACTCACCTGCATGTGCATAGGTAAGTAAGTATATGTATGTGGGTTCCCCTGTTACGTGTATAGTCACCCATGGCAGTGATTATGCACATATGGGTCTAGGTGTGCCAATGTATATATATAAATTCTTACGCAGGTGAGTAGAGACTGATATATGAATATAAGCATATGTGCGAGGATCCCCTTTCACATACTTATGTCCACACAGGTGTGTGCATAGGGTATAGGTGTCCTTTCATGTGTGTGAAGGTGTTTATACTTAGTGGAGGGGTAGTATCTTTTAGTTAGAAAGCTCCAAGAGCCGAAGTGGACGGCTTGGTTCCACCTTGAGGTAGAGTCCCTCTCGCAGCCTCTTTAATTTAAGAATGATTTAAATTGAATTTAGGTTCTTTCTTAATTCTACTTAATTATATTTAATTGCTTATCTTGAATAAGTTTTGTTTGATATAATTGTTTAAATTTGATAAATAAAGTCATGTTTTTATAATAAAACCCCTCCAATGGAGGTTCACCGTCTGCGAAAACTCACAATGATAGTTTAGGGTGTACGATTCTTTTCCGTCATTTTGTTTCCCTTTAGACGTTGTGTTATTGTGTCGCTCACTACAAACTTCTGACGATCCCTTGTTATAAAATATTGAATAGTTGATTTGTTCTATCATGTCTGTTGTGACCTTATCTTATGGTGAAACCCGTTTCGGGTGTTTTCCTGGCCTCTTGGTCACCTCTTATGGTGTTTACCCGAGCCTATATATCTAAAAACACTGATGGTGTCATTCTTTAACACTTGTAAGGCTTATGGTGCTCCCCACAATAAGCTTCATCTTACCACATTTTTGGTTGTTTGTCTGGCCTCGATGCACATCTAATTTTTCACATATATGAATTCTCCCATAAGATTTGTGTTGCATCCTGAGACGTTAAAACATAATCAAATTCAACTGTTCTCAAGGTGACTGAAATTTTATTATTAGATTTCCAAGAAATTCATATACCATTGATAAGTAATCCACCTTCATAATTTGAATCTCAATCAGTAGTTTCAACTACCTAGTACCACTTTTAAAAACAAAAAACAAAAAACATATATATTTATCATACCATAATCCCAAATCAAGAGTCTATTTTTTATAACATAAGATCATTTTATATAATGTGAAGGTCAACTACATAGGATTTATTTGGAATCCTGGCCGGAAGATGCTACCCCGCGGATGTCGTTGGACCTGGACAACACACCGAAGTCACACCGCAGTCATGCCAGAGTCACACCATGGTAACGCCGCGATCACGCCGCGGTCATGCCGCGGTAATTCCATGATTTGGCCCTACTCCAGGACGACACCCCATTGAGTTTCGTAGTCCGGTAAGAATTTTATTTATGATTCCTAGATAGAGTTTTAGATACAATACCCATCCATAGTTAATGGGGAGGGAGGCGACGGCTAGATTGTTGCCAGACTTCCTCCCGCTCCCTTCACTCCTGGCCAGAATATGTTTCCCCGTGGATGTCGCTGGACTAGGACAACATGTTGTGGTCACGCCGCGGTCACACCGCGGTCACGCATTGGTCACGCCGTGGTCAAGCCACAGTCACGCCGAGGTCACGCCACGGTCATGCCATGATCATGCCGCGATAATGCCGTGATTTGGCCCTGTTCCTTGAAGACACCCCCCGACGGTTCATAGTCCTGTTGGAATTCGATGTATGATACCTAGAAAGAGTTTTAGATACATTACCCACCCATAGTTAATGGGGGGGGGACTTGAAGGTACTAAAAATTATGAAGTGACGTGTACGTGTCAACTCAGTCTCAAACCGAGGCACGGTGTGGCCTGTACCACTAAAAGTGTCTCACTTTTATTTGAAATTGACAACATTTTAAATGAAAACAATAACTGACTTGCAGAAAACTGACCAAACGGATTTAGATTGTGTTGATACTTGTGTAAAACAGTCCATGATTCATTTGTGATGTGTACGAGTCAACCCCACCTCAATCAGTGGAACACTATGGCGGATACCACTCGAAGTGTTTCAATTTTATTTAAAGTGGACAAAATTTTAAGTCAAAACAACAAAGGTCCTACAGAAAACCGACGAAACACAATCAGATTCTGTTAATACTTTAGGAAAATGATCTGTGGGTCATTTTTGACGTGTAAGAGTCAACCCCGCCTCAATATAAGGCACGGTGTGGACGATATCACTCGAAGTGTCTCACTTTTATTTGAAATGGATATCATTTTAACTGAAAACAACCACTGGAATACATAAAACCGAACAAACACATTTGGATTGTGTTGATACATCAACACAATGATCCATGAGTCATTTTTGACGTGTATGAGTCAACCCTGCCTCAATCTGAGGCACGGTGTGGCCGATACCACTCAAAGTGTCTCACTTTTATTTGAAATGGAATACATTTTAAGTGAAAACAACAACTTCCATACATAAAAACAACCAAACACATTCCGATTGTGTTGATAATTCAAAAACATTATCCACGAGTCATTTTAGATGTGTAAAAGTCAACCTCGCCTCAATTTGAGGCACGGTGTGGCCGACACCACTCAAAGTGTCTCACTTTTCTTTGAAATTGACAACATTTTAAGTGAAAACAACAACTGGCATATGGAAAACTGACCAAACTCTTTTGTATTATATTTATACTTTATGAAAACAATCCATGGATCATTTTCCACTTGTAAGAGTCAACCCTGCCTCAATCTGAGGCACGGTGTGGTCGGTACCTCTCAAAATGTCTTTCTTTTGTTTAAAATGGATACGCTTTTAAGTAAAAACAATTGGTATATGGAAAACTGACCAAACACATTGGAATTGTGTTGATATTTTAGTAAAAAATACATGGGTCATTTTTTATGTCTACGAGTCAACCTCGCCTCAATCCGAGGCACGGTGTGTCTGGCACTACTCAAAGTGTCTCTCATTTGTTTCAAAGGGACATCATTTTAAGTGAATACAACAACTGACATACATAAAACCAACCAAAGGAATTCGTATTCTATTGAAACATTAGAAAAAAGATCCATGGGTCATATGTGAAATGTACGAGTCAACCCCACCTCAATCTAAGGGCCAGTGTGGCCGAAACCACTCAAACTGTCTCACTTTTATTTGAAATGGACAAGATTTTAAGTGAAAACAACTGGCATACAGAAAACCAACCAAATGCATTCATATTGTGTTGATACTTTATAACAATGATCCATGGGTCATTTTGGATGTGTATGAGTCAACCCCTCCTCAATACAAGGCGCAGTGTGGCTGACACCACTCAAAATGTCTCTCTTTTGTTTAAAATGGACATCATTTTATGTGAAAACTACAACTGACATATGGAAAACTAACCAAACACATTCAGATTCTTTTGAAACATTAGGACAATGATCCATGGGTCTTATGTGACATGAAAGAGTCAACCCCTCCTCAATTTGATGTGTGGTGTGGCCGACAACACTCAAAGTGTCTCTCTTTTGTTTAAAACCACAATTGACATATGAAAAACATACCAAATGCATTCAGATTCTATTGAAAATTTAGGAAAATGATCCATGTGTCATAATTAATGTGTACAAGTCAACCACACCTCAATCCAAGTGCCTGTGTGGCCAGAACCACTCAACCTGTCTCACTTTTCTTTGAAAGGGACAAAATTTTAATTGAAAATGAGTAGCATAAGGAAAATAGACCAAACACATTCATATTTTGTTGATACTTTGGGAAAACGATCCACGTGTCATATTTGATGTGTGCGAGTCAACCCCGCTTCAATCTGAGGTTTGGTGTGGCCGGTAGCACTCTAACTATCTCTCTTTTTTTTAAAATGGACATCATTTTAAGTAAAAACAACTGGCATACAGAAAAATGACCAAACATATTTGGATTGTATTCATACTTTAGCACAACAATCCATGGGTCGTATGTAATGTGTAAGAGTAAATTCTGCCTCAATACGAGGCGCAGTGTGTCCGACACCACTCAAAGTGTCTCACATTTATTTGAAATGGAAATCATTTTAAGTGAAAACAATAACTGGCATATGGAAAACTGACCAAACACATTCAGATTATATTTATACTTTATGAAAACAATTCATGAGTCATTTGTGATGTGTAAGAGTCAACCCCACCTCAATCTAAGGAACGTTGTGTCCAGTATCACTCAAATTGTCTCTCTTTTATTTGGAATGGACATGATTTTAAGTGAAAAAAATAACATGCATACATAAAACTAACCAAACACTTTTAGATTGTATTAATAATTTAGGAAAACAATACATGTGTCATTTGGGATGTGTACAAGTCAACCCCGCCTCTATATGAGGCACGGTGTGGCCAATATCACTCTAAGTGTCTCACTTTTTTTTAAAAAATGATCAACATTTTAAGTTAAAACAATAACTGACGTATGGAAAACTGACCAATCATATTTGGATTGTGTTGATACTTTAGGAAAACGATAAATTGGTCATTTTTTACGTATATGAGTCAACCCCTCCTCAATCTGAGGCACGATGTGGTGGAATCCAACTCTGATCGATATATCGCACCATACTTATACCATTTAGTGTTCATAGCCTTAAGAAAATTAATATTATTCTCACTAAGGTCATTAAACTTAAAGTTCCATTCTTCCAGACCATCACAAGTTGAAATTCTGATCATTTCAGTTCTGCCTGAATTTTAAATCATGTAAAGAGTTCCATACTTTACTCCTTTTGTAACGACCATACAACCATGGGTCAGTTTCCATACCCCATTTTCAAATTTAGTTTCATATCATGCATCGTCAAACTTTCTTTTTAGATTTAGGGAGAAGAAAACCACTCCCAGATAAAATCCATTTTCAGACAATTTTAATTTTCTATAAATGTTTCTTTTATTTGAGGATAGATCATATTTGGGTGTTCTTTCATTGTCAAAATGTCATATTATTATCCACAAAAACATAATAAGTATTTCTAGGATCAGAAAAAAAATTGTGATTTGAGCTAATTTCAAACTCTTATTCAACTCTAATAAGTATTTATCAGACTATTCTGCCTATTAGAATTTTATGGGGAGGTGGGGGTTGTGCTGATTGGGGGGGTTGTGCGTGGGTGAGGTGAATTACTACTGGAAGAGTGGTTGTCATATTAAGATTGAAATGGGTGTAAATAATGTTCGAGTTGTTGAAACTATTATTCAACTCTACTGGAAGATTGTAGTCATATGTATATTGAAATAAAGAATTATAGTTCCTGACATGGCTGGAAGAGTTTGATGGTTTTATGTGTTTTTTGTGCTATTTCATGTGTTTTTATGCTGTTTGAAGTCTGTTTTTATATGTTTTTGTGATAATTTTATGCAGGTTTATACTACAGGGTCTAATAGAGAGGCTTCTATGCAATAGTTCTGAAAATACACAATACCAACGATTTTAAACCGTTGGTATACTTTGAAAAAAATTTAAAAACTAACCCAACGGTTTTAAAACCATTGGTATAGTGTTTAGTCTTCAATATATACCAAGGGTTTCATTGAATCCATTGGTAAAAATGCTATACAAACATATACCAACAGTTATCCTATAATCATTGGTAAATTATTACATGCAGTGGCCTATACCAATGGTTTAGATCAAACTATTGGTATAGGTCTTTTCTCAAGGCTTACTGCCCTACAGTTTGGAAAACCGTTGGTATATGCTATACCAACAATTTTCCAGCCTATACCAATGGTTTAGAACCATTGGTATAATCTTCATTTATAGTAGTGTAATAATCTATCTTTTATAGTGATTAGTTTGTGGAGAGATGTTTTTATAATGGATATGATCTCGTATCGGATTAACTCTAGGTATTACTCTTAACTTAAATTAAACCATAACCATGCTTCCCAAATGTATGAATCCCCACATTGGAATAAAATGTTATCCTCTCACATCATATTCAACCCCCATAGAACTATATCACATCTGATTAAGAAACATGCTTGTGATAGAATAAATTATCTTGCTAGTTTCTCCCGTAAATTGATGTCAAAAATCCTCATATAAGATTCATTATTCGTGGTCCATAACTCATATATGGTTTTGATCCCCATATGAAAATTTCCCCAACGATATACCAAGACCAAATTTTATATGATAAAAAAATATTTCAATTCTCATATATGATTAAAAACAAAATAACCCAAAAAAATATGGGATTAATTAGAATTTAAAATCCAAATATTCTTAATCCCCCCAAATTAAGAAAGAACTACGTGACCTCCCTTTATACCTCAATCCAAGAAACAATTCAAGGAGTAATCATGATAAGTAATTCAAATTATAGGAAAATTCAGTATATATTCCTCTTAAATAAATCCAAATTCATAAGATGTATACATAGAGGTGATCTTGGGTGGGATGTTCGATGTTATGTTTCTATTGGAAGAAGGAAATAAAACCTAATTACTATAAAAAAATATTCCCATTTCCACTAGTAAATTAACAAAGAACATTTATTTTATCCAAGTATTTATTTAGATATGTTTTTTATATTTTAATTCTTTATTTTATAAATATAAATTTATTCTGTGTTTCATCAGTTTGTGATTTATTCTCTCTCCCTCTCTCTCCATTTTTCTATAACAGTGATTAACATTCTCTCACACATAGTGGTAGGAAAGCCCATGTATCACTACCTACATGAAATTATATGATTCTAAAGTTCACAGACCTAGCCTTAGGATTCCTTATTTTACATTAAGGTCTTTTGTGATTAAAGAGAATATGTGAGCAATTGTATCTTTAAATTCTCTTTCCCCATTTCATTTCACATTAAAAAAATATGTTTTCTCTAACATTATTCAAATTGTTGATATATAATTTTATATGTAGTTTGAGTGGAGTGTAGAATCATGGATTAGATATGATGAGATATTAGTGGGTAAAGAACAGATGAGGCTTCCAAGGTCTAATGCCTATTCCCACAATTTATGCATTATGGATGGGTGTAACCATTCAGAAGTACAATGGTATTTGATATGGGAACTAGCGCAGTTAGATAATTATGGATAAATATATTTCAATATATGGGTTGTCCTTTATTAAATTCCATTAAATTTCCTTGAATTTTCATGTTTATTTTATGTTTTCCTTCTTCCAACCCCATTTTTTTTTCTAAATTTATAATTTTACTACACAAAAAAACTAAAATAATCCTTTATAATGTATGTGGTTTTCGGTTATCTCTTTATGAAATAACCCTAGTTAGCTTCCCTACATGTAATCTAGGATTAATAAATATTTCTTCATTATAAGCCCCATGATATCCTCTCCACAAAACTAAAAATACCTTCTGATGAATGCTAATGTGTAATATAATTCCATTTTCAATAGATATCTAATAAAGAATGTGTATATTGGTGATATCAACAAATATTTTTTCCTTAACATTCATGACATTATAAAATGAATTTTTCTATTAACTTATGGTTTATGGAGGATAATCTGATGAAGAAACCTATAGATACATCAAATATATTATCATTGAATCAATATGAAATATGATTAATATACAAATATTATAGGTGCACCTCATATCCGATGTACACTATCAAATCTATTCATGATGGAGTATGACTAATCATGATCACCGTGAAAAAAAATACTCTCGTCTCCACTTGCAATACACCACCCACTTTGATCCACATATACAATGAGAGAACCCCAAAATAATTAAGCTACGTTAATACCGTAAATACGAAGATTAATGTTGAAAAAATAGGACAAGAGACCTTTAGCTATGGATTATATAGTATCACACTATTAAATAGTGTCACCCACACCAAAAATTATAATATTATACTTTATATAGTCCCACATCATTTAATAGTGGGTGTCAAATGTCATATACCATCACAATGAAGCCATTGAGATTTATCCATAACACAATCCTATTGAGAATACTATCATTTGAACATTTTTATTTATTTTTCATGATTTAAATGAATCAAAAAATTGATTTATGACCAATGTAAACCATGATAGAGACATGGTAGAAGATATAAAATCGATATACCATATCATAATCCTATCATTTACTATGAAATAAGAATCTCATGAATTTAAGCTAATAATATACCTTTATCTGTGGTATGTATCACATACATATCATAGGCTATTACTTCAAGGATATAATACAATAGAATATCCATAGTTTAGTTAATTTACCAAAAATATCACATATTCACTAATATCCTATTTGTAATTTATGAAAAACATCACAAATCTATGTGAAGCATTCCACATGGCTCATCAAACATTATTCATTTTGGATCAAAAAATTCATCCAATAATTAATCCATATCCTAAGGCATAACTATGTTACCTTATATGAAATTTTATAATTGAAAGAAAATTTTAAATCCCAATTTAATATATGTAATAAAAAAAAGAAACCATTAAAAAAACAAAAGTTCTAATCACACTGTAAAGGGGTCTAGTGTGTTCTCAATTTATCATACTCATTTCTCCATATGAACATGTATGATAAAATATATAAATATATTATATTAATTGTACATATACCTATATAATCAATTTTTGTAAGAAATCGATTGACTGTTAGGCATGGAACATGATAATCTAGTATCAAATATCTCTTATAATCATGATTATATAAAATAGAATAATATGTTTGAATTAATACATGAAATTCCATTCATCATTATAGCCGAGAAAATGAACTTTTTAGTCAACTAATCATGCAAATGAATTTATTCTCATTAATTCAATCAAGGGATGAAATACCATTAAGTAGAAAAATATCATCTAAGTTATTTTACAACTAATGACATGATCAACAACATACTCAACCATCCCATTGTTAGCTAAGCCTTAAATATTGTGTAAGAAAGGTATCAATATATGGAAGTTATTATTTTAGGAATCTCACAAACCATGAAAAATATATATTCCAAAAAATTATACACTCCCCAGTACATCAATAATCATATTACATTCCACATGATATAGAATTAACTATTAGTTAAAATAATATCTCTTGACTTATTACCTCATGAGTCCATTCATTAGTAACGAAATAAAAATTTGTATGATTATAATATTCTACTCATTCTAAAATTCCATATCATCATAAACCATAATAATACATGAAGATCATAGATTAGGGTCAACTAAAAGTTATACATTGAGGGAATAAATAAGATTTTTCTTTATGAAAAATATACAACCAAATTTAAATTATGATAAATTCGATATTAACTTTTTTATGACATGATAAATTTTATATCCTTAAACTATTTTTAATTTTTTGAAAAAAAACATATATAAGATCTCATCTAACATATCATTTTTATTAGACAAGAAAATCAGATGTATGTTTTATATAGTTTTAGGGTATTATTAAACTCAACACATCTCTATATTAGTCTGGTCATATCTCTATGTGAACACTCGATAAAATCCTCCCAAGAAACTCTTTATTGAGTAACATCTATGAAGTAATATAGGTTTAATTTTTTTAAAATTTAGGAATAATTTTCCAAATGTTCATGTCTTTAAACATATTCATTTTTCTTTACTTAAAAGTACCAAATATTATAAATTCAATAATGTTTGTTGACTACATAGTATTCCTTCAATGTTTATTATCATCATCAATGAAACCCTTTCATAAATTGTTTCCATAGAAATATTTTTATAACTAATTTTACTCATTAAAATACATATTCACTAACAAATCCTAAAAATTTTAGGATATTTATGTAAAACTCATGTCATCATAGTGAATAAACGTATGTATATACATTTCTTTTATCGACACATACTAAGATCATTTAGGATATGAATTGAAATTCATTTTATTGAATAGAATAATATTTTTTTACCTTTAATAATATTAAAGCATAAAAATAATTTTAATAGTTTCTCAGACACTGTATTATTTGATTAATATCACACAAAGATACAAAGACTCCATGGAATTTATAAAATAAACCTTATTTTCTTTTTATTGAAATATTTAAAAAATAATTTTTTTATAATATATCTGGAATTCTATCTGTATAGATAATTTTAATGTAAGGTAGAAATTTGATTAAAAAATTCATTTAATTATGATTAAATCCTCATTCCTCGAATCTTAAAAAATATCCATAAAACCTTTTATCCATGATAAATCATTTCAATACTTATATTCTGCTAAAAACATGCTATACAATATTTTAAATAATATATAATGTGTATTGAATCTATTATATCATATTGTTCTTAAAACCCCTTTATGAATAATGAAATTCTATTATCATAAAAGTTAAATTATATAAAAATACTCATATTTTACATTGATATATATAATATTGATATATTCCATTACAATAAAATATTTTTATGTTATAATTATTTTCTTCATCATTTTAATTCATAACTATAATATTTATCAATATATACCTGGGTTTTAAACAAATATATATTTACATATTTTAATGTATACAATTGGAATCATACATATTTAAAACCAAAGGATTGATTTTTGTAACATTTAACCATGATATATAAATTTCATGTATTTAAATAAAGTTATTCATGTATTAAGGACAATTCCATTATATGAAAAAACACTCATAATTTGTGGTAACTCTAGGTTTTAAGGACCTTAACTAGATACTTTAATAAACATCCTGTTACACTTTAACTGACTTTTCTTCTTTTGGTTTTTAATTTCAGAAAACTATTACCTAGAAATCAAATATCACAATTCCTCATTTCTTTGTACTTTGTGAAATAGGGTAGAAATTTCTTAAACTCATTCATATATTTAAAAAATTTCCAAACCATATCAATTCTATATCCAAAACAATATTTAGAGGATACATGTAGTCTCACTGTGTCATTTAAAATATAAAATCATATTGATTGTATGAGTGGAGACAAAAATATCATCAGCCTTATTGTATTTAATACCTTTTATCTATAAATAAATTCTTCTATACTTCTCATAAGCATGTTGTTTTTGACGCTTTTGTTGATGACGTGCACGCATCCGTCAGGCAGAGGACATGCTACTGTGGCCAGCATTCCCACTTTCAAAAGGTGGGAAACATCCATTGTTTATTCAGGGACGTTTGATCCTTGATCGAAACCGAGTTGATGGGATGTCGGTTCTTCCTTCCGTGGATTCCTCCTCGGAGCTTGTCACCTAGTCCGGGTCTCCCTCATAGATTATGTCACGGTTCATGAATCCCTTACCAGCGCAATATCTTCATGGACACCAGTTAATTACGCCGCTTCTGTCAGGAACTTCCAAGGGGCCTGGTCAGCGCAGCAACCTTCGGTTAGGAGAGTAGTCACATTGGGGCATCACTGGCGTGTCTTGATGCTGGGGAATTGGCATGTATATCTTTTGTCCCTTTTTATAGGGCTTCTCAAGGGTGCGGAAACAAAAGGAATCCCACATAGAACATGGGGAATTGTATGACATAGGAATGTATCTGAGGTTTTCCTCAGCTTCCCATGTTTAACACAGGGTATGCCGCAAGTTTAACGTCCGGTGGGGACAGATCAGACTGATCAGAACACTAGCTAGAGTGGATCATTTTGAAGAACCCCATGGAGGGAACACCGATGTTGGGGCCAGCACGTGGGTGGCTTCCCAAACATTGTGGAGTG
Organism: Viscum album; assembly: GCA_963277665.1. Lineage (NCBI taxonomy): Eukaryota > Viridiplantae > Streptophyta > Magnoliopsida > Santalales > Viscaceae > Viscum > Viscum album. The sequence continues at coordinate 1,872,982,482 of OY728123.1, read as the reverse complement.
GAATGAAACGGCCTGATCCCACCAGGATGTGGCGGCCCGGGTAAAGATCAGGATGAATGATGGATTTGGTCTTGGGCCTCGTGGAGGTTTCATACATATCCCTATGGCAGGGAATCAAATTCTACATAGTTTAATGATACGTTGGGATGCCTGAAGTGGTGACCCATGAGAATGAATGCATGGATGGACCCAGGGGGAGTAAAATCTCCAGGCTAGGGCATGATCTTCCTGAGGCACGTGGGCTCGAGGGATAGGTGAGGATGAGACATGGGTGTTGGGCTTGAATCCCCTGGATGCTTCCTACATTTCCACGTGGCGGGGAATCAAAGTCCGCGTAGTTCGAGGGGACGGTGGGGGGGGGGGCATTTGGGGTTTACACTCTAAGGAAGCCCAAGGTGGGTATGGGGTTTACACTCTAAGACGGCCCATAGAGCTGGTGAACCGACATGAAGGGGTTGGAACGACCGGGTTGTGGGCTTGAACCTCCTGGAGGCTGCCTACATACCATGCCTTGACACAGATCAAAGTCCCTGTAGTTCGGGATGGTATGGGGCTTACACTCTGAGGCGGCCCATGGTGGTGGGACTTGAACCTCGTGGAGGCTTCCTATGTACCATGCCTTAGCATAGATCAAAGTCCCCTTAGTTTGGGATGGTATGGGGCTTACACTCTGAGACGACCCATGGTGGCGTCGGAGAACCGACGTGAAGATGGATTGGGGGTCCGATTGGTGGGCTTGAACATCGTGGATGCTTTTTATGTACCATGCCTTGACATGGATCAAAGTCCTCGAAGCTTGCTGGTGGGGGTCAGGGTCGGTGCTCACTCTAAGCACATGAGAGTCATGATCAGTGTGAGAAACAAGAGGTTGTAGGGACCTGATGATCAAGTCACGAAGGGTGCATTCGTGGGGAGAAAAGAGGGGATTACGCATTGAGTGGACCATGGTGTCGGGACTAACTCTAAGATGGAGGCCTGAGGGCGACAAAGCACAGAGGGAGATGGATTTGGGACCGAAGAAAGGAGGAGTCCCACTTCCCATCATGCTCTCCACTGGCCCTAGAGCCGGGGAAGTACAGAGGTGCATGGGTGCTACATTCCGCAGAAAGAGATATGGAATTACACCAAGGTGGCTGCCCTTCCCCGTGGAAAAACGCCACTCCAATAAATCACCCCATGTGAGGGATGACCCCACCATCCCTGTGGAGACGAGCGGGCATGAAGGATGTCTGAGGCCGGGGGACCCTGCGTGCGATGCACAGGGGCGGGTCATAGTTTAATGTCATGTGTTGAGGACGAGGTACTTGGCAGTTTAACATACTGCAGCTCAGACGAGGTGGGTTGGCTCCGCACCCCTAGGACTTACATAATCTGTTCCCTTTTCCCCTTGTAGTAGTGAAGGCATTGACAAGGCCGTGGTGAGGGGGTGTCATGGGGCGAACCATCGAGGGGTCCACGTTTGCATGGTTAGGCGAAGAAGCAATATCCATTAGCGTGCCTATGCGAGGAATCATGATACAAAGCAACGCAATGGGAAAGATTATCGAAGGTACTTTGAAGTCGCTTCGTACGAGACAAGAAGGCCGTACGGGAAAAACCTACATGATACGAATGCCCGAGGTGTACAAGACACCAGCAAATGGCACCAGGAAGGAGGGAATCAGACTTACACACATGGAATACCCGGGGAGCACCGAGGTGAAAAGCACCGATGGATTACGTGAAGCCCTTGGGGATATGTGAAATAAGGCAGGCCGAGCCTTTGCACGACTTGAATGGATTGCGCACAAGGTGGTATAATTAAGCACGGGTGGCGAGGGCCGAGCGTAAGGACAGGGCGTGCACAAAGATTGCACGCATCTGACGGTCCTACGCGCAATGGAAGGAATTGCGTGCAGGGGGGAGACCCTGAGAGGTTGGAGTTTAGTCTAAGCCATGGAGATCTCGTGTGAAGGCGGATCTTGGGGTGACTTGGCATAAAAAAGAACCCTACCTGTAGGCCATATTGCGCGTGCAAAAAATTCCAATTACGTGCACAAGAGGCTGTTTGAATTCTTCATCCCCAAATAGGAAGGGGGTATCCTTCTATTTATATGCCTTCATTGGCGCGAAATTCTAGGTTTGCGTGAAATAATTGCATGACCGATGCGGCGGCGAGAAATATCAACTGCATGGGGCACGGGTGAAAAATTATTTCACACCAGCGCCAGGACCTTACGCGAATCCCGGGGCCTTCTGCACAGGATGTAATTTTTTCACGCGCTTCTCCTTTTTTTCACGCAACATATCAATTCCATCCGAACCAGGCCTCCGAGTTTGAATATGACTTCATATTTCTATTATGGAACTTTCTCCGGCACTTATGCATTTTTCGCCATCTACAAATGCCTCCCCCATGAATAGGATCGGTGCGGGGTTGCGGCGATCAGATTCCGAGGGAAACACAGAAATGCCGGGGCCATGGGCTGCTAGTGCGCAAAAACAATCTAGCGGCTCGAAAAACCCTGGTCAAGCATGGAATCCTCATTATTCTTGGGTGAGGAACCCCATAGTAGCCTATAAAAGCCGATGTGGGACCCATGCTTCATACGTTGTTTCTCACGCGATAGTCTTAGTGCTCTCGTGCGTGAAATTTCTTCTGTTCTGGCGTGAAACCCACTTGGTTGTACGTAATATCGCTGAGATTTAGCAGCCTTTTACATGAAAACCCAAGATTTCCCGCACCGCACTCTGAGATTTCACGCAAGCAGCAGATTTTACGCGCCTGACTCTAAGACTCCACGCCAAATTCGTAGATTCTGCGCAACGCTTCCAAACACTCAGTCTGAAGAAGATGGCTGCAAACCAGGTCGATGAGGGGGAGGCTGCTGCGTGCATAGTTGAGATGGCAGCAAAACCGGAGGTTTACGGTGCAAATAGGGTGGTCTCCAATAACCACACACTCTTCAACATGATAACTCCCACCCAGAAATAGTACGCTTTATCAGATAATCTATCATTGTGGAACTTCGACATTCTGGAGGATGTTCCCCTACCAGGATTCGAGGTTGATAGCCCGCAGTCATGGGTGAATGACGAAGACGACCTTCCTCGATACAACATCACCAACAACTATCGCCCTTCCAGAGAAACTAGGCACATGGATGTATATGTCATGAATCCCAGGACCAGGACCATTTCTAGGGGTGATTCCATTACGGAGAACTCACCAGCCCTCTACAAGAGCACTTTCCGTTAGAGAATCACTAACGAGACCAAAGGATGGATGAAGGACTGTGGTCTGCAGTCTGGGGGCAACTTCACTAGCGAGTGGGCCTGAGAATACTGGGTTCGCCACACATGCGATCAATTCGGGGCCGAGCTGCGGCGCATCGGTCTATTCGAGGCAGTGTGGGCATCGCAGTTTCACTTCTGCCGGCAGCCTGAGCTCGGACCGAAGCTGTTCACTCGGTGGTTCCCTGAAACCAACACATTTCATCTCTATCATGGGGATGTTGGAATCAGTCTATGGGACTTCCACTGCATCAGAGGCATCCCCTTGGATGGCCATCAATACGACGAGTTCCTCCCGCCGATGAACATCTGGGGTGACAGGTCTCAAACCCCCATACTGACATGGAACTAGTTGGAGTTGGACAAGGAGAGGCTGAAGGTCAAGGAATTTCTGAAGGACATTGCATACAAGGACTGGTTCGGCCTGTTCTTGGAGAAGGACCCAGAGGCCAGGATGCCAGGGCCGGGAAAACAGTGTCCAACCGTGGTTCAGAGGAGTAGGAGAAGATCTTACTGGAGGATCCTGGAGGAGGGGAAATACCAATCATGGGGCTATATCATCAACGAGGCCCAGGACCCAAATGTCTGGTATGCCGGATTCCTTGTCACATTCCTGAGTGGGTGGCTCTTGCTGGTACGAGACGCAAGGATGGGTATCCTCCCCACAACCTTGGTGATGATGGGCATCATGGCTACCAAAAAATGGTTCAACATCGGGGTACCCATGTTTTCTCGGTTGTATGCCATCTTGGCACGCATCTCGAGAGGGGGGTCACCTCAGAGAGTATGCAGCCCTTTCCAGATCTTCTATGGCTGGGTTGCAGCTCATTGTGGCGGCTACACCTTCCCAAAGGCCATTCTTCCCCCAGGCAATGGCCTGTGACCCTCTCTGCAGAACAATGTCAGGGTCGTGCTAATGACGCTCAATGAGAAGGGGATACAGATCAGGATCGGTAACCACACCAACTTTTACTTTATCCCATTCCCTACCCAAACCGGCCAGCTGCTAGATGACGGTCATGGATCGCTGGAGCAGAAGGAATACTTCCAAAGTATCATAGGTGGGGTACTCGTGGCCCAGATTGATGGGAAGATTTGCTGCGAGCATTATGTGTCGTCCTGGTTCTCTGGGCAGTTCAGATTCCTCCTGTGAATGCCGAAGAGGGTATACACTGATGTTCGAGAGGAGATGCATCCCTGTGTTCTTCACCAGCTGTGGCTGATGTTTACAAACTACTGATCTGGTGACATCATCACTTTTCCACCCACCAGAGTCGATGTGGGCCTCTCAACTGAGTAGGCTGAACATTGGACCATAGCATACCCTGAGGGGCTTCTGCGGAAGCATGTCTGGCAGCTCAAGTTTGACTGCGCGGAACCTCGATGGAGAGAGAGTAGGCGGGGTGCCGATAGGAGAGGACCAACATCACCTCAGGAAACGGGGCCTGCGCAAGTTGGGACTTTAGAGGTCGGGGAGTCGCATGGCACGACCGTTCCCTTTATAGTATCCTGCCTTTTTATCACATAAACTTTCATTACATTTTACAAAACTGAGGATCTTTAAGTTTTAGTGTCTTGGAAACCAGGATCTCAAAACATGAAAAAATAAAACATTCTTCTTAAACACTTGAAAGGATTCTCCTTATGTTAATCCTAGGTTCAATACTGCATCTCATAACTTGGGGACATATATCAAAAGAATGGTTGAGCAGAAGGCCCAGTAAGGGAAAGAAGGGAAACATTTAACATGTGAACTTGAGATACATCAATAAAGTCATGAAAAAGAACTTTAAGGCATGAGAAAGAAATCATGAGGCATATCATATAAAAATAACATATTTCATAACTTGAAGATGTGGCTACAACATTTAACATAGACATTCATTTTTTTTTCACCAAGGTCCATCCCCAAGGTGTCATTAAAAATTACCAAGTTTATTCACCAAGGTATCAGTCAAAATGGTTATCTCTAGAGATTAGGTCTTTACCCAATGCATTGGAGCGCTATCAGGGAGAACCCTTAAATTTGACTTTATTATCATATGAGACACATATATCATCATAAAAAACATCATAAATAACCCATATAGAATAAAAGAAATGGGTTTCCTTTCATAATCATAACGTTTTAAAAACTGCTTTAAAGACATGATCTTTATGTCACTTTAAACCCACGGAAAAGGAAAGCGAGTCTCATGTATGTAAATCCCAGAATTTAAAACAGAACATTTTGATATATATATGTGAATAACCTTATAGAAGTAAGATCATTGAGTATTCACTAAATAAAACAAAATAATTTGAGAAAAAGAGAGAGACATTTTGAGACAGAAATTCGGCAGCATAACGACTGTGTTGTAGGGTTTTAGAAAACATTTAAAAGACAGGGGACATGGGTCACCCACTCATAAATGATCCATAACACAGTAGGGGAATAGAATATAAAGGATTTAAGAACATGGTAATGGAATTTGAATGATATACCATATGAAATAAAGAATATGAAAGGAAGACAAAAATAAGATTTCTCTTATGAAAATCCGGCAGCCTAAGAGCGTCACTTAAACATCAAAAAAATGATTTGATGAGATAAAATAGGGTCTCTAATTATATGAACAAAAAATATCAGTATGATAGATATAGAGATCATACCCCAACATAATAAAAAGTAACTTGAAAGACTTGACAAGAAAATAGAACTTGAAAATGATAATGGTGAAAGAATACCTTAAAAATTCGGCAGCCTAACGACGTCACTTAAACATAAAAAAAATGAATTGACGAGATCAAATAGGGTATCTCATCATATGAACATAAACGATAAGTACGATAGATATAGATATCAAACCCAAACATAATAAAAAGTAACTTGAAACACTTGACAAGAAAAAAGAACTTGAAAATGAGAAGGGTGAAAGAATCCGTTACAAAAATTTCAGCAACCTAACGATGCCACATAAACATTCATAAAACATAATAATGAGAGTAAGAGGGGATCTATCATAAAATGAAAATGAAAAGGGAAGTAAGAAGAATATAAAATAACATCCTACAACATAAGAACATGGAGCATAAAAGAAATGACTTAAAAGAGAGTATTTGGAAAGAAAGAGAGAGGTTGGATCCCTTACCTTAAAACGTAACTCTTAAAACATGAAGGTTGGGACCTTGAGGGCTTGGGGGAACCTTCGGAGGGATACTTGGGAGGTAATGAGACCATATAATCATTGGGGGTGAGTTGGGAGTGAAAACTAAAGGAAGAAAGGGTGGGTATTTATAGGGAAAGTGAGGGGACACGACATTAATGGCCAAGGGACACCTCTTTGGTGGGTTTGGCAAAACCATGGGCTTGCCCATGGTATTTTCTCATGGTATTGGCCACTTGGGACACCTCATACCTTATCTTACTATTTAAAAGTCGAAAATATTGATTACATACTTAATACATCATTTAATGACGTCATTAAACTCCCGTAACTTAAAAACTGTATTTTCACTATTCATCGAAAATTCAACTATCTCAGAAAAATCCCAAAATTTTAACGTAACATAATATCAATGATCTGAATTAAAAAATAAACTCCTTATTATAAACATAATTTTCTAAATATTTTTAATTTAAATTTTAAATAAAAACACTATTCACTGAAAATTCCTTTTTTTCAGAAAAATCCCCAAAAACTATCTTAACATAATATCGATTCTATGAGTTAAAAAATGAACTCCATTTTATAAAAATAATTTTCTAAACATTTTTAATTTTTTTAAATAAAAAAAACTATCCACCTGAAAAAACTAATACTTAACTAATAATTTTTGAAACAGTTATTTAGCTATTTTATTGAATCACATTACTTATTCAAGGTGCCTATATTATATTAATACTTCCATTAAGTGAGATTACTAATCCATTTGGTCACATTACTAATCCTAAGCATAAAATCACTATTCATAATTTACTATTCATCAAAAATTAAGTTGATCTTATTAGACTCTAAATTTTGTACTGAACATAATTTTAGAAGACCATTTCTTGAAAATAATTAAACATAATTAATTATTTAAGGTTTACATAAATATTTTCAAATATCGTTTTTCTAGAATTAATCAAAAATATACATACTATATTTATCCGGACATTTGAAAATTCACAAACTTCATCATAAGAAGAAATCACAATTTTTATTTAAGTCAAAGGTTTACACAAGGATGTTACGGTATTGTTACATAGCCCCTTATAACACCCGCATATGACCTAAGAGTAAGGTGTGCTAGGGTGATATAATCTTGGTGCGGCTCGACCAACATTGCACGAGTAGTAATTTTTATCAGTTTTAATTTATCGCAAAGGCGATTCCGTTCTAGCTTCACATGATGAAGTTTGGCTTGGGTTTGGTCTAGAGCAAATCCCAGTGGTGCTACCTCCTTCCCATGTTCCGTTAGATGGGATTCAATTAGCCCAAGACTACTGGATGAGGCCATCGAATCTCCTTTCTATACAAATTAACCAAGATCACTTTTATTTAGAGACAATAATTGAAACATTTAGTTTCCAGCAGTCATATTGACCAAAGGTCATATAACAGTCGAAACCCAACGATCTCATTTTAGTTATACGCATTTTATCAAAAGAAACAGTTTTGTTGAAAATAACACACAAAATTAGGAAACAATATTTATTCAAAATTTCGGGTCGTTAAAATCTTCCCCCTTAAGAAATTGCATCCTCAAAATTTTTAATAAAATTGGGCTTGGAAATTTCATTGAAAGTCCCACATCGGAAAAGAGTCAGTAAAACTATTTCCTTAAAATAGGGAAAGGGACATACAAAGGTCACCGGAGATAACCCAAACTAGGATTCCATGTAAGAAAACATGGATATGGAGGAGAAAACAAAGGATCAAGTTCTGATGGAGAGTGATAGAAAACATGATTATGAGAAAGTTAACAACAATAAAATCACAAACATATGATGTGTGTAAATGGTATTTGATTACCATGTAGGAAAATTAAACCAACAATGTTTTTGTGTTACGTTCCTTTTAATAATTTTGAGGAATTCATTTACTACATAGAATAAAAACATAAGTAAATATACCTACCTTCAAGTAGAGTTTCATCCTTTAATAAGTTTCTACCAAAACAAATATTTTCTTCAAATGATGAGAATTAAAAAACACTTGGTCTCATAAAAAACAAGAATCATCTTCTAGAGAGTCACATAATCCACAAAATATTTACTATCTATTTCTTATATCTTTAAAAATTATCCCAAAAAACAGAAGGGGTAAGATAAAACAACTCAAAAAGAAAGATCCTCATAGGAACGAAAACTACTTTAAATATTCAAAATTCCACGGTACTATCCAGGGTTCATCATCGACCATTTCATAAATAACTATCCTTAAAAATCCTCAAAATAAAACAAACTAAGATTGAAACCCAAATACAAGAAGGATTTGATAACATAGTCTTCCAAGGTAAACTTTATCATTCATCTCCAAACAACATCAACCACTCCTAACATCTTATAACAAAAGTAACTAACCTAAACATATTTACCCTAAGATAGGTTAATAATTTCCATAAGTACCCTAAATTACTATAAGTTCACCTTAAATTATTCGATTCTTCAAAACATATTTCAACCTTTAATCCTCAATGAAAATACCATAGTAATCAATTTACCTCGATCATATAGGTTTCCCAAAATAGTGAACGTCTTCCAAAATAATAATCATCCTTTAATCCCCTAATCATCTCTGTCATATTAATACGACATTCTCCATATTTCCTATCACATTTGTTGTTGGGACATGTTCTTCCATTTCCCACCATTAAATAAGAAAAGAAAGTATAATTAGGTGCTTAAATACATAGCCAATAATCATGAAAAGGAATCTTTAAGAATATAAGGATAAACTTGTAGAAGAAAAGTATATCCTAACTTGTGATCCCCTAGGTTCAAATCTAGGTTATCCATGATCATATATTCTTAGGTGAATCTTTATTTTATTTTACCTTTGTTCCTTTAATAATGGTCCATACTAAGCTTATGAATTTACCAAAGCATATCCCCTGTGAGTGTCGTAACCAAGAGTGAAACAAGACCCGTTGTCGTGTACCAGTTCCCATTCGAGTCTAGCTCAAAGCGGTGTTTTCGGGTTTTACCCCTATGTACATTTGTGTCAGAGCCACCTCTACCTGCTCGTATCCAGACAGGGATGTATTTTCATGGAAACCGCTTACTCAATACTCATGAAAATAATAGGAAGATTTCCTATATTTAAACATTTCTATTGGGTTTTTCCTAAAGTTTACATATCCTAATTTACATAAATAACTAAACCATCCTTTGATACCAACTATAGTATCACACATTTTTATCACATAAACTTTCATTACATTTTACAAAACCGAGGATCTTTAATGTTTAGTGTCTTGGAGACCAGGAACTCAAAACATGAAAACATAAAACATTCTTCTTAAACACTTGAAAGGATTCTCCTTATGTTCATCCTATTTTCATTACTGTATCTCATATCCTGGGGACATACATCAAAAGAAAGGGTGAGAAGAAGGCTCAATAAGGGAAACAAGGGAAACATTTAACAGCTCAACTTGAGATACATCAATAAAGTAATGAAAAATAACTTTAAGGCATGAGAAAGAAATCATGAGGCATATCATAAAAAATAATAATGTATTTCATAACTTGAATATGTGGCTACAACATTTAACATATACAATCATTTCTGTTTCACCAACGTCCATCCCCAAGGTGTCATTAAAAATTACCAAGGTTATTCACCATGGTATCAGTCAAAATGGTCATCTCTATAGATTAAGTCTTTACCCAATGCATTGGAGCGCTATCCTGGCGCACCCTTAAATTTTCCTTTATTATCATGTGAGACACATATATCATCATCAAAAACTTCATAAATAACCCATATATTATAAAATAAATGGGTTTCCTTTCATAATCATAACGTTTTGAAAACTACTTTAAAGACATGATCTTTATGTCACTTTAAACCCACCGAAAAGGAAAGAGAGTCTCATGTATGTAAATCCCAGAATTTAAAATAGAAAATTTTGATATATATGTAAATACCCTTATAGAAGAAAGAGAATTGAGTATTCACAAAATAAAACAAAATAATTTGAGAAAAAGAGAGAGACATTTTGAGACTAAAATTCGGCAGCATAACGACTATGTTGTAGGGTTTTAGAAAACATGGAAAAGAGAGAGGACACGAGTCACCCACTCATAAATGATCCATAAAAAAGTATGGAGACATAATATAAAGGATTTAAGAACATGGTAATGAAATTTGAAAGATATACCATATGAAATGAAGAACATGAATGGAAGACAAGAATAAGATTTCTCTTATGAAAATTCGGCAGCCTAACAGCGTCACTTAAACATCAAAAAAATGAATTGGTGAGATCAAATAGGGTCTCTCATCATATTAAAATAAAATATCAGTATGATAGATATAGATATCTTACCCCAACATAATAAAGGAACATGAAAGACTTGATTAGAAAATAGAACTTGAAAATGAGAAGGGTGAAAGAATCGCTTAAAAATTCGGCAGCCTAACGACGTCACTTAAACTTCAAAAAAAAATGTATTAAAGAGATAAAATAGGGTCTCTAGTCATATGAACATAAAATATCAGTTTGATAGATATAGAGATCAAACCCCAACATAATAAAAAGGAACTTGAAAGACTTGAAAAGAAAATAGAACATGAAAATGAGAAGGGTGAAAGAATCCGTTACAAAAATTTCGGCAGCCTAACGGTGCCACATAAACATTCCTAAAACGAAATAATGAGAGTAAGAGGGGATATATCATCATATTAACATGAAAATTTCAGTAAGAGGAATATAAAATAACATCCTCCAAAATAAGAACATGGATCATAATAGAAATGACTTAAAAGAGAATATTTGAAAAGAAAGAGAGAGGTTAGATCCCTTACCTTAAAAAGTAACTCTTTAAACTCAAAGTTTGGGACCTTGAAGGCTTGGGGGAACTTTAGGAGGACTCCTTGGGAGGTAATGAGACCATATCTTTGTTGGGGGCGGAGTTGGGAGTGAAAACTAAAGGAGGAAAGGGTGGGTATTTATAGAGAAACCGAGGGGATAAGGCATTAATGGCCAAGGGACACCTCATTGGTGGTTTTGGAAAAACCATGGGCTTGCCCATGGTATTGGCCACATGGGACATCTCATAACTTATCTTACTATTAATAAGTTGACCATATTGATTACATACTTAATACATCATTTAATGACGTCATTAAACACCGGTAACTTAAAAACTGTATTTTCACTATTCATCGAAAATTCAAATTTCATAGAAAAATCCCAAAATATTAACTCAACATAATATCAATGATCTAAATTTAAAAATAAACTCCATTTTATAAAAATAATTTTCTAAATATTTTTAATTTAATTTTTAAATAAAAACACTATTCACTGAAAAGTCATTTTTTTAGAACAATCCCCAAAAATTATCTTAACATAATATCGATGCTCTGAGTTCAAAAATTAACTCCATTTTATAAAAATAATTTTCTAAATATTTTCAATTTTATTTTTAAATAAAAAACACTATTCAACCGAATAAACTAATACTTAACTAATAATATCTGAAACAATTATTTAGCTATTTTTTTGAATCACATTACTTAATCAAGGTGCGTATATTATATTAATAATTTTTTTAAGTGTGATTACTAATCCATTTGGTTACATTACTAATCCTAAGCATAAAATCACTATTCATAATTTACTATTCATCAAAAATTAAGTTGATCTTATTAGACTTTTAATTTCGTACTGAACATAATTGTAGAAGACCATTTCTTGAAAATAATTACACATAATTAATTATTTAAGTTTTACATAAATATTTTCAAGTATCTTTTTTCTAGAATTCATAAAAAATATGCATACTATATTTATCCGTACATTTAAAAATTCACAAACTTCATCATTAAAAGAAATCACATTTTTAATTTAAGTAAAAGGTTTACATAAGGCTGTTACGGTCTCGTTACATAGCCCCTTATAACACTAGTATAGGACCTAACAGTAAGGTGTGCTAGGGTGATAGAATCTTGGGGAGTATTGGCCAACATTGCACGAGTAGTAATTTCTATCACTTTGGACTTCTCGCGAAGGCGATTCCATTCTACCTTCACACGATGAAGTTCATCTTGGGTTTTGTCCAGAGTAAAGCCCAGTGGTACTACCTCCTTCCCAGGTTCTGTTAGATGGGATTCGATTGGCCCGAGACTACTGGATGAGGCCATCAAATCTCCTTTATATATTAATTAACCAAGATCAATTTTATTTAGAGAGAATAATGGAAACGTTTAGTTTCCAGCAGTCATATTGACCAACGGTCATATAACAGTCGAAACCTAATGGTTTCATTTTAATTATACTCATGTTATCGAATGAAACATTTTTTTTAAAAATAAAAAACAGAATTATGAAACAAGATTTATTCAAAATTTCTGGTCGTTAAAATCTTCCCCCCTTAATAAATTGAATCATTGCAATTTTAAAAAAAAATTGGGCTTGGAAATTTCATTGAAAGTCCCGCATCAGAAAAGAGTCAGTAAAAATATTACTTTAAAATAAGGAAAGGGAAGTACAAAGGTCACTCGAGTTAACCCATACAGAGATTCCATGTAGGAAAACATGGATATGGAGGAGAAAAAAAGGATCAAGTTCAGATGGAGAGTGATAGAAAACATGATTAGGAGAAAGTTAACAACAAGAAAATCACAAACTTATGATGTGTGTAAACGGTGTTTGATTACCCTGTAGGAAACTTAAACCAACAACGTTTTTGTGTTACCTTCCTTTTAATAATTTTGAGGAATTCATTTACTACATAGAATAAAGACATAAGGAAATATACCTACCTTTAAGAAAAGTTTCATCGTTTAATATGTTTCTACCAAAACTAATCTTTTCTCCAAACGATGAGCATTCAAAAACACATGGACTCATCAAAACATAAGAATCATCTTCTAGAGAGTCACATAATCCACAAAATATTTACTATCTATTTCTTCTATCCTTAAATATTATCCCAAAAAATAGAAGGGGTAAGATAAAACAACTCAAAAATAATGATCCTAATAGGAAGGGAAACTACTTTAAATCTTCAAAAATCCATGGTACTACCCAGAGTTCATCGTAGACCATTCTGTAAATAACTGTCCTTAAAAATCCTCAAAATAAACCAAACTAAGATTGAAACCCAAATACAAGAAGGATTTGATAACATAGTCTTCCAAGGTAAACATTATCATTCATCTCCAAACAACATCAACCACTCCTAACATCTTATAACAAAAGTAACTAACCTAAACATATTTACCCCAAGATAGGTTAATCATTTCCATAAGTAACCTAAATTACTATAAGTTCACCTTAAATTATTAGATTCTTCAAAATATATGTCAACCTTTACTCCTCAAAAAATACCGTAGTAATCTATTTACATCGATCATATAGGGTTCCCAAAATAGTGAACATCTTCCAAAATAATAATCATCTTTTAATCCCCTAATCATATCTGTCATATTAATATGGAATTCTTCATATTTCCTATCACATTGGTTGTTGGGACATTTTCTTCCATTTCCCAGCATTAAATAAGAAAAGAAAGTATAATTATGGGCTTAAATATTTATCCAATAATCATCAAAAGGAAACTTTAAGAATATAAGGATAAAATTATAGAAGAAAAGTATATCCTAACTTGTTATCCCCTAGGTTCCAATGTAGGTTATCCATGATCATATATTCTTATGTGAATCTTTAATTTATTTTATCTTGGTTTCTTTAATAATGGTTCATACTAAGCTTATGAATTTACCAAATCATATCCCTCGGGAGTGTCGTAACCAAGAATGAAGCAAGGCTCGTTGTCGTGTACCAGTTAACCTTCAAGTCTTGCTTAAATCAGTGTTTTCGGGTTTTACCCCTATGTACATCTGTGCTAGAGCCACCTCTACCTGTTCGTATCCAGATAGGGATGTATTTTCTTCGCAACCCCTTACTCAATACTCACCATAATACAAGGAATATTTCCTATATTTAAACATTTGTGTAGGGTTATTCCTAAATTTTTCATATCCTAATTTCCACAAATAACTAAACCATCCTTTGATACCAACTATATCATTCCACCTTTTTATCACATTAACATTCATTACATTTTAAAAAACTTAGGATCTTTAAGGTTTAGTTACATGGAAACTAGGAACTCAAAACATGAAAACATAAAACATTCTTCTTAAACACTTGAAAGGATTATCCTTATGTTCATCCTAGGTTCATTACTGCATCTAATAACCTGGGGACATACATCAAAAGAAAGGGTGAGCAAAAGGCCCAGTAAGGGAAACAAGGGAAAGATTTAACATGTAAACTTGAGATACATCAATAAAGTCATGAAAAAGAACTTTAAGCCACGGGAAAGAAATCATGAGGCATATCATAATAAAAATAATGTATATCATAACTTGAAGATGTGGCTACAACATTTAACATAGGAAATCATTTCCATTTCACCAAGGTCCATCCCCAAGGTGTCATTAAAAATTACCAAGGTTATTCACCATGGTATCAGTCAAAATGGTCATCTCTAGAGATTAAGTCTTTACCCAATGCATTGGAGCGCTATCAGGGTGCACCCTTAAATTTTAATTTATTATCATGTGATACACATATATCATCATCAAAAACTTCATAAATAACCCATATAGAATAAAATAAATGGGTTTCCATGCATAATCATAATGTTTTATAAATTGCTTTTAAAAACAGGATCTTTATGTCACTTTAAACCCACGGAAAAGGAAAGTGAGTCTCATGTATGTAAATCCCAGAATTTAAAATAGAACATTTTGATATATATGTGAATACACTTATAGAATAAAGATATTTGAGTATTCACTAAATAAAAAAAAATAAATTGAGAAAAAGAGAGAGACATTTTGAGACTGAAATTCGACAGCATAACGACTATGTTGTAGGGTTTTAGAAAAAATTGAAAAGAGAGGGGACATGGGTCAACCACTCATAAATGATCCATAAAACAGTAGGGGGACAGAATATAAAGGATTTAAGAACATGGTAATAAAATTTGAAAGATATACCATATGAAATGGATTTCATGAAAGGAAGAAAAAAATAAGATTTCTCTTATGAAAATTCGGCAGCCTAACGACGTCACTTAAACATCAAAAAAATGAATTGACAAGATCAAATAGGATCTCTAATAATATGAACATAAAATATAATTATTATAGATATAGAGATAATACCACAATATAATAAAAACGAACAGGAAAGATTTCACAAGAAAATAGAACTTGAAAATGAGAAGGGTGAAAGCATCCCTTAAAAATTCGGTAGCCTAACAACGCCACTTAAACTTCAAAAAAAAAATGAATTGAGAAGATCAAATAGGTTATCTCATCGTATGAACATAAAAGAACAGTATCAGAGATATAGATATCATAACCCAACATAATAAAAAGGAACTTGAAAGACTTGACAAGAAAATAGAACTTGAAAATGAGAAGAGTGAAAGAATCTGATACAAAAATTTCGGCATCCTAATGACGCCACATACACATTCATAAAATTAAATGATGAGAGTAAGAGGGGATATCTCATCATATGAACATGAAAAGGTTAGTAAGAGGAATATAAAAGAACATCCTACAATATAAGAACATGTAGCATAAAAGAAATGACTTAAAAGAGAGTATTTGAAAAGAAAGAGAGAGGTTGGATCCCTTACCTTAAAACGTAACTCATAAAACTCAAAGGTTGGAACCTTGAGGGCTTGGGGTCACCTTGGGAGGAATCCATGGGAGGTAATAAGATCAGAGCTTCGTTGGGGGAGAGTTGGGAGTGAAAAAGAAAGGAGGAAAGGGTGGGTATTTATAGGGAACGTGAGGGGACAAGACATTAATGGCCAAGGGACACCTCATTGGTCGTTTTGGCAAAACCATGGGCTTGCCCATGGTATTTTCCCATGGTAATGGACTCTTGGGACAAATCATACCTTATCTTACAATTCATAAGTCGACCATATTGATTACATACTTAATACATCATTTAATGACATCATTAAACACTCGTAACTTAAAAACTTTATTTTCACTATTCATCGAAAATTCAACTTTCTCAGAAAAATCCCAAAAATTTAACTTAAGATAATATCAATGATCTGAATTCAAAAATAAACTCCATTTTATAAAAATAATTTTCTAAATATTTTTAATTTAATTTTTAAATAAAAAAACTATTCACTGAAAATTTATTTTTTTCAGAAAAATCTCCAAAAATTATCATAACATAATATCGATGCTCTGAGTTCAAAAATGAACTCCATTTTATAAAAATAATTTTCTAAATATTTTTAATTTTATTTTTAAATAAAAAAACTATTCAGCTGAAAAAACTTATACTTAACTAATAATTTCTGAAACAGTTATTTAGCTGTTTTATTAAATCACATTACTTAATAAAGGTGCCTATATTATATTAATACTTTCCTTAAGTGAGATTACTAATCCATTTGGTCACATTACTAATTCTAAGCATAAAATCACTATTCATAATTTACTATTCATCAAAAATTAAGTTGATCTTATTAGAATCTAAATTTCGTACTGAACATAATTGTAGAAGACCATTTCTTGAAAATAATTACACATAATTAATTATTTAATGTTTACATAAATATTTTCAAAAATATTTTTTCTAGAATTCATAAAAAATATGCATACTATATTTATCTGGAAATTGGAAAATTCACAAACTTCATCATAAGAAGAAATCACAATTTTTATTTAAGTCAAAGGTTTACACAAGGTTGTTACGGTCTCGTTACATAGCCCCTTATAACACCAGCATAGGACCTAAGAGTAAGGTGTGCTAGGGTGATAGAATCGTGCAGCGGCACGACCAACATTGCACGAGTAGTAATTTATATTAGTTTGAACTTCTCGTGAAGGCGATTTCGTTCTAGCTTCACAGGATGAAGTTCGGCTTGGTTTTGGTCCAGAGCAAAGCCCAGTGGTGCTACCTCCTTTCCAAGATCTGTTAGATGGGATTCGATTGGCTCGAGACTACTAGATGAGGAAATTGAATCTCCTTTCTATATTAATTTACCAAAATCACTTTTATTTAGAGACAATAATCGAAACATTTAGTTTCCAGTAGTCATATTGACCAACGGTCATATAACAGTTAAAACCCAATGGTCTCATTTTAATTATACTCATGTTATCAAATGAAACAGTTTTATTGAAAATAACACACAAAATTAAGAAAAATGATTTATTCAAAATTTCGGGTCGTTACACCCTCGTTCCCTGCAGGAGGAGGGGCCCACGGAGCGTCCAGAGAACTACCTGGGAAGAAAATGAAATACTTGCTTCAACCTTCCTGGGATTCCATTTTCCCTGCACTGTGGTCGGCTTGGATAACCCTGCGGCAGTCAATAAGTACTGAATCTCTCTGGGAGAAGATAATGCGGGAAGGGACCTAGCTGTCGGAAGTCTGGCTTGTTCGGGTCATCGATAGAGTGGAAATCCACCAGCGTTATGAATACCTAACATCCATTGACACATACACATGCCAGCGAGGTCGGCGCGTGGAGCCACCTCTCTTGGTGAAGGTGCTGCTCGGCTAAGAGCATGATCTAGAGAGGATGTCGCCGGGGGAGGATGACAACGACAAATCAGAGGGTAACGAAACATGGGAGTGGGAGAAAGGAGAAGGGGAAGGTAAAGAAGAGGTATAAGGGGAGTTCGAAGGTGAAGGATCGCAAGGGGCATCCCACCAAGGAAGTCTCTGAGAATGTAGTGAGATCGTCGGCTCCGACATGGACGTGACCGAACAACTCGAGGTAGGATCTGACCCTTACCCTTATTCTCCTGTATTCCTTTTCCTTTGTATCCCTTAATCCATCTTCCTCATCATACTCAGAAGCACATTGGCACTTACCAAGCCTCTCCGACCGAAAGAGGGGAGGAGGTGCCAATAGGGCAAAGTGGGGTGCCGACGCTCGTTATTGAGCTGACAAGTGTTGAGGGATCCCCCACCGCGACAACTCTTGTAGCGGCAAGAGCAACAGTGGCTAATGCCTTGGGATCCTGTATGTTCTTTTCTTCGACACCGGTATTCAATATCAGAGGACTCAACTGATCAGGGTGCTCCTTGTCTATACAGTGATCACGACGCTAGAGGCCCGTCGGGCTGCTGAGCCCGGGCCATCTGTTAGCATGCTGATGACACACGCACCACTCCATCCAGGACATGACTCCAAAACTGAGTTGGATCTGGCAATCGGTGATCAGGGAGAGGCGAACATCATCTGTGCTGTTGTCGGGGTAGAGACGAATGTTTATGTGGGTGCCACCGGAACCGAGTAGAGAGTGGAAGGTCATCCAGATGTTGAGTAACCTATTCCCCTGGGAGGAATTTCCTAGGAAGACCCTGCTGCTGCCCTGTTGGTTGTCTTCCCTATCTACCGGCCCAGTGACCCTGATGAATTTGATGATTTGGATTTGGAAGCGGCTGAGGAGAGTCGAATGACACGATGCAAGGGATGGAAGTGCATCTGAATTTTCCTCAATCAGCCCCAAGAGTAATGGCTAAAGCGGATGGGGTCTCTCCACACCGGGTTGCTCTTCCTGTGTGCTGGAGGGGTGGATGCTCAATGTCTTCATCTGACAATCCGTGATTACATGGACGATAGGATGCGGGAGAGCAGCCGACGTGCTGATGTCCTTCGGTTCTAGGAGGAGTCGGAGAGTACCCGGGCCTTTTTGAGGGTGGGACAGAAGGTCTGACACCTCAAGGAATAGGCGAAGGAGAAAGAGGTGTTCATTTCAACCTATTCTGAGATTGTGGAGAAATTGAGGTCCCCACAAGAGGATGCTCAAGATCAACTCATAGAAGCGAGTCGTCAGATAACTGAGCTCCAAGATGAACAGGCACAGGAACATGCCAGGGTCGGTGAGCTGCACTTTGCAGCTACAGACGAAGAAAGAGTTCTCATGGGACGGGAGGCAGTCTTGGAGGCCACTAGCGAAAAGGTGGAGGCATTGGAGTGATCCATCCAAGAAGATGACCCCTAGGGGGCCTGTTTTGGCGAATCCCCTACAATTGTCCCACTCCGCTACTTTGTGTTTTTTCCCTGAACTGCATGTATAGACAAGCCTATATACTTTCCCCTTTGCTTAATCATACTTGTCCCTCTAGTTTAACATTCTCAACCATAATCCTGAAATAAATAACAACCCATCCCTAAGCTCACGTGGGACATGAGAAACAAAGGAGGATCATACTATCACTTCGTTCGATTGCGAGTGTAACAACCCGAGATTTTATAAGATATATTAATTTTAATTTCTTTCATATCGTCTGTCGTACGCTACACCATGATTATCTTGCGCTACATGCAACACCGTATTAGCTTGCAGTATACGCAACACTAATCTTGGATCGTGTTACACACAATTTCATGTTTGTTTGATATTAGTTATTCTATGAAACATTGAGTGTATATATATATATATATATTAAATGTATTTTATAAGTAACAACAAAGGAGTCGTGCACTACACGCAACCCTGAATTGGCTTGCATTACACGCAATCGCAACCTTCCTCGATAGCATGTGTTGTACGCAACACCGGGTTTTACTAAACAATGATATATTATTATAATATTATTATGAACTAGCTGTTATGAATATTATTAACTAAAATTTTAATTTTATAACATTATTATTCATCTTATAAATTTTCTAAAACATTTTATGTGAACAAAATAAATTTTTCAGGTAAAATAAGTATTTTTCAAAAAATGCAGTTTTGCCGCCTTTTGATGGCGCACCCACATTAAATAGAGTTTTTGAAATGTTTATAAGTTCAATTTTATAAAATAAAATTATTCTTTGGAATAAGGATATAAAATTTTACCTTGGATAATATTTTCATATTATTCTGATAACTTTCATATTTTAATGAATGGTAAAAACACGCTATATTTTAATTAAAAACAAAATTTTTCATCGTAATAATTTATGTGGTGAAATTATAATATTGAATGGTTTTAAAGTATAAATATTATATTTTTTTACCATTAAATATAATGTATGTCATTAGAATTGATTTTACCTTGAATTCCTAGGTTAAATCAATACAATCTTTTGCAATGTTTTAAGAAAAAACCCGTTTTCTTTCGACATCGGGATTAATTTTAATTTAATTTATGCAAATTTTTTGTATTGAATATGGAAAATTGGATTCCATATTTGGAATCAGTGGGTCCAAATTATGTTAATAAGATACTTTTTATTTTTGGGCTTTATGAATAGTAACTACGTTAAATTTTATTTACCCTAGTTAAAGGTAAATCGGGTAATTAAGGGTAAATATAAGATTATAAAATTAACCTAACACCTACCAAAATCCTATTGGATGACTAAAGTTCAACCCATATCACACATGGGTCGGATTATAATCATTTAATGGACTTTGTTCCACAAAAATAATTTAATTATTATAAAAACCAAAGAAAGTGACAACATGTCACTCTCTTAAATCTTATAAGTATATTAATTTTAATTTAGGTATCAAATTCATGAAACTTCTAACATGAATAGTATCCATAAATCTAATGAAAGTATCTACATCATATTAATTTATTTATTATTTTTAGGGATTAAATAATTATCATTAATTGTGACAAAATAGTGATGCAGAAATTGTTTATCTAGTGAAAAACCAATAATATAGTTTTTATTAAACTAATAGTGACCATAAAATGAACAAAACCATGACCAAAACTTATTTTTCATGTCAAGTTAAACCATAATAATCCAATGGTCGAATAGTTTACCATTTGGAGCCTTATAAAAGTGATTATAACACTTATATTATTTTATTTTAAATTATTCCAAAGTTGTCACCTTCATAATTTAATAAATATAACAATTTAAATATTGTTATTTTAAGATGATAAATTCGAGTAAAAGTATTATTTTTAAATATAATAGATTTATATTCATCATAGGATTTTAGTTTTAATTTTTATGCAACAAATATGTATATTAAATAATTATACAAAAATGTTGTAGTAATTATTTTATTAAGAGATAAACCCAATATATGGTTTTCAAAATAATAAAATAAATATTCTATGAACTATTTAATGTGATCCACTAATTTTATAGATACATATGACCTTTTATGAATCTATTAAATCTTTTATTTCTAACATATCTTCTGTATATATTTTATTTAAATTCATATAAATGAATAGTGTCAAAATTGACACTATTGTTATTTTATAAGAATATCATATTATAAAATTGTTTAAAAATCACAAAAATATTTATAAATTATAAATATAAATTTATATGGTCTATAATGTTATAAAGTATCCAATTATGGAAAATTAACTACAAATAAGCAATTGTTTGTTATAATTTAAAATTTAGAATGTTATTACCACAAATAAAATTAAATTGATTATGTAAGGATAAATCAAGTTGATAATGTTAAAAATAAATTACTAACGTGTCTAAATTTTATTGGTTGATGGTATTACAACCCTATATCATCTAATATTTGAATATGAGTAATTTTTGTATGTATTTATGTGGGGTTAGATTTATTATAAATTAATATTTTTAAGATTTCCAGAGGTGCCCCTCTCCTCCCTTAAAAAAGTGAATCTCCTCCCTCTCTTCCTCACAACAATTTGAGCCTTTATGATCGTCCAAACCCTGACCATTTCCCTTAAAAACTTACCTAGAAACATTCTAGAGGTCCTGGTATTTTTCAAAGACCAATTTTAGTACCCTAAGAGGAGGTTTCAAAGAGGCGTGTCAAAGAAGAGGTAATATCTGTTACCGATTCTTTCAATTTTCTTTCTTCTTCAACTTCTTCTTCTTTAGTTGTTTCATTATTAAGTAATAAAATCAGTATCTCTAATATACTTATATGTTATTATAAATGTGAAACAACCCTATTTCACCTTCTATCCATCCTATGGAAAACAAAATCACCGCGCGTGCGTACGTACGGAATACAGTCTCCACGCCGTGGTGTAATCCCTTTTTCCAGCAACACCTTACATGGATGGGTATAATGGTGTAAAGAATAACTATATATGTTTGTTATAACATCATAATGATTCTTATATATTATAAAATCCACTGAAATCTTATAATTATGGGAACGATATCATCGCTCGTGCGTACGTATGGACTACCGTCTCCATGACACGATGAGATTCATTCTCCAGGTTAACCATAAATGAATGATTATAAAGTTTATATAATGAATAATAATGAAATATATGACATAATAATTCTACTGGATTTATTTATTTATATATGTATGTCATCTATTTAGTTTCATTCAATTCAATAAGGAAACGAAAACAACGTTCATGCGTACATACGACCTACCGTCTCCATGAACGGTGTATTTCATTCCTTTTATCGATCTATAATATATATGTATATGAAGAATATATATTATATATAAATCATGTTTTACATTCTGGAATTATTTAAATCAGGATATAAGTAATAATATCAAGAAACGACAAGTCAAAACACATACGATAAATGAAATGATTTTACCCAAAACGCTACTTTAACATGGAATTTACAAAAGAATGGGTAATATAAAGTCATAAGTGAAACATATATGATATCATAACAATGAATATGATTATTTAATAAGTCAATGAAATTATTTAAATCATTATACAGGAGGTTTAGATCCATACGAAGCATATCATACCTAAGGTAAGGGATAATTTTGCAAATCTCATTTTTATCCGAGATTGCTTATACGTAAGTATTTACTGGGGTTATTGTTATCATCCAAGTCCATGTTTTCTAGAAGTGTTTTTATGTATGTTTAATGTCCTTTTTACCCATTTTTTCTTTTACTAAATGGTATGTAAGGAATCTTTTTTTTACGTTATGAGGTACTTTTTGACTTTTCTGGCAAAAGTACGAGAAGAATGTTTTTTTAACTTATACGGCACAAACAAATTTTTACGGTTTTTTGAAGCCTTAATTTCATGAAGCTTCCTCCAAAAGATTTCATGACTATTTTCAACAAAATCCTTTTCTTTTAAAATTTCATGACATTTTGTGAAAAGAAAATGATTTTGAAGAAGAAAGGATATTTTCCTCAAGAATTCATTTCAAGTGTTTTATCAAAACCATTTTTCATCTAAGATGACATTATTTCATATGTGTAAATTTAAAGTATAATGTCTCTATGATTTACATGGTTTCACTTTTTTTATTTTGAAATCCATTTCATTTATATGGATTATGTGATGATGGGATGATGTTTATGAAACCCATTTTATTTATTGGGTTATTATGAATGATGTGTGTTTATTTTGTGGCACAAGTAAGAATGATTTCATTATGAGATGGGTGGAACCTATATCTCCCTCCAATGCATTAGGTAAAGATTTATATCTCATGAGATAGACATGGATGGAACGGTAAGTTAATCTGGTTCAGTGTTACAGGACTGAAATGAGGAGTGAACTCGATACAGAAAGGAACTTTGTCCACTATGATGGTCTTGGCAGCAATGCCTTGGCTAATATGGAAATCATAACACGTGCTAAATGGTTGACACAATTACTTGTTTTACTCCCATGCTATTTTATCATGTTGAATGTTTCTTTATGATCGGTGCCTTACGTACTTCCACGTTTTATGTCATTGCTCAAGCTTTTGATGTTGAAACATTATGTTAATGTTTTTAAGTTCAAATGTATATGATTTGTTTTATTTTATCTATGCTTACCCTTACTGAGCATTTGAGCTCACCCGTTATATGTTTTCTTTTCCCTAGGATATAAAGAAAGGTTTTACATAAGAAAACAAAAGGGGAAGATCTTTATGGGAGATGTTGAAGATCTTTCACCACGATTAGAAGATTACGTTCAAAGTTTCCAAAGACACTAAACTATTACGATCCTTGTTTGTCTGTTTTTGTTATGTATTAGGTATTCCGAAAAAGTAATGTAATGCCCATGTATGTCAAGCTTCGGGCCTCTACAGTCGGTATCATAGGAATGGTTTAGTCAACCTTTGGAAACTAGGATGCGAAAATGTTAGTGAGATCCCTAGAGATATTTCTAAGGTATGTCTAGGGATGTCCCTAAGGATAAGTATACGTATAGGATATAGTCCTAGAACTACGGTAAAGATCTTAGAATTTAACTTAAGATGTTAGATATTGAAGTTACTCCCCCTTGATTATGATTTTTGTCTCTCACACTATTCATTTTGGGTTTTAGAAAATGGCTTGAAACAAGATGATTCACGATAATGGGGGATATTATGGACAATGGAATGATATTATTTATGAGAAACCAAATGAAATGGGATTTGGAAGTCCAAACATAATTATTATGCTGAATCAGTAATCTCATAATATGATCAATAAACTCAAATTTGGTAACTTTCCTGACTTGGCTAATAAGAGAAAGATGAGGTTTCATGATGAACATAGAAGAAATAAAGTTCAATTTCCCCTATGTAAATCATGTGGTAAGAGGCATCAAGGAGAATGTTTCAAAGGAACTGGAAGATTCTTTGGGTGTGGAAAAGAAGGACACAAAGCCTGTAAGTGCAAAGGAGAAGGTTCACTTAACACCATGGATGAGAATAATGGTATTGCTACGACATCAACAATTGTTAAATGTTTTAAACGTAGAATGTACAGGCCTTATGCAAACCAATGCCCTAAGGGAAAGTATCATGAAGATAATCAGTATGGTTGTATGGGTAGTATTTATGTTGTTGATGATGAAGAGACTACAAATGATATGTGAGATGAAAGAATTGTTGAAGCTCAGTCAATGGTTTAAGAATGTAGTGGAATTATTACATGTTTTTCAAGTGTAATGTTGTATAAGTAATCACATGGTACTATGGAATAAAGAGACATCTAAGGATTGTTACACTGTTGTCTTTCCTTATGTTTTGAAAGTGTATGATGAATGGTACCAGTAACCATGAAAGGTTATTCAGATATTTTTGGAAAGTAGATGATATGCGCATAATGAAGGGATAAGGAGAAAGTTAAATGTTTTATAGTATTCATGATCTCATGAATGATATAAGGAGAAGGTTATATCATGGTTTGAGTATATAGAATTTTTGGATTTTGGTATGTGGAAATAGTTAACTTTTGACAGCATTCATGTTTTCACTAAGGTTTAATGGGTATTCATTTTTCAAGAGAATACATGATTAAGGTATTCACATGATTGGAATGTGACCAGCAAGATATATGGGGGATAAATGATGGTATTCACATGCTTGGTTGATGACATTTCAAGTAGTCGTTTTCTTTATATTATGAGATTGGACACATGTATTTTGGATAATCCTAAATATTGGAATGAATTATGTTGGCCATAAGTTAGTATTGTTTAAGGCTAGAATTTTATTTTCGATATTAATTATAATGTAGTATAAGAAAAAGGACAACCTGCAGGACGGGTGACAACCCGTCGCGTCGGAAAAGGCTATGGGAATCGAACCCACAACCGAAGTGCGACTGGCCTTTATCACATAGCACTGGCCTACAGGAATTCCCTGGTTAGTAGAAACTAGTTTTATTTTATTAAGCGGTATGATATACGAAGTATAAGTTCATTTTTGGAAATGTATACGATTAACCTCACCATAGATGGACTTATGTATATTTGATAACTTTTGCTAACCTTTTGTTTGAAACAGATGTAATGACCCATCATTCTATCACATGATCTATTAACAGTTCATGAATAACAAATTCAACTTCATTTCTTTAAGAGATGAAGTGGAAATTGTTCAAAGCACGAAAAATAGTGAGATTGTACCAAAATAAAGTAAGTATTTATTCTAATACAAATTCTTCAACTATAGGGAAATAATATTGAAAACCAAAAATGTTGTCGTAGTGCTCTTATATCCGATGAATCAGATGGTACCTTAGATCATCACAAATTTATGGCTTTGTGATTAATGGATTTTTCATAGCCATGTTCTCTACCACTCTCCATCAGAACATGATGGTTAGATTTTTCTTCCATATACATATTTTCACCTATGTTCTACTATATGGAAACCCAGTGATGAGTTACTTTGGGTAATCATTACATTTCTTACATTAGAATTAAGTTTTAGTATTCCTTTTTACGATGTGGGTTTCTATGAATAGTAAACGATTTATAACACCGACGAATTTCGAGGGAGAAATTCATTTTAAGGGGGGTAGAATGTAACAACCCGATATTTTCTAAGATATATTCATTTTAATTTCTTTCATATCGTCTGTTGTACGCTACACCATGATTATCTTGCGCTACACGCAACACCATATTATCTTGCAGTATATGCAACACTAATCTTGGATCGTGTTACACACAATTTCATTTTTGTTTGATAGTATATATTCTATGAATCATTGAGTATATATATATATATATTAAATGTATTTTATACGTAACAACAAAGGAGTCGTGCACTACACGCAACCCTGACTTGGCATGCATTACACGCAATCACGACCTTCCTCGATAGCGTGTGTTGTACGCAATACCAGGTTTTACTAAACAACGATATGTTATTATAATATTATTATGAACTAGCCGTTATGAATAGTATTAACTAAAATTTTAATTTTATAACATTATTATTCATCTTATAAATTTTCTAAAACATTTTATGTGAACAAAATAAATTTTTTGTGTAAAATAAACATTTTTTAAAAAATGCAGTTTTGCCGCCTTTTGATGGCACACCCACTTTAAATATAGTTTTTGAAATGTTTATAAGTTCAATTTTATAAAATAGAATTATTATTTGTAATAAGGATATAAAATTTTACCTTGGATAAAATTTTCATATTATTCTGATAACTTTCATATTTTAATGAATAGTAAAAACACGCTATATTTTAATTAAAAACAACTTTTTTCATTGTAATAATTTATGTGGTGAAATTATAATATTGAATGATTTTAAAGTATAAATAGAATATATTTTTACCATTTAATATAATGTATGTCATTAGCATTGATTTTACCTTGAATTCGTAGGTTAAATCAATTCAATCTTTTGCAATGTTTTAAACAAAAACCCGTTTTCTTTCGACAACGGGATTAATTTTAATTTAATTTCTGCAACTTTTGTGTATTGAATTTGGATAAATTTATTCCATATTTGGAATCATTGGGTCCAAATTATATTAATAAGCTACTTTTTATTTTTGGGCTTTATGAATAGTAACTACGGTAAATTTTATTTACCATAGTTAAAGGAAAATCAAGTAATTAAGGGTAAATATAAGATTATAAAATTAACCTAACACCTGAAAAAATCATATTGTATGACTAAAAGTATACCCATATCACCTAAGGGTCGGATTATAATCATTTAATGGACTTTTGTCCTTGAAAATAATTTAATTATTATTAAAACCAAAGAAAGTCACAACATGTCACTCTCTTAAATCTTATAAGTATATTAATTTTAATTTAGTAATAAAATTCATGAAACTTAGAACATGAATAGTCTACAGAAATCTAATGAAATTATCTACATTATATGAATTTATTTATAATTTTTAGGGATTAAATAATTATCATTAATTGTGACACAATAGTGATACATAAATTGTTTATCTAGTGAAAAATCAATAATATAGTTTTTATTAAACTAATAGTGACCATGAAAGGCACAAAACCCTGACCAAAACTTATTGGTCATGTAACGTTATACCATAATAACACAATGGTAGAATATGTGACCATTTGGAGCCTTATAAAAGTGATTATGACCCTTATATTATTTTATTTTAAATGATCCCAAATTTGTCACCTTCATAAATTAATAAATATAACAATTTAAATATTGTGATTTTAAGATTATAAATTCTGGTAAAAGTATTATTGTGAAACTTAATAGATTTATATTCATTATAGGATTTTATTTTTAATTTTTATGCAACAAATAATTATATTGAATAATTATACAAAAATGTTGTAGTAATTATTTTATTAAGAGATAAACCAAATAAATGGTTTTAAAAATAATAAAATAAATATTATATGAACTATTTAATGTGCTCCACTAATTTTATAGATAAACATGACCTTTTAGTAATCTATTAAAGCTTTTATTTCTAACATATATTCTGTATATATTTTATTTAAATTCATATAAATGAATAGTGTCAAAATTGACACTATTGTTATTTTATAAAAATAACATATTATAAAATTGCTTAAAAATCACAAAAATATTTAAAAATTATAAATTTAGATTTATATAGTCTATAATGTTATAAAGTATCCAATTATAGACAATTCCAAACAAATAAGTAATTTTTTGTTATAATTTAAAATTTAGAATGTTATTACCACAAATAAAATTAAATTGATTAAGTAAGGATAAATCAAGTTGATAATGTTTAAAATAAATTCCTAACATGTCTAAATTTTATTGGTTGATGAGATTAAAACCCTATATCATCTAATATTCTAATATGAGTCATATTTGGAGGTTTTTAAGTGGGGTTAGATTTATTATAAATTAATATTTTTAAGATTTCCAAAGGTGCCCCTCTCCTCCCTTATAAAAGGACATCTCCTCCCTCTCTTCCTCACACCAATTTGAGCCTATATGATCTGAAAAACCCTTCCAATTTCCGTTATAAACTTACCTAGAAACATCCTAGAGGTCCTGGTCTTATTCAAAGACCTATTTTAGTACCCCAAGAGGAGGTTTCAAAGAGGCGTGTCAAAGAAGAGGTAATATCTGTTACCGATTCATTCAATTTTCTTTCTTCTTCAACTTCTTCTTATTTAGTTGTTTCATTATAAATTAATAACATAAGTATACATCATATACAGATATGTTATTATAAATATGAAACAACCCTATTTCACCTTCTATCCATCCTACGGAAAACAAAATCACCACGCGTGCGTACGTACTGAATACCGTCTCCACGCCGTGGTGTAATCTCTTTTTCCACCAACACCTTACATGTATTGGTATAATGGTGTAAATAATAAATATATATGGTTATTATAACATAATAATGATTCTGATATATTATAAAATCCACTCCAATTCTATAATTATGGGAACGATATCATCGCTTGTGCATACGTACGGACTACCGTCTCCACGACGCTATGAGATCCATTCTCCATGTTAACCATACATGAATGATTATAAAGTTTATATAATGAATAATAATGAAATATATGACATAATAATGCTACTGGATATATGTATATATATATATGTACGTCATCTATTTAGTTTCATTCAATTCAATAAGGAAACTAAAACAGCGTTTATGCGTACGTACGACCTACCGTCTCCATGAACGGTGTATTTAATTCCTTTTATCGATCTATAATATATATGTATATGATGAATATATATTATATATAAATCATGTTTTACATTCTAGAATTATGTAAATCAGGATATAAGTAATAATATCATGAAACGACAAGTCAAAACACATATGATAAATGAAATGATTTTACCCAAAACGCTACGTTAACATGGAATTTACAAAAGAACGGGTAATATAAAGTCATAAGTGAAACATATATGATATCATAACAATGAATATGATTATGTAATAAGTCAATGACATTATTTAAATCATTATGCAGGAGGTTTGAATCCATACGAAGCATATCAGACCTAAGTTATGGGATAATTTTGCAAATATAATTTTTATCCGAGATTGCTTATACGTAAGTATTTACTGTGGTTATTTTTATCATCCAAGTCCATGTTTTCTAGAAGTGTTTTTATGTATGTTTAATGTCCTTTTTACCCATTTTGTCTTTTACTACATGGTATGTAAGGAATCTTTCTTTTTTTTACGTTACGAGGTACTTTTTGACTTTTCCGGCAAAAGTACGAGAGGAATGTTTTTTTTAACTTATACAACACAAATTTTTTTTTACGGTTTTATAAATCCTTAATTTCATGAAGCTTCCTCAAAAATAGTTCATGACTATTTTCAACAAAATCCATTTCATTTAAAATTGCATGACATTTTGTGAAAAGAAAATGATTTTGAAGAAGAAAGGATATTTTCCTCAAGAATTCATTTCAAGTGTTTTATCAAAACAATTTTTCATCTAAGATGACATTATTTAATATGTGTACATTTCAAGTATAATGTATCTATGATTTACATGGTTTCACTTTTTTATTATGAAATCCATTTCTTTTATATGGATTATGTGATGATGGGATGATGTTTATGAAACCCATTTTATTTATTGGGTTATTATGAATGATGTGTGTTTATTTTGTGGCACAAGTAAGAATGATTTCATTATGAGATGGGTGGGACCTATATCTCCCTCCAATGCATTGGTTACGGATTTATATCTCATGAGATAGACATGGCGAGAATGGTATGTTAATCCAGTTCAGTGTTACAGGACTGAAATGAGGAGTGAACTCGATACAGAAAGGAACTTTGTCCACTAATATGGTCTTGGCAGAAATGCCTTGGCTACTATGGAAATCATAACATGTGCTGAATGGTTTCCACAATTACATGTTTTACTCCCATGCTATTTTATCATGTTTAATGTTTCTTTATGATCTATGCCTTACGTACTTCCATGTTTTATGTCATTGATCAAGCTTTTGATGTTTAAACATTATGTTCATGTTTTTAAGTTCAAATGTATATGATTTGTTTTATTTTATCTATGCATACCCTTATTGAGCATTTGAGCTCACCCTTTATATGTTTTCTTTTCCCTAGGATATAAAGAAAGGTTTCAGGCAAGAAAACAAAAAGGGGAGATCTTTATGGGAGATGTTGAAGATCTTTCACCACGATTAGAAGATTACGTTACAAGTTTCCAAAGACACTAAACTATTACGATCCTTGTGTGTCTGTTTTTGTTATGTATTAAGTATTCTGCAAAAATAATGTAATGTCGATATACGTCAAGCTTCGGGCCTCTACAGAGAGAGCGTTGACCAGGATCCGGGCATTCGAAATTTGAACCCAGGTTCCCAAGGAAATGAGAGAGGCCGAACCAAAGGCAGATGACCTTAAACCAATCGATGTATCGTCTTCTCAACATGCTCTAGGGCACGAGCGGGGCAATGCCAGGGGAATTGGAATCAATATGAATATAGGGAGATGAAAAATGTGAATCACGTTACCCAAATTTGGAACACTATGGGAGGGGCGTGGCGATGGAGGATAACTGTTGACCGTGGTGGAAACGTAGCATCCATATTGCATTAGACTGTAATGGGGACAACAAATGAGGTCTGACCGCTGACCATGTTCGCAACACGGGGCCCGACTCAAATATCATCGATCAGTCATCCAAAATGTTGGCCCAAGATAGCAAGAAGACCATAGGTCGAGCATCCACACTATTAGGGGGTCCCTCCAAACATGACCAGTCTTACGGAACATTGGCCCAGGATAACAGGCGGACCATAGGTCGAGCATCCATACTGTTAGGGGGTCCCATCAAACACAAAATAGGATGGATATCTGAATAAAGGGGAACGCGAAGCATGGAAAGCGGAGTGATGGTTTGTTCGTATGGAATCCAACACTCCCAATATTATTCGATCGTTGTGGATGCACATTAGGCGGACATATAAATCTGGTCTCAGATCATCCCTACTTTTAGACAGGACCACTCTGGTGAGGGAACTCTTGCTTCCCAACATCATTATGGGGCATCCCGAACTTATTCGGGGCTAATGCTGTAGTTACACAACTCCCCGAGAAGTTAGGCCAAAGGGCAGACAGTGAGGGGGGAATAGACTTGTGATTCCTGGGCCTGGACCCAAGACGAAATTTCCAGGCATTCCTACGTATCCCATAAGGTTGGTGATCAAGACACACGTCCTTCTAGAAAGGGTTCTTAGTTTAATGTCTTAGAACTCAGACCAAGGGGTAAGGAGAGAAGAAGAAACATGATAAGGTGGTGATGAATCCCGATGTGAATGAGGACATAAGCCCTAATTACCCTGTGTTCCCTGTGGAAGTGTTCCAGTCAAGGGACTGAACAAGAACGTTAGGCTGGGCTTGTGGGGAAGTTCCCCGGCGCTCCTACATATCTCGTAAGGATGGGAGTCAAGCCATATGTAGTTCTTGGAGGGTGGAACGACACATTATGGTACCTGTGCAAGGGATGAAAGGGGCATGTGGGTCTAGCCTTCACACCAAAAGAAGCAGCATTTGATGTATCTTGTCTGTCCTTTAAGGTGAATTGTTTTTCATTTGTGAAGCGACCGATCTAGGGTAGAAATTCCTGGAATCTCCACAATATTCAAGATATATATGGGCGTTGACAAATTGTATGGTAAATGACTGATACCCAACGTGATGTCCTCTATGGAGAAGTCATCACAATGCAGTGCCATTTTTCGTCGTGCGGCTGAGATGATATCATTACAGTTTATGGTCATGAGGTAGGACCAACCAGCAAGTTTAAGGTCATATGGCTTAGACCTGGGGGAATGTGATCGATGCAATGAAGCATACCCGACGTGAATGAGGAAATAATCCCACACTATCATGACGCCCAATTCCGGGAAAGGAGCCTTGGGCCAAGGGGCTGGCGAAGGTCTAATGATAAAGGGGCAAGAGACACTAGACTTCGGCTGAGCTGGGCCCAAAATGAAATCTTTGGGTGACCCCACATATCCCATGGGGAAGAGGGTCAAGCTGTGCGTGACTCTTAGAGAAGATATCAGCCTATAGTCTTAGCGCTCAGATAGTAGGAACCCTGAGAGACGCTGTATTGCAGCTTGATCTTCTTGACGTGTAGAGGTGCACTGAGGGTTAGTACAAAGAGTGTCGAGATTCCACCTTGACACGATGGGGTGTAACATAATGTGAATCATGAAACCAACATTTAGGGCCTAAAGGGGCTGTCATAATGATGGAGGATTACTGCTGACCATGTTCGCAACATAACATCCTATCGTGTTATCCTGAAATGGGGACAGACAAATGAGCATCAACTGCTGACCATGTTTGAAATGCGAGATTTGTATCAATTTTCTCTCCGAAACCCTCAGGGGGCATTGGCCCATAACGGTAGGAGAGCCCTTAGGTGTTGTGTCCAGGCCATTTTTTTGGGGTCCCTCTGAGTGTGAAAGATAATGGGGGCCCAAATGAAGGGGAACATGAAGCTTAACAAGTAAACGGAACTTTCCAAAGTTGAATCTGACACTCCAGGTCCTAGACCATAGTACTCTAAACACATTAGCGGACCACTAAAAAGGGTCGAGGGGCTCTATTTGAGAGCAGCCAACAGATGGTGGATTCCTGGGAGAAGGGGGGAATGGTGCCAAAAACCCTATATCACACCTATATATCCCCCTCGTGGAGAGGGACAAGCCAAGAGGCTGAGGTGACCGAGATATTGGGAGATCTCTTAAGAGATGGGGATAAACCTGAAATCTTAGTGTTCAGGCAGTCCTATATATCCCATAAGGATGGGAATCATGCCATACATAGTTCTAAAAGAACGGTTTAATGTCATGTAGGACGGTGAGGGGCATCTCATTCGAGGATGCACATGGTACGACGGGTAACCTGACGTGCATGAGGACATAATCCCACACCATGCCGCACAATCTCATGAGAGATAACAGGGGCCAGAGGACCGAAAAGGCCAAGGGGCCTGAGGCTGGGCCTCAGTCAGGAAGGTATGACCAGCTCACAGTTTAATGTCTTGCAGTGGGGACGGGAAGAGGATGAAGACACCATAGACAAGAGAGGTGTGTGGTGTGGAGGATAACCTGTCGTGAATGAGGACATAATCACACACCACTCCGTACCCTCTAGGTAAGAACTTGGGATAGGGCCCTAGAATGCAAAGGGTCCTGAGGCTGGGCCTCAGTCAGGAAGGCCTGGCCATCTTGCAGTTTAACATCATGTGGCACGAGCATGCAGTTTAGGGTCATGCGGGACCAGATGCAGTTTAGGGTCATGCGGGACCATACAGTTTAAGGTCATCCAGGACCATGGGGCTCAGGAAAAGTATTTCTTGATGAACTTGGAATTAGTGGGAGGAGTTATATTCTCACCATCCATGGTCACCAGGGAGTACGCTCCATTTGGATAAACCTTATGAACAACAAAAGGACCTAGACATTTGGGCTCCAACTTGGGTGGTTTCCTGCCGGGGATCATTGGCGCTCTGAGGGCCAATAACAAGTCACCTTGGAAGAAAGAGAGGAGCCAAACCTTCTTGTTGAAAGCTCGAGCCATCCTGCTCTGGTGCCTCTCTCAGTTGTCCAGGTCACAGAGCCTACTCTCATCGAGTGCCTCCAATTCAGCTAGGCGGATTTCAGCCACCTTATATGGCGCCTTCTGGTCATAGACCGATGTGCGCAATGAGGGCACTTGAATCTCAATGGGTAGGATGGCCTCTGTTCCGTACACCAGGGAATATGGGGTCACCTGGGTGGAATTACGGGTCGTCATCCAATAATCCCAAAGGGAATTGGGGATCTTATTCGGCCAACTTTTCTTGTTCTGACCAACCATTTTCTACAAAATTTTAGAGAGGGTTTTGTTGAACACCTCAATCTGGCCATTCGCATGCGTGTGATAGTGGGAGGAATGGTTGGAGAAAATGTTGTACGTGGCATACAATTTCTTCAGCTCAGCTGCTTGGAAGTTGGTGTCGTTATCGGTGAGGATAGTATGAGGTACCGCAAATCGAGTGATGATATTGGAACTCAAGAAGTCGACGATAGAATGAGCCTTGACTTCCTTGAGTGGAATTGACTCTTCCCACTTGGAAAATAAGTCCATATTGGTCAGGATAAACCAGCACTGTCGAGCCATTGCCAGTGGGTATGGCCCCACAACATCTAACCCCCAGACTGCAAAGGGCCAAGAGTACATGGTGGTATGGAGAGGCTATGGTGGCCAATGCACAAAATTAGCATGAACTTGGCATGAATGGAACCACTTGGTGAAATTGATGCAGTCATGGATCATGGGGGGCCAGAAGTACCCCAGTCTCCGAATTTGGTGAGATAGTTTTGACCCTGCCTGATGGGCGCCACAGGAACTGGCATGTACCTCTTGCATGACCTGTGGAATCTCGACTCCTTGAAGGCAATGGATGAGAACACCATGAAATCTACGTTTATATAGGATCTTCTCAATGTGGGGACCACTTTGAAGGGTAAACTGTAGCGCATGGAATCAAACTCACTCGTGCTTGGCCCGGTCTGACGGTAGATTACTGTATTGGTGGAATTTGACCAAAGGTGTCCTCCAATTGGCAACTACTTCGATCACCGCATCTGAAGCAACCGAGATTCCTGACGTAGGGGAACTAGCAGTAAGATGGTTTATCCGTAGGCCACGATCATCCTCCAGGGTAACGGGATCAATGAATCTCCAGTGCACCACGTGGATAATCAGGTCATCCCGTTCAAGCTCTGCAAGCGATGCGGCTAAGCTGGCCAAAGCATCTACCCGACCATTCTGTAACCAGGGGACATGGGTAACCTCTGGTTGAGAAGGGAACTAGGCCATTAGATGGGGGGTTCACTCCAACAATGGCACAATTTCTGGCTTTCTAACAACATAGTCGCCATTGACATGCTTGATGACCAGCTCAGAATCCCCTTTCACATGAAAATAGTGCACGTTGATCTAAAGGGCCAGCTCGAGACCAGTAATGAGAGCCTGATACTCTGCCTCTTTGTTGGTGTATCCTTCTGACAATAGGAATGAGTATGGAATAATGGCTTGCGCCGGGGTGATGAAGACGATACCCAGGTCCACTCTATTAATCCTAGGATCATTGAGTCTCCTAATGGTGGGGCTCCGGGAGGCACCATCAAAGTTCATTTTCCAACATGGGATGACATGGTGACTGAGAGGATTTCCTCATCATGAAAACCTAGGTCTAGTGGCTTCTCTGTGGAGGTTGGGTGGGCAGATAGGAAGTCTTCTAATGCCTTACCCTTGACATCCTTATGGGACACGAACCTGATGTAAAACTGTTGGAGGATCACTTCCCACTGCGCTAGTCGGCCAGTCAACATGGGGTGATTCAGAATGTACTTCAGCGAGTCCACTCAGGAGACCAACTGTACCTCATGGTTCTGCAGGTAATGCCGCAGTTTCTGCACAACAAACATGAGCGCATGAAATATTTTCTTGATGGGGGAGTATCTGGTCTCCGTATCAAGGATCATGAAGCTAAGGACGTAGAGGTTTTGATTCGTCCCCTCATTGTTCTTCTCGGTGAGAAGGGCACCCAGAGATCATTCCAGGGCAGTGACATAGAGAATCAGTGGCTTCCCGGAGATAGGTGGCATAAAGACCAATGGTTAGAGAAAATATTTCATGATTTTCTCAAAGGAGGTCTAATACACCTCATCCTACTTATAAGCGGTGCACATCTTCATGATCCAAGAAACGGTCTTACACTTTCCAGCCAGATTCACAACGAATCAGCGTATGTAGGATATGTGGCATTGAAGACCTATAATATCCCGAATATTGCTCGGGGGAGGCATCTGGATGATTGCCTTGATATTCTCTGGGTCAACCTCGATGCCTCGGTGCCTAACAAAAAAGCCAAGAAACTTCCCGGATGTGACCCCAAAGGCACACTTCAACGGGTTCATCTTTAAGTGGCGGGAATGGTGGAATCCAAAACTTTCTCAAGGTCCTTGAGATGGTCCTGGAGTTGGCGAGACTTGACCACCAGATCTTCCACATAGAATTACCCCAACATCCTGAGGATTGGCTTAAATATGAGATGCATGGCCTGCTGATAGGTGGAATCTGCATTCTTCAGGCCGAATGGCATGACCCGGTAACAGAAAGTACCCTAGGGCACCCTAAAAGCGGTAGATTCCTCATCCTCGGGGGTCATTCAGATCTGATTATATCCAGTGTAACCATCCATGAAGGAGAGGGCTTGGAATCCAGCGGTAGAATCAATCAACAATTCTGTCACTAGAAGGGGAAAATCAACCTTTGGAAAGTGGCGATTGAGATCACGGAAGTCCATACAGAATCTGATCTGCCTATTCTTCTTCCTGACTAGAACAATAATGGCTAACCACTTGGGGTACTAAACTTACATGACGATGTTGGATTTTATAATCTTTTCAACATCGGCCTCAACCATGCCTCCATGAGAAGGGTGCATCTTTCTGGGAGGCTACTTGAACCCGTGATGGTTTGCAGGGAGACCGAGGTGGTGGACAGCTACCTGAGGATCTAGTCCTGGCATCTCATTGTAACTCCAAGAAAACAAATCACGGTGCTTCTTAAGGAAGTTCACACATCATTGCAACTCCTCGAGGGACATGGAGACACTGATCAATGTGGGCCTCAGATCTGCCTCGCTTATGAGGTTCACCGGTACCAAATCGTCGACCATGGATGAGAAACCTTCCTCAAAGGTAGGGGGAGCGTCCTCTAGATCCTCTTCTCCACTTTTGGAGGGATCTTACATAGGGGGATATTCTTCTGAGCTATCAAACCATGATGGGCGGCTGCTACATGCTTGTTCGGCCGTTGTCCTTACATCGGGGCACTCTGGTGCTGCTGAGACCATGGCTATGAAGGCTGTCGACCCAATCCCATCTGGTCTTCAGACCAAGGGGCCACATTTCATAACATCATATTAGTAGTGGCGCGTCAGCCAAAGCTGACTTATCCCAGCCTGGCGAAACATACACGTATGACAGATTGCTGTTTCTATGAGCGGGACTTCTCGATATCGTATGGGGGTAGGAGGCTCCGGGATCACTAGAGTTTGGTTCGTATAAGAATACAAAGTGATCCTCTGATGCCACCTAGATTTGGAGTGTGGTTCCCTCTCTTCCCAGAAATGACAAAACACTACCCCATATCATGGTTTATGGACTCTAACCGATGGATTGGGAAGATGTAGGCATCATCCAGACCTGACTAGGGATCACTTATGATAGTGGCGGGTTCAACCTCGCTTTCCAGAATCTGCTTATCCTTCCGCATGTAATAGTCAGCGTCTAGAAAGAAGGCTTCACAAGAGGAAAAAAGAGACGCATCCCCTTGGAGAATTCCTACTCAACCATTGAGGGATTATTTGAGGCATTGGTGATACGATGAAGGGACCACTGCAAGCAGGTGGAGCTATGGCCTTCCCATCAATGCATTGTACGCATTGTCCTGGGAGACAACCATGAATTCGGTTCTAGAAATTAGGCCACCGAATTGGGTCTTCAAATGGATCTTCCGACCGGGGTTTTCTTGGTCCATTCGTATACTTGGATTCTGAGGTCGGAGGGAGTTAGATCATCCTCACACAACCCCAGCTTCCGCAGTGTCTGAGTTTGGATTAGGTTAATCCCAGAGCCTGTGTCAACAAGATAGCGGCAGACTTCCATGCCATTGAAATAGAAAGTGATATACAATGGGATAATGTGACCCGGTATGGGAGGGTCTTCATCTTCACCAGAGAATGAGATGACGTCCTGACAATTGGAACTCTCAACTGCTTCAGTGTGGATGGCTTCTGTAGGTGCTACCTCCGTCTCAAACTGTAGGGGGATCCTTAAAGACTTCGTGAGTTCTTCACGCATATCCGGTGATAGGAGAAGGGATTCATGGATGGAGAGCCTTGCTGGGATTCTGGAGAGCTTCTTTAGAACATCATACTTCTGTGTCAAGTGTGAAATTCTGCTTACTGTAGGCCGCTCTATGTCTCGAGACATGGCGGATCCTGCCGGCTGGACCGACAGCTGACTTGTGTTGGGGACATCCCGCTGATAATTAGTCGGGAGCTCAGATGGTAGCTTCCAGGTAAGGACCGGGCATCTGAGATCAGCCTTTGGCTGAGCGAAGCTGATCGTGAGACGGCTGATGTGGCTCTTCCTGATCAAGTAACACAAACGGTGGTGGAAGAGGGCATGTCGTGTGCTGAGTTCTACGTTGGACCTGTTGTCTCGTCTCAGCGGCGTGCACGACCTAGATGGAGGTTCTAAATAACGTGCCTCGGTGACCTATATGGCAGTGGTTCCGCTGACGTTGGCGTCAACTGGGGACATTGGGGAGGTTCGTCTGGTGCTCTCCTTCATTGGGGGTCATATAGGGATTTACCAGCTCGACGATGTTAACCGAAGCGTACCCCTGACTGTCGCTTGACAAATCATCCACCATGGGGCAGATTCTGGGAAGGATTCCCATCCCTGGGGGCGTGAAGTCATCAAGGGTGCGGGACGATCACAGAATTGGTTGGGTGCACGACTTCTTCTTACGCCACTGATGCTTGCTCTTCTGGGAAGAGGTCGGTTGAGATGATGACATTGAAGTGGTGGCCACAGCTTATGAAGGCTCCAGCTGATTTAGGAGTGCGCGGATAAAGCCATGGACATGGGCGAACATTTTGTGAGGCATGCAGTCACTATACTTCCGGGACCCGCGGTCAGGGACCTACTGCCACGCGCCTCTATCATCGCTGCTGCTATCTGATCTTACAAAGACACCCACCACTTTTGTCGGGGCAGGGCCCAACCTGACTATGTTGTTGTTAATATGGTCTTGGAGCAAGTCCTTGAACACATATCATTGCTTGATGGTGTGCCCCAAGATCCATGGATAAGGGCAGTAGTTTGGGTGATCAGTGAGATGTGCCTCTTCTGGCTTCCGGCACTCGGGCAGTCGCACAATTCTCTACTCCAAGGCGCTACAGAAGTAGCCGGGGACCTGAGCCTCAGTGAATGAGTAGGTTTGATTATTTATATATGGAAAAGGGGATCTATAAGCTTGACCATAAAGGGGGTCCTGAGGAGCCTTCCTAGGGGGCATAACTTGATTATCTTGCCTAGGCGGCGGCTGCGCGTTACGTGGAGGCGCCTGCCGATTCTGGGGCCAGTGCTGCAGGGTTGGAAACTGTGCCCACGGCGGAGGGCCTCTGAGAGGGTGCAGAGCGGGCTCCACCGGTAGCAACTCTAGCTGCCTGGGGGCCTCTATTTGGGTCCCGACGATAGGCTCAGCTCTAGCAGGTCTCCTTGCTGGAATTGAAGGGGGCAGCAGGCATGCCTGACCTACATGTTGTAGATCATCCTCGAGGCGCTGGGCCTTATCTGAGAATTCTCGGAACCCTCCGGGATAATCATGGGTGATCAGGGAGGGAACCAGTTCCATATTGACATTCCCCATTCACTTTTTCAGTAATTGATCCTGAGTCAATGGCATGTCAAGGGATAATGTGAGCCCCTTCCACCGAGCGATAAAGTCCGCAACTCGCTCGTCGGGCCTTTGCTTGCACATGAAAAGGTCTCTGATATTCGTCTTCTGGGTGGTAGTGCTGAACTGGTAAAGGAACATCCTAGGAAGGTCCTCCTATCTAGTCACAGATCCAACGGGGAGTTGGCTGTACCAAACGAATGCCGGACCTTCTAGTGTCTGAACAAAGCAATGGAGCTTGGCGGCCTCCTGCTACGCTGGAGTCCCCAACATAGACCCACAACTCGAGTTGAAGTGGGCCAAGTGCTGCAGCGAGTCCCCCATCCCATTAAATGGGGAGAAAGTAGGATTTTCGAATCTTGGGGGTGCTTGCATGTTGTCCACCCATGCCGGGTATGGCTTTCCATCGGGTGGGACAACAACTTGTCGTGTTTCTAAAGCTTCTAGGCGGGCAATGAGTGCCTCCATCGGATCTTATGGGAGCGGGTCCCTTTCCTGACAGGGATCCCTAACTATGAGTTCATTTCCACGCTATTCAATGCGGTAGATGAGCTCAGAGGCACTTGGAGAAGCTGGTGGAGCGACCCTTGGGGCGGCTGGAGGAGCCCAGATGGGGTTCCTTGGGTGGTCCCGTCATTCAGGAGGGTTTGTAGAGACATACCACGCCCTCTTGTTAGGGGCTCCAACTTCTGCCCTATCAGCAAATACAGTAGGATCAGGGTTTCTTGGAAGAATCTCGCTGAGGGGTATTTGTTCCTGCCCCTGCTACCCCGAACTAGGATTTCCGTAGTCGGGACGCCGCTTTGCAATGCGCTCGGACAGAATCCCATCGACCGAAATCTTTTTCTCAGCAAGTTGCTAACTCAACATGGTCTTCTCGGAGTCTTCCCCCATCTTCGGCACTGTGGCCGATGGGTCGGAGTGCTTGGTAGCTCCAACAATCTCTACGCCTTTACTAATATTCCGGCTCAGTACTAGTGACTCAGTGGGTGCAGGGAAACCCCGGATGTTCCTCTACTGGTGAGTAATTCTTCCTGATGGTTCCAGTGGTAGCACTCCATGAGGGGGGACATCCCCATCGAGAAGTTATAGCTCATTCGACTCTCCTGTCAGGTCGGTCATGTTGACCGCCACTCTTCCTAGGGGCATGCCCTCACTATTGCTAAGGGAATCAGACTACCGACGAATCGCACTGAAGAGGAGGGAATCATACTTCCCCCAGCCACGAACTTTCATGTGGGGGGTATCCTCCTCAACCACTATATGGAGTAGTTGAAAACTCTGAACACACTATTGTTGGAGGGTCTTATGGTGGCTGGGTGACATAGGGTGTCTGACTGTAGGGAGTGTGGCCAGGTCCACCAGGCGACATTGTTCGCCTATGCCTTCAAGGTGCTCTTGGTTCCCGGGATAAGTCACCCGCAGGTGATGAAGACGGAGGTGAGTCGCCCAGAGAGTCTGGCAGAAGCATTCAAAATCCTCTGGGGTGAGCGATTCTGGCGTACCAAAATTTGATCCTACGACCGGCCAAAACGTCTGAGGGAAGTGGCCTGTTGCGAAGACGGGCCAGAAGTTCCTCGGTTCAGATCCAGGTTATGGACTTTGATTTCCCCACTCATCAAATGAGGGTGGCTGAGTAACTGATAGTGGCACAGAGACAGATCGCTAGGACGGCAGGCTGGCTGGTGGAGAATACGGCGAACGGGATGATTGGCCACCAAATCTCGGGCTGTCCCCTGGGGATTGCAGCGACCTGGATGCCACGTCACGGTAGGATGGACCAGCCTCTAGAACCCGTGAAACGGCAAAAGTTTCTTCTATAGGTGGGTTACATCCTGGTTCTTCCACCACTGACCCCCAAAATAGCTCCGAGGTATAGGGAGCTTCTGGAGGTGACGGTGGTGATTGCGTGGTTGCCTCCTAGAAGCATGCCAGGGTCTCATCCTCCTGGATATACCTTCGGAGGGGAGCATGGATTCTACAGGATTCACATTTCGGAAGCACGACACTGATACGCCTTGTTCCTACCCTATCCCCTAACTCAGAGGACCGAGGGGAGGGCTCCTACACTGGATCGTACTCTGCCTCAGATTTTGAGAAACAAACTGGCCAAATTCCTACCCGACCTTACCCGAAATATATCTTGCGATGATGGTAGCCTGCCCTCCTACCTCTGGATGGTTCTTCAGGGCATGGCTAATTTCCGACCTGGGGTCCCCCAGCTGTAGCAGCGCCAGGGTATAGAAAGTTCCCACCTGAGGAGGCTGGGGTGTGAGGGGCACCATGACAAATGTCGAAAGGGACACGGGTAGGACCTCCGTGCTGGTGAGTGATTGGACATGAAATTCCCCCATTCTTGCTATTCACGACAGGGGGAGTGACCCCGTACCCAGTGTAGTGGGCGCGTGAGAGACCCCCACATGGAGTGCTACTGTAAGAGGGAAGAACCTCGCCTGGGTTGAAGGTTG
This sequence comes from Viscum album, assembly GCA_963277665.1. Lineage (NCBI taxonomy): Eukaryota > Viridiplantae > Streptophyta > Magnoliopsida > Santalales > Viscaceae > Viscum > Viscum album. The sequence continues at coordinate 1,872,939,374 of OY728123.1, read as the reverse complement.
CACGCGACATACCTCCAAGCTGAGATTGGAAGCAGGGAGGGCTCGCACCTTCTATAGGTGTGGTGCGGAGTGAGCCTTCACGCCAGGAAGCACTTTTGTGGATTGGTCCACAGTGGCCATCACCTGTGCCGGCGACCGGGAGAGTCGACAAAACCTGCCCGTGGGGCGGTTAGGGCCTCGATCTGGGTTGGGCGTATAGATTTCCCTGCTTGGCGTATGTAGGGATTTGGAGGGGTGATCCAGCAGTGTCTCGGACCATAGTATTCGCTGATGTTGATGCCCCACAATGGGAGTCTTATTCTACTCGTGCCCGACGCTGGCGTCGGGTCAGGTGGACATGATCCAATGTTGCAGGCGCATGAACTACCTACTCCTCAGCTCGGGGAACTGCACAACGGCGCTGACACAGCCTGGTGGGGTCCCTTTCCAGGATCCCTTGAAGCGGGACTCTGATTAGATCGTCCTGGGTACCTCCTACTTCATCGGCCTTGGGGAGGGAGCTATCGAGGAGCTCCAGGGACAATCTACCAAAGCGATTGAATTTGGGGTGGGGAGTAGTGGCTTCCTGCGTGACCCTCAGGGGAAGTGTGGATGGTGAGGCACAACCGCCTCAAGATCTTGGCGGGCCATGTCCCTCATGGGGATGACCCCCTCCTCCTCATACCTGCGTACAAGGTCACTGATTACCCTTCACTGGATAAACTTCGATGGGGAGAGGGGGCGTGGGTGCCCAACAGTCGTAGCGGTCGCGACCGTCGTGGAAGAGGAAAAACCGTGCGGGGAAGACGTGCTGATATTGCTCTTTCCCCTGCGTCGGTGGGCAGGTGATCGAGCTCCGGAGGCAATGACTTGATTCTGGAAGCAGGGAGAAGAACTCATTAATACTGCTAGAAAAAGGAATTGACAACCAGTGCCCTAGCGTCGTTCCGTCTTCAATGCTTGGATAGAGGGATCCACGCTGACAACATCGCATAATAGAATTCTCAACGTCCTGACTGTCCCAACATCTAGAGAGTCCCACGTCTAGCCTGCTCGATCGGACCTGGAATCAGATGATGAGGTCAGGAGACATGCTTATCCCCTGATGTCCCAAGCTCTACCAGTTCCCAAGATGAGGGGAGGATATTTACCCCGGGTTCACCATTTTTCTATTTTTGACGCTTTCACCTGTGACGCGCGCGCATCCATCACGCAGAGGACACACTGATGTGGCCCCGTATTCCTGCTTTCCAAAGACGGGAGACATTCGTTCCTTATTCTAGGACGTCTACTCCTTGATCAAAACTATGATGATGGGATGTCGGTTCTTCCTTCCGTGGATTTTTCCTCGGAGCTCATCACCTTGTCTAGGTCTCCCTCATAGATTAAGTCATGGTTCGTGAATCCCTTCTCAGTGCCATATCTTCATGGACACCAGTTAATTACGTCGCTTCTGTTAGGACCTTCCAAGGGGTCCAGTCCGGGCAGCAACCTTTGGTTAGGAGAGTATTAATGTTGGAGAATCACTGGTTTGTTTTGACGCTGAGGAATTGGCATGTCTATCTTCTGTCCATTGTTATAGGGCTTCTCGAGGGAACAGATGCCTTAGGAATTCCACATCGAATCTTGGTAATTGTATTCCATATGCATGTATCTAAGGTTTTCCTCATCTTCTCATGTTTAACAAAGGGTATGCCATAATATTAACATCTGGCTGGGATGGATCAGACTGATCGAAACACTATCTGGAGTGGATCAGATTGAATAACCCCCTGGAGGGAACATCGATGTTGTGGCCAACACGTGGGTGGCTTCCCGGACACTGTGGAGGGGAATGAAACAGCATGATCCAACCGGGATGTGGCGGCCCAGGTAAGGATCAAGATGAATGATGGCTTTGGGCTTGGGCCTCGTGGAGGTTTTCTACATATCACTCTGGTTGGGAATCAAAGTCCGCGTATTTCAATGATACTGTGAGATGCCTGAAGAGGTGACCCATGAGAATGAATGCATGGATGGGACCTAGAGGGAGTAAAACCTCTGGGTTATAGGATGAGATTATCGAGGTGCATGGTCTCAAGGGAGAGGTTATGATGAGACATGGGTGTTGGGGTTGAACCTCATGGAGGCTTCCTACGTATCCCCGTGGCGGGGAATTAAAGTCCGCATAGTTCGATGGAACGGTGGGACGAGGCATTTGGGGTTTTCGCTCTGAGGAAGCCCAAGGTGAGTAAGGGGATTACGCTCTGAGACGGCCCATAGTGTTGGTGAACCGATGTGAAGGGGCTGAAATGACTGGGTGGTAGGCTTGAACCTCGTGTAGGATTCCTACATACCATGCCTTAACACGGATCAAAGTCCCCATAGTTCGGGGTGGTATGGGGATTACTTTATGAGATGGCCCATGGTGGTGGGGCTTGAACCTTGTGGAGGCTTCTTACTTACCATGACTTAGCATAGATCAAAGTCCCCGTAGTTCGGGATGGTTGGTGCATATGCTCTGAGACAGCCCATAGTGGTGTCAGAGAACCGACGTGAAGATGGACCAGGGGTCTGATGGGTGGGCATGAACCTTGTGGAGGATTCATACGTACCATGCCTTAACATGGATCAATGTCCTCATAGTTCGCTGGTGGGGGTCAGGGTCAGTGCTCACTCTAAGATCATGGTATTCATGCTCAGTGTGAGAAACAAGAGGTTGTAGGGTCCTGGAAATCACGTCATGAAGGGTGCGTCTATGGGGAGCGAAGAGGGGCTTACGCTTTGAGCGGCCCATCATGCCAGGACACACTCCTGGATGGAGGCCTGAGGGTGAAAAAGTTCAGTGGGAGAGGGATTTGGGACCGAAGAAAGGAGGAGTCCCACTTCCCATCATGCTCCCCGCTGTCCCTGGCGCTGGGGAAGTATGGAGGTTTATGGGTTCTACCTTTCGCAAAAAGGGCTAGGGGATTACACCAAGGTGGATTCCATTCCCCGCTGACAAACGCCGCTTAAATAAATCACCCTCTGTGAGGGATGACCCCACCATCTCTGTGGATACGAGCACACGTGGAGGATATTCGAGGTAGGGGACCCTTCTTGTGAGGAACAAGGTTGGGTCACAGTTTAACATCATGTGTTGAGGATGAGGTGCTTGGCAGTTTAACGTCTTGCAGCTCGGACGAGGTGGGATGGCTCCGTACCCCTAGGAATTATATAACTAGTTCCCTTTTCCCCTTGATTAAGTGAAGGCATCGGCAAGGCTGTGGTGAGGGGGTGTCGCGGGGCGAACCATCGAGGGGTCCACGTTAGCATCGTTATAACAAGAAGCAATATCCGTTAGCGTGCCTATGCGAAGAAGCACGAGGAGAAACAATGCAACATGAAGGATTGTCCAAGGTACTTTGAAGTCACTTTGTATGAGATGAGAAGGCCGTACGGGAAAACCCTATATGATACGAATGCCCAGGGTGCACAGGACACCTGTAAATGGAACCCGGAAGGAGGTCATCAGACTCACGCACAAGGAATACCCGGTGAGCACCAAGGTGAAAAGCACTGAATGATTACGCAAAGCCCTTGGGGCTGTGAGAAATAAGGGTGGTCGAGCCATTACACGACTTGAATTTATTGTGCAAAAGGTGGCAGAATTACACAGAGGTGGCGAGGGACAAGCATAAATATAGGGGGTGCGCAAAGATTGCGCGCAACTAACGGTCCTACATGCAATAGAAGGAATTGCGCGCAGGGGTGGAAGACCCCAAGGGGTTGGAGTTTAGTCTAAGCCAGGGGGATCTCAACAGAAGGAAAATCTCGGGGTGACTTGGCGTGAAAAAGAACCCTACCTGAAGGCCATATTGTGCATGCGTGAAATTCCAATTACGCGCATGAGAGGCAATTCAGATTCTTCATCCCCAAAAAGGATGGGGGTCTCCTTCTATTTATAGGCCTCTGGCGGTGCATAATTCCATGTTTTCACAAAATAATTGCACGACCGATGCATCGGCGTGAAATATCAACCGCGCGGGGCGTGGTCACAAAATTATTTTTCACTGGCGCCAAGACCTTTTGCGAATACCAGGCCCTTCCACATGGGACGTAATTTTTTCGCGCTCTTCTCCTTTTTTTCACACATCATCTTCGGGCCCTTCGTACCGGGCCTCCCGATCCGAATATGAATTCGCTTTTCCATTATAGAACTTTCTCTGGCACTTACACATTTTTCGGCATCTACAAATGAAGATCCACATTCTAAACAAATTGAACCCTTGATTACTCAATAATGTTTTATCTAACAGAAATAATTTGCCTTGAGAAATTTTCTTATGTTACCTATATAAGGATTTTTTTACATTAACAATTTCTTTTTGAATGATTAATTTTAAATTCATATTTTATTTTTATAATCCCATTTTCTACAATAGAATATTTTATTAGATGTGTATCATGTATTATAATCATATAATAAGTAATTTTATTAAATATTGTACTAATAAAAGGATGACCACTATTGTACTCATCATATTAATTAATGGTCAAAGATCTATATTTTACAATCCAAACACATCCTAAGAACAAGAGAAATGAATTTCTAATATAAATGTATTGAATTATATAAAATTAAAAATTCACTAATGGGAATCTATTGATCCACAAATAGTTAACCCCCAAATTTCTAGAACAAGGCATAAAACCTTAATCCAATGGGAGTTTTAACATAAAGTCACTGTACCCAAGGATAATTTTCTCAAGAGTTGTATCAATTCCATCATAACATTTACACCTAATGATTATAGGAAATATTAAATAAAAAACTTTGAGTAAATAAATTTAATTATAAACTGAAGTCAAGGTTCATGGAAACAAAATTCATTCTCCTCCTTATAATCTAGTTTTTTAGATGCACATATGATAACTTAATAGCATCAAAAAGACCATTGAACTAAATAATGCATCACAATTCATAATAGAATAACTATATCTATGAACACATAAGTTAAAATTTTTTAAATAAATGAAAAATAACACATTTAAACATTAAATAAACATTTATGAAAATTTACTAAATATATCGAAAACAAAAACTTTATAATTTATCTCTAATATGTGATTTTCATATTATTCATTATATGAAATTTTAATTAAATATGCAGTTTGAATGAATTATAAATATTACATAAAATAATTTCTATAATAAAAATTATTTAAATATTATAAATATTATACAATTGACATTATATAAACATTCATAAAATCAATCCTTAAAGTTCATTTTGATGTTGTTTAAATAATATTGAAAATTAGGAAATGTTTTTAATTAATCTAATTAAGTAATTATTACTAATTCATAATTAAAATATAAAAATGGTTATATTTAATCATTACTTTATAATTTATAAAAATTTTATAAAGTACCAAATAATTTCCATATAAATCTTTAATATATAAATTATATGATATTCCATATAATTTATAAAGAAATTAACAATTATCTATTATATATACTGAAATCATTATCACCTCTTATTTTACTACTAAATACATGCTTAACAATATATAAGTGTTAAATTATCAATTAATTTATACATAATATTCATATAATATAAACAATTTATATATATGAATATTTATATGAAATTAAAAAATAATTGAAAATTTTACTTAATTTCAAAACATGAGATATAAATTTTAACATTCCATATTTTATTTAGTTATAAAAATATCTTATTTAAAATTATACACAATTAAATTTTATAAAAAAATTTATATTATGTAATTTTTAATCCTAAATATCAATTTTATAAAAGATTCATTGATTCTTGTTTTATGATTGATAAGTGGAATAATCTGATGTAATTTGTGATTAGAATCACGGAATTCCATAACATTTCATTTTTACAAAAAAATATATTTTCATATACATGGGACCCTTTGGTATTAATTTTTCATATCTTTAATAATGTAAAAAAGAATATGAATTTTCAAGTGACGCTTATATAATTAGTGAACATTACATAGGATAGTAAATCGTGAAAAAGTATGTATCTTACATATGGAGCTCATGGATACATATGTATGGGAGAATCATAATAAAAAATATCACCTATATCATAATTATGATTCGATGAACTATTTTTTGGAAACTTGGGTTTCTATCATAGCCTATGATATCATTAATATCAAACACTATGAAAGAAACAAAAACCAATGGGTTTCAACATTTTAAAATATCCTATATTTCTCAGTCATACCCTATGTCTAAGAAAAATATATTATGTTATCTTATAAAATAATTTCATTCATAGAAATCCATAGATTTGATGACTAAAATTCATCCACATCATATAAAATTCTATGACATGGCCTTAATAATATTGTAGTTCACATTTCCCCCATGAAATCAATAAAAGAACATATTTATTCATTGAGGAATGTGGATTTGATACAACTAATTGGTTTTAGAGGATCATCTCATGATGAACACAATTGAGGAATCCTATAATTAAACCTGATCAGTTATCATCAAATCAATATGTAATATGAATAATAGAAAAATATAATTGGAATATGTCATTGTAAGAACCTGGTTCTTATTCTTGAGGTATGTGTTTCTTCTTTTCCTTTTTCCTTATGTCTTTTTGAGAAAATAAGGAAAATGGGAAAAATGCCAAACATTGCGGGTACACGCCATGTACTTTTACACACATCATGTACTTTGTCTGTGTGGGAAGAGTACACTGGGTGTGTGGGACTATCAGTGATGAAGGGTGTAAAAAATGACTACACGTCGTGTACTTAGTATATACATGCCGTGTAATCTGTCAGCAGGTGTACAATAAGGCGGTGCGAGTAGGTGCCAGGGGAGCGAGAGTACACTCTGTGTACTCAGAAATACACACCGTGTACTCATGTTGATAGATGAACGGTATGGCGGTGAAAAGTAGCCTCCAGAGAAACAGTTAAAAAATAAAAAGTACACACCGTGTACTTGAGAGTACACACCGTGTAGTTTGGTTTTTCACTTAAAACAGGAAGTAGCCTCCTCTTTCGAAAGAGAAAGCTTAGAACGTCAGAAGGTCATGGGAGAGAAGGTTGGAGATTGGAGGAGCTCCTAACCGTACACCCGAACTCGGATTCCTTCTCTGATGGTCTCGATTGAACCGCGCGGGTGAGTTCTTCACTCTTCTTGAACCCTTCCTTCCAATTCTTTCCCAAGGGGATGTTATTTGGGTTTGAATTAATTTTCATTTATCCCAGATCTATGACGTTCTCAGACGTTTTGGAAGGCATCATTCCCATATATTGATAAGAGGAGATCATGTAGGTGGTCTGGTGTTTAATTCCAACTGTTGAGTATTTTGTGTACTATTGTGCTATACACCCATGTTTGGGGTGTTGTATGGTGGGGCCTTGATTAATTAAATACCCAGAATTACAAAGATAATTTAATGAATATGTATAACTACTGTCTGGGATCATTTATTGGATCCAGGGCCACCTCGTGGGTGCATTTCCCTTGTTTATCCATTATGCCAGGATACCTAAGGGTATGCCATGATTATAGAATGCTTTGAGTTTTCTTGAGAGGAAATGTATATAAATTTCCTGATTATGTGTTGGGATCGGGCCGATTATATGCTTATCCAGAGGGCAGTTCTTTGATTTTCTTGAGGGCAATATTTTGATTAGTCTGAGGGAAAGGTTCTATTCAGACTGAGGGCAAGTTCTTGTTAGCCAGAGGGAAACGTTTCATACAATCGAGGGCTGTATCTTCCATGCCTGAGGAAAATAACCTAAGGGTTTGGTTCTGTTTCTCATGAGGGCAAGGCCTGAGGGTAAGGTTCTGATTAACATGAGGGTGTGATTCTGTTTAGCCCGATGGCAACAGTTCTTATGTCTTAGGACACTGTTTACTTTTTATATTCACTTTGGTTATTTTTCATGTTATACCTATGAAGATAAAGCACAAGATTGGTATTGTTTCACCTTGTACTTGTTAGATAGCTTGTTGTAGTTTTTCTGTGGTAGTGTATAGGAGATTGTCGGCTGAGGATGAGTCTCAGGAACTTATAATTCAATTATATTGAATTGTTAAATAATAATTAAATAGAAATGGAAATGATAGGAGTAGCTGCTTTCGAGTACTTCCTAGTTTACTTCATTTTCATTATTGCACACTAGTGTTGCACAAATTTACTGACTGTTGGGCTTGGGACTTTGGTGGTTGCCTACTGAGATTTATTTCTCACACCCTGTTTGGGTCATGTCTTGGGCCAAAACAGATTATATTGAGACAAGTGTAGATAAGGGAAGGAGTCCCTATACAGGTACTTGATTGTTGCAAAGGAGTAGGAGAGCATGGGACCGAGCTTAGGCTTGCATCGTTGTTGAGTTCCTGGTACGCTATTTTAGTTTTCTTTTCTTCATTTTTCCCTTGTATTATATTGTTTTAGATTACAATGTTTCTTATTTTGGATACTTTCTTAGACTTAGGGACATATTTCGTCATTATATATGACTGTTGGTGTTTTCTTTACTTCAGTATAGTGTCCATTTCAGCATTTGTATTGTTTATTGTTCCACTTTTGTATGCTTGTAATTTGTTCCACTACGTTACACTTTGAAAAATTAGGGCATAGTTTCTCCACTACCAGAACTAGGAACTTACTGTTAGTCGGTAGCCTCTGGCGTTTGGGGAAATGCACTTGAGGTCATGTGACCAACCAGGTTCGGGGAACCCATTTAGTGGCACCCGGATCCGGGACGTTACAAAGTGGTATCAAAGGAATTTTCTTTTCTCTGAGAAATTTTATTATTTGGAGATGAAGGAAAGAGATATATTGTTAAGTGATTCTGTAATAACTATGCCTAGGAGTACTTACCCCATGTACAGGTAAAAGCCGGATTACCACAAATTCAATTGTGATTTTCTGTTTATGATTAACACAATTGATTTGATTTTCACCATTGGGTGACACACTTGTTGTGTGCTATTTATATGTTTATACTTGGGTTCTATTTAGTTACAACCCGATTAGATGAGGATATTCCATCTCATGCATCATTTAGGCACTTGTTAGAATCACAAGCCATGCATAGTTTCCATTCCATGGAGGTGCATTAAAAATTGCATGTTTTTGTGAAAGATGTTGTGCTAGAAAAAACATGTTGTTGTGATAGATGCCTTGATAAAATACCTACTATTTTATAGGTTATTATTATGTAAGGTTCTGTTACTGAACACCAAACTTTGGTTTTTGAGGAGTATGGGCGCTCATCAACCAGAATACAGTGGATCATTGACTTGTTTTCCCTGTTATAACATGCATAAGATGCCAAGCTCTAATTCTAGGAGAGTATGGGCCCTCATGGATTAGAATTTGGAACTTATGTGTTGGTTTTAGTGTTTTTCTGGGATCTGGAGTAGTTTCTAAGGCTTAATATCTGGAAAACCCAGAATACACGTCGTGTGGTTTTGAGTACACACCATGTACTCTTCTGTTCCAGAAGAAAAGAAAAACAAAATTAGTACATTCCATGTACCATATGTACATGCCGGGTAGTTCCTAACCGTGTCACAGGCCATGTAAGCAGAAACAAGGGTTAGGGAAAACTCTAAGGGTACACGCCGTGTACCGGTTGTACACACCGTGTCGTGTTGACCCTGTGTCCGCCCGTGTAACTAACAACACAGATGAAGGAATATTCGTTTATACACTCCGTGTCAATGCCGAACATGCCGTTTAGTGTAACCTTGGAATCCAATCATGTAACTAACAAACATGGGTCAATGTAATCCTTTCTTGTACACACCATGTCCATCTAGAACACGCCGTGTAGTGTGAGTCATGTGTCCGGCCATGTCTCTAACAACATGAGTCGACGAAGCTCGTCTAGTACACGCCTTGTACATGAGGGACATTCCATGTAGTCTTCACCAGTGAATGACCTTGTGGACTTGGCCGTGTGGCTGGGGAAATGAGGTGGTGTACATGCCATGTGCGGGTATAACACGTCGTGTAGTGTCAGCCGAGTAGCTAATCGTGTCACTAACAACATGGGCAGTTGGAATCTAAGCAGTACATGCCGTGTCTATTTGGAACATTCCGTGTAGTCTGAGCTATGTACCAGGACATGTAATGAAAACATTGGTCGGTGAAGCTCATCCAGTACACACTATGTAGATCTTATACATGCCGTGTACTCTTGTTTTAAGGAGAGTCGTGTGGCTAATCCATGTAGAAGGGCTTGGGACGGGGGGGAAAATTCATGTACACACCGTGTGTGTAGACAACACGCCATGTGTTTGGGGTGTTACTCAACCTATTTTGGAATAAGTACACACCCATGTGGAAGACTTATGGTAACACATCGTGTTTTTATTAGACACTCCGTGTAGTCTTGTTTTGTAAAACATGAATGTTTTCTTTCTCCTGTTCCCTTCTTACACTCAATATTTTTAGTCCATGATGATCTTAATCTAAGGCATGTGTTTTACCTTATAGAGTCATGCCACCAAGACAACCTCGAGTTGTTCTCCAGGAGAGCGGCAACGAGTATACTCCCGAGATGGTAGGCTACGAGCTACCAATGGATCCTCCAGTAGAGCCAGAGGTGGTGGGATGTTACCACCCAGACTGATCATCACAGAGACATGGTGTGGGAATATTTTCAGGTAATATTATATGAATTTTTCTAACCAGAGACGCTGAGGGAAGATCAAGCTTGAGATTTCATGAATCTGTAGAAGAGCGCCATGTCAATGATGGACTATTCTGCCCGCTTCACCGAGATACAGTGATTTGCACATGTTCTAGATGATGACAAGATGTTGAGGTCTAGGGTTTTGAGGATGGACTTTGTTATGACATCTGAGCACTGGTTAACAATTTCTGGTTGCATATAGTGTATGATATTGTAAACCAGGAAATGATTTATGATTGGAACCTGTTGGAAGCTAGTGGTGCAGGCCAGGGCGGTTAGACACTAGTTTTTGGTACTGTTTCTACTGGTAAAAGGAAGAGACAGAGGGATTCCTCTCACAGTGGTAGTACTAGTCAACATAATTCATCAGGTGGCCTGGTGATGTGTTACCAGTGTGGTAAAAAGTGGCACAAGAGACCTCAGTGTCCACGTGACCCAGTTGAGTGTCGAGCATTCGACAAGAGGGGTCATCTGCAGCGCTTTTGCAGGTCGTTTCCATGAGTGGATAGTGAGAGGGGTTCTGTGTAGACTCTGCGTGTAGGAGTAGGGCCTATAGCTTCTTACCAGTTATGGAATTGTAATACGTCAGGACATTTAGGATGAGGTGCTGGTCGTGGTCGTGGTGGCCAGACACCAGGATATCAGAGACAGTAGGGTGGGTCAGCTCAGGGAAGCCAGGCTGTGTCACAGGGCCGCGACACTGGGCGGGCATATGTAGTGTAATAGACCCAACAAAATAAGAATCTCAGACCTTTCACAATCATATGTACTATTCTAGTTGCTTCTGTTTTTTCTTCAGTACGTTTTGATACTGGTTCTACACATAAATTTATATTTGTGCCCATTTTGGAGAGTCGTGAGCTTTGTGTTTCTTCTTCTTCTGATGTTATGAGGCTGGAAATTCTGTTGGGGATTATAATGACAGGTGTGTGTCAGTGCAAGGAGTTCCCCTAGAGGATGTTTGGTGTCACTTTCTATGGGACTTCTTTGTCTTAGAGAAGACGAGATATGACGTCATTCTCAGGATGAAATGGTTGGTACCCTTTCGAGCCATTTTATATTTCTATCGTCGCTAGGTGAGTTTCACATCACCAGAGGGTGAAGAGATTCTATACAAGAGAGAATGTGTTGTCCATGCGAGCTGAGCTGGAGCCGAGCATCGTGGGTGAGGTGGAGTGACGACCTAGATTGTGAGCTTATATCTGGATGACCAGGGAACTTGTTAGAAGGATTTCCCTCTAGTGGTTGAACATTTTAGGGATGTATTATCGGACGACTTTTTTGGTCTTCCTCTAGAGCGAGAGGTGGATTTATCTATTGATCTAGTGCTAGGAGTAGCACCGGTGTCCATTCCTCCTTATATAATGGATACACCAGAGTTCTAGGAGCTCAAGAGGAAGTTTGAGGAGTTACAGGCAAAGGGATTCATCCGACCCAGTACTTCTCCTTGGGGTTCACATGTCTTTTTTGTGAAGAACGTGGATGGTACCCTCAGACTTTGTGTGGATTATTGGAAGCTGAACCAGTTGACAGTCAAGAACTGATATCTCTTGCCAAGTATTGATGAACTTTTTGATCAGCTTCAAGGAGCACATGTGTTATCAATTATTGAGTTGAGATTCAGATATCATTAGTTACAGGTTAGACCATCATACATACCACTTACAGCTTTTTGGATAATATATGGTCTATACGAGTACTTGGTAATGCTGTGCGGTCTCAAAAACACACCATCAGTTTTCATTTCTCTGATGAATCATGTGTTTTACACTTATTTGGATTAATTTTGGTAGTTTCGTGGACGATATCTTGGAGTACTCTCACACTCTACATGAACATGCTATCCATCTTAAGATCATTTTGAGTACACTGAGATAGAATCAGATATATGCTAAGATCTCAAAGGGCCACTTTTGGATGGACCAGATACACTTCCTTGGCCATATTATCTCAGAGGCAGGACTTATGGTAGTCCTATAAATAGTGAGATCAGTAGTTTCCTGAGAGAAGCCTATGAACATGTTTGAGATACAAAGTTTATAGGGGATGGTTGGTTACTACAGGTGCTTTATAGAGTACTTATACCATGTAGCAGTGTCTTTGATAGGTTTTACTAAGAAGGTTGTGAAGTTTTTTTGGTCAGAAGCTTCCGAGACATCCTTTCAAGAGTGGAAAGGAAAGTTGACATCAACACCAGTCCTAATACTTCTAGAGCAATGGAAGAGTTATACAGTTCACTATGATGCATCAGGTATTGAACTGGGATCTGTGTTGATGCAAGGCGATCGAGTAGTTGCATATGAGTCTCGGTAGTTGAGGCCACATGAGAGGAATTTCCCAGAGTATGATCTTGAATTGGCTGCAGTTGTTCATGTGTTACGCTGTTGCAGACATTATATATTGGGAGAGAATTTTGTGATGTTTATGGACCAAACAATTCTGAAATACATTTTTACTAAGTGTGTCTTGAATTTGAGACAGTGAAGGTGGGTTGAATACCTTCAGTCCTTCGACTTCAAGCTTTCCTATACACCTGTTAAGGGTAACGCAGTAGCTGATGCACTGAGTAGGAGGACTCAGATACAGGCAGTGCATGAGGCCAGTGGTGAGTGGCAGCTCATGGCTTTGTTCTTTGAGATGCATTTGGAGGTGCACAATAGTCAGGGGTAAGCCAATATTTCTTCCTTAGCTGTGACTTCTACCCTCCTGGATAGAGCGAGTATGAGACATCTATTAGATTAGGAATACATAGTTCTATGAGAGTCAGTGAAAAGTGAGGAACCTCCTCTCGATTGGATGATATGCGATGATGAGGTACCGTGTGTCCATGGATGAGTGTGGGTTCCAAGGGATATACATGATGAGTTGATGCAGGAGTTTCATGCTTAATATTGGGCAGTGCATCCCAGATTTACCAAAATGTACCATGACTTGAGACGTCAGTATTGGAGGCTGGGTATTAAATAGGAGGTAGCTGGTTTTGTTACGAGATGTTCCACCTATCAGAAGGTAAAGGCGGAGCATTAGAGGCCATTGGGATAGTTACAATAGTTATCCATTCCGGAGTGTAAATGGGATGATTTCACGATGAAATTCGTGACCGGGTTGTCAAGGTCACCTTGAGGTAGTGATGTCGTGTGGGTTTTTGTGGACAGACTTACAAAGGTATCTCACTTTTTGCCGATCAAGGAGACCTTTTGTATTGATGAGCTCGGGATGTTGTATATCCCAGAGGTAGTATTCCTTCATGTGGTCCCTTATTCTATAATTTCTGAAAGGGGCGCCCGTTTTATGTCTTTCTTCTGGAAGAGTTTTTAGAGGGCACTGGGTACACATGTGCTTTTGAGAACAACATACCACCCTTAGACCGATGGCTAGTCAGAGCATATGATACAGGTTCTAGAGGACATGTTGCATGCAAACATCATGGACATTGGGGGCCCTTGGGAGAAGCACATTCCCATTGTTGATTTTTCCTACAATAACAATTTTCATGAAACTATTGAGATGACACCTTATGAGGATTTATATGGAAATCCATGCTGATCACCTTTGTGCTGGTTGGAGGCAGGTGAGGCAGCTTTGCTGGGACAACATCTTGTGTAGGAGACTTTTGAGTTGGTCCAGTTGATTCAGAAGCGGATGACTACTGCACATTGTTGTTATAAATCTTATGTTAATCGTCGTAGATGACTCTTGGAGTTCATGGTCAGGGATAAGGTTTTCTTGAGTGTTTCACAGTGGTTGGGAAACAGGAGGATCAGGAGACAGGGTAAAATTTCAACGAGGTATTTGGGGCCGTTTGATATTCTGGAGGGAGTCAGGCTTGCCTATCGGTTGCAGTTACCACAGAGGTACCGGGCCATGAATCATGTCTTCCAGGTGTCTCAGTTGCACCGTTACCACTCAAACCCATCTCACGTTTTTCAGCCTGAGCAGGTGGATATTTAATCAAATGTATCCTTTGAAGAGCATCTGATTGGTATTATTGATAGGTGCACAAAGGTTCTCCAAGGCCGGTTAGTTCCTCTAATATTGGTTCTATGGCAGAATGGCCAAGTGCTGGACGAAACATTGGAGCAGGAAACTGACGTACGTGCTCAAGGGACAGAGTTGTTCTAAGCTTTATCTTCACCACCCTTGTAAGGGAAATTCAGGGATGAATTGCTTTTAGGGGGGAAGTTTGTAAGAACCTAGTTATTATTCTTAAGGTACGGGTTTCTTCTTTACATTTTCCCTTAACTGTTTTTTAGAAAATAAGGAAAATGGTGGAAAATTTCAAAGTTTTTGGGTACACGTTGTGTACTTTTCCACACGCCGTATACTTTGGCGTTGTGGGATGAGTACACAGGGCCTATGGGCCTGTTGGCGATGAAGGGTGTAAAAACTGATATCACGCTTTGTACTTAGTATATACCCACCATGTAATCAGTCATTAAGTGAAAAGTATGGTGGTGGGAGTAGCCACCAGCAGAGCGAGAGTACATGCCATGTACTCAAAAATACACGGCGTGTACTCATGTCAACAGATGAACAATATGGCGGTGAAAATTAGTCGCCAGAGGAATAGTTAAAAAGCGAAAATTACACTCCATGTACTTGAGAGTACATGTAGTGTAGTTTTTTTTCTCTTAAAATGGACATTAGCCTCCTCTTTCTATAGAGGATGCATAGAACATCGAAAGGGCACGAGGGGGAATGTCAGATCTTGGAGGAGATCCTGACCACACACCAGAACCCGGATTCCTTCGCTGATAGTCTGGATTGAACTGCACGGGTGAGTTCTTCATTCTTCTTGAACCATTAATTCCAATTCTTTTCTGTGGGGAAGTTGTTTGGGGTTGAATGCATTTTTGTTTATCCCAGATATACATTGTTCTCGGACATTTCGGAAGGCACTGTTCCTCCATATTGACCAGAGGTGATCAAGGTAGGTGGTCTGGTGTTTAATTCCAACTGTTTAGTGTTTTGTGTACCATTTTTCTATGCGCCCATGTTTGGGGTGTCGTATGGATGAGGCCTTGATTAATTAAATACCTTGAATTGCATTGGTATTTTAATGAATATGTATAACTAATGTCTGAGATCATTTCTTGGATCCAGGGCCACCACATGGGTGTATTTCCCTTGTTTAGACATTTGGCCATGATACCCGAGGGTATACCATGATTATAGCATGGTTTGAGTTTTCTTGAGAGGAAATGTATATAAATTGTTTTCTTATGTGTAGGGCTCGGACCGGTTACTTTCTTAGACAGAGGGCATTGTTTTTGTTAGATCGAGGCAGTGTTTTGATTAACCTCAGGGAAAGGTTCTATTCAGCCTAAGGGCATGGTTCTATTAAGCCTGGGGGCCTGTGCTTGTTAGCTTGAGGCAAACATTTCATATGACTGAGGGTTGTAGATTCCATTCCTGAGGGCAATCACCTGAGGGTTTCATTATGTTTCTCATGAGGGAAAGGCCTGAGGGAAATGTTTGGATTAACCTAAGGGCATGATTCTGTTTATCCTGAGGGAAAAGGTTCTTATGTCCGATGACACTCTTTACAAAATATATTCACTAGGGTGATTTTACATGTTATACCTACCAAGCTAAAGCCCAAGCTTGGTATTATTTCAACTTGAACTTTTTAGATAACTGGTTTTAGTTTTTCTACGACACTGTATTGTAGATTTTCGGTTGAGGATGAGTCTTGGGAACTTATAATTCAATTATATTTAATTATTAAATAGTAATTAAATGGAAATGGGACTGGTAGGAGTAGCTGGTTTTGAGTACTTCCTAGTTTACTACATTTTCATTACTGCACACTACTGTTGCAAAAATTCACTGACAGTTGGGCACATGCCTTTGGTGGTTGCCTACTAGGATTTATTTCTCAAACCCTTTTTGGGTCATATCTTGGGCCCAAACAGATTATATTACTGCAGGTGTAGATAAGGGAAAGAGTCACTATACGGGTACTTGATTATTGCAGAGGAGTAGGAGTACATGGGACAGAACATAGGCATGCGATGCTGCTGAGTTCCTACTGCGCTGTTTTACTTTTCTTTGCTGTATTTGTCCCTTGTATTGTATTGTTTCAGATTGCAGTGTATCCTATTTTTCATGCTTTATTAGACTTAGGGACATATTGCAACATTATATATGACTGTTGGTCTTTTCTTACTTCAGTACTATATCCATTTCAGCAATTTTATTGTTTAATCCTTCCACTTTTGTATGCTTCTATTTTGTTCTGCTGCGTTACACTTTCACAAATGATGGCATAGTTTCCCCACTATCAAACCAAGGCCCTCACAGCTAGTTGCCAACCACTAGCATTTGGGGAAATGTGCTTGAGGTAATGTGACCAACCAGGTTCGGGGCACCCGTTGGGTGAAACCTGAATCTAGGACGTTACAATCATATCCATTGGGATATATATCTTCCCTAATAGATAGAATATTCTTGATCGTGATCCCCTTGAGATAACCAATGAACTCTTACCTCCAAAACTAAAACAAAAAACACTGGGATTTGTATACACTATTAGAGGGGTCTTGAACACCCAAGGCATTCTAACACCTTCTCCATGAAGATGAATGGTTATTAGGGAGAAAAACAGGGCTTTGATGATATCTTAGGATGTACCGTACTTTCACATAGTGTCACTCATACTCACCATGAGTATTGTGTCCCAAATATAACCCCCTTCATTTAATTAATGGAATTGAATGCCAACTACAATTAAATAAAATATGACATTCATTACCCATAAAACATTACAAGTAAGAATACTACCATCTAATTTTTTTTGATAATTATTCACACCATAAAGGTATCAACCCATTCATTCATATATGAAGGAAACTAGTTAGGATAGATGGTAGAATCAAATCACTATATATCCTATATCGTTATCCTATCTTACACTATGATATAGGCATCTCATGTGTTATATGATGTTAGTATTTCATAATATTTGATATGTTTCAAATAAATCTTATAGCCTACTGCTATAGGGATATTGTATAGTACGATGTCCAAATTTTAGTACATTTACAACATTAATTTCCATAACCCTTGATTTTTGTTAAATACTCACATTTCAATCAATGTTCTGATAATATATTCATCCATTAAATCAAAATAGAAAAATTAATTTCATAAATATTTAATTAATTCAATATCATGAATGATGAAGAAAAAATATGATACCTCACTACGAGAATATGTCTTCATAGTTTTCATCCACACCTCAAAGTAAATGATTCCGGATATTCATTAATAATAATCTCAATTATAATTACCAATATAAATATATATATAGATAGAAATACCCAAATACACATAAAACATATCGAATTCCTAATAGTGGGGTTTTCTTCCAGACCTCCATTATTGGAGATCATAAATTTTGAACATCATGATAAGAAGTATCTTGGATTTTGAGCATTCAATACTTGATAGTAAAACAACGTTTGTGCCCTGTTAGAATAATGTATCAGGACTATAGGATATGTCATTTGAGAATATTTTTAGAGAATCTATAGATTCTCATTATAGAGGGGAACTGTAATACTTCTTTTATTTATTAAATAATCCAACTAAATGTTCACATTAATATCATATATATGTATAAGAATTACATGATAAGAATACATAACTTTTAGAAATAAAAAGTATATAAAAAATTTGTTTATAGTAAACTTACTCTAATAATATATTCATTCAATATAGAGAGTTTTCATTGAAGGGAGTCAAATTCAAAGTGATAGAAAATGAATAATGGGTTAAGATATATTGAAAATAAATTGGTTCTATTCAAATTATACTAGTGTAGAAAATTTCCTTCAACATTTGGGAGGTGGATATCATTGTAGATTTGATTCCATTGCTAACTAAAAACGTATGAGAATCCAATGGGTAAAAACAAAGACTTTCTAAATTGGTGAATTATCAACATGACTATATGAGAAGGAATCTATATTGTGGACCATTTCAATAACATTAATTTGATTTAGACTCGGTTGATGGTTTTTAATTTGAAGTTCACCGAGGTAGTTTTGGTGTTGATTCTTCTTCTTTTACTTCCATAATAATGGGAATCAATAGTTACTATAGTGTAAATTTTTATTGATAAGTCAGAATTAGTGTTTGTGGACATCAATAATTTAATTTTATATGATGAATTTTTATGGATGGAGGTCTAAATATCCACTTGAACTATATTTAGTTTGAAAGGTAGGGAACATTATTCCAAAAAGAAGATCATGAATAAGGGGAAAGAGAAGAGAGAAGAGTTTCAGGTGCATTTTATAGTCTTGGACCCATATATTTGAATTATATAATAAGAGGAAATATAAATAATGATCTGTGAGGTTGTAGGATCAATTTAAAGAGATATTATCCTATAAGCACACCCATCTATCCCATTTCAGATGATTAGAGAAGTTAATTGCTTTGTATTTCAAGACTGATTAAGTCATGCATTATAGATTGTGGAGATTAATTTCTATTTATTTTAGAGATAGGAGTCATAAAAAGTATATATCCAATATATTTTAAATGTTATATATTTTGGATAATGAAGTTATCGGGAATATGTTAATGGGTGACTCTACATTTTGAACCATGAATAGATCCTCCCTAGAGTTTTATGAGGTGTTACAAATACTTGGGTTATAGAAGAACATGATCTTGATAAAATATAAAGAAAAATCGTTTTGTTATAATATGTTCTTATAATGTTTTGGAATATTAAATAGTGTTATAAGGTGGTTAAAAATGTTTTTAGGGTATATAATTATATCATTCTAGTAATTCAGAAGGGGAAATGCATACAAGAAATTAAACTTATAAACCTATAAAGTTGTGGAATGATTTTCATAGTAACAAGTGTGAAAATAGATAAAATTCCCATCTATGATATGTATATTGAATTTAATATATGTTGAGTACGTATCAAGAAATATGTTTAGAAAAATTAATTAAAGTAAGGCTTCATTCAATATGGAAGGAATGATAAAAAAGAATCAGAAGCTTGAGTTGGATCATATGGATGTATGTGTATCAACAATTAGTTTTTCACATATATAGTGATAGTGATATTTCACCATTTTTAATTATGTAATATGTAATGTATGTGTGTTATTTCTAAATAGAAAGAACAAATATTTTAAAAAATTAATTAAATAGAGATCCATGATGTTAAAAAATACAAATAAGAATAAAAAATTCTTGAAGTGTAATAATGGTGGTGAGTAAAAAAGAAAAGATTTAGAAAGGGTGTATTTGAGGAATGATATATGTTATTAATATACCACATCTTAAATATTTGAAGAAAATATTTTCATATAGTGGATGAATAAAATAATAAATGATAATATGAAGAAAAATAAATATTAAATTGATTTTCCCAGGATCATTAAGAATGGGTAGTGAACAATTCAGATCATCTACTGAATAAAATTCCTTCTACTATATAGTTGTATACTCTTTTATAAGTTCTTTGTTCCAGATAAATGGTTGAAATCCCTCAAATTATTTTTTTAAAAACTGTTACATATATCCATGTTGATTCATATAATAGGGAAAACGTTGTTTTAAAGTCATTAGCTTTAATCATTTTAGGTTATGGTGATAAACCATTGTATTTTAACTCTAAGACTATAAATTATGGAAGGTGAATATAATTATAATGTTTTATTTGATTATTAGATTCTATGTAACTATTTGAACATAGATAATTATGATGTTGATAAAAAATAATTTAAATAAAAATTGTATCATCATAAATTTCTGAATGTTTTGGATAATTTAAGAAGAATCATAGTTATATAGATACCAGACTACTAAATGGATGTTTTTTAAGGTTGTGTTTTTATATTATCAAAAAGGATAGATATACTAGTATTAATTATGGTTAATAAGAGTGGGGTTGATGTCTTGATGGTGGAATTCCATACGTAGTGGTTTCAAAAAAGAGAAATCGATTAGAATGTATTAAGGCAGTCTACCATGGTGAGGGTCCTTATGAAATGGTTCAAATGAAATTTGACCTACTTGCTTCTTATGGATGGTGGGGAACCCAAAATCCTAAAGGAGGTAATAAATATTAGTGACTTTAGACAGTAAATATTTTTGATGTAGGAGGGGGTGTACACAATACATGTTTCTGGAATATGGGAGCTAATAAAACTTTTATTTAGGAAAAAAATTCTTCAGAATAAGTTTTTACACAATTTGAAATAATAATCATATTATAGGATATGATACAACTAAATAATTATTGTGAAATGATTATAATAAATGGAAAATTTGGATATTCATAAAACCTTTTCACCTGGTAATATAAATTTTAAAAAAATTGATAGTTTATAAAATAGTTTCTTTAGAAGACCAATATCTGGGATAGTTATATGTTAAATTGAAATTTCATCATGGTGATTTAGTGAAATAAATTTCCATGGAGCGATTATAATAATACAAGTAAAATAGAATACAAGGACTAGTTTTTTTAGCCCTAACTGAGTTGGTATGGGCTGAAAAAGGCACCCATGTAGTGAAACTAGAATTTCAATGTATTTATGGTGAAGAATTAATTTTATTATAGAAATATAGATCATTTATACTAATATTTTTTAATTCAATATTTTCTATAATTATTTTCTATATATTTGATTTACTTTTAGAAAATTTGATGAGAGACCATATTTATTAGTTAAAATTTGTTTTGGTAGGAAATCTTATAATAAAATATCTTGGTACAATTAATATGATGTTGGGGATGTGTATTTTTTAGGAATAAGGGAATTTTACATTACTATTGTGCCAATATTACAATATTATGAAGGACTTAGAATGATTTGGAATGAGTGAGTCTAATACTATGGAAATACCTATGTTTAAAGAATTCAATTTATCATTGGATAAGTCCCCAAGAAAAGAATATGAGGATGATTATATGGTGAGGGTTCTATATGAGTAATTGGATGGAAGAATAATATATGGAATGTTTATTATATATCCATGTATTATGTTTCTAGTGCGTGTTATTATAAAATCCATGGTGGATCTTTGAAATTATAATTAGAAATTAATAAATTATAGATGTTGAAATATCAAAGGTTAACCAAATCTAACAATGTGATTCAAAATAGATGATTCATTATAGTGGTTTTTAGATTCATACATTAGAGGGAATGAAGACTTATGAAGAAGTACAAAAGTATTTTTGTTCACTTTTAGAGGAATGAACTTGATTTGGATATCTATACTTCAACCTATTATTGTGTTGTCTTCTATGGAAATAAATTTCTCAAAAATCAAGAATGTTGGGAGGATTTTATCTTTATAGTGGGAATTTTGGAGGGTTGAAAAGAACGTCGGGGAATAAAATATTTTCTTAAAACAATTATTGTGTGGTCTATTCTGATAATAATATGATGTTTTACCCCAAGAAAAATAATATTTATCTAAAGTATCACTTCAACCAACATCTATTACACAATAGAGCACTAGAGAAATTTGAGGTTTAGTGAAGTTAGAATCAATTAGATGTGTTGAAAATCCATAGTCTTTGAAATTAGTAGGTGATGTTACACCTCTATGAGAAATGGGTGACTAATGGTATGATTAGATATCTATGGTGATGCAGTAGAAGATGAATAGGAGTATGGAAAAAATATATATTTGATTTGATAGATTGAGTGAATCCTTAAAAGAAGTTCTCATGTTGGAGATTATGATGGTTGGTGTGGACATTTTTTTTGGATAAGTATCATTCCTTCTAGAAGGAGTTATTCTAGAAGTTTGTTATAAAAATAGATGAGGTAGGGCACATAAATAATAACATATTTTATTATCAAGCCTCTATAACATCACCTAAAATTGATCATGAAAGTTAATATGTTTTAAAGAATGTGTTTGTTAGTTAGGAACTATTCATTAGAAGGAGTGGGATGAGTCTATTCCTTAATAGGTTGTTGGAGTTTCCTTGGTTGATGAAATATTCATTAACTATGATTGGATTCCATAAAAATTCGAATGACTAAATAAGTATTATGGATCTAGTCTATAAATATATGGGTGGGGACACATACTTTTTAGTAGTCTATTCTTGTATTTTCTATATTTTGTTAATAAAAATTGTAGAACGAGTTGAAGATGATTATCAAATTAGAATGTTTACTTAAAATATTTCTATAACTCATAATTTTAATGTTCCTACCAAGGATCAGGGAACATATCCATTAATATAAATGAATTATGTTTGTCTTTCAATTTTGTCGGGTCTTGTTTTTTAGGTTTGTTGTGTTTTAGAAGGTCCTATATGAAATCATGGTGATTTAATGTGTTTGGGTTGTTTTTTATAGTTCAATTAGACCAGATTGAAATTCATTTTTTTCGATCTTCCATACTTTATAACGCATGTGAATTTCTAGATGGTGCTTCCCAATCATGGGATATGAAAAAATACATTCAAATAAACAATAAAATAAACTTATCCTAATATATGGAGGAGATCACTTGGGATAATTTCTAAGATCAAATTTCTAAAAAAATAGAATCTATGTAAAATAAATATACATGTTTATACATGTTTTATATCAACAAAAAAGGAATAAAACATAAAAATAAAAATAAATGAAAATTAATTCACAAAATCATATAGTTCTACATTCCATCCCAATATCCAAAAATAACTTTCATTCCATGAAACATTTATAACATTATACTCCCAATCAAATATTAATTCTAATGAGATAAAATTATTATAAATATATATTGATATATCAAAATAAATTATAAAAGGAAAAAAGATGAAAAATTTATCCCCACCCTTACATGTCAATTCAAAAGTAGATCCAACTCACCACCAGGTTGTGATCCATGGATGGGAAACCCATCAATGACTACCCATGAATTTGTTAACCATACTAAAAATCCAAAAAATAAGAATAAAAATTTCCTTTCTCCTAAATAAAACAATCTCATCACTTAATATCATACCACATCACTATGAACATTTCCACATCACCACATATCCATAAATCAAAACCACCTCATGGTAGAGTATGTAATCATTAAGGGAATTAACCTCATGCCCGGCATTATTTTATGTCTCTATTTTTTCTAAGAATATAAAAATAAAACCTCATATAATAATCAAAAACCATGAGAGCCTTTATTATACCACCCTTAAAAATCCTTCACCATACCATTAATTCATTATTTTCATAAAATAAAAAATAGAATAAAAAATAATAGATAACTAAACCACCATTTTACCATCAGTGAATAATGAATCAAAATAAAAAATACATACTCAAGAAAACTATGTTCCAATATGATTATAAACTATTGTAATAATATCCCAATTTCCTAAAATACTGGCCCTTTACCATACAAAATTAGGAACACAACCCAATATATATTGTCACAACTTTACTTTCTAAAAATTTACCCATAGACCAACCCAACATAATACTTTGATGGAATGACCACATAATATCGTTCTATTATCTATTATAACCATTTTAACCCAAAATACTATACAAAACTGATAATGACATCCACGACAGAGGCCAAGTCGCCTACTCCATTATTTAAAAATCCAATACCACACACTTCTATTTAAAAAATATACAAATCCATATTTTTACCATAAAATAAAATGATAAAAAAAGGGAGATAAACTGTACTATACAATGACAACCCTCAAATAAAAGAATCCTCAAGATGGGAATAACATGATGTAGGAAGTAAATAACTTGACAATGAAATTTCAATACATGAGGAGGTAAATACTCAATGATGTGATGAAAATACTCATGGAAGATGATAATAATAAAAACACCTCTTTATTTTTGAAATAATAAAACAATCCCTTACTAATATAATTATACTAAAACATGAGTATGAAATTACTAATATCTTCAAGGTACTATAACACCAAACCACCCCAAATTATTAAATAAGATAACAACATCATTAAATTAAAATGACTATATAATTATGTCAATCACCCATTCATTATCTATCACTTATTATTACACGTTCAACATTACTAAACCTATGATTTACATTCCCTATTCTCATTATCATCGTTAACCCATTTAATAATTAAACCGGCATTCAACATTATATTCAGCTCAAAAAATAATAATACCAACCAAACATAAAAAATAGGGGACAATTTTAACTAATGAATAATTCTAGAATCTTCCCATACCCAAAATTTATTCAAATTGTTTTCATTTTTTATTTAAACCATATTTGTTCACTAAAAGCTGAATTCAAACAAAATTGTTTCCCCAAAAGTTGATTATCAAATATAAAGAAACAAGAAGTCAAACCTCCCAAGGCACCCAATATGATATCTTGCTTAGTATATAACTAAGAATACTAGATATAGAATATTTTGAATGAAAACCTTTTAAAATAATATACAACAAAAAAATAATTAACAGAAAATATGGATTACATGGAAGAAAACACAACATGTAAATAATGCATATAAATCTCAGTGATGATATAATATTCTTGAAATACCCTTTATCATTAGAGCTTAAATAATCAAAAATCCTAAATGAGATGTTAATCAATGAACAAATATTAACTAAAATATGATAAACCATAAAAATCTATAATACATAATATCCAAAAAACCCCATGACAAAAACTATAAAAAATAACCACGTAAACCTTCCATAGATTCAAAAGATGGAATAATGAATAAATAATGAATAAAAGAAGAAAATTATTGATGGGAAGAGAATAAAGAACACTAAAAATCAAGAATAGATCGTATCCATTAAGTGATAAGATTAAGATCAACAATTTCCCTAAAAGAATATAAAAATGAGACTCTATATCATGGCTTTTTAGAGATAATTGAGATAAAAACAAAGTAGAATAATGTATAAATTTATAAAAAACATTGGGTATTAGTGTTTTTTCATAGGCCATTGGAATTCAGAATTGGTCTATAAACATAGAAGAAATTTGGTTCTACGTCCATCCCCATTCTACTCTTCATAACCATAGGGTTACACAGGGCTATAAAAAATAACATGGGGGGTGGGGGTTATTAAATTTATTATTTCTATAGAATATTGAATAGATACTTTCATGGGGATTACCAAATAAGGCACAAGACATGCCAATATATCACAAGCCATGTCAAATATATAGAAAAATAGTGTTATGACCATGCCAATGTTTCCTCTTTCTTGATTAAAACCTTATACACTCCATAGAAAAATGGATTTCACCATGACCATTTTGAACTCCAATATATGAAAATTAAAAGGTAAATAATCTGGAGAAATTGAAATCTATACATTTGAAACATCTCAAAAGATTCCAATCTTCAATAATCCAGACAAACCAATAAAAAGTATGGCCTTACACAAAACTGCAAGGGGAAAAACATCTCAAAGATGTTGTATAGAGAGTAGTAAAACCTATAAACCAATGATGGACTAAAACATCAACCTTTCTATTTCAAGAAACAACCCAAATAATTATATCCATAAGAAATATCACTTAAACTAGGATATCAGATATGGGAGAAACTCAACACACTAGAGAAGTAAAATTCCATGAATATTGAATCATAACCAAAATTTAAATAATTAATTAAATTTTATCAACAGCTGATCAAAATATATACCCTTTTAAAAAATAAATTAACCACTAATGGATTTTATGTATTTATAAAAAATAATCTTTACTAATAAAACCTTTAGAAACTAGAAATGAGTTATTATAGGAACATAATGACATTATCCTTAAAAAAATCAACCCACACCTTTAGGAAAAGATTTAAAGTAACTTAAAAATGGCATAGTTGTATTAGTTTTATTAGCAGTGTGATCTATTGAGGATATATATCACTCTTTGAACTACAAATATCCACCCACCAAGGACTGAGAGAAATATTTCACCTTGAGGCATTCATACCCATGATGATACACTACATTATAACATAATATTACATAAATTCGCTCAGCACAAGACACCTTATATTACTAAAACCAAAATCTCAATGATATAATAAAACTTTTGAATATTTTTGTAATCTATTCTTCTAAGATATCTGATACCCATGACATAGATATTCTATCATAGGCTTGTTGAAAAAAGTGAGACATACTTTCATTTGGACCTCCTGACCTTGATAAACCATCCTTTACAATCTATGATCAATCTACCCCCTCAAAAATAGAATTATGATACAAATAATTTATCAGTAACTATATATCAATCACAAAGGAGGAATGAAAATGTAGTGCCTTATTCTTTTCATTATTAATTAATGTAAAACTAACTAATCAAATCTATAGGGTTCATATTTGATCATAAGTTTCTCCAAATTTATCCACACATTTTTTCTGCATGGTATATTTCTTTAAGCTCATTAATATGATCATATATATATATAGTAAATAAAACCATCTTAAATATCTTAAGAAAATATTCCCTTGAAATCCCCTTTATATATCCTTGTTTCATCATCCTCATTCTATGATCTAAATTGTGAAACAATCTAACTTTTAAGGAAACATGAAATCAATATAAAGACTTTACCAACTCAAAGGAAAATGATATATCCTCTAACTATTCAACATCATCATAGATGAATGTACAATCAATTAATTTTCATTCTATTTCCCATGAAATATTTATAAATGTACTATCTTAATATTCTAGTATCATTTTATCAATCCCAATGCCTAAATTAATCTTTAGAAATATGTTTTAAATTTAACATCCAAATAATAATGATAAAAAAACCAAATGAACCACAATAACATCATAGAGACAAAAAATATCTCAAATAGTAAAAATTAACCTCCCAACCATTCTACTAATTTTCTCAGCCAACCCATAATTGAGACACTTATTTCCCTAAAAAACCACAATATCAATTTACATATCTCCCATCAAAAAACAATCCATAATGAATGATCTTCTGACATGATATATCTTCCTCCCTATCAATAAAATCCACTACTCACAAGAATATAAAAATTTAACTATGAAATATCATTAATAATGCTTCTCAAAAAAACATTAATTCAATTCAAAACTAATTTAACATCACATCATAACACATCTACACATCATCTTTCATTATTTATAAACTATTATACTATCCATCTTTTATATAAACAATTGATCACATCAATGAATAAATACTATCAATAAATAAATGTAACAACCAAAAAATAACATATTATAATCTTTATAAAACCTTTAATAAATTCATACTAAAATGTTCCTAGACTATTTTTTCAAGATAATTTTCATATATTACACCCAAGTAGGATTACTTAAATATGTTTTTAAATTAACAAAAGAAAACTGGGTAAGTCTTACTCTGACACATCAAGGTTGACATTTATAAATTGAACATTTATAAAAACTCTTGTTATCAATAGAACATGCTTTAACATTTTTTTAAAAATGGTGGGGGTCAAAGCCTCAATTTATTATTTAATTCAAAGACCACTTTTAAGACTGGGTAGAGGGAGACCCATTACATAACCCAAAGGCCCAAGGCCAAGTGGCCTGAATACAAGGCTTGAAAGCCCATTTTTGGCCCAAAGGACCCCTCTGGGAATAGTACTGCTATAGTATCTATGCTGCTACAGTACCGACAACACTACAATACCTCCTATAGTGCCTCCGCCACTACAGTGTTGTCACTGCTATAGTTCTGCCACTACTACAGTACTGCTACAATGCCCTACTACAGTACCCTGCTATAGTATAAGAAATTTGTCCCTGCTCGGATTTGATACTAGGTCTTTTGGATGCCGCGTAGGAGCCTCCACCACTTGGGTACAAGCTCATGGCTAGAACATGCTTTATCATTATTAATAAGAAACATGATCCACATTCATGTTGTATACTTCACATAAGACATGTTCAAGGAGGTATATATAATTTTTTTTATCATTTATAATATTTAATGGAATAATGTGATCACATCATGTGTAATATGAAAAATAACTTGAGAAACATGGTATTCATGAGTAACACATAACACACAAAATATTATATCATGCTTACATGAAAAGTAGTTTACTAATCTAGACACATATGATAATATCATACACATTATTCTCAATAATTAATATATATAAATACAAACCTTTTAAGCATCATTAATAATTCCTAAATTTAATATTTAATCTTTAAACATTCATATTAAAATTTCAATAGGTTAAAAAATGATAAATAATAATAAATATATACACAAATTTCTATAAGAAAACCCATACCTACATCAGGTATTTTCCTATCACAGTTCATAATTTTTATCATGTAGACTCAAAACATCAGAAACATGGAACTATAATAATTCTTTATTTTATGAAAAATAGATTTTAATTTAACAATGCTTAAAATTTATCATATAGGTATACATAATTTTAAAGGCACCTAGAAAATATTAATTTTATAAAATAAAAATAATTTATTAAGCATGATTTTTTTATAACATTTATCATTATGGAATCATAACAACATATTATTCTTATCAATTTTTAAAACTATTAATTAAATTTTTATAACTTGGTATCCATTCAATTTAAAAATTATTTATTTATTATGAATCATAAGTTTTATTACATTCTATAACAATAAATTAAACCTCAATATTATATCCTATATTACATTGGGGAAGTATATCAGAAAAAAATTACTTAAGAAATGTCATCACAAGGTCGATTCATGACTTCTTCAGGGGAGGTGGACTGCCTAGGGTGGCATGTGTAACTGCCATAGTTTTGCTTCCGAAAATAAATGATCCATCCTCCCTCTCCCCTTATCGACCCGTTAGACTATGCAACTTTCCATATAAAATTTTTGCGAGTATTATCAACTCAAAGCTGTCTGGTTTTCTTCTGCTGTTCATTTCCCTTGAATAGCATGGGTTCATGAAAGGACGCTCGATCCAAGTTGTGATGGCTTTATCATAGGAGATGACCAAGGACATCAACACCAGATCTCACGTGTCAGATATCATTATTAAGTGGGATATGAGCAAGGCGTATGATAGGCTGGAATGGGGTTTTATTAGTGATGACACACATGGGATTCTCTGTACAAGCATGTGATATTTTCTTTACATGCTTTAGCCCTCTGTGGCTCACTGTTTCCTTCATGGGTAGATCGTATGTTTTCTTCAAGGCAACGAGAGGTCTTCATCATGGACACCTCCTATCTCCATGTATCTTTAGTCTAGTGCAGGACACGCTAAGCAGAATGATAAACAAAGGGATTCAGAGCGGATACATTCTCCCTTTTCAAAAAAAGTAGATCCTGTCACTGGTATCACATCTCATGTTTGCGGATGATTCATTTATATTCGTTAATGCGGGTAGGAGATCCATTCGGTGGATTAAAAGAATCATCGAGGAATAACGTTTCTAGAGCGGACAAGAAGTTAACAAAGACAAAAGAAAGTTCTACATATCTAACAAGTGTAAGGAAAGGAGAGTGGCGCATTTGAGCAGAAGGTTGGGTATGCCGAGAGGCCAGTTTCCTATGTAATATTTAGGAACTCCTATATCTCTAGGTAGAATGTGGATAAAGGATTTTGATGATGTGGTTAGCAGGATTGTCGGCTGTGTGCTCAACTGGAAGAATTATTTTTTATCCTTCTGGGGTTGTATTGATTTGATCAATAGTGGTTTATCTGCAATCCCAGTGCATGCAATGTCTTCCACCAACGTCCCTAAAGGGGTTATCAAAAATATTGAAAAGATCATGTCTGGGTTCATATGGGATGCTACGTCGGAAAGGAAAAGACACTGGGTTTCGTGGGGGAGAATGGAAAGTCCGATCAAGGAGGGTGGAATAAACGTGAGGAGCCTCATTTCCACCATTCAATGCGTGCACGCTAAACTGGAATGGGAAACTATTTAGGGTCGTTCCTTATAGGGAAAGACCATGAGTTACAACAGGGGAGATTATGCGGGCTTATAGAACGTGAAAGGCCCTCCTCTGTGGTCATCGATTTGTTCTATCATTCCGAATCTTCTTCAACACTCTCAATGGATCGTAGGGTAGGGTAACATTAACTTTTTGTTTGATCAATGGGTTGTCAATACAATAGGGTATCTGGGTTGCCCTGCCCCCACTATTTCCTTTATGAAAGCGAGTCAGTTTCCCGATTTTATTGCGATGGCCTTGGACAGGAAAACACAGAGGCGCACAATAATATTGTCATCAATTCAGAACCAGATAAATTTGTTTTTACTCCCTCGATAATGGGTAACTTAAATACAAAGTATTATAACAGGATTACCTTCAACTAGAATCAAGGTGTTAAATGGAGTGAGGAGGTGTGGTGCAAAAACATTCCTTCAAAATTATGCTTTCTCATATGGAGAATCTTAAACCACTCCATTCCTTCTGACGACAGAATCATAAATCTGGGGATAAGTTTTTCATCATGATTCCAATGTTGCAGTAGTAAGCGCGAGGAGTATACCAATCACATTTTAATTGAGGGTGACTAGGCTCAAGCGGTGTGAAGATTCTTTGGAATGTTCACTGTGTACTCTTCACCAGCTCATCGTGAAGAACCATTTCTGGAAATATGTTTTCATGGGACAGAAAATATGGGCATCGAAAGGAGGGCCCGTGCCACTATTCTCAATGTCAGTTACTGGTGTCTTTGGAAGGCAAGGAATTGAGCAAAGTATGAGGGGGTCTCTTCTTCTGGGGGAGAAATTATCGCAAGGATATGGAGCTCATTAGCAGACCTGGTGCCTTTTTTCAAAAACTTGGAGGAAGCACCTTCTCTGAGTTTGTTCTGGGTTTCTAACACAATAGGTTTTTCCCCCCGCCCACAAGGCCAGTGGGTGTGCTGGTTTCCCCAGGAGGTTGGATATAAGCTTAATACGGATGGCTCTTGCAAAGAAGGCATTGCCTAGGGAGGAGGGGTTGTGTGGGACTAGAGGGGGAGTGTGGTCTTGGATTTTAAATCCCACTACGGGTATGGCACCTGCATTCAGGCTGAGGCTAAAGCTTTACTATCAGGTATCATCCAGAGCACATAGAACAATATCAGTTTATCTTATGCGGAGATCGATTCCAAGATCATTTTCAACTCCCTTCAAGGTAAAGACCGAACTATGTGGTCGATTGCTTATATCATATGGAAATGCAGAGATCTTCTTACTAATGATATTAAGGTTTCTCATACCTGGCATGAAGGAAATAAAGTAGTAGACCATTTTCCCTCTCAAGCTATCCAAATTCTGGAAGTCTCCAGCTCGCTCAACATTTCTTTCTTTAGTCTTAAGTGACTTTCTTTTATACGAGGGGATGCTCTCGGCCTGCACTACTTTAGGCCACCCTAGATCATGTCTCCATCTTTCTTGTCCTTTTTGTTTCTCCCGTGGTCGTATCTTTTTCTCTTTTAATAAAAATGGAATCGATGATGATGATAAGAAATGTCTAAGGATTCCCAATTTAACACCAAAATCTAAATCACCACACAAAATGAAATCCATAATATAATACCAACATGATTTATTAAAACAAATTTAAAAACAATATACCAAACTGAAACCAATTATAATAAATCATGTATCCCTACTAACTTTTATACCTAGTAATTTATGTACTCTTTATAAAACTTATTTACTATGTAACACATAGATTTCTTATGATATATATCAGTTTAAATAAATTAAATCTCTTTTATCTTTGGAGATTCTCATAATATTTAGTCTAAAAACTTTAATATAGTATCTCAACTAGCTATTAAATTGGAATCATTAATAGTAATAACCATATATATAAAACATTAAAAATGGTTCTATAAAATAAAAATATATTTATAATATTGACTTTAAATGCTAAAAACCATTTCCTTAAAATGGGGTTTATTTCTTATTTTGAGAAAAAATAGGAATACAATTTTCAACTTTTAGAAAACATTATTTGAAATAATGAGCTTCATTCATGAAATAAACATGTCAAAGTTATCTTATATTTAATTTTTTATAATTTTCTAAAAATATTAACATTTCTATGAATACTGATATTACATTTTTTTGTAAAATTTTCATTTCATTGAAGGAATTAATGAAGTTAAGTTTTAATTTAAAATTGTTTTAAAAGAAACTTGTTTTAAATTTTATTATTATTAATCCAAATAGGTCATTGGAATCAATTTTATGTTAACTTTATGCATAAAAAAATTTATACTTAGGAAAAATAATTCATTTGAAAGCCAATTATCATCACATTCACAAGTTTAATTTAAAATTAAATCCTTATACTTCTATAAATTGAATTTAATAAAATATATCCTATATTTGGTATAATCATAATTAATATTATGTAACAATTTAAACATATTTTTTTTTCATAATGAATAGTAAAAATAGTAAAAATCTCATTTCACAGTTATGGTTAAAACAGGTTTACTGATGGTTAATATAGATAAGGGGACAAATAACATAAAAACGTATCTAATATCTATAGGCTATCCATATATCAACCACATATATAATAATATTAACAAATACTCATTTATATATATATATATATATATTTTGAATAATACAATAATATATTGTATGCTTTTTAAAAATTTCAAGTGCGTCCTATCCCCCAATAATAGAAGGACACCCCATATCCTCTCCTATCCACACATGAAGATCCTATTGGTTTGAAAAATAATTTCCCAAATCCTTCCTTACCTCCTTTCTAATGACCTCATGTACATAATTTTATTAGTAAACTATTTCAGGTAGGATTTATGTACAAACCTAATGATGTAGTATAAGGAAGAGGAGGATAGAGTTCTCTTGAAGTAAGTGGAAATAGAGTTAAGGTATTTTCATCTCACTTTTACTTCTATGAGAAACATGCCATATCAAACAATTTTTTCATTAATTTTGTGTATATAACTCCCATGAATGTCTTTTATTATGCTCTCCAATAAAACTATGGGGACATACTTATCCATCTAAGTATGTATATTTCTTGTGGTTTTTGATTTCAATGTTACCAAAGTGGAATGTTTTCTATATTAAAATCTCATTATTTATTGGGATTATTTATGATTAAGTTTTTAATGATGAAATATTCTGATATACCTCCCAATAAACTCATGTATTTTCTACTCCATGGGTTATAGTTTGAGAAAATATTTTTTTCTAGTGGCTTTTCTCACCCCATGTACTCAAGAGTTCAAAAGTACATTTCTAAGGAAAACCGACTTTATTTATCTGTTCAATAGACAAATGTTTCCCAATATACCCAAATTTTATATTTTTTAAAATATTTTTTTAATTTTATAAATATTTTTGAAATTCATTATTAATTATGACTTAATAATTACAAATTTGTTTATATGGAATATTCATGTCATTTTCAAAAGGTTGTACCTATTGAAATTACAAAAGTGTAAAAGGAACTTTTTATTTTAAACTATACGGAAAGAATAGTATTTTTTGTTATCATGACCACTCAATAATTTGAAGTATCATTTACAAATTTAAAAGGTTATTTGATATAATTTTTTTTCCATAATATTTTTTAAATTTTAATATTTTAAATAAGTTATTTCAAAGATGAATGGTTATTTTCATGAAGAAATATTACATGTAATCTATTAATTTTTTTATTTATAATAATATCATTTTATGTTTTATAATAGTTATTAGGGATATGATTGAATGATACCATCCTTATTCTTGCCATATATGGTTTATGATTATGATGGTGATATGTTCATGAATCCTATTTCTTTTATGATGGTTATGCTATAATTAAATGTTTTTAAAACTCATTTGTTTCTCACAAGTTATGATATGATGAATGTTTATTAATATTTTGGCACAGATATGTATGGTTTAAATTATGTTTTGGACAGGAAAATATTTACATAAACCTCAAATTCATTGGGTAAAGATTGATATATCATGAGATAAACATGGATATAATGGGGTGTGAACCCAATATAGTAAGGGATCTATCCACTATGATATTATTGGTAGTGAAAATTTTCTACTACAATGGTTTGGTGAGTGAACCCATTACACTGTGATAGTTCCCGATAGATTTCATGAATAGCGGGGAAATGTTTTTCTATGCTTATGTGTATTCAGAACATTTATGTATTATTGAAATTTATTATTTATGGATCATGTTCTGTGATTCCACTATGATTCATTTTTTACAAACTACAATGATTTATGAATTTACTAAATATGATGATGTAAGATATACATGGAATGGTATTGAAATGTTACGATCGTGTTCGAAGTCCCTTATTCTCATGTTATATTCATGTGATCATTAATATCTCATTTACTTACCATTACTAAGAATATAATCTCAATATTTCTTATATTTCCTTTTCCCCATGTTAGGAAGATGAGAATGTTGTATGATATGTATTATAAGGGTCCTAGTAAAGAGGAATGTAGTTGGAGATGTTTTAGTTAACTTATGAACAAGTTTTTTATGTATCCATGTTTCCAAATCCACTAGAACTATAAAATAATAATGTGGATTATTATGTTTTGTAATGGATATTCAGATAATTATATGTAATTTATATATGCATGAAATGTGTGGGTCACTATAGTTGGTATCATATCATGGTATAGTTACATTTGGAAACCAGGTTGAGAAAAATTTAGTGATAACCCTACAGTTAAGTCTATGTATAAAATAAAATTCAAATGTTTTTTGTAATGATCATGTACTACCTATCTTAAACCTAAGGTTTTATATATTGGAAAGAAGGTGTCTTTAATTATACATCTAATAAATGAGTTTTCCTGATTATATGGGTTTTCACTTGATTATTATTTCTCACACTTTCTTTATAAAATTTAGTCAGTGCTTAAAATCTTAAGGAATGATGTTAATGAAGAATTTAATAGACATCTAAATGATTTTTCTCTTCATAAACCCAATGTTTTTAGAGTTGGAAGAAATAAATATTAATTTTTTATTACTCAACCCTCTTAAGAAAATAATCATGCTGATATTCCAAATGGGATTAGGATGGAATAATATTTTTTTGAGTCCTTTATAAGATCATTTCCACCATATTTTAGTTTGGTTTTTATTTTAAGATATTTTTATTTCAATAAATACATTCCTCACATTCTTAATATGAGGATTTATATGGAAAATATTTATCTAATGTATAAAGATGAAAAATACATTGGTACTTTTGAGGAAAATTTTAAATGAGATGCAAGGTAAAAATCTGGTATTGTCATCTAACTTGAATGGAAGTATGATCCATTCTTAGTTGTCCTAAAACCCAACCGCCAAATTGAATTATCAATAAAAGATATCATTAGATATAAATAAATAATTTTATGTGCTATAATGATTCCAATATATATTGGAGTAACCCATCCATCTCATGACTTTGACTTGAAAATACATGATATATTCAATAGAAATTCTAAAAAACACAGAGATAAGAAGATATGATTTTATTTATGCTCAAATTGTGGAAAGAAACACTAAGGAAATTGTTTTAAGGGGACTACTAAATTTATTAACTATGGAAGGGAATAAATTAGTACAATGCTATTTTTAATGGAAAAATTTATGAAATAATACTAATAAAGATAATGTTCCATAGAATTCACCACACAAACTCTAGAATTTTAAATACAAAGAATATGAGAACTAAGATAAAATGTTTTCAATTCTGAAGGTTAATGATAATGATCAACCATATAATCATTTTAAGTCCAAGTAGAGAGGGAAATATCATGTGATCAATAATGCTAATGTGAATAATAAAGTGGTGTAAGGTAAACATACCATCAAATTTATAAATAACAATATATTTTTCAATTATGGATATTCCCACTCTTTTACATCTTAATAATATGATAAAGGTGTCACAGTTCCATATCATAGATTAGAGGCTAAATTATCATTGAAAAAAACTAAGGAAAATATGATCATATCTCAAGTCTATAATCATTAAATAATTAAATTTTGTTGTAATGTGATTTCCATAAATATCATTATTCTCCCACTAATTGAATTGGATGTTATCTTAGGAATTAATTGTATTCCATTATTTAATACCCATATCAATTTTGGAAGATAGGACGTTACATTTTATATTCTAAACTAACCTATAATAATATATTAGTGTGACTATAATTAAAAAGTTCTGATGGGACTGACATCCATTATATGGTAATTGATTCCATTTCAAAATTGGTGTTTCTCTCAGATATTGGGGAGGAAATCAACATCAAAGATATGCCAATTTTATTTTAGTTTGTTGATTTATTTCGTAGATATATTCTAATTCTTACTATAAATCCTGAGATTTTGTTTCCAATAAAACACAAAAAAGATGATAAACCAATTATAAAGGATCTATAGATAATATACTTGACTATGGTTCATGAATTGAATAAGAAATTTTTAAGAGAATGTTGAAAAATTATTTATTAATTAAAGTGCTTCACCTTGGGGAAAATGATTATTATTGTTAAGATGAATAATTTATTAATGAGATTCTATATTAGTTATCAAGAACATAACATGATCACTATAAATAACTATAACCCTCATCTCCTTATTTATGACTTGTTTGAAAAACTATGAAGACCTCAATACTTTTCAAAAATTGAATTTGTTTTCTATAGATCATCAATTGGGGGTCAAGGAAGACAATATACCAATTATATCTTTATATAAATGTTATATACACTATGAATTTTCAATTATTCCTTTTTTACATAATAACCCCCTACTATCTTCATGGATTTAATGAATAGATTCTTTAGAGATTTCCTTGATCAATTTTTGGTATTCATTTTCGATGATATTTTTATATATTGAAAGATAAAGGTAGGTAATGAAGATTACATGGGGATTTTACTATATACCCTAGGTAATGAGAAGCTATATAAAAATTTTTCAATGTGTGAATTTATTTTTCAAAAGGATTAATATTTGGGTTATATAGTCTCAGGAAAGATGTATCAATGGATCCATCAATGATAGAAGTCATTGAATATTATCCTATAAAAACTACTATGAATGAGATCTGTTTTTTGTTAGTTTGGATAGATACTATTTATGCTTTGTGGATAATCTCTATTCACTATCTAATCCACTCCCCATGTCAAGTCAAATGGGATACATGTTATGTTATATAGATGAATGTGATGAAAATTTCATACAAAATAGAGGGTTAGTATGTGCAACTATTGATAGTTTTCCCTACAAAGTAGAAGGGTTTTACATATATACAGATACAAAAAATAAGTAATTATGATGCATTCCAAAGAAAAATGATATAGTTATAGCGTATGCATCACTCAAACTGATGTTTCATGGTGAAAATATTCCAAATTATGATTTTGAGTTAGCTTTAGTAATTTTTTCATTAATGATATAGAGGAATTATCATTAAGAAAAAATTTATAAAATATATATTAATCATAAAAGGATATGTATATATTCCTTCAATAAGAACTGAATATGTTCTCAATAAGATGATTTATCTTGATTAAAAATTATTTATTTTAAATACATTAACACCCTAGAAAAGTGAAATTGCTGGAAGATGAAATAAGTCAAAATGATTATGATCGCTTATCGATGATGAGGATCACACAAGATCAAATATTTCATTATTTTTAAAGGATGGATATAAGAATCTTGAAGGAAGAGGGAAAATATTATCTTTCCCAAATCAGTGTTCAAAATTTATCCATGCGAGGATTAAAAAAGTTTAGAAAATATTCATAGAACTAAAAAATAAGGCATGAAATGTTATTGAGTGTATCCTTTATTGTTATATAATGATATAGTTCAAGAACACTATAAGTGTGTCATTTATAGGATAATTGAATAAGGATTTATTGGATAATGCTGATAGTTTATTAATATCTATTCATACAGAAATTATGAAGATTTATAAAGACATGAAAGAGTATTTTTGGTGGGACCAAATCAAGAGGTATATTATATATTATGTATCTATATGCTTGGTATATCAGTATGTAAAGGCTGAAAGACATAGGATTAAGGGTATGTGACAACCGTTACGTAAACCATAATAGAAATAGAAAAACATCACCATCAATTTTGTTATTAGAATCCCCAAAACATATAAAGTTAATAATACTATTTTGGTTGTATTAAATCTTGTTATAACGATAAAACATATAATTTATATCAAAAAACATTTCTATATTTTCTATATTTCAAGAATATACATTCAGGAAGTGGTAATATGTCCTAGAGTACGACATTATATTGTACCAGATTGGGATTTTTTTTCTGAGAAGTTCTAGAAATGTCTTTAAGAGGTTATGGATATATAGATGATTTTTAGCACTTCTAATCATCCTTAAACAGAGTGGAAATAAAATGGAAAAATTAAAACACTATATTATATACTGATATATTGTTGTATAGATCTTAGGGGTGGATGTGATTAATACTTTACTCTATTTTATTCTTTTTAAAGTAATTAATTTCACTTGCGTGTACATATAGAACCTTATTAATCCATCTATTTGAATAAGTGTGTTGGGACCAATTTGGATGGAGAAGTAAGTAAGAAGAGTTTTCTGTTACAGAGTGTTGTTGTTTGTTGTCAACGAAGATAAATCACTTCACTTTATAAAGGACATTGTAAACCAGACGATGC
Source organism: Viscum album (assembly GCA_963277665.1). NCBI lineage: Eukaryota > Viridiplantae > Streptophyta > Magnoliopsida > Santalales > Viscaceae > Viscum > Viscum album. Next base: position 1,872,900,031 of record OY728123.1, on the reverse strand, counting down.
TTTGAGGATTTGTATTTCACAAATATAATAAGTTAGTATAACTTTTGATGAAATCCTTATGAAAGAAAGGGGGAGAACTAATGATTCCATTCATATACAGCTTTGATGGGTTGTAATGATGCTACTGGAAGAAAGGGAAGTTCCAGTACTTTCCATTGAAAATATGACGATGCTAAAGCTGTTCAATCAATGGATACATATTATGATAGTGGATTTCATGATGAAAGTTGAATAATGGTTGTTGGATGAAATTAAGAGAGAAATGGCAAAGGAACGGACAATCTAGAGGAAGCACAAAAGAACACTTTAAGGTGGCGCTGTTTTGGAAAAGGATATTACGCACAAGTTTGAAGATGGATTGATATGCTGCGCACAAGTGGTGTTCCATGATCTGAACATAAAAATCTGGGAAAGGAGAGGATTGCGCAAAAGATTGGGATTTCTTTGCAAAATTGGTTTTTCATTCAAGATTGAAGGTTGTTTGGAATCTTGCGTGAATGGAATGATTCAAGGTCCACACATTGGAAAATGGAAAAGGCAAGAAGTTCACGAAAGAGGGGGTTGCACGAAATATTAGAGAATCAGTGTGAAAGAGAAGATTGTGCGAAAGATTGAAGAATTGGAGCGAAAGAAACATGTGAACCAAAGGAAACATAAAACAGGGTTTCGTGCGCCATGCATAATTTACGGCCCCAAATTCGGAAAATGGAAGAGGAAGAAACCACACATAATATTTCAAATATGCGCAAAATCTAAGGTTGCATGACGGATTGGGGTTTTTGCACGCAGGGGTCAAAGAGGTCTATAAATATGAGGTGAATGCTTCACATCTTTAATGCTAGACATATATAAAAATTATAATCTCTAAGGCACATCCAAATCTTAAGAAAACGAGAGTGCACAAAATAAATTGAGCTGTGCGCAAGAATGAGATGTTTCATGCAAGAAGAGAGTTGCACGCAAGATTGAAGTTGTGCGCAAGAGGTGTTTCACGACAAAAGTTAAATCTTTTGAACTTGGAATAAAAGTTTCATGGCAGACACCTAAAAGGGAACATGAAAGATTTGGGGTCTTTTCATGTATTTGGTTGTGTATAAGATAGTTCTTACCAGCTTCTGAAAAAGAAATTTATTATTTTTACTTCAAAGAATACACCTACTCAATTGTAAAGAAGCACTGAAATACTATAATTCCCTATTTGTGCTAATAGGGTGCATACACACGTGCAGATTATTTTCAATGTTCTACATGAGTGTAAGGTTATATCCTACTCATTGTATTCCACATCATAAGAATTGTTTTTTTGTGGATTGTGTGGTACTAGATTATTTATGTACCATACCAAGGACGTAGCTACCATTGTTGAGTATTGAACCTTGTAAATCTTCTGTTCCCATGGTTGTGTGTGTTCAACAGGGAAGAAACCCTTTAATAAAAGGTTAATATTTTTTTTAAAATAAGGACACATAAAAAGAAAGAGATATCACTGATTCACCTCTCCTCCTCTCAATGATACTTGGATCCTGACTGGGAACTTCAAAGTGTAAAATAAAAATGTAGTGGGATGAAGTTAGAGAAAGAAATATTTTGGGACCACATATAGAATATTATACAGTAGAGAAATTTAAAATTATTCCACAACATAGCAAGAAAACATGTAGTGGATTAAAAAGTTAAATTAATAAAATCTATGAATATTTATTGATGGAAGTTGGTTAGAAGGTATTTATTTTAATTATATCCATCGAATAAGTTTACAAGATTCAGAAATAACGGAATGATAATCTATAGGTATATTTCCCCCTTTGATATTCTTGACTAAGTAGAAACTGTATCTTATTGCTTGGATCATCAACCAAACCTCTCTTAAGTTCACTATGTATTCCATGTATCTCTCTTGAGAAATTACATACTCGATCCATCACAAGAACTGAACATAAAGGAAATACCATTAGATAATTAACTATTATGTTAATAGAAACCATTATAAGTACTGTATCACATAGATAATGATCTATAAAACAATATTACAGAACCAAGTAATGTTCTTTGTAGGAATCATAAATACAAATAATCTATATTAGAATCCAATAAAGTTGTGAAACAGAAAAATATTCATTTTATTATTATAATAATGGTATTTCTAGGGTAAAATTAATTTTAAGGGGACTATAATATAACACCCTGTGATTTTATGAGTTATATCAATTTTTATAAATTTAAAATCTTTTGTAGATTGTGATACAGGCAACCATAAGTCTAAAATAACCATAATATAGTATATAATTATAACCAATCAATTAGATTTTTTTTTAATTGTAATAAAAGAATTTTAAACACATGTATAAAAATTTATTACAAAGAAAATATATTTTCATAAAATTATTTATTTTTCATACAAATTGTTTTTACATCAAGTGGGTTCTATTTGTTCGTGTGAGGAAATAATATAAATATTTATTTCCACTTATAACTTAATTATTTAAGAAATTTGACATAATTTTTTAAATCAACATGCCAAAATTATCTTAGTGTTAATTTTTTATAATTTTCTGAAAAGAATAATTTTTCGATGAATAGTAAATAGTTATGATTTTTTTAATAATTATCATTTCATTTAAAGAATTTTCAAAGAACCATTTTATTTTAAAATGGTTTTAAAACTAATTTTAGATAAATAATATTATTATTAATGCAATTTATTTCCATGGAGTAAATTTATGTTGAATTTCGATATAAAAACTTTTTATACACATGAAAAGATTTTATTATGAAAAAAAACTTTACATCATTCTTATAGGTTTAATATTATATTAAGTTATTCCAATTATATTATTTTAATATTATAAAATGGATTAAATTTTTGTAATCATCATAATTAATATTATGTAATATGTTTAATATAATTTTTTTTTCAATAATGAATAGTAAAAATAATAAAAAAACGGTTACCATGGTTAAAGTTAAAACATGTTTAATAGGGGTGAATCTAAACAAATATGGTTTAAAATGGAAAAATAATTTGTTTAAATTTTATTATCTAGAAATATGTTTCCCATATATCTTATAATATTCAAAATTGGTCTATTTGTTTTCTATTTCATGTGAAAAATACATTAGATTATTTTATTCTATTAAAAAATTCCTGGTGTTTACTCTATCCTACTAAAAAAAGAACACCCCTCTCCTCTCCATTTCACACTTCAAGATCTATTTTTTATATGAACTACATAGATACCTTACATAAATCCCTAACCATATCGTATAATCCCTAGTTTGATCATAAAACTATCCTGGGATAGATATTGGTATAAACCTAAAGGAGTAGTCTGATGAATATGAGGTCATAGTGATTTCAAAACAAGTTGAACTCGAGGTAGTGGATTTTCACCCCACTTTTACTTATACAAGACACATTCCATATTCAACAATTTCTTCTTTAATTTAGTCAATATAATTCACATAAATAAATTTTATGATTCTTCACATGAAAATTATAGGGATATACATATTTATATAAGGTAATCTCTTAATAAAAGTTTCAATTTTAATGTCACCAATGTGGTAAGTGTTTTACTTTACAATCAAATTGTTTATCAAGATTACTTTTGATTATGTTTTTTATAAATAAATATCCAGATATTCCTATCATTGACCTCAATAATTATATCTCAAATGCTAATTTATTTATAATACATATTTTCCTTTCATTTTCATCACTTTATGTTCTTAATAGACCTAAAGAACATTTTTATGAACAACTGACCTTATTTATCACTTCATCCAAAAATCCTATTTATTACTTATTGATGTTCTTTTAAAAAATTTCAATAAGGTTAAAAAATCTCCAATCACTATTTTAATTCATTTTCACTATTGACTAAATTTTTAAAAAATGATTTTAAAGGAATCTTCTTCTATTTTTTCCAAACAAAGAACTTTATGATGTCTTTTTAAAAAGTGTGAAAGGATTGTTTTGTTTTAAATTATACAACATGAATGAAAATTTGTACCATCAGGACCTCTCAATGATATTAATATCACATTACATGTTTCCATTTTTATTATCAAATAAAATATTTTCTAAAATATTTCAGATATTTTTAGATTTTTAATAAGTTATTTTATTGATAAAAGGGCATCTTTCTCAACAAATGTTACAAGTAATCATTCAAATAAATATTTAATTTGTGATAAAATATATATAAGTTTCCTAATATTTACTAGGGATATGATACAATGATACCATCCTTATTATTTCCCTATATGTATTATGATTATGGTGACAATAGTTTTATGAAACCTCTTCCTTTTTAATGGGTTATTCTATGATGAAATGTTTTTGAAACTCTTATCTTTGTCATGGGTTATGATTTGATGACTATTTAATGATATTTTCTCACAAATATGTATGGTTTTCATTATGTTGTTCTCCAGAAAATTGTTTTATATCAAAAAAATTCATTAGGTAAAATTGATATCTAATGAGATAAACACAATGGCAATAGGGATTGAACATAATTTTGAATGTGACTCAATCCACTGTGATAGTCTTGGGAGTTATCCATAACCGTTATAATGTTTTGTGGAGTAAACACCACAGACTGTGACAGTCATGGAAGTTATCCTTAACTACTACAGAAATTATTTTCAATTATTATATTTTTTCCAAAAACTGATTTATTATACTAGTGTTATTCTATCCTGTCTCTTTATTTTTTGATTCCTTTATGATTAATGTATTATAAATTTCAAATATTTAATTCATGATTCAATATTATGATCTATGATATACATGGTACTATTTTAAAATTTAATGGTCATGTTCTCAAACCCTTACACTCTTATTTTTAAGTGACCATTGATATTTCCCTTATTTACACTTACTATGTATCTGATCTTACCCTTTCCTATGTTTCATTTTCCAAAGGTTATAAAGAAATTTATTTTGTATAATATTTATAATAAGGGTGGTATTCAGGAAAAACATAATAGGAGGTAATATATTTTATATACTAACTAGTTGTTTATGTATCCATGATTTGAATGTCACTACATATATACGATTCATGTGTATAATGTTTTGTATTGTAATTAATATTCATCTAATGAAGTGTAATTTATATGTATGAAAATTATGGGTCACTATATAGATGTTTATGAAGATAATTTCATTGGATCATAAGGTCCATAGATCTTTTAGCCAATATAATTGGTCTACATCATCTACTAAGATCAAATACCCCTATTTTACTTCCAAACTTCTGCAATCCACACTTATCTCAAACTACCAACTCTATCCTAACTCTCAACTAAAGAATTGATACCGGTCTACTATGGCTTACCCCCACTAGAACCCCATGTGGGTTGATTGGGATGTTGAGTGTGACCCATGATTCCTTCCCCTAATAGGTTATGATTTCTTTGAAAAGAACCAATGTTAAAGACTCATTATATTAGAGGAATCACCCATATAAAACCTCATAATAATAGTACAAAACCAAAAAATATATTTTAATATCTAAAAGATCAACCATTATAAAACCCACAATTTTACATATATATACTTTTACACAACCAAATGAAATAAATATATAATTAAAACTTTATAGACCTCTAAATAGTCCCCTAAACACAATTCAAGACACTTGAAGAGAAGCCCTGATTCCCCATTGTTCTATCATTAAAAATAAACTTGATACAGTTGTAGGGAGGTGAAAAATTCAGAGTACTTATTATGATCATCTTCCTAAAAATATCAAGTTTCATGTTAAATTAATATAAATGTGTTGATATGTGTGGCATGAACTAGTTAAAAATAGGTAAATATATACACAAGAAGCCGAAAGATTAATGTTAATTTATAAAGTCACACAATTCATTGTTATATGACAGGATTAAAAATATCTTCCATTCCCTACATCACTTATAACAATTTTATCCCAAATTAATATCAATTATAATAAGAGATAAACATCATAAATATATTTTTACCTTAATTGAATTATGAAAAAGAAAAGGTTCTTGAAACTTATCTCCACTTTTACCTATTATATTAGAATTTAATCTATCTCACAACTGCGTAGAAATTGATAATAAGAAAACCCCACACACAATGATTAAAAAACGTGAATCATAGTAAAATAACACCATCACAACAACCACCTCTTTACTATTCAACTTAAGCACTATATCACTTAATTTAATACGACATCACCGTAATTATATCCTCATCACTATGTAATCACATCTATATCACTTTAGAGTACTCAATCATGTAGTTCATCAACCTCTTGAACTACCATTTCAATGTATATCTCCAAAACATTTTCACATTATAATTACAAACAGCACATTCAAAAATCATTGTCTATCATACCCTATTTTATGCTACCATTCATCATAGATCACTATATCATAAAATTGTTAGTTTCCTAATATTTTTACAAAATATAGTAGAATATAGATTAATGAAAATAATTTATTTTTAAAATAATAATGAAACAATATATATAAGAGATATATGAGAAAACTAATTTAAGAGATTATTCCCTTCTAGTACATGTCACTACAAAATTTCTTAACAAACTGGCCTTTCACCATAAAAATATGGACATATAATCAAATAAATATTTCTACCCCTTCACTTCCAAAATACTTACCCATAAAAATAACTAAATTAAAACATTAATGAAAAAAATATTATATTCTTTTTTATCTTCAACATCCATAAAAACCTTACATGTTACACACAATTGATGATGCCATCCAAGATAGAAGGCATGACCTCTACCCAATTTTTTACAAATCAAAAACTACACAGTTATCTTAAATAGCGTTATATTATACAAAATTAACCAAAAAATGAAGATGTATACCTAAAGAGATATACTATACTAGAAAGTGAAAAACATCAAAGAATAAAATAATCGACAATATTATAATACAACCCCAGAAGGAAATGACATAAGAAAAAAGAAACAATACTCAATGAAAGAAAAACTAAACAATGAGATTCTATTACTCAAGAAAAAATAAAACAACTAAAATAATCATTTATTTTATAAATTCAACAAAAAAACATATATAAATTATCCCTATAATGGAAAAAATGAAAGTAATTTTAATAAATATATCCCATGACTAAAACGTTATCAAAAATTAATAATTAAATAAAAAACAATTAAAACACAACAACAACACCATAACTAGTATCACACATGTTTTATCTCAAATTTATCATTCCATGTTCAGTATTACAAATATTAATTTTTTCATTCATCATTATCATTTATTTAATTGACCCATTTAACATTTAATTATATGTTCAACATGTTAATAAACTATGAAAAAACACAAAACTATGTTTCAAAAATACATAAGAAAAGTTAAAAAATAATATAAGATTGAATATTATCGAACCAAAAAACATATTTAAATTGTTATCTTCATTTATGTTAATAATATTTTTTTATTGAAATAGAAATTCTAACTATCATATCTCCCAAAAAACTGACTAATAAATTTCAAGAAGAATCAATAAGTCAATCTTTATGGTGAAACCATAATTTGATCATACTTAGTAGATGACTAATGAAAAAAATAATGTTGAATTTGAAGGATAATTTTATAAAAGTTATCATAACCAAAAATAATGATAATAACTATAAATTATAATAAAAAATATAATCTAGTGGAGTTTATTAAGATATGGGATATATGTAAAATAGAGACACACTTTACCTCCATGGATCTCCAACAATCAAAAAACATGATTGAGAAGAGGGAAAATGAACTAATACTAATGAACACATGAGAATATTATAAGAACAAATTGAAAATAATATCCGATTTAATCTATGAAAAAAAAACTGAATCAACATACCATGGATTTATGGGAATTATGAATGAATAAAAAATGATAAAAATAGGAAAATTATAGAGTAGAATAGAATATAGAATACATCATATCAAGAATTGATAATCCCAAAAAGTAGTGATATTTAGAACTACCGATAGTATGAAAGACCCAAAAAAATAACCCTCTAGTTTCCTAGGGGATAAAAGAGAAAGGATTAGAGTTAACGATAGAATAAGGATGACAGGATTAATAAAAAAATTGGTGTCTATGTTATGACATAGTTGTGTGAATTAAGAATGGGGTCATGAAAAATAATGAATATTTATCTATTCAAATATAGTAATTCAATTATTTATAAAATGAGTGTTAAATTAGTTGATTATAAATGTAATGGGGTTTATAAAACTTATCAGTGCCCTATAATATTGAGAATATACTTTCAAGTGACATACCAATTTTTGAATGAGTGTTATGACCATAGAAAATCACCCTCGTTCCCTAACATAATCTTTAGAAACAACCTGAAATAATGGATTTCACTCTGCCCATTTTGGCCTATATCATCCAAAATTGAAAACGTAAAGGTCTAGGAGAAACAAGGGCCTCCACACACACCTCCACATGTTTCAGAAGCTACCAATTAGTGATAAGTGATTTGTAAAACATCATGGGAAATTATACACTCAGTTTCATCCCATACAATAACAACCACTAACAAAAACACCCATAATAGGAACAACATAAATGTAAAATATATGTATTTATAATAGAAGTAATACTATAATAACATCACCCACCATGTAAAGAAAAATGTTTCACATATAAAAATTTGAATAAAACATCAATGAAAAATAACCCAATAGGACTATAATATAAAAAATAAGAAAAATTAAAAATAATATAAAAGGAAATCAAAAAATTAGTTATTAGTATCACATAAGACTCCTATCAACATCTTCATTGATATTTACTAGCTCACTCTCTAATAGAAAAGCCTCTGTCCTAACATGTATTCCAACTATAATATCTTCGCATCTACCAAGATACATGTATAGGGTGTGAGAATAAAACCCAGTATGCCAATATAAATAGAATCCATAATAACTAAAAAGATTTATTTATATGAAAGCATTGAATGAATTTTTTTTCAAAAGTATATAATGTATACATCTATCATAAATTCATGTTCTAAAGAGGCCACCCTAATAGTTAACCCATACCTACACTCATATAGTGTAATAGATGAGTATGAAGGCATCACATATCTTATTGGTCTATCCTTATCCACCCATACATATCACTTCCATCACATGATTCTAGGTTGGCCTCTAATAAAGTTTTTTTTCTTAATTATAGTTATGGTCACTAGGATATCCTTCATTAATTTGTCCAAAATCAATATCCTTTTGGATAATCAGTTAGTTTCCTCTAACTTTTGTTCTATTAATACCAACCAAGATCATCAGTTTTATTCCACCAACGTACCTATACTTATTCTCCTCCCATATCATTGTCTTTAATTCACTAATCTACATAAATTAATCAATTTTTGGATACTATTATATCCTAAAACTAAACTTGTATAATATCCTCATAATTTGGTACTAGGTTGGACACCAATTTCCCATATAATAGTGGAACATGTTTTTCTTGATCCAGACATAGCTCAATTTGGAGTTAGTAGTCTTCGTTAATTCCTAGGGGTTAAATGGTAAATTTTAAATAGTATATATAGTGACCCTAGTTTTTTTCATATATTATTACCTAAAATTTAACATAAATATCCATTAAATACAAACTAAGGATCATGAGGCCTAGAATCGTTTTGTGGCTATGTATATAAAATAAAAAAATGAAACAAAAATAAGAATTATATACTTTAATCCCCATAATGAATTCATAAGTCCCTTTGATCTCCCAAAACTAAATAATAAAACTAGGGAAATATATAAACAAATTGGATGAGTTAAAAATACTAGTAAGTGAATAAAAATGTTATCCATGTATTAAATATGTTTCCAAAGGCATGACTTGATATAATGAAAGAAAAGTCTCATGAATAATAATAGTGGAGAATAACTTTTTGAATATGAAATCATATGATAATGTAAATATAATAATGTGGAAACAACATAAAATATGACATGTGCACAAGTTAAAGGTAGCTTCCAAGAAAATATCACATAATGGGAAAATACCCATAAAAAATAGGTTTACTCTATAATCCCATGCATATCATCTCACAATTTGTAATCATTACCAAATTTAATGGAGTGAAATATAGGTGGACATATAATAACATTTAAATGCATATTGTTTCAATACAAGGAACTAAACATAAGGTATAAACATAATGATTACCCATGAAAGGAAATTGGTAACATAATCAAATCTTATAGCTTAACCAGATGGAAAATAACAATCATTTCCATTAAACCAAGGATTAAAACATTAATGGACATTAATGGATTTAGAAAATCATGGTTCATGTAAAACATGTTCAATTCTAGAAGAATAATTTATAAATAGTTGAGTGGTAACTTAAGAAATGTACCACTTATGTGGGATTTTAGGGAAAATGGTAGAGTCGTTAAAAATGGAAAGAGAATATTATTTTTTATAAAAAATATAAAAAAGTGGTTTTCTAAAAAAAAATGATAAATAATAGGAAAAAATGATGGATCAAAAACAATTTATTTATTTATAGTTGAAATGGGGTAATAGATAGATAATTTCCCTTTAATTAGGTTTTTTAAAGAATAAAATTGAGAAAGGAACTATTAAAACATATATATCCACATCAAAGAAAGATTAATTAAACAAGGTATATATATGGGGGACATATATATGGAATATAGAAGAATTAAATAAAAAAATTTTGAAATAAAAATAGGTAGCGAGACATAAATAAAAACCCAAATAAAAATGGGTGGCAAAGAAAGTTCCCTTACCTTATAACACAAAAGCATTCTGTACTTGAAGTTAAAATTATATATAATCTTATTAGCTACATTAATTACTTATTTATTAAACCTATATATATATTTAATTTAATATAAAAACATTTTTTTAAAACCCATTTTAATGTGTTATATGTTTTAATTTCACAATTCTGAGGGCATTCGTGTCATGGTTCTAGGGCCTGGTCAATTGAGGATAATTATAGAGATTATTGAAAAATGGGGACACAACTATATAAGTGAAATGAAATTATATTCAGGTATTTATTGAACCTTAAATAGTCTGAAATATCCATATCTATTTCTTCTAATAGATATTTCATTTAGTAAAAATATTAAAAGGTTATTTTTTTTGTGGTTTTACGAAAAATCACAATATAGTGTCATTTTATGTATTATTAACTGCATATATTCATTCTAAAATGTGACAAAATATATAATATACATATTTAGGTCATTTTTCACCTTTATAAAGGTATCTAATCCTATCATGAAGGTGTTAATGGAAAATGAAAACTCATCATCCATGGTTGTGGTGAATCGCATCGTATGGACAATGGTTTCATTATTAGAGTAAGAAGATAAGAGAAGAGGATTTATGGTAGATATTACCTTACAACTATAAAATTATAGTATATATATTTGACTCAAGAGTGATTGTGCATCGTTTCAAGAAGGATGTGAGGAGAAGGTAAAAGAAGAAAATAATTTAAAAGATATAGTGTAAAAATATCCCATATTGTATGTCATCTCCTTGAAACAAATCTTAAGGAAAATGTTATTGGTATTTTGGTGATACTAAAATAAATAGAACATGGCGGTGAAGATTATTAAATCAACAAGGATAAAATTCAGAAAGATCAAAGGATTATAATTTATGAGGACATGAGGAGGTTAGGTGTGTTATTTATAATGGGAGGAGAGGGGTTGTTTTTTAATTATATATTAATTAGTTTATTTTTTTGGATCAAGTCTAAAAATATTATTTATTTATGATTATATAAAAAAAATGGTCCATGGGTTTTTAAAATAATGGGTGTTTACACCCTCAGTTATGAAATTAATAATTTATTTTAATTATAATGTTACTTACCATATTTTACTGTATATCACAATTCAAACAAAATTGAATTATTTTTGAAAAATAATAGAAATACAGTCTAAAATTATTTTAAATTTAGATTATAGAAATTAAATCCATTCAATGAAACTAATTTTCTAAAAATGATAAATTTAATTTTTATGTTAAATTATGATTTATTTTAAAAAATACCAACTTAAATATTATGATCAATTTTTTGACCCTTTGAAAAATGAATGAAAGTATCATAAAAATATATTATCATTATAATTAAAAATATATAATAATTTATAAACTAATTTTATGAAAATATGATTTCCATGAATTCTATAAATTTCGTAAAAAAAATAAAATAAAAAATATATTTTTTTAAAAAACACATATTATATATACTTTTAAACAATTAATTACTTTTATCATGATATAATTATATCTTATTTTCATTTTATAAGATATATATGTGATTCCCCACCTCAGTTACACTTAGACATTCCCCAAACCGGCAGTCCACATGGACTGAAGCACACCACCCTGTGGTTTAGATGTCACTCACTAATAGTAAGGGTATATAGTGTGTCTGTAGGTAGACTATACAATCTGGTAAGACTATCAAATTAGTGGAATAAATAGATAAATTGAAGAATAATATTAATAAAGAAAAGAATTCTAAATATATAATAAATATCCTATCACTAAATAAACATAAAAATTAGTAAGTTGAATTATATAAAAATGATGTTGATGTCATGTGTCTAAAAAACAGGGAAACAATTTTACATAGAAGCAGGTATTCAATACAATATTGGTACACAAAGGGTACCAAATACCCAAATCTATCAAATAATATTGCAATCTATCTCAGTTATCTGCTACTAAGCTCCCATCCGAAGTCATGTAAGAAATCACACATCAAGAAGCAGACTATTCCCCTTATCTACACCTACACAAATATAGTCTCCTCAAGAACACTCATTGGCCCAAATAGGGTGAGGGATAAACTTTTTAGTCCCTCACAAATGATGTTTGAAGAAATACAGTTAGTGCATATAATATGGTAGTGTGGAGATATAGTGAGAAATAATGAAAAATGAAATTAGGTCGACATTAATTCCTAAAGGATACATGGTTGACATTACCTACTTTGGCCTTAGTCATGTGATCATGTGTATACTCATAAAGGTAATATATATGTAGTTACATATCCAACCATATATGTTCCTACTACCACTATCATGGACCTGAAGTTTAAATTAGACATCCACAATTTATAGCATGAGTATGAAATTTTTGAAGGGATGCCCGACTCAATATCATTATACTAAGGTCCTCCATGCCTAGTATCATAATCATAGGGTCACAGTGCCTTTATAACAAGAATAACAGACTCCATGCCGAGTGTCATAGTAAAATAGGTCATGCCCCGTATTACAATAATGGATGCCAAGCCCAATATCACAATATAGTGTCTCCATGCCCATATCACATATTGGGTAGTTGGTCCCATATCACATATAGGGAATCCATGCATGTATCACAAATAGGGAAACCATGTATGTATCACATATATAGTATCCACCCTATATATCACAATAATAGAAGGGACTCCCTAACCATATCCCAATAGAAGAAGGGACTCCATTCCCATATATATGTATTTGTCAATAATAAGGGTCATCATTCCCATTTGGCGTAATTAACAATGGGTTTCGTGCCCATACATCATAATAGAGCTGAGTAATCATTAGATTTATTACAATACAATGGATAATTAAGAACTCTTTAACATTTAATAATAATAGGGGAATAACCTTTGTAACATTTAATTATGTGGTGTGGCCGTACACCTCACCATTATTCAGTATATATTAAATTTATAAGTGTGTTAGCCAAGCTATACCATAATGATTATCCATTTCATTAATGTTATCACAATATAAAAGTCATACAAAACAATTTAAACAATGCTAGATATTTTATTTATTTATATCCACATAGGAAAATTGATCGGCACACCATAAGTATTGGACACTATAGACGGGTACCTAAGAATGTTGTAAGGAAATCCAATATAAGGGACATTCAATATAGGAAAAACACATGATAAAACCTGATTGCGACATAATGAAACTAAATGTAAAATATCCCAATTTTTTGGGATAAAAACTAAACCACCTAACTAAAGCTCATTATACACTTCTCATCTAGAATCAGACCTTCTTTGGGCATGGATCGAGAGAAAACAAGAAAATATATCAATAAACTAAAAATTACTCATACAATCTTGTACCATAATAGCACAACTGATAGAAAAAATAATGAAAAAATGGGACTAATTATTAGAAAGATTACCTGGATGAATCCATGGAGACCAATAAAACCTCATTAGGACTTTGGACAGAATATGTATAAATGTTCTTATCTTGGGGAATACATTGGAGCTCACATAGGTGAAAAGGTAGGCCTCCTGTTGTTCGAAGAAGAAACAGGGTGAAGGGGTGTGGTAAAAATATCTTTATGGGGAAAATAGTAAATTCTCCACCAATAAATTTGGGTCTCAATATTTTTATTTATGGGTTTCAATATTGTACCCCTGCCAAAACATTAGGAGGGATCCCACATAGTTTCATTTGCATGGTTGGGAAACTATGTAATAACTGTGTTGCAGACTCTACTAAAAACTTCAGGTTCCCCCACACATCTGTGTGCCTTTGGCTACATGGTTTCTTCAAATGGTTTAGCCTCTTGAGGAGCACTTTGTAGCCCTTACATGTTAGGGAAACTGTACAGATTGGCTCGCATGGTTATACTAACCATGCATCCATGTCCATTTCAACACCAGCAAGGGTTTGGAGATCTAAAGAAGCCCTAGAAACAACCTAAAACATCCATGAAGTTATTACGAATCCATAGAAGTTTGAAAATAAGGAATTAGAAATACATTACAAGGATCCATAACTTATATAAATACTAGGTTCTTATAGTCTCCGCATATTAGTGGAACCCATCACAATGTTCATTATCCAATGGTGTAAAAACACTATTACTCAGAAAGACTCAGAGCATGAGTTAAAACCCATGCTCCCCAAAATTTATTAACAAAAAGTAAAGGTCAGATGATTACATGAGGTACAATGAGTTTTTACCACCAAGAGAAAAAATAATAGGAAGAGAAGGTGCCATGAAAAACCTAAAAGTCATCCCTGAGAGGGCGAAAGAGCTCAGTAAGCATCAACCCCAATGTCCGGGTCACCATTGAAGTTTTCCTGCAAAATCCAATGGCTTGAAATCATACTTGTGTTGGTCTGAAAAAATTGACAGCAGCAACAGGAGTTTTTAGGGTGTATATTCTTCAAGAAATTACGAATCAAGAAAAAATACATCATGCATGAATTGATGGAGGCTTTAGCTGCACTTTCAAATATTGGATTGCAGACTTCAACTGTGCGCAATCTGGTTCCCGTTTCCACTGCAGGGTCATACATTTTCCATACATTTGAGCATGCAGTGGGCAGTCTACAATACCAGATTAAAGCTCCTCATACATCTTGTGTTATCATCAAGTTGCATGAGGGAAATCCATCCACCAGAACTTGAAGGTGTATGGAACAAACTACAAGAAAATTACAGGATCCAAGGCTGTTTAAAACTGTAGTCAGTAGATTCAAAAGACACATGCGAAAACATAATGCAGAACAAAATAGATCATGAAGATCAATAGAATTAATCATGCAAATGAAATGGTGAAATTCAAAGCAAAATACTCTGGAATTGTAGCCTTTTGGATCTTGATTGAAAATATTCCTCCTCAGAATGGAGAACATGACCAAGAACATCATGATAAATTTCACCGGAAGCCAGACATAACCACTGCTGGAAAGTAAAGAAGAATTTCATCCACTTCAAAAGATACATGCTTCTGTGAATGAAGAGTATACATATGATATCCCCCTGAAGGATGTGAACGATCTTGGTGAGTGCCTGATCATTTCATCCTCCGTTCGATCATACTGCTTCACAGATTACACAACAAACCAAAATAAGCTAGAAATATCACAACCACAACATCTCAAGGACAGAAATCATGGTCCCGTCTATGGATCAACTTCCTTGTAGAGACACATCCATATACATCTATTCCCAGGAAATTTGTAGAAAATCAAATTCAGGGTCTTTATCAAGTTCAAATTTCACCCTATCAAACATCCGCTCTCTGATACTCAAATACTAATCTATGGTTATCTCCTTGTTAGTATATCTTCCAAAGGACTGTCTTTCTTTTTCATTAATCCAGGGGTAAAATTCCTCCTTATAACCTTCCTTGATAACACGAGTGCAGTTTCTGATATTAATAGCATCCTATGACTCCTCTGAATCCGAAGGCGAGGATGAATCCTCTTCATCTGATGAGGAGGAGGGATCCCCACCAACTTTTGGATGAGGAAGGATCACAGGTTTTTCCCATTGAATCCCCATGATTCTGGTGACAATATTCTCGCCATCTTAGAATAATCGATACGTTTCCGGGTCTTCTTCAAAGGTGGAATAATAAATCCATCTGGTTCAACAATCAGCTTCTTCCCTTTTTTAGCACTTGATTGCAGATACGCATCCTCAATTTGAAATACATGATCAAGTTCATCTTGATTAGGTTCACTAGATTCAAATTGTGTCACATGTTTTTCCGTCTGAAAATAAGGTGTGGCTTTTGAGGTGACAAAGGTGGGCTGAGCATTGGTAACAACACCCAAAAAGCCAGTGGAATCCTCAATAGTAGGGTACAAAGGCTAGGGCAGTTTGGAATGAGCGACCACATCCCTATTTGGTGTGAGCCTCATTGGGGCCTCCTTTTACACCACTTCAAGGTTTGTTTGTGCATTATCCATTAGCACAATCTCCTGGGGGGTTGGTTATCAACAGATCTATCAAGGGCCATTTTCCCTAAGGGCCTATTAGCACAATCATTAAATTCCTCAGGAGCTAACTTCTGCTTACCCTTTTCCACCCATACTGACTTGTTTCGGTTGAGAGGGCGTGGAACAGTGAATTCATGGTTGCAATCTTTAGAAGAATGACCAATCTTATGACATTTTTTATAATAGACTGGTTGGTTTTCATAAGTTATCTCTTGATAAAATCCAGACTCACTATTTTGTATCCAAACAAATGATGGAAGAGGTTGAGAGATGTCAATGTCAGTGTAAACTCTCGCAACTGAGGGTCTATAAAGATTGTTGGTAGCATAGTCCATTTTAAGCAGATGGCCAATAATACTGGCAATTGGAAAAAGGGCTGCTCGTTTGAACAGATGAAGCGGAAGGCAAGCAAATCCCAAGTCTCATCCTTTACATGGTTGTGCAACCATAGCTTCAATATTAAAGGGAAACATTTTCCTTAGAGATCTGTCATGATCTAGTTAATGATTCATGTAAGATAATCCTCAAAAGAAGAATAAACATCTAACAGCATGTCATCATGATCAAAAGTATGAGATAACTCAGAATAAATCATTGAATATGTGAAATGTAAAAGACATTATCCATGACATGATACCTATAAGTTAATAGAAAATGATAGGCTACTATACTGACTCTATCCATGATATTAAAAGGCCTAATATAATCAATAAAACAATTCTCATACCTCAATAATTATCTAATCCCATGTCTAGTTGATACCCTTAAAAATACACAATCCCTATCCTCAAACTCCAAAGGTTATCAACAATGAGCGACATATGATTGTTTTCAAGACTGAGTAGTAGATATCTATTTCATGGTTAGATTAACCTTCTAAATTCTATCTTGAATGTGATGAGGACCCAATAGGACTGCCTCGCCAGCCTCTAACCCGCATAGTGTTGAATGGGATGACTTATCATATAGGGGATCATTAGGATACATTTGAATCATTTCATAATATCTATTGTAATCTGATAACTCAATAAGAAGGATATACTTCTCCCAATAATAAAAGTAATTAAGAAAAAATTCCTATATCATTTCATCTATCACATTCATAGTCTGTTTTGGTGAACCAATAGTCTTAGGGAGAATGGTTTTTCATATAAGCACTTATGTACCCATATCTTTCTATAACCCTTGTTATAACATCAATGTAAAACAAGAAACCCTATCTGAAATGATATCATGAGGGATCTCATGTAGTAATTTGATCTCACAAACCCAAAATATTTTAATTTTATCAACTGAGAAAGTCCCCCTGAATAGAAACGAAGTGGGATACTTTTGTTAGTGGATCCATGCCTACCCAAACCACGCCAATACCATAAGGTAATGACTGTAAGACAATGATAATATCCATAGAAAAATTATTCCATTTCAATTCCAAGACTAGTAATTGATGTAACAAGATAATAGGTCCTAGGTTATCCATCTTCACCTGCTGACAGGTGGAACACCTAGTGATAAAAATAGTTATTTAACCTTTCATCCCAAGAAAACAATACTTCTAGCACATATCTTGACAAATCGTTGAGATACCTGGATGATTTATACCCTTAAATGAATGTGACACATGATCATATACTATCTCATATCTATGGGATCCCAGATAGTTCCTTTTATACTGAAGATGTCTTCACCATCAGTACACTAATCTAGGGGTGATCCATCACTAGAAATACTATCACATTGGACCAATCAAATAGGATCAAAACACATCATCTTATTTATTCCCTTGAGAAGTAAAGAGGTCATTAAGAAAGATGAAAATAAAAAATATCCAAAAAGGTCCTTCACATTGATGTGAATCTCATAAAACATATCAATAATCAACCGCTCACAACTATCTATCAAAACTACCAACGTTTGAGTCATCCTTCATAGTGAATCATCAACAACATTTCCCTTTCCCAAGGATATAGGTATGATTAAAGTCAAAGGATTGCAGATAATCAACCCATCTTCACTGCTTAAGATTAAAGTCTTGATATGTAAATATATACATAAGGATTTTGTGGTCTATAAATACCAATAAAAAACTCTCCCAATAAATAATTCAACTAATAATAGAATGTGTGTACAAAATATACTAAATAGAAGCCATATATCAGATGTTGTTAACAAGAGGCCTCAGTTTCCATAACCCATGTTCAATGTCTCAATTTTTCTAAAATTCAATTTATCCTATACATATAATTGATGAATTACAATAGATTGTACATAACCTTCTCAGATCTTAAATAATCCCGATTAACACTAAATTTAATCTCCCTCTTAAAGCCTAAAATGTTCTCCCATAGGTATTAGAACATTTAAACTTCACTCCCTTCTTAGTGAATCCCGTAAGTTGGGATTATAGCTACGATATGTAATATCCTAGGTAATTAAAGAATATGAAATTTTCATATTTATTAATATTTGGGAATAAAATGTTATTATTAATTTAAAGGGAATGCTATGTTCGATGGAATAACCAATAAACAACAATAAGTTTCTTTGAAATCTTACATTGCACAGAAATAATACAATAATATTATTTTAAATGGTAGTTAACGCCTAGTAGTTGTAATAGAGGGGATGAACAGAACTAACTAAAAAATTATTATATATATTTGTTGAATATTTTAACAATTACCCAAGAAATGATAGAGGCTTAAAATGAAAATGAATCCAATTTTAAGAATAAATATTCTAATATTCTTTAAATGGTCGATTAACCGCCTTTTGATGGAGAACCATTTTGAATACAACTTTTTGTCAATTTTATATGTTATATTTGACAAAATAAAATCTTTCTTTAGAATCAGGATATCAAAATTTACTCTGTGTAAATTTTTGGTATTTTTCCAATAAAGATCATTTTTTAATGAGTAGTGAAAAATGCTGTATTTTAACTCAAAACCTCCTTTTAATCTAATTTATTTATATGGTTAGATTATCTCTTTAATTGGGTATAAGGTGTATTTAAAATATATTTTTACCATTTAATCCAATGTTGGTCATTGTAATTACTTTCAATTTGAAATTTTATATAAAAAACTGTCAATCTTTTGATAGATATTGTTTCTTAAAAACACGCTATTTGTTTTGACAACGAGAATTATTTTTAAATTAATTACTACAATTTCTGTGTTTGGAATTTGGTAAAATGGATTATATATTTGGAATAATAATGGCCAAATTATGTAATTAATACTCTTTTGTTTTTGGACATTATGAAGAGTAACGACAAAAATTATCTTTAATTATCGTGATTAATTAGTAACAGAGTAGTTAAGGGCAATAAAATAATATCCTAATAATATAAAATGACCCCAAAATGTGTTCAAATCTTCTTTTTTGAGTCATGGCCGACCATGGGATGCCTTTTTCCAACCTTGGGACCCCATGGAATCACTTTAGTGTGATAGTGATCTTTTATCATATTATTTTTAATGAAAGGGAAATATTACCAAAGTAACCTAAGTAAAAAAATTAATTTTGTTTACATAAATGATCTCTTAGAGTATAAATAGTCATTGGAAGGCTAAAAAGATTTCCTACATCATGGTATTTATTTTATAATTTATAGACATTAATTAAATAAATTTATTTATGACACCATGATGATGTTGTGATTACCTCATTAATGAACGATTTAAATAAAATGATAATATAAGTTAATATCTAAGACTTAAAATTGTCGAAAACCTATTTTATGGGTTCATTTCGAACCCTTATCACCTTTTACTAGAAATATATCAATTTGGGACCTTTAAAATCTGAAAATCATTTTATAATAAAGTAACATTTCATGACCTTCCAAGAGTGCCCCTCCTCCCTCTTATAAAAGGCCCCCACCTCTACCCCCTTACCCACACCTCTCAATACCTTGGGTAGTCCAAAATATGCTCATAATATCTCTCCACATCTCTCTATTACTTCTAGAAGCCTCACTTTGTGCAGAAGTCTTCCCAAGGAAGCCTTTGTCTCAAATCTAAAAGAGTTACCCGATTTAGAGATACTGTATTCTCTCGAGTTTATTTCTTTTATTTTCCTTCTTCACTCAGCAATATATTGTTATTATTAGATCCCATAATAACACTAGTATCCTCAATATACTATGATATTTTTATGAAATTTATTCTACCTACACTTACACACACCTCCGTCTAATGGTTAAATAACATACTGTTTCTATGGGTGGCGAATTACTGCCTCACGACACGATGATTGTTCAACCGACTTTTAAAACCTCTCATGGTGGCCATTATTATGGAACTGTATTTATATATGACATATATTATATTTATGTTTTATTTATTCTTCTGTATTTTTTTATATAGAACCTTTATGGTTTTCATTATGTGTAAACACGATAATTTCATTTGAGGAAGTGCGGACTACCGCCCCCTCAAAGTGATATGACTCGTTCATACCATATGTGGTACATATAAAGGATAGGTTTAATTATATCATATATGAAAAAAATACTAGAATTATAATAATAATATGTATCATTATGTTTTAATTCCATTTAATATAAAATAGAAATGGAAATAGCGTTTATGCATACGTACAACTTACCATCTCCATGAACGGTGCATTTCATTTCTTACCTCTAAATGTTATGTACTATTATAAATACATGTATATGACGGATATATATGATATATATGATATCCAAATCATGAATATAATTTTGGATATAATTAACCTTGGACCACATGAACAACATGTAATTATAAGAAGTCCATTTTTGACTTAAGTACAAAATATTGAAAAAACAAACATTATTAACTTAAATAATTACATAATGTCTATAACATGGAAATAAGTGATATAAAAGGAATAATATAATTGAAATTTTTTCTTAAGAATGAATAAATTAACTTTAGTTTATTATTCAGGTGATTAAAGAATGATCGAGTCAAGCAAGACAAGAGGTAAGGGATCCTACCCCTCTCTTTATTTTCAAGTACTCTTTTGTATGTCCTTTCATTTAAGCCCGGTGTTCTTATGTTCGGTGATGTTATTTTTTATTCCTATAACTGCCCTTTTCATGATCATATGATGAGAGATCACCTCTTTCTCTCATCATTTCGTATTATAAATGTTTAAGTGGGGCCGTTAGGCTGCTGAATGTTTGTAAGGGGATTTCTTATCTCACATTTAATTCTGTGAGATTTCCATTGATTTTCCACTTATTTGTTGCATGTGGTGTATTTTGCACTACCATTTAATATTTATTATCATTATTATATTTATATTCATGGTATTATTTGATTCATTTGGTGTTTATTATCTTTGGTCATACGACTCAATTTACTACAATGAGGTAAGGGGTTTTGATCTCACTTTTTTATTCCAGTGAGATTCATGCGATATTTTTCACTATCTCCTTTTAGTGGTGTATGTACTGCCCATTATTCTACTATTTGTGTAATATACCTTCGTTTATGGGTATTTAAATCAACACTGTACAATACTTCTTTCATGGGGTTTACAGTTTGAAAGTTACCCAAATTGGTAAAGGAACATTTTACCCCCCACTTTTTAAAAGACTTATTTTGTTAGGGCTTTTAATATACATCTTATTATGTTGGGATATGTTCTTATATATCCTTATATCGTTAAATTTTATGTCCAAGTGATTATATACCCTTTATATCTCTGATCAACTCATTTTCTGAATCTTAAAGTGACGCCGTTAGGCTGTCGAATTTCTGTAAGGGAACTTCTTAACCGAATTTCAATTCTTTGTGTTAAACATCTAATTCTTGATTATGTCGTACTATGAATATTTGTGGATGACCTCTGAATGTTTTACACTTAATATCAACTTATATTGGGTGTATATATATTTTTCACACATAATTATGTTATTGATTTATCCATAATCTAAGGATATCATCTTTCTAAGTGACTTCATCTCAATCTCCTTTCATTGAGGCATATTTTGTTTTAATACAAGAATTTAGTTTATAAGCTATATAAACACCTTTTACTTTTCATTTAATTCAAATGGAATCATATTCTATGAAGTTGTTTACTAAATGACAAAAAAGAATGTTTCTTTTAACGTACGTGGTGACAATGACCCTTCCGCCACCGTGAGTATTATTTGATCTTTGGCTTCCTAAACACGCTGTAATGTTTTTAAAAGAAAATAAATACTCTATAATATATTATGTATTTTGGAATTGAAAATGGTTTTGATAATGGATTTTTTATAGCAATATATTTAAGTGATATATTGTGATTGAATTGTGGAAATGTTTTCTTTCCTTTATATTTGTTTTATGTCTTATGATTTTATAATGGTACTTGGACATTTGACTGGGGGTTACATGAAAACAAATGACGGGTGGTGCCGTGAATTCAGTGATGGGAGGTTACCTTATAATCTCTAATTCATTGGGTATAGAATTCAGCCGTATGTCTATTCCATTTAGTGACAAGTGTGGAAGTTAACCGTATGGTTATTCCATTTAAGTATGGTTATGTTACAAGTTACCATTATATGAGAAGTGTTCTTTATATGGGTAACATTTCGGTTACAAAAGGATATGTAGTGATATTTTATTCAGTGAAGAGTATTTACTACTTTATAAAGGTGAAAAGTATTACCTATTTTAAAGTATTCATTGTTTACTTGTTGTTTTTAAAATCTAATAGTTTCCTTCTTTGTGTATTCCTTACAAAGATTTTTATGCTCATCCCAAGTTTTTGAAATGTTTTTCACATGACATAAAGTGGAATAGGGTCAAGGATGGGATCAAGGAAAGTCATGCTGTCTAAAACATGATACTGGACATGACTCTTTTTTCAAGAGTTGTTATTTTATAAAAAAAATGGAAAGTGAATAGAAGTGTCTACTTTGTAACTTTTGAGATGTAATAGTTATGGCCTAATTCTCTAAAACTCTAAACTTGAAAAGATCCTCAATGTGAATTATTCATTTAATTCAATATTAGGTAATGTTATAAGGTCGAGTTCTTATTGTGGGTATCCAAGGAAGGTTTAGACAACTTTAGGGATTAGGAGTTTTCATTAGACACATGGTTAGTCCCTATGTATATTATTTCAGTCAAATCCTTGTTTTATAACTTTTTTCAGATCAAGTAATGTCAGTTACAAATGGATGGAGGAGGATCTCAAACGACATTCCTACTTATTCCTGAGGAAATGCTTGCAATAATTATTGCAAAGTCATGTTCAGATGATTGTAAAACGTTTTCTAGCATACAAATCACTTGCAAGCAGTTGTTTGAGAAATCGAACACCTCCACTATACCTCATTATCATCATCGATCATGTGTTGTATTTAGACAAATCCTATTTTTACAATATTCTCATATTTTCAAGAAAGGTAATTATTATCAAGGCATTTCCAAATATTTAACCTTGTCACAAGATTTTGAATCATATTATGATTTTAAAAAAGGTGCTGAAGAAGGAGACCCTTACACAACCTATTTATATTTTCTTTTAAAATATAGTCTCTCAGCACATACCTATGGTATTTTAATAGGAAAATTAATTGAAATTTTCAACTCAAATTTGGTCTGAATATTTTATAGAAATAATGTTTTATCAGATGTCTCGAAATTATATGTCATACATGATTTTTTTGCAAAACTGTTTTTCTGTGAACACCCATACGACCCATGTTGTACAAGGTGTATTTGGATGGAGGAAGAAAATGATTTTGAAGGATCTCTAGATCATTTTTTAAATGCATGAAACTTCTACCTACGTGAAGAAGATGACAATGAAACCAAATGAACACCATGATCAAGGTATGATATTCTTCATTTTGGGGATCGTTTTATTTTATCTTACGGTGGTGAAATAAGACTTCGAGAATTAAGATGTTGAGATCACAATGAATTTGGATGAAAGTGAGATGTATAAGGAAACCATTGAGGTTAAAACATGTTAGGGTTATTTTTTAGATTTATAAAAAGGACAACTCGTAGGATGGGTGACAACCCGTCGCATCTGGTAAGGCCACTGGAATCGAACCCACAACCGAAGGGCGATAATGGTGCATCTCCTACCACTTTCCTACATTAAATCCTTGGTTAGAATGACTTATTATTTTAGTAAAATGATTTTAAGGGACAAGAATAAGTTGATTTTTTGAATTTATGTTTTATCAAACAGTTATACTTAGTATAGAAAAATGATTTAGTGATTAAGTGATAAAGGATGTAGTGGAAGATGTTCTCTCTTTTGAGGAAACACTATATTCCTAAGGAATATAGAATACTATGGGATTTCAATTGTGGAATAATGGTTGAAATTATAGTTTGGAAGAATCTATGTTTTTATTTTAGACATATTATGATTTGGTATATTTATGAAAATTATTAACATATCATGGAGAATATGTGATTAGGATAATTACTTTTCAATATGAGACATTATGAGTAACTGAGGTTATTTAGAGATAAATTTTAAGATTTACCTTGCAAGAATATGTGATTAAATATTTCATAGATATGGATTTCAATCTTAGTTTGGATTACATTGATTATTTTTATAGATAACTATTTATTTAATGGTCTTTCTTGATCCTTGGGTTCTTTTTGTTGAATTTTGGAGATTAAGAGTAGTATTTCTTTTTATAAAGGATTTTCCTTTTGGGGATTATCTGGTCTTATACTAACAATTTTGGATTTGGTTAAGGTCTAAAGACATTTGAAATATATAGTTCATCTTTTGTAGATTAGGTTATTCTCATGAAGTTGATTATAGCGCTCTTAATGTGAATAAGTCATCCTGAATACCCATTGTTTAGAGAAAATATGAATTTGTGTTAGACATCTAGTAAGAGATTAAAGTATACATGACAAGTAAGTATGTTTCTGTATGATTTATTTAAGTTCAAAAATAAATTACTCAATTGGAAAGTAACATAAAACAAAAATGTTGTCAGTTATGTTTTCGTACTGGGAAATCAAATAACGTTTAATACATCACAAGTTTGTGATTTTCTGGTGGTTAACTTTATCCTAAACATGTTTTCTATCACTCTCCATCAGAACTTGACCATTTGTTTTCTCTTCCATATCCATGTTTTCATGGAATCCTAGTATCTATTATCTCGGGTTCCCTTTGTACTTTTCTTTCTTTGTTTTAAAGTGATAATTTAATTTACTCCTTTTTCGATGTGGGGCTTTCAATGAATTTTTCAAGCCCAATTTTAAAATTGCAAGGACACAATTCCAAAAAGGGTGGAATGATGTAACATACCAGGTAAATAAAGAATATGAAATTTTCATATTTATTAATATTTTTTAATAAAATGTTTATATTACTTAAAAGGGAATGCTATGTTTGATGGCGTACCAAATACGCAACAATGAGTTTCTTTGAAATCTTACATTGCACACTAATAATATAATAATATTATTTTAAATGGTAGTTAACGCCTAGCCGTGGTAATGGTGGGAATGAACAAAGCTAACTAAAAAAATGATTATATATGTTTGTTAAATAATTTTACAATTACCCAATAAATGATAGAGGCTTCAAATGAAAATGAATCCTATTTTAAGAATAAATATTCTAAATTTCTTTAAAAGATTGATTAACAGCCTTTTGATGGAGAACCCTTTTTAAAACTACTTTTTGATAATTTTATATATTATATTTGACAAAATAAAATCCTTCTTTAGAATCGGGACATCAAAATTTACTCTGTGTAAAGTTTTTGTATTTTTCCGATAAAGTTCATTTTTTTTAATGAATAGTGAAAAATGCTGCATTTTAATTCAAACCCCCCTTTTAATATAATTTATTTATATGGTTAGATTATCTTTTTAATTGGGTTTAAAGTGTAGTTAAAATATATTTTTACTATTTAATCCAATGGTAGTCATTGTAATTAATTTCACTTTGAAATTGGACATAAACAAGTGTCAATCTTTTGATAGATATTGTTTCTTAAAAAAATGATATTTGTTTTGACAAAGGGAATTATTTTTAAATTAATTACTGTAATTTCTGTTTTTGGAATTTGGTAAAATGGATTCCATATTTTGAATCAGAAGGTACAAATTATGTAACTAAGACTCTTTTGTTTTTGAACATTATGAATAGTAATGACGACAATTATCTTTAATTATTGTGATTAATTAGTAACTGTGTAGTTAAGGGAAATAAAATAATATCATAATAATATAAAATGACCCCAACATGTGTCAAAATCTTCTTTTTTGAGTCATGTCCGACCATGGGATGCCTTGTGACAACCATGGGACCCCATGAAATCACTTTAGTGTGATAGTGACCTTTCATCATATTATTTTTAAAGAAAGGGAAATATAACCAAAGTATGTATCAACTAAGTAAAAAAATTTAGTTTTTTTAGATATATGATATCTTAAAATATAAACAATAATTGTAAATCTAAAAATATTTCCTACATCATGGATTTTTTTTATAATTTTTAGACATTAATTAAATAAATTTATTTATGACACCATGATGATGCAGTGATTACCTCATTAATGAGCGATTTAAATAAAATGAAAAGATAAGGTAAAATATAAGCCTTAAACTTGTCAAAAACCTATCAAATGGGTGGATTTTGAACCCTTATCACCTTATCCTCGAAATATATCATTGTGGGACCTTTAAAATCCGAAAATCATTTCATAATAAAGTTGCATTTCATTACCTTCCAAGAGTGCCCATTCTCCCTCTTATAAAAGGCCCCCACATCTACCCCCTTACCCACAATTCTCAAGCCCTTGTATCGTACAAACTATGCTCATAATATCTCTAAAAATCCCTCTCTTACTCCTAGAATCCTCACTTTGGGAAGAAGTCTTCCCAAGGAAGCCTTTGGCTCAAATCAAAAAGAGTTACCCGATTTAGAGGTAATGTATTCTCTCGAGTTTCTTTCTTTTATTTTCCTTCTTCACTCACCACTAAATTCTTATTATTTTATCCTATAATAACACCAGTATCCTATATATACTAGGATGTTTTTATGAAAAGTATTCTACATACACTTACACACACCTCCATCTAATGGTTAAAGAACATACTGTTTCGTTGGGTGGTGAATTACTACCTCACGAAACAATGATTGTTCAATATTCTTTTAACACCTCTCATGGTGGCCATTATTATGGAACTTTATTTATATATGATATATATTATGTTCATGTTTTCTTAATTCTTATGTATTTTTTTATATATAGAAAACCTTTATGGTTTCCATTATGTGTAAACACGATGATTTCATTTGAGGAAATGTGGACTACCGCCTCCTCAAAGTGATTTGACTCATTCATACCATATGTGGTATTCATAAAGGATAAGTTAACTGATATTATATATGATAAAATTCCGGAATTATAATACTACTATGTATCATTATGTTTTAATTCCATTAAATATGAAATAGAACTGGAAGTAGCGTTCATGCGTACGTACGACTTATCGTCGCCATGAACGGTGCATTTCATTTATTACCTCCATATGTCATGTACTATTATAAATAAATGTATATTCTAGATATATATTATATAGATGATATCCACCTCATGAATATCATTATGGATATAATGAACCTTTGACCACATGAACAACATGTAATTATAAGAAGTCCATTTTTGACTTAAGTACCAAATATCGACAAAACGAACATTATTAACTTAAATGATTAGATAATGTGTATAAAATGAAAATAAGTGATATAAAAGTAATAATAAACTTATAAAAGATTATTATAAAAATATAAATTATCATTATTTTATTATTCAAGAGATTAAATAATGATTGAGTCAAGTCGGACACAATGTAAGGGATCCTACCTCTCTCTTCCTTTTCAAGTACTCTTTTGTATGTCATTTCCTTTAAGCCTCATGTTATTATGTTGGGGGATGTTATTTTAAATTAATATTACTGAACTTTTAATGATAATATGATGAGAGATACCCTCTCACTCTCATAATTTCGTTTTATAAATGTTTAAGTGGCGCCGTTAGGCTGCTGATTTTTTGTAAGGGGATTTCTTATCTCACTTTTAATTCCGTGAGATTTCCATTGATTCGCCACTTATTTTTTTCATGTGGGGTATTGTGTAATTCCATTTAATATATATTATCATTATTATATTTATATTCATGGTATTATGTGATTCATATGGTGTTTATTATCTTTGGTCATATGACTTGATTTGTTACAACGAGGTAAGGGGTTTTTATCTCACTTTTTTTATTCCCGTGAGATTCATGCTATATTTGTCACTATCTCCCTTGAGGGGTGTACGTAATTCCCATTATTCTAATATTTTTGTAATATAACTTAATTTATGGGTATTTACATCAACATTGTATTGTCTTTCTTTCATAGGGTGTATGTTTCGAAAGTTACCCAAATCGGTAAGGGAACCTTTCACCCTCCTCTTTTTAAAAGACTTATTTTGTTAGGTCTTTTAATTGAAATCTTATTACGATGATATATGTTATTATATATCATCATTGCTGTAAATTTTAGTCCAAGCTATGAGATACCCTTTTTATCTCTCATCAGCTCATTTTCTGAATCTTAAAGTGACGTCGTTAGGATGTCGAATTTCTATAAGGGAACTTCTTAACCCAATTTCAATTATTTGGGTTAAACCTCTACATATTGATTATGTCGTACTATGAATATGTGTGGATGACCTCTGATTGTTTTACACTTAATATCCACTTATATTGGGTTTATTTATATTTTTCACACATAATTATATAATTGATTTATCCTTAATCTAAGGATACAGTCTCTGTAAGGGACCTCATATCAATATCATTTCATTGAGGCATATATTGTTTTAATACAAGAATTTCTTTTATACACTGTATAAAAACCTTTTACTTTTCATTTCATTCAAAGGGAATATTAATCTACGAAGCATTTTACTAAAAGAAAAAAAGGAATGTTTCTTTTACCGTACGCGGTGACACCGACCTTTCTGCCACCGCGAGTATTATTTGATCTTTGGCTTCCTCAACAATCTATAATGTTTTAAAAAGAAAATAAACACCCTATAATCTATTATGTATTTTAGTATTGAAAATTGTTTTGATAATGGATTTTTAATATCAATATATTTATGTGATATATTGTGATTGAAACGTGGAACTGTTTTCATTCATTTATATTTGTTTTATGTCTTATGATTTTAAAGTGGTACTTGGACATTTGACGGGTGGTTACCTGAAAAAACAAATGACAGGTGGTGTCATGAATACCAGGATAGGTGGTTACATTATAACATCCAATGCATTAGGTATGGAAGTCGGCCATATGGCTATTCCCTTTAGTGACATGTGTGGAAGTCGACCGTATGGTTATTCTATTTAAGTATGTTTATATTACAAGTTACCCTTATATGAGATGTGTTATTTATATGGGAAATATTTTGGTTACAAAAGGGTAAGTAGTGATATTTTATTCAGTGAAGAGTATTTACTACTTTATAAAGGTGAAAAGTATTACTTATGTTAAATTTTTCATGGTTTACTACATGTTTTGAAAAAAAAATAATAGTTTCCTTCATTGTGATTTCCTTACTGAGCTTTTTATGCTCACCCCAAGTTTTTGAAATGTTTTTCACAGGACATAAAGTAGAATAGGGTCAAGAATGGGATCAATGAAATTCAAGCTATCTAAAACACGGAACTAGACATGACATTTTTTGAAGAGTTTTTATTTTATGATAAAATCGAAACTGAGTAGAACTGTCTACTTTGTAACTTTTGAGATGTAATAGTTGTGGCCTAATTCTCTAAAACTACAAACCTGAAAATATCCTCAATGTGAATTATTCATTTAATTCAGGATTGTGTAATTTCATAAGTCCAGGTCCTTATAGTTGGAATCAAAGGAAGGTTTAGACAACTTTAGGGATTAAGAGTTTTCGTTAGACACATGGTTAGTCCCTATGTCTATTACATTAGTTAAATCCATGTTTTATAACTTTTTAAGATCATGTAAAGTCAGTTACAAATGGATGGAGGAGTATCTTAAACAATATTCCTACCTCTTCCTGAATACATGCTTTCAATAAATATTGAAAAGTCATGTTCGGATGATTGTGAAACATTTTCTTACTTACAACTCACTTGAAAGCAGTTGTTTGAGATATCGAACACCTCCACTTTACCTTTTTATCATTGTGGATCATGAGTTGTATTTAGAAAAATCCTATTTTCACAATATTCTCATATTTTCAAGAAAGGAAAATATTATCAAGGAATTTTCAAATATTTTACCTTATCACATGATTTTGAAACATATTATGATTTGTAATAAGGTTCTGAAGAAGGAGACCCTTTTGCAACCTATTTATATTTTATTTTAAAATATAGTCTCTCAGCACATACCTATTGTATTTTAAAAGGACCATTAATTGAAAGTTTCAACTAAAATTCGGTCCGACTATTTTATAGAAATCATGTTTTATCAGATGTTTTAAAATTATATGTCATACAAGATTAATTTCCAAAGCTGTTTTTTTTGTGAACACCCATATGACCCATGTTGTACAAGATGTATTTGGATGGAGGATGAAAATTATTTTCAAGGATCTTTAAATCATTGTTTCAATGGATGTACATTCTACCTACGTGAACAAGATGACTATGAAACCAAATGGACACCATGATCAAGGTATAATGTTCTTCATTTTGGGGATCATTTTATTTTATCTTATGGTGGTGAAATAAGACTTTAAGAATTAAGATGTTGAGATCATAATAAATTTGGATGAAAATGAGAGGTATAAAAAACCATTGAGGTTAAAAGATGTTAGGGTTTTGTTTGAGTTTAATAAAAAGTAAAAAAGTAGGATGGGTGACAACCCGTCACATCTGGTAAGGCTGTTGGAATCAAACCCACAACTGAAGGGCGATAAGGGCGCATCTCCTACCACTGGACGACTTGAAATCCCAGGTGAGTATGACTTATAATTTTAGTAAAATGATTCTATGGGACAAGAATAAGTTGATTTTGGGAATTTATGTTTTATCCAATGGTTATACTTAGTATAGAAAAATTATTTAGTGATTAAGTGATAAATGTTGTTGTGGAAGATGTTCTCTCTCTTGAGGAAACACTATATGCCTAAGGAAGATAGAATACTATGGGATTTCAATTGTGGAATAGTGGTTGAAATTTTATTTTGGAATAATCTATGTTTTTATTATGGAAACACAATGATTTTGTTTATTTATGAAAATGATTAACCTATCATGGAGAATATGTGATTAGGTTAATTACTTTTCAATATGAGACATTGTGAGTAACAAATGTTATTTGGAGATAAATGTTAAGATTTACCTTTGAAGACTATGTGATTAAATCCTTCAGGGATTTGGGTTTCAATATAAGTTTAGATTACTTTGAAGAATTTTATGGATATATATTTATTTAATGGCCTTTCTGGAACCTTGGGTTCTTTTTGTTGAATTTTGGAGATTAAGATTATTATTTATTTCTTTAAAGGATTATCCTTTTGGGGATTATCTGATCTTGTACTAACAATTTTGGTTTTGGTTAAGGTCTAAAGAAATAGAAAATATATAGTTCATCTTTTTTTTATTAGGTGATTCTCTAGAAGTTGATTACAACACTCTTAATGTGAACACGTCATCCAGAATACTCATCGTTTGGAGAAAATATGAGTTTGTATTGGAAATATAGTAAGAGATGAAAGTTTACATGACAAGTATGTATCCTTATGATTTAGTTAAGTTCACAAATAAATTCCTCAATGGAAAGTAACTTAAAACAAAAATTTTGTCTGTTAACTTTTCCGACAGGGAAATAAAATACCATTTAACCCATCACAAGTTTGTGATTTTCTGGTGGTTAACTTTCTCCTAAACATGTTCTCTATCACTCTCCATCAGAACTTGATCCTTTTTTCTCTTCCACACACACACACACACACACACACAGATATATATATATATATATATATATATATATATATATATATATATATTTGGAATCCTAGTATCTGTTGTCTCGTGTGACCTTTTAAAATTTCTTTCTTTCTTTTAAAGTGATAGTGTAATTTACTCCTTTTCTGATGTGGGGATTTCAATGAAGTTTTTGAGCCCAATTTTAAAATTGCGAGGATGGAATTCCCAAAAGGGGGGAAGGATGTAACATCCCAGGTAAATAAAGAATATGAAATTTTCATATTTATTAATATTTGTGAATAAAATGTTAATATCACTTTAAAGGTAATGCCATGTTCGATGGCGTACCCAATACACAACAATGAGTTACTTTGAAATATTACATTTCACACTAATAGTATATTAATATTATTTTAAATAGTAGTTAACACCTAGTCGTTGTAATGGCGAGAATGAACAGAACTAACTAAAAAATTATTATATATGTTTGTTAAATATTTTAACAATTACACAATAAATGATAGAGGCTTAAAATGGAAATGAATCTAATTTTGAGAATAAATATTCTAATATTGTTAAAAAGGTCGATTAACCGCCTTTGGATGGAGAAACCTTTTTAAAACTACTTTTTATCAATTTTATATGTTATATTTGACAAAATAAAATCCTTCTTTAGAATCAGGACATCAAAATTTACTCTGTGTAAATTTTTGGTATTTTTCCGATAAATTACATTTTTTAATGAATAGTGAAAAATGCTGTATTTTATTTCAAAACCTACTTTTAGTATAATTTATTTATATGGTTAGGTTATCATTTTAATTGGGTTTAATTTGTATTGAAAATATATTTGTATTTTTTAATCCAATGGTTTTCATTGGAATTAATTTGACTTTGAAATTGGACATAAACCAGTGTCAATCTTTTGAGAGATATTGTTTCTTAAAAACAAGCAATTTTTTTGACAACGGGAATTATTTTTAAATTAATTACTGAAATTTCTGTGTTTGGAATTTGGTAAAATGGATTCCATATTTGGAATAAGGAGGTCCAAATTATATAATTAAAATTCTTTTGTTTTTGGACATTATGAATAGAAATGATGACAATTATCATTAATTATCGTGATTAATTAGTAACCGGGTAGTTAAGGGTAATAAAATAATATCATAATAATATAAAATGACCTCAAAATGTGTCCAAATATTCTTTTTTGAGTCATGTCCGACCATGGTATTCCTTGTGCCAACCTTGGGACCCCATGGAATCACTTTAGTGTGATAGTTACCTTTTATCATATTATTTTTAAAGAAAGAGAAATATAACCAAAGTATGTATCACCTAAGTAAAAAAATTTTAATTTTGTTTACTTAAATGATATATTAGACTATAAATATTCATTTTAAATATAATATGATTTCCTACATCATGGTATTTTTTTTATAATTTTTAGACATTAATTAAATAAATTTATTTATGACACCATGATGACGCAGTGATTACCTCATTAATGAACGATTTAAATAAAATGAAAATATAAGGTAAATTATAAGACTTAAACTTGTCAAAACCCCTATTGGATGTGTGTATTTAGAACCCTTATCACATTATCCTTGAAATATATCATTTTTGGACCTTTAAAATATGAAAAGCATTTCATAATAAAGTAACATTTCATGACCTTCCAAGAGTGCCCCTCCTCCATCTTTTAAAGGCCCCCACATCTACCCCCTTACCCACACATCTAAAGCCACTGTATCTTCCAAAATATTATCATAATATCTCTCCAAATCCCTCTATTACTCCTATAATCCACACTTAGGGACTTAGTCTTCCCAAGGATGCCTTTGTCTTAAACCGAAAAGAGTTACCCGATTTAGAGGTAATGTATTCTCTCGAGTTTCTTTATATAATTTTCCTTATTCAATAAACACTATATTTTTATTATTTGATCCCATAATAACTACAGAATCCTCAATATACTATTATGTTTTTATGAAAATTATTCTAACTACACTTACACACACCTCTGTCTAATGGTTAAATAACATTATGTTTCTGTGGGTGGCGAATTACTGCCTCACGAAATGATGATAGTGCAATATTCTTTTAACACCACTCATGGTGGCCTTTATGATGGAACTTTATTTATATATGATATATATTTTGTTTATTTTTTCATTATGTCACTATATTTTTTATATATATCAGACCTTTTTGGTTTCCATTATTTGTAAACACAATAATTTCATTTGAGAAATTGCAGACTACCACACCCTCAAAGTGATATGACTCGTTCATACAAAATGTGGTACATGAAAATTTTAGGTTTACTGATATTATATATTATAAAATAATTTAATTATAATACTACTATGTATCATTATGTTTTAATTCCATTAAATTTGAAATATAAATGGAAGTAGCGTTCATGCGTACGTATGGCTTTATGTCTCCATGAACGATGCGTTTCATTTCTTACTCTAAATTTCATGTACTATTATATATAAATGTATATGATGGATATATATATGATATATATGATATCCAAATCATTAATATCATTCTCTATATAATGAACCTTTGACCACATGAACAACATGTAATTATAAAATGTCCATTTTTGACTTAAGTACCAAATATCGACAAAACAAAGATTACTAACTTAAATGATTACATAATGTGTATAACATGAAAATAAGTGATATAAAAGGAATAATAAACTTGAAAAAGGCTCTTAATCAAGTATAAATTAACTTTAGTTTATTATTCAAGAGATTAAAGAATGATCGAGTCAAGTAGGACACGAGGTAAGGGATCCAACCTCTGTCTTTCTTTTCAAGTACTCTTTTGTATGTCATTTCATTTAAGCCCCATGTTATTATGTTGGGGGATGTTATTTTATATTAATATTACTTACCTTTTCATGATCATATGATGAGATATCCCATATTGCTCTCATCATTTCGTTTTATAAATGTTTAAGTGGCGCCGTTAGGATGCTGAATGTTTGTAACGGGATTCCTTATCTCACTTTTAATTCCGTGAGATTTCCATTATTTCTCTACTTATTTGTTGCATGTGGTATATTTTGTACTTACATTTCATATATATTATCATTATTATATTTTTATTCATGGTATTATGTGATTCATTTGGTGTTTATTATCATTGGTCCTCCGACTCGATTTATTACAACGAGGTAAGGTGTATTATCTCACTTTTTTATTCCTATGAGATTCATGATATATTTGTCACTATCTCCTTTGAGTGGTGTATGAAATACAAAGTATTCTACTCTTTGTGTAATATACCTTTATTTACGGGTATTTACATCAACATTGTATAGTCCTTCTTTCATGGGGTGTACGTTTCGAAAGTTACCCAAATCGGTAGTAGAACCTTTCACCCTCCTATTTTTTAAAGACTTATTTTGATAGGTATCTTAATTTACATCTTAATATGTTGAGATATGTTATTATAAATCATTATTTCTGTACATTTTATGTCTAAGTGATGAGATAACCTTTTTATATCTTATCAATTCATTTTCTAAATCTTGAAGTGACGTCGTTTGGGTGTCGATTTTCTGTAAGGGAACTTCTTAACCCAATTTCAATTCATTGGGTTAAACCTATAATTATTGATTATGTAGTACTATGAATATGTGTGGATGACCTATGATTGTTTTACACTTAATATCCACTTATATTGGATGTTTTTATATTTTTTATAGATAATTATGTAACTGATTTATCCTTAATCTAAGGATACCATCTTTGTAAGGGACTTCATCTCAATCTCCTTTCATTGAGGCATATTTTGTTTTAATACAAGAATTTATTTTATTCTCTGTATAGACACATTTGAATTTTCATTTAATTCAAATATAATCTTTTTCTATGAAGCGTTTTACTAAATGACAAAAAGTAATGTTTCTTTTAATGTACGCGGTGACAACGGCCTTTCCACTACCACGAGTATTATTTGATCTTTGGCTTCCTCAACAAGCCGTAATGTTTAAAAAAAATAAATACCCTATAATATATTATGTATATTAGTATTGAAAATGGTTCTAATAATGGATTTGTTTTAGCAATATATTTAAGTGATATATTGTGATTGAAATGCAGAAATGTTTTCTTTCGTTTATATTTGTTTTATGTATTATGATTTTATAATGGTACATGGACATTTGATGGGTGGTTACGTCAATACTAGGATGGGTGGTTATGTTATAACCTCCAATGCATTGGGTATGGAAGTCAGCCGTATGGCTATTCTATTTTGTGACATGTGTGGAGGTCGATCGTACGGTTATTCAATTTAAGTATGCTTATGTTCCAAGTTACCTTTTTATGAGATGTGTTTTTTTATAGGGGTAATATTTTTGTTACAAAAGGGTAAGTAGTGATCTTTTATTCAGTGAAGAGTATTTACTACTTTATAAAGGTGAAAATTATTACTTATGTTAAATATTCATGGTTTACTTGTTGTTTTGGAAAAACTAATAGTTTCCTTCTTTGTGTATTCATTACTGAGCATTTTGTGCTCATCCCATGTTTTTGAAAAGTTTTTCACAGGACATAAAGTGGAATAGGTTCAAGGATGGGATCAAGGAAAGTCATGCTGTCTAAAACATGGAACTGGACATGACGCTTTTTTCAAAAGTTTTTATTTTATGAAAAAAATGGAAACTGAGAAGAAGTGTCTACTTTGTAACTTTTGAGATGTAATAGTTATGGCCTAATTATCAAAAAATCTAAACCTAAAATGATCCTCAATGTGAATTATTCATTTAATTTGATATTAGGTAATGCTATAAGGCTGGGTCCTTATTTTTGGTATCAAATGAAAGTTTAAACAACTTTAGGGATTAAGAGTTTTCGTTAGACACATGGTTAGTCCCTATGTCTATTATTTCAGTTAAATCCTTGTTTTATAACTTTTTCAGATCAAGTAAAATCAGTTACAACTGGATGGAGGAGGATATCAATTGACATTTCTATCTCTTCCTGAGGACATGCTTTTAATAAATATTGCAAAGGCATGTTCAGATGAGTGTGAAATGTTTTCTAGCATATAACTCACTTGTAAGAAGTTGTTTGAGATATCAAAAACATCTACCATACCTCTTTATCATCGTGGATCATGGGTTGTATTTAGACAAATCCTATTTTCAAAATATTCTCAAATTTTCAAGAAAGGTAAATATTTTCATGGCCTTTCAAATATTTTACCTTATCACATGATTTTGAAGCATATTATGATTTTAAAAAAGGTGTTAATGAAGGAGACCCTTGCGCAACCTATTTATATTTGATTTTAAAATAGAGTCTCTCAGCACATACCTATGTTATTTTAAAAGGACCATTAATTTAAGGTTTCAACTCAAATTTGGTCTGACTATTTTATATAAATCATTCTTTATCAGAAGTTTTGAAATTATATGTCATACATGATTATTTTCCAAAACTATATTTCTGTGAACACCCATATGACCCATGTTGTACAAGGTGTATTTGGATGGAGGAAGCAAATGATTTTGAAGAATCTCTAAATCATTGTTGTAATGTATATACTTTCTACCTACGTGAACAAGACGGTGAGGAAACCAAATGGACACCATGATCAAGGTATGATGTTCTTCATTTGGGGGATCATTTTATTTTATCCTATGTTGGTCAAATAAGACTTCAAGAATAAAGATGTTGAGATCGTAATGAATTTTGATGAAAATGAAACGTATAAGGAAACCATTGAGTTTAAAACATGTTAGGGTTATTTTTGATTTTTATAAAAAGGAGAACTAGTAGGATGGGTGACAACCCGTCGCATCTGGTAAGGCTGCTGGAATCGAACCCAAAACTGAAGGGTGACAAGGGCGCATCGCCTACCATTGGCCTACCTTAAATCCCTGGTTAGTATGACTTATTATTTTAGTAAAATGATTTTATGGGACAAGAATAAGTTTATTTTGGGAATTAAGTTTTATCAAATGGTTATACTTAGTATAGAAAAATTATTTAGTGATTAAGTGATAAAGGTTGTTGTGGAAGACATTCTCTCTTTTGAGGAAACAATACATGCCTAAGGAGGATAGAATAATATGGGATTTAAATTGTGAAATAATGGTTGAAATTTTAGTTTGGAAGAATCTATGTTTTTTTAGACATATGATGTTTTGGTTTATTTTTGAAAATGATTAACCTATCATAGAGAATATGTGATTAGGTTAATTACTTTTCAATATGATACTTTGTGAGTAACTGATGTTATTTGGAGATAAATTTTATGATTTACCTTGGAAGAATATATGATTAAATCCTTCAGAGATTTTGGTTTCAATCTTAGTTTGGATTACTTTTAAGAATTTTATGGATAACTGTTTATTTAATGGTCTTTCATTAACCTTGGGTTCTTTTTGTATAATTTTGGAGATTAAGAGTAGTATTTATTTTTTATAAAGGATTATCCTTTTAGGGATTATCAGATCTTGTACTAAAATTTTTGGTTTTGGTTATGGTCTAAAGACATGGGAAATATATAGTACATCTTTTCTGGATTAGGTGATTCTCATAGAAGTTGATTATAGTGCTCTTAATGTGAACAAGTCATCCAAAATACTCATCATTTGGAGAAAATATGTGTTTATGTTAGAAATCTAGTAAGAGATGACAATATACATTACAAGTAAGAATGTTTCCTTATGATTTATTTACTTTCAAAAATAAATTCCTCAATGCAAAGTAACTTAAAACCAAAACGTTGTCTGTTAAATTTTCTTACTAGGAAATCAAACACCGTTTAACCCATCACAAGTTTGTGATTTTCTAGTGGTTAACTTTCTCCTAAACATGTTTTTTATCACTCTCCATCAGAAATTGACCCTTTTTTTTCTCTTCCATATCCATGATTTCTTGGAATCCTAGTATCTTTTATCTTAGGTGACCTTTTTACTTGTCTTTCTTTCTTTTAAAGTGATTGTTTAATTTACTCCTTTTTCGATGTGGGGCTTTCAATGAAGTTTTCAAGCCCAATTATAAAAATGCGAGGACTCAATTCCCAAAAGGGGGAAAGGATGTAACATCCCAGGTAAATAAAGAGTATGACATTTTCATATTTATTAATATTTGTGAATAAAATTTTTATATTACTTTAAAGGTAATTCTATGTTCGATGGTGTACCCAATACGCAGCAATGAGTTTCTTTGAAATCTTATGTTGCAAACTAATAATATAATAATATTATTTTAAATGGTAGTTAATGCCTAGATGTTGTAATGGAAGAAATGAAAAAAACTAACTACAAAATGATTATATATGTTTGTGAAATATTTTAGCAATTACCCAATAAATTATAGAGGCTTAAAATGAAAATGAATCCAATTTTAAGAATAAATATTCTAATATGCTTTAAAAGGTCGATTAAGTGCCTTTTGATAGAAAACCATTTTTAAAACTCCTTTTTGTCAATTTTATATGTTATATTTGAAAAAATAAAATCCTTCTTTATAATCGGGACATCAAAATTTACTTTGTGTGATTTTTTGGTATCGTTCTGACAAAGTGCTTTTTTAATGAATAGTGAAAAATGCCGTATTTTAATTCAAAACCTCCATTTAATATAATTTATTTTTATGGTTATATTATCTATTTAATCGGGTTTAAAGTGTAGTTAAAATATATTTTTACCATTTAATCAAATGGTGGTCATTGGAATTAATTTCACTTTGAAATTGGACATAAACAAGTGTCAATATTTTGATAGATATTGTTTCTTAAAAACACGCTATTTGTCTTGACAACAGAAATTATTTTTATATTGATTAATACAATTTCTGTGTTTGGAATTTGGTAAAATGGATTTCATATTTGGAATTAAAAGGTCCAAATTATTTAATTAAGACTCTTTTGTTTTTTGACATTATGAATAGTAACGACGACAATTATCTTTAATTATCGTGATTAATTAGTAACTGGGTAGTTAAGGGTAATTAAATAATATCATAATATTATAAAATGACCCCAAAATATGTCCAAATGTTCTTTGTTGAGTCATG
Organism: Viscum album; assembly: GCA_963277665.1. NCBI lineage: Eukaryota > Viridiplantae > Streptophyta > Magnoliopsida > Santalales > Viscaceae > Viscum > Viscum album. The sequence goes on along the minus strand of OY728123.1, from coordinate 1,872,859,191 downwards.
GACTACTATGTGATTCCTTGTGCCAACCTTGGGACCCCATGTAATCACTTTAGTGTGATAGTGACCTTTTATCATATTATTTTTAAAGAAAGGTAAATATAACCAAAGTATATATCACCTAAGTAAAACAATTTTAATTTTGTTTAATTAAATGATATATTATACTATAAATAGTCATTGTAAATCTAATATTATTTCCTACATCATGGTATTTTGTTTATAATTTTTAGACATTATTTAAATAAATTTATTTATGACTCCATGATGATGTAGTGATTACCTCATTAATGAATGATTTAAATAAAATGAAAAGATAAGGTAAAATATAAGACATTAACTTGTCTAAAACCTATTGGATGGGTGGATTTAGAACTCGTATCATGTTTTCCTTGAAATATATCATTTTGGGACCTTAAAAATTCGAAAATCATTTCATAATAAAGTAACATTTCATGACCTTCCAAGAGTGCCCCTCCTCCCTCTTATAAAAGGTCCCCACCTATACCACCTTAACCACACCACTCAAGGCCTTGGATCGTCCAACCTCTACTCTTATTATCTCTCCACATCCCTATCTTACTCATAGAAGCCTCACATTGGGCAGAAGTCTTCCCAACGAATCATTTGGCTCAAATCAAAAAGAGTTACCTGATTAAGAGGTAATGTATTCTATCAAGTTTTTTTTATTTTATTTTCCTTATTAACTCACCACTATCTTCTTATTATTTTATCCCATGATAAAACCAGTATCCTCAATATACTAGGATGTTGTTTTGAAAGGTATTATACCTACACGTACACACACCTCCGTCTAATTGTTAAAGAACATACTGTTTTTGTGGGTGGCGAATTACTGCCTCACGAAACGATGATTGTTCAATATTTTTTTAACACCTCTCATAGTGGCCATTATTTTTGAACTGTATTTATATATGATATATATTATGTTTATGTTTTCTTTATGCTTCTGTATTTAATTATATATATAACTTTTATGGTTTCCATTACGTGTAAACACGATAATTTCATTTGAGGAAGTGCGGACTATCGCCCCCTCAAAGTGATATGACTCGTTCATACCATATGTGGTATGTATAAAAGATAGGTTTAATTATATTATATATGATACAATACTGGAATTATAATAATACTATGTATTATTATTTTTTAATTCCATTAAATATGAAATAGAAATTGAAGTAGCGTTCATGCGTATGTACGACTTACCGTCTCCATGAACGGTGCATTTAATTTCTTACCTCCAAATGCTATGTACTATTATAAAATCATGTATATTATGGATATATATGATATATATGATATCCAAATCATGAATATCATTCTGGATATAATGAACCTTTGACCACATGAACAACATGCAATTATAAGAATTCCATTTTTGACTTAAGTACCAAATATCGACAAAACGAACATTATTAACTTAAATGATTACATAACGTGTATAACATAGAAATAAGTAATATAAAAAGAATAATAAACTTGAAAAAGGTTATTAAGAAAGTATAAATTAACTTTATTTTATTATTCAGGATATTAAAGAATGATTGAGTCAAGTCGGACACGTGGTATGGGATCCCATCTCTCTCTTTCATTTCAAATACTCTTTTGTATGTCATTCCATTTAATCCCCATGTTCTTATGTTGGGGTATGTTATTATATATTCATATTACATCCCTTTTCATGATCATATGATGATATATCCCCTCTTACTCTCATCATCTCTTTTTATAAATGTTTAAGTGGTGTCGTTAGGCTGCCGAATTTTTGTAAGGGAATTTCTTATCTCACTTTTAATTCCATGAGATTTCCATTGATTCACCACTTATTTGTTGCATGTGGTGTGTTTTGTACTGAAATTTAATATATAGTATCATGATTAAATTTATAATAATGGTATTTTGTGATTCATTTGGTGTTTATTATCTTTGGTCATATGAATCGATTTATTACAATGAGGTAAGGGGTTTTTACCTCACTTTTTTATTCCCACTAGATTCATGTTATATTTGTCACTATCTCCTTTTAGTGGTGTATGTACTACACATTATTATAATCTTTGTGTAATATACATTCATTTATGGGTATTTACATCAACACTGTATAGTCCTTCTTTCATGGGGTGTACGTTTCGAAAGTTATCCAAATCGGTAAGGGAATCTTTCACCCTCCTCTATTTAAAAGACTTATTTTGTAAGGCCTTTTAATTTACATCTTATTTTGTTGGGATATGTTCTTATATATTATTATTACTATAAATTGTATGTCCAAGTGATGATATACCCTTTTTATCTCTTATCAACTCATTTTCTGAATCTTAAAGTGACGTCGTTAGGCTGTCTAATTTCTGTAAGGGAACTTGTTAACCCAATTTCAATTCTTTGGGTAAAACCACTAATTCATGATTATGTCATACTATGAATATGTTTGGATGACCTATTATTGTTTTACACTTAATATACACTTATATTGGGTGTATTTATATTTGTCACACATAATAATGTAATTTATTTATCCTTAATCTAAGGATACAGTCTTTGTAAGGGACTTCGTCTCAATCTCCTTTCATTGAGTCATATATTGTTTTAATACAAGACTTTATTTTATAAGCTATATTAAAAACTTTGAATTTTTATTTCATTAAAGGGGAATCTTTTTCTACGAAGCATTTTACTAAATGAAAAAAAGGAATATTTCTTTTAACATACACGGTGACAACGACCTTTCTGCCGCCGTGAGTATTATTTGATCTTTGGCTTCCTCAACAAGCTGTAATGTTTTAAAAGAAAATAAATACCCTATACTCTATTATGTATTTTTTTTATTGAAAATGGTATTGAAAATGGATTTTTTATAGCAATATATTTAAGTGATATTTTGTGATTGAAATGTGCAAAATTTTTCTTTCCATTATATTTGTTTTATGTCTTATGATTTTATAATGGTACTTCGAAATTTGATTGGTGATTACATGATAAACCAAATGATGGGTGGTGCTGTGAATACCAGGATGGGTGGTTATGTTATAACCTTCAATTCATTGGGTATGGAAGTCAACCATATAGCTATTCCATTTAGTGACATGTGTGGAATTCGACCGTATGGTTATTTCATTTAAGTATGTTTATGTTACAAGTTACGTTTATATGAGATGTGTTCTTTATATGGGTAATATTTTGGTTTTAAAAGGGAAAGTAGTGATATTTTATTCAGTGAAGAGTATTTACTACTTCATAAATGTGAAAAGTATTACTTATGTTAAATTATTCATGGTTTACATGTTGTTTTGAAAAAAACTAATAGTTTCCTTCTTTGTGTATTCCTTACTGAGATTTTTATGCTCATCCCAAGTTTTTTAAATGTTTTTCATAGGACATAAAGTGGAATAGGGTCAAGGATGGGATCAAGGAAAGTCATGTTGTCTAAAACATGGAATTGGACATGACTATTTTTTCAAGAGTTTTTATTTTATGAAAAAATGGAAACTAATTAGAAGTGTCTACTTTGTAACTTTTGAGATGTAATAGTTATAGCCTAAGTATCTAAAACTCTAAACCTGAAAAGATCATCAATGTGAATTATTCATTTAATTCAATATTAAGTAATGTTATAAGGCTGGGTCCTTATACGATAAGTCCTAAAAAAATTCTAGTAGTAACCACCTTTCCCCAAGAATCTTTGTCTCTCAAAAGTATTCTTGGGTACCTCATAGGTAAACATAAATCTCACCTTATAATGTACAATTGATACTCCTATCTATCAGATAATATGAAATAGGAAGAAACTAGTATTTATCTAGAAGTGAAATTTATAAAGGATAGAATACATATTATCCTCTCTTGGTGTATTCATTATGATCTAAGGATAAGTGGAAAGGTCTCTTTGTGTCTGAGAATACACCAAGATGCCATCTCTGAATACCATGAAAAATAAATCAAGATATGGATGGAAAACCCTATTAATATAATCCATAATGATAGAGAGTGCATTCATAAGACATAATGATAAAATTATATAGTCTTATAAATCATACCAACTAAAGAAAGCCACATGTGAAATCTATGAAGGTATAAATCGAACCTAATGATAACCCAATATCAGTTCAATTGTTGAGAATACCCTAGTTATTATGATTTAGTAAAGAAGATTATCTATTTGAGGTAATAGATATAGGTATTTCATAGTAATCTGATTTAACTTCTGGTAATCCATATAAATATGGATGATTTTGACTTCCATTATAGTCAAAAGGGCCATCAAACCCAAGAAGAAGTGTTTGGACTTATAAAACCATTTTTATTTAAATATTCTAGCAACCTCTTGATCTCTTATAACTTGTTAATATCCATCCTATAAGGAGGAGTGGATATTGGTTCTAGTTTAGGAACAAGAACAATAGTAAACTCGACCTCTCCCTTAGGAGGTGGTTTTGAAAATTCATCAGCGGGAAATCTCTAAATTTATTGGCTACAGGAGGGGAATCAGTATGACATATCCCATGAATAGTCTACAACAATCATAATACCATACTTAAAATTTATGAACTCCTAGGTGTGATCAACCCCCAGGGTTTCAGGGAAGAAGTAGTCATAGAAGTTTTTATGGAAATCCCTCCAAGGCATTTCGGGATACTGACCTTCTTGATTTCCAATATACCACTAGTATTTTGTGGATCCCTAAAGACTATAATTATAGAGTTTTACTCTCCTTTCTAGAGGTATCTCTAGATGCTTGAAAATGGACATGACCATATTGAGAAATAACTCTATAGCCTGTGGTCCTCCGTCCTCGGAAAACATGGGCATATGCTACTGCTAGAACACCCTAGTGAAATATCCCATAGAAGTGGCAGGCCATGGAGATCCATGTATAGTCTAAATAATCAATAGAAATATTCTCAAAACCTAGAATCATCACCAATGTTTGGAATAGGAGGAGGTTCCACATGTAGCATAACTCACGGTTTCACATTTGGATTGGGTCCCAAAAACATTGGATCATGTTTCCCCCCCCTCCTGGTATACAATTAAAGGAAATCATGGTGACATTTCTATAAAAATTCAAAACACATTCCTCAGACAGGATTTAACAGTGTTAACATTGTAGATTCAGGAATAAGATAGGTATAAACATTCTTATGAAATATTAAAACACCTATGCCAACTCAATGTGTCAAGTCTAGGTGATAAAACATTTATATACAAAACAAGACATGCTACCTACTTCCCACTAAAGAGGTTGGGTTGCTGGGACTAGGTTGACTAGAGAAGGTTTTTAGAAATTTGTTTCAAATTATTGTTTCTTTTTATTGTTAAGTAAGATAAATTGAATTACATTGTAAATGTTGATAATCATACTCACATTTTTAAAAAAAAAATTAGACTCACATAATTTAGGAAAGCCTTTCATATCAAGAAGAAGATATACAGATGAAAAGGTTCAGATTGGACTCACCTTGGGCCTGAAATGGGAAAATATAGTAATGAGGTACTGATTGTAATCATATTCAGTATGGATCCAATAAAAATATGATGATTCTTTGGTGTTTTTTATTTTTCATAAATCATAAGTATGTTTTTGAACATATGATAAATGTCTAATAAAAAAAGTGGGGAAGTAAATTTTTTGAGAGAGATGAGTAGGAGAAATATGTTAATTAGGCTTAGTATGGAAAAGATAATGATGAGGCTCAGAAAGTAATATATGTTTCTAAGGCCCCAAAATGAAAATATGTGGATAATCCCCAAGGAAAAAAATAAATTTATAGGGCTCAAGAAATTTCTTTTTTGATGGGGATTAGGAATAAAAACATGTTTCTGATCATGAGGAATAAAAACAAATCATACTAATGAACATGTAAAGAATAAATTGTACCAAATAATTCATTTTAAAAAATCATAGGGAAGAAATTGAACATATGAATTCATATTGAAGAAATCATACAAAATAATTTATACGCAAGAAATAATTTTGAAGAATTTGTAAAGAATCAATCGTAATATTGACTTTGTACTGAATAAATCATACTGTAGAAATTATACTAGAATTTATGAATGAAAAAATCATACTGGGATTTCATAATGAAAAAAACGTACTTTGATTTATTAATGAAAAAATATCATAATTAAAAATTAGGAATTGGATTGAATATTTTTTAGAAAGACGAAAGGAAGGTTGAAGAACTCAAATAATGACCTAGATTTCATAGGGAACTAAATGAGTCAAATAACGAACTAATATTTAAGGAAGATTAAAGAATTAGTAATTTTGGTGAAGATGGAAATTTTTCCCAAGACCCAAACTAAACCATCATTTCATGCCTATAATAGGAGAATAACACTTTGTGTTTTTGTGTGACTCTCATTACTTATAAAATAGGATATAACAGATATTATGTTCTAGAAAGTGAAGAAGGTATTTCAGGTCATGATTTCTTAAATATTTTTTAGTTCTAGACAAAAGAGGAAAATATTTTCTTCAGTTTTGATCATCATATTGACCTAAAAAATCACATTTAACTATTTATTTTATTCTAGTGGATAGAGAATAAGACTGAGTGTTTTTTACTCAGAATAGAACTGATGACGATTTGTACAAATTTTATTCAGAGAGAGTTATATATTTTTTATATAGAGAATAATCAAACTTGGAGAATCATGTTGGTATTTTTGTACTGGGATTATTGTACTAGTATTTTCATACTAAAATGTTCATACAGGTATTTTCTTAATATAATTTTTGTAATGGAAATTATGTACTTAGATTTTTGTATTGAGAAAATCATGCTAGGATTTTATTAAAAAGTCTTGGATGTTCTTATGAGATTCTGGGTAATAAAGTGAAGAATTCAATTTAATGTTTATATTTTTTAAAGCTGATCAAGAAGATCCAAAACAAGTATCTTATAAAAACATTATTATATCATTTATTTCCATCTCAAGAAAATGATCTATTGTATAGATCATAGAGATACACGAGTGTATGGGTATATCCAACTCACTATATTTTATTTAAAAGGATTTTTTTCTTGGGGATAGTGTGGTATTGGATTATTTCCAAACAATAATAAGGATATTCTAATATTACTAGGTTGTGAACCTTGTAAATTCATATGCTCTTGTTATTATGTGTATTATTTTTTTTCAATAGATAAATATATCTTTAACAAGAGGTGAAGGAAGTTTCTCAAGAAAGGAAACAAAAAATAAAAATACTTCGCAGATTAAACCCTCCACCTCTCAGTGATACTTGAATCCAAGTTGGGTAATCTTAATTGGGTTCAAATCACAAGTTTCCTTATTTTACTATTTTCTAAAGTTTTTTAAAGAGTAATGGTTTTGGAGAACTTAAATTATGTAAATAGTAAAGGTATTTCAATATTTTATGGTAAGAACTATCATATATAGAAATATATAAAGTTTCCTTGTCTTGTGTCTTTTGTGTATGATTTTTATTATGTTACAACAGATGGATTTCTACTAATTTATGACGAGGTTCCTCTTACTCCCATTAACAATAAGATTAATGAGAATGATGGTAGAGTTAAAAATTATATACTGGAATAACGTTTTGAAAGTGATTTTTTTTAAAAGTGAATGGTGTTTATTCTACCAAATGTATTTGGGATAAGTTGAAAAAAAATTATGAAGGAAATAAAAAATTGAAGAAGTAAAAGTTGTCAAAATGGAGGCTTAAGTATGAAAATCTCAAGATAGGGGAATAAGAATCGGTTGGTAGCTTCTTTACTAGGGTAAATGACATTGTTAGCCCGATCATATGTCTGGGTGAAAAGGTAGATGATTTGGCAGTTTTTTAGAATATCTTTAGAATCCTTCATAAAATGTTTGATACTAATGTTTATTCATTGGAAGGTAGATATCCTGAAATATTATCTCCAGATGATTTTCATTGCCCCCTCATCACATATGAAATGAGAAGGGAGAGACTTAAAAAAATAAAAACAAAAGGTGATGGAGAAATGTATTTCATGGATTCCAAGAATTAAAATTAAAAGAATATTATTATTTAAGAAAAGGATAGTTATTATAATTCCAAAAACGAAGTATGTAAAAATTTTGGAGAAATTTTATCATGGTTTTATAAAAATGTTTGAATAGTTTTAGGTTAATACAATGGGAAAATTCCATGAAAATCTTTTCAATGTAGAGATATTAGAAACTTTACATCAAATTTCCTTGTACTAAATAAATAAGAAGATAGTAAAAAAGAATAAAGAAGGACAAGAAAGTAAAGAAAGAAATTGGGTGGTAAAGATAAATATTTTTCCAGGGGGAAAGATAAAAAGTTATTCATATCTAAATGAAGAATATTTCTGTCTAAAGATAGAGAAGTATAAGACAATGAAGTAGAATCAGAAAATTATTTTTCTGGGAAAGTTGGAGAGAATACTTTTATTGCAACAATAAAAAATGATGATTTGGAAAGTATAAATTATGAAGAATAAGAAGAAGATCTAATATAATATTACTTGAAATAAGAGTCGAAATAATATCTGATAATGATTGGAAGGATTGAAAAAGAAAAAAAATGATGTTTATAAGTGAAATATTCCCAAGAAATAGTGAAGAATCTCTTCTTGATAAGAAATTCATGTTGATGTAAGAAATTTATTTCATGAAGAAATCTATTACGAAACACATTTTTATTTGTTTTATTTGTTTTATTTGTTTTCTTTGTTTTATTTGTTTTAATTTGTTTTAATTTTTTGTAATTTCTTAAACCATAGGGGGGTCAAGCCTCTGAGCAGCGACTCTCATCCATCATGCGTCTCTAGGGTTTCATCATCAGTGGCTCGAAGGGGGGAGTTGCGTGCAGTCTTCGACATTGAGCTGGAGGCTCTTTGGCATTGCCTCCCCCTTTCTCTTATTCCTATTTTCTCTTTCGCAGGTTTGGGGATCCTTTTTATAGCTTTGATGGTGGATCTTCATTGGTGTTCTTGCTGCGTCTTCGTCACCAGAGTGCCTCTTTCCTTCCTTGTCATCCTCCCCCCACTTCACGTGGTTCATCCAATTCGGAATCCAGTGTGGGTTCTACCGTTGTTTTTATCTGACTGGTTTCAAGCCTGGAGCAGCGTTGCTGGCTCAGATTCACTCATATCCCCTCAATGGTGACACTCCCTCGATGTGTGGTTGGGTCTTCCAGTCCTAGGTGACGAAGTCTCGACTACATACTCACTGGTTTGTCCTCCTTTTCGAGTTGCTGCGGCTGTGGTGTCGAGGGGTGTCTCATAGATGTGGCAGGGTTATTTCTCGCTTCAGTTCTAGAACTGGGATACAAATTTTGGTGGAGGATCTTAGCAGGATTTGGGTTTTCTATTTTCGATTTTGTGGTTTTTCTGTTTATGGTTTGCTTACTGATTCTGTTCTGACGGTTTGAGCATTTGGAGGTGGCTTAATAGGAGTCTCTTTCAGGGTTGAGTGTGGCCTTTGATATCTGTGAAGGTGATTCCAGAAGAAATTCAGGACGGTAACCGGGAGTTCACTCCCAGACTCAAGGTACCTGCTGCTATGAGGGTTTTTTGATGATTTTTTGTTTTTGAATTGAATCCGGAAGGTTTTTTGTGTGCTGCTGATGAATTTCTTACTTTGTGGATTGATATTTTCAGAAGTGTTTAAATTGTGGTCTTGTGGTTTTCATTTAATGTTTATTATGAGGTTCCCACTAACCCAAAAAGTGGATTATTTAGAAAATGAAAAAAAAGGATTTGGACTATTGAGAAACAAATGAATTGGAAATAACATATTGGGTTGAAATTTAATGGTAATGAATAAGAGATAGATATTGTCCAACCAAAACATTCTAAGCTGAATAGAGTGATATAAGATTTAGAAACTCTATATATAAAGTTGGTGAAGGTTGTCATAATAAGAAACCTAATATGGGTAAAAAATTACCATCAAGGTTTGAGAATAATAATGAAGTAATTCTTGAAAATAATGTAATAAATGTTTCTGAAATGAAGAAAGTTGGGAATGTTATGTATGCTTCTATGACTAAAAAAGTAGGGAATTCAGATGTTCCAAAAAAATATGTATCTAAAAACGTATTTCTTACATCTAGTTTTGATAAGTATGAAAATAAATATAAGCTTAATAAGAATGTTTTATTTTAAAATAGAAAGGTTGGTGGTCGATAAATATCCCATAAGAAGGTTTTTGAAAAACATACTCATAACACTGGCCAATATGAATGTTTTGGAAGAAACTAATATTTCTATTGATACTAATTGATTATAGTGGATTCTAAAATATGTCAAATATCTATTGGTTCAAACAAAAATATTAATACTATTCCAAAAGTCACAGATAGCAAGGATTGAGGGTGATTCAAACCTCTCAATAGTAGAAGCCTACGAAAGATGTTCAAAAGAAACCAAAGACGATTGGTTTAAAAGTTGATAATATGTTCTAACCCATATAATATATTTCTGAATGATGTGAACAACCTGTAAATCTTTCTAAGGTTTTTATTGTTTTATTACATGCACAAAAAAGTTTCTTAACAATTCTTATAAGTCGAAGGTGAAGAATGAATAAGGGGAGAACATGATATTATTGTTGAAACTTATTTGAAAGCTATAAAAGGAGAATAAAATTGAATTCTAGATAGTGGTTGTTATCATCATATGAATGGATACTAAAATGTGTTGAAGATGTTTAAGAAATTAAAATAAGGAATGGTGACATTTTGAAATGGTTAATCTCTAATAATCAAAGGCATTGTATCAATAGTCATTTGGAAATAAAATATGAAATCTAAGGAAACATTGTATATTTATGGGGTGAAACAAAACATGATAATTGTTTTACAAAATTGTGATGTGGGTAAAAAAGTTATTATTAGAAAATATGGATTTGTTTGAAGATTGAGGAAGATGTAAAGATTGTTACCAGAGGCCAACTTACAAAAGGGATCTTATTTAAAGGTGGTGAAATAGAAAAATCTTATTAAATTGGAATGTTAGAAGAGAATCAATTGTGGCATAAAATCATAGGACACATGTTTCATCGAAACATAGAAAATTTATCAAAAATAGATTGTGTTTCATAAATTCCTGATATACCAATAATAAGAGATCAGGGTTGTACTATTTTTTATAAAGGAATGGTTAGAATTTCTTTGCATAAGAAAGTTGATATTTGTTGAAAATGACCTATGTAACATATTCAATACAACATATATGGGAAATGATAAAACTTTAAAATAGTATAAATGTACACAATAATTTTCACTAATTAATTTACTGAAATAACCTATTTTATGTATATTAAACATAATTAAGATTCTTTGAAAATGTTTTAATCTTTCTAGATGAAATCTAAGAAGGAATGTAAGATTTACATGAATAAGTTATAAAATGATAATGGTTGTGAGTTTAAGAATGATGAATTTTAATTTTATCAGGACAAAACTATAATCTAGATGTGTTTTGTTCACCGAATAGACATCAACAAAAGAGGGATTTTGAAACAAAAAATAGAAGTTTTGTGGAAATTCAGATAATAATGTTACTTGAACATGGTCTTTCTCATTACCTTGGGAGGCAATCCATGAGTACTTTTGTTTATATTAATTACCAATGTTTTTATATTCCATGTTCATATATGACACTATGTGAAATGTTTTATAAAAAAAAATAATATTTTAAACACTTGAGAGATTTTAGGAGTCGATGCATCATAGTGAAGGAAGGTGGAAATTTTTGAATGTTTGACCAGAGAGGTGGAGATGGAATTTTTATTCTCTATACTCTGGTAGGAAGAGGTTATAGTTCTTTCAACAACGAAATAAGAATAATAGTATGTTTTTTTTTGTGAAATTTATTGAAAAAGATGAGGATCATAAACAGACTTATACTTATAAATATTTTGAGGATAATAAAGAATGTTTTGATAACAATTATGATATAGATAAAAAAAATTTTAATCTCACTTAAGAAGAATAATCTGAATCATTTATTTTCAGTGATGATGAAGATAATCAAAAATATCACCCTAGGCTATGGATGAATGTAGAAGTTTGTAATATTATTGGTGATCCAAATTATAAAGTTCAAAAAAGAATAACACAAAATTCCATTACACACATATGTTTGTATTCATAAGTGGAACCAAAAGATGTAGATGAGGCTTTTGAGCTTTCAAAATGGGTTCAATACATAAATGATAAACTTGATCATATTGAGAATAATAATACCCAATAACTCATACCAGATATTTATAACAAACTATTATTTATACAAAGTGGGTTTTATAGAACAAGATGAATGAATATGGTGAAGTGATAAGGAACACGACAAGACATGTTTGCAAAAGGTATTAGAAAATTGAAGGTATTTATTTTGATTAAACCTTTGTTCCAGTGGAAAGATTAGAAACTATCTTAATATTTATTCTAATTGCTGTACACCTATGTTATAAAATTTTTCAGATGGATTTCAAATATGCCTTCATGAATTGTGATCTTGATGAGGCAGTTTACAATGACCAACCTTGTGGGTTTCTTGTTGGGAAATATGAAAATTATCTGTATAGTTGAAGAACTATTTTTTTGGATTAAAACATGCTACAGGGACAAAATATTACAAATTAAAAAATTTCATAAGGGATATGAGATTCAAGAAGGTAAGATTTGATAAGAATATTTACATTATATAATGTTATAATTTTTTCTATATCATGGTTGTTTATATTGATGACATTATTTTTTCCTGGAATGATGAATGAACATGTGAAATATATACTAAAGAGATGGAAATGTTGTTTGTAATGTCCATACTATGGGAAATGATATATTTTATTTGGTGAAAAATCATAAAAAAGATGAAACACATTTATTTTTCTCAATAAATGTATGCTAAGAGACTTCTTAAGAAGTTCAACATTGAAAATTTGAAACTAGCTTCCACACTAATTTCATTTGGAACTGATTTGATTAAATATGGATCATGTAAGTAAGTATATAATAAAAACTTCCAGAAAGTAATAAGAAGTTTCTTATATTTGACATCATCAAGACCTGACATTGTTTATTCTTATACCTTATGTGAAATATTTTCGAGTTCTCCAAAAGAAACACATTTTATGGGAATACAATTATTCATAGTTATATGAAAGGAACAAAAAAATTAGAATTAGTTATAATAGATAAGAATGTATTAACTTAGTTGGGTATTTAGATTCTGATTGTGAATGATATTTTGATGATATAAGATCCACATCTGGTGGAGTTTTCATTTAGGGAAATGTTGTGTTAGTTGACATACAATGAGAAAAATTTTAGTAACTCTTATAATGGCTAAATCAGGGCTTGTTGATGCCACTCAAGATGCTACCCATCTTATGAGGATGAAAACTCAGTTTTAAATATTACTTGTTAAATTCAAGTAACCATTTATCATGGGTTATGATAATCAATGTACAATCAACCTCACCAATAATCCTGTATAACACTCTCATTTAAAACATATTAACACAAAGTACCACTTCATCAAAGAAAATGTGTAGAAAATTGAATTAAAGCGGGATTATACTCCTACTTCAGAACAATTTTCTACTATATTCACAAAACAATTACCAAGGGATACTTTTTTATTAATTGAGGTTGAACATTAGATTCCAACCTATTTCTAATCAATGTTAATGTATGTGTATATTTCAATCCCTCATATTACAATTGTATAGTGTTTTCAAGGTGGATAATTGTTACTGAAATATATCATTATGGAAGCATGTAAAAAGGAGCAGTTATGGGTATGTTGTGATTTAATCATGTAAGTGTCTGAACTATTATAACTATTTTTTGAATGGTTATAGGAACTTTTTTTTTATTCCATGTAAATTGAATAAGTATAGTGTGATGGGGATGAAAATATGGGGAATAAAAGATAATGATGAAATTTCGAGGAAGAAAAGATGAGGAAGTTTCAAAATCCAAACTTTTGGACATCATAGTCTTGATATCAATAATTCTTGTTTCCTATAATGAGTTAGCTCATGAAAACGTCGAATTGTTGACAAATAATACATTATTATAGGTTACAATGTTTAGTGATTTATGAATATTGTTTGAAAAAATACAACGTGGGTGATTTTTGGGACCATATTGACTTGATATGGTTTTTGAAATTTGTTTACATGATTTTTTTCATTTTTTGTAAAAGAAGATAAATCTACTGATATTTAAATTGTTTAAAATCAGATTTAAAATTTTGTTTAAAAAAATTGAAATCACATTTTTTAAAATGTCTATCTTACCGACAAGAATTTCTTTGGATGAAAATATTCTGATTAGACTCACCTTGGGTCAAGAATGGGAGAAGATTGTAATGGGGTCCTGATTGCAATCAGGTTACACATGGATTTGATAAAAATATGATGATTATTTGGTTTTTTTTATTTTCAATAAATCATAAGTAATTTGTGAAAAATATTATATAATATTTATGAATAAAAGGTGATGAAGGAAAAGTTATTAGGAATTTTGGGTAAGAAAAAGATATTGATGAGGCTTAGTAAGGAAGAGTTATTGCTGAGAATCTGGAAGGAAAATACGTTGATGAGCCTCCATAAACAAAGGTTATTGATGAGTATCATAAAGGACAAGTTATTTATCAGGATCAATAATAAAAATATATTTCTAGTCATGAGGAAGAAAAATAGACCATACAGATGATTTATTACAAAATAAACCACACTAAATTATTCACACTAAAGAAATTATATTGAAGAATTTTTATTGAAGAATTTATACTGAAGAAATTATATTGAAGAAATAGAACTAAAAGAAATCATATTGAAACATTCGCACTGAATAAATTGTACTTATAAATTTGAACTGAATAAATCGTATTGAAAAAATCATAATGGGAATTGTTAATGAATATATCGTAGTGAGATTTCTTAATGAAAAAAGTCATATTACAATTTTTTAGTGAAAAATTATTAAATAGGGTTTCTTAATGAAAAAAAAATCATAATGATAAATCAAAATTGGAATGTGTATTTGTTCGAAAGAATAAATGAATCTAAATGGAATAGATGATCTGAAATTCTAGGAAGGTTAATGAAGTCCAAGAATTACCCGGATTTCAAGGGAAACTGAATGAGTCAAAGAATGGTTGATGATTTATGAAATATTGATGATTCTAGAATGTTGGTGAAGTGGTAAAATCTTTTAAAGGTCTTTCCTAAACAATTCGTTCTTTCCTCTAAAATGAGAAGAACTATTTCTATTTTTTGGTGACATGCATTTCCTGCGAAAGAGGAGATATAAGCTCTTCATTTCTAGGAAGTGAAAAAGGATTTCCGGGTTGTACTTTATTAAATAATATTTTCTATTGGATAGAAGGGGAAATTTTTTATTTAGCTTTGATAATCATATTTATCAAAAAAATCATATTTAGTTGATTATTTTATTATGCTGGATCGAGAATCAGACTGTGTGTTTCATACTTTGGATAGAAGTGGTGTAGATTTGTCTCAACTTTATTTGGATATAGTTATATGTGATTCACACATGTAAGAATCAGTGTGGGATAATTGTAATGGTATGTTCATTCTAGAATTTTCATAATGTTATTTTCATACTTGAATTCTCATACTTGTATTTTCATACTATAATTTTCATTATTGATTTTCATACTGGGATTTTCATACTATGATTTTATTTCTGAGAAAATCAGAATGGGATATCATTAAACATTCCAGGAATTACTTACCACCTTCTGGGTAAGAAAGTTAAAAATTTAATTAAATATTTATAAAAGTTAAATTTGATCAAGAAGCGCCCCTATATTTCTTATATCATTTCGTACTATCTAAATAACATGGTCTATTGTATTGATCATATAGATACACAAGTGTAAGGGTATATCCTACTAATTTAATTCTACATAAAAGGATTCTTTCAAGGGGATTGTGTGGTATTGGATTATTTCCAAACTATACAAAGGAATATCTACTCTTGTTGAATAGTGAGCATTGTAAATTATTGTGTTGTTGTGGCAATGTGTTTGAATTTTTTTCAGTAGAGAATGATATTTTTAACCTGTGGTGATGTTTTTTTCTTAAGAAAGGAAATGTAAAATAAAAATATACCACTGATTCAACCCCTCCACCACTCAGTGAAACATGAATCCTGGTTAGGTAATCTCACAGAACCCAGTCAAGTTCTATGTATTTTATTTTTTAAATTATTATAAATTTAAATTTATATTATCATTCTCTTTCGATGGTTTAAACAAATAGTTCAAGACTTCTATTCCATAATTTCCAATACAGTCCTTGAACCGAAATTTTTAATCCACATAATCCAAACCATAACATGTTTCATTCTACTCGATCAATGCTCCATGACTCAATGTTCTATAATTGAATTCTTACGGTGTAAACTATAATGAAAGTAGGAACACACTGTTTAGGAAATTTAAGGTGGCCTAAGTAACAATTATGTTTTTAAATTGACTTTAAGATTTTTTTTCCAATAACAATTCTATTTTTATAAATCTATGAACCCATGTTAATCACAGGAAATGAAAAAAGACAATTCTCCTACATGGAATGGAATAGGCATGACATGTGGATCTTTTAGAGGGTTCCAACAATGATACATGATCAATGCCACATTCTCTCATCACATTGGGACAATGATGAAAGGTAATCATCAATACTATTGATAATAACATCACAATATAAGTGCTTCACCCAATGGTGGAATCAACTCAACTATAATAGGCGTAATACGAAACAAAAATTCCTTATTAGAGGAAACACGATCTTACTACAAACCTAGTTTTTCTACTCCTATGAATGAATTATAACCGAACCCCATGAATTACTAATCTATTTTATAATGGCTCAAAATATTTTGGAATGAAAATAAAACCCATGATAACACTTTTTGACATCCCGATCAATTTACCAATCAGACGTTCCTTGAACCGGTACACCATATGGCCTCAAGTATGCATCCTCATATGCCAAAGGCTACCTCCTTGTAGCGAGTGCCTATGGTGAATATGTGCGGGAGAAAATCACCTCTGATCAAATTTTCACATCAATAAAATATATATATAAATATAGGAATCATATAAATAATGGAAAAGAAAATAGATATAAGAATAAGTTTCTAATCACTAAATAACCATCAATATAAGACTTAGAAATAGGAAGAATAGAATTATGAGATGAGGAAAAATTGAAAATGAATAAGTTTTCAATTCATGAGTTTTATGAAAAGGTTATTGAGTACAATTTCAATATTGAAGAACAATCTAGTTTTATTGATTTATTTAAAAATCACAAAAAAATAAAAAATAAAAGTTATTAAAGAACATGAAGATAATTTTGGTGTCCTATGATGAAAATTAATGATTAGGATAGAATCATGACTCTTTTCATGATATTGTAAAATCATGTAACTCATGTGACAAAAAAATTGGAAGGTGGAATAGAGAATCAAAAAAATAGAAGTAATAGTCTTATATGAAAATAGAAATCTTTAATTATTGAAATAAAAAAACAGGTTACCACTACATGGATGAAAATTGAATTTGTTATAAATCAAAATTATATATGAACCCAAAGAATAATCATATCAGTAGTGTTGACACATATGAATTCACCTTTCATAATGTTTTTATATTATGAAAAGATGGGACATTCAAAAATTTCATTTTTCATATAGAAAAGGTATCGAAGTGAATAATAGAAAAAAAGGTTGCCTCACAGAGTTAAATATTACAATAATGATTTTTATGGTTAATGATTTTGGTGTGGAGTATTTTGACACATGTATAGATATTTCACATCAACAACATAGATTATTGTGTTGAAGTAAACACAAACTGGTCATAAGAGTCATCTTAAGGAATCATTGAATGATATGAAAATTCAAAATTGATTATTATCTCTTTAAGAAGTCTTTGGTGTATCACAATATAAAGAATATCAAGAAATTTTTTTACCTTGAGTATAAATCTAATGTCATAAATGAAAAAGAAAATACATGAGATTAAAGAATTTATATATATTTCTTTAAAAGCATGATATCATACTAGAATATGAATCATATATAATGGATGCATATCCCATATGATAGGGAATAAGTATTTGGTGACAAGGATTATTTTTGAAAACAATGGTGTCATTATATTTAGAAATGAAATATCCTTGAATATTATTAACTCAGTAAAATCCATGTTCAGAGGAAAAGAGATGAAATGTTCCAATGTATTGGATACTGAAAGTATCAATGATAGCATACATTGCATCAATTAACTTTGAGACTCTAGAATTGTTAACATTTTTACCAAGAAGTTTTGTATCATCAATGGAAAATAAGATTTATTTAATTTTTTGGGAAGGGGAATGAAGAGGAATATTTACCTTGTAAGTGGATAATAAGATATATGGTTTATATCTATGAATAAAATATATATATATATTCTGGAATGAATGTCAATACAAATTATTCCAACATTATTTGGAAGATCAGGTGAAATACCACATTGCTCATAACCTCCCCAATCTATCATATGATCTTACATGTGTGATTCTTCTAATAGGGAAAGATCATTCAAAATACATAGAAGGTAAAAGAACATTTTTCAACAATATTTATTTAACAATTTCATGATGATATGTGTGAACCTATATAAAAATAATCTGATGATGAGAAATGGTAGTATATTATTTTCAATTATGGTTTCAACATGATGGAAATCATATTTTTCATTTTTGATATGTCTGAGGTGCTTAGTTACATAAAAAAGTATTATAGGGATATTGAAATTTTTATTGGATAAAATATTGAGATGTTTCAAACTGATAATAGTAAAAATTCATAAACTTTTATATATAGTATTCTCTTGGGAAACATGGGATAATACACCAAGATAAAATAGTTTTAACTCCATATAAAAATGTATTTTTTAATAAGAGGAATCAAATAATAAGAAAAATGTACTAAAAATTTAATATTCAAAATAATATACTAGAGATATTTTGGAAGGTTTTAGTAATAATATTTTTCTATATATCCAATAGATCTTTTGATTAAAAAAAGAAAATTCTCCACACGATCTATGGTACATAAGGAAGATAATGTTGAAATAATTTAAAATATTTGTAAGATTGTTGTTTTATTCTCAATAAGGAGAGTTATAGGAAGTTTTAATCTCATATAATTGAGGAGATATTCCATAGATACTCATGTAATGTAATACCATATAAATGATTCAACAAGAGACATGGAATTTTTGATGAATGAAATGATGTCACCGTATTATAAAATGAATAGAATCTTCAAAATTACAGTGAACAATTTCTTAATGGTGATGAGGAGACAAGTGATTTTGGGGGAGTAAAATTAGAAAAGGATTATTCATAAGTGTATACTGAGTATTATTAGGATGAATTTAGACTTGTATTTTCATAAAAGATAAATAACCAAAGAGAAATTGAAAAATTGAATATCATCATTGAGTAGACATCGCTAGTGAAAACATGGTGAATAGCGTATCTGTAAAAAATAATTTTTATATCAAGTAGATCAAAACATTTCCAAATAATAATATATAGGTGATTAATAGTACTAGGTTATGAATGAATAGGTTTAAAAAATTAAGAAGAATCAGACATAGGAATTTTTTTTAGGTTGAGAGATAAAGAATATTATTGGGATCACATGGGTCTATGAGACAAAATTAAATTAATACGTAATTTTAATTTGAATCAATGAACAACTTGTGTGCGTGAGATACTACTAGAATTTGAGAATAAATATTTATGAAACACATTCACTTGTTCCATGGAAAGAGACAATTTTTTTATTATTTTCAATAATTCTTTAGTAGAAATTCAATGTTTTCTAGATGTGCATCATGTCAGATTTTCTAAATGGTGTCTTGGAAGAAGAGGTGTCATAGAAAATCACGGTAGAATATTTTCTTAAAACACTATATCAAGGATTGATAGATATTAAAGGTGTTATATGGGTTTAAGAAAGAACCTAGATCATGGTATTTGAGAATAGATTACTTTCTGAAGAAGGTCTATTTTCTATATGGTGAAGTTGATTAAGATATCTATTTTAATACTGAGAGTGATCAAATTATGATGGTGATGGTATATGTCTATGAAATGATATTTTGTTTATTATATTAAGTGTAGTAAAAAATTTTCATATAATTCCTGAAAAATGAGTTTTAAATGTTAATGATTGTAAAACTGGCCATTTTCTTTGATTTATTGGCGACTTAATAAAGGAATGAAAAGTTCATTTCTTAATAAAAATATGAAAAGGAGTTTCCAAAAAGGCTTGTAATTCAAAATTCCAAGACAATTAATACATGGGTTGTAACCAAAAGTAGACTATCATGATATCATTAAGGAAAAGTTTTTAATGTAATAGAATACTAGAAAATCATTGACTAAATATTGTACTTAAAAATGACAAGAACTAATATTGTTTTTTCCACATGACAAGTGAAAAGGTATCGGTTCAATCCCAAATAAAAACACGTACATTCAATGAAAATAATAGTTCATTATATCTAGATAATAGTGGATTTTAGTTTACTGTACAATGAAAAATATCATCTACAGTTATTAGGCCATACAGATATAGATTTGAATGGTCTAATATATGATAAGAAATCAATATCAGCTGGTGCATTCTATCTTGGATGATTGTGCATTTCTTATATAACAATGAAAAAATATTTCATTTCATTTATAACTATTAAAATGTAATATATTGTAGATACTCAAACATTAAAATAGTTATTGTAGATGAACCAGTATCTTTAACATATGGTAGTTGAAGGGAATTATCATATTAGATTCCATTTGGATAATTCAAGTGATATAAAGCATAGAAAAAATATAGTAATTTACTCATGGATGAAGAATGTTTTAATCAAGTATATTTTGAATATAAAATGTGTATCATGGACATATGATATTGGATAATGTGACTAAAAAACTTTTGGTTGTAGATATTCTTATGATGTCTAGACCCAAAGAATTATTTTAATCTAATAGGATGGATCTTAGAGTCCAGTCAACTCCATATTCTTGAATGAGTGTATTAACGGGAACCCTCTCCCTTAGGTATGATGTGTTTTTCCATTTTCACTTATATAGTTCTATAAAGGTTTTTATAAAGTATTGGATTGACCTTCTGGTTGATTAAAAAATTGGATAGGTTGTGTTCAAGAAATGATTGTAAAAGAAACACGTGATAAGAGAAATATGGAATGATATAAAAAGTTGAATTTTAAATTTGATGCTATGGAAGATTTTTTTTCAATGTTATTATATCATTTTTTTCTAATCTATTGGTTTCATTATTAAAGCAGTTTCCCAGTGGGATTGATGTGGGGTTGAGAAAGTGGTCTGATGAAGTGTCATCATTCTCCTTTTGAAACCAATTAAATGGTTCCACTGGAAAACTAATGCTTTTCAAAATTATGTTTTGAGAATGAAGTGACTGAATGATGAAAATTTCATGATATTCTTGTTTCTCATACCGATCTAGAATCATTTTTTATTAGAGTGTGTGTTTATTGAACTCTATATGTAATTTTTAAAAGATAATTATGTTAGAAGATGGAAGAGTGAAATATATCATCAATAAGATAGAAATAAAGGTTTTATCATTATATTAAATGGTTTAGAGTTATAAAAAAATTAAAATGGGGATATTGTTGGGGAAATATTTCACCAGGTGACATTGTATTGTTTTTATAGAAGATTGTGTTTGTTGACAAATCATGTTGAGAAGGTTATTTGTTTATTTCCAGTGCACATTATGACTAGGTATTTTAAAAAATATTCAAGATAGAGGTATATATTCATTGGAAGTGGATAGAATAGTTTCATGTACAAGTTGATTCTCTTTAACTGTCTTTTCCAAATTTTTATGGTCTACAATATAAGGGAATTGAAACCTTTTATGAAATATTGATTTAATAGAATACCAATTAGAAATATCGAAAAATAATAGAAATCATGAAAAATTTAATGTTTTGTGAAATATAGGTGATCCATTGAATTTTTTGTTCTGAAATATGGTTTGTTTCACAAATATGATAAGTTATTTGAAGAAACCATGTTTTTCCAAATATCACATAGATGGAGGTGTTTTATAAAGAATTTTAGTTTTTTAAACATATAGAAGAGTTTTGTGAAAAGGTAGTGGCGAGAAATAACATTTTTAAAAGGGGTGGAAATGCCTATAAATAAGTAGCTACCCCCTCCTTGAAAAACCTAAAAGACATAACAATGATCTAAAGGCTCATAATTTTTGAAGGTATTTCAAAACATATTTTATTATATAAAGGATTCATAAGAACATTAGTTGCATTAAGAATGGAATATTCACAGATGATTATGTACTTTCATGAATGAATGGATTTTCATGAATGAATAATGTTTTTTTGAATTTTTTTGTTTCATAAAAGAGATTATGTTTTATATAGAATTGGATGGTTTTGAAAAACATGACATAGGGATTTGTTATGGGGAATCATACGTGAACAAAAAATATTTTCCTATAAAATATATTGTAATGATGTGTTAATAAATTTGTTGATTGTAGTGATTATTGATGCACTAAATGATGTGTAAAAAATGTTTATTCAACTGTTCAAAAGAATAATCATATAATTGAGGATTGATCATGCATCAGTTGGGAGAGAATTGATCTTTCAATTTTTGAATGGTATTAAAGTTGGAGAGATAGTGATTAGTCTCTAAACATTGTAAAAATAGTTCACTTTAGTGTATTTGGTACATATGTACATATCATTATGTATGATCATTGGAAATATCCCAGTGCAGGTGAACTATGTAAAATTTGTGTGTCTCAATCATGTTTTCATTTATCCTCACACATTGATATGGAAATACCAAGAATATTTTTTAAAAAAAAAACTAACATGATAAAATGTTCATTTGTTTTAATGTTTCATACCCTGATTCAACACCTACCCACTCAAAGTATTTATCCTAGTTGGGATAACATAATGAAATGGACTGAATCCAATTTAGTAAGGTATTTTTAAGATAAGATAGTCTTTTGAGTTAACTATATATGGTAATGGATATGATGGAATGGGGAGTAAACCAAAGACACTATGATATTCTTGATAGTGATAGTTGACTAATAATGTTATTTTATATGCTTTTTTATACACTAAAAACTCACATATTATTCAAATAATATGTTCTAATTACTCATGATTAATTATTGATGATTGCATACTCGTATGAATTATGTCTTTTCATTGATAAAAAATTATATCATGTTTCATGATTAAGGTGTATGAAAAGATGGGTATTATTTTATAATGTTATTATCATGTTATCACACATTTCTTATTAACATATACTCACTTATAATCATTTATTGATATATATTATGTTTACTCATACTGACTATATTATCTCTCTCATTCTTATGTTTCCCTTATGTGGGATATGTAGAATTTTTTATGTATATTATATCTAAAATTGGTGTGGGATGTCAATATTCCACTAAAAAGATATATTACTTATGTACAATTATTTGTTTTCTCTATAGTTTTTACAGAATGGTTTAATAATTTTTAGAAACTGTAATGAGGTACCATTAATGAGAACCCTCAGGATAAGAATAAGTATAAGATAACATCCTAAAATTTTCATAAGGTATAGATTATGTTGTTAACCTATAAATAAATGCATGTCTTGATCCTACAAGTGGGAATGGTTTTGGAATAGATGTATTTAGGAGTAATAACCATGAAATTATTTGGATGAGTATTTATCAACCATAATTATATTACATGGAGAATGGGCCCTTAATAAATCTCAATTTTGACTCTCTTTTGGATATTCATAGGTTAAATCACATTTTCTTTATGAATCATTATGAAGAATTTGAATTGAAAATTGGCATGGATTACTTATGTTAAATGTAAGGTATCATATGATGAATATATTATTTCATGGTTTAGAAATACTATAATGTATTTCTCATGAATATGTCATTTATCATTATCATTTCTCACTAATGATCCTGGTTTTATTTAATGGTTGGAACAAAGTGTTGGATCGATATATAGATGTATATGTATATTAGATGGAACAATACAAGAGAGGGGGTGAATTGTAGGTTTAAAAATATTGTGTTTAAACACTTTAAGAAATACAATTCACAATAGATACAGTTAACCACAATTATATTGAGTATAAAGGTATGATATGATGCAATACTATAATATGTGTAAAGCAATTATATTCAAAATGAATACAATAATCAGAGTAATAAAATAATGAAGGATTATACCATAAAGTGTATAGAATCAATCGATAAGATATATAACAGAATGATTGCAATTGAAACAATTAAAAATGAATATGAAATGAATAAAAGAAACAAAATAATTCCCTTTCTAATACAATCAGTTGCGGAAATGTAAAAGTTTTACAATTCTTTTAACCTAAAGAGAAAGGTATCCTTTTACCTAGGATAAGAAGACTGTCTTACCACCACCATGGTATGCCCTTGATACGATGATCGGTACGTCTGTCTTTATATCCCCACATGCCCTCGATACGATGATCAGCGTGACTCTCTTTCCATCCTCGCAAGCCTTCTATTTTGCAGGTAATCAGAACCTATGTCTGTCAAACAATTTAAATCCCTCAATATGAAGATCGGTAGCATCGTCTTCCTATCCTCAGCAGCCCTCAATCATTATAACCTGACCAGTTGCACAAACCATAACAAAGCACTTATTGAAATATGAAAACTAAGAACGATCCGTTCACATTTTGTAATTTAAAGGATTTTACACGAAGCAAGAGAGAAGTCAGAGTGTCTCTCTCTAGAACTTGATAGTTGCAAAGAATGATCAAAGTCTTTCAGTTGTTCTTCTTAGCTTCAAATGACCTCCTATTTATTGGTATCGGGTTCCAACGGTCACATATCCTCCAACGGTCATATTTCATCGGAAAACTCAGAGGGACTTGGACACCTATCATTATAACGGTCATATTGAAACAAAGTGCACAACATCGTTTTGATTAGTTTATAACTAACTCCACGAAATTGTTTTGGTGAAAACAAAAGATATATGAACATGATAAACATTAGTACGATTGATATGTGTAGATAAATGATAAAAAAATCATGTGATAAAAATATGAGTATTATAAGTATTAATTAGTGTAATGTATTGATATGATACAAAGTGATTATGATTCAAAAATTTCAGTACGATCTACAGAGTCAGTAAGATTGACAGTGTCAGTACGATTGATAGAGTCAGAACGATTGATAGAGCCAGTACGAGTGATAGAGTCAGTATTATTGTGCGAGTTAGTACGATTGATAGAGTCAGTACGATAAACATATTAAGTACGATAAACATATTTAGTACGATAAGTATATATGAATACATTTGTGATTTCCAAAACAAGACATAAAATTCAAAAGGGAACTTTTGACTCAACAATCTCCCACTTTTGGAAAGAGCAAAACATAAAGTAAAAACAAAAAAAACTCATCTCCCCCTAAGTTATTGGAAACACTTCTGAATAAGAAATTTAATACAAATAACTCCCCCTTATTCTTGTATTTTCCTAAGGATTTTATTCCTAAATTTTCTGTAACACCCCAAACTTCCACGGTACGTTTCCCTTCGAATAATCGATAGCGTGTGTTGTACGCAACCTCGAGTTCTAACACACACCACAACTAATTAAACTAGCCGTTGTGAATAGTAATACCTACTTTTTGAAATCATATATATTTTATATTTCAAAATGGACTTCATTTTTGGATTCGGAATATTGAAATTAGCCTAGGGTGAAATTTTGGTACTTTTCGGATAACTTTTATATTTTGATGAATAGTGAAAATTACTAAATTTTAATCAAAAACAACTTTTTTAATCAAAATAATTAATAGTGATAAATTGTGAATTTGAGTGGTTTTAAAGTATATTTAGAATATATTTTTACCATTTAATATAATGTTGGTCATTGGACATAATTTTACAATTAAACCGAACATAAACAAGTGTCAATCTTTTTATAGTTATTATCTCTTAAAAACACGCTTTTTGTTTTGACAGCGGGAATTAATTTTAAATTAATTTCTGCCACTTCTGTGTTTTGAATTTAGGAAAATGGATTCCATATTTGGAATCAGGATGTTCAAATTGTGTAAATAGGTAACTTTTATTTTTAGACATTTTGAATAATTACTGCGGTAAATATTTTATTTACCATGGTTAAAGGGTAAATCCGGTAAATAAGGGTTAAAAAAATAATATTATAATAATACTAAATTACCCTAAAACGTTACTTAACCCTATTGGCTGATACATGGTCGACGATGGGCATCTTTGGGTCTGTTTTGGGACCCCATGGATCCACTTGTAAGTGATAATGACACATTATATTAATAAAGTTAAAATAAAAATAAAAATGGCATAAGCTTACATCTTTTAGAAGAACAATTTTTACATAGGGTTATACATGTTGGATTTTCGATTATAAATATTCATTAGAAATATAAAAAGATTTCCTACATAATGATATTTTATTTATAATTTTTAGACATCAAATAATTTAAATTATTAATGACACAATAATGATGCAATGTTTACCTCATTAATAAATCATTTAAATAAATAAAATTATAATGATTAAAATATTATCTAAAACCTGTCCAATTCTTATTGGTTGATGTTATTTAGAATATTAGTCATCTTATCTTCGACCTCAATGATTTTTGGACCATTATAAACCGAATATAATTATATTATAAAGTAATACTTTCACTCTTTCCTAAAGAGCCCCTCTTCTCCCTTATAAAAGGAGACCACTTCTACTCATTCCTCACACCTCTCAAGCCACTTGGCTCGTCCAAACTCTGCCCAACTAAGCTCCCCACATCCCTCTCCTCCTTCTTGAAGCTTCCCCTTAGGCAGAAAGCATTTCAACAAGTCCTTTGGTTCTAACCAAAGTGAGTTACCTAAATTAAAGGTAACGATTTCTCTTAAATTATTTTCATTTATTTTGCTTCTCCAACCCCAAACTCTTTTTATTTCCTTTCTTTTGTAACAACACCAGTATCCTCAATATACTAGGATGTTGTTATAATATGGATTCAAACTACACATACACACAACTCCATCTAATGGATGATGAACATAATGTTTCTGTGGATGGAAAACTAACGCCTCACGAAACGATGATTGTTCAAATACATCTTACCGCCTCTCATGGTGGCCATTATGATGGCACTGTAATTAAATATGATATTAATGATATATATTTTATATATAAGCTTCTGTAATTCCATTTTATTTCATACCATTATTCGTTTCATGTTGTATATACATACGATAATTTCATTTGAGGAAGTGCGGACTACCGCCCCCTTAAAATGATATGACTCGTTCATACCACACATGGAACGTATAAAGGATGGTGTTAATGAACTTAAGTAACATGTATAAAATATTATATTATACTGGAATAGTAATATACCTATGTATCATTGGTATTCGATTCTTTTAAAATAAAAATTAAATGGAAGTAGCGTTCGTGCGTACGTACGGACTACCGTCTCCACGAACGCGATGAGATTCATTTTCCATCGTATCCATTAAAGTATAATTATCATTTGATGATTTAAAAATGATGTTTAAAGACTTGATACCATTCTGGATTTGAATAATATACAACTTATCCTTTACAAACATGGCTTATGTAACAAAACATATAAAAGAAAATGAGTAAGTTAACACCCGAAACGACGATAATTTTAAGATATTATTATCAAATCAGTATTAAAAGATCATATATGATATCATATTAATGTATATGATTCTTGTATAATTCATTAACAATTATTTCACTATTATACAGGAGGTTAACCTACCCCAACCAAGGAAAAGTACAAGGTAAGGGTTATTTCACAATATCTTCATTATCCGAGGTTGTTTATACGTAATAATCTACTGGGATATCTTTATCATCCACATCCATGTTTCTTAAAAATGTATTTCAAAACATTTTTACTATTTACAAGAATATGGGTTAAAGTCATTTATACCCTTGTTTTACTTTTTATAAGAGGTTTATAAAGGAATCTTTCCGTCGTTTTCGAAACAAGGTCCTTTTTAACCTTTTCGACAGAATTGAGGTAAGAATGTTTTTTTTAATTTATACGGCGGGTGCGGTTATTTTACGCCGTTATAAAATCTTCAAAGCTTCCCTTACAAGCTTATAAGAATATTTTCAAAGAAAATGTTTTGTTTTATATGGATCTTAAATGATTTCAAAATAAAAGGAGATATTTCTTTTAAAAGAATTTTGATTTCATCTATGTCAACATTCTTTGATGGATTTTAAGATTATTTGAAGTTGATTTATTATGATACAAAACTTCTATATTGTATTGAAGGTTTTGTGATATGTTTGACTGTGGATGTACTATTTTATACCATTCATAGTTTATAGTGAAAGTATTGACATTTCGTATGCTAGTTTTAATACGAATGTTTATGTTATGTTTAAACCTTTTCATATGGGAATGCATTGGACTTAATAAGTGACGGGTGGAGCCCGCTATAGCTCCTCGATGCATCGGTAGGTCTCATGAGACAAACTAGTGTCTTGGAACAAGGCCTTGACAAAATCTTATTTGTAGTCTTGGCACGAGGCCTTGGCTATGTGGTTATGATAGTCTGGCATTATGCATTCCAACATTATGAAAGTGGTTATTGATTTTTGCATGTGATTATTCGATTAGTAGAATATCCATGTGAATAAGTAAATGGCATTATTTCATTTTATTTATGCCATACCATGTTGAAAGTTCATATTTAAAAGGCTTTTGTTTTAGTTATACATTTCCTTAAATGTTTATTCTTATTTATGAAAGTTTCCGCTATATTGTTATCCTTACTGGGCATTTGAGCTCACCCCTTTTTTATGTTTTATTTTTCCCAGGATGTGAAGAAGTAAGTTATGAATGACCTTCAGGGATTTTATGAGGGGTTAATAGTGTGGATTGTGGAAACATTATGTTGTTGTAGTAGTTTTTCATTTTATGATGTAATGTAAAACTTATGAATATATCTAGTGTTTCCAAGGCTTCTAAACCAATCGGTCTTTCGAGATTTGATCTTTCTTGTGATCATGCCAATGTTACGAAGTAATGCACCGACTCTGGGTAGCTGGGGTCGGGGCGTTACAGTTGGTATCAGAGGAAGTTTAGTACAAACCTTGGAAGCTAGATTTAGATAAACTCTGATTAGAGCACGTAGACCTAAGATGAACTTTGAGGATTAGTATAGAAGAACTTCCTAGAATTTTGGTATTGTAGAGATTTTGTGAGTTTTCCGAGCAATACATCCCTGTCTGGATACGAGCAGGTAGAGGCGGCTCTGGCACAGATGTACCTAGGGGTAAAACCCGAAAACACCGCTTTGAGCTAGACTCGAACGGGAACTGGTGCACGACAACGGGCCTTGCTGCACTTTTGGTTACGACACTCCCGAGGGATATACTTAGGATAACTCTCATTTTCTTTACAAATAATTATGAAGGGTTTATGAGTATATACTTCCTCAAAGAAATTTTTTTTATGATTATGGATTATATCCATAAATAGTTCAATTTATGTTAAGTATGGGATTATGTATTTTGATTCATAAACTGATCTAGTTTATGCCATTGTTTAGAAATGGCGCCTAGTGGAAGAAATGGAAACCGTATCAATGCACGCACTCCATGTAGGGATTGCCCTCCTGCTCAAGATAATTATAGTGGGGATGGTGATGCAACTGGTGCCGATCAGCTAATCACCATACTGGGACAACTTACTCAGGTTATGAATAATAACCTTACCCATATGGAACACCCCGATCCGCAGCGGGGAGGATCAATGTTAGATTGATTCATGAGGAAACAACCACCAACTTTCAACGGGAATACAAATCCATTAGTAGCTGAGCAATGGATATTTTCCCTAGAGAAAATATTTCAGGCTTTAGGGAGCAGTGAAAGGGAAAAAGTTATCATGGAAGTTTACCGCCTCACTGGAGATGCTGATCAATGGTGGTCATTGATTCAAAACATGAAGGAAGATGATGAAGTATCAAATATGGAATGGAGGGAGTTCAAAGATCTGTTTTTAGAAAAATACTTCCCTCGCGACCATCGAGCGGATATGGAAAGGCAATTTCTAAGTCTGAGACAAAAGGAGGATGATAATGTCACAAAGTATGAGGCTAACTTTACAAGGTTAGCGAGGTACGCTGGTGATTATATTCGTAACCCAAGAAGTAAGATTGATCGTTTCTTTGATGGGTTAAAACCATTTCTCCGTCGAGCATTTGTCTCACAATACTTTTCATCGTACGAAGACATTGTCTCATGTGCTATCAAGACCGAAAAGGAATTCTCTAAGTCTTATGACTTTAAAGCGAAGCAAGAGAAGAAGAGACCTGCTGATCAATCTGGGAATGGAAATAAGGGGAAGAAGGGAAAGGTTGAATATCCATCTTGTGGTAAATGCGGGAAGAAACACCCCGGTGCTTGCCTGAAGGGAATGGGAGTCTGTTACAAGTGTGGTGAAAAAGGCCACCAAGCTCATGATTGCAAGGGGAAGAAGGAAGCTACCAACGTTCAGTGCTACAATTGCAGGGAGATGGGGAATTATGCAAATGCATGTCCTAAGCGTCAGAAGAACTTACCTCAGAAAAGGCCAAGGGATCAAGGCCAGGATTATGCTATCACTACTGCTGAGGTAGAAGCTCCGAAAGACGTGGTGGTAGGTAATTTAATGGTTTCCTCAAGTTTAGCAAATGCATTATTTGATTCTGGATCATCGCATTGTTTCATATCTTCCCAGTTTGCTAAGAAAATTAGATATTTCCAATTTGATTTAATAAGGGAGTTGTCAGTTAAAACTCCTAAGGGAAGTATCGTTGCAACAAAGTTTTGTGAATCAGTCCCCATTAGAGCACATAAATTTTCATTATCTGCTGATTTCATCGTCATACCTATGATTGAGTTTGATATAATCCTCGGTATGGACTGGCTTTCGGACTATGATGCGAAGATTTATTGTAAGAAGAAAGAGGTTACGATTCTTGATGATAATGATAAGGAGGACCTTATTTTTAGAGCAGAATCATCACCACCTAATTCTTATTTAGATCCACCCCCAGTAGCTCAACTTAATTCAATTATTGGGGAGGAAGAGAATGAAATAACTGTCGGTGAGGAAAGGAATGTTCAAATAGAGGATGTACCTATTGTGAAAGAATTTGTAGATGTATTTCCGGAAGATTTACCTGGACATCCTCCAGAACGAGAAGTTGAGTTTTCTATTGATTTGATTCCTGGATCAAGGCCTATATCTAAGACCCCTTATAGAATGGCCACTTTTGAGTTAGTCGAACTAAAGAAACAACTATAGGAATTGAGTAATAAGGGATTTATTCGCCCTAGTGTTTCTCCATGGGGATCCCCTGTTCTTTTTGTTAAAAAGAAAGATGGATCTATGAGGATATGTATCGACTACAGGGAGATCAATGCTATAACGATAAAGAACAAGTATCCCCTACCTCATATTGATGATTTATTTGACCAACTGCATGGAGCTCAATACTTTTCAAAGATTGACCTTCGATATGGATACCATCAGTTGTGTGTAAAGAAGGAAGACATTCCGAAGACAGCATTTCGAACCAGGTACGGGCATTACAAGTTTACTGTAATGCCGTTTGGATTGACTAATGCACCCTCTGTATTCATGGATCTGATGAATAGAGTTTTCAAGGAGTATCTTGATGAATTTGTGGTGGTATTTATTGATGATATCTTGGTATACTCCAAAACCTACGAAGATCATGAAAATCACTTGCGCATTATCTTGAAGACTCTGAGGAGGCATGAATTATATGGGAAGTTTAGCAAGTGTGAATTCTGGCTTCAGGAGATTTCTTTTCTTGGCCATATTGTCTCTCACTACAGAAAAACCGCCATTTCGCGGCGGTTTTTTAGCGGCGGTTTTTAAAACCGCCGCTAAAAAAAAATCTGGGTGGCGTTTCGCGGCGGTTTAAAAACCGCCGCTACAAAACCGCCGGGAAACGGCAAATTTTTTTTTTTTTTTTTTTTAAAAAAAATTTAATTTTTTCGGCGATTAGCGGGGGTTTTTTAAAAAACCGCCGCGAAATGAAATGAAAAAAATAAAAAAAATAAAAAAAACTAATATATTGTTATATAAATACATTTATATTGATATAAAAATAATATATATATTATAAATATGTTTTAGATAAATATAAATAGACTACTACATTTAATATATAAGAAATTTAGTGAAAATGGCTTCAAAATATTTTTAAAAAATATTATTAATTAATAATTGTCTATTTATTATCGATTAAAAAACATTTAATAACAATTTGAAGGGTAAAAAAAATTAAAAAAAGATCCAAAACATGTTGAAAACGGAACTCAAACTTCAAACGGCCATAACTTTTGATCCGGGTGTCCGTTTGAGCTCTACCACATATCAAATCGAAGCCTGCGACGAGCACTACGTCGCTGTGACTCGGGCTAGCCCAGTCAAGGGTTTTTCGACCCCAAAAAAGGCCTAGAATGCCTCCAAAACTGAGTTTTTAGCCGGGGCACCCCGATTTTTCAAAATTCAAACAGGTATAACTTCCGATCCGGATGTCCGTTAGGCCTGTACCACATATCATATCGTAGATTGTTTCATTTTCTTCGATTTGACTGGTTGTGGCGTTAAAACAGGATTCTAGATTATATGTTATGGTTGTTTTAACATTATATGGCTTTTCAAATACACACATTTAGTATGTATTATTTATTATCTATTATTTATTGTTTAAAATTAATTATTTACAATTAATTATTTATTATTTATTATTTATTTATTATTTATTATTTATTTATATTTATTATTTATCATTTATCATTTATTATTTATTATTTATTATTTATTTACTATTTATTATTTATTTACTATTTATTATTTATTATTTATTATCTATTATTATTTATTATTTATTATTATTTATTATTATTTATTATTATTTATTATTATTTATTATTTATTATTTATTATTTATTATTATTTATTATTTAATATTATTTATTATTTATTATTCTTTATTATTTATTATTTATTATTTATTATTCTTTATTATTATTTATTTATTATTTATTATTTATTATTTATTATTATTTAATATTATTTATTATTTATTATTCTTTATTATTTATTATTTATTATTTATGATTATTTATTTATTATTTATTATTTATTTATGATTTATTATTTATGATTTATGATTTATTATTATTTATAATTTATAATTTATAATTTATAATTTATAATTTATAATTTATTATTTATAATTTATTATTTATTATTTATTATGTATTATTTATTATCTATTATTATTTATTATTATTTAATATTATTTATTATTATTTATTATTTATTATTATTTATTATTTATTATATATTATTATTTATTTATTATTTATTATTTATTATTTATTATCTATTATTATTTATTATTATTTATTATTATTTATTATTTATTATTTATTATTATTTAATATTATTTAATATTATTTATTATTTATTATTTATTATTTATAATTTATTATTTATTATTTATAATTGATTATTTATTATTTATTATTTATTATGTTTTATTTATTATCTATTATTATTTATTATTATTTAATATTATTTATTATTATTTATTATTTATTATTATTTATTATTTATTATTTATTATTATTTATTTATTATTTATTATTTATTATTTATTATCTATTATTATTTATTATTGTTTATTATTATTTATTATTTATTATTTAATATTATTTAATATTATTTAATATTATTTAATATTATTTATTATTTATTATTTATTATTTATAATTCATTATTTATTATTTATTATTTATTATTTATTATTTATTATGTATTATTTATTATCTATTATTATTTATTATTATTTAATATTATTTATTATTTATTATTTATTATTATTTATTATATATTATTTATTATTATTTATTATTTATTATTTATTATTTATTATTTATTATTTATTATTTATTATTATTTATTATTTATTTATTATTTACGATTTATTATTTATTATTATTTATTTATTATTTATTATTTATTATCTATTATCTATTATTATTTATTATTATTTATTATTTATTATTTATTATTATTTAATATTATTTAATATTATTTATTATTTATTATTTATTATTTATTATTTATTATTTATTATTTATTATTTATTATTTATTATTTGTTATTTCTTATTTATTATTTATTATTTATTATTATTTTTTATTTATTATTTATTATTTATTATTATTTATTATTTATTATCTATTATTTATTATTTATTATTTATTATTTATTATTATTTAATATTATTTATTATTTATTATTCTTTATTATTTATTATTTATTATTTATTATTATTTATTATTTATTTATTATTTACGATTTATTATTTATTATTATTTATTTATTATTTATTATTTATTATCTATTATTATTTATTATTATTTATTATTATTTATTATTTATTATTTAAAATAATTTAATATTATTTAATATTATTTATTATTTATTATTTATTATTTATTATTTATTATTTATTATTTATTATTTATTATTTATTATTTATTATTTATTATTTATTATTTATTATTATTTATTATTTATTATCTATTAGTTATGTATTATTTGTTTTTTCAATTAATATATATAAGTATATTAAATTCTGTTTATTAACCACATGGCGGGCTTGCTGGAGTGGTAAAGTCTTTGAATAATAAGCAAGAGGTCAGAGGTTCAAATCTCACCAGACGCAGATTTTATTTATATTGCATGGGCATGTGCATGGGCAGCTGCATGGGCATGTGCATGCATGCATGGATAAAGTAATACGAAATTAAATAAAATAAAAGTGAATTAGATAAAATAAAAAGGAAATAAATAAAAAACGCAATAAATAAATAAAAAACGCAATAAATAAATAAAAAACGCAATAAATAAATAGAAAACGAAATAAATAAATGATAAACGGAATAAATAAATAATAAACGAAATAAATAAATAATAAACGAAATAAATAAATAATAAACGAAATAAATAAATAATAAACGAAATAAATAAATAATAAACGAAATAAATAAATAATAAACGAAATAAATAAATAATAAACGAAATAAATAAATAATAAACGAAATAAATAAATAATAAACGAAATAAATCAATAATAAACGAAATAAATCAATAATAAACGAAATAAATAAATAATAAACGAAATAAATAAATAATAAACGAAATAAATAATAAACGAAATAAATAAATAATAATAATAAAATAAACAAATAATAAAAAAAATCAAAAAAATCAAAAAAAAAATTAAAAAAAAAATAAAAATAAAAAAATAAAAATAAAATTAAATTAGCGGCGGTTTAAACCGCCGCTAAAAAACCGCCGCGAAACGTTCCGGCGGTTTTTGAAAACCGCCGCGAATAGTTTCCCGACGCCACATTTAGCGGCGGTTTTGAAAACCGCCGCCAATCCTTTTAGCGGCGGTTTAAACCGCCGCGAAACGCAAAAAAAACCGCCTCTAAATGCTTATTTTGACGTAGTGTCTAAAGATGGAATCTCTGTTGATCCTTCTAAGACCAAGGCAATCCAAGAATGGCCAGCACCTACGAGTATAACTGAGGTACGTAGTTTTATTGGCTTGGCAGGTTATTATCGACGTTTCGTCCAGAATTTTGCCCGATTGGCTAACCCATTAACGAAGCTCGCACGTAAAGGGGTTAAATTTGTTTGGACAAAAGAGTGTGAAGAATGTTTCTAAGAACTGAAGAGAAGATTAGTCAATGCTCCTATATTGACTCTACCATCGGGGAATGATGGGTTCGTTATTTATAGTGATGCATCGAAGAAAGGACTTGGCTGTGTCCTTATGCAGAATGATAGAGTTATTGCCTATGCATCACGACAGTTGAAAATTCATGAAGAAAACTATCCTACTCTTGATCTTGAGTTAGCAGCTGTGATCTTTGCTTTGAAGATATGGAGGCACTACCTCTATGGTGAAAAATGTGAGATTTATACTGATCACAAGAGTTTGAAGTATATTTTCTCACAAAAAGAACTCAACATGAGGCAAAGGAGATGTCATGAATTACTCAAGGACTATGATTGTACGATACACTACCACCCGGGGAAGGCAAACAAGGTGGCAGATGCTTTGAGTAGAAAAGACCATGGAGTTCTGAACATGATGAGAATTGAAAGGGATCCAATTTTCATGGATCTAGTGAAGATGGACATGGGAATAACCAGGGAAGGTGAAACATCAATGCTTTTTCAAATGGTTGCCAAACCATCTTTACTAGAAAAAATTAAGAGTTCTCAGACCAATGATGAAGAATTTCAGAAGAAGATTAAATCTTTGAATGATGGGAGATTGAGAGACTTTGTGTATGAAGATGGAATTTTGATATTAGGGAAGAGACTTTGTGTTCCCAATATACCTGATCTAAAAAGGGAATTGCTGGATGATGCTCATAGTTCCAATTTCTCTATAAACCCTGGGAGCACCAAAATGTATAGAGATTTGAAGGAACATTTTTGGTGGGACAACATGAAGAGGGATATTGCTGATTTTGTGTCAAGATGTATGGTTTTTCAACAAGTGAAAGCTGGAAGGCAACAGCCTGGAGGAGTCATGCAACCTCTTCCCATACCGGAGTGGAAATGGGACAATATTACGATGGACTTTGTCATGGGGCTACCAAAGACTCCTAGAAGGAACGATGCAATATGGGTTATTGTTGATCGTCTTACCAAGTCAGCACATTTTCTTGCTATAAGAGAAGATCTACCCCTGGAACGTCTAGCAAGACTATACATTAATGAAGTTGTGAGACTTCATGGAGTACCCCTATCGATTGTTTCTGATCGTGATCCCCGTTTTACTTCAAGATTTTGGAAAAGTCTTCAGAAATCCCTGGATACTGAACTTCATTTGAGCACTGCTTACCACCCTCAGACAGACGGACAATCATAACAGACTATTCAAACCTTAGAAGACATGTTGAGATCTTGCTCACTTGACTTTCAGGGTATGTGGGATCAATATTTACCACTGGTAGAATTTTACTATAACAATAGCTTCCATTCGAGTATACAGATGGCACCATATGAAGCGTTATCGGGAAAGAGATGTCGTACACCAACCTGTTGGGATGACATTGGTGAAAGAAAACTTGTAGGCCCAGAGCTGGTGGAGGAAATGGTGGAAAAGGTGAAAGTAATCCAAAATCACATCAAAGCAGCTCAAAGTAGGCAGAAGAGCTATGCCGATAATCGAAGGAAGGATTTGGAATTTCAAGTCGGTAATCATGTTTTCCTAAAGGTATCTCCATGGAAGGGAGTCATACGTTTTGGAAAGAAAGGTAAATTGAGTCCCAGGTACATCGGACCTTTCGAAATTCTAGAACGAATTGGGGCTGTAGCTTACCGATTGGCAATGCCGCCAAGT
The DNA here is from genome assembly GCA_963277665.1 of Viscum album. NCBI lineage: Eukaryota > Viridiplantae > Streptophyta > Magnoliopsida > Santalales > Viscaceae > Viscum > Viscum album. The sequence goes on along the minus strand of OY728123.1, from coordinate 1,872,821,491 downwards.
CTCTCCAAAGTTCACGATGTGTTCCACGTATCTCTGTTGAGAAAATACATGCCTGACCCAACGCATGTACTCACCTATGAGGAATTAGAACTGGAACCCGATCTGTCTTATTGTGAAGAGCCCGTCAAGATTCTTGATACAAGAGAACAAGTACTGAGAAACCGGACGACGCGTCTGGTAAAAGTTTTGTGGAGAAATCATAAGATGGAAGAGGCAACGTGGGAACCCGAGGAACTTATGATGAAGAACCACCCGAGTCTTTTTATGCAGTAATACCCTAGAAATTGCGAGGACGCAATTATTTGAAGGAGGGGAGAATGTAATACCCCAAACTTCCACGGTACGTTTCCCTTCGAATAATCGATAGCGTGTGTTGTACGCAACCTCGAGTTCTAACACACACCACAACTAATTAAACTAGCCGTTGTGAATAGTAATACCTACTTTTTGAAATCATATATATTTTATATTTCAAAATGGACTTCATTTTTGGATTCGGAATATTGAAATTAGCCTAGGGTGAAATTTTGGTACTTTTCGGATAACTTTTATATTTTGATGAATAGTGAAAATTACTAAATTTTAATTAAAAACAACTTTTTTAATCAAAATAATTAATAGTGATAAATTGTGAATTTGAGTGGTTTTAAAGTATATTTAGAATATATTTTTACCATTTAATATAATGTTGGTCATTGGACATAATTTTACAATTAAACCGAACATAAACAAGTGTCAATCTTTTTATAGTTATTATCTCTTAAAAACACGTTTTTTGTTTTGACAGCGGGAATTAATTTTAAATTAATTTCTGCCACTTCTGTGTTTTGAATTTAGGAAAATGGATTCCATATTTGGAATCAGGATGTTCAAATTGTGTAAATAGGTAACTTTTATTTTTAGACATTTTGAATAATTACTGCGGTAAATATTTTATTTACCATGGTTAAAGGGTAAATCCGGTAAATAAGGGTTAAACAAATAATATTATAATAATACTAAATTACCCTAAAACATGTCTTAACCCTATTGGTTGATACATGGTCGAAAATGGGCATCTTTGGGTCTGTTTTGGGACCCCATGGATCCACTTGTAAGTGATAATGACACATTATATTAATAAAGTTAAAATAAAAATAAAAATGGCATAAGCTTACATCTTTTAGAAGAACAATTTTTACATAGGGTTATAAATGTTGGATTTTCGATTATAAATATTCATTAGAAAGATAAAAAGATTTCCTAAATAATGATATTTTATTTATAATTTTTAGACATCAAATAATTTAAATTATTAATGACACAATAATGATGCAATGTTTACCTCATTAATAAATCATTTAAATAAATAAAATTATAATGATTAAAATATTATCTAAAACCTGTCCAATTCTTATTGGTTGATGTTATTTAGAATATTAGTCATCTTATCTTCGACCTCAATGATTTTTGGACCATTATAAACCGAATATAATTATATTATAAAGTAATACTTTCACTCTTTCCTAAAGAGCCCCTCTTCTCCCTTATAAAAGGAGACCACTTCTACTCCTTCCTCGCACCTCTCAAGCCACTTGGCTCGTCCAAACTCTGCCCAACTAAGCTCCCCACATCCCTCTCCTCCTCCTTGAAGCTTCCCCTTAGGCAGAAAGCATTTCAACAAGTCCTTTGGTTCTAACCAAAGTGAGTTACCTAAATTAAAGGTAACGATTTATCTTAAATTATTTTCATTTATTTTGCTTCTCCAACCCCCAAACTCTTTTTATTTCCTTTCTTTTGTAACAACACCAGTATCCTCAATATACTAGGATGTTGTTATAATATGGATTCAAACTACACATACACACAACTCCATCTAATGGATGATGAACATAATGTTTCTGTGGATGGCAAACTAACGCCTCACGAAACGATGATTGTTCAAATACATCTTACCGCCTCTCATGGTGGCCATTATGATGGCACTGTAATTAAATATGATATTAATGATATATATTTTATATATAAGCTTCTGTAATTCTATTTTATTTCATACCATTATTCGTTTCATGTTGTATATACATACGATAATTTCATTTGAGGAAGTGCGGACTACTGCCCCCTTAAAATGATATGACTCGTTCATACAACACATGGAACGTATAAAGGATGGTGTTAATGAACTTAAGTAACATGTATAAAATATTATATTATACTGGAATAGTAATATACCTATGTATCATTGGTATTCGATTCTTTTAAAATAAAAATTAAATGGAAGTAGCGTTCGTGCGTACGTACGGACTACCGTCTCCACGAACGCGATGAGATTCATTTTCCATCGTATCCATTCAAGTATAATTATCATTTGATGATTTAAAAATGATGTTTAAAGACTTGATACCATTCTGGATTTGAATAATATACAACTTATCCTTTACAAACATGGCTTATGTAACAAAACATATAAAAGAAAATGAGTAAGTTAACACCCGAAACGACGATAATTTTAAGATATTATTATCAAATCAGTATTAAAAGATCATATATGATATCATATTAATGTATATGATTCTTGTATAATTTAGTAACAATTATTTCACTATTATACAGGAGGTTAACCTACCCCAACCAAGCAAAAGTACAAGGTAAGGGTTATTTCACAATCTCTTCATTATCCGAGGTTGTTTATACGTAATAATCTACTGGGATATCTTTATCATCCACATCCATGTTTCTTAAAAATGTATTTCAAAACATTTTTACTATTTACAAGAATATGGGTTAAAGTCATTTATACCCTTTTTTGACTTTTTATAAGAGGTTTATAAAGGAATCTTTCCGTCGTTTTCAAAACAAGGTCCTTTTTAACCTTTTCGACAGAATTGAGGTAAGAATGTTTTTTTTAATTTATACGGCGGGTGCGGTTATTTTATGCCGTTATAAAATCTTCAAAGCTTCCCTTACAAGCTTATAAGAATATTTTCAAAGAAAATGTTTTGTTTTATATGGATCTTAAATGATTTCAAAATAAAAGGAGATATTTCTTTTAAAAGAATTTTGATTTCATCTATGTCAACATCCTTTGATGGATTTTAAGATTATTTGAAGTTGATTTATTATGATACAAAACTTCTATATTGTATTGAAGGTTTTGTGATATGTTTGACTGTGGATGTGCTATTTTATACCATTCATAGTTTATGGTGAAAGTATTGACATTTCGTATGCTAGTTTTAATACGAATGTTTATGTTATGTTTAAACCTTTTCATATGGGAATGCATTGGACTTAATAAGTGACGGGTGGAGCCCGCTATAGCTCCTCGATGCATCGGTAGGTCTCATGAGACAAACTAGTGTCTTGGCACAAGGCCTTGACAAAATCTTATTTGTAGTCTTGGCACGAGGCCTTGGCTATGTGGTTATGATAGTCTGGCATTATACATTCCAACATTATGAAAGTGGTTATTGATTTTTGCATGTGATTATTCGATTAGTAGAATATCCATGTGAATAATTAAATGGCATTATTTCATTTTATTTATGCCATACCATGTTGAAAGTTCATATTTAAAAGGCTTTTTTTTAGTTATACATTCCCTTAAATGTTTATTCTAATTTATGAAAGTTTCCGCTATATTGTTATCCTTACTGGGCATATGAGCTCACCCCTTTTTTATGTTTTATTTTTCCCAGGATGTGAAGAAGTAAGTTATGAATGACCTACAGGGATTTTATGAGGGGTTAATAGTGTGGATTGTGGAAACATTATGTTGTTGTAGTAGTTTTTCATTTTATGATGTAATGTAAAACTTATGAATATATCTAGTGTTTCCAAGGCTACTAAACCAATCGGTCTTTCGAGATTTGATCTTTCTTGTGATCATGCCAATGTTACGAAGTAATGCACCGACTCTGGGTAGCTGGGGTCGGGGCGTTACATTTTCCTTGATTTAGAAGTATTTGATTAAAACATTCTACCCTTATAAAACATTATCCCCCTTGGTGATTTATAAAATGAATGGGGTAATATTGATTTTCCTAATAGATTTAGAGAAAAGAAATTAAAGGCAATGGAAAAGGTAACATAAATCTCATTGAGATAACAAAGGTCTATAGAATTATAGAAATGAGAAAAGAAAGCTAAAACAACACTCATTTTTTCTATTTCCTTTTTTTCTTGATTATATCATGAAGAACATCTTTTATATTTTTGATTTATTTCTTGTATTCAGAGATAAAATTACCCTGAGATTTTAGAAGCTCTTTTTGATCAGCAAAAAGATGATCCTGATTCTTGATAGTCTCATCTTGGACTCTAATTAAGAGTATCAAGTCTATCTTGCAAATTATTATTGTCTTTATATAACACAAAATTTTGCTTCTTCAACAAAACTATTTCATCTTTGAAAGATGAAAACATTGAAAACTCTATTTGAAAAGCATTCATTCTCTCTTGAAACTCTTTTATTGAAGGAATATTGGCTCCATGAGTTGTTGACATATGATTCGGCCTTTCAGTGGTTTCTTTTTCAAGCTTATTAAAAGAAATATAAATATCATTTGAAATCCTCCTTATGTCTTAAATTGATATTTCATGATCATTCACTAAGCTTTCTGTTTTTTTATGACCACTTAGTCATTCTATTGAAAGACTTCTTATGAGAAGTTGATCCTTCAGATAGTACTTTTAAATCAGCTTCAATTGACAATACTATCTTTCTCAGTTCTCTTACAGAACAAAACTTTTTTCCTTTGATTGTCAGTGATTAAATCAATTTTCACGTCAAGTCTAGGAAAATAAGGAATGGTCTTCTCAATCCATCTTAAAACATGAACAATGTAATCACTGTTCTTGAAAGAAATTGTGTGTTCTGAATCAGTATCCTCATCATACAAATCCAATTAATTTCATCAGCATGAGTCTTCAACAGGCTGTTTTCCTTTTTATTTTTATTTTTCCTTTCTTTCTTCTTCCACTTTGTCACTGATATCGATTAATTTTTCAGTATGAGAAGATTGAGCACCTTGCTTTGATTGGGAAGGAATTATATCTAGAGTTTCATGAGACTCAGCTGGTGCTTGATCGTCATGATGAACCTATTGAATACATTCACTTTGCTTTTGAAACGATTCTTCTCTACTCTTTTTGGAACTCTGAAGAAATTCCAAAAGAAAATCTTCTTCCTCTTCTTTAACTTCCTGTACTTCTTTCAATTTCTTTTCCTTTATCTTTCTCTACAAAGGATCTGTATGATAGGTTCTTGATGCACTTATTCTATTAGTTGAGCACTATCCTCCTCAACTATTTTCATGATTTTAGAAGCATAAAAGTCTTGAACTTTCCTTTTCAAAAGAGTCTTCTTTTTCTTCTCAGCTTGAAGAGTATCCTCTACCCTTATCCTCTCAGAAAAACCTTCATCTGGATCAAGACCGAAAATATGATCACATTATATTCTTTGTTCTCTATCTTTCGTCCACTTTTCCACAACCTCCTTTTTGTATTTAGGTTTTTTCTTTTTATTAGAACTGGTCTTCAGATCTGAATTTTGAGGAGAAACAACAGTTGGATTATCTTCGATTGGTAAATTTGTTGATTTATTTGGTGCCGATTGATTTTGTGCCGATTCAGCTTCCACATCTTTGACAAAAAGCTTTGAGTTTTCATCGAAAAAAACATACAACTACTTCAACATATTCTTACTTATCCAAGAAGGATACATCTCTTTCAATTTACCTCACAAAGGAATATTAAAAATCTTCTTGATCTCAAGAATGAACTTTGTAACGATAGAGGGATACATAACCAAATGGGACTTGATCTCCCCTGACTTGACATTTTTGACTGTTTCAAAAATGCACCCATGAGATTTACCTTTCTCATGTTTACAAGATAGTATACCATAAAAATATGAGAGACTTTAAGAGTTTCTCTATCCACTTTCCTTGGGGTAAAAGAACCTTGCATCCATATCACCACGAACCTGTTATCTGGAGATAAATGAGATACTTTTAACTTCTCTTCATTTATAAAAAATAACAACTTTTCATCACTTTATTTATTAAATATACCAACTTCCTCTGGTAGTTTATGAGATAGACCAAAAGAATCACCTTCTGTTGAGACATTTAAAAAGTGGACTACTTGTTTCACAGACATTGCGATTTTTCTATCGTACACACCAATGTTGATCGTCATATTTTTATTAAAAAAAATGGTTTTGTAGAATTGACTAACTTCTTCAACAAGAATCGAATCTTGAGATATAGGTTTTTCAATACAAATATGTTCCCAACCTAGAAACAAAATAATCCTTCTGATTGTTGAATCATACATGTCAAAGCAATCCCAAAAAACTAACCTTTCTCTGAAGAATTATTTCTCTGAAAACGTTTTTAAAGACATTTCGGTAGGAGTGTTGGTAGAGGACTGATACATAGAGATGCGGAAAATGGATGATCATATGGAGTCTTAAAAAAAGGGGAAGAGTTTTTCCATGAGATCTGAAAAACCGGTATGGGTTTGGGGAGGGGAGGTGTCTGTTTATAGGTGAAAAAAATGACCGTTGATCTTCTATGGTTGAGATTAAAAGAAAAGAAAATCAATGTTATGGATTTAAAAGAGTTTTAAAAAAATGAGAAACAATAAAAATAAGAAAAAAAAACAAAGAAAGACATAATGTACCTGCTAGAGATTCTAAGGATATTGTTGGTTTAATAATATTTACATAGTATAATACAATAGAAAAAATAAAATACATGAGTTTGAGGAAAATGAATATGATCGGTTGTGAAACCGATGGAAAAAAAATTCATTACCATAGGTTGTCAAGAAGATGGAAAACAAAGTCATTACCATAGGTTGTTAGGCTGATGGAAAACAAAATCATTACTATAGGTTGTCAAGCCAATAGAAAGCAGAGTCATTACCATAGGTTGTCAAGATGATAGAAAACAAAGTCATTACCATAGGATGTCAGGCCGATGGAAAACAAACTCATTACCATTGGGTGATGTACCGATGGAAAAAAAGTCATTACCATAGGTTATCAAGCCGCTAGGAAATAGAGTCATTAACATAGATTTTCAAGCCAATGGAAAACATAGTCATTACCATAAGTTGTCAAGACGATGGAAAACAGAGTCATTACCATAGGTTGTCAAGACTATGAAAAAAAGACTCATTACCATAGGTTAACGTGCCGATGGACAAAAATTCAATACGATAATCAGGAAAACAAGATTACAGACGATTAAAACAACAAACAAATAGTCAAAATGATAATCAGAAATATATCAAACCGAAAGAATAAATGAATAAAGAATGAAAAGTCTAAGAAATATATAGGCTGAAAAAAATGTTCTCCCCATTTTAAGAGGAGTTTAATGTAAGGAGAATTTTAAAACATGAAGTAGACGTGAAGGATTATTTTAATATAATCATTTCTAGATTCTGTTTTATTAACTCATATCTATCGAAAGGTAATGGTTTTGTAAAAATTTCTGCAAGTTGATCTTGAGTTCTGATGAATTGTAAAATAATATCTCCTTTTAGCGTGTGATCCCAAAGAATGTGATGCCTAATATCTACGTGTTTTTCACGAGAGTGATGTGCTAAGTTTTTACTAAGAGCTATGACACTATTATTATCACATAGAATTTGAGTTTTAGAAAAACTCAATCCATAGTTAGTTAGTGTGTGTTGCATCCACAACACTTGAGCAGAATAACATCTAGCTGCTACATATTTAGATTCAGAAGAGGAATGTGATATTGAGTGTTGTTTCTTGCTTGACTAAGAAACCAAGGAATCTCATAGGAAATGACATGTTCCATATTTACTCTTTCTATACATTCTATAACCACCAAATTCAGCATCTGAAAAACTTTTTAAAATAAAATCATTTCCAGAAGAATAAAAAATACCTAAATCCGGATTTCCTTTTAAATACTGAAATATTCCTTTATTAGATTTTAAATGAGACTCTTTTGGATTAGATTTGTATCTTAAACATAAAAATACATAAAACATAAAGTCTGGTCGACTAGATGTCAAGTATAACAAACTTCTTATCGTACCTCTAAAAATTGTTTGATCTACTGGTTTACTAGTTTCATCAAGATCAAGTGTATTTGAGGTACCAATTTGAGTTCTAATACTTTTCTTATTTTCGTATCCATACTTTTTGAGTAAATCTTTAATATACTTATATTGAGATATATATGTTCCTTATGGTTTTTGTGATATTTGAAAACCTAAAATTAATGTTAACTCACCCATCATACTCATTTCAAACTCAGATTTCATTAAATTCTAAAAGGAATCAGTTAAATACTGTTGTGTTGATCCAAATATGATGTCATAAACCTAAATTTGAACAATCAAAACATTTTTATTTTCCATTTTTATAAAAAGGGTCGGATCCGCTGTACATTTTTCATAATTGTTTTGTAAAAGAAATCCTGTAAGTCTATCATACCATGCTCTAGTGGCTTTTTTAAGGTCATATAAAGCTTTGGTAAGTATTAAAACATGATTAGGATATTTGGAATCTATAAAACCAGGAGGTTGTTCAACAAAAACTAATTCTTGAACAAAACAATTTAGAAAAGAACATTTAACATCCGTTTGAAATAATTTGAAATTAAAGTATGCTGTAAAGGATAATAGAATACGAATAGATTCAAGTCTAGCTACCAGAGCATATGTTTCTTCATATTCTATTCCCTCTTATTGATTATATAACTTAGTAACAAGACTTTATTTATTTCTTATAATGATTCCATTTTCATCACATTTATTCCTAAAAACCCATTTTACACCAATTACAGTTGTTTCTTTAGGTCTTTCAACTAGTTCCCAGACATGATTCCTTTCAAATTAATTTACTTAATCTTGCATTTATTTAATCCAATATTCATCACCTATGCCCTCACTTGGGCTTTTAGGTTCTATTTGGGAAAGAAAGGCAAGATATTCTATTTCATTTCTCAAGGAATTTCCGGTCCTTACAGGTTCATTTACATTTCCAATGATGTTATCACTGGGATGATTCTTAAGAAGCAATTGATTTGGGTTTCGTAAAACCTGTTCATCAATGTATGGTTGAAAAACCTCTGGGGTAAAAGTTTCAGATAGACTTTCTTGAAAATTTTCTTTATCATAAGGATCTTCTAATTGTGGTTGATAAACAATTTTTGAAAACACATCTGAAGATGTAGGTTGGGGTTGTTTGAAAACAATAGGATTAGTTTCATCAAATTTAACATGCATTGTTTCATTAACAGTACATGTATTTTTATTGAAAACTCAATAAGATTTAGAGGTTGTAGAATAGCCTAGAAATATTCCTTCATCAGATTTTAGTGTGAATTTGTGTAGATTATCTTTAGTGTTCAGAATGAATACTTTGAATCCAAAAACATTTAAGTATGAAATTTTAGGTTTTCAGCCAGTCCACAATGCATAAGGTGTTTTATTAGGAAAAGGTCTAGTTAAAACACGATTTATAGTATAACAAGCTGTACTAATAGCTTCTGCCCAAAATTTCTTAACAATTGAGTATTAAATCAACATGGTTCTTGTCATTTCCTGAATAATGTGATTTCTTCTTTCAACAACACCATTTTGCTGAGGAGTTCTCAGAGCTGAGAAATTGTGAGTTATACCATTCTTACTATAAAAAGATTCAAAATCTGAATTTTGAAATTCACCATCATGATCACTATGGATAGTTATCAATGGTAGGTTTTTCTCATTTTTAACTTGGGCACTAAAAATTTTGAAATATAAAAAGGCTTCAGATTTCTTTGTTAGAAAATAGATGCATGTAAATCTAGTAAAATCGTCAACTAAAACAAATACATAGTATTTGACTTAAATTATTATTGTTTGTGAAGAACCAAAATGATCCATGTGCACAAGCTATAATGCATTAGAAGTTGAAACTTCATTAATTGATTTAAAGCTAGTTTTATGTTGCTTTCCAAATTGACAAGGATCACAGACATTTGAAGAAACAAATCTAAGATATGGTAGACCCTTTAAATGTCTTTTCTTTGAAATTTTAAAAAGGTTTCTTAGGTTGAAGTGTCCAATTATTCTATGATATAGCCATGATTGGTCTTCTATTGCACTTAAGCAGGGAAAGGTTTGGTTCCTAAGGTCTTATAAGTTAATAGTGTATACATTCTCTTGCCTATGGGAAGATAGAATGAATTCATCATTGGAATTGTGAAATAATCATTTATCATTTCTAAAATTCACAAGGTATCCGTCCTCACATAATTGACTTATACTGATGAGATTGTGCTTAATACCATTAACAAATAAAACATTTGAAATATGAAGTTTTCCCAGAAAAAAATACTACCCATTCCAACAATCTTTCCTTGAGAATTATCTCCGAAGGTAACATTTCCACCTTTTATTTCGATAATCTTGTCAAAGAAATATTTGTTTCTGGTCATGTGCTGAGAACAACCACTATCCATGTACCAAATATTCTTGTTGTTACACTTTTTATTTTCCTAAAAATGAAACAATTGGTTTTTGAGAATACAAAATTGTTTGGATATAGAAGGGTTAGATAAAAGAATTTTAGGAATCCACATTTGTTTTGTAAAATGATATTTATGAAATCCTAAAGACTGGGTTCTATAAAGAGAAAAATCTCATTTCTAGTGTCCACCACATTGAATCTTAGTACAAAAAGGGGTACATTGAGGAACAAAATAGTTATTACTAAAAATCGGTTTAGAATGAGTATAACCAAAACTAGAATGATTTCTCAAATGTTGAATTTGAGAATACATTTTATCAAATTTTTCCTTGCCATAAGTAAAGTTCGAAAAACATTTCTTCAAGGAAAAAATTTCAAACTTTAGATTTAAAACTATATTTTTATCCTAAAGAACATTTGATTTTGAACTAGAGTTAGGCTCAAAATCATTTTTATTTGAAATTACATTTTCATGATCCTTAGAAAGTTTATCCTTGTCTGAATTGACTTTCTCAAGGGTTTTAAAATACTTTCAAAATCAAAAGTTTTCATATCAAGATCATTAGAAAGATCTGATACTTCTTTAGTTAAAGTTGAAATTCTAGAATTTGCCTTATCAAGTTTCTTCTTGAGTTTATAATTGTTATTCTCAAGTAGTTTAGAAAACCGAGACACTTCTTCAAAAGAAGCTAATGTATTATCTTCTGATGATGAAGATTCATCATTTTAAGATTAATAATATTTATTATCAGTATAATTTTCATTCAAGGAAACATTTGTAATGGCTTCAGCATTGTGTACCTTATCCACGAAACAATGATCTTCAATTACTAGTCTGTCTATAAGTATAATATTCCTTTGTCACGAGGATTCATATTCTGACGAATCATCTGATGAATCACTACCACTTGCATTCCAAGTATCATTTGCCTTCAATATTTTTTTGTCTTTTTCTTGTAATACTTTTTCTTATTTCTTTCAGAATGATTCTCCTTTCTATCTTTTCTCTTCAGTAATGGACAATCAGGTCTTATATGACCTACTTTCTAACATTCATAACAAGTTACCTCTGAATCTTTCTTATCCTTTCTATCTTTCCTTTTGAATCTATATTGGAAGTCTTTCTTTCCCAAAATCTTGTTAATCCTTAAAGAACGATTGGCTAACTCATTATCGGAATGATCACAATCACTTTATTATTATAAAACAAATTTCTTCACTTTGGATATTATTACTATTTCAGGCGTTTTAGATTTAGATGTAGTAGTAAAATCTACACTTCCATTTCCACTTTTCTTCTTATTGAAATTAGAATCTCTCTGCATTCTTGTCTCGTTCTGTAGAAGAGTTCCAAAAGTTCATCAAGAGTAATCTGGGACACTTTTCTGTTTTCATCAATAAATGTCCTTTTTGACACCCATTAGTTTGGCATTATACCAATAATTTTGTCAACAAGAGCTTCATCATCAAGACCTTTTTATCCCATAGATTGTAAACTATTGAAAATTGTCATAAATATTTTTTTCACCTTACATAATGGTTCCCTATAAGGAAAAATAAATCCATGATGCTCTCCTCGAAGCATTGCTCTTCTTGTTTCTATTACCTTAGATGTACCAAAATGTGTGACTTCCAATTTCTTCCAAATACAGTTGGCTTCTTCACAAGATGATATCTAGCTGTATGTATTCGTGGTCATAGAGCATAGTAAAGTATTGTGTACCTTGTAATTCAGTTGATATTCATTCTTTTCTTGATTAGTGAAAGTACTGACTTTTTTTCCTGAATTTCTTAACCTCCGGTAAGCATAATAAAATTTTCTACACCAGTATTGATAAAAAATATATTTATTTGATCTCTTTATCACTCATAATCATTCCCATAAAAGATAGGTTGTCTAGTTGGATTTATATTGTCAATTGATCCAATATTCATTCCTTCCATTTAATAAAAAAAATCTTTTCCACTCCACATGTTAATGAAGTAAGTAGTTGAAATAGAAATTTGAAAGAAAGTAATAGAGCTAGAAAACAAATCAATGGAAACCTCCACTGATACCAATTCTTGGATTGATATATATATGTATATGTATATTAGATAGAACAATAAAACAGGGGGGGTTAATTGTAGGTTTAATTTTTTTTGGTTTAAACACTTAAGAAATATAGTTCACAATAGATACAATTAACAAAAATTGTATTGAGTATAAAGGTATTATATGATGTAATACTATAAGAAGTGTAAATAAATTATATTCAAAATGAATACAATAATCAAAGTAATACAATATTTAAGGATTCTACCATAAAGTGTATATAATCAATCGATACAATATGTAATAGTATGATTGTAATTGAAACAATTACAAATGAATATGAAATGACGAAAGGAAACAAAACAATTCCTTTTCTAATTAAATCTGTAGCAGAAATGTAAATGTTTTACAATTCTTTTAAAAAAAAGAGAAGGGTATCCTTTCACCTAGGATAAGAGTTCTGTCTTACCACTACCTTGGTAAGCCCTCGATATTATGATTGGTACATCTATCTTTCTATCCCAGAAATCCCTTTATATGATGATTGGTATGGCTTTCTTGCTATCCCCGTTAGCCCACGATTTTGCAGGTAATCAACAACTCTATCTTTCAAACACTTGAAATCCCTCGATACGAAGATCGGTAGCACCGTCTTCCTATCCTTAGTATCCCTCGATCGTTATCACCTGATCCATTGCACAAAGTAGAAAAAATCACTAATTGATATATGAAAACTAAGGACGAGATGTTCACAGTTTGTAATTTCAAGGATTTCGCACAAAGAAAGAGAGAAGTCACAACGTCTCTCTCTAGAACTTGATAGTCGAAAAGAATGATCAAAGTATATCAATTGTTCTTCTGAGCTTCAAATGACCTCATATTTATAGGTCTCAGGTTCCAACGGTCACATTTCCTCCAAAGGTCATATTTCTCTGAAAAACTATGAGGGACTTGGACACTTGGCATTATAATGGTCATATTGAAATAAAAAACACGACATCATTTTGATTAGTTTATAACTTACTCCGCAACATCGTTTTGGATAAAAGAAAATATATTGGAAGATGATAAACAGGAGTACAATTGACATGTGATGATAAAGGATAAAAACAAGCATGTGAGAAAAATATGATTACTATAAGTATTACATAGTGTAATGTATTGATATGATACAAAGTGAGTATGATTCACATAAGTCAGTATGATTGATTGTCAGAGTCAATACAATTGATAGAGTCAGTATGATTGACAAGGTTAGTAAGATTGATAGCGTCAGTACGATTGACATAGTCAGTACAATTGACGGAGTCAGTGTGATTGATAGAGTCGGTACGATAAACATAGTCAGTATGATAAACATAGTCAGTATGATAAGTATATATGAATACATTTGTGATTTCAAAAACAAGACATAAAAGTCAAAGGATAACTTTTGACTCAACACAAAGAGGAATCATGTTAACAATAAATTTTACAACAAATAAAATAATTGTACTCATGGAAAACTAATGGATATGAGATATTGAATAGGAAATCTCATCAGTATTCTAACTAGGTATATCATTATATCATTGAAATCATGAACATAGAAGAGTTTATTAATAAAAAATAAGATAAAAATGGGGTTTCATTATGATCATTGTGGAAAGAAGATTCAACTTCCCATATCTCCAAAATATTGGAGGAATCATCCAGGGAAATTTCTTGATAGAATAAGATGTTTTTTTATGTGTTTAAAAGAAGGCGAAAAAGAATAGAGTTTCTTTGAAAAATTGAATAGGAAAAAGGAAGGAAATAAATTACATCCTAGTATTCCACTTATATTTCAATTTCTTACATGCCTGGAACATTAGAATTATTCAAGAAAATTTCCTGATCTATGGGATAACTCCAAGACTAAGGACGGAAATAAACTATGCCAATAATTAAAGTATAATAGTTGAAGTGTTTATATTTTTTATTTGGAAATTATATTGTAGAACTGTTTTATTAATGATATTTAGGATATAAGAATAATGAAAATAATTGTTCTACAATTTTATTTATTTATGGATTCTAATCATACATTGAATGGTACCGATAACCTAGAAATATAATTCAATAGTAAAGTGATATTTTTTATAAAATAATTTATTGAGGGATAAATAAAACCTAATATAATTAGAGGATAATAGGATAGTGTTTATTTGGGATAAAGAGGTTATATATATTGATAAAGTTAAAAGGATAGTATTGGTGACCTTCAAATTGATTAATGATTTTATGACCCTGTAATTTACATTATCATTGATGAGTTTATTACATTTATATAAATATTTAATATATTAGATAGTTTATGATCCTTTTTGAGGAATAAGTATCAAGTAAATATTTAGTAAGAATATTTTATATCATGGAGGCATTTTGGTGATTTAAGTTAATTTAATTTTTTAGAATAATATATTATCAATGTATTCACATGCTTGGTATGTGACATTAATAGATAAATTAGGATGTCTGGGATTAAATTTAACATGATTATGGTTGTTTTGTGACCTTTTATCTATATTTTTTGTTTTGAATTTGTTCAAACAAATTTGGAGGATATTTAAGGTTAATACTATATGGAATGGTTTATGTCAAAATATGGGTGTTACTATTGAGGTTTGAAAGATTAATATATATCTTAATTATATGAAGATTTAAAATTTTAATTTAACATGCACAAAACATTTTGATTTTTTTAAAATCTAAATATTTAAGGAAATGATTTTAATTATTTTATGGATCTTATTATCCATTGAAAGTTAATTCTTGTTCTTTATGCATGAAATATTAATCATCAATTTCATGGAGTAAGTGATGAGATATGAGTGGAAACTGATTTAAGAACAATAAAAGGATGGGATTATTCTTATAAAATGAGAAAACTCAACTATGTATACACTACAAGAAAATAATGTTTTAGCGGTGGTTTTTTTGCGACGGGTTTTAAAATAGCTGCAAAATGTTTTTCGATCAAAAATTTATCGAAAGATTTTAAAACCACTGTGAAAAAACCACCGCAATTTTTTTTATTTTTTTATTTTTTTAAAATAACTTATAAATAAAAAATTTTCAATTTTTTAGCGGTGGGTTTTTAAAAAACTACCACACAATAGCGGTGGATTTTTCAAAACTGCCGAAATAATTTATAATATTTTTTAAATTCTTAAATTTATTATTTATTATTTATTATTAAAATCAAATATACTTTATTATTTATATTTTAGATATTTTTATCATGTCAATTAATTAATATTTATAATTATTAGTTAATAATATTTTCAAAATGAAAACAAATCTTTAATAAGTAGAAGAACATACTTCGGCATCAAATGACCATAAATTCTAATCCGAGAGTCCATTTAAGCTATAAAACCAGTCAAATAAAAGTTTATCAAATGGGAAAAAACTAAGTGAGGTTTAAATCATGTGATAATAAAAGGAAAAAATATGTTCAAAATTCAAAAGTCAAAAATCGAACATGAACTTCAAACGACCATAACTTTTTATCTAGGTGTCTGTTTGGGCTCTACCACATATCAAATTGAATCCTATGATGAGCTCTACACTGCATAGGACTCGTACCATCTTTTCAAGTATTGTTCCTTTTTTTATTCCGCCAGGAAGGCCCAATTGGCCCCCAAAATAGAGGTTTTAGTTGCCAACACCAATTTCTTAAAATTCAAACAGTTATTACTTTCAATACAGTTGTTCATTTGGCTAATACCACATATCATATCAAATCACATTTCATGATCTTAGATATGACTATTTGTGGCACTAAAAAGGGAGTCTCAGGTTATATTTTATCGTCATTTCAGTGTTTTTAGGGTTTTCAGAAGTTCTTAATGTTTTATGATTGATTGATTGATTGATTGATTTATTTATTTGTTTAATATTTATTTATTGATTACATATTTATTAATTATTAATTAATTAATTAATTATTTTTATCTATTATTTATTATTTATTATTTATTTAAAATTTATTAATTTATTATTTAGTTTTTATCTAAACATTAATTTTTAATTATTTTTTAATTTAATAATTAATTAATTACAAATTATTTATTGTTAGTTTGTTAGTCATTATTTATTTATTTATTCATTATTCATTATTTTTTGTTAATTATTAATTATGAATTATTAATTATTTATTTATTAAATATTTATTAAATATTAAATATTGAATGTTAAAAATTAGATGTTAATTATTAAATATGAAATATCAATATTCAATTATAAATAATTAGTTATTAGTTATTATTAATTATTAATTAATTATTTTTTATTTATCTATTTATTTATTTATGTATTTATGTATTTATGTATTTATGATTCATTATTTATTCTTTATTCCTTAGAATTTATTATTTATTCTGTATTTTATATTCTTTATTTTATATTCTTTATTATTTATTAATTTATTTTTAATTTACTAAAAAGTATTTTATTAGTAGTTTTTTAATAATTTATTATTTATTAATCATTTATTATTTATTATTTGTTGATTATTTATTAATAAAATATTAATTGTTTATTAAATATTAAATATTGAATATTGAATATTAATAAATAGTTATTATTAATTAATTAATTATTTATTTATTATTTATTATTTATTATTTACTATTTATTATTTATTAATTTATTATTAATTTAATAAATATTAATTTATTATTAATTTATTATTTATTTATTTATTTTTTATTAATTAAATATTAAATATTTATTAATTTTTAATTAATTAACTATTAATTATTTATTAATAATTTATTATTTATTTATAAATTTTTAAATATTAAATACTAAATACTAAGTACTAATTTTTAAGGATCTATTATTAATTATTAGTTATTATTAATTATTAATTATTAATTATTAATTATTAATTATTTACTATTTATTATTTATAATTTTCTATTAATTATTAATTACCAATTATTAATTATTAATTATTAATTATTATTTATTTACTATTTATTATTTTTAATTTATGATTTGTGATTTATGATTTATGATTTATGAATTATGAATTATGATTTTGGATTTATGATTTATGATTTATTTATTATTTCTTTATTTATCAATTATTTTTTAATTTGTTATTAATTTGTTATTTATTTATCATATATTAAATTAATTTTTAATTAGTTTATTATTTATACATTACTTATATAGTATGTGTTATACGTGTGTTGTCCAATTCCCCCAGGAAATGCAATGGTTGTGAGTTTATTCTCCTACGGTGGAAATTTGATCTCTGTTTGAATCACGACCCAACTTCCATCCCGATTTGGGTAATTTTTCCTCATTTACCATTACCTTTCCAAAACCCCGCAATTATTTGTATGCTTGGGAATCTGGTAGGTTGATTTTTGTCTTCTGATGTTCGAACATCCACGGTGAGTCACCCGATCAATCCTTGGTTATGTGTTGAGGTGGATATCTCGAGATCGTCGGTGGAATGGGTCTGGATTTCGATGGGTCAGGAATTTAGATGGAAGCAAGCAGTGGTTTATGAATCGTGGATTGACAATCGTACAACCATCAATAGATTAGGGCACATATATGTTAGGTTTCATGGTGGTGTATCTAGAAGGAGGTCCTTTTGTCTAGAGTGGAGGTTAGGCAAACCCGTTGATAGGAGGAGGATGACTGCTATGGATATTCGAGTAGGCAATGCACCTGGGCAAGGTCCCCAGGTTGCATCTGTTCTAGAAAGGCCAGCTGATTTTCCCACAAATCCTTTGGTGTCTTTGGTGTTAAATATACTGAAATAAGACCTAAACTGCGGGACTGGTGTCAAGGGAGCTGCTGACAGAAGTGATGCTGCAATGGCATCAAACACTTATGTGGTCGTAGGGGTGAGACAACAGGATCAATGGGTCATTAATGGATTGGAGTTTTTTGATATCAGCTGGGAGGAGGAAGGTTCACTTGATGGAGGTGTTGTTGTGGTAAAGAAATGCAGTAGTGGCAGGGAGAGTGATAGGAATCAGGGGTCTTTGATGGAGGCTGAGGTTGGTAGGATATCTTTTGCAGTGGTTGAATATGGTGTTAGTCTGCCTGTGGGAGAGCCATTGATTTATGGATAGGCTATTGAGGATGATGGTTTGAAGTTTACGGTGTCCACGAGGAACTATTTTCATGCGCTAGAGAATGAATGTGTGGAAGCCAGTTTCCAGACTTAGAATGAGGGTGTAGTGAACGAGGAAGTGGGAAATGGGTTATGTGCAGGTCTAAATAAGGATGCAGTGAATGATGAAGTGGAAATTGTTTATGTGCAGGTCCGAGGGTGATGGACCAGCCGCATTTTCATACAATGATTGACACGAACAACCGACCTCAACAAAATGATACAATGAAATATAAACAGATGCGGGTCCCTAGTAAATGGGGGGATGTTTCTGATAGTGAGAGGGAAAATGAGGGTGGGGACATACCCTCATACAGTGACTTTGTTCAGGGGGTGAGGAAGCTATCGTCTAGAAATCAAGAGGATATGACTGTCTCACCAAAAAGATGATCGAGGAAACATTATTCCTATCTACCGAAACCGATGTCCACTAGATCCACCATCCGTAAAGAAGGTAGAGAAGTCCCCCGGAAAACAAATAATGAATTTATTTCATTGGAGCTGTTGGACCTTAGAAAGAAGTATACCAAAGTCCTGATACTATGTATTATGTATTATGTAACCAGAAATACTCAGGTCGAGGCAAGCCTCTGACCATTTATTAATAAAAGAAAATAACAACAGGTACAAGACGTCCAGAACAACTATGTATTATTTATTATGTATTATGTATTATGTATTATGTACTTTATATTATGTATTATATATTATGTCTTATATATTATATGTTATATATTATATATTATATATTACGTATTATATGTTATATATTATTAATTATTAATTATTAATTATTGATTATTGATTAATAATTATTGATTAATAATTATTGATTAATAATTATTGATTAATAATTATTTAGTGTCTATCTCTTTGTTATGTATTACTTGTTTTTCCGATTAATATATATGTGTATAAGTATATTAAATTTGATTTACTAACCACATAAAGAGCATGTTGGAGTAGTAATGTCTTTGGAGAATAAGAATGAGGTAAGGGGTAAAAATCCCACCCAACACAAAATTTATTTGTATTGCATGCGCATTTTCATGGACATGGACTTATGCATGGAGATGGACAAGAGTATGGTATTAATAAATAAATAAATAAATAAATAAATATATAAAAATAATAATTAAATAAATAATAAATATATAAATATATAAATTATGAAAATATTTAAAAATAATAAAATAATAAAAAATAATAAATAAATAAATAAATAAAATAAATAAATAAATAAATAAAATAAATAAATAAAAAATTATAAAAAAATTAAATAAATAAATAAATAAATAACTAAAAACAAATAACAAAAATATAACAAAAATTAAAAAAATAAAATAAAAATTAAAAATAAAAACAATTTAGAAACTGTTTATACCGCCACTTAAAACCACCACTAAATCATTCTTCGACGATTTTTAAAAACTACCGATAATTATTTCCTAACACACTATTTAACGGTGTTTTTCCAAAACTGTCGTAGAACAAATTAGTGATGATTTAAACCACCACAAAATAAAATTTTTGGCGTAGTGATGTTTTATCATATTCTATGGTAAAATAATTCTTCAAATCTAGGAAAAAAGTGTATTGAAATTTATTTTTTCCTTTTTTCTACTATTTATGGGGAGTTGATGGTCATTTTCATCCGTCACTAATTTCTGGTTTTGTGTTCATTAAAATTTTATGATCATGTTCCCTATTACTGTTTATTATTCATTATAAATTAAATTCATACTTCTTGCCTATATTTTAAGTTCCCTTAAATTTTCTCCTAATTCTTATAACCTCTTCTAATTTATTTAAGGTAACATCTGTATTTCATACATCCCCTTTTAATCGATGTTTTCTTATTCCTTTACATGATGTGGGGTTTAATCAAAGATATTATAAAATTGAAAACATTTTATTAATATGATAAATATTTGTAAGACACAATTTAATTATTTTGGGGTAAATTTAATACCCAAATATTTTATAATATTTTTTTACTAAATAAATTGTATTTGTTAGATAAAATTCCTTAAACACAACCCTATGTCTAAATGAACCTTGATATAGTAACCCCTTATATCCTATACATTGAATTGGAAGGTGTTGATACTAATAAATCTTTTTTGAAAAATATTTATAATTGTTATAAATAATGGTAATTTAATGATTAATTTATTATAAAAAGGTACTCAATTTCCATTAATTTCATTTTATGCTTCAAAATATATTGTTCTCAAAAGCGGATCATATTTAATTTTACACACAAAAGTCATAATTAATATATAAAATTTATAGAAATATTATTTTAAGAAATCAATGTCAATTTTTAAATAATATTTTCAATATCATCTTTGTGTTAATTTTTAGGAATTATCAATTTTTTTCAGTGAGTTGTAAAAATAGATATTTTTTATAAAAACTGTCTTTTATTTTCATGTAAAAGACCCATTATGTTTTAAATTTTATATTATTTTAAAATAAGACATATTTAATTATAAATAAACAAAATAATTACACAGTGATCATAATTATACTTGATTTTGCCACAAGTTATTTTTTTGTCTTAAAACCCCATTTTTAAACTGTTTTATGCACAAAATGTGTTCTTATATTAATAATTTTAAAAAATATATATTTTATAATGGTTTTAATGAATTTTATATATTATATATTCAATTATATACTTTAACATGCATTTTAAAGTTTTTAAAGTAAATTTAATGGAAGAAAATTGTGATTTATACTTAAAAATGTATTTTCTAAAATTGGATTCTATTGTAGTTTGAATGCTTATTTAACATTAAATTATTTTAATTATATAAATTATATATTTTAAAAATAATTACATATTTATAATCATCATATTAAATTTATTTTAGTATGTTCTGCATATTTTTTTCATAATAAATAGTAAAAATAATAAAATGTTGTTTCCATGAACAATGTTATAATGAGTGTACCGAGGGGGGGGGGGGTTAAACCATTATATATGGGTAAAATTTCATCTGAAACATGTATAATTATTATTTTTTAAATTTATTTCATCATTATTTTATCCAACATATGAATATTATTGAGTTTTCAAAAATTATTCCATGAAAGTGACCTTATATCCTTGAAGTCTTTTATGAAATTCGAGGTGTGACCCTCCCCTAAATTATAAAAAATAATCCCTCTTCATAGCTTATTCACACAACTTAACTTATATATAAGTCATTACATACTCCAAAACCATATTTTTTCCTCCCCTTTATCATAGTGCATTTTTATTCTATTTAGTCCAATCCTTTAAGGCATAACGTGTATGCCAATAAGGGTTTCTTAAAGAAGAGGTATAAATATTAAGTATGGTGTTTCAATTTTAGTAATTCTGAAGACTTATCTTATAATATTTAACTAGTGTCACAAATGTAATGGTATGTTATTATTATTACATAATGACCATTTTCAACCATTCTTAATTAAAAGGAAATAAATGTATAGCTCATGTGTAACTTTGAACTACTACCTTCTCATGACGATAAAATTCATTTTCCAAAACTATATTTCATGTTTTATATAATTATTAATTTAAATTATATATATTATATTTATAATATAAATATGCTTATTGGATTATATGATCTTATCTAGCTTCTTACCTTTCAATATGCTGTAAAATGATAACGTTTCTCGAGTATACGTCTAGAATAATGCATTCATGAAGTGATGTGATTAGTTTATCATTTCTATTTTACAATGATGGAAACAAGGATATATTTAATGATTTTTTTAATAGTGATATAATAATTATTCAATAGTATGGAATTATCATTTAGCATTTTTTCATTCCATCCATTAAAAAGTGGAAACATTACTCATGTGTACCTATGAATTAGCATCCCCATGAAGTGATCTCATTCATTCATCATTGACACATAGTTTTTTGGTTATAAATAATTATATAATGATTATATATTATATATATATCATTATTATAATTATTTACATTGAATAACCCTTATCAGTGTGGAAGCACAATTACTATCAAATAAAAACATACATGAACAATGAAATAATTAACACCTAAAATGACGACCTTGATAGAGGATTATTAGTTAAACATTGTTTAAATGGAACAATTGGATCATATATTATATTATTCAGGTTAATATAATTATAGTATATAATTATAATAAATCATAATTTGTTATATATTTGGTTAGATCACTTATAAATCATGACAGATATAAGGTAGGAGTTTGATCTAATTTTTTTTTTCATTCCAACATGTTTTAATCTTATAAACAAATTTCTAATTTGAATGGTTTATATAGCTCATAATTAATTACTTCGAAATAATGAATTAATAAAATAATTATATTTATAAAAGCACAAGATTTTCAGGATTTCAATGACTTTAAATTAAAAATTTACAAAATTTGTAAGGGTTATTTTTCTCGTGATAGTTTCATTGAGGGATGTTTTATTCTGTGCCCTGATTTTTGTTGATAATGTGTTTATAATGATGAATTTATATTTTATACCATGTATCCTCCTAATTCAATAGCATACAGAGTTATAATTAAAATTATTTCATCCAAGGGGTCTTTATTTGAATGCTTTCAAAATGGTAAGTGTTTATCATCTCAAATTGTATTCCTTTGGAAATATATTAAGTTAAAAACCAATATTATTTTATGAAGAGTATATAATTAATTTTTCATATGTTGTAGAATTTATATAACATTATTTATAGTATAAAAAGTTTCATTTGATGTTTTATCTTATAGGTGAGTTATGAATACAAATTTACATAAGTAGTAATGGTTCAATGGTACAATCTAATTTTCATTGAGATTGATAATAAATGATTTCAGATAATGAAATTATATGATCTATATATGAAAATTATTATTTAATTTATTCTAATATAGTTAATTTTTAATATTACATGTTCATTTCATTTTTCTATCTCTATATACTATTGAAACTCAATTCTATCTCATGGATGAAAAAGTGACAACGGGAAATGCCCTGATAAAATGAGGAAGAAAGAGATAGTGAATATCAATATTCTCAAAGGAGAAACATTTTGTAAGCCCAATATAGCCAAATTCACCAATGAAACACAAAACATGAGTTCCCCCTCACATGTTCCCCACCTCATCACTTATGTGCTATGTCGATATCTCTCGGGTTTGAATATTGCCTATAAATAGACCATTGGTGTCTTCATTTGTATGGTTTAGTTTCCCTAAGTCTGATTACTACACTGGTCACCCAAGTTCTTCTCTAAGGTCCTTAAAAACCTCTAAGTTATCTACTAAAAACCTAATGAATGGATTTTAAAGGAGGGATATTAAGGCTTAAGATCTTTTAGTGTTGAAATTAACAACACTTGAGCGATTCAATCTCTTAACACCCTGATTGAATAAGACCAGTGCACCCTTTGTTCCTCAAATAGTAACATGCTCCCCTAGTTCTAGAATACATGTGAAGACTCATGAAGGATTTAGCCAAGTCATTCCAAAGTCTTGTAATCCATGTTTTTCATAACATAGGGTGACATCAGTTCTCCCAACCCTATATGAGCACACCATACCTACATGACACATACTTGAGTTCCCTTCATTGATGTTCACCCTACCTTTTAGCCTACTTGAGCCATTTGTTAAGACTCTTTTAAAGCCATTTTGGGAAAGGCCTTTTCTTCTCAAGATCTCTTTTCTAAAAGAGACCATGTTGAATCCTCCACAAATACATCCTAATTTACCAATTCATAGGAAAATTCAGACCATTTTGTTCCCCATTTGGATTTTTATTTCATTGGTTAGAGGTTTCCCACACATGACCTAATAAAGGGTCAGGATCCTCAGGATATATCTACATTTGTATATCTAAGGTCACATGGATCCTTACCCTAGGGAATGTATTGATTAATTCCATGTCTTGTATTATGTGGATAGTTCTCCGTCCTCCCATTCCCATCTCTAAGACCCAAAGCCTCTAGTATCTTGTAGGGAGGGTAAGGATCACAATTCCTTTTCCATTTGGAAAAAGGATAAATCTCCCTTCCCTGCTATGGGATCTATTTTTGGAAACTCCTTCAAAGGTAAGCCCCAATCCTTTTTTGTAGGAGGTTGTAGTCTTTCTCCACTCTATGTCCTTTTCCTTCACTCCTTCCAAAAAATTGGACCCTCATCAAATGTAAATAGAACACATGGATATGTCATAGCTCTGGCCTCTTCCTCCGTTGTCCCAGCCTCTTCCACCAACGATCATTGAAAAGTGTGTGTGGTTTCTTGAATCTTTAACAAAATCTTGTTTCTCAATCATAACACGAGTCACCTGGGATTATAGTTTTTTGATGATTCTGAAACCTTCACAATCCACCTAATGGAATGAAGTATGAGAAATCTAATTACCACCATAGTTGGGATACGTAGGAAGCCTTCACCTAGGGCAAGAGCTTACAAGACATCTTCTTCAGGTGTCCAACCCAAAATCCCTTAGTCCAAGCAACCTCCTTAAAAGAAAGCCCTAAATTAAACCCCTATAAATCTCCATGAATTAAGAAATATATCATGTAAACTGTTACAAGGGAATCCTCATTAGAAGAAAACCCCAACCAATTTCTCTCAAATGGCCATACTCCCTTGTGAGACTTAATGAACTATGTGGGATTTGATTCCCATCCCAATGGGATACAAAGGAACCATCACAGAGATTCAAAACCAACACTCTAAACCATCACGATTCTCTCTATTCCCCATTCCCATCAGTTTTTAATTCAATACAGAATCTCATATCCTTTCTATGATCCTTGGGATATTTTGAAATAAGTCTCCCACCAATCAATGGCTAGGATCCTTCCACCTAGATATCCATACCACATGACATTAAGATGTATGGTTGGGTCCTTATCAAATGACCTAAAAAGATATGATGTGTCCCATTAATTAGAAATAAACTCTCTGGTTTCTGATTCCATTTACGAGTATACATAGGTAACCCATCTATAGGATCTATACTAACATCAAAACAACTTCGGTCTCCTTTGATGATTATTAATTCCAAAGTAAAATTCCATCTTCCTAGATGATGATAAATTCAAGAGTGAAATTCATCTACCAAGATGACCATTAATTCTAGAGTTCACCAATGAGTATCTTAAAACTAGTATCGTCATGATAATGATCAAATAATATCTATGTATTATATAAGAGGATACCATTAATGGAGAAAATCATATACACATAGTTTCTCCATTGATTAAGAACCTCAAATTCATATGGATAGTTCTAAATTCCACACATGGTAATAGTTTATTTCTAATATTGGGATAACTCATAACATAAATGTAAAATAGTGATGGATTCATGAACATATCCTAAATCTATAAGATAGTCCTAGATTAGGCAATAATCTCTCCTAGAAGGGGGTGATGAGCCCAACCATACATCCAATTGACCAATACGATTTATTATTTATCATAGGTCAATAATATAATCAATGTCGGCATTTGGAAAGTAGGTCCCTTTGTATATAGAACTGTTTCGTGTTTCCAGTTCCATAGACAAATCCATTCAAAAATAGTGATTCTTAAGCAGAAACCACATTCTAAGGGAAAAAATGTTGAACTAGATCTGAATAGTTAACCAAGATGATAGTGTTACCCATATGTCCGACCCCTATCAATTTATAAATAATATCAAGACAAATAAATCTATCACAAATACATTCATCCAAAAATTTGATAGTTTTCTAGAGCTCATTGCTTGTATTTATCATATATACAGTAAAATTATTCTAAGAACTCCCTTCATTCCAAATGACTTCCCTCAAGTTTACACCCACAAACACCCTAATTGATGCTTAATATTTATCCTTATCCACTTGAAGGATTCCATCACTGACTCATCATCTTCCATGATAGGTCTCTAACACACTAGTTTGAGGGTACCTTCAACACGGTACCATTACGTCCTTATTGGATTTTTACAGACCCTTAGATCATGAATAACCCCCAATAATCTTGTTAGTGATGACCAATATTCTAGAAGTAGATAGTACCAACCACAATTTTCAACTATTTCAGGAGGTAATCCCCAGAACATAATCACCAATCCCACCCCAATTCTAGAGAGTTTGACCAGGAGGCCACCTACAGCCTCATCCTGAAGACCCAGGGGTCCTTACCAAGGAATCATGACACCAATTGTTGCCACCAACACCACGTGGTAGTAATCCCTCAACATGATGAGGGTGTTGTCTCCAGCTATCTGTCCTAGGTCCCTCTAACTCTGGCATGAAATTAACCCTAATGGGGGCAATAACCAGGTAACCTGGAGAGTAATTATCCCTTTAATCCATTTAAATAACCCCACCAACCCAATTTGGTGGAAAATAGAGAGTAGGAATATACACCCATCTTCATTCATTCTTTCATCCAACAAACTAATCTTGTAGTTCCCAACCAATCCTGCCATTCAAATCTGGGGGAGTACTATGATCATGAACATACACATGCTTAAAATTTTCAAGACTTCCATCAAATTCATCTAGTAGTGATAAAATAATCCAACCAATCCAATTCTGCAACAACCTGCAAGGAGGAACATACGCTTGTCTGCACTCATCAAGTCTACCAATATCCTTGTTTGGTAGCTCTTGGAGAAGTCACTTGGAAATATATGATGAAAATCAGAGGGAAGACTCAACTCTTTACCCCAAAAAATGAGTACTTTTAGTATCCATTGATGGGAAAGAGATGATATAAGAAGGTATAAAATTATACCCTAGATATAAAATTGATATGTATTCGCATTCGAGCCGCTGATATAACCTAGCACATCTTCACAATAGTTAAATGGTAGACACAGATTCATACTCATATACAATAGAATTTTCATGATATCATTATAGAAATGACAAAAATATCTGAGGGATAGATGCATAACATTGTCCCCATAAGCAGGGTGTATAATCAACATGTCACCCCAGAGAAGATACATAACTCTATTCTTTTCTAGAAGGGTTATGTGGCATACTCCTCCATATCATACGAACAATAGGATTGTGTAAAATTACACATTACAATTAGAGATAATCAACCTATTATGATGGCCACTTTATGGAAGGAACATTCACCTTCCCATTATGATCACTTTTCCTATCAAGTGTACCCTACTTCTTGAAAAAAATAATCCAAAAATAATTCATACCAAACATTGCTGGAGAATGAAGATCTAGTTTTTGAATTGTCTCCACTGAATACTAGAATTCATGGAACCCATAAACCTTTATATACTGTAGTTCTAGATCCTACACTCCCATTACCAAATTATAGGAGTAGTATCAGTTACTATGAAATTCCTCATCGAACACTTACTCATGAAATATTGCATCATTAAAATTCTATCAATCTCGAGAACCAGTCTCAAGATGAGAGCCATAAAAACCCTCCTTGTGTCTAGAAGACCAATGGGAAATAGTAGTGATCCCTTTATATAATCCACCTTGGTCTTCCTCTACGTGATGGTATTCTCACCAAAAGTTATCTCCACAGTAGTGTTTTCATTTTCTAGATAATCCAATAAGTGACAATGTAGTGATAAGAAATCCCTCTTACTTGAGGAAATTTAAAATACAAGGCCATTCATGTCTGATGACTTGTCATTAGTGGGTAAAATTATTTCTAAACCAAAAGGTAGTACAATGTGATATTCATTCTCCAAACCATCATTGTGAAATTTATATTCTAATGAAATAGAGGAACTCTCTACCACTCTTTTTGATTCTAATAATGTAGAAGGAACGTTCCAATTTTGGTCTGATCAAGTATAGAAATCCTTGTAAATAGATGAAGAAGGTATGTTGAACATGAATAAGAAAGCTTCTAAGGGTGAAATACAGGTCATGTTATGGTATTTTTCCACCTCTCAATACAACATTCCATATATGTTGGTAGAATATTGTATTTATGATATCTTCCTCAACATATGGAAGGCTCTTCTTCTACCAAAATCTACAATATTACTATAAAATGAATATCAATGTCATATCAAGGTAATAGAAGGGTTTTAATTCCTTATTTACTTAGCTTCTATCATAAATTCCCAAAATTAAAAAATTAATAAGCAACTAGGATCCATTCAATGTGAATAATCATCACATTAATGAGGTTGTGAAGAGTCTACATAGATATCCCAGATGGAATTCCAATAAAAAGATTGGGTACCCATGGGCCATTTCATTTCACTATGCTCTAAAGAAAACAAAGCGTATAAAAAGTGGTCTCATGTAATGTTATTTCCCTAGGCTAGCTACAAATAAAAAAATCTGTTCATGATCTAATGGATGATCAATAAGAACTGGCCTCGACTAACTTCCAACAATGTTAGACCCATTGAGATAAATCTATTGATATAATTTTTTATCAAGCATCTAAGAATATTGAGTAGGCCTCCTTCTTAGAAATTTCTAGCCATCAGATTTTGAAAAAGTCTAAAATAACACAACGGTCATCCCGAATAGGGAATTTTATTGAGTATCGAAAAACACACCCATCCAACGTTCAGACTAGAATTCATAAAATTAAAAGAGAAGTTGTGCTGATATTAGCCACTATAGTTCTGGATCTACCATTTCCCATAGAGATAAGGGCTTTTTTAACCACACCCATAGAGTCAAAAAACTGTTTGAAGGGTGGAGAAAGAATAACTTTAACAACCCCCACACATAGGGCTGGTGGAATTTTTACACTCATAACCCCCCTTAATAGAAGTCATTTTATTCTGATTATTGAATAATCCACAAATTGAAAGAACAAGTAAACTAGATGAGTATTCCCTTTAGGTTAGTTTCAATCAAAAAATTCCAGGAACTAAAAAATAAGAGTACAGGGTATCATAGAGGTCGTAGAATAAGGTGATCTCCTAATGATACCAACTGAATTCCAATAATGAATTATGTGTCAATGAATGATATTTGTGTTCATAATTTGGTTCACACTAAATAAAATAAAGGAATTGTTCATACAAAAAATCGAAGGCTTACCAAAAATTTAGGCATCCCCTCAAATAATCAACTTCCACCTATTCAGAAGGAACCTAATGAGGGATATGGTAATGGTCAGACCATGATCTACCTTTACCCTAGAGAAGGTCAATCCATTTTTCTTGAGGAAATATTTTCTTAGAAAGAGGAGGAGATTAAGGAGTAGAGAAGGCTTAAGCAGAGTTACTCTAAGGAAACCTTCCTACCAAACAAGATCCACAAACAAATCCCCATATTGCACTTCTAGTAGGAGAACCTATGCAAAGAGGGGTTGTTACAACTAGTTATGAAGATAATGAATATCCACAATAGGGGAAAAATCCATAACAGGTTCTAGAAAATCATAACAAGACTGTCTCCATGGTTTAGCTAATGAAAATACCAGAGGTGACACCACTGGTGGTCCTACTAGTTTCTGCAAAAGTTTAGGCTCCATCCACTGCACATATTATGGTCCCGTCTTAGCTATATATTCCTCAATTTTCCATGAACACCTTTTATTCATTGTATACTTGATCGGAAGCTTTGGAAGGACTCCGTGTACCAATACAACCAAAAAAGAAGGTTTACCATGAATGGGTGGATCTGAATCCACCACCACAAAACATTGGGAATCACACATTTTTAATCTTTAATGGATTAGGAGATCTGAAGTATCACTTTTAAATTTTTTTCTATTACTATGATCCTATAATGGGAACCCCCGAGACATAGGAATTAGTGAAGCTGAGATGCTTTTTACATGCATTGCATGGGCCATCGTTCTTATGGTATATAAGTTTGTAGTATTGATCGATCACATGATTGGAAGATCTCCACCAAAAGATCCTTTAATAGTTTAGCTCAATTCTTAATAAGGAAATAGTTTTCGATCAAACAAACTAAAATTAGTGGGATAATGAAATAGATTCTGATATCATTGCTCAGAGGAAATGATTAACATACCATATGAATATACCTCTCCCTTAAGAAAAGTTTCTACCCATTTTTTTGTAAATCTCCAAGATGAGTTACCCACTCCATTAATCATTGTGAATGGAACTAAATGGTTTAGGGATGTATATTAAATTACTCAATAGGTGGAAAACTTCATATCAAAGACTAGATAAAAATCTCATGTAATCCCATTAGCTCTAGGAAGTAGAGTAATAAAAGTAGAGGTTTCTACAGTTACACATGATCTGGCCCCTGTACCCGCTACTGATTCAAATCACTCATCATAACATAAAGATGCACATTTTTTGCTTCCATAATAATGACCATCTCATCAATATGATCAAAAATATCAAAGGAAGATATAGTTTGAGGAGTTAAAAAATAAGGTCCATTCTTTTCGAAGTGACCTAGTCCCTGGATAATTCATCTCATCATTGGAAAAAAACATTGTTCATTTTCCAAGGCTAAAGAAACCTAACAAATAAGGATATAAAGACATCCCCAACTATTTCACCTTCCATCAGAATTTGGGGAACACCATCAAAGATTTTTTTGTTTTTAAGGAGTTTCCACAAAATTTAGTGGACTGTAGGAATGTGACGATGAAAAAGTCACCATCCCATATGTTGTGTGTTATTGTTATCGATCCTGAAGAGGACAATGAATGGAAAGAATTAAAAATTAAGAATTATATAAAAAAATTATGATTGGATGGTTAGAAAAACAATCAACTAGACTCTTTCCATTCTATAAGAATAGTTAAAATAGCAGACTATGTCTCCTTCCACTTCCTTGAATGAAAATTCATCTTCATCAAAATCCCATTCCTCTGAAATACAATCCCTAAAAAGTAACATGGCTAGAAAATAATGAAGAAAATACGAATATGAGTTTGTTTTAGGTCCAAATTTTTCTTCTAACTTTGATAATTTTGTGTCGATAGTCCCATAAGAATGGATATTTCCCTTCCAAATGGAAAAATAAGAGTTGAACCCCCATGTAGAATCATCATTAGGTGAGGAGTTAATCTTTGGATCTGTTAATGTTAGTCATTTAATGGATCCCAATGAAAATTATGACTCTTATTTTGATTTTGTGTTTGCCTAAATTGTTTGGTGAACTAGGGAAAGTGTTCATCGATGTCAAGGATATAGGGGAAGATGTTGGTATGCTAGAAGTCACCACTCCAACCACCCCCAGACTTGAACTATTTTTAGAGAAGAAACTAATGGGAGAGCCCTCTTGTAGGCTCAATATGAACACAATAATTGACTCACACATGAGAGTGTATTACCTAAAATGATCACATTGGATGACCAATTAAAGGATATACCATAACTTCCTCAGCAAGTGGGCATACCTAGCTAGCCTAATCTACTAGGAGTCTATGAATTTCTTGCTTATACCCTAAAAATGGCCCATCCATACTATGAGAATCAATATCCAACAAAACTTTAAAAGGTAATATCCATAATAGGAAAATTTGAAATCTAGATCAAAAGTATTAAATGTTGAATAAATTATCTCTTGTACCATCCAATCTACCAATTCTGGAAGCTCTGAATCTTTCAAAGGATCTCCAGGGAGCACATATTAAGGCTTTGTCAAGCCCTTAAGAGTCTAAAACCAAGGTTTCTACTGTAAAGGTTTACTATATTGAGAATGATCTAGTATAATTCCATGAAATCATATCTTTCACAAACCAGGATGAGGATGTAGTCGTACATGGACACATCAAAACCTTGTATCTATTCAGAAAAATCAATGATACTAATATCTGACGAGCCTTCATTGATAATGGATTAGAGGTTAATATGATTCCCATTTATACACTACACCAATCAAGCCCCACTAAATCCCAATTTTCTTCCTCTAATTTAATGTTATAGGGTTATGACAACAATGCGAATGAACCTATCAGTGCGATTATGATTAGAATTCAATTTGGGGATCTCAAACCAGATTTAGTGTTCATGGATTTCCAGTAGGACAAAGATTTCAAAAATCTATTAAGAAGGCCTTGGATACATCATCATGCATATATTCCTTCATGGAACCACTAATTTATCAAATATGGTGTCAATTTTCAAATTGGTATAATTCATGATGATAAGGCCCCATTCAAAACTTTTTAATCTCAGAACATTGTTGCAGAGTTTTATCACATGAATGGAAAATAGTCCATGGCAAATGATGTTACTAGAAGAAATGCTCTAAATGTTCTATAAAAGCTTTATCTAACCCATTCAATAATCTCAGTGCTGATTACTCGTTACCCATTAATCACATTTAAGGGGTGAGACAAAATCCAATCACCCGTTCAGTGGCTTCCTATATTTCACTTGTAGAAACTAATCCTAACAACACGAGAGGAATCATTGATTCCATATGTTGGGATGAAAGCCTAAATGGAGATGTCTTCATTTCATCCACTGAGCTTTAGAAGGTCTCTACCTCATCATCCATGCTAGAAGAAGATGTCACAATCATGAAAAAATATGAGGATGACGATTCTAAATAAATTGTTTTCCCTTCATAGTTTCAAAAAGAACCATCATCATTTGATAGGATATATATGGTTTCCTCCTCTTTAGGATGTCAAAATACTGACTCCCACCATAGCTCTAAAAGGGATTCTTCATCAGCCACCTGTCTATAAGAGATAGTCTATGTAACACATGAAGAAGAGGAAGAAGTAGAAGAAGACCTCAAAGACACCCCCAAAATTTGGTGAAGGTGTCTCCACCACTATGGAAAAACTCAGAGAAACAAATTTGGAAATAGTGGCAGAATAATGCACCACTCGAATTAGTGTGGACATGACTTATGAAGAGAAAGATGTGTATGAATCCATTCTAAAACAACAATAGAATGTATTTTCAAATAATTACACATAGATTTCAAGCCTTGACCCCAAAGTGGAAACCCATCATTTGGACTTTCCCGAAGATCATCAGGGATATAAGAATCCAATAAGAAGAAAACAATCAAATCGTGCCTCCAAAATTGATGTTGAATTCAATGAGATTATAAAATAAGACATCATTTGAGAGGTGAAATATCAAAATTGGTTATCCAATATTGTCCCAGTAAAAAATAATAATCGGAAAATCAGTGTTTTTATTGATTTCAGAGATCTCAACTGGCATTGTCGCAAAGATGAATTCCTAGCTCCAATCACAGAACTCCCGATTGATTTTATAACTGACTACAAAGTTTTCTCTTTCATGGATGGATACTACGGGTATAAACAAATCTGGATGGCCCTAGAATATTTGAAATCTACATCTTTTAGAGCCCTTAAAGGTGTATTTTCTGTCAAGTATTTCCATTTGGCTTGAATAATGCTGGTCTAATGTATAGTTAGTAAATGAAACACATCTTCAAACCCTTTTTGTGTAATTTTTTTGAATGTAATGTTGATGATTTGGTGGAAAAATCCAAACAATGTTATGAACACCAAACTATGTTAGAGACCATATTCAGCAAGATTCGACAATATAAACTGAAAATGAACCCCTTAAAATGTGAATTCAGGGTAACTGGATGAGAATTTATCAGTTCTTTATATGGAAACATGGAATAGATATCATCCCCATGAAGACTAAAGGCATCCTTGTCATTTAACCTCCTAAAACATGAAAATTTGGAGATGAAATCAAGTATACTAGTCTTATATCCCATGATTCATAGCTAATTTTTGAAGGAAAGTGTTTTCCTTTCACAAAATTGATGAAGAAGGGGATCACATATCCAGGGACCAATTACTTCCAAGATGAATTTGATACCCCCCCTATATAACTCTTTAGTCCACCGGTATTGATTCCACCTGTTGAAGGGAAACCGATCATTCATTTTGTCACAACCTTAGAGAAATAATTGTGCGCTTTCCTGGAAAAAAATAATGATGGTGGGAATGAAAATATCCATTACTATCTATATCGAACCATGATTGACACAGAGAATCAATATTCAGATATAGAGATGAGATTACTAACATTAATATTTTTAGTGCAGAAGCTGAGGCACTACCTGCAAAATCAAGAGGTCCACTTGGTCTGTCACAATAACCCACTAAATGTTTTCCTTTGTCATCCTATGTTGAAAAGATATCTGGAATAGTGGGAAGTTATTTTGTAGTAGTTTGATATATTGTTTGTGCCTCATAATTTAGTGTAAGTCCATTCTTTGGAAGAGTTCATTACTAAAGACCAAAAAATAGAAGATGCCTCATTGAATACTGAATTACTTGATGAATAATTCTTTTCTATTCAAGATTGCAATTGACCATGGGAAATGTGCTTTGATGGCGCTTTCATACATACACTGTGGAAGATAATGGAAGACAAAAAAGATAATAATGTTTGGTTTGGAATTGTACTTATCTCCATATAATATATAGTGTTTCCATACTCCATATTCTTAATTTAATATGGTACCTACATTGAGGCAAAATATTAGGCTATCAATGTATGTTTTTAATTAGTACTCCAAGTACAAGTGAATCACCTGGAGTTGAAGGGGGGATTCATTATTGGAAATAAAATTGATTAATGCATATTATTCCATCAGAAAAAAATATTTAATCCCTCTATGTGGTCATGCAAAAGGGTTAATGGAATAATTTCCCTTATAAAAATAGTATCTTATATACCATAGACACAAATTACTCACACTGAGGCATTTTACAATGCAGCTATAGCCATGGAAGATATGAACAAAAACAAAACAATCATCAGAATTTCACATCATCATGTGGTTTCAAATTTTATTCAAATAAAAATAGAGGAAATCATTTAAATAAATTATATTTCTGAACAATTTCATCCTACCATGAAATAGGTGACACCGATCATGTAATATCTTCAAAATGGAGTACAACCACTTGATAGATTAGGAAAGGTTAATGTCTAATGAAAAGTAGTTAATTTTACTCATTATGGTGGGCCTAATCACTAGAAGATCCTCTATAAATGAGGCATTTATGGAATTATCCAAAATTGCATTGATGGTGGAAAAATAGTAGTTGTCATGAGTGATTTACATGTAGGATCATGTGGTTCCCACCAGTCAGTGTCATGTAGTTTTCATACTGCTTGATCAAAAATAAAGACTTGGATACTTTTGACCTTTGATAATACAAGATTTTACAGATTTTTGTAAGAAGTTCCATCACTTACTTGTTGACATCAAATTTATTTATCAACCCCTAGAGTTGTTACATATAACTAAATAATTCTGGACATTGTTTGTATGGGGAATCTATATAGTAGGGAACTATCCTCCATCTTTGGGCAATAAGTTCACGTGCATCCTTACTACTACCAATTTAATTTTTGAATTAGATGAGGAAATACCTCTCAACGAATTCAGGTATAAATTCATTTCATGCATTTTCAAATCTAATATCTCACTAGATTTGGTTTCCCTCATACTATATTGATAGAGAAGAACACCAATTTATGATTTTCTGATGTTTGGTAGTTATACTAGGAATACAATATCAAATCAAACTATTCATCCCACTATTATGAAGTGGAAAATTGAAACATTGAGGCTTTAAAAAAATCATTCCAACATAAAGCACAATATGGTGGTAAGGATAATAAATCTCTGATAGTTAAAAAATTTCATGCCTTATGGGATTACTGGACTACTACCCATACTACCACATAGTCAACCCCATATTTTTTGGTATGTAAGATAGAAGAATCTCTTCACATTGAAATTCAATTTCCTTCACTCAGAGTTTTTGTTTGTGATGAGTTATCTATAGATGAGAAGTCTCAGAAGCGACTAGACAAGCTAGGGAAATTAAATGAAAATATATTTTATTCCATTCATCACTTGGACGAAGACCAGAATAGAATTTCATGATCATTCATCAAAAAATTTCACCTTCATTCAATAATCTAAGGATAATTGGTATTAGTCCTTAAAACATTGATGATACTAGTAAATATTCCCCTAAAAAGTAATCCAAAATTGGAAGGACATTATTACATACAAAAGTTATACTTTAACCAATATTATTTCATAATCTCAATGGATGGAGAACACACTAAAAATCCAACCAATGCATTGTTCTGTAGGAAACACATTTTGAAATCATGAATAGTATGTCCTAGTTGCATGAAGATAAACTGTGTGAGAAACTCTATCCTAGTTTCATTATGTTAAACTGCGTAACATCCCACATCCATGTTTCATGATGTTAAACTGCATAAAACCATATACTTCTATGTTTTATGACCTTAAACTACGTAGAATCTTTTTTTCATGTTACACAACGCTAAACTACATAGAATGAGGTCCTAGTCGAATGACATCAAACTAAAAAACACTATTAATATTCACCAAAAAACATTAAACTGTACATTTAATATCTCATTCATTTCACATTAACAAATCTCCCAAGATATGAAAAATTTACATTATTCTTTGTTCCTTAAAAGTTGAGTATCTTTCATGCTTATTCATTACTCACATCATTGCCACTTCCTAGTAGAACATAAGCCCCATTTATACCAATGTTTGAATATGATCTGTATAGGGACCCATTTTCATGAACTACGTGTGGTTTTATTCTCATTAAAATGATATATATAGTGACACCTGAATCTCCTACCGTGGGCCCAGCCATAACCATAAATGATACATCTTACCATTTACAAGTATATGAGTAAATTCTATACTAGGAACCCTCCCATAAAATAAGGTTTCATTCTCATTCCATCTTATATTATAAGCCCAACCATTATTTTAAAAAGAATTAAATCCTTAATTTCTCACATCAACATTCAATTGGTGTGGGAATTTGATGCTTTGATTTCTAATCACAGGACCAACCACAATTGTGAAAATGTTGCTTCACCCCTTGAGCATATGAATCAAACCTTCATGGGGAGAACCTTCAATAACTAGGTGTGGATTGATTCTTACCTCAACAAGATACATAATGACACCCAAATATCCAATTGTGGGTCCAACCAAAATTACTCATTAAGCCCCTTTACATATAGCGTATGAATCAAATCTATATAGGGAAACTGCCAAAATCCTTGGGTAGATTTATTCTTTCCCTTATAAAGATACATACTAATTCTGAGGTCTTATCCCCTAGTCTAACAGTAATGTATCTATCATGTCTGGTCACCCACATCCTTGCCACATGATGATAAAATACACCAAAATAACTACATATGGATTGATTCTCATCCTAGTGAGAAATGTAGTGAAGCCAAATCTCTAATTGTGGGTTCAGTAATGATTTAAAAAAAATATTTTACTCCCTATGGTAATGAGTCAAATTTGAAAAGGAAATATTTCTCTAAGAACAATGTTTGGATAGATTCTCATCCATATGAGACACATAGTGACACTAGGATCTCAAAACCTGGGCCCCACCATGATTTTGGAAGAGAAACCCCACCCTTCCTTGTACATGACTTAGATATTCTTAGGGATATCTTCATGGACATGGGAATTTATTCTCATCCTGATGAGATACATAGTGAATCCCAGATCTCAAAACATGGGTACAACCGTGATTTTCGAAGAGAAAACCCACTTCCTATTCCTTAAACATGTGTTAGATCTATGTAGGGATATATTATAGGACTTGGGAATTGATTCTTATTACAATGAGATACATGGTGGTGCCTAGACTTCAGGATCTTGGCCCAACCCTTAGCCTGAAAACTGTAAAAACCTTTCTTCCCAAATAAAATACTGATTGATATGGGGAAAATTTCAAAGAAATATATTTTTCATGTTTATTTCTCCAAAATGATACTTAATGACTCCCGGTTCCCATACCCTGGCTCATCCACCACTTAATCATCATAACCTATCATATAAAGATGCCAACAATATATTGCCTAAGAAACATTTTCCACTCCTTGTTTCTCATATCAATCACATCTCATGTGAGATTTTGAATTGGGTAAATTGATTCTATACATACAAAAGGTGTCTCAATTCCTATTGGGATTATCAACGGTATGGGATATAAGACCTAAAATGACACACTACAGGTCTTCACCGCATAACGATAAACTAAATGGACATTCATTCAAGAACTACATGTGGCTTGATTATCACCAATAGAGATATGTAGTGATAACAATATTTTTAATTTTAATCCCATCCACATTGAAATAGAAAAAATATTTTACTCTACTGTGTTTGAGTTAGATCTTTATGAGAAAGTACAAAAAGATTTCTCACATTACACATTAACTTGTATCTATTAGAAATAAATGCGGTTTGAATCATGATCCGATAAGATATATTGTGATTCTTGTACACTATACGGTAGTTCATCCTCGTTGACTTTTAAAATTTCACGCAAAGACACTAGAGTCCTTACTACAATACGTTAAACTACACAACTAGTGTCCTTAACGCATAACATAAAACTACATGGATCCACCCTTTCCCTTGATGTTGGGTAATTCATTATCCTTACCACGTGACATTAAACTATAAGTTATTCCGAGAACTATGTATTTATTGATTATCATCCCATTTGACATACATATTGAAAACTAGTCCTCAGATCTAATTCCTAGACTTAGGATAAATAAAAATTCCCCCTCTCCTAGATACAATTAAAATCTATACATAATACTATATTTTGGTCCCTCTCCTTAGAGAACCCATCAAGGAAACAAGTGATATCACCTTTAATACATATGAGTCATATCATTGTAAGGGAATCTAAATTCATGTCTAGTATCAGTCTAAAAACATATTTTATGCATTGGAAAATGCCTCTTTCTCACATCATACTCCAAATATTGAAATAATATCTCATCTTCATAACCTCTCTTCAGTTTCTAGTGACATAATTTCTGATAACTGAGAGCTCATTTTCATGACTTTGTAGTGAGTGCCTCAATTTTCCTTGAAGAAAATTTTCCTACATAACAGGCCAGTCAGCCTAAGGATTCCACTATTTGGCTATGTAGAACTTTCCCCAGTTGGACCTGCATAATAAGACCCCATAACAGGGTTTTCAAATAATAGTAACTTCATTTTTCAGAGAATATTCTTCTATAAATTTAAGAATTACTGATGGTATGTAGGAACCCACAATCGAATGCGGTAATCCATTATGTATTTTTATCATACCCTTTATCCCAAACTGAATGTATCTGAGAGAATGGTTTATATTTTCCCTCTCCATATATTCAAAGAATATTGGAATGACCT
The DNA here is from genome assembly GCA_963277665.1 of Viscum album. NCBI lineage: Eukaryota > Viridiplantae > Streptophyta > Magnoliopsida > Santalales > Viscaceae > Viscum > Viscum album. The sequence goes on along the minus strand of OY728123.1, from coordinate 1,872,781,618 downwards.
TGGGCCATTAGACCACCTTCCCACCATTTATTCTATAATATTTATTGTCCCAATTGTATGAACTAAAAATACTTGTACAGTACTTCCAACACTTGGGTTAGACCTTCATAGAGATAATATTACCCCAATTATTTCGAAATTTTTACATGAAATAACTCTTTATTACTAAAGATATTTTCTACATAAACCAAACAATATTATTGGGAATATCCGAATCTCTGTAAACAATCATGGAATTTTAGAAAATTGAATGTCATAATTCTCGAGAGCTGTTTTATATGATGCAATATGTGACCCAGTTGGCCTTGCATAAAATTTGGCTATAAAATATGCCTATCAATATAAGGATGAAAATGATTGGAAATCCATCACAATCCAAAATTAGCACTGCATAATAAATCCCCCATAATGGGTTTGTCATGTTATGGTGACTTAGTTCTTGGAAGATACCTCTTGTAATGTCATTAGAACTTTTTTGATAACACTCCTTGGATTCATTAATCCACAAATCCCAGATTACAATTCTTCCATTCCGTACATGAATATCGTAGCATATTTCAAGACAAATTACCAAGAATTGGAGAATCATCAAATCTTTAGTCAGAGTTAAAGACCGTAAAATTAAATCCCTATAATGTCGTTGCTGTAAGAATTTAAACAGAACCACACCATAATTCTCTTATTAAATGACTTTAAACTACAAAACACCATAATTTCAATGTTTCACGACTACAAACAACACAAAACTGTAATGTTCTTATTGCATGACTTTAAACTACACAACCTTTAATTCACTTTTTGTATGACTTTAACTTCACAACCTAATAATGTATTTACTACATGGCTTTAAACTACACAACCACATAATGACCTTGTTGCATGTCTTTAAACTTTTCAACCCCCCCCAATTTCCTTACAACATGACTTTAAACTAAATAACATATTTTAAAAAATCCTTTAATTTCCTTAAAACATTAATTGAAAAAATAATAATAATTTCCTTGCTGCATGACATTAAAATAAATAGAAAAATATTAAGAAGTTCCTTAATGAAAAATATACCCTCCTTCATACACTAAATTTATGTAAGACTTGTTCTTTATTCATACCCTATATCCAAATAGATGGCCCCTTTATTTTCAGACACCTTTCCCTAGCCAATCCACCCACTATGGTATTGGGACATCCAAATATAAATCCCCCTTTATGGACTTGTTAATTGATTCTCATTCTGATGAGATACATAGTGAAGCCTAGATCTCCCAACATGGGTCCAGCCATGATTTTGGAAGATAAAACCCACTAAACATTCTCTATACATGAGTTAGATCTGCATAGGGGTATATTATGTGATTTTCAAATTGAATCTAATTATAATGAGATACATGGTGATTCCTAGACTTCCTGCTCTAGGCCTAACCATCAGCCTAGAAACTATAAAATATTTCTTCCCCGCATTAAAAAAAGATTTATACAGGGAAAATTTTCAAGACATATATGTGGTTGATTATTGCTCGAACAATATACATATTGACTCTCGGGTCCTATACCATGGGTCATCCATCACTTAATCATCATAACCATATCCTTTAATTATGTCACCTATATCTTTCAGAAGAAACTCATACCACTCCCTGTTTCTTATATCGAGTATAGCTCACGTGAGCTTTGGAATTGGGTAATGAGATTCAATAAATAAATAATATTTCTCAATTCCTATTGGGATTATCAATGGTACTGGATGTAAGACCTGAAAAGACACACTATATTTACTCACCATATAATGATAAACTACGTAGATATTCATTCTAGAACTATTTGTGTCTTGACTCTCACCCCTAAAGATATGTAGTTATATCTACATTTTTTATTTTAATCCCATACACGTTGAAATAGAAAAAAAACTTCTACTATATTGTGTTTGAGTTAGATCTTCATGAGAAAGTACAATAAGATTTCTCACATTAAACATGAACCTATATCTGTTAGAACTACATATGACTTAAATTGTGATCTGATAAGATACATTGTGACGCTTGGACCTATACCCTAGTTCATCATTGTTTCCCTTTTAAATTTTATGTGAAGACACTAGAGTCCTTACTGCAATACATTAAACTATACAACAAATGTCTTTACCACATGACATAAAAGTGCATGGGTCCACCCTTTCCCTTAATGCAGTGTAATTAATTGTCATTTTCGCAAGACATTAAACTACACTGCATTCAGAAAAAATTTTATGTCTTGATTATAATCTCATTTGAGATACGTAGTGAAAATTATGCCTCAGATTCTAGTCCCAAAAACAGGATAAATTAAATTTCCCCCTCTCCAAGATATGATTAAAATCTATACATGATATTTTATTTTGGGCCCTATCCTTAGAGAACCCATCAAGGAAACAAGAGATATCCCCTTTTAAACATATGTGTTAGATCATTGTAAGGGAATTTAAATTCATGTCCAGTATCAGTCTAAACACATATTTTATGCATTAGAAAATGCCCCTTTCTCAGATCATACTCATAATATTGAAATAATTTCAGATCTTCATAACCTCCCTTCGGTTTCTAGTGATATATTTTTTGATACCTGAGATATCATTTTTCATGACTATGTAATGCGCATCCCATTTTTCCTTGCATAAAAGTTTACTACATAATGGGCATGTTAGCCTAAGGACGCCACAATTTGTCTATGTAGAACATTACCTAGTAGACCCTACATAATGCAACCCCATAAAGGTGTTTTCAAATAGAAGTAACTTCATTCTTGGGAGAAGCATCTTCTATACCTTTATGCATTAATGATGATATGCAGGAACCCATAATCTAATGTAGTCATGCATTATGTATTGGTATCTTATCCTTTATCCCAAAATGAAAGTCTCCAAGACCATTGTTTACATTTTTACTCTCCACATGTTCAAATAATATTGGAATGACCTTGGGCCATTATACCACATTCCCCCCATTGATTCTATAAAATTTTGGTCCCAGTCATATGACCTAAAAATACTGGTACAATACTTCCTGCGCTTGGGTTAGATCTTTATAGTGGTCTTATTACCCTAATTATTTGGAAATATTTACATGAAATAACTCCTTTTTATTAAAGATACATTCTTTATAAACCAAAAACTATTCTTTGGAATATCTGAATCTCTATAATCTTTCATTGAATTTTAAAAAATAGAATGTAATAATTATCAAGATATCCTTTATCTGATGGAGTATATGACCCAGTTGGCCTTGCATAAAATTCGGCTATATTATAGGCCTATCAACATAAGGATGAAAATGATTGGAAATACAGCACAAGCCGTAATATTTACTGCATAATAATTCCCCCATAATGGATTTTTCAGGTTTTGGTGACTTTTTTCATGGAGGAGACCTCTTGTAATGTCATTAGTCCTCTTTCTACAACTCTCTTTGGATTTGACAATATGGAAATCATATATTTCAATTCTTTCTTTCCATACCTAAATATTGCATCACATTTCGAGAGGAATTACCAAGAATTAGAGAACCATCAAATATTTTGTCATAGTTAAAGACCAAAAAATTAAATCCCCATAATATCATTGTTTCATGACATTAAACGACACAACACAAAAATTCCCTTATTTAATGAATTTAAACTATAGAACACCATAATTTGCTTTCTACATGACATTAAACAGAACAACACCATAATGTTCTTATTGCATGACTTTAAACTACATAAACCTATAATTTCCTCATTGTATGACTTTTACTTCACAACCCTATAATGTTCTTACTACATGAATTTAAACTAAACAACCACCCAATGACCTTGTTGCATGACTTTAAACTACACAACCCCCCAATTTCCTTACTACATTACTTTAAACTACGTAACATATTATTAAAAATCCCTTAATTTCCTTAGAGCATGACTTTAAACTACAAATAATAATTTCCTTTCTTCATGACATTAAACTACATAGAAAAATATTAAAAATTTCCTTTACGAAAAATATACCATCCTTGATACACTAAATTCATCTAGGATTTGTTCCTCATTCATAGCATTTATCAAAAGAGATGGACCCTTTATTTTCAAAAACCTTTCCTTAACCAAGACACATATTATGATCTTGATACATTCAAATATTACCCCCCCCCGTTTTATGAGTCGTAGAGTTTCCAAATTCCAATGAAATAATTTACATGACTATGTATCATGCTACCATGTTTCCTTGCATAAGTCATCCACATAATGGGTCTGTCAGCCTAAGGATTCTAGTATATGACTATGTAGTACCTGCCCTAGTTTTCATTGCATAAAATAGCGCCTATAACGAGTTTTTTAATTGAAGGTAACTTCTTTCCCATGAGAGGCCTCCTCTATTCTTATACATCATGTTTTAGATTTGGTGACTCTAAAAATCTGGATTCAAGATTCCCCTTGGATGTTTCTGAAGAATATTAGGACCTTCCAAGCCATTAGGGCTTGTTTGGGTTTTAGTCTTAAAATTCATGTTCAAAGATATTCTAAATAAACTACTTGACTTATTAGTCTAACATGAATGACTTTAAAATATCCAAAAAATAGAAATAGTGTTCTCTAGGCTAGAAAACTACAATGGGAACTCTAAAAAAAATTGAGTCTTAGCTCGGTAGACTTACACATTGTACGGTTTAGGAAACGTTGAGTGATAAAAAGATAAAAAAACCTTTTTGGATGAAAATTAAAAAGGGAAGGCTATGAAAAATACATTTTCACCTGCTATGTCCCCTCTATATTAGAATTAGGCAAAAAATTAGTTTCATAACCCAAAAGACACAAAGTTTATATAGTTGTCAATGTGACCCTAGAAAGAGTCAATGTATGCTCACTAGGCCCATTGTATTAACTAAAAATTAGTGCACATTCCATCCATAACATTGTAATTATGATTATCCAATATGAAAATGTCATGTTATTTAAATTAGTATCAATATTACAATTTATAAAATGGGTTGAACACAAAAATAATTAAAAACAAAATTATTTTCATTTGTGAGAAAACAAAAAAACTCCCTAGATGAACATATAAAAATTGTAGTATTTCTATTAAAAATTACAAGAGGCCATATATATATCTTTTCATTTGTTGAATTGCCTCCTGAACCCCATAAACCACTTATTTAAGGTTCATCTAACAACAAGCCTCAGTCACCTCGACCTAACAAAGTGCTTTCTTATAATCTACAATGGCTTTGTCCCCTACTTTTTTGGATTATTGTATCATGTAATGATGTTGTTCATGTTCTTTTTTCACAATATCAAGATCTTTATAAAGATAAAAAACATGAAAAATATTCTCTTTAACTTACTCCCTAAATGTTTCAAATGTTTTAGTGTGACTAACCTCAGCTTGAGATAATGCTTCTCGAAAATCATAAATGTTATCAAGAAGTCTAGCTTATATTATATCATGTCGAAGTTTGTTATCTTTATCCCCCATATGATTGGTATCATTCAACACATTATAGATTACAAGGTAATCAAAACCTTAGAATCCTAACATACTAAGTAATGATGAGATCGATGTGTTTTTTAATGACAGTTCTTTAAAGGATGTTTCATAGATAAGATTTCATATATCTCTCCATGATTTACGATGTGCAAGGTGAATTTCATTCTGAAAATATGGATATAATTCAAAATCACTATCATGAGGATTGATTTACTCCTGGGTTAATTCACATAACGAAGTTACATTTTCAACTCCATCCTGAACAGTGGCTACCTGGCCTTCCGATGCTGGTTGAGAAGATGCATAAGCCAAGAATTTAGACATAGAAATATAATTTGACAATCCAACATGATAAATCAAAATCATGGTTAACATTAAAAGAATAGAAAGACTAGTCACAATCACAAAGGTTGGTAACACTTACCCACCAATAGTTCAGCAACTTGGGAAGACTCCTATACAACATTCCCTGCCTCAGTAGTTTTGGTTGGAACCTCTTGGTGAGGATTAATTTATTGAGTATGTTCAGGATTCACCAGATGAGCCTCTGGATGATTTTCCATTTCAAGGGTCACTTGAGGCTGTTTCTGATCAATAGTAGGACCGACATTGGTCTCAATGTCTCATTCAGGAACCATCATTTTATTATCTCATGTAGATGAAGATGCACATCCCAACAAATCATGATTTTGGAATCAGGCATAATAATATTGATTGGATGGAAAATAAAAACACACTTCTATTTGGTTCTACGTATAGTGCCCCAAATTCATCTAAATTAGTGTGAATATTAAGATATTCAAGTAATTCTACCATATACTTATCAATATATATCATAACATCTAATAGAATCACAAGAACTATGTTAGACTCACCCATGGGAACACTTAGAGTGGTTTTTTCATGACCCTTTTATGATGACCTTAGACCTAGAACAACCTCTTTAGTGACAGCCTCCATGTCATCATTAGTTATCTTCGTATTTTCGGTTGCATGCGAAGAACATGAAATATTATAGAAATGAATGTCTATTATTGTTATATAGATTCTTAGGAAGCATTTATGATATAAAATATTCCTACTCTCTCCCAACAGTAGTGATAGGATAATTCCCAAGAGTAGATTTTGTTTTCTCTAGCTGATTTTCCTCTTCTGTCAAAGGAGCCGCTTTATTGGTAGGGATCTAAACATGATCAAAATATCCCCTACAGTTCCCATATTGTCATTATTAACTTCTCTAAGGGATGAAAAAGAATATGTTCATTCAATTCCATGATGTTTAATAACAATCTATGGATGAAGATATAATTCATACTGATAAGAATACTTATCGTCGATGATAAATCGTTTAGCCTAAGATTTCTTCCATCAGTGTCTCTACATATTTTCCTTCTTTGGAGGACTAGATTCATCCTGTCCAAAAACATGTATTTTAGAATACAATCCTCCCACCATATCATCCTCCATGGACTATCATCCCAGGGCTATCTTTCTAAATTAACTGGGTGACTCATCAACCTCAATGATGGTACAACCACGACTATACAGTGGTGATGGAAATTCAATCAATTATCCCATAACCGGATGCTATTTAAGATGGTATTTACATTGAGTAATAATGATTTGACTAAATTAAAATTAAAATTAAATGAGAATACGAGAATAAGAAATCTTATATATTCAGCATCAACAAAATTGTACCATTCCTCAAGAGATGAAAGGTCAATTCCATCAGAGGTGCCACAATCTATCATTTACTTCAAAATTTTTATGGTGGGGAATGAATTTTCAGTTGCATATATATGCATCTCAAGATTTTGGATATGAATTATTACATCATCAAGATTATTCTCAAAGTGAATATTTGATGAGGATGAATGATCTCATATTATTGTAATACATGAACCCTCACATAAATTCTCCAACATAGTTTCATCATCAAAAAAATTATTCCATGCATGAAGAACCATTTTTCATTCATATTGAAAATAAATTAAAGATTGCTATGAATATGATCATGCAACCACTTAACTAATGGTCTTCCCAATCCCTTTGATCACTTATAGTGGATATTAAAAATGAACCCAACTCTCTTCTAGGAAAGGATGACTGGACCATCTAGGTGAATCTTTAGTTAGTGATACTGGTGTATCCCACATGATTCTAATGGGAGGATTTTTTTCTCGTGTGTGGTATATTCCGTGATTTTTAACCTCATATCCCACTCCTACTAAATATGAGCAATCAACTATTGAAGGTGAGAAAGTAACTTATAAATGTAAGGATTCTTTCCTAGTCCCTAACTTTAATGTGAACTAAGGGAAATGATTGTTTAGAACCCCTTCAGGATATTATGCAACCAATTTCTCAACATACTATATAGGAAATCTTCTCTTTGAATCAACTAAAAGTCGATCAAACATGGCCTTGTACTTCTCCACATTTTTATGAAACCATTTCCGTCAAGACACCATCATATGTTTTTCCACTCTAACATGAACTAGAGTAGATATTGTAATCTATTGTTGAAATTTGAATTAGTGTGAAAATATAATAGTAGTATAGGAAGCATATATGATTTTAGAATGAATAATGGTGTCCTTTGAACCATACCTGCAATCTAGAATATATGCCCTCATCTATAAATTGGTTGTCCGAACATTAACCAATCTTCTAGTAGGTGGATTCCCAGAAAGAAAAAAGTTTAATTCCTTAAACATACTCAAAGTTTTCTTAATGTCAATAGGTGACAATGATATGGGAATAATACTAAAGAAATTTTGAACAAATGGCTGAAACAAACTCCATGTAACTTGTATCTCACACTTTAGAGCATAGGTTCTGATGTGAATCACCATAAAACATTAAATTGTCATGATATTTTAAATAGAGCCTTCCCTCCATGGATTTTCAATAATCTCTTATTGATCATTTCTAGAATAGGGGTAGCCAACCCCACCATTGTTCTCTATAATAGAATACCTATAATGAAAAATATTCCAAGCCTCACACTGCCCTTGGAAGTTTATACTGACAATAAATAGACATTCAACCAGATGTCCAGGAAAACCGTAGGATGCATCTTCGCCGGAATTTTGGAATTGACATCATACAACCATGTTTCAAAAATATTATTTCACAAGTGTTTTTCATAAGTTTATAGACACACCTATTGTTCATTATTTGGATAACATTTTAGACACATGTAGGTGTGACTTTACCCCTTCCACTTCAAGAATATTCTCATTCATGAATCCAGATGTAGATCCCCATTCTGGTGAATTTTTTTATAATTTAATTTTTTAGCAATATTTAGTAGCCCATGTTCCAAAGCTAGCATCCTGTCCGCATCATTTCATGTATCCATAGGAGGGATGAATTCATCATACATATCTTGATGGATCTGTGCTCTTGATATTTTATAAACATCCCCCATGATGATGCCCACTTCTCTATGCATTATATGAAATGAATTCATCTCTCGACTTCATCAGCTCAGCCTCTCAAGCACAAAATCATCATTCAATTAAACATAGATATTCCCTACCCACACATATTCCTAAATTACAAATAATTTTAGATTATATTTAAACACCACACATGTTTTTCACACCCAGTACTCCCACTTCCATGCTTGATTAACGCCCCCTCTTGGGTAGAATTCCAACTTTCCTTCCATCCCTTCAAGTGATCTATCTAGGAGTCTAAGAATATGGATGAATAGAAGAGTGGATTCAGTTATACTATGTGTGGTTCTAAATCTGGGACACACGGGCTTTGATGAATGAAGCATTCATGGGATTCCATCCCAACATTATCACATGTTCCTATGATAGAAACCTTAGCAGATGAGAAATTGTTATGGTGTTGAAACAATGAAACTAGGAGATAGATCTTCTAATATGGAATGTTAGCTTCTCATAGATGACCATAAATTTATTGTGGAAGATAATTACTCATCATAAATTCGTAGTGAAAGTTCTTCAGATACTTTTTTAGATGGGGATGAGTGGTTTCCCAACATTGTATGAATCATGCCCAATGATTTTCATTATTTATTCAGTTCTTTAGATAGCTAATTCATCAGTAGTTTCAATTATCTTGGGATCCATTAAAAGTAAAAAAAACTATAAAATTCAATTTAGTGTAGGTTAATTTTTTATTTTTTTATTTTAAAAATATAGAAAATTTGACAAAGAAATTACAATGTTGAAGTGAAACTGCGGTGCGCAAGTATGTCCCTCAAGATTCAGCACGCAAGTGTCATACCTAATGTACATGTCCAGATAATAAAAAATATTCCTCCAAAAGCACATCGACACATTATAATTCTGTGTAGAGATAATATTTCTTTCTGAATCATCAGAGGTTTACAATAAAATGAAATCCCTATATAGATACGAATAATCCTACCAGTGCACCAAAACCTTATGTGGCTGACCAAGAGAGACCCATTATATTTTTTTTATCCCTTTATCTTCTGGACTAGGCCTTATTTTAATTCAGATCCAATCCTGAGGGTGTATTTTTTTGATACTCCGTTCCATCTCATAGATGATAAAGTGACAAAGGTAAATTCCTTGAAAAAAAGATGAATAAATAGATGTAGTATATCAATATTTACAAAGGCTCAAAATTTCATTCACCCAAGATAGCCCGAATAACTGGTAGTTTGCTGTAAATTTGAACCACCTCATGTGTGAACCACCTCATCCCTTGAGAGTCAAGTCACAATTTCTCATGGTGACATGTTTTCTGATAAATATACCCTTTGGGTCTTTATTTGTTTGGACGAATTTCACTAAACCCCAATTTCTGCTCTGGTCTCCCTAGTGCTTCTCCAAAGTCCTCCAAAACATCCAAGGAAGATCCTTAACAACTAAAGAGAGGGAATTAATGGGTGATAGTAAGATTTAAAATCATCAAGTGTTAAAATTAACAATTGTTTCATGATCATATTGCCCAAACCCCCTGAATGAATAATACTAGTGTTCCCTCTATTCCTCTAATACTAACTTATGGCCCCCACTTCTGGGAATACCTATGATTCACTTGAAGTCTTGAGCCACGTCTCAACCAAGTCTATTAATCCAATTTTTTAAATAGTTAATGTGACATCAGTTCACCTAAACCCAATTGATCACCCCTTACTTTCATTCCACTTACATGATCACCCATCCTTGACTTTCTTCCTACCTTCAATCCTTCTTGAGCCATCCATTGAGACATTCCCAAATCCATTCATGGGAAGGCCTTTTCATCTCTGGAACTATTTTTTGAAAGAGATCATGTTGAAACCTCCGCCAGGACATCCAGATTTACTAATTTTATGAAAACATTGACCATCAAGTCATCCATTTGGGTTTTTATTTCTACGGTCAGAGGTTTCCCACACTTTTCCTACCAATGGTTAAAGATTCTTGGGACATTTGATGATTTTTATATCTACGGTACCAAGGTTCGTTACCCTATGTTAAGTGTTGAGGAATTCCCAGTCTTAGATTCAAGGGATAAAACTATGGAATCCCCTTATCACCCCTAACGCCTGGTGCCTCTAGTCCCTTGTAGGGTGGGTAAGGATGACACTTACTTTTCATTTTGGACAAAGGAGAAGTATTCCCCCTCACTACAAGAACCATTTTATGGAACTAATCCTTATGTGATACCCTCACCTATCATGTAAAAGGTTACAGTATCACTCCTCTTAATGTCCTTCACATACCCAGCCTCCTCACATTGGACCCACATCTAATGTAAGGAGAACACATGGAAGTGTTGTAGCTCCAGTTTCTTCTACTATAGGCTCATCCTCTTCCACCAGTGAAGAAGGAATATTGTTAGTGGTTTGTTGAATTTTTCACATCATCTTGTTTCTCATACCGAGCATGAGTAATGTGTGCCTATATATTTTTTATGATTCCAACAATCATAAAATCCACAAAAATGAATGAACTATGAGAAATATAATTCCCACCATAACTAGGATACGTAGGAAGCCTTTATTGTGGACCCAAGCTCATTGGAAATCCTTATTTGGAGTCCAACCCTAATTCAATTGACCCGAGCATACTCTTTATGATCATGTTACAAATTAAACCTGTAACGACCCAATGTTTTTCAATGGAAATTCCATTCTTATAAATATGTCATAAAGTCACATGAAAACACAACATAATGAACTACTAAGTACTAAGTGACCTTTAAACATAAGTTTGTGACTTCTGTATTGGGAATTTTGAAAATCAGACATACAAGGTTGTGTTCAAGATGATTTTGGGAGTCGAATAAAACAAAAATAATTTTTGGTGAATGGTAACCTACCCTTATGAATAGTAACATACCCTTATAAATAGTGATATACCCTAATTAATAGTAACCTTACCTATGATAGTATAAAAATAATATTCAAGTGAAAGTTTGATGTACCTATATTCTAGAATAAGTAAATGAATATTTTAAAACTGGTTTTCAATAATAAATTATGATTCTAATTAAATATTAAATTAAACATATTTAGAAAACTATTTTTGAAAAGTGGACATCATTTTGGATTCTACACGTCGAAAAATGGTTGGGGTAAAGTTTTTTGGATTTTCCTGAAATACTTGAATTTTTAATGAATCGTGAAATATAGTAATTTACAAAATAAGCTAAATAAGCTAGTTATAGAGTCATGTGTGATGTTCTGCTAATGTAAGCCCACCTGGTTTGAGATTACATTATAAAATTACTATTTTTGGTCATGCAGGACTCACTATTCCTTGTCTTGTGGGTAAATAATAAACTAATGAATTTTATATTATGGAAACCACTCTCCCCTCCACTATAAATACCACCCTTCTCACCCTCATTTCCTCACACCTCTCAAGCTTGAAGACTTGTCTAAAATCGGCCCAAGAATCTTCCCTATCCCCTACCCACGCCCAAGATAATTTAGTCTCATCAAAAGATGAATATTAGATCCCTTAAGGAGGATCTCAAGAGGAGGATTCAAGAGGTAATTTCTCTCCCTCTTCTTCTTTAATTCCCTTTCAATTTCATGATCATTTCTTATTCTCTCCCCAAATATCTTTGCCCAAATGGTATGATAACTTTAGTATCATGAATATACTGGAATTTTATTATACTAATGGGATATTATATCATCCAACCCATTTCCTTCTTCCTTTTATCTTATTAAAGAGAACGTTGTTCGTGAGGTGTAAATTTATCGCCTTTAAGAACGTCATGTTTACTTCCTCTATTTCTACCTAAAGATCTGGTCATGAAACCATTTTTATGGTTGAAACTGAATATTTTATATTTATTATGTCCTAATTAATATTCTGGAACTAACTTGTGTACATAAAACTAAGTGATAAATTAAAACATGTTCTTTGTGATCGAAAAATAGCCTAGATTAACCCAAACAATCATCATTTAATTTTTATCTAATGATTCATCCACAAGGTATACAATATAATTCATTATAAGATAATTTTAAATTATCCAATTTCATTAATAACATGTAATATTAGTTCTGTATGTTTACCCATGTTCTACCCAAACTTTCATTTAAGAATAAGAGTTAACCACTCAAAAAGACCATAAAAATGAACATTACTGAACAATGTTTTTAAACCCTATAACTCATCAAAAGGACCATAAAATGACATAATGAAACCAAAATAAACCCTATTCATGTATAAAAGGTTCTAGAATTTATAATTAATGAATATAATATCATTATATAGGACATTAAAGAGAAGGAAGCGTTCAGATACAAGGTAACAGGAAAATCTCCAACCCAAATTTCATCCTTCGGGTTCTCCCTCTTTCACTCCATTTTTGATATGGTTAATCGTAAAAAACTTATGTTCATCATTGTACTACCTTTTTTCGTATATACATGTTTATCACTATTTTTTATGTCAAACAAAATTTTTTCCTAAATAAATCTTCTTTTAAGAACTCACCTTTTACTTCTAAATCAAGGTTGATGGTTCTTGTATCAAGTTTGTTATTCCCTCTTTGTTTTGGGAACCCAATGTTTATGAATGTATTCTTATGAGATGAAAATATTTTTTTACATGGGTTAGTTATGATCATTATTGACATATTTTCTTTTTGGAATGCATGATAATGATAATATTATGATGTGACAGGTGTGAACGAAATTATATAGCGCAGTATGAATGTTTGAATGTGACGGGTGTGCCCAGAATTATACAGCACGCTAATGCATTGGGTAAAGTGATTAATATCATGAGTAAATGTTAAATTATGTGGACAAGATTCTATCTTTGTTCACAATTATGTGTGGTAATTTACCACTAAGACATCATGTTTCATTTTTATACATTTCCACACTTCAAGCATTTTATTTATGCTTCCCCTTATGTTCATGATCTTTTTCCCATGTTATGATTATGCTCAACCCATGCTATATTGTTATTATATATCCTCTTACTAGGCTTTTAGTTCACCCCTTTTTATGTATATCCTCATGTGTCCACATGTACTAAGGAGAGGTCAAGTTCCAATAAGAAGCTAGAGTAGAAGAAATTGAATAAATGTTTATTCTTGATGATGTAATTGCTATGTATGGTCCTAGTTTTCCCAAGACACTAAACCTTTGGATCCTCTATTTGTAATACTATTTTGTTGTTTTTATTAAAATAATTTAATAGGAATATAAGAAAAGGTTGGGTCTCTATAGTTGGTATTAGAGGAAAGGTTTAGTTAAATTTGGATTTAGGATTAGTGAACCCTATAGAAAACCTCTAGCATGAGACTAAGTACAAATATGAAAACAAGAATATCTACATAGGGATCCCATATGTTATTATATTAGTATAATTTGTGAAAATGAATAAGTTATGTATTCATGACTTGTTGACTTATGTTTTTTTCTAACCTTTTCTATTTTAGAAAATTGTGGGAACTAGGAGAAACTAGGCCAACAACTCATGTGAGGGCCAATACAACGATTGACTGAATGAAATCCCTAATGATTTAAGAGGTGGAGTTTAGAACTTTATGGCGATTCTTACCCAATTTTCTCAGGTTATGAACATTAACCATAATAATGGGGAACATCATCCTTTACCAAAGAGAGAGAAACTGGCTATCAAATGTTCAATGACCACCGACGTTTAGTGGATCTTCTGATCCTCTAGTTACGGAACAGTGGGTCAAATCCATGGAGAAGTTCCTTTTTGTGCTTCACTATTCTAAGATGGAGAAGGTAAATTTATCCATTTATCATCTAGATAGAGAGGCCGATCAATGGTGGGCTTTGATTGAGAACACCAAGCCAAGGGAGGAAATCGAAGAGATGGAATGAGAAGACTTTAATATGATGTTTCTTAATAAGTATTTCCCATGAAATATTTATACGAATATGGAGATAGAATTAATAGAGCTCAAGAAAAAAGAAAGAGAATCTGTCACAACCTACGAAGCAAATTTCACAAGGCTTTCAAGGTACGCTTCAGGTTTTGTTACAAACAATGATAGAAAAATTGATAGATTTTTTAGTGGATTAAAACCACACCTTCTAAAGGATCTTGCAATTCGAGAAATTGGGAGTTAAGAAGAAGTTGTTTGGTGTGATCTCAAAGTGGAGATGGATTTTGGAGAATGGTCCCACGACTATGGTGATAAGAAACAAAAGATGGAGTTTCAAGCCGGTGGATCTATTGATAAAGGTGGGAAGAAAACTGAAGGACCCACATGCCAAAAATGTGGCGCGATGCACCATGGGAACTACCTTAAAGGGGCGAAGAAATGATACATGTGTGGGAAAGAAGGGCATCATGAACAAGATTGTCAAAAGACATGAAAAGTATGTATAAAATAGTAAATGAAAGGAGAGAACAAACCATGGTCCAATGCTATAATTGTATGGAGCTAGGGCACTATGCAAGCCAGTGCACTAAACCTCGAGTTCTTGAGGGTAATCAGCATCAGCATCCACCAAATCCAAAGGAACAAGGGAAGGCTTATGCCATCACTACTGGGAAGTGGAGTAAGATAATAAAGTTGTACATGGTACACTTCTTATTCACTCAAGAATGGAAAAAGTCTTATTTGATTCTGGTTCTATGCATTCCTTTATATCTTGAAAGTTTGCTAGAACTATAAAATCGAAGACCCAAAATCTTGAAGTCGAGATATCTGTAAAAACACCAAGTGGTTTAGTCATTGAAACCCATGTATTTGACTCTTCTTCTGTTGGCATATGTGGGAAGATTCTTCTGGAAAATATCGTAATACTTCCCTTGGTGGAATTCAACGCTATACTGGGAATGGATTGGATCTATTTATACATAGTACATATCATCTATCTAGAAACAAAATATCTTTTCATATTCTAAACCATCCCATGATCCTCTAAAAATGCAAGGAAGATCATGAATCTCCTTTGAAAAATCCTTCATCTGTGTGGATGTTGATTCCTTATGAAGAAGCATACCTCTCCCAAATGGTTGAGTCAAAGGAAGGTGCCAACCCTACAAAAATTCCCATTGTGAGGGAATAAAGTGAAGTATTCCCCAAAGAGTTACCCAGAATTCCCCCTGATCATGAGGTAGATATCTCAATTGAATGCATACCCGTAGCTACTCCTATCTCAAAATGTCCCTATAGGTTTGCTCCTATCGAACTGGAGGGGTTAAAGAAGAAGCTACAAGAGCATATGGACAAAGGGTTCATATTCCCTAGTGCATCACCTTGGGGTGCACCAGTGCTCTTTGTGATGAAGAAGGATGTAAAAATTCCGTTTTGTATCAATTATCAGGAACTCAAAAAGATCACCATAAAGAACAAGTATCCTCTCCCAAGTATTGATGATTTGTTCGACCAGTTAAGAGGAGCTCAATACTTCTCAAAGGTGGATCTTTGTTTTGGATATCATCAGGTAAAGGTGAAGATAGAAGATATTCAGAAGACTGTCTTCCATACTAGGTATGAGCACTACAAGTTTTTGGTGATGCCCTTTATACTTACTAATGCCCCATCAATCTTCATGGATTTGATGAATAGATTCTTTATAAATTACCTTGAAAAATTTGTGGTAGTGTTTATTGATGATATTCTCATCTACTCTTAGAGAAATAAGGAACATAAAGAACATTTATGACTTTTGTTGGTGACATTGAGAAAGGAGAAGTTGTACACCGTGTTCATCAAGTGTGACTTTTGGATGAAACAAGTAACTTTCTTGGGATATGTGATCACAAGTGGGGGAATTTATGTGGATCATTCAAAGAAAAAGGTGATTGAGGAATGGCCTAGGACCTCTAGTGTCACAAAAATCCATAGTTTTCTTAGACTAGCTAGGTACTACCTACGTTTTGTGAGAAAATTCTCATGATTTTCAAGATTGGTAACTAAGTTAACAAGGAATGGGGTAAAGTATGTATGGAAAGAAGAATGTAAAGGAATCTTAAAGGAGCTAAAGAGAAGGCTGATCACTACACCTGTACAAACACTATCAAAAAGGGGTGAATGTTTTGTGATATACAGTGATGATTCAAAGAAATTCTTGGGTTACGTACTCATGAAAATGATAATGTGATATCCTACGCCTCATGACAGTTTAAGATCAATGAGCACAACTACATGACACATGATCTAGAGCTCACATATGTGATTTTTTCCTTGAAAATCTAGTGGCACAACCTTTATCGTGAGAAGTGTGACATATACAAGGACCACAAGATCCTAAAGTATATATTCACACAAAAGTATCACAATATGCATCAAAGGATATGGTTAGAGATAATCAAGGATTACGATTGATCTATTTACTACTATCCAGAAAAAGAGAACAAGGTAGAAGATGTTCTAAATATAAATGAACCTGCTACTCTATCCATGTTATGGATTGGGAAAGAACCTATGTTATTAGATATGAAAAGGAGGGATTTGGAAATCATAAGGGCAGGGGATACATCCTGCCTTTCCAAAATGATTTTGCAACTATCCATCCGAGAGAAGATTAAGGAAGCACAAAGGAATGATGTAGATATACAAAAGATGGTGAATACATTAATGTAAAGGGATTTTTCAAGAGTTCCATATTGATGATGATGGTGTGATTCGGTTTGGAACGTGGATTTCTGTGCCTTTATCATCTGGGATAAAAATAGAGCTATTGGACAATTCACATAGATCAACTTTCTTTATCCATCCTAGGAGTACCAATATGTATCGTGATCTTCATGAACACTTCTGGTGGGATAACATAAAGAAAGAGATTGAGGAATATATATCAAAGTGATTAATATGTCAGCAAGTTAAAATAAAGTGACAAAAGTCCAAAGGAATGATGCATCCATTTCCTATAACCATGTGGAAGTGGGAAAATGTTTCTAGGGACTTTGTCATGGGTCTCCCAAAGACATCGAAGGGAAATAATGCATTACGAGTTGTGGTTGATATAATCACCAAGACTTCCCATTTTATCGTTATTCGGTAAGATATCTCGCTTGAACAACTTGAAAAAATTTATGTGAAGGAAGTGGTGAGACTTCCCGGTGTTCCACTCTCGATTGTATCTAACCATGATCCAAGGTTCACATCAAAATTCTGGAGGAGCCATCAACATTCTTTGAGTACTGAATTAAATTTCAGCATGACCTATCACCCCCAAACTGATGGCCAGTCTGAAAGGACTATTTAGATTCTTGAAGATATGCTAAGAGCCTACTCTCTAGAATTCAAAGGTGGATGGGATTAGTATCTCCCATTGGTTGAGTTCTCATACAACAATAGCTTCCATTCAAGTATTCAGATGGCTCCATATGAAGTTCTATATGGAAATCAATGTAGAACTCCAACCTGTTGGAATGAAGTTGGAGAAAACAAGCTACTTGGACCTAATCTTGTTCAAGAGATAGCAGCAAAGGTTCATGTCATATAGAAACACATCAAAGCTGCTCAGAGTCAACAAAAGAGCTATGCTGACAACTGTCGAATGGAGTTGGAATTTGACATTGGAGATAAATTCTTCCTGCGAATATCACCATGGAAGAGAGTCATGCGATTTGGGAAGAAAGGGAAGCTAGGCCCAAGGTACATTACCCCCTTAAGATCCTTGACCACATAGGATCCGTGGCCTATCAGCTTTAACTTCCACAGAATATGGATCAAGTTCTTGATGTGTTTCACATATCACTCCTGAGGAAGTACATACCAAATCCCTCAAATGTACTGAACTCAAAGGTGGAACAACTGGAAGATGACCTCTCTTATGAAGAGAAACTAGTAGAGATTCTGGATCAGAGAGATATGGTTCTACGCAACAAGAAAACTCATCTTGTTAAAGTTTTTTGGAGGAACAATAAGTTTGAGGAAGCAACATGGGAACCAGAAGAGGAAATGAAGGAGAATTACCCTCACCTGTTTGTGTAAAGTGAAATTTCGAGGGTGAAATTTCAGATGGGGGGAAGAATGTAACAACCCAAAGTTTTTCAATGGAAATTTCCTTCTTATAAATATGTAATAAAATCACATGAAAACACAACAGAATGAATTACTAAGTGCTAAGTGACCTTTAAACATAAGTTTGTCACTTCTGTATTGGAAATTTTAAAAATCTGACATACACAGTTGTGTTCAAGATGATTTTTGGAGTCTAATAAAAAAAATAATTTTATTGGTGAATAGTAACCTACCATTATGAATAGTAACATACCCCTATGAATAGTGATATACCCTAATTAATAGTAACATTTCCTATGATATTATAAAAATAATATTAAAGTGATATTATGATGTACCTATATTCTAGAATAAGTAAATGAATGTTTTAAAACTATTTTTTTAATAATAAATTATGATTTTAATTAAATATTAAATTAATCATATTTAGAAAACTATTTTTGAAAAATGGACTTCATTTTTGGATTCTACAACTTGAAAATGGTTGGGTTAAATTTTTTGGAATTTTCTGGAATACTTGAATTTTTGACGTATAATGAAATGACGTAATTTACAAAATAAGCTAAATAAGCTAATTAAAGGGTCATGTGGGATGTTCTACTGATGTAAGACCACTTGGTTCGGGATTACATTATAAAATTCCTAGTTTTGGTAATGAAAGTCTCACTATTCCTTATCTTGTGGGGAAATAATAAACTAATGAATTTTATATTAAGGAAACCCCTCTCCCGTCACTATAAATACCACCCTTCACACCCTCATTTCCTCACACCTCTCTATCCTGAAGCCTTGTCTAAACTCTGCACAAGCATCTTCCCTAGCCCCTACCCCATGTCCAAGAGCTTTGGGACTCATCAAAAGACCAATCTTAGAGCCCTTAAGGAGGATCTCAAGAGGAGGATTCAAGAGGTAATTTCTCTCCCTCTTCTTCTTTAATTCCCTTTCAATTTCAAGTTCTTTTCATATTATCTCCCAACCTATCATTGTCCAAATGATATGGTTACTCCAGTATCATGAATATACTGGAATGTCTTTATACTAATGGGATATTTTATCATCCAACCCATTTCTTTCTTCCTTTTATCTTATAAAAGAGAACACTGTTCGTGAGGTGTTAATTTATCACCTTAAAGAACGACATGTTTAATTCTTCCATCTCTACCTTAAAATCTCATCATGAAACCATTTTTATGGTAGAAACTGAATATTTTATATTTATTATTTCCTATTTAATGTTCTGGAACAAACTTATGTACATATTACTAAGTGATAAATTAAAACAAGTTCTTTGTTATCAAAAAACTTCCCGAATTAACCCAAACAATCATCATATAATTTTTATCTAATGATTCATCCAGATGGTATATAACATAATTCATTATAAGATAATTTTGAATTCTGGAATTCCATTAATAACATGTAATATTAGTTCTCTATGTTTACCCATGTTCTAACCGAACATTCATTTAAGAATACGAGTTAACCACTCAAGAAGACCATAAAAACGGACATTCCTGAACTAAGTTTTTAAACCCTATAACTCATAAAAAGGCCCCTAAAATGACATAATGAAACAAAAATAAACCCTATTCATGTATAGAAGGTTCTGTAATTTCTAATTATTGAATATAATGTCATTATACAGGACATTAAATAGATGGAAGCATTCGGATACAAGGTAAGGGAAAATTCTCCAACCCAAATTTCATCCTTCGGGTTCTCCCTCTTTCACTCCATTTTTGATATGGTTACTCCTAAAAAATAATTTTATCATCATTTTATTTTCTTTTCTTGGATATAAATGTTCACCACTATTGTTTATGTCAAAAAAATGTTTTCCAAAAGAACTCTTCTTTTAAGAACTCACCTTTTACTTCTCTTTCACGGTTGATTGTTCTTGTATCAATAATGTTATTCCATTTTTGTTTTGGGAACCCAAAGTTTATGAATGTGTTATTATGAGATGAAACCCATTCCTTTAAATGAGGTTGTTATGTTCATTTTTGACATATTTTCTATGTGGCATGAATGATAATGATAATATTATAATGTGACAGGCGTGAACAGAATTATATAGCGCAATATGAATGTTTGAATGTGACGGGTACGTCCATAATTATACAGTGCTCCAATGCATTGGGTAATGTGAGGAATATCATGAGTAAATTTGAAATTATATGGAAAATATTCTAGTTTTGTTCACAATTATGGGTGGTAGTTAACCACTAAGACATGATGTTTCATTTTTATGCATTGGCATACTTCAAGTATTTTATTTATTCTTCCTCTCATGTTCATGATCATTTTTTCATGTAATGATTATGCTCTCACCATGCTATATTGTTCTTATCAATACTCTTACTAGGATTTTAGCTCACCCCTTTTGATGTATATCCTCAGGTGCTACATGTACTAAGGATAGGTCAAGTGCCAATAAGATGCTGTAGAAGAAGAAATTAAATAAATATTTATGCTTGATGATGTAATTTCTATGTATGGTCCTAGTTTTCCCAAGACACTAAACCTTTTTAACCTTTATTTGTAATAATATATATGTTTTTTATCTTAAAATAATGTAATAGTAATGTAAGAAAAGGTTGGGTCACTATAAAACCCCTCTACATCAAGATGAGTATAGAATTATCTTTCAAACCCTGTTACAAGTGAATCCTATTTAAGAGTAAGACCGAACCTATTTATCTCAAAGGAAAATACCTCATTTTTCACACAAAAAAATATTTGGGATTTTATTCCCATCCCAATGAGATATATATGATTCCTTCCTGAGGTTCAAAAAAAATTCCAAATAAACAATGTTCTCTCTGCTCCACATTCCTAGCAGGGTCTAATTAATATTGGAAGCTCATATCCTTTCCATGTTCCTTGATCGGTTTCTACAGAATTCTCACACCAAGATTTGACTGGTCACCATAATCTTAGATGTCCTTAACACATGACATTAAACAATATGTTTGGTTCCCTATCACATTACCTTAAAAGGTATAATTTTTCTAATTAAATGACTCTGAACTAGAAGAGTTTTGTTTCCTTTCATGAGGATATGTAGGTATCCCATCTATTGGTTTGATAAAAAAATCAAAACAATTTCCATATGCTAGGATGATAATAAATTACAAAGTAAATTTATGTCTTCCTAGATGATGATAAATTCCAGTGTGACATTTACCTATGTGGATGACCATTAACTCTAGAGATCTCCACTGAGTGGATTAAAAACCAGTTTCTTCATGATAAAAACCAAAGAATATCTATGTAGTATATATAGGGATACCATCAATGGAGAACCACTAATACACATATATATCTCCATTGATGAAGAACCTCGAATACATGTATATGATTATAAATTCCAAACATGCTAACAATTAATTTATAATATTATGATAACATAAATTATACTTGGTAATTAATTAATGATTACTGAACATATCATAAATCTATAATAGATTCCCAATATAGGAGATAATTCCCCCCAAAAGGGTGTGATGATCCTAACATTCCATCTTTTTTACTAATGCAAGTTATTAAGTAGTGTTGGTCATGAAACCTAATGAATCCCCATTTCTGGAATGAATTCCCCTATGGATATAGAACTATTTAGTGTTTTTGGTTCAATAAATAAACCCATTTAAAACTATTTAAAAATTATGATTCCTAACTAGAACCCACATTCCATGGTAAACATATTATTAAGAGTAAAAAATTAATATTTTAAATAAATCCAATTTATTTTCTTTATTCTGTCAGGATTATTTCATCCAAGTTGATATTTTAATTAAAATTTTATCATAACTATTTTTAATATTATCAAAAGATTTATTAAAGTCATTTTCACCCATGTTTTAATTTATTTAAAAATATTTTAACGGAATATTTTATTTCATTTTCCTAATAAGGAACTTATTATTTTTTAGAAAAAAATAATTAATGGTATTTTTGTTTTAACTGATACTACATAAACTAATTTCCCTTCCATCATGAATATTATTTTTCATAAATATTAAATTATAATTTTACATGGATCATTTAAAATATTTTTTCTAAGATAGTTTTTGAAAATTTTAGATTTTAAATATGGGGTTGCAAAATGAAAAGGGTATTTTTCTTAACAAATGTACTACTATTTTTTTAAACTAAGTATCTTCTAAATAAAATACATGTTTATGATTTACTAGGAATATAATCTAGTGTTACTATCTCAAATATTTCTCTATATATTTTATGATAATGCTGATGAAATGATTAAGAATCTCATATCCTCACCACATGTTATGGTATGATTTTATGGGGATTTTTTTGTAATCATATTGAACACATATGTATGGATTTTATTAAATGATGGGTGGGCCCAGAATTATAATTTCGTTAATTTAATTGGGTATATAATGATATTCTATGGGATAATATGTAATGTAATCAAGAGTCAATATAGTTTTGTAAGAGAAATTATTGAAAAATATAATCTTGTGAGTGAACATTGACTGAGGAAATGCTGGGATGGGGACTGAACCCAATCTACAATAATAGTATTAGATGTGTGACTTAACTAATTATGTGATTTTATATGATTATGTATTTTAAAAAAATTATATCTTATTCTTTTTTTATGCCAACATGGGTCACAGTGGTTATTTATGATTCCACAATATTATGTATATGTCTCTTGATTGATAAAACATTAACTCATATTCAATTATTTTGATTAATGAATTGATGGGTATGATTTTATAATGTTATTATCATGTTTTCATACCTTTATTCCAAAATTATACCAAGTTGTGATCAATTATTTATACCACATATATTTTCTCTTACTTAGAATCTCAACTAAACCACTATTTTGTTTCCCTTCCTTAGGCTATGGATATTTTTTATAAATTTTTTATGTCTAAGATGGGTGAAAGTTGTGAATAACATAATGTTAAGTTATATATATCATTTACATACCAGTCGGTAATGTATGAATATTTATAAATAAGTTAAATCATTGTGGTTCAGTCATGGATCATACTGATATATCGAGAATATTCTCCTAATAAAATGTAGTATTTATGATTAAAATGTTTGGGTCCCAATAATGCATCTTAGAGATTGTAAATTAAATATAGTGGCATTAAATTTTACAGCATCTGATAATTCATGGATTATATATTGTAAATAAACACATTATTGTGCCTAAAATATATCATATTAATAGGTTTTTGGATGTATAGTTCCTTTGAATTTTCTTTTGTGGTGATGTATTTGTACTTAATGTCTCATGCATGTATTGTGTACAAATGAGATGATTATATTTATTTATAATTATAGGTTTATTATATATTTTATACATTATATATATATACACTAAATTTTGGATGATATAGGATAAGTACTCTCATATTCTGAGTAATTCCATATCATTTCAATTTACTATTCCTTGGCATATGGGAGGTGGTATTTGGGTGTTAGGATGAGAATACTTCCAACCAGGATGAGGTCCAGTGGATTGGTCTTTTTTAAAATGATATCAAAGTGGAATAACATAGGTAAATGAATTAAAATTATATGCCATGCGAGGATGGATTAGAATTTTGAGAACCAGTGGTAAGGAATCTCGTGTTTATCTTTTAGGCTAGAAAACCCAGTGATGGTGTGAAACTGACATATATATTATATTGGACTCTAATAGCTTCTTTTTTTAATGGGTATAATAAGACATTGTTTCTTGGTATCAATTATAGTACATTCATCACATAGTAATGTTCCATTTATTTCCATGTACTTATTGAGTTATCTACCTAGATATTCTTCTTAATTATGTTTCATCTTGTTATTTTATAGAGGCCACTATATAGGAATCCAGCTTGGATTTTGAGGATGGTGAATGAAACAACCATACCTATTATTGAGTCTCTTTTAAATGAATATATTTGTGAATAATCTTCAATTAGGGGTCCATTAAATTCTATGGTCTGTCATCTACTATGTTCCCTCACTCATTGTGTGATTTTATATATTGTGTGTCTCACCCCAGATTACCGTTAATATTTAATATTGTATATTTTGATATGTACTGCAAAATAATTCTATATGCCACCCACATATACTATGTTTGATTTGATATGTTAAAATATAAATCTTATGATTCAATAGGTTTGTTGAGTAACTAATTCTATGACTCAGTTGAGATACATTTTAACCATTTGATTTAAGGTAGCTTCTCTCCCCTATTCAGTTACTGTAGGAAATTCTTTAAAAGTTGTAGTTATATTTCCCTAATTTATTCAAGACTACCTATTTTATGATTATGATATGTGTGTTATGAAATAATATACCTCACAATTTTATGAGGAGAACATATAACTTAAGAAATCTAGGTTTTGGATGAAGTTTGAGACTCTTGATTCAACCTATCTTGTACTTTTTTTATCATATTTTGAATCTTGTAAAAAGATTACCCTTTAAACCGATGATCTATTATTAGATAAAATTTCATCTAAATCAAAATGGTACTAGTATTCGATGTTTTATTGTTGATCTCTCATCCATGAGAGAGGTATCCGATAATGTTGGGCCCTCCATAGGGGAGCATAATTGTATTTGAGAATACATTGAGGCCCGAAAGGTCATGATGCATTCAAATGGCTTGTTTTGTGATGGAATTTAACATGATCATTAGTTATAGAAGATACATAGAAATAATATTTAGGGACACATGGTTGTGTTTTCATGTAACACCACATTTATTAGAGTTATACGTGTTATTTTCTAGTTTATAAATCTTAGAGAATACACACCTTGGATATAATATTAAGTTACCATTTCAGCTGAATACAGGTGGAGTGGTGACATAGGTTGGTCTACACATTTAGGATGGACATGAGATAATTTAAATTATTTTTTGGGTCTAATTGGATATCAGGGAGTCGTTCAATTGAAGAGCCAGTGGTGAGTGAATAGTCGAATATGGATGACACATCAATCTGGTCTAATATTCACCATCCTTGGTTAGTTCTTATCAAGGACAAGTTACTGAAAATAAGATCATCCAGATGATGCACATTATAAAAACCCAACCTTTATATAAAAAATACTATATTTTTTTAGATTAATATTCAATATATGTCCAAAAAACTCAACTGATTCCCATAATAGTTTAGTATCTTTTTATACTAGATAAAAAAATTTTCTTATTTCATGAAAGATCTTCAACATCTTACCTAAGGATCCACACACATTGATGATTGTAAGCGATTCCATACTAAAAAAGTTCTTTATAACCTTGGGAGAAAAAACTAAGAAAGGGTGATATCAAATTCCTGATAAGGATAAAAGAGGGAGAGATCAATTAACATATAAGAATAACACAAGAAAAAGGGAATGAGAAGATGATCTTAACATTAAAAACCGTAACCTTCATATCATAGAACATGAACTAGAGTCATGGAATACATTAGGGAAGATTATAAAACATGAATCATGAAGGAACCCAATTGATTAATCCATGAGATAATAACATTGGAATAAGACCTATATTTTTGGTATAAACATAAACTTATAACATTGTGACATTGTATAAATAGAAATTGTTTCACTCATTAATATAATAAAATGAATTAAGACCCTTACATAAACTATTGGTCATGTAGTTAGGACAACAGTTAATCTTATGGACATAAAATACTCGCCCATTCTTAATATTATATATATCTAACTAGTTCCATGATTAACTATATGGACATGAAAACCCACCCATGATTAATCTTGTGGACATAAAATCCGGTCCATGAATAAAATTGTAAAAATAAAAATAGATTCAAACATATTACAATTAGCTATGATGAATCCATTATTAAATAATTAATTGGAGGTAAATATATTCCAAATCCATCACATAATTAAAATCAGAAATATGTGTTCCATAAGATCTTAAAACATTCATCATATCAGAACCAATGTAAAGAAAATATGTTTCATAAATATTTCATCATATCATTAGTTGTAGAAAATGGAGAGGCTTAAAAAATATCATCAACATAATCTTAATATATTAAAATAAATAATGATAATTTTATCCATGCATCATATCCATAATAAATCATAATTTATATCAATGAATGTCATTTTAAATTTAATTTTTTTTCGACGGATCACTAGGAACATTTATTAAAGAAAATATCCTTTCAACTATTAAAATAACTTTTTAGAGCTATGATTCTTTATAAAAAAATTTAAAAAAATTTTATTTTAAAATAACCTTGGAAACATATAACATAATCAATAAAAAATTGAGTTGTCATGATAGTGGGAAATTCTGTTCATTTCATACATGTTAAACAAATACTCCTCTGAAATTTTCAGTAAAATCCAAATGGGTATTATGAGGACTCCATTTAAAACATTTTTTAAAAATTTAAAATCATATATTATCATTAAAACCATCTTGAAAATAAATTTTTTAGAAAAAATTGATATGGAATAAAAAGGGTTTTCGACTGAAAAGAGAAAAAATGTTGATTTTACTTAAAAATAATTTTTGGATTATTGAGTACATAAAAATATGAAGATGAATATAAAATAAATATTTTTATAAAATAACCATATGATAATAAATTTCATGTTTTTCATTATAGATAGATCTTAATATTTCAAACTCATACGCATAATCATAAACAATTATATAAAACAATTTGATTGTAACATTTAACCATTAACATATTTGTATATTTTTAATCATAAGTATCATGAATGAATAAATTTAAATAAATCATTAAATATAATTAGGGTAAATAAATTCATGATATAACATGTTAGGTGGGTTGTATGTTTACTTTATAAAATAAGATTGGTTCATAACATAACATGTGTCCCAATAAAGATGATTTGGATGAAAATCCCTTCCCACTTTAGAAATTTTTGAATCATCATTCTCATTAAATAATAATAGAAAAACAAACACTATATATATTTAAGTGAATTAAATTCATGATATACCATTTAAAATAGGTTTTATATACACCATACACAATAACAACAGGTGAATATGGAATATATCTCCCAGAATTTAAAGAGGGAATAGAAATCACTTTCTTAAAGTTTTAATATACTTCATATATGCTCTAAAATCCTATATAATAGATATAATTTTATTAAAAAAATGTTATAAAACCATACTCATATTTATCAAAACATATATAATTACCTATTTCCTTTAATTACACTTTTATTTAAAATTCATTATCAAAATCATGTTTCAGGTAATAACATCTACATTTTTCAAGTATGATTTTGTTTTGAATTTTTATTCATTATATTTTGATAACAGTTATATTATAAATATAATCTTATTCATGATATAAATATCATATATATTCTTTATATAGGTATTTATAGTGATCCATTAATGATAGAGGATGAAAATGAATTACACTGTTCATGGAGATTGTAGGTCGTATGTATGCATGAAAGCTATTTCCATTATAAAAAAAGATGAAACAAAAAAGGATAAATAATATATTAACCTATTATAATAATTTTTATTTTATTTATAAAACATATTTTCATTAAACATGTCATTATTACATTCCACGTATATCATAAGTGAAGAACAAATCACATCGCTACACAAGGCGGTAATCTGCCATACACATTAGGGATGACATAATATTATCAGATAATGGAAGATTCCATGGTACGTAAGATATTATAATTACATAATAATAATTATTACTTGAATATGTTATAAATAAATTAAATCCATCATTATCCCAAGTCATGATAGGTTGTGATGGAAAATGAATTAAATCAGTTCCTGAGGCGGTAGTCCACCGTACACACGATCAAAGGTATATTTTTACATTTGATGGAAGAGTATATTGATATAGGTTATTCCATAAATAGAACAATATATCAACATATTTTATATACTTGTCTTATTATATTGAAATTATTAATACCTTAAATAAGGTTTTAAGATAAGAACCAAGAAGGGGGAGTCTAGTAAAGACAATTACCTTCTCATAGAATGACATCCTTTGGATATCTTATTAAGGATCCTAAGGTTGGTATTTTGGGAATATAAGATTCAATATAAAGTTAAAATAATCTTTTTGAGGGAATTTGGCAGGTGTTGGAAAATCCAAAGGGCTTAATTAGTTTTAATAAGGGAAGGAAAAAAGTTTCCTTATATAATTGAGGCGGAGTGTCATTTTTTTAATAACCAAAACTATTGAATAATGGGAAATCACTCTCACCCCATGTGCCTAAAAAGATGTAAAATAATATTCTTTAGGATGATAATGTTGACCCACACCTATATTAAAGAACCCATTTTTAAACATTTTATTCATTAACCTTTAGGTTTACTTAATTTTACAATTTTAGTTTTCACTAAATTAACTTGTATCTCTTTATTTTACAAGATAACTTATCCTTGAAGACTAAAATTAAATGTGATCTATATCAAAAATATTTCACCCAATGATTATAAATATAAAATATAAATTATTAAATAAAAATTCTATGAGTGTGGATTATTAAATTTTACAAGTGGATGTAATGTGAAAAACCCTATATTAACAGTAATTTCATTAATTATTATTTTTTCATCATTAATATTTATAACCAGAAAATAATTTTATCTTATTATATTATATAAATTATTATTATTTCAAATATTTTACCCATTTTATCGAATTAAAATCATATAGGTCAACAAATATAATCTAATATCAATCCCATAAACGTGACAAAAAAGTAGTATCCAAAGAGAAATAATTCAAAAATATAGAATGTTGTAATAAAAAATCAATATAAAATTTAATAAAAAGTCTTAAATAGGATTCATAAATATTTAATTGACCTGATTTTTATGTGAAAAAAATATTATAATAAAACTGAACTTTTTTAATTTTTAAAAAGAAATGGTACTTTTCAATAAAAATTAATATTTTTTATTATTAATCGAAATATTAATCCTTTCAGAAATTCAAAAAATAAAATAAAATAAATATTACTTTTAAATTTTGATCCCGAAAAATGAATTGATCTTTTTAACATACATATTATAAATTTGTATGAAATTTATTTTTATACTTTTTTCACAGAAACTAAAATACATTTTTTTTGAGAAAATAGTATTATTGAAACAAATAAAGAATTTACTAAAACATTAAGTACATTTTTACTGATATATTTTATTAATATTATACCATTATAACTAATTTTTTTTTAAAATTATTCCTACTCATACTTCCATGTTTAATAGATTGTTTATAGTGGTCATGTTTAAATATAAATATTAATAGAATGAAATGGCATTTAAGATCTTATTATTCTGTGTAACACAAGTAATCTAAGAAATAAAATTTATTTGAAAAAACAATATTTCATAAAATATGGCGTGTTTCATTAAACCCCACTTATAATAAATTTATCCCTCTAAATTTATCACTCTGATATAATAAAATGTGGCGAATTCTTCCTCATCACATCCTTATGTTCACATATACCCTTCTTAAGTTGGTGGTTTCACCCCCAAACATTAACCATGTTAGGTATATTTTTTCATAGAACATTATCTCTTTGATCTATAATCACTATCAGTTGTTCCTTATATAAAATATTATTATCCAGTGGTAAGACCAATATGTTTAGTACATGTGAAGGTTTGGGTATGTAATTTCAAAAGAGAGATACTAAAACACATCATGAACTTGAGAGAGATTCATTGGATGTACCAAATGATAATCTTCTATCTAGATATGATTAATAGTTTTAAAAGGACAGAAATATATATTGATCAACATTAATTTATATCATGAGAAAAATTTCATCCTTGAATTATTGTTCGATCAGTTTACACTTCCACTATGGAACAAAAATTAATATAGAATTTTACTTTTCCTAAAGCACTAAAAAAACCATAAGATCCGTATTTCATTCCTTCAACCTCTAAATATTTACCAAAATGATATTGGTATGAAAAATTTATTGAAATAACGTATAATGTTCAACATAATCCATTCGATGAATGGTTATCCTTAAGGATCCTCCAAGTCTGAGCAAAACACAAATCCAAAAAAATAAATTTTGAAAGTAGTTCAGAAAATTTTCAAAATAAATTTATCTTCAATCCACAAAATATCATAAACTAGATCTTAATTTTTACATAATAAATATTTGTATAATTTTTTCATGTATTTTTTTGAAACATGGATATATCTAGGATTTTCCTAAAATATTCATGAATACATTCATACATCCTTATTATTTAAATAAAACAATAGATTATTTAATATATTAAAAAAATGCACAATGTTATAAAACCAATTAATTATAACATAACCCACTTTTTCATTTATTATTTAATCAGTCTAAAGATCATTAATAATATCCAATTTATCTAATCTATATCAATAAACTATTAATACCAACTAAGCCCCCATTATGTCAACATTAGAAACATATTGAGGGCTATCTATCCCTAAATAAAACAATATCACATTTCCATTAAATCAACTTTCAAGGCTATTAGTTCTGGTCAATGAATTTGTTAAAATCCATTATGAGAAAATTCAACATAAAAATACTTTTATATATATATATATTAATTCTAGAATTATAACACATAAATAATTAAATCATTCTAAATCATTCTCTAATAATTATTTGGGATTTTTCATCTTATTTTATAATACCACTTTCCATTCTAATATCATTGGTAATATCTTCATCACCAAGAACAAAATATTCACTTATAATTCCTTATTAATACTCATTTTGATCATTCACTCTAGGATATATCTTTTATCAACATCCATACTTTACACATTCAATACATTAAGGTGTGTATTGTACTTTAGGGAGACCAACAATCTCATATGTTTAACTAACCAAAAATTTCATTTTTCATCAGAATATACTTTCTCTCTTTCCTTATTAATAAAAATAAAACATCTTCCTATTAATCGGTGTCATTCCCCTGGGTGATTCATCACACATTATAGACATTTAGGTAAAATAATATTCATTCCACTATGGTATCCACCACCGAAGATCTCAAAAAACTCTATTCTTCTCTTATTTGAGGAGTTTGAGAGTCTTAAAATGTGAATTATTTATGTCATTTACTGTTATGATTTATTAAGAAAACTCTTAATATCACTCACTCTAGTCATAATCCCATTTTGATTCTCCATAACACATTTTATATCACATTCAACTTCAACATAGTTCTATTTGGTTTCATTAATTGACTAAAACAAAAAATTATATTTTGAAGAATAACATTCACAGTGGTAAACCATATAATTATGTGATATCATTTATTAGGTGTCTATATCAAGATAAATTTGTTTAAATCTAAGAAAACATAGGTTTAACCTAGACTATTCATGATTATCATCTATTAAAAACACTATTAATGGGTCATAAATAAAATGTGAATTAATCAAAGCATATTCCCTTGATGTTTCAAACCAAGAGTGTAAAAATGCATGTTTTCATGAAACATGTGATGAATGAGTCCAAATCAATGTTCCATTTTAAGAGTTATTAACCCTATGTTCCTATGTGACATTATAAAAACCACTTACGGTATCTATATAGTGATTTAATTTATTAGAAGACACTTTCTCAATCCTTTTCCAAAATTATTGGAAATTTTCCTATACAATTATTTCAAACTAGGATAAGAAAGCATTAGTGAGATCCCAAGGTTGAGTCAATGTGACGTGAGATTTACACACATAAATATAACATATTTCTTTTACTAATATTCAACACATGTCACAAAAAATTAAAAGAGGAGCACTATGGTTTAGTGTATTTGGAGAGTAGATATTCAATATTATTATTTCATGAAGTATCTTAAACATATTATATAAATATCTTCCCATGTGATAGTTATCTTCAACATACCCTACGTAAAACCATTCCTCATGTCCCATGGAAAGGAAACATATGAAAGGGTTATCTTATATGTTTAGTAAGGATTAAAAAGTGGGATATCAATGATCAAATAAGAATAACTTGAGAATAAAGTTAGAGTACATCAACTCTATATTTCAAAACAAAAAATGACATATCTAATGCTATAAAATTGATTAATAAAATAAATCATGTTTTTTTATAAAGATGAATCATAATAGAATAAATTTACCTAATCAATGAGATCATAACATTGGAATAGAATATTAGTATACTCATAAGATAACTAAATTATGAACAAGTATAAATAGAAACAAGTTCAATCATGATGTTAAGTACATGAAATGAGGCCCCACATAAATGTTTGGACAAGTAATTAGGCCCACTCTTAATCTTATAAACATGAAAACTAGGACCATTATTAATCTTATTGGCATTATAGATGGTATACACATAACATTGTGAACCTAAAACTAGGTTCACACATAACATAATTAACTTAGGAGTTATCAATAATTTACCAAAACATTAGAGGGAGATATAGTTACCATCCATAGTATAATGAAAATTAAACATATTTGTTATATTAGATTACAATTGATTCATCATATCATAAAACATGAGAAGAAATCGGTTTTATAACCATTTCATTATATTATAGTTGATGGAACAATACGAGTTTTCATTAAAATGTTGTCTTCATAATCATAAAACATTAAAAGAAATAATGAAAATGTTATCCTTGGATCATATCCCCATTAAATATTAAACAACATCAACGGATGTCATCTTAAATGGGAAAATAAACTGAAAGATCATTTGGATCATTTATTATCGAAAAAATTATTTCAAATTTAAAATTAACTTTATAAAACTAAAAAAATAAAAAGATTGAAAAATAATTTCATTTTAAAAAAACCTTGAAAACATATACTGGAATATTTAAAACTATGATTGGTTATGATGGAGAGAAATTATCTCCATATCATACATGTTCAAAAAAAATTTCCATTTACTGTTCAGGTAAAATCAAAATGGGACTTATGGCCATTCCTTTAATTTTTAAAAAAAATCCAAAAAAGGATAAAAATGACTTAAAAATCATATAAGAGAATTAAAATAGTATTTAAATCATTTTTTAGAAAAATTGATATAGAGGGAAAAGGTTTTTTATTCAAAGTGAGAAAAAATGTTTTTAAATTTTTTTTGAAATATTTATTACGTAGGGTAAAATGAAGGGGAAATATGTATTTTATTAAATAAATTATAGTATAAAAATGTTATTTTTTTATCTAGAGATATATTTTAATATTTAATCATGGGATCATAATCTTAAAAACTGGTTAAAAGTAATTAGATTATAGCATAAAATTGTTACAACTTTGGTGTCTTACGAATCATAAGCCCTATAAAATAATAAATTTAAATGGAACATTAAATACCATAAGGATAAATAAATCCATTATATAACATTTCAATGGGTCTATATATAAAAATCATAAACGAATATTGATTCATAACATGACATGTGTCCCAAAGATGACAGTTTTCTTCAATTAATCCTTATAACTTTAGAAACAATTAGATTGTATGCATTATTAAAGAATAAAATCTAATGAAATTAAAAATATATTGAAAATAAATATATTAATTATATGACATGTCACTATGTCAGTATATTCACATCACAAATTATTGAATAATGAATATGACATTTTCCTCCTAGAATTAAAAAAGATATTAGATATCCATTACCTTATGTATCAACTTTCTTTTTACACATTAAAACCAAATTTATAGTAGATATATTGTTTATTTAACATATATTATAGTACATTATCATATTTATCATAATAAATATGATTTAGTTATGACCTTTTCTTATCCATTAATTACAAATTCTTTCTTAAAATCACGTTTTGGGTAGTTACTACTTTATTTTCAGGTATGTTTTGGTTTAGTATTTTGGGATCTTATACATTAATAATGGATTAATAACTTCTATAATTTTTAACAATAAAAAAATATAATATATATTCAATATATATTTATTTATAATAATATATACAATTTTTAAATAATAAATGAATTACACCATATATAGAGACAGTAGGTCATATATACACATAAACATTGTTTCCATTTTCTAGATGAATGAATTGAAATAAAGGGAAATAATATATAAACCTAAAATAAAAACTTTATATCATATATATCACATTTATTCAATAAATCAATCCTTTTTTCTTTCTATTTAATGAGTATATGAAGATTGGATCACATCCTTTTGTGAGGTAGTTTTTTCATTGTACACACAAGAGATGATATCATATTCTAATAGAATGGAATGTAAGAAGTTTTATTTTATAAAATAATTCCAAATTTACAAATATTTCATAAATATTATATAATTAGGTTAAATAGATCATTTTCTAGAATAGTGAGGGTTGGTGAAGGAAACAAATAACACTGGTTCTTGAGTCAGTAGTGAGTTGTACTCAAAATCGATGGTTTAGTTTTCTATTTGACAGAGGAGGATATGGATAGATGTTATTAGATAAACCTAATAAATTCTTATTATATTTTATATTATGGTGTTATTATATGTGAATTATTAATACATGAATTATGGTTTTAAGGGAAAAATTTTAACAAGCGGTTTAGTGATGAAAATAACCTTCACTTAGAAGAACCAACTTTGGATCTCTTATTAAAGACACTAAGGTTAGTGTTATGGTGAGACATGTATCTCTAGAAAATGGAAAATAATTTGGGGGAGGGATTATATTGGTTTTGGTAAACAAAAATATATTAATATGTGTATATGAGTGAGGGGAGGAAGTACCATTTTATAATTGATGAAGAGTGTCATTTTTGTAAATACTAAAAACTATTCAATAGTGGTTAGTTAATATCACCCAAGTTCCTAAAAATTGATAAATAATATATTTTAGAGTAGATATGGTAAAAAAAACCTATAACATAAAAAACATGTTTTAAAATAGTAATTCATTTTCCTTTCTATTTACCTAATTTTACCATTTTAGTTTTCATTACGATAACATGTATCTTTTTATTTACCTAGGTAATTATTCTTATAAGACTAAAATTAAAATTATATATAATAGATAATTTAGAAACATTTTTTCTAAATATTATATTCAATTTATTATATAAAAATCATATGTTTTTTGGAAGTTTATTTTAACATAAGAACCCGTAACACGCATAACCATTTTTTAGCCATAATCGGGATAATTAATTTTTATAGTCAATATTAATACTTATAACAAAAAATTAATTTTCACATATAATATAATATATAATATGATCATTCCAAATATGGAATCCATTTTATCGGATTTAAATAATGTATTTTAGAGCATTTTACTTAATATTATCCCACTGGCGTAAAAAATGTTATTTCTCGAAGATAAAATTTTCAAAATCATAGAATGATTTAATATCAAAATCCAATATTATATTTATTACTGTAACTGAAATTTGAGTAATATATATAAAATTGAACAAATTTTACTTGTAAAACATCTAAATATCAAATGGTTATTGTAAAAGATTATAACAAAAAGGATGATTTTAATAAAAATCCAAATTTTTTATTATTCAACAAAAAATAAATCTATTAAAAAATTATCAAAAATTCAGAATAAGATAATTTGATATTATAATCCCAAAATGATGTTAATTATATCAATTTTTTTATAAAATTTTCAAATAATAATTTTAATATTTTTTCATATAATGCAATAAAAAATAGTTTTTTTGAATGAAGTTATATTTTTGAATCATATATAGACATTTCTTAAAAATTAAGTACGTTTTTACCAATTGGTTTTCATTATATAAATCAAATTCACATAATTTTTAAAATTTATTTATTTCTATTCACACTGCAAAGTTTAATAGCTATATTATAACATTAATGTTTTAATGTCAATATTAATAGTATATCATAGTTCATTAAAACTCTATGGTTCATGTAAGGCACGCTATCAATGAAATTAAATTTATTGAACAAAATATTTCATATAAAATCATAGATTTAATTGCATGATGGATAGATATAACTACGGGCCATCATATTAATTTAATTGTGTGATCTGTATCAAATATCTAGGAATTATTAAGCCGAATGGAGTAGGTTTGGGTTATTTTATCTATAGTGGATTTACAAGAGATGGAGATTCTGATAAAACCCCAATCCATACCATTATTATCTTGAGTGTTTCCACTGATTTTATCCACATTTTACTCACTTTTTCAAGTAAATTGAGATTGATATCTTCTGATTTGTGGTCAGAGGGATATATTTATTCATGATTTAATTATTGAATTTGATTAGATCATATAGGATTTCATGTCCCTTGAAAAGAAGTAGTCTCTGATGTTTTTAATCGGATTCCTCCCTCAATGGGTGTGATGATTAATGTTAATATTTTTTGGATATGAGTTCAATTACCCATCTGATTATATGGATGGTTTTATATTCATTTTTCATGAATTAACAATTCCCTTCTTGTGAATATAGAAGAATTATTGTATCATTTTGAAGTGAGAAATATTCTTATCTATTACATAGAGACATATATATGAATTTTATTACATTCAATAGATGGTGTTTCAAGTGATGGTTTAGTGGGATAATGATCACTCTTATAATGTTTGTGTATATTTTTAAAAAACCATATAACTTTTTCACTTATGAACATTTGTGGGAAATTAATTTTCCTTTGTTTGGTGTGTGGTTCACTTTGTGGTCTAGGATTCAGATTGATAATCATTGTGTTGGAGCATCAAAATGTATTGTTTTCTTGATATGGATAGAGGATTGAGAGGTTCCTCACCTTATTTTGGATATTCTTAGGTGCTTTGGGTTAGTTTATTGGATTTTTTAAAGGAATCCTCCCTAGGTTCCTATTATGGGTAGCATGGTTTAGGTTAAACCATGAATTTCTACATATATAGTGAGTTTTGTAGTTCATTCCACATTGTTCATGATTTTATTTCATATATGGTACATAAGTTACGATAAAATGTGTGAATTACAAGGTAAATCACATATGGTGTCTTTGACCTTTGGCCTATTTCATGGTTTGTGATTTTTTTTCAAAAAAACCATGAATAATGTTGTACATTAGTTATAGAAGGTTTTATTATTATTGGCACATGGTTTGGAAAACTATGTTGAAAACCCCTATGAGGTGGATTTATTGATACGACACAATTTGTATGATTAGTACACTATTTTTAAAAATATGTGGCCAAGTCATATAACCTTCCATAACTCATTAACAAGGATTATTTTAGCATTATATCCCATCATGATTAAATATATCATTCTCTTATCCTCTCCCTCATTGTTATCCAAGGAAAGGGGGTATCCTCCACTTTTTTTCCATCAAGACCCTTTGATTAGTGGAAGTCATGATGGTTTTTTTCTGAATTTAATGTGAGAAACCCTCATTCCATTTATCCCTCCTTCATTCCTTCTTATTTTTCTGTAATTTTGATTTCTCTAGTGAAAGTGTTTTGTTTGATTCCAATATAGTATGGTGGAATCAGTTGTTTTTATGGGGCTTTTATACAATATAACAATAAGATTTCCTAAAATGTTATGAAAATTTTGTCACATGTTATTCTAATGGAGGAATGTCACCATTTTGATACATTCTAATGTATAATATTAAATAAAATGGAATTTATTATGGGTTTGGTTCCAATTGATAGGTTTTTTTCTTAGGTTGGTGTTGGAAGTATGTTGTGCACCACCCTTGGGTTTTTCATTACGGTTTCATTGCAATAAAAGCATTAAAAAATTATTCCGAATTGAATTTATATATATAATATATTAAAAAAATTAAGAAATTTCTTAAATTTTTCTTTCCTTTCAATTAATTAATTTGATTATTTTGATTCTTCATATGATCTTATGTCAATGGGTGATGGCTATTGGAGTTGGATTAGTCTAGGTAGAGCTATCAAGCATTTACTTAATAGGAAATTATACTGAATTCAGATAGGTGTCCCCTTTTACATCCCCTTATCGTATTTTTATTTAATTATTAATACATGGAATAAGATATGTGGGCTTTTCACTGAGCATGGCTGACCATTAAAATTAAATTTATAGTATAATAAAAAATAATTACTTATGAATGAATTGAGCAATGTTCTAAGGGATATAATAGACACTTGGGAACTTGATTGATTTTCCTGGATGTTGATTTTCAAGGACATGGTGATGATTGTCATCCTTGAGTAACATTGATCCCTAGGGGTTATATTTAAATTAAATGAGCATAAAAATTGTAGTGGGACAATGGTGGGTTCCCATATTAACCTCTAGTTATAGGTACCTAATGGATTGGGATAGTTGGCATTAGGATTTTACATTTTTAAAATTCAAAATTCCTTAGAGCCAACAGTTTAATTGAGATGTGTATAGGGAGGGAATTAATCCCCTAGTATGAAGCAATTTTTTCGGGGTGGGTAGAACCTACATGGGATGACCAGTTTGGGATATACCTAACACAGAGAGGGGGGTGAATCAATATTGGATACTTTTTAAACCAATTCTAACTTTCTATCCCTATACCGCTTGACCGGTTAGGATCTTGATTCTCTTATACTCTATTACATATTGAATCCAATAATATAAAGAAATAAAAATATTCACATGATATTTTTACAAGGTTAACCACTCAATAAGAGAAGCTACATCCTTTCAATTCATGGGAATGACCAGTGCTTGGATTATCTACTATAATGTAATTTGATGTTATAGTGTAGTGACTAGGGATTCAATCCTCTAGTCATTGTGGTTCTATACACATTTATGGGGGTGAAATAATCCTCTTCCCTAGACTGGTGAGAGCCTTGTCCAACTTCTAGCCTGTAGTTGGTTATTTATACTAACTGTGGATACAATCTTCTTCTTCTTAAAAAGATAGGTTATTCTGTTTATATTTATTAGTTCACTTCACTTTATTACTTGCAAAGATATAGGGAAACAATTCTCCCTTCTTTATTTTCTTACCTAGTGTAAATAAACTACACTAGTTCTTCTTCTTTCTTCTTCTTAGTGTAACAACCAACTACACTATTATTATTCCCTATTATTCTCTAGTTAAAATACTAAATGCACTAGAACACCTTAAATATTCTTTTCGAGAGTCACATACACCCATGTGATTATTTTGTCAAGGAATATCGGTTCACTTGGAATCATATGAATCAATTTTTCTCTCCTGTTCATGAATGCATGTGATCATGCATAATACTTTTATGATGAACTCTTATTTATCCTTCATCACATATGTTCACACTCAATTTTTGTTCTTTCTTTTGAGTGTATTAATATATGCATGTGTGTTCATGGATGCATGAATTCACATCTTCTTTTTCTTGTGTGAGAACCCGATGGGTTTGATTCTTTAAGTACACACACTACCTCTTCCTTTCTCCTCTTTTTCTTCTCCTCTCCTTTAGTTTTCACTTGGTTCAGATGAGTTTACATCATACACTTATGTTCATGTCTTTCATGTGTGCTAATCTTCAAACTAGAATGGGTTTGACCCTTCCTTTATGAAAACTCCTTCTCCATGGCCTTGGGATTCTTCAAACAATGCAAATAGGTGCATACAACACGTACTGCCCCATCATTCTTCACCAAAACTAGAACCCTTAAAAACAATGGGATAAATGTGTAAATAGAAGGGTTCTCACCTTTAGGATGTGCATGAGATTCATAGTTCTTATGTTCCACTTTTCAAAACACAGTGATGGGCTTAGGCTCAACCACTGGATCATGATGGTGTGGCCTTCATGAGTCATAGTGACGGTTTACAAAACCTATCACATGTTTGGTTTCCGGTTCTTCAAAAAGCTATTATTTGGTTCCTTGCACTTGTAAAAGGATTGCATGATCTCTTCTTTAGAAATCCTTGAAGACTCATAGTGCTCTGCTTGCTCTTCTCAAATTGATGCATAGAGAGATGCTCTGTTTTTCGAAAACCTGAGCTCTCGAGAATGCAGGAGAAACAACCTCTCTCATCTTGGGTGTGACTTCTTTTATAAGAGATAAGAGGATATTTTACACAATAAAAATCATAAAGATATGATGTGGATATCGTGACTTTTAATTATCGAGATTTTTGATGTTTTAAAATCTTAAAACTCGCAGGTGAAGATGTGAAGAGATCCTTGGGGTGTTTCCTTTTTGAACATAGGATTCTCCCCGATCACATGCATGCGTTTGATATTTTCATGTGTCTAGTTTTTAAATCATTCACAAAATCACATTTCCTTAGAAACTCCATTTTCCACATCCTCCTTTGAGATAATCATATGCATGCAAGATGTAGATTTCATGCATGATCTCAGTTCAGTCACAATGCCATTCTTCAATGGCTTTGGAACAACCATGGTGTCCGGTCTTCATCTCCGCATAGAGTAGTGTCACCGGTGAGTTTTTATGGCATCCAGAGGTTGATGACAATGATGCAGGATGGATCGAATGTCATGGGAGGATTGGACTGCCCTGGTTCAAACTCACATGGTGCTGGATAGATGGATGGCCAAGGTTAGATCCCACTACTATGGATTGATCGAACGGTAGAGTGAGAAGTGGGATTTGATGGACGACAGATATTACATCAGAGTTTTTTAAAACTCATGGAACATCGAAATGGTAAATCAGATATACCATAGTTTATCGATCAACTCCCCCCAGTAACCGGTCAAAATTCACTTCTCCCCACTCCGGTGCCGCCCTGCACCGGTTCTATGTAGAAGATATTTTAGCACCCACTCTACCTCCATGGGCGCATAGCTAGTGCCTACTATGCACACCCAAGGGTGTTATACCCGACACCCATGCACTCATTGTGGTCTATCTCTACGTTGGATTCCTTATGGTCATAGTCAACCCCCTGTGGTCTCACCTGTTCCTCGGGTTGAGGAAAGGTATCTAGATCATGATTTTTCCAATTTTTCTTTATAATCCAAAATAATAAACTTTCTAAGCTAAATTAAAGTCAATAGTAAAATATGTGCATGGCCTCCTCAAGATCAACCACCCCTTCTTCAACCATATTCTTCCTCCTTTCTATTTTGGATTATTAAATCCATATTTCTTTAATAATATTTAAAAGGATGCTACATCAATGTTTAAAACATTATATCCCACCCGATACATGTTTTATGAACTTTCAAGATCAGTGCATCCATCTTATGATTTGATCTACATGGACAATTTTCCAAGAATGGCATCCAATTCTATAAATCCATAAAAACTCTCCATGAATATTCACTTTAATCAATCTCCATTCACTTAGAATTTCCTTCTTCATTTTTACCACCATTGACTCCTATTGACAATAAATACAACATATACACACTGTGGTCCCAACAATATCCCCCTTTGTATTTGGTTGTCAATAACTTAAAGCTTCTCTTAAATGATTGTGTTAGTGTCAAAATTAGAATATTCTCTCTATCCTAAATTCTTTAGCTCCCCAAGACTTTCAATTATCTTCTCTCTACTTTATTAAAAATAAATACAATGTTCATGGTAGAGATGGTATCATTCCATACTTAAAAAATGTTCCATGAATTATTTCACTCTATGTCAACTGAAGTAATGATTGGCGTAGAAAAAAAGATGGTTTGATTTAGACAACAAGGTTGCCCATAACCCACTGAATATGACCCCTCATGAGATGAAAACTCATATAATTTTATTCAAGGGATTTCCTCTTTCATTATAGGATTAGGATACTAAGTGTGATATGTAATAATCATCCTAAAACTCCTAAACTCTTTCCAAAAAAATGATCAAAAATATTTATGTGAAATAGAAAGGATAAGTGTCCTTGGGGAATTTTATCCCTTCTTATGTCACTGATTAACTTTGTTACTCCCCCTTTGTATAATGATCTTTATTTTGAGTAACCAAGGATAAGAGATTAATATAGAACATACATTTTCTAATGAAATGATCTTCAGACAATTTTCAGAGTAATTCAAATTTATTCCAACAGATGTTGATACTGATTAGTAATGACTCTCGCAGCTTTATCATGTGCCTCCCCCTCAAGGGAAAAATTTATATCATTGAATAATAGGTTTTTTCTGTAGAGAAGCTTCTTCACCTTTAATTCCATATATGATAAGAACAAATACAATACAAAAATATTTAAGGGAATAAGGTGGATCCTTATTGCTCTAGAAATGTGAACAACAAGGTTGAGATGATTTTCTCAACCCAGATGCTCCATTATTATCACATTCACAACTGATCCTTATTACTGACTATGATTGTGTGGACCTCACTATTTCTACCATCTCTTTGTGTATGAATCTTCTTTCTACAAAGGATTTCAAAGCACTAAAATCTCCTAGTGCAACATTCATCTTCTTGAAGAATCCTGGTTTGGATAGAGAAAATTCAAAGCATCTTCTAAAAGTGTGACCATCATTGTGGCACCTCACACATGGAATTTCTTTTCCTTCATGTATAATATTATTTTTGTTTTTATAACCAGCCTTAGCCTGTGCATCTTTTGTTTTTTTCATTCTTTCAAAATATATTAGCCAAAACACTAATATATCATTATGTACCAAGGAATGAAAATTGGATCTTCAAAATGGATTCTTCAAAGTGTCATCCTTCTTAATAGTTATTTTGGTTGCACCACCACTCACCTTCTTGGATATAGAATCTAAGGACTTCTCAGATTATTCATTTTTACCCAACTTCATTGATCTTTATTTCTTATCAGCATTGGGTACCTATTGAAAAAAACATTCACTATTAATGTGAACACTCCTATTGCATACATCAAATATGTTATATGACATTAAAAATATGTTTTCAGTATACAGATGCTTCTAGATCTATGGATGTTTCTTCTTCTTGTCTGGATTTTTCCCCCTTGAGATGGGATTTCTCTATTCTTTTACATTTATGGGATTTTACCAAAAATCCAGTTTACAATGCCCAAATTTATTATAGGACCAACATTGACAAAAAAACATGACTTCTCTCCATATTATTGATAAGGTTGCTGAATATTCTTCTTTGTATGTTGTGCTTTATGTGGGAAGCTATCTTTTTCACTCTTTCCCCTATCCATGTTGTCCATTGTGGTAGTTTTCTTCCCATTCTTCTTCATCCATACTTTTTTAGAACTTTTCATCCCACCTGCACCTTTTGT
This sequence comes from Viscum album, assembly GCA_963277665.1. Lineage (NCBI taxonomy): Eukaryota > Viridiplantae > Streptophyta > Magnoliopsida > Santalales > Viscaceae > Viscum > Viscum album. The sequence continues at coordinate 1,872,737,530 of OY728123.1, read as the reverse complement.
AGAATCAATTTTAGAAACATTAGTAAATATTTCTATGGATCGAACCTTCTTCTCTACTGCTTGTGATAGATCAATGAGGGAATCCATGATCTTTTTATCACATGTTGAAGGTATTATGAAAGCCGAATCCTCCAGTGAACATTGAGTGACAATATGTAATGTTTCCTTCTTTTGTGGAGACTCAATATGTGTCCTATGAAGATTGGTCAACTATGCTTCCAATTCTAGACATCTAATTGTCTGGATTACCTTCTAGTATTCAACCATAGTCATCTTCTCTTCAAAATCCTTCATTAATCATTCATCTTAATATCCATGCATCTTTTATTTGTTTTTTAACAAAGATTCATGTTCTATGATCTTTTTGGAGAATTCTTCCAAACATACCTCCCCGACTTCATTTCCCTTTCTCAACTCATCTTCAAGTGCATAGATCGTCTCTTCTATAGTCTTGTTGAATCCCTCCATTTCTTCAACATATTTGAGCCACATTAAATAACATCCTTCAAATACCATATTTTTTACTTCAAAGGCTCCAACCCATCTAAAGAGATTTAAACATTCAATAATTTTTTCTTATAGGAATTTCCCCAACACATCACTTTATTCTTCTAAATGAGTGATATTTTTCTGCATGCATTGAAATTATCCACAAAATAGAGATGAATTCTATTCAAGAATACCATGCAGAGTCATTCTTAATCTATTAACTGATATTTCTTGAGATGTTGTAGATTGATAATAACCACATGGGATAGAATTTTTATCATGAGAATAATTTCCAAATGTACTAACACATACCTCTTGATCGGTTGAGGTAGGAAGGATTTCCATCTTCTTGGTCAGTTCTTGAGGCACCTTTTCATTACATTCCAGGATTGGCGTGTCTTCAATGTCAGCTAGATATAGAGAACTATATTCTTCCTCTTCTTTAGATAAGAGGTACTTCTTATTCAACTTTCTCTTCTACTTATTTTTACTATTCATCATGGTCTTGGTAGATATAGCCTTTCGCATAGAGATTATTGAATTTTCACTAAAGTTTCACTTCATCGATAACTCTGGAAAGAAACTCAAAACATCAAAACAAAATCACATCACTATAGATAATCCAATTGAGGTGAACCTGCCCCTCAAATAGCAATTGAGAGGACCCGTTTGGGATATTCCAAACACTGAGAGGGGGGTGAATTACTGTTGGGGTATTTTTAAACCAATTCTATATTTCTATCCCTATACATCTAAACATATTATGATCTTGATTATATTATTATCTTTTCCAGCTTGCATGAAATCATTGAAAGTAAAAAAAAATGAACACAATATTTTTACAAGTTTCACCACTCAATAAAAGTAGCCACATCCTTTCCAGGCATGAGAATGATTAGTGCATGGATTCTCAACTATAATTGGTTATGCCATTACAGTGGAGTGACTTAGAAGAAAATCCTCTAGTCAGTGTGGGCTCCAACAATTTGTAGGGGGGTGGGAAACAATCCTCTTCCCTAGACTGGTGATAGCCTCGTCCAACATGCAGCCTCTAGCTGTTTCTTTATACAGTCGTTGGAGATAGTCTTCTTACTTCTTCAAAAGGTATTCTACGCTCTTGATATTCTCTAGTTCCCTTCATCTGAATAGTTTATAAATAGTAGGAAAGGAATTCTTCTTTCGTTCATTTCTTCCCTAGTGCAAAACCAACTACACTAGTTATACTTATTTCTTCCTCTCAGTGAAGCAAAAAACTACAATATTATTCTCCTCTCTTCATCTCTAGTGAGGAAAAGAACTACACTAGAACTCCTTCTCTATTCTTGGAAGTAATCACATACACCAAAGTGATTATTGAGGCAATAAAGATCGTTTCACTTGGAATATTCTATATTAATTATACTCTCTTGTTCATGAATTAATGTGATCATGCATATGACATTTAGGTTGAACTATTTATTATCCTTCTTAAATTATATGCACACACGTTTTTTGTTCTTCCTTATGAGTGTCTTCACATATGCATGTTCATGCATGCATGAATGGACTCACCTCTTATAATTCTTCTGTGAGAACCCTAATTCGTATGATTCTTTAAGCACTCACACACCAACTCTTCCTTTCTCCGCTTATTTTTCTTCTCACCTTAACTTTTCACTTGGTTTAGATGGAATTAAATCATACACATATGTGCATGTCTTGTATGTGTGATCTTCTTTAAACCCGAATGGGTATGAACCTTCCTTTGTGGAAATCCTTCTTCAAGGCCCCAAGCTTCTTCAAAGAATTCATATAGGTGTATGAAACACGTACTTCCCCATTCTTCTTCTCCAAAAACTCAAACCCCTACATGAAATGGGATGAATCTGAAAATAGGGGGTGCTCACCTTCGGGAAGGCCGTTAGATTCACATATTTTCTCCATGAAAATGTAGGATAGTTCCTCCTCTTTAAAAAACACTGTGATCGGATAAGGCTCAACCAATGGCTCATGATGGCATGAACTTCGTGAAGAATAATGTGTTTTAAAAAAAACTTATTGTGTGTTTGGGTACTGGTAATTCACAAAGCTATTCGAGGGTGCATAGCACCTGTTGAAGGCTTGAGGGATCTCTTCTTTTTGGATTCTTGAAGACTTGCAGTGATTTTCTGGCTCTTTTCAATTTGATACATAGATAAATGTTCTATTTTTTGAAAACACGAGATCTCGGGAATGTGGGTGCGGTAGCCTCTCTCAGGTTAGGTGAATATTCTTTTATAGGTGAGAAGAGGATATTTTCTACATTCTGAATCATCAAGATATTCTATGGAGGTCATGTGTTTTAATTCTCAAGATTTCCAGTGTTTTGAAATCTTTATACCCAAAGGTAAGGATATGTAGAGATCCTCAGGGTATTTCCTTTTAGAAATAGGGCTTATCCCTGATCACATGCATGAATTTGAGATTTTCATGCATCTCATTTTTAAATCATGCATGAATCAACATGGCATCGAAAACTATATTTTCCTCATCCTCCTTTGATATATTTTTATTCCTGGAAGATTTAGATTGCATGCATGATCTTGGTTCAATCACAAAACACTTCTTTGATGTCTAGGGATCGTCCATGGTGGTCGGTCATCAAATCCGGTGAGAGTAGTGTCGACGGGGAGTGGCAGCGATGTTGCGAGGTTGAAGACGACAGAGCAAGATAGATCAAATGTTGTGGGAGGATTGGAGGGACCTGTTTCATACTCACACATCACATGATAGGTGTTCAGTGAAGATTAGATCCATTTGCCACAGATTGATCCAACGGTAAAGCAAGGAGTGGGATTGGATTGATGGTTGAGATTACATCTACGTATTTTAAAACTCACCACACATCAAATTGGTAACACTGAAATTCCATAGTTTATCAATCAACTCCCCCATCAACCAGTCATAATTATTCACTCCCCCCTCCGGTGCCACCCCACACTAGTTCTCTACGGGCGCGATCTTAGTGCCCACTCCACCTCCATGGGCGCGCACGTAAAACCCACTTTGCACACCCTAGGGTCTTATACATATCCCCTATGAACCTCTTGCAGGATGGATATTCCTTGGCTTCCCCATGAGTACGATCAACAACATGTGGTCCCACATGTGCCTCGAGTTGAGGCTTGGTAGCTAGCTCAAGAATTGGCCCATTTTTTTGTGATCTAAAAGAATAAACCTTCCAAGGGAAATGCATTTCCATAGTAAAATATGTGCATGTCCTTTTCAAGATCAAGAACCCCTTCTTCATCCTTCTTCTTTCTCCTTTCCATTTTTGATGATTAATTCCAAATTTCATTAATCATCCTTAAAATAATGCTACTTTAATGTTGTAAATGTTGTATCATACGTGATACAAGTTCATTGAACATTCAAGATTAGTGAATCAATTTTTTGATTTGATCGACATGGAGAATTTTCCAAACATGTAATCTAATTGTATGAATCTATAACAATTATCCAATCATAATCACTTGAATCGATCTCTATTCACTTAGGAATTCCTTCTTCATTTTGACCATTATTGACACCTGTTGAAAAAAATACAACTTATTCAAAAAGTTGTCCCAACACTTCAGAGAAATAATATTAGTTAGGTGAGTGAACTGACATGAGATGGATTTAGTATTAACATGGAATTATTCCTACCTCTCTAGGATGATTTTATTATCCATTTAATTATGTTTCCATTGAGGTTTTACGGATATCTTGATGATTCCAATGGATGTTACACCCTCTGAGAAATGCATGTTGAATCGAAATACATGATTAATAGAAGGGAACACATGAAGGGTGTCTTAACTAGGATCATATTAGGGGACTATAGATGTAACACAATTGAAATAGTTTCTCATGGGAGGGTTCTAATAGGAATTGAGTAGTTATTGTTGTGGGTTCCACCGTAGAACCAGAATCTACCATTGATACTCATACTTCAGGGCTTCCCATTGGTAATTGAGATCTAGCCTATGAGATTTATATTAATATACAATATTACCTAAAATTATTTTGAATCATCCATATCATTCAACATACTACATTACCATAGACACCAGGTAATCAACTATTGAGAATGATGCACAAAAATGTGATTTCTCTAGGTTCTTGGGAATCAACCATCAATCTTGAGATTCTAGATTTCCCAGGATTCTTAAAAATCATTGGTACCCATGATACTTGATTTCCTAGGATGCCCGAGAATCACCAATTTAGCCAAAAAAATATAAGAGTATCTATGATGATTGGTAATTGGTTTTTAATTATTATAAAATATCTAATTTTTAGTAAATATATCATTTTAAATAATTTTATTTTTTCAATATATTATGTTACACATAACAGTATGTCTACATAAATCAGTATATATTATTAAAATATAATTATGTAACCATCATAACCAAGCCTTTAGATAAGAAGGTATGAATACTATTAAATAAATTATTATATATATAAAAATACTCTACTCAATATAAATGTATCAATTAGTTATTAGTATCTAAAAATTATATTATTTAGCCCATTTATTTTATGCTTAAAAATAGATTTCTATCAAAAAGCTTGTTATTTATTTTTATAAGGGAATATTATTTTTAATTTTTGACACTTCGAGATATTATATGTCACAAAACTAACTAAAGTATTGAAATCCTTATTAAAATTATCTTGTGCTAAGTTTTTATGATTTTTATGGAATGATTGTTTCTCTATTGAAGACTAAAAAATATTGTTTTTTAAACTATATTTTTCTTTCTGAAAATTAAAAATTTACTTTTATTTTAAGATGGTTTTGAAGTAAAATTATTATTATTATATTTGAAATAACACAATTAATTTCCTTGAAATAAATTTTCATGTTTTAATTTAGTAAAATCATATTTATAGGTAAATGGCATTTTTCCAGATGAATTATTCTTCTGTGGACAATGTGTTTTTATCACTATAAATTAAATTAATAAAAATTGTTGAATAATTTTAAGGAAATTTATATTTTTTATAAAAAATAAAATTTCATAACATTAATTAAATATTTTTCTAGGAATGGGTTAATAATAAATCCACTTTTGTTATGGAAAACTATGTTTTTCCAAAAACATATTTCCATTTCATTTTGCACAATTATTTTAAAACTAATCAATAAAAATTAATCGTATTTTATTTTATAAAATGTGTTAAATATTTTTATTAATGAGATGAAATTTTTCTAAATTGGAAAATTCTATATTGGGTCAATATGAAAAGTAACTATTGTAAAATTCAACACCTAGTTAATGGCTAAATCCGGTTAATCGGAGTTAAAATTAAGTGATGGGTTTGTATGTTTTCATCCTAATTATTATTGAATGAATTTAATTTTATCCTTATCAACATAGGATAAAAATGTGTTTGTTTAATGGACACATTTCCATGAAAATAAATTATATAATATTTAAATAAAATAAAGTTACAAAATATCAAAATATTAGTTTTAAACATCTCTTATATGTCCACCTAGGGAAATATCATTTTATTAACATATATTAGTGTCTATTTTCGGATTAAAAATATTATATACATTATATAAATTTATTTATAAAATTATATATTATATAATGACCTTAAATCCTTGTCTAATATTAGTAAATATTTATTTAATAATAGAAAATAAATGAATTAAATTATTTTTTAAATATTTGATGTTATATAATTAGATTTATTTTATGTTTTCCATGAATAGTTTTGATTATTATGACATATTATTGTTATTTTAATAAATTATTTTCTTATTCTCCCTTTTCCTTTGGTATTTAATGACTAATTAAATAAATAGTGTTAAAAATGGCATTATTCAAATTTATTAATACATAAACTTTTATTAGGTGATGAAAAATTGAGAAACATTTTATATTTGAAAAAACTAAATGGATATGGTTTTATAATATAAACATGGTCCATTTAGGGTTCTTTAATAATTTTATATTAACATTATTTAACATTAAATGTAGAAAACATTAATATTTCAGTATTTATCAGAATGGTAAATGGAGGGTTAAAACAAAAATATATGGGTACAAAATGGGATCCAAACTTGTAAAATTTTAATTTTATGATATTAGTTTAAAAAATTATCAAATTATATTTTAATATTATCAATTTGGATACATTATTATGACAAACATAATTATATTAATTTATCAATTTATGATATTCCAAGAGTACACCACCCCCTAATTATAAAAGGGAACCAATCCATTCTCTTATACACAGAACCTTGATCCCTATAAAAATACGAAATAATACCAAATACATTATAAAATAACTTATTAATATTATTGAGGTGTTTTTATTCTAAAAAACCAATCCTAGTTTCCAATGGGGGAGATATAAATAATTTATTTCAACTAGGAGGTAATCGCCTAAACTGTTCACTTTATTTTTAATGAATATTTTACAATGTATAAATTTATTATTTTCTTCATAAAATAATAAATTATTTATAATAAATATAAAATGTATTTATTTTTATTATTAAACCACATTTATTAACCCTCCTTCAATCAAATGGAATGTCAAAATATCTGTCATGTTTTTGTACAACTTACCATCTCCACATAGCGATATAAGTCATTTCTCAACATCATAATTTATGATTGGGTATTATAATGGGATAATTTTTTAAAAATATAATTATTATATATGATATTTATATATTTAGTAATATTTTTATATCATATAACCTTGATAAATTTACTAGAACCAAAACATAAATGAAGAATGAAGCATATATCACTTTTAACATTGATTTGAATAAAAAACATTTAGAGAATATATTGATAAAAGGTTATATGTAAATAATATAAGGTATTATATATATTAAAATGGTTCTATGTCACATATATAATTAATATATATTTATTATTATATATTTTTCAACATGAAGAAAGGATGTCTCACCTAACATAAGGTATTTTCATCTCACTTTTATTTAGGTGGGACACATGTCAGAATCACCACTTATTTCTTTTGTGAGGTGTATATAATAAAAAAATGTTTTTATGATAAATATTATGAATTTTAAGATTATTTATACATACATATGTGATCATTTATTTCATTGGGATTATGATTCTAATGTTAACAAATTTTTAATTATTTTATTTTACAATCTCATTGTTTATCGGGATGATTTATGTTTATGTTTCTGATGATGAAATCAAATAATAAACCTCTTGGTAAAATAATTAATTTTCTTATAATATAGTTATTATATTAAAATAAATCTTTTAATTTCATTTTCCTCGCCCTAATTACTCAATACACAAAAATTGATTTTATGTAAAATCAACTTTGTTTCTATCTTCAGTCGAATTTGTTTTTTTCCACATACATGTTATTAAAAAATGTTTCAAATAGCGTTTTTAATGTAATACTATGAATTTTTAAATTCATTTAAAGAATTTATTAATTTTTAAAAATGGTTCAAAATTTATCTTCTTCTAATTTTCCTAATGGTTTACATTTTTATTTTTTTGACAAGAGTGAAAAATGAATGTTTTATTTTAACTTATATATCCTGAAGTGAAATTAATACTCTGTTGAAAAATTATTGATTTAACGATTCCTATAAATGTATTTATGGTTATGTTAAAATAATTATATTTTAAATTTTTTATATTTTAATGAAGTGATTACAAAATTGGAAGGTTATTTTTACTAAAGAATGATTTTATGGTATTTTAGTGGGATTTGTATTCATCAAAGACAACAAACCATGATTTTACTTATTCAACACCAGGTATATGATCAAGGTATACTAAAATTATTATTTTTCATGGTGGTTTATTATTATGATGAAAATATGTTTATGAAACTTGTTCCTTTTCCATATGTTACTATAATGAAATGATGAAACGTTTATGAAACTCATTTCTTTTCCAAGGGTTATGATATAATGAAATATTTATAAAACACATTTATTTTCATGGGTTCTGAAATGATGAATCTAATATTATATTGTAGAGGATGTATGTGTGGTTTTAATTTTGTGAATGTGGTTACATTATAACCAAGGATGGTTCTTAAGATATAACCAAGGATGGTGGTCACTTTATAACTGAGCATGCATGGAACATATACTCCCTCTAATGCATTGGGTATGAATTTATATCTCATGGGATAAAAAATGGTAGATTGGTATATGAGAATAGTTTAGTATGGGACTTCATAAACTATTATATTTTTGGGAGTGAAACTTCACTACCATGATAGGTCATGGTGTGAACCCATTGCACTATTACAGTCTTGGCAATAAGCCTTGACAATTATAGAAATGATTTTATATTATTATTTGTATACCAAAAACCTATTTCTTATTATAGTGTTATTATATAATGGACCACATTATTTGATTCTATAATTATTTATGCCTTAAAAACTACAATGATTTATTCCATTACTGAAGTGTATAATCTATTATTTGAAGGGTGTGATTTTCAACTCTTATTCTCATGTTTTCATACCCTTTTTTCATTTATACTAAAGCGATAATTGACATACCCATTTTCAATTTTCGAGAATCTGAGATATCCATTTCATGTGTTTTCTTTCCCGAGGTTATGAATAAAGGTAATAATTATGATATGTCTAAAACGTGTTTTAGTTTTTAAGTGCATAGTGGGAGGTGATTTATATATATTATGTACTAGTTCTTTTTTGGGTTTCCAAAGGCACTATAACTATATGATTATGTAATTGATATTTATGTTATGGAATGAATATTCATATATTAGGATATGATATATATATATATAAAGTATACATTCCTATTGTTTGTACCATTTAATGTTTTATTGAATATTTAGAAACTTGGATGTGAAAATTTTAGTAATAACACTTGGAAAAAGTATATGTATAGGTTAAAATCCTAATTGTTTTAGGAATAATTATGGAATACATAGGTAAAACCTATAGTGTAGGAGATTTAAAATGAGGTGTCATGATTTATATATCCTATAAATGATTTATCATGATTCCTTTCTAATAATAATATTTCTCATACTATGCTTTTTTGATTTAGAAAATCTCAATAAATAAGAGGTTTTTTGATAACACTGGTAGATAGTGTAATTATTTTCTTCCTAAAAAGGTAAATGAAATGGGAGATGGAATGCTAATTCCAATGATTTTTCTTAACTATCAATCTTGTTTTATGATTAAAAATATCATTTGTCGTGAGTTTGTAGACACAACAAATAATAGAAATATTTTTTTATAAATACCATAGAATAAATAAGATTCATCTTCTAGTGTTTCTTTAAGGTATGAGGAAGCTCTCAAATGAATGTGTCATATGATCATGAATATATTTGGATCATGGAAAATAATGACACAAATCATGAAGTATACTTAGAAAAATTGTAAAATGTGGTTAATGTAATGGTTGAGAATAATGGTCTATGTGAGGCATCTTTGATGATTGAATGTTTTTAATGTGTAAAGTATGAGAATTATAAAATTCTATGTATGAATGGTGTGAAGTATGATAATAATAATGTCTATGTTGAAAATAAGATGCATTATTATGTTAAAGTCCATTAACCATAAGACATGATTCATATTTCTTATAGTAAGTATAAGTATTGGGGAATATGATAATGAACCATATTTAATGGTTTAAGAATGACGTGTGATGATTTAAGTTTATATATTTTTGGTTTCAAGAATTATTTTTTATAATTTTTACACTAAATATATTATAGTCATAAAAATCAGGATTCATCTAAGGATTTTCCACAATATTTTTTATTTACGTATTTAAAAATATATTTTTAGTTGTAATAATAACAAAGAATTTTTATTTTTTGTTAAGGTTATATTTTTTGAGAACACATGACTAAAAAAAATATAAACATTATTACGTGTCTAATGTTATGTTAATAATGATTAGTTTGGATAAATAGAAGATTGAAATTGATAGTATTGGTGACCTAAATTTTTTTTTTTGATTTGATAAATATTTATTTAGATCAACTATAATAAATTTTACTGTATTTTTTTCCCTATAGAATGCAGTCAATAGTTTTTAACACATTTAATGAATATAGATTTTGTTAATTTTGATATGTATATATGTTTTCTTGTGAGGTCAATTAAGATTTTATGGAAAAAATTATGGGATTATAATTTTGAGGTTGATAAAAAGTTCAAAGGCATCAGTACCCCATTTTTAATGTTCAATGTGATGGTATTTTGATACTCTATTAATAATTAGACACCCTTTATAATTGATATATGATTTTATAAGAAGATAATTATAGACAACATGATAATAGGATATTGATAATTTTAATGGTTGAACAATGTTTCATTGAAAATGTGATATTTTCAGATATATTTATGGTGATGCAAATCATTAAATTTTGAATTATTATATAAATTTGATTCATGATATTTCATTAATGATCACTATGTTGCAATATTATATTCTAATTAATCATTGTGATTAATTATATTTCAGAGTATCTTTATTGTGTTGAGGTATTTGTAACCCTTAGGTTTAACAATTCATTAGACATGAAAGATTATATTGGAAGAATGAAATTTTATTTTTATGATGATGTAAGATGAAGGGTATGATATTTATTTTGAAATTAAAACATTATTTAATATTAATGTCATTGAGGAAATTAATTTTTTGTAGATTAATGTTTCATTTATTTTTCTAGTGGTTTATTCACATTATATATTATTATCTGAAAATCATTTATTATCTGGATAATTCCTAACGATAAGAGTAATATATTCATATATTTTTTCAATTTGTTAGAAGTTGATTTTACTACGTCACTCATAAAAAAATCATCATTAATAATCATCATGAAGAAAAACATTTTATTTTCTGGTGGGAATTTATTAATTTATGAGATTAAAATATTTAGGAATGTTTTTATTTTTATGTTATTTGTCTATATATTAAATAAATTCCTCAACTAATGAAAATTGATCTTAAGACAAAAATTTCATCCTATAACATTTAAACTGATGCATTGATTATTATTTAATCCCTCAATGATTCATGGTTTTTTAGTTGTTAAATTTATAAAAAAATGTACTCTATCACTCTCTATTAGTTATTAGGAATTAGTTTTATCTTTTAGTAACACATTTTCACTTACCATCTATGTTATCCTATTTGTAAACTGATTTTTTGGTGACCTTCATACTTCCCTTATCCCCATTTTATGGGAGAGTTTTATTAACCCTTTTTACAATGTGGGTTTTCAAGAGAGGCGTTTTCAGATATCAAACGTATTTTTATTGAGATAAATATAAAATTTATAGGATTATGTTCATCAAATATGTAGAATGTAATATACGTAGATTTTTAAAAATACTTATTTTTAAATAATTTAATTTCTTTAATAGAATGTGAGAAAATATTGTTTTTATTTTTTGGAAAAATATTAATTTTTTTCATAAAACTACCAACATTTTTTAAACACACATTTTAAAATTTTCTTAGGGTGAATTTTTAAAAAAAATTCAAAAAGATTTATTCTCTAGTGAATAGTGAAAATATTGATTTATATTGACAACTATATTTTTTTAGGAATGTAAAAATTTACATATTGAATTAAAATATATTCAATGTAAATTTTGTTTTATTTTATTTTAAATCTTCAAATTTACTCCATTAAAAACAATTTATGTCTGAATTTAGTATAAATACATTTCTACAGGGAAAAATGAATTTTTATTAAAAACTGTTTTTATGTGCACAATGTTTTTTATTAGTTTATTTAATTGATAATAATTGATGAAAAATTTAAATGAAATATATAAATTTTATAATTAATAAAAAAATTTAACATTTATATAATATTTTTATAGGCATGGGATAAGAATAAATCTGATGTTATTCTAAAAACTGTATTTTTTGAAACGAAATTTCTTCAAATTTTGTGAACTTATTTTAAAATTTATTACTGAATCATATTGTAAAGTCTCAAATTAATCATAAGTTAATATTTAATAAATGTAGATGAATATTTATTAAATGACATAATGATCCACACTAGAATATTGTAAGTATAGTGCCTTCAGAAACATGGGCAGATATACAACTATTCAATAAGTGAGCTATATCATTTCTCACTTTGTTCTATATAACTAGAACCATTATTATACATATAATATATAATACCATTATACATAGACTAGGTAAAAAAACATAAGAAATGGTGAGTATAGATTTTTAGGAAGAGTATACATAAGACATATCAATCAATGACCATATAAAAGTATAAGATACAAATAAGGGTATGTGATCATGAACATAACTTATGAAGTTCATACCCAAAGTCTCATAGATTATAAAAATGATTCCTTGAATAAAACAAAATCATTTTAGAATAAATTACCCATAAGAGTGAGAGATCATCATAAATAAACCATGGACAATAAGATCACATCATAAATGTGTGAAACCATCATATATATAGAAAAACATTTCATATGTTGAGGTTGACTACATAAATCATCAACATAGTGGATCATGACCCATCATCTATTTCCATTATAGATCAAGACACATTTATTTACCATAGTGGATCCTGACTCAGCAGTTTCCCATAATGGATTATGAATCACCTATTTCCTATATTGGGTCAACTCATTGGCTTGTTTCCTATCATTATAACATAAGATATAAAGAATTAACCAATGAGATGGAGAGATATATATATCAACAAAATCACCTAAAGAAAACCATATTTATTTGTGACATAATATCACTAAATATTCATCATATCACCACATCATAACACCTCCAAATAAAATTTCTTTCATATACATTTCATATAGTTACCATAGAATAACACATGAATAATAACTTGTTTTCAAAAACATATCTGCAACATAAATATTAACCATCGATATAAACAATTAGGAATTTATTATTCAATATTATACCTAGTAAATAATTGTTACATCAATGTATGTCAATATATAAGAAAAATGATTTTTAATGAATAATTAGAACATTTCTTATGAAAAATATCATCTCAAATTTGAAAAACACGTTTTAAAAACATAAAATTTTTTCATAATAAATTTTATTCTAAAACAACCTTGGAAAATTATGAAGAAATATTTTAAAATCATATAAAACATTCCTTGAAGAAAATTCAATTTTCAATTTGAATAATTTGTTTAATATTAAAAAATAACAAATATTAAGGAAATAATTTCTCTAAAATAAACCAAAAAAATTTGTGTTGGAAGATTGAAATCATTAAGTAGTCCTTACAGAGTGAAATACTATCCATGTCATTTATGTAAAAATAATGATTTCATAAACATTTTTAATAAATAGAAAATGTGATTTTTTTGGATAAAACATGAATATTTCAATCGAAAAATTTTGTTAAAATTATAAAATGAGTAAACATGATTTAAATAAACCATTTTCATAAATTTAAAAAATAATTTAATTTTAATGATAAAACATTGATGCGAAAGAAAGAAGGGTTTTTTCTTAAAAGATAAATAAAGATAATTTTCTTAACATAATATTAATTTAGAATTACATTTACATAACAATATTAAAACAATGGTAAAAAATTTATTTTATTGAAATAAATATATGAGAAGAAACATCATCATTTTCATGCGAGATAGATAATTAGAGTTCATGATTAGAATAATAAACCTTAACAATGCAGATAAAATATGATCTTTTATCCACATTGGTAACATGGAATCATAATAAACAGGTATGAATAATATTAAATTAAAATAAAATTTTACATAAATAAATATACTGACGGAATTACTTGTTAAATGAGATTTATTTACACCTCATAAAAGTATATATGTGATTAACATTACATATATCCAAAAGAAGAGATATTTAGACAAAACCACCTTATGAATTTGGTACATTATGAACCATAAAACCAAAAAAATATAGATACTAAAATGAATATATAAATAAAAATAATTTTTCAGTGAATAAAAAAATCATGTGTAGTATATAAACCACATTATTGAAATTGGTGGTAATTTTTTCATATGTACCACAAAAGTAAAAAACTTAGATGAAAATCTATTACCATAACTCTTAACTTCCTTCATTAACATTAGAAAATTATATATAATAAATATAATTTTATTATAAATATTTTATGAAATTAAGTTTATATATATCAAAACCTATATTATTTACTTATTTTATTTTATTATCCTTTTATTAACAATTCCTTATTAAAATCATGTTTTGGATAAAAACACTTTTTTATTATATGTTTTGATTTTGTATTTTTGGTATTCTTATATTAATTACGGTTTAATTATCTATATACATTTATCCATGATATAAATATCATATATATTAATTAAATATTTTTATTGTAATATATAAAAGATAGATATTTAAAATGAAATACATCGTTCATGGAGATTGTATGGTTTACATATGCATGAAATCTATTTCTTATTTTTTCGATGATTTTAAATAAATAAAGGAAATAACATATTAAAATTATATAACAAATTTAATTTCATATATATAACATATTTTTATTTAAACCAGGGTTTATTTCCCTTGATTTAATGTATGCATAAAGAATGATTCCCATTGATTCAAAAGGCAGTAGTCTGTCATACACATGATTGACATGATCATATCCCACACAGAATAGACTTTAAACGAAATATAAGATAATTTTTTTCTATAACTATATTTATGGTAAATATTTAATATATATAAATATATATTATAAATCATCATACCCCTCCATGAGAGGTGTTGATTGAAAATATATCACTTCGATTCGGGAGGCAGTCTTCCACCAAACACTTGAGGGGAATTATAGTTTCCCATTTATGGGAGGAGGAGAAGGATATAGGTCATGAACATAACATAATAAATTCTATGTATATTGATGATAATTTTTCTATAATATTATCATGTTTTAGTAATGTTTAGAGGAGTATGAAGAAGTAATAAAATAAAAATGGTTATTGAAGATCACAACCTCTTCTTCGGGTAACCTCCTTAAATTTTCACAAACATTCATAAAAAAGATCCAATTTATGTTCAACATAATAATTATAGGATTATGTGGTGTAATTATTTAAGATATTTCATTATGTAATGGGAAAACCAATTTTTTTTGGCTTTGAGAATAGTGGACGAGAAGAGATGGATTTTTATAAGTGAGGTGAGTGTCGCACTTGTAATTTTTGAAAAGAAAAAGGTCAACACCTTTTTTGACATTCCCATAGGATGAAATGGACCATAATAAATCCTAGAAGATATAAGGTCAAAATATGTCCACAAACTGGGTTTTGGAAAAGTTTATATTTCAATTTATGCATTATCATTTTAGTTTAACACCCTGATAACCCTATTGTTTCCTTAACTGTTTTAATGAATTTTGTCTTATTTTATTATTAATATTGGTAAAATATAATGTTTAAATTATTATAAAATATAAATTATTATAATTTAAATTATTGAATCTATTTATTTAAATTCCATTCACAAAATTGGTAGTATATTATTGAAAATTAAACTCGTACACATGACGAAAAAACAGTTTCCCAAAGATAAAGTGTTCAAATGTTGAAAAATTTATTATAAAAACATTCAATATGAAATTTATAATAATATAAAATAGTTGATTAATATATATATATATATAATACAACTAATTTTACTTTTAAAACCATCTTATATATTTTTCTGTTTAAATGTTTTAAAATAAATGACAATTCTTAAAAAGACCAGTATTTTTTACTATTCCTTGACAAGATCATCTTATCATAAAATTATAAGAAATTAATCCTAAGATAAATTTGAAATTATGATTTAGAAAATTAATTTTATATTTAAAAATAAAATTTCTAAATTTATCAAATAAAAATTTTCAATAGTCATCATAAAAAACATGACAAAACTTGTCATATAAAATCTCGTTTTTAAGTATAAAATTGGGCTTATTCTAATATCATGTCTAGAAAAAAATACGATGAATGATAAATATTTTATTTAATATATATATATATATATATATTATTAAAATAATTAATCAAAAGTTAATTTCCAAATTTGTAGAGATAAAAAACATTTTTTTCATTAAAGATGTTTTTTTGTAAAAAGATTTCATTCATTTTAAAATGGACTTTTATATAATTTTGTAATTAAATGGGTCAAAAAAGAATTCATTTTATATATAAGTGTAAAATATCAATTTTCATAAATTTTTTAATCCTATTTAGACTTACTATTCTAATGGATAGGATATAAAAATTATATTAAATTATTATATTTAAATAGTATGTCATGTTTAATTAAAAATAAATGTTACATATAACACAAGCTATTGAAGAAATTAAATTTAATTGAAATTATTATTCATAAAATCTCATGGTGATACTTTATAAACCCCTTAAAATTATTTTCCCTCGAAATTTCATCCCTTTAGTGTATGAAACTAACGACACTTCTTGATCATTACAACTTAAGGTATCCATGTAGCACCCTCAAGCTAGTGGTCTCATCCAATAAAATTAAACATGTCAGTGGTCATGTTTACTAAAAGATTATCTGTATGATATAGAATCATTATCAATTGTTATTTTTCTTTTGTAATAATAATTTCTTACTTTTTGTGTTTCAATCAATTTTCACTTCATCTCTTACTCAAAGAAATGAAGATGAATTTGTTATGCATGATGTACTAAAAATAACAAGATACATAATATAATGATAAGTCATTTTATATATATCTTGATATCAAAAAAACAAAATAAGTATCACCAATTATCCAGTATTTATAAATATTCATACGATGAAGTAAAAAATTCATCCTTGAAACCTCGCCAAAGTTCAACATAAACAATTCCATAAATGGTTAACATGGAGACCTGTCCAAAATAAAAAATTTATATATAAATACATTAAATTTTTTAAAATTATATTAGCATTAATCCACCAATTTCATAAATTGGGTCTTAATTTTCACATACCAAACTTGTAAATAGCTTCATCATGTATTCTCTTGAAACATTATAATAACCTAATTATCATAAAACCTTATTGAAAAAAATATTCTTAGTTATTTCTTAAAAATAGATTATTGGATATATTCCATGAATCCAAAAATTCTATAACCCCCGACAATGATAACATAAAAACCTTTATAAAAAAATCCTCAATCTTTTCAAAGTTAATTAATACCATCTGATTTAATTTATCCATATCGGTATTCTATTTATCCCAAAATCAATATCTCAACTATAGTAAAATAATAATTGTTATATTTCCCGTAATCATTTATTTTCTATAAAGTATCACTATTTTAACAAATTACTTTTATAGGTAATTAGTACCAATCAACATATTCATGAAAATACTAAATCAAAAACTTCTACGAATGTTTCCTTATATTTTTCGTGATTCATTTAACTTTATAACTTAATCACTATACATAGAAACTTCAATCATCCCACTTAATTCATAAACCATGAAATTGGATTCATCATCTACGTAATTACTACTATTTTCATCAATATAAATTTGATTCATATCTTAAAATTCATCGACATGGATTTAATCATTAATATGACTCAAAACCTAAATAATACTGTTAGAACAACCCAAATCGTTAATAAGTAATTTATAGTTTCTTACTCATCTGTTGTATAACCATTACTCATTTTACCTTTCTGAATTTCAATATGATCCATCCCCAATAATATTTATTTTCCTAATTCCCACAATTTCTATAATTATAATATTCTACCAACACCCATAAATTATGGATACTATTATTCTCAATTATTGCATTCGCATAACTTTTAATTTTACCTCATAAATTACACTAACTGTGTCCTTTATTTCTACACTCAAAAAACTCTTACAATTATTCTATAAAAACCAATTGGCTAATTATTCCCAAATTATAGAAATATAGGGAACCAAATATTCATCCTTATATGATCTCATCCACACAATCTCTTAGAAAACCCTATCCCTCTTTTCTTTGGAGATCATGAGTGTTGGTTAAGGTAATTATTTGTAATCATATATTGTGCAAAATGATTTGGAATCATCAAAATATCCATATATCTTGTCATCACCCCATTTGGTTTATCTTCAACACATTGTATATTACATTTAACAACAACCTAGTTATTTATGGTTCTTGTAATTGACTAAAACAAAATATAATACTGTGAGAAAAATAATCATAGTGGGAAACCACATAATCATGAATAATCATATATAGGATGTCTATGTCAAGACAATATATTTTAAATATTTCACACATAAGGACCAGCATATGATATCCATGATGATTATCTATTACAGTACTTCATTATGGTTTGAAAATAAAATATTTTTTAACAAAATAATATCCCCTCATGAGTAAAAACTAGGTTCACAGTAAGTCCCCTTATTGTGTAATCGGTAATTCTCAAGTCAAGTCCAACACACCATTTTCGGAGTTAGTAAACCTCAGTACATCTGTACCGGAACCACATCCACTTATACTATCCAACTAGGGATGTATTTATAGTTAAACCTCAAAATCAATTCATTAACATAACATTAAGATGTTATCCTATTGGTAATATTATCTTGATGGTTATCAATAAAATTTTCTTATTATAGTTTCCAAAGGTTAAATAAACCTTTATCTGATACCAAATGTAATGTACCAAAATTCACATACATAAATATTACGACATAGTAGATAAATATTCATTATATTAAATAAATACCCCTTCCAAAATATTTTAGGAAAAGTGTCTTTTAAAACCTGTAAAAATAAAAAACTACCCCATAAGAGATCTTCATCATCTCCAATTTAAATCTTAATAACTATAACACTTATAAAACATGTCATACACAATACCTTTTTTATAATATTGGGATGGAAACATAATAAAGAGTGATCTTAGTTTCTCATTAAGTGTAAAAATAGGAGATATCAAAATATGATCATATGAAAGAATAAGATGAGAATAATTGTATTTCAACATGAACATAACCTATGATCCTTATACACAACATTTCATAGATAATAAACAAGTGGCATGGAATAAAACATTATCATTTCAAAATAAAATGACCCATAAGGGTGAGAAATCATCATAAATCAATCATGTACCATAAGATCATTTCAAAAAAGTGTGGAATCATCACTAATATAGAAAATAATTTCATATATTAAGGATAAATACAAATACAATCCACAAAGGGGATCTAGAATCATCACTTACTTCTCATTTTGGATTATGATGCACCTATTCCCCATAGTGGATCAAAGACACACCTGTTTCCCATAGTGGATTTGGACTCACATATTTCCCATAGTGAAATCAACCCCATAGTATTATATTACATCATCATCTCATGATATATAAATCCATTCCATAACACCACATGATTTTATGGAATGCCTCTTTTAAATTTAACATCTTCGATAGGTTATGGTTCATGCAACATTGAATTTAAAACCATGATATACTATTAAAATTTAACATGACCATTGGAAAATAAATATCACTATTAGGAATAGTTATTTTTTCATTAGAATAATAACGTCACCTCTGAATGCATAAATAATACTTGGGTTTCTCATAAATGTTAATATGATATATTTATATCATGTAATAATAAATTAAATGTTTTAAAATTGATAAATTAAGTATTTATATTTTTTTAATGTAACTATTTATTTAAAAATTTATGATTAATATAATGATTTAAAGGAATATTTAATTTCACCATATATATTCATGAATTAATATTTTTTGTCTTATTAATATAATATAAATTTATGAGGCCATAATTAATTGTAAAAGTTTCTCAAAATTGGTTATAATATTAAACATTGTATTTTTAAAATAAATTATTATTTTATATAAAAATTAAATTTCTCACATTTAGACAACAAAATTCATAATATGGAGTCTATTTTTAAAATCAAGACATCATAAAAAATGTTAGTTTGAATTACTGGTATTTTTCAAAAATAATTTAATTTTTGTTACTATTAAAATATGGTAATTTTTAGTATTTAAAAATACAAGATAAATACATAAATTCATGAGTCATGTATTGTGTGTGGATAAAGTAAGAACAATTTTTTCTCACTCACATGTAATAGTTAATATACATAGTAGTAATAATCAATACTATTTATAGTCTTGATCCAAAATAACAAACTAGTGAATAAAATAATCAAAAAAACACCCCTATGCTCAATTATAAATACCACCCCTTCTACTAACACTATTTAAGCCTTGAATATTTCATATATTCTAGATAATTCATCTCCCAAAACACTCCCCATTATTATAGTCTTTCTAGTCTCACCAAAAAACCATCTATATGTTCCTTTAGGAGGTTCTCAAGGAGAAGAAACTCAAGAGATAAAACCCTCTCTTATGTTCTTTTAATTTCATTTATTTTATTATGAATATATAACATAATGTATACAAAGTTATTTGATAAATCCTATATTATATATATATATATATGATATTGTTATTGTGTTAAAGTAATATCCATCATCAAATCTCTTCTCCTCTCCTTTTGTTCTAAAAATGAAAACATCATCCTTGTTGTGTCGATTCACCACCTTCGTGGATGATTAGTATGTTTTTTAATTTCCAACATCAAGGTTGGTAATAAAACCATTTAATGGTTAAATAAGTTTATAATATGTGTATTGAAAATTATTTAATGTTCTAGAACTAGTATATAAACATATTATTAAATAAAATGTTACTATTTCGTAATGGTCATAAAAATCCCAAAATAAATTAAATCATTATCATTTAGATTTTATATATGTAATAATCATTGGACCTTATAAAATAATTATAAATAATTCCACTTAATACTACCTATTTTAATTAATAATATTCATGTTCAGATATGGAGGATTATTCTAATTTTAAAATAAATTTCACACTTGTATATAATCGAGCAGATCATGAAAACCATGAACACGAACGCACCCATAAAATCAAAATTAAAGATTATAACCCATCTAAATGGTCATAAATGAATTTAATAAAATGTTAATATATTAAATATATATTTTATAGGTTATAATTAATTAATTACTGAATATAATTTTATTATCTAGGACATTTAGTACAAGTGAAAAATGCTTTCCGGCATAAAGTAAGGGTTTTATTGTCTAAATCTTATTTATGTGAGATAAGCCTTATTCACAAATTATTTAATGTGTGTGGTGTATATATACTAAAATATAAAATATAATATGATTAATATATTTCTATTCATGGTATTCAATGTTTTATTTTATGATCATCGATTTTATGGCCATACATTTTGATTATTTTTAAAGTCATACGGGTATTCTAACACTCAACTCCCTTTCAGTGGGTTATACCTATTTCATGAAAACTTTTAGTTTGGTTATTACTTTAATAATCTTGAAATAGAATATCATTTTCTTCCCTTTTTTACTTTTAGGTATATACATATTTTGAATTTAATTTTATGATAAATATATAAAAAGATTCGAAAACAATTATTCGTTTAAAAGTAAAAAGGGTATTTCTATAATGAAATTTTTAATGATTTTGTTAGAGTACTTTCATCTTTGTCAACAACCTCTATTAAATATTATTCGTAACTGATGATGATCTCTTAGAATACTATCTACTATATTTGATAAAATGGTTTTTTATCATTTTGATGAGAGATATACTAATTGTTACTATTCTCCGTAATTCTCTGGATAGTTTATGATTATGTTTACTGATTGGGAAGTTTTTTTAAAATAATATTATAGTTTTAATAATAATGTATATGTGGATTATTTTTCACCCATTTTATATAAGGTATTAATTGGACTCAATATGTGTCGCTCGGGTCCTGTTATATCCCCTCGATACATTAGTAGGTCTAATTAGACCAACCAAACTGGGTTTTATCCGAGGCCTTACCCATTTATATTGACATCTTGGATGAGGCATTGATGGTATGTTTACGACATCCCATATTATGAATTTCATCATAATGATATTATTTATTGATAATCCATGTGATTATTTGACTAGTATAATATCCATAGTTAAGTAGCATTATCAAGTGATTATTTATACGGAGTTATTTGATCATCTTTTTTTCCATATTATACAGAAGATTATATTTTATGGGAATATATTTTTAGTTATTCACTTTAACTTTTTTATGGTGATTTATTATAGATTATACTATATTCATATCCTTACTGATCATCTGAGATCACCCCTTATATTGTATTTTTTCCCTAGGAAACTAAGAGGTATATTGTGAGTGACATGAAATGATAATATAATATAATATGAATGTTTCCAATTGAGTTTCTATGATTTATTCCATTTCAATTGTAAATGTAATACTTATTTTTACATCTAGTTTTCCAGAGATACAAAACAATATTTTCATATGGGATGATATCACTCATTCTTAGCACCAATGTAATATCGTAAGACACGAACTCTATGATACTATGATCAAGGTATTTATGGTTGGTATAATAGAATGTTTTGCATAATCTGTTGGAATCTAGTTCTAGGGAAATGTAGATTTGGGAAATATAACCCTATAATCAACTTTTAAATTATTCCTAAGTTATCTAAGCTTATGATTTTGAGATTATTTATATATATGTGTTTCAATATTTTGAAAATTTTTCAATATAATCTAGTGTACAATTTGTTTTAGAAATGAAACCTAGTGGAATGAATGGAAAATATATCAATGCATGTATTCTGTGTAGGGATTTTTCTCCTGTGCAAGATAATGATGTTGGTGCAGAAAATTCAACTAGAGATGAACAATTTATAACCATACTGGGACAAAAAACGTAGGTTATGAGCAATAACCTTACTCACATAAAGTATCTTGATCTAAAACGCAGTGTAAAAAATGCTAGATCACTTCATGTGACAACAACCACCATCATTTAATGGGAATGAAGACCCATTTGATGACAAAAAATTGATATGTTACTTACTAGAGATATTTCTTTCATTTGGAAGTAATGGAATACAGAAGGCCATCATGGATGTTTATAAAATCTTAAAAGATCTAGAAAAATAGTGGTCAATAATTCAAAATACAAAGGAGGAGGAAGAAATTTAAATTATGGATTGGTACGATTTTAATGAATTTTTTGGAAAATAATTTCTCCCATCAACAACAAATGAATATGAAGAGATATGTTTTGAGTTTGAGAAAGAATTAGGAGAAACATTTCTTTGTATGAATCCAACTTTACAAGGTCAGTGAGGCATTCTGCAGAGTACATACATAATCTAAGGAGTTATATTAACCATTTATTTTAGTGTATTAATCTAATACTATGAAGAGAACTATGATCCCAAACATTCTCATCAAACGAGGATATAATGTCAAGTGATATAATGATAGAGAAATAATTTTCCAAGACATATGGATTCAATGGGAAGCAAGATAAGTAGAGGGATGTTGAGAACTCTGAAAATGGAAATAATAAAAAAGGTAATAAGGGATGACTATAATTTAAAACCTGTAATAATCAGGGAAGTAAGAATCATGGAACACTTCAATTGGGAATACGATCCTTTTTATAAGTGTGGAGGAAAAAATCACTAGGACCATGATTGTAAGTGAAAGAAAGAAGTGAAAAATATGTAATGTTTAAAATATCAAGATATGGGACACTATGAACATGAGTGTCCTAGACATCCTGTGATTTTTTTACCTAAAACGAAATGTGAACTAGGCTATACATATGCAGTCACAATAACTGAGCATGAATTTCTTAATTTTATGGTGTTAGGTACTTTAACAATCTCCTAAAATTTTATAAATTTTAATTTGATTATATATCACCACATTATTCTGTATCATCCATGTTTTCTATAAAAATTAGATGTTTCCAATTCACCTTAACAATGGGGTTTTCATTCAAAACAACTTGTGGAAACCTTATTGCATCAAATATTTGTCGATAATTTCCTATTTTGATTCATAAATTTTCCCTAACTGTATATTTTATTATCATAACTATTAATTATTTTTATATAATCCTTTTTATGTAATTCCTTTTAAAATATAATGAAAAAGACAAATTGCAAAGAGAAAGAAATTTTTATTCATAATGGAGATATCAAAATTATTATCATTACAGGAGAGACACCATCATCTTTATAATACCTATATCCACCTCCAATAGATCTTCTAAATGAGATTTATGGAGAAGATTATAGTTAAAACCTACTAATGTGAAATGTGATATTCAAATTGGGGATGTACCTATTGTACATGAATACAATGATATATTTTCAATGAAATTTATGAGACATCCTCTAGAGCAGAAAGTTGAATTTTTTAGTTATTTAATCACTGGTACAAGACCTATATCAGAGAGTCACTATATAATTGCCACATTGGAGTAATTAGCTTTATATAAAAAAATAGATTGTTTGGGTGATTAGGTATTTATATTCCCTAGTGTTTCACCTTGGGAAGATCCTGTGCATTTCGTTAATAAGAAAGATAAATCTATTGGATCATGGAATGACTATGGGGAGATCAATTCATTTACTATAACAATCAAGTATACTCTTACTTATATTGATGAGTAATTTTACCAACTTCATTGAGATTAATATTTATCAGCGGTTGATATTTTTTTGGGATATCATCAATATCATTTAAAGAAGGAATATATTCCATAGATATCATTTCAAATGAGGTATGTACATTATGAGTTTATAGTAATTCTATTTAGACTGACTAATTAATGCTCTATTTTAATAGATCAAATGAATATAGTATTCAAGGAATATATTAATAATTTTATTGTGGTATTTATTGATGATATATTGGTGTTCTCCAAAAGTAACAAGGAACTTCAGAACCACTTGTAGATTGATATAGATACTCTTAGAACAAAAGGGTTGTATGGGATGTTTAATACTGTGAATTTTGTTTCAATGAATTTTTTTTCTGATCCATATAGTCTCTATGAATGGTATCTTAGTTGATCTTATGATGTAAAAGGCTATCCATGATCGCCTACACCAAAAACATAACTATGGTATGTATTTTCATTTTTTTATTAGGTTAATATCAGCATTTATTTCATAAGTTCCCCAATTAGATAACTCATTAAGAAATATTACACATAAAGGGGTTAATTTTATAATGGAAGAAGAATGAAAATTATTCATTGAAGAATTGAATTGGAGATTAGTAAATGATATTATGTTGGTCGGAGTGGATACACAAGAGGGGGGTGAATTGAGTTCCAATTAAAATTTTCTGTTAAAAACAATGTTGATTAAAATCCCCCTATTTCAAAAACAGATTAAACTGTAGTGAATTTATACAGATTATAAAGGTTCAATTAGTTTCTCAAAGATTGATTAGTTCTCAGTTAACTTAATCTTATGATTAAATTAACTTTTGAAACTAACTACTGGTCTATAATAAATATAAACACTTGCGAGTTTAACTATCAAAGTAGATTTGAAAATAAATTATATTTCAAATTAATAGCAGCGAAATATGAAATAAATATGTAGTATGGATATAGTATGTAGCTACAAACACAGAGAATTAACCAAGAGGTTCAGTCTCAAGCCGAGACTTAGTCCTCTCAAAAGTTTATATAAAAATGATCCACACCCTGGATCGGGGTTAACAACAGTGAACACACTTTCCAGGTCACAAGACCTCTACCACAGTTCTGTGTGGGAAAACAAACAACAGCTTAGAGCTGTCCAGGTCTCATACGACCTCTACCACTATCCATAGTGGGAAATGAAGTGAAGAAAGGTTTGCTGAGGATTTAAAGATCCTCCAGTGAAAGTACAAGAGTCAGTGTGTGTGTTTAATACAGCAGATAACACACACTGCTCAAAATGTAAAACAAATGTATCACAGAGCAGAGATGTAGAGTTTAGAAATGGCTCAAGTGATTTCAGTGTAGCTCTGGACTCTTTTGTATTTGGTCAGAATTTATTCTGAGTCCTCTTCTCGTTTTTGTTTGAGAAGAAGAGTGTCGTATGCTTCAGGCTCAAAGGCAGTGAGATGTAGTCGATGAAGTTCTTCAATGTTCTTTTGTATGCACAGAACTCTTCTTGAGTAGGCTTGATTGTGTATGATGTTCTGTTCTGATTGGTTATTCCTCTTCATTCTTTTCCTCTGTATTCCTCTTGTGTTCTTCTTTCAACTCTTTTATCTTCAGCAGAGTGTTCTTGTATTTATGTCACGTGCTTCGGAAGACAGAAAAAGTTTCCTTTCCGCACGTACGAGGTACGGTTTCCTGACATCCGACAACCATTATTAATAATTTGACAGAGCATTAAAATATAACTAATATGACCATTGGTTAGATTAAATAAAGATAAAGATAAAGAAATTCAAACAGTTGTTTATGATTATTGAAGAATCAAGTGATCGGTAGGTCATCAGCATTAGTGAGTAATGATCAGTGACTCAGATAGATCAGCATCGGTGAATCAGACTGATCAGCATTGGTCTGTCATCTGATCGGTGAGTCAGTTTGATCGGTGGCTCATTTTCATCGGTGAGTCATTTGATCGGTGAGTCATTTGATCAGCATCGGTCTGTCATCTGATCGGTGAGTCAGTTTGATCAGCATCGGTCTGTCATCTGATCGGTGGGTCAGTTTGATCAGCATCGTTCTGTCATCTGATCGGTGAGTCATTTTCATCGGTGAGTCATTTTGCATCGGTGAGTCATTTGCATCGGTGAGTCATTTTGCATCGATGAGTCATTTTGCATCGGTGAGTCATTTTCATCGGTGACTCATTTTGCATCGAATCGGTGCGACCGTTGTCCTTTGATATGCGATCAGTGCTTCCGATGTCTGTTGATATTGAATCGGTGCTTCCAAAATACTTTTTACGTCAATAACCATAGACAAAAAATGTGATAACAGATTCATTAACAGATTGTAATTAAGTTTATGAGAAATCAAACCAGATTAAGCATTAATGGTATGTGATGATTTGTGATTATTAAAACATCAATCATAGACATGAAATCAACAATCTTCCAGAGGGCTCAACAATCTCCCCCTTTTTGATAATCACAAATCTTTATCATTAAATATAAATAATATGATATATCATTAATAAAAACATAATGAGAATTAAACCATAAGAAGAATAAATATAAAGAGATATATAAATCTCCCCCTTAATTTAGATTACCCATATATATTATACAGATTTCTCCCCCTAAGATATATACATCTTTTCTCCCCCATATATCTCTCCCATACATCTTTCTTCTCCCATAAAGCATTCTTTTTCTTCTCCCATAAAGTATTCTTGTTCTTCTCCCCCTTTGGGATGATCAAAAAGGAGGGAAAAACAGATAAGAGAAAGTGAAAGGAAAAGCAGTCGGCAGGGAGTATAGATAGAAAAATATTTGATAAAGTACAGACTATTACAAGTAGCACATTGTTCACCCTATCAAAAACAATACACAACTATTTGTTGGGATACAAAGGGGCTTTGCCTTTGTCTTTGGGATCAATAGTGGGTAAGTTTGAAGGCTTGGAGGTAGGCTGGTCTTGGCGAATCTGAAGTGGTGGTAGGACAACTCGGGCAGGTGTAGGAGCAGGTGACACAGAGGGTTGTTGTTGAGAAACAGGAGCTAATTGAGAAGCTTGCTGAGGGACTGGTCTTAACTGAGATAGAGCTTGAGCAACAGATAGCTGATTTGGAGCTACATCAGAGTCACTGAGAGGTTCAGAAGTAGGAAGTACTATTGCAGTGGCCTGTGCATGCAAATAGGGCTTCAAAAGATCAATAAAGTCCTGAATGACTTCTGCTCCATACTTCATAGCTTTTTCAAAATCATCTTTATTCTCCATGAACTGTGCCAAGGAAGGGACAAACTCTTGCAACTGATGAAATTGAGTTTTGAAGGCCTGAGTGACTGGAGGTAATTTCAGATTCTCTGCCAACACCTTGACGCTTGCAGTCATCTCATGTTTTGTATAAATCTTGGAAAAGTAATTATCAACTTTCTCTTTGATCTCTTCCAGAGCTTTCTTAGAATCTGCTGAATACACCAATGCCATCTTATGACTGTTATCACAAAGCTCTTTCATCTTCCTCAAAGATTCTAAATCAAGAATTTGTCTAACAACAGCTAACTCATCATGCACAACTTCTCGTAGAGCTTCTAGCTCACGGGTAGTGATCTTGGTTACCTTGCCTGTACTGGCTTGGCTAACTATGTGAGGTAACTCAGCTTTCAACTTCCTCAGGTCAGACTTGTTGAGATGTTCAATCAAATTTCTCAAAACATCCATCATACCAGAGATGGTTGATCGAAATTCGCTTGATAGAGATACCAGGCTGGTGTGAGGATCCTTCATAGTCTGATTCAAAAAGGCTATTTGCCTGCCAATAAGTTCAACAGTATTTGCCAGGTCTGGCTTCACAGCATTAGATACTCTTTGTGAGAAGGCTTCCAAAGAATGTTCAGAAACATGGAGAGACACTTGAGTAAGAGCATTAGAAATTTCTTCTCTAAATGTGGCTCTCACAGCGGCTAGCAATTCAATCTTAAACTTATCAATATCAGCTTGAGAGATTCCTAAACCAGGTAAATTATCATTTGTAGGATCAACAGCAGGAACAGACCTTGCTTCTCGTGGGAGGTTCCTCTTCACAACTGCAGTAGATTCTGGCATTGCTTCTTCGTCTTCAGAATATTTTAAGCCCAACATAGCATAACCAGGGTAGTCATCCCAAACAGCAGCACACAGGGTGTATTTTGGTTTCTCATAGCTTGTTGTTCCACTGATTTTTTGTGAATCATCCTTGCCACTGATATGTATTTCTTGTACTGACTGAGGTGATTCTATTTGATCTTCAGAAAGACCATCCAATGGTCTGTTATCACCATCAACAACAGCCTCAACATCATCAGCACGTCCATCATCACTCTTCTCATAAGCTTCACTGTGATATTCTTCAGTGTCAGAATCTTCTTCATCACCAAGAATAGGTTCTGATTCTGGTAGGGATAAGGGTGGACTAGCATGTCCAAATTCTATTCTTCTTTTGGGACTTGCAGTGTCAGGATCACTCCTATCATCAGGAGATGACATACTTCCGTCCTCAGTCGCAGCTTCTTCTTGTTCTTGGGTTTTGGTGGCCTCATCCTTTCCTTCTTCTTTCTCATCATCATCAAGATAAAATGGTGCCTCATTTGGTTTCAAGCCAGGGTCTCTCAAATCCTTTTGCCTCATGCCATGATCTATGGGATTGTAGGCTTCATACAATTTATCTTCATCTGCAACCCAACACTTCTTCCATGGATTCCAATTGATTTTCATCCTCTTGCAAATATCTTTGTTGAGACAGAAGGTATGATCTGTTTCATTAACTTCATCATCTTCATCAATACATTCTAGATTCTTGAGCATGGTAGATATCATCTTTGAATAAAACAAGGCAGTGGCTTTCTTGGACGGTTTTACCAGTCCAGCTATGTGTACCATCACATATCTACACAATTTGATCTTCTCATGTGTTTTCAGAAGAAACAACAGGAAAACATCCTGGTACTTTACAGCATCAAAATCTCCTCTCCTAGGGAAAAGTTGGGGCTGAATAAACTTGAAAAGAAGTCTGCATTCACCATCTAATTCTGAAGATGTAATTCTCTGTGACTCTCTGTTTCCTGTCAGAAGCTCCAGAGCTAATTCATAAGAGAAGTAATCAGATGTTGGAGGAATATTCCCAGCATAATCCTCATACCGACCTTTATGAGGTACGTTCAAGCACTCAGCCCACTGCTTAGATGAGAAGGATATTTTCATTCCTTTTACCATAGACGACATCCTGGCAGCCTCCACACCACCTAAAGTGATTTCCAGATTCATATAGAACTCATGTACCCGCTTCGGGTAGTCTATTCGAGAGTTGTCAGAAAACCAGTCTATCCATCCTTGCGATTCAAGAACTTGCAGCAACAGTGACTTACTTGACAAAAGACACGCAGAGCTTACTTCTTTTTCTACAGCAACAATCCGAGTTTCCAGGTTTGGATTTACTGATCGTTAAGAGGTACTACTCGACTCGCCTCGAGCACGCTTTGAAGGTACAGGGCTATCTAGTCCTTTGCTCGGTCTCTTTTTCTTAACCATTCGAGGATTTTGGGAAGGCAGGAGTTCGAAGGTTCGAAGTAGAGGGGAAGAGAGGTTGAAATGTTCGGCGGGAAATGAAAGTTCAAAGGTTTAGGGAGGATAAATAGCCGCGTATCATTTATTTTATCATTTAGGGTTCCCATAAAAAGTATAAAAGAAATTTACTAATTAATTAGAATATAATAATAATAATAAAAATATCGGTATGACAGATCGGTTGCATAGATCGGTTTCACAGATCGGTTTCACAGATCAGTTTCACAGATCCGTTTCACAGATCAGTTTCACAGATCAGTTTCACAGATCAGTTTCACAGATCGGTTTCACAGATCAGTTTCACAGATCGGTTTCACAGATCCGTTTCACAGATCGGTTTCACAGATCAGTTTCACAGATCAGTTTCACAGATCAGTTTCACAGATCAGTTTCACAGATCGGTTTCACAGATCAGTTTCACAGATCAGTTTCACAGATCGGTTTCACAGATCGGTTTCATAGATCAATCATACACAACTCTTGTTTAATAAATTTCATTCTTTCAGAGCATAAAGTCTTTGTGAAGATATCAGCTAATTGATGTTCAGAACTAATAAATTTCAAAGAAATATCACCTTTTTGATAATGATCTCTTAGAAAGTGATGTCTGACATAAATGTGCTAAGTTCTAGAGTGAGACACAGGGTTCTTAGATATATTTATTGCACTAGTATTGTCACAGTTAATTGAAATATGTTTAAGATCAAATCCATAATATAATAGAGTGTGTTTCATCCACAGAATTTGTGCACAGCAACTACCAGCAGCTATGTATTCTGCTTCGGCAGTAGACAATGCAACTGAGTACTGTTTCTTACTACACCATGATACTAGGGATTTTCCAAGCAAATGACATGTTCCAGATGTGCTCTTCCTATCTAACTTACATCCAGCAAAGTCAGCATCTGAATATCTAGTGAGGTTAAATGATTGTCCTTTTGGATAAAACAAACATAAATTTATAGTATACTTAAGATACTTAAAAATCCTTTTAACAGCCAGTAAGTGTGATTATTTAGGATTAGCTTGAAATCTAGCACACATACATACACTGAACATAATGTCTGGTCGACTAGTAGTAAGATAAAGTAAGCTCCCAATCATACCTCTGTAATTGGTTTGATCCACTGGTTTCCCAGCTTCATCTGTATCCAATTTACAGGTAGTACTCATAGGTGTATCACTTTCCTTAATACTATCCAATCCAAAACGTTTAAAAAGATCTTTTGTATATTTACTTTGATTTAAAATAATTCCATATTTAGTTTTAAGAATTTGAAAACCAAGAAAATACTTAAGCTCTCCCATTAAGCTCATTTCAAATTCATTTTCCATAACCTTTGAAAAATCAGTACATAAGGAATTTTTAGAAGATCCAAAAATAATATCATCAACATAGATTTGTACTATTAATACATCTTTTGAAATCCTTTTTATAAAAAGAGTGGGATCATCTACTCCTTTTGTAAATCCTTTTGAGATAAGAAAGTTTGAAATCCTTTCATACCAAGCTCTTGGAGCTTGTTTTAAACCATATAAAGTTTTAGAAAGTTTAAAAACATGATTTGGAAAATGAGTATTAAAAAAACCAGGTGGTTGTTCTACAAAAACATCTTCAACAATAAAACCATTTAGAAAAGCACTTTTGACATCCATTTGATATAGATTGAAATTCAGATGTGATGCATAGGCAAGTAAGATCCTAATAGCCTCTAATCTAGCTACAGGTGCAAAGGTTTACTCATAATCAATTCCTTCTTCTTGATTGTAACCTTGTGCAACTATCCTAGCTTTATTTCTAATGATGTTTCCAGATTCATCAACTTTGTTTCTAAACACCCATTTTGTGCCTATGGTCAAAATGTCCTTAGATCATTCTACTAATTTCCAGACTTTGTTTCTTTTCAAATTGATTTAGTTCTTCTTGCATAGCCATTACCCAAAATTCATCATTTATAGCATCATTGATATTTTTAGGTTCTAACTGTGAAAGAAATGATTGATGTTCAACCTGATTTCTTAGAGAAGCTCTAGTCTGTGTTCCTCTATCTAGATTTCCTACAACAGCATCTAAAGGATGGTTCTTTAGAGTCCTAGATGGTCTTGAAAAGACAGGGCTAGAGATTTCAGATTCATCTACAAATTGAGGTTCAACAGAAGTAGGTTCTGGAGAATTTCCAGAGCTGGATGTTTTAACTATAGTTCCATTGTATTTTTCATTGAGATTCAAACCAGAGAGTTCATCTTCAAGAGAGATTTTAGGTTCCTGTGGATCAGTTTCATCAAATTTGACGTGAACAGATTCTTCCACACATTTGGTTCTTTTATTGAAAACTCTATAGGCTTTACTAGAGATAGAGTAACCTAGGAAAATTCCTTCATCACTCTTGGATGCAAATTTGTCAAGATTGTCTCTAGTATTGAGAATGAAGACTTTGCAGCCAAAAACTTTGAAGTAGTTAACCTTAGGTTTCCTATGGTTCCACAACTCATAAGGGGTCCTCTTAAGAACTGGTCTGATCAAGACTCTATTAATGACATAACAAGCTGTATTTACAGCTTCATCCCAAAAGTAAATAAGCAGTTCATATTCATTGAGCATGGTTCTAGCTATTTCTTGCAGGGTTCTATTCCTTCTCTCTACTACACCATTTTGTTGGGGTGTCCTAGGGGCAGAGAAATTGTGACTATAGCCATTGTGTGAGCAGTAAGAATCAAACTCCTGATTTTCAAACTCACGACCATGATCACTTCTCAGGGTCTTAATCTTGAGTCCACTAAGATTTTCTACAAATTTGGAGTATTTAACAAAGTAAGAACAAGCTTCACTTTTGTGAGCTAGAAAATATACCCAAGTATATCTAGAAAAGTCATCTACAAGAACATATACATAGTGCTTCCCATTTAAACTAGAAACTCTAGAAGGTCCAAATAAATCCATGTGATCCAACTCGAGAGGTTTAGAAGTTGACACTTCTTTCTTTGATTTAAAATAAACTTTATGTTGCTTTCCTTTTTGACAGGGATTACAAACATTGTCTGCTGGAAATTCAAGTTTGGGTAAGTCTCTAACTAAGTTCTTCCTAGAAAGTTTTCTATGTGAGTGTACATTTCAGTGTCCTAATTTTCTATGCCAAAGCCAAGACTCTTTATGAAAATCATTTAAGCAAGGAATATTCTGCTTAGCTAAGGAATCTAAATCAACAGCATAAACATTTTCATTTCTTAAAGCAGAAAATACTAAAACATTTTTAGAGTTAAAAACATTGCAAGAATCATTTTTAAATTTCACATAAAAACCATCATCACACAATTGAGAAATGCTTAACAAGTTATATTTATGTCCATCGACAAATAAAACTTCAGAAACCAAGATTGAATCAGTGTTACCAATCTGGCCTAAGCTGATGATTTTTCCTTTTGAATTATCACCAAAAGTGACAAAGCCTCCATCAAATTTTACTAATCTCTTGAAACATGACAAGTCTCCTGACATATGTCTTGAACATCCACTGTCTAAGTACCATATCTTCTTGTGACAGCTCTTCAAGTAGGTCTCCTACAAAACAGATTTAGATGGAAGATGATTTTGGTACCCAGATCTTCTTGGGTCCAGACATGTTAGCCAATGATACTTTAGGTACCCATATTTGTGTAATGGGTCTCATATAATTTGAAGAATTAAAATTATTTGAAATATAAACCTTATTAGATCCATAACTATGAATATAACTGGTTGAGGCATATGAAGTTCCAGAATTAACTATCTTCTGTCCAGATTTAGTAATGAATCTAGTTTTGGCAACTTTTCTTTGTCCAGGTTGGTATCCTATACCACTAGTATATCTAGGTGCAACTTGCTTTCCTAGCATTTGTGTTAGAGTATTCTTGCCATTTGTGAAATTCTCTAAGTCTTTTCTGAGTTGTTCATTAGACAATTTTAGTTCAGTATTCTTTTTAAGCAACTGAGCATTCTTTTCTACTTCTATATCCAGATCATATTTATGCTTAACACTTAAAGCATACTGTTTCTTTAAACCTTTATATTTATCTTTAAGCTCATTACAGGTTTCTTCAAGCATATCACAATATTCAAACAGTTCAGATTTAGACATGTTATCACATTCAGAATCATCTCCAGAATAATATGAATTTGAAGCAGGAGTTTCTGATGTTACCTCAGAAGTGTTTGTCATGAAACACATGTTGGCTTGATTCCTTTCAGAGTCTGAAGATTCAGCTTTACTTGTGCTGTCTTCTGAAGCACTCCAAGTAGCCTTCATGGCTTTCTTGTAATTGTTATCATTGTATTCATACTTCTTTCTGTATTTCATCTTTGGACAGTCTGTTTTTATGTGTCCTTTTATTTTGCATTCATAACAGACAACTTTATCTAATTTATCAGACTTCTTCCAATCCTTTTTCCAGTGTCCTTTGTTATCATACTTGCCTTTGTAGTTTGACTTTCTGAAAAACTCTTTCTTCCTATAGAATTTCATAAATCTTCTAACAATGTGTGCCATCTCAGCATCACTATCAGAATCATTCTCACTTTCCTCACTACTTAAACTTTCATTGATAGCTTGAGGCTTTTCCTTATCCTTATTCTTTGAGGTTGTAGTCTTAAAGGCAATAGACTTCCTTTTAGGTTCATCATCTTCTTCTTTATTTACTTTAAGATCTTCTTCATACATCATCAGCTTACCAATTAACTCCTTGATAGGAAGTGTTCTAATGTCACATGATTCTCTAATGGAGAGAGAGTTTCCTCTCCATCTTTCAGGTAGACATCTCAAAATTCTCATGATTTGCTCCTTTGCTGGAACATCCTTTCCCAGAGAAGTCATTGTGTTGACAATTTCATTGAACCTGAGATACATATCAGAAATGGGTTCATCAGGCTTCATCATAACATTATCATACTTAATAGTATAGGTATTCAATCTCATCTCCTTAACATTAGTTGTTCCTTCATGAGAAACAGCTAAGGTATCCCAAATTTCATATGCAGTTTTACATGCAGAAATTCTATTAAATTCTTCATCTCCTAGAGAACAGTACAGAGCATTCATAGCTTTACAGTTATTATTGTAAGAAGTATTTGTAGGTTCATCCCAAGTAGATCTATCAGTATTGTGAATTTTATATTCAGCTTCAATGACAGTCCAAATATCAAAGCCCATACTTTCTAAGTGAATTTTCATTTTTAGCTTCCACTGAGCATAGTTGTTTCCATTAAAGGAAGGTGGCCGGTTAGTAGCATCACCCTCAAGTCTATTATCCATGATATTACAAAAAGAATTTTAAATAGATAAAAATTTAGAAATAATAGTAATTTTAAGAACTTTAAAATACAACTAAAACCACAGTTGAAAAACAGAGTGCTTTTAGAAAATATTAACACCCTCTGATACCAAGTGTTGGTCGGAGTGGATACTCAAGAGGGGGGTGAATTGAGTTCCAATTAAAATTTTCTGTTAAAAACAATGTTGATTAAAATCCCCCTATTTCAAAGACAGATTAAACTGTAGTGAATTTATACAGATTATAAAGGTTCAATTAGTTTCTCAAAGATTGATTAGTTCTCCGTTAACTTAATCCTATGATTAAATTAACTTTTGAAACTAACTTACTGGTCTATAATAAATATAAACACTTGTGAGTTTAACTATCAAAGTAGCTTTGAAAATAAATTATATTTCAAAGTAATAGCAGCGGAATATGAAATAAATATGTAGTATGGATATAGTATGTAGCTACAAACACAGATAATTAACCAAGAGGTTCAATCTCAAGACGAGACTTAGTTCTCTCAAAAGTTTATATAAAAATGATCCACACCCTGGATCGGGGTTAACAACAGTGAACACATTGTCCAGGTCACAAGACCTCTACCACAGTTCTGTGTGGGAAAACAAACAACAGCTTAGAGCTGTCCAGGTCTCATACGACCTCTACCACTATCCACAGTGGGAAATGAAGTGAAGAAAGGTTTGATGAGGATTTATAGATCCTCCAGTGAAAGTACAGGAGTCAGTGTGTGTGTTTAATACAGTAGATAACACACACTGCTCAAAATGTAAAACAAATGTATCACAGAGCAGAGATGTAGAGTTTAGAAATGGCTCAGGTGATTTCAGTGTAGCTCTAGACTCTTTTGTATTTGGTCAGAATTTATTCTGAGTCCTCTTCTCGTTTTTGTTTGAGAAGAAGAGTGTCGTATGCTTCAGGCTCAAAGGCAGTGAGATGTAGTCGATGAAGTTCTTCAATGTTCTTTTGTATGCACAGAACTCTTCTTGAGTAGGCTTGATTGTGTATGAAGTTCTGTTCTGATTGGTTCTTCCTCTTCTTTCTTTTCCTCTGTATTCCTCTTGTGTTCTTCTGTCAACTCTTTTATCTTCAGCAGAGTCTTCTTGTATTTATGTCACGTGCTTCGGAAGACAGAAAAATTTTCCTTTCCGCAGGTACGAGGTACGGTTTCCTGACATCCGACAACCTTTATTAATAATTTGATAGAGCATTAAAATATACCTAATATGACCGTTGGTTAGATTAAATAAAGATAAAGATAAAGAAATTCAAACCGTTGTTTATGATTATTGAAGAATCAAGTGATCGGTAGGTCATCAGCATTAGTGAGTAATGATCGGTGACTCAGATAGATCAGCATCGGTGAATCAGACTGATCAGCATCGGTCTGTCATCTGATCGGTGAGTCAGTTTGATCGATGAGTCATTTGATCGGTGGCTCATTTGCATCGGTGAGTCATTTGATCGGTGAGTCATTTGATCAGCATCGGTCTGTCATCTGATCGGTGAGTCAGTTTGATCAGCATCGGTCTGTCATCTGATCGGTGGGTCAGTTTGATCAGCATCGGTCTGTCATCTGATTGGTGAGTCATTTGCATCGGTGAGTCATTTTGCATCGGTGATTCATTTGCATCGGTGAGTCATTTTGCATCGGTGAGTCATTTTGCATCGGTGAGTCATTTGCATCGGTGACTTATTTTGCATCGAATCAGTGCGACCGTTGTCCTTTGATATGCGATCAGTGCTTCCGATGTCTGTTGATATTGAATCGGTGATTCCAAAATACTTTGTACGTCAATAAGCATAGACAAAAAATGTGATAACAGATTCATTAACAGATTGAAATTAAGTTTATGAGAAATCAAACCAGATTAAGCATTAATGGTATGTGATGATTTGTGATTATTAAAACATCAATCATAGACATGAAATCAACAATCTTCCATAGGGCTCAACATATTATTTTGAATCTACCATTGGGAAATGATGTATTGGTGACTTATAGTGATGCATCGAAGAAAATACTAGGTTTTTTACTTACGCAGAATGATAAAGTTACTATGTTTGCATAAAGGCAGTAAAAAAATCATGAACAGAACTATACAACTCGTGATCTTGAGATAGAAGATATAATAAATTATTTTATGATATGGAGAAACCATATCTATGGTGAAAATTGTGAGATGTATACAGATCATAAGATTTTGAAATGTATTTTCTCATAAAAATAATTTAACATGAGACAAAGGGGATGTCTTGAGCTTCATAAGGATTATGATTGTTCAATACACAACCACCCAGGGAAGGAAAATAAGGTAGAAATTACATTGAGTGGGAAGGATCATGTATTTATGAACAAAATCTAGATTGATAAGGATCCTATGTACATGGATCTAGTAAATATGGATACAAGAATTATCAAGGAAGGGTAATCGTCACAAAATTTTAAAATGTTTTCCAAACCGTATTTATTAGAATCGATAAACTGTTCTCATTTCGATGATGAAAATTTTCAAAAGGAAATTAAACCTATGAATAATGGTATATTGTTAGACTTTATATATGAAGATGGAATTTTGAAATTTTGGATGAGGCTTTGTGTTCTATATATACCTGATCTAAAAATGGATTAGTAGATGATGATCATATATTGAATTTCTATATACTCCCTGGTAGGATTACCGTGCATAATTATTTGAAGGAACACATTTTTTGGGATAAAATGATGTTGTAAATTTTCTAAATATATAACGAGAAGTTTAGTTTTTCAAAAGTTGAAGTCTCAAAGACAATATCCAATATGATTCATCCAACCTATACGAATTCTAACATGAAATTAGGATGACATTAAAATGGATATTATCATTGAATCAAAAAATTCACTAATAATGAATGATTCAATATTAGTAATTGTTGATTGACTTACCATATCTACACATTTCTTCACTATAATGGAGGATTTTACAATAAAGAACCATTCGCGACTCTATATTAATAAAATATTAAAACTTCACGGTGAACCACTACCGACTGTGTGTGATCGATTTCCCTATTTTAAATCATAATTTTCAAAATATCGTGAGAATGCTTTGGATACTAAGCTTCATTTGAGTACTACATATCACCCTCAAACCAATGGAAAATCAAAAATTACTATTCAAACATTAGAATACATGTTAAAATCATGCTCATGTGACCTCAAAGGTATGTGGGATCTATATTTACCTTTTATAGAATTTTACATTAACAATAGTGTCCATTCAAGTATTCAAATGGAACTGTATGATGCGTTATATGGAAGGAGATATCAAACACAAACTTTTTGGGATGAATTTGGTGAAAGGAAGCTTGTAAGGTATGAACATATTGAAGATGCAATGAAAAATTACATAATATTAATGCTCATATCCAAGTAGATCATGGTAGTAAAATTATTTATGAAAATAACTAGAGGAAATATTTGTAGTTTTAAGTGGGGGATCATGTCCTCTTGAAGGCATCTCCATGAAATGGTGTTATATGATTTGGAAATAAAGGGAAACTAAGCCCCATGTACATTGGTCCAATAGAAATACTGTAAATATTTATACTTGTATCTTACCGATTATAAATACAACAAATTGTATATGAAGTTCGTAACATGTTCCAAATCTAATTGTTAATGAGGTACCTGCCAGACCTAGCATGTGTTCTCACTTTAGAAGATATAGAATTGGAACATGATTTTTTAATGTACTAGATTTATGAAAAGGTAAAAAAACATTTAATTTAATATTAATATTCTATAAAACAGCCCTAATAATGTTTAAAAATTGGTTATAGGAGGTATTTGGTGTGTCTTGGGCTTGTTTGGAGCTTGGGCCCCCAAAAATAGAGGAAGTAGACTGGGCCGCATGGTTAGCGGAAACCATGCTGCCCAACCCACACAGTTTCCCCAAACAATAAATTAGAAAATAATGGGGTGTAGAGGGTCACATGATTTTTATGCAACTGAGAGGCCCCAAGAACATTCTAATATTGCTACCTGTACATTTTTGGCAGAGAGTTACCACATGGTTTGTGCACGATTATTCAAAACCATGCACATAGGTTTTTGGTATTCCCTATTATGTTGTAGTGGGTGTATGGTTAGCGCACGGTTTGGCCAACTATGCAAGAAAACCATGTGTAGTTTATTTTATGTGTGAAATTAATTTTTACCATCATAAATGATTATAGGGGTTTATTTATTCATCCCTCATTTCCACATGATTTTTCTCCTCCCTCTACGTGTGAAAGCCCCATCTCATCATCCACTGGGTTTTTAGGATATATCTTTCATTAGTGATATGTTTAATTCATCATTGGAAGCTACACACTTTTCTTGGTAAGCTCATCCATCCTCACTCCTTTATTTCTCCGTTCATTTTGATTCCATTT
Organism: Viscum album; assembly: GCA_963277665.1. NCBI lineage: Eukaryota > Viridiplantae > Streptophyta > Magnoliopsida > Santalales > Viscaceae > Viscum > Viscum album. Next base: position 1,872,697,061 of record OY728123.1, on the reverse strand, counting down.
CACTATTTTAGTGTAAAATATTTTCCCCTATTTTAGGGGTTTTGTTAAATCATCCATTTTCTTTCATTTTAGGTTGAAATGTGGATTTTTATCGGTCATGTGGTGTACTATGACTATGAGGTAGGGTTTCTACTCTACGTACCATCTTTTTCTTTTGATTCTGATATCGCGTTGTTGTGTCTCTAGCCAGACCCTTCCGATTATGCTGGGTTATTTCATATTAAATTTTCGAGAATTGTTTCCCACATCCATATTTACCCTAGAATGAATAGAAACAAATTCTAGGGTTTTGTAATTGCTTTTGGGCACCACTTTGGGTGTTCCCATCCTGTAGGTCCTGTTTTGACCATGTTTTACAGGGGAAAAAATCACCTTTGGTGTAAGATCCCAACTGTTTATAGAGACTTATTGGGTGAGTTTTCATGTACATTTTTATGTTTTTCAGTACCAAGGTTTTGGATTAGTGTCTTGGGGTTAATTTAGGTGAATTTGTTAGAAACACTAATAGATAGTGGTCCATGCACGGTTTGCGCACAGTTGGACAAACCATGCGACTAAACAGTCTAACCATTCAAACCAGGACAAAGAGGTCTACATGTTTTTCACAAAATTTGACAAATAATGCTACTAAATCATTAAAACATATATATATAGGTCCTCATGGATGGATCATGGTTTTCCTTAACTGTGCGCCCCTACCCAAGAAACTGTGCACATACGATTAGTTATCCAAAAATATATTTTAAAAACACCCGAACCCCCAAGACTCCCATATTTCAATCATGGATCATTCTGAACAAATTATAAGTGATCCCATAGCATATTAGAGGGTTTTCAAGGTGATTGAAACATCTTTCGTGAATATCTAAAGCCTGTAATGAAGATCCTCTCACTTCTTGGTAAGTGGATTTTATCCCGTTGCTTCTCCCGTTCATTCTTCTATCTTTACTTGATTTTTTCAAGGAAGATATCCACCATTTCCATGGATATAAACCCATGAGTGTATATAATATTCATGTATTGTGTATCTATATATTGATTTTGAGGATCTTGTTTCCTTTGACCTTAATTTTGTTTTAGGGGTTTTGATCTGGAGCTTGGTCGATGATCTACTTCTTCTCAAATTTTAGGGATTTTTGTTGGGCAAATATCCATCAATAAACTGAGGTAGGTGGTCCAAATAGAACTCCCATAAGCATGTATTTGATATATGAATGTGATTTTATGGATTTTCTATCTTCCCTTGATACTTAATTTCTTAAATTGGTGTAATTAGGATTGTGAAATTGACTTGTGATTCCCTTGGTGATTAATTGATAATTGAATCATGGAAAAAATAAAGGGGGAGATCCCAAATAGATATTTGTTTTTTATATTGGTTATGGTTCGAGATATTTTAATTGAGATATTGAACTGATTATGCTAAGATAATTAATTTGGGGAAATTAATTATGAAATGATGTTTGGCTATGTAATATAATTAATTGTGAGAATTAATTATGTACCATGATGTCGATCAAAGATAATTAATTGTGAGAATTAATTATGAAAAGATGATATTTTATATGGATAATTAATTATGAACAATTAATTATGGAATTTTAATTGTGTTGATTGATTAATTTATTGATGAATTAATTAATGGGTTATGTGCGTAGTTAATTTTTGAGTTAACTAATGGCCTTTGAATTGTTTAACGAACTGATGGATTATTAATGTATAATGTGGCTAGTTCATGTGAATTTAATAATGATTAAATGGATGAGATTTTTTGGGGGCTAGAAATGGTGTTCTAGACTAATTATATGTTGGTACTTGGACATAGTGTTCCTCCCCAATATTTATCCAAGCTTGAGATTTCGAGGTGTTTGGCATGATGACCTACACTGAATGACATATTGAGTGTTAGGCATAGAGACCAACACTAAATGAGATTTGGGATGCGTGACATGATGTTCAACACAAAATTAATAATAATAATGAATGATGGTTAAAATGGAAAACCAGAATTGAAAATGGGCCAAATGTGATGATTAAAGATTAAATGACAATGTGATAACTCTTTAATTATGTATTGTATTTATTGCTTAAAAAACTAGATAAACTATCTTTTGACTATGAATTTTTAAAAAACACTTGTGGTGGACTACTAAGTTGTGCTCACACTCTATTTGGGATGCCTGATCGACAGCTGATTAGATTTTGTTGTTGTAGGATATGATAAGGTTAAGGCCCTATGATAGGTTTTTGTTTGGGATTGGAGCATGGTAGATGGATCCAGATGTGGTTCGGGAACCGCATGCGAGTTTTTGTGTCATGAAATTTATTTTAATTGTATACAATTGAAATTCATATTGTTATAGTATTTTTTTCCTTTCAGTTGAGTATAATATTTTATTTTTTTAAATATCATATGAAGCGGAATTGTTCTAGTTATTTATACATTTTTGAACATGGTTATTGTTGTTTTCTTCCATTGGTGTTTTATTATGATAAAAGAGGGTATATTCTATCAAATAATGACTTACCAGACCCTCACTACTAGTATATACACTCTAGCTTATGGGGATGCACATTTGACGGAATGTGTCCAACCCGTTCGAGGCACTGTTTAGTGGAACACAGATCGGGATGCCACGAAGTGGTATGAGAGGTGTTTTCTTTTCATTCTTCTTATTTTGTCTAACAATTTTGGTAAAGGTAGATAGGATAATATGAATTTTCAAAGCTTGGTAATGAGCACATGAATGGGAGTTCCAAACCCATGTATGAAGGAAAATCTAAGTACTCAGGGTGGGATTGTTGTGATTGATATTTGTTGTTATAGTTGGGTAATATTTCCCCTTTGGGGATGCACTTGTGTTGTGTTGTGATATTTTTTTTAGAGTTGTTGAATTTTGATATGTGGCCAAAAAAGGCATGATACTTGAGTCTGTATTCATCAACCTAGAAACATAGGGTTGTTGTGACATGCATCATTCTATGAACTCATGGGAAAACGTGTTATGGGTATGTTATTGAACATGAACTATTTCTCCTTGTTCTGAGATTGAAATAATGAGGAAAAATGAGAATAAATGGGTGTAAAATGTGAACCTCGATTGATGAAATGAGTATTATTACCTAATTAATTGTCAAATAAATTAATTTTAGATAATGTGATTAATTAATGGTTGAATTAATTAATTAGAATGCATGTACCCTTGTTAACCAAGTCCTAAGAGTATGGTGGTTAAGGGCAGTAATAAGGCATCAGTTTTGACCATGTGGTGATAAAATGGGGAAACAACATATTAAAACACATTTTGTTAGTTTCTCCTATTATGTAAATTATATAAGGTTGTGTTATGAGACATAAGAAATGTTTTTGGAATTTTAAAGATATGCCTCTGTTGGAGTTGGTGGTCTAGAACTAACTACTTTGTACTTTATTCATTAAATAAAAACCTTATCACATCTTGATTGTTCTTCTGCATGACATGTAATGTGATAATGTCCTAAGGACACCTGTTGCATTAAATGGTCGTAGCAGATCCCTGCTATGATGAGAACCCAAGAAGTGCCATAACACTGTTCTTGAATGTATTTTCTATGGCCGGATGATATTATTTGAGGGACACAAATAATACAGGTCATTAGGGGTGAGGACTCATAAAACATTGAGGTACCTTCTCATAGAGTGCGCCCTTGGTAATATCTAGGAGGATATTATGAGAACGAGACCCGCCAGTAGGAAATCCACATTTCATAGTGTCATTGGATGTTCCTATCTATGGACATGTTTATTAGTCCATAGACTTTAAGATTATTATTAATGGGTTTTACAACTCGCTCACTTAGATGTATTAACGAAAACTGTGATGAAACATTGTTCGTAGCGAGGTCGGATACGTTGGGTGCATCACGAGTAATACCACATTAATAGATAATGCGAGAAAGGATTTGTCCCTTCTGTTCCATAACAGAATTAGATATCTCAGGCCTTTTGATGGAATTGATATAGCCTAAATAAATCCATGGCCATGGTAAGGTATGGGAAAGTTCAATTTTGGGAAGTCAAAGAAAGAATATTCAGGAACATGGGTTGATGGCACTAGCATGCAACCCACTTGATTGGAGATATCGAGACAAAGGGATTATATTACACGGTAAGAGTTCGTAGGAAGTGACACATCATTGCGGCGTTAACTTCTTTCTCTATGGGTGCCTTGGCGTATTGCAAGACGCTAACCTTTGACTTTAGGCAGGCTCAGCCTAATGCCACCGAGAAAGAGGCCTAAAGGGTTACACAGTAACTGTGTCCATGTATCTCAGTTAAATATTAATTTAACAAGTTAAATAAACATTATTCCTGACTATGGTTTAATAATTATTTAAGGATGTCTGATCGCATTTATTTTGACACTAGTTATTCAAGGGAATATATTGTGGATAAAATAATATATTTATTAGTGAGTAATGAAGTTACATTTATTTAAGAAATAAATAGTCATTACTCAAGGTCTAATAAATGTGGTGGAGAAAAATGGAAAATAAACGTACACGCCGTGTATATTAAATATACATTCCATGTAGTTTTATGGAAAACAAGTACACGTTGTGTATTAATTATTACACGCCGTGTAGTTTTTCTAGTTGGGATTTTGAGGATTTAATATTGTTTTATTAAATGATATTTATTATAATCAGTGTGGGCGCATGTCAAGGAATTAATAATTCGATATGGGGGTTTTCAATAAGAGTTAATGAAATAAATAAAATGTGTAACGCATTTATTTATTGTCATAACTCTATTAACCTCAAACCCGATTATAAATATCCTTGAAACCCCAACATTTTAAAGAGCCATTTTTCTGCACAATGGATTTGGAAATACTCTCAATCCAAGAGAGAATTCCCTTTCCACCAAGAATTCCCTCATGTTACGAGAGAAAGATCCTCCACCAGATCAAGGCGGTCGAAGGTGGACATTGCAAGAGAAGTTTCTTCCGCTCTAGCACCCAGAGATCCTTTCGGCGATGTACGGAGATACGTGACACACGTGTGGGTCACTGCTAGAGGAATCCTACACTTGTATTCTACGATTCAACGACGGATCACCGAATCGTGACCAGACACATCAACGAAGAATGAATTCCAACGAGGTAATTCTTATGTATTAATTAAATTAATTATAATCAACATATGATGATCCTCCTCAAGGGTTCCTGGAATCTTATTTTATTTTCATTCTTCGTTCTATTCCGAAGATTCGACGTTTTATATTGTGAAAGATCTCAGATTGAACATTGTTTAACGTTAAAATTAATGTTGGGCTAACCCACCAACGTGCTTCCGCTGCGCCCGGAACCTACAAGTGGTATCAGAGCGGTCATATCGTTGATTATAATTATTTAGTTTTTTGGTGTTAATCTCCGCATTTAATAATTTAGTTATTTCAATTCAAGTTTAATCGTTCTGGAAATCTGAATATCGAGAACTATTCCTCCTCCATTGTTTCTCGTTCACCTCAAAGAAATGATTTTTTCTTTTAATTTTTATTAAAATAAAATAGAGGAACTCATCCAGAGGAGCCAAACGTTTCTGGCCGTATAACACCACAATACACGGTGTGTATTCGGAAGTACACGCCGTGTAGTATAGATTCAATGCATTGACTGATCCTCAAAATCAGGCCGTGTATTGGATTCTTTCTAAGAATTTATGACACCGTGTGTTGACCAGAAACAGGTGGCACACGGTTTCCGGAATACACGCTGTGTGGTCCAATGAACACGGTGTGTAGTCCCTTCGGGTCAGGGTTGGGTCATGTACTCTGTACACGGACTTCCCATCTAGAAACCGTATAACGCGGAAACTACACGGCGTGTGTCCCACTGTACACACCATGTACTCCAAAAATTTCCTAAGTACATTAACACTCCCTATCCCTGGGCGTGTACTTCGGATGGGCGGTGAAGAAAAGTACACGCCATGTAGTCGGAACTACACGTCGTGTACTCACCCAAATTACACATATTTATTAAACTTTATTATTATATTATACAAACCCTTGAGACATGTACCATGGTGGAGGCATAAAGCTGAGGCACAACACGTGATAGGTGTTTTATATATATGTGTTTAATTTAACATCTGCGTAATAAATGGGAATTCACCGGGTTGCCTCCAAGGTACAATTTATGTACAAGGATAATTTTAAATGTATTTATTTGTTTAAAATTTTGATAGATGAGAATCTCAAGGAAATTCAGAAAAGGGATTTAAGATAAAAGGATTGATTAATTAAATAAAATTAATTGATTCGAGCGTGATTTATCATAAACAAGAACGATTAAAGAATTGAATTCTAGTTTTATTTATGCGTAAATATCGTTTCATGTATGGATGATCATGAGATAGACCGAGACCTTTGTATGTGAATGGTTTCTTTTAATTTATTTATTTAAATTAAATTTGTTGGCCTGTGAGCCATCTCCTCATTAATATGTAGGGCCTGCGTGCCCAAGGATTCTTTTATGTAAAAACCCCTTTTACCCCTCACCTGCGTGTGAGATAAATGCATTTGTATTGGATGGATCTCCCAAGCTAGTGGAGGTGGCTCAAGTCAGGAGCCAAGGTGAAACCAATCCAAGGAGATACAACGGTGGATAGGTGGAAAGCTGTAAACACGAACTCGAAAGGTTTTAGGTGTTTCTCCCCTAGGTCTTGGTTTAGTTTATCAACCGCTAGATAAACTAACCAATAGAAAATCTCATTATCATACCATTTATTTTATTTATGTCAGTTGCATGGTTTATTTATTTTGGTTTGTTGTCACGATCACACAATTAATGAATTAAATGAGCATGTAAGATGGAACTAAAATAAAGCTGTCTTATACGTAAATATTATCTTATACATGGTTAATCACTTATGTATATCCCACTTAATATTAAAAATCATGTAATCAATGATAATAAAATGGAAATTTATTTATAAGTATAAAATCCCTCAAAATAAATATTAAGTCGGCATAGCCTTCCATAATCTTGGTTAGAATCGAACCATAGTTCAAAGTGCTTGACCAACCCTATTTGGGGTGCTTTCAATTATTGGTGAATTCTAAATCAAGGTTTTAGGTTGACATGACTTGGTTCGCATCAAGGTTTTACTGCCACAGTAGGACTTGGTGTGACCAAGAGGCAAAGGTTGAGGAAATCCAAAAAGTATTTCAGGATTGGGGAGTCCACTCAGCGGATCAAGGAGCTGCGTGCTAATGCAGTTTGAATTTGGAATGCCTACCTAAAACCCTTCAAGTTTCTTGACCAACCCTAGTTGGGGTAATTCAAAGGGAAATATGGATCCTTGCCACTAGAATTTTCATGCAATAGAATATTCCAAATTCAATGGTGAGGGCTGTTGGATTTCGATAAAATAGTGGGAGACTAATAAGTATTAATTTATTTATTTGTCTCAATTTTTGTAATAAAGTACTAAACCTTTGCTCATCTTAATTTGTAGAAACGACAAGAAAATGACATCAAACATATCATTGTGCACCATACTCGAAAAAGAAAACCTTCTCACTGGCACCAATTTCCAAGAGTGGCAGAGGCGTTTACGCGTAGTCCTTCGCCACGAAAGGAAATTATATGTGCTGGAAGATCCTATTCCAGTTGTTCCTGGGAAAGAGGCTAGTGATGAGGAATTATCTCTCTATATGAAACACATGGATGATGCCACATATTTCTAGTATTTAATGCTATCGGATATGTCTAATGAGCTCTTGAAGCAACATGAAAACATGGACGCGTATAGCATGATGTCTCATCTTAAAGATATATAACAAGAGAAGGAGAGACAGGAGAGGTATGAGATCTCCAATGCTTTGTTTGCCACGAATCTTGGAGACTCTGCGCGAGCTGGGCCTCATGTAGTCAAGCTTATTGGCTACACTGAATGCCTGGACATCTTAGGGATTAAATTCCCGGATGAGTTGTGTACAGATCTCATCCTATTATCACTGCCCAAGACCTTCTCTAGCTTCATTTTCAACTATAACATGAGTGGCAATAAGAAGACTCTAGTGGAGCTTTTGACCTTGATGCACCAGGTAGATAAGGACATGGGGCGTGACAAACCCGTGGTCCTTATGGTGAACAAGAAAAGGAAGGTCAAGGCAAAGGGGCCAAATACTTATAAACGGTCAGAAGCCCTCGAGCACCATCCCTCCATGAAGGGGAAGATCCAGAGGCAGGGTAAGGAACGAGAGGAAGTGTGTTTTGCATGTGGCAAGCAGGGCCACTAGAAGACGAACTGCACCCAGAAGCGTGGGGATGCTAAAGGTGTGTTTGTTATTGAGTGAAATATTTCTATTTCTACGAATTGGATATTAGATACAGCTTGTGGGGATCACATCTGTATTCAAATGCAGGAACCAAGTAGATTTAGAAAGATCGCCAGAATAGAGGTGGATCTTCGAGCTGGCAATGTCGCAAGGCTAGCGGCGTTGTCTATTGGGGACTAACACCTCTCATTGTTGGGTGGGATGATTTTGGGTTTACATAACTATTATTATGTGCCTAGTGTTACCAAGAACATAATTTATGTATCTCGTTTGGATATGGATGGATTTGTTTTCAAATTTGGAAATAAGGGTTGTCTCATTTATAAGAACAACGTATCTTATGGTATGGCACATTTAAATAATGGTTTGTATGTATTGAATTACGAAAACCAAGTGTTGGCAATCGATAACGAAACAAACTGACATGACTCATACATCACCCAGTTATGGCATCACCGCCTTGGTCATGTGATTGAGAAGTGTTTGACAAAGCTCTTCCAAGATGGATATTTAGACTCTACTGAGCTAAAACCAATTGATAGATGTCACGCTTGTTTACAAGGAAAAATGACCAAGCTGCCTTTTGGGGGACAAGGTGAAAGGGCCACAGAGCTTCTAGGATTGGTACACACGGATGTGTGTGGACCATTTCCAGTAGAATCTAGAGGTGGATATTCTTACATCATTACTTTTACTGATGATTTGAGTAGATATGTCTATGTATACTTAATGAGGTATAGGTCAGAGTCCTTAGAGAAATTTAAGGAATTCAAGAATGAAGTAGAGAATCATCTTGGTAAGAAGATAAAGAAGCTTCGATCGGATTGAGGTGGAGAATATCTGAACCAAGAGTTCATCGATCTTCTATGGGAGTCTGGGATTCTATCTCAACTCACTCCTCCTTATACACCACAGTGGAATGGTGTTAGTGAAAGGAGGAACCGCACCTTTTTGGACATGGTGAGGTCGATGATGAGTCATGCAGATCTTCCATTATCCTTTTGGGGATATGCATTACAAAGTGCAACATACACATTAAACTGAGTACCAACTAAGGCGGAAAATGAAATTCTATCCGAGTTATGGAATGGAAGGAAACCCACTTTGTTGCACAGACGTGTATGGGGATGCGAAGAGTTTGTTAAGGCCTTATCAGGCAACAAACTAGCACCCCAGGGCACGAAGTGTATCTTTATAGGATATCACAAGGAAACGAAAGGATATTACCTATATAACCCTCAAGACAAGAAAGTGACTGTCGCCAGACAAGCCGTCTTTCTTGAGAGGGAGCACATCCGAAAGAAGGATAGTGGGAGAAATATTGACTTAGACAAAGTTGATGCCCAAGATACACAAAAGTTGGTACAGGAACAAGTTTCACAGGTCCCCGTGGAAGAGGTTCCAGAAACACAAGTACTGCGTAGGACCTCAGGAGAGGTAAGGGAACCAGAGAGATTTGGTTTCCTAGTCACCGAGGATGGAGAATAATTATTGTTGGACAATGATGAACCACTATCCTAAAATGAAGTAGTAGGAATATCAGAAGCTGCTAGATGGCGAGAAGCTATGAATTCTGAGATGGATTCCATGTATCAGAACCATGTTTGGGTTCTGGTCGATGAGCCAGTTGATGTAAAGCCTGTTGGATGTAAATGGGTATTCAAAAGAAATCTGGACATGTAAGGTCAAGTTAACACCTATAAAGCAAGGCTAGTGGATAAAGGATTCAGACAACGTCAAGGAATTGACTATGATAAAACCTTCTCGCCAGTTTCCATTTTTAAATCCATAAGAATCATACTTGCCATAGCAGCTTACCATGACTACGATATATGGCAGATGGATGTCAAAATAGCATTCCTTATCCGTAACCTTCAGGAAGATGTTTATATGACACAACCAGAAGGGTTTGTGACACCAGGTGAAGCCAAACGGGTTTGCAAGTTGCAAAAATCCATTTATGGATTGAAGCAAGAATCCAGGTCATGGAACATTCTATTTGATGAAGCCTTAAAAGAATTTGGTTTCATTAAGAACGAATGTGAGCCATGTGTTTATAAGTGGTTTAATGGGAATGTAGTCGTCATCCTAGTGGTATATGTTGATGACATATTTCTTATTGGAAACGATGTACCAGACTTATAGTCAGTTAAGTACTATTTGAACAAGTTTTTCTCCATGAAGGACTTAGGAGAAGCATCCTACATTCTAGGGATCAAGATCATTCGTGACAGATCCAAGAGGCTTCTTGCACTATGTCAGGGTACATACATTGACCAGATACTAAAGAGATTTAGTATGGAAAAATCCAAGAGGGGATTGGTTCCAGTGTCACATGGCTTACATCTTTTTATGAAAATGTGTCACTAGGCACAACATGAGAAAGATAGGGTGAGTAAGATCCCATACGCTTCGGCTATAGGATCCATCATGTATGCCATGTTATGTACCAGGCTTGATGTTGCCTATGCACTGAGCATGGTAGGATGATATCAAGCAGATCTAGGAGAACAACATTGGACTGCTGTTAAGACTATCCTTATGTATCTGAGAAGAACTAAGGATATGTTCCTGGTGTATGGAGGAGACGAGGAGCTTGTCATCAGAGGTTATGCTGATGTTGGTTTTCAAACAGATCAAAATGATCTGAAGTCGCAATCTGGATATGTTTTCTGTCTCAATGGAGGAGCTGTGAGCTGGAAGAGTTCAAAGCAGCCAGTTGTCGCCGATTCTACAGCGGAGTCTGATTATATAGCGGCTTCTCATATAGCCAAAGAAGCCGTATGGATTCGGAACATTTTCTAGGAGCTTGATGTGGTGACTAGCAGTAAAGATCTTATTACATTGTATTGTGATAATACTGTAGCGGTGGCTCTTGCAAAAGAACCAAGGTCACATCAACGGACAAATCACATACTCCGGAAGTATCACCTCTTGAGGGATTTCTATCAAAGGGGTGAAGTTGCAGTGAGTAGAGTGTCCACAGAAGAGAACGTGGCAGACCCCATGACTAAAGGCCTATCTCAGAAGAAGTCTGAATATCATGTGAGAGCTAGCGGGTTAAAGGTTGTTAGCTGTTGGCTCTAGTCCAAGTGGGAGTCTATTAGAGTTGGTGGTCTATAACCAACTACATTGTACTTTATTCATTAAATAAAAACCTTATCACATCTCGATTGTTCTTCTGCATGACATGTCATGTGATAATGTCCTAAGGACAGCTGTTGCATTAAAGGGTCGTAACAGATCCTTGCTATGATGAGAACCCGGAAGTTCCATAACACTGTTCTTGAATGTATGTTCTATGGCCAGATGATATTATTAGAGGGACACAAATAATACAGGTCATTAGGGGTGAGGACTCATAAAAATTTGAGGCACCTTCTCATGGTGTGCGCCCTTAGTAATATCTAGGAGGATATTATGAGAACGAGATCCACCAGTAGGAAATCCACATTTCATAGTGTCATTGGATGTTCCTATCTGCGGACGTGTGTATTGGTCCTCAAAATTTAAGATTATTATTAATGGATATTACAACTCGCGCACTAATATGTATTGACAAAAACTGTGATGACACACTGTTCGCAGCGAGGTAGGATACATTGGGTGTGTCACGAGTAATACCACATTAATAGATAATGTTAGAAAGGATTTTCCCTTCTGTTCCATAACGGAAATAGATATCTCAGGCCCTTTTATGGAATTGATATAGCCTAAATAAATCCATGGCCATGGTAAGGTGTGGGAAAGTTCAATTTCGGGAATTCAAAGAAAGAATAATCAAGCACATGGGTTGATGGCACTATCATGAAACCCACATTATTGGAGACATCGAGACAAAGGGATTATATTACACGGTAAGCGTTCGTAAGAAGTTACACTTCATTGCAGCGTTAACATCTTTCTCTATGGGTGCCTTGGCGTGTTTCTAGACGCTAACCTTGGACTTTAGGTAGGCTCAGCCTAATGCCACCAAGAAAGAGGCCTAGAGGGTCACACACTATGTGTGTCCATGTATCCCAGTTAAATATTAATTTAACAAGTTAAATAAATTTTATTCCCAACTGTGGTTTAATAATTATTTAAGGATGTCTGATTGCATTTATTTTGACACTAGTTATTCGAGAGAATATATTGTGGACGAAATAATATATTTTTTAGCGCGTAATGCAGTTACATTTATTTAAGAAATAAATAGTCATTAATCAAGGTCTAATAAATGTGGTGGAGAAAAATGTAAAATAAAAGTACACATCGTGTATATTAAATATACACACCGTGTAGTTTTATGGAAAACAAGTACACGCTGTGTATTAATTATTAAACACCGTGTATTTTTTCTAGTTGGTATTTTGAGGATTTAATATTGTTTTATTAGATGATATTTATTATAATCAGTGTGGGCGCATGTTAAGGAATTGATAATTCATCATGGGGGTTTTCAATACGAGTTATTGAAATAAATAAAATGCGTAACGCATTTATTTATTGTCATAACTCTATTAACCTCAAACCCGATTATAAATATCCATGCAACCCCAACATTTTAAAGTGCCATTGTTGTGCACAAAGGATTTGGAAATACTCTCAAGACAAGAGAGAATTCCATTTCCACCAAGAACGCCCTCAAGTTACGAGAGCAAGATCCTCCACGGGATAATGGCGGTCGAAGGCGGACATTGCAAGCGAAGTTTCTTCCATGCTAGCACCTGGAGATCCCTTCGGTGATGTCGGAGATACGTGACACACGTGTGAATCACCGCTATATGAATCCTACAATTGGATTCTACGACGCAAAGACGGATCACCGAATTGTGACCGGAAACATCAACGAAGAAAGAATTCCAACGAGGTAATTCTTATGCATTAATTAAATTAATTATAATAAACATATGATGATCCTCCTCAAGGGTTCCAGGACTCTTATTTTCTTTTTGTACTTCGTTCTATTCCAACGATTCGGCGTTTTATATCGTGAAAGATCTCGGATTGAATGTTGTTTAACATTAAAATTAATGTTGGGCTAACCCACCAACGTGCTTCCGCTGCTCCCGGAACCTACAGCCTCCATGATGCTTGTTGAGGGATACACTAAGGGGTATGTCCAGGAGAAATCTTACAGATAGGGAACATGAGGAACTATTTCTGATAGAGGAGGAGGAAGTGGAATAGTTCCAATAGAACATTGCTCGTTTCATGTAATTAATGGAGAGAGACTTAAGGCGTGTTCTAAAAATCTTGTCTGAGTTGATAAGGGTGTTTCAGCTGTATCACCCTCAAAATTTTACTAGAAAGGGTGTACCTGAGGGAGATGAATTCTAAATTGAAACCATAAAGGCAATACTTGAAAATTTGGAGACTCCGGCTGGGAGGAGGGTCATGTTGGCTACTTATATACTACAGGGGTTAGTGAAGTGCTGGTGGAAGATTCATGTGTGATCTGGATAGACTAATGATATGTTACGGAAGGACAATCAATAGAATGTTCCTGGAGCACATTTATCTGTAGACGCTGAGACAAGTTAAGGATTCAGAGTTTATACATATCACCCAAGGAAGAAAGCCCATAATGGATTACACTGAACATTTCACTATTTTATAGAATTTTTCTTCAGTATTGGTGGTAACAGAGGCTTCATTAGCTAAAATGATTTTAGTATGTACATAGGTGTGAAATTACATCCTAGATAAATATATTTTGGCTGAATAAATTCTCATAAGTGGTTAATCTAGACCTCCTTTTAGATGGGAACCTAAAAAAGGATTCCAGTACTAGACTGGTAGGTGTCACTAGACGATCAATGAGTGTTCCTTATTAGATCAGGAAGCTCCATTATGAGAACCTTAGTCAGGATAGTGGAATACAAGGAGGAAATCTAGGAGGAACAGTTGAACCGGATCTTAATCATGTGCTATACCGCTACTGTGGTTGGCATGGACTCTATGGTACACATTTCTCTCAACCCCTAGTGAAGTTCCAATTTTTTTTGGGAAAGATGGGGCACCTACATACATTCTGTATAAAGGATTGTCAAGTTGGTGGTTAGGGAGAAGCTTCTCAAAGTTATATTGTGGGAATGGGGACTTTTAAACCTTATGGATCTAGCAACTATAACTCTACGGGAAGAGGTGGTAGAGGAAATGGACATGGTTCATTAGGGTATGAGTGCTCGTATCATCATAATAGTGCTACTCTAAGGAGAAAAACAACACCATATAGAAGAGGGGAAAGATAGTTACATATAATGCATCCTACATTTGTGAGAGTGAAGTCGGTCCATCGATTGTGAGAGGTACTATTCTAGTTGCTTCAACTTCAGATCCTTCCTTGTTTGATTCCAGTTCTTCTCATTCTTTATATCTACAAATCTTGATAATGGTTTGATCATAGAAGTGGATTCTATATGCCAGGTGATGAATATAGATACATTATTGGGAACATAGCCTAGGTATTTATATTCATGAAAGGAATATTTTCTAGAGACCAGGGAGTATCATTTTACTAGGGATGTCTATGTCATTGATGTAATGGGCTTCGACATAATTATGGGTATAGACTGGCTAGTCGCATACTGATCCCACATATATTTTTACTACAAGAGAGTGACCTTTGTATCTCTTATGGGTGACTAGTATGTTCATCATGGTGGATGTATCCATGAATTCTGATCTAGGGTAATTACTAAGAAACTATTAGTTCTCACAACATAAGTTTATAATCATTTGTGGGATGATGGGAGTCGTTGGAAATACATCCTTTTAATAGTAGTAGACCAAATTTAGGTTGTCTTTACTGATCAATTTTCTGGGATTCCACAAGAGAGATATGTGGAATTCACTATTGAGCTCATGTCGGGGGATGAGCCGATATCTATTCCACTATATAGATGACATCGACTGAGCTTTAATATCCTAAAATGTAATTAGAGGATTTGGAGGATAAAGGGTTTATCCATCCAATTATGTCTCATTAGGGATCACCTGTATTTCATTCAAAGAAGACTGATGGGAGTTTACACATGTGTCTCGATTACCAAAAGTTGAATCAAATGGTTGTGAAGAACTGATATCTTATTTTTCATATCAATGATTTATTTGACTAGCTGATGGGGGCTTGTGTTTTCTCAAAGATCGATCTGAGATCCGAGTATCATCACATGAATGTTAGGACCTATGATATTATAGGAACTACTTTCTGAAGCAGGTATGGAATTTATGAGTTTGTTGTAATGATGTTTGGGTTGAAAAATGATCTGGTACTATTTATGGCCTTGATGACCAAGATCTTTCATCCGTATATAGATCAATATCTGGTGGTGTTTTTGGATGATATATTGGTGTACTCTAAGACTCATGATGATCATTACCAACATCTTAAAATCGTCCTGGGTACACTAAGAGTGAATCATCTATATTCCATGATATCTAAATGTTTTTTAGGATTTATAGGGTATACTTTTTTAGGAATATCATATAAGATGAAGGTGTGGAAATAGACCAAAAAAAGAACAACCAGTGATTTCTTGGGAGAATCCCAAGAATGTTTTTGATATCTAAATAATTTTGGGATTAGCTCATCATTACAGGATGTTCATCCATGACATTTCCCAATTGAAAACACATCTTTCAAGTTTGAAAAAGAATCAGATAATGTTCTATTGGATAGAATCATGGGAGAATTATTTCTAGGAGTTAAAGAAGATCTTAACATCGACTCTAATTTTGATCTTACCTGAGTCGGGTGTGGAGTAAACGGTGTATTGTAACTCTTCTGGGATAGAAATTGGATATGTATTGATGCAAGGGGATCATGTAATTGCTTACGGGTCTCATAAGTTGGGTCTACACGATCAAAGTTACCCTACACATGACTTTGAGTAGGCATTTGTGGTTTGTGCTCTTAATTTTTGGTGACACTATCTTTTGGGTGGAACGTTTATAGTTTTTATGGATCACCGAATTTTGAAGTATATATTTTCACAACATGACTTGAATATTCAATAGTGAATATGGGTAGATTATATACAATCCTTTGATTTTAAACTGGAATATACACTCAGAAGTGGGAATACAGTGGCTGATGCCTTGAGATGGAAAAGACAGACTCAGTTGGTATATGAGTCTAGTGTAGAGTGGAAGATGTTGACTTTGCTGGAGGAAATTTATGTGGTAGTTTAGGAGGGTTAGGAAAGGATAACTCTAGTTTCTATAGCATCAGAGTATCCACTCTTGAGACGAATCAGGGAAAGGTAGTCTGAGGATATAGAGTGTTTAGTTTTCATGGAAATCCATGATGGGGGAGAGATACCTTCCAAATGGATAATTTATGAGGATGAGATCATCTATGTGAAAAATTGGGTTATTTTGTCTAAAAGTATGTGAGAGGAACTCAAGATAAAATTTCATTCCTCAGCTTTGGGAGGCACATCCTAGGGTAAAAAAATGTATCATGACCTACGATGACTATTTTGGTGGCCATGCATGAAAAAGGAGATATCAATGTTTTTAACAATATGATTCACCTTCCAGCATGTGTGAAGGTAGAGCGTCAATGACCTAGAGTCCTTGTGTAGACTTTTCATATTCCAAAATGGAAGTGGGATGACATGTCTATGGATATCATGGAAGGACATCCAAAGACACAAAGGAATAATGATTCTATTTTGGTTATTGTGTTTTGACGAAAGAAGTTATCACATTTCTTGCATATTATCGAAATATTTATAGTAGAATATTTGGGAGAACAATATGTATGATGGATAGTTTTTTTCAAGGGGTTCCACAGACTATAGTTTCATATTGTGATCCACGCTTTACTTAACACTTTTGATAGGGATTACAAAAGGCCGATGGAACACGGATTTTGTTAAGTACGACTTTACACACACAAATAGATGGGATGTTAGAGAATACCATACTTGTGTTAGAGGATATGTTGTGAGAATCTGTTCTTGATTTTGTTGGTTATTAGGAGAAGCACATGGCTTTAGTGATGATCACCCATAACAACAGTTCTCTAGAAACTATAAAGATGACACCATATTAGGCACTTTATGCTAGACCATGTAGATCACTGGTATATTGGTTAGATGTGGGTGAGTCAGAGCTGTTGGGATCGAGTCTCGTTTATGAGACATTAGAGTAGGTGGAGTTGATTTAGAAATGTATGGCTATGACATATAGTAGGAATAAGTCATATAATGATAAACAAAGATGACCCCTATAGTTTTAAGAGGGAAATATTGTATTTCGTAGCATGTCTCCTATATTGTTTCACCACAGGATACAGTTTCAAGGAATGTTGTCACCCAGGTTTGTAGGACCGTTTGATGTGCTGGAGAGAATTTTTCTGGTGGCATAACGATAATCCATTCCATAGAAATTCATCACTATGCATGATGTTTTCCATGTGTCACAACTACTATAGTATCACCCCAACTCTTCTCATGTGATTTATGTGGAAGAGATTGAATTCTAGATATACATGTCCTTTGAGAAGCATATGATTGGTGTGATGGGTTGTAGTGAGAAAGTGTTCTGGGAAAAGAATGTGTTTTTAGTTCATGTGTTATGGAAACATGGAAGTGTTCAAGAGGAAACATGGGAATGGAAAGCAGTCCTGAGGGATCAATGTCCCACTTTTTTTTTTGTCTTGGAATATTAAAGAAGTTTAGGAGTGTATCTCAAGGACGGGCTATTATAAGGTGGGGGAGATTTTGAGACCTTGGCCTTTTTGGAGTAATCTTGGGCGCATTTTTAGATAATTTTTAGGTTTTTAAGTAACTTTGTTTTGAAGTAGTGTCATGGGGTGATTTTTAGGGAATTGTTATGAAAAAATAATTGATGGTGGGAAGTGCATGGTTTGCGTACAGTATGAAAAACTATGGGACTAATCGGTTCCAACCTTGCAAACAAGGACAGGAGGTCCACACAGTTTTCCCTAAATGTGCGCCCCTACCTATGAAACCATGCACACAGGATTAATCATCCAAAAATATATTTTCAATACCCCATGAACCACCAAGACTCCCATATTTGACCTTGGATCTGTCTTGAAAAATTCTTGGTGATCCTAGAGACTTCTGAAGGGATTCCAATGTGTTCTGAACATTGTTATTAGAGATCCAAAGAACATATTGAAGACCTGCTCTATTCCCGGTAAGTGGATTTCATCATGTTTCTTCTCTCAATCATTCCTCTGTACTTATTTGATCCTTTCATGGAGGATCTCTACCATTTCCATGGATATAAACCTATGAGTTAAGATCTAGATCTAAGATTATTTATCTAGATAAATATTTTAATGATATTGATTCTATTGATCTTAATTTTGGTTTAGGAATTTAGATCCAGTGCTTGATCGATGAAATTGTTCCACTAGAATAATTTTT
Organism: Viscum album; assembly: GCA_963277665.1. Taxonomy (NCBI): domain Eukaryota; kingdom Viridiplantae; phylum Streptophyta; class Magnoliopsida; order Santalales; family Viscaceae; genus Viscum; species Viscum album. Next base: position 1,872,678,341 of record OY728123.1, on the reverse strand, counting down.
ATTTCCATTGGGCTAAATACATCAATTAACCTGGGTATGTGGTCAATATTGAACACCCATAGTCATGGATTTGATATATGAATGTGAGTTTATGGATTTTCCAGTTTCCCTTGATAAATTATTTCCTAAATTGTAGTAATTAATAATGTGGAAGAGACTTTTGATTTCCTTGGTGACTAATTGATAATTGAATTCCTGAACAAACGAAGGGGGGTTTACCAAATAGATAATTTTTTTGGAGATTGGTTATGGGTTGAGATATTTTAATTGAGAAATATAGTTTTTTTGTGGTAGGATAATTAATTTGGGGAAATTAATTACGAAATGATGTTTGTCTATGTAAGATAACTAATTGTGAGAATTAATTACGGTCCATGATTTAGATTAAAGATAATTATGTGTGATAATTAATTATGACATGTAGATATTTTATATGGATAATTAATTGTGTGGAATTAAATAATAAATGGGAATTGTGTTGATTGATTTATTAATTAATAACATAATTAATGGGTTATGTGCTTATTTAATTATTGAGTTCACTAGTGTCTTTTGATATGTTTAACAAATAGTTGGATTAGTAATGCAATGATGTGGCTAATTATTGTGAATTAAAATGTGATTAAATGTCTTAGATTTTTTTTTGGTTCTAGACATGGTGTTCTAGATTGATTAGAAGTTGGGACATTGACATAAAGTTCCCCCCCAATTGTTATCCAAGCTTTAGATTTTGGGGTGCTAGGCATGATAACCTACAACGAATGAGATATGGATTGTTAGGCATGGAGACCTACACGAAATTATATTTGTGGATCTTGATATGATGTTCAACACCCAATGAAAGATCATATGTAATTATGATTCAAATGGAAATCATGAAATAGAATAGGGCCTAATGTGGTAATTAAAGATCAAATGACAATATGATAACTATTTAATTATTCATTTTATTTATTTCTTAATAAAACTACATTCATGTCTTTCGACTAGACTGGTTTTAGACACCATTGGTGGTGGAATACTGAGCTGCGCTCATACCCTATTTGGGATGCATGATTGTCACCTGAGTATACATTGTTGTTGTAGGATAGGATAAGGGAAAGGCCCTGAGATAGGTGACTGTTTTGGATTAATGCATGGTATATAGAACCAGACATGGTTCAGGACCCTCTTAAGAGTCATTGTGTCATTAAATTTAGTTTCATTGAAGACTCTTGACATTCGCAATGTCATAACATGTTTTACCTTTTAGTTCAGTATTGTATTTTTTTGTTTTTAATATCAAATGACATGGTATTGTTCTGGTTATTTATGTGATTCCTCACTTGGTTATTGTTGTTTTCTTCCATTGGTGTTTTGTTCTGATAAAAGTGGTTATAGTCTCCCTAATAGTGACTTTCCAGACCCTCCCAGGTAGTCAGAACCCTCTGGTGTACGGGGAGGCACGCTTGAGGGCATGTGGCTAAAGGGCTTGGTGCAGCGATTAGTGGCACCCAAGTCAGGATGTCACATTTGGTGTGGGATTTTCCCATGTATTTATGCCTTAATTGAGGTATATATTTGATTTAAATGGAGAATCATGAGTGCATCCCATGAACTACTTACCTCACACCTTATATATAAATTCACATGAGGGGTTCCTCATAACTAAGAACTTAAGAATAATGTTAAATGCTCATGTAAGTTGGTTGATGCATATATTTTATATCACATAACTTATATTTGAAATTTTCATTGCATTTTGGATGAATACCTTGCTCCATACCTCATATTGTTTTTAATAAATAATGGTTTCTCATATCAACGCTATGTTATGGGTCTTTCCTTGTTAAATTATTACTTCACAATACCATGATTTCGTTTGATTGGAATGTGGTGCTTGGTCAAACATGATAACTTGTGGTATTTAAATGTCATTGATGAAATATTGGTAAGATGAATGATAATGAATTGTTCCCAAAGTTATATTTCATTTTTACATGTTATTAATTATTTCTTATTCCTCATGCATTACTTATTGTTGATTTTATACTTATTTCATTGACATATCATTGAATTGTTTCTGGATTTAACTTCATGCCTTGATTAAATTGTAAGCATGTGGTTTTAAGATAATTATTTATTGGCATGTAATTATATAAATATATATATTCTTTTATAGTGATACATTCCTTGCATGATATGGTTAACATGATACGGTTTGGGAGAGAACATCAGTTCCATATTAAGGACTCATAGATGGACTCTCTTTGATCGCTTAGTAATGACTAGATGTGTCAGGGGTTATGCTTTATTATGCAAGGAAATGGATTTCTAAAAGGGTTCTTCTACTCTTGAGTGATACTAGTTATCTAGAGGAGATACCATGGATAAACCTATTAGAATGAAAGCTACACCATACCATGGGTGATACCCAGTCCCCTATTTGAGTTACCTAGGAAAATCTCCGAGTTACCATGCCTCGAGTGATACAAGGGACACTATTTGGGTCACTTGGGACAGAATTAGTGGTAATAGATTACATTGGATTTTCTTATAGAGACACTAGAGATTATTTTAGATAATATTGGTATATATAGAGATTACTCCCCTAGTTTTGATGGACTGTTTGGTTTTTTTCTCACATGAGATGAATCTATTATAATTATTGGTATGAGTTTTTTATGTACATGTGATGCTTCTATCTTGATTACTAGCACACATGAGTGATGAAATGTGAACTAGAACCCATGAAAAAGAAAAATATTGTGGGAATTCCATTATTGGTTTTCCTCATTTACTATTGGACCTTTCATACATATTATTCTTACCTAGACACTTCTTTTCAGACATCCGACATAGGCCAAGGAATGTGATATGGGATAGGTGTCAACATAGAAACCCAGACTAATGATTATATGTTTCATTAGTTCAAGATATGTATTTATTATATATGTAACTCTATATTATATTTAAAATAATAAATTAAAAGGTTCAGACACTGTTTCTGGCGACCTACTAAGATATATATCTCACACCTTGACCGGTTTCCATTTAGTACCTAAGTAAAATTCATGATCAATGGTTTGAATAAATGGATGCATGTTTCTTCTAATGTTTGATTAATTATTATATAGGAAGTAGATTTTGGAGTAGATAACTGAGCCTATGATCAAGATGATTTGTAGACATTTTGGTCCCTTTTATAGTTTTTTTCCACATGCAGTATATGGTTGTACTGTTGTCCCCCTGCACTTCCAATTTTTTGTATAGACTCATGAAATGACATCACAATTATTTTTTGTAAGGTATTATTATTCAGTTTCCAGTTGGTTATTCACAATACTTGGATTATCTATAATTTTCTACTATTTTGTGAATATTTATATACTTTCTCTATTGGTTGACTATTTCCCACTATGATGATTACACTGATCCATGAGGTCATTGTTTTCTTACAGCCACACTCTAAGCCCTCATTACTAGTCAGAAGCATCTTGTATTTCTGAAGATGCGCTTGAGATCATAGAGCCCATATTTTTGGGGGCACTATTGAGTGGAAATATGGGGAAAGATTATACAATGAGGTATCCAAGAACCTTTTTCCTTTTATCTTACTATTTGGGATATATGGGAGATTAGGAAAGTGAAATTTGGAATTTAACATATTCTAGGACGTAACTAACCCATTTATAGGGGACACCCAAATTACATGGGTTTGGAATTGTGTTATTGATTTTTCATTTTATGGTTGATACAACGTAACCATTGGGTGAAACACCTATATTATAATGTTATTGAAATTTATGTGATTGAAATGATGGTTTCTATTACTTTTGTCTGATGAAACAAGTGCACTGTATTACCTACATCATACTAGGAACTATATGTATTGAATTCCATGAATATTGATATGGCATAACTATTTTCACAGTGAATATTACTGTGTACATGTGATTGTTGTTGTCTGTTGTTTTGTTAAGCCTTATAGTTCATAATTTCATGTAAATATTATAATGTGATGATTTCACTTACAAGATCATGTTATAAATTAGAATAATAAGACATTTAATTTCAATTTATAGGGTGTATGGGTCCTCATAAATTGGAATAATGATCCACCAAATAAAATATGCTTAAAATATGATGAAATGAATAAATGAATTAAAATGAAGCTAATCTTACCTTTGATGTGGGAATTAGGTCGTGTCTTAGTGATCCTTTTGAGGTATTTCCTTCTTATCTGGACCTTGATCTTGAATCATGATGTTTGTTGTGTTATGCATAGATGAAGGCCATGAACCTATCATCATTATCACTATCCTTATTTTCTATGTCATGTTTAAGGGATGCCTTACACCTTCTCTTACTTATTTATTTTTTACCTACTTTCCATACCTATTATAAACTCTGTCTGAGGAGCGCGATTTGAAATTTTAGTGTTATTCCACTGTTGAAACCATAAAATTTGTTTCATGCACTTCACCACAAAAATGAATATATGATTCTGTCATAGATAACATTTTCATCTATGGGAATAAATGATTCACAATTAAAGAATAATATTCAGTCTGGAGAAGACTTCTTAGAATTAGGGATAAGTGGAAAGATCCCCCCTCAAAACGTTGATAGTGGATTTCCAATATCGATGTGGAAAAGGATTCCATTGACTAAATTTGAATTTATGTGTTTCTTCATATTATACATGGTGTATTTACCATCTTAAAAAGTTTATATCCCTTTAAGACCTTCTGTTTGACTAGTCGTGGAGCCCAAACAGATGTATGGATCCAAAGTTAATACACTCAGAAGATAGATAAATTTCACGAAGTGACCAACATAGAGCACCTACACAGAGGACCTGCACTGAGGACCTATATAGAAATATAATTTCTACACCCATACATGGAAGTACTCTATGTAGGAAATAAACAGAGGGACTGTGTGGAAAAATTCTACTTTATTAGGTCCCCTCCATATATAGGACCCTTGGTCTCCCAATTTAAAACGCGGAAAAAGATTAGAAGAACTCTCGAAGCTCCTGTTGCATAGCTCAATTACCTAGGTTCTAAAGATGTCTCAAGTAATTCTTTGTAACATGGGACAAGAGAGAATTAAAGGGGTAAAAGTAGTTCAATGTTCCATCAAGGTCTAGAACATATGGAGTTTCACTAATGAATTATGCGAAGGACCTATACGGAGCACCTATGTGGAGCACCTATGCCACGATCCTTCACAGAGCACCTATGCAAAGCACCTTCATGGCGAACCTGTGCGATGAAACTTCATGAAGAACCTACATGACCCACTTGGGAGGAGCACCAGAGTGGAGCACCTACACGAAGTGCCTAGGTGGCTCACATGTGCAACCCCATAGGTCCATAGTGTGTCAGTTGTACCCATGGACCCCCACTCGAGATTACTATCAGGCTGCGACCCCAAACCTTTGCGCTAGTACATTCTCTTCCTTCATTGACGCCTATGATAAATAGAGAGTCACACCATGAAATTTTTGGTTCTATTAAACCACAATTTCCATTTCTCCCTTTATGAGGCCCAACTTCAACCCTTCAAATTCCATGATTTCAGACACTCCATCACACTCGATGAATTGTTTTCAGTCAACTTACACCTCTTGGTTACTTTCACATGTGGTGAGTTTAAACTTTCCTTATAGATTCATCGAGTACCACGAGACAATAAATTAATCATGAAACTCCTCAAACCTCATCACCTGACTCCTATTCCATGTTAAATCTCAAATGGGAATCCTCTTTAGGAGTAATCTCCAACCAATCTCAAATGGGAATCCTTCTTAGGAGTAAGCCCCAAAAAAATATCCAAATTGGAATCCTCCGTAAGTGTATGCCCCATCCAATCTCAAATGGGAATCTTCTATTGGATTAAGCCCCAAAAAATTCCCGAATGGGCATCCTCCCTAGGATTAATCCCCAACCAATTCCCAAATGGGGTTCCACTTAGGAGTAATCCCCAATCAATCTTTGAAAGGGGAGACATCATGGTGTAACCCCCAAAATTTTGAAATAGAAGGTTGTTGTCTTGCTCATTTCTACATCCTTAACCATCACTCATTCCTTACATTAGACCCTGGTCCAATGTAATGTGAATAAAGGGAAGGATTGTTGCTTCACCCTCTTCCTCCATCACCATCGTAGGAACATCCTCTTCCACTAGAAGTGAAGAAAAGGTGTGGATTACTTTATTGAAACTTTGACACTGTCTTGTTTCTCACACTGAACATGACTCATGTGGGGTTAAAGATGTTTCACGTTCACAAAATTTTCACAAAAAAAACTCTCAGAATGAACTATGAGAACTCTGATTCCACCCATAATTGGGATATGTAGGAAGCCTTCATCAGGGCCTTAGACCATTGGATATCCTTGTGAGGAATCCACTGTCAGTTCCCTTAATCTTTCCATCCTCTTTTGGATTAAACCACAAATTAAGCCCCCCTAAACTCTTGAACTATGAGTACTCTTATTCCCAGCATAATTGGAATATGTAGGAAACTTTCCTAAGGCCCAAGATCCATCTCATTTCATCTATAAATGGGAATCATCCTTAGGAGTATGCTCCAAATTAAATCCCCAAATCACCAAGGCATCCTTTTCAAGAATTAAGCCCAAACTCATCACTCTCAAAGGTCTATATTATACTATGAGACTCATAGAACTACATGGTATTTAATTCCCATCCAAATGGGATATGTAGGAAGCCTCTCTAAGGTTCAAACCCAACAACTCAAACCAACCTGGTTCTTCTTGGGCCATATTCCCAATAGGGTCTAATCCAACTTGAAGACCCATATTTAGTCCATGTTCCTTAGGTTGTATAAGAATAAGTCCCAATCCAATGCTTGACTAAGAACATTTCTCTATAAAGTCCTTAACAAATGACATTAAACTATATGGATAGGTTCTTATCGCATGACCTATAAAGGTATGATGTGTTCAATTTAGTGGCACCAAACTACAAGAGTTATGATTCCTTTCCAAGGATACATAGGTAACCCATTTATGGGTATGATCCCCACATCAAAACAAACATTCATCTCTATGGATTATGATAAAATTATAGAGTTACCCATTAAGTTTTTTAAAAACTGGTATCATCATAACGATTATTAAAAGTCTCTCTAAATAGTATTTAAGAGGATACCATTGATGAAGAACCTTGAATACATATAGATTACTCAATTAATGTAGAACCTAGAATATATACAAATGATTGTAAATTTCACACATGCTAACAATTAATTTCAAATTCCAAGGGAAACCTATGTTATTCTCAGTGAATCGATAAGGATTCATGAAACTATCTCAAATATATAAGAGTGTCCTAGAGTAGGAAATAATTCCCCCCAAAAGGGTGTGATGAGTCTCACCTCCCATACTCTCGACCAATACATGTTATTAAGTATCGTAAGATCAAACTTAACGAATTACTACCTTTGGAAAGTATGTCTACATTGTACAATGAATTGTTGGATGTTTCGAGTTCCATTAACAAATACATCTGAAACCACCAAGAAGCAGTGATTCCAAACCAGAACACACATTCCAAGGAACTAAAAAACAACCACCATGACCTCCATGTGTTGTATTCCAAGAGAGTAGAGATGATCACAATTTGGTGTTGGGGGGCCTTCATCATCCTTTTATACCTACTATAGTGCATCCTGAGGCATGTCATGCTGATATTAAACTAGATGTTGATGCTCTATTGAGGGATACTTTTCACAGGTTTAGGTAGTCTGTTCCGGGGGCTCTTAGGCATTCCCCTATTATGGCAGAGCATACTCGGGACTTTCAATAGTAGTAACCTCTCACCATAATGGGGGATTTTAGTCCTCATATAGAATATTCAGGGATAAAATATATGATATCCATCTTTAACCATCTTGAAAATCCTCTAGAGTGAAGGGTCAATCTTGTAAGCTACATGTAGTGTGATTCCCCCAAGCTTTATGAGGATGAAATATCCTTGACATTGAATTACTAATACATGGTTTGGGAAGAATTAAGGAAAATTTTTTATGATCCCTTATTTATGAATACCTTGATAAAGTATTGATCCAATGAGTTCATGCATCTTCAGTAGGGTTCTATGGTAGTTCTTGAGTATTATGCTCATTCATTGAGCATCAGCATGTCACTCCATATCTGACCAATGATGAATTTACAATATGAGGTGCTTGGATGAAGGGATTGGGTATGGTTTCCACTCATAAGTGAAGTTATTTTGGCGGAAAACATTACAAATATAGTGAACTAGGCCTCAATTATAGAGAGGAATCTAGAAGAAGCTGGTATTATGATCCAGGGAAGTTCTGTTCTATGTCAGGGTGATGGTTCATTTGATAGTAAAATGAACCAATTTGAGGGTGTTTGTGGGGGATGTTATATCCATATGAAACATGATGGCATATTTTGTGTGTGTAAATAGTGAGTAAAAGTATGCTATAAGAATCCTCATTGCATGAGGAAGCTAATGAAATGCTGATTTTATAGAAGGATGTGTCATCTTCAGAGCTTTTATCATTTATTTCCTCCAACATCCAATGGTAGGGGATCTGTACCAACATCTATTTCTGGAACAGGATCTATGGATCCACATCAGTCTAGGATTTTTTTTATAAGCTGATTAGGCTGAGGAGGTGATGGCTCTGATCAAGGAAGTCATGACTTAGAGCTTCAGTGATAACAGAGTGAATATACTTAGGATATTCATACACCATGTCAGTGTTGTGGTTTAGGCCATATGTATGTAGTACATCCATCATTAGAGGAGAAAATTATAGGTACATATATGGTTAGAGTGACTATTCTAGTACCATCTACCTTAGTTTCTTCACTTTTTTATATAGGTGCATCATAATAATTCATATATATTGCATGTGTGGAAATTTTTGACCTTAAATTAAGTACATATATGGAATGATGTCTCTCAAAACTTTATTAGGTTTCATAATAGAAAAAATATGTTAGTGTCAGTAGATCCCCTTGAGATAGGTGGGTATCATTTCATCTAGAATTTCTTCATCCTCAAGATGACAAGATTCTACACACTACTACAAATACACATTTTATCAGCCCTAAAAATGGCCTTTAAAAGCGCTAGAAAAGCACTGTTAAATTCGGCATAGATAAAGGGGGTCGGGGGTCCCCTTTATTTGTTCTACAAAAAGCGCTGATAAAGACTCATTTTATGAGCACTAAAAAAAATGCTGATAAAAGGAATCTTTTATCAGCACTAAAAGGAAGCGTTGATAAAAGGGTCCTTTATCATCACTTTATCTTGAGCACTGATAAAATACCACTTTTATCAGTGCTGATAAAAGTTAAAAAAATAACAAAAAAATCCTTGCAATCTCGGGGGGGGGGGGGGGGGCTTCTTACAGCACTTGAGACCCCCCCCCTTTACCAGCGCCTTCCCACACCTCCAGCACCCCCACACACCCCTCCACCATTTATCAGTGTTATCCCCAACCCATTATCAGCGCTAGCTCCCATATTCCCCCATGCGCACGCACCCCTACCTCCACCAGGTTTTGAACTCGAGACCTCCCCCCTACACGCCTAAGCCCTTACCACTCCTCTATTTTGATTTGTTTTCCATTTCATGATATATATATATAGTTATACTTATTTGTATAGTAATATATATATATATTAATATATATATAGTTATATTAATATATATATAGTTATATTAATATATATATATAGTTATATTAATATATATATTTATAGTGATATTAATATATATATTTATAGTTATATTAATATATACATATGTAGTTATATTAATATATATATAGTTATATTAATATATAGGTATATAAATATTCATATACTTGTATTTTAAATAAAATGGATATTAGTTATTATTTAGATAAAGCTAATATATTTTATATGTAAATATATTTTATTATTTATATTTCTAATTAAATTTTTATGTGTGAATATATAAAAAATATGAATATATTACTATATATTTGATTATAAATAGCATTTCATTATAAAAAATTACAAAATTTCAAAGACATAAAATTAATATTAATGTAATAACTCGGAATAAATTCAGTCCCCACCAAAAATAGCCAATAATACCCCCTTAAACGAGGCTAAAAATCCACAAAATGTTAAAACATCAGGGTATCCTGATTAAAAACTCCGTTTTGGAGGCCTTATGGGCCTTTTTTAGCCTCTAATTGTTTTTCACACATGATCCCTAGGATATTAGGGTGTAGATCTCGTCGCAGGATTCGATTTGATATATGGTAGAGCTCAAACAGACCCACCAATCAAAAGTTATGACTGTTTGAAGTTCAAGTTGTGTTTTCAACATATTTTTGATCTTTTTTTAATTTTTTTTTATTTAATTAGTCTTCAAATTGTTATTAAATGGCTATTACTCCCTAATAATTATCAAATTGTTAATTAAAAATATTTTTTTAATTTTTTTAGAAGCCATTTTCACTAAATATCTTATATATTAAGTGTAACTATATATTTATACTTATTTAAAATATATTTAAATTTATATTTAAATTATATATATATTATATTTATATCAATATAACTATATCTATATATTTAAATATTAATATATATTTTTAATGATTTATTTGGAAGTAGACCCTTTATCAGTGCTTTAAAAAAAGCACTGATAAAGACCCCCCTTTATCAGCACTACTAAAAAAAGCGCTAATAAATGGGTACCCTTTAATAGTGGTAAAAAAGGGATGTTAAAGGGGGTACCTTTATCAGTGCTAAAAAAAGAACGGATAAAGGGGTACTTTTATCAGAGCTTTTTTTAGCGCTGATATATGTACCCTTTATCAGTGCTTGTTTTAGCACTGATAAAGGTACCCCTGTTTATCAGCACTTTTTCATTAGTGCTGATAAATGGTGGCACTGGCCTTGGCCCGTTTTGTGGTAGTGATGTCATTTTCAGTATGGACTGATTTGTTCTTTATCTGACCCAAGTGGATTGATATCACAATCGAGTATCGTTTACATCACTTGATGGAAATGCATATGTACACAATGACAAAAATGGATATCATGGACGATCTAGCTGGATCGAAGAAAATAAGCATAGAAGAGTGACAACTCAGGTAGAGGGTCTCTGTATGAGAAATCCTAGAGTGGAATTTGTAGAATTATGTAGGGTTGTGGATCTTTTCATGGATGTATTCTCTAACGATTTCTCTAGCTTACCACCTATGTGTGAGGTTGAGTTAACTATTGAGATAGTTCCAGGTTTGGCACCAAATAGGATTGAACCTGTATAGATCCTGGAACTCAAAAAGCGTCATGAATACTTAGCAGCTAAGGTTTTTATTAAACACAACACATCACCATGGGGTTCACATGTCTTTTTTTCATGAAGGCGTGTGGTACCGTGTGATTTTGTGTGGATTATAGGGGGGTGAATTAGCTTATAGTGAATAACTGAATTCCTTTACCTCACATAGACAACTGCTTCAACCAGCTCCAAGGAGAAAATTATTTCTCTATGACCGATATGAGGTTGTAATATCATTAGGTTTTTGTGAGACCACTAGATATAACATTTATAGTATTATGAAGTAGGTTTGTCTTGTATGAGTATTTGGTTATTTTTTTAGTTTGAAAAATTCATTGGAAGTATTTATTGATTTGATGAATATGGTTTTCTATCTTTTTCAATATTATTTTTTTTGTAGACTTTATAGATGTCATTTTGGAGTGATCACGCACTAGACAAGACCATCAAACCCATTTTGAGATCAGGTAGATTACATTGGGAGTGCACGCGATGTATGTAATGATTAATAATGGAAATTATGGATCAGTAAGGTTAACATATTAAGTCATATTATTTCATAAACAAAAATATTTTATTACCAAGAGAAGGTGAGAGCCATGGTTTCCTAGGAGCATCCCAAGAATGTGTTTGATATATTTGGATTCTAAGGGATTTACAAAAAAAGCAGTTTATCCAAGACTTATCCCACATGGAATCACCTATTACAACCTCGAAAAATAATGGTGTGAAGTACATGTTATCTGAATCTTATGATAAGTATTTTTAAGAGTTAAAAGGAAGGCTAAATTAATTTCTGATTCTGATTTTTACTAAGCTGGGAAAAAGTTATAAAGTCTACTGTGATGCTTCAACGATCCGGATGGGTGTATTTATAATGGAGGGTGATCAAGTCACGATTTATGGATAATTCCATCTAAGGTCTCATGATAGGAACTATCCTTCTCAAGACTTCGAGTTAGCATCCATGGTTAATGATTTTCACTATTTGAGGAATCATCTTTTGGGAAGGAGGTTTTTTGTTTACAAAAATCACAAAACACTAAAATAAATATCCACATAGTGAGACTTGAATTTTAGGTAGAATAGGTTGGTGGAATACCTACAGTCCTTTGACAGTGATCTTGACTATACAACCAGTAAGGGTAATGTTGTGGTTGATTCTTTGATCCGAAAACTTATACAAAAACCATCCATATGGTGATAAGTGAGTGGTGGATGACGGCTATGTTCTCTAAGATACATTTGGTGGCTTAGAGACAACACATGAAACAAGTCTAAGCATCCATAACAGTGACATTCACTCTTTAAGAATGATTCTAGATACATCAACTATCAAATTCGTAGGATCTCTTTCTATGGGAGAGTATCATAAGAGAGAACACACATACTTGTTGGTTTGTTAATTTCAGTGAGACCCAGCAATATCGTGGGCATTTTAAGGTTCCATATGATATATGTTATGAGCATATTAGGGAATCTCATGCCTCTATTTGGGTTATTCATCATGTTATTTCCAATATGTTTTGTGATATGCAAATTTTTTATTGGTGGCCTGATATTAATAGGTTTATTGTATGCTTTATCACTCGATGATCTTCCTGTAGGTAGGTGAAGGTAGAGCACTATCAAATTTCTAGTATTCTATAGACTATCACCATTCATCAGTTTAAATGGATTGATGTCACCATGGATTTTGTGACACTATTGTCAAAATATTATGATGGAAATGATGTAGTGTGAGAGATCATCAATAGGTTGACTGAAGTTGTTCTCTTCCTAGAAGTAATGGAATACTATTATGTTGATGAGTTAGAAAGGTTATACATCTGGGAGATATTGTGTCTTCATATAAATCCATGTTCTATCATTTAAAACTGTTACTCCTAGTTCAATTCGTGGTTCTATCAAGGTTGGTATAAGGCATTGGGTTCACTAGTTCTCTTATATAATGCATGTCACCCATAGACCAACGGGTAGTATGAGTAGACCATATGGTTGTTAGAGGATATGCTATGATCATGTAATCTTGATTTTGGAGGCTCCTGGGAAAAGAATATTATGTTGGTTGATTTTACCTATAATAATATATTTCAGTCAACAATTCATATGGCTCTATATGAGGCCCTATATGGTATACCATTAATTTCACTATTATAATGGCTTGAGGCAGGTGGGGAAGATATACTGGGTCCCCATCTCATTTAGGAGTTTTTAGAGCATGTATAGATGATTCCTTAGTGTATAGACATAGATCAGTTTAGGTAGACATCTTATATTGATTACCATCGTATACCTCAGGAGTTTGAGGTGGAACAACTGGTATTTCTTCAAGTGTCACCTCAGTTGGGTCATAAACGAATCAGGAGGCAAGTCATGTTATCACCAAGATCTTCCAGACATTTTGATATAGTGGAGCGAGTTTGTCTGGTTGTTTATTAGTTATTGTTACCTCATAGGTATCATGCCATGGATGATGTATTCCATATATCTCAGCTTGCATAGTAATATCCAGATATTTCCCATTCATTTAATCCTGATGATATCAAGCTGGAGGTGGATGTGTCCTCTGAGGAACATCCAATCCTTATCATTGATTGTAGCATGAAGGTTCTTCTAGGCATGTCAGTTCCTTTAGTCAGAGTTTTATGGTAGCGTGGATGTGTTTGGGATGAGACTTGGGAGTGGGGGGCCGATGTACATGAATAGTGACCAGAACAAATTTAACATGACATCGTACCACCCTTTGAAGGGAAACATGGGGATGAGTTGTTCTAAAGAGGGGAGGTTTTAACGTCCCATGTTTATCAAAAGGTACATACCATTTAATTTTGGGTTTAAATTCTTAAAAAGACCTTATAATTATTATAAAAGGGTTAGAGGAGGTATCAAGTATGTCTGGGGAATGTTTGGATCCTGGGCCCTAAATAATTGTTGATGTAGATTGAGACACACAGCTAGCAGAAATCATGCAGCCTTACCCACTTAGTTCCCCAAAAACGTATGGTAGAAAACATTGGGTTGCAGAGGGCCACAAAGTTTTTCTACAACCATACGACCCCAAGTGCATCCCCATGTGGCAACCGGATGGTTTTGGGATGTGATTTGACACATATTATACACATTGTTAGTCACATTGTACACTTAATCATGTGGTATACCCCTTGAATAAGTTGAAGGTGCATTGGTGGCACACAGTTTGTCCAACCGTAGAGCCAAACCCTACACAGTGTATTGTAATTGTGAAATACCATTTTTCAACTTCATTAATAATTTAAGGGTTTTCTTTCCTCCTCTCCCCATTTCACCATATTTTTTAGGCATGCGATATTCTCCTCCTCCCCCTTTTGGGTTTTGTGATATTTCATTTGTTAGCGATCTATTTTATTCATTGTTGAAAGCTATAGATTCATCTCAGAAATCTCTACCTTCACCACACCATTATTCCATGGTTCGTTTTCTATCTATTTTGGTATTTGGGTTAAACTATTTTCACCCTTTTGTGGGGTTTGTTAAATATTCCAATTTATTCCATTTTAGGTTGAATCAAGGCTTTTATCAGGTGTGCAGAGTACTATGACTAAGAGGCATGCTTTCTAATCTCATTCCCTTATTTTTGATCACTTTTCGATGTCATTTCATTGTGTCACTAGCCGGACCCTTCTGGTGAATTAAGGTTATTGCATATTAAATTATTAATAATATTTCTCATTCCTGTAGTGACCATAGCATACAAATAAACCCATATGAGTGTGTTCAATTTCTTTTATTCCACCCCTTTGTGTGTTCCTAAACTATAGGGAATATTTTTTCCTAGTGTTATTAGTGAAAATCACCTCGGGTGTGTGTGTTTTTCTGGGGTTAATTCCATAATTGATGTATCAAGTTGATTTAAATGGTGAATTATGAGTCTTAAACTTGAAATAATTTCCTCACATAATACATTTGAATTCACAAAATGGGTGATTCATAATGAAACCCTTAATCCTTGTGTTAAATTCTTATTCAAGGTGGTTAATTATTATACTTCATGTCTCACACCTTATATTTGAATTTTTATTTTCATGTTAGATTAATACCTTGATCCAAACATCATCTTATGATTAATGCCTCAGGTTTTCACATACTAATGTAATGGTATGTGAATTTCCTTGTTAAATTCTAATTTCTCAATCCCATGATTTGGTTTGAATTGAATTTGGTTCATGGGTATGTTTGATAGACTGAGGTATTGAGATTTCCTTGATGACATGTTAGTAAGAGACATTATAAAACATTATAAAAAAGGTTATATTATATTATTTACATTTTATTCCTTCTTTCTCATTCCTTAGGGAATTCTTACTCCTATTTGATTCTTATTCTTTGATATATTAATCCATTGTTGTTGGCTTGAACTGCATGGCATGATTAAATTGTAATCATGTGGTGTTGAAATTATTTATTTAATGTGATTATATATATATATATGTGTGTGTGTGTGTGTGTGATTTTATAGTGATATATTCCATTATTGATATAGTTCACTTGATACAGGCCATAATCAAACATGGGTTCTCCATTAACGACTCATGGCTGGACTCGCCATGCTCATTTGGTTATGACTGTATGTGACCAAGGAAATGATTTGGCTTTCAAAACAAGGGATACCCAAGTGTTTTCTTATACTCCTATGTGATAGTGGTTCACTATGGGAGTAACTGTGGATAAAACCATTGGAAATTTGGATACATCATGCCATGAGTGATAGTCAATTCCCCATGTGAGATACCTAGGATGGACTTAGAGTTACCATTCATTGAGTATAAAAGGTAAGCCATATAGGTATCCTTGGATGGGAATAGTGGTATTGTATTTCATTGGATGCTCCCGAAGTGACACTTGGGATTCTTTTAGATCACATTAGATTGGCTCAGGAGTACAACATTGTTTTTGAATATTTTTTGATTGTTTAATCACGTGAGATGAATTTGTTATTATTATTATGATTTGCTTATGTACATGTGATTCTTATCTCTTCTTTACAAGCACACTACAGTAATAAATGTGTACTAGAACCCAACACCAATCACAAGATTGCGTGTAAGCCATTCATGGTATTTGTTGTTTACTATTGGCACATTCATACATATTATGCTTTCACATGTACCTCTTTTCATAAATACTTCATATGTTGAAGAAGGTGATATGGTACAAGATTCCACATAGGAACCTGAACCAAGGAATATATGTTTCATTATTTAGTGAAATAGATTTATTATATACCGAACATTATCTTTTGTTTATAGTAAAAAAATGGGATATTATAGACACTGGGGTTGTTGGCCTACTATGATTTATATCGACAACATGATCTCTTGTGGTTTGGTACTCGAGTAGACTTTATAATCGCAAGTTTGGATAAAGGGTTGTTTGATTCTTTCAAAGCATGATTACTTTCTTCTTAGTATAGAGATTTGGGGGTAGAGGATTGGAAATATACTTGAGAGGTTGTTTAGGGGGGTTTTCCATTTTTAGTTTTGTCTTTCATGCATTATATTATGGTAACCATGTTCCCATTCACTAATAAAGTTTTTATAGACTCATGACATTGAATCTTCATCATTTTTTTACATAGTAATGTTATTTAGTTCCCTCATGGTTAGTCACTTTTCCTGGATTGTATCTTATTCTATGATGTTGTGTTATTATTAATATGATTCCAATATTTCTTGACAATTACTTACCATTGTGATTATAATTATTTTTGAGGTAATATAATTCTTATAGACACTCTGTAGTCCCTCTATGCTAGTCAGTAGCCTCTGGGGTTTGGGGAGATGGGCTTGAGGTCATGTAGCCTACCAACATGGGGTACAATTGATTGAAAATCTGAGGAATCATGCTACTGATTTATCTTAATGTGAAGATTCTATCCAGGTTTTTGAAAATATAGAATATGTTGTGAGGAATCATACAACATTACTGGGAATGGTACTTCTAAAAAACCATAAAATGGAAGTGGCGTTGTGGGAACTGGATTAAATTTATATGAAGTACTACCCAGAACCATTTACGAGGTGACATTATGGAATGTTCAATGATGAAATTGGGGGGAGGGGAATATAACACCCCAAGACTTTATTTTATGTCTCTTTTATACTTAACATCTTTGGTATCTTATGTTTCATGCAAAACCGAGTTTAAAACCATGATATACAACTATATATTAACACGTCCATTGGAATATTAATATGACTATTAGGAATAGTAACCTAGCCATGAGAATAATAACCTCACCTATGAATATAAAAATACAATTTAATTATCTCATAAAATAAAATATGATATATTTATGTCATGGAATAAGTAAATAATTGTTTTAAACATGATAATTATGTATTGGATATTTTTTGAAATATAAATGTTTATTTAAAATTTTATAATTTGTAAAATTATTTAAATGAAACTTGTTTTTTCATAAAATATTTAAATAAATTAATAGTTGGTTTTCTTATGATTATAATATAATTTTATGAGACCATAAATTACTTTTCAAACTATCACAAAATGATTTAAAATATTTAAATAGGTATTTTTCGAATAAATCAGTATTTTTTTAAATTTATCATAATTAGAAAGTAATTTTCCATTAATGAAGTCCATTTTTAAAATATACACACAGAAAAATGTATTTGGTTTATTTTTGAGATTTTTATAAACTAGTTTATTTTTTTATGAATAGTGAAGTATGATGATTTATGGTATTTTTAATTATAAGCAAAATTCATTAATTTTTGAGTCATAGATGGAGTATGGATGATGTAAGAACCATTATATCTAAATCATATACACTAGTTATAGTACATTGAAACAATAATCAACAAAATTGATAATCTTGATCCAAAATAATAATCTAATGAATAAAATATTAAAAGCACCCCTCTCCTCCACTATAAATACCACCCATCACGACACCTTCACCTCATACATTATAAGACTTGAATATTACTTATATTCTCCCCAAATACTCTCCCAAACCAATTCCCCATGTTAGGGATTTTCCAATATGACCAAAATACTCTCTCTGTGTTCCTTAAATAGGTTCTCAAGAGATAACACAGAAGAGGTAAAACTATCCCTCTATTTCTTTTAATTTATTTTCATTTATTAGGCTTACCACACCTAACCAATCCAAAGTAACATTATAAATAAAATATAATATATAAATTGGAATTTTATTTGGTTATTTTAATATACATCACAAAATCACTTCACTTCTTCTTTTGTTTTATAAATGAAAACATCATCTGTGATATGTCGATTCACTACATTCTTGGAAGACAAGTTTTGATTTTTCATTACTGCCTTCTAGTCTAGTCATAAAACCTTTTTTAGGGTTAAAACAGATTATAATATTGTTATTAAAACATATTTAATATTATGGGAATTTTATATTAACATAGTATTAAATAAAACAAAACTAATTCATAATTATCGTAAACAATGCCAAAATAAATTAAATCATTTTCATAAAACATTAATCTAATGAATCATCCACATACTGTATAACCAAATTATAATTAAGAACATTTAAAACATGGACGCTCATTAATAACATATAATCTCAACTTTGGAGAAATATTCTCATTTTAAATGAACTTCCATAATTGTATAGAGGCAAACCAGTCATGAAAACCAAGAAAACGAACGCACACCAAAAAAATTAAAATTATATCACACATAAATGGTCATAAAGGAACATAATAAAATTTAAAAAAATAAATTATATATTTTTTCTCTTTTGAATTATTTAATAAATTAATCTAATTTTATTATCTAGGACATTAAGTACAAGTGAAAAACTCTTTAAGACATAAGGTAAAGGTATTCTTATCTCACTCTAGTTTCTATGAGATATTCATTATTCACCTCTTATATCAAGTGTGTGGTGTCTGTATACTACCCTTTGAAATATCATATCATTTATTTATTTATCTTCACGGAATTCAATGTTTCATTTTACAATCATTAATTTTATTGATCATATAGTTTGCCTCTTCACAAATTGGTAAGGGGATTCTCAAACCCAAATCTATTTCATTTGGTTATACCTATTAGATGCCACTTTTCAGTGTGGATGTTCCTTCTATATTCCTCAATTATAATATAATTTTTCTTCCCATTTCTATTATTTTATATATATGTTCACAATATGATTTTATGAAAAATATAATGACTTTTCTTGAAGAACTCTTCTTTCAAAAGCTAAAAAATGTAATTTATCTCCAAAATTTTTAAATATATTTGTAATATTACTTTCATCTATGTCAAAAAACACTATTGAATCTTATTATTAATTGAGGATGATATATTATGATACCATATACCATATTTTATTTAATATTTTATGATCATTTTTTGGAGGATATACTATCTTGACACCATTATCCATTTTATTTAGGATAGTTTATGATTATGTTTACTGATTGGGGAAATTATTTACATTTCATATACTAGTTTCAATATGAATTTTTTATGTTAGTTATGTTTTAAACATTTCATATAATGAATTAATTTGACAAAGTAAGTGTTGGATGAGGCCTTTTATATCCCCTTTATAGTATGTTTATTATGTCCCAAATTAAGTATTCTATAATTGTAAGACTAGTTTGTTATAAACCTTGTTATTATTCAACAAGATAAATATATGTTTTAATATTTTAATATTATTTTCCAATGCTACTTAACTCATAGGTTTATTGGGATGTGTTCACTTATTCTTAGTATAAATGTAATATAGTAAGGCATGGACTTCAGGCTATTGGGGTTGAGGTCATTACACTTACATAATGCATTTTATGGATATATAGGACCCACCCATATCATAATGAAAACCATATATATGTGTTAAAAAATATCATACTACAGTAAAAATATCCTTCCATCATAACACTTGTAATTAAGACTGGTTTTATAAAAATATCATAAATTTACCATAGAATGTCTCATTGAAAAGAAATGGGTTCTATAAATATTTAATCCACATTAACATTAATCATATAAAGAAATAATAATGCTGATATAAATAAATCTTATCCCTATTAAAATATAAGTGGCATCAAAGGATGTCCTAGTAGATGAAAAATGATTTTGAAATATTACATTGAAAATTTTCCTACGGAAAATACCCTTTAGAATTGGGAAAATAATTTTTAGAAACACAAATAAAAATTTATATCACATTATTATAAAATATCCTTGAATAAATATAAAATATATAATGGAAGCTGTGAAAAAAATATAAATCACTTATATAGGAAAATGACCTTTCAAATATAAAATAATTTATTTAAAATAAAAAAATAACAAAAATATTAAAGAAAAAATACTTTTTTAATATAATATTAAAAACAAGTAATTGAATCTTGAAATAATTTAGTAGTAATGACAATGGAAAATAATATTAATCTCGAGTAAGTTAAAAAATGATCTCATTTACATTTTTAGTAAAATTGAAATAAGACTTGTCTTGAAAATATATGAAGATTTATTTCAAAATGATTATTAAAAAGTAAAAATTGTGTAAAAGTTTACATAAAAAATCATTTTGATAACTTCAAAAAAAAATTTAAAACATTTTCTGATAATAAGGAAATGGTGGAAAAAGGGTTTTCGACCAAATAGATAAATAAAGAATATTTTATTTAAAGTCATTATTTTGCAATCATAGTTAATTAAAGAGAGGAAAATGAAGAAAAAACATTAAATTTTTTTGAAATAACTAGAATATAATAAAATTAAAAAAAATTAAGAGAGATAGATCATAAAATTTTACCATTAAAAAAAATATAAATAATACTAATAAAAGATGAGATTATACCATAAAATCCATACCAATTTGGAAACATTGAATCATAGGCCCAAAGAAAGAATTAAATTAAATGAAACATAAATATAATAATAATAAATATATTCATGATATAACTTGTCAAAGGGTCTGTATATATATATATCATAAATGAAAATTAGTGAAAAATAAAATTTATTTTCTAAAGAATATAAATTCAGAAAAAAAACCCATTACTGATTTGGTATCTTTTGAACCGTAAACTCATTTAAAGTGAGATACTAAAATTTATATGTAAATATGATTAATTATCTATATATTCATTGTAAAATTAATTCCTGATAATTATAACCACCACAAAGAATAAATTAGTGGTGAATATGGCATGTGTTACATAGAAGTAAAAAAGTGAGATGAAAGTCCCTTACATAACTATCAAATTCTTTCATGCATGCTATAAAATATTATAAAATAAATATATTTTTTATAAATATATTATATAAGCATTATTATATATATAATTAATTAAATTATTTACTTGTGAGATTTTTTATCAGTTTATTAATAAATCCTTGAACAATCATGTTTCATGTAATTACTGCATTGTTATTCGACATTCTTTTTATTTTTTCGGGAAACTAAAATAGATCATGATTCCATTCTCTAAAAAATTATAACCATGATATAATTATCATAAATATTCAGTATATATTTATTTAGTTGAATAAATAAAATTTAGAGAGAGAAAATGAAATACACTGTTCAAGGATATGGTAGGTCACACATCTGGATGAATTTGTTTCCATTTTCTTAATTTATTTATAGAAATATTGATAAATAAATTTTAACCATTCAATACTAATTTTTATGTCATAAATATCACATTTTTTCTTTGAAAACTGTACTTATTATCTTCTATATAAAGCACATGTGAACAACTAATCAAATCACATCCAGAGGTTGTAGACCATCGCACATGCGATCCACACTATCATATCTCTCAATGAATAAAAAGTTAAAAGGTTTATGGGATAGTATATTTTTAAGAGAATATTTATTTTAAAAATATCATATATATATATATACACACATTATATCCATCATAATACTCAAATCATTATAGGTGTTGATGAGTAATGTGTCACATCGGATTTGGGGGTGGTAGTCTATTGTTTTCAGTCGTGACATTATCGTTTAACTTTTGAGGGAAGAGGAGATAGATATAGGTCCTGATTATAAAATAATAAAATATAAATATATTAAATATATTTATTTATGTTATTATCATGGTTTGATAATATTTTAAAGAGTTTGAGGAAAAAAATAATATAAAAATTCCCAATCAAAAACATTATCTATTTATCGTGTAATCTTCTTAAGACTACATCAAATAATATCTAGGTTGTATTTATGATAAAAATAATGATTATAGTATGATAATATGGTGTTAAATATTATATTTTTGTATTTATTTTATCGATGAAAATGTTTTGGATGTGTGATGTTGTGAGGATAGGGGTGGCCTTTTATATGTCAGGTGAGTGGTATATTCGTAATTTTTTAAAATAAATTGGTGTACCCACATTTATCTCATGAAAAGGGCCCAAAACTGGAAAATTATTCATTCAATAATTGATTATTTAAACATAAAACCAAAAAAGGTTTTTTGGATAATATTATAAATCATTTTACCACTTACGATTTTAGTTCAACCCCACAGTAAACCCATTTTCGCATTAATAGAAAAGATTAATTAATTAACTATTTTACTATTTATAGTAGTGAAAAATTATGTTAAAATTATATGAATATATATATATATATATATGAATTTTTAAAAAACTCAATCCAATTTTCCATATTCCATTCACATAATGGGATATGCTTTATTTAAAATTAAACCCGCAGATGCAATGAGAAAACGATTTTTCAAAGAGAAAATAGTCAAAAGTTTAAAACAATTATATCCAAATTGATTATAAAATTGTGAAAAATAGAATAAATTAGATTAATAGACATTTAAAGTAACCATGTTTACTTTTAAAACAATCTTAAAATATTTTTTATGTTTTAGAATGTTTTTAGAAGATGAAAATTCTTAATAAAAATCATTGTTTTCCACTATTAATCGAAAAAACTATATTCTCATATTATTCTATATAATTCAACATAATATAACTTTTAAATTCTGATTTAAAAAATTAATTTAAAATCCTTAAATAAATTTTATATAAAATATAAGAATAACTACACACAAAACAATAAAACGTTTCTTATAAAAATAAAACTTTTCAGCATAAAATTGGATTTATTATAATATCATGTAATAAAAAGGGAGAACATGAATGTTAAAATCTTGAAATTTTATTTATTATATTTAATTTTATTTATATTCCTTCAAGAAATATATTTATTTTATTTATTTATAAGAAACATGATTACACTCATTAAAAGAGTTTTTTTTAAGATTACATATGTTTTCAAATGGTTTATTTTAATATCAATTCTAATCAAATGGTTCACCATAGAGTGAATTTTATGTATATGTTTAAACCATATATTTTTATAATTTATTATATTCCATTAATACCATCCATTCCAATGTAAAGGATATAACTATAATAATAATAATAATATTTTAATAGTATGTTGTGTTTTGTTAAAACTCAGTGTTGCAACTGACACAATATATCAAATAATTTAATTTTATAGAAAGAAGATTCATAAAATTTCAGGTTGTTACAAATATAGGTATTTAATTTTACATACCAGAGTCTATTATTTTAATTTTTAGTTTCAAAATTAGTAAATATACCATTTTATTGTCTATCAATATGAATAGTAACTGTGACAAGATTTATTACCTCAGTAAATGGTAAATCAGTATAATATTGGGCAAAACTAAGTGAATATGCCATATCATTTCAGCATAATTGTTATTCGGTAAAAATAATTCGAACCTAATCATATTTTTCTCAATATATACTTTTTTAATGGGAACTTTTCCATGAACATAACCTTTTTACTATTTAAATCAATGAATGTTACAAAATGTCACTCTCATAGATTTAAATATATTTTATGTGTTTACATAGTGAAAATTCATGTTCTGAATGAATATAAGTTCATACTATTATTTTAAGGATGTTATTTTCAGGATATAAATATATTTTTAATTTTTAGAAATTATACAGTGAATTTAAATTCTTTTCGAATAATAAAACTATTTTTATTCAATTAATTAGCATAGAAAATCAATGTTTTTAAAAGTATTAAAAGTTATATAATTTGGTTGATTTAATTTTATACATGAATATTTTATATTAATATAATAAGTTTTTGGTATTTAAAGTAATTATATTGAAATTTCCCATTTTTATTGATATTATTAATGTAAAATTAAATGAATAGAGTTAAAAACTAAATTAATGATATTATCTAATACATAATATCATATTGAATTATATTAAAATATTAAAAATATATATAAAATTAAATGAATGGGATATTGTTTTAAATATCTATAATTTTACATTTATGTGAATTTGGAAATTTTATATTAATATTATTAACCCATAAACAGTAGAAAACGTTAACATTATGGTAATATTAAACAGTGTTAATAATGGGTGAAAACAAATAGATATGGGTAAAAACATGATCAATAATTGTCAAAATTATATTTGAAGATAATATTAAAAATAATCTTCATATTATCTTATAATCATATAATTTGGATCCATTTTGACATCAAAAATTAATTTATATAAATTTAATTATTTTATAAATACCAAGAGTGTCCCTCCCCTCAAGTGGAAAACGGCACCCTCATTTCTATTATTCACACCCCTAAGAATTATATAATGATAAAACCCTTCCAAAATAAATTCTAAAAATAATTACTAACACTATATGGGTTATTTTATTCCCAAAATACCAACCATAGATCCCTTAACATGATATATAAAGGGGTACTTTTGAAAAAGAGGTAATCTCCATTACTAATCACATTCTTTTTAACTTTTCTTTTCATTCCACTAATTGTGTTGTATTCATAATAATATAATATATCCAATATATTTAATACAATAAAATGTTTTTTGGGGTATGAAACCACCATTATTCACCCTATTTTCATCAAATAGGAAGTGAACAAATCCCTCATGTGTATATAAAACTTACGATATCCACATAACGATCCAAGACATTTATCATCACCATATTTAATGGATGGGAAGTATGATTATATTAATATTTATATATGTTAATTATGAAATAATAATGATTATTTTAAGATAATAACAAATATACATTCTTAGTTTCTAAACCATTAGAAAACAACAATGATGATCATGCGTAGATGTGGACTACCACATCCACAATGTGATCTAAATATGTGTACATTTATGGTTTACATGGATGCTAATGAGGATGAGTTTAATGAAAATATATGATATATAATATAAAATAATGGTTTATCAAGGTGATTTAATATTTACATATATTTCACTCAATATATATAAATAAACGAAACCAACATTCATGCATACATACAGTCTACTGTCTCTATAAACGATGCCATTTATATTTATATCTCTATCCATTATATATTTCCATAAAAAATTATTTAATAAATATATATGTTATTTATATAATTGTTAGAATATTTTATATGATTTAACCATCATCAATTTAAATATACCATATCTACTGGTCCTAAATATACATGAAAAAAGAAGTGGATGTCAATAGAACATTGATTTTGTAAAAACAATATTTAAAAATAGGTAATACAAGTATTTTTGTAAATAATATATGGTATGATATATTCACCACTTGTTTCTTTTTTTGTAGTATATAAAACCCATAAATATATTATATTATAATATTATATATTTTATAGGGATTTCAATATCCATATAAGATTATATATTTTATGGGGAAAAAGATTCAAATATTTCCAAATTGGTGAGGATTTCTTTTAAAATATCACTATTTGTTTGAAATGAATATTATTATATTTATCATGATGAAATATTATGATATACCACTCAATAAAACTCATGAATTTTAGTATACATTATTTTTTTTATTGAAAATAATTTTTTTTATTTTTCCCCTTACATTAGGAACTTAGTAGTATGAAAATATGATTTTATAGAAAATCTACTTTATTTCTCTCTTTGGAGGAAAACCATTTTATTTCATATCAATGTTTTCAAAAAAACTTTTAAAGAATATTTTTAAAATTACAATATTATTTTTTAATGATATTTTATCCCATTTTTTAATTTTTTAAAATGTTTCAAAAATATTCATTTTTTCATTTCGTGAAAATTTAATTTTTATTTTTTTACTAAAGTGTAAAAGGATTGTTTTATATTCCCTCATATAGAATTCATGTAATATCACACCATCATGACCACCTAATTATTTATATATTAAATTACAAGTTTACTTGGTTATTTGAAAATAATAATTTTTTCAGTAATATATTGGAAATTTCTCTATTTTAATGATGTTAGTTTAAAATGGAAATGTAATTTTCCTCCAAAATGTTTTAATGAACTTTTAATTATATTAATATTAATTAAATACAACAACCATTGATTTCACATATTATTTACCTGGGATTTTATCAATGTATACCATGTATATTCATTCTTTATATGGTTTATTTTTTTGATGATAATATATTTATGAAACCCAGTCCGTTTCCATGTGTTATTCTGTGATGAAATGATGAAATATTTATGAATACCATTTCATTTTCATGGGTTATGATATGATGAAATATTTGTGAAACACATTTATTTTAATGGGTTATGATATTATTAGTGTTTTATTATCTTATGGAACATGTATGTATGTTTTCTGTTATATGGTGGTGGTTATGTTTTAACCAAGGATGTTGGGGATGTTATAACTGAGGATGGTGGTCTTATTATAATCAAGGGATCGTGGAACCTATAAATCCCTCCAATGCATTAGGTAATGATTGATATATCATGAGATAAGAAAGAGTGAATAGATAGTGAGCCTTTTCAGTAAGTTAATTTTCCTACTATGACTATCTTGGGAGTATTCCATGACTACAAGCATGGTTTATGTAGTTAACCTATACACTATGATAATTTTTCATATGATACATGACTACTAAGGAAATACTTTTAAATTATTATTTTCATGCCACACAATTATGTATTACTACAATCCTAATATTTCATATATCATGATATTTAAATCTTTTCAATTTTTTATCTTATAAACATTCATGATTAAATTCTTGACTTAAGATTATGATCTATGATATTTAGTGTATGTATCTAAAATTTTATGATAATGTTCTTATACCATTATGTTTATGTTATTCCCATGTGATATTTAATATCTCCCTTTTTTACCTTTACTAAGATTTTGTGCTCAAATATTTTTATGTTTTCTTTCCACATGTTATGACGAATGGTAATAAGTATGATATTTCTAATAAGGGTGATTGTTATGAAGTTATTTGTGGGAGACAATGTTGATCTTTTATGAATTAGTTGTTTTTGGATTCATGTTTCCAAAGTTACTAGAACAATATGATTACAGAATTCATTTTTATGTTAGGTAATGAATATTTATCTATTAAGATATAAATTTATATTTTAAAGGTCTAGGAATCTATGTGTTATGAATTGGATCTATTAGTATTTTCTCCAATGTATCATCCTTGGGCATGTTATTTGTGGTTATGACCACTTCAAATTCCCAAGAACACCATGACCAAAGATAAAGTAAGTTTGGGCTGATCTCAGATGTTATGCAGTACCCATGGATTGAAAATTTTTATCATTTATTTTTACAAGGTTTACTTATTTATTTTAACTGATTGTACCACATGTGTACACTGTGTATAATGGTTATACATGAGAATGTGTTTGTGGTTCCATACATAGTTTTACTAACAATCTTCTCAACTAGCTATAGCACATAGGTACCTAAAAACATCATTTGTCTGATATTTAGGTTGGGTAGAGGAATGTGATTAGATTTTTTAGTTGGGTATCCTCGAAGGGAATTTATATCAATATGAAGTGAGGATTAAGGGTGGTTGTATGGCCTTAGTTTTGTTCGTTTATTTTATTTACATGTCTTTGTGATTATCTATGTGGGAGTTATTATATGTGACCGTGTTTGTATAATTGCATACAACATTTTTATCTTGTTATAACATGATTTTCCATTATTATGATTCATAATTTGTTTATTATTAGGGATGTAATTTTTTTATTCTGTGCTCTGATTTGTGGTACAGTTTCCTAATGGTAAAACCATAGAACCATATTTTTTGTGGGAAACCTCTTTCATACAGGTAGGATTGACTGAGGTGTAGGGGAAAATCCTCCTATTTATGTACTAATTAGGGTCCACTAATAGTGGAAAGGGTGTTAAAAAGATACATTATAGAATTTATGTGACTGATATCATATAATGTGTTGGTTTTTTGGTTATGATTTTCTATTTGGAGAGATAGTAGATATGTGACATAGGAATGTGTTGGAGCTTATGATGGATATCAAACTGCTGCATCATTAACACATCTTTTAATCAGAAGTCCATATTAATGGGGTATTATATTTAAATATATGACTTTCTATTTTTATAGTTGTATGGGTTTCACATAGCATGGTGGACATGGTTTTTGAGATTTATGAAATATGATTTATTGATTTTTTATCTTATCCCATTATCTAGATTCTAGTGTTCATGCATCATTTTTGTTAGGTATGAATCAAAAATCATATGAATTACTATGTTTGATTGATATTATATAAAATTGCATCTTTAGTTTCTTAATGTTTCATTAATAACTTATACGTTTTTCCCTTATAATATAGAATGACATTTTGCTCAAATGGACATTTATATTATCATTCTAATTATAGGTCATGCAGATCTATGGTGTGATACACAGTGATGATTAATATTTATTCATTCACATGATGGGTTTGATGTGATCTAGGTAGGTATCTACACACATGAGATACCTTAGTGACTATCCTGTTGTGGGAGTTTATGATATTGGTTCTTGAAAATAAAATTTGTTAGGTATTTTAATGTGTTAATAAAAAATTATGTGGTATTCCTCATATGTCTTATTCATGGTATTTTACATAACTGAACGAAGTGACAATAGGATAGTCAACAGTGATATTGGAATGAAGTTACCATTATACATTTATGTTCTGACATATGACAATGTGATCAATTAGGGTGGTGGATTTGTTTATGCAGAGGCCTAATTATGATAGCCTATGATTATAGATTCTCAATGGTGTAGTCTTATATACAGATTGCTTATGATAATTATTACCCTCATAAGAATTATATTTTTATGTGATTCTATATATGGATACTTGTGTGTGTGTGTGTGACCTTATAGTGGCTTTTTGACACATGAATTACATCGGGATATTTCAGATGGGAACAAAGTGGTTTCCCATGAGATTTGACTTGTATGAGATGTTACCTATGGGCTAGGAATTAGAACCTAGTGATTTTGAGATATAGATCAACGTATGTTAGTAAGGTGTTATGGATGTAATGAGATGTAAAATGGAATCCAAACAGAGGGCTTATCATGGTCTTGTGAGTGACATAGATATGGAATCATGGGTATATCTATGGTTTGAGATCAGTTCATGGGTTGTTCTACATGGTATAAGATATATATATATATTCTTTAGAAGGCCATTATTATGGGAGAACAAGGGTGATTATCATGTTATTGTTTTGACATGTAAGGGAGGCATGTTCATCTTGGTATTTTCATGGATATTTCTTTTGGTTGTGTGATTATGTGCACCTTGAGTGATGGGGATTTTGGAATCAAAATTTATTTTTGATTATAGGACTAATGTTATTCATATCCCTGTGTGTTTTATATTGGTGTTTGAGTGGCTCTGGGTTATAGCATGGATAAAAACTTATAATTTTTTAATGAATTCTTGATGATGGGTAATCGTATGTTGGATCTATGAATAATTGATATTATTTGTTTGGGATGAGGATTGAGGAGTGTCTTTATGGATAGACTATTGACATGTCAGGGATCATGGTCAATAGTTTAGGCACATGATCATAGATATGAATACATGTGATACTTTTAGTGTGAGTCTTTTTAAGTGATCAGGTGATACATGACCTCACATAAATTACCATTTCATGAGATTGAGGTAGCACACAGTAAATATAAATGACACAGATGAATTTTAATTGATGAGTAGTAGTGTGCGGGATGAAGACTGATGAAATTAATGATTCTTATTACATGGTGTGGTTTTCTAGGTTTGATTTTAAGGATAAATGATTCTCTATAGTGTAGGGGACATCAGAAATGGATATATTTTGTTTTCATTGATGATCTAAGAATTGATCAAGATAAGGTGTTGATAGGATAGATGACCATGGCGTGGGAGGAGAGACATTAATTTTTACAATGGAACATATTAAGATTGATTTTAATGTGTTTTATATTGTAAAACATATTATGCAAAATGAATAATTTATTTTTAGGGAATAATTATCCTTATTATTTAAATTTATAGGGATGTTGATGATATTGTTCCTATGATCTAGGGAAATGTACCATTATATATTTAATATTGGTTCTCAATTGAGAATGGTCATTCTATCTTTCAATGTAGATATGAACCTCATAATAGATGATTCATGGGTGTGGTAGGACCATTCAAAGGTTGATTGATATGGAACATAGATGTTAGTTGGAAGATGATTCTGACTATATCTATTTCTTAGGTGAATATAATTTTGGTGGTGAAAACATGATTTTGGATAGACTTTTCATATATATAAATCTATAGATGAATTTTATATGTTCTAATAATTAGTTGGATTGGTGGTTCCTTGGTTCTTGGGGTGAGAAAATTGTAGTGATTTTCATTTTTCAAGGATCCACACATGGACCAATGTTGATATTCGAGTACAGTTCATGGTGTGGAAGATTTATATGACCTCATGATGTTTTTTGGGATCTAGGAAACATAACCATGTCATGAGATATTGTGTTGGAAGATATATTAAGGGTTTTTGGAAAATGTTTTCCTAGGGGAGGTCTGATTGGTTCGTTGAATGAGATTAGATGAGTCAATTTGGAAAATTAATCAAATCCATGATATTGAGTATGGTAGTTTCTTTATGAATTTCATTGGTCCATCCAATGGAATCATAGTGTATGTATGCCCTGTTTATGAGCAGTGGAGTCTCATAAGATCATTTTTTTATTATAATGAGTTATACTTGGTCATGACTAGTTAATTAAAATAATTATTCATGGTGTAATAAAACCTACACTAAGTAGGCTGATGGTATACCAAAATGGTGTTTTTATTGGAGTTCACAAGGGTGAGAAGCTTCATCAGTTGAAATTTGTATTGATGAGAGATAAGGCTTATAATGGAGAGAACCATGTTTATAACTATGAATTGATCGATTAAATCATGGTATCAGTGGATATCTAAGGATGAGAAGCTGTTATATATATGTTTCAGTTATGGTTACAAGTGGTGGTTCATTTTTTAATTGATATTGATCTATGTTTTTAAAGTTTCAAAGTAGAAGAACATTTGTGTTTTAAGATGGATCATAATTATATGGTGGGGAATTGAAAACATGGGTGTATTCGAATACATGGTTTAATGGTTAATGAGACTTAAAATGAAAAATAATTACAATTTTTGGTAGAAAATAAACACACTTACATTTTTTTTGTTTTAAAATTCTATGAGAATTTTAATTTTTATGTTTAATGGGTGGTTTAATTTATGGAATTAAATTTATATTGATAATATGAGAGTTCGATCACCTTAATGTTACATTTTAGATAGGATTTGAGTATCTAGAGGTTCCATGTTTTCTCATATGGATCTAGAGTTCATTGTGTTAGTTTTTATGAGTTTTGATAGAATCTAATATCAGTTCACAATATGGGTTTCATAGTTTTGGTCAAATAATGTTGTTACCATAACATGGAAATATTCCAAGTTCATTTTGTATAATGAACGACATTCATGGATGATTTTCACATGGTTTAGGGTAAACCACGTAGATTCATGGGTAAACCAAGAGAGGATTCATGAACATAATAGTTTGCACAAAGTTTGTGAACATTTGATGCCAAATCTAGAAAACTGATACAGATTAGTTGTAGAGGATTTTAGAATATATGAAACATGGTTTAGAAAACTATTTCTACAAACCATTTGAGGTTGATTAATTTTGATAGTGTCCTCCTCAAAATTTGTTAATAGTCTAGAATCCAGGAATCCAATACATAAAACCTTCAATAGTCTAATAAATTTGTGGAGCCTGTCATTTTATCCCCTCAGGATTAAATCCCCCTCCTCTATTCTCCTCATTACATTGATGAGACTATGTGGTATCCTACAAATTTGTTTCATCTAAACCCCACTACTTAGGTGTGGTTTTGATGGAAATCATTAGTGATCATGGTGGGATATATTTTTATCATTTTTCTTTACTCCTTTAACAATTTGTTTTCTATAAATGTCTTTTCTATGGTGTTGGGTTTTGGTAATTATTCTACAAGATAATGGTAGAATTGGCTATTTTATGGTTCATTCATACAACCTAGTTAAAGGATACCATGATATGGTATATGAATTCTGTCCAAGATATTTTGATAGAGGAATGTCAACATTATTATTTATTATAAGGATTTTTATTAAATAAAGTTAAATTTAATATGTGTTTGGTTTCTATTATTATGTATTTTTTACAAGATGGTATCAGGGGTGTGTTTTAGACCTCCCATTTTTCATTGATTGTGGTTTATATGTAATATAAGCATCTAGTGAGTGCTTAAACAATTATTCCAAACTGAACTAAAATGTGTAATTAATTAAAATTATTTAAGTATAATTATCATTGACTAATTGATTTTAATTTGATTATAATTAATTAATTTAATTGTTTTTATGTGTATTCGGACCTCTTGTGGATGGACTATAGTTATTGAACATGAACTAGCATGGTCAGAGATTCTATGAGATGATACAAAGGGGAATAACTCTTAATTTAGGTAGGTGGTACCTTTTATATTATTTATGGTATTTGAAATTAATTATTTATTACTGTAATGTGATGTGTAGTCTTTCCAATTAAAAGTTAAATACATATATATGAATCATAAAAAGATCCTAGTGGAAATTTTTTTCATTATCTTGATAAATTTGGCCACTAATGGTTGTGAATTTTGTTATGATTTTTTCCTAGAGATACCTATACCATGATAGGTGTTATATAAATTTTTAGAATTTATTGATTTTAGCATCCCTGTGATGGTTTCCCCTAGTGAAATCCCTGTATATTCCTTGGGTGAGTGTTCCTCCCCCATTGATATGTTATTTTCCCAAGGTGGGAAGACCCTATAGAGACATTCAATTGGACAAGTTAGTGATCCATTATCAGAAAACATGGGTATTGAGGTGGGGATATTGATATCTCCCTAGTGTGATTCTAGTGAGGCTTGGATTTTTAGGAAAATGGGTGAATATGATGATATTGGGGAATAGGAGGGTCAGTATTCCCTCTATGTGATGGGGGTATACATGAGAGGCATATTTGAGGTAAGAGAGCCTATGAGGAGTGTAATTTCTATGAGTAGACTAGGGGACCACATAAAGTTCCCAAGTGAGATATTGATCCAAGATAAGATGTATATTGGAATTGGTTTATTATGATTGTGGTAGTCAACTTAGAACGTTAGTCAACTTTTGAGCCTATTAATTCATAGATGCCAAATGATAAATGGGATGTGGAATCTGATATTGATATTCACATTTATGATTTTGTATGATATATGGGAATTGTCCATTGTGTTTTTGATATTGTATTACTCTAGATTCAAGGGAATTGGTTGTTGAGCCAGATTTTATATATGTGATTGAAGTGAAATCCAAGGAATTAGTTGTTGGACCTACGATAGAGTATTTAATTGGAGGATAAGAATCAACAGTTGATCTAGACATGCATATGTACTTTATTTTCTTCAAAACTATAAAATCCTCTATTGAGATTCCAACATATATACATTATATTTCCTAGTAAACCTAGTAATCCATGATATTCCTTATTATTGATTTCGTAGGAAACCAAATAATATTTTATTTACATTAATACTATTTTATTTATTTAGATGTCTAAGAATTAGTTTATACCTTTTGTGAACTAGTTCTCTATGGATTCTCTCTTATGGATTGGCCTTGTTCCAGATATTGGTAGGAAAGATTACATGATACAATTAGAGACATACCGACACTAGATTAAGTGGGTTTGAGTTGATCATATATTCTATACAGAAATATATAATCAATAGTGGTTATTATTATTACTTATATAGTTTTGTTGATTTATTTCAGATGATCATTTCACAAGTATACACAACATTTACGGGTTATGTAAGAGACAGAGCTAGTGGTTCCCTATTGGGTCTTACTCAAACCTTTCTTGGGTGGCCCTGGAACATGGGTACCCTAGCCAAATTCAGTATTTAAATATTTAGGTTGGGTAGAGTCCTGAGATTATATCATTCATATGGGTATCTAATACATGAATATATATTAGCATATGTTGAGGATTATGTGTGGTAGTAGCAACTTAGTTTACTTTTTTTACTCATTTTTATACGTGATCATCCCAAATGGAGATCGTTGTTTTATGTCATAAGACCGCGAGACTTCATGTCTTCCTATTTCATTTTCATCTTTGTATAGAATGATTTCTATTTATTATGATGCACACTATGAATATTGTTATGTATTACATTTTTTTTCTAATTAATTTTTGGCCACTCTAATATGGTGGTATAGTATCCGCATGGAACTCCCTATGAAAAACTATGTTAGCCAGTAGTCTATTGTGTATGGGGAGGTGCACCCATGGAATAGTGGAAAAATCCCTAGTTCTATAATCTCAATGTTGTTTCTTAATGAGTGAATAAAATTACACTTGTGAACTAAATCATGGCATATTTCAATTCCAGGTGAATATTATTAGCTATTAAGGGTGTTACCTCAGCCTTTACATAGTGCATTGGTTGGTATAAATTAAATTTAAGTCATAGTAGTTGAAAAAATCATGTTAATGAAATAATTAATTGGAATTTAATGAATTTAATAGAGGAACATGGGTTAGACTGTTGGAAGAGGTTCATGGATAGCATGTTTTGGGGTAGTGGTTCCTACATAAGGTGAGATTTTATTCATAATAGATCGATGAAAGTAACCCATGCTCTAATTTTATGTGAGATAGGTTCATGGTGGTTATTTCGACATAGTGCTCCTATGCGAACCAATTTTCTTAGGTGATAAACCAAAACGGGTAACTGGATGGTAGAAATCACACCATACCCATCCCCACGCAGATGTTGTTTTTCTCTTGGAATTCATTATTAGTGCTAGAATGAACATGTTGAGAAGATATCTCCCTTTATGATTTCTACCCTCAGTGCGATATTTCCAATTGTACATTTTTGAATGTTCACATCACATGCAATCTCTTTCAAAGAATTAATGGAGTATGGTTCCTGATGTGGTTGTGTATTTTGGTAAAATAGGCTAGTTTTATCATCGGGTCTGGAGCTGATAGAGGCGAGAAATTAGAATTCTCTGGAAAATCCACTTAATATTTAGATGTTATGAAATAATGGGTGGAAAAATATGCGATTCTATGTAATTTGAGTTGATTTATATCATATCTAGATGTACAAATTGGAACACAAGTGTAGAAAACATTTACCGCATCGACATTTTTTTCATCGGTTTAAAATAACTGACATGTAAAGCTATAAAAGCTGGTTTATAATATATGTTATAATATAAACAACATAAAAAATTCCAATATTTGATTTTTCACATAGATTATATTTTAATAGACCATGATAAAAAAAATTATGTCAGTTATACTATAACCGATATAACGTCCCAGATCCGGGTGCCACACAACGGGTTCCCCAAACCCAGTTGGTCACATGACCTCAAGCACATTTCCCAAAAAACTAGAGGCTTCCGACTAGTAGTGATGGCCTAGGTTTGATAGTGGGGAAACTGTGCCCTCAGTTTTTCAAATTGTAGTGTAGTAGAGAAAATAAAAACATACCAAAAGAAGAAGTAGTAAACAATACCAAGATGAAATGGAAAAAAGTACAGAAGTAAAAGATGAAAACAATAATATATATATGATTATTCAACATGTCCCTAAGTCTAAGAAAGAATCCAAAACAGGATACAATGCAATCTAAAATAATACAGTACAAGGTGCAAGTACAAAAAAGCAAAACTAAATAGTTCAGCAGTAGCTTAGCAGCATCATAAGCCTAAGCTCAGTCCCTTTCTCTGTCACTCCTCTGCAACAATCAGGTAAATGTATAATGACTCTTTCCCTTTTCAACACCTACAGAAATATAATCTGTTTGGGCCCAAGTCATGACCCAAACAGGGTGTGAGAAATAAATTCATGTAGGAAACCACCAAAGGCACAATCCCAACTATCAGTGAAAATGTGAAACTGCAGTGTGAAATGATGAAATACATTAAACATGGATGTACTCAAAAGTAAACATTACTAATAGTTATATTTCCAATTTAATTAGTTTTTAACAATTCAATATAATTGAATTATAAGTTCTCGAGAATTATCCTCATATGAAAATCTCATATACAGTGTCGCAGAAAAACCACCACTGGTTATCTAATAAGTAGAAGGTAAAACAATACAAAGCCTGTGCTTTATCATGGAAGGTATAACATGAGAAATCACCACAGTGAATATTCAAAGTAAACAGTGTCATTAGACAGGAAAATACATACCCTCTGGTAATCAGAATCGAAACCCTGAGGTGATTGTCCTTAGGCATTACTAATATTTCCCTCAGGTGTACGAGATATTACCTCCAGGCCTAGAAGCTACTGCCCTCAGGCATATAAAACGTTTCCCCTGGGCTAAACAGACCTTGCCCTCAGGCATA
This sequence comes from Viscum album, assembly GCA_963277665.1. Classification (NCBI taxonomy): domain Eukaryota; kingdom Viridiplantae; phylum Streptophyta; class Magnoliopsida; order Santalales; family Viscaceae; genus Viscum; species Viscum album. The sequence goes on along the minus strand of OY728123.1, from coordinate 1,872,641,145 downwards.
AAAAAAATTTCCCTCAGGATAAATAGAACAAAAGAAAGTAACCAGGCCGAGCCCAAAACATAAACAAGCATTTCACATATGTTTCCTCTCAAAAAAACTCAAATCATTTTATGATCACAGCATACCCTCAGGTATCCTGGACAAACGGCTAAACAAGGGAACCACACCCTTGGGGTGGCCCTAGATCAAAGCAACGATCCCAAACAATAGTTTATACATAATCAAAAGATTACCTATGCAATTCTAGGTATTTAATTAGTCAAGGCCTCAGCCATACAACCCCTAAAACATGGGCACATAGCACAACAGTACACAAAAACAACACGACAGTTGGATATAAACACCAGACCACCTACCTCGATCTCCTCTGATCGATATATGTGAATGAAGCCTCCCAAATCAACTGAGAACAATGTAGATCTCAGATAAAAAATTACGCATTCAAACCCAAATTACATCCCTTAGGGAATGAATTGGAAGTAGATGTTTGGGAAAAGAGAATAACTCTCATGCGCTGTTAAAACGAGATCTTTGGTGAAGGAATCAAAGTCCTAGTGTGCAGTTAGAAGATCTTCCAAGATCTGGCCTTCTCTCTCATGGATCTCAGGTGTTCTAATCTTTCCTTGACAAAAGAGGAGGCTAATTCTTATTTAAATAGAAAAAATTAAGAAAACGGTGTGTACTCGAAAGTACACGATGTGTACTTTCCATTTTTTAACTGTTCCTCTGGTGGCCACTATCTGCCGCATCACTATCCATCAGCCGACTTGGTTACACGACATGTATTTCTAAGTACATGGTGTGTACTTTCATTCCACTAGGGGATACTCCCATCACCTTATTGTTCACCTGCCGACTGATTAAACGACATCTATATATTAAGTACACAGCGTGTAGTAAGTTTTTACACCCTTTATCACCGACAGGCCTACACGCCCTGTATACTCATCCCACACGGCCAAAGTACATGGTGTGTGAAAAATTACATGGAATGTATGAATTTTTTTGTGATTTTTCCCATTTTCCATTTTTTCTCACATAAAGAAAAGGAAAATAAGAAACACGTACCTCAAGAATAAGAACCTGGTTCTTATAAACTTTGCCCCTTAAAGAAATTCATCCCCAAATAGCCCTTCCAAGGGTGGTAAAGATAAAGACAAGAATAACTCTGGCCACTGAGCATGTACGTCGTCTTCCCGCTCCTAGGTCTCATCCTGTACTCGGCCATGCTGCCATAACACCCATACAAGAGGACCCGACTGGCCTCAGAGAACCTTCGTGCTCCAATCAACAATACGAATCATATTCTCCTCAAAGGATGCATTGTCGTGATGTTCAACCTCTTTGGTCTGAAAAACATGAGATGTGTCAGAGTGATAATGGCACAGATGAGATACGTGGAAGACGTCGTGCATTGCCTGGTACCTCTATGGTTACTGCGACCAATAGTCATCTAGCCCTACTATCTCGAGAATCTCAAATGATCCCACATACCTTGGTGAAAGTTTACCCTATCTCTGGATCCACTTATGTCCCATCCTTGGTGAAACACACAAGAAAACCTGATCCCCGACCCCAAACTTCAATGTACATCTGTGGGAATTATCATAGGATTTATGACGAGACTGTGTAGTAGCCATCCGCTTTTGAATTAACAGGACCTACTCTGAAGTCTCCTGCATGAGATGTGGTCCCAATAAAGCTGCCTCACCTTCCTCCAACCAGCACAAAGTTTATCGACATGGCCTACCAAATAAATCCGCGTAAGGTTCCATCTCAATAGTTACCTAAAATCTATTATTGTAGGCAAACTTGACTAGAGGTATGTGCTTCTCCCAAGATCCCACGTAGTCTAGGATAGATGCACAAAGCATGTCCTCAAGCACTTGTATCATATGCTATGACTGGCCATCGGTCTGAGGGTGTTAAGTTGTGCACAGAAGCACCTGTGTACCCAGTTCCCTCTGGAAAATTTTCCAGAAACGAGATGTAAAATGGGAATCCCTGTCTAAAACAATAGAACAAGGGACCCCATGAAGACATACTACCACTCAGATATACAACTTCCTAATCTTGTCAACACCGAAGGTCACCTTGATCAGAAAAAAGTGAGCTACCTTGGTAAGTCTTTCCACAACAACCCATATGACATCACTACCTCGAGATGACCTCGGCAACCTTGCCATGAATTCCATTGCGAAATCATCCTATTTCCACTCTAGAATGGGTAAATATTGTAGCAGTCCATATGGCCTATGATGCTCGGCCATCACCAGCTGACAGGTGGAACATCTCGTAACAAAACCAGCTACCCCCCATTTCATACTTGGCCACCAATACTGACGTCTCAAGTCACGGTACATTTTGGTAACTCTAGGATGCACTAACCAAGCTAAATAAGGATACTCCCACATCAATTTCTCACGTATATCCCCTAGAACCCACACTTGTCCATGGACATGCAGTACCTCATCATCACCTATCGTCCAACTAGGAAGAGGGTCCTCACTTTCCACGGACTCCTGTAGAACTAGGCTTTCTGAATCCGCTAGTTGTCTCATCCTCACTCTATCCAGGAGGGTAGAAGTCGCAGCTAAGGATAGAAGACATGTTTCCCCGGACTATCGTGCACCTCCAAATGCATTTCAGAGAAGAAATCCATAAGCTGCAACTCACCACTGGCCTCATATACTTCCTGTATATGAGTCCTCCTACTCAGTGCATCAGCAATGACATTAACCTTACTAGGTGTATAGGAAAGCTCATAGTCGAAGAATTGGACGTATTCAACCCACCTTCGCTGTCTCAAATTCAAGTCAAACAGGGTAAAGATGTATTTTAGACTTTTGTGGTCTATAAACACCACAAAATGTTCTCCAAATAGATAATGTCTCCAACTGCGTAACGCATGAACAACTACAGCCAACTCAGGGTCATGCGTTGGGTAATTCCTCTCCTGTGGCCTCAACTGCCGAGACCCGTACGCAACTAGTCGATCGCCTTGCATCAAAACTGCTCCCAGCCCAATACCTGATGCATCATTGTAAACTGTATAGCTCTTCCCTTTCTCTGGAAGTATCAGGACAGGTGCTGATTTCAACCTTCCCTTCATCTACTGAAAGGCTGTATCACAAACTTTTTACCAAACTAACTTCATACCCTTCTTAGTATAACCCGTTAATGACACTGCTAAGTGAGATAAGTCTTTTATAAAGTGCCTGTATTAACCAGCCAACCCCAATAAACTCCCTATTTCAAAAACGTTCTTGGGCTACTCCAAGGAAACTAATGCTCTAACTTTCTCTAGGTCTACTGCAACTCCTACCGCTAAGATAATATGACCCAGGAAGTGAATATAGTCCCTCCAAAAGTTGCACTTTGAGATCATATCATATAACTAATGCTCTCTTAGTGTACTCAGTACGATCTCTAGATAGGTAGCATGGTCGTGTCGAGTGTGAGATTACACCATGATATCGTTCAATAAAACTACCACAAAAGAATCCAGATAAGGGTGTAACACATGATTCATCAATGCCGTGAAAACTGATGGCACATTTGTGAGTACGAACGGAATGACCAAGTACTCGTATAGACCATATCTACTCTGAAAGGCTATAAGCGGTATGTATGATGGTCTAATGTGAAACTGATGATATCCGGATCTTATGTCAATCTTTGAGAACACTTGTGCTCCTCGAAGTTGATCAAAAAGATCATCAATCCTTGGTAAGGGATATCAGTTCTTAATTTTCAATTGGTTTAGCTTCCGATAATCCATGAAGAGTTTGAGGGTACTGTCCCCCTTCTTTGCAAACCGGATAGGCGAACCGCAAGGAGATGTTCTGGGTATGTTGAAAATCTTTTCCTGCAACTCCTCCAAATACCTCTTGAGCTCCTATAACTCTGATGTAACAATCTTGTAAGGAGGAATGGTCACCGGTGCCGCTCCTAGCACGTGATCAATAGAGTAATCCACCTATCGCTCTGGAGGTAGACCTGAAAAGTAATCCAGAAAGACATCCTTGAAACGATCAACCACTAGAGGTACATCCGTTAGAAAAGTTCCCTCGTCATCCCAATATAAACTCGTAATCTGGGCAGTCACTCCACCTCACCCATGTTTCTTGGGTCCAGTTCGGCTCCCCTGGTCATCCCATTCTCCCTGGTATAGAAACTCTCTACCCTCTGGTGATGTGAAACTCACCCTATGATGATAACAATTTAAAAAGGATTGAAAGGGTACCAACTAGTCCATCCTGAGAATGACGTCATAGCTCGTCATCTCTATGAAATAGAGGTCCAATAGGAAGAGTCACCATACAACCTCAAGGGGGAACTCCTTGACCTGACACACACCTATCGTCCTAATTCCCAATGGAGTGTCTAGAATTATTGTATCAGAAGAAGAAGAAACATAGAGCCCAAGGCTCTCCAAAATAGGTACAGATATAAATCTATGGGTAGCACAGGTATCAAAAAGTACCGAAAATAAAACAAAAGCAACTAGAAAAGTACCTCTAATAGTGGAAGGTCTAGGATCCTGCTCTTGTTGGGCCTGTTTCACTATATAAGCCTGACCAGTGTCACGGCCCTACGACATAGCCTGCCTGCCCTAAGTCGACCCGCCCAGCTATCTCTGAGATCCTGGTGTCTGGCTACCATGACCACGACCACCACCTCGGCCTAAACATTCAGACGTATTCCAATTCCTTGACAGGTAAGAAGCTGATGGCTCTACTCCTACACACGGAGTCTTCACAGAACCCCTATCACTAGTCACTGGTGGAAACGCCCTATAAAAAACGCTGAAGATGACCCATCTTGCCACAAACATAGAACTCCACTGGGTCACATGGACACTGACGTCTCTTGTGCCCCTCTTTTCCACACTGGTAGCACATTACCTGGCCACCTGAAGAATTCTTCTAGATATTACTACAACCATGAGAGAAATCCATCTAACTCTTCCTCTTATCGGTATAAATAGTACTAGAAATTGGTGTCGAACCGCCGTAGCCTGCACCACTGGCTTCCCGCAGGTTCTTCTCAGTAATCAATGCCTAGTTTACAATAGCATGCACTGTAGGACACCTGGAACGTTCATCATCACATGGATTTCATATCGAAGACCATCCTCAAAACCTCTGTCCCTCAACGTCTCATCACCCACCATAATAGGTGAAAAAAGTTGTAGCTCCGTGAAGTAGGCAGAATAATCCATCACTGACATGGTGCCCTGCTGCATATTCATGAACACTAGAGCTCGATCTTCCCTTAGCGTCTCTAGAAAGAAAAAGACATAGAATACTGCCTAAAAATTCATCCCACAGAATGTCTCTATGATACTCAGTCTGGGTGGTAACATCCCACCATCTCTTGGCAGAATCACATAGCATGTATGTAGCTATCATTACCCTCCTCCCAAGAAGCATCTTCAGATGCTCGAAGATCATCTTCATAGAACCCATCCATGATTCTGCAGCCTGTGGTCTTCCATCCTCTGAAAACATAGGTGTATGCTACTGCTGGAATATACATGTCATCTCTTCTATAGATGTGGAAACAGGAGGTGCTCCCTATAAGGTCTGCATGAACCACAAGAAGCCTTCACGGAACTGCGCATCCGTGCCTACATCCGGTTTAAACGCTATCACCACATCTGGCACTGCTGGAGGATCCATCGGTTGCCTGTGGCCTACCACATCTATAGTATAATCATTTTCGCTCTCTTGGTGAACATCTTATGGTCATATCGGTGGCATGAATCTACGTGGTCAAACACACCCCTTAGATTATGATCATCAAGGACTAATAATTGAATGTGTAAGAAGGTAATAGGAGAAAGAAAGCATTCAAGTTTTACAAAACAAGACTACACAATGTGTATAATAACTAAACAAAGTGTTCCTCTAAGTCTTTCAGATGGTTGTGTACATCTTCCAGAACTGGTCGTGTAACACCCCAAAAACACATTGTGTTGTCCACACACATGGCATGTAATTGAATTTTCATCCCCTTACCAAGTCCTTCTACACGGCCTAGCCGCACAACTCTCTTTTGAACAATACTACACAGAGTGTATAAGGTCTACAAAACATGTACTAGATGAGCTTCACCAACCCGTGTTGTTCAAGACATAACCGGGTACACCGATAACACTACATAGTGTGTTTCAGTTAGACACAGTGTGTATGTCTTAATTTCCAACTGCTCGTGTTGTTAGTGACACAGTCGGCTACATGGCTGACACAACACTACATGTTACACCCACATATGACGTGTACACCACCCCATTTCCCCAACCACACAGCCAATTCTACATGGTCTCTTACCTATCAAGACTACACAACGTGTCCCACGGGTACACGACGTGTACTAGATGAGCTTCGTTGAACCGTGTTGTTCAAGAGAGGGCTAGATACATGGTTCACTCTACATGGAATGTTCCAGATGGACACGACATGTACTAGAAATCATAACACCGACCTGTGTTGTTAGTTACATGTCCGGATTCCTAGACTACACTATACGAAATGTTTGAATGTGACATAGTATGTTTAAGCGAATATTTCTCCATCCATATTGTTTGTCACATGGCGGACACAGGGTCAACACGAATCGGCATGTACAACTGGTACACGGCGTGTTCCCTCAAGAGTTTTCCCAACCCTATGTTTCTGCCTACATGGACTAGGACAGAGTTAGGAAATACACGGTGTGTAATTTAAAAAAATTCATGTCTTCCTGAATAGAAGATTAAATGGCGTGTAATAAAAATTACACGGTTTGTATTCTGGGTTTTTCTAGACTATAAGCCTAAAAAACTACACAGGAGTCAAGAAAACCATTGAACAATCTCCAAAGTTCCAAATTCATATCTGTGAGGGCCCATACTCTATGCAAACCAAAGATTGGCGTCTTATACATGTTATAACAAAGTAAACAAGTCGATGATCCACAAAATTCTGGTTGATGAGGGCCCATACTTATCAAAAATCAATGTTTTCATTCATTCACGAAACCTTACATAACAAAACCCTATCACATAGCAGGTATTTTATCAAGGCACCTATCACAACAAACATGTGTTTTCTAGCACAATATCTATCAAAACATCATGAAATCTCTAATTAACTTACATGGCATGGAAACTATGCATGGCATGTGATTCTAACATGTGCCTAAATTATGCATGAGATGGCATACCCTCATCTCATCTGGTTTCAACTAAATATAACTGAGGTATAAAAATATAAACAACACACTACAAGTGCATCACCCAATGTTGAAAATCCAATCAATTGTAATAATCATAAACAGAAAACTACAATTTAATTCGAGGAAACCTGGACTTTACCTATACACGGGGTAGCTACTCCCGGGAACAATTATTACTAAATCTCGTAGCAATCTATCTCTTTCCATTATAACCAAATAAAAACATAACTCAAAGAAAAGAAAAATCCTTTGATACCACTTTGTAACATCCCAGATCTAGGTGCCACACAATGGGTGACCTGAACCCAGTTGGTCACATGACCTCAAGCACCTTTCCCCAAATGCCAAAGACTGCCAACTAGCAGCGATGGCCTAAGTCTGATAGTGGTGAAACTATACCCTCACTTTTCAGAGTGTAGTGCAGTGGAGAAAATACAATCTTACAAAAAGAGGAAGCAGTAAACAATACCAAATTGAAATAAAAAAAGTACATAAGTAAAAGATGAAAATAATCATATATATGATGATGCAATATGTCCCTAAGTCTAAGAAAGCATCCAACACAAGATACACTACAATCTAAAGTAATATAGTATAAGGTACAAGTACAAAAAAGAAAAACAAAACAATGTAGCAGGAGATCAGCAGCATGGCAAGCCTAAGCTCGATCCCATAAACTCCCACTCCTCTGAAACAATCAGGTAGCTATATAGGGTCTCTTTCCCTTATCAACACATAAAACAATATAATCTATTTGGGCCCATGACATGACCCAAACAGGGTGTGAAAAATAAATCCCAGCAGGCAACCACCAATGACCCATGCCCAACTGTTAGTGAAAATGTGCAACTCTTGTGTGCAATAATGAAATGTTGTAAGCTAGGAAGTACTCAAAAGTAAAAATTCCTACTAGTTATGTTTCCATTTTAATTGTTATTTAAAAATTCAATACAATTGAATTATATGTTTATGAGACATGGCCTCAGCCGAAAATATCCTATACAGTGCCACAGAAAAATCACCACTGGCTATTTAACAAGTAGATGGTAAAACAATACCAAGCCTATGCTTTAGCATGGCAGGTATAACATGAGAAATCACCACAGTGAATATTCAGAGTAAACAATGTTCTGAGACATGAAAATCATTACCCTTAGGTAATAAGAATCGAAACCCTCAGGTTAATGTCCTTAGGCATTACAAATATTGCCCTCAGGATTATGAGATATTGCCCTCAGGAACAAAAGCTGCTACACTTATGCATATGAAATGTTTCCCTCAGGCTAAATAGACCTTTCCCTCAGGCATAACAAAACTTGCCCTCAGGATAAACAGAACAAAATCATGCAACCAGGCCGAGTCCAAAGAATTAGAAAGCATTTCACATATGTTTCCTCTCATAAAAACTCAAAGCATATTATAAACATGGAATACCCTTGGGTATCCTGGCCAAATGACTAAACAAGGGAACCACACCCTCAGGGTGGCCCTGGATCAAAGAAACGATCCCAAAAAACAGTTTATACATAATCAAAAGATTACATATGATATTCTAGGTATTTAATCAGTCAAGGCCTCATCCATACAACACCCCAAACATGGGTGTGCAGTACAACGATACAAAAAACAACTCGACAGTTGGAAATAAACACCAGACCACCTACCTCGATCTCCTTTGATTGATATACGTGAATAACACCTCCTGAATCAACCGGGAATGATGTAGATCTGGGATAAAAAATTACCCTTTCAAACCGAAATAACATCCCATAGGTAAATATTTGGAAGGAGAGGTTAACGAAGAGAGAAGAACTCACCTTCACGGTTCAAATGAGATCATCAGCTAGGAATCAGAGTCCCGGTATAGAATCCCGCCTTTTTAACACATAAACTTTCATTACATTGTACAAAACTGAGGATATTTAAGGTTTAGTGTCTTGGAAACCAGGAACATAAAACATGAAAACATAAAACATTATTCTTAAACACTTGAAAGGATTCTCCTCATGTTCATCCTAGGTTAATTACTGCATCTCATAACCTGGGGACATACATCAAATGAAAGGGTGAGCAGAAGGCCCGGCAAGGTAAACAAGTGAAACATTTTACATTTGAACATGAGATACATCAATAAAGTCATGAAAAGAACTTTGAGGAATGAAAATGAAATCATGAGGCATATCATAATAAAAATAAAACTTTTTCATAACTTGAAGATGTGGCTACATCATTTAACATAGACAATCATGAACATATCACCAAGGTCCATCCCCAAGGTGTCATTTGAAAATTACCAAGGTTATTCACCAAGGTATCGTGAAAATTGTAATCTCTAGTGGTTACATCATTACCCAATGCATTGGAGCGCTATCCGGGCTCACCCTTAAGTTTTACTTTATTATCATGTGAGCCACATATATCATCATCAAACAATTCATAAATAACCCATATAGCATAAAATAAATGGGTTTCATTTCATAATCACAACGTTTTAAAAACTACTTTAAAGACATGATCTTTACGTCACTTTAAAACCCACAGAAAAGGAAGGTGGGTCTCATGTATGTAAATCCCATAATTTAAAATAGAAAATTTTGAAATATATTTGAATACCCCTTTAGAATAAAGATCTTTGATTATTCACTTAATAATATAAAGGAACTTTAAAAAAAAGAGAGAGACATTTTGAGACGGAAATTTTGCAGCATAACGGCTATGTTACGAGGTTTTAGAAGACATTAAAAAGAGAGGGAAAATGGGTCAAAAATTCATAAGTGACCCATAAAACAGTAGATGGAAAAAATAAGAAGGATACATGATCATGGTAAATGAAATTTAAAGGACATACTATTTGAAATGAAAAACATGGAAGGAAGACAAAAATTAGATTTCTCTTATGAATGTTCGGCAGCCTAACGACGTTACTTAAACTTCAAACAAAATGATTTGAAAAGATCAAATAGGGTCTCTCATCATGTGAACATAAGAGTTCAGTATGATAGATATATATATAATTCCCCAACATAATTAAAAAGGAACTTGAAAGACTTGACATGAATGTAGAACTTTCAAAAGAATGAGAAGGGTGAAAGAATCCCCTAAAAATTCGGCAGCCTAACGACGCCACTAAAAACATCAAAATACTGAATTGAATATATCAAATGGGGTCTCTCATAATATGAACATAAGAGTCCAGTATGATAGATATAGAGATCATAACCCAACATAATAGAAAGGAACTTGAATGAATTGACATGAAAGTAGAACTTCAAAACGAGAAGGGTGAAGAACCACTTAAAAATTCGGGAGCCTAACGGCGCCACTTAAAACTTAAAAATACTGAATTGAATAGATCAAATGGGGTCTCAAATCATATGAACATAAGAGTACAGTATGATAGATATAGAGATCATACCCCAACATAATAGAAATGAACTTGAAAGAATTTACATGAAAGTATAACTTCAAAACGAGAAGGGTGAAGAACCACTTAAAAATTCGGCATCCTAACGGCGCCACTTAAAACTTCAAAATACTGAATTGAAGAGATCAAATGGGGTCTCTCATCATATGATCATAAAAGATCAGTATGATAAATTTAGAGATCATACCCCAACATAATAAAAAGGAACTTGAAATACTTTACATGAAAATAGATCTTGAAAAATGAGAAGGGGGAAAGAATCCGTTACAAAAAATGTCGGCAGCCTAATGGCGCAACTTAAAACTTCATAAAACGAAATAATGAGAGTAAGAGGGGATATATCATTATATGAACATGAAAAGGGCAGTAATAGGAGTATAAAATAACATCCTCCAACATATGAACATGGATCATAAAAGGAATGACATAAAAGAGATTACTTGAAATTAAAGAGAGAGGTCGGATCCCTTACCTTAAAACGTAACTCTTAAAACTCAAAGGTTTGGACCTTGAGGGCTTGGGGGAACCTTGGGAGGACTCCTTGGGAGGTAAGGAGACCAGAACTTCGTTGGGGGAGAGTGGGGAGTCGAATGGATGAGATGATGGCTTGGTATTTATAGGGAAAGTGAGGGGACAAGGCATTAATGGCCAAGGGACACCTCATTAGTGGTTTTGGCAAAACCATGGGCTTTCCCATGGTATTTGCCCATGGTATTGGCCATTTGGGACACCTCATACCTCATATTACTATTCATAAGTCGACCATATTGATTACATACTTAATACATCTTGTAATGATGTCATTAGACACCCGTAACTTAAAAACTGTATTTTCACTATTCATCGTAAATTCAACTTTCTCAGAATAGTCCCAAAATTTCACCTTAACAAAATATCAATGCTCTGATTTCAAAAATGAAATCCATTTTATAAAGATAATTTTCTAAATATTTTTAATTTAATTTTTAAATAAAAACACTATTCACCGAAAATTTATTTTTTCGGAAAAACCCCAAAAATTACCATAGCATAATATCGGTGCTCTGAGTTCAAAAATGAAATCCGTTTTATAAAAATAATTTTATAAATATTTTTAATTAAATTTTTAATTAAAAATCACTATTCACCCGAAGAAACTAATACTTGAATAATAATTTATGAAACTGTTATTTAACCATTTTATTGAATTGCATTACTTAATAAAGGTGCCTAGATTATATTAATACTTTTTTTAAGTGAGATTACTAATCCATTTGGACACATTACTAATCCTAATCATAAAATCACTATTCATAATTTACTATTCATCAAAAATTATGTTGATCTTATTAGACTCTAAATTTCGTACTGAACATAATTGTAAAAGACCATTTTTCGAAAATCATTACACATTTTTAATTATTTAAGGTTTACACAACCATTTTTAAAATACCCTTTTTCTAAAATTCATCAAAAATATGCATACTATATTTATCCGGTCATTTGAAAATTTATAAACATCATCATAAGAAGAAATCCCAATTTTTATTTAAAACAAAGGATTACAAAAGGCAGTTACGGTCTCCTTACATAGCCCCTTATCACACCAGCATATGACCTAAGTGTAAGGTGTGCTAAGGTGAGAGAATCTGAGGGAGGCTCGGCTAACATCGCACGAGTAGTAATTTCTATCATTTTGAACTTCTCACAGAGGCGATTCCGTTCTAGCTTCACACGATGAAGTTCGGCTTGGGTTTGGTCCAGAGAAAAGCCCAGTGGTGCTACCTCTTTCCCAAGTTCTATTTGATGGGCTTCGATCGGTCCAAGACTACTGGGTGAGGCCATCGAATCTTCTTTCTATAATAATTAACCAAGATTACTTGTATTTAGAGACAATAATAAAAACGTTTAGTTTCTAGTGGTCATATTGACCAATGGTCATATAACCGTCTAAACCCAACGGTCTCATTTTAATTATAATCATGTTATCAAATGAAACATTTTTGTTGAGTATAAAAATAAAATAAAATAACACATAAAATTAGGAAACAATATTTATTTAAAGTTTCGGGTCGTTACACCCGGTGTGCGGTCGGGAGCTCTTCCAAGATTTATCCTTCTCTCCCACGGCTCTCGAGCGTTCTAAGCTTCCACTGCCGAAAGAGGAGGCTACTGCCTATTTTATTTGAAAAAACATAACTACCCAGTGTTTACTATCAAGTACATAGCATGTACTTTCTATTTTTTAATTGTTCCACTGGTGGCCACATTCCACCACCTCACTATTCATCAGCTGACTTGATTACATGACATGTATTTCTAAGTACATGGCATGCACTATCGTTCCACTGGCGGCTACTCCCATTGCCTTACAATTCAACTGCCGACAGATTTCATGGTGTGTATATTCAATGTACACGAAATATAGTCAGTTTTTACACCCTTCATCATCGACAGGCATACATGCCCTGTATACACATCCCACATGGCCAAAGTACACGACATGTGGATTAGTACACGGTGTGTACCCACAAATTTTGGTATTTTTCCCATTTTTCCATATTTTCTCCAAAACAATTAAGGAAAAGGAAAATAAGAAACTCGTACCTCAAGAATAATAACCAAGTTCTTACAATGGACATGAAAAATCAACTATCGGGATTTATCACATCGGTTATTTTATAACTGATGTGATAGAGCCAATTTATCTAGTCAGTTATTATATAACAAACCTAAAAGAAAATCTTTATAACATTTGTTATAAAATAAATGATGTAAAAATATGTTTATCAAGACGGTTATTATATAACCGACATGATAAATGTAATAAAGAATAATTTATCACATCGGTTATTAAAGTACCAACATGATAATACTTTTAAAGCGTCTATCAAGCACCAAATTCTTTTAGTCTGTAATTCTTGATCGAGAAACCTGCGACTCGTCTCTCTAGCACAAAAAACCTAGAAAAAGTTCATCGAACTCATGCCCTCCGGCCACATTTTTTCAGCATTTTTCTTCATCTTTTTTATCACCAGATCAATCAGATCGACAAGCAATATTCAAGTAAGCCTCACATATCACGATTTCATTTGTTATTTTTCATAGATGACCTATATTTAGGTTATGTGATTTTTTAAAAATATCCCAATATCTTGGATTTTTTTCTAATTTTATCATTATTTGACTCATTTTTTCTTATCCTTGATATGAAATCATTGGTCATTAAGCTCAATGTTACCTGGTTAGCTGCTTCCATATTCAAATATCAAATCCCCATATAGATATATTGGTGACATTGGTTATATACCATAACACCCTTATTATTTTATATGACACATTAATTTTTTTGTTATTCAGGCTTAGAAAAAAAGGAATTTCTATTTTCCGAGGTGTTTTGTGATGAATATGTACTCAGTATTTCTATAGGAGTTGGGTTATTTTTCTATTTAATCATTTTCCTATATATTCATCTTGTATGTAGTACATATTTTATGTTGAATTCTAGTATATATTAACACATAATATGTTGATGCATGGTTTCATATTTATTTAGCACTACATTAGTTATCAATTTATTATTATTTAAGTATCCCCCATAACAACCTATCAACATACCTTGAATTTGATATTTGCGCCACCATCCCAAGATAATCTAGGTTCCTATCAAGGCATGTACATTGAGTCTAATATAAATCTATTTCAATAGGTGGATTAGAAGCTAACAATATAAACTTACCACTCAAATAAATTTCAACCATAAAAAATACAATTTTTTAAAAAACTCAATAAGAATGAAAGAAATCATATATGGGAAAATAAAAATTACCTAAAATGAAGAAAATATTTTACTCTTAAAAAATAACTTTATAATTTTAAAATATACATATATTTACATTATATTATATATCAAAATTATTTTACATTGAATTTATTTCATATTTCATATAAATATAAAACTATTATATCGGACTATATTTTATTTTTAAATTTACTTCCATGGATATCTTTTTCAAATACACATATAATTGTTTTATATTTAAAAAAATTACTTTCAAATTATGATATATTTCATATTTCATATAAAATTATCTTATCATAACAATATTTATACTTTTTCTATTTTTTATAGGTAATAATGATTCAAAGTTAGATATTGTCACATAGAATGAGTAATGAATTAGAGGAATGTGTTAATTCCTTTTCGGAAATTTATAAATGAAATGTTCCCAAAAAGGACATGTTTTTCTGTCTATTCCTGAAATGTTTGAATATGAAGAAGTTGAAAAGTAGAGAGATCAATGATCATATAATTTTTCATGGTTTTAATCTGAGTTATAGCACTTGAATTTGGCATGGTGAAACTAGACAGAATGTCAGATCTACTAATGATGATGATTTGAATCTCGGTAACTTCGATTAAATTGAAGAAATGATTCATGATTTTACAGTAGAACAAATTGAGATAGAACTAACAATTGTGGGTCTATATGATGACGATAAAAAACCATTATATCTTGGTTGTACATATTTTATAGTTTTATAAGTGTTGTTATGATTTATTAACCTATAGGAGAAACATGGATGGAGTGACTTGAGTTTTACAAAGCTGCTACAAATGTTGAAATATATTCTTCCAAAATTCAATGATCTTCTTGATTCCCATTATAAGGACAAGAAAATATTTTTCCCAATAGGATTGGGATACGTAAAAATACATGCATGTTCAAATGAATGTGTAATATATAGGAAAGAATATGAATTTATATTATAGTGAAAAAAATGTGGGACATCACAGTATAAGTTGAAAGAAAAAACACAAAATGATGTAGAGATTATAGAGATCCCTTCCAAAGTATTTTGGTATATTCCTATAATTCCTCGTTAGAAATGTTTATTTTCTAATTCACATGATGAAAAAAGGTTATGATATCATGATGATGAGTTGATATGTGATGAAAAAATAAATCATCCAACTAGTTTTCCACAATGGAAGAAATTTTATGAGAATTATCCTATATTCGAAAATGAAATTAGAAATATTAGACTTGCATAGTACACAGATGGAATGAATCCATATCAAAGCCTTAGAAGCACCCATTGTTCACGGCCTGTTTTATTGGTAATTTACAACCAATCCCCTAAAGTTTGTATGATGCACAAATATGGAATGTTGAGTATAATGACCTCTGGTCCAAAGAAATCCGGAAATGATATTGAGGTTTTCTTGTCACCATTGATTAATGATTTGAAACTTTTATGGGAGGATGGAATTAAGGTGTATGATTCTAATAAAATAGAATATTTTCAACTGCATGAAGTTCTTATGTTTACAAAAAATGACTTCCTAGTGTATAGAAATTTGTCTAGATACACTATTAAGGGGCAGAAAGCATGTCCAATTTGTGAACAATTTACTTCATATTTCAAATTGTATCATTGGAGGAAAACAATATGCATGGGTCGTAAAACATTTTTTCTTGTGGAACACTCTTACAAATGACTAACAATGCATCAAATGGATCACAAGAATTTGATATTGCTTTAAAAACATTATCCACTAATGAGTATTTTGAGAGGGTACAAAACCTTGATGTGACATTGAAAAATACACATAAATCTGGTAATGATAGACATATATGGAAAAAGGTTAAATATTTATTAAGCTAACACATTGGATATAACATGAAGTGAGACATAATATTGATGTCATGAACATGGGGAAGAATATCTATGACAGTTTGACTGGAACACTGTTATATATTAAAGGAAAGACTAAATAGGGGTTTAATGCAAGATTATACACACTATAAATGGGAATATGTTTGTAGTTAGCTCCCACTCTTGATGGAAGGAGAACATTTCTTCCCATAGCTTGTCATACATTATTCAAGAGGGAAAAAATTAGTGTTTTTTTGTGTCTTCATGACATCAAAGTGCTACAAGGTTATTCATCAAATGTAATTTTTTTGACTATATTAAGGATTTAAAGTTGAGAGGTAATAAATATCCTGATGGTCACGTCATGATGAAACAACATCAACCAGTTGCATTGCATGGAATATTGTCCATCCATGTCAGAAAGACTATCATGGAGGTGTGTTACTTTTTCAATTAAATTTGTAATAAGATAATTGATGTGGATTTGTGGAACATTTTGGAAAAGTATGAAATTTCAATACTTAGTCAATTGAAAATGTATTTTCCTCCATATTGTTTTGATATAATAGTGCATTTAATGGTTCATTTAGTCTGAGAAATAAAGCTGTGTGGACCTGTATATCTTTTTTGGATGTATCCTTTTGAACGATATATGAAAATATCGACGGTGTATGTTAAATATCCTTATCAACCTAAAACCTTTATTATTGAAAAGTATATTTCCGAGGAGGTTGTGGAGTTTTTATGAGCTACATGTCTACAGTAGAGCACATTGTTTTTCCTCTATCTCACCATGAATGAGTTAATAATGAGGGAAAGGGCATTCGTGGCTTGAAATTCAAATAATTTTCAGCTGAACATATGAATAAGGTACATTTATACATATTAAATAACATTGTTGATGCTCAAATTTATATCACATTGCATATTAATGAGTTGAAACAATGTCATCCAAAGAATAATGAAATGTGGATTATGAATGATCATAACAAAAAAAATTATGTGGTTTAAAAAACCCTTTATGGAAGATAAATGAATTAGATACATTATGATTGTCAGTGGGTGGTCCAAGTTTAAATGTGATAACATGGTATGGGTATGAAATTAATGGATATACATTTCATACAAAAGATCAGAAAAAAAAAGAGAAGTTCAGAATAGTGGGGTATTAGTGTTTGAAAGGGCACTGCATTTTTTGAGTTTTAAAGACAAAAACCCACATTCTGCATTAAGTGCATATTATGGTGTCATTGATGAAATATTGGAGGTTGAATATAAAATCAATGTTAATGTTTTAAACTACAAATAGTTTATTGGTAATAGTAGTATATGTCACTATGAATTTGGAATGACATTTTTATTATGAATAGATTAGAAGACATAACTAATTATTTTATAAAGGAAACATGTAAAAAATAGATTTTCAATTTTGTTGATAAATCAGATATGTAGTGGTCTGCTTTTTTAAAAGAAAAAAAATATGTTGTTAAGGATCTACTTGATGAAGATGATGATTTATGTGAGATCCATACTTACCTAAAATTATTAGTATAAAATAATACTGAAAATTTTTCTGACATGGTTTGTTCCATAAGGAACGATCATGACAAATGAATTTGAAAAAACAATCCACTTTTACATTCCAAATATTAAAGGAAACATTGGTTTATTTCTTGTTTACATTTATTAATTTCATAAAATGTTAGATATTTTAATTTTTATTATTATTAAAATGCATATTAAAACTAATAAGTAGAAATGTTTGGTTATTTTAGTTTTATTTGGTTTAGTTTTACCTTGATTACCATTACATAACATATATTTATTGATTTTCTTGAAGGACAATTACTTTACCATGATTGTTATTTTTGTCATGTTTACCATGATTACCATAGTTTACCATGTTTACCATTATATAACCTATATATTTATAGATTTTTTAATGACAATTAATTTACCATGTTTACCATTTACTATGCATTGCCATGCTTACCATGCTTACAATGATTTATATTACGTAATTTAGTTCAGTTTTTCAATTTATGTTTACATTAGTATTGTAGTATTTGAATTTTTATATTTTTTAACTTATGTTTCCTTTTTTGATTTGATGGATAATGACATATCAATTAGTTGATCAACCTCATAATTCTGGATATGAGCATCTTGATCATACATCTGGGGAGGAACAATCACATGCTCATCCTGATGTCCCTGAATCTTCTTCATTTTCTCCCATAATGACAAAGAAGAGTTTAGGAGTTGGAAGACATGGTACAACATGTTTACCAAAACTATCCCTTGCCTATAGTCAGGACTAGAGGATAACGGTAGAATTGATGACAATGATATTCCTAGAGGTATAAATTCAAAAGACTTTAAAAGTATGGTATCAAATGAAGGAAAGAGAAAAATAAAAAATTTATATAATGATTCGAAAAGTGTGGACAAAGTGACACTATATTATTTTTAGGAGGCTATTTGGGTATGATCTTTTTCCATTTTTTGATCATATTTATATTTTTAGAGTATATTATGTTTTCCTTATTTTTTAATAGAGGACATTTGATATTGCTAACACTGGAGGAGTTAGGGAGAAATGTTTAACAACGAATGCTAGAAGATGGAGGGATTTCAAATCAACCATTACATATGATTTCATTTTGGTCACATAAAACAAACAATAAATGTCATATATATCCTTTTATAGGTGAAGAAATATGGATCATATTTGTTGAATGTAAAAGAAAAGAATCATTTTTGGTAACTTCAATGATAACTTATATAATTTTTCTTATATTAATGATATTATTAACGATTTTTCATTGATTTATTATTCTTAATTTACTAAAAACAAGGATGTCTCATCAGGATATCCAATCTAAAAATGTATACCCTCTTAAATTATCTCACAGTGGGTATACTTTATTGGACAAACAAATGATGGCGGAAAAATTAAAAAAAACTTAGAGCCGAGTCTTCAAGATCTAGAGAAGATTCCCCTATATCCCTTACATATTGAAAAGAAAAATTGAAGAGGGATAATATGGGGAAAAGGGGAAAAATATTACCAATGAATTGAGAATTTTAGCAGAGAAGATTGTATGATATATTATATATATATATATGTTAATTATTTTTTTATATATTTTTAAACTTTAAATTTTTTTCAGTTAATTCATACAGGATTCTCTTGAAGAGTAGAGCACACATGGGGTATTTATTTCTACTGGGAGGCAAGATATTTTTTATGCAGCATCGAGAAATCCAAAACACACATGTTGTGTAAGAGGATACCCGGTAGGTGTATCGGTAAAAAATGTGTTTCCACATTCTTAATCCTCCTCCATTGAGGGTATTTATAAAAATATAAAATCATTGGAGGCTAGAGTTCATAATATTAATGTGACGATGGTGGAAAATATCAGAGCGTCGGTACGTTCTATGTTTGTAGATATGCAAAGACAATTTCAGACTGTAGAACCCACTCCACCACATATGCCCCTAGACCCCATTTTTTATCCTCCACCTCAACCAGTAGCTCCCACTCCCCCGCCACTAGACCCCATTATGTATCCTCCACCTAATACTACGAACCCAATTTTTAACCTACTCCTACACCACTCCTCCACAACTTCCTAGTTATTGTGAGTTGTATGTTCATGATCCTCATCATCATATAGTTTCATATGTGATGATATATTATATAGGAAATATAGTTCATCATCAATAGTTAGAGGTAGAGCAACATAGGGTCAATGTATAATATATTATAGATATATCATCTTGAGTACCATTACCTATAGATTAGGGGACGATAGTTGTACAAAGTATTGACCACTTTTTATTTTTCCATCCATACTTTTCAGACCCATTACCATCGAGGTATGTGTGTATTACATATTTTATTCTATTTTTTGTATCAAATTTGATTTAACTTTAGAATATTAATATATTTATCTACTTATTTACAGGAATAATTTAATGGTTTAAAAATACAGTATAAGAAAAAAAACAAATAGTTATGACATTAGATACAGATTCAAGAAGACTTGATAGATTATTAAGATATTCAAATTTGTGGGCATCTCATTATATATTCCCAATAGAATATAATGTTTGTGTATATGAAATAGATTTAAGGATTATGAAAAATTATATCATGGAGCTTGTTACTATATTTAATTGGGGCATCAAGGTGGTGGAAATTTGTTCCAGGTAATTCTTAAGACAATTGTTTCCCAACATTAATTTTTTTAAAATATATACTTATATCAATTTTTTATTAGGTATCTTTATAAAATTTTTGAGAAGAATAAGCAAAAATATGTATATGGATTCATAGACCCGCAGTTGAATTTCCCCAAAGCGTATGCATTGGATAAGGAACAAATAAAAATTTATATTCATAGAATATTTGAACAGAATATAATCACGTAGTGTTGGTTTATTATTTATTGTGAGAGGTATGAAACTTATATCTCACAAAGTTGTATTTATCTTTTAACAGAAAAACTGCTAAAATAAAATTTTCTATTATATCTGATACCATTGGATGTAAGGTGTTTTTTGTCGAAGGGAGAGAACACTTTATTGGATATTCATTCCCTATGGCGATGTGTGAGAAAATATTAAGAATGTGTTAGAAAAGTATAATTCAATTTCATAACAATTGTTTATATTACAATTAATTTAATATTTATCTCATTCATATTATTTTCTAAGAGGGGATGGGCCTACTTTCGAGAAACAACAAAGAAATACAGTTCCAAGATCAAATATGTAATAGTAAAGGTAAATATCTATTAATAATATCTAAATTTTTGATGTATTAAATAAAAATGATATTTTGAATTGAAAAACTCATTTAAAAATTAATTTCATAAACAAAATAGTGTCATCTAATGCAAATATTATATGTTAATATTTATGTATGAAATAATTACAACTATAAATTTTTTGAAGTTTGATGATGTTAGATTTCCTGGAAAACATTTTGATATTATTTCATTTGATTTATTCATTATACTTGTTAACTACTTTACTTTTAATTTTTATCTATTTGATGACCCTCAGCCTTATTGTTCACAAGAGTTCAAAAACATACAAGTGGAATGGACAAATTATTTTATAAGTTTGATTGGATTTTAGTTTGATTGTAGTGTAAAATGTAATTTTAATGTTTTAATTGTAAAATTTTATTTGGTAGTTTTTGGGATGTATTTTTTATATTGTATGTTTTAAATCTTATAAATTTGAAGGTTTAATGTTTCTATAAGTTCTTCTTGTTTTGTTCTAGTTCAGCATGTTTTTCTCAACTGGTTCGGGTCTAGTTCTGCTTGTTTCAGGTCTGCTTTGGAAGCGTAGAGGAATTGTTTAACTATTTTTCAAAAAATAAAAATCTATTTACATCGTTTATAAAATAACTGACATAAAAAATGATTTGGGTAATGGTTTTCAATGTCGGTTATCTAAAAAATGTTGTGTAATGTTTTTTACATCAGTTATTAAATAGCTGAAGTAAAAATTCTTCAAAATCATGCTCTTTTATGTCAGTTATTAAATAAGTGACATTGTATATTGTTTTTTAAGGATCTTATTAAATAACCAACGTAAAAAATACTTATAAATCATGTTTTTATGTCGGTTATTTAATAACTATTTTGGAATATTATTTATTATGTCAGCTATTGAATAACCCACATAAGAAAATCTAGATTTTTTTTTAATGTTGGATAATTTCTAACTGACATAATAAAAAACATACCATATCAGTGGTTAAATAACCGACATAAGAAATTGGTTCTATATTAGATTTACAACATTGGTTTTTTTATAACTGATGTGAAAAAAATATTTGTAACATATCCTTTAATAACGTCGGCTAAAAACCGACGTAAAAAATTAAAAAAAAAACTAACATTAAAAATGATTTATATACTAGTGGTAGGTTCTACGAAAGGGAGATAAAAACAAATCCAAGATTTATTGATAGTGTATAAAATTTTATTGGACATCGAGATATAGATGGAGTATTTCCATGATTTTTGGTAAAGAAATTGAGAAAGAAGGTCCATTGTTCTGTTATACCCCAGGATAAAAAAATGGGTCATATGCATTTCAAGCTAGTAGTGATAGAGAATATATCATGGGTCTATAAGGGAATGCTATTTGGAAAATATTTTTCTATTATTAGAAATATCTGTGAGGAACCCAATGCAGGAGTGTAGAATAAATGGATTTTTCTCATATGTCAACAATCAAGAACAATCTTTAAAGGTGGGGAGTGAAGACACATGAGAGTTTATGGAGTTTATATAAAATCTTCAATTGAAAAAACATAATATTTAGAAAAACACATTACAAGTGGTCCCCTTTTATGGTGGACTGGGCTTCCACAGAGTGGTAAATATCACGTTATGTGTTTCAAGACCACATTCCATGTGACTCGATGCGTAAAAATAGATACATACCCACAGGAATCATGAGAATATAAAAATTAATGTACATGGGAATGACTAAAGTACACAATTACAATCAAGCAGGGAAGGCATGTCTAATATTCTCATACACAACCAAGGGCTCTAAAATGACAAGGTACATGGGTACAACCAGTGTACACAAGCATGAGAAAAGTATACAAACATTTGATAGAAGAAACATGCATAGATAGGAGGAAACGTGCATACCCAAGATAGATAGGACATGTTGTGAATTCCTTATACACCCAATGGAATTCATCTAGGTTTGGATGAGGCCCCATCTCTCTTTATTCCAACTATGTATTAGTATTTTATGTTCACATGGTCCATCCATATGAGGGTATGGTTGGGTTTCCTATTTTATGAATAGGACAAGTGAATACCTCTATATTTTTTTCTTGGATAGTGTAAGGTATTCTTCCATGTGGCTCATGGTGTAATCATGTATCATCCTTCCCTAGATTGAGTCGGGTATCCTATTACCAACTACAGGGGCATGTGATCCCTATTATAGTGAATTACATATGGAAGGGTTAGGTATCCCACATATTCCAATGGTGAGATCAAATATCTATAAATATATATCTTCTAATTTATAGTGAATAATTCTTCATGGAATTTTCATATGTACATGACCTCTTGGATGAATGTCATTAGTATCAATAATACCCAAGCTGTGAGTTATCCAAGAAGGGCATCACCTTGAACCCTGTAGAAGAATCCTTTAGTGGAATTATTATGGAGACCTTACCATGAGACTTGGGGTATATCTTGTGGATATCTTGGTTAATATTTTTGTCTCATATGTTGATTGAGATATATTCATAACGATGAGTAGAATTATCACTTTTACTCTTTGTGTTTGTTCATTTCAGGGTATCCTACTAGATATATTATACTAACCCATTCATGTGATATTCATACACAAGTAGTGTATTATGAATATGAAAAAACATTTGATAGATTCTTTGGTGGATATAAAGAAGGTGGATCATAGTTTATATATAAAGACTAGAGTTAGTTCAAGGAGTTAAATTTGACATTAATCCCCCACTTATTAGTAGGCTGGAATCTTGTACAGTT
This sequence comes from Viscum album, assembly GCA_963277665.1. NCBI lineage: Eukaryota > Viridiplantae > Streptophyta > Magnoliopsida > Santalales > Viscaceae > Viscum > Viscum album. Next base: position 1,872,617,295 of record OY728123.1, on the reverse strand, counting down.
TTTTTGACATGAATTTAGCCATTTCTATTTTTCATATACTTGGGTAATGATTTTATATGGAATACTATTTTTAGGAAAGCATCTTTGTATAAGTTTTATCATTCACATCTATTTTTTATGATATTTTAGACATGTGTGTCTGAGTATTGGTACCTTAGGCTATAGCTACAACATGTATGTTCTTCCTACTAAATGCTTATCTTGAACCCATGGCCTATTAGATGTGGTCTTGTTTTGTCAAACTCATCTTTACACTATTCAAAAGATCCCTTATTGGCCACATAGAGTGAATATGACTTTTAGGATTGTATGGTGTATTTATAATGCAGAGCATTATAGTAATAGACAATTCATCCTGAAAAATAAAAACTGAAAAAAATTATATCTCATGGTCAAGCATCAATAAACTGTGCTCATAAGGACTCAAACGATGTGACTAGTATTCCAAAAATCATTCACCCTACAATGAAATGACTCATAGACTGATTCTTATCAAATTACAGTGTATAGTATAACTGTTTCCATTGGAAAATGCATCCACATAATATTCCAAATGCTTCCATACATGATCATAAATCGTAGCCAGTTTCACTAGCTTCGATTCGATAGGTTGTAGGGACCAGAAAAAGATATGGATTAGGAGTTATGGACATTTGAATTTGGGCTGGAAAACTAGTTCACAGAGCCCATTCGAGAAGCTCCCTCCATGATCACGGAGTAGAGGGAACTTGACCAAGGCCTCTATGAGCACCAAGAAGGTTGATGATAGTCGACTCCATGATTATGCTGAACTTGAGGGAACCTAACCGGAGCCTCTGCAAGCATCACAATAGAAAATGGTAGTCTACTCTGTGATTATGAGATACTTGAGGGTACTCCCTGTTGTTGCGGAGTGCGATTTCCTTCGCAGCGTGATTTTCAATTCGTGGCGCGCATTTGTTATTTAAGGCGTGATCTTCCAACCTCCATCACTTATAAATACCAAGATCACCCCTTCATAAGCATAGTTACGCCTCCCCTTGGTTGGCTGATCTCCCACTTCGCAGAGCTCCTAAGCCCTTCAAAGAGATTCCCTTCACAAAGAGCTCTGCCCATTGTGAAAGAGGGAGCTCCTTCAGGTTGGTTGAGGCTCCATGAGCCTCTTTGCATCACGATCTGATTTGCACGACAAGATAATTTTCTCTACGAGTCACTTTTCTACATGAGCCGCTTGGCTCTGTGAGCCACTTTTCTCCACGATCCCCTTTTCTCTGTAATCTTATTTGCTCCATGAGATCCTATGCTTCGCGAAATGCCATAATCCGTGAGAAGATTTTCTTCACGAAGATTCTTCATGAGACACCATGCTCTACGAGACCCAATGCTCCGTGAGATTTTTTGCTCTAGGAGCCCCAATGTTCTGTGAGTCCATGATCCGTGAGCACCATTCCTTCATAAATACCCTTCCTTTGCGCCCATCGATCCATACTACGAGGGCTATTCCCCCGCACCCCCACTTGGGATCTATGTCGGGTCGGTCTATTCGCTATCGTCACTGACCCCCATGAAAAACGGAGAGTCTCACCACGATATTATCGGGCTAGGATTTCAACATTTTCCATTGCACCCTTACGCGTACCCACCATCCATCTATGGAATACCATGATTTGAGTTACTTCTTGGTACACCATGAAACACCTAGATTCAACATATTCCTCTTGGTTAATTTCCCATGTTGTGAGTTGAGAGTCTCATCATCAATTCCCCGAGCACCTTGAGTTGAACCATTCCTCAAGAAACCCCTCAAAACCCTACCACTGGGCTCATATGCCGGGTTAAACCACAAAGGGCAGCTCTTTCATAATTCCCAATACCATCCATTGTTAGGCGCCATATACCTAACAATCCCCTCTAAATAAATACAAACTGTAGCACATCTTATGTGCCAAACATATGATGCCTCATGCTCTAAACAAGATATTCCTTATGCTCCAACCATAAGATGTCAATAGTATTATCTATATCACTATAAACTGTATTATTCCTAATGTGATATATATATGATGCCACTTATTCCAAATAAGAGATACCTTATGCATCATGCATGTGATGCCAATAGTCTAAAATACATGGCTTTAAACTGTAGCATGCCATATCTTTCTATAATAGGATGACTTTTGTTCCAAATAATAGATTCCTTATGTGATAAGTATAAGATGCCTCATGCCATGATTATAGTTGAATAATATCTTGATAATTGGAAAACATTCAAGAATTCCATCACTCCACCTCATGCTTCATGTTTCCTTCATTTGGATCTCTATCCTTTTTAATGTCATGCAGGACCCCCTAACGGCCTGGCCCCATGCCGCATCAGCTTACCTAACATTTTGGGCCAATGTTCTGGATGACTTTCGATGAAACTTCGAGTTAGGATCGATGTTTCAAACACGATCAACAGTCAACCATCATTTGTTTGTCCCAACATTAGGCTAAAACGATATGGATGTTGTGCTTCGAACATTATCAATAGTTATCCTCCATCGTCATGCCACCCTCACCGTGTTCTGAATGTTAGGCATGTGATTCACACATTTCAGCTCCATTTTTTTTAGACAGATTCCGATTCGCCTTGGTTTTATCCCGCTTGGTCACTTGTGCATAGGTGTGGGTCTCATTTTTATTTCTCAACCCACCAGTGATTTGGGATTCCCTAATGGCCAAACACGAGGAAGACATTACGAGAAACATCCATGTGTAAGCCCCATTCACCATTGTCTCTTTCTAGTGACACCAGGGAAGCTTCCATGCATAATCCCCAATAACCATTTCTTCTCTATAGCGGCACCCGTGCAGCTTCCATTCGTAAGACCCATTCACTATTTCCGCACTATAGAGTCACCCGAGAAGCTTCCATACGTAAGCCCCATCTACCATTTTTACTCCATAGAGGCACCCAGGAATCTTCCATGCATAATCCCCATTCACCACCCTTCATAGATTCACCCTTAAACTTTGATCGTTAGGTCCTTGCTGCATCTTGTTTCTCACACCAAGCATGATTCATGTTGGATTAGAGTAACCATCGACCATGACATAAAATCTAGGACACCTTAGGGTGTAATACCAAAAACTTCCTAAACTGTGTGAACATTGAGCCTTGCCAAAACAAGGTACATAGGAAGCCTCCTTGAGTTTCAAGCCCAACACCTATTGGTCCCAACACCATTCATGTTGGTTCACCAACACCTCGCCTAAACTATAGAGACATTGATCCTTTCCAAGGAAATGAATGTAGGAAGCCTTATGGAGGTTCAAGCCCTACACCTATTGGTCTCATCCCCCTTTCAATAGGTTCACCAACACCTCTCTTGAACTACATGGACTTTGATCCTTGTATCCTAGACAAGGTATGTAGGAATCCTACCTGAGGATCAATCTCAAAACCTATTGGTCCCGACCCCCTTCACATCAATTCACTAAAACCTCTCCTGAACTACATGGACATTAATCCTTTCCAAGGAAAGGCACGTAAGAAGCCTCCTTGAGGTTCAATCCCAACACCTACTTGACCCAACCCCTTCAAGTCAGTTTGCCTTCATCTTGGATGATGTTAAACTATATCCACCATTATGAACTACATGTAATATGATCCTTTCCAAGGTAAGGTATGTAGGAAGCCTCCATAAAGTTCAATCCCAACACCTATTTGACCCGACCCCCTCACATCAGTTCTCCTTCAACTTGCATGGAATTAAACTATATCCACCATTCTATACTATGTGGGCTTTGATCATTTCCAAGTACAGGTACGTAGGAAGCCTCATATAGGTTCAATCCCAAAATTCATATATCCCAACCACTTCATTCATTCCACCCCCATCATGCATGATGTTAAACTATACGCCCCTTTTATTCTCACAACACACTAAACTATCCCCCAATCGATGGTAAGATGTTGTTTCTTTAGAGACCCGAAGCTTGACGTACATGGACATTACATTACTTTTGCATAATACTTAATACATAACAAAAACCAGACACACAAGGATCGTAATAGTTTAGTGTATTTGGAAACTTAGAATATAAACTTCTAATCATGTTGAAAGATATTCAACAACTCCCATAACGATCTTCCCCTTTTTGTTTCCTTACCTAAAACCTTTCTTTATTTCCTGGGGAAAATAAAACATAAAAAGGGTGATCTCAAATGATCAGTAAGGGAAAACATAGAGAACATAAAACAATCCATAATCATTGGAAAGCAAAAACTTGAACATGAAAATTAACCATCAAAATCTTGAGCAAAGACATAAATCATGGAAGTATGTAAGGCATATATCATAATGGAACATCAACCATGATAAAATATAATGGGAATAAAACATGTAATTGTGGCAACCATTCATCACATGTCATGATTTTTATAGTAGGCAAGGCATTGCTGCCAAGACCATCTTAGTGGACAAAGTCCCTTTCTGAATCGAGTTCACTCCTCGTTTCAGTCCTGTAACACTGAACCGGATTAACTTACCATTCCAGCCATGTATATCTCATGAGATATAAATCTTTACCCAATGCATTGGAGGGAGATATAGGTCCCACCCATCTCATAATGGAATCATTCTTACTTGTTCCACAAAATAAACATAAAACATTCATCATAACCCAAAGAATAAAATGGGTTTCATAAACACCATCCCATCATCACATAATCCATATAAAAGAAATAGATATCATTTCATAATAAGAAAAGTGAAACCATGTAAATCATAGGGACATTATACTTGAAACATACATATATTAAATAATGTCATCTTAGATGGAAAAATGGTTTGATAAAACACTTGAAATGAATTCTTGAGGAAAATATCCTTTCTTCTTCAAAATCATTTTCTTTTCACAACATTTCATGCAAATTTTTTTTTTTTAAAATAGTCATGAAATCTTTCGGAGGAAGTTTTATGAAAATAAGGCTTTATAAAACCGTAAAAACCCATTTGTGCCGTATAAGTTATAAAACATTCTTCTTGTACTTTTGCCGGAAAAGTAAAAAAAGTACCTCATAAAAGTAAGATTCCATACATACCATGTAGTAAAAGTAAAAAAATGGGTAAAAAGGACATTAAACATGCATGAAAACATATCTAGAAAACCTGGACATGGATGATAACAATATCCCTAGTAAATACTTACGAATAAACAATCTCGAATAAGAACGAGAGTGGAAATATTATCCCTTACCTTAGGTTCGATATGCTTTGTATGGATCCGAACCTCCTGTATAAAGATTTAAATAATGTAATTGAATTATTACATAATCATATTCATTGTTATTATATCATATATGTTTCACTTATGACTTTATATTACCCGTTATTTTGTAAATCCTATGTAAAAGCAGCGTTTTCGGTAAAATCATTTCATTTATCATATGTGTTTCGACTTGTCGTTCATGATATTATTACTTATATCCTAATTTAAATAATTCCAAAATGTAAAAAATGATTTATATATAATATATATTAATCATATACATATATATTATAGATCGATAAAAGGAATGAAATACACCGTTCATGGAGATGGTAGGCCGTACGTACGCATGAACGCTGTTTTCGTTTCTTTATTGAATTGAATGAAATTAAATAGATGACATACATACATATATATATATATATCCAATAGAATTATTATGTCAAATATTTCATTATTATTCATTATATATATTTTATAATCATTCTTGAATGGTTAATCATAGAGAATGAATTTCATCGCGTTCGTGGAGACGGTAGTCCGTACGCACGCACGGGCGATGATATCATTCCCATGATCGTGGAATTGTATTAAAGTGTATGTATACTATTTCAGAATCAATATCACATTAAAATAATCATATATAGTCATTATTTAGCCCATTATACCCATCCAGGTAAGGTGGTGGTGAAAAATAGATTACACCACAGTGTGGAGACGGTATTCCGTACGTACGCACGAGCGGTGATTTATTTTTCCGTAGGATGGATAGATGGTGAAATAGGGTTGTTTCATACATATAATAACATATCAGTATATGAGTGATACTGATTTTATTACTTCATAATGAAACAACTAAATAAGAAGAAGTAGAAGAAGAAATAAAGTTGAAAGAATCAGTAACGGACATTACCTCTTCTTTGAAGCGCCTCTTTGAGTCCTCCTCTTAGGGCACTAAAATCGGTCTTTGAAGAAGACCATGACTTCTAGGATGTTTCTAGGGAAGCGGGGAAGTGAAATGGGGAGAGTTTGTTCGAGCTTCAATGCTCAAAATGGTGTGAGGAAGAGAGGTAGGAGGTTCCCTTTTATAAGGGAAGAGAGGGGCACCATTGGAAATATAAGAAATATTAGTTTATATTAAATCCCATCCCCACTTAAAAACCTCCAAAAATGACTCATATTGGAATATTAGATGGGATAGGGTTTTAATATCATCAACCAGGAAAATTTAGACATGTTAGGACTTTATTTTAAACATTATCAACTTGATTTGTCCTTATTTAATCAATTTAATTTTATTTGTGGTAATAACATTCTAAATTTCAAGTTATAACAAATAATTTATTATTTGTTGTAAATTGTCCATAATTGGATACTTTATAACATTTTAGACCATATAAATTTAAATTTATAATATGTAAATATTTTTGTGATTTTTAAACGATTTTATAATATTTTATTTTTATAAAATAACAATAGTGTCAATTTTGACACTATTAATTTATTTGAATTTAAATAAAATATATACAGAAGATATGTTCTAAATAAAACCTTTAATAGATTCATAAAAGGTCACATGTATCTATAAAATTAGTGGAGCACATTAAATAGTTCATATAATATTTATTTTATTATTTTTAAACCATTTATTTGGTTTGTCTCTTAATAAAATAATTTATACAAAATTATTGTATAACTATTTAATATAATTATTTTTTGCATAAAAAGTAAAAAAAAAAATCCTATGATGAAGTTAAATCTATTAATTTTCAAAATAATACTTTTACGCGAATTTATCATCATAAAATCACAATATTTAAATTGTTATATTTATTAAATTTTGAAGGTGACAACTTTGGCATCATTTAAAATAAAATAATATAAGTGTCATAATTGCTTTTATAAGGCTCCAAATGGTCATATATTAGACAATTGGATGATTATGGGTTAACTTTACATGAATAATAAGTTTTTTTAGGGTTTTATGCCTTTTATGGTCACTATTAGATTAATAAAAACTATATTACTTATTTTTCACTAGTTAAACAATTTCTGCATCACTATTGTATCACAATTAATGATAATTATTTAATCCCTAAAAATTATAAATAAATTCATATGATGTAGATAATTTTATTATATTTCTGGATACTATTCATGTTCAAAGTTTCATGAAGTTTATCACTAAATTAAAATTAATATACTTATAAGATTTAAGAGAGTGACATGTTGTCACTTTCTTTGTTTTTAATATCAATTAAATTATTTTTATTGTAAAAAGTCCATAAAATGAATCTCATCCGACCCTTAGGTGATATGGGTCGACTTTTTTCCACCCAATAGAATTTTTTAGCTGTTAGGGTAATTTTATAATCTTATATTTACCCTTAATTACTCGATTTACCTGTAACTATGGTAAATAAAATTTACCGTAGTTAGTATTCATGATGGCCAAAAATAAAAAGTACCTCATTAACATTATTTGGACCCACTGATTCTAAATATGTAATCCATTTTTCTAAATTCAATACAAAAAAGTTCCAGAAATTAAACTAAAATTAATCCAGTTGTCGAAAGAAAAAGGGTTTTTGATTAAAACATTGCAAAAGATTGAATTGATTTAACCTACGAATTCAAGGTAATATCAATCCTAATGACATACATTATATTAAATAGTAAAAATATATTCTATTTATACTTTAAAACCATTCAATATTATAATTTAAACATATAAATTATTAAGATGAAAAAATTTGTTTTTAATTAAAATATAGCGTGTTTTTACTATTCATTAAAATATGAAAGTTATCAGAAAAATATCAAAACATTATCCAAATTCAATTTTTATATCCTGAATCCAAGGAAAAACTGCATTTTTTTAAAAATATTTTTTTACCTGAAAATTTTATTTTGTTCTCATACCATGTTCTAGAAAATATGTAAGATGAATAATAATGTTATAAAATTCAAAATGTTGTTAATACTATTCATAACGGCTAGTCCATAATAATATTATAGCAATATATCATTGTTTTGTGAAACCTGGTATTGCGTACTACACACGCTATCGAGGAAGGTCTCAATTGCGTGTAATGAAAGCCAAGTTAGGGTTGTGTGTAGTGAAAGACAACTTTGTTGTTGCGTATAACAAAATACAACCATATTTCATTTATACATTGAATATGCATATATATATACCCATACACACTCAATGTTTCATAGAATAACAACTATCAAACAAACTTGAAATTGTGTGTAACACGATCCAAGAATAATGTTGTGTATACTGCAAGCTAATACGGTGTTGCGTATAGCGCAAGATAATCTTGGTGTATCGTACAACAAAAGATATAAAAGAAACTGAAAAGAATATATCTTATAAAATCTAGGGTTATTACAGTTTCCCCCAATCGATGATAAGCCATTATGTCTCCCAGTCAATGGTAAACCATTGTGTCCCCCAGTTGATGATAAACCTTTGTATCCCAAAACTGACAGTAATCCATTGTACCCCAACCGATGGTAAGTCATTGTCAGGCCCACAAGACGATAAGCCATTGTATGATTAACTACATGGGTTTGATCCTTGTCTCCTAGATAGGGTACGTAGGAATACTCTCAAAGGCTCAACCCCAAACACTAGTAAAATTTGATGCCCTGACCCTCTATTGGGACACACATCTTTGGTCTGTTCCAGTGGAGTCAGACATACCTGGGATGCTAACCATGCATAATCCCCTATTTTTTGTCAGATCATTGTCCTCTACGCACACCCTGATTTCATTCCCAATACCGAAATACATGGAATTTGATTCCCTAACACACGGATATGTATGAATCCTATCTAAGGATCAAGCCTAACACTCCCATAATCTTCACATCATTTCCGTCTGATTCCACCTCCACATCATTCATCTCTCCATCATCCATCATGATTTGTACAAGGGCTGTCAAATCTCGAGGGGGGGGGGGGGGTCACACCATTCACCTGAGAAACTAACCATGCATATTCCCACACAATATATAATTATTAAACCAAGAGTCTCCCTCAAGTGATGGGCCTCTATCTATACATAAGAACCAACATGTATTCGGGTTGTTGTCCTTTGTGTACACCACGATTCATCACCCCTTTGAACTAAGTGGGTTTTGATCCCTATCGTCTACACTGGGAATATAGGAAACCATCAAGAGGTTCAATCCCAGCCAATGGTTATCTTTTGTGTCCACCCATTCTGGGGTGAAATCTTTCTAATATGCCCTCTTTGGTGTCCAGATCATCCTTCATGGTGTGAAATATTCCCTTTCCGAAACACACCACCCTGAGTCTACTCTCATTATGAATGTTGACCTATCCATATAGTGTTCCCCATTTGGGTGTGCACTCTTTCTGATCGTCCCTCAGTAGTGTCCAAATCATCCTTCATGGCATGAGATCTTCCCTTTATGGAACACACCACCAAGGGTCTACCCTCATTTAGAATTATAACCTATTGATCTAGTGCTTCCCATTTTGGGGTGCACTCCTTTTGATCCACCTTTTTTTGTTTCTAGTTCATCCATCATGGTGTGATATCTTCCCTCTATAGGACACACCACCTCAGATGCATCCACAATGGGTGTTATGATCTATTCATCTGGTAAACCTTCTAGGTGTTCCCTCATAGGGAAGTACCAATTTGATCTGTCTATATGGTACTTTCTGATCACTCTCAAAACATCACCACAAGACATTAAACTCGTGGCCTACATAATGTTAAACATGATATTCCTGAGGAAAAATTATAATACACACCTTTTTCATAACCATCTTTGCAAGGTTTTAAACTCGTGAAATACCCCATGTTAAGCATGGGAAGCTGTGGAAAACCTGAGAGACATTCCACTGGCATATGATACCTCATGATCGATGTGGGATGCCTCAGTTTCTATGCCCTTGAGATTCTTCTTAATGAGGAAGAATATAGGTTCCCCAATGTCCACACATCCAAATATTCCCCAACATCTATGGAGTTTCCATCTACTCTGACCGAAGGTTGCTACCATGTCAAGACCCCATGAAATGTCTTGACAGAAGCGGCGTAATTAACTAGAGTCCACAATGATATGTCATCAGGAATGAGATTCATGAACCATGACTTAATCTATGATGGATTCGCAGACTAGGTAATGAGTTTCGAGTAGGAACCCAAAAAAGTAGAGACCGACATCCCATCGTCCCATTTCGATCAAGGAGAAAACATCTCTGGACAAGCGACAGATTCCACCCACCTTTGGAAAGTGGGAATGCTGGGAAACAATATGAACATCCTTGATAGATGGATGTGTGCCCTGTCAAAAGCGTCAGAAATAGAAATAGTGAACCTGACATGAATCTCTTCTCCTTCAATAGTGAGTAGACCAAATATATTGGGAAAATTGAGGCATCACCCTTGTGAATCCCCTCTCCTTCATCTGTTAGAGGATGAGTACCATCAGGTGTGTGAAGACTATGGTCCATCGGCTCCTCACCGAATCCTTCGCCATAAGAGGGTGCACGGGGGGAATCCGCCCCCGACTCCATCAACTCCTCGCTGACCACGCCGCCTTAATTGGTCGCGCAAGGGGCATCCTCCCCCGGAATCCATTGGCTCCTCGCTGACCCCTCCACCTTAAGAGGATGCGTAGAGGGAAATCCTCCATTGACTTCATTGGCTCCTTGCTAACTCTACTTCCATAAGAGGCCATGCAAGGGGCATACTCCCCCAACACCATCGACTCCTTACTGACCTCGCGGCCTTAAGAGGCCACGTAGGGAGAATCTTCCCGAACTCCATCAGCTCCTCGCTGACCCTGCCACCTTAAGAGGCGGTGTAGGGGGAATCTGCCTTCGACTCCATTGGCTCTTTGTTGACCTTGCCGCCTTAATAGGCCGCATAGGGGGGCATCTACCCACCAAATCCATCATCTCTTCACTAACCCCGCCACATTATGAGGTCGGGAAGGGGGCATCCACCCCTGACTCTTTCAGTTCCTCACCTACACTGCCACCTTAAGAGGTCGAGCAGGGGGCATACACCCTGGCTCCATCGGCTCCTCACCAAAACCACCCCCTTAAGTGGCCACACAGGGGGCATCCACCCCGACTTCATCGACTCCATGCCGACTATTCCTCCTTAGAGGCTGCACAAGGGAAATGTTCCCCCGACTCCATAGGCTCATAGCAGAAACTGCCGCATTTAGAGGCCATAGAAGGGGAATCCTCCATCTGACACCATTGGCTCCTCGCCAACCCAGCCACCTTATAAGGTGGTCTGTGGGGCATCTGCCCCCAACTCCATCAGCTCCTTGCTGACCCTGCTACCATAAGAGAACACATAGTGGATATCCGCCCCTCGACTCCATCAGATCCTCACCAACACCACCGCCTTAAGTGGTCATTTAGGGGGAATCTTCCACCGACACCATTTCCCCATTTGCACTGAAACTCCAAGCTTCCAATATTTCCCAGCTCCATCGCCCCCATTATAAAAATGATCTAGGCTTCCACGCCTTCCAAGCTCCATTGACACCATCATACTGACACTCCATGCATCCAAACATTATGGACTCCATCGCCCCCATCATACCGATGCTCCATGATTCCAATCCCTCATAACCCCATCACCCTTTTCGTAATAATGATCTAGGCTTCCACACCTTACGTGCTCCATCGCCCCCGTCATACTGAAGCTTCTGGCTTCCCCACATACTGGGCTCTGTCGCCCTTGTTGTACCAACACTCTAGGATACCATGCCTCCTGGGCTCCATCTCCAACATCGTACCGATGATCCCTGATTCCATGACTTCTGGGCTCCATCACCCCCATCGTAATGATGATCTAGGCTACCACACATTTTGAGCTCCATCTCCCTATCGTACTGATGGTCGAGGCTTCCACGCCTTCTGGGCTTCGACACCCCCATCATACCGACGATCCAAGCTTCCAAGACTTCCAGGCTACATCACCCCATCATACCGAAATCCAGGCTTCAATGCCTTCTGTGCTCCTTCTTCGTCATCGTACAAAAGATCAAGTCTTCCACACCTTCTGGGATCTATCGCCCCCTTCGTACCAATGCTCAAGGCTTTCACACCTTCTGGGCTCCAAATCCACCATTGTACCGATTCTCTAAGATTCCATGCCTTTCGGGATCCATCACCCCATCGTACCGACATCCAGGCTTCCATGCTTTCAAGCTCCAACACCACTGTCATACCGACGCTCCAGGCCTCCACACCGTCTGGGATCCATCGTCCCAATCGTACCGATGCTCCAGGATTCAACGCCTTTCAGGCTCCGTCACCCCTGTCATACCGACGCTCTAGGATTCTATGCCTTTTGAGCTCTATCTCTCTAATCGTACCGATGTTCTAGTATTCCACACCTTCAATCCTCCATTTTCCAAGTCATACCGACGATCCAAGATTCCATGATTTCTAAGCTCCTTCACCCCCATCGTACCGACGCATCAGGCTTCCATGCCTTATAAGATCCATCGTGCACATCATACCGATTCTCCAAGATTCAATGGATTTCAGGCTCCATTTCAACCATTGTAATGAAGCTCTAGGCTTCCACACCTTTTGGGATCCATTGCCACATCATATCGATGTCCATGCTTCCATGCCTTCTGGGCTCCATCACCCTCGTCATACTGACACTCTAGGCTTCCACCCCTTCTAGGCTCCATCACCTCCTCATACCAATGCTCCAGGCTTCCACACCTTCCAAGCTCTATCACCCCATCAAACTGATGTCCAGGGTTCCATGCCTTCTGGGCTCCATCACCCAGTCATACCGATGTCCTTTCTTCCACAGCTTCCACGCTCCATCGCCCCGTCATACTAATGATCCAGGATCCCATGCCTTCCGGTCTCCGTCGCCCCCATAGTAATGATGCTCCAAGCTTCTACACCTTATAGGCTCCATCAGTCCCATTATACTAACACTCCAGGCTTCCACACCTACTAGGACTTATCACCCCTCCAGATTGAGGGCATGTTGTCATCCCTACCACCCTTATGACACTCTATTCCATCCCATATACTACATTTTTTATACCGTATATGTCCTCCCTATGGCCTCAAAACCACCTTATGGAATGCCGACCATATGATTTCCGAGTTTAGGCATGGAGAGCATCCATGCAGGCGTTGGGGGAATTTTTGTGTAATCCCATCGTATGGATTCCCCCTAATCCCAAACCACCAGAATGGGTTAGAGATGATCTTACCTCTATCGACACAATCCTTGTGATTCCACATTTTAGTTTCACGATGTTATACTATATAATGACCATCATTTTGGTCATAGGACATTAAACTACGAGACAACATCTTGGACACATGACGAAAAACTATACATCATTTGGGTAAAATCTACGCGGCCTAAAACAACAGCAACCATGGTCAAAGTTATGTGTCCTTAAACACCAGTCATCAATCGTCCTATCTATATGATGTTAAACTATGCACCAGGTCCAAATTATATTACCTTAAACTGAGAACCTTTGTTCAAAGAAATAAAACCTCAAACTATCTGCAACACCAGGCCCAGTTACTCTGAGTCCAGTAGCGTCTTCACACAGACATGAACTGACGTGATGTGGTGTAGAACCCTGAGTTTTGGACTCCAAATGGACATAATCCCAATACATCTTCATGCTTTGTATAATCCCTTTATTTTGATACAAACCTTCTTCCATGTCTGATGGGACCCCTAACAGTATTGATTCTCAGCCTATGGATCACCTACTGTCCTAGGACAATGCCCTAGAAGGCTTAAGACGACATTTTGTGATAGGAATTGTGTTTCAAACATTGTCAGTGGTCGACCCTCATTTCTCTATCCTAATCCCTATTAACACAACATGGATGTTTTGATTATAAGTCATTCGAAAACTATCCTCCACCTTTAAGCCAACATCATTATGATCCATATACCAAATTATATTATTCAACCTTTTCTACCTCTCCATGATTAGGTGGATATCCAATATTCTTTGTGTTTCTATTCTAATCATATTTTCACGTTGAGTTAGAGGGCCAGTACTATTGAGATATTCCCAACTGGACATCTCCATTCAGTTTTCTATGTGCTTCTATGTGTCAGGGAAATCCCATCATTACTCCTTGTTACCCAAACTGAGCATGAGTCACGTGGGCTTAGTAGTTTTTGTAATATGGGTACTGATATTGTGGAGTGACACAAACATATTCGTCCCACATGACATTAAACTACATTATTTTCGTGCATGACATTAAGATATTCATCTTCATCAGTCATGAAGTTAATCTAAATTATTGTCATGCATGACATTAAACTGCTCCTCTTTGTCCTACATGATGTGAAACTGCAATATCATCTTGCACAACATTAAACTTATCATCTTCATCCATCATGATGTTAAATTGATCATTATGTTCTAGCTTGAAATTAATCTACTCATCTATGTCCATCATGACATAAAATTAGTCATTGTTGTCCTTCATGACTTTAAACATCCCATCTTCATCCCACTAGATGTTAAACTGCATTATTTTCCTACATGATATTAAATTTCTCATATTCATAATTCATGATGTTAAACTCCTCATTATCATCCTGCATGACATTAAACGGATCATATTCATCCCATATGATGTTAAACAATATATTTTCCCGCATGACCTTAAAATGTCCCATCCTCACAGCACGATGTCAAACAACATGATCTGTCCTGGCTGATGGACATAAAACGACCCAAAAATCATCCCACATGAAAATAAATTCTAAATTGGTCAAAGATCTATGACCATAAACTAACAGCACCCTTTTCCTCATCGTACGATGATAAATTTCATATTTTGTCCTTCAGTATGGGAGGTAAGACAACTTAGTACTCATCCTACGTGACAATAAATCACCTACTGGTTGTGACGTTCCATCCCTGGACTAGCATCAGATACCTCGGCCTTTCCAGGCCCCTATCCCATGTTCTCACCTAGTATTGTGTGGTGTGGTGTGGACTCTTTGTCCACATTCATGTCGGGATATTTTTTCCACGCCAAATTCGTCCCCTTCAAAGCCCCTCCATCAATCTTCCTTTTTTACAAGATGTTAAACTCCACAGGTCCCACCACGCTTCACATGTCCCGTCATTTGGGTTTCTATCATCATTCACATCTGAAAGGACCGCCAAATGGTTTGAATGCTTATCTACAAGGCTATCCTACCGTATATATCCAACCTCCTTGACAATTTTGGATGAAAATTTGATATAAATACCATGTTACGAATATGGTCAATGGTTTATTCTCAAATTCTTTTCCCCCATCCCTGGTCACACAATATAGATACTGTGTTGTGAACATGGTGAGCAGTTATCCGTGATCATTGTTTCCATTTTGTTCCCTCCCACATAATATGCACGGTGATTCACCCCTTTTACCCATTTATCCCACACACATGACATAAAACTGGGCATCTACGGTTCGAGACCTATGACCATATAATAAAATCCCCATCATCCCCACCGTAAGACGTTAAACAGCGAACTGGTTGGGACTTCCCATCATAGATTCCTCAACTTTTTCAGCCCTCTAGGCCAAGTTCTCATTTGGGATTGTACGGTGTGGTATGATCTTATGTCCTCATTCACCTTAGGTTACATCTCATTCCATACACATCCCTCATTGAGATACCTTTCCCCTATCTGTGTGCTTTCCCCATGACGTAAAACCACACAACATTCTCCAGAACTATGTGTGTCTAGATTCCCATCCTTATGGTCTAAATTGGACTGCCCAAACATTTAGACTTCAGGTCCGGCCCCATTTCATTGAATCCTACTTATCTTCCTGGACCCCTGGCCTACATTCTTCTAGGAGAGGGGTATGCGGTGTAGAGCCAGATTGTTTCCTGATTCAGCTATGGGTCTATAACAACCATGCCACATACCTCTTTCCCTGGAGAGATCATTTTCCCCCTGTTCCACATTTCTCTTTTCATGTCGGATGCTCTTAAGTTGGGCCCCTCGACCCACTATGGAAATTAACCAATGTTCCCAAGATCACTCTGGCTCAACACCTAGAGTGTTGGATCCTACATGGACATGTTATATCCCATCCTCAGGCTTTATGTCCCCCTTAATTTGGGTTTTCATCGTCTTTGACATCAAAAAAGAACCCCGAATGATAGTGATGTTCAGCCTAATGGATGTCCTATCATTTGGGGCCAACATCCTTGAGGATATCGAATGAAAAATTGATACAGGTCCCATGTTGCGAATATGTTCAGCGGTCAACACTCAATTGTTGTCCACATTTCAGGTCACTTGATATGGATGCTATGTTTTGAACACAGTCAACATTTATCCTTCATCATCACACCACTCCATCAAGACCTAAATGTTGGTTTCATAATTTACATCATTTCCCACTCAATCATGTCCAGGATGAATTTTGTAACTGTTGGTAATGTCCCCCAGTGCACATTGGAAAATTAGGAGGACAAGTCATGGTGAGGCATTATTTGGGGCTCCGCACCAATTTCCCCTTTTTGTGTATTCCATGTGTTGCAATGACCTTCTCCAACCTTATTTCCCTCATCGAGTGTATCTCCATGGGATTATGGATTTGGTCGAAGTTTTCACCCATTTATAAGAGTATATATTTTCTACAGTCTAGCTTCTAAGACCTTAAAATGATGATCTATTCACATCATTTCCACAAGATGTAAAATTGCACAACACACCCAGAACTACGTACTACTTGATTCCCATCCTCATGGGATACATAGGAACACACGGGTATCTTGTCTTTGGGTCCAGATTTAGTTACAATAATTACCTCTTATGTTTGGCCATTTGGCCCTAAATTTCATAGGATTTTGTGGTGTGGCATGTATGGTCCCCTTTTCCTCATTCATGTCAGGATTTCAATAGAATCACCACGTACTCTCATTGTAGGATCAAGTCGCGCATGCCTTTTGTCCCGCATGATGTTAAACTAGACTTTTAGAGCTATGTATGGCTTGATTTCCATCATCATGGGGTACGTAGGAACTCTCGAGAACTTTCCCTCGGGGCCAAAAAACATTCACTTTTAGTCCCTCAGCCTAAAAACTCCCCAGGGATCATGTGGTGATAATGACTCCTACTGTCCTCATTCACATCAAGTTTAATAATTACTGAACCACATGTCTCCCTCCCTCGTTTCCCTCTATGTTCTATGCTCTAAGACCCTTAAAACTAATATCTCTCTGCAACCATGTTGTATGACGTCAAACTGCACGACATCTTCTAGAACGTTTTGTGGCTTGATTCCCATCCTCATGGGATATGTAGGAACACCTGGATAATCTATTTGTGGGTCTAGCCCTAGGAATTTTAAATCCTTCCCCCTTTTTTTGGCCACTTAGCCCGAAATATTTAGGGAAAATGTGGTGTGGCGAGTACCTCTTGGGTTCTCATACACATCAGGTTTTGCATCAGCCAAACCATGTGCATCCTTTGTCTATTCTCAACCTGGTTTGAGTTCTATGACCCTAAACTAAAATCTCCCTATGGGAACTACGCGTCTTGTTTGGCTACATCGCAACCCTATGCACAATCCATCAAATTGATCTCCCCCTTAATGGTCCACTCTACAATCTTAAGCTAGGAGCATGTGACCCCAGGACCATTTTCCTGAGAAAGGGATATGGTGTCCTCTATCTGACACCTCTCATTGGAGTACTCAAATACGGCATGGAAAAGATCCCAAGGTGTGGAATTTTCATATAAACATCCCATTGATTCATATTTCCATGATTCATGAGCCCTTTATTTGGATCCCTATACTCTTCCACGTCTAAAAGGGACCCCCTTTATGTCCTGGTCTCATGCCACAATGGATTACCTACCCTCTTGGGACAACGCCCTGGAAGAACTTATACGACATTTGGGACATGTCCCATTTTCCGAACATGGTCAGAGGTCGACCCTCATTTAATTGTCCCCATTCTAGGATAATGTGAAACAAATACTATATTTCTGACGTCATTAGAAGTTATCCTACATCGTCACACCACTACAATTGTGATCCAGATATCGATCATCATGATTCACATCTTTCCACTCCATTAACTCCAAGTAAAATTTCAATATACTCAGCATTACCAATTCGTGCGTCTAGGTGAATTAAGTCGTCAGGTCTGTGTAATTGGGATTTTATTCACCTAGGGTCATATATCTCCTAATGTCTGCCTCCTTGTACTAGGAAAATTCCACCACTACTCCTTGTTTCCCATATCGAGAACAACTTATGATGGTTTAGTGGTTTTGGTAGGATGTGTATTGGTGTAGCTGAACTACCAATTCTCATCATCCTACATAACATTAAATTGTACTCCCAGAACTACGTGTGGCTTGATTCCAGTCCTCATGGGATAGGTAGGAACTCCCAGACAACCGGTCTTGGTCTAGTTTTCACCTTGAGTCCCTCCCCCTTTTGATTCCTCAAAGATCGTGCGGTTTGGTGTGCACTGTTTATTTTCCTTATTCACATTGGTATATGCACCACACCAAGAATTTACATTCTATTTAACCACATCATCAACTTATGTCTTTAAACTATAACCCCTACCCTAAAAATGTTTAAGATTCCCCATGATAATTATGGGATGCGACAGCTTCCTCGCAAGAGTGGATTCCCTCTACCAACATTCGTATCTGACCACACAATGCCCAGAACTATGTATGACTTAATTCCCATCCTGATGGGATATGTAGGAATGCCTGACCGCTATCCTTTGGGCCCATCCTAACTCTCACTTTTGTTCCATTGACCTAAAAAACATCCTTTGAGGATATGTGGTGTGGTGCATACTTCTTATGTTCTCATTCACATTAGTTTTATAGCTACTGTGTCACATAGTCCTTTCATGGGATCCCCCCTTTCACTACCCGTCCTACCATATAAAGTCAAAATAAATGAGTCCACATGTCCTCGATGCATGACATTAAACTATAGATCTACCTAAAATAGGTTCAGGATGCCCCCTAATAATTATGGGATCCATCAGATCCCTCATCAGAGAGGATTTCCCTATTTTTGTTGGTCTCTGACCACACAGTGCTTCCAAAACAATGTTTGGATTGATTATCATCCTAATGGGATACGTAGTGATGCCCAGGCATTTCCCCTGGTCATTAACCAATTAGGACCCAATCATAGTCCACTCACTAGGACCTTAAACTAGGAGCCTACAGTCCATGTAAAATGACATTAAACTCTTAACCATTGTCCAGGCAGTATGACCAAAAACAATGTGTGCAACATCCTAGTCATATGACATTAAACTATTAAATTCATCACCAGCATCTGTATGATATAAAAATGCAGGGCATTCCAGGTCCTCTCCATTGAGTTCCTATCTGGAAAACTCTTGATACCTAATCAGACTGATGTGTCTACCTAATCGGTTTCCACCATAGTGGCATAATTTCGAGAGTGTTATACTCAATTCGAACGATCCATCACTCAACCCTTCAGCTTTTGTGTTCCCTTTATTTGTACCATCATCCTTTTTTCACATCAAAAGGATCCCCCTAATAGTATAGATGCTCAGTCTATGGATAACCAACTATCATGGGATAAATGTTCTGAAAGACAAATGGATGAAATTTTGAGTCAGGCCCTGTGTTTCAAACATGGTCAGCAGTTGGCCCTCATTTGTTACCCCCGTTTAACAAAAGCACAATAAGGATACATTGTTTTGAACATGGTCAATATTTATCCTTCTTTTTCACTCCTACCCTAAAGTGTTCTGAATTTTGGGTATCGTGATTCCTACTTTCCACTCACCTATTTTCGGATTAAGTCCAATTCCCCAAGCATTACCCCACTCATGCACTAGAGTACACTAGGTAAATAGTAATTTGACTATTCTGAGGGATTCATTCTCTAGTAATGCCTCCCTATTTCTTCCTTTAAATCATGGTCATCAATTTAGAGAGACCCAATCATTGGCTACAATCCCTCTTTTAGGATTCTCATAATGGCGATCGATGTCTCATTCTGATCCCATCACATATTACATTATTTAGAACTCTTGTATAAGTGAATGAACATCTATTATCTTTTTCCCTCTCCCAACATGGAACATGCAGGCTTTGAGTTTTGTTGGTGTATTTCCTCAAAGAGATCGAGATACAATGGACCACAATGCATGCGTTTTCCCTGGTCTTTTCCTCAGAATGTGGTCCACCAAGCCCTCCTCATTCTCATCAGACCCCATTCTTTCGGGGCATCTGTTGACACCAGAAAATGATTCCACACAATATTATAAATTCTTCTATACATGATCCAACATCATATCCCATTTCTCAAAATTCGATTTGATAGGTCGTAGGTCCCAAATGGAGTTATAGAATAAGAGTTATGGGCATTTGAAGTTGGGATGAAAAAATGGTTTGAGGAGAACATTCGTGAAGCTCCCTTCGTGATTGCGGGGTTGAGGGAACTTGACCGGAGCCTCTACGAGCACCACGATGGTCTATGATGTTTGACTCCATGATTACAAGAAACATGAGGGAACACCCTCTGGTTTTAGAGCGCGATTTCCTTCGTGATGTGACTTTCTCTTCATGACGCACATTTGTGCTCCGCCGCATGCTCCACCGACCTCCATCACCAATAAATACCTAGATCACCCCCTTCATAAGCATGGTTACGCCACCCCTTGGGTGGTCAATCTCCCATATTGTGGAGATCCTAAGCCCAATGATGTTATGACATTCGCAAAGGGCTATGTCCTTTGTTAATGAGGGAGCTCCTTTGGGTTTCTTGAGGCTTCGTGAGCTGCTTTTCACCCCATGACACTTTGCACTGTGAGCCTCTTTTCTCCATGAGCCGCTTTACTCCGCGATCCACTTTTCACAGAGAGTCACTTTGCTCAATGAGCCACTTTGATCTGCAAACCACTTTTCTCCATGATACCCTTTGATATACAAAAGCCTATGCTTTGCGAGACTCCATGATCTACAAGTAGCGTTTCTTCATGAAGCTGCTTCGCAAAACACCATGCTCTGTGAGCCCCTTTCCTCAGTGATACACTTTTCTCTCTGAGCCCCTATGCTCCGTGAGTCCATGATCTGTGAGCACATTTCCTTTGTGAATATCCTTCCTTCATTCCCACTTGTCCATACCACAAGGGTTGCACCCCCACACCCCCTCCCAGGATTAGTGTCGGTTCGGTCCCTTCGCTACTATCATTGACCACCTTGAAAAATGAAGATTCTCACCATGAACATTTCAGGTCGGGATGTCAGCATTTTACATTTCACCCTTATGCGCACCCACCTTCCACCTATGGAATACCATGATTTGAGATATACCGACACACACCATGAAACACCTTGAGTTGACATATTCCTCTATGTTTATTTCCTTTGTCGTGATTTGAGAGTCTCATCATCAATTCCCCGAGCACCTTGAGTTGAAACATTCTTCTTGAAGCTCTTCAAAACCCTACCACATGGATCAGAAGCCACGTTGAACCACAAAGGGCTACCATTGCATAAGTCCCAAAACCAGTAATTTCAAGGTTCCTTATTCATAACAGTCCTCTCTACATGACTATAAACTGTAGAACATATTATGTTCCAAGAATATTACACCTCTTTCTCTAAAAAAGATATGCCTTATTTGGCATGAATAAGATGTCAATAGTCTTATCTATATGACTATAAAATGTAGTAGTCCCTATATAAAAAATATATAATTCCATTTATTCTGAATAAGAGATGCCTTATGTGTCAATCATGAGAATCCAACTGTCCAAACTACATGATTTGAAACTATAGCATTCCCTATCATTAAATAATTGGATTCCTCTTGTTCAAAATAAGAGATTATTTATGTGATAATCATAACATGACTCATTCCATTATTACAGTGGCATAATTTCAAGAGAATTGGAAACCATTCGAGCATTCCATCACTCAACATCATGCTTCAGATGTCCTTTATTTGGATCTTTTTCCTCTTTCATGTCTGAGGGGACCCCCTAATGGCCTGGTCCCATGACGGATCAGCTCACCTACCATTTTGGGCCAATGTTCTGGAAGACATTAGATGACACTTCGAGTTAGGTCCTATATTTCGAACATGGTCAATAGTCGACCCTCATTTGTTTGTCCCTACTTCAGGCTAATAATATATGGATGTTCTTTTTCTAAAATGGTCAACAGTTATCCCCCATAGTCATGCCACCCAAACCACATTCGGAATTTCGGGCATGTGATTCAAACATTTCATCTCACTTTGTTTGGACTGATTCCAACACCCCTTTGTGTTATCCCTCATGTGCACATTCACATAAGTTTGGGTTTCATTTATAAACCTCAACCCATTAGTGGGTTGGGATGCCCTCATGTCCAGACATCAAGAAAAATTTATGGGCAATGTCGATGTGTATGCCCCATTCACCATTGTCACTCCTTAGTGGAACTTGTGCAGCTTCCCTCCGTAAGCCCCCTTCACCATTGCGACTCTATAGTGGCACATTGATAGCCTCCATGAATAATCCCCATTCACCATTTCCACTCCATATAGGTACCCATGCATTTTAAATGCATAAGCCCAATCCACCATTGTCACTCCATAGAGGCACCAGTTTATCCTCCATGCATAAGCTCTATTCACTACCCTTCATGGACGCACCCTTGTACCATGATCATCAGGTCCTTACTGACACTTATGTCTCACACTGAGCATGACTCACATTGACTTAGAGTATGCATCGACTATGAAATCTTCTCTGGGCCACCTTATCTTGAAAGACACAAACCATCATGAACTATGTGGACTTTACACCTTTCCAAAACAAGGTACGTAGTAATCCTCCATGAGGTTCATGCCCAACACCTATTGGTCCCGACCCCCTTCATTTCAGTTCACCAAAACCTCTCATTAACTATTTGGTCTTAGATCCTTACCAAGGAAAGGTACATAGGAAGCATTCCTGAGGTTCAAGCCCAACACCTATTGGTCCCGTCCCCCTTCTCATTGGTTCACCAACACCTCACCTAAACTATATGGACTTTGATCCCGGTATCCTAGAAAAGGTACGTAGGAAGTATCCTTGTGGTTAAAGCCCCACAATTATTGGTCCCAACCCCCTTCATGTTGGGTCACCACAACCTCTCATGATCTATGTGGACTTTGATCTCTTCCAAGGTAAGGTATGTTGGAAGACTCTCTCAGGTTCAAGCCCAACACCTACTTGACCCGACCCCTTCACGAAATATCTCCTTCATCTTGCATGAAGTTAAAATTTATCCACCATTATAAACTATGTGGAAATTTATCCTTACCAAGGAAAGGTATGTAGGTAGCCTCCCAGAGGTTCAATCCCAACACCTACTTGACTCGACCCATTCACGCCAGTTCCCATTCGTCTTGCATGAAGTTAAACTGCATACACTATTCCAAACAATGTGGACTTTGATCCTTTACAAGGAACGATACATAGGAAGCCTCCTTGAGGTTCAATCCCAACACCCATTGGTCCTGACCACTTCATGTCGATGCACCCCCCATACTACATGATGTTAAACTATACGCACCTATTTTTCCAGCATGACACTAAACCGTACCCCAATCGATGGTAAGTCATTATATACCCCAATCGACTGTAAACCATTGTGTCCCCTAGTTGATGGTAATCCATTGTGTCCCCTAGTCGATGGTATGCCTTTGTGTCCCCTAACCAATGTTAAGACATTGTACCCTAAATGACGATAAGTTGTTGTCTTCCCCACAAGACGGTAAGTCATTGTAAGGTGAACTATGTGGGTTGGATCCTTGTCTCCTAGAAAATTTATTTAGGAAGCTTCTCATAGTCTCAACCTAAAACACTGGTAAACATTGGTGTCCCCCCATATTGGGACCCACATCTCTGGTCCATCCAAGTGGCGTCAAACCAACCCAGGAAGCTTACCACACATAAACCCTAGTATATTGTCGGGTTGTTGTCTTCTATGCACACCCTAATTCTATTCCCTATACTGTACTACAAAGACTTTGATTCCCTACCACATGGATACGTTGGAAGCCTCTCTATTGTTCAAGACAAACACTACCATCCCATTCACGATGGTTACATATGATTCCCCCTCCACTTCAGTAAACACTCCATCATATATTTGGATTCTTACCCATGCTTCCACATCCAAGTGGTATCACTCTATTCACCTCGGTAGATGACCACACATAATCTCCACACAATCCCAAATCATTCAACCAAGAATGTCCCTATTGCGATGAGTTGCTATCAATGCTTAAGCCCCAACATGTATTTGGGGGTGTTGTCCTTTGTGTACACCCCAATTCATCACCCCTTCGAACAAAATGGGTTTTAATCCCTGTTGTACACACAAGGTACGTAGGAAACCTCTATAAGGTTCAATCCCAGTAAAAGGTAAACCTTTGTGTCCTCCCATTCCGGGGTGCACTCTTTCTGATCCACCCTCTATGCTCTCCATATTATCCTTCATAGTGTGACATATTCCCTTTTATGAAACACACCACCCTTGGTCTACTCTCATTGGCCATTCTGACCTATCCATCTGGAGTTCCCCAACTTGGGGTGCACTATTTCTAATCCGCCCTAAATGGTGTCCAGATCATCCTTTATGGTGTGGCATCTTCCCATTATAAAACACAAAACACTAGGCCTGCTCTCATTGGGAATTATGACCTATCCATATTGTGTTACCCATTTTGGGGTGCACTCTTTCTGATCCTCCCTCGGCGGTTTCTAGATTATCCTTCACAGTGTGATATCTTCCCTCAACGAGACACACCGCCTCATATTTGTTCTCATTGGGTGTTATAATCTATCCATCAAGTAAACTTTCTAGGTGTTCCCTCATAGGGATTTACCAATATGATCCATCTCTATGGGATGTTATTATCACTCTCATGACATGTTTGCAAGATGTTATACTCATGGCCTACCTCGGGTTAAACATGAGATGCCTAAGAAAAACCTCAGAATACACACCTTTGTCATAACCATCTCTGCAAGACATTAAAATCCCAACATACCCCAAGTTAAGAATGGGGAGCTAAGGAAATCCTTAGAGAAATGCTGATGGAATATGATACCTCGCGATAGATGTGGGATTCCTTGGGTTTTGTGCCCTTAAGATGCCCACTTATAGGGAATAATATGGGGTCCCCAATGTCCACGCATCCAAAGATTACCCAACATGCCTGATGTCATCATCTACACCGACCGAAGGTTTATACCATGTCAAGACCCCATGGAATGTCCTAACAGAAGTAAAGTAATTAACCGACATCCACAATGTTATGGAACTGTCAACTAGATTCACAAACCATGACTTAATCTATCTGGGAGACCTGGACTAGGTAACGAGTTCCAAGGAGGAATCCAAGGAAGGAGAGACTGAAACCCCATCATCCAATTTTGATGAAGGATCAAATGTTCCTTATCAATTGACAGATGTCGCCGGCCTTTGGAAGGAGAGAATGTGGGGCACCATCAGAACATCCTTGACAAATGGATGTGCGCCCCGGTGAAAGCGTCAGAAACAATAACCACTACTAGGATCAGGTAAACATTATATCGATGCTGTGTTAATTCTTCCTTTCAGTCCATTTAATGATTTATCATAGGATTTATTATAAAATATTTCAACCCCTTTTATGTTAACAATGATAATAGGTGAAACAAGGTTGGAAAATTCACAATAAAATTCCAAATATATCAAGAAACCCTCATGAAACTCAACATATCAAAGATAATCCTGGGATGATCCTATTAAATTATGGCCCTCGCCAATCCTAATTCCACATATACTCTTTCCTCATAGATAATATAACCCAATAAGTAAACATTATCAATGTTGAGGTGGAATTTTGTGAGAGTATCGTAAAAAGCTATTCTATATTAGTGTGCCCAAAACAATATCTAGAGATTTCTGATGACCATTTCGAGTATATGGGTAGATAAATATATCATTCAAGAAAACCAAAATGAAATATTATCAGTATAGTTAGAAAACCCAGTTCATCAAATCCATGATTTTTTTTTATTATTGTTATAAACTGAAATAAATTACCAAATACTTATAAATTTTTTATCTTCTTCTATGATTAGAAAAGGTTATATATAAATTCCTAACTTATAGATAATATTAGATAGACCTCAAATCGATTATTGAAAAGACTCGGGATCCTATGTGATTGTTGAAGAGATTTTCTATATGATACATAGGGCACATGTTCTCAATTGTATGATGGTAAAATTTTTGGTAATCCATTTAAAAACTATGGTATAAAAAAACATTCTTGAAAAAGGGACAAGTGAAACCCAATTTGGGGAACTAGGTATCCTAAAACATTTAATTATAAGGTTCTCTAACAATATTTTGAATTCATGAATTTAATTATGTTCCATCTTTTATAGTGGGATAGATACTAGTGAAACTGCTAGAACTATATCAATGTTAAACTCTACCTTTTTCATGAGAGGTAATCTAAAAATTAAACACGAAAAAAATTCTTGAAATAATACACTATAAGTGGAAACTTTTTTATACACAATCCTTGATTTTCAATAAAAAATACTAGAAATATTGGAAGAAACTCCTCCAAAACCCTAATTCTAAGGACTATCTAGAATATATTGGATATCACAATTTCTTTTATGAATCTAGATACTACCTTCAAGTAGTATTAAATTCACCCATTATTGATAAAAATTGATGAGGTAATAATAAGGCCCCAACCAATCCATCTTGATAATGATATCAAAAACTACGATCTCAATAATTTAGTGGTTAAATAAAAAAGGTTATCCACCTTTCACAAGGGAGAATTCATTAAATTGGTATATAATTTTCAATTTCACTCCAAATGGAGTATTGGGACAATTTTATTTACATAAATACTCAATCTCCAAGACAATACATTCAATAATTTCCATAGATATGTAATAATGTGAAACAAATTTATCGATAAAGAAGATACTAAAGTAGAGGTGACAAAAATCAATTCACAAACTATAGAAGAACCAAAACACTACTCTTTAGGTTTCAGATGTACTGCATGTATGAGGCCTGATTTTTGACCCAAATATTAAAACCTAACATCTTTAAGTCAGAGACCCAACAACCTCATCATCATGAAAATCACTATAAATCTATCTTCAAACCTAAAGAGGATCTACTGACCCTACTCCAGAATGTGTAGTCAGTGGAGATACTCTCTTAGTGTAAAATGGTGGAAATGTTCTAAAAAATCACTAATGTTTCCACATATTTTCTAAATCATTACACTCATAGGGTCACCATGAAATTGGGGATTCAATTAACCTGAAATCCCACACAAATAGAGAAACACATGGTTGATGGTGTTGATACAGTAGCTTCCACTTCCCTGAGGAGGACCCTCTATGTGATGCTTTATGCTAGTGGTAAAAGTTCAATATGATCTAGGTGTTTCACCTCTTAGCCACACCATCATCCTACCTTATATTACACATGGTTATGATTTCCTAGTTCACTATAATAGACATGATAGTTAGGAAAAATACATTAACTTGAGATAAAATGTTATACCTGAGACCATCCATAAATCTATTAACCATAGATAACTAGTCACCAAGAAGAATCCATGAGGACCGTTGAAGAACATGAAACTGAGATGCATAGTATATAATAGACATAGTGACATACATTAGTTGTGTAAATTCACTATCTCGATCAGCTCTCAAAGTCACAAGATATAAATAATCGTATAATGGAGTCTAGAAATACCATAAGACAACAACATGATGTTTATTGGGTTGATTAAAGGAATAACACCAATTTTTTGAGAATATATGAAGCATATATGTAGAAATATTAACAATAATTTCATAAGGTAAATTTAAATTTTCAAAATATTAATTGAAAATCCTCCATTCTTGTCTTAACAGCCTGGGTGACACCATCCCCCAAGAAATTCAGTAGATGAGGCCAATAGTACTATCATATGAACTCTAAAATTGAAGGGAAAGGTCATTGGGATCCCTATATATAGTTCACTAGATGCATGAAATCCACTTATAACTGGGAATTGATGCTTATATTAGGGATCAAATTTTGTTCCACAGGTAGAAGTATATGAGGTGATACTACTGAATCGGGGAAAACCACCTTTGCATCAGGGCCAGTTCCACCTTCTGGGAATTAGACATAAGGTTGTGGTGGCATGTCTCTACAAATGGAAAATAAACACATCAAACATGATTTGATAATTGAAAATATCATATATAACTTAATATGATATATATAAACCATTATACATAGTATTTAACTCCCCACATCCTAGTTCAAAATCTAATTCTAGGTAATAAATAAGATTATAATTATTCACAAGATACAATAGAATCTACCCACTACTAATGTCTGTTCATAGTCAAGGTCCCTATTTCATGATAGAGGTTCTGGTATATGAAGTTTTAATTCAGAAATATTTTGAAAATCACACTTTATGTTTTAATTTGATACTATATTTATCTATAACCATTTATTTTTACTTTTAGGAATCATGATGTATATATTTATCCATACCACAATCTAGTTAGATTTGATTCCATTCACAAGTTATAATTACCTATGCTTTTAAGTTACATTTTTCATGTTATGTAACTACAACCAACCATTACAATCAATATCAAAATGTAACTGGTCCTCATATAATGGTTATTTTATATGGATTACCATTCCTTGTTTATAAAATTACAAGGTTTATAAGTTAAAATTCAAAGCCATTTAATCTTAACAAACTAACTTTTCAATCAATGAATCCAATGGTTCATGGATGAAACATGTGATAGATGTTTGGTTAAGGTACCACCATCATTTTATTCATGAAATCACTAACTACATTGATTTGATTCATGTTATGTAACCCAATATATCATTCCCTATAAGATATGTTATCATATTTACAAATATAGAAATCATTGAACATACTATATGTTGAATGAAATTCACACAACCAAATAAATATATAATGGGATTTGTATGACATGTAAATCCCCATGTGCCTATAATTATGAATGATAAATACCTCCTTGGCATACTGGGACATGGGTAATATAGGTTCAATAAGAACAAGACTAAATTCCACAAATCCTGTTTTCCATCCATTAGGGAAATTCAAACAAATGTAATAGGAATAATCTAAACCAACCGGCCCAATCCTAGGTAATTTTAATTTCTCTTCTATGTGGATTAAATAATACTTTTCATAGTTTCATTACCAAATTCCAAATCATTCATATTGTCTTATATACAAAACTAAAAGAGTAAAAGAAATTTAAAAAAGGATCTGATACAACTTATTACATCCCAAACTCGGTTCCTTCTAAAATAAATGAACCCAAATGGTCATGTGGCCTCAATAACACCTCCTTGTACAGTAGAGGCTATTAGCTACCAGTGGGGGTCTATAATGATATAGTGGGGAGTTGGAAACATATTTTTCAATAGTAGTAGCACAACATTATAAAAAATGAATATATAGTGGAAGCATAATTATTAGGGAACAATGGATATCAACATCTAGAAAAACATAAATTATATAAATGGAACCCAAATTCATATACAAAATAATGCTTTCATGTATGTATTCTATACAAAAATTTGGAATACATGGGAATATGATCTTAGCAATATAAAAAATGAAATAAAAAATGAACAAAAAGAATAATATTTATCTCTAACAGAATCACAAGATTAATATCTATCCTCTACCCTCATACTTAATCCTAGAATAGATGATCAAGAATTCTAATATGGGTCCCTTTCTATGTCCCTAAAAACATCCATAATGCCTATCTGAGTACCAATTAATAGCATGAATAGGATGAGAGTATAAATTATTAGACCACCACCACCAGTGACTAATACTATCCTTCTAGTGAATAGATTTTGAGTATTCTTTTCACATAATTAATAGAGGGAGTAAATAAATAAACCACATTATTACATCTTCTTTATGGGACACCCATTTGATACAACCTACATCATTATAGTTGGAATGTCTCAAAACACGTGACATTATAACTCTATATATGATTTCAAGTATGTATAATAAAGGATGGGACCTAAGGAATATAGTCAAGGTATCCATGTAAAATGATCACAGAAGGGAATAATGATATTCCATAGTATTTGTGAATTTAGAAGTCATATATCAATCTAATATGTTGTACCCATAGAATATACCTTTATGGCATTTTACCCATGCCCTAAAAATATTTTCTTGGTGGTCTCTAAGCTAAGGAAAATATGATTCATATCATTTCATTTCATGTGGTTCCTAAATTGTCATGTACACACCTAATTCGTGGATTTTCATCACAACGTCAAACATCATTAAAGGAAAACAACACCACGTATAATAATACATACTATAAGAGGAAACATAATGTCTAATAATACATAACAAGGTGAGTACATTTCTCTAATAACCTCCCTTTTATGTATATGGTTAACCATGTTCAGTATTTAAACCCATGGATAAGTGTGTGAGTGGAATGACATGTCCAAAACCTTCCTAGTAAACAATGGGATACATCGTGTTTCATAATAATGATCAATTATCCCCAATGATAATGAAAATAATGGTCAAACATTATAATTATGAAATGGATGGGTGGAATGGGTATACAATTAAAAATCCATTTATCTAATTTGTCAATTTAATTTATAAGTTATAAGCCTATCCTACCTTATAAGGTGGTTTAATCACATAGCCACACATATGGTCCATGAACGGTATCACACTACATCACCTTATTCAATTTAAATGTCTCATTTATGATAGTGAATTAAAAAAATTGAAATAAGTTTTCAATGCCTGTAAAGGAATTACTTTTATATAAATTTTATACAACACAACAAAAGGGGGCACTTGAATATTAGTTGGAAACCTATAATGATAGATTTTTGTCTCAAGGAATAACCAACATTGGGCTTTAGAAATACATTGAGTTAATTCCACAGTTAATGGGTGGAACATAGAAGGTCTTGCACAGGGTGTAATGACACCTAATATATTCAATTTGAAAATTAGGGAAAATAATTAAAACACTAACCTTATATTTTTAGTGGACTCCACATTCAATATCGGCCTTATATCAATGCTAAAATGAGAGAAATCAGAGGAATAGAAAAAAGATATAATAATAGGGAATAGTATATTTCATAGATTTAACAATACATATAGTGAGATAAATGAAGAACATATATAAGTGGATTAATGGTCTTTAAAATAGTGATCCAATGTTATGTACAATGGTTGTTTATGAGTCCGAATAAAGGAGATATTCTAATTAATAGGAAGAAAGGGAGAATAGATAATGGAGAGGGGAGATACAATGATTATTGGGAATGAAATGAGTGGACACATTATTGAAAGAATATAGTGAATAATGCTCATTTCTCACTTTTTAAAGTGTAATGGTTTTGGTTGCATAAATAGAAAACAATGCACCAACTATTAACCAGCAGTATCCAAGTGGTACACCCCTCACATGGCATGGTGAATGGTTTTAAGAACCATGTGTAGCCACTGTGTTCTCACTGAACAAATGATATACGCCCTCATGTGGTTTGATAAACTGCACACAAACCATGTGTTTCTACTCTCTAACATGTCTACATATTTTTTTCATTGATATGCAACCTCCCTTATATGATCTTCTCTTAAAAAATGATTATTCCGTAAGAAATTGAGAATCAAATGGATTATTTAAGGGGATAACAATTATTATTTCTTACACACATAAATCAAAGAGAAATAACGTATTCACATACTGAACATTATCTTGAAGAATGGAACTTACACAGATGATGGGGATGTTTTTTCAGCATATATGATGACCAAGTAAAAATCTTTTTTATTGATCCCAATAATAATATTATAAGTGGTTATCTAAAAATTCATTATATTATTTTCTATTACATCTTCTATGTGGTTTATAATAAGGAATATTATGTCATATATTCCTTCCCTTAGAAAAAGGAGATATATATGGTGGTCTGGTCACTTAATGAAGAGAGTCCACCTATTCCAATTGATTTCCTAGGATTCTTTTCATTGGACCTCATGGGACTTTATTAATGTTTGTTTGGAATAAGTGGTCCTATAATACTACTATTGAGGGATTATCCCTCATGTTTCATGTTCTTCTACGCTTTTGTTGGTTCCAAAGGTGAAGGATCTGGATTCCCTACCGCAGTATATACCTATTTTCGTAGGCAATTTCCCGTATAATTTTTTTTCTTGTATTACCAAAAAAGCAATCCATGATTCTCCCTAGTAGGATATCACAAAATATATAAGGATTTTTCAAATGGAGTACAATCAAAGGTGCTATTGGTCTAGATTAAGAGATAATCAAGGATATCAACAAGAATATTATCATATATAATATATAAATTAAGATGGATATGTTCAAAACATATGAGGGACTTGAATGGAATTTTATTTTGAATGTTTTTATAAATATGTGCCTCTTCATATATATCTTACATCCTATTATTTATTTTATATACAAATGTATATCAACCCCTTTACGGTTAATGAATTTGAATATTTCAATACTCTTTGTGGTCTAAAGCAAGGTGATCAATTATCCCTCACTCTATTCATTCTCCCCCAATATTCACACTGCCAATACATCAAAAAATGTATCTTTTATGGGTATAATTTTCCCATGTCACAATATATATCACTTCTATGTAATTTCTTATATTATGTTTTTAGATGACACAATCATTTTTGTTAATCCTATAAAAAGATCCATTTGGGGTATTAAGGGTATTCTGGAAAAATATTGTAAGAGGAGTGGCAAAACATTTAATCATAAAAAGAGTATAATCTATATCTATAAAAAAGGTCCACACATGAGGGTGAGATTCCTTGATACATGCCTTGGAGTCCACATAGGTAATTCCTCGATGGATTATCTTGGTTCCCCGATCTCTCTGAGGAAACATAGAATACATCAGTTGGATAAAGATGTTGATAGAATCATTGGGCGTATCCAGAATTGAAAACAAAAACAGTAAATATACCTTGGATGGAGAATTTATCTAGTGAACCATGTCCTTTCCTCAATATACATTCATATTCATTCTACTATTAATTTTCCCAAATAATTCGTTTATATAATTGGGAATATTATGGTTTCATTCCTCTGGGACACTTAATTGGATGGTAAACATCACTTGGAATTCTTGGATACGGTTGAAAGTCCTTTGTATGATGGTGGTATCAAAATTAGATGTTTTCAAGATATAATGGAGGCCATTCATGTAATGATTTCATTGGAGGATACTAACGGGAAGACTCTCTGGGGTAAGAACATACAATATTAAAATTGAAAAAATGTACTCATTTATTCTCATGATTAAACCCCATTTAAATTACCTATGTAAACACATTCACTGGATTGTGGGAATGTGATAGATCTCATTAAAGTAACACAACAAGGTTGGAACCAAAATCACATTTCCTATATACCCTACTCTAAATATATCAACCTAGAAAGAAAGCAAAAAACCATAGTTCATTCAAGCTGTTCAAGATGAAGATCAACATGGATTTTTTGAGATTATTTTGTTCAAATTGAAACAGAAAAATGTGTCATCTTGGTATCGTCCTCGGGTGGTCTCTCAGTGAAATACTACCATAAAATTATGATGGTGTCTAATCACCAAAACACATATAGAGAAGATCGTTAGTTCAAGGAGTTAATGATGATGTTCAACATTCTGGTGTGTCGAGTTAGAAACAAAGTGCTTCCCACCATGGAGAAAATAAAAAACCTAGGAATTATTCTCACCTCCATATGCCACTATTATAGAGAACCATGAGTTGAAACCTTGAAGTACCTATTTATGAAGGAGAAGGGGAGAAAATTGTGTGGAAATATTTAAGTTATTTCATGGGGTTACGATTTCATGAGTTTTCATGATTTTTCATATTACATCGTGGGATTAAGGGTGCTAGGAATTTGGGACAAAAGTATAACGAAAGTGAGACCATAAAATTCATGAGATGCTGGTTCCTATGGGATGTGAGCACTGAAGCTCTGCACAATGGATCCCCATGTACTATAACATATCCAATTTTCAATATGAGGACCATTTTTTTGATTTGATCATTCATTGTAAGAGTTGTGATGGAGCCACATCACTTATACCACTCATGGAGTCACATTATACCTCTGACATGGTTTTTAGTATCAGGTAGGTGTGACGGGTACGATGGATTCACCATTAAGAAGGTCCATAATAAACAACGAAAGTTATTTTATCATTGGAGTAATGAGTGGTGGGGGTGTTTTCCATGATCCAAGGGGTTAAGTTATTTTTTTCTTTTAAATTTTTTTGGTTAGATTTGATTCCCTTCAAGATGAACCCCACACAATGCTTACAGTATTTCTCCTATATAGTTAGAGGAATACTTTTCTAATGGTTTTATAAACTAATTATCCTACTATCTATAATTATTTACATGGTGTTTGACCGATTACATAGTCTATTTCATACAAAATTTGTATATGCAAGGGGATTCTGAATAATCACATGGAAATTACACATACATGGAATAAAGGTAATTTAGTTACTGGTTTTCATAGTTCCATGGTGACATCTAGTCAGCGGATTTCATGTATAACTATATTGGGATCCTTGCCTCCTGGGGGAGTGAACCATGTTAGAGAATATTCCCTTGGACTTCCCTACTTCAGATCCTCATGACCCTTAATGTCCATATTTATGGTGGTTTTAATTCTTTGGTTATACCTACCACTTTTTTTATTTTAAAAAATAAAATTTTTCCACCTATATATATAACAAGAGCTTAATATGGAATTTAAAAAGATCTACATCTATTTTAATATACATGAAATTTCACAGACACTATAAATTATAGACAATAAAATTTAAAAATATACTATAGTGATTGATATACCAATTTCATTCAAATTTCATTAAAAAGTAAAATAATACTCAGTTAAAGAAGTTACCCATGATTACATGACATAAAATGACTCAAAAATATCCTCTCCAAACCTCCAATTATATATACTTGAAAAAGACCGATCATATAAGTTCAATTTCACTATACTATGATGAAATCTGACACAATACATAGGTTTATAAACCCCAAACTAATAGATATGAATGAAATAAAGAAAATAGGAATAAAAGGTAAGAATAGTAACTATTATTAGAAGGAAAACATTCTTAAACACTATGGTTATAATTTGTAGAAAGGGAGATAAGTAAGGATAATGGGGTGACATCCCTTAGCAAAGAAAAATACACCCTCCTCTATGACTAGTGGTCTTAATTTAAAACAATTATTTACCATTTTTCCCTAATCATTTTAAAAATAAATTTGGGCTCCTCAAGGTACCTAGTATACCCTCTATGTTGAACCAATGGCCACATCCGGATATCCCCTCCTCTGGATACCCCATATTTTACCTCTTAATAAACCATGTTGAACCAAATGGTATATATAGAAAACTAAAAAACCAAAAGAATCACATTGTGTACCTTATACACCTATATCTTGTATTTGATGGATGTAACTGCCTTTGATAGTTATAAGAAAATTATAGCACACTACTTGAACAATCAAAATTGTATTTGCGACCATGACTCATAATTAAAATATAGTTCAATTAAATACAAACCTAATAAAATTAAATCTAATTGTGAAATTTCATATTTATACTTTCTCTAGTTCTATTAGTATTCAGATCCTATATAACTCTAGTGGCCACTAAAAGTGTTTATGAATAAATTACCCCCTTACTAATTCTTATTCAATAGAGAACTCCTAATGCATATAACACAATCTATAATAATCTTTGTTATTTTTTTTCCTGCACATAATCCCAAGCATCCTACTAGTTAATGCGTGTGACTCTACACAGGAACCATAAAAAATTTCGAATAAATGGTTTCCTCTTTAATTGGACCATCCTATATGATAATTTTACCTTAAATAATGATTGTTAATCCTTTTCAAATCCATCATACTCTATAACATTAAAAAAGTTCTAATTAAAGCCATGCTACATCAACTACTTTTGAGAACTCAATATCCCACAAACCATGTAACTGACTAAGACCTCTGAATCCATGATTTTATCCCAACATCGATGAAACTTTTAATGTTCCTAATTTTTTTAAAAATATTCCATTTATTTAC
The DNA here is from genome assembly GCA_963277665.1 of Viscum album. Lineage (NCBI taxonomy): Eukaryota > Viridiplantae > Streptophyta > Magnoliopsida > Santalales > Viscaceae > Viscum > Viscum album. The sequence goes on along the minus strand of OY728123.1, from coordinate 1,872,580,757 downwards.
ATTTCTCATTTAAAATTATTTTAAACTAACTTGGAATTGTATCAAAACATCTATGAATCACCCAAACTCGTGATCTAATAAATAATATAAATTCCCACCTCATTATATAAGTCTATGTTTTATATCTGAGTAGTAATTATTTTCAAGACCTAGTCCCCACACTCACCCATTTTATGAAGCATACACTAGATAATCCCGTGGAATTATTATTTTAAAACTTATAACCATCATTGACAAATTGTACTAACTTTGAAAGATCATCATTGTTCAATAACCAAAACTGGTTAATTTCCTCAATTACTAAACAAATTGAATTTAATTAAATAAAATAACCACAACATAATAGAAAAAAGATTTTTATTGGTTCCATCAAGCATTCCACCCTCATTTTTCATCAACCTTTACCCAAAAAAACATTCATATGTAATTGATTTTGGTTCTATATGATCCACTATATTATTTCTCTTATCTCTAATTAATGAGTATCAACCTTTCAATAATCCACCAGTACATGGATACCGTAACTCAATTTTCATGTGATTCAAAACGATATTTCACCATCCCAGGTTCTTCACTTAGGGTTTCATGTCATCATAGTTATTTATAAAATCAAATCCTAATTTTAGGAATGATAAATCTATATATCCCTAAAGTTATAACATACCCATTAAAAAAAGTTACCTCACTTTCAAACACATGGATTTCATGTTTATATATACTATGGAATCCTATCGCACCCCACAAAAATATCATAATCTCATTTGTATTTGACTCCATATAGTTATGGAACATTCTATATTCCACAATAATCACGTAAAGATACCCAAATCCTTATTATATAAAAAAACTCATGGATTATCCCACACTATTTCACATTCATTTAATGATACAAAATCATTTCCCACATGAGCATACCAGTTTAGATTAACAATATTTCTCATGATCATCTTTAATTCCACCATCACAGCATAAAGACTTTGATCCATGCATTGGTATACCTCTGTCTGTTTGTTTTCTCTGGTTAATCTAAAATTTAATATACCCATGGAAATCTCTAGTATAAAAAATTTAAAATATTTAATTATGGGAAAGAACCTTGATCCATTTATTTTCCAATAAATGGTTTGTCTCAAATTTCAACAACTATCTCCCACCCGAACACAATAGAAGTCTTATTTTCAATAGAATCCAACTGAAATTCCATGACCCAGCTATATGAAATTAAGAATCTATGGATTTTTAAACACCCCCACAATATACTGGAACCTCCCATGGGCTAAAATGATAAATAATAATTAAGGGTTCAAATATAATTCCTCCCTCAACCTACACCTCATATTAGGAAGGAAACAACTAAAATTATCATACATCAATAACATCATTTGGACCGTTCATACAAGTCACATGATTCTCATATAGTAAGCTCACCTACATAAGTATTTTACAAAAACTATTCTCATCAGCATGTTACAAATATCATTTAAGGCCATATTCACCTGCAAAAAATTATATCACATTATTATTATGTTTATCATAGGATGTACTGACCAAAATACCATGTATGTTGTGTAAAATCATAGTATTTTATTATCAATATAGTATATAATTTTAATATAACTCTTTCTGTGGTGTGTATATTAAAACATTTTTATAAAATACCTTATTTATGTAGGTTTAATATAATGGGATACTATACTATGGAACTAAACTCATGAAGCCACTTATAAAATTACATCAATCTTAAGGCCACACCCCTATTCAACTAATTATATATCTCATGTGTGCGAGTAAAATTCATTTCACAATAAACCATAAGTTATTTCATTCCCAATATATACTCCATATATCCAACATTCATAAACTATCCAATCAATTACACATCACCCATGTGTCATTCCCATCACCAAAAACATCAACCAATTTTCCCCTTGTCTCAAGAATCCATGTTTATGGGGTATCCCCAATCAATCATGTTGTCCCCACGTCTCAATCCATCTTGATCAGTAGTAGTAAAATAGGCATAATATTCCGTTAACATACCAAACTCAATAATATATTGATTAACATAACATTGACACTAGGACATCTATCATTTTCCAAGAACCGTACACCCTTGTAGGTCACCCCTTCCAAGGAAGAGACTATGTTTTTATATCAGAACATATAGGGTCATCATAATCCAACATCCCCATATAAGGGATCTTAAAAATATAAGGTATTCCTATATCCCTATCACCCCAATGAGGGTAAACATCCTTAGATACACATGCACATCTCAATAATATGACTCTATAATGATAAATATATATATAAATTTTTCACTATAATCATGGATAAATAGAATGTCTGCAATATTTTATTTAGGAAAGTACCAAATGAGTTATTATTGTTAATTTAAATTACTAAATAAAATATCTTAATATTTCCATAACAGTCATACCAATGTATGAAAATTTCATGTAAGCCATCATGAAAATTATGTTGAATCAATACATGAACCATTACACCCCTATCCAATAGTAAAATAATAACCTATAACTACAAAAATTATAGTTGATTAAAGCCAAATAAAATGAAAATTTTAAATGAAAATCATCAATCCCGACCTCCATAGATTTGTATCTATACATATGATTTCCAGGAGAAAATAAAACTTACTTCTCAAGTTACAACTAGTTATATCACCATATAACACTTCCCAAATAGAAATATAAATAAAAACATTCTTTAATACCACTATATAATATCCATATTCTATTCAATCAGGAAAATAACCAAGCAGGTTTATGTAATCTCAAGGTTCTTCCTTGGAAATTAGTGGCCACCCACTCATTAAGGGGTATGATAAAATAACATGGGGATACTATAACATAAATTTGAATTCATACTATAACAATCAATAAAAGATCAATAACATGATGAAAATGTGAGTAAAATAAATGGGTTTATAAAAGGCAGTATAACATAATTATAACATCCACCACCTGATAAGAAAGACATCCCATACCACCCATATGGTCATAAATTAATGTAAGATTACTAAATTGGATGAACATAAATAGTACAATAAAAATTATAAATAAATAATAAATGGAACCAACTAGTAGTTCATAGTATTACAACATACTCATCTACATATCCTTTTCGGGATTAACTTACCATCTCTCCAATAACTGTGTCGATGAACTGACTTATATAGTGATTATATAATCTATGTATCTGTAGAGGTTCTCAATAAGGTGTGAGTATAAAACATTTTAGGGTACCAAAAATTATTTTTGTAATAATAAATAATATACATATGAATGCTTATATTGAATGAAATAAAATTCATCTACCACATTGTTCATTAATTTTTCCTTCCACATGATGCATAAGAAGTCATCATAATGTTAAAATCATATCTTCTTCAAATAGTAAAATATCAAAGCCTAAATATTTGATATATGAGGTGGGTCCAATCCTCATCCACAAAAACACATCACCGCCATATTTGGATACATTTTTGTCCTCTACCAACATGTTTATTCTTAGTTCTAGTCAGGTAACTTGATTGGCTATAGTTAACCCTTCTACCCTCATTACACTCTTGGATACACAGTTAGATTCTACCAACTTTTTTAGACTCTATCCCTCCAGAATATTCATATGTACTCAACAAAATTCTCATCACTTTATCCCCTCATGTATTATTAGTTTAGTTATACCAAATATATAAAATCATTAGATTTAAGATACTATGATTTCCTAGTTTCTAATCAATATAGTTTCATCACAACTACACCAACCAATTTAATATCTAATTTATGGTACCCTACATCAACCCCTAATGACATATATAATCACCAAAAAACTAGGAAACTAGTTTATCTTCCACATATCCATCCATTAATTACTCAATATTGTATTATTATAGAATTCAATGAACCATGAAAAGAAAACAAAATTTATTCTTGTTCAATCTTAATAAAACAATCTAATCATTTCATAGTGGTATACTACTTTATCCTCCATAAAAAAATAAAAACATTATACAATGGGATACTAGTCCAGCCTCTACTAAACCATCCTATCACCAAAACAAATATAGTAGATCAGCCTAAACTGATCTATCCATTCATCACAAAATAATTAGGTCGATATTTAACATCTAACAAGGAATCATGAAAACCATACATTAGAGAACTACAAACGCATAAGTCACCAAAATCCTCAGGATTTTAATTTCTATCATAAGAAACACATTTTCAATAAATCTATCACATTGATATTCACACACCACACCATGTTTGTTTAGAATCCCACTATACCCCACTTTTATCTCGTAGATAAAAATTCCAAGCACCTAACACAGGTCAAGGGATTCTCCATAACATTAATATATATCACTTTCACGATACTCAACCATTAATAGGTTATTATTTAATGTTCTACACGGTCATCATTGTAAAATAAAATACTTATACCCATATCACTTATTACCCCTCACTTTGTAACTAAACAGGAGGCTCATGACTAGATCAATCAAAATTATAAACCTTAAAATAAACTAATCATTATTTGTTAGTCTTATTAGTCCACTCTCATTAGACCATTATGCCAATTATTCCATGGCCCAAAAACTATTCCCTACAATCTTAGAATGTACCCCTATTCTATCCCAATTTTATTAAAAAATCTCACAATATTATTAAAGGGGACACTTAGGACGCTTACCTATAAGCCTTTAATCTTTGTATAACCATGAATAAACTTATATTTTTCCTTCATATGACCTTTGATATTTTACCCAATTTCAGGTAAAATATAATGTTTCAATCTTTATAAAATATATTCCCTCCACCCAAAAAAGTAATAAAATAACACAAAATATAAGAGAACCCATAAAAGGTCACAAATATACCATATATATATATCCAAGTATCCCAAAACAATTTTACCAGCTTTGTTAATGATTCAGTGGAATATATACACATACCTCTAATTGAATTACACAGAATACATTGAAATTACATATTAAAGATGTAGTATAATGGTGTATCTTTATTAATGATGGTGTTATCCACATAATTATAATAATTTTTTCACTTTATTGAAACCAACAACCATATTCAGCATCACTCAAATAATATAAAATCACCATGATCTCCTTTTTTACTAAAGATTAAACTTTTATTAATTATAACACAGTTATAATCAATTAAAATAATTACATCATAATAAATATTATAGGAATAATAGATGAGATACAAACTAGGAAATATATCCTAGATAAGACATAAAATAATGGGAATGGTTCACCTATTAGGCACTATTGAACCTATGAATAAATAAATCCCTAAATCCCATGGTAATTCATCAAAAAAATTCAATACAATTTGATGAAAATAAAAAAAACCCATATCAATGAATTATCCGTAATGATACTGAATCTACCGATTCCAGATAATATATTCCTTGACTTCCCATGGATCCAATAAAAAAATATTCTCCATATTTACTAGATTTTACCATGTTTATGTGAAATTAAATATAATCCATAAATGGAACAAAGCATAAATTAGTGTAGTTTAAGGGAAATAATAACAAATGAATAAAATGGTATGAAATACCTTAGTCTATGAATAATCAATCCTAAGAAACCATTAAATGATGGTATAAGGAGGGGGAGTATAATGGGGAATCCCCCTTCTCAAGGATTGCCCTAAAAAAGCCCCCCCCCCTTGAGTGGGGTCTTAATTTAAAATGGGTATTTTACATTTTTCCTATTTTTTAAAAAGATTTTGGGATATAGTATGTTCCTAATACAAAGTCACTGAGAACCTTGTGGACACTCTAGGTGAAACCCTCTATTTCTCACCCCTCATTGTACCTATTACCCTACTCTATAGTATTTATAGAAAAACACATGACACACCCTAGAATGTGAAATGTGGTAAATAGACCTGTTTTATCCTTTTCTATTTAGATTACATGTTATGTGTACCTCGGTAGAGGTGCATTTGGTATTGTTGGAATCATAAATAATCCACTGGATTTCCGGTGAAGGAAACTGAGTAGGTGGTGTTTTTTTGTAACACCTATATACTATAGGTACGAAAATTCTACTAATTTAATACCATTATCTGACTAGTGTAACATGTGTATGTGTCATGTAAATTCTTACACCCATCGGCTAGACAATAGTCTACCGGCCAACCAATAGTCTACCGGTCAACCAATGGTTTTCAATTGGATAGCTTGTTATTACACTGGTCATGCAATTAAGAGAGGTTTTAATGTTATTTTATCCTAAAATTGGTAATTATTTTCCTTAATTCATCCCTATAAAAACAAATATTATTTATGTTGATTTAATGGATACTGGGGGATGGTTTTTCTTCTCTCCCAATTCTTGTTGGGGGATCTTGGTAGTGATTTAAGGATTTGTTATCCATTTATTGTAACAAAGAGATTTTGATATGTTTTAATATTTTTTCTTCATTTATTAACCATGAGTATCATTTCCTATGAAACTATATCAATTAATCTAGTTTTGAAATGTGGAATAATTGTTTTTCCATAGGATCATGGTTCTCTAGGATCCAATCTCATCATCTCCCATCACCAATTTTGGAGGAAATAAATTTTCATTGTTCTTGTGGGTGGTGTCTCTATACAATGGTTTATCCCCTATAATGAATCATGTTATTATGATACCGTTTGTTTTTATTTTTGAAATGGTGATTTAGAAATCCATGATAGGTTTATTTGATGTCTGATGCCTATAGATTTTTTTTAAATGGGGTTTTAGTGAAAAACTATTTGATGAAATTGATATGATTGATGTATTTAATTAAAGAAAACTTTGATTTAAAATGGGTTTTCATGCATGGAAACTGAATGGTTTTTTCTTTGAAATTGTTTTTTGAAATGTTTTCCTAGTTTTCTAGAAATGAAATAATGATGTTCTCTACATAGTAAGACCTTGGTGTATGGGAAAAACCTAAAAATAGATAAACCTTAGTGTAGTAAAGTATCACGATGGTAGGTTCCCATGATTACACGGTTTCTAGTGCAAATAATAACTTGGGGAATGAAGTTCATAGATATTTTTAATCTCTTATGTTGGACAGTGATATATTGTACGTGTTATTTATTAATGAACTCGTATCATGGATTAACCTATCATACATTATGGACACATTAGGTGCATGCTTAAATGGTATGATTATTTTCCAAATTGACAAATATATTAATGATTGAAAACTAAATTATTATTCTAATTATGACTCCTGGATATTTCTTATTTATAATTATTAGGATTATTTGAATATTTTAGAGTTTTTAAAAATAATGCAAAAGGATGATTTCATATGGAGAAATATATATTTTAGAAATATTTTAGAAAAATGTTTTATACAAGAACTAACAGATTCATGATGTTATACGATCAAAATATTTTTTTGGTGATATCCAACTTTTATTTAGTGGAAACAAAATAAATTAACCTTTTTCATTTTTATATTTGGTGTTGTAGGATATAGGTAATGGGAATAGATTCATGTTGAGGATGAATATATTAGATCATGTTTCTTTCTGGTGGGTTTGGATTATGGTGGAATATCATCATATAGAGATGAACCGATGGGTTTTTATGGATTCCATGTCGATTGTATTTTTGTTTTTCCCTCTAGACCATATTAGTCGACAAAAATGGTTTGGTTATTTTTAATTTGGATGTATATATAGATGTCTACTATGATACTCTAATTGTTCATATCATTTTTTATGTCAATTATGGGTGAAATCATTCCAACAATTTATTGTATGATATATTGATTCTTGTTTCCAACCTGTGGAAATAAAGAATGGTCATCGAGACATATGGTAGGACAAGATGTGTGATAATGTGGGTTAAATTAGGTTGGATTATTAATAATATGTATTGGATATAGGTTATCATGAAAGCCTATATTCTTTCTTTTATATCACCCTTTGGAGTTTGGGGTTTGTTGACTGGTCGGAGGTAGGACCGTATAAACACAAGAGATTATTTGGGAGTGTTACATGCCAGCTCACATTCACAAAAAAACTCAAATTACTATGGAAAGTATGGGGTTTTATATCATCCTTATTTACGATTTTGGCTTTTTGAATTCAGTTATGTAAAATTAGTTTTAGGATAAAGGATATTAATTGAATTCTAAATGGTTTAAGTCATATTTTTATTATTCAATATGGGTCCTTAAAGAAGAATATATTTGAATTATAGATATTATTTTTTGAAGTAAGATCCATAGGTGAATAATAAGAATGATATAGCCCTCAGGCCAAGACACCAATTTTTATCATGTATAAAAGGAAGACCATGATTCAGAAGTCACTAAGTAACATCCACTAATATTTCATAGTTAGAAAGTTGCTTAGGTGTGTGAAGAAAGATGAGAGAGGATTTGAAATATTTTACACTTTCTGAAATCTCCAAAATCACTGAAGGGTTTCTTCAAAACTTATAATCATGAGTAGTCAAGAAGGAATATTTGGAGATATATTATGAAAGAAAAGTGTCATAAACCACTTAATTAGACCAATTTTAATAAATAATTTATTCAATAGTTCTATCTTGAGAGAGAAATTGTGTCCATGATATGAGAGTTCATTACTATAGAGTTGGGAGATTATTCTATCACTGAGAATGCTTCTTCATTTTCACAGTTGGGTATACCTATCTCCAGTGATTATATAGAACTACTATATCAAGGATAAGATGTTTGAGATTGGTTTGAGGATTGATGTTAATTATATGTTGATTATTATATGACAAAAATCTTTCTCAACGGTTATAGACAATGGACTTATGGATGAGGCATATACAATTGGTAAGATAAGACTCTTTAAATCGTCAGTTATAGTAGTAGGAATCCAAAGATAGTCATCTGATCAGAAGAAGAATTAGGGTGACTAGTTTTGAATTGGTGGTTGGGGTGGGTATTTGAATTTTGAGAAGGTACATTACAACACACCAATATTTCTAAAAGAAAAATACATTTGGAAGTATATACTACTTGCAACACCAATACAAACCAAAACATGATTATCTAAATATGACTATTCAAAAATAGGAAATAAATTAGAAGATATGGATATGATTTAATAATGTATGAAATATATATAAATTTCATACTCAATGTAAATGTATTTATAATTTCAAATGAAATGATCACTCATTTTTTAATGAAGAAATTTTATTCTTCAAAACTTCATTTTCTTCAAAAATAATAATGATTTCTTTTTGTGAGAAAATATTATAATTAATTTATATAACTTTTATAATATTTATTTTATAAAATTAAATCTATTAATGTGATCAGCATATTAAAAATAACTTAGTGTGAAACTTTTATATTTTTTCTGAAACGATTGAATTTTCATTGAATAATGATACTTTGAAATTTTTCAAATACTATCATTTATTAATATTAAATCAATTAATATAAAAGTCTAATTATTTTTTTGATTTGGTATTATATTTACATATACAACATTTTATTCATAATATTCTATTTAATTTCATTTTAATCCTTAATTTTCATGATTTTTATAAGTTTATATTTATTCTTAAAAAATATAGTTTTTAAAATTTTTTATTTTCGTATTGTTTATCGAGTATCATAAAAAAAAATCCCAAATTCAAGAAATATTTTAAAAAATTATGATATATATATTTATTTATGTGAATTTTAATTCATATTATTAATATTTCTAGTCGTATAGTAAATATAAGAACATATATTGGTTGAAAAATGCATTTTCCTGAAAAACTATTTCTCATCACATATCACAAGTCATGTTTTAAATTAAATTCTTCAACCTTTTGGAATTGAATATTTATAAATAGATTCCAAATTTGTAATCATATGGTCCAGATTTTTATAAAACACCCTTTTATTTTCTTCATTATTAATAGTAACTATATTAAATAATTATCACGATGGTATGAGTAAATATAGTAATTTTGGTTATAAAATATTTGATAAGGACTTTAAATTGGCCCTAATACATGAATTTATACTATTTTATATATATTTTTGGTCATGTATCTCCAACTATAGAATATATAGAAATTTGGTTCCATATGTCTTTGATTTTAATCATTATAATCTATAAGTAAAAGTTAATGAAAAAATGTAGCTTTATTTATTTTAATAAATATGATATTTTATAATGGGTATAATAATGGCGAGGTTTTTGATAAATATATTTTTTATTATGGAATTTTATTTATAATATTCAGATATGAAATAATAAACATCATTACATGTGCAACAATGATATAACATTAATTCTATTAATTGAAAAATAAAACAAATTATTTTAATAATAACTGAGAAGAATTATTTTTTGTAACAATTTTATTATATAAATATAAACTATTAGATAAATTTTGAAATTTTATATTCTATTTCTGTTAATTTCATTTTGTTTTCCAAGTCAATTTAAATAAATAGTTCCAAAAATTTCATTAATGATATTTTATAATAAACAATATTTTATTAAATGAATTAAATGTTCTAAGAATCTTCTCATCAACTAGGTGATTAGGATATAGATAAATAAATATAAAATGGTAATTTTATTGACCAAATTATAATTTAAAATAAATATATTTACCCTTGAAGAGTAAAAACGTTTTCATCATATTAATTATAAAAAATGTTTAATAAAGGGATAAAACAAAGATATTAGGGTAAAAATATAATCTAAATTTTCTAAATCATAATGGATGATAGAATTTGGACTCATAATATTATTATATTATAATTATATTTTTTGGATCCTTTTTTCCATGAAGATTATTTTATATTAATTTAAAATTTTATGAAATTCCAAGAGTTCCCCTTTGGCTAACTTATAACGAAGCACCTACTATTATACTTTATTAATAGATCAAAATAATTTTGATTCAGTGTGTACCTACCCAATTTATTAAATTAATTCACCTCCCACATCCTGGAGACCTTGTTTTTATTTTAAAAACCTCATAGAATTTTTTTTATGCAAGCCTAAAGGGGTTTTCCGAATATGTGGAATCATTCTTAACCGAGAATTTTTGTGGTATTTATTAATGAACCTCCTTCAATTATCATTCGACCATGATTATATAATAACCTAAGTTAATACAAGATACATATATCTTTTTATGTTAATGAATTTTTTTCATCAATATCTTCTTTTATCAAATGGGAAACAAAACCATCATTCATTTGTAGGACGAACTACCGCCTAACGAATCAGTGTAATTCATTTTCCATATTCTCCTCCAAGTTCTATTATTATTAATTAATTTAATGTATATAATATATAAATGACATATTTATAATTATTTAAAGTTAATATATCATATATATTCTTATCTTTCAATTCATTAAAAGTTGACAATGTCATTCATGTGCACCTGTGGATTACCATATCCCTGAAAGGATATGATTTATTTTTTATAACCTCATCACATGGATGGTGTATAAAAGTGTATTGAATGAAATAATATTATATTTATTATATAATTATATTTCGATAAAGATATAATAACACTAGAATTATTTACATCAATATCATTGAAAATGGAGATTTTACTCATGCGTACGTATGGCATACCATATCTATGATTGTAAGATAGATTATTTTTCATAACCATATTTCTTGTTTTATTTAAAAATTATAAATGATATAAAAATTATATGTTATTCATGATTATTATTCTTTATATAATGAAATAATAATATATTTATCCTTAGTTATCTGACTAAAATGATTTTTGATATATGAAATGCATATCATCAAAACATCAAACTCGAACCTAAATTATTAAGTAATTTAATATACCAAGATAATAAAAAACATGATAAAGTATCTTAATAAAGTATTTAATTAACATTATTTTATTATCCTAAATGATAAAGAACGTACATGATGATTCATAATCTTGGTAAGGGATCTATCAAGATCACCATTTCCTTCGTGTTATGACCATTTTCTCTCTAACTAAATTTCTTTAAATCTCACTCTATAATTTTATAAAATGACTCAAACTTTTGAATATATGTCACTAAAATATAGTCCAATATTATTATCCAATATTTTTTATGGAAAATAAATTCCATATTATGATTTTTCATGTTTAACCTTTAAAAATCCATTTTTTCTTTGATACAATACTAGATTATACAACCTATTTTATTTCCATGGGTAATTATTATGTTTATGACTTATGATTGATTTCATTTTTTGGAACACATAACCGTGAAAATTTTATTATCGGTTTATCCATGTATTTCATGAATGTGTTAGATATAGATTTTTTCTAATGAGACATTATGTTTAGGATTTGGTGAGTAAACCAAATCTACTATGTGATTCCATCCACCATGATACATTCTCTTAGAAGTTAGCATTTACTAATACTTATGTAATGTTTTTTATTGTTTGAAAATTTAAAATGCTTCCATGGTATTGTCGTTCCATTTTCTTTATGTTATTATACCTTATTATTACTTAACATCCTTATCTTTTATGATATCATGTTATAACTTTTCCTTACACTTAGGTTTTATTAAGATGTTCTTTACCATACAAAGATTTTATGTTCACCCATTTTTTCAATTTATTCGTCATGTTATCCAACGAAAATTTGTGATCTCAAAATGATTTATGATCTATGTTAGGAGAATAAAAATAAAAAAATTATGTTTTTGTTTCTTTTTTTATGTCCATAGTATTTCAGAGACACCAGGGATACTGATCATTAGGTTTTGATTATCAGAGGTTTATGTGAAAAATTCATTTCATAATATGTTTAAAAGGATTGGGTCACTATAGTTGGTATTAGAGAATGTTATAGTTATTTATGGGGATTCATAAAAGAATACATTAGTGAGAAAATTGGGTATAAGTATATTTAGGAGAAAATATATTGGAATTTTGTTGATGTACAAAGTGTATATCTTCGAAGAAGTTACCTTCCAGTCTAGATACCACAAGTAGATATTTTTATAGTATATTTTTATCTAGGGTTTACATGCCAAAAAAATCGATCATATGGTATTGAATTTATCTTAACCTAGTTTATAATAAACGAGTCCTTATTACACTCTTGGTTTAACACTCTTGGGATATATTCTTTGGAAATTCAAAAACTCATTATGAATCATTATGAAAAACCACAACAAATTTTTTGTTTAGAAATCTTAATATGAATAATTTCAATGGATAACCTATATTAGAACACAGAGAATCAATTGTTATTATATAATTAATATTTATAAATTATTCATTCTATGTCTATAAGTTTCCCTAATATAGTTCAATGTATTATCATATTATTTTTTATTTTTTTAGTTAATGTTATAAAATAGGAAAAACAGTTTCAAAAATCATAATAGGATAGGATATGTGATGTTTTCCCCATTGATATTCCATACAATATGGGGTCACGATATGAAAACATCATGGTAGTACTAGCTCATCTAATGGATGTTATGAATAATAAAAAGAATCACACAGAATACCCTCTTCCTCTAAATAAAGAAATGTTATAGTGGAGTATTTTATGAGAAAAAATTATCCAACCTTTACTGGATATAAATATCCCCTATCACTAAACAATGAATTAAATATATTGAGAAGATGGTATCTTTACTCTAATGATCAGAATAAGATAGAGTTATTTATTTGAAATATATCTCATAGAGGGGACACTAATCAGTGGAAAATGATGATGATGAACATTATTTCAAAATTGGATTTTGATTTCATGGAATATAAAGACATCAATGAAATAATTTTCAATTAATATTTTGTAAAAAATCTCCATCTTAAAATGGATATGGATAAACTCCAAATAAAAAAGGAATATGATTTTATCTGGTTGTATGAAGACAGAATCAATAGTCTTGCATTGTATACCTCCATATTTTTCATAAACCTCGAATATAAGGTGGGCCATTAATTTAGTTTTTTAATGATTATTCCAAATATTTAGTGATTCAGGACTTTGATATCTATGAAGATATTGATTGTTGTTCCCTAAATGCTGGGATGAAGATTAGTGACTCTCGTTGTTCTTTTGGGGAATGAAATAATAAGTGTTAAACATAGTTTTATTAAGGATGATCAAAAGATATATTTCATGGAGGAAAGAAAACCCAAAATCCCATGTGCCATAAGTGTGGGAATAAATTCCTTAAAAACTATCTCAATTGAACTAAAGTATTCTTTAAATGTGGAAAAGTGGGCCATCAAGATAATCAATGCTAAAAGGATATGAAGAATCTCACTAATGTATTAGAAGAAAGGAAGGATCAAGTCATCACACAAACTGTGGTTCAATGTTTCTACTATAAGGAACACGGAAAATATGAAAGGGAATTTCCTAAGCCATGTCTTGTTATATAATAAGAAAACAAAAACCCATATGGCATAGAGATTAGGTAATGGATTACGCTATCTCAACTATTGAGGGGGATCTTGAAAACAATATGGTGATAGGTATGATATTTATTCATTAAATAATATTGGGCATACATTTTTATTCTATTTGTTTTTATTCTTTTATATATTTCATGTTTAGTAGTACTATTCAAACACCACCTCAAATCATGTGGGTTGAGCTATTCATAAAAATAAAAACAAAAAAAATTGTTACATCCCAAGTATATAACTCCTCCCCCGCTAAATATTAATTTATTAAATATTCAAAAAAATTTCTTATTAATTAAATTTTTGGATTTATGTGTTATATTAAGCATGCATTTACTATCGATACATAATTACAACATCAACTATTGAGAGGGAGATCACTTTTCCCATCCTAAGTCATCCTATGATCTTTTACAAGTGTAAGGAAGTAGATAAATCTCCACTGGAAATTTCTTTTAAAGTATGGATATTATTACCTTATAAGAAAGCATATCTTTCCCAAATTATTGATGAAAATTAGATAATCATGTTTGAAGACATTACCATTTTGAGGGATTAAACTTTTCTTAAAGAGTGGTTTGGACTTCCTCCTAGCCAAAAGGATGAGTTCTCAATTGAACTTATACTCGGAGCGTTTCCATTATCCATGAATCCATAAAACAAAGTCCACAGTAGAGTTATAATAAGTATATTTTTTAATAGAGAATCATTAATGGGGTTTTATAGACATGAGTGCTTTAGAGAGGGGTGCGCATATCATTTTCATCAAAAACAAAGTTGGGTCAATGAACCTCAATATTGATTATATCAAACTAAAAAAATACATAATAAATAAAACTTATCCCCTAACATGTATAGTTGTTTTGTTAAATGAACTATCTGGGCCCTAATATTTTCTTATTGTGGACCTTCACTAGATATATCCCTAATTAATGGTAAAAAGTGACAATATTCCCTAACATTTCTATCGAATATGGAATAAATGCTATGAGGTCATAGTTATGTCTTTAATACTGACTAATGATCCAGAAATAATTATCTTCTTAAGGAATACTATCTTTATATATTACCATTACAGATTTGTTTTAGAATTTATAGATCATAGTATGATATACTTAAAAAGCATGGTAAAGTTATAGGAATATTGGAATATTGTGTTGAAGAATTAGGAAAGGAGAATGTCTCTACCAAGTATAGTAAATGTTAGTTTTGAATACTTAAAGTACCATTCATGTAGAATATTATACTATTGAAAATAAGGCCATTAGCTTTTCTAGTAATAGGGTTTTAACAGCGCTTCCAAATCACTGATATTATGAATGATGTTAAAAGAAAACTTTTATGGAGTTGAAAAATATATGTATCACTTCACCAGTCCCCACACTGAACTAACATGGGGAAATTTTTGTGGTATATAGAAATACATCAAAAAGAGTTTGGGATGTGTACTATTATAAAGTAACAAAGTGTTAGAATAATCCTTATGGTATCTGAAATTTCATGTGAAAAACTATAACACCTAATTATTTTAAAATAATAACACTATGTACAATAGCGTATATGATATTCAACTCCAAGACCAAAAAATTGACAATATTCTATTTAAACATGATAGTTATAGTTTAGCCACGATTATTGGAGGAACTAATAAGAATAAAATATTTTGTAAAATTATGTATATATATTTTTTATGAAACAAATATATTGGCAAACAAATAGTCATTTTTTAGTATAGACTTTACATGCTTCAAAAATATATTTATCATAAATTATGTTTCTATTTATGTTTATTATAAAATTATATAATTTATTTCTAACAATATTGTAAATTTAATTTTATTAAATTAAATTTATTTTAGAAATAATCATGTAAAAACCAACTTAAGGTGAAATTTTTGGTTTACTTAGAAGATGTGATTATTCAGTGAAAAGTAAAAAATTAATTTTTTTGTAAAACTCTAATTTATTTTAAATAAATTATATAATTTAAAAGACTTGTTATGATTTGAATATTATTTTAAAGTAACAAATATCCTTATTTAATGTTTAATATATTTAAATAAATATTAATCTTCTTCATATAGGATTTTTCTATTAGGGGATTTTTAGGCTAAAAATGCATTTTCCTGAAATAGTTATTCCAGCGCATAATATTTCCAAATTTTAATTAACTAAAAAATTAACTAAGAAAAATAATTATTGAATTAATAAATTATATATATATATATATTGAATTTTTATTACTAGTTATAATGTTAATGTAAAATCATATTATGTTGGAAAAGTACATTTCCCGAAAAACTGTTTCAAAACTTGTTTTGAGTGATCATTTTTATATTAAATACTTCTAATATTATGAATTGAACTTCATAAGATGGGATAAACATATATTATCATAATAATTATAATTTTCTTAAAATGGTTAGCTTTGTTTTTTGTCATAATAACTAGTAAAAACCTTTAAAAACCATCACATCAAAAGGGTAAATCATGTTAACCAAGGTTAAAACTAAGTGATAAGTCCACCATTATTATTAATAATTATTATTAGTTTAATATATATATATATATACAATTATCACCATATTGTTTAGGTTAAATTATTTATGGAGATCATTTCAATATAGTGGCCTATATAAGAATTTCAATAAAGAAAAAGACGAAATCTCACTCTCTTTCCTTTAAATATCTCTTATATGTTCACATAGGGATAAAAATTAGTGTAAAATGAATAATAAAGATTTTTTTTAAGTTTAATTAAATTATTTTTATGATGGTAGTTTATTAGTATTTTTTAGTGATTATATTTTAGCCTTATCTGCTTATAACAAATAGTTATGGCATTGGTGCAGACAGTGGAAAACATTATGTATATAATTTTCAATACCTAAAACCTAATTTATACTAGATGTTTTATATTTAAAAAATATTTTTATAGTAAATAATGATGTAATTTTTATGTTTAATTGAAATATTTTTTTAATTCATTTTTATTTTTATCTGTTTAAATTCAAATTAAATAAATAGTGTCAGTATTTTATTAATGTGGTCTTATGTTAAAAAATATTTTACTAAATTATTTAAAAAAATTAAAAAAAATAAAGAAGAAAATTAAGGTGTTAAATGGTATATAATTTCATACCTTTATAATTTATGATCCAATTTTTATCTTATAAGTAAAATTATAACCCTTTGAGTTTGAAAAAGTTGTTATCGTTGTTATGGTTAAAATATCTTTTCCAGGGCATTAAACCAAGAGATTAGTTTTGGTTTGTAATTAAATAATTCAAAATAGTATTTTGTTGACATATATCAACATTATAAGATAATAAATTTGAATAAATGTAAATTTTTAAGAACTTTATTTGAATATGATCTTATTATGATGTTATATTTTATGAAATTACAAAAGTTCCCCTCATCTCAATTTTAAAATGGAACATCCTCTCCCCTACTATTCACACTTCCTGAACTATTTGTCTTAGAAAAGACCTTCCAAAATTCCTTTCATAAATCTCTTACCATATCTTATAGTTTTTATTTTTATTAGTAAACACTCTAGGTATGTATTTTCATGTAAACATATATAAGTTGTCTGAAGAAGATGTATCATTCTTAACTAAACAATTTTTTTATTTATTCTTTTCCCTCATGAAGATATTATTAAGACTTGATAATATAATAAAATAATTATATCACATATACTAAGATGTTATTATGTTAATGTAATTCTATATATCCATCCACTAATCCATCATATGGGAAACAAAACCATATTTCATGTGTATTGTGGAATACCACCTCACAAAAAGACGTATTTTCATTTCAATAATCAATGATCATGAATGGTTTAAATAACGAATTTACTCTATATTTATTTGATATTCATGATGAATTTATAATTATTTAAAGATAATATATTGTATAATATTATAAATTTCCATTAATTTAAACATGATAACATCGTTCATTTGTACCTATCGATTACCGCCACCACAAAGCAATGCAATTCATTTTTCCTAACGACATCTTAGGTCTGGTATATATAAGTGTATCTAAATAAAGATATTATTTATTTTAAAATTATAATTCTAAAATGATAAAGTAATAGTTATGTTTTTTCTATCATAATTGTTGAGAAATGTAAATGATACTCATGCATACGTACAATATACCATCTCTATGATTACAATATATTTTATTTTTTTGTAACAATATTATTGGGTTGAGTAAATAAATATATATTTCTTGTATAAAAATTATAATTATTTTCTTATTAATATTATAGATATAAAGAAACAATGACCACATTTACTATAGTCAACCTACAAAAGTCACATTGGACAGAGGAACCAAATATCATCAAAACATCAGATCTGAATAATTTTCCATTATCAACAATGGTAATTTCTTCTCTTCTCTTTCCATGAGGGACCAACCCTAAAATCCACTAGATACCTAGTTAGTTTGTTTTTTAAAATAATTTGAAATTTATTTTGACTGGAATGTCAAATTCTAGTGTCGTTTTTGGGGAATTGAAATTAAGCATTAGTGTGAGTGTTGATTTAATGTTAGTTCCATTAGATTTTTCTTTTTAGCTTCTTCAATATTTACATGGGAACTTCAACCTCATATCATATTGAATATTTATTCAACATCAGGTTTTTATACTTCACCAAAATAGGATTATATACATATAAT
This sequence comes from Viscum album, assembly GCA_963277665.1. Lineage (NCBI taxonomy): Eukaryota > Viridiplantae > Streptophyta > Magnoliopsida > Santalales > Viscaceae > Viscum > Viscum album. Next base: position 1,872,561,599 of record OY728123.1, on the reverse strand, counting down.
TCAGTGATTTATTACTGTTATGTAGAATATTACTATTGATATATGGGTGATGTGTTCCAATATCAGGACTACCATTGTACATAATTTACCCCAACAACTTCTTCTCCACTAGATCCAATATCTGGTTACACTGGAAACTTATTATCAATGATGGAAAACTTTTATACATGATAATAATACTAAACTTAATACTGAAGAGGCCTGAAACATTAGTAGAGAAGCGTTATGAGATAATTGCTAAAAAGGGTCATCCGATTGAGTGTGAAGTTGTGTGTTATTATTCTGTTTCAACTAGGGAAGTATGTAATGATGTGGAACCATCTTTTTTGAATTAGAAATTTCATTTTTTTTTCTAAAAACTAAATTTGAACATGTAAACACTTCATTCCATTATGAAACTAGATTTAATACGTCGATAAATTTTAACCCATAGTTGATTTATCACCTTATGAAATAATACATGGAATTATTTTTAGGTTTTATGTATTTCATAGTAAGAATTCAATGAGCAGGATGGACATGATCTGAAAAATGCATGAGTCCAGCTACTCCATATGATGGCCATGGAGTAAGTTTAATGTATGTAGTTTCCCAGACCCCTGGAAGTCCAACAAAAATTTGAGTAAGAATAGGGTGCCAAACACATGTTTTGGTATACACAACAGATGCCACATACTCACTATGATAATGGGTAGGTTCACTTACTCAAGTTGAGGAAAATATGTAAAAACATGATTTTTTGGAGGAAACCTCGGTACCCTCCTTCCCTATATCCTTTTTATCTTTTATAATTACCTAACAAAAACTTCTCCATTACACTTCATGTAATATCCTTTTCTTATTTTAATAAAAAATATTTTTTAAATATAAATAAAATAATGTTACATGACATGTAAATCAATATAAAAATTATATACATTTATTTTTTAGTCTATTTTATAATAAAACATTCAGTATAAAAAAATTATTATGTTAATCAACAAGAATTGAGTATATGATGATGAATTATCATTAGAATTAATCTAATCTATCACCTATTAAAATCCATCGTCACCCTCATTTGACCCCTTTTTTTATTAACACATGTGTGTTATGTTTTTATAAATAATAAAATGATATAAAAACCAATGGTGGTACTGAATCAGATGGTATGGGTGTAGCCCTAGGGTCCAAAACACAAGGGTTTGAATATTTCTAGATTACACGGATTTGTTGAAGAATGCGGCAGGACCCTCGTTCTAAAACATTGATGCCCCTTCACCTGGGACAGTGATTCGGAAGGCGAAGATTTCTCATGTGTCGGCTAACCAAGAAGTGGTGGAAGAGAGGGTAAATTTATGCCGGTTCTCAATCATTGCAAGGGTTATAATACTTAAGGGGGAGCGACTGTGGAAATTCCAGGATCTGACTAAAAGGGTTGCTGAGGTATGGGGTTTTGATGACTGGCGTATGATAGCGATGGGCAGGGGATACTACCATGTGGTCTTCCCCTCTGAGAAAGAGAAGAGGAAAGCGTGGAGAAAAGGAACTGTTGCTTTGAATCTGGGGTTCCTGAATATGCAAGAATGGGAAAGAAACATTGATCCAATGAATGTATGTAGCACGCATACTCATCTATGGATCAGAATTTATAAACCCAATTGGTTATATTGGCACCGGAGGATTCTCTGGGATATTTCCTTTTCTGTGGGCAATCCGATTCGAATGGATCGATAGAAAGATAATCTGAAGCTAGGGCATTATTGAAGAATTTTGGTGGAAGTTGACTTGGGAAACATGCTTGTGGAGGAGGTGGTTCTGACAACAAGGGATGATAGTATGAGGCTTGAGATCTTGTATGAGAGTAATCCAAGGTTCTGCTCAAGGTCCTTGATCTTCGGGCACACAATTGCTGAATGTAAGCAGGACACGGTTTGTCAGTCATGCATGATGAAGGGGAATGATTAGATCACATGTAGGAGAAGGAAGGGAAATTATAAATGCCTTATGGGGAACCTGGAGAGAAATATTGCTGGTCAAGGGACTGGGCCTAGGCAGAAGGGGACTCTGGCCTTAAGGGGCTCTTCCTCCGCGATAGTAGTGAATGGTTCAATGCCAAATGAGGCTCCCGGTGGCCCTGTTGTGGATATGGGGGGCCTGATTGATGAAACCCAGAGGGATCCTCCTCCTGGTGGTGATTCTGCTCCTATGGTGGGCAGGGTAGATGGTGTCTCTCAGAATGATGCCAATGTGGATAAGTACATAGTAATGGGGGCTGATTAGATGGTCAGCTCGCCTGTGAAAAGTTTCCAAAGTTGTGGTGAGGCCTGCATTAATCATCAGTCGGCTTCCGATCTAGGAGGATACTTCACTCGGATCTCCCCCTCCAAGGATGCACAAAGGAGGTTGACTATGGGAAGTGATCCCCCCTCAAGTCCAGAAACACATTTATCCCTCTGAGTGGAAGACAATGGTCGGAGGAGGTGGAGGAGGCTCAATGTTCTAATGTGGAGGGCAGGATGCCTGCTACCAGGGACACGGATGAGATGTGGGCTAAAGTAGACATGGTGGTGCAGGTGGATGAAGCATATCAAGGTATTCTAGGTGATGAGAGGGTTTCATTGAGATCACCTGGGCAGTTGAGTGCGGATGGCAAGACAAAGAGGGTGTAGGGGATGATACCTATAGATTGTGGCACAACCAGTACAGGTGCGGTGGCTATGGAGAATGATGGTGGAGTGGACGAGCTGCCTAAGAAAACTGATGCCAAAACCCATGTCACGGGTAAGGATGCCAATGGAGTAAATAAGGTAGTCAAGGAACAGGATAACACCAATGCCCCCCGGACATGGCCTGAAGAAGGGACCAGGAAGTATAAAGAAGAAAGGGAAAATCAAAGCCTCAGTGGAGAAGAAAGGGGGACCTCTAACAATATGTATGTTTGGTAAGAAATGAGGATCTTGTACTGAAATTTTGAAGGGCTGGGGAAGTCCCATATGGTCAGGGCCCTTCAACATTATATTCTGACCTACAAACCACTGCTTTTCAGTATTGCGTAACCTAAAGCCCTATTTGATAAATGGAAGGTCATCAGGTGGGAATCACTAGGATACAGTTTTTTGTCCAGCAGTCAGTCTGCATCCTCTATGGATAACTTGTTGGTGTTAGTGCATAACACCTTGCAGGTTCATTAATGTGACAGCAGTCCCCAAAGTATTCTGGTCAGCTGCACCAATGCTGGATAGAATATTTCTTTTTCTTTTGTGTATTATTCCAATTCATATGTCAGGAGGAGGGCACTATGGGAGGAGCTAAAAGGCATCTCTAGCAGGATGAACCAAAAGTGGCTGCTTATTGGTGATTTCAATACTGTTTTGATGCCCGGGGAATAAACTACAACGAATTTTAGTAGGATTTCTGCCTCTGAATTATCTGAGTGTATTGATTTCTGAAATCTGGATCAGGTTGCAATTGCTGGTGATGACTTTACATGGTGTAGGTACACATGGGAAGGGAAACAAGCTGGCAAGATGGATGTGCTTTCTCCATATTGATGACCAGGGTACAACGCAGGGTGTCTCTGGATTCACACTGCCTAAGAACCACTCTGATCACAACCCAATTGTGGTTGAGGTTGAGAATCAGGTGACAAGGTCAGCCCCTATTCCTTTTTGATTCAACAATGGATGTCTTGTGATACCAGGTTATAGGGAACTTGTGGTAGAAGCATAGAAACTTGACACAATTGGAAGTACGCTGCAAAGGATGGCCGCAAAACTGAAGCATCTGAAGGGGTTGCTAAGGGCATGGAGCAGAAATTCCTTTTCAGAACTGGATGAGAAGATAAAGAAAGCAAAGGATGATTTGGATAGAATTCATATTAGTCATGGGAAGCATATGAGGGTTTCAAGAGAGGAAATTTCTTCCCACAACAAACTTTATGATCTATTACTGGTAAAGGAAAGACTGGCCAGGAACCAATTGAATGTGTGGTGGATCAAGGATGGGGACAGAAATTCAAAATTCTTCAATAGATTGCACAAAGAAATGAGGGTGCGGGGAGGGATGAAGGTGATTAGCATTGATGGGAGACTATACATAGAGGAGGATGAGAGTTCATTGGCTATGGTTGAGTATTTTAAGGGCATTTAATCTGATAATGGGCAGTCCAGCCTCCACAGTATGCTGGAAAACATTAGCTCATGCATTGATGATCAGTCAAATCAGCTCCTAACTACTTCCCATGAAAGGAGTATATCTAGTCTTCCCTCCTCTCTCTCAACTTGGAGAGAGCCCCGGGCCTTGATGGATTTACAAACAAGTTTTTAATGTTCTACTGGGACATTTTTCAGAATGATATAGAGCAGGCCATGAAGGAATTATTCTGTAATTATTAAATGCCACTTGGCATGAACTCTTGCTTTATTGTGCTCATCCCCAAGAAAGAAAATGCCCTTGAAATCAGGGACTTCAGACAGGTGTCCCTTTGGAACAAAATACCAAAACTTATCAGTAAGATCTTGGTGAGAAGGCTGGGTGGGATGGTTGATGGAATGGTCACCATGAACCAATTTCGATTCGTCCCTGGGAGGAACATCCAAAAGAGCACATTCATGGCCTATGAGAGTGTGAACATCCTAAGGAGGAAATCAAAGGAGGGGAACTTTGCGATCCGGATTGACATATCCAAGGCTTTTGATACGTTGAAATGGGATTTTTTCTTGGATTTCCTTAGGAGTTATGGCTTCTCTTCTGGATTTGTGAACATGATCCTCATAATTCTTAATTCTACAAGGCTCTCAATTCTTGTGAATGGGGTCCCGAGGGCCTTCTTTCCTTTCACCCGGGGGGTGAGGTAAGGTGATCCACTTTCTGGAATTATTTTTGCTCTTGTAGATGATTATCTAAGTAGGTGCATCAATGATCTCTATCAGATGGGATGGTATAAGAAGATCAAGGCTAGTGTGAGTGGGCAAGTTCCATCCCACTTATTATATGCAGACAACATCTTATTATTTGTACAAGCTTAAAGGAGAACCATATTCTCAATTAAGTCCCTCTTCAGTCACAATGAGGAGGTGGCTAGCCTGGCCATTAGCTGGGAAAAATCGTCGATCGTTTTTGGGAATGGGGTTCCGGTCGGTAAAAAGAATAGGATTGTAAGGTATCTTGGGGTGAGGAGAGGATCAGTCCCTTTCTAATACCTCAGGGTCCCAATGTTTTGGGGAAGGGTGAAAAGACAGTATTTAGAGGGCATATCTGCTGGTATTATACATCAGCTGGCTAGTTGGAAGAGGAAATCTATGTCACTGGCCGGGAGGGTCTGCTTTGTGAATTCAGTGATCACATCGAAGTTCGTTTATTCCTTCTCCCTTTATAGATGGCCAAGAGGACTTATTAAGGAGCTTTAGAGCATGGCCCAAAATTTCATATGGACGGGGTCGCCACATGAAAGGAAGCTGATCACCGTGGCGTAGAAGGACTGCATAAAGCCTGTAGAGATGGGAGGCCTTGGGGTAAAGGACCTCCGCACCTTCAATGATAGCCTGTTTGGAAAATTCAATTGGAACCTGATTACACATGAGGCTGATGATGAATTCCTCTCGAATAGAATTACAAGGAGGCTCTTTAATGGTTATAAATACTATCTTTCCTCATTGGTTGGGGAATATCTCAAGCATGCATATGGGAAGATAGTGCAAGATACTAAATGGTTGGTTTTCAGGGACTCAACCATGAATCGCTGGACTACAAAGTGGCTCACACATCCCTTGGGTGATCTGAACGTTCCAATAGCTACAACCTAGATGTCCGTCTAGGACTTTATTCTACAAATGAAAGATCTTGTTTTTGATATTCCTGTGCAGGTGGAATATGAAATTAATGTTTATGCTTTCATGGATGTGGATTCCCTGATATGGTTTCATTCAAAATCTGGGCAGTTCAACTCTAATGATTTTTACCGGGCATCATGTGGGTCTTCATCTAGTGCGCTGGGCTGGATGATGCACTTCAAGACTGGATTTATCCAGCCGGCCATGTCCTTCTTGATATGGAGATTGTGGAGGAAGAGGATACCAACAACCGACCTGCTCAAGAGGATTGGTCTGCAGGGCGGAGGAGGATTCGATGAAGCACGTATTTGTGGAATGTAGGCACACCAAGAAGCTTTGGGCCAACATTGAATACCTGTTTGGGATTGTGGTCGATACAGGCAGGTTGGTCTTGGACCTTCTGTCCGGACTGGTGCATGTGCAATGCAGTGAAAAAATACAAAATCTTCTCTTGGTGGCAGTAGCGGTTGTAGTTTCTGATTGCGGGGAAGCTCGGAACTGCATGTTATTTGGGGATGTGTAGTCCACAGTACAACAGGGGATGATGGCTGTCCATAGGGAGGTTTATGCTGCCTCCATGGTCCAGGATGGAGCCATGTCTAACACTGTTGATGATCTCCAAATTCTGAGGAAGCATGGTGTTTCTGGTAGGCCACACAATCCTCGAATGATGATGCATATTCGATGGATTCCACCCATTGTGTCTTGTCTCAAGGTGAATGTTGATGGGGCTGCGTTGGGCGCACCAGGTATGTCGGGGTGTGGGGGAGTGTTCCTGACATACCGAGGGTTTGTCAAGGGTTCTTCCACCATGCCATTGGAATTGGAAATGCATTAGAAGCTGAAATATGGGCCATGATATATTCTATCAGGTATGTTGTCTGGTTTAATTGGAGGTGCATATGGATTGAATCTGATTCGCAGTCTGTGGTTTATGATTTAAATACTAAGACACGTAATGTGCCTTGGTGCGTGCTGCCTCAATGGGGTGATTTTCTTAACATGGTAGCACAAATGCATTTGGAGGTCTCATATGTCTATCAGGAGGCCAACAAGGTGGCAGATTCTCAGGCAAAGCGGGCACTTATTGATCATGGTGGAATGTGGTCTTTCACAACCCCCGATTATTGTTCCCCACTTGTGGAGGCTGAGATATGTGGGGTGTTGTACACTCGATTATGTAATAACCCCTTGTATTCCTAACTCTCATACTTTTTATTTTAATTTTATTAGGGCCATCTTCCACCGGTTCTTGGCCTTTTTTCCAACAGTACAGTCATCACTTCAAACTTCACACCAGTGGTTAAGAGTGCTCACCTAGGTCAAACTGGTCCACAATCCAAATCTCACCCTGACCATTGGAATAATGTTTTTTGTTTTATTTTTCAATTTTTATAACACATGTTGTGTATTCTTATGACACAATACATGTGTATGATTATACATATACATATTTCATTATAGTTATAAATAATAATTAATACGCAGTTCATAATAATACCCTCATATATTAAATATTTATATATATATATATAAGATTAATAATTATATATATATATAATATAGAAAACACATATATTACTTATAACTTGTTTTACTTACTGTGTGTCATTACTATAATAGTCAGAACCTGAATTCAACGTAACCCTATGCCCTACCCCATTTTCTCCTAGCTTCTGTTATATACCGCTCAACCCCTCAGTCGAAATTCTCCACTTTATCATGTTTCATGCCCAGATTCTATTCACATTTCATTCTATGATCTAGGAATGTATATCCTACAACTATATTTCACAAATATTTCAATATTTTATGTGATTCCTTGATTTTGGTGGCATTCTTCCAAAAACTCATAGTACATGGGCACACATAAAGAACACACACCACTTATGCTCTATACACTACACAATTTTCTCTGTTAGGAATTTGAAAACAAATATCATGTGAATTTTATAAATTTCATTTACTAGTACCTCTTTCAAATCTTGTATATCCCATGTCCTATTTCCCAAATGGGAAAGCTAACCATGCTTCCATACATAGTGTTTCAGTTAGGTCGATACAATGTACTTCATATACTTTTATTTAGCCATGTAAGGTCACACACAAAGCCAACATTCCCATGATCCCATACATCGAGAGTTATTTCTGTACAATCTGCATACATTGTGATAGAAAAATAGGGATCTCATTGGTGTATGTCTAGAAAACATGAGTTTTCATCCCGAACAATCTACACTCTATGTACTCCGGACATACCCATCATGTACATGTAACCTGATAAGTTTAATTATTTATCTTTCTTATTTTAATTTTGTTTTCATCTCTTAAATTTCAGATCATAAAATATGTGAAATTAACGATTTAGAAGTGCCCCATGATCTCCTCTGATGAGGAGAAGTCTACTCCACAATGAGTTTGTATGGAGAAACTAGGAGAGTATTCTGAATTAGACATAATCAATTCATAGTTTCCTTCTCTAGAAGTTCTACCACCACCAAATTTGACAACCCAATTATCTACATCTCCCAATCCTAAATCCCCCACAACACCACAACCATTAACCACCCATAACAGTATCAACTTTTAAACATCCATAAGTGTCCATAATATCAGAGAATTACACTCTAGTGGATAGAAAATCCCCCAGAAATAAGGCCCACAACTATATGACCCCAACCACATCCCTCCATCATCATTTATGAGAATCAACTAGCTAGTAACGTGGTATAATGATTGTTAAGATGGATGATTCATCTGAGAATTTGGTTTATCAACATCAATATCATAAAGAGACTAATACTCTAGGAGGTGATGGGGGATACACTAGGGAACACACATCTCATTTCAATTCTTTAATTCAAGACTCCCACTTTTTGAGAATTATTTATGATGTTTGTTTTGTGAAATTTGAGTTTGAAGAAGTGAAATATCAAGTGATTACAGGAGATATGGGGACTCCAATCAGAATTTGTCTCCCTAGAATATTTTTTCAAGTAGATGATGACGTATTTGGTCAAAGGGTATAGCTTCTAACACCATCCATCCACTCCACCCTTATCCTCCTTGACTAGTTAGATATACCCTCTATTTGGAGGGACCTTGATGGACTCACTCTCTAGTACACTACCTCCTCACAAGAAAGAACCATTATAATTTTACCTCCCATTATTTTTATCCACTAATATTTCAATTATATAATTCATCCTCAACTTGAGGATATGAATATTTTGTTTAGAAATGAGATAGAGCATCATGATTTCATTTTATGACACGATTACCCAACCCTCCCATAGTTAACTAGCCTATACTTCAATTCCATGTTTTCCATTCATCAGGGAAACCTGAATGAATATTTCTATGACACCCGATTATCACACCATTATGGACTTTTTTATCCCTCTATCTTTGATAATAACCTAGTTTCACTTTAGTGGATGGAAAATATTATGATTATTGACATGGGATTGGTTTAGTATTAGGGGAGCATGTAATTTCTCATGTATTGTAGAATAAAACCTTTTGTGCCGAGAGAGGAACCCCTACAATTGTAAGTGATTTTGACCATATACAATCTCCATGTGTGGAATTTACTTCCCCATCCCTCCAAAATAATTCTAGAAACCCATCATATATCATCATTAAAACAATATATGAATCCATTTCCAAACATCCACTCAAACCCTTGACTTCTTTACCAAATAATTCCTACCAAGATTCCAATCTTCATCGCCTCAGTGGTTTGGATTAGCCCTTCCACTAACTGGAGGGTATGATGGGAATCCTTATATTCTATATGGGTATCATATTTTCACAATCCCTTACAACTCAGTTTGACCCTTAATTATCCTCCCTGATTGTAGATTATGTGGTTATGTCCCTCAATGATTAGGGAAACACTTCCACTATTTGGAATCATGATCTTATCACCACGACCACTCAGCAGGATGAGAGCCACACACCACCAGTATCCTCCCCAGCTACCCCTCCATAAAAGACCCCATGACTCTAATAATGACTCTCCCAAGGCCATATAATGACTGTTCTTCCACACTATATCTCCTTTTTATTTTAATTTTTTGTTTAATGGGATAATTATCATGGTTGAAAACTACCTTTTCCATTTATTTGATAGTCAATGGTTCTCCAACATGTCTTGGGTATCTTATTTTGACATCCTTACATTTTTTGAGCTCACAATGATTAGAGTATTATTGTTCTATTTACATCAAGTCAGTTTCTATAGATTACTTAGTGGAATACTCTTCATTGGACTATTATAGTTATGTCACTACAGATCATCTTCTCCTACATTGTATTTCAGTTATAGGACAACATGTGATACTAAGTGTGGAGGAGAGTCTATCAGCTACACTAGCCATTAACATTTAATATAATTGGATAAATCATTAATTAAATGAAATATTTTAAAATTTGGAAAATTTTTGATTAATTATAATTAGAAATTATAAGTCCATAGGGGGAAATATTAAATGTTACTAGTTTATTTTATTTTAAACTATATAAAAATTATTTCTGATATAGTTTAATTTTTGATATTAATCATTTTAAATTTTCATTTATTTGACTGATCATTTTTATTCATTTTATTATCAGATTGACTAATATTTATCCTCATTCCTGAGAGTTATTATAAACTCATTGTCATTTTCAAAATTATACCCTTTTACTATAGAGATTATTTTGATACACATATCTACTAGAACATTCATGTCTTTATTTTTAAAACATGAATATTTCGATTCACATTTAATATGATTGAGGCATTTAGTTGAAATTTTCCCGCCCTTCTTAACTTGATACCCTACATACATATTATATATGTTAAACCAAAAGAAAACATGTACTTCATTGATTATAATCCTCATTAAAAGTCTATTTATCCTTCTAATTCTAATTATTTGATTAGACTACCTGATTATTCAATTGTACATTAATGACTGTGTTTTGATATTCATGGTTTATTTTTTTAAGACACCATAAAATTATATGTGAGGGAGAATATCTATTTTTCATCATGGAAAATGGTTTAAAAACAACCATACATTGTATTCTTTATTGATCGTCAATTCATTATTCATTTGATAAATTCAAAAGTAGATAAAATTCTATCATTACACTCATATAAGGTCTATAAACCCATGTTGGAAAAGGAAGATAATAGTTATGATTAATTATGATATATTTTGATAGGGATTCATTTTCCATCATTTAATTCATTGAATATAATGCTTTAGTATTTAGGAATTAAGCTTCATTTTTCAAGCCTCTCATGTTATTTACACCTTATTACCTACCATCCATTAGATATAGTACCACCAAATCCTTATGGAATGACCTCATGATTTTTGTGATTTAATTTCTATGTCACGATTTAGATCACTTTAAATATTATGGATAGAGTTCATATACTTGTGATTGATAATAATTGTGATTACATGATCTTTAGTGATGAATATATCATTTTCCTAGCATGGTAAATCATCAAGTTCCACAAATATTTATGAATAGTTAAAAAATGTAAATAAAAGAGGATGAAAGTCACATATTAAATTATATACACAAAATTATTAAAATATCTTTACAATTCTTATTTTTATTCCTTTCAAAAATAATTTACAAATACTATAATATTTTATATATAATTTGTTGAATTATTCCCTTTTAGAGTATGGATTCTTTTAATTCAATGTTGTGATTTTGGTTGAGGGAAAGAAAATTAATATGTGTGGGGGAGTTTGATGTTCCCTATTATTTCATACTAATTAAAACATTTTATAATGTATAGAAAACATTATTCCTACAAGTACATTTTGTTTCATTAATCAAATCATTTAATTTTATATTCATGACTATTTTTAAAAGTTTGATGTGGAAAGAAATAATTGGATAAATATGAGAAAAAAGGGTAAAAAGCACGGGTTGTACTTTAAAAACACAAGTCATGTATATTTACATGGGACACGACTCATCTAGCCAAAGTACATGCCATATTCATTAATCACATTGAAAATGCCATTTACTTTTATTATACACACAATGCAATCCATTGTAGAATCAGTTAGTGTCTCAAAATGACGTTTCATTCCATGTAAGGTGGAACCACACGTTGTGTACATCCACCAATCAATTGTCGATGCATGAAATCCAATAGGGGGAATGATATTCCTCATAAAAATGGATAAAACCAAGAAATATACTATTGAACTAAGTACACTCTATATATTTAATAATTCAATAAACATACAGGAGGCCTCTGAACATAGTGTTTGTTGGTTGTCTATTCGAGGGGGAGGTATCCCCACTCTCCCAACACAATCCCTTCCTGATGCCATCATGATTTTTTACTGCATTTTATTTGTTTTTATAGTTTAATTCATCTATTCTACACAAGTCCTATTACATCCATGAAAAGGATTGAGTTTATTCTAGATCCACATTTCATGACCTGACTGATACCATGGATTGAGAAACAGTTATCCCATGTCCGCCCCTAAAGGCCATGGGTGGTGATAAGAACTGAAGGCACACTAAACTCGTGGTGGACTTTGCCTAAATACCAGTAAAAACACAAAAAAACAAATCAATGCAAAATTATATAGGGAATAAAATAAAAGTTTCAACGATGCTATTAATATACCAAATATGCATGAACCACTAAATTAAATGAAGTATAGTATGCATACTAAAAAAATATGGGGTAAAAACATGACAGAACTAGAAGTATGTCCCAACATAACAACACTAGAATGTAGTAAATTGTTGGGAGATGCAAGATCATGTATCAAAGGATAAGACCATTCTACATGGTCCAAGAAAATTGTATCCCAATGCACATTTTATGTCAAAATTGACCTATCTTTCATCCCCAAAATATGTGACATCTATGCGGTAATGTCCATGAATGGGTGAGTATATACATACCCAGTAGAGTCCCCTGAAAAGATGAAGGGGGAGCAGTAAGAGATACATCCAAAAAGGTAAGTAGTAGATTGAACAAGGTAAAATAAAATAGTATAGCTCAACCAAAAAAAGAGTGAATGTGAACTCATTCAAAAAAAGGAGCTCAGCATGATGAAAAGATGAACTTCTAATCAAGTCTTCACTACCTATAGTAGGAGATTGGACTCATCCAACCATGAGAAGATAAACATGTAAAGCATGTTGCATAGCACATGAATTTTCACCTATCATGAAAGGAGGGTAACTATACCAATGGATTGGGTAATGAAGTTGGATATATATATGCTCACTCATAGAAGCCCAAAAGTAAGAGTAAGGGGATCTCCATCTCGCAGCTCATCCTTAGAAGATGATTTGCTAAAATAACCAAGGTAATGTTCATATGTAATTCACCTCACCTCGTGCATCTACCCAGGGAACACATGTCAATAGGAATAAATCACAACACCATGACACTATATTCTAGCTTTTGGTAGCACATATTTACCTAGACGGTTTTATGTCGCATCACAAGGATGCGTCTCAGTGGGGAAAGTGTCGGTATTTATCGTGAGTGCAAATATACGTCAATGAAAGCCTCATAAATATGCCACACTATCGAGGGGTAAATAGTTTTTATAAGTGATATGATGCCCTCATATGGCGGGAGGGTCCTACTCTATTGTAATTGAGGAATTCTACAACCTAATATTACTAGATGGTAACACAAAAGAAGGTCATCGTGGTACTCCACTGCCCAATCCTACTGGAGGGTATGCCTTGTGAGTTGTTAGGGGAAAACACTGCCCTTCCCAGATGGAGGGTTATTCATAGAAGATTCCATCAAAAGAATTCCACTGCCCAGCCTTGCTGGACGGTAAGAACAGAATGTCCAGGAAATACACAACCCATTCCAACTAAAGAATATCTTCTAAATATCATCACGGAACTCCATTTTCCTACCCTACTAGAGGGAAATATTGAAACTTTAATTGGGGAATTCCACTACCTATCCCATCTAGTGGGTACACCCAATAATTCCATCAGAGAATTCCACTTCCCATCCTAGTTGGAGGGTATGCTCAGTACAACTCTAGTAAATCTGTATGATCGCTGATGTCATCAGGTGTTGCCTCAGCATGTTCAACACACATAATATTTTCCATCATATCTCAAAAGACACATTCAAGTGAGTCATCATGTTCTACATGAAAAAATACTCAGTATAAGAATCTTCTGGGAAAAAATACATGTTCAAACGAATGATATACAAACATTTTTTGATCTCTTGGAATAGCTCATGTTCGACATGACATGTGAGGGGACCCACACGACATGCGTTCCCCCTTCACTACATGGTCTATACATAATTCTCATCTTTCTATGTGTACATTCCATGTTGGTAGACTAGATGGAATGTCCCACCTATCTAGTGATCGGGTTGTGTTTGCGTGTTGTGTCTATGTACATAGACCTTGTGTCCGTGTACTTTGGGGCATGGGGTGTAGGCCCACCTAGAATGTTGTCCACATCACCGACCCTTTTCATTGCGCTTTTACATGGATTCCCAATCCATGTGACCCCTCACCCAAATTTTCCAACTACGGAGGTGGTACACTGCATGTAATGTATTTCAAAATGTCGTTTTCTCCTAAAATTCATCACAACAATAGATACACCATTGAGGCGGATACACACCATGGGTTCTTCATCCTACATGGTTTGTGGTTGGTATTTTTTTTCCAAAATACAAGAATTTCTACCAATATTCAACCATGCTTCATATATGGTCGAACTACATCAGATCCTATGATGATTCCTTCCGCAATATTTAGATCTAGTAGAAAATCGAACACTTTAGTCGTCATTCCCTAAGATTCAGCAACAAAAATGAATGAGGGTTTTGATCATAATTCTTCTCAAACACATCCATTCAATGATTGATAATATGCTTACAAATTTTGAGATTCAATATCCATTTTTCATGATGATTATCGATCTACGCTCCACTCCCAACTCCATTGACATTTCATCGATTCTCCACAAATCTAGGCACTAGATTAAGCTTGTGGTGCCTAAAAGTTATCAAACCTAGAACTAAAGGGTTCCAATAGTGAATAACAAGAATAATGGAAGGAGTAATGCATAAAAAACTGGTATTACGATCATTCGTCAGGAATTCTTTTTCCAACAACCAATATTATACAATTTGGATTAGAAAAATTGATAATAAAATGTTGTTAATATAGTTTAAATTATTTGGGATAAATAAGGGGTATATGGGCATACATTTATTGATGAATAATAATTTTTTATTCCAAAATTAGAGGTGAGAAAAATATCATGAAAGCATTAAGACCTACCTCATGAAGATAGATCACGAAGCTGCGAGAGCCCTACGACCGGTGCAAAAGAGCTCCTATGTGAGCACTCGCGAAGCGAGAAGGTGGGACCGCCCCACTAAGACCTATAACATTCGCGAGCCCTCTTAAAGATAGGAGGTGAGACTGCTCCGTGAATCTCTCTATCATTCGCGATCCCTCACGAAGAAATGTGGTAGGACCACCCCGCGATTCCCTCTGACGTTCGCGAGCCCTCGTGACGCAAAGAGGGGGGACCTCTCCATGATTCCCTCTGACATTCATGAGCCCTCGCAAAGTGAGGAGGTAGGACCACTAAGCCCTCTGAAGTTCGTGAGCCCTCATGAAGTGAGGAGGAGGGACCGCTCCGTGAAGACATCTGATGTTCGTGAGCCCTCGCGAAGCAAGGAGGCAGGACCGCTCTGTGACACCTTCTGAAATTTTCAAGCCCTCGAAAAGCAAGGAGGTGGTACCACTCTACGATGACAGGTGACATTCACGGACTACTATAGAGCTCACTACGCGCCGAGCGAGTGCTGCTTCGTGTTGCCTCATCCTATAAATATAGAGCTTCACTCAAGCTTATAAGACGGGATTTCTGATCATTGCTATTCCTATCTCCCGAATCACAAATAACATATGCTCTACCAACCATGATCTCCTCAAGGTACTTTCCACTCCATGAATACCTTCCCCTTGGTATTAATTGAGCCCCACTCCCGAGAGGGATGCCATTCGCGAAGCCCACGGGTTTTCGCGAAGTAAAGAGATCCTCAAGGGGACTCAGGTATTCACGGAGTACTTACGCTTTGCAAAGCACCCCCCCAACACATGTAACCCAAGTTCCAAGGCCGGGTCACTATGCATCGTGAGGCACATCGCTTCCCCATGCTATTGTTTGTAAGTCACCCTTACTTCAGGAATGCCTTTCCATTTCGCAAAGCTCCTCCCATATACACCTATGCCCTATGCCTATACTTGGAAACTTCACATCACGAAGCACAACCCTTAAAAAATCCCCTCCATTGCATGGAGAACCAGAGCTTCATAAGGCTTCTACCTATGGCCTCTCTTACTCTACAACTCCTTTTCCTGTGCGTACCATCATGTTTTCATGAAGCAACTTCAAAGTCCCTTGGATGATACAACATGTTGTGTTGCTTTGCCTCATGATTCTTTGCATAGGAACACTAATGACTATTTCTTATTTGTGTAGCCACGCTAACGTGGATCCCCTAATGGCTCGCTCCATGACACCCCCTAGCCACGACGTTTCATGTCCCCTCTCTTCACCAAGGTGTAGAGGGTATCGGTTATGTTAGTCCTAGGGGTGCAGTGTGCACCCACCTTGTACGAGCTGTTGGATGTTAAACTGCCAAGAAAAATTGTCCTCAGCACATGACGTTAAACTATGACCTCTCCCCAAGCCACGCACACAGGGTTCTCCCACCTTGGACATTCTGCAGGCCCAATGGTCTCCACGGGGGTGAGATAATTCCTTATAAGGAATGAGATCCTCTTTATTAGAGCCATGTCTGTCCATGGGGAATGGGAAACCACCCTGGTATAAGCCCCTAACATTCTTATAGGAGGCTGCATCCCTGCTCCTCCTTTCTTCTTCGGTCCCAAGGAAGAGGGGGGAATGGACATTGGACTCCTCCTTTCTTCAGTACCAAATCCCTCTCCCACTGGGATTTGTCTCCATCAGGCCTCCATCCTGGAGTAAGTCCCAACCTCTTCGGGCTTCTAACCACGTGTAAGACCATGTTTCCTCTTTGTTCTACGATCACATGTAAGCCCGACTTCACCTCTCATAGACACACCTTTCACAACATGATCGTCAGGTCTCTACTGCCTCTTGATTATCACACCGAGAATGACTCACATGGGATTAGAATAAGCACTGACCATGAAATCCTCCTTGGGCATCCCAGAGTGTAAGCCCCATGCCATCATAAACTACGTGTTCTTTGATCCTTGCTAAGGCAATGTACATAAGAAGACTCTATCAGGTTCAAGCCCATCACCCATTGAACCCCAGGTCCTCCTTCACGTTGGTTCACCGATTCCGTACCCAAACTACGTGGACTTTGATCCTTGCCAAGGTAGGGTACGTAGGAAGACTCCCTGAGGTTCAAGACCACCACCATCCATTAGTCCCGACCATCTTCATGACGGTGCACCAAGCCCCCATAACTTGAACTACATGGTCTTTGATCCTTGCTAAGGCAGGGTACATAGGAAGCCTCCACGAGGTTCAATCCCACCACCCATTGGTTGCTTCGACCCCATTCACATCAGTTCACCAAAAACATGGGCTGTCTTAGAGCCTAACCCCCAAATACCCCCTATAACCCGAACTATGAGGTCATTAATCCTTGACAAGGCAAGGTACGTAGGAAGCCTCCCTGAGGTTTGAGCTCAACATCTAGTCATTCCGACCCCCTTCACGTCAGTTCTCCCCCGTCCTGCAAGATGTTAAACTGTAGACCCCAATTATCAGTAAGTTGTTGTTTCCCCATTTAGCAGTAAGATTTTCACCCAAATCATATGTTGAACTATGTGGTCTTTGATATTTTCCAAATCAAGGAATGCAGGAAGACTCCATGAGGTTCAAGCCCACCATCCACCTAGACCCCAGGTCCTTATCCATGTCGGTCCGCCAACTCCTGCCCCATACCTGAACTAGGTGTACTTTCATCCTTTCCAAGGCACGGTACGTAGGAAGCCCCACTGAGGATCAAGACCAACAACCGATGGTCCTGACCACTTCACGTCAGTCCACCCCATCCTGCAAAACATTAAACTGTATTCCACATTTTGTTCACTATTCAGCAGCAAGTCGTTGTCACTGCATCCAGTGGTAAGCCGTTGTCAGCCTCATTCTATGGTAAGCCATTGTCAGACTCGTTCATTGGTAAGCTATTGTATCCCCTTTAAATGGTAAGCCGTTGGAACTCTAACTAGCGGTAAGATGTTATGAGGATGAAATACGTTCGTCGAACTACGTAGAATTTGATTCCCGGCCACAGGGATATGTAGGAAGCCTCTTCGAGGCTCAATCCCAACTTCACCGTCACCCTTGTGATGGACTTATTGCATTCCCCACCACTTCATTCATCCAACCATCATCCATCATGATTCTTATCCAGGCTGCCACATCCCAGTGGGATCATGCCACTTCATTCCCATTCCCCCGAACAGTAACTGGGAGGTAAACCACGTGTTGGCCCCAACATATGTGTTCCATCAGGGGGTTCCGCTCATCTGATCCACTATAATCAGTGTTCTGATCCCTCTGATCCATCTATGCTGGATGCTAAACTTTGAGAATACCCTGTGTAAAACATTGGAAGCTGAGGAAATCCTTAGATACATACCCATGGAATATGATTCCCCACATTCGATGTGGGATACCTTGGGATTCTGCGCCCTCGACAAGCCCTATATTAAGTGAAAGAAGACAGACGCGCCAGTGTCCCATTGCCCAGACACGCCAGTGATGCCCAACATGACTACTCCCCTGACTGATGGTTTCTTCCCTGACCAGACCCCTTGTAATGTCCTAACAGAAGTAGTGTAATTAACTGGTGTTCATGAAGATATGGCACTAGGAATAGTTTCAAGAACAACGTCTTAAATCTATAATGGAGTCTTGGACAAGGTGAAGAGTTCTTTGGAGGAATCCACGATAGGAAGAACCGACATCGCATAATCCCATTTAGATAAAGGAGAAAACATACCTAAATAAGGGGTGGATGACGCCAGGCTTGGGAAAGTGGGAATGCAGGGAAACAGAGAACACTACCATCCCCCCAAAAGAGACGAATGAGCGTGCCCCGACGAAAGCGTCGGAAACAGAAATGGTAAACCCAATGTGAATTTCTTCTCCTCAAATGTAGATTAGTAGTGCTCGAGGCATCAATGGATTAGCGTGTCACTGGATCTTGTTATCCAGCGCCGAGTCCCACTAAGAAAATAGCAGGCCTGGAATGAAACTCACCAGAAGTTGGGGTAGTAGAATGTTGGACATCCCGTTCTACGACGTTGTCAGCGAATCAAGTTGCTGCTCCAGGGATGTGATCACCGCCTTCCCATCTACATAGGGGTAGGGGCAGTTCCCACACGACCGTCCCACATGGCTTCACCTCTTCCATGACAGCCTCTACATCTACATCCATGGGGTGCCCATGCCCCATCTCCCCGTCTGAGATCATCCATCGGTGGGTGATCAATGACCTCGTGTGCTGTTATGAGGAGGAGGGAGTCAATCGTACGTGGGATGTGGCCCGCCTAGAATTGGAGGCATTTGTGCCTCACTGCCAATGCCAACCCTAAGGGCTGATTAGGGAGCCATTTCTCCCCACCCCAACATACAACTATTTTAGAAGCCTTTCCCCAAATCTCTTTGATGACTCCCTACCCTATGCTGATGAGGTAGGTGACATCCCACCCAGCCCGGTCAGAGTCCCATTATAGGGGCTCCCAAAAAGGGATCCCACCCGGCTGTGTCAGTTCCGCCGCCTAGTCTTGATGGATGAGGAGCAGGGAGGCTATGTACCTGCACCACTGGCCCTGGTTCGTCCTACCCAACGCCAGCGTTGGGCGCAAGCTGAGGAGGACGCCCTCCAAGGGGCGTCAACTTTGGTAGCTACGGTGGCCTTGATCCATCACCAACGCATATCATCTGTTCCCTACATACAATAAGAAAGATCAATTATATTCTCGGCCAGGATCTTGGACCCAACCGGCACACGGGCAGGCTGAGATGACTCTCTTGGTCACTGTCACAAGCAGTGGACGCTGCGAACCAACCAGCAGTGATGCCACCTAGTATGGAGGTCCTCCCCGTATCACTAACATGGAGAGCGCGGTCCATCCTCGCTTCGAGGAAAGTCATGGAGGTCTACCCCATGCCTCCCTCAATCTTAATGAGGGTCTTCCCCACGACGGTGATACTCAGTACGAAAGCCTCTCCCGTGCCCATTATAATGGGTATGGAGTCATTTCTCCTACACTGACCGCCGGTGTATGGACATTGCCCATTTGGTCTCTCCTCAACATGGGGATCCTCCCCATGTCCTCTCAGTAGTAGGTGAAGGTCCTCCTCAACTTAGAAACCATAGGGGTGAAGGCCAGCCTCGCTCCACCTGCACCCAGCATGGGGGTCGTACCCGTGTTCAGCTAGACAGGTACAAGGACCCTCATTGTAATGAGGATGCCAGGGAAAACAAGCATGGAGGTCCTCCCCATGCTTCTACAAATTCTAGTGGAGGTCTTTCCCACTCTAGCGCTACCCGTGGAGGTCCTCCACATGTCCCCTTTGACATTTTACATGGTGTTCCTCGCACCTCATCTTTCTCGGGTGGAAACCCTCTCCGCCCAATCGCCAGTGCATCCAAAGGACCTCATGTCAAAAATCTACCCTATCCCGAAGATCCATCCAGGGGAAGGAGGGTGGGACATCGCTTCCCTAAGAAAGATTCTAGGAAGGTCCGAACAGATATCAAACCGATCTATTTTTCAGAATCTGAGGGGTAGTACGACTCAGTGTGGGAACCCTCCTCTCGCCCATCCGAGTCAAGGGACAGGGCATGGACGAGGTGCATCATCCTGGTGCTCCCTGAATGTGAGGTCCACCAGATTCTCACCTACCTTCACAGGTATATCTAGGAGGATGAAAATCTGGCAACCTCATAGGTTATGGTCGTGCAATCACCACCATCATCACCGAAAGCGCTCTCTACTTCAATAAGAGATCACAGAGAGCTATTATTTGGACCAATGGTGGGCAAGTAGTCAGCTCGTATTATTGCGACGTTGTGGCCGGGTCACTACACTCTTCGGAGGACAGCCTGAGATTCGGCGGAAAGTCAGCCCGTTCTCCATACTCTCCACTAGCCAGGCTACCTTCCCAGCGTTCTACCTCAGTACCACTGCCAGTTCCTTAGTAACACCTATTTGAAAAATGGTACAATCATGGGCCAAACCCTAAATATGAGCCGGGGAGCTTATGGAACATCATCGCAACAGATCACTTACCCGATAAGTTCTACCCTGTGGAAGCAAAGAATTTCTGCATACAGGAATCCCTCACCCCAGTGGAAGTTGAGTGTTTTAACCACACCCTCTAGGTGACGCATTTTAGTCTTCGTCATCAGCTTGTGGTTTATCCCAGGATCCAAATGCATTTTTAAGACATCAGCGAGCAATGTCATCTGGTTAATTTGGCCGCCCTCCCTATGGCCCGATGCCCTGAGTCACCAGGTCACAATGAGGCCCTCCGGCTGCAATGCATTCAGAGTATAAAGGTACTTCGCAAAATTATCAAGGAGGCTACCCCCAACGTGAAAATATGTGGCTGGTGGAAGTATGATAAACTTATTTTTTGTCCTATTAGGCAGCAGCCAAACTCACAAGGCGATATCAAGGAAATGCCCCATGAAGGGTCATGATCAACCTAGATGACATAGTGGATGAGGAGGATGAGCTGGAGCTTCTCGATGGATATATACCCCATAAGGGCATGCCACCACTATTGGACCCATCGGAAAGGATTACTTGTCAGTAGAGGAACCTACTTGGTCTCCCTATGCCCACTGAGGCATTAGTACTTAGCATGAATTCTGGTAAGGGAAAAGAGCACATTGGTGTTCCATTCCCTTAGACCCATCTGCCTTTGTGAAGAAGTTGGCGGAATACCCTGAGAAGGACACATTGTGCCAACAACTTTCGGAGTAGAAGAAGTTGGTAGATGAGCTCTTGGATGAACACGCCACAGAGTGACGGCCCGACTACTACAATCCTAGGTCAGTACAGTAGGGGCAGGAACAACTTCCCCTTACCGAGCTTCCCTCAGGCAACCCTGATCTTGCTTCCCCCATGGACAGGGTTAAATCTGGTGCACACGACAAGAGAGTGCAACATGTCTTTCGAGACCCTCCGTAATGGCACGGTAATCCAAGGAACCTAGCTCGAGCTCCCCCAGCCACCCCGAGGGTCATGCCACCAGCCGCTCCACGAGCTGTTGAGCCGCTTTACCGCATTGAATAACCCGAAAACTCACTCGTGGTTTGGTATCCCCTTCATGATAGGGACCCCCACCCAGATGATCCAATGGCGGCACTCACTGTTCACCTTGAGGCATTGGAAATGCGACAATTGGTGATCCCACCCGATGGAAATCCAAATCTGACATGGGTGGATGACATTCCAGCACCTCCGAGGTTTGGGAATCCCACCTTCTCCCCCATTAATGAGACGGGTGACCGGCCACAACACCTGTCCCACTTCTACTAAAGGTGTGGGCCTATGTTAGGGACTCCAGTGCAACTGGAGGCTTCCAAGATCCACTATTTTGTTTAGACATTGGAGGGGCCGACATTCATCTGGTACAGCCAGCTCGCGGTTGGATCCGTAACCAGTTGGGTAGACCTTCACAGGAAATTCCTCTACCAGTTCAACTCCACCACACTGAAAACCAGCATCAAATACCACTTCATGTGCAAACAAAGGCCTGATGAGAAAGTCACGGATTTTATCGCCTAGTGGAAGGGGCTCACATATCCATTGACATGCCACTGACTCAAGATAAATTAATGAAGATGTCTGTGGTAAACATAAAGATGGAACTTTTTCCCTCTCTCATCACATAGAACTACCTTGGATGGTTTCAAGACTTCTATGATAAGGCCCAGTCCCTGGAGGAAGCTCTACCACAAGCCGTCCAGGCACGTTCGTTGCCTCCTGTAATTCCCGCGAGAGGGGCTGTCAGAGCTGAGACCATTGGGGTGGCCCAAATAGAGTCCCCCAGACAGCTGGAGTTATTACTAGTGGAACTACCTCTACAACCTCATAGTGGACCACCACCACTGGCGCATCCTCCAGTCAAAAAGCGTCCAACCCAGAATCAGAAGGTTCCCGCGCGTAGTGCACCACCACTGCTGAGGTGAGACAATCAAGGTCCGAATCCTCGACAGGATCCTCTAGATCCTTTTCCAGGCAAGGCCCCAAGGGCCTCCTTCCCATACAGAAGAAACGGGACCTACTCATTCAACATGAATCAGGTTATCTGCTATTTTAGAAGTGCCTTAGAACAAGGGATTGTGTTTTTTTCAGAGAGAAAAATTCCAGAGGAGGCGAACCTCACTGATCACCCCAACTACTGCCCTTATCATCGAATCCTGGTGCACACCCTCAAGCAGTACAATGTGTTTAAATACTAGCTTCAAGACCAGGTCGATAGAAACATAGTCACGATGGGCCCGACCCCGGCACAAGTGGTGGGTGTCTTCGTAATGATGGATAGCGGAAGATATGACGAAGGCAAGTGCCAGTAGGTTTCCAAATGAAGGTCCCAAAAGTATGATGACTGGATGGCTCGCAAAATGGTTTCACATTCCCATAGTATCATTCATGTATGACTGAATCATACAGAGCCTTCAGGAGCCACATCCACCACTTCTGCATCATCATCTCAGCCGACCTCTTCCCAGAAGAACAAGCATCAGTAGCGCAAGTGAAAGCAACGTGCCCCGCCAATGCCATCATCATCCCACACTCTTGGTGACCTCATGCCCCCTGAGATGGTGATTCCTCCCAAAATCATCCCAATAGTGGATGATTCTTCATGTGATAGTCAAGGGTATTCTTCAGTTAATACGGTGGAGTTGGTAAACCCCTACATGATTCCCGACAACGGGGTACGCCAGGCGATCACCCCCAACGTCTGCATCTGACACCAATATCGGCATCGTCATGGCCATATGGGTCGTTAGGGCACGTCAGTTGGCACCTCTAGCCAGGCTGTGCATGCCACTGAGACCAGAGAGAAGGCCTAGTGCAGAAATCAGCACGCACAACCTTTTCATCTGGTTTCATCAAGCCCACCTCCACCACCGTTTCTACTACTGGATCAGGCCAAGCTACCTTGACCATGCCGCCACCAGCCTCGCCCTGCTATAGTCTGATCTCAGTCATCCGATATTCATCGGGCTACTACTCTCTGGTCTTCATCTAGTGAATGGTGAGACATACCCAGCACCAGCCAGCCGCTGGTCCAGCCGGCAGGGCCCGCCATGCCTCATATCATGGAGCGACCTCCTTCAAGTAGAAGTTCTCTCTTGGAACAAAAATATGATGTCCTCAAGAACCTTGCCAGTATCCTAGAAAGACTTTCCATCATTGATGCCCTTCATCTGTCATCAGATATGCGTGAGGCCCTCACTGAGGATTTAAGAAGCCCCCTCCAGTTTGAGACGGAGGTAGCAGCTGCATAACCCTTTCATGCTAAAGTGGTCAAGAACATTGAATGTCATGCCACCATTTAATTTTACAGAGAGGATTAAGGATCTCATATACAAGGGAACATCCGCCCACCATACATCACTGACCAATTTAATGGTATGGAGGTCTTCCACTGTCTTGTTGACACCAGCTCCATGATTAACCTTATCTTGACGCATACACTGCGGAAGTGGTGTTATCCGAAGATGACCTGACTCAATACGATTTAAGAATCCATGGATACGACAGAGCAGAGAAAACCCCATTCGGTAAGATCCATTTGAAGAACCAGTTAAGTGGCCTAATTTCCCGTACCGAGTTCATGGTTGTCTCCCAGGACACCGCATACAATGCATTGATGTGCAGACCATAGCTCAACCTGCATGCGGTAGTCCCCTCTTCGTATCAACAGTGCCTTAAGTACTCCCTTAATGGTTGTGTAGGCATACTCTTAGGTGATGCATCCCCTTTTGCCTCTTGTGAAGCCTGCTATCTGGATGCTGACTATTATAAGAGTAAGGACAAAAAGATTTTGGCAAGTGAGGTTAATCCACCCATGATCGCAACAGACCCAGGGGTAGGTCTGGATGACACCTACATCTTCCTGATCCATAGATTGGATACCATGTCTCCTGACATGGGGTAATTTTTTTTCATCTCTGGTATGAGAGGTAATCATGTTACCAAGCCCAAGAAATGATGGAAGATCACCTCATAATCCTACACAAACTAGTCTCAGGTGATCCCAGAGCCTCCTACCCCCGTACGGTATCAGGATGTCCTCTCCATGGTAACGGTAGTACGTCATAACTATCTGTTTTGCTGGGCTAGAATTAACCTGCTCAAGACGATGTACCACTATTTCTTTGATATCATCAAGCTTAGACCTTTGGACCAATGACCAGATGGGATCGGATCAACTACCTTCATTTCTATGGTTTCAGCGACACGTGAATCTCCCGATATGTTGTCCATTGCTGCCCAGGCTGGTATCAGCATCCTGTTGGGATATAACGACCTAGAGGAAGATTCTACAAATGAGGATCCATCCTCCACAATTGAAGTGGATGATTTGGAGGATTCTCCCCCTGACATCGAAGAAGGAATCTCCACCATGTTCAATGAACTGGTACAGGTGAACCTTGGTAGCGCGGTAGACCTGAGACCCACATTGATCAGTGCTGCCATGTCCCCCGAGGAGCAACAATGGTACATAGATTTTCTGAAGAAGAATCATGATTTATTCGCCTGGAGCTATGACCAGATGCCAGGACTAGATCCTCAGGTATTCGTCCACCACCTTGATCTCCCTACAAATCATCGCGGGTTCAAGCAGCCTCCTAGAATGATGAACCCTTCTCACGATGCCATGGTTGAGGCTGAAGTTGACAAGATCATCAGAGCCAACTTCATCAAGGAGGTCCAGTACCCCAAGTGGCTAGCCAACATTGTGACAGTCAACAATAATAATAGATAGATCGGAGTCTTCATCGACTTTTGGGATCTCAAACATCACTATCCGAAGGTTGATTTTCCCCTTCATGTGATGGAATTACTGATTGATGTTATGGCTGGGCTACAAGCCCTCTCCTCTATGGATGGTTACTCCGAATACAAACAGATCCGAATGGCCCCCAAGTACTAGGAGTCCACATCTTTTAGGGATCCCCAATGTACTTTCTGTTAATAGGTTATTCCCTTCGGCCTGAAGAATGCAGATGCCACCTATCATTGTGCCATGCACCGCATATTCAAGCCAATCCTCGAGACATTGGTGGAATGCTATGTGGAAGATCATTTGGTCAAATCTCGCCAATGCGAGGACCAACTCAAGGACCCTGAGATAGTGTTTTGATTCCTCCATTCCCTCCACCTGATGATGAACCCATTTATGTGTGCCTTCAGGGTCACCTTTGGGAAGATTCTTGGATTTGTTGTGAGGTACAAGGACATCAAGATTGACCCAGAGAAGATCCAGTCCATCTATTAGATGCCTCCCCTGAGAAATATTTGGGAGATTCCAGATTTCCAAGTCCACTTAGCCTATATACACCAATTAATTGAAAATCGGGCCGGCAAGGGTAAGACCTTTTGTCAGATCATGAAGAAGGGCTCTACCTATGAATGGGACGAAGAGTGCCATACCACATTTGAGGAAATCAAGTATTACCTTCTCCAGTCTCTAATCATGATGTCACCTGTCTCAAAAAAGCCTATGATTCTATACATGACTATCCTAGAATAGTCTCTCGACACCCTCCTCACCCAGAAGAACAATGAGGGGATAGAAAACAGCCTTTACTATCTCAGCCGCATGCTACTCAATAAAGAGATCAGATAATCCCCCCTCGAAAAGAGCTACCATATGCTGGTATTCACAGTACAGAAATTGAAACACCACATGCAACACCATAAGGTACAACTGGTGTCTTAGGTAGACCCGCTGAATTACATTCTAAACTGTCCCATGTTGACCGGTCATCTAGCATGGTGTGCCGAAATCCTTCAGCAGTTTGACGTCAGGTTCATGCCTCAAAAGGCTATCATGGGACAAGAATTGGAATATTTTCTAGCTTCCCATCCAACCCCCGAGGAAAAGTCTATGGACCTGGATTTTCCCGATGAGGCAATCCTATTGGTAGATCAGGCCAACCCATGTTGTTAGATACACATTTTTGGTGCTTCCCGAAGCCCCACTGAAAGGAGGCTCAATGATCCTAGGCTCAATAGGGTAGGCTTGGGTATTGTCTTTATTACCCCAGTGCAATCCATCCTGCCATAGTCATTCCTGTTGTCTGAAGGTCGCACCGTCAACGAGGCAGAGTATCATGATCTTATCACTGGCCTCAAGATGGCCCTCGAGATCGATGTTCCCCATTTTCATGTGAAATGGGGATTCCGAACTAGTCATCAACCAAATAAATAGTGACTATGTCGTTAGAAAACAAGAGCTCGTACCATTGTTGGAGCACACCCTTCAACTAATGGACCACTTTCCATCTCTTTCAGAAGTTACTAATGTCCCTCAGTCTCAGAACGGTCGATTCGATGCCCTGGCTAGACTGGATGCATCACTTACAGAACCCAAGTAGGATGATATGATTATACACATGGCACATCAGAGATTCATTGCTCCTGTCACCTCAGTCGATGACGACGTCCAACGAGTAAGCCATAATACAGCCAGATCCTCCATATCAGGAACCCCAGGTCTATCAGATGTGTGTTTTTAAGTGACCTCGTCTAGAGAGTCCCCTTTTTCATGTATCTTCAAAATGGTTACCTCCCAGCTGATCGGGATGAGCACGAGCGAATCCGACACCACGCACTGCGGTTTAGCCTCCAGAGTGCTCCCAGTCTTAAGCAGATCTACTACAAGAGTGGGTTCAATGGTGTTCTCCTCTGTTGCATCAAATGAGTCATGATTTTATAGTTCATGCATGAGGTTCATGCTGGTTCATGTGGGGATCACCATACTGGTCCGAAGCTGTCCCATTAGATTCGGACACTGGGCCACTTCTGGCCCTCCATGATCCATGATTGCATCAAGTTCTCCAAGAGAAGTCACGCGTTCCAAATTCATGCTAACTTCATGAATCATCCGTCAGAACCTCTCCACTCCACCATGTACTCTTAGATGTTTTCGGGGTGGGGAATCGACATCGTGGGACTATATCCTCCAGTGAAAGCTCGTCAGTGCAGGTTCATCCTGACCGCCATAGATTTCTTTTCTAAGTGGGTAGAGGCAGTTCCGCTCAAGGAGGTCAAGGCCCATTATATCTTCGATTATGTGAGCTCCAATATCATATACTGGTTTGGATTCCATCATGATTTTCTCAATAATAACAACATTATCTTCCAAGTAGCCGAGCTGAAGAAATTTTACTCCAATTACACCATCCGTTGGAACCATACCTCCTGCTATCACACACATGAAAATGGGAAGATCGAGGAATTCCACAAAACACTCTATAACATTTTTCAGAAAATGGTTGGTCAGAATAAGAAGAGTTGTCTAGAAAAGATCCCCAGCATGCTCTGGGATTATCTGACGACGACTCGTAATTCCACCCAGATGACCCCATATTCCCTGGTATACGGAGCTGAGGCTGTCCCGCCCATCGAGATCCAGCTTCCTTCATTATGCACAACGGTCTATGACCAACAGGTGCTAGATAAGGTAGTGAAAATTATTTTGGATTAATTGTAAGAACTTGAAGATAATAGGCTTCATTCCCTACACAATATGGAAAGGCATCAGAATAAGATAGCTAGATCCTTCAATAAGAAGGTTCACCTCCGCTCTTTCCTGCAAGGCGACTTGGTATTGGCCATCCGGATGCCAACGATCCCTATAAGGAAACCACCCAAGTAGGAGCCCAAATGGGAAGGACCTTACATAATCCAAATGGTTTACCCCAATTGAGTATAATCTCTAGTGACCATGGATGG
This sequence comes from Viscum album, assembly GCA_963277665.1. Classification (NCBI taxonomy): domain Eukaryota; kingdom Viridiplantae; phylum Streptophyta; class Magnoliopsida; order Santalales; family Viscaceae; genus Viscum; species Viscum album. The sequence goes on along the minus strand of OY728123.1, from coordinate 1,872,532,726 downwards.
TGAGCATATAACGCCTTCCACCAATGCCAATTTTCTCAACAAATACTTTTCCCGAGTCAACGGTCCGACATGACCCTAAACAACATCACCCCGCATGATGTTAAACTATACTTCATCCCACGAGATGTTAAAATGATCCCTTAGAACTATGTGTGGATTGATTCCCATCCGTATGGGATATGTAGGAACGCTCAAGCGTTTCGTCTTGAGTCCAGCTCCCAAACTCTTCTCTTTGACTATCCCCCCTGGGTATAGTTCTCTAGGAGGATCCTTTCATAATATGGTGTAGGCTTTTTTAACCCCACTCAATACAGGATTATAATGGTGGCACCATGTGCCCCCTCCCTGTTATTCTATCCTTCCACATCCTCACCGCATGATGTTAAACTGCATGGCCTTCAAGAACTATGTATGGCTTGATTCCCATCTGCATGGGATATGTAGGAACGCCCAGACATTTCATCTGTTGGCCCAGACCAAATGCCAGAATCTCCCCTCAGGTCAAGACATATGGTGTGGGGCAGGTTTTTGCTTCAATATACATTGAGCTCATCTCGATTCCGTTGTACATCCCACTCACTAGAGGTGTCCGCCTATTTCACCGCACTGCTTGACTTTAAAATTGATGGGTATATCTATGCTTCAGCCACTCCTTTGATTGGGAATCCATCATCCTTCCCATCCAGAAGGGCCCCCGAATGGTAGGGATGCTAGGCCCAAGGGCTCTCCTACCACTTCGGGCCAATTCTCTCAAGGTTGTTGAGAAACAAATTGATACTAGTCCCACATTGTGAATATGGTCAGGGGTTGATGCACATTTGTTGTTCCCATTCCAGGACACTATAAGGACGCTATGTTTTGAACATAGTCAATAGATATCCTTTGTCACCAGGGCCACCCCAAGATATCCCAAACATCGAGTACAATGTTTCATTCTGCCCCATTGTATATCCAAGTGATGAACTCCCCTCAGGCGATGCCAGCCACTAGACCCCTATATGGAAGGGAGATCCAAATTTGGCTACCCGTTTCCCACACCCAGAACTGCTCACATGGGATTAGAAGCTATGATTTGGTGGTAACCACACAAGAGGTCTTACTGATACCATTGGTCGAGACGCGCGGCCTCAGGACCCTTGGCCTTTTTCTGGCCCCTTGACCCTTTCGGGCCCCTGGGAAAATTTTTCATTTAGGGTGGTGTGGTGTGGAGAGGACTTATGTCTTCATTCATGTCGGGCTATTTTTCCATGCCACACATATCCCCTTTAGACATCCCTCCTGCCATTTACCATCCATACCACGAGCACATGCCTCGCCTCACTTCGTGTGCTCAATTTCAGGCCTCCGACCCAAGTCTTAACTCTTACAAGATTGTACTGTGTGTTATGGTATTATGTTCTAATTCACTTCAGGTTACTCACCACACCATACACCTCCCTTGTTTGGGGTATCTTACCCCATTCATCATCCTCACTACATGATGTCAAACTACAAACTGGTCGGGCATTTCCATTAGAGGCCCAGCCTCAGGCACCTCATCCTTTTCGGGCCCTGGCCAAGGTTCTCACAAAGGGTTGTATGGTGTGGGTATGGGATTATAGCCTCATTCACGTCAGGTTACTTTCCGTGTCATACACCTCCTGTACGTGGGGTACCTTTCCCATTTCCATCACTACTGCGTGATGAAAAAAATGCACATTACTCCTTTTATGAACTACACGTGGCTCAATTCCCTTCTTCATGGGATTCATAGTACCACCCGAATGTATAGACATTGGTTCCCGGCCCATCTCTTAGAAATCTCCCTCCCATATTGGCCCCTTGGTCTGCATTCCCCCAATGAGAGGAACATATGGTGTAGTATGAGATTATGTTCTCACTCACGTGGGTTGTTGAAACAACCATTCTATTTACCTCCTCCTCCTGATATTTTCCCATGACCTTGTGCTATTATCACCTTCTCAAATTGGATACTCTCAAGATGAGCCCCTCGGTCCTCTTAGATGATTCACCAATGTGCTTTAGGGTAATCTAGTTCAGTAACTGGAATGTCGAACTATACTCAGACATGTTTTCACCCATTTTTAAGGCTTCGTGTTCTCCTCATTAGGGCTTCCATCACCTTTCACATCCAAAGGTACCCCCGAATGTCCTGGATGCTCGGCCCAATGGCTCTCCTACCATTACGGGCCAACGTCCTCAAGGGATTCGAGCAACAAATTGATACAAGTCCTACATTGGGAATTTGGTCAGCGATCGATTCTCATTTTTCATTCCCATTCCAGGATAATGCGATATGGATATTGTGTTACGAACACAGTCAACATTTATCCTCCATCATCACTCCAACCTCATTAAGCCCAAAATTTAGGTTACATGACTCACACTCTTCTCCACCTCATCATGTCCAAGTAATATTTCGAGACTCTTAGTACTATTCCACAGTGCGCATCCGTGCGTTTGGAGGAAAAATCCTTGATAAGGTAATCATTCGAGGCTCTACCGATTTCCCCTTTGCATGTATTTCATGTACTGAAAATACCTTATCTTCCCATGTTTCCTACACCGAGTTTGACTCACTTAGGCTTAGGGATTGGGTTAAGGTCCGCCTTTACTTGGGATAGTCTTTCTTCTCCATGTTCCATGTTCTAAGACCTTAAACTAAGATCTTTTCATATTTCTCCTTTTTAGAACTATATATATCTTGATTCCCATTCCATGGGATACATAGGAACGCCCAGACATTTCACCTTCGGGCCCCTCTTAATTATGTTAATTTATCTCTTCTACTCATCCAATTAGGCCCCACCCATATAGGGCTACATGGTGTGGCCGGTATGGGTTTCTGCCCTCATTCACATTAGGTATGCAAGATCCATGCCACATACACCCCCTAATAAGAGCTAGTCCCTCTTACCTATTGTCCTTCATGACAATAAACTGTATTTTATCTTTCATGACGTTAAAAGGCACCTTCATGAACTACATGTTTCTTGATTCCAATCCTCATTGGATACATAAGAACACCCAGGAATCTTGTCTTCGGGTCCAGCTTAACTGAGAGCCAGCCTCTCATACTTCCTACCCTCTTACCTCTTTTTGGCCCCTTGGCCTGAGGTTTCTTTCTCAGAAATGCACAGGGTGTGGTAGGGGATCATGTACTCATTTACATCAGGTGTTCTTTATTGCATCACAGACATCCCCCCTTTTTACCCTCATTTCTACTACGTCTCTGCCACACGACATTAAAATGCATGGTTAGTCCTATCACATGACCTTAAACTGAGACAATATCGTCCTGGCAGCAGGATGAAAAATGGAACTGCATTGTGATGTCCTCACTCAAGGGACATCATGTTTGGTATCAGTCAAACACCATAACATTGGTCAATTCCTTCCTTTGGCTTGATTCTTGTGGAGATGCCAAAACATTATATCCTAGTCCTATTGACTCACATAAAAAACCATCATTCACCCTAAAGGACAAACATGATTTATGAAATGCCACTTCTTTTAGTGCGAGGGATAGACCTGCATACCCTTTTATCCTTGGCACTGGTACCTTACCTTACCTGCCCTTAGAACTACATAAAGCATGATTCTCATTATCATGAGATAAGTAGGAACGCCTGGGCACTTCCCCATGGGCCCAGACTAACTTTTGTGTTCAGTCCCTTGACCTAAACACTACCTCAAGGAACACATGGTAATCTTGACTTATGTCCTCATTCACATCGTGTTTCATAATCACCATACCATATGTCCCCTGCATCGCTTTCAAATCCTTAGTCTGAGTTCTATGACCTTAAACTAAGACCCCTATAAGAACTATTTATGGATTTATTCTAATACTCAAGGGATATGTAGAGACACCCATGAATTTTGCCTCAGGTCCAGCCCCAGGAATCATAAATCCTATTCTTCCTCCTTTCCGTCCCCCTGGCCTGACCCCTTGTGGGGAACCATGTAACTACAACTGTGCCCTAAAAAAGATTGGGAAACCCTATGATGACATTGGGAAGTGATGACTCCCTCGCTAGAGAGGTCCTGTATAAAAGTAGGAATGATCCATGATCAGATTGATGCTCCCATATAATGTGCTTCCACCACGGTGGTGTAATTTCAAGAGTGTTGGATTCTATTTGAACAAACCATAAATCCACATTCTACACTTTGCGTGCACATTATGCAGACCATTGTCCCCTTTCACGTCTAAGGGAACCTTTTGACAGTATGGATGATTGGCCTACGGCCTGCCTATTGTCCTCTTCCAATGCTCTGGAAGACCAATGGATGACATTTTGGGTCAGGTCCCATGTTTCGAACGTGGTCGGCAATCAACCCTCAATTTCTATCCCCATTACATTCTAACACAATAAGGATACTATGTTTTTTATGTGGTAAATAATTATTCTCTATTTTCACGCCACCCCCATAGTGTTCCGAATCCTGGGTATCATGATTCACACCTTCCATTCCCATCTGTTCTGATTGATTCCAGCACCCTTGGCATTACCCCAATCGTGCATAATAGAACACTGAGAAAACAATAATTTGGCTATTTTAAGAGCTTCAATACCCAGTTAGGTATCTCCCTTATCTTCTCGAGAATACAGGTCTGTTGTTCAAACCCCGGATGCCCAAAACATGGTCAGTACTCTTATGTTCAAGAGAAATGACATAACAGTCATCCTTTGTTTCTCACGTTTGGCTTGGCCCGCATGAGCTTAGGGATTGATCACCGGGTGTTCCACGAATATAACAGATGTGTGTAAAACTAATACAAATAACAGAACTCATGCAGGGTAAGGAATCAAATGGTCAAATAATGAATATAAATTTGAGGGTTTGTAATCAATATAGTACCTGAGGGTTGTTTCCCCCCACAAACAGGTAACCTAATAAAAATAGCATAGAAACTACTCCACCCTCTAGATAGTGGCGTCCAAGAGTTGTTGCTGATTGTTCAGATCCTTCTAATCCTTGGCAGCGATGTGGCACAATTCGTTGTCTGTAATCTAGGCCCGCTCCACATCGGTCAGGATGACAGACATTTTCTTAGAGGATCGCTTAATTCCCACTCCAGCCTCTCCCACCTAGGCCTTCAATCACAATATTAGCTCAGATTGCACATTAAGGAAGGTCGAGTGCTCGTCTGCCTGACTCTACAGCAGTTGGACCTCATTTTCAGCCACCTATAGCCTCTTGATGTTTACCAATTTCCTCCACCGCCAACCCACACCGAGGCCATGGTCATACACCCGAATCTTTTCCACCATTAGATCTCAGACGAGCATGTGGGGATGCTGGGAATCCATTCCCCCAACACATAGATCTCACAGTCATGAGAAACTTATATCCATGTCATCCAACCATAGTTCTTGGGGGTGTCATCGATGAAGCGCTTGATCAGATTCCACATTCGACGATGGAATGTCTTTCTATCCTATTCTTTAGAGGTCATATCTTCCCAGTCCGTGCAATTGGCAGGCTCATATGCGGAGAACAACCCAAGGAACTCTTCAATAGGGTCCACATCAGGTATTTGATTGGGCATGGTGGGGCCTGGAATATCTGATCAATCCTCATCATCAGATCCTTCCTTAATGATCTCGGCTCTAGTCCTGCTGATGGTCCAACCTGTTATTGAGAGTTCCACCGCTTGGTCAGTATGGGCCTCCACATCCATGATCACCAGCATTCCCCTAATAAAGACGCCACAAGAATCCCTGACCAACCTCTCCAAGGTGGACCAAGCCATTCGAAGAACTATACACTTTAAAAAAGGACATGGACATTAGTAAACATGGTTAGGGGATGAAAATAATAAAATTGGTAGAGGGGACATACAAAGATCAAATTAATGGTCTCTTTCTTGTGATGATGTTGTTAGGACCCTAAGGCATGGCGCCCCATATATTATTAGAAGGTCTGAAAGCTCCCAAGGGGTCACCATAGGTGTCCTGGCCCCGCTGGACGTTGCATTTGATGCAACTGCAGGTATAGATTTTGGAGGCCCCTCATCAGCATTCATTGAGGGATGGGAACGAGTCCTATGTACGATGCACTCCTGCATAGTTCAGATATTAGTAAGAAGTGTAGAACGTCCTAGGAGTTAGACCCTGAGGAAGGGTTTGGGGTTTTATGTATGAGCTCCTCCAGTATAGTTCATTGAGGGATGGGAACAAGTCCTATCACCACTGCCTCCCCCTCAACTGATGTGGGCCTCACTGCTATGGTAGCCCCACCATCACGAGATGCCCTCGCCGCCTTCCGGCCCTGGCCCCAAGGTTGGTAAGGCTCACCATCACCAACCCGATCTGTTGCCTGCTTCAGCATTTCCCCTAGGTAGGCCAGCTCCCATCTTTGGGAATACTCTTTGACCAACTCGAAGGCAGCTATAGGCGGAGTCAGCTCATTCCCCATCTTTCCATCCCCACGAGTGAACATGATCCACAACTGCCTCATCACGCATGGATGCTCTTCAAGGAGCACCCCTAGGTAAACCTGGGGGATTAGTTATTGCATGCAACGAGTAAAATTAGTGTGGGTGTACGGATCGCAGAGCGGCTCACAGTCCACCCTGGCCACCAGGACTCCACCTCGAAAGGCTATGAGATAAGACCAATTATCTTCTCTTTGTCAGCCATCATCTGTGAAGTCCCTTGTTGGCAACGGGAACAAATGGAAGTTGAACTCTTCTACTTTCCAAACTCGGTTTAATAACGATGGTATAGTCAGCTTGGCCGGAAATCTCCCCATGGAGTTTAGGATGGATGGGTGAAAGTCCGATCCCGGAGGAGATATATGGTGTGGGCATTCATAAACCCCCCTAATGTACGCTGCTATCCACACGTACAAAAGGTGGAACGACCCACATATCCTCTGTGGCCTCTTATCCTCACTAATATTCTAGAGCTTTTTTTACATCTTGGAAAGCATCGAAATTCCGAGAGTCACCCACCCTCTGGTCACTCGCATGGAAGACACGATGAATGTGCTTGGTTCCACGCCCATATTTGTATCCCTCACCGAAAAGATCCTTCCATAGATAAGAGCTGCAATGAAGAACACCATCCTGACCATCGACTGTTGTTCGGTGCTAATGCTGAAGCCCTAGGACTTTCACTAACTGTCTTCCAATATCCACATGTATGAGTGCTCCTTTACCCATTGATCCCCCTTTGGGGAAGTTCGAGGCCTCACCAAAAACTGCCTGTCTTTAGGGAAGTTCAGAAATGGCTTGAACCACCATTTGAAGTGGACATCTCTCATCGATTCCTTGTCCTCTCCCAGCACCAGTCTCATCAACACCATCACCAGTGGAAGCATCTACTCCGGATCCTCCCATGCACCCATAACAGGGATGAATTTGTCGTATATTGCTCCCAGTATCGGGACCCCTGAGATCTGATGCACGTCCCATAAGCTGATGGAAATCTCCCTGTGATGTAGGTGGAAGGTATTGGTCCCCAGTGACCACCACCTCCACAGCTCTTGCATCAGCTTCTTCAGCTGGTATATTTGAAATTGGGAGGCCCAGGCTGCCTCATATTGGCCCACTCTCCTTAGATCTTCCCAAAACTCTTCACACGAGGCACTTACCCAATAAGCCCAGGCCTAGTCATCTGTGAAGTTTCCACCTTGGCACAGGTCCCAATAATCTGACCATCCCTTTTTTGGGTTCCTCAGCATCGCCTTTAGGATGGTTTGGTACTGAGGAGGGGACGTCTCCGACAACAACACTTTCCCGTCAATGTTGTTCAGATTATTGTTCAAACAGTCAGTGTTAACAGGCGTAAATTCCTCCCGAGCGTGGTCGTTGGCTGCCCTAAACCACTGGTGATAGCACGAAGTTCTCCTAAAACTATAGGTTGGCTTGTCCTTTCTTGCTTCAGGGATGAAGACGTCATCCCTCAGTCCAAATCCATATAAGGGTAGACTCTTGAACATTGGTTAGTCCCTTCAGATTTCTGACAATAGCTGCATCAGCAAGTCATGGTCAGAATGCCTCCGTACCAAACCCCCCATACCAAATCTGTTCTCCATCTATTCCCTTCATGCAACATCCGCATGGACCCCCCTAACGACCTCCTGGTGAGCCATCCTATCCTTAAAATTCAAATGATTTTTGGGTTGGATCACAAAGCTCGGTCACGAAGCTCAATGCCGGAGATCAATCGCGGAGACCGATCACGGAGCGCGATCCAGACAACAGAATAACAAAGCCTAGCACGGACACCCAGACGCATGCCATGGAGTGCACTAACACAATGTTGAAGATTCGTTGTGTGCTGCAAAGAAAAGGCACAATTCATGGAGAGAGATCACAGAATGCATATAGATTCGCAAATTGAGAGCTCCAAATAGTTAAAATTTCAGAGAGAAAAGGACAAAAAAGAGGTCATCCCAACTATTTTTAGGCGACGACCACGGGAGCTTCGCGGCGCGTCCAGCCATAGCAGACATCAAAGTGCACCCTGACCATGCACCAGTACTCCACCTCATGTGCCTCCTTTGTGAGGCTGCCCTATGAGCCTCCTTTGTAGGTCCGCCTCGTAGGTACCCATGAAAGTTTGGCGATGGACCCTCAGACTCGGATTCCAACTTTCTCCTCAACTCCCAGTCTGAGTGGGGGAATTTTTTGATGCCAAAATTGGAGGTGAGAAAAGTATCCTGAAAACATTAAGGACTAACTCCCAAAGATAGATCATGATGTTTTCAGAGTCTCGCGGCCGATGCAACAGATCTCCTTCATGAGACCTTGTGAAGCGAGGAGGCGAGAGTACCCCACAAAGCCCTTTGAAGTTCACGAGGCCTCGCGAAGTGAGGAGGTGAGACCACCCTGCGAAGCTCTCTGAAATTTGTGAACCCTTGAGAAGCAATGATGTGGGACCACTCCGTTAAGCCCTCTATCATTCTTGATCCCCCACGAAGAGAGGAGGCGGGACCGCCCCACGAAGCCCTCAAACGTTCCCGAGCCCTCACGAAGCGAGGAGGCAGAACTGCTCCACAAATGACTCCAACGCTTGTGAGCCCTCGCGAAGTGAGAAGGTGGGTCCACTCCATGATGACCTCTAACATTCATGATCCCTCGTTAAGTCAGGAGGTGGGACCATTCCGTGATTCCCTCTAAAAATCGTTAGCCATCTTGAAGCAAGTAGGTGGCACAACTCCGTGATGGCAGGTGACGTTCGTGACTCACCGGGGAGCACGCTACACACTGAGCGAGCGCTGCTTCATGGCACCTCATGCCTATTAATATTGGGCTCCCCTTGAGTCCATAGGACAAACTTTCCAACCTTTCCTCTTCATAGATCTCGAATCATGAACCACCTTTTCTCTGAAAACCATGAGCTCCTCAAGGTACTTTCCGCTCCACGAAGTACCTTCCCCTTGGTGTTAATTGATCCCCCCTTCTGGGAGGGATGCCTTTCGTGAATCCCATGGGTTTTCATGAAGGAATGAAATACTCAAGGAGACTCAGGTCTTCACGGAGCACTTATGCTTCGCAAAGCACCCCCCATGTGCATTTAACCCATGTGCCAAGGCTGGGTCACTGTGCATCACGAACCACATCTCTTCCCCATGATATGCTTTGTAAGGCACCCTTTCTTTGTGAGGCATTGCTTCGCGAAGCTCCTCCTATATGCACCTATGTCCTATGCCTAGCCTCGGAAACTTCACATCGAAAATCAAAAACCTTTGCGAAGCCCCTCCATTGCATGGAGCACCAGAGCTTCACAAGGATTCTACCTATGGCCTCTCTCACTCTACAACTCCTTTTCCTGTGCAGACCATTAGGTTTGCACGAAGCAACTTCAAAGTCCCTTGGAAGATACTACATGTTGTGTTACTTCGCCTCATGCTTCTTCCCATAGGCACGCTAACAACTATTTCTTTTTCGCATATCCATACTAATGCGGACCCCCAAATGGTTCACACCATGACACCCCCTAGCCATAGTGTTTCCTTTATCCTCTCTTCACCACGGTGCAGAGGGTATGGGTTATGTAAGTCCTAGGGGTGCGGAGTGAACCCACATCATCCAAGCTATAAGATGTTAAACTGCCAGGAACCATCGTACTCAACACATGATGTTAAACTGTGCCCCCCCCATGCCTCACACATGGGGTTCCCCCACCTTGGACATTTTTCTGGCCCACTAGTCTCCACAGGAGTGATATCATTCCTCACAGGGAATGAGATCCTCTTTATCAGAGCATCGTTTGTCTTTGGGGAAAGGGAAGCCACCCTGGTGTAAGCCCCTAGCATTCTTGTAAGAGGCAGCATCCCTTGTCCTCCTTTATATTTTAGTCCCAATGACTAGGGGGGAATGGAGACCAGACCCCTCCGTTCTTCGATACCAAATCCCTCTCCCATTGGGCTTTGTCACATTACGCCTCCATCCTGGAGGAAGTCCCAACCTCTTCGGGATGATAACCATGCATAAGCCCCTGTTTCTTCTTTGGGATGCAATCATGTGTAAGCCCCACTTCACCTCTGACATACGCACCTTTCATGACATGATTTTAAAGTCTCTGTAGCCTCTTGTTTCACACACCAATAATGACTCACGTGGCATTACAGTAAGCACCGACCATGACATCCTCCTTGGGAAGCCTATAGTGTAAGCCCCACACCATCCTGAACTACATGGTTATTGATCCATGCTAAGGTAGGGTATGTTGGAATCCTCCATGAGGTTCAGGACCACCAACCATTGGACACCAGGTCATCTTTCACATCGGTTCATTGACACCATACCCAAACTACGTGAACTTTGATCCTTGACAAGGTAGGGTATATAGGAAGCCTCCCTGAGGTTCAAGTCCACCACCATCCATTAGTCCCAACTATATTCATGACATTTCACCAAGCCCCCATAAACTGAACTACGTGGTCTTTGATCTTTGATAAGGCATGGTACATAGGAAGCCTCCATGAGGTTCAAGCCCACTACCCATCAGTCACTCCAAAACCATTCACATCGGTTCACCAAAAACTTTGGCCGCCTCAGAGTGTAACCCCCATATTCCACCTATAAACTGAACTATGAGGTCATTGATCCTTGAGACGGAAAGGTATGTAGGAAGCCTCCTTGAGTATTGATCTCAACATATGGTCATTCTGACCCACTTCATGTCGTTTTACCCCCATCCTGCATGACGTTAAATGGTGGACCCCAATTAGTGGCATGTCATTATTTCCCCAATTAGAGGTAATTCTTTGCCCACAAATCCTACCCTAAACTATGTGGTATTTGATATTTTCCAAATCAAGGTACATAGGAAGCCTCCATGAGGTTCAAGCCCACTATCCACCAGGACCCCAGGTCCTTATTCACATCGGCCCACCGACTCCTGCCCCATTCCCGAACTACATGGACTATGATCCTTGCCAAGGCAGGATACATTGGAAGTCCCCCCTGAGGTTCAAGCCCATCAACTGATGGTCTTGGACACTTCATGTCGGTCCACCCCCATCCTGTATAACGTTAAACTGTATTCCACTTCATGTCCCCCATTTAGTGGAAAGCCTTTGTCATTCTATTTAGTAGTAAGCCGTTGTCCGCCTCATTCAGATGTAAGCCATTGTCAGCCTCATTCAGTGGTAACCTGTTGTCACCACTTTTCATGGTAATCCATTGAAACTCCAACCAGCAGTAAGCCGTTGTCATGATGATCTACATTCACTGAACTATGTCGACTTTGATTCCCTACCATGAGGATACGTAGGAAGTATCTTCGAGGCTCAATCCCAACTTCACCATTGCCTTTGTGATGGTCCTATTGCATTCCCCATCCACTTTATTCATCCACCCATCATCTATCCTGATTATTATATAGGCCGCCACATCCTGGTGGGATCATGCCACTTCATTCCCCATTCCCCACAACAGTATCTGGGGTGTCAACCACGTGTTGTCCCCATCATCAATGTTCCCTCCAGGGGTTGGACTTATCTGATCCACTCTAATCAGTGTTCTGATTAGTCTGATCTATCTCTGCTGGATGTTAAACTTGCTACAAACCCTGTGATAAACATGTGAAACATAGGAAAACCTCAGATGCATGCCCATGGAATATTATTCCCCACATTCGATGTGGGATGCCTCGGGCTTCCGCGCCCTTGAGAGGCCCTATAATAAGGGACAGAAGACAGAAGCGCCAATGTCCTAGTGCCCAGACATGCCAATGATGCCCAACATGACTACTCCCTTGAATGAAGGTTGCTGCCCTGTCTAGACCCCATGTAAAATCTTGACATAAGCAGGGTAATTAACTGGTGTTCATGAAGACATGGCGCTAGGAAGAGTTTCACGAACAATGTCTTAAATCTATAAGGGAGGCTCCGACAAGGTGAACAGTTCCGAGGAGGAATCCATGGAAGGAAGAACTGATATCCCATCATCCCATTTTGATCAAGGAGAAAAATTTCCTAAATAAGGATCGGATGCCACCCGCCTTTGGAAAGAAGGAATGCGGGGCAACAGACATCGTCGTCGTCCCCCCGAAAGAGACAGACAGATGTGCCATGGAGAAAGCATAAAAAACAATAATCAAACAACTAAATAATTTAACACAAGGCACATAAATAACCAAATATGAGTCCTACATCTCTCTCGGATTGATTGTTTATGAAGATTACACATGTGAAATGATAGGAGTAAGCTAGTGTGTCTGCTGCACTTCAATCCAACTTGATCCAGAGGTTCATTATTAATCGTTCTTTGACCGTGGGGCTTCTAGAAAAATGACATATTATGATTCGATTCGCTTCTAAGGACGACTTGATCCTAGAACGGTCCAGAGCTCCCTGAAAATGAAATAGGTTCCAGTTTATACTTTTCTGATAGACCATCGATTTTCACATGAAACGGGATTCATCCTATTTGGTGATGTGGGTATGTTTTCCCGAACTCATACTACCATATCAAAATCTTGATATTCCTGGTAAGCTATGTAATCTTGTAGGATGTTATCTGTGTTCTTATAATAGAAAAATGTCTATATGTCACCCAATATCTCTGTGTATTTTTGTTGAGGTGGATGTTTCTAAACCGATGGTGGAGTGGGTGTGGATTCAAGTGGGGGAAGAATTCCACTGGAAACAGGATGTGGTCTTTCAGTCGGGGATAGACTACTATTCGTCTTGAAAATGGGTGGGAAACCTTGTTTTTTTCTACCTGTTGCGCCTTCAGGGATCGACATGGGGTTATTGCCTCATCAAATCATCTGGAGTTAGGGTCTAAGGTCACTTCTACAACGATTCCGCTGGGCACTAAGGATGCAACTAATAATAAAAAATTTCAAAAAGAGGGAAAAACTCTGAATTAGGATTCGTCTCCAGTCCTAAATGCTAACTGCAACAACCCATTTGAGTGCAAGGATGTCGCTCAGCCGGCCCCGAATGCTAACAATTTGAACACTCACATAGCTATTCCGAAAATGTCGTTGATTTTTAGGCCAATAATTTTTGATATGAAAGCTAGAGGTACCTTAGGGCAGATCCAGTTGACCGTCTTTTCTCTTGACATAGCCATTAAGGTTCAATAAGAGCACCAGGGGGGGGAACCCTTTGGTTACAGATGTATTTAGGTAGCTGATCAAGGATCTGGCTGATCCCAAGCCAACTTCACCTGCTCCTCTCTGTACAACATTTATGGAACGAGGCCAAGTGGCTGAATTTGGAGATTCATCGACTCCCAAGGATGCATTCTATGTGGATGAAGTACACTTAAGTCAGGTTCTTTCAAGAAGGAAGGCACCCCAAAAACCTAAGAGTTCTTCAATGGAACTAGTTACAACAAGGAAACCAATCCCAAGAAGTGATTCACTTGTAATAAAGTTATATAACCTCTTTGAGAGCTTAGATGTTAGTCTGGACCTTAGGGTTGAAGATGCACAAATTGATCTCCCCATTAAAAATAAGGGAGACCTCGATGGGGTATCTAGTGATGACCAATATGGTCATTTTTCGGGAGATAGTAAAGGTGAGTTTCAAGGTGAATATCTCCTCAATCAATGGATAAGGAAGGGCCAGAAAGGATCTAGGAAAGGCAGAAAGTATTATTCCAATTTTCCCCTTCTAATGGAGACAAGATCCTTCAAACATATGAAGGGAATGAAGATGATAGGTAGATCCTCTGGCTACCCTGTTTGGGAAAAGTCTCTTGTCTACAAGGAAGTCCCCTTCTTAGTAACCGTTCATGACTCCCATCTTGATAATCTAGAATTGATTTTGCATACGGGTGAAGGACTGTTAGAGGATTGTCTAAGGAGGAATGCCCCAGATGTGGATTCTAAAGAAATGATGGGTACACTGTTGCATGTGGACATGAATTCTTATAAAATTGACTAGATTAGTAAGCAATAACACATTTTTATTAGAGTCTTCAATGTGAGGATGATCAATAATGATGAATACATGAAAATAATGGATTATTTGGTGTATATTTTTGAAGACCTTCTAAAATATGACCCAGGCACACCAGCTACTTCTATTTATTGGAAATTATTTAGGGAGGAAGATTCCAAACAGCTTAAATTATCCCACAATAATTATGTTTTTTATTTTAGTGGTTAACCAACATTGACTATACAGGTTCTCACTTTCCCATTAAAAGTGTTTTTAATAATAAAAATTTAATTTTGAGTGAGGAAAACAACTGGGGATACTGATCTCGCATCTGGTTGTCCCGATACATGGAAATCTCCTACATATTTTCATACTGCCACACCACATGAGCCCGAGGGGTAGTCTATCTTCATATAGTTTTCTCCTATCATTCCTCAATCACCACCAGGTTATATGAAAATGTAGCTTAATCTTCGACATCCATCTCTCCTGATTCAGTGATGTGTGTAGGTTTATGCACATATTTCTTCGTCTACAACACAATGAAGACAACATTAACCCACTCTAGTTATGGGCGTAGTCCGGGTTGGTAGGAAACCTTTACATCCATCTACATGATCTAAAATGGACCAATAATCCTCAGGGATATCTTGTCTCCTAGTCCAAACCTATGTATTCCTCGTCACGGGGAAAATAACAAGAACACTTAGTCTCCCTGATCGAAATCCGTGGTCCTACAATAGTGATCTATGTACGAATTTTATTTTCTCTAGGCCATCTTCATCCATTAACAGATGACCTTCACTTTCTTTATTGTCGTACACACCAACTCTTAACCAACAAAAGATGTCTCCCGTATATCCACCGAGAACAAGGGTGGCCTATAAGGTCTCTTGTATAAGGACTTGAAAGGTACCATGATAATAGTATAGTGGTAGTTGTTGTGGTATGAAAAATCTACCAAAGGTTAGTGATCCTCCATGTTTCATCTGAAAGCCATCATGCAATCCCTCAACATATCCTTTAACACCTTGATTGTGTTCTTTGTCTGCCATCGGTCTTGGGGTGAAAAGTGGTAATCCTCATCAACTGGGTCCTGAATTCCTCTTGAAGGCCTCTCTATAATCAACAAGAAACTATAAGTCATGATTAAAGAAAATCATTGAGGGTACCTCATGAATATAGATGATCTACCGTAAAAACAACTTCCCCAAACTATTTGAATTTTTTTTGCTAACATCAAGGATGTGTGGAGACTTCATGAATCAGTATACTATCACCCATATGACTTTATGTCCCATCAATATTCATGGAAACCCAGTGATGAAGCCCATAGGTATTCCATCCCATTTCTACTCTGAGATCCCAATGGACAAGGACAAACCTATTGGAACATGGTTCCCATATTTCACTTACTAAGAGGTGACTCATCGTCAGACAAATTCAAAAACAATTCATCTAATTCCGCTCCAACAAAGATACTATTGATGATATCTATAAATATTCCCCACATGGGAGGTTGATATAATGAAGAAGTGTGGAACACCTGCATCACCTTACCCGGCATCGCGACTGAAACCATTGTTCACCCTTGGAACAGGATCTTGTTCTTACCACCTTTAAAATAACCATCTAGTGCATATCATGTGGATATATAATTACTTAGAAGCTCATAGTCAATGTATCCCAGTTGAGACTCTTTCTCACACATGAGGAGAGATAGAGTCCACACTTTCAACTTAAGAAAAGTTGTACACTACTGCTCTACCTGGGTCAGCTGCATGAAATCTAAACTCTGTGAATCTTCCTGTACTAAGTAAGCATGATACTTATTATTAAGGGAATATTCTAAAAAATTTCCCTTCCTTGGAGTCTATACTATTTCAAATTTGTACTTCTATAGGAACTCCAATCAGCATCTCTTCCTCATGTTCATGTCTCTCTGAGTGAAGATGTACATGAGGCTCTGTTTGTCCGAGTAAACCACAATTCACTCTTCTAGAAGATAGTGAATCCATGTCATTAGTGTGAATACTACTATTTAATGCTCTAAGTCACGAGTCACATAGTTCTACATATCGGTTCTCAACTTCCTTGACCAATATGCAATGAATTCCTATCGTTGAATCAACATGAAACTGAGCCTGGATCATAAGGAATCACAATACACTATAAATTAAATGCCTTCCTCTAGTAGTATGAACAATGGACCACTTGTATGAGTCTCTCTAAAATCAATGAATACCTTTTGGAACTGATCAGAACTAGTAAAGAGATGTCCCTTCCACATAAATGTTGTAATAGGGGATTCTATTCTGGAGAAGTACACCATAATTCTCTTTTATTAATATTCATATCCAGGGAAACTACCCACCACCAATACATTCTTGAGTGGATCCCAATGAAGGAAAAACATGATATATGCTAGATCCATATATAAAACTTGTTCAAAAATGACATGCCCATGGATGTGAAACACTTATATCCAAAACAGTCACATTGAGTTCATTCTATTTAACTGGTGATCTTGAAGAAAATCAAGAACCATCCTTTAGTTATATACATGTTCTTCCTCTATTTCATAGTAATCAAGTATGTTTTTGGGGAAGACAACAACAAAATAGTCCATGTATGGTTGTAATATCCAGTTTATCAATTCCATAATGACTGTGAGGGAATTTTTCACACCAAATGGAATCAACAAGAATCCATTGTGTCTATAAAAATAATGGAATGACTACTTTGAAATACCAACCTTGCAAACCCTCAAACAGGGGTATCTAGAAGAAAGAAAAATCACAGAGAATCATCACTCACCTTACAACATATCAAAGAGGTCCTCATTTCATGGAAAGGGATACTTGGTCATTATAATGTACTAGTGTATGAAATAAAAATATTTTCATATCAATAATCTCCCATATTCATTTTTCAAAAACTAAAATGGGGCTGCCCAGGGGGACACACTGGGTCTAATGAAAACTATCTCCCAAAGGTCCTCCATCTATACCTAAAATCCCAATGTTCTCTAGGTTCTAGATGATATGCATGAGAATATATCTAGGAAGTCCTTGGTTTCAAGTCAATGAAAAACTGAATCTCCATCCTCAGATGTAGTCCTAGAACATCTTCAGAGAAGATGTTCATATAGTCCTCCAGAAATATAGAAACCTACATGGTTGAATGGCATGATTCACCATGGGTTACACTATCAAACTATTGGGTATTAGGATACAACCTCCAGGTCAAAGTACCCACTTGTCTTGATATGAGGTATCCATCACTAGAAAAGAAGAAGATCATCCCATCAGTGTGTAGGAATCTGACTAGTCTATGGTGACAGTGAATCTGGTCTTGAACCATGCAAATAAAATCCATGCCTAATATGGAATCTTATGGTTCCATAGTGATTACCAAAAGGTCCCTTGTGAATCATTCTCCTCCAACCGATAGTTCACACTACTAGAAGATAAAAAATATAGAGGAAGTGTTCCCTATATGAACCTATAGACAAAAATGTTGTTCTAGAATTTATACTGCAATCACTATCTCTCGTACCAATATTTTAGAGATAAAATAATGACTTTTATATGTGTCTACTAATACTAAGCAAGGATTATAAAAAATAGATCATTCCTCAGAACATCTCATGCACAATAGGATCATAGACATCCAAAGCCTAAAACTATTCATATCTCATGCCGCCAGCTCCCTAACACTGAAATGGGACTCCAAGTGGTGGTGGTTGGAGGAACTCGTAGAATTGTCCTCAACTTATAGCTCCTTCATCTCCTCTACTAGCTCTTCCTCCCTGAGGACCACCATGATGACGACACTGTCTCTATCAGGGTGGTTCGTATGCTATCTTCATGGGATGCTCAGTATGTCTATCTAATCATTCATGCTCCATGTTACATTTCCTGTCACAAGAATATCACTGGCCCTCCTCAGGATTCCATAGTTATTTTCGCTTCACATGCATTGTATGACAATGTGGTTGAGTCTTATCATGGAAGGGTCTCCAATTTGCAGATCTATGAAACCTACCTAGTGTTGTAAATGTCTTATCCCTGTCACACCCACTACCATCTCAAGTTATCTAGAATACTTCTTAAAAATATCTATTTAATAAGTGACCTCTACATCACCCTAAAATAGATAGTGATGCACAAAGGCACTGCGCTATATCAGATCTCTCTATGGAGCCCCTTGTCGAAATTCTATGATTTGAAGTAGCCATCTCTTGTAATGTCGATAGAGTAACACATTAGGTCTATGATCCTAGCCGCATACTCATCCACTATCACCACTCTCTATTGAATTTCAAGAATTTTCTAGATTTGAATGGAGCCTTAGTATGAGTGGTAGTACTCATCACCTAACAGCTAGAAGAATTCATCCCACGAGATTCCCAAATCATCGTTCATCTAGGTAACCATGATCCACCAATGAACAACTACTGCATGGAAAACAATGGTGTTCAAAGCCACCATATGATCTTTTTAGGGTCGAATAATCTCAATGACACAAACTAACAACTCTTGCAAATCCCCTACTGTGGAGGATATTTCTCGTTGTGGATCTTTATTGGTCTTTAACACTATAAATCATAGAGTGAACACAACCTACACACATCCTCATCCTACTATGCTGGGAAACATTTCTACTCAGCGTGTGTAGGTAATACTACATTAAAATATGGAAAAAGGAGATCATGGTAAGTAAACTTATGTGAGGATTCATCGCTCATAGGGTCATCATAAAAAAATAGAGCATGTATCTTGGCTGGCTATCATCGTAGAGGAATCCTAAAAATTATCAAGGAGTACCTTAGTTAGATGTGAATATTAAAATGTATAAAAAACAATGGGAATATGAATCAAGAAGGATAATTAAATACTCCATCCTATATTATTCATGTATCATTTACCCCTGAAAAAAATTTCATTGCATGCTGATTCGACAAGAAGGTAGTCAAATTCTTGGTGAATGGCTACATCGGCCACTACACCATCACTAGAATCCCTAGGTTAAGAGACACACATGAGACACATTGACACTGTTTCCCTAAACCCAAAAAAATTCTTTTTAGGGAATGTCCAAACATCATCCCAAGGATAGAAGTAGCTCTGATATCAATTTTGCATGACCCGATCAAAATTGGGGCTTGAGTTGCAACTACCCCAAGCCTAAATCCACTGGCCATGGGGTGGCGACAAGCACTGAAAGAACACTATACTCAAGGAGGCCTTTTACAAAATACCTATACACACACACAAAATCATATCAAGCAAAAAATTGTATAGGGAAATAAATAAAGGTACGATAATACTATAAATATAAAAAATATGCATGGAACACTAAACTGAACCAGGTAGGGTAGGATATACTAAAATGAAGAAGGGAAGAAATACACCCCCAAATTTGATGTATGTCCCAACCTGACAAAAATGGAAAAGAATAATAAATTCAAAGATCCATTATACAACATTCCAAGCTACGTCCACTATATGTGGTCGTAGCACACCATATCCATAATATTTTATGAAGACATGAACAACCTATCCTCCATCAACAAAAGAAAAGATTGGGGTTGGGAAAATAACATGCATGATTGAGTATATACTTACCCAATAGAACACCATGAAAATGTAAAAGGGTATAAGTAAGAGATACAACTGAATAGGGATGTGGTGGATAGAACAAGGTACAATAAAAAAGTACAACTCAACCAAAAAAAGGGTGAAAGTGAAATCTTCCAAAACACAAGGAGTGTGACATGATTAGAAGATGAAATTATCATTGAGTCATAGCTACCTATTGTAAGAGTGTGGACTCCTCCAACCACAAGAAGATAAATACAGAAATCATGTGGCATACCCCACATGTAATTTTATCATCTAGAAAGAGAGTAACTATACCCAATGTGTGAGTACGGATGTAGGATATATATATATATATATGTGTGTGTGTGTGCTAAGTCATAGAATCTCAAACAAGAGAGTAAGGGGATCTCCATCTCGTAGCTCAATCCCAAAAAGATGAGTAGCCAATATTTCCAATGAAAAGTTCATATATGACTCTCAAAACCTCATGTGTATTCCTAGTGCACATAATTTAAAAGGAATAAACCACCACACTTAGATGCTATCCAATTTGAAAAACATTGACTCACCTGCATGGTATTACATTGAATCACAAGGACAATTATATGTGGGGAAAGCATCCATATTTATCACGTGTACAAAGGTATGTCAACCCATGCCTCATAATTATGAAACACATTTGAGGGGTAACTAATTTTTGGAAAGGATCACAAGGCCTAGTATGAAAGGAGGGTCCTACTCTGGTAGTCTCCAAGGAACACCACAAACCCATTCCGACTAGTGGGTACCACTTGAGAAGGTCATTGAGGAACTCTACTGTCCAGTCCTACTGGAGGGTAATCATGGTGATTCATTTGAAAAATGTCACTACCTAGCCCTACTGAAGGGTTATGCCAGGAAGATGTCACAAGAGAATGCCACTTCCCATCCATGCAAGAGGGTAAGCCAAGAATTTCAAGGAAATCCACTACCAAGTCCTACTAGAGGGTAACTCATAAAGATCATTGGGGAAGGCAACTACATAGCCAAAATGGAAGGTAATCCATGAACTACCATCGGGGAATGACATTGCCTAGCCTAGCTAGAGTGTAATCCCAATACTATCATTTGGTAATTCCACTTCCCAGCCCAACTGAAGGGTAACCTGATACTACTATGTTGAATATGTATAATCGATGCCGTCATCTTGTGTCACCTTAGCATGGGATAAACCCAAATTATTTCCCACTGTATCTCAGAATCCACTTTTGATGGAATCATCATGTTCTAAATTGATAAATACATAGGATAGGCATGTCATCAGACAAAATAAAAGTTAAAATGAAGGAGATACAGATGTTTGTAGATATATCAGAAGATCTCAAGTAGTACACAACATGTTGGAGGACACACACAACGTGTAGTCCCGCTTCACTGTACCATAATGTCCCTAGTCGATACATGTGTCCCATCTGTGTAGGGTTATATGCTGTGTCAGTGGACTGCACATCATTTCCCACTTAACTGGGGACTAGGCCATGTTTTTTTACCATGTCAATATACTCAGACCCCGTGTCCATGTAGTTTGGTACACATTGTGTTCCCCACTCAGAATTTTGTCTATCTGGACAACCCATGTCCGTGTAATTATACATACACTCCCCATACATGCAACCCCTTGCATTGATTTTATAACCAGGGATATAGTATACAGAATGTAAAGGAGTTCTACATGAAATGTTGTCCCTAAATTATTCAAACCCCCAGTGTCACTGCTGAGGGAATTTCCCATCATGTGTTCTTAAACCTACATGGTGTATAGATGGGTTTTTAAAAAAATTATCTAAATTTCCCATATTCATTAACCATGCCTTGAATCTAGTTAAACAACTTCAGATCCCACCACAATTCCTTCCAAAATATTCGGATCTAGCAGGGGATCACACTCATTGACTATAGTTTTCGACAAATTGGCCAACCGAATGAATGATGGAATAATTCTTAATTTCATTCTAACTCATGTATTCAATGATTGATAATATTTCATAAAGTATTCATATTATCCATCCATTAATCTCAACAATTAAAGATATATGCTATGCTTCCAACATCATTGACATTTTGTTGATCTGCCAGAAATCCAGGCACCTAATCGAGCTTAGGGAGGCCAACAACTGTTTAACTATGAACCGTAGGTTTCCAATGGTGAATAATGTAAATAATATGGAGTTTAATGGACAAGAATAAGTCTATTATTATTTTTGGCCTAGAATTATTTGTGAACAATCAACAATGATTAATTTGATTTTAAAAGTTGATAATCAATTGACTTTAATATAGTTTCAATTATTTGGGATAAAAAAGGGGTGTAGGGAGGGGTGTAGATTTATGAATAAAAAATAATAAATCATTTAATCCTAGAAAAAAATCACCAATGATGAGTCCAACCACTTTTTCAGAGTTAACAATATTGAACAACATGCTCGCAAAACTATAGGAGGAAGCAGGTGTGTCTGTTGCGCTTCAATCTTCCTTGATATAGAGGTTTATCATTCGTCATTCTCTGAAGTAATTCTATAAAGGGAGGATAAAGACATAAAAGGAAGAATCCAAGAATTATGAGGAAAACCCTATTCAATTATCTATAATTACATATTTATAACTTTTAATTTGGTCTAAATGGAATTTCATTAGTGATTAATTAATGAGTTATATCTCTTAAATGCACCGCTAAGGAGTGATGGATCTGAATGTCATATGCTTACTCGTTTTATGTCTTTAATATGGTAAAAACTACATTACAAACCATATCATGGCCTCATAATTCCAATCAAATCAACCATTTTAGAGTTATCTGATTTTCTTTAATTAACCACACACAAGCATTATAAAATATATTTAATATTTTTATGAATATTATTTTGGTAACACTAGGCCTCATAATGGTACATCATCTCAGGACCAAGCTCTGTAAATAAATATATAAATATGAATATTATTTCAGGGAAAAAATCGGTTATTTACACTACACACCATGACCATGGTAATTTGAGTCTAATTTCCTTATTTTTGGGAAGTAATGATGTTTGGGATTGTTATAATTAAATTTTTATTTTGGTTCCATTTATTTTGAAGTTGATTTATAATATTTTTAATGATTAAGTACCCAATTGTACTGTTACGATCATTTCATACAAATAATGATGCAAAAGGGGAGAACTAATAGAGTTTCAATTGGAAAATCCATGAACATTGGGTAATCATATTACCACTATTTTAGGGGTAACTATTTGAAAATGTGTTTTAAGTAATCCATCATTGAAACAAGGGACATAAATTTTAAATACACAATTATTTATGATATTAAAGAGAAAAAATAATTTTGTTGAATCACTATGGTGAACCATGTAATAAATGATTTTGAATTCTATATAATGAAATTTATAATTGATGATAATTTAATTAAAACCCCTATTTGATTGATTTATAGGATTTATTCAACCTTTTGAACCTTAATTACTTTCACAAATATTTTTAATCTATTTTATTCTTCCCAATCAATCATTTTTCCATATTATTGTAAGATTCCAACTGACTTTTGATTATAATTTCTTCTCTATTATTTCCTTGTGGTATATACCCTTACATCGATATACCACCATGTTAGTTGCATTAGGGAACTAATTCGGCATATATCATGATGGGAATGTTATCTTACATTATATGTTTACAAGGTTATATTTAATGAACTTTATTTTTATAATATTAAATAAATTATTAAAAGTTATTTTCAATGTGAAATAAGCATTTTTGTCAAGAAATTTTTAATGGTATTTTATGTTATTTATATTCATCAATGAAGTAAACTATTTCTTGCAATTATACTCTATTTACGATATGTATTAATGATACTATCCTTATTTTTTCTCTACATGATTTATGATCAGTATAACCAGAGAGTGTACTGAGATTTACATTCTTGATTAATTTGTGGTTATTAAGATTATATAGAAAAATTTACTTTCAAATGATCATTAGATATTATATTTCTATTAATTATCCATATTCTTTATATCATGGATATTTTTATTGATTAAAATTTATACCATTTATACATAAAAGTTTTTACATTGAAATGTATTTGATTGAACGGTAAAATATTAATATTTTATATTCTGTACTCAATAATGATATTTTTTGATAAGTAATATTTTTTATGAATTAAATTGATATAACTATATATTCCTAATAAATTGGATAAAGTATGCGATGGGTGAGGAAAAAAATTACCCATATCCTTAATTCATCAGTTTGTTTGATGAGACAAACTTTGTGGATAACCTAATTTGAAATTGTATTTTCATGTATACCCACCCATATATTAAACTATCTTGGGATAATTACTCTAAAGTATGTTTTAGAAATCTATAATTATGCATTCCATCTTTATGAAATCATTTATTGATGTACATGAGATTATTTTATTAGTTATCATATATAAGGATGTGTTTCAAGATCGTGTGATTATCTATAGGGTATCAATAAAACGTTATTTACTCATTCCATATTACTATACTCTTAATATCGATTAAATAGAACATGTTTCCTATTATTTACCTTTCCATATGGATTGTTCCTTATTTACAAATAATACATTCCAGAATATGTGACCCTTATTGATAATATGAGATCACCCTTTATTATTTTCCATTTCATAGGATATGAATATGGATTCTGTTTGAAAAACTCCCACAAAGAAGATGCATGCAAGATTTTGAGTTGCATGTAATCTAATGAATTTGTATTTAAGATTTGAGTGGCACATAATATTAAAGTTAAGTGAAATGGGTGTTTAAAAAAAAGAGGAATATTGTGTGCTATCCATTAATGTTGCACACTTGACACAGTAAGGGTTGCACAAAAGATTCGTAGTTTCCCAATAGTACTATGGTATAGTGGTATTCTTCCATGGATGAAAGTGGGGCATCAATAGAGCATCCCCATACATTAGACAATGAATTCATTAGTGATATTTAAGGGACCTAAAAGTCTATAAATTGGTAGCAGATATTAGGAAGAAGTTGTGAGAACCCATCAGTTGAGAGAGTAGTGAGCTTTAAAATTGTGATTGTTTGTAAACCAGTAGGGACAGTGAGTTCACTCTGAACTTGTAATAAGCATTGCAATTATATTGAATTTTATGCATTGGAACATCTCTGATGTATGATCCTTGGAAATAACCCAAAGGGGGTGAACAAAGTAAAAATAATTGTGTCATATGCATGATTTAATTTCAGTTTATTCTTTGCTACATGAAAGAGAGAAAATAGAGTTTTTCTTAACAGAGAAACTAGATCAATAGGGGCAGTATTTTTAATCTGTTATACCCTGATTCACCCCCCCTCTTAGGGTATCTAACCTAGTGGAGCTAATGGATTCCTTAAATGTGTTCAAGGACACTGAATTTTCATTTTAAAATGTAATACAAACCTCATATATATATATATATTTAGTTTACCAAGACTAGTGAACTATTTAGTCCTTCAGGAGGTGATCTATTATATTTTATGCCAATATAAAAATGTAAACACAAATTATATACTACTAGAGTAAAGGGATTTATAGTTAGTATCTGATAATGTTTAGTGGAATCAAAGGAAACTAAAATTAGAAAAACACATATTAGAGAATATAACCATATGAACGACTTTGAGGACATTAACTATTGATAGTATGTTTATGATTTTGTTGATTGTAGCTTAATATTTTTGGTTGTACCATCATGGGTTAATAAGTATATGGATGATCATATGTTTAAATTATCAAATACACCTATGATGTTTTATGTGATCGAAGTACCATATTGACATTTATTGATTGTTAATATAAATTTTTGGTATATATAATCATTATGTACACCATGTGTTTTAGTGAGAGTATTATTTTTGGAATAATGGTTTTATATTTTGTTGAAATAATTTTAATGTTATTGATAACCATTAGATGTAAATTGATCATTGATGTTAAGGTAATGATAATCAATTAAGATCATTCAATTTGGTGAAAATATATGTAGTATAATAAACCATTGTGGTTGAAAAGTAATTTGAGGACTAATGATATTTTTGATAATGTTAATCATATTTTTTGTGGATGTTATCGTACATATATTAATATAGTTTTTAAAAAGGAAAACCCACATATTGAATGAGAACTCATTATATCTTGAAAGGCCCCTGGGAAGGAAACCACAACCGAAGGACG
This sequence comes from Viscum album, assembly GCA_963277665.1. Classification (NCBI taxonomy): domain Eukaryota; kingdom Viridiplantae; phylum Streptophyta; class Magnoliopsida; order Santalales; family Viscaceae; genus Viscum; species Viscum album. Next base: position 1,872,506,516 of record OY728123.1, on the reverse strand, counting down.
ACAAGTTTTTTGTGCCACTACTACAAAACAAACACTTAACATCACTTGCATTTATCCATGGTAGAAAAAAGCCTCAGTAAAGGCGGCCTTTATCAATGCTAAAAATGCGCTCATAATGGGTATCTTATATCAATTCAAAAAAGAACCGATAGAAGGTACACATTATCCTCACTTTTTTAGCATTGGTAAAGGGTATCCTATATGAGTTCTTTTCACTAAAAAAGAACTAAAAAATTAAAATAATTAAAAAAATAAAAATGTTTAAATAAAAAAATTATTAATTTTTTAATAATTAAATAATTATCAATAAAAATTAATAAATTGAAGATATAAATATAAATTATAAATATTAATAAATACTTTTACATATATAGATATATAAAATCAATAAAATGAAATTATTAAATAATAAAAAATTAAAAATTAGTTTGTTGTAGCTCTCGTACCCCTCGTGGTTTAATTTCATGATCACAATCACTCTCTTATTTATCTAATCTTGTTTTAAGTGTTTTTGGATGATAGGCATGATTTCAGGTTGCCAAGGAATTGGGCCAAGAAAGCAAGAAGCCAAAAGTGGACTGATTTTCAGTCCACCGGCCAACCGGTGGATGACCACCGGCCAGCCGATGGAGCCTGGACAGAAGGCATCCCCTCTGTCCAGACCACCAGCCAACCGGTGTCACATCACCGGCCAGCCGGTGGAACCCAGACAGAATGGGTCAGCTACTGCCTCAGCACTGGCCCACCGGTGGCCTCCTCACCGGCCAGCCGGTGGTGCCTGAGCCCGAGCCCTCTCCCTTTTCCAAAGCACCGGCCAACCGGTGGCCAAGCACCGATTAGCCGGTGGAGCCAGTCAAACTAGCCGTTGGGCTTTGACCAGACCTGTCCACTTGACCCCCAACGGCTCCGAAGGCCTCTCCAAAAGCTCTGAAGACCCCCAAAGGCCATTTGAGGGTTCCCCCTCTATTAATAAAGGACTAGGAAGCCCCGGAAACGTACGGAAGCCCACGGGAACCTTTTTGATCATTTGGCGAACCTCCGGCGCATTCCTCCAAGGAACCCCCAATTGCTCCAACACATTTCCACATCCAAGGAGCACCACCATAGAAGTTTGGGAGCGCTCTTCATCAACTCCATCAATCCTTTGGCGCCCAAGGATTCTCCTCATTATGGTTTTTCTTGTTTTAATTATTTTGAGCATCAATTTGGGTTTGTGCCTACAAACCCCCATTTCTCTCATCCTCCTTTCATTTGGGTTTTCACACCACCTTCAAGGTGTGAAGAGGTTAGTCAAGCCTTCCCTTTAAAAGGTTTGAGTCATAGGTGAGCTAGCCTTCACCTGTAAGAAGGCTAGTGGGTTCTTGCTCAACCATTAAAAGCAAGTGGGTTCTTGCTCAACCATTAAAAGCAAGTTGTAATAGGTCCTAGAATACCTTAAAGTCTAGTGGGTTTCTTGCTAAAACCATTGAAAAGAAAGCGGTAGTAAATCTCTCAATGGTTGAGTTGGGAGCGGAGAAGTAGGCTTTGGTTTAAGCCGAACTCCGTTATCATGTTTTGTGTCTTGCCTCTTTTATTTCCGCTGCACTTTTAACTTTGATTTTAAATTGTTAATTATTTTTAAAGGCAATTCACCCCCCCTCTTTCCATCACTCTCCGCCCAACAATTGGTATCAGAGGCAAAATTTGAGTAATACCCTAACCGGTTTCAAATTCAAGATCCATTGTGATGGCTTCAACCTCTTTCGCCCCCGAAGGAAATTCTTTGGTTCGTGCTCCATTTTTTGATGGAACCGACTATACTTATTGGAAAACCCGCATGACCAATTTTCTTAGAAGTATAGGTTATCCTATTTATAAAATTTTCATGCATGGTTATTCTCTTTCTTCTCCCGATGAATCCAAATGGACCCAAGCCGATATTAAAAATTTTGAGCTTGATGGCAAAGCCATGAACGCTCTTCATTGCAGCCTTGATCGTAATGAATTCAATCGAGTTTCCACATGCACTTCATCTCATGAAATATGGAAACTTTTTGAGGTTACCCATGAGGGGACCAACAAAGTCAAGGATACTCGATTGGATATGTTCCTTCAAGATTTCGAGTCTTTCACCATGCACCCACATGAATCAATTTCTGAAATGTTTACTCGTTTTACTGATGTTTGCAATGGGAGAAAGTCCCTTGGTGATGATGTGTCTGCAGAAATGATGATCAAGAAGATCCTTTGGATCTTACCAAGCACATGGGCACCGAATGTCACGGCAATTCAAGAAGCAAAAGACATCAAGAACATGACAGTCGAAGAGCTCATTGGATCCCTCATGACCTACGAGATCACCATGAGGAGGCAAGCTGAAAAGGAAGGCAAACCGATCAATGTTCCAAAGAACATCGCCTTCAAAGTTCAAAAAGAAGAAAGCTCCTCCTCCTCATCGTCCTCCTCTTCAAGCGGCGATTCAGAAATGGAGAACCTTGCCCGCGAGATGCACAAATTCATGAAGAAGAAAAAAAAGAAGAAATCCCGCAAGGCACAACCCAACGAAAAATCCGAGCCCGAGGTAACATGTTATGGGTGTGGCAAAAAAGGCCATTACAAGCCCGATTGTCCACTCAACAAGAAAAGGGCCAAGCAAAAGGAAAAGAAGAAGGCTTTAAAGGCCACATGGAGTGATAGCTACACATCCTCCTCCTCCTCCTCCTCAAGTGACAACGGTAAAAAATTTCTAATGGCATTTCACGAGGTAACCACTTCCGACTCCTCATCCTCTTGTTCTTCAAATTCTTTTAATCATTTATCTTATGAGGATCTCCAACATGCGAGAGATCAATTGGAGGAAGGTTTTCACGAACTTTCTTCCAAATTTGTTGCATTAAAAAAGAATTTCAAAAAACTCTCTTCCGAAAAGGAACAACTTCTCAAAGAAAAGGAGGAGTTGTCCCTCAAGATCCAAAACCATCCCGATGTTGATTCAATGGAATCAACAATCAAAGATTTAAGGGAATCTCTTTCCAAGTTCACCCAAGGTGAACAAAATTTGACCAAACTGCTAGGTTCCCAATGCGTATCTAGAACCACCCAATGGATTGGCTATTCCAAGCAAGCTTCCTCTTCCCATGCTCCAACTATTTTTGTAAGGGGGAGCTCCCAATATAAATTTTGTAACTATTGTAAAAAACCAGGGCACTTAATTTATGAGTGCGATTGCAAAAATGCCCGGTACGGAAGGCCCAAAACCATTTTCTTTAATGATGAATTTCATAGGAGAAGACCCGCCACTAGACAAGTATGGATTGAAAAATCCCTTTTAGCAAGTCTCACCGGACCAAAATTTGTCTCGGTTCTAAAATCCTCTCCCCGGTGATTTGTTGTTTTTATTTAGGGGGAGTTAGGATCGTTTAAGCCTTTTTTTTCAAAACTTTCAATTTCAAAACTTTAAATTTCAAAACTTTCAATTTCAAAACTTTCAATTCAAAACTTTCAATTCAAAACTTTCAATTCAAATTTCAAAAATTTCAATTGGTTTAAAAACTCTATCTTGTTTTTAAACCTTTCCCTCAATCAAGTTTTATGCCCCGTGCTATTTTGATAATCACAAAGGGGGAGAAATTCTTGGTTGATTGGGGGACAAATCTTTCTCTCATGCTTTACTTTACTTTGCGTTATCCTTTAAAGCATGCCTCTTATTTCAATCTTTTACATTGCTTGTTTTGGTGATTGTGATCATCAAAATAGGGGGAGATTGTTGTACCTCTCGTACCCCTCGTGGTTTAATTTTCATGATCACAATCACTCTCTAATTTATCTAATCTTGTTTTAAGTGTTTTTGGATGATAGGCATGATTTCAGGTTGCCATGGAATTGGGCCAAGAAAGCAAGAAGCCAAAAGTGGACTGATTTTCAGTCCACCGGCCAACCGGTGGATGACCACCGGCCAGCCGATGGAGCCTGGACAGAAGGCATCCCCTCTGTCCAGACCACCGGCCAACCGGTGTCACATCACCGGCCAGCCGGTGGAACCCAGACAGAATGGGTCAGCTACCGCCTCAGCACCGGCCAACCGGTGGCCTCCTCACCGGCCAGCCGGTGGTGCCTGAGCCCGATCCCTCTCCCTTTTCCAAAGCACCGGCCAACCGGTGGCCAAGCACCGGTCAGCCGGTGGAGCCAGTCAAACTACCCGTTGGGCTTTGACCAGACTTGTCCACTTGACCCCCAATGGCTCCGAAGGCCTCTCCAACGGCTCCGAAGACCCCTAAAGGGCATTTGAGGGTTCCCCCTCTATAAATAAAGGACTAGGAAGCCCCGGAAACGTACAGAAGCCCACGGGAACATTTTTGATCATTTGGCGAACCTCCGGCGCATTCCTCCAAGGAACCCCCAATTGCTCCAACACATTTCCACATCCAAGGAGCACCACCATAGAAGCTTGGGAGCGCTCTTCGTCAACTACATCAATCCTTTGGTGCCCAAGGCTTCTCCTCATTACGATTTTTCTTGTTTTAATTATTTTGAGCATCAATTTGGGTTTGTGCCTAAAAACCCCTATTTCTCTCATCCTCCTTTCATTTGGGTTTTCACACCACCTTCAAGGTGTGAAGAGGTTAGTCAAGCCTTCCCTTTAAAAGGGTTGAGTCATAGGTGAGCTAGCCTTCACCCGTAAAAAGGCTAGTGGGTTCTTGCTCAACCATTAAAAGCAAGTGGGTTCTTGCTCAACCATTAAAAGCAAGCTGTAATAGGTCCTAGACTACCTTAAAGTCTAGTGGGTTTCTTGATAAAACCATTGAAAAGAAAGCGGTAGTAAATCTCTCAACGGTTGAGTTGGGAGCGGAGACGTAGGCTTTGGTTTAAGCCAAACTCCGTTATCAAGTTTTGTGTCTTGCCTCTTTTATTTCCGCTGCACTTTTAACTTTGATTTTAAATTGTTAATTATTTTTTAAAGGCAATTCACCCCCCCCCCCCCTCTTGCCATCACTCTCCGCCCAACATAGTTGACTAAGAAAAATGTTAATTATTTTATTAATTCAATAAGTATTTATAAAAATTAATCAATTTAATATATATATATATATTATAAATATTAAAAAATAATATATATTAAATATAGATATAGAACATGAATAAATGGTAATAACTAAACCCATAAATTTAAAATTTAAAATTTACAAAATTATGATGAAATTTATTAATGTCAAAATTATTGATAAAAACAAATAAGTTATATATATATATATTTTATAAATTGTAATAAATAATATATATTAAATATAAATATAGAAAATTTATAAAATGTAATAATTAAAATTATATTAAATTTTTATTCATTTTAATGGTTTTGATAAAATGTTTTCATTAATACATATAATATAGAATTATATATATATATATATATATATACCAATGCATAAATATTTTCCTAAAATATGATTTATATAATAAAAATATCTATTCTTAAATTAAACAAGTCATATATTTAGTAAATATTGTAGTGTAACTAAAAATTAATTTTAATTAATAGTAAAATCTAATTTCATCGAGTAATGTACATAATTGAATGTTGTTTTATTGTTCAATTTAACATATATAAAACTTGTGTAACATTGATTTCACATACATATACACAGTTAATTCATTTTTATATACAACACACCAACACAAATATTTATACAATAAATCAAATCTTATATAGATACACGTACACCTACAATTTATGTAATTTATTAAAATTTAACTATTCATTTATAATTTCATTATAATATGGTAAAATTAATATATTATGTTTTCAATCGATAAATTTTATTTATTTATGTTTTTATATTGTTATAATTTGGTATTATTTATTCATTTTTTATATTTTTATATTTTTTGTATTTAATCATTTTATATTATTTTCTTATATATATATATATTAATTAACTATGCATTCGCATTTTCAAATTGTATTCATCTTTACATCATTAAATATCTATATTTTTTAATAATTTATATTTAATTAGTATAAATTTTCTAGTTTTTTTAATATTTCTAAATTGTATTGATTTTTTATTATTCAATTTGACTCATTTTAAGATGCATACATTTAGGATTATATATTCAATAAAAATGTAAAAAATATATTTCTAAATAAATATTTATAAATAAATATATGTATAACTGTACATTTATTAAATTTATAAATTTTTTAATTAATAATTATTAATAAATAAATGTTATATTTTAATAAATATATATAATTATAAATAAATAAATAAATATTAAATTAATTATAAAACTCTAATAAATTTACATAAATAATGAATATATTTAACATATTTATATTTATATTTATATCTATATTAATATTAATTTACTAAATATGTACAATTATATAAATCTATATAATGATAAAAATATAAAAATATTATTTTTAAAAAGTATTCATATATTGATAAATAAATAATTATATACTAAAATAATTATAAATTTATTATAAATATGTTTTAGTGATGAATATATTAAAAAAATATATATATATAATATATATTTAATTATATAATTATATAAATATATGAAATGATATAAATATATTTATAATTATAAAATTATAGTAAATATATATAAATAATGTATATATTTTCTATATTTATCTTTATATATATTTATTAAATATATACATCAATATATAAATAAATATAATCATATAAGTATATTTATAATTACAAATATATTTACAAATGAATATATATTAATAGATATAATTATTAATTAATATTTACATTATTTATAGAATTATATATTTATAATTATAAATAAAAAATCATTATTTCTATTATTAATAATCTATATAATTATAAATAATTAATTACATATTTAAATAATTATATGATTATAATAAATATATATAATAATATAAATATATTTATTTTATTATTTACTATTATAATTATAGTTCTTTTCATCATCGCTACCATTTTAGTATTGATAAAGATGTATTCTATCATCTCTTCTTTAGGACTCATAATGAAGAATATTTATCAGTTCTAAAAAACTTATCAAAGAAGACATATTTTTCAGCGTTAATCCTCTAGTGCTTATAAAGATGCCTTTTATCAGTGATTTTTTAGTGCTGATAAAGCTCCATCTTTATGAGTGCTAAAGAATCTATGATAAAAAAATATTTTATGAGTTCTCATTAATTTTGTGGTGATAAAATCTATATTTATCAGCGCTATTTTGGATGTGGAGATCAAAGTCTCCCCGATCTATTTTAGGGAACCCTAACCATGACACATTCAGTCAAAATTGTCAAGATTTTTTAGAACAAACTTATTATCAGTGCTCCACCTGTACATTCTCTTAGACGAATCATGGATAGAATCCATGGCCTGATATTTTATCCTCCTCCTCAAAGATTAATTACTATGGGTTTTTTATTTTTCATTATTTCAATATTCTCAACAACGAAGAAACCTACTTGTCTTCTCCTATAATTATAGTTGTGATTTTTCTCTTTCATTATTCCTCAATGTTTCTATTCTTATCTCCCTATTCACTCAAGGCTCTTGGAGCTGTTAGCACTTTTTTATCTCCATAACCACCACCATCATCAACTTCCCATTTTTCTTAGGCCTCTTACAATACTTCCATTTGATAGTCCTCAATGGTTTTTAGTCAGATTTTTTATTTTTTTCACACATCCAAGGTTTGTTTAAAATGATGATTTTTTGGGCTTGTGGTTTTCTTGTATGAAAATTTCATTAAGGTGTGTCATAAATCATGTTGACTTACATATAAATGGTTGTTTAAGGTATGTTTAAGAGGTGTTATTGTTGACTAAATGAAAATTTAATGTGTTTCAAGACCACTATGGTTATATTAATTTTCTTTAATGATTATTTAACTCTTGTTATATTTTAGGAATGATTTTTTGATGAATTATTGTCTAAATTATATTTTAATTCAATTTCATAACATTTATTGTATGTTTAAATTAATTATTAATCATTTTACAGCATATAAGGTAGGTTTAATTTACTAAGTTAGTGTTTGTATGATTAATGAATGTTGTTTTCTTAAATTTTGAATGGGTGTTTTCAAGATATAATGGATCATGGAGTTTGAATATAGAGTATTGATAATATATATTTAAATAATCATCCTCAGAATGCTCTGATTGTGTTGATTTTATAACTTATGTATAGAGAAAGTTATTTTAGAATTAATTTTGAATAACGCTATAATAATATAAGAGTTTTTTAGAGTTATCCCCCATTAATTTTATATTCTATTGTTTAATATTTATATAGTATTCTTCTTGTAGTTTTTCAACATAACTCACATCAAGTACTATAAGAGTTTCATAAAAATAGCATCACGTCCCCAATGTTCCTTTTTTAAATCATATCTATTCCAAGAGTACAGAAATATTGAGAATTCATAAATTACATGGTATAGAGAATAAGATTTAAATTTAAATAGCATATAATTTGAATAAAAATAATCAAATAATATCCCAATATCTTGTTCAAAGTATATATCACCTCATAATTACTACATTGAGTGAAATTTTCATTTTCAATATGATGTATGAAATCATATAAATCCTTTTGTATCCTTATACCCATCGATATTATCTTCATAACCAATATATTAATCCTAATATTATTTTTTAATTTTCATTTACATATATATTTTGAAAATAATAATTTATAAATTATATAATGAAAAGAATGAAAGTTTGAGTTTTATTTTTTTTTCAACCTTTTAAAATACCTGTTATGAATTTTTTTTAATTTTGTTGAATGGATTATAATTTAAAACGCGTATGGAGATTTTTTAAAATCTATTGCCTTTATTTTATTTCTGATTTATTTTTTGTTTCATTGATTTTACTTTTATTTATAATGGTATATTTGAATTAAAATTTTCTAAAAAATTTATTTTTAATAGTTAATTTTTTTATATGTGATAATGAATCATAATTGGATTATAAAAGTATGGAAATGTGATGAATATGGGGAAATGGTAGATGATTTGTTTTAGAATTTAATAACATAATGTTCTAAAGATGACATGTTTCTCTATCAATGGTTAAATTTTTTAAATATGACAGAGTTGAAAACAAAATCAATTATGGTAAGAATTCCCCATAATTCTAATAAACATCTTATGAAAAATGATTATGTTATACCCATTTCTTGATTTATATGATATAAGTACATGTGATGATTGTCTCTAATGGATAGGCTTGGTTTCAAGGGGTCTGATGTCGTATCATAGGGTACTTGTGATATGGTTATTTCATTTTGTATCTTATGACTCAACCATCATCTATTTTAAGTTTCATGTAATATGAGAATTAGTCATTTTATATTATCACTGGAACATGGTATAGGATGACTACTACTCAGTGTTGTTCAAGAAACATAGTATTATGTCTAGAAGAGATGGAGGATGTGCTCAAGAAAAAAAATAAAATAATAACTATTTGGGACATGAAGCTGATGAGGATGATATTTTTCAATACTGTTTACCTATGGATTAATTTAAAGGATAACTACTACCATGATAAAGTAATTATTTTTTAAAATTAAATTACACATTTCATTAAAAAAGGATGTATTCTAATCATTAGAAAAAATATTATGAAGATGGAGTTAATGACTTCATTGAGTTTTCAACGGACCATGAATATCCTTCTCAAATTCATTATTCATGTTTATAATTTTTTTATTCCGGACAAATTCAATTTTTGACTACTCATGGAGACAATTTCTTCTTCTAATGATGATGTTACCACTCCAAAATAAGAATATACAGTATATGGGGAAAATGAATAATTTTTAGGGTATCAATTGCATGTTGATGAAAAAAAACCAAGAATGGAACAATATAATTTTTTTGAAGAAAATTATCAAGGTGATAATGAATGGTATAACATTTAAGGTTTTATGGAATTTACATAGCCAAACTATTAAACCAAATATGTTAATGACCATTAGTGATGTTGGGGTCACAATGGGAATCAATGTTCTAATTGATATTGATTCATGGTTCCACATCTAATGGCTAACAAGGTACATACTTTGGGAAGATGTAATAGTAATGTTACAATATACTTTCCCAATTTTATCTAAAAATTATACAATAAGATGATGTTTTAAGTTTCTTTATTCCTTATAGTGTTCATTTATTTTAGAAGATTCTAGTAATAAATTTATATTTATTGCTACAGGAAAACCCATAGATACTTCCAGAATATTCATATCATGTTACACCATTGGGATGCACTATGCCAAAAACTGGCAAGGGAAGCGCCACCCCTTTATCAGCACTAAAAAAAGCGCTGATAAAGGGGACCCCTTTATCAGTGCTTCTTTTAGTAGCGTTGATAAAGGGGGGATTTATCAACACTAAGAAATTTTATATTTCAAAAAAATCTGGAAAAATTAAATTATTCTTATATAAGTATATTTATTCGAATATAAATATAATATATATTTTTTAAATATGTTTTATATACATATAAATAGACTATTACATTTAATATATAAGAAATTTATTGAAAATGGCATCAAAATATTATAAAAATATTATTAATTAATAAATTTCTAATTATTATCGATTAAAAATAATTTAATAACAATTTGAGGACACAAAAAATCAATACAATTTATAAAAGATCTAAAATATGGTGAAAATGTAACTCAAACTTCAAACCGCCCTAACTTTTGATCCGGGTGTCCGTTGGAGCTCCAAAGCATATCAAATCGAAGCCTACGACGAGCTCTACGCGCTGGTTATCCAGGAAAAGCCTCAGTCACATTTTTTGTGCCAAAAAACGGCCCAGAAGGCCTCCAAAACTGAGTTTTTAGTCAGCATACCCCGATTTGTTAACATTCAAACAAGTATAACTTCTGATCCGGATGTCCTTTAGGCCTATACCACATATTATATTGATGATTGTGTCATTTTCTTCGATTTTACTAGTTTTAGAGTTGAAATGGGATTCTGGATTATAAGTTATGGTCGTTTTAACATTCTATAGCTTTTCTAATACACATATATATATGTATTTATTCATAAATATATATGTGTCTCTCTGTGTGTGGGTGTCTATGTGTGTGTCTGTGTGTTGTATATATGTATATATGTATGTATTTATTTATTTACTTATAAACACACATCAAAAACATATTTTTTCATAAATATATTTAAAAATAATCTTTATAAGTACATTCTATGTATTTTCAAATACACATATATATGTATTTATTCGTAAATATATATGTGTTTGTGTGTGTGTCTCTCTGAGTGCGTGTCTGTGTGTTGTATATTTCTATGTATCTATGTATGTATGTATGTACTTATTTATTTATAAACACACATAAAAAAAATATTTTTTCATAAATGTATATAAAACTAATATTATAAGTATATATTAATATACAAATAAATATATGTATAAAAAATTATAACTAGAAATAAATATATAAATATATGAATATAGGAATTAATATAGAAATACTAATATATGAATAAATATATTTATATTAATATGAATATATATGAATATATGAATAAATATAACTATATATACATAGTTATATCATTAAATAAAGAACAAAATGAAATTGCATAGTGGTAAAGGTATAGCTGTGAAAGGGGGGAGGTCTCGGGTTCGAGTTCGGGTGGAAGCGAAAGGGGTGCGCGCGTATGAGGATGAGCGGGAAGGGCAGTGCGCGGGAGACATCCTAGCGCTGATAAAGGGGGTGTGAAGCACTAATAAAATCACTACCCCATATTAGTTTTAATTTTTTTAACCATTATCATCGCTGTTTAAAAGTGCTCATAATGGCCCCTTTTATCAGCGCTAAAAAAGCGCTGATAAAGGGGTCTTTTATTAGTGATTTTCGGAGCGCTGATAAAAGGGACCCCCCTATATTAGCGCTGTTAAAGCCCTTTTTTAGCAATAATATAGGTCGTTTTTGTAGTAGTGATGCTTTGGGTAAAGTAAATAATTAACCACTAGTTAGTTATACACAAATTATAAACAAAAAATCATCGAATACAATCACCATTCATCACAATGAGAATTAATTTCCGGTGCATTGTAGCCGATAATATATTATTTGATATTGTTTATTTTATCCTAATTAATTCAAAATTATCAATTTATTAAATAAAAAAATAGTTTAAAAAATAAGGAATGTGAAACAAAAACTTTGCACCCTTATCAGAAAGCAAGGATGGGGTATGCTTCACTGGAGATGAAATTGTTATGTATTTTAAATCAACAATAAAAACATGTTGTTATATGAAACCACATATGTTCCTTTGTTTATATACATATTAAGGAATCAAAATATGTGGAAACAACCATCCCACATCATGTGATATGGAATGAGGCTCACACAAATGGGGGGGGGGGGTAAATTCATTGATTAAAACATTAAAGTGGTGTAGGAAAAATGTGTAAATATTACATAATATTTATTATTAATTATTTATAAAATCATTACATAAAAATATTCATTTATATTAATATTTTTTAATGGCTTATAAATAAGATTTGTTGGCAACTTTAATAGAGGAAAAACTACATTTAGTTGCATTGAAGCGACCATATCAATATGGGATTGTTATAGGAGTAGGTTTTGGAGTGTCTCTTAGAACATATTTCTTGAAGATAAAACCACATGAAGATTAATATAAGATGATGAATGGATTTCATGAACAAATATATTATTTTCATGATATGTCAATATGTTCTTGTTTGGATGACCAATGTATGAGAAAGGATCAAAGCCAACTAGTGGTGGAACAATGATCCATACATGAAAAAACAAAATGACCCTACTAGATTTGAGGCTAGTAATTCCCCACAACTATATACCTTACCCATGGTAATAATTTATTTGATTAATATCCTTCCTAAATGTGGATCAAACAAAATGTAAAAACCTTATATTACAAAAATTTTGTGTGGTACAGTTGTATTTGATCTTTATCTTTCAAGCCCCACACCCCACCTTGCTATGCGGGTTACAATGCATAATATCCGAGGAGACAAGATGTATCTGAAATAACTCCCAAATGATGACCTGAGAGTGGGGATTGAGGTAGCTCATGATCCAACTACCGATTTGTATGTATTACTTGATGATCCAGATATTTCAATGCTCAATTATGTAATTGGTAATTTGATAGCATTATCATGTAATCTTATAAATATACACGAGGTATGTATTTAACAGAAAAAATTCATATGAAAAACCTATAACAGTTGATGATAAAAGGGTTGATGTGAAATATGATGTTATAGATGGATAAAGTGATGGAGAAATAGAAGGTCAGATCAAGATAATTAATAGGATCAACTTGGAAATCAAAAGTAACATCTGAGAGTACCTTCTCTCGATTAATTCTAGATAAAAATTTATTATCATTAAAAGATGATGGATATACCACATTTAAAGATGAAAATATATCTTATATTATATATTAAAAAATATATATGGAACCTCCATGATGGATGTCATTGTTCTCTGGAGTATAAATGATATTCTCAAACATGAATGGATGGGTGTCTCAGTTCAAAATACATACATTATAGAACATTTTTTTAATAAGTCTATCCAAATAGTGAGCTAATATGTTCATTAAGGTTAATATGAATTCATATTTTCTATAGGATTCTATGTTCTAATATATAATGGGATACTCATCGGAAGAGAAATTTAGATTCATTAATCCCTATATCATTTCAATAGAAAAACATACTTTTTCAAATGATGAAAATTAGAAGAAAATTGATGAGCTATGTGATTATTTTGAGAAAAAAATAATAGAAGATGAACTCTACTTGGTACCAATAATGTAGAGGTAAAAATATATAATTTAATCACATAAAGTATTATTTTATATTTTCCATTAATTATTTTTTAGGAAACACAAGATACTGATCAAAGTCAATATGGATTCCCCAAATATTTATTTTATGGATTCAATACATGAAAATCCATAAAACCGACTATAAATGATGTGTGTTGTGAGTTTTTAAAACACTAAAATCGAAATATTATTGTTAAAAATAAAATTATATGTTTTATTCTATGTTTTAATAAGATTTATTTATGATAGAAATGTCAATAAATATTGGCTAAAACATGGCCTGAAGCTAGAGACTAAATATATAATTATGTGGATCTCTAAAAATGGAAAAAATTTGGGTATATAATGAAAGATTCAATTATTAAAACATATTTCAAAACAAATTAGCCATTTTGGTGAACTTGTTTATTGTGTACAATGTTATATAGTCACATTTATTGTGGATATTATGTTTCAAAATTTATGAGAGATACCTTAAACAATCAAAAGCACAATAAACCTGAACAAATAAATTTGAATGATAATTATAATTTCATTAAAATTATTTATTAACCATATGTTTGGATATATTTTCACATTACTAAAATTATTTTAGTAAACCTTCATACATAGGAGAAGATGTAAATTGGTTTATTGACAAGTTCCCAATATACATGTTGTTAGAATATTTTTTGACAACCAATTTTGGTGATTACCTACTAGGTTTGTGATCTAGTATGATCTATAATAGAAATATATTTTGGGTGTGATGATTTAGTGTTACAATCCTTATATATTATTTGGGATTTGTTTTTCAAATAGAATTATAATATATGAAATCATTTTGGTATAAGCACTAGAATATAAACAATAAAATTATTTGGGAATGGTGGATGTTGATATAAGTAGTGGATGTGGAGGAAGAGTCAAAATCAGAGACTATAGTGGAGGAGGAGGTAGATACAGAGACCATGGTGGATAAAGAGATGATGTATTGTCCAAAAAACAAAAAAAAGTATTGGGAAATTGAGTCGAATTGAGATCATACCGAGCTTTTGTTTGTGAACAATTATTGAAAAGTGTACCAAATAGTTCTAACTTATGATATGATCCATTGTGCAAGTGGTTTAGGTTTGATATTGATGAAATGTTTTCCTCCATTTGTATAAGTGATTTTTTATATAAATTTCAGTGGAGTATTTTTTTAGAAACAAAGAGCCACTACTTATTTTTTTCGAAATGATTATCACAGTCTATAATTTATATTATACCAGTACTTGTATTATCATATATAATCTTTGTATGAAATAAACCCCTCCTCATGATCAAACTAAAAAAATAGATTCAATTTCATTCTCATTTCTTCAATACCCACTAAATAAAGGGTGTTATTAGTGGATCCAATAGTCACTTGAGAGTCATGAAACACCAATCCAATAATTAGACAAGTATGTAATGTCGCTCAAGTGTATGAAAAAATATGATTGTAGTCAACCATAAAATATAGTAGATGTATGAAAGAATTTTTGGGGGAAAATATTCATTGAGAGATTAGGGTCATCGAGGAGGGATAGTGTTAAAGAAAACATGAAATCAAATGAAAAAACCACTTCATAATGAAATCACCAAAAATGAAAACCCCACCTCAAAAAAATCCTGAATAGTTGACAATCCAAATGCATACCCAATTGAAAATGATTTTAGAGTCCGGATCCAAAATATAAAAAAAAATACATAAATACAAAATTACATCGACTAAATAATTAATTAATAAAATAAAGAAAAATAAAATTGTTTCAAATTGGGGGAAGATGGAATTATTTAGGCTATTCATTCATAAATTAGATACATGATATAATTCAAAAAATGCATGCGACATCCATAAAAGTAACATTCTTTATGAATGTGTTCATTCAATATGTAAGACGATCTATGTTGACAAGGTAATTATTTAAAATAATTATCATCATTATCAATAAAAAATACATGAAAATATAGAAATAATGGTTTTTATGGAAAAAATTGATCATGTTATTTTAGATTTTATCATAACAGTGAATATTGAAATGTATATAAAAGTATACAACATAATACAGGATGAATTAATGGGTGCACTAGATTTTAGTATTATTTGGATGATATAAAGGGCTATACTGATGTTCAATATTATCAAAAATGTTATCCAATTTATAAATGAGTTTATGTCTTCTAAAAATACATAATGGGTCACATTGATTCTTTTTACATCAAATTAGGTAAATGGTTTATCATGGAGTTTTCACCCTCTATGATGGTGGAAGGGAAAATTTATTTTATTTTGTTCCATAAAATCTCTAATTTAAATATTTATTTTAGCTAAATCAATGAATTATAATTGGTTTACATTAATTATTAATGTTTTCTAGGAATAAATTAATTAATAAACAATGAAGATTCACTCATGTGCTACGGTAATTCACCCAAAAAGGATGATTAACTCATTATGATGAAGTTTTATTTTTATTATCTAATGTATTAAAACTGCAATATTGTCATATGAATACAATTTTTGAAATCACTATAGGGTAAATAAACATTTGGGAATCAACCATTCTTACAAGCAATACACAATGTAACCAGTACGACTCAAATAGTTTGGTTTCAGTTTAATATCAACATTTTTAATGTATTGTTTAACATTTTTGTTTAATTTATTTCTTAAGATTATTACTAACATGTAAATTTGTTCCCTATATATATAGAAAAATTTACTATAGTTGGTGTAGATTGTTCAAAGCTCATTATGCTCGTGATAGATTAGACTTCAAATATGTAAGTTAGATAACAACAATAAGGAAATGGTTCATGGATGTATACAACCATCATGAAAAGGATAAACCCTATTACTTATTTAGTTAATTTTTTTCACAATTTTATATTATCTATAATTTTAGTTTCCTTATTTTTCTATCTAATAATTATTTTCTTCAAAAATATTTTTGAAAGTCATTTTTTTTGTTTAATCAACTAAAAATGCTAGAAAAGAGAGAACATTTTTCATATAGACGAGGCATTTCAGGAAACATTGGCTTTCTTCATCCATCCGAATGGAACATTTATTTAATTATGGTTTTGTGAAAGTTGTTGAAAAGGAAAATCATATACTCAATCCTTTACATCACAATCTGACACACAGTGGGACAGTGTCACTAAAATGGTATTTTTTTAGTTTAAAAATTCCATTTATGTTAAAAACAAACATCACATACATAAAAATGATCAAATTAATTCATATTTTTTTGATAAATAAAAAAATGTTCCATATCTCATTTTTACTTTTAGGAATCTTTTTCACCTAAATTTGATACATGATGTTTCTGAAATGGCTGAAAGTGTTTGTAACCATTTAATGATTTACATTTTATTTTCAGAAAGTTTCATAAAATGAAAACAAAGAAAACATACACATATTATATTTTAAATTTATTAAAATGGTTCATATTACATTTTTGATATATTGGAATTAGTATCATGTAAAACCAACACATTGTAAGGGTTGGTGTTTTGAGAACCAATTGTTTTGTATTTTGATTACATGAATATTCACTTATTATATATTGTTCATTATTCTGCATGACTACAATATAAAAATATCCTGGAATATTTTTTGCATTAATAAGGTCATGGGAAATCCCTACTATGATGAGAACCTTGAAATGCTATAACAATATTCTTAAATAAAGTTCTGCTATTGGATGACATACTATGATAGGATAAATAGTATACAGACTTTCATGTACGAGTACTCATAAGATGACGAGACTCTCTCTCATGGAGTTCGCACTTGTTAATCTCCATGATGGGAGATTATGAGAACAGACCCACCAGTAGTAATTCTGCATGTCATGGTGTCATCAGAAATTACTATATACGATCATGTGTAATGGTCCTTTGAATGGAATATTATCATTAACTCATGTCATGACTCGCAAACTTAGATTTGCTGATGAAAACTGTCATGAAGACAGTTGGCGGGAAGTTGGGTATGTTGGGTGCATCACGAATGACATGTTGTTAATGGATATGTCAAGGAAGTATTTTTTCCTTTCCATATTTATGGAAGTAGATATCTAGGGCCCTTGGATTGAAATAGAACTGTCAAAAAAATTCAATGGCCATGGTGTAACGGTGAGTTTATTTTTGGAAGTCAAAGAATGATAGATCAAGAATATAGGTTTATGACAGTACCATGAAACCTGCTTGATGAGATATTGAGACGAAGGAATTAAATTAGATAGTATGAACTCGTATGAGGTGATACGTCAATTCGGCGTCAACTTCATTCTCTTGGGTTCCTTGACCCGTTGCTAGACAGTAATCTTGGACTTTAGACAAGCCCGCCTAATTCAATCGAGAAAGGGGCCTAGAGTGAAACACCCCGAGATTTTATGAAAAATATTCTTTTTAGTTTCATTAATGTCTTGTATTGTACGCTACACCAAATGGAGCTTGCACAACACATATCCTTGACTTGCCTTGCATTACACACAATCACGACCCTCCTTGATAGCGTGTGTAGTACGCAATAACGAGTTTCACTAAACAATAATATGCTAATAAAATATTATTAAAACTAGCCGTTATGAACAGTAATAACCACGTTTTGAAATTTTGTAAATATTATTTTTCAAAATGGACTTCATTTTTGGATTCGGAATATAAAAATTATCTTAGGGTGAAATTTTGGTACTTTTCGGATAACTTTCATTTTCTGATGAATAATGAAAATTACTAAATTTTAATTAAAAACAACCTTTTTAATCAAAATAATTAATAGTGATAAATTATAAATTTGAGTGGTTTTAAATTATATTTAGAATATATTTTTACAATTTAATACAATTTTGGTCATTGGATGTAATTTCACATTTAAACCAGACATAAACAAGTGTCAATCTTTTGATAGTTATTATCTCTTAAGAACACGCTATATGTTTTGACGACGGGAATTAATTTTATAAATTAATTAATGCAATTGATATGTTTTGAATTTGGTAATATAGACATAATTTTTGACATCATAATATCAAATATAGCTTAGGCATAATTTTTGGTATTTTTCTGAAAACTTTTAATTTTTGATAAATAGTGAAACCACTAAGTGGTAGTTAAAAGAACTGAATTTTTCATAAAACATAATTTTACTGCTTCTGTGAGTGGAATCTCAAAAATCCGAGAGACACGGTTGATTTCCGTAAGTAAAATGTGGTTCAATGAGATGAAAATAATTTTTGGTGAATATTAACTTTTTCCTTTTATTTACCACGATTAAAAGTAAATAGGGTAATTAAGGGTAAAAATGATATTATTATTACCCTAATACATGTACTAATTCTATTTGATAAGTGTAATTTGAACAAAAACAACCTTAGGAATAACATATGACCATTTAGGCCCACTTGGATTAGATTAGGACATTTATTATTAATTAATTTAAAGAAGGGTTAAAATAGTTAAAATCAATGTTTGATAAGAAAATTAATTTTAATATTGGGTTATACATAAGATAAATTAGACTATAAATATTCATTAGAAAGATAACAATCTTTACTACATAATTATATTTTATTTTTAATTTTTAGACTTTAAATAATTTAAATTATTTATGACACAATGATGATGCAGTAATTATCTTATTAATGAAATATTGACATAATTGATGTTATAAATACCCAAATAAATGTAATTTGAGACTTTTTATGAATTCCACTAATTTTATAGGTTAATATGAAATGTTAGTATTGATTTAATTAACTTTTTTAGAACTAAGAATTCATTTATAATTTTCACAAAAAATCAATTACTAAATAGTGTCAAAATTGACATAAAATAGCTTTTAAAACAAATATTATATTATTAATTGTTATTTTATTCCTAAAAATCTGAGGTTCTTAATAATGACTTAGATAAGGTTATATATATTAATAATAAACAACTTGGGGTTCTTTTTCTTGTTTTAAGAAGTTTATTAACCTTATAGTATAAGAATACAAGAAGACACATTAAAAGTAAAATTATTTAACTTAATGTTAAATCTAAATGATAAGGTTAAAATAGGAACCTAAACTTGTCTAAATTCTATTGGATGAGAGGATTTAGACCCATACCCACATTAGCTTCGAAATAAGTCAATTTGGAGCTATTAAGAACCGAATATGACTTTATAATAAAATAATATTTTTAGTTATTCCAAAGGTGCCCCTCTCCTCTCTTATAAAAGGGCACCTCCTCCATCTCTTTCTCACACCACTTTGAGCCTTCATGATCGGCCAAACCCTTCAAAATGCTCCTCTCCACTTCCCTAGTAACATCCTAGAGGTACTGGTCTTCTTAAAAGACCAATTTTAGTGCCGTAAGAGGAGGACTCAAAGAGGCGCTTCAAAGAAGAGGTAATGTCTGTTACCGATTCTTTCAACTTTATTTCTTCTTCCACTTCTTCTTCTTAGGTTGTTTCATTATGAAGTAATAAAATCAGTATCACTAATATAATTATTTGTAATTATAAGTATGAAACAACTCTATTTCACCATCTATCAATCCTACGGAAAACAAAAACACCGCGTGTACGTATGTACGAAATACCGTCTCCACGCCGTGGTGTAATCTATTTTGCACAACCACCTTACTTGGATGGGTATAATGGTGTACATAATAACTATATATGATTATTGTAAAGTGATATTAATTCTGAAATAGTATACATACACTCCAATACAATTCCACGATCATGAGAACGATATCATCGCTCGTGTGTACGTACGGACTACTGTCTCCACGACGCGATGAGATTCATTCTCCGCGTTAACCATTCATGAATGATTATAAAGTATATATAATAAGTAATCATGAAATATATGACATAATAATGATACTGTATTTATGTGTATATATATGTATGACATCTACTTAATTCTATTCAACTCAATAAGGAAACGAAAACAACGTAAATGCGTACATACGACCTACCGTCTCCATGAACGGTGTATTTCATTCCATTTACTGATCTATTATATATATGTATATTCTGAATATATATTATATATAAATCATGGTTTATATTCTGGAATTAAGTAATCATGATCTATGTAATCATATAAATAATTACAATTCAAAACACGGATGACAAATGATACGATTTTACCCAAAACCCTCTTTAACATGAAATTTACAAAACAACGGGTAAAATAAAGTCATAAGTGAACCATATATGATATCATAACAATGATTATGATTCTGGAATAAGTCAATGACATTATTTAAATCATTATACAGGAGGTTCGGACACTTACGAAGCAAATCAGACCTAAGGTAAGGGAAATATCACAATCTTATTTTTATCCGAGATTGTTTATACTTTGAAATTTGTTAGGGTGTGTTTTATCATCCACATCCATGTTCCCTCAATATTTAATATTATTTCCATCCACCTAAAATTTTTTAAATCCAATTTTACCCTTCGGTGAGTTTTTAGTAAAATATATGAAAGGAATCTTTTGTCGTTTTTCGTACGAGGTACTTTCTGACTTTTCCGTCAAAAGTACGAGAAGAATGTTTTTTAAACTTATACGGCATGAATGGATTTTTAAAACACTATTTCCAAGAAGATTCCTTTACAAGTTTTCAAGTTTATTTTTAATCAACTTCTTTTAGTTTAAAATATTTTGAAATGTTAAGAAAGGAAAATGTTTTCGAAGTAGAAAGGTTATTTTCCTCAAGAATGGAGTTCAAGAGTTTTATCAAAATTATTTTCCATCTAAGATAATATAGGGTTCTGTTTCTATCCCTATTATTACATGGATTTGATTATGTTGTGATGGAAATATTTTTATGAATTCCTTTATCTTATATGAATTGTTTTATGATGTCATGATGTTTAAGATTCCCATTTTTATTACATGGGTTATGCAATGATGTATGGTTTATGATTTTGTGGCACACATAAAAATGATATCATTATGAGATGGGTGGGACCTATATCTCCCTCCAATTCATTGGTTAAATATTTTATATCTCATGAGATAGACATGGCTGGAACGGCAGGTTAAACCGGTTCAGTGAAACAGGACTAAAACGAGGAGTGAACTCGGTTCAGAAACAGATTTTGTCCACTAAGATAGTCTTGGAAATGAGTCTTGACTGATAAGAAATGATTCTATATGATTATGTGTGTATGCCACAAAGTTTCATGTTTTAAGTTATGATTATTGGGATTACATTTCACTACTTTTATTTATCCCATGTTATGATATTATGATCTCTTTTGCAGGTTAAGATTTCCAAAATGTTATGATCTTAGGAATATGATGTGATTGATTTCTCTTTTGTTTACCCTTACTGAGCATTTGAGCTCACCCTTTTATGTTTTCTTTTCCCCAGGATATAAAGAATGGTTTTTGGTAAAAAAAGGAAGATTTTTATGGGATATGTTGATGATCTTTCACCACGATTAGAAGATTATATTCTGAGTTTCCAAAGACACTAAACTATTACGGTCCTTGTGTGTGTGTGTTTTTGTTATGTACTAAGTATTCCGAAAAAGTAATGTAATGTCCATGTATGTCAGACTTCAGGTCTCTACAGTTGGTATTAGAGGAAAGGTTTAGTCAACCTTTGGAAACTAGGATGATAGAACTTTAGAGAGATCCCTAGAGATATTTCTATGGTATATCTAGGGATGTCCCTAAGGTTAATTATAAGTATAGGTTATAGTCCTGGAATTGCGCTAACGATCTTAGAATTAAACCTAAGATGTTAAATAATGAAGGTACTCCCCCTTTATTATGTTGTTTTCCCTAGCGTGATTTTTTCTCTCACACTATTCTTTTTGGGTTTTAGACGATGGCTGGAACCTGAAGGAACCGTGTTGATCAATGTAATGGACAATGCAATGATTTTCCTCCTTAACAAACAAATGTTATAGGAGATGGAGTGCAAAATCTTATTTCTATACTTACACAATCTATGAATCATTCTGGACTTCCAAATGAGGAGATAAGGGAACAATATTCTATTGAGTCCTTCATGAGAAAACGTCTACCTTCTTTCAGTGGGTCTTCTAATCCACTTGTTGCTGAAAAATGGATCATTACCACTGAAAAGATATATTCAGTTCTTCAATGTTCTGAACATGATAAAGTCATCTTAGCAGTATATCGTTTGAAAGTTGAAACTGATCAATGGTGGAATCTTATCAAGAATAAGAGGCCAAGAGTTGAAATTGAGTCCATGGAATGGGAAGAGTTCAAGAAATTATTTTTCAATAAGTACTTCCCTCGTATTCTTCGAACGAAGATGGAGAAGGAGTTTCTTGAACTAATAAAAAAGGATGATGAATCTGTTGGTATATACGAAGCGAATTTTACAAGGCTTGCAAGGTATGCATCTGGATTTATCATCCAACCTGAAAGTATAGTTGATCGATTCTTCAGTGGCTTAAAACCAAATCTCCGAAGGGCAATAGCTATAAGAGACTTCAGTAGCTATGAAGAAATTGTGCACTGTGCTATTAAGGTAGAAATGGAAGTTGGTGTTACATATCCATCTCATGGTTTTGACAAAAAACGAAAGATGGAGTTCAAGGAGAAATCTCAGAATAATGGTGAAAAGAAGATGAATGTTTCTTTATGCTCAATGTGTGGAAAGTAGCATGGTGGATATTGTCTTAAAGGGACTAGAAACTTTTTTATGTGTGGAAAAGAAGGTCATCGAGCAGCTGAGTGTCGAAGTAATGGAAAAAAGGGTTTCTAATGATGTGAATAAAGAAAATACTATAGAGAACGCACCACCAACACTTCAATGCTTCAAGTGCAAGGAAATGGGGCATTATGCTAATAAATACCCTAATCCAAGGGTTAGTGATGATCGACATGAGAAACCACTTAAGGCAAAGGATAAAGGGAAGTCGCATGCGATCACTATTGGCGATGTTGAATATGACAATGATGTGGTGGAATGATTATGTGTTTATGTAATGGGATTCCAAAATAATGTTGTATATAGTATCGTGGAATATTGGAATATTTATGTATTGGTGTATTGTGGTTTTGAATGATACCAGTAACCATGGAAAGTGATTGAGATATTTTTGGTAAGCAGATGATATGAGCATAATAAAGGGATAAGAAGATAATTAGATGTTTTATTGTATTCATGAGATCATGATTGATATAAGGACTAAGTGATATCATGGTTTGAGTATAAAGAATTTTGTGCATTTTGGTTTGTGGAAAGTGTTAACTTTTAACTGCATTCATGTTTTCACTAAGGTTCAATGGGTATTCATTCTTCAAGAGAATACATGATTAAGGTATTCACATGTTTTTAATTTGACCAACAAGATATATCTTATGATATATGGGGGATAAATGATGGCATTCACGTGATTGTTATGTGACATTTCAAGTAATCAGTTTCTTTATACTATGAGCTTGGACTGAAGTATTTTAGATAAGCCTAAATATTGGAATGGATTATGTTGGACATAAGTTAGGATAGAACTTTTTTCTATATTATTTATGGGATGTTATAGAAATATAGCTTTAGAAAAAGGACACCCTGCAGGATGGCCGACAGCCCATCGCGTCGGACAAGTCTGTGGGAATCGAACCCACAACCGAAGTGTGATTGGCCTTTATCACCTACCACTGGCCTATAGAAAGTCCCTGTTTAGTAGAAACTAGTTTTATTATATTACGAAATATGATATATGAAGTATAAGTCCATTTTAGGAACCATATATGATTAATCTCACTATAGATGGACTTATGTATTTTTTGATAACTTTTCTAACCTTTTGTTTGAGACATATGGAATGACCCATTATTCTATCACATGATCTGCTAACACATCACGAATAACAAATTCAACTTCATTTCTATAAAAGATGAAGTGGAAATTTTCCAAAGAACGACCAACGATGAGACTATACCAAAATCACGAAAGTATTTCTTCTAATTCCAATTTCATCAACTTTAGGGAAATGATTTTGAAAACCAAAAATGTCGTCCCAGTGCTCTTATATCTGATGAATCAGATGGTACCTTAGATCGTCACAAATTTATCGCGTTGTCATTGCTGGCTTTTCCATATCCATGTTCTTCACCACTCTCCATCAAAACATGATGGTTAGATTTCTCTTCCATATCCATATTTTCACCTAGGTGGAAACCCGGTGATTAGCTTATTTGGGTAACCGTTACATTTCATAGTTTTGTTTTTAATGATTGGTTTTGGTATACCTTTTTACGATGTGGGTTTCTATTAAAGAAACTATCAAGTTTTAAACCATTTATAACCACGAAGAATTTCGAGGGAGAAATTCATTTTAAGGGGGGTAGAATGTAACACCCCGAGATTTTATGAAAAATATTCTTTTTAATTTCATTAATGTCTTGTGTTGTACGCTACACCAAAAGGAGCTTGCACAACACGCATCCTTGACTTGCCTTACATTACACACAATCACGACCTTCCTCGATAGCGTGTGTACTACGCAATAACGAGTTTCACTAAACAACAATATGCTATTAAAATATTATTAAAACTAGCCGTTATGAATAGTAATAACCACTTTTTGAAATTTTGTAAATTTTATTTTTCAAAATGGACTTCATTTTTGGATTAATAATATCAAAATTATCTTAGGGTGAAATTTTGGTACTTTTCGGATAACATTCATTTTCTGATGAATAGTGAAAATTACTAAATATTAATTAAAAACAACCTTTTTAATCGAAATAATTAATAGTGATAAATTATTAATTTGAGTGGTTTTAAAGTATATTTAGAATATATTTTTACAATTTAATACAATGTTGGTCATTAGATGTAATTTCACATTTAAACTAGACATAAACAAGTGTCAATCTTTTGATAGTTATTATCTCTTAAGAACACGCTATATGTTTTAAAGACGGGAATTAATTTTTTAAATTAATTAATGAAACTGATATGTTTTGAATTTGGTAATATAGACATCATTTTTGAGTTCATAATATCAAATATAGATTAGGCCTAATTTTTGGTATTTTTCTGAGAACTTTCAATTTTTGATGAATAGTGAAACCAGTAATTGGTAGTTAAAAAAACTGAATTTTTCATAAAAGTTAATTTTACCGCTTCTGTGAGTGGAATCTCAAAAATCCGAGAGACATGGTTGATGTCAGTAAGTAAAATGTGGTTCAATGAGATGAAAATAATTTTTGGTGAATAGTAACTTTTTTACTTTTATTTACCACGGTTAAAAGGAAATAGGGCAATTAAGGGTAAAAATGATATTATTATTACCCTAACACAAGTCCTAATTCTGTTGGATAAGTGTAATTCGACCAAAAACAACCTTAGGAATAAAATATGACCATTTAGGCCCACTTGGATTAGATTAGGACATTTATTATTAATTTATTTAAAGAATGGTTAAAATAGTTAAAATCAATGTTTAATAAGAAAATAATTTTTAATATAGGGTTATACTTGAGATAAATTCGACAATAAATATTCATTAAAAATATATAATGATTTCCTACATAATGATATTTTATTGGTAATTTTTAGACTTTAAATAAGTTAATTCATTTATGACACAATGATGATGCAGTAATTATCTTATTAATGAAATATTGACATAATTGATGTTATAAATACACAAATAAATGTATTTTGAGACTTTTTATGAATTCCACTAATTTTCTAGGTTAATATGAAATGTTATTATTGATTTAATTAACTTTTTTGAACTAATCATTCTTTTATGATTTTCACAAAAATCAATTACTAAATAGTGCCAAAATTGACATAAAATAGTTTTTAAAACAAATATTATATTATTAATTGTTATTTTATTCCTAAAAATCTAAGGATCGGCCAAATGACTTAGATAAGGTTATATATATTAATAATAAACAACTTGGGGTTCGTTTGGCTTGTTATAGTAAGTTTATTAACCTTATAGTATAAGAACACAAGAAGACACGGTAAAAGTAAAATTATTTAACGTAATGTTAAATCTAAATGATAAGGTTAAAATACGAACATAAACTTGTCTAAATTATATTGGATGAGAGGATTTCTACCCATCCCCACCTTATCTTTGAAATAAATCAATTTTGAGCTATTAAAATCAAAATATGAATTTATAATAATATAATATTTTTGGTTATTCCAAAGGTACCCCTCTCCTCCCTTATAAAAGGGCACCTCCTCCCTCTCTTCCTCACACCACATTGAGACTTAAATCTCTTCCAACCCCTGACAAATTCTCTTCTCCACTTCCCTAGAAACATCCTAGAGGTCCTGGTCTTCTTCAAAGACCAATTTTAGTACCCTAAGAGGAGGACTCAAAGAGGCGCTTCAAAGAAGAGGTAATGTCCGTTACCGATTCTTTCAACTTTATTTCTTCTTACACTTCTTCTTCTAAGGTTTTTTCATTATGAAGTAATAACATAAGTATCACTCATATACGGATATGTTATTATATGTATGAAACAACCCTATTTCACTGTCTATCCATCCTACGGAAAACGAAATCACCGCGCGTGCGTACGTACGGAATACCGTCTCCACGCCGTGGTGTAATCTATTTTCCCCCACCACCTTACTTGGATGGATATAATAGTTTAAATAATAACTATATATTATTATTGTAAAGTGATATTGATTCTGAAATAGTATACATACACTCCAATACAATTCCACGATCATGAGAACGATATCATCGCTCGTGCGTACGTACGGACTACCGTCTCCACGACGCGATGAGATTCATTTTCCACGTTAACCATTCATGAATGATTATAAAGTATATATAATAAATAATCATGAAATATATGAAATAATAATGATACTTTATTTGTTTTTATATATAGGTATGTCATCTACTTAATTCCATTCAACTCAATAAGGAAACGAAAACAGCGTTCATGCGTACGTACGGCCTACCGTCTCCATGAACGGTGTATTTCTTTCCATTTACTTATCTATTATATATAAGTATATTATAAATATATATTATATATAAATCATGTTTTATATTCTGTAATTAAGTAATCATGATCTAATTAATCATATGAATAATTACAAGTCAAAACACGATTGACAAATGAAACGATTTTACCCAAAACGATCTTTAACATGGAATTTACAAAAGAATGGGTAAAATAAAGTCATAAGTGAACCATATATAATATCATAACAATGAGTATGATTCTGGAATAAGTCAATGACATTATTTAAATCATTATACAGGAGGTTCGGACACTTACGAAGCAAATCGGACCTAAGGTAAGGGAAATATCACAATCTCATTTTTATTCGAGATTGTTTATACTTTGAAATTTACTGGGGTGTATTTTATCATCCACATCCATGTTTCCTCAATATGTAATATTATTTCCATCCACCAACAATTGTTTAAATCCAATTTTACCCTTCGGTTAGTTTTTAGTAAAATATATGAAAGGAATATTTTGTCGTTTTTCGTACGAGGTACTTTTTGACTTTTCCAAAAAAGTACGAGAAGAATATTTTTTAAACTTATACAGCATGAGTGTATTTTTAAAACATTATTTCCAAGAAGCTTACTTTACAAGTTTTCAAGTTTATTTTTAATCAACTTCTTTTAGTTTAAATTTTTTTGACATGTTAATAATGGAAAATGTTTTTGAAGTAGAAATGATATTTTCCTAAAGAATGGAGTTCAAGAGTTTTATCAAAATTATTTTCCATCTAAAATAATATATGGTTCTGTTTCTATCCCTATTATTACATGGATTTGATTATTTTTTAATGGAAATATTTTTATGAATTCCTTTATCTAATATGAATTGTTTTATGATGTCACGATGTTTAAGATTCCCATTTTTATTACATGGGTTATGTAATGATGTATGGTTTATGATTTTGTGGAACACATAAGAATGATATCATTATGAGATGGGTGGGACCTATATATCCCTCCAATGCATTGGGTAAAGATTTTATATCTCATGATATAGACATGGCTAGAACGGCAAGTTAAACCGGTTCAGTGAAACAGGACTGAAACGAGGAGTGAACTCGGTTCAGAAATGGACTTTGTCCACTAAGATAGTCTTGGAAATGAGTCTTGACTAATAAAAAATGATTCTATATGATTATGTGTGTATGCCACAAAGTTTCTTGTTTTATGTTATTATTATTGGGATTACATTTCACTACTATGATTTATCCCATGTTATGATATTATGATCTCTTTTGAAGGTTAAGATTTCTAAAATGTTATGATCTTATGAATATGATGTGATTGATATTTCTTTTGTTTACCCTTACTGAGTATTTGAGCTCACCCTTTTATGTTTTCTTTTCCCCAGGATATAAAGAAAGGTTTTAGGTAAAAAAAGGAAGATCTTTATGGGAGATGTTGAAGATCTTTCACCACAATTATAAGATTATATTCCGAGTTTCCAACGACACTAAACTATTACGGTCCTTGTGTGTGTATTTTTGTTATGTACTAAGTATTCTGAAAAATTAATGTAATGTCCATGTACGTCAGGCTTCGGGTCTCTACATAGAGTTTCACACAATAAGTGTATTCAAGTATCTCAAGTAGAATAAAGATTATTCCCATACGTGGTTTAATAACTATTCAAGGAAGCCTAAATTGTTATAATGTTGGAGGAAGAATAAAATAAAACAAGTACATTCCGTGTATCAATGATTACACGCCGGGAAGTTTTATTCTGAAAACACGTACATGCCGTGTATTATTAAATGTAAAGGCAGTGTAGTTTTTATTTTGAAAAAAAAATGAATAAATGAAAACGAGATATACACACTGTGTACATTGAATGTAAATGCTGTGTAGTTTTCAATGAAAAAAACGTACACACCATGTATTTATTAATACACGCCGTGTAGTTTTTCCAGTCGGAATTTTTAGGAAATATCGTTTTATTATATGATATTTAATATAATCAGTGTGGGCGCATGTCAAGGAATTAAGGACTCAACATGGGGTTTTCCAAAAAGAGTTAATGAAATAAATAAAAAACTTAACACGTTTATTTATTATCATAACTCTACAAACTCAATCCTGATTATAAATATCCTCACAACCCTAACTCTTTTCCTAAGAGACAAGAGCATCTTTGTGCACAATAATTCTGGAGAATTTATCCAAGATTGAAAGAACCTCTTCCTCCAGGGACACTCTCAAGATCGAGAGAGATCTTCTTCCATACGATAAAGATGATCTATGATGGACAATGAAAGCAATGGTTTCTCTGAACAAGCACCCGAATACTCCTCTGGCGATGTCCAGAGATACGAGGTGCACATGGGGATCCCCGCTAGAGGAAGTCTACACATGGCTTCAGTGACGCAACGATGAATCACATCAAAACGTGATCAAGAATATCAATGAAAAAATAACACCAAAATGTACTTCTTTTCAATTGATTAAATTAAATACAATCAACCTTTAACGATCCTAATTTGTGGTTTTGGGACATTCCTTTTCTTTGTCTATTTCTATGATTCGATCCGCGGAGACTGGCATTTATCATCGCATTGATCCCAGATTGATCAGTGTTAATGAAAAAATTACAAGGGGGAACATCCACCCATGTGCTTCCGCTATGCTCGGAACCATTAATTGATACCAGAGGGAGGTTACAATGTTGATTATAGTTATTTAATTTTTGTTGATAATTTACGCATTTATATTTGATTCAATTCGAAATAAATTATTCTATAAATCTAAATAAACAAGATATATTCTTCCTCCTTCATTTCTAGATTCATATAATAGAAATTACGTTTTTAATTTTAATTTTGATTAAAAAAAACAAATAACTCATCCGAAGGACCCTCTCATTCTTTCTGTACAACATGGGAATACACAACATGTAATTAAAACTACACACCGTGTACTTAGGTTCAACGAACCGGCACTGGTCCGCCAAACCACACCATGTGAATTTGGGTATGCCTAAGTATTTTTTACGCCATGTTAACCAGAATTAAATGGCGCTTGGGAACCAGAATACGTGGCTTGTATGTTGGAGAAACACGTCGTGTAGTCCGATCCAGTCGAAGTGAAACCGTGTATAAAGGAGAAGCTTCATACCACGTACACGGGATTTCCAGGCTGGTTACTGCGTAACAAGGAAGTACAAGCCATGTATGATTTATCTACACGTCGTGTAATGTACTATTTACAAAGTACAAAAAACATGCCAAAGCCCCCAGTGTGTACTTAGGATAAAAGGTGAAAGAGATACACGCCGTGTAAATATAAACTACACGCCCTATACTTTCTAGAAATGGAATTTCACCATGTTTCCTGCAAATTTAAAAAGACACCATACAAGGAATATGGATGAGAAGAATCTCAAGGAAAGTCAGAAAAGAATTTAAGATAAAGAATTTATTAATTATAAGAACATAATTAATTAAATTAAATTGTGACTTATCTTGTATAATAGAACGATTAAAAGAATTTGAATTCTAAATCTGTGTAAATGTATTTAAATGCTATGGATGATCATAAAATAGACCAAAGAACCTTTTTATGTGTGTATGGTTTTATTTAAATTTGTTTAATTTAAATTCGTTGGCCTGTGAGCCTTCTTCCAATAAAATGTTGGGCCTACGTGCCCATGGTTTCTTTAATGTAAACCCCATGTAATGGAGGA
Organism: Viscum album; assembly: GCA_963277665.1. Taxonomy (NCBI): domain Eukaryota; kingdom Viridiplantae; phylum Streptophyta; class Magnoliopsida; order Santalales; family Viscaceae; genus Viscum; species Viscum album. The sequence continues at coordinate 1,872,474,957 of OY728123.1, read as the reverse complement.
TCTCCCAAGACATAGGAGACCATTAGAAATCAGAAGCTAGGCCAAAACCAACCTAAGAAGATACAAAGGTGGAAAGGTGGGAGCTGCAGAACAGGAACCATCGTGTTCAAGGTGTTTTTCCCTAGGTCATGGATAGCTTATCAAACCGCTAGATAAGTTAACCAACAGAAGCTCATGATCATGCCATATTATTTTAATTTTTTCTGATTTCATGGTTTATTGTTTATGTATGTGTTGTCTCAATCACATAATTAATAAACAAGCATGAAAATATGGAATAAAATAAAAACTAGACTATGCGTAAACATTATCATAACATTGTCAATCACTTAAGCAAGAATCACTTAATATTAACAAGAACATGATAACTCCAAACTACTCATAAAGAATAAAATCCCTCAAATACCATATTAAGTTAGACCAAGCCTTCCATTACATAATTAAGGGAAAGACTCAATAAAACTATGTGTTTGACCAACCCTTGTTGGGACACTTACTTTTATAAAGGAATCCCTTATGAAAGGTTTTGGATTGACGTAACCATATTACATCAAGAGGAGTAGCCCTTCCTAGACTTGATTTAATATTGGAGGCCAGAGTTGAGGAAATCCAAGTCATGATTTCAGGATTGGGGAGTCCACTAAATAGATCAAGGAACTGTAAGCTCACAGTGGGAAAAGACCTGCTTACCTAAATACCTTCAAATAGATTGAACAACCATTGATTTGGTTATGCGAAGGGGAATATGGATCCTTGCCACTAGAATTTAAAAACTACTAGACATTCTGGGTTCAATGGTGAGGGCCCTTAGGACTTGATAAAATAGTGGGAGACTTAATAAAATTTATTATTTCTCATAAAATGTAATAAAAAAAGTACTGATAAATATGCTATTCTAATTTGTAGAAACAACATGAAAATCTCGTCAACCACGTTTTTTATACGATAAATTCTGGACAAAGACAATATCCTCACTAGCAGAAACATTCAAGAATGGTTTAGGCACCTTCGGGTTATCCTACACCATGAACGAATGTATTATGTGCTAGAGTCCTCACTTCCTGATTCTCCTACCCTAGGGGAGAGTGATGAAGATTTCTTTGTCTATGATCAACATTTGAGCGATGCACTCGACATTCAATGTTTGATATTGTCATCAATGTCTAGTGAGCTCATGAAGTCTCATGAAGACATGGATTCCTACAGCAAGCTCGAGAACCTAAGTGGTCTATAACTGAAGAGAGAAAGACAAGAAAGGTTTGATATCTCCAAGGCTCTATTTTAGATCAATCATAGAGAGGGTGCCCCAGCTAGGCCTCATGTAGTCAAGATCATTGGCTATATTGAGAGTTTGGAGGTTCTAGGGTCTAAACTCCCTGAAGAACTGGGTACCGATCTCATTATTGCATCACTCCCCCAGAGCTTCTCAAACATTGTTGTGAACTTCAACATGAACAACATTGAGAAGTCTCTGTCTGATCTTCTTACCCTTATTTTCCAAGTGGACAATGATATGAAGCGTGAAAATTAATCAGTCCCTAGGTTGAATAAAAGGAAAGGGAAGGTGAATAGATTTAAGCCCAAATCTTCTTCATGGCCTTCCATGAAAATTAAGATAAAAGGGGAGGAAAGAGAACATGAGGCTGTTTGTTTCGCATGTGGCAAGAAGGGCCACTGGAAGAGAAACTGCACCCAGCCAAGGAAAAAAGGGGAAGCTTCAGGTGTGTATGTTATCAAATTAAATCTATCTATTTCTACCATTGGGTATTAGATAATTATTGTGGTGCTCACATCTATATCCAAATACATGAACCAACTAGATTCAAAAAGATTGACCGAGGTGAGGTGGATCTACGAGTAGCCAATGGAGCTAAACTCACTGATGTAGCTGTCAGAGATTACCACCTCACATTGCCTACAGATATGGTCTTGGTTTTTAAATGATGTTATTATATACCCTCTGTAAACAAATTTTTTTTTTCAGTATCCAGATTAGATAGTGATGGATTCATATTCAAGTTTGGAAGTGGATGTTGCTACTTTTATAAAGATTGCATTTATTTTGATAGGGCACATTTATATAATGGCCTTTATGTGTTAGACTACACAAACCAAGTAATGGAAATCGATGAGAATGTTAATTCACATGACTCATACCACACCCAACATTGGCATCACTGGCTAGGTCATGTCAATGACAAACGTTTGACAAAACTACATCAAGATGGGTATTTATAGTCTTTCAAACTAAAACCACTTGGTGATTTCATGCATGTGTACAAGGAAAAATGACCAATGCCCCATTTAGTGGGAAAGGTGAAAGGGATAATTATCTTCTAGAATTCGTTCACACAGATGTGTGTAGACCATTTCCAGCTGAAGCAAGCGGTGGGTTCTCGTACTTCATTACTTTTACTGATGATTTTATTAGATATGGATATATTTACTTAATGAGGTATAAGTCAGATTATTTTGATCGGTTCAATGAATAAAAGAATGAAGTTGAGAACCAGATTAGTAAGAAGATTAAGAAACTCCACTCAGACAGAGGAGGATAATACCTTAATCAGGACTTCATTGATTTCTTGCGGGAGTTTGGGATTCTATCTCCACTCACTTCTCCTTAAAAACCTCAATGGAATGGTGTAAGTGAAAGGAGGAACATCACACTATTGGACATGGTGAGATCAATGATGAGTCATGTGAGTGTTCCATTATCCTTTTGGGGATATGCATTACAAATAGCAGTACACATACTAAACCAAGTACCAAATAAATCAATAAATGAAATTCCATACGAGTTATGGAGTGGACACAGATCCATGTTATCGAATTTACTTGTGTGGGGTAGTGAAGCATTTGTTTAGGACTCTTAAGGTAACAATCTTTCTCCCCGAGGCACAAAGTGTATCTTAATAGGATATCTCAAGAAATCAAGGGAATATTACCTATAAAAACCCTCAGAAAAAAGGTTACAATGGCAAGACACACCATATTTTTTGAGAGGGAGAATGTCTCTAAAATAGATAGTGGGAGTGAGATAGAATTCTATGAAGTCGAGGCTCAAGATACACAAGAGTTGGTACAAGAAAAGATTCCACAAAGCCCCATGGAAGAACAATATATTCCAGAGACAAAAGAATTACGTAGGATCACGAGAGAGGTGAGAGAACCAGAACGATATGGTTTTCATGTCACCGAGGATGGTGAATCATTATTGGTTGACAATGATGATCCTCTTACCGACAAGGAAGTAGTTGAAGGAATAGATGTTCCCAAGTGGCAAGAAGCCTTGAATTTTGAAATGGATTCCATGTACTAAATCCAAGTCTGGATTCTGGTAGATCCTCCATTTGATGTAAAGCCTATTGGTAATAAATGGGTATTCAGGAAGAAACTAGAAATGGAGGGGCATGTCAGCACCAATAAGGCAGAACTAGTTGAAAAATGTTTTAGACAGCCTCAAGGAATTGACTATGATGAAACCCTTTCATCGGTTATGATGCTGAAATCCATCAGAATTCTATTGGCCATTACCGCTTACCATGACTATGAAATTTGGAAAATTAATGTCAAAACAACATTCCTTAATGGGAGCCTCCAAGAAGATGTCTACATGACAAAACCTGAAGGGTTTGTGACTCCAAAGCATGCCAACAAGGTATGCAAGTTGCAGAAATCCATTTATGGACTAAAGTAAGCCTCAAGGTCCTAGAACATTCATTTTGATGAAGCTGTAATATAATTTGGGTTTGTTAAGAATGAATGTTACCCTTGTGTCTACAAGAGGGTTAGTGGAAGTGCAATCATTTTCCTAATAGTATATGTTGACGACATATTACAAATTTGAAACGAAGTACCTGTCTGATAGTTAGTTAAGGCATGGTTAGATAAATGCTTCTGAATGAAATACTTGAGCGAGGTAGCATATATTATTTCGATCAAGATCCATTGTGATAAATCCGAGAGAATGATGGGCCTGATTCAATATACATACATTGACATGATACTGAAGTGATCAAGTATGGAACAGTCCAAGAGGAGATTTTTGCCATTGTCACATGGGATTCATCTTTCAAAGAAATGTGTCCTCAGAAACATGTGGAAAGAAAGAGAATGGAAAGGATCCCTTAGACATCCGCTATTGGGTCAGTCATGTATGCTATGCTATGTACGAGGCTAGATGTTGGTTATGCATTAATTTCAGTAGGAAGATATCAAGCTAATCCCAGTGACCGCCATTGGATGGTTGTCAAGACAATCCTTAAGTATCGGAGGTGAACTAAGGATATGTTCCTGGTTTATGGAGGAGATGAGGAACTAGTCATCAGAGGACATGTAGATTCTAGTTTCCAGAATGATCAAGATGATATGAAGTCATAGAATGGATAAATCTTCAGTTTGAATGGAGGTGCAGTGAGCTGGAAGAGCTCAAAGCAAAGTGTGGTGGCAGATTGTACAACAGAGTCCGAGTATATTGCAGCTTCTGAGTAAGCTAAAGATGCAGTATCGATGTGAAGCTTCGTCCAAGAGTTTGATGTAGTACTAAGCAGTAAAGATCCTATCACACTCTATTATGATAATTCTGCAGCAGTGGCACTTGCAAAAGATATAAGGTCACACCTGTTGAAAAAGCACATACATCAGAAGTATCATCTCTTGATGGATTTTTCTCAGAGTGGTGAAGTTGCAGTGAATAGTATTTCCATAGAAGACAACATGGTGGAACCCTTGACTAAAGACTTGACTCAGCAGAAACATGATCATCATGTGAGATCTAGCAGACTAAAAGTCGTAGGCAGTTGTCTCTAGTCCAAGTGGGATTTTGTATGGTTTGGTGTCTAGAGAACCAACTATTTTGTACTTTGATTACATAAATGTTTACTTATTATATATTATTCATTGTTCTGCATTAATATAATATAATATTGTCGTGGAATATTTGTTGCATTAATAAGGTCATAGCATATCCCTGCTATGATGAGAACCTTGAAATGCTATAAAAATATTCTTAAATAATGTTCTGTGATTGGATGGCATACTATGATAGGACACATAGTATATAGACCGTCATGTGTGAGTACTCGTAAGAATATGAGACTCTCTCTCATGGAGTTTACACTTGGTAATCTCCAAGATGGGAGATTATGATAACAGACCCGCCAGTAGTAATTCTGCATTTCTTGGTGTCATCGGACATTACTATCTGTGAGTGTGTGTAATGGTCCTTAGACTGGAATATTATCATTTACTAATGTCATGACTCACACACTTAGATTTGCTAACGAAAACCATCACGAAGACAGTTGGCAGGAAGTAGGGTATGTAGGGAGCATCAAGAATAACATGTTGTAATGGATAAGTCGAGGAAGGATTAGTCCCTTACATATTTATGGAAGTAGATATCTTGGGCCCTTTGATTGAAATAGGACTTTCAAAAAAGTTCCATTTCCATGGTGTAACAATGAGTTTATTTATGGAAGTCAAAGAATGCCAGATCAAGTATATAGGTTTATGACACTACCATGAAACCTTCTTGATGAGATATTGAGACAAAGGGAATAAATTACATAGTATGAATTCGTATGAGGTGATACATCAATGTGGCGTCAAATTATTTCTTTTGGGTGCCTTGACTCGTTGCTAGATAGTAATCTTGGAATTTAGGCAAGCCCACCTAATGCCAACGAGAAAGGGGCCTAGAGGGTCACACACTATGTGTATTAAAGTATCTCAAGTAGAATAAAAATTATTCTCATACGTGGTTTAATAATTATTCAAGGAATCATAAATTGTTTTAATGTTGGAAGAAGAATAAATTAAAACATGTACACGCAGTGTATCAATGATTACACGCCTTGTAGTTTTATTTTGAAAACAAGTACATTCCATGTATTATTAAATGTAAACGTCGTGTAGTTTTTATTTTAGAAAGGATATGAATAAATGAAAATAGTATATACACACCGTGTACATTTAATTTACACATCGTGTTGTTTTCAATGAAAAACAAGTACATTCCATGTATTTATTAATACACTTCGTGTTGAGTTTCCAGTCAGGATTTTGAGGAAATATCATTTTATTAAATGTTTTTTTATTATCAGTGTGGGAGAATGTCAAGGAATTAATGACTCGACATGGGATTTTCAAAAGGTAGTTAATGAAATAAATAAAATGAGTAATGCGTTTATTTATTTTCATAAATCTACAACCTCAAACTCGATTATAAATGTCCTCACAACCCCAACTATTTTCGAAAGAGACAAGAGAATCACTGTGCACAACAACTCCGAATAATTGTTTCAAGGATGAAAGAACCTCTTCCTCCAAGAACACTCTCAAGACCAAGAAAGATCCTCTTCCATCAGATCAATATGATCTAAGGTGGGCAATGCAAGAAAAGGTTTCCCCACGCTAGCACCCGGAGACTCCTTTGGTGACGTCCACAGATACGAGGTGCACGTGTGGATCACTCCTAGAGGAAGTCTACACTTGGCTTCTGCGACGCAACGATGAATCACAATAGAACGTGATCTAGAATATCAATGAAGAAATAAAAACATAATGTAATTCTTTTCAATTGATTAAATTAATTATAATCAACCTGTAACGATCCACCTTTGTGGTTCCAGGACTTTTTTTTCTTTGTCTATTTCTGTGATTGGATTTGTGGAGACTGGTGTTTATCATCTTATTGATCTAGGATTGATCATTATTACTAACAAAAATCCAAGTGGGTATATCCACCCACGCGCTTCCGCTGCGCCCGGAACCTTCACACATGATGTGACCGATACGACTAAAAGTGTGTGTTTCCCGTTTAAAATGTCATTTTCCTAAAATCCATAAGTGTCATACTCCAAACCAATAACACACTTTTGGATTTTTTTTTGTATTTTTAAAAAAATCCATAAGTCATTTAGGACATTTAAGAATTAACTTCACTTTGGTACAATTCACTATGTGACCAGTATGGCTCCATGATTGTATTTTTATTTAAAATGGACATTGAGTTTGGTGAAAAATAAAATTGACACACTCAAAATCAATAAACTGAATTCAGACTATCTTTATACTCTATGAAAATGATTCATATTTCATTTTTGACATATTTGAATCATCTTAACCACTATCAAATACACAATGTTTCTAGTATTACTTATTTTTTATATTATCATTTTAAAATTAATATTTTATTTCAAAAAATTTTTCTCATTAAAAATGATCAAACATGTTCATATTTTATTGATAGTTTATTAAAATGAATCATAAGTCTTTTTCTGACATGTTTAAGTCATTCTCACAATAAACTAATACAAGATGTGACTGGTATGACTCAAATTTTCAGTTTCGTGTAAAAAATGACATTTTAGTAAAAAACAAAAGTGACATACTCAAAATAGAAATAACACACTATTATTATTTTGATAAGTTTCTATAATGTTTCATAGGTCATTTGGGACATGTAGGAATCATATGAGCCTCAATATGATGCTTGGTGTGACTAGTATGACTCCACATATGTGTATTTATTTAAAATTAAAATAATTTTAGTAAAAAGGTAAAGAGAAATAATCAAAACTGATTAATCACATTTTTATTATTTTGATATATTAGGAAAATGATCTGTACGTAATTTTTGATGTGTATGAATAATCCTCACCAAAATTTGATAACCGATGTTCCATATATGAATCAAAGGGGTCTATTATCAGTTTAAAATATATATTTTAGTTCAAAAGATTCTCAAAATTAAAACTATGGGGAAAAATGCTTGCATTGAATTGATATTTTAATAAAATGATTCATAAATTATTTTATATGTTTAAGAATTAGTATCAAATAAAATGAAGTGTGTATGATATGACTCAATGTGCGTGTTTCCAGTTTTAAAGGAAGTTTTAGTAAAATCCATAAGTTATATACTCAAACATGAGGGAACAAATTGGTTATTTTTGATAATTTAGTAAAATGATACATATGTAAATAGATATATCTAGGATTACTTCTCACCTTAATATGATTCATGGTGCAACCATTGTGACTCCAAGTGTGTTTTTATTTAAAATTGACAATAATTTTATTGAAAACACAACAAACCAACTAAAAATAAAGAATATTAATTCCTATTATTTGTATACTTTAAAACAATGATACATGAGTCATTTTTGACATTTTAGAATCAACAACCCATAAATTTGATACATGATGTTCTTAATATGACTCAATGTGTCAGTTATCAGTTTAAAATTGACATTTAAGATAAAAACTATCTCTCCCTGAAAGAAAAAAAACACACTTGTATATCCTTGATAATTTTTAACAACGATGAATAATTCATTTTTGATATGTAATAACCAGTCTCACATAATAAATACACAATATTTGACCAGTAAAATTCAAAGGGCATGTTTCTAGTTGAAAATGAAATATTAGTAAAGACCCCAAGTGTCCTTTACCAAAATAGGAAAATTCTTTCAAATTATTGTAATAATTTAGGAAAATGATTCATATGCCATTTTGGACATGTATGAATCCTCATAAACTTAAGACAAGTCATTGAGTGACCAGTATGACTCTAAGTACGTTTTTATTTAAAATTGATATTAATTTTTGTTAAAAAGAAACTAAAAAACTCAAATTCAAAAAAAACATTCATATACTTTTGATACATTTGTAAAATGATCCATTAGTCAATTATAAAGTCTATAAATCATCACCACCTTAATATGATGAAAAATATTCCTATCATGATTCTATATGATTTTTATCATTTTGAATTGATATTTTAGTTCAAAAAGTGCCAGTCATTGAAAAATGAAAAACATGCTCAGACTATCATGATAATTTATGAAAATGATTCATAAGTCATTTTTGATTTATTGGAATTAGTATCGTCTCAAACCAACACATAATGTGACGAGTATGAATCAATGTGTGTGTTTCCATTATAAAATGAAATTTTAGTAAAAAACCGAAGTGACATCCTCAAAATCAAGAAAATTAATTTAGATTTTTTTCATAGTTTAGGTAAATAATAAATAACTGATTTAGAATTTTTTGGATTTATCCACACCTCAATCAGGAATATGGTGTGACCAGTATGACACCAAGTGCATCATTTAATATAAAATTGACATCAATTTTTGTAAAAAAGAAAACTAAGATACCCAAAATGGAGAAAACATATGCATATTGTTTAGATACTTTAGTAAACCATTCCATGATATGTATAATCATACTCAACTCAATCTGATACATGATGTTTTGGGTATGACACCATGTGTCTGTTATATGTTTTAAATTGTCATTTTGGTTCAAAAAATTACCCACCAAAAACAAAGAAAAAAATATGTTTGTCTTCATTATTTAATAAAATGATTAATATTCTATTTTTGGTGTGTAGGAATTGTCCACACATCATACTGACACCCTATGTGACTGGTATGACTCAAAGTTCTTGTTTCAAGTTTATAAGTAAATTTTAATAAAAACATATTTGATGCACTCAAAACCGAGAAATGATATATGATTATTTTTATACTTTATAAAAATGATCCATATTCCATTTGAGACATGTATGATTTAGTGGAACCTTAATCCAACACACAATTTATCCGATATGACTCCAAGTGTGTCTTTTTTTTAGATTTGTTTAAATTTTTGTAAAAAATGATTACTAACATACTAAAAATAAAAAAATCATTTATATTGTTATTATACATTTGAAAAATTATCCATAACTCATTTTTATGTGCATGAATCATCCTCGCATCAATTTGATACATATTATTCCTAATATGACTCAATGTTTAGTTTAAAATTAATACCATTTGTTTAATTTATTTAATTATATTAAAACAAAAAGAATGATTATTTCTTATATTTGTGAGTTCTTTTTTCTCTATTAGGAGTGGTTTTTTCATTTATAAAGGTGCATTCTTTTTCTCAATAATATTATTTTGTCTCTCTTGTATTTTTGTTGCAATTTTTATTTCATTTAAATTCTTTATTTGAACATTATTTTTCTAATATATGGTGTTGTACTGTGATATTACAACACACTATCCTGTTTCCAATTTTGTAGCGCGTTTTACAAAAAACTAAAATAGGCCTCTTTATCAGTTATTAATAAAATTATTGATAAAATCCTAGGTTTTTTAATCATGATCTGATTGTTAGCAATTTTATATCACTGATAAAGGCTAACTCAAGCTCTGTTAAAGTCTAGATTTGGAGTAGTGTTCCTACCATTGGCATACGTGATGTCTTGGTTTGTGTGATTTTTTTAATAACATGTCACTAGGGATAAATATTATAATGATTTTGGGAAAAATATTATTGGATAAAAACATTTTATTCTGTAGTGATTAATTATATTTCGAGAGAAATTCTATTATGTTGAGGAATATATAACCATTTAGAATAATGAAAATAATTATTTCAAATGAATTCTATTAATTTTTTAGGGATGTATGCTAAATGGTATGAGATTAAATTAAAGGGGAAAACATTATTTAATGTTTATAATAATGTATTTAATTATTATGTAGGTTTATTTATATATTCAAATATCTATGTGGATCTTTTTTAGGATTTTTGAAGAAAATTGTATTATTTCTTCATAGGATGGTTTATAAATTTATTATTTCATACATTTACCCATTTAATTTTATTTTAATATTTAAAGATAATATGAATAATTAATTGTTCCCTTAAAGATATTATGATCCATTAAAATTAAATTTTAGTGCATTAGGTACAAGAAAACTCATATATAATATTTATTTAATGGAAAAAGAGATGAAGTGGAAATTAATCAAAGAAAAAGTATATGGTTAAATTATTATAATTAAACAAATGTATATCATGTAAGACTATTTAAATTTTTTCTTAGTTAGATTGTAAAAAAATTCCTAAAATCTAGGAAAACAATCCAAAAACAAAAATTTTATCATATTACAAGAATCTTCAATGATTTTATGGTCTTTTCACCCATTAAATATTTTTGATTATTTGGTTGTAATCTTACTCTCGACTGGGTTCTCATGTGCTCTTTACTAGTCATTGGGAATTATTTTGCTCATTAATGTCAATATGATTTATTTCGATTGATGTTCTCCTATTTCAAAACACTTCTTTATGTTATTATAGATAACTTTTATATTTCCCTTTCCCTCTTTTTATGATGAATTATTATTAACCCTTTTATGATATTTGTTTTTTATGATGGAATTTTAAATGTAAATTCATTTTTAAAGCTCATGTTCATGTTTTAAAGATGTAATTTATTGATGGTGTGTGATTTCATAATTGTTTTGAGGATGGCCAAATATAGATTTAAAAACCATAGATATATCATAGTTTCTATCCTGTGAGTTGATCTCATTGAAGAAATTTACAATATCCTCATGGAATTTTTAAGAATCAATTTTTTTCATATCTTTTAAATTAATTATAAACAACATTGAATAATAAGGAAAATCATAGGGCATTTTGAAACAAAGTTATGACAAATAAGTGAAAAGATGAAAAAGAAAAAGAAAAAAATCATATATAAGAAGAATAGAGGTTACAAGAATAAGGTCAAATCCAAGTTAATCCACACTCATCCCCCTTTCATTGAACCAATGAAGAAAATAATCAACTCTCATCATCACTAAATTAATGGTTGATTACTATAATAACAGACATCTCTCACCTAACTAGTTATCTCTTGAATATAGAAGCTCTTGAGTGCTCATGCAGTCCACCAGAATGAAAAAGTAACCACTCAACATTGTCATTCTAGATAAGAAGTATCATAATACAGATTGATCCTCATGAGATCTTTATATCACATAATGAAAATAAAACACTATTTTAAGGAAATTATATTGCAATGGGAAAATGTAATAAGGTAAGAGAGTATATTACCATTCCGATGAAAGAGTGTTCTCTCATAACACCCCAAAATCTCTGTCAAAATCTACAAGGGTGAAGAATAAGGCATGATCATGAAAAATCCCAAATCTCTTAATAAAACATAGTTTATATTTGTAGATCTGGCCTTATAAATTTTCCTTACACAACAAGAATATTGTGAAAAAGAACTCAAATGGAAGTAGAATAGATTATCATCATATTTAAAAAAAATAAAAACAATATGATATTTTAAAAAAATAGAAACAGGAAAACAATGAAAAACGGGAAAAACAAGAAGAGGAATAATGATTCCTATAAGTATAATTCTGATTATGTTACCATGTTTAGAGATGATGAAAAATTGAGTGGATCCATATACTTATTCATAAAGTCATAGAGAGAATAGTAACATCCTAACCAAGAGGAAATAGAAATCCACATGGTGATTTTTGACGTTCTCTCCATAATCTCCATATTAATACTCAAGTGAGTAAAAAATTATCAAATAGAAAAAGGTGCACCTCCCACATTCTAGCATGGTCTTTGATAAATCTCCCACTCATTTCAAAATTCTCTAAACCCTCCAAAAAATTGATATATTTTCCTTCAAAACATTTAGCTTGAATTTTTTCACATATCCTTCTATAATTAATGTGATTTTCCCTAAATTATCTTAGCCTTGGAACCATTTTCAGAACCTTTAAATATATGATAACTTTGAGTCTCAATTATTCTACCACATTTTTCATTTATATCTCACAATTGTTTAATTTATTCAATTAATAATTATTTATTTTTCCCATTTTATTCTATCCTTATCTCAACATCAAGATTTATTCATTCTCATGGAATAAAATTTTTCTCGGAAGGGACACATTGACTGGTGTGGAGTTCAGAATCATTGAGTTATTGGTTCAGTGGGGATCTGAACGTTTTATAGAGGAAGCATATCCAACTTAGAGACATCAATATCCACAATGGTCGACCTTCACTAAAAGTGGAATGGGTGTGATTTATTTCCCACAAAACTCAAAGAGATACATTCTATAGTTAGAAAAATATAGTAGAAGAATATAATGGAGGTAGCAAATGACCTTGATAATGCAGGTTTCAGGCGCACCGGATGCATGGTTCGGATGGAACTCAATATTGATTTTTACCATGACCAATGATTATTCAGGGATAAATACTATGATTAATTCCAATCTCCATGGGATATAATCAAAGATTTAGATAATGAACGAAGAGGCCCAAAACCATTGTAGAGGATCTTTAACATCATGTTTATAATTAATTTAATTAACTTTATAAATAAAAATAATACCCTAGATCTTTGTTTTTTTCTTCATTGATGATGTTGATCATCAAGAATGACTCTTCTGGATTATCTCATTGTTCTTGTAGGGATCAAAACTAGAATACCTCTACCAGTGATCTATACGTGCTCTGATGGCCTTCAATCAACACCACTCATTATCTGGGTGCTAGCGCAGAAAAGTGAATGTATTGAGTCAGTAATTCTACATCACTTGTTCTTAATCCTTGATGAATTTTTCTCATTCTTGAGATTGGTGGGTAGAGGATTTGAGTGAGAAATTATTTAGCTCAACAATTCTAAATTCACCGGGTATAAAATCGATGTCATGTAGTGTCTGGAAAAATAGATGTAGTTGTCTATTTATATACACGAAATCGTCAGTTAAAATATTTAATTATGTGAAAACAATTAAATATATTCCTAAACATAGATAAAACAATTTTTCATAATAATACTACAACGTCATTATTTATGGTGCACCAACATGCACAAAATATAATTATAAAAAAAATTATGCATCCCAAAAAATAGTTGTGTCATTGTTATTTTAAAATTTACCAACTAGTTAAATAAATATTTATCATCTTGAAAATAATTATTTTACCACCCGACCGGCCTTGGTCTACTAGAACTCCACTTCCATTTATTGATCACCCAAATAAATAAATAAAAAATTTATTCTCTAGAATAAATATTTCATTTACAATCTAGTAAATAAAATTTATTAAATTTTAGATAAAATAAATAAATAAATTTTATTAAATTTATGTAATCATTTTAACTTGAATAAAATTATTCAACTATCTTGAGAATAATATTTATTTCATTAATTAAATTCAAATTTAATTTAACCGAGACAACAAAAAACACTTAGTGTGTAACCCTCTAGGATTCCTTCTATCTGGCATTGGACGAGCTTACGTAAAGACTAAGAGTGCTGTCTAGAAAAGGGTCTAGGAAGTAAGGAGAAGGAACGTAATGTCACAACAATTACATCAACATAAAAACTCTCATTGTGTAAAATAATCCATTGGTCACAATATCTCATCATCTAGGTTTCATGGTAGTTTCATCAACTTTTATGCTTGATATGTCAATCTTTGACTACCTGAAATAAACTGATGATTACACCACAAGAATGGAATTTTGTGTGTTGTTTCTATTTCAATCAATGAGCCGAGATATCAAATTCTTTAAATTGATGGGGAAAATCATTACTCAACTTATCCATTAATAACATGCCACTCGTGATTCTCCCAATGTACTCTACTTCCCGCCAACTGTCTGCATGAAAATTATTGTTAGTAAATCAAAGTTCATGAGTCATGAAACGTATTAATGATAATCTTAAAGTCTATGTATCATTACACATGCTCCTAGATTGAAATAAATAAGGACACCAAAAAATGCAGAATTTCTACTAGGGGGTTTGTTCTCATAATCACATGTCTTGGAGATTACCATGTCTGATCTTTCTGAGTGGAAGTCTCATATTCTTACGAGTACTCACACCTGATGGTATGCATTCTATGTTTCCCATAATAGTATGTCATCCAACCATAGACCAATATTTAAGATTATTTTTATAGCATTTCAAGGTTCTTATTAGAGCGGGGAACTGCAATGACCTTTTCATTGAAACAAATACTCTAGGACATTATTACATCATATTCATGTAGAATAATGAAAATTATGTAATAAGGTGTTTAATATTTTAATACATTAAATTTACATGTAATCAAAGCACCACTAGTTGGCTTTAGGACACCAAATCTTACAAAGTCACACTAGGACTATAGACAACTGCTATGGATTTCAGTCCACTATACCTCACATGGTGATCATATTTCTGCTAAAGCATTTAGTCAAGGAGTCCACCAAGCTGTCTTCCATGGAAATATTTATCACTGTAACTTCGCCTATTTGGAAAAAATACCTTAAGAGATGATACATTTTATGTATGTTCTTCATCCGCAAATGTGACCTTGGCTCTTTTGCGAGATCCACCATTACCATATTATCACAGTATAATGTGACGGGATATTTACTACTAGGTTTCACATCCAACTCCTGGATGAAGCTTCACATCCAAAATGCTTTTGTTGTTTCCTTAGAAGGTGTGATATACTAATAAACTATTGTAGAATATGCTACCACACATTGCTTTGAGCTCTTACAAATCACTGCACCTCCATTCAAAGTGAAGAGGTAACCTATTTGCAACTTCATGTCATCTTGCTCTGTTTGGAAACAAGCATTTGCAGATCATCTGATGACTAGTTCCTCATATCCTCCATAAACTAGGAACATATACATAGAGAACAAAAAAAACTATTGGATAGTCTTCACTACAATCTAGTGGTGGTCACCTCGATCAGCATGATATCTGCCTACTGCAATCAATGTATTGGCGACATCCAACCTAGTACATAGCATTTCATACTTTATTAACCCAATGGATGATGCGTATGGAGTACTTTACATTATATTTCATTTATCATGTGTTTAAAGACACATTTTCTTGGATAGATAAATGACATGTGATGCTGGAAACAATCACCTCTTGGATTGTTCCATACTGAATCTCTTCAGTATCTTATCAATGTATGTACTTTGTATTATGCCCAAAAATCACTTGGATCTATCAAAATAAATCTTGATCCCAAGAATATATGATTCCATACCCAAGTAATTCATGGAGAATCATTGATTCAACCATGACTAAATAGATTTTATTAATGGTATCTCAATTCTATTAAGTAATATATCATCAACATATACCATTAGGAAATCAACTAGACTCCCACAAAACTGTTTTTAGACACAAGGCTCACATTAATTCTTGATATAACAAAATTTCATTATTTCTTCATCGAAATGAATGTTCCATGAAATGGATTCTTTCTTTAATCCAGAAATAGACTTCTATAACTTTCATACCTTGTTGGAATCCTTTTGATCCATAAACACTTCAGGTTGTGTCATGTAGACATCTTCCGGAAGGTTCCCATTAACGAAGGTTGTTTTGATATCCATTTTTCAAATCTCATAGTCCTGGTAAGAAGTAGTGGAAAATATAATTCTAATGGATTTCAACATTGAAATGGGTGAAAAGGTTTTTTTGTTGTCAATGCCTCGACGATGTTTGAACCATTTCGCTACAATTCATGCCTTATAGGTGCTGAATTGTCCTTCCATTCCAAGTTTCTTCTAGAATACCAATTTTCAACCAACAAGATTTACATCAACTAGAGGATCTACCAAAATCCTGACATGTTTTTGGTATGTGGAATCCATTTTAGAATTCATGGCTTCTTTCCAATTGGAAACATCTGTTCCACTTACAACTTCATTGTAGTTTATCAGATCATTATTATCAACTAATAATGAGTCACCATCCTTGTTAACTTGAAAACTATACCATTCCAGTTCTGTAACTTCTCTTGTACTCCTGCACAACTCTTGTATCTCTAGAACAAATATTTCTTCCACGGGGCATTGTTGAATCTGTTCCTGTACCAACTCTTGTGTACCTTGAGCCTAAACTTCATCGAAGTCTATCTCGCTCCCACTATCTCTTTTGGAGATGTTCTCCCTCTCATGTAATATGGCATGTCTTACCACTATAACTTTTTTTATATGGTGTTTATAGGTAATATCCTCTTGTTTCCATGGGGTATCCTATAATTGTACACTTTGTGCCTCGAGGTGCAACTGTGTTTCCCAGATAGGCCTTATCAAACCTATCGCTTACGCACACATTAAAATTTGATAATATGGATTTATTTCCACTCTAAAACTTGTATTGAATACAATTTATTGATTTAGTATGTGTGCAGTTCTTTGTAATGAATATCCCCAAAAGGATAATGGAAGACTCGCATGACTAATCATTAATCTCTCCATGTCCAACAAGGTGTGTTTCCTCCTTTCACTCACACCATTCCACTGGGGTGTGTATGGAATATTGAGTTGGGATTGGATCCCAAACTTCTATAAGTAATCAATGAAGTCTTTATTAATATATTCACCACATCAGTCTGAGTAGAGTTTTTTAATCTTCTTACGAAACTGATTGTCAAATTAATTCTTTTATTCTTTAAACTTATCAAAATAATCAATCATATACCTCCTAATATATATATATATATATACATATCTACTAAAATCATCAATTAATGTTATGATGTATGAGTACCCTCCCCTTGCTTCAACTGGAAATGGTCTACACACATTGGTATGAACCAATTCAAGAAGTTATGTAGCCCTTACTCCTTTCCCACTAAATGGGGCTTCGATTATGTATCCTTGTAAACATGCAAGACATATACCAAGTGGTTTTTTTTCCAAAGAATATAAATATCATTCTTGATGTATCTTTTTCAGGAACTTCTCATTTACATGACCTAGCCAGTGATTCCAAAGAAGGGATTCATATGAGTCATGTGAAGTATCTTTTTTTATCAATTGTCATTACATGGTTTGTGAAATCCCACACATAAAGACCGTTGTATAAATGTGCCCTACCAAAACAAATGTTCTCTTTGTAAAAGAAGCAACATTCATTACCAAACTTTAGAAGTAATCAATCTGTATCTAATATGGTTTAAAAAATAATGGTTTTAGTATTATAGGACATATATTAACAACCATTTACCACTATGATCATCCTAGTTGGCAACGTGAGGTGGTATTCCACGATAGCTATAGCTGCATGTCTGGATCTATTAGATTATTATAGATCTACCTCCCCTCGGACAATGTTTTTGAATCTACATGGTTCATATATTTGGATACATATGTGAGAACCAAAACCTGTATGTAACACCCAATTTGTAGAAAAAGTTAGATTGTATTTGACTAAAAATGAAATTGATGCATCCCCTTACTTCTTAGGCAGGGTGTAGTTATTTTTTCATTGTCCATTCTTGACACATGAAAAAAAAATATCCTCCAATTCCCTTGAAAACCCTTTGATATTCCTCTTCTTGGAAGGTTGTGAAGATGATTTAGGCTTAACTCATTTCACCTTCCCTTTCCTATTATTCACCATAAGGACAGAAGTATTTTCGCACTTCATATCTTAGTCCACATGGAAAAAGAGGATAAGAATATCAGATAGAGATTTCTCAATGTTGTTCATATTGAAATTCTAAACAAATTTATTGAAGCTATGAGGGAGTGATGCGAGAATGATATCGGTTCCCAGTTCATCAAGGAGTTTAAACCTAAGAACATTTAGGTTCTCAATGTAGCCAATGGGGTTGAATACATGAGGCCCAACTAGGGAACTTTCTCCAAGATTACTCGGAAAGAGTGCCTTAGATATCTCAAACCTTTCAAATCTTACTCTCTCCTAGTATTGACCACAAAGGTGCTTGAGAATTATATAAGCATCCTTGTTTTCATGAGACATCATGAGCTCACTATAAATTGATGATATCATGATAAATTTAACTTCATACTTGTCTTTCATATATTTCTAATAGACCAAAAAATCCTCATCACTCGCCTCTTTGGTAGGTAGATCAAGTAATGCTGACTCTAGCATGTAAGACTTCCATTCATGGCGTAGTATAACTCAAAGGCGTCTAAACCATTCCTATAAGTTAGTAATGGTGATGATGTTTTCCTTTTCCAGAATTGATAGAAGGTATAGGGTTGTTGGGGAGTCTATTATTTTTTTTCTATAATTAAAAGAGAAGATCATTAGTACATCCTTGATAACATTTTATAAGAAATAAAAAAATTATTATGTCTCCCACTATTTTATCATGTCCCAATGGCCCTCACCATTAAACTCATAATATCCAATTTCCATGAAATTCTAGTGTCAATGATACATATTCCCCTTCTTATAAACCCAACTAGGGTTCATCATGCTACTAGAAGGTATTTAGGTAGGTAGGTATTTTCCAACTACGGGCTTGCAGCTCCATGATCAGTTGAGTAGACTCCCCAATCCTGAAATCATGACTTTGGATTTCCTCATCTATAGCCTCTAATATTACACCATTTCTATCAAGGGATACTCCCCTTGATGTAATATTGTTATGTAAACATTAAACCTTTCATTAGGGATTCCTGTATAATAGTATGTGTCCCAAGAATGGTTGGACAAACACAAGGTTTTATTGAGTTTTTCCCTTAATCAAGTAACACAAGGCATGGATTGACGTAATATTTTATTTGAGGGATATTTATCTCTTATTTTTGAATTTTTTATTATCATTTTCACATTATTTTTAATATTTATTAGAACGTACATAATTTATTAACCATGTCTTGATTATATTTACGCACAAGTCTAGTTTATTTTAGTTCTATCATGCATTCTTGTTTAATTCATTACTTATGTGATCGTGAAAACACATCCATAATGATAAACCATTCAACTAAAAGAAATAAAATAAAGATAACGATCATGAGCTTTTCTAATGGTTATTTTTTTGAGTGGTTGATAAACTAACCTTGAACTAGGGGAGAAACGTCTTGAACCATTTCTGTTTATGTTAACATATTTCCACATGTCCATCTTTGTATATCCTTGGATTGGTTTCATCTCGGCTCCAGCTTGAACCATCTTCACTAGCTTGGGAGTTCTATCCGTTACATATGCCTTTTTATTAACTCACATATAGGTGAGGGGTAAAAAGGGGTTTTACATAAAATAATCCTTGGGTATACAGGACCTACATATTAATGAGGAGAAGGATCACATGCCTTCAAATTTAATTTAAATAAATTAATTAAAAGAAACCATCCAAATACAAAGGTCTTGGTCTAGCTCATGATCATCCAAACATGAAACGATATTTACGTATAACTAAAACTAGCATTAAATTTATCAATCATTCTTGTTTAAGATAAATCACGCTCGTATCAATTAATTATCATCTTTAATTAATTAATACTTTTTGTAAAACCCTTTTTTGAATTTCCTTGAGATTATCATCCATCAAAATATTAAAAAAATAAATTAATTTAAAATTATAAATGAACATAACTTGTACCTTGGAGGAAACATGGTGAATTCCCATTCATAAATACCCAATGAGTAGAAATAAAAATTACAGAGATGTTAAATTAAACACACATATATAAAACACCAATCACGCACTGTGCCACATTTTTATTCCCACACTATGGTACATGTATCAAGGGTTTGTATAATATAAGAATAAATTTTAATTAATCTGTGTGATTTGGATGAGTAAACGACATGTAGTTCTGACTACACAATGTGTACTATCATTAACCATCCATATAAAGTACACCCATGGGGACATGGCATATAGATCTACTTTCGAAATCATTGGAGTACACGACATGCTTAGTGGGACAGACACTATGTAGTATCCACGTTACATGGTTTCCATCCAGGAAATCCATGTATGGGGTACACAGTCCAACTCTAACCAGAAACAACTACATGCCATGTCCAGTGGACTACATGACATGTAATCTGGAAACCACGTGCCACCTATTTCTAGTCAACACATAGAGACATTTAACACATATAAAGACTCCAACACGGGGCTTGGTTTGGAAAACCGATCTGATGCATTGAATCTTGACTACAAGACATGTACTACCAAATACACACTGTGTGTTATGGTTTTATACTTCTAGGAAGTCTTGGAACCTCCTGATTTGTTCCTATATTTTATTTTAATAAAAATTAAAATAAAAGATCATTTCTGTATGGTGAACGAGAAATGAAAGAGGATGAACAATCTTGAGATTAAAATTTGTAGAAAGAACATCTTAATTTCAAACAACTAAATTATAGAATGTGTAAATCATCAATGAGATATTTAAATGTTTTATAAACTATTATCTAATCACTCTAATACCACTTATAGGTTCTGGGCACAACAGATGCATGGTTAAGACAGAATCCAACATTGATTTTTGCTATGTTCAATGATTATTTCGGGATCAACATAACGATGAACACCAGTCTCCATGAAATAAAATCAATTATTTAGATAATTAAGAAAGAGGCCAGAAACATTTTTAGAGGATCTTACACATCTTATTTATAATTAATTTAATTAATTTAATATAGAAAAATAAAACCTGGATCATTGGTATATTACTTTTTTGATTATGATGATCATCTGGAATAACCCTTCTAGATTTTATTGTAGCGCTTTTAAGGATCCAAACTAGAATACCTCTAGCGGTGATCCACACATGCTCTTATGTCCTCTGATCGACACCGCTCATTCTCTGGGTGCTAGTTCTGTGAAGTGAGTGTCTTGTGTCAGTTGTTTTTGATCACTTGTTCTTTGGCCTTGAAGAATGTATTTCATTCTTGAGAGGGGTGGGATGAGGAATTGAGAAAGAAATTTTTTGGCCCATCAACTATCAATTCACTGGGGGTACGATTCGGTGTTGTGTGGTGTCTGGCACAATAATCATACTTGTAAATTTATATGCATGGAAACTTCTATTACAATATTTAATTTCATAAAAAAAATTAAATATATTCATGAACTTATAGAAATCTTATTATCATAATAATAATATCGTGTCATTATTAATGGTGTTCCAACGTGGGAAAAATGGAATTATAAATAAAATTCTGCTGACAAAATAATAGAAATGTAATTTTTATTTTAACTTGTGCCAACTTGATAAATAATTATTTACCATATTGCAAATAATTATTTTACTACCAAAACTACTTTGGTCCTCTTGATCCCCACTTATATTAATTTAATACCTGAATAAATAAATAAAAACATTATTATTTAAAATAAATATTTTATTTATAAACTAGTAAAGAGATATTTATTAAATGTTCAACAAAATAAATAAATAAATTTTATTTAATTTACGCGGTCATTTTAAATTGAATAGAATTATTCGACAGTCTTGAGAAAAATATTTCTTTCATTAATTAAATTCAAATAGAATTTAACCGGGACCACAAAAAAACACTAAGTGTGTGATGATATAGGATTAGTTTTGATGGCATTTGGTAGGATTTCCTAATGTCTAAGTGAACTATCTAGCAATGGGTCAAGGCACCCAAGATAATGAATGTAATGTTCCATCAATGACATCCAAATAAGAATGATCACTGTGTAATATAATCTCTTTGCCGCAATATCTCATCAAGAAGGTTTCATGATTGTGTCATCAAATTTTATTCTTGATACATCGTTCTTTGACAATGGGAAATAAACTCATCATTTCTCCATATCTATACAATTTCAGGTGATGTTTCTATTTCAATAAAAGGGATGAGATATCAACTTCCATTAATGGAAGGGAAAAATAATTCCTCGACTTATACATTAATAAGATTCCACTCGTGATGCTCCCAACATACCCTAATTCACGCCAACAGTCTGCGTGATAGTTTTTGTCTGTAAATCGTAGTGCGCGAGTTATGACTCCTATTAATGATAATCTTAATATCTAATGATAATCACATATTCTGGAAGATATAAATATCTAACTATAACAAAACATACGAAATTATTACTGGCAGTTCTATTCTCATAATCTAATGTCTTTGAGATTACCAGGTGCAATCTTTATGAAAGGAAGCCTCATCGGCTTATGTGTACTCACACCTGGTGTTCTGCATGCTCTGTGTCCTATCATAGTATGCCATCCAACCATAGAAGTATATTTAAGAATATTTTAAAATAATTACATGGTTCTCAACATAGAGGGAAGTTTTCATGACCTTATCAATGCAACAAATAATCTAAAACATTATTACATCATTTTCATGCAGATTAATGAATAATATGTAATAAGATGATTAATATTTAAATACATTAAATGTCTATGTAATCAAAGTACAACTTGTTGGCCTTAGGACACCGGCTCTTATAGATAATAGCAGGTAATGGGAAAACATTAGAAAATAATATTCTTGTAGTTCCTTTTGAAATATTCATCTTAAAAACTTAAATTAAAATAATTTAAAAAATAACAAAAAATGATTTAAAATTTTCAATGTATTTATTTCATTAAAACTGTAATTACTGAAGATGTTAATTCCAAAAAACATTCGTTAATAAATTGAATTAAATGGATGAATTATAAAAAATGTAAAGGTATCATAGAAAAAACATAATTAGAAAGAATATGAAAATACAGATTCAAAACATTCATCCATTAAAAATACAAATGATACACATTTTTATTATGATTTTCAATGAATGAAATATTCTGTAGGGAATGAGAAAATATTATAATATTCTCATTTTATGGGAGCTTTCATGTCAAAAAAAATAATTAGAAGAATTTAATGTCAAAAAATGAAGCAAAATCAATTGACATGAAACTCTTTAATACATAATCATTTTTACTAAATAGAAATTAAAATGCATTTTATTTATTTATACAAACAACTAAAAAACTATTAATAATTTATCTTTCCCAATATCTATTTCATAATAAAATTGAATTAAAGCAACAGATTCCTCCTTTATTAATAAGTGGAAAGCCTCCTATGTGGATTCTTTAAAGGCCTACTTCAATACTAAATAAAACTACAATTTTACGAGTGTGCACTAATGAGATTCATGTGGAATTGAATCTATAACAAGAATAAATACCAAATTTCACTCCCTCTCATGTTTCCCAACAGAAATTCCAAATTCCACTCCATTTACACAAATTAAAATAATTACTTATAAATTGATTTTCTCCTTGTTCATTTGGATTCTATATTCCCCTCACCTTAATAAACCCTTTTTGGACAAGACCCTTTATTTGAATTTTTCCTAAAAATGATTTTTCCCTATAACATTGCTAGAAATTTATTTTTGTTGAAAATTAAACTATTAAAACCACACTCAAATCTCTATTATCTTAGATAATCACTAAGGGATCCCAATTATCAATTTTACTCCAAATTCAAAGGACATATACTACACTCAACTGAGTTGGATCCCTGGGGTGTTATACTTTTAAATATCTATGTTATGAAGTTTGTGTTTAATATTTTGATTCATAATGTCATAATTCTAGTTATATAAGAATTAAACCAATCACACTACCCTTTCCCATTTTCCAAAAGGTATACTAATAATTTACAAGGGCAAAATCCACATAGCAATAACTCAATTCTAAAAACATCAAAACAAGTGAAACCCCTTAAAAAGTCATTATATTACCACATTGGAATGAAACATTACATTCATTACTTCCAAAACTAAAGGCATACAAAACATTATTTACAGAAAAATATGATTTTATTTACATTCATTTTGAAATAATTCTTAAACATTGTAGCCTTTTGACAAAGAATATGTGCCAAATTTTATATTTCTATATAATTGAGGAATAACTACACCAGAGGGAAAGTCCACTCCCCCTCATACATGGATCTAAACCTCATTACAAATGTTTATTCCTAAGATGGTATAATATTATCATTCAAATAATTTTCAATGCAGAAAATCAAAAAATATTTAAGGAGTGACATGAAATTTTAATACTAACTTTCCTACACATCCAAATATATTTTGAAACAAATATGTTTGTTCATGATTTTGAATATTATTTATAGGAAAAATATATTTTTTCCAATTGAATTCAAAATGAAGAAAGATGAAAATAGATAAAGAAGTATTTGAATTTAAAAGGATTTTTAATGGTGATATCCTAGTTTATAATTTTATTTAAAATGTTTTTTAGAAAATTACAAATAAGAAAACCTCCGAACCCCACTAGAATAAAAATTATTTTTTTTCAAAATATCACTGAAAATTACTCCAAATATGGATCATTTGATCATATTATAAAAAGAATTGATGTGACATAATTAAAATAAGCCCTCGCAAAATGTGGAATCTATTTATTTTTTGTTAAGCTAAATGAAGCCTCCCAATTATCTTTTAAAAGTAACATCTAGATTCTTATTTACAATAACTACAACATGTATATAAATTAATATTATGATTTATGATTTATATCTCAATGTGTAATGAAAGTGGTTTTCAGTTAGGGTGTTTAATGCAATGATTTACAGTGTAATGATCATGTTTTCCTTGAATGGTTTTCTCAAAAAATCGATGTCTAATTATTTTCCTAAATGAAAAAACACAACATTTTATATAATGATAAAATATAAATGAAATATAAAACCAAAAGGAGAAGGGTAATCCTGGGAAAATCCCCAAGGTGTGATATATTTTATGTTGTATAATATGTAAAACCATTGGGTTATCCCCATTCAGAATAAGCATATGGATTTTTATTTAAGAGACACCACATGCTTTTTAACTCTTCACCAGTTACTTTTATCTTTCAAAGCACCCCTTGTATGAATTTATTAAATTACCATTCATTTGAAGTGGACTACATGTAGATTACTAGAGGGTAATAATGAAGGGGTACTTCCATCCGCTTCCAACATGCGTTTTGGTGTGAAAAAGTTATAAAAAATAAACACTTGGATGGGACTATCCATTTGGTTCAGTTAAAAATATTATTTCCTCCTTTAATAGATAAAATGTGTCAAAAATATATTAAAACCTAACAAACAAATCCAAACATTATTCTTCATCATTAGATACATGTTGATTTATTTCAAGGCTCTTTAAGAAACTAAACGTTTCATATAAATCATTAAAATATACATAGAGAGGGATATAATCAATAATAACCTCAATATTATCAAAATTGAATAAGAAATAAGATCATAATATAAAATTTTAAATTCATTTATTAGATTATATTTCAATTAATTAAGTCTAGAAAACACTTGGAGCATTTATAGGTCATAAATTAGGTAGTCAACCTCCTCTAATGTATATTGAAAGAAAACCGCCTCTATTGTTGTGTCTTTGAAAGAGAATGAGAGGACATGTTATACTAGTTTGACCTGTTTTAGTTTGGGGAAACCAATAGAAATATCAGTTTAGTAAAAATAATACCAATGAATATAATAAATAAAATGATCCCCAAAATGTTGTCTAGATTCCTATGTTTTTAAATCTCATATATCCTGTCATCCCATGAAATAATTACAACATTTAGAATCATATAATTACAACATATTATAAGAAAATCAAGAATAAAATATTTTAGTCGTTATCATATTATTTATCATTCTATTTCTTTTCTCATTTCTTATCATTTAGTCCTAGAAGTTTTATTAGAATAATTTTAGAGTGATTCATTTTCCTCTTGATATTTTTAACATATTCTATCTTGTCGATACATTTTCGTGGTTTTATGAAAATAATTTTTTTATTATTAGGGATATCTCGATGTTTTTTCTCTTACAACTAGTGTTGATATACAATAATTTCCTCCTCAATTCATTGAACCATATCAAATAGTGACATTAAATCGAAAAAATTATTGTTTATCATTGTTGTGTTTTTGTTTTTTATTTTTTTGGATTTCTTTTACATGTGTAAAAACTCATAAGGAAAAGGTTGCATCCCTGAAATAGGTTAAAATATTTTACATCATCCTTGTCATTAGTATAAAAATATATAAATTTTAAAAAATTAAATAATATCAATGAATAACCACTGGGGTTTTTTTAAGGAAGAAGCTTTCAATTCTCTATTTGTATTTCCAAAACATTTTGTGTGTTTTAAAATATTTTGAAGGAATTAGAAAAATTGACTAGTGTTGAAAATCATAGAAGAAGTGTGGAATAATGTGATGAAAAATTAAAATATAGAAAAAAAGATGAAGATAACTAAAAGGAAGACCCAAGAAATGAGAGGAAAGTTAATATGAACAATAATGAATCCGAGTTGATTCACTCTCATCTCCATTTAATTGATATTTTGAGAAACACCATAAAATTTCATCATCACTCAATACATGACTAGTGAATAAGATCACACACATATCCCACTAAAATGGTGAACTCATGAATACATATGTTTTTAAAGGATCGAGCATTACTTCATAATGAAAAATGTACTACTCAAATGGATCATTTTTCTAGGAAATATCACTATATAGTTTATCCCTAGTTATATAATCAGATCACATAAATAAAATCAATTACATATTTGATAAAATGATATAGGAACTAAGAAATAAATAAGGAAATAGAGAAACAAACCATTCTATATAAAATAGTGTGATCTTACAACACCTCCAAGTCCCCATCAAAATCTACTTTAGTGAAGAAGAAGTGATACTCAATATTAATCTCAGTTAACTAAAAAGCATTGATTTTATCTTCCTAGATCAATCCATGTGAATTATCCTTCTAGGAATAGAATTTTTATAAAACAACACTTGAAGGATGATGAAAACACAATTATCAAATTTACAAAAAATAGAATCATTAAAATGATATATACAAAAAATAGATATATGAATATAGTTAATCAAAATTTGAATAATAAGAGGAAGAGTGGTTCCAATCTCAAGGAATCACTTATGATTCTTATTCTAGGGGATGTTGATAAATAGGGGAGATCCATCTACATTTTTGAAAACTAAGAGATACAATAGTGACATCATAACTAAATGGTCATAGAAATATATGTGGAGTTCTTTGATGTGGTCACAACTAGCTCCCAGAAGACTGTCACGTGAGTGAAAAAAATATCCAATAATAGAAGGATCTTTTTTCACATCGGTAATATGAAATTAGTGGAATTTACCTATTATTTCACAATTCCCATAACCCTCTAGTAGCATTTCTAATTTTCTTATGCATCTCTAATCCCAATTTCTCCACACATGCTACTAAAATTTATGTGAATTCCACAAAATTAACTAATACTCATCACCATTTGAGAAACTTGTAACCTCAAATGATTTTGAGTATCAATTATTCCCTCTCCTATTTATTTTATCTCATCATGTCAATGTTTTTTATTTATTTACTTGTTTATTACTTATTTAGTTAGGTAATTATTTACATCCCTTTGATTCTATCTATGAGTCATATTATGTATTTCATATTCCATGAAACATAGGCCTATTCATAGGAAATAATCATCATCTGGCACAACACTCAATGACATTGGGTTATTAGTTTCATGAGGCTTGGCTGATGTTTTACTAGTGGTTCATCTAGCTCAATAACATACTCATTTGTAGTGGTCTCCCTTATTCAATAATGGTTTGGGCATAATTGGATTCTAATTCACATGATATTATATATGCACGGCTCACACATTGTTTTTCCTCACCACATCTTCTTTGTAGAGGAATCTAATTTTTTGAATGATGCTGCATGAACATGGTTCCCACATTCATCAGTGGGTTATCTTATATTGGGTTCAGTGGATATTTTTTTAATATAATTTTTTAAAAAATTATTTAAATTAGTCTAGGATAGAATTTATTTGAAAACTAATAAAGAAATAAGGAAAAGGCCCTACCACCTTTCCTATTAATTAAACAGTGGTATAGCCAACTCCACCTTTTCCACTTCTCGATGAAGATTTTTGACATGGAAATAGAGGAATAAGTGATTCTTCCTTTCACCTAACGTAATGTGAAAGGCATGATTAGTCATTCTTCCTTTTGTGTAAAAAATCAGAATGTCGGCACCACCGATGTGGCCATTTTCTGAATTTCCTATAAAAGGAAACCCTCCCCTCCATACTCTAAATTTCCCACCTCTTTATATGATGTACTCCCTCTCTCTAAAATATTTCTTCTGGTTCCTACCTTGAGTGTGGTGATTTTAGTGGCCTAAAATGAGTGATATTTCTTGAGAAGAATCATTTAGATGTATTTTTATAACTTATTTTAAATTTCATAAGTTATTTAAATTATTTTTTGTAAGTTAAAATTATGTTATTTATCTACTAGTTTAGTTAGTTAGTTATAAATTAGAAATAATAGTTACTATTCATAATGATTAGGTAGAGATTCACTAATAACTAAAATACCATTAATAAACCATTACATAATAATTAGCTAGTAATAAGTAATGATTTAATAATAGATGATTAACCAATGAAAATGATTTGATTAACTAATGAATAATACATAATTAATGAAGGATTAAGTAATTTTGAACTAATGATTTTTTAATGAGTAAATAATGATTAAAGAATGATTAAATATTGGTCAACTAATGAGTAAATAATGATTAAGTAATAATGAAATATTAAATGACTAATAATTAAATATTGATTAACTAATGATTACAGAATGATTAAATATTTATTAATTAATTATAAAAGAAAGATTAACTAATGATTACAGATTGATTAACTAATGATTAATTACTGATGAAAGAATTATTAAGTAATCATTTAATAATTATTAACTACTGATTAAAAAATGATTAAAGATTGATTTCTGATGATTAATGAATGATTAACTAATGATTAAATATTCATTAAATAATAAATAAATAATGATTAAATAAATATTAATTTATGATTAACTAATGACTAAAGAATGATTAACTAATGACTAAATATTCATTACCTAACAACTATATAATAATTAAATATTTATTAAATATTTATTAACTAATGATTAAATAATTATTTATTAATTAATAGAGATTTATTAAATAAGGTTTAACTAATGTATTTAGATTGATTGAGTGATAATTAATTAATTATTAAAGAATGATTAAATAAATATTAATGGTTGATTAATTAATTATTAACTAATAATTAATTATTGATTAACTAATAATTAAAGAAAGATAAAAAAATTATTAACTAATTATTAGTTTTTGATTAAATAAAGCCTACATATTGATTATCTAATGATTAACTAAATAAAAACTAATTACTAACTGATTAATAACTACTGATTAATTATAGGTTAAATAAATAATTACTAAATATTAAATAATGAATAAATAATGATGAAAATTAGTGAACAAATTATTAACTATTGATTAACTAATTAATAAGTAATAATTAAACAATAATTAAAGAATGATTAACTAAAGATTAACTAATGATTTAATATTTATTAAATATTTATTAATGATTTATAACTAATGATTATTGAATGATTAAATAATTAGTAAATATTTTTAATTTATGATTATAGATTGACTAACCAATGATTAAAGAATTATTTACTAATGATTAAATATTTATTAACTAATCATTAAAGATTAATTAACTAACAGGTATATATTGATTAACTAATGATTAAAATTTTTTGAGGAATGATTATATAATGACTAATGAATGATTAACTAATTATTACAGAATGATTAAAGAATGATAAAGGAATGATTAACTAATGACCAAATATCGATTTAATAATGAATAAGTAATGACTAAATATCTATTCACTAAATATTAAGTAAAAAATATATAATTTGTGTGGGAGGACTGAGGAATTTTTAATATAGGATTAAATAGCTAGGAACCAATAATTAATAAATTATTACTTATTGATTAAATTTTAATTAACATAGAATTAACAGAGAATTAATGATGGTTAATTATATGAAAAATTGGTTTAACTGAACATAGTATTTGTTACTCTTATGATCTGGATTATTCATCCCTTATTGAACACTTGGTTTGTTACTCTCGATGGATATGTTATAGGTGAATCAATTTTTCTTCATAACCCACTAAACACACATGTAGTAAAATTAGAGAATATACTATGAAACATTTGTTTCATATTCTAGGATACATAAAGATGTTCTAAATTTTGGTATCATAAGGATTTTGTGGTTCTCAATGTAATAAAATTAATCTTTGGATACTACAAGTAGATGTGGCTCTAGCCAAAATGTTACCAAGGATATAATAAGTTGGATTTTACATCACTTCTGAAAATAGGATTATCTATTCCAAACTATCTTATGGTGAATGATATCATGGAATTTATTATCTATTATAATGAATTCACATGTTATTTAATGGGTTTTTTGTTGTCCAGTACACTTTATATGATCAATGTTTTCATTTTACCATGGATAAATAAATTAATTTTATTTTATCTCAGATTTAGACACCAATTTCCCAAAAATTACAAAAAGTATTTCCTAATAATGTTTTATATAAAGATGATAATATATATATATAACAATATTTTAAAAAATACTATTTCTAATGCTAAAAAATATATGAAACCACTTTAGAAAAAACTATTGATAAACTGGAAGAAAACAAATTTTTTTTGGTAAAAGTATTAATAAATAATTGTAATTGTTATGTTATTTCTTAAATTAAACCAATCATAACATTTTACGACACATAACGTTATATTTAAATTTTAAACTTTTTTCATATTTAATTTTTTTACACAGATATAGAGGAAAATATGCTACATACTAAACAATATAATCATATTTCACACAATGTGCAAGTAGGATGTGTGGTTTGACTAGCTAGGGTATGTCGAGCACACTTTTATCATCACATTCCACAAGAAGCTACCACTCTACTATACCTATTCCATGATAGCTTCTATGTAATTATAATATATGATTTTACATCCATTGATCATCATCTATATATGGTCAATAATGAGTGGTGGAAACTAGAGACACACACATTGGACTTTCCAGAGGGAGAGATGACCATCACCATTGAGGATATGAAAGACATGATTAGTCTTCCTCTCCAGGGGGATATGGTTATAGGACCCACTTGTGGATATTTTCCTGATCTAGTACAAATATTTATAGGCATCTATATTTTTAGGGATGAGAATTCTACAGATAGGGGATCTATATCCATGAGATAGATATATATGCATTTCCTTAGTAACCTTCTAATGTTAATGAGTGGG
Organism: Viscum album; assembly: GCA_963277665.1. Classification (NCBI taxonomy): domain Eukaryota; kingdom Viridiplantae; phylum Streptophyta; class Magnoliopsida; order Santalales; family Viscaceae; genus Viscum; species Viscum album. Next base: position 1,872,443,039 of record OY728123.1, on the reverse strand, counting down.
CTATCATGCGTTATGGCCATTCATATATCTTATGGATCCTTATCAGGACCCGGTAACCAGGTTTCTCTAGTACGCACATATAAATGATGCATATGACCCTATAAGAGGATTTTTATCACATCAGGAGATACAAACGATGATCTACACGATTGGAATACACATATAAAGCCTTATGCACAAAAAGACGTCAGGTGGAACTTATCCTAGGGGGATGTATCATCATTCTTCAAATGTCTAAAATGGAAAAAATAACCCCAACTACCCTATTATTTATGGTCTAAATTTTCTTATAGATGTGTTTCAGGCGCTCTGTGTGGACACTTGTATGATTAATCAGGTCTATTGTTTTTTGATTCTAGTAAGGATTTATTTAATTTAATTTCGTATTATTTATTACATTCAATGATGTATTTTATAGGTGGTGTGATGAATAACAATTCATATAGGCTTCAAGAAAAAATTTGGGTGAATATCATCCCATGTTGGATAGTCTGCTACCCACCAATATAAGTACATATAATCATTAATTGACTAATATGTTTCATAATATCATCTTTTTTAGTTTTTTGTAACAATATTTTTTGACAATTGTCATATGTCATTTTAGATTCCATGGATTCCATTCTAGGATTTATTATACCAGTTTCCCACATACTACACTTCTATAATTCATGATGTGAAGGTTTTACTACATCTCATTTGATATCATATTATTTAGTGCCACCATCCTAATAGAGTCATGTGGAAGTTTTCCTATGTTCAGTGTATTATTTTTCAATCCAAATTGTCACTAGTTATTCATTCCTTAAAGATAACAGGAAGGTAGGATGTTTAATTATAGAGGTTAATTATAGATTATCTTATCATCTTTGATAGACGAGTGTCGTTTCATATTGGGTGGGGGTGTAATGTGATTCCCCCTATCAGAGCAGCTTGAGTATGCACCATGTTATAAACTGTAGTATATAATATATCATACTCTCCACAACAGAGGGATTCATGATCTAGTAAGTTAAATAAATTTAATTATTTTGTTTAATGCACTATTTTCAAATTCGTTTTGAATCTATTTATAGAATACTTTTATATATAATATTATTTACATGTCTAATATGGAGGAAGATGAGGTTTCTAGAAAAACAGAAGACCATGTTGTAGTATAAGGGATGATGCAAACTTTTTGTATGGTTCAATATAGTATATTTGATCATCCACCCCAAGGTGATGTTCTTCTAGCTTAGGTAGTGGATGTTACTTCCCAGGATACCCCTCTACCATATTTTGATGTTGAGGATCCATGAAGAAGACGTTGTAGACCGTATTGTGTGACATGTTAGGCCTCACATATTCTATAGGAAGAGGTCATCAATCTAGGAATCTAGAATAATTTTATTGGGGGTCGTGCATTTGGATTCATGGGACCTATTCATATTGTCAGGATATCTATAGTTTTATCCATTTATAGTTTATCCAATATTATATCTGGGGATATTTACCCTGTCTGCACCTTTTGTTCCTAATCCTCTATAGGCTATATGGTTCCTTCATGATATGATAGATGATATTTATATTCATGTAGTAAGAGACATATCTGGTGCACTTGATGACGTCCAGTTGACACCTACTTCTAACAAGTCACAACCAGTTGACACTTGATGACGTCCAATTGACACCATAGATATATCCAAATAAAAAAAAACACACACGCACACATATATTTATATTTATATATAAAAACACACACACATATATATCTATATATTTAAAATAATTTTTTTGGCTGAAAGACGACATTACCGATGATGCCTTTCGAATACAGATGATGTTAATAAAATACTAACTAATGATTATAGAAGATAGTAACTAATGATTAAATAATGGATTCATATGATGTTAACTAATGATTAAATACTTATTATAGATGATATAAACTAATTCATAACTCATGATTTCAAATGATAAAAAAACATATATTCTTCTCCATATATCTCCCTAGAGGAGAGTCATGAGACATGTGAAGAATTCAATGCCAATCCACATGTACATTGGAGCTGTTGACATTCTTCCTCACATAAAATATTTATATTATCAAGTACCAAACCCAAAAACAATGGATCAATAACACAACCTATTCTAAATATCTATCTTGAGAAATTACATAAAAATCACTCAAATATACTAAAATTAAAGTCGATACAACTAAAAAATGATCTCCCTCAAGAGGGGCAGTCAATGAAGATCTTGAACCATTGAGATTATGTTCTACAGAACTAGAATCTCCAAGTCATTGTACTTGTGTGGAACCATAAATATGAAGAGGCAACCTATGAATTAAGGGAAGCCATGAAGTTGAAGTACCGTCACCCATTTTCACCATAGTATCTAATATGAAATTTTGAAGGAAAAAATTCTTACAGTGGAATAATTTAGTAGCATGATATTTAAATATATATATATATATATTCGATATCGTATAAGACATGCATCATCGTGGATAAATTTAATTCTAATTTTTATTAATGAAAAAATTACTTTAAATACTTGTACAACACCAATACATTATTTATTTGATTAATATAAGAATATAATAAGATATTTTAGAAATATGAAATGTAATATAATTTATAAAATGACTATGATTCAATTATTATGGATAAAAATAACCTATTAGTGAGTTTTGAAAGGAATATATTCTAATTCCATTACTATCATGTTGATTTCAAATTCAGATTAAATGAAAAGTTCCAAAAATGACAGTAATGTTTTTTTAAAATAAATAATATTTTATTAAATAACTAAAGATTCCTAAAATTCATATATCATGTAATGGTGTGGTTATATTGTTTATTATATGAACCCTAGTACATTTATTTCCTAAATATCCTATTAAATTAGCTATCTTTATTGGAAATAATTAAAAACATTATTATCTCAGTAATTCCCCAAAGGGGTTAAAATAGATTAAAACAAAGAGATAAGGGTTGAAAAGCAATCTAAACTTGTGGAAATTTTACTTTATGATGTTATGTCAACCCATAATCATCCAATATTTTAATTTTATCTATTTTGATCATTTTTCAAGAAATTTAATTTATATTAAGGTAATATATTAGAAAATTCCAAGAGTGCCCCTCCTATAACTTATATAGGGGAACCCCCACTAATAATTTATTCACACACATATATACATATATATTATAAAATCCCTAACCAAATTCATTCTTTAATTACCTTCTCGTATCCTAGAGGCCTTTTTTATTATATATTGTTACTACGAAGTATTTTAGTTCAAACCTACAGGGGTTGTTCGATAAGCGGTATCATTCTTAACTAAGTGTGTTTATTTTATTTCATCTTAAACATAATTCAAAAATTATTAAAACCAGATTATATAATAATATACATATCTCCCATATAATAAAATGTTATTATGTTAATGTCATAACTGATATCAATCTCCTCTTCCCTCAAAGGGGAAATGAATCTATCATACATGTTTTTAGTAGACTACAACCTTGAAAGTCAATATAATTTGTTTCCCATCATCCCATATCACATATTTCTTTGATTACTATTTTAATATATATATATATATATGTTATTAAATATTTATCATTATTTAAATTTAATATATAATATCTTCTCCCACATTTCGATTCATTTAAATATTTTAATGTTATTCAAGTGCATGTCTGATTACCAACTCCACAAAGTGATGTGATTGATTTTTTTATTACAAAAACACATGGATGGTATATATAAGTGTTTTAAAATTAATATTTTTATATTTATGATTTAATTATTAGTTTTTAATGATAATATAATTCTTAAATGTTTTTCATCATGATCATTGAAAAATAGATATATCGCTCATGTGTAGGTACAATCTACCATCTCTATGATTATAAGATAATCCATTTTTCATAAAAATGTGTCATGATTGGTTTTAAAATTATAATTGATGTATATAAATGATAATTATTTAATTACTTTTTATTTTTTAGAAGATCAAATAATCAACACTTTGACCTAATTAAACTTATCAATGTGATTTTGGACATATGAGTGGACTATCATCAAAAGATATGAAATGAACCAAAATGATTATGTAATTGAAAATAACTTGATTAAAAATAATATAAAAAGAATCATAAACATGAAATTTATTTTTAATAAAGAAAATATTTAACATGAGTTTATTTTTTAGGAAGTTAAATAATATGGGGTGATTCAGACTCAAGGTAAGGAATATATCTTAACCACCATTATATTCATGTAATGACCATTTTGTAACTAACTCACTTTGTATATCTATTTAATATTACATAAATTTTATAAATTCCATATTTTTTATAGTCACATATTTACCAATATTATTATATAATCCTTTGATGGGGTAATAAATGATTTATGGCCATTTCTCAAATTCCTTCTTTAGAAAATCTCTTTTGATTATGATATAAAAAAAGATTATACAACAAATTTACATTAAATGGGTAATTCATATGTTAATTATTTATTATTAACTTCCTTATAGGTTACTCATAACCATGAAAATGTTATGATGTGTGTTCCAATATATCACTTCAATGAATTGGCTAATGATTTTTTCTTACGAGACATTATGTATAGGATTTATGAAGTAATCCTAATAAACTAAGGGACTTTATGCACTATGTAAATTTTTGGTAGCTGTCGACACCAAAATTCGGGGAAGGGAAACATCGGGAGGATAAAAGAGAAATAAATGATTTTGGGATGGAAAGAGGAGATTCTGGGGTCTGGGAGGCGGGTACGTGCAAGATTAGTGGGACACACACAAGGAGAATTCCGGAACGAAAAATCTTGCGTGCCGACCCCCTTTCCATGCCAAAGGCGACGTCCACCATGAAGTTTTATGCCCATACCAGTTTACATGCACAAGGTGACATCAAACATGTTTTTTCATGCCATACGCTGTTTCTGTGCATGAGGTGATGTCAAACGGGTGTTTGCGCACCCAACCCACTTTCCACGCACAGGGCGATGTCAAATAGGCATTTTCACGCCCACCCTATTTCCACACACAAGGTGACGTCAAATGGGCATTTTTGTGCTCGACCCGGATTCTTTTCACAAGGAGAAGTCAAATGGGGGTTTGCATGCCCGACCCGGTTTCCGTGCACAAGGTGACGTCAAACAGGCATTTGCGCGCATGACCCTATTTCTGTGCACAAGGTGACATCAAACAGGTGTTTCTGTACCCAGCTCATTTCCGCACACAAGGCGACATCAAAAAGGACTTTGCACGCTCGCCCCCCTTTGCATGCCCAAACCGACGTCAGACGGGGGTTTTCTTTCCCGGCTCGTGCGCGCCGCCCTAAGGACTTCAGCTATAAGATGAACAGTATCTCTTCCCATCAGGGATGGTAAAAGAAGACAAAGAGACACTTTTCTATATGAAAACCATGTCTTTTACGACCATTTGAAAAACCCCATGACCTTCAGGTATTGGATTTTGAACGATAGGTCCCCCAAGGGGGCACCTTCAGGTGGGCCCTTTGGGGCATGATCATTGGGACTCCTATTTCTCCCCAAGTCATTTGCGTGCAATGGATCCAATTTTGAATGAATGTTCCCTCTGCATCACGTGCTCTTGTGTGCCACTAGTCCTTCTTGAGTGAAACTAGTCCTTGCATGTAACTGGTCCTTCCTGCACACAAACCCTCCGTCTTGCGCGCAACTGGTCCATCTTGCACACAATGTTTCCCTCTTGCGCGCAACCCATTCGTCGTGCGCATAATACTTGCATCATGCTTGCATAACTTCTATATTTACCCCGATTTATTCTCTTACGTGTGCTCCTTGTGTTTCCCTCACCTTAAAGAACCCTATCTAATCCCCTCTTATGTGAAAAACACCTACATCACTCGATCTCTTCTCATGCGGCCCTTTAGGTTTTCACGGAGCAATTTCAACGTCCCTCGGGAAGTGCTTTCAATTACATTGATTCACCTCAGGCTTCTTCGGATAGTCACACTATCATTTATTAATTCTTCTCATAGCCATGCTAACATGGAACCCTCAATGGATTTCTCCATAACACCCCCTTTCACGACATTTCTATTGCCTTCCTTACCTCAAGGGCGGGCGGGTATCAGTTATGTATGTCTTAGGGGTGCAGAGCAAACCCACCTCGTCCAAGATACAAGACGTTAAACAGCCATGAACCATCATCCTTAGCACATGACGTTTAATGGTGGACTCACCCAATGCATCATATGCAGGGTACCCCACCTTGGGAATTCTTCATGCCCACTAGTCTCCACGAGAGTGAGATAATTCCTCATATGGAATGATATCCTCTTCATCGGAGTGGCGTTTGTCTGTGGGGAAAGTGAAACCAACTTGGTGTAATCCCCTAACTTTTCCTGAAGGAGGTATCATCTCTGGTCTGCCTCTCTTCCTAGGTTTTAAATCCCTCTACCGTTGGTATTTTTCACCACTCGGGCCTCCATTCTAGCGTAAGTCCCAATCTCTATCACCCTCGGGCTAGTAACCACACATAAGCCCTTGTTTCCTCTTTGGGACACTAACTAAGTGTAAGCCCCATTCCACATCCCACAGACTCACCTTATTCCACATGATCATCTGGTCTTTGCTGCCTCTTGTTTCTCACACCAAGCATGAATCACAAGGGCTTAGAGAAAGCATCGACCATGGCATCCTCTCTGGACAGCCTAGAGTGTATTTCCCACACAACCTACCAGAAATAAAAGGAATTTGATCCCTACCAAAGAATGTTAGGTAGGAAGCCTCCCTGAGGTTCATACCCAACAACCATTGATCCCGACCATCTTCACATTGGTTCCCAAACCCAACCTGAACTATGTGGACTTTGATCCATGCCATGGTGAGGTAGGTCAAGAGCCTACCTGAGGTTGAAGCCCCACAACCATTGTCCTAACCCCCTTCAGGTCATACCACCTTTGTCCTGCATGACGTTAAACTACATGCCCTATTTTTCATCACGCACAATGTTAAACTGCATCCACCTTCCAAACTACAGGGGCTTTGACCCTTGTCTCCTGGATAAGGTACGTAGAATGCCTCACTGAGGTTCAACCCCATCTAGTGGTATTCCATTGTGACCCCATCCAACAGTAAGCCATTGTGACCCCATCCAGTAGTAATCCATTGTGACCCCATCCAACGGTAAGCCATTGTGACCCCCGTTCAATGGTAAGCCATTATCAACCCCATTTAGTGGTAAGCCATTGAATTTACCAATTGATGGTAATCCATTGTCAGGTGAACTACAATGACATTGATTCCCTATCATAGGGATCCATAGGAGGTATCTTCAAGACTCAATCCCAATATCACCATCATCCTCGAGTTGACTCTATCTCCTTATCCACCCAGTTAACTTAACCATCAATTGTCCATTTTGATTCTTACCTGGGCTTCCACATCCCGGTGGGATCATGCCACATCATTCCCCATTCCCATTAACAACAATCAGGTAGCTATCCAAACGTTAGACCCAACATCGGTGTTCCTTCCATTGATTACACACATCTAATCCACTCTACTAAGTGTTCTGATATTTCTGATCTATCTCCTATAGACATTAAACCTATGACATACAATATGTTAAACATATGAAGCTGAAGAAAACCTCAGATACATGCCTATGGCATATAATTCCCTGTATTCTATGTGTGATTCCTATGGCTTATGTGCCCTTGAGAAGCCCTATAATAAGGGGAACAAACCCAGATGCACCCATGTTCTAGCGCCCAGAAATGACAGTGATGCCCAATGTGACTACTCCCCCAAATGAAGTTTGCTTCCTAGACTAGACCTCTTGGAATGTCCTGACAGAAGTAGTGTAATTAACTGGTGTCCATGAAGATATGGCAATGAGAAGAGTTTCACGAACACAATCTTAAATCATTTAGGGAGACTCGGACAAGGTAACGAGTTATGAAGTGGAATCCACATAAGTAAGAACTGACATAACATCATCTTGTTTCGATCAAGGTGAAAACGTCCACGAACAGGTGACAGCTGTCACCTGCCGTTGGAAAGCAGGAATACTGGGCAACAAACAGTGTCACCATCTTCGAACAGACAGACACATGTGCTCTGGTGAAAGAATCAGAAACACAAATGGGGAACTCGACATGAATATATTCTCCTCAAAATAGAGATTAGTAGTGTTCGAGAAATCAGTGGACTAACGGGTCAACAGATCCATATATCTGGTGTCGGGGCCTGCCAAAAAAATTGCGGTCCTAGCGTTGGGGCAGTCAAAACGCTGGACATCCCAGCCTGTGACGTTGTCAGTGTGGATTCATATTACCAGACATGGAATATGGAATATATTTGGGGCCCTGGTAATCAATTCCTTTCCCTTCAACACTAATGGGTTAATCTCCCTGCTTTTCAGGAACCAAGCTACTGCAGGAATTCAATCATCGCCTGCCCACTAACACAGGGGCATGGACAATGCCAACACGAAATTCCCACACGGTTCCACCATTTGGAGAAAATACCCACTTCAAGAAATGCTGGTCACCCACGCCCAATCTCCCCATCTCAACACATTTAGGAGAGAGTGATCAACAGCCTCATATACCGGTACGAGGAGGAGGGGGTTATCCCGACTAAGGATATGACCCGCCCGGATCTGGAGGCATCTATGCCTTGTCAACACTACCTCCCCACAATTTCTGCACAGGGCGCCACTACTCCCCACTCCCACGTACAATCGTTTTGGGAGTCTCTACCTTGAACACCTCAAAGACTCTCTCCCCTATGCCGATGATGTAGGGGATGTTTTGGGAAGCCTGGTCGGGATCCCATTTCATGGCCCCCCAAAGAGGACACCCACTAGGCCACAACAGTGCCACCACCTGGTCCCACAAGTTGAGGAGTAGGTAAGGCATGCACTTGCACCGTTGGCCCCAGTTTGGTTGACCCAATTCTAGTGTGGGGCACAAGCCAAGGAAGACACCCACCAAGGGTCGTCAACGTCAGCAACTACTATGGTTTGAGCCACCACTGATGTATATTATCAACCCATTATGTATGTTGAGAATGAGAACTTTTATACCCGGACTAGATCGAGGCCACAACCTCCCCATGGGTAGGATGGGTCGACTCTCTCAGTCACCTGTGCAGGTAGTGGCTACTTCTAGTACAGAGGCCCTCCCCGTGCTGCCATCGTGGAAAACTCGGTTCTTCCCTGCTTTGATGCTCGGCTTGGAGGTCTTCCTTGTACTACCCTCAATCTAAATGAGGGACCTCCCTATGATAGTTAAACCCAGCACGAAAACCTCTCATGTTCTCATTACATCGGGTATGGAATCATCCCACCTTCCATAGATCGCCGTTGTGGGGACGTTGCACATTCGGTCAATCTTCAGTGTGGGGTCCTCACCATGTTTTTACAGCAGCCGATGAAGGTCCTCATAAACTCATCAACCATAGGGGTGAAGGACAGCCTTACTTCACCAGCACCGAACACAGAGGCCCTACACATGTTCAGCTCGACCAGTATGAGGTCCTCCCTGACACTGATGTCACCATGGGAAATAGGCATGGGGGTTCCACCCATGCTCCTATGGGCTTGAGCGGAGGTCCTACCCGCTCCATCACTTCCCACATATGTTATCCCCATATCCACTTTGATATATGTCCTGTTTCTCCTCACACCCCAGCTTGCTCGGGTGGAAGCCCTCTCCGCCCCAGCACTAGTATAGCAGAAGGTCCTCCCCGTGCCAGAAATATTCCATATCCTGATGAACCATTCCGAGGCAGGAGGGTGGGTCATTGACGCCATTAAAGGAACAATTAGAAGATTCAGACTAAGATCCAAATGGTTTGCTTCTTAGATTCCGAAGTTGAATACGACTCAATGATGGAACCCTTTCCTAGATCCTCCATGTTAAGGTATGGGGCTGGGACAAGGCGCATCAGCTTAGAACTCCTAGATTTCACGGTTTATTGGATTCCAACCTCCCTCCGAAGGTATATCCAGGAAGGAGAAAGTATGGTGACTCCACAGGTTACGGCTATGCAATCTCCACCATCATCTCCAGAAGCACTCTCTACCTCGACTAGAGATCATAGAGAGATAATCTGGGGAAAAATGGATGACGAGCGGCAGAGTGGTCCATGGCCAGCAGTCGTGGTCCCCATGCCAGAAACTGCGATCATCATCCCATCTTACCATGACGTCATGGCAAAGTCACTACACTCTTCAGAAGGTATCCAGAGATGTGGCACTAATCATATTGCTCACCATATTCTCCACTAGCTAGCCTGTCGTCCCAGTGGTCTACTTCAGTACAACTACCTATTCCCCATCCACCTCCAGTTAACGAGTGGGGAAATGAAGGCACAGACCTTGAATCCGAGTCCATGAGATTTTGGGATATCTTCGCATAAGACCACTTCTGTGAGATGTTTTGGCTAGTTCCAGTGCCAAATTTTTGGGCACCAGAATCCCCCACCCAAGAGTAAGTTGAGTGTTTCCTACAGACACTCTAGGCGACTTATTTCCGTCTTCACCATCAGCGAGTGGATAATACTAAGATCCAAGCGCATTTATAAGTCATTTGAAAATAATTTCATCTAGTGGATTTGGATTCACTCCCTGTGGCTCAGTGCCCTGAGTCACCAAGTCGCCATAAGGCCCTCTAGCAATGGTGCCTTCGGAGCTTCAGGGTACTCCGTAGGATTATCAAAGAGTCTTCTTACCATGTTAAAAATCCGCGGCTGGGGGAAGTATGTTTCTCTCTTCATTAGTCCTATCTGGTGGCAATCTGATTTCCTTGGAGACATAAGGGATTTGCCTCCAAGAAGAGTCACAGTTATCATGGAGGACATGCCAGAGGCTGAGAATGGTCTAGAGCTTCATGGGGGGGACTTTAACCCTGAGAGAGCTTCACACTTCTCGGATCCGTCAGGAAGAATTACCTGAAAATAGGAGAATCTACTGGGTCTTCCTATGCCCACCGAGGCCGTAGTCCTCAACCAGAATCCCAACAAGGGAAAGGAACACCATGGAGCTGACAAGAACTCCGAATCATCTAGCTCAGTGCATAAGGCGGAGGACGACTCCAAGAAATACGCGTTGCGTCAGCAACTTACCGAACAGTAGAAGGTGGTCAATGACCTCCTTTGTTAAGGTGTTGTAGAGAGACCACCAGACTATGGTGATCCCAGGTCGGGGAAGTAGGGGCAAGAACAGCCTCCCCTCAGGGAATTGCCTCCAGTTGACCTTGACCATATTCCCACACAGATTGGGTTGAGGCTGGAACCTATGGAAAGAAGGCACAATATCTCTCTCCCAATCCTACTGAACGATGTGACAATCCTCAGGACCCATCTCAGATTCCCCCAGCTGCCTCGTTGGTCGTTCGACCTGCTACTCCACGATCCACTGGGCCACCTTATCATGTCGAATAACCCACCAATGCACTGGTAGTCAGGGATCCCCGTCAAGACATGAACCCCCACCCAAAGGATCCTATAGTGTCACTTATTTCCCTTCTCGAGGCATTAAAGACGCAATAAGTGGCACTCCCGCCTGATGGTAAGCCTTATCCGGAGTGGGGGGATGATAAGCCATAACCCCTATATTTCGGGAATCTAACATTTTCTCCCTTCAATGGGATATGGGACCCATTACAACACTTGTCCCCATGTTGGAAACTCCAGCGCAGCTGGAGGCCACCAAGCTCAAATGTTTTGTGCTGACCTTGGAAGGGCCTGCATTTGTCTGGTACAACTAGCTCCCCATCAAATAAGTAGCTATTTGGGAGGACCTCAATAGGTAATTCCTCTACCAGTTCAGTTCTACCACATGGAAGACTAGTATCACGGACCTCTTCAAGTGCAAGTAGAGTCCTGATGATCACATTGCCGACTTTGTTGCCCGCTAGAATGGACTAACCTATTCCCTTAACATGTCACTGACTCAAAGTCAATTACTGTCGATGTGCGTAGGGAATGTCAAGAGATAGCTGGTACCATATCTGATCTCCTAGAACTATCCTAGGAGATTCTAAGACTTCTCTAATAAGGTTCAATGCCTAGGGAAGACCGTATAGTAGGTTAGGCAGGCACGTTTGTTGTCTCCTGTGATCCCCATGAGAAGGGACACCGGGGTTGAGCCTGTCACAGTTGACCAAATAGAGGGTCCCAGGCAACTAGAGTTAATGCTAGTGGAGCCTCCTCTATAGTATCACAGAGGCCCTCTACCTTAGGTGCATCCACCGGCCCACCAGCACCCACCTCAAAATCGTCAGGTGCCTCCGCGCAATGCGCCACCATCTTCAATGCTAGATTACCAAGCTCCACCTCTTCGGAAGGCCCCTCCAGCCCCTCGCCATGGTCATGCTCCAAGGGCTGCCTTTCTAGAAAATAGAAACCAGACCAACCCATTCAACGATGCACAGGCCCCCGGTTACTTTTGCAATTCCTTGAAGAATGGGATTCTACGTTTCCCTATGTGTAGAAGGCTGGGGGAGGCAAACCACACTAATCACCCTAATTACTACCCCGACCAACAGATCTGAGGGAATAATCTCAAGATGTTCTATGTGTTCAAAGACTAGATTCAAGACCAGTTAAATAACAACATAGTCTGTTTAGGCCCAGATCCAAAACATGTGGCATGCATCTTCGTGAGGCCAAATGACAGGAGCAACAATGAGGGTGAGTGGAATTAGGTTTCCAGTTGCGGATCCTAGAAGTATAACTACTGGATGGATAACAAAATAGTTTCCCATGCCCATGGTGTCATATAGGAACACCTGAATTGTACAGATCATTTAGAAGCTACAACCACCACTTCTGCATCATTGTCTCAGTCGACCTCTTCCCAGAAGAGAAAACACAAAAAGTATAAGGGAAAACAAAGTCCCCCACTGATGTCATTGTCATCCCAAACTCCCAGTGACTTCATGTCCCCATAGATGGAAATACCCCTCAAAATACGTCTAGTAGTGGACAACACTTCGAGTGACGGTCATGGGTATGCCTCTGTTAACACCATAGAGATGGTAAATCCCTACAAGATTCTTGACGATGATGAGTATTAGGCATATCCTCCCAACGTCCCCAGCTGTCGCCGGTGTCATCGGAGCTATCGCTATTGTAGTTCCTCGGTCAACACTTCCATCAAGGCTGGGTATGCTACAATACTAGGTAATATGCTCAGCGCATAGCTCAGCATGCACAACCTTCGCGTCTAGGGCCATCAGGCCCGCCTTCATCGTTGTTCATCTTGCTGTATCAGGCAGATCCACTCCGACCATGCTGTGACCTGCCATGCCCTGCTATAGGTTGGAATTAGTCACCACACCCTCATCCAGTAGACAATTCGTAGGCCTCGATCGGTGGGTAGAGGGATGTTCCCAGTACCAGTCACCCGCCGATCTAGTCGGCATGGCCAACCATACCTCCTGTCATATAACAACCTCCTGCAAGAAGAAGTTCACACATGGCGCAGAAGTATGATTTTTTAATAATCTGAGGGATGTTCCTAGTACCAGTCACCTTCCGATCTAATCAGCATGGCCAACCATACCTCCTGTCATATAACGACCTCCTACAAGATGAAGTTCACACCTGGCACAGAATTACGATGTTTTTAATAATCTTATGAGTATTCCAGCAAGGATCTCCATCCTTGAGGCCCATCATCTATTGTCAGATATGCGTGAGGCCCTCACTGATGCTTTACCAATCCCCCTCTAGTTTGAGTTGGATGTAGCAGCTGCAAAATCCTTTCATGCTGAAGCGGTTGATAATGGTGAATACCAGTCCATTATCTCATTCTCTAGAGAAGATGAAGGATCTCCCATAAAGGTTCACATTCAACCACTGTACATCACCAGATAGTTCAATGGCCTGGAAATTCATTTTTGTCTTGTCGACATGGGCTCTAGAATTAACCTAGTCCCGACTTGGACACTGCGGAAGCTAGGATTGTCTGAAGATGATCTGAATACCTTTGCCCTAAGAATCAAAGGTGACGACAGGATAGAACAAACATCGGTCTATAAGCTCCGCTTGAAGAACCAGTTTGGTGGCCTAGTTTCTAGAACTGAATTCATGTTAGTCTCCCAGGACACCGTCTACAATGCATTGATGGGAAGGTCATGGCTCCACCTGCATGCGATAGTTCACTCATCATTTCACTAGTGCCTAAAGTACTCCCTTAATTGTCGAGTGGTCATGATTCAAGGTGTTGAATCTCCCTTTGCCTCTAATGAAGCCCACTACCTATATTCCAAATTCTACAAGAGTAAGGACATTCATATTCAGACTAATGAGGCTGAGAATTCTACGGTTGTGACCGACCCGTGGATAGATCTAGATGACACCTATATATTTCCAATCCGCCGATTGGAGGCTATGACCCCAAACATGGGATAGTGATTCATTGTTTCTGGGATGAGGGGGAATACATTACCAGGCCTAGGTGACATCATAAGATCTCCTCGTACTCCTATAAAAATCAGGCCCAGGTGATCCCATAGCCTCCTATGCCCATAAGGTACTGGGATATCCGCCCCATGGTAATGCCAATATGTCATACGTGCTTGTTCCATTGGGATGAAATTAACCAACGTAAGACGATGCACCAATATTTCTTATATATCATCAAGTGTGGCCTCTTGGGTCGAAGGATAGATAAGATCAGATCAACATCATTCATCACTATGTTTGCGGCAGTGCATGAGTCCTCTGATGTAGTGACCACTGCCACTCAGGCTTGTACCAGCCTCCCATCAGGATCTGCTGACTTAGAAGAAATTCCACCCACCGAGGATCCCTCGTTCATAAGTGGAGAATAGTATTTGGAGGATGCTCCTCCCACCTTTGAAGATGGAATCTCTTCCATATTACACAAGTTGGTATAGGTGAACCTCAGTAGCGAGGTATACCCGAAATCGACATTGATCAGTGTTTCCATACCCCCAAAGGAGAAACAAAAGTACATATAATTCTTGAAACAACACCATGATGTATTTTCATGGAGTTATGAAGAGATTCCAGGACTAGATCCTTAGGTAGACGTTCACCATCTCCATCTCCCGACAAATCATCGTGGGTTCAAGTAGCCTGCCAGAAAGATGCACCCTTCTCATGGTGTTGTGGTTGAGGCAAAAGTCAACAAGATCATCATAACCAGTTTTGTTAAGGAGGTCCAGGAACCCAAATGGTTGGCCAATATTTTTCCCATAAGGAAGAAGAATAGATAGATCAGGGTTTGTACTGACTTCTGGAATCTCAATTATCACTGTCTGAAGGATGATTTTCCCCTTCCTGTGACAGAGTTGTTGATTGACGCTACAACAGGATTTTAATTCCTCTCCTTCATGTATGGGAACTTCGGGTTCAACCAGATCCGAATGGCCCCTGAGGATGAGGAGTTCATAGACTTCAGGGAACCACAAGGTACTTTATGTAACCATGTCATGCCCTTCAGTTTAAAGAATGAAGCTTCCACCAACTAACAGGCTATGCATCACATATTTAAGCTGATCATTGGAACTTTGGTGGAATAATATGTGGTGGATCTAGTGGTAAAATCTCTCTAGCATCAGGACCATCTCAATGACCTTGAGAAATTGTTCGGCTTCATCTATTCCCATCACCCGAAGATGAATCCATTGAAGCGTGCCTTTGGGGTCACCTCTGGAATGTTTCATAGCATCGTTAACAGATGCAAGGGCATTTAGATTGACCTAGAGAAGATCAAGGCCATTATAAAGATGTCTCCTTCGAGAAACATTCCTGAGATTTGAGGCTTCTAAGGACACTTAGCCTATATACACTGATTCATTTCGAATCTGCCCGGAAAGTGTAATTTCTTTTCATGGCTCATGAAGAAAGGAATTTTCTAAGAGTGGTATGAAGTGTTTTAGTCTAATTTTGAGGAGATCAAGAATTATCTTCTCTAGACTCTAGTACTAATGTTACTCGTATCCAGAAAGACACTGGTCTTTTACTTGACCGCCCTGGAATGATCTCTCGGTGCCCTTCTTGCCCAAAAGAACAATGAGGGGATGTAGAAAAACCTTTTCTACCTCAGCCGCATGATCCCCGATACAGAGACCAGATAATCCCCATAGAAAATATCCATCTTATGATGGTATTATATGTACAGAAGTTGCGAAATTATATGAAGCACCATGAGGAACATCTGGTGTCCCAAGTAGACCCACTGAAGTACATCCTGAACTACCCCATGTTGACAGGTCGTCTAGCTTAGTGGGTAGTTATTATCCATCAGTTCGATATAGGGTTTGTCACTCAGAAAGATATAAAGGGGAAAGAATTAAAAGGCTTCCTTGCTACCCATCTGGCTCTTGTTGACCAGTCCTTGGATCTTGATTTCCCCAATCAGGCAATCCACTCGGTAGACCAATCCACGATGTGTCGGCAGATGCATTTCGATGGTGCTTCCCAGAGCACCACCGGCAAAAGGCTCAATTACCCCAGTCTCAATAGAGTAGGTCTGGGTATCTTCTCCATTACCCTGGAACAAGACATCATTTCATACTCATTCTTGTTGTCAGAATGCTGCACCAACAATGTGGCAGAGTATCAGGTTCTCATCACTGGCTTCGTACTAGATCTCAAGATTGATGTTCCCCTTTTGCATTTGAAATGGGACTTTGAACTAGTAATCAAACAGATCAACAATGATTTTGTTGTTAGAAATCCAGAGGTAATACCATTGATGGAACACAATCTCTATCTAATGGATTAGTTCCCATCTCAGCTAGAAGTTACTCATGTTCCTTAGTCTCAGAATGGTCGAGCTAATGCCCTGGCCAGCCTAGCTGCATCACTCGCAGAGCCCAAGCATGATGATATGATTATACACGTGGCACATTGGAGAGTCATAGCTCCTATCACCCCTGATGATGATGAAATCCCATGGGTATTCCACCTTATTATCAGAGCCTCCATGTCAGAAGCCCTGGGTCCCTTGGATATAATCATCAAAGTGACTCATGAGTGGAAATACCCCATTGGTAGGTATCTCCAGAATGTTAATATCGTAGAAGATCGGTCCAGGCATGATTGAATTTGACGCCACGCATTGATGTTCACCCTCCAGGATGGCCCTATCCATGAGAAGATCCTCTACAAGCACGGGTTTGATGAGGTTAACCTACGTTGCATTCAAGGAGTCGAGATTTCTTAGGTCATGCAAGAGGATCACGCCAGTTCCTATAGGGCTAATCAGGCCAGGCTTAAACTATCTCACCAGATCCAGAGACAAGGGTACTTTTGGCCCTCTATGACCCATGATTTCACTGAGTTCACCAAGGGATTCCATGCATGACAAATTCAAGCTAACATTATGCATCGGCTTCCAGAGCCTCTCCAATCCACCTTGTGATCTTGGCCATTTGTGGTATGGGGACTAGATGTCATGGGACCATATCCACCAGTGACAGCTCACCAGTGTAGATTCATCCTGACGGCTACACATTTCCTCTCCATGTGGGTAGAGGTAGTTCCACTGAAGGAGGTCAAGGCTCATTCCATCATTGAATTTTTGAGCTCAAATATCATCTACCGATTTGGAGTCCCTCATGTAGTCCTCACCGATAACAACACGAACATCCGAGGAGCTGAGCTGAAGAAATTGTTGGTTAAGTACAACATCCATTCTAGCCATACCTCCCACTATCATGTGTAAGAAAATGGACAGATCGAGGCATTCAAAAAAAAACCCTCCCTAGAATTATGCAGAAAATGGTGGGTCATTATTTGAAGAGTTGGCTGGAAAAGCTCCCCAATTCCCTATGGGTTTATCAGACAACGACTCATAATTCATCCTGGGTGACCCCATATTCTCTGGTGTACGAAATGGAGGGAGTCTTGCCCGTCGAGATTCAATTTCCCTCACTATACACAACTGTATATGATCAGAACACACTCGATAAACTAGTTGAAATCTGTATGGCCGAGTTGGAAGTGCTTGATGAGAATAGGATTTAGGCCCTAAACAATCTAGAAAGTCATTTGAACAAGATATCCAGAGATTTTAACAAGAAATTTCAACTCTTCTCCCTGCAAGGTGACTTGGTATTGGCCCAAAGGGCACCAATGACACCTGGAAGGAAACCACCCAAGTTGGAACCCAATTGAGAAAAACATTACGTCATTCACAATGTTTACTCTAATTTTGCGTACTCACTAGTTACAGTGGATGTTGAGCGTATAACACCTACCACTAATTAAAATTTCTTCATGAAATACTTTTCTTGAGCCATTGGGTCCCACATGACCATAAACTGAATGTCTTGCACGACCTTACACTGGGCAGTCCCACACGACCCTAAACTGCATGACGGTCCTACATGACCTTAAACTATACCATCCTACATAACCATAAACTGTGCATCATCATACAAGATGTTAAATAGCATACCAAGAACTACGCATGGCTTGATTCCAATCTTTATGGCAAACATAGGAACCCTCAAGTGCATTTTCTTGAGTCCATCCTCAGATTCCTCTTTGACTCTCCCCTCCTCAGCATAGTTTTTTTGGGGGATCTCACAAGATTTCGTGTTGGCTTATTTTTCCCCACACATGTCAAGGTTACGATTGTTACACAATTTTCCCTCCTTCATTCTTCTAATCCTCCCACGCCATTACCACACGATGATAAACCGCATAGCCTTTTCAAAACATTGTGTGGCTTGATTCCCATCCTCATGGTATACATAGGACCGCCCAGACATTTCATCTGTTGGCCTAGCCCCAAACTTCAAGACATCCCATTGGGAATAAACACATGGTGTGGTTTAGTTTTTTTCCCTCATTCACATCTAGCTCATCATAACCATAACATATATCCCTCTCTCCTAAAGATCTCTATTTATTCTATTGTCTAACTTGATTTGAAATTGCATAGGTGCATTAATGCTCCACACACCCCATCATTTGGGTTCTCATTATCTTTCAAATTAGAAGGGGCCCTCGAATGATAATGATACTTACCCTATGGGACCCCCTATCATTTCTGGCTAATGCCCCAAGGGGTTTAGAAAACAAATAGATATTAGTTGCACATTTTGAATATAGTTAGCGGTCGATGATTATTTGATGTTCCCATATTAGTTCACATGATATAGATATTGTGTTTCGAATTTGATCAATAGCTATCCTTTGTCGTTGTCACCACCCAAATTTGAACCAAACATAGAGTTCAATGGTTCATTCTTCCCCATCGTCTCTCCAAATATCGGTCTACTTTGAGCAGGAGTGTAATTCGACCAGTTGGACCCTTATGTGATGGGGAGATCCTAATCCTACTCCTTTTTTCCCACACATATCATTGCTCATGTAGGCTTAGGAGTTACGAAGGAAATGCCTGCAAGAGAGGTTATATGGCTACTGTTGGCTGGGATGCTCAGCCTTAGGTCCTTCAACCCCTTCAGGCCCCTTGCCCATGTTCTCATTTTGGATTGTGTGGTGCGTTATGGACTCACATCCATATTCACATTGGGATATTTCTCCATGCCACACATATCCCATTGAGACATCCCTCCCTTCATTTATTGTTCGTCCCATGAGCACATGCCCCTCCATGCTCTAAAAGTCAAATCATTTGGGCTTCCATCCCCTTCTATATCCAAAATGTCCCTCGAATGGCATGGATTCTTGGTGCAAGGGCTCTCCCACTGTTACAGGCTAACGCCCTCAAGGATTGAGAGAAACAAATTGATACGAGTCCCATGTTGTGAATATATTCAACAGTCGAAGCATAATTGTTCTCCCCCTTCTGGTCAGACAAGGGTGGATACTGTGTTGTGAACCTGGTCAATAGTTTTCCTCTATCATCATTGTACCTTTGTGGTCTTCCATAAGAGTGATCATTCTCCCTCTCTATCCCATGAAAACAACATTAATCATGGAATATATAGTCCGAGATCTATGAAACTAAAATAAGACCACCTTAGTCTTCAATACATGATGTTAAACAGCATGCTGGCCAGGATATTCTATCCATGGCCTAGCCTCAGGACCCTCAGCTGTTTCAGGCCCCGATCTCAAGTTCTCACTTAGGGTTGTATGATGTGGTGCGAGATTATGTACTCTTTCATGTCGGGTTACTCATCATGCTATAGACATCACCGAATGAGAAACCTTTCCCCTAACGTTTTCCTCAATGCAAGATGTTAAACTACAATCTGGTAATGATATTTTATCCATGGCCTAGCCTCAGACCCATTAGCCTTTTTGGTCCTCTGGACCAAGGTTTCACATAGGTTTGTACGGGGTGGTGTTGGATTATGTCCTCATTTACATCAGGTTACTCATCGTGACATACAAAACCCCTTGTTGTGGTATATTTCCCTTATTTTCATCATCCTTTACTTTAGAACTACTTATGGCTGGATTCCCATCCTCATGGGATATGTAGGACCGCCTGAACTTCTGGTCTTTGGGTTTAGCCCCTTCTCTTAGAAATCTCACTATCATTTTGGCCCCATGTTCAACGTTCTTCTAGAAGAGGGGTATACAGTGTCGTATGGACTCACATCCTTATTCACATTGGGTTTATAACCTCCATGACACATACCTCTCCCTCTCTCTATCTGGAGTGGCCTCGACTCCATTTCCCTACTTTCATCTCTTTGAGTTGGCTACCCATAAGTAGGGTCCCTCTACCCTCATTGGTGGTTCACCGATTGGCCCATGTGTACTCTAGTCTAGAACTTGGTGTGTCAGATTATACATGATCATGATTTCACCTACTTTTTAAGATTCGTGTTCCTCTTCATTTCGGATTTCGTTATCTTTCACACTGTAAGGGACCCCGAAATGGAATGGATTCTTGGCCTAATGGCTGTCTTACTATTACAGGACAACGTCCTCAAGGGTTTCAGACAAAAAATTGATACAAGTCCCTCTTTGTGAATATGGTCAGTGGTCGATGCTCATTTGTTGTTCCCATTTCAAGCCACACGATATAGATTTTGTGTTTCGATCACTATCAATAGTTATCCTCCATCGTCACGCCAGCCCCTTGATGCCTTGAATTTTTTTTACATGATTCTCATTATCCCCCCCCCCCATCAGTTCCAAATGGAATTTTGACACTCCTGGTACTATCCCTTAGTGCACATTTTCACATTAGGAGGACAAAATTGGCTATAAAGGCATCATCCGGGGCTCCACACCGACTTCCCTTTAGCATGCATTCAAGGTATTACAAAAACCTCTTCAACCCTTATTTCCGACACCGATCTTGACTCACATAGGCTTAGGGATCAAGATGAGGTCCACATTACATGGATGGATTCCACTTCTCTTGGGTCCAAGATCTATGACCATAAACTGAGATCTAGTTTAGAACTACATACGGATTGATTCCCATGGGATACATAGGAACACCTAGACATCTCGTCTTTGGGTCCAACTCGAGTTCCACTAATTTATCTCTTTTGTTTTTCCATCTAGGCTCTAACTCTTATAGGACCGCATGGCCTGGAGTATTTGGGCTTATTCTCTCATTCACATTGAGTTTTCAATTTCCACACCACATACGCCCCTTTCTAGGAGTTATCCCCCTCTACATACTATCCCACATGACATTAAAATGCATTTTGTCCCACACGGCGTTAAAAGGAACCTCCAAGAACTATGTGCAGCTTTATTCCCATTCCCATGGGATACATACCAAAACATGGACATATTGTCTTTGGGTCCAACATAACTAGCGGATAACATCTGCTATCCCATATCCTCTAATCTTTTCTGGCCCCTCGGCCCAAGGATTCATACTACGAATCACACACGGTATGATTTGGACCTCATCCTCATTCACATTGGTTATGATTTATCATGCCTTGCATATTCTATCTGGAACCTCATATATCCTATATATGTCTGATCCTTATGCTATGATTCCTAATCCCACGGGACTTTAATCTGTTAAGTCCGTACTTCACGACGTTAAAATGCATGGTTGGTCTCCTCACATGATCCTAAACTATGACATTATCGTCCTGGCTGCATGAAAAAAAAACAGAACTACACAAAAATATCCTCACTCGAGGGGGCATCATGTTTGGTATCAGCCACACACCATACCATTTGTCAATTCCTTCATACGGCTTGATTCTTGTGGCAATATATGAACTTTCTATCCTAGGTCCATTGCTTCATAAAAAATAACAACACTCATTCATCCTAAAGTACAAACAAGATCTATCAAATGCCACTTCTTTTGGTGCAAGGGACAGACTCACACAACCGTATTATCTATAGCACTGGTATATTACCTTGCCTCCCCCAGAACTATGTACAGCTTGATTCCCATCCTCATGGGATATGTAGGAACACCCAGACACATTGTCTCCTGGTCCAGGATAAGGAATCTAAAATCCTATTTTCTCTTTTGGCCCCTTGGCCTGAACATTCTTGGGAACATGTGGTGTAGAAAGTACCTAATGGGTACTCATTCATGTCTGGTTTTGAAAAAGTCTCACCATGTGCCTCCCATGTCTTTTCCTAACTTGGTCTAAGTTCTATGACCCTAAACTAAGATCTTCCTATGGAAACTGTGTGTCACAATTGGCTACTTCGCCACCTTGCACCCAATTCATTAAATCATTCCCCCTTAATGGATCATCATACGAACATTAAGTTGGATGTGTGAAAACATAGGACCCTTGTCCATAGAGGGGGACACAACTCCCTCTATCTGACACATCTTGTTGTTAAACTCAGATGCGTTATGGGGGAGCCCGAAGTGTGAAATTTTAACAGGGGCATTCCTTCATTCCTTGTCCAAGCTTCGTGTGACTGTTATTTGGATCCTCAAACTCTTCCACATTAGGTGGGATCTCCTTTAAGGCCTGGTCTCATTCCACATAGTCTTACCTAGAGACTTGGGCCAACATCCCCGAGGACCCAAGATGTCATTTTGTTTAGGTCCCATGTTTCAAACATGGTTAGAAGACGACCCTCATTTTCCTATTCCCATTCTAGGATAACACAATATGGATATTGTGCTTCTAACATGGTAAAAAATTATCCCCTATCATCACACCACCATCATTGTGGTCCAGATATCAAGCATCATGATTCACATATTTCCACTTCCTTACATTCATTTGGAATTATGACATACCTGGCTTTACTCCTTCGCACATCTAGGTGTGATATATAGGCAGATCAACATTAGTGGGATGTCATTAACCTATTGTCTCATCTCCCCATACATGTGACTTCAGATTCTAGGATAGTCCCATCACTACTCCTTGTTTCCCACATCAAGCATGACTCACGTGGGCTTAGTAGTTCTAGTAGGATGTGTAATAGCACAACCATGCCACACATGCCTTTCATCGTCCCATATGTCATTAAAATGTTCCTTCAGAACAACATATGGATTGATTCTCATCCTAATGGGGTATGTAAGAACATCATGGAACCTCGCTTTGGGTCCAACCTAACTTTCACTTTTTTTTCCCTTGACATAAAAAAACATTCTTTGGTGATACATGGTGTGGTTCAGACTCCTTATGTCCTCACTCATGTTGGGTTTATTACTACCGCACCACATACTCCCATCCTGGGATGTCCCCTTTCACCCTTGGGCCTATCGTATGATGTTTAACTTTACAAGTCCTTATGTCCTCAGTGCATGAAACTAAATTGCGATTCTACCCTGTACAAGTTCTGTATGCCCCATGTTAATCATGGGATGAAACAAATCCTTTTCCAAATGGGTCCTACTCGGATGTACTTTTGATCCCTAACCAGACAGACACACCCACCTAATGTTCCTTCATCACGGTGGTGTGAATTCAATAGTTTTGTACTCTATTCGAAAAACCCATCACTCCAACTCCATGCATTGTGTGCCCTTTATTTGGACCCTCATCCACATTCACACCCAAAGGAACCCCCTAATACTATGAATGATTGGCCAATGGAACACCTACTGTCCTTGGGAAATGTTTGGGAAGGAAAATGGATGAAATTTAGAGTCATTCCCCGCATTTCAAACATGGTCAGTGGTTGGCCCTCATTTATTATCCCAATTTCAAGAAAACACAATAAGGATACTGTGTTTCGAATATAGTCAATAGTTATCCTTCATTGTCCCACCATCCCAACATTGTTCTAATTTTTGGGAATCGTGAGTCCCACTCACCTATGTTCGAACCAATTCTAATGCCCATGGATTTACCCCGTTCGTGCACTAGAGCATGTTGGGGATGTGACAGTTCAAATATTCCAAGGATGTTATTCTCCTGTCAGGTCTCCTACCTTTTTTTCAGAATCCCAAAAGGCTCGTTTCTATCTCGAGTGTCCAAAGAATGATTGTCACTCCCACATTCAAATGGAGTAATAGCATAGGCATCCCATGTTCCTCACATAGGTCGTGACCCATATGAGATTAAGAATGGATTTCTATTTACTTTAGGATGTGGTTGAAGTTCATTAAAATAAACAAGTAGTCCGTTCATTCTTACACTTCAGAGTTGGAAGTAATAAAGAAGAAAGAGTTTAAAGGGGTTGGAAAAAACATGGATCATAAGGATTGAAATTTTGGATGGACTACTCCAATACTACCACCTTCGGACTTGTGTCCTCTAACATCCATTCCCATCCCCTGAGATCATTCTATTCGACAGCATTAGTGGGGTGCAATTCGTTATCCCTAGTCTATGTCTATGATTGTTTAGTATGGAGCCCAATCATTTGGCGATTTTCTAGCACAATTTTCTTCTGAGCATCTGTGAGCTAGGCCTTCAATCACTCATTGAGATCAAATTGGTTTTCAATGAATGCATCCCTTTCCTTCATTTTCTCCTCAAGGCGTTGGACCTCCTACTCCGCCACTAAGAAGGCCATGGTATTCCTTGAATCCTCCTGGCACCGGGAAACATCTGAACATTATCTATCTTCTTGTATCTTCTCCGCCATGTAATAATGGATCATTACATGACAATTTCAAGCATTTACCCCTCCAGTGTAGAGAAAATGTAGCCAGGTACGAATTTTCCCCATCGGGCTTTGTAATTCTTCTTGTGGTTCGATGAGAAAGCGTCTGATGGACTTCCATGCCTTGTGTCATGTCATACGCTCTCCCCCATAGAATTTGAGTTGGAATATTCAATTTCTTCAGGGTCTGTGGGCCTGTATTTGGGGATAGTGGCGAGTAGTTCAATAACAGGGTTTTCTTCAAGAACCTCCTCCTCGTCAGCGACTTCAATCTTGTTGGGAAGGAAGTCCACCTCGGCAGCACTAACATCCCTCATTGTGATATCTAGGTCATCGAGTACTGGGGTTGGGCCACCTAGAATGGTTTATTCTCTAAAGGCTGATGCAGCCAGTTCCCATCCATCTCCCATAGAAGTCCCGAACTTTAATGTTTGTCATGCCGTCAACCTTGCGATTTATGCGTCCGGAATCAGTAACTTGATTAACTGAATTCTCTAGTAGAGAGGAAAACCAATGAGAATGTACTTATAGGAGCCAAGGGCGACAGTTTCCAATGCTTGTGCCATGGTGGGAGCCATCATAATAAGGGATCCTTCGACGCTTGTCAACTCGTTCACCAGCCTTAGCTCCTCTTGAATAATGGGGATGGAGGGGGACTCTCCATCTAGCTCATTTTCTCTTAATCTAGTAGAAATTGGAACCCCACTATGCTCGGTCCTAAGGATGAGCCACTGAGGATTCTCCCATGTCATTATAGGCATACCTTCTCCTCCTGTGGGGAAGGCTTCTAGGGGACCCTCTCCCATGTGTTCATGAATAAGATAGGGTTTGGTTGATGTATTAAGATTATGAAAAGATAATGGTCGGTATAAGGTTTAAACCATGCCTCAAGCTTCTCTACCAGTTCTGCATCAGAGCCGATAATTTTTCCACTCTCCCGGGAACTCTGGTGGTTAGGGGGAGCTTCTGAAGGCCCCTCTCCACCAAGACATTCAACGTGGTCCTCTTCTTCATGTCCTTCTCCTCCTCCTCCTCCTCCTCCTTCTCATTCCTCTACACTTTCATCCCCATATGGCATCTTCTTTGGGTTATGATCATGTCCTAGCATTACTTTCACCTAGAGATGTAGTTCTTCATACCACCCCTGATGGAATGTGTACATATCCATGGCTGTCAGGTATGCATGCTGATGATGAAAGTTTACCCTATCCGAAATCCGGATGCTCCCTATGTCTGGTAGATCGAGATCGGTGTGTATCATCCTCCGCCACAACTCTTCAGTGGACATGGACTGCCACAACGTTCTCCAAGTAGTCCATAGATAAGGTAAGATAGCATCAGCAGATGGTGTCAGGAGGTACATGAGTTGCTTCCCTCAGAGTTACCTAGTTCAACCAAGAGGCCTTACATGAGACCACCCTTCCCCAGAGGGTAAATGCACATTCTCGGCCTGCGCTTCCCCTACCAAAGAAAGACCGGCTTGCACCGTTCTAGCTGGACGACCCATTATTTTCCTCTCTCCCCTTGCGACACCTCATCTACATTCTTTTTCTTTGGGCTCTGCACTAGCTACCTTGATCTGCTGGATGCATTTCCAAAGAATAGCCTCGGGATACGTTCTGGTCCTGTGTTCGACTTACTCTGTCGACAGTCTAACACTGGCATCAGTGGGGGGAGAGTGATGATTTATCCCAATCCCACCGTTTTGAACATAAACCATAGCTGGTGGAGAATGCAGAGATGCCCCTCTTCTCAAATCACTATGTACACTTTCTTAGGCATCTGATGCATGCACTCTAACTACCATGAAATCCTAGTCAGCACATATGGTTCGTAAAGGATTTTTCCATAAATCCAAGCAACCAACACACCACCCCGTATGCAATGCACATACTCCCTTTTCTCTAGTGGACCCCAACAATCATCAACCATTTGGCTTACCAGGGTTCCAAATGGGTGGAAGTTTAAGTGGGTGTGGCTTCCAATATTAAGCTTGATTCCTTTATCCCTAAGCATCAATGGGTGGATTCCAGTGATGTTTAAGACGGATGGTCACATACCATTACCAGGGGTGAATGGCATTTGGGAATTCATACCCACCACAGTGGGATTCGACCCCGCAATGGAGAATCTAGAAAAGAACACATATCACCCTGGTCATACTTTCCCTCGAGATGCGCCCTAGAATACTGTATAGCCTTGCCAACACTAGAACCCCTATGTTAACCTTGTTCTTTGATGCCATAATCCCAGCCATCACTAATGTCCCTGGGAAGACTCCCAACCTCATGTCCCTCATAGGAAATAACCAACTGCTCATGAACGTGGAAAGGAACCCTTCATATCACACATTGGGGTCTCGACCTTCATTAATGCCAACCCCTACAATTGGTACTCTCCGGTCCCCAAAATATTCCATTATGATCCCGCTTTTCCCCTCTGAGATGTGTTAGGGCATTTCTTCCCTCAGTCTGGAATCTTCACAACCGTGTCCGAGGTCACGAAGAGACTAAAACACCATAAATAGGATATGTCCTTCAAGATATTTTTTATTTTGAGCTCTTCTTTAGCATGTTTCAACAGGTTCCTTGACAGGATTGAGGTGTATGTTTTATCCCCCCAGACATTCTCCATTGGGAGGAACTCGTCATACTAATATCCCTCCAAGTGGATTCCCCTGATAATATGGAAATCCCACATGATGATGCCTACCTCCCCACGGTGGAGGTGAAAATTGTTGGTATCAAGCGTCCAATGACTGAAAAGCTCTACTACCAAGTCTTGCTATCGGTAGAAGTGGAATTGGGACGTCTAAATGGCCCCAAAAAGACCAATGGACCATAGCTCTGGCCCGAATTCCACACATGTCTGATGTACTCAATATGCTCATGACCATTAATTGGTAAAGTTGCCCCCGGATCTGAAATCCCACTCCTGCTAGCCCTTCGTTTCTTCAGTAATGCTGATTCTGAAGGTACTCACATAAATAGCGAGAGATTCCTTGGGGGCTGGATTGCTTCCCACAACCATCCTGGTCTTCAGATTTAGGACATAGATGGATGTGTTTTGGATTTCCCTAATAGGATGATAGTTTATAGTAATATGGAATTGCGGAATATTGTCCTCACGCATCACCAACGACCATGGTGTGTCCGTCTCGAAACCGGGCAACATCTCCTCTTCCAGAAGACCAATGTTCTATAGCGGTTGGATACCACTTAGGATGTAATTATTTTATTCTTTCCAGCAGTAACCTTCCTCTCGGAATCGGTTTGATGAGAATCCATTTTAAATATTTGAAGGGATCGGTGTGAAATAATTATGATTCTGTGAACAAAAGTGGCAACTGCGCGAAAGAAGGTCAACGTGCATCGAAAAAAATTGGATGGTGTGAAAAACCTGGATTCGGTCGTGGAATCTTATGAATCGATCAAGACTCTTTTCGTACAAGAGAGAAAAATGACTGTCGTGTGGAAGAAGTCAAAGTAGGGCCATGGTGGGACCATGGCAAATTTATAAAGTGCTGACGCACCTTTCGTGCACGTGCAACAATCTTGCCTGCACGGAATGAGTTTTTGCACGCCACCCAAGTGGGTTTTCATTTTCTTCTGTGTACCCTCAGAATCCGACATTCAGGGTCTCATTCAGCTCCAATTCTGGGGGGGGGGGCATTTGTTCATTTCGAAATTTGGAGAAGGGCATCAGACAGATAAAAGAGCAACGAATGAATCTGGGATGGCAATAGGATATTTTGGGGCCCGAGAGGCGGGTGCACGCAAAATTAGGGGGACACACACAAGGGGCCTTCCTACACGGAATATATTTCTCTCCAATCACCTTTCTATGTCCAAGGAGACATCCACTGTGGCTTTTCATGCTTGGATCCATTTCCACACACAAGGCGACATCAAACGGATGATTGCGTGCCCAACCCAGTTTCGATGCACAAGGCGACGTCAAATGGGCGTTTACGCACCCGACCCATTTTCCGCGCCCAAGGCGATATCAAAATAGAATTTGTGTACTCAACACCATTTCCGCGCACAAGGAGACATCAAATGGGAATTTTCATGCCCGGCCCGGTTTCCTCATACAAGGCTACAACAGAGGGTTATTTGCATGCCCGACCCGGTTTCCACACACAAGGTGGCATCAAACGGGCATTTGCGTGCCCGACCCCGTTTCCACACACGAGGCGCCATCAAACATGTGTTTTCATGCCCGACCCATTTCTGTGCACAAGGTGACATCACATGGTCGTTTGTGTGCTCGAACCCCTTTGCGTGCCCAAACCGACATCAGACGGGAGTTTGAACGCCATACCCTTGTGTGCCGCCCTAAGGACTTCAGCGGTATAACAAACCATATCACCTTCTTTCAGGGACAGTAAAAGTAGGAGAAGCTATTCTCTGCTGCACGAAAACCAATTCTTCCATGACCCTATGAAAAACCCCATGGCCATCGGGAATTGGATTTTGTGTGACAGGTCCCCCGAGGGGGCTCTTTAGGGTGGGCCCTCTTGTCCTGATCCTCGAGACTCCCTTTTCTCCCCAAGTCATTTACGTGCAAGGGATCCACGTTTTTGGTGAAATTTTCCACTATGTTATGCACTCTTTTGTGCCACCAATCCTTCTTACATGCAACTAGTCCTTGCAGATAACCCATCCTTCCGGTGCGAAACCTCTTATCTTGCGCGGAACCAGTACATCTTTTGCACAACGTTTCACTGTTGTGATCATCCCCTTCATCTTGCATGAAATCCATGCATCATGCATGTATAAATTCTATCTTTTCCCCAACCCATTCTCTTATGTGTGCTCTATGTGTTTCCCTCACATTAAGGCACCCTTTCCAAGCCCCTCTTATGCACAACACACCTGCGTCACACACTCTCTTCCTGTGTGGCCCTTTAGGTTTTCACAGAGCAATTCCAGAGTCCCTTAGACGACAGTATCCATTAAATTCATTCACCTCATGCTTCATCACATAGTCACAATAACGATTATTTCTTCTTCACATAGCCATGCTAACTTGGACCCCCAATGGATCGCTCCATAACACCCCCCTTTCACGGCATTTATGATGCCTTCCATCCCTCAAGGACAAGAGAGTATCAGTTATGTATGTCCCAGGGGTGTGGTGGAAACCCACATTGTCTGATCTACACGACATTAAACTACCATACACCGTCATCCTCTACACATGAAGTTAAACTATGGCCCCACCCCGTGCATCCTACATAGGGTACCCCACCATGGACATTATACACACCCACTGGTCTCCATGAGAGTGAGATCATTCCTCACATGGAAGGATATCCTCATCATTGGATCAACATTTGTCTATGGGGAAAGGGAAACCCCCCTGGTTTACGCCACTAGCTTTTCTTGCGTGAGGTAGCATCCCTGCTCCTCCTCTCATCCTGGGTGCCAAATCCCTCTCCCACTGGGATTTGTCACCACTCGGGCCTCCATCTTGGAGTAAGTCCCAATCTCTATCACCCTCGAGCTTCTAACCACACCTAAGCCCATGTTTCCTCTTTCGGCCACCAAATACGTTTAAGCCCCCTTCTACTTCCCACAGACAGACCTTCCACAATGTGATAATTAGGTCTTTGCTCCCTCTTGTTTCTCATATTGAGCATGACTCACAAGGTATTAGAGAATGCATCGACCATGACATCCTCTCTGGGAAGCCTAGAGTGTATATCCCACACACCGTACCTAATATATGAGGACTTTGATCCCTTCCAAGGCAAGGTATGTAGCAAGCCTCCTTGAGGTTTAATCCCAACAACCATTGGTCCTGACCATCTTCACGTCAGTTCACCAAACCCAACCTGAACAACGTGGACTTTAATCCTTTCCAAAGCAAGGAACGTAGGAAGGCTCCGTGTGGTTCAAGCCCTACAACCATTGGTTATGAACCCTTCCTGTTAGACAACCTTTGTACTGCTTGACATTAAACTGCATGCCCTCTTTTTTGTCCCGCACGACGTTAAACTGCATCCACCTTCAAAACTACAAGGGCTTTGATACCTATCTTCTGGATAAGGTACATATAAATCCTCCCTGAGATTCAACCCCATCCAGTGGTATGTCGTTGTGACCCCATCCAGTGGTTAGCCATTTTCACCCCATCCAGCGGTAAGCCATTGTGACCCTCGTTCAACGGTAAGTCGTTGTCAACCCCATTTGGTGGTAATACATTGAAGTCCCCAATCTACGGTAATCCATTTTCAGGTGAACTACAAGGACTATTGTTCCCTTCCATAGGGATATGTTGGAGGTATCTTTAAAGATCAAGACCAACATCACCGTTGTCCTCGAGTCGACTCCATCTCATTCTCCGCCCACTCCACTTAACCATCCATCATCCATTTTGGTTCTTACCTGAGTTGCGACATCCCGATGGGATCATGCCACCTCATTCCAAATTCCCTTTAACAACAACCTTGTATCCAAAAACATGGTAGACCCAACATAGGTGTTCCCTCCATGGGTTGTACTAACCTGATCCGCTCTAGTCAGTGTTCTGATCAGTCTGATCTGTCTCCGCAAGACGTTAAACCTGCGGAATACCCTGTGTTAAACATATGGAGCAGGGGAAAACCTCATATACAACATTATGGAATATATTTCTCTTAATTTTACGTGGGATTCCTTGGGATTACACTTCCTCAAAAAGCCATATAATAAGGGGAAGACACACAGATGCGCCAGTGTTCCAGCATCCAGACATGCCAGTGATGTCCAACGGGACTACACCCCTGACTAATGGTTTCTTCCCTGACTGGACCCCATGGAAAGTATCGACATATGTAGTGTAATTAATTTGTGTCCATGAAGATATGGAACTAGGAGGAGTTTCACGAACAACATGTTAAATCATTAAGGGATACTCAGACTAGGTAATGAGTTTCTGGGAGGAATCCATGAATGGATGAACCGATATCCCATCATCTTATTTCGATCAAGGAGAAAACATCCCTAAAAAGTTGACAGATTTTGTCCTCCTTTGGAAAGAGAGAATACGTGATAAAAAAAAGCATCACCATCCTTGAAGAGATGGACACGTGCGCCCCGACGAAAGCATCAGAAACAATAGTTATCCATGAATTATTCTTATGTCATTTATTTTGCTACCACATTTACATTTTTAGATGATATTTGGTTACCATGTTCATTATCTGATTCTCCCATATGATTACTTATGATACTTCCCTTTAATGATATCATGTTATACCTTTATCACCCATTATATATTTAATTATCATATTTATTCCCTTAATGTGATTTCTAGATACCCCATTTTGTATATGTAATCTCTAGGTTATCCCATGCAGTTTTAAGAGTTCGAAGGAATTTAAGATCTCAAAATATATAATAAAAATAATGATTTTATAGATTCTTTTTATATTTTCAGTACCCAGTCATCCAAATGAAGAAGGCCTCACAATATTTTTGTATTAATTAGTGGATTTTTATGTTAAAAAATATTATAAGAATATTTGTCAAAGTCTTGGATCACTATAGACATGTGGTATTTTAATAGTGTGGGAGAAGGGAACAAATAAAAAATAATTGTAAGGAAACACTGATGGAATTTCATGCATGGGGGGAAATTCCCATTCTTAAAATTTTGATGAGGGAAAATCCAAGGGATGTAGAGCTGCATCCACCTTCCCTGAGTGATCTCGGTTTAAATTTTATTGGAAGAAGTGGGTGGGATCTCATCCTCATGAAAATGGTGATGCTAAATTATTAAATAAAAGGATAAATGAATCTATATTTTTGTATGTTGTGATGTTTGTTCAAAATGTCTTAGAGGAAGGACTAGTTACAATCAGATGTATGGTTCATATTGCATCATTTATATTTATGGAATTATTGAAAAATTGTTATAAAAAGTTTATTACATGATTCATGATAATTGATGTCTTGTGATTGTGTCCAAATATCCTTTCATTCATTATGACTCTTTCAAATCCTTCGGGAAATAAGATAGAGCTGGGTTCTCAATGTCCTTAGTCTCAGATAATGATCATTGACCATGAAAATATATTGGATTTTATAATTATTGATCTCAAAATAATTATTCGCATCAATTGAATGAATTAAATTATTAATTATGAATCCCATATCATTTTCCTTCATCATTGAGTATAGTTTATTTCTTCAAATGGAGTCACTTAATTATTTCACAGTGACTAGGGTGTTATATCTATTATGTACAGGTATAGTGTATTTAGGGGTGAGATGACATCATGCCCGTTAGAAGATATGTTTTAGTGGGATGTGAACTAAATGGTACATGCATGAGATTCTTGTACACATATATACGATGCATGAAGTATACATATGATATATGATAATATATATATATATATATATATATTTAATTTACTATTTTTATATGATTATTTTGTTTTTTTCACGCAATAAAAAATATAATATAAATAAACCCACATATATATAATTTCTTTCTCTATAATGGTTATTCTTCTGTTATAATCCATTATAAATGGATTAATTGATTTGAATTAAAATCATTTAAAATCCATAATAAATTATACCAAAATAGAGAGAAACACATAATATTCATTATAAAAAG
This sequence comes from Viscum album, assembly GCA_963277665.1. Lineage (NCBI taxonomy): Eukaryota > Viridiplantae > Streptophyta > Magnoliopsida > Santalales > Viscaceae > Viscum > Viscum album. The sequence goes on along the minus strand of OY728123.1, from coordinate 1,872,409,430 downwards.
AAGATTCCTTGGGAATAAACTCTATAAGAGGATGACATCCTCCATTTTGGGGTGTGTGTGGGGTGTGATTTGTTTACTCCTATATCAAATCTCTCTTCTTCCTGAGAATCGTTCATATAACTTAATAAAGATTTAATACCTAATCAGTTCCTTAAGTTGCCTCATGATAAGATCATGAATGCATTTTCCAGTGTGTCACCTCAAAGGATGGGTGCTACTCATAATGAAATTCCCCAAAAAATCTCTGAAAAAGGAATATATAAACCTATACTATTCAGGAATTCCATGTTCCCTTTTTTTATATTATTTACACATTGTTTTGTTAAATATTTATTTCCCATGTTTTGAGTTTTCATCCACTATAAATACTAATTATATGATCCTATGAAACAAATCATTGGAATCAAAAATAAGTTCCTCACATTTTAACAATTATTTTAAAATAGGTTTTTATACAAATTAGAACTGGAGAAGAAGAAAACATTTTTCCATAAAAAACCATATATTAAGGTAAATATGATTTCCCTTCCATGATATACTTATTCAGAAGGTGTGTGTAAGGGTAACCTCACTATTAGCTTAAAAAATGTATTTCTTAAAGGTAATACACATATATAAGGGGTTTTTTGTAATGGATTATGGTGATTTATCGATAAATGTAACTATATTTTATATATTTTGTATGGTTCCTTGATGATTAACTTTATGAAGTATCAATAATATTGAAATTACCCATATGAAAATGAGTTTTATGAAGGAAATACCTTGATGTGAGGGATTTTAATTAAGGTAATATATCCATTACGTTTTTTGCAGTAGTTTCCAAGCAGGCTATATAAAGGTAACCTTTCAATTATGTTTACAGATGATTTTAAAAACATTGGTTACCCATACAGAGAGCATATATGTAGGGGTGATAAGTGGTCAGTCTTACGAAGAATAGGTAATCAATGAAAAGGTAAAATGAATTTTTATAAATGAAAATCATTAACATACAAATTATTTAGGATTTAATAAATTTCTTATTAATCATATTAAATTCTATTTTGGGAAAATTTATGTAATGTGGTTTTTTTAAAATAATATATCTATAAATTTCTTAAAAATAACTTAATAAAGGTTTATGAATCATTTCTCCCAAATATTAGAGGACATATATTTAAGAATACCTTTTGAAAAATTTAATGTCCAGCCTTATGATCTAAAAATAAATGGTTTATTTTGAAATCAATAGATTGGATTTTTAATGTGTTTATAAATTAGAAAATATATGATATTTATATTATTTATAGTGTTTATATAATAGATATTGAATTATAAAATTTTATAATTCTTCAAATATAATTTAAATTACATTTAATATAATATATTATGGAGTTTATATTGAAATTAATATAAAATTTTCACACTCTAACAAAATAATAAATTATGTATAATTATAATTATTTATAAAGAGTTTCTGAATGTCTAATGTTTTGGGAAAAAATAATTTTTTTCATATATTTGTAAAATTTCATTATTATTGATGTTTAGTAAATTTTTGTATGAAATACAGATATTGGGTAATCTCCTTTATATGATAATTATATTTTATGATAAATCTTTTCATATCATCCTAGGTTTGATATCATAAAATTTATTTTACATATTGATTTATATCGGTTTGTATTTTGAGTTATGAGATTGAGAATTGTTATTGGGAATACTTTGTGCAAATTAAGTGTTATAGTTTTCATGAATTGAATTCCCTATAAAGGAAATTATCCACGGGTTAAGGGACATGGGTTCATGCCACATATTTTTTAGGAGTCTTTCCTTACATGGGAATTAGAATGAGATTAGCTATATTTTTTATCAAGCATGGTGATTTAGAGTTTGTTAGTCTCATTAAATTATATTAAATTATAAGAATTGTTCATATTCCATATTTATATGAGTTATTTTGATATTTATGAATATTCATGAACTATATTTTTGGGTGAATAAAACAAAATTTGTGGGTTTTGAAAATAGTTACTCATTAATGTGTTCTGAATACATTAATTTGGTTATTAAAATGTGTATTGAAATACTAAATCATTTAAAGAATATATACCCAAAAGGGAATAAAACAAGAGAAATAAATGATTAAAAAAATATTTAATAGTAATGAATTTAAAATACAAATGATTTATATTTAATGTGTTAGACCTTAAAATAAAACACCTAAAATATTAAGTGTGAGATTCATTCCAATGAAACACTTTTCAAGGCTTCCATCATCTAACTATGTATTATTTATATCAGTATAAATACCACTGTATTATCTTGGGTGAGGCATCTAAGATATTTGTAACTCATGATTTTCATCTTGGGTATTATTGACCTCAGTATGAGTATCCTACTATTTTAAATTTTTGTCATTTTTAGGAATTTTTATTAGGTTGAAATTGTATAGAATAACAAACGAATATTATATTATAGAAATAGTGTTGAGTGAATCAATATGATGGATTTAGCTAAGTGATTATCTACTCAACTATCTACAAATCAAAACTATTGTGATTAGGATAATTCCATACATAAACAATCCATGAATTATTACATCATAATTGGTGTATGTTATGATAAAATATGGATTTTGTCTCACTAATGGATATGATATATATTTCTATCGTTTTAATTTGGATCAATTTCATTAAATGTACTTAATGAATAGATATAAGGCATGATATTAATCTCACAACAAGTTTTTTATAGATAAATAAATTATCATTAATAAGTTGTACATTATATTAACTATGTAAATTAGAAGCATTATGTAACAAAATCCAAAGACTAATAATTTAAGAAGTGTTCTTGAACAAGATAAATATTATATTTATTAGAACAGTTCAATCCTTAGTAACCGATTATTTATGTTTCTCAAAAAGAAAATAAATAAGCTGGTTGAATCATGGAATGGTTTATTGATGGTTTGAAATTCATTTAATGAAATATTACCTAAGGAATTTTAAACTGTACTCATATAATCAATATGATTCTCTATCTCAAAGATATTAAATTTTATTTAATATTTTTTGAGATATTAAATATTTATTATAAGACATAATATAGTTAAATAATACATTCTATTATCATCTATGGAAAAATTTCAGAAATATGGATTATTTTAATAAATATTTACCAGATATTACTAAAGTTATTAGAATTTACAAATGAGGCATTTGATTTCTATGTTATGGAGTTATACATATAGTAAAATGTCGTAAAAGATCAAAACTGGAAGAGATGATGTTTTAAAGTCCCATAATATTTCATCAAGAAGCTAGTTAAGGTTATATTAAACATGAGGGTACTACCCGGATGAATTAATGATTCTATATAATGGTATTATCCAAATTACATATAGGGGTTTTAGGAACACCATGGAATTACCAGGTCATTAATTAATGTTATATAAATTTATTCTTCAATTTTAAAGTGTATAAGATACCAATTTCATGTTTTAAAAGTTTTTTAACTATATTAGAGTAAACAATCATAGGAATAATTGAAAAGAGCTTGTAGTTATCATTCAAGTGATGAAGGAAACAATTGATACACCATAAATTTGAATGTAAATATGTTTCTCAAGACTTGTATGAATCTATATAAAGGAAGTGTGTCATAACATAATATCTACTATATGATAAGAGGTGTTTAAAAATATTTATTAAGAAAACATGAGATTATTAACTATTTACAATGTGTTTATAATTCATTATACTCTATAACATGTTTTAAGAAGAAAATATAGGTAATAGTGTTTTATCCAGGTTAATGTGTAAATCCAACTATTTGATAAAATATTATGGAATTTTATTCAACAAAAGTTGTGTTTTTATGGGAAATATTACTCTAAAAACCTGGAATTCCATAAGATATATAGACAAAATATATTATTTTTTAAATATTATTACTAAAAAGAATAACTTTTTCTTTCCTAAAAAAAGTTGTTTGTGTTGGGTATTATAAAGTTATAATGAATAGAATAAAATATATAAGAGGATATTTGGAGTATGTTTACATTTAGAGATTTTAATTTTTCCCAAATAGAGTATTTTTCCAATATCATTTTGTTTGATTTTTAAAAAAATATCTTAAAGAGTCAGGTTATGTGACAATAATGTACATAAAATATGTAGTGGCATTTAGTTACTTCAACAATGTTAATATCACTCATAACTAAAGGGTTTTACTAGGAAAATATTATATTGATTCATTAATTATATCCAAATTTAATTGAGGATATGTGATGTTTAAAAAAAATCATGTGTTTCATTAAGTTCCCATAAGTTGTGGACATCACTATTCAATAATGATTTATAGCAGAAAATAAAATATGTACATAACCAGGTATCCTAAAAGAGTTAAGGTTATAAAAAAACGATAATTATATAGAGTTACATTAATATCCATAACGAAGTGGATATCAATTTTCCATAAAAAGTTTCAGGATATGATTGTAAATTCATAATGTAAATAGCTACATTACTTACAATATATATCATGGGAAACTTTTTTGATGGAAGGGGTTCAATAGATAATGATGTCATATATAGAAGATAACTAAGTATGAAATATAACATAACATCATTATAGTTTATAATTTGATGTTATTGAGTTTGAAGATATGTTCAATGATTTTTTCTTAATGATTATGATTCAGATGCATCAATATTATTCAAAATATATTTATTCATAAATTTACTCAATAAATGGTTAATGGGTACATTTTTCAGATGCTCACATAAGTATGTGACATGAATTTCATATGGATGTAATGTTCAAAACCCATTTTTTGTAGAAATAACATAAATTTCATTTCGAATATATTAATACATTGGTTTTAAAAATATCAAGTAATTAAAATAAATATAATCTCATTTTATAATTTAAACACGTGGGATGAAATTTACATTACGTGAATTGTCAGATGATAAATATTTAATCAATGTACAATCATTGAGTTGTCCCTAATCAATGATCATCATGATGTATAATGGGTTATGGTTATATGTTACGGTTAACTACAATAAATTCTTATATCTTTCACAATGTGTTATATATAATATATGATGAATAGATTCATGAGGTAAAATTAATGAATTATTTTATGGAATTTTCCAGAAAAAGTATATCCAATGAAATGTTTTACTAACATAGATATACCTATGATTGTTTTCCTATTTTCAATATATGTTACCAGAGGATATGGAGATACCAATAATGAGAAATTTCCTAAATTGATACACTACTTAAGTAAGTTAATATGTTGTCTTAAATAATATGGTTGTTGTTGGATATGTTTCTCACAATATCTTCAGTTAAAGGGAAACTATGACAAGATTTTCACACATGTATGAAATGTTAAACAGATTAGGACCAAGGTTGAAATAGACTGAATAAATGCATTTTCATGCTTAGTTGTTTCACATGTGATTTGTTCAAATACATGGATATGTGGAATTTGACGTATTTATCAATTTTACGAATGACATGTGATGTTTTGATCCACTTATTTTTTCATTCTCGAAGAATTATGAAATAATGATAGTCTAACACTAGATTGAACTGTTTCATGTCTGGTGATTGCTTGATGTCATTGAAGAAAGGAATTTTATAAGTATACATATGATATATATTACACATCAATAAGTGGAATTGTTCATATATAGATAATTGTATTTTTTATAGAGATCACACCAAAACCCTCATTAGCTTGAGTAATAATATGACTTTAATAAAGGCCCGTAGTTTCTTACAACCTTGAAATATAGATTTTATAGTTATTATTTATGATACTGAGGCCCGCACGTTTACATAATTATTCCCTTGTATAATGATAAACTTTTAGACAAATTTTTTGTTCAAAATGAATTGTGTTTTATTAAAAACATTATTCAAAAGAGTTTTGATGAATTCATAATGAGTTGTGAAGTATTTTATAAAGTCATGATTTGATTTTAGTGAAAGTGGGATATTTTATGATGTCTAACAAGATGTAAATTCATGAGATTCATATTCACATAAATGTGATTCTTGAAGTATATATAGGATATATGAAATTATATATAGTTTACTTTTATTATAAGCATCAGATGAATGTATTTTCATTCATGTGATGCATAAATAATATATTTATAAATATTGGTTTTTCATGAATGATTTATTCCTCAGAATAATTCCATTATGAATGGATTAAAGGATTTTTATTGAATCAAATGAAATATCATAATGAATTATAACCCAATAGTTAGAAACACATGTGATGCATTATAAATAAGAGATTGCTTAGGGTTTTTTTAATTAAGAGGATATGATACTCTCGTATTAGCTGTGTGTGGTTTGTATTGTGTATGAACCTCTACCAAAAGTCCCTTCTTCCTAAGCACTATTTATCCCACATGAGAAGGTTCTAAAATCCCTTTAGTTTCCCAATTATCTCCCTCATATGAGTACGCGTCCATTGTTTGGTGCATCACCATGGTGGTAGGCTTATTTTTTTAATAATTTTTCATGATCTTACTCAAACACTATATATTGAAAGAAGAAAGGAACTTTTGTTTTTCATGACATAAAATGACTATATTTTTAGAATTTTTACATTTTGATTAATTCATGATATATTTCCTAGATTTTGGTTCTTCATTTACATAAATATTTCATTATATTATCATATAAAGCCCATCTATTTTTATATGTTGTTCATCATTTTCTTAGTGACCCACTTCATGTGGTGATGAGTGAGTATATCAATGTTTTTCCTCATAATTTATATATTTTTCCCTCACAAAGGTAATAAAATATTACTATATACTTTATTTTTTAGGATGAGATCTATTTCTAAACCTTCATATGATCTACCACCCAATGAATTGGATTAACTAATGGTTAAGCATGATAATATTGAGGCTATTGTATTTATATATCTTATAATTTTACCATCATTATCATTAGCACACTTTTCAATGATGGTGTATAACAGTGTCAATTTTTTTTTGATTACTAAAAAATCAAACATGTGATTATTATGAAGAGTTGTTAATTTCCTAATATTTGTGACCTTTAATATAGTCTCTTGGGAGGCTGATGGTTTTCAAAAATTTATTTGAGATTGGTGAACAATCAGTTTAGCATCGGAGAGGAAGATATAAATATTATGGAATTATATTTTAGGTATGTGAGTTATGAAAATTTATTCATGTTTTTCATCCTTACTATCACTCCTACAAAGTATATGTATTTAGAGAATTGAATCATTCACCAATTCTTTGAATCCATTACGGTATTTTTTTGGATGAAATCATTATTTATTTTATATTTAATAAGAGCATTTTAATATCATATTTGAAATCATGATAGTGTATTTATATTGATTAATATATCCAAATTTCATGTTTTTGATTCATGAGGTAGAATTTATAGGCCCTATTATTTCTGATAATGGTGTCTTAGTGGATCCTGAGAAGACACATGTGGTCATGTATTGTGAGTAGTTTTTTATTGTTTTAAAGATTAAAAACATCTTGGGATTAATAGTCTATTATTGTAAATTTGTGTATGAATTTTCTTAGAAGTAATATCATATGACAGAGTTAACCTATAAGGGTGAAATGATCATTTGGAGAGATCAGTTCTAGAAATTATTTGGGGAGTTGAATGTGAGATTGACTTTTTCTCTAGTCATGATTTTTCCTTCCCATTGTTTAGGATGTTATGTTCACTAAAATGCCTCAGGTACGGTTTCAGATTGTGTCCAGAGGTATGGTAGAATAATGTTAGCTTATGGGTATCCTTAAATATTACATAATAAAAATAACCACCCCATTATAGAATTTTATTTGGTGTTAGTTATGAATTTTCTTAGGACTTATCACCACAACCACTTCAGGAAGTGGTTTATAGTGTATTTAGACCATACAATTATGAGGTATATCTTCACATAGATGTATTTAAACATGAGATATAGTGAATTGGTGTTGTAACATTAGATATTTGGTTTTTATTTCTCAAAAACCAATGTGAACATAAATGTATTGAAACATTATTTGAGTATTAAATTTAAAGCTCATTGTGTAAAATAATTAGTGGAAGAGTTGTTCTTTATGGGCATGTTTACTGAGGTACAATTGTATATAGGGATAAATGATAGAAATGTATTCCTATATTTTACTTTATCTATATCATCAATGGATAATCATATTACACATGGATAGGATGCGTATTTGTTGTGTTATCACATTATCATGATTCATTATCACTGAGAGACCTTGGGTGAGTGGTCATAGTCTCTCGATGGGGCTTTGTTATTCCATGGAAAGAGGGTTTTTACAACATACATATTATAGGAATTGAAGGATAATGAGAACTGATCAAATAGTTTAGTGAAACCTAGAGATACCAAGATTTATCATTACATGAGATGTCATTAATTTTTGATGGGAATGAGATGACCGATTATAGATTTTATGACTTAATGCCTTACATGTTAGAGAATTATGGCCTAAAATCACATGTATGTTAGTTTAATACAACCTTTACACATTCTATCCCGAAAATGGGTTGGATCATCCATAAAAAAAATTATTGGGTTGCCTTAATCTTTTTGGGTTATGGGATCAATATGGGTGATTATTGATCGACTCATGAAATCATCATGTTTACAATCTATTAATGAGTCAACAATGTTAATGGATCTTGGGGATTAAAATTGATAGGAGAATTTAAAAATCTCTGTTATTCCATAAACGATCATTTTAAATAGATGACCACTCATTTCATCACAATTTTGGAGTGTATTAAAGGAAATGATGGGTTCTCAGTTGAATTTAATCACAATTTATCACATGTGATGGGTTTCTAGATCGAGCATGTGTCATATCCCAACTTTTATAAAAAGGTTTAGATCCTTTCAATCTTAGTACAAGTCTCTTATTTATTCTAATTGATGTAAATATGGGTTTAAATAATGATTCAAGATATTCTATAAATTTTTTAGATCCCAGAACTCTAATTTTTGGGAAAACAACCTATGGTACATAGTTGGCACATGGCTTGTAGTAACTCTATGGATCAACCATGTGGTCTAGTAAAAGGGTGGCCCACAAATAAATTTAACCATACATAGGATTCCTCATATTTTTAGGGGAATTATAGAAAACTTCACAGGGGTGAATGTGATGCATATTCTTAGGCTAAACCATCTTCATATCGTGTAACATTAGTACCACATAAGTAGTGGAGCTGCACAATGTGTGAACGGTTTATCCAAACCTTACAACCAAACCATAAAGTTACAATAAAGAAGGAAAAAATGGACAATTTTTTATAATTATAAAACTAAAATAACTCTTTCTTATTCATCCCCTGAACATTATCACTCCTTCATTAGAGCTCCTCCTTGGCATCATGCTTGGTATTAAATCATCTCCCTTATTCAGACTCCGATTAAACCACCGTCTTTCACATTGGTTAGCCATCATTAGGAACTTCAATAAATTACATTCCTTTCTTAGTTAAACTCACAATTTTTGTGCTATTTTTAGGTAATATATATTCCATATTTTCTTTATATTTTTTATTTCTCTTATTTCCTTTCTTCTATCCCAAATTAATGGATGATATATGATTCCTCTTACTCTACTTGGATATGATAGGTGGTATATATATTTTCCCTAAATGTATCAACATTTATATTTTTTTATTACACAAAATTTCCAAATTACACATTAATATCTTAAAAATGATTTTCAATAATTTATTTATCTATATTTATATCAAACACCTTGTTAGATACCATTCACATCATTGGAAGTCAATGAGCATGCCATGATCCAACCCTTTGGGTATTCCATCCATTCACTTATAAAATAATTTTATTATTATCTATGAAATAATTAGTGTATTTTATTCAACATTTAAAAATTAATTAATTAATTTAAATGAATAAATTGGTTTGTTATAGATGGGATTGTTTTATTTAATTTGATTTGTCAATTTCCAGTGAAATGTTAAATGTTATGACACCTACCATGACCCTTTTAAATTTAGAATTAATGGTTAATGGATTTACATAAATAGAAAAAATATATTGGAATGAGATTTAATTGTCCAATGAATACTTTTTAAATATAAGGTTCCTATTATTATTATGGACCTTTTTCCTATTAATGGGGTGGTCATATTTGAACTTGCCTAAGATTCCTGTTGGAATGCCTTGATCACTAATATGACACCACCAAGATTCATTATACATGTTACCAATACAGATACAAACCATATAATTTGGTATTTATCATTCTAGTTCATGAATTAATTGGTTTAGCATTGAAAATTAATTTCACTCATATACAGAAATAAGAATTCTGTGGATTTAATCTTAAAATTAGCTAAATTTACTTGGACACATGACACCTTGGATTTTATCCTTGGACTACATTTGTCCTAGAATATGATTTATTATGGATATGATACATTTACTCAATTATACATTTTTCTTATGGAATGCATCATGTGTACCCCTTAGAATAAAATTATACCCCAATAGTTTGGTTATAGGATTTGAATCTATGAGATTGCAAGACCTTCTTTGGTCAAGGATGTCATGGGTTACCTTATTTCATATCATTCCATTATTTCTTCTTAGATCCATTGGTTACACATTGGGCCCCACTTTATATATTTCTTCTGCGTGGTCACTTAGTTCATGGTTCTTAGACAATGACTATTTATAGGTTTCTTAATCAATGAATTTTATCTTATTTTGAAGAAGGTATGGTCGGTCAAGCATCAAGTGAGAATCCCAAGCCAAACATGGTTATTATTATACTCATTTTATTATATTTATTAGTATTTTTTACTATATACCATTAAACATATAATATCATACTAGATTTATATAGATATAATTTGGGGTGTCATATTCAGTATGTCTCACACATTATTCTTTTCACCAACTAGTACCTTGGTAAACTTCATGGATGTAGTTTGGGATAATGGAAAGCACCCAATCATGGATGCTTAATTTTTTAATATCAATTAATATCAGATCATATCATCGAGATTAGGATCATGATTCTATGGGTGATAGTTTTGGTATTTTTTCTTTTTGATATACTTGTATTGATTATATACCTATTGTAATTTATGAATGCCCATTTTCTATATAATCACGACCTTAAAATAATTTGTTATGAATTATAGATTATAATTTTTCAGTAAATTTATTTTATTGTGTTTTTACCACTTCCACTATTTTAGTGGTTTGTTTTTATCTGTTTCAATAGTTATATTATTATTAATTTTATACCATTGAGCTACACTCTTACAAGAGGGCATGGTGTCCCCATGAACACACCATATTCCCTCAATACATGTCAGTATCCTATAGAAAATGGTGATGTTACATTGATTATATGTGGATAACTAGTAGCAGTTACTAATGGGTAAACTAGGCCCTAGATGTGAAAAATTAGCATCCGAGGTATTTTATTTTCAATTAAAATTTTCAAAATTGTATGACAGGCAATTAACAAAATTTTTAATTTCGCAATGAGGATATTCATGTGATCATATACCCCATATATGGGAGAAAAATACACATTTCCTAGAAATATATTTGTTATTAACGATTATGCATATTATATATGTACTTATTTCACCGCTGAGTGAAGGATATTATTTACAATGCTAATTATACTTATAGATCATACATTTAACATTCTCCCAATATGGAAAGGAGGTTTTGTCACCTGAATCATTATATAACCCTAAAGATTTATATTTCATGCCACGTTTATATACTGAGCACTTCTCATGATGTAAATTAATAGTTCCTTTATAGTTATATTTGAGATTGTTTTACCATTTATTTAGGGAAAAAATAACTGCATTAATTAATGAGTCTACATCAAAATAATAATTGGTTTCTAATCTATATAAATAGTATAACCATAATTATCCAATTATAGTGAGGTTTCTCATGATCCAATGGTTTTATGAGTTGAAATATTAGCTGATCAGAAATATATGGATGCCAATATCAATTGAAAGAGAGTGTGTTCCTATATAAACAAGAAATGGAAGTCCATATAATTGAATCATGGTAAAGTAATTTTTGTTGTTAAATGTACTAACACTTTCAAGATATAAATCCTATGAAATTATGATTAATGAAATTCATATTTATCTTACATGATCATTAAATACACACACACAAACACACACACTTATAAGCACATTATGAACTCTTGACTTCTAGAACTTAGGTAGAATTTGGTGCTATTTAATATGGATTCCAATTTGAACTTAAATGGAGTCTTCATCTATAAATTGAAATTGAAAAATCATATAATCAAACACTTAAGATTATAACATGGAATCTGAACTGTAGCCAGCCACAAATCACTGATAGTTGGGTTATGATGTTATTTATAGATAATTTTTATTCCTATATTTCATTATGAGGAGTCCCTTTTTATTTTTATTGAGTTATAAACCATGTTCCTAGAAATTTTAGATATATTCTTCCATGATGGACTTATATAAAATTCTATAAAGGTGAAATATACCTTTTCTAGAGTTGGTTTGACTAAACATAGAAGGATTGTCACCTGAGTCACCTCTATCAGAAACTGCTATTGAACCTACTCATGGTGATGTGGCTTAGTTTTGTGAATGGTTTCTATTTTTTGTGTTGAGTATAGAGGGGTATTTGAGACCTCTATAGACTTTGTGAGATTTGAAAAGGGAATTATAACATTAACAACGACATATTTTTCGTCAGGAATGTGGACCCCAAGCAGCTAAATCTTGGATATAGGCTGTATTGTCAATGTTTGATAATTTGGAGATGGGTCCAGAAAGGATAGAAAAGCTCACCAATTATTTTCATCAATGATGTTCCAAACAATACTGGGATGTTCTAAACTAGTCTGATCAATGGCGGGGTATGGTTTGGGAAGGTTTACAATCTCACTTCTATGATTACTTCTTTCTTGCGATACCAAGAGATAATAGAGAAAGAGAATTCATGCACCTAGTGTAGGGACTATGTCCATTATGAAATATACTATTAATTTCATAGAAAAATATTTTTTTGTGAAATTTTTATAGGGATGAGTTATTCAAATACATATGTTTTTAGGATGGGATCAACTATAAAATCCAATCTCAGGTAAATATCTGCTGATTAAATTATGTTTCATGGATTTTGAAGTAGAACCTCATTACCGAGAATAACTTGAGGGAAGTTTTTGATATAGGGAATGACAGTTCATCTAAAATGAAGGGAAATTTATCCAATGGTAAGACGTTTCATCTAGACTCAATAGAGTAATGGTGGTTAAGTTATTCATATTGGCAATTTTTTTATTCCATCATTTTGGGTGAAAGGGTCATGTAAAGGTTCATTATGACTGAGACCTAGTAGGTTGTTGATGCTTAAGAAAAATTAGTCATATTTATTGATTATAATGATTAATTCCTTATTTTCCCAATGTTATATGTTCCGTAGTAACTCCACATTCTAATATAGGATTAGTAATAACAGATAATGTGAGGAGTTGTAGAACCACTGACAATACATACAGAGGGCGTGGATGTGGTCGTGGATCCCTGACTCAAGATATACCACCCTTGCTAAGTGGAACCACTATGGGTATTCAATTTGTAGACCATAGACATGGATCAAGACAAATATATGAAGAACAACCTATAATAAAGGATAAGGGGTTCATGCCTTCGATAATATGAGTTGAATTCTTGGTATCCACCAATTTAGCATCTACAATTCTAGAATCAAGTGATTCATATTCTTCTATCGTGGTGACTATTTTGGGAAGCCTCAAGCTTGATATTTATTATTTTTATGGAGGTATTAATCTAGATACTTTATTTGTATTACAATCAAAATGTTTATGCCATTTTATATTGCGTTCCCTTGAGGTTATCTATTATATTTTGTAATAGTACATATTCATGATCATGATGAGAGGCTTAAAAATCATTCTATGGATAGAATTGTCTATTATATATTACCCTTAAGTTGATTATTATCACCGAAGTGTTCCTTTTACATAACTTGATGGAGGAATGTATATCCAAAACGTCCTATGGGTTGCACAAGGGAATCAATATAGAGCAAAGAATCATCGCATATGGGAAGTTACATTCATGATTTATAGACTTTATATAGATGATCAGGTATCATTTAATGTTGATTTTACACCTATACAAGATCATTTAGGGAAATTATCGCTGATTAATTTTCAAAACCACCTTCTGAGAAAGATGTAGAGTTTACTTTTGATCATTTTCTTAGAGCATCACCTGTATCCATCCCCTTAAAATATGGAAAATACTTTGTTACATGAGCTCAATGGACAACTAGAGACCTTGAAATCTAAGGGGTTTATATGACATAATACGTCTCCACAGGGTTAACTTATCCATTTCTCAAAGAATGTGGATGGAAACTCTATATTTTCATGTATTACCCTCAATTTTACAATCTCACAAATAAGAATTAATAACCACTTCCATATATAGATGACCACTTCGACCAGCTCTATGGAGTGTGGGTTTTCTCAAATATTGATTTGAGTTTAAGAAACCATCATGTGCGCATTTTACCATGAGATATACCATATACAAAAATTTTTAGTAGATATTTATTGATTGAGTTTTTGGTTATTCTTTTTAATCTCACAAATGTTATAGTTTTATTCATGGATATGATGAATCATATTTTCCTTATGTAAATTTTTTTCATGTAGTCATATTCATGGATGACATCTTGGTATATTCTCATACATGCCATATCCATGAAAGACAAATTAATATCACACTAAATATACTATGAGTTGATTTTTTATTCAAATCTCTCCAAATTCTACTTATATATAGATAAATTTTACTTTTTAGGTCACATCATCTTAGAGGCATGGGTATCTTTGGACCCATAGAATGAGAGTTCAATAGTTTCATGGGAGTAGGATGAGACTTCTTTTACAAAAGGATCATATAGGGAATAACAATATATTTCAAGAACTTAATTCATAATATTTTACATTTAGCATATCCTCTAATAAGATTGACTGAAAAGTGTGTCATGCTTTATGGTCCAAAGCATGTGGAACAACCTTTTAGGATTGAAAGGGAGATCTCCTTCAAAACCAATCCTAATTCTTGTAGAGCTATCATGAAGATATACAATTTATTGTAATGAATTAAGCATTAGGATTGGAGTAATACTAATGTTGGATTTTAGTGTCCTGGCACAAAAATATTATCAATTGAGTCCATAATAGAGTAATTACCCAACACACAATAACAAGCTAGAAGTTGTAGTTCACACCCTGTATTGTTGGAGGAATTATTTCCATGGATAAAAATTTGTGATGTATATGGATCAAAAAATCCTCAAATACATATTTACACATTATGACATAAATATGAGATAATGAAGGTGGGTTTAATACCTATAGTCATTAGACTTTGAGATTTCCTAAACACCTTGGAAGGGTAGTATTTGGGCTTAACCTCTAAGCCATAGGACTCAGGCATATGTAGTTAATTAAGTCCATTAGTGAGTTATAGTTGATGGATATGATTTATGAGATACATTTATAGTTATAGGAGCATCACTTAGATCCAATCCATATAGATTTAGTAGTGTTCTATTAACTTAAGGATAGAGTGAATATGGGACCGCTTATAGAAATCATTGGTATAGTCATAAGTGAGAGTGATTGAGGCAAGGACACGCCAATGGGGTGGATCATTGATGGAGTTGAGATATTTCATAATGCTGGATACATATCAGTTATTAGATATATGCAATAGGAATTAATGAAATAATATCATTCATTAAGATGGGTTGTGCACCCCAATATTACAAAGATGTACTATGATTTCTGCCGCCAATATTAGTGCCTGGTGATGAGAGGAAAAATTGAAGGATTTATCATGATATGTTCCACCTATTAGTATGTTATGGTATATAACTAGAGAATAGTAGGATTTTTAAAACTATTACCCATTATAGAGTGGAAAAAATGGATGAAATAATTGTTGTCTTCATGATAGAATTTTTGAGTTCACCTAAAGGAATTGATGCAATATGGGAGATGATCGATAGTTATCGAAGGTCTCTATATTTTTTACATATCATGGATACCTTCTCATTAGATGAACTTGTAATTCATTATGTTTGTTAAATTATAAATATTTATAGAGTTCAATGAACCACTGAATTATAAAAAGGAACTTGGTTCATGTCATGGTTTTATAAGGGGTTACAAAGGGGACTATGTTCATATGTACTGAAGAGTAAAACATCTAAGACATATAATTATGGGTAGTATATGAATACGTTTAATGTGTTATTGGAGTTTTTTTAGAGAATGAATTCATTATTTTTTATGTTTATTTGGGAAATAACATACATTTCCTTTATTTTTTATTATAATAATAGATTTTATGATAAAATAAAGATGGATCCTCATGTGGTATTGTATGGATGGTAATGTTGTTAGCAAATGGGATTGTTGTAGGTAAGAGAGACAGTGTTATTGGGACCACTTATCATTCCAGAGACATTGGAGAATGTACAACTTATCTGGAAGAGTTTGGATTTTGATCTGCCTAGCTAGAAGTCTTTTTCTAATCAATATAAATGAATTTTAGAGTTTGAGGTTAGGGATTATGTCTTCCACTGTGTTTCAACTAGACTAAGGAATAGAAGTATTATGAGAAAGGGTAATCATTAACCATCTAATGTCAAGCCATTCAAGATTCTGGAGAGTGTTATTGTGGTAGCATATTGGTTACAATTACCTTAGAGGTATTGATTCAACAATTATTCGTTCCCCATATCTCAGTTTCAATGTTATCACCCAGAACCATCTCATATTCTTCAGCATTACGAGGTTGAGTTGGAGATAGATGAGTCTGTTAAGGAGAATCATATACATATTGTTAATTGGAGCTTGAAGGATCTCCAAGGAAGGTCAATTACATTATTATCAATTCTATAGATGTACTACCATGTACATTATGGGTCCTAGGAAAGGGAGTATAGTGTACATGCTCAGTATCCAGAGTTATTCTGAAATGAATCTTTACCAACCTCATAAGGGAAACCCCGAGATAATTTTTCTTAAGTGGGGGAGGATGTAAGATCATGGAATTTATAATACAGTACAGATCCACTAAATTTCAATCTAAATCTCTTGTATTATTATAGTGGCGTTGAATAAGGGTATAAGAAAGGTTTTGGGAGTTTATGGGCCTTCTATGAAGTGTGGATCTATGGTTATTTTGAGAAACAGCCTAAGGCATATGGTTGGTGCCTGGTCGGCTCTATAAGAGGAGGTGTATGTTCGGTTTTAACCATGTATAGGAGGCTTCACATCCATTTAGGATGATATAAAAAACAATATAGGGGGAAAGGATACACAAAATTTTGCAAAATCATGCACCTTGCCTAAACCCTTAGTGGTACATATGTGGTGGAGCGACATTGTTGGCACATAGTTTGGCCGTACCCTGAGGTCCATTTAATGACTGGTAAATGATCCTTCATTAATTCAAACCAATTAAATTAAAATAACTAATTATTCTTTTTCCCCGACACAATATATCCTCTCCATTGGATCTCCTTCACGGAATCAAGCTAGGAATTAAAGCCATTCTTTCATCAAGAGATTGATCAGACTGTCATATGTCATATTAGTGATCCTTCGATAAGTGATTCAACATATTATATTCTATTTTTAGGTTATTTGTCCATCCCTAATGTTATTTCATGTCGATCTATTATTCCATAATATTTTTATATTTTTGTTCTCATTTTGTATTTGTTCCATCATAGATCTGAGACCGAAACAGGATGAGTGATACTCAACATCCCTAAGGTATGTGGTAAATTTATTTTACCTCAAAAGATTTATTTTTACATTTTTTTCATTGTTTTGCACATTGGAATTAATCATAAATCATGGGAAATTGATTTTCATTAATTTCGTTATCTATATTGATTTCTAATTACCTACTATACAACACATGACATCATTGGAGGTTAATGATCTCAATGTGATCCACCCCTTTGGGTGTGTAATCCATTCACTAATAAAACCATTTTTTATTTTATTAAACGAAACACCATTTCTTTTGTTTGGTTTGAATTTTAAATGTATTTAATTAATTTATAGAAATGAACTAATATTTTATTGTTGTAAATGTATGTTTCACTTAGAAATTATTAATTTCCAATGAAATGTTCAATCATATGACACCTCCTTTGACCCTCTTCAATTTTGAATGAATGGGTAATGGATTAAAATAAATGGAAATAAAATATTGGAATGTTTATTAGATTTAAAATGAATATTTTTTATATTTAAGGTGCCAAAAATGTTTATAGACCGTTATCCTGATAATAGAGTGGTCAAACATATGCTATAGAAGGATTCTTATGGTAATTCCATGATCACATAGTGGTTGCTACTATATTTATTGAGCCAATATCCACTAGTGATAACCACCTTAGAATTTTGTCATTAAAATATTAATTCATTAATTTATCTATGTATTACTAATGATTCCTTCAACACATATCTCTAAATTATAATGACTTCAATTATCTACTTGGATTCATCTTGATGTCTTTAAACACATGAAACCTTAGATTCTCTATTTGGGATCTAGTCATTATAGCCTAATATTTACTTTGTACATGTAGCATGGAATCAGTTAGACACTTTTTAGTAGAATTCCCTCAGTTCACTCCTTGGATTACACTTAGACTCCAATAACTAGGCTACATGGTTTATAACATTGAGTTTTCATGCCCTTATATGGAAACAGATGCATTGGTTTCACCTTGGATCTTATCATTATGTTATTTCTTCTCAAATAGATTTGTTTCAAACATGGTCCCACTATATATATTACTTACACATGATTTCCAATGTCATATTATTCATACCCTAACTATTTATAGTTCATATGACTAGACGCATCAATCGTAGGTGGATGAATGCATGGTTGGATGAGAATCCCATGATGGTCCAATGACTAACATGGTTATTTTTTCATGAATCTTATTTTGAATGAAAATTCAATTTTTATTATTTTAAACCATTCAAGCCCCAAAATCATGGTGTGTGGAAATATCAGAGGATTAGAGTGTCTTCCATAACAAATAATGCATAGTCATTCAGAACGGACCCATCCTCTTCACAAATTATATAATTCTTGTCAAGATATCCTTTTTAAGTAAAACATCGATAGTGATGTCACCTTCTCTACAGGTGTGTCTGACCAGAATTCTTTGATTGATAAACCTTTTTCCCATTGTAACAATGTATGTTAACCACCAATAATGTTTATTTATACATAGAATAAATCCCAAAATAATGTCAAAATTAGACCCAACTTCAAATATTTGGATATATTGACTCTTTTATATCAGTAAGACAAGAATAAGGTACCTCACCACTGGTTCAATTGAAAACCCTTCACAAAAAAACACACTAAACCCCTAATGAACCGATCCATTGATGTATCCTTCTAGAACACCACCATTCATCTACCTGAATATGCATGAACCATCCACAATCAGCTTTAACATAGATATGAGGTATTTTCATTGAATCTATCTACCATTATGGATGTTCATGTCATTCCTGAAAGAACATAACCATGGAATAAGTATTATGAAGCATTTATCTGGATATCCAAATTTAATAAGGACCATGAGTTATATTACCATGTTTTTCACACTAACCTAGAAATATAATAGAGAAACTCTAAATTCCTCCCTCAATTTGTTTTGTCCTTCCCATAGGTTCTATAAAATAGAGATGAATATGATTGTGCGAGCATTTCTTTCTATTCCCTGCGTTGGATCTATATGTATCCAGTATGAGATCCCCTTCAATATAAAATCAAAATTCAAATTTATATTTATATGTATACACAAAAATCCCCAGCTCACTTATATCCAAACCCCCTTAAAGAATAAGTGATTCAATGTATCGTATTTTGGTGAATTATAGAAATGGCATCTAGAAACTCATGAGATAACCTCTGTAGGTATATTTTCCTCTGTATAAAGGGATCTGTTCCTCAACCTCAGAAGCAAGAAGTTCATATTACTTGGTATTTCCTTAAATCGTAGTTGAGTAGCCCTGTTTTCCATCCCATATCTATGATACATCAAATTATTATTGTCTTTGAACATGAAGCTCCTTATTGAAGAGTTTGTGAAGATGAAGTAGTCTGATTCATTGAAGAGGCCAATAATATCATATTTTTATAATTTTTACATAATGGATTATATATAATCAAGATGAATAGAGGATTTCTTAAAGAAAATACTTCGAATGAAACATACCAGAAAAAATAGTACTCTACTCATACAATTTATTTTCTAGATGTTAATCTACCCATGTAGAACTACCCAATGAGGTTTTCTATTCATGATTTCTATATGCATTATCATAGAACAAGGAAGAATTCTTAGCTTCTTATAATTTTCAAATCATGTATCCCATCATTATCCATACATTCCCCTTATAAAAATTTCTTACTGTGAGTTTACAAATTTGATATCCCATGAAATTTTTAACTGCTTGGCATTTATGGATTCCTCAATGCTACGTAGGCCAATACCACCATAGTCAATTGGTTATGAAAATAAGTCCATAGAGGCCTAGTTGAACTTACCAACATGATAATCATCCCATATGAAGATGATCCTAATTTTATCCAATCTTTTTATAGTCCCTTTTAGTGGATTAATAATAGAAGGTATATACATTGGAATTGAGGTGAGGGTGCTATTGATAAGGTTTATTCCCCCTCCAAACGATATAAATTTATTATTCCATCTTATATCTTATATTAAATCTAATTGGTGATATAATCAAATAAGAATTTTTTATCGATGAATTAAATATTGTGGCTATTTGATACTCCGTTTTTTGTTTCCTCCTTTTAATTATAGGGTAATTTTGAATATCCATTATGCATCTCCTTGAACATTTTTTATAGATAAACAAATTACTCTTCATTTAACTAATGAACTACCCACAAAAACTTCCATAAAATGAAATGAATTTTCTGAAACCATTCAAAAAACATTTCCTTCCATTGATAAAAAATAACATGTCCTCAACACACATTTAATGAGATAGGATAATAATTCCAGAGCCACTAATAAAAGGATTACTCTTCCTTTACCCAATACATATTACAATGTTTTTTCAGAGAGACTCCTGAGCCAAAATAAAAAGTCTAGGAGATAGAGGATCTCCTTGTCTCACACATCAGACCAATTTGAAAATAAATAATCCCTTCCCCATAGAAGAAAATGTTATCCATAGAGAGATATAAAAACATTTAAAAATTATAAAACCAATCATGAATTCAATCCTCTTGAAGAACCTTAAAATAAAATACCATTTTAGTATATCATATTATTTATCCATATCAACATTAATCCTAAAATTAAAACTAATGTCTCTTCTATATAGATCTCCTAGAATCTATTTTCCAATTAAAATATCCCCCCTTGTATTTTTTTCCAATCTAAATATTGTGTTGTTATTTCGATATACATCTTAGAATCAAAATACATACCCTCCTGATGATGATATTTTCAAGATTTTTGTAAATAGAATTACATAAGAAGACATGTCTATATTAATTTAATGATGTGGATTCCTTCACATTGGGTATTAAAAATATCATTTAAGCATAAAACATTTTTATTATATTCTATCCCTACAAAAGATCAATATTTATACTTTGACCTAATTCATAATCAAATTCCATGAATCCCCATAAATGGCCCTTGGAAATCTATTTGGTCTTGGGGAACTATGTTTCTTCTTACTAAATACCATATTTTGGATCTCATATTCCTATAGAGGAGAGTCCAGTACCCCATTATCATGGTCAATAAAAAATCTAGAAATATAACTCATGAAATATCTATCCTCCTAAGGTCTTACATCACCCCCATCATATTAATCTTCCTAACCAGTAATTTCCAAAAATAATCTAATGTTAATTTCAAAATTAATTGAACATTGAAGGAGGAAGACATATCATCCATATGTATATTTAATTTCTTAAATATTTTATTTTCCTTCATAAAATCCAAAAAAATATAGTGTTGCAGTCCCTCTATTTGAGCCACAATGCATAATATGTTTCTATTCATATTCTTTCAATATCCAAAATCTTTCGGCATGTAAATTTTAATTATCAGATAATGTAATGAAAATATCCTCATACCATCTTACATTAATCCTATCCTACCACATTTCTATATCCTCTATGAGATTATATAGATTAAAAACCCCCCAACTTATATTGTTTCACCAATTCTAATTTCCAATTTTCAGGTTTTTCAAATAACTAGATAGATATATCCAAGCATGAATCATTTTTGTTAATACCAGGAGCTCCTAAACATCTATAAAAATTGTGAAAAGTGGTGCTAGTTTCTAGAATACTAAAAGAAATTATAATTCATGTTCTATTTTTTTAATATGACTAGATGCAGTTCATGATCTGAAATGATCTAGATA
This sequence comes from Viscum album, assembly GCA_963277665.1. Lineage (NCBI taxonomy): Eukaryota > Viridiplantae > Streptophyta > Magnoliopsida > Santalales > Viscaceae > Viscum > Viscum album. Next base: position 1,872,386,805 of record OY728123.1, on the reverse strand, counting down.
TATTGGTCCTAGAATCATATGCATTAGAGTCTATACCATGTATATTCAAGATGTATCTATCCAAATGACTCCATATCCTCTCATTACATTTATTGTTTTTATACAATGTGTATATTTTCCATTTTAAACCTAGGTCTACAAGGAAATTTTTTTAATGACGTCATAAAATACTTTCCTTTCTTGATTATTGTAAAGGAAATCACCATGTTTGTATAATACATAAAAAACAACATTTAAATCCACCCTATAAGCCATGGGGAACCACTTTTTTAAAACAATTAAATAAATTTCTAGAGCTTAGATATATTAGTAACATTACAACTCATGTACATGAAATAAAAGAAGACAAAATCTTTACCTATATCCATGATTTTTGTTGATATTTGTTTAGATGAAAAATTAATTAACTCTACTGATATATCCTTCTTCTAGAAAATCTATTTCTTCTTATTTTTAGGACCCACATGAACGTATTCCATAAATATCAATCTCATTGTGAATTGTGCCATTTGATATATATTATTCATGGGTTATAACACTATGATCAAGGATACATGATTTTTTTATTCATTGACTATAAAATCAAGTGTCACCATCATTACCAACCACCACACATTCCAATTGATGACATAAACCATTAAATTTGTATAAAATTGGTAGAATGACCAAATAATGATAATTTCAAAACCATGTTAATGACTGCTTCCTATGATATAGAGAAAATTATACATCCACTATCTATATATAGTGAATCCAATTTTGATTTACCTTTATTCATTCAACTTTTAGATACCAAATTGTTATTGGTTTCTTCATCCTATTCCAACACATGGAATCAATTATTCCCATATTTCTTTGACCTGGATGGTGAAGGCACTCCCCCTAGAAATATATAGACAATAAGATATCTCTCATGTGATTTATACGATGATTATATATCCTAGATCACCCCATTAGAATATTATTATTAATAAAGAACCCCGACCGATCATTCCATTTATGCCAACAGAATCCCTTGAAGCCCAATGAAGTAAACTATAGAAAGTATGTATGAAGGCTAGTGAAATGACGTGATTTTTTAATATAATGAAAAAATATAAATATGAGAATTGTTTTTGATTAGAAGGGACATCTTGAGGTAGAAGAAAAATCTTTCAACATGTCACCAAAAGTGTTATGATTGTGAGAAATATTTTTCGCATTTGAAAATCTTTCTTGATTTTGAATAATATTTATATCTGGCGAGGAGTTGTTTATCTATATTAATAGTTTAAGTGACTTTAACTCATTTTCATATGGAATATATAATAAACCACCTATTTATTTTACATCTAAACATCATTTATTACCTAAAATTACACTTAATAAAATGTATCAAGGAAATTAGGTACATTAAATAACAACATAAAACATGCAATGAAACATATTTATTGAAAAATTATTTAACATGACTAAAACGTTCCTTCATACACAGCACTGCATGGGATATCCTAAGAACATATATAAGAAAGGGGTGTGATATAAATACCCTTATCGGAATAAACCAAGTAAAACATGAAGAATACCATCCATGTTAGACATGTTCTATATCAATGGATCATAAAAGGAACATCAATTATAAAGCATGATATAACATGATATTAATAACATGGGAAATGTTACAATAACTTAAAAGACTAAATCATAATCATAGGTCATGGATAAAGCCACCAAGAAGTCATGGAGGACAAAGAAACATAATGAAATTTGGTAAAAACGTTGTCGCAACATGATGTAATATGTTACTAACCATTACCCCATGCATTAGAGTGCTACATAACTATGGGTGCACAAGTAACATTCATTTCAATATCATTCTTAAGTGTACCACATAGATTAATAGACTCTGATTCATTCATCATCATAATTTATGAAATTATCAAGGAGTGTGGATTTAATAGATGTAAGTTACCAATAAAATAATTATATGTGTATAAAGGTGAATAACCCTAATATAAAATGGGAATGGTATTCATTAAATAGTTATTTCAGAATGAAAAACAATGTTGCCACTTCGACAACATAACAACGTAACATAACGAATCTTAATATGGGTTTATGAGAGAGAAAGGGGTCTGTAATCATTAATACATGAAATAGACATTAAGGGGGACATTTAAATACATGTACCCACATAAGGAATTGGATATATAAGGTGTAACGAAATAAAAAACATGGATAAATAGGGGAAAGGAAAGAACACTTAAATTTTTTTGGCAGAGTAAGGGGTATATATAAGGGTTAATAGGGGGAAAAATTAAAGTTAATGGGGATATAGTCATTTATAAATCAATTTAATAGTATGGAAGATATGTAATAACATATCCCAAAATATGAAAATCTAAATTAAAAGACAAAACATTAAAGGAGTGCTTCATAAAAGTGGAGAGAGAAAGATCTCTTACATGAATGAGTGACTCCAAAGGCTTGGGATAGGCTTCTAGAGAGCATTGATTTGCCTTATGAGGCCTCTAGGAGTGGATGCAAGAGTGTGGACTTTCTCCAATGTGTTCCACAAAGGGAAATGGGGTCTTATATGGGTTTATATATGGAATGAAAGGGATTTCATTATTATTTTGTTTTTGGATTCAGTATAACAAAATATCTAAAATCACAAACCATATCATGTTTTATTAACATGGTTTTGTAAAATAGGAGAAGTATAAAATATTTTATATGTCCATGGGACCAAATTTTAAAAATATTATACTTGGTTATGTGGAGGTCAGTCACAATTTTAATAAAATGATTTTAAAATATTAACATATATTATAAGTCTTGGAGGATTCATAATAGATTTAAAAATTAAATAAAATAAAAATAAATTCATGTTATTTTAAAGTTAAAAGATATATTTGGTCTTGGATCACATATATATTACTTATTATATAACTTTTATGACATTTGTATCTTATAAAATTCAAGGTATATTTATACGGTATTAAATTTTTACCCAAAAATTAAATTGTCATGGAAAATTATGAAAAATTCACTACTAAATAACTTCAAATTTATAATTCAAAAAATAAAATTAATTTTATGAAAATAAATTTATAGGTATTTGAATTTTTAATTTTAAAATATCAACTAACATTTAATGAAAATAACATGTTTTTGGACCATAACATTTTTTAAATCATTATAAAAATTACATTTTCCTCCACAAAAATTATATGATAATTTACATTTCATAAAAATAATTTAATAATAATATTTTATTATAATATTATATATTTTAATAATCGATTAATTCATCAATTTTTAATTAACCAAAGATAATATTTGTGTTTTATTGATTGAAAATAATAATTTATAAAGTAACAAAAATAAGATGAAAATATATTCATTATACTATAAAAAATAATGTAAATATTCCTATATTTAGGGTCTTGATAAATATCAATCTAATACAATTTTATACGCTATTAGAGTAAGGTGTGTGATGGTGGTTCTTTCATGGGGCTGTTAGGTGAACATGGTATCAGATGTTATCTTGATGAGCTTGAAATATTTTCATTAATGGGATCAATCATGCTTAAGTTGTTGGATTTCATCATGTGTATGGTCTAGGGAAAATCCAATAAATGTTCCAACACATAGAAGCTTGGATAAATGGGATTCATAGGGTATGATCATAATGGTTGTAGACATCACTTATTTTGTTGGTGTTAAATGGATATGTTAAATCCATATATTTACACTAGTAATGTGATCACTTTTTAACAATTATATTATAAATGATAAATATATATAATGGTCTTTTAAATGAAATCGAATTTAAAAAAACAAATTCATGTGTTTTCAATAACCATAATTCATTTAATTAAATCAATAAGGGGAATTTTATTCACTATAGTTAGGGTCATTACAATCTTCCCCCCTTATGAAATTTTATCCTTCAAATTTTCATTTACAACACTAAAGTATATTAGGGTAACTCTACTTCATCACTTCCTCAGGTTCCCACATTGCTTATTTAAACTTTTGATTTCTCAAGAACACTTTCAAGAGGGGAATTGTCTTATTTCATAGGAACTTTTCAATATGATATAAGATATTCACCAATTGGTCATAGCAGGAATGGCCATTCTCTAATGGTACCACCTCTAAATAGAGTACAAGTGATGGGTATGATATGTACTGTCTTAATGGGGATAAAGGAATACATCATGTACTTGAGTTAAGTTTGTTAAAAGTTTTAGTCGATATGAAAATTATCTAATGAAACTGAGGATCTCAAAATTGTATATATACTTTGGACTAATCTTCCCTTCATCAAAAATCTCATCACTCTATTCCATGGAGATATAAAGTGGAATACCGTGTCTCCAACATCAAACTCTAGGTCACATAAATTATTTTCAACAAATCTATTTTGTTGACTATGTAAATATTGTATGTGTTGATAAATGCCCTGAAATGTCTCTAAAAATTTCTCATCAATTTTATGATATAGAGGGTTTTCCCCACAAATCAATCCCACCAAGTTGGTGTTCTTAACTTCTTCCCATAAAGGGATTTATTGGTAGACATTTTTAAGCTCGAGTGGAAATGGTTGTTCTATGAGAACTCGACTAGAAGTATATTTTTCTTCCATACTCCCTTAATGTCTATTGAGGATGATCTCAAAATGTTTCCAGGTGTTTGGGAAGATCTCTTAGTTTATCCATCAGTTTTAGGGTTGTAATCCAAATATAAGTTTAGCATTGTTTTTAGATCAACATGGAGAATTTTTGAAAAAGTAGATGTGAATCTTGGATCTCAATCCGACATAATCAATAGATGTACATTTTGAAGAATCACCACATACCTAATTTATATCTATACTTGTTGATCCAGAGATATATCCTCTTGAATTTCAATGAATTTTTATGCCTTTGTAAAATGATCCACAACCACCCAAATATCATTATTTTCCTTGGATGTATTTGGATGTTTGGTGAGGAAGTCTATGGTGTTGTTTTCCCATTTCCATGTTGGCTTGGATAATGGATACATCATCCCCTAAGACATACATTATTCTGAAATCAGTTGCTAATATACCAAGAAATTTTATGTATAATATAGAATCCCTCCTTTTTATTACATAACATTTCATTATATTTTACAAAAGGTAGTTCATTGAAGTCTGGTGACTTGGAAATTAGGAATATAAAACATGAAAACATAAAAAATACTCCTAATCCAATTGTACGGATTCATCATAATATCATCTTAAGAACAATTATTGCATCTAACCTGGATAAATACATCAATGGAAAGGGTGAGCAGAAGGCCTTGTAAGAAAAGAAAGGGATTTAGTTTACAAGAGATATCAATAAGCACTTGATGAAAAACACAAAGACATAAGAAATGTAAGTAGAAGAATAACATAATGAAAATAACATGATCCATAACATGAATATCTGGATATAGAATTTAATTTAGGAATTCATGAATATATCTCTTTGGTTTATCCCCATCGTGTCACTAAAATTAGCAAGGTTATTCACCATGGTATCGTGAAACTTGTCATATCTAGAGATTAAATTCATTACCCAATGAATTAGAGTGATATCAGGGAGCACCCTTAATATGTATCTAATTTCATATAATCCACCTATATAATAATCATACATTTGATAAATAACCCAAAGATAATAAAAGAAATGGGTTTCATTTCCAAATTGTGATGTTTTAAAAGTTCATGAAAATATGATCATTATGTAATTTATATCAAATTGAAAGGGAGTGAGGGTTATATGTATGTAAATTCAAAAATAATATATATTATTATTTTTTATTTATGAACACCCATATAAACTAAATAGGTCCGGTTATTCACATAAATAAAACAAGATAATTTCATGAGAGAAAGAGAGATAAATTTTGAGACGAAATTTCTAGAGCATAACGATTATATAACCAGATTTTAGAAAATAATAAAAAGAGTGAGGAAAAGTGTATACCATAAATAAATGAATCATTTAACAGTATAGTTATAGAATAAAAAGAAATAATATAATGGTGTGTACATTTTAATGACATACCACATGAAAAGGAAACTTGAATGGAAAGAGAAAATGTGATCTCTTTTAAAAAAAATCAGTAGCATCACGGTGTCACATAAAAATTTATAAAATAAATTGATGAGAGAGGATATGGTATATCATCATCTATAAATTAAATGGAGAGTAATAATGATACATAAGAACATACTCTAATATAATAATATGGAAACTAGAAGTCATAACAAAAAGAAAGTCATGACTTAATAGAGGAGGGTGAATGGTTCCCAAACCTTGAAGGGTAACATAGAAAGCATAAAGTTTGGGGCCTTAGCGGGCTTTAGGGAACCTTGGGAGGACTTCATGGGAGGTAAAAACACCAGAGCATAATTGAGGAGGATTTTGGAGTGAATGGAATGATGCAATGGAAAGGTATTTATAGAAAAAGTGAGGGAATATTTAATTAATTTCCAAGGGAAACCCCATCGGTGTTATATTCCCATGATGTTGGCGACTTGGGACACCTCATAGCATATCATAATATTCACAAGTTTACCAGAATAATTACATCATTATTATATCATTAATGATGTCATTAAATACACCAAAACACAAAATTGAATTTTCATTATTTACTGAAAAAAAAACATTTTATAAAAATCACATACATTCTCCCTAACTTAATAGTGATGCTCTGAACTCAGAAAATGAACTCCATTTTATGAAATTAATTTTCTGAATATTTTTAATTTAATTTTTAAAATAAATCATTATTTATTAAGAAAAAAACTCTAAAACTATAACTTGTTTTGTAACACCTTGAAAAAGTAATCAAGGTACAATAAAATTATCATATAACCATAAGACAATAAAGTAACAATTTATGATTAAATTTTATGAAAATAAATTTCCATTTCAAATTATTAAATTAATTCTAAAATTGTAAATAATGTATTTATAATATACAAAAATACCAAAACTTATACTATGATCATTTTTCACTTTCAAGATGTCTAAATTGTATTTATACATTCATGGGTGATGTTTCAATTTTGTTGTCTGATTTACTATTAATACTGTTCATTATTATTCAAAAGTGTATGTTACTATTCATACATTACTATTCACTAAAATTCATGTTGATCTTATTAGACTATAAATTTATTACTGATCACAACTGTAGAAGACAATTTTTTGAAAATCATTTCACATTATTAATTATTTAATATTTACATGAATATTTTAAAATACCATTTTTCCAAAATTCAGCAATAATATTCATCCTATATTTTTGTGGACATTTAAAAATAAATTTTTTTACCATAATAAAAAATACAAATTTTATTTATACTCAGGGATTACAAAAAAGTATCTAAGGCTTCGTTGCATAGAAAATTTTAACCCCTACATTGGACCAAAATCTAAGATGTACTATGGCGATAGAATCTTGGAGCGGCTCAGACAACATTTCCCAAGTGGTGATTTCAATCAGCTTGAAATTATCCCATAAGAAATTTTTCTCAAGCTTCACATATTGATGTTTGACATGGGCTTGGTCCAAAGAAAAGACCAATGATGTTACCTCATTCCCAAGCCCAGACAAATGGGCTTCCTACTACCCAAGTCTACTAGATGAGGCCATCAACTCTTCTTTCTGTATTAATTAACCAATATCACTTGTATTTATTAAAAATAATTTTAATGTTAAGTGGTTAGTTTCAAACAGTCATATTGACCAATGGTCAAATAATTGTAGAAAACTAATGAAATCACTTCATTTATTAAAGGATATAGTTATGTGGAGTATAAAATGAAATAATACACAAATTTAGGAATAAAATAATATTCAAAAGTTTGGGTATTTACATTCTTCCACCTTATGAAATTTCATCTTTGAAATTTTAACTTGTACCCTCTAAAGAGAAAAATTGTGGGTAGTTCTACCTCATAGACTCATCTGGTTCCCACGTGGATTCTTCACATTTGTGTTTCTTCAAAACACCTTAACAATGTGGGTAGTCTTGTTTCATAGAACCTTGTTTCCACAAATCCAATATCTCAACTCGCTGCTCCTTATAAGAGAGGTCATGTTACAGTTGTACCATATATGGATTTAGTACATGTGAAGATCCAGGTATATACTTTCTCAAGATGGATACGTGGAAGACATCATGAACTTGTTCTATATTTGGAGGGATGTCAATCCGATAGGCCACCAATATTACGTAATCCAGGATTTCATAGAGGCAAATTTTCCTAGGGATGTGCTTCCCATTCTTCCAAAACCTCATGACTCTCTTCCAAGGTGAAATTTGAAGAAATAAATTGTCACCAACATCAAATTCCAAGTCCCTTCAATGGTTTTCAGCAAAGCCCTTTTAATGATTCTGAGAAGACTTAATGTGTTGCTAGATAGAATGGAAATTTTTGGTCATCTCTTTCACAAGATTAAGCCCTAGAAGCTTTCTCTCACCAGCTTCATGCCAAAAAGTATGATTTCTACATTTCTTACTATATATTGCTTTCTAGGGTGACATTTGAATGCTCGTGTGGAAGTTGTTATTGTAAATGAACTCAAATAAATGTAGATATTGATCCCATACCCATTTAAATTCCATTGATCTTGTTTTCAGCATGTCATCCAGTGTTTGAATAGTCCTTTTAGATTTGACATTAGTTTGGGGGTAATTGATCATACTGAAATTTAATTCGGTTCTCAGAGCACATTGATGAATTCTCCAGAATTTAGATGTGAACCTTAGATCACGATCAGATATGATAGAAAGTGGACCTCTATGCAGCCTTACCACTTCCATTACATAAATCCCAGCATGTTGATAAAGAGAGATCTTTCTAACTAGAGATAAAAAATTTTGTATTGGTAAAACGATTGACAATAACCCATATTTAATTGTTTTCTTTGGAAGTTCTCGAGAGACCAGTGACAAAGTCCACTGTAATATTGTCCCACTTCTGTGCTAGTATGGGTAGTGGTTGAAAAACCCCTTTAGAAAGTTCCCTCTTTTCCATCACTTTCTGACATACTAGGGACCTTGAAGTGTAGTTAGCAATATCCCTTTTCATATTATCCCACCAAAAATGATCAGAAGGTCTCTCAACATTTTCGTGCATCCTGTATGTATAGAGAAGGTAGAATTCTGAGCTTCATACATAAGCTCCTTCTCTATTTCTGGAATAGATGGAACACATAGTCTTGTAATAAAATTTAGTACACCTTCTTGATCAATATTGAACTCAGAAAACATCCCATCATTCGCAAACTCACACTTATTCTGTAACAAAGGATCTTGTTTCTGAGCTTTATTCATTATCACTTGTAATGAAGGTTGAGAAATCATTTTTATTAGGGTTGATGATATACCTTCCCTTGTAATTACCATATCTATAATTACTAGGTAATTGATCAAAGGATCTCTTTGAATCATCATCATGGAAAGAACAACTAGGTCTTTCCGTATTAAATCATCAGCGATTTTGTTTGCTCTTCTGGTATGAAAATGAATTGAAAAATCATAGTCTTTGAGATGTCCCAAAAATCTCCAGTACCTAATGTTCAATTAATTTTCTATGAAAATATACTTCAACCATTGATGGTCTATGTATATATCACATTTCATCCCATAAAGTTAGTGCCTCTATGTCTTCAGAGAAAAAAAAACCACAATAATCTGCAGATCATGCGTAGGATAGTTCTTGTCATGAGTCTTAAACCGTCGAGATGAATAAGCAGTGACTTTTTCAATTTTCATGAGGATTCACCCAATCCCTTTCTGATATTCATCACTAAAAATAATTAATCAATCTCCACTTGAGGGAAGAGTTACCATGAGTGAATTAACCGACCTCTTGTTCATCTCTTGGAAACATTCCTCACACTCCTTTTTCCAGATGAACATGGCCCCTTTTTGAGTTATCATGGTTAAATTATTAGAAAGAGAAGAATTTTTTTTCACAAACCTCCTATAATATCCCAAAAATCCACGGAAACTAAAAATCTCAGTTATTGTTGTAGGCTGAGGCCACTCTTCTACAAATTTTGTCTTTGTAGGGTCAACTATGATTCCTTCATTGGTAATAATGCGACCCAAGAATGCAACTTGTTGTAACCAGAATTCATATTTTCTGAAAATTTCAAAAACCCTATCCTTCCATAGATTATTCAAAATAACCATTAGATGATCCTCATTCTCATCAAAATTGTTAGTATATATCATAATATCATAAATAAAGGATACCAAAAGTTTTTAAGGTAGTCCTTAAAGACTATATTCATCAACTCAATAAAAATAGCAGGTGAATTAGTCAGTCTGAAGAGAATAACAAAAAATCATAATTCCCAAATCTTATTCAGAAGGAACATTTTGGAATATCCTCTTTATTCACCCTCAATTGATGATTACCAGAATGTAGATCAATCTTAGAGGAGAATTAAGCCCCACAATGTTGGTCAAATAAGTCATCAATTCTTGGAGATGGTATTTTTTATTCACTATGATCCATTTAAGATCTCTATAATCAATGCATAGTCGCATCAATCCATCCATCTTCTTCACAAAGAGAACTGGTGCTCCCAAAGGAGAAACAATCTGTCAGATAAACCCCTTCTCCAAAGATATTGGAGTTATTTATTTAATTTATCTAGATTCACATTTTCAATCCTATAAGGGGTCTTTGATATCGAATGAGATCTGGGTATGAGTTCAATAGAGAACTCTACCTCTCTTTCAGGGGGAGGTCAGCGTAACTCATAAGGAAATACATCAATATATTCATGGAAGATGGGGACATTTTCAATCCATAAACTCTCATTTCATTCTTCTTATTCACAAATAAACTCTAGAAAGAAGAATATAGTAGGTTCTTCTATACAATGATCAGGTTGAGATATCTCTACATGGAAGATAACAGTAGGTTTTCCATTCAGGACTTCTGATATTTCCATGCTTTTGTATTTGATCTTATCATTATACTTTGAGAGACAGTCTATCCCTAGTATAATGTTGAATTCTAGCATGGGAATGACTACTAGATTTGCGCAAGATTGTTCTCACTAAATAAAGACTAGAGTATCTAAACACTGAAGATTCTTGGATAATCCCACCATTAGTCTTGATTGATAACTATAATATTAGAAAATTGAGGGTTGATTCTAAATTCATTGGAAACATGGATGAAATAAAGGAATTCATAGAACCAAAATCAAACAATATACTTGCTAGATTTGAGAGAAAAATAAGAGTACCTGCCACCACATAATTTGGCCCTTCAACATCATTCATAGTGATTGAAAAAGTAAAAACTTGTTCCCTTGGCTGATTTTGAGGTTGATGGTGATTCCACTTCATCACCTTCATATTTGGACAATGATTGGTAAAGTTCCCAAGTTGTCCAACCTTTTAGCATTGCACACCAGGTAGGGAATACACCATCTTTCCATTTTGATTAGTGTTGGGATGTTGTGGTTTCACTTCACTATGACAATTCCGTAAAATATGGCCATCTATACCACAATTGTAGCACTTCCTGCTTCTGAGCAGGTAGTTTCCTGAATGCTTCTTCCAAAATTTATTATACGTGGGACGATGAATATTCTTTCCTCCTCTTACCTGATCGAAGATCCTCCCATGACTTGGCTCCATTGATCTCTTCTTATCATTGGATTTATGAGACCACTACATCTCTCCAAACTCTAATTCGACTTTCATCGCACTTCGCATGAACTCCTCATAGATATCATAGTTTTAGTTGGCTAGATTCTTCCATATATGAGGTCTAAGTCCACCCAAGAATATATCAACCTTACCATTTGGATCCATGAAAAAGATAGAGGTGTAAGGTTAAAGCCCTGTGATTTTCATCTTGTAGCTTCCCTCAGATTCATTCTCCTTCTACTTCAGCTTGAGAAACTCCTTCTCCATTCTTGTTCTCATCGATTAAGGGAAACACTTTTTGAGGAAGATCACTCTGAACTCTTCCCACTCCATAGCTTCAACCTCCAATCTTGGACTTGTCTTTTTTTATCTTTTCCCACCACTGATCAGATTCTCCCTCTAATTGGTAAACATCCAGCATGAACTTCTATCACACCGCGGCTCTAGAATACCCAGAGTTGGTGACTTAAAACATGATGTGTAATTTTTTTAAAAACATGCATTGATATTTTACACACCATTCCCCATATAGAGTATCATTACGGTTCACGTTCTGGAAAACGATCCAATTCTGTTGCACATGTATCATAACATAACATTTTTTCTAAGACTTAAAAGAGCACATTAAATGGATTACATAAAAGATTACAATGCAACAAGTTCCAAATACAAGAATCCTCATACATAAATAATATTTAGAGACACTCTAAAATTAATAGGAATGACACCTAAAAATGTTATTACAGAATTTTCATTATCATTGAAGCGCATAAAATAAAAACTTCAATTTATTTCATTACTAACTGTAATCCATAACTAGCTAATGAATTCTCTTAGTGAGGAATAAACATAATTCCATTAGCATTTACTTCTTCTCATACTTATAAGTACAAGCTCATCGCAATGAATATTATACTAGTCGAATATCCACTTGGTTAATTAATTATCATTAACATAATGAGGGAATGTATAAAGAGGGAAAATATAACCATAATGTCAAGGCCTCGTGCCAAGACCACAAATAATCATTTTGTGAAGGCCTTGTATGAAGATCATAGTTTGTCTCATGAGACCTACCGACACACCGAGGGGATGTAGCGGGCCCCACCAGACAATTACTATGTGAATACATTCCACAAATGCAAAGTATGGTCTTATGTTCAAAATGTCCAATACCACTATGAACATTCAAATTCTCATTTCATATTATTCAATGTGTTCCATACCACCTTGAATAATTTAATTCATAATTCCATAAAATATCATAAGAGTTATAATTACATTCTTTTGCTTTTACTTAGATATAAATACTGTCAACTACAAGGATTTAAATTATAAGTTTGGTAAGAAGATTATAGCATATGTGATAAAAAATAATTCATGAAAAAATACAAGTTCTGTGACATAAAATGATAACCCTAAATGCTAAAATCATATTAATAAAATACATATTGGAATTGCATCTTGGATTTAGTGCTTAATTAATTAAAAGATAAACCAAATATTTCTTATCAGGTATTAAACACATAGATTCCCAAACAGTCATTACTCATATTCTTATGTTTAACATATCACAAGGGTACACATAATGTTAAACAAGAAAAGTATGAAATTCAACCATAAATAATACCATTTAATATATGTAAGAAAATAAGTGGTTCCTATATTTTAATATAAGAGTATCAAATCCCAAATATTATACTCAAGAAATCTCAAAAATTACTAAATGCATCAAAAGTATAATATTTGGAATATCCAAAATTAGGGGTTAGTGTTGTGTAAATCTGTTTAGACACAAGCGTGTGTATAAAAAGTATTATTTTTAAACAAAAACCAAACATATATCATAAACAACATGTTTTATTCTTTATTAGCAGTCCTTAGAAAATTCTAAATAAAATTGAGGATCAAATTTTATATGTATACACATACATTCACACATCAAAATATACATTATGTATCAATGGGTTTAAAAAAAATCAAATGTCACCCATATGAATTTAATATATTAGGCATGTTAATTAACAAGAGTTCCTATGTTGTAAATCACAATATAAAATTTAAAGGATTATTTTTTAAACAAATTTATATATAGGTTTATGTAATCATCGATATACATATACATCTTATATTTATAACTAAGTGTACCGAAAGGTCTTACACCAAAATTAATAGACTCTATCTTGTTTATCAAAAACATCAATCAATCACTGATGTTCTATGTCAAAAACTGGTCCATATGGTGAGTTATGTAAACTATATAATTATATATGACTATGAATACTATATATATATATTAATGTTTTTTACAAAATATAATTCCATATGTTTTAAAACACTATTTAATATTTTAAAGTCAATGTTTAGAAGTCTTAAAATCGGGTACAAAAGAGGTTTATCCAAAATAGTATGATCATATATATTTATATATAACTGAATATAAAAAGTATAAAAACAATTTTTTCCCAAATAATACAAGGTTTATTGAACCCATAACTGTTTTGAGGAGGAGGGGTGGTCTAAAGAGACACCCTGGAGGCTTGAAGAGGAGGAATCAACCAAGAGGTTTTGTAATGTAACGAGTTATATATAAACTATATATTACATAAATTATATAAAATAGTTTTAATGACAAACTCATGGAATCCAAGACCTTCTTGGTTTATAAAATGACTGAGGGTGTCAGTATTTGTGGAAAATGGGTGAAAGAGGGCCTCAAATAGTGATGGGAGGAGTCACAGGTGTGGAAGGATGAAAATGAATGGTAGGATGATTCTAGTATATCACACACAAGAGGAAGAAGAAGGAACTGTTCGAGGAGAAACCCAAAAAAATAACGGAAAGCTGGGATTAAATCTCAACCTGATCCAATAGTTGAGGTGCGATGTGGAGATTTAAAATGGACGAACATATTAGATTATATCGTGTGAGATCTGATGGATCAGGGAGATGTGATGATTTAAAATAACTTGGACGGTCATTATTATATCCCAATAGATCGAATGGTGCACAAAAACGTGGAGATATACCTCGGCCACTAAGATTCGTGGACCAGACTGAAATGGAAGACCCCGCTCATGGGTGACGTGATCTAATAGCATATATCTGATCTCAGTGGATTTTCTCCATCCCACATCGATACATGGAGAGCCTTGAAAATCCTTTAAAATCCCAAGGCTCCCAACCAGGGCTCAGATTACTCCCTCCCTCTCCCGATACTGCCACATACTTGGTTCTGTGGGCGCACTCTGCACCCACCCCTGCCTATGTGACGCCCCGCATAGTGGAACACTACATGGATTCTCTGTGCATGCTTTAGGTGTGAACACACACCCACTAGCTGACCCATGCTGAGGATGGAGGATAGGCTCGGCTGCCTAGCGCATGGCGCTTAATTTGGCCCGGCTAGAGATCAGGCCCTTGTGGGATATATTTTTTTTTATAAAACCCAACTCTCAAAATTTACTATAAAAATAGAAGAAAAATATTATCATATTAACTATATAAAAATATCATTAATTTTAAAAAACATTATTTTTATTTTAATCTTTGAGAGATCAGAGTACACAAATCAAATTATAGTATAAATTTTAATTAATAAACATATTCATAATCATGTTTACAAATTCAAAAACCTAATGCACAAATCATTCAGTATTTTATTTAAAAAACTAGAGTTGTATTTTCAAATCCATTTTAAAACATAATACATTTATCCTTTCAAATGGTAAAGAATATGTTCAGTTACAAATAGGTTTAAAAGATATTTCATTAATGTATACTTAGAATACTCAAAATATCGATATTTCTAAATACTTTTAAATAGAATAACTAGAATTCCCAACGACTATAATTATAGCTGTTAGAGATTCATCAGTCACTTTAAGGGGTAATGATTGAATTAAGGCCTTATATAAACATGTAATAGGGTGATCCATTTTCAAAAAGTCTTGGCGATGATGGTGAACATCATTTCATTGATTCTCACTGCGGCTGCAGTAGGCTCTAGCCATACTGATGTTTATTGTGATGGATCTGAAATACCATTACTATCTTCTTGGGGGTTTTTTTGTCTTGGGTGGTCTCAATGTAATTCTAATAGGTCTTTTAATAGGAATTTGTGGGTAGCATGGTTCTCATTTGATCTTTCTATAATGTAAACACTCTGGTGTTTAATTAAAAAAAATTCCTTGTGATAATTTTGTATGTTTTGATCAGATAACATGAAAATTAAATAGAATAAATCAACAATATTATTATTACATGATACAATGGTTTGGGGCGTCACACCATCTATTTTTTTGAAAAGAAGAGAACAAAAACAATCTTCCCGATAGTGCTAATCCACTGTTCAGAAATCAATGGGTCGGTCGATCCACTGAAGGTTGGTGGTCGTTGATGCATAAATGACACAACAGAATGTTTTAATCTTTACGGTGAGATTGGTCTCTCAACTTGATTCAAGTTATTTCCCATAACTTGAGTTAGTTAATTAATCATTCTCCAGAACGATTATATTCCGGCTTCCATCAGAGTGTCACCAGCACGTGGTTCATTGCAGTCACCAAATGCATGGTTCCACCTATTTCTTACCATTTTCAAAAATAATAACACCTTAGTGAGAAACTTATTTCATTTATGAATCTTTTAACTATAAATGATTTTATGTCTTAAAAAATCAATCTTAAACAATTACATTTCTCTATTAGTCCTTCATGATGATTTATAAAAAGCTAATGATTAACCAAACATATCCCTCGAGAGTGTCAAAATAAGAGTGAAAAAAGGAACATTGTTGTGTACCAAGATACCCCGAGACAAGATCAAAACTCATTGTTGGAGTTTTCACTCCTAGGTACATTTATTCCAGAGCCACATCAACTTGTTCGTATCCAGACATGGATTTATTTTTCAGAAATCACATACATAATATTTCACCAAAATACCGGGAAGTTTTCTTATATTTAAATTTTTTATAGGGTTCTTCCAATAGTTTTCATATCCAAATTTCTATAAATAACTAAATAATACTTTGATACCAACTATGGAATCCCTCATTTTTATTACATAACTTTTCATTACATTTTAAAAATGGAGGTTCATTAAATTCTACTATCTTGGAAATCAAGTACATAAAAAAAGTAAGCATTAAAAATTATTCTAATCCACTTGTATGAATTAATCATAAGTTCTTATTATGTAAAATTATTACATATCATAACAAAGAGACATACATAAATGGAAAGGATGAGCAGAAGGAACGATAAAGAAAGCAAGGGATTCAGTTTACTTGTGATATCAATAAGAAATTGATGAAAAACCTAAATACATGAGAAATGGAAGTAGAAGCATAACATAATTGAAATAACATTAACCATAACATGAATATATTTCTAGAACTTTTAATTTATACATTCATGAACATATCACCAAGGTTCATCCCCAATGTTTTCGAAAAATCACTGAAGTTATTCACCAAGGTATCATGAAACTTTTCATCTCTAGAGAATAAATTGTTTACCCAATGAACTGGATTGCTATCTGGCCACACACATAACATGTCGTTACATTCATGTTAGACTCATAGATAATAATCAAAAATTTCATAAATAACTCAAAAAGAGAATAAAATAAATGGGTTTCATTTCAAAATCATGACATTTTAAAAGTGCTTGAAAATAATATCATTAGGTCATTTATAACCCATTGAAAGGGAGTGAGGGTTATATGTATGTCAATTACCAAATCTAATATATCATTTTTTTGTATTTATGAACACACATATATACCAAATAGTTCTCGATATTCAAATAAATTAAACAATAGAATTTTATTAGATAAAGGGAGTGAAATTTTGAGACGAAATTTCTACCGCATAACGACCATATAACATAGTTATAGAAAATAATAAAAAGAGAGGGGAAAAGGGTCTACCATAAATAAATGAATCATTTTTCAATATATGTACAGAATAAAATTAAATAATATCATGGTGTGGATATTTTAATTACATACCACATGAAAAGGGAACTTGAAAGGAAAGAGAAAATGAAATTGCTTTTATGAAAATTCGGCAGCCTAACAGCGTCACTTAAAAATTCATAAAGTCAATTGATGATAGTAGAGAGGGTATATCATCATTTGGAAATGAAATGTACAGTAATAAAGATATATAGGAATATACCCCAATATAATAAGATGGAAACTAGATGAAAAAACATAAAGGAAGACTTGACTTAAAAGAGGAGGGTGAAAGGTTACCTTACTTTGAAGAGTAACTTTGAAAGATTGAAGGTTGGGACCTTGGGGGGCTTGAGGGTACCTTGGGAGGAATTCTTGGGAGGTAAAAAAGACCAGATCTTCATTGAAGAGGATTTTTGAATGAATGGAATGAGTGAATGGGTTGGTATTTATTGAAAAAGTGAGGGTATATTTTATTAATTCCCAAGGGACACCACATAAGTGGTATTTGAAAAACCAAGGGCTTTCCCATGGTATTTTCCCATGGTATTGGCCATATAGGACACATCATAGCATATATTAACACTCAAAAGTTTACTAGAAGGATTACGTCATTATTACATAATTAATTATGTCATTAAACATACAAAAACTCAAATATGTATTTTCACTATTCACTGAAAAATACATCTACTAAATATACTAATCTTGGGTGTATCCTTGCTTATGTGTCACCTCCTTAATACACCACATCACTGAAATCATGTTTCCAATTTCCAGTACACCCTCCACTATCAACTCGCACCTGTGTATTTCCACTCCATTTTTGTCTCCAACATATGCATGACCCCATCCCACCTTTGCGATTAGGGTTACCACGACTCTCCTCGACTCCCCTATCCAACTCTCCTCTGAGACTCCCCTCTCCCACTCCCCTGAACAACTCTCCTCTCCACCCACGACTCCACCTCTATAGGGTCCACATATTCCCCTCCATCATCATATCATCCACTCCACCCAGGTTTCCCACATAAAACCACATTTTATACCTCCTATTGGCCCGCCTCCACCTCTAACACCTCCGTATCCGACTGCTCCACCGACTTAGCCTCCACCTTCTCCACCTACATCACCTTTAGAACCTCTACCTCCTCTCATTCTACAGTAGCAACCATGACTCCAAGTGGATCTTAATATTCATAATGATGCTACTCTTGGCATCGATAAAGGGTTATATGAAAATAGTGGGTGTCAACGTCCCTCAATCGAAATGCGAGGATCTATGTATCAGCTAACAACCTGACTAAGTAACCCGTTTCTCAGATCACTCTACCTCCTCAACTCCCCTCAACATTTTCATTGGATTTCATCTTATTTCATTGTTTTAGATTGGATATCATCATCAACACTCAGGTATTCTCACTTCATCATTTCTATTTTGTTTAAAAATGAAGCTATGGAGAGATAAGTCCTTGTTGTCGATTCAGGTTTGTCTCAATCCCAAAAAACATCACTTATCAACATGTATCAGTTAATATTTTTTATTTAAAACTTTATGCTACTGGAATTTTGTGTGAGGATTGTTATATTGCAATGTGAAACCAAACCAAACCAATGAATTTAATCAGGCTCTGCAAAATGATGCTTCCGATATCCAAAATGTTCAATTCCGTACTACTGTAGTAGTTGTTCATCCTTTTAATAAGTTCTATTGGTGTATGTTTTCACGTTTTAGTTAATTTTCCCTCCATGATATCATGGATACGTTGCCACTTCCTTATTTTAAGAAACAACTGACCTTTTTTGTTTCATGGAGGGAATAAAAAATTATTAGCTGATGCTATGGGGAATGTAATTATTTTGTGGGAGAAAATTTTGAAGGTGTACCAAAACTACTACCTTGGGGGATTAATGAAGTTAGGTGTCATTGGGGAGGTGAAGATTATTCTTTTTTGATTGATTCTATTTATAGAGCCATCCTCTGTCCCTTTGCATTATGAAAGGTAATATTTTACATGGTAGCTCACTAGAAAAATGCATCACATCTGAATAAGTGTTGGTCATTAAAAAAACTATTCTATATTTTTATTATCTTATCTATGGTTTTTCAGTATACCTGCCTAGATTATTTTTTGAAAACCTAGGGTTTTACCTACACTCACCCTGTTGTCACCCAACAACAAGAACACTATCCATATGTATTTTATTTTCCTTAAAAAATCTATATACCTTTAAAAGTCAATGATTGTTGTCTTGGATTTGTGTTAACTAAATATGGGTTGGTTGTTAATGAAAGGGTCATTTA
Source organism: Viscum album (assembly GCA_963277665.1). Taxonomy (NCBI): domain Eukaryota; kingdom Viridiplantae; phylum Streptophyta; class Magnoliopsida; order Santalales; family Viscaceae; genus Viscum; species Viscum album. Next base: position 1,872,366,841 of record OY728123.1, on the reverse strand, counting down.
TGGGTTAAAAATGAGACACTCATGAGGTGTTGTCTTCATAAAAATGATGACTATAGTAGAAATAAATAATGATTTTTGTGCTCTTCATAACCAGGTGATATGATTGTCTATTTTTTAATTTCAGGTGGCATGAAGAACACATTGAAATTCTCTGTTCGGTGAGATATTATTATAATTGGAAACTTTTTGTAGGATTTAGGTGGCAAGACTACAAGAGTGAACATTTAATAGGAGTGTCTAGAGCATGCTACCTTCTTTTGACAACAATTCTTATCCAGTTTGATCCTTTTTAAATCTCCCATGGTATGTATAAGAAATAATCCTTACACCATTGATGGAATGTCACATATGTTATGTCATATTTTTTTGATGAACAAGGTACATGTTGAACCTATTGATGAATATGGTTAGCGAGAAAAATAATGTTTTTCATATTTTTTTATAAATTTACACTCTTTAACTATTTTTTAATTTTTTAAGTTTATCATTCATTTAGAGCCGTAAATGAAATGGTTTAATCCCCTGATCATAACCCTATATCTCAGTTCCCCCTCTTCTCACATTTCTCTTTTGATACATGATAATCGATAAAAAAAATAACACAGTGATATGAGGCTCCTACTGACCATTTTTTTACATCATAAATGTTTCAAAAAGGTAAAAAGATAGGAATATGGCCATGTAATGATATTCTTGAATTGTAAGTAGTGATTTCAAAATGATTGAGTTATATACTACTCTGTATAAATAAAGCTAAATGTTTGAATTCATTTTTATTGAATTTCCTCACTTCCAAGTCCCAAATAGGAAAAAATATGTGCATTTTAAATTGATGTATTTTTATCACACATCATAATTAAAATATATTTTCAATTTCTTGGTTTTTTTTTGTTTACATATTTAAAGACAAGGAATGCCTTTATAGCAGATAAAATCAATGAAGTGAGTTATGTTGATGTCAATGCCAAAAAATATGTCTTTAATAGTTTGATAATTAATCCTAATGTCAGGTATGAGGGGATGTGCTTAACCTAAAAGGTACTTGATATATTTCATGCTACTAGCAAGGTTAATTCCAACATTGTATAAATAGTTGTTTTTTGATTTATTATAGTCCAAGAACAATCTATAGGATAAAGAAACATTACTCCATTTAATTCAGAAACTTCGAGAAGTCATTACAGTCATTGATCTCTAGGAAGCATACCCAACTATGATGGAAGATTTGATGTTTTTTTTATTCCTATTATCTATTGGTTTTATCATTTTTAATTCATTTGTAACTTATTTTTTAGTGATGGACTAAGATATTTTTTTCCTTTGAAATTGAAATCAATAGAAGAATGTAAAACAAATTATGAATCATTCACTTATTTTAAGGGTTCAAGGAAAGTGATTCCTATATAAAATTTTCATTTGGTTCTTATATTCATGTATTAACTTTCTTATGTAGTGTTTATAAAATTAATTAAAATGATTGGTTCCTATATTAATGTTTTACCTTTCTTAAGCATTGTTTATAAAATTCAAATGAAATTCCTTGGAGGGGTTGGTATGTTTATTACCTTTTCATTTTATTTAGACAACTCTTACAGTGTATGGTTTTCAAAACATTTTTATTTTAAAAAAAATTAATTAGAAAAAATGTTAGTATTGTTTATATAGAATCTATATGAAGACAAGAGGTTGTAATTTGGGTTTATGTGATGTGTTTTTATCAGGTTAACTAACTTGATATGTCATTTAAGATCTTAACCTAATCCATTTAAATAAATGGTTTGACCTGATCAAACTCAATAACCTAACAAAATCCAATTATCTTGTCTATATTTACTAAATTTGGCTTTATCCACTGAACTGTCACATTACGATTTTTTCACATCATGAAAAGCCTCTAATTATACCTCCAAACCCAAACTAAACTCGTGGTATGCCGCCCAAATCGTGATTTATGTCTGGGTAAGATAAGTTATTGCTCCACTCCCCGACTCCCCTATGCTGCACCCATTCCCAACTCTCCTCTCCAGTCCCTGTGCTGCCTCTGCGTGCTTCGTCATCGACTCCTCTATTGGCTACTCCTCTTACTTTGGCTCCTCTATAATCGGAAACTATGCCATCAACTCTTCCACATCTAGTCATCCTCTCTTGATGTTTTCTGTAGATGTTCACATATGTTCTATTCAAAATAGTTCACATGTGTTTTGTTCAATTTATATTAGATTCCAATATATAGAACAATTTATTTTGACCATCATAGGAATTGATTGGATTTCTTTGACTCTTTCTATTACATTTTATGAAATAACAGAATCCACAATTATGTAATTTTTTTTACTATTGTGTAATAGGAAAATGAAAGCATTGGGTGTTTAGGAGTCAGCTTCAACAAAAAAAAAATGATTTGTTACAACAATTACTAATTTTTCATGCACTATGGTATTATGATCTATAACTTCATTGCCTTATATTTTCATTAAAACATTGGAGGATACATTAATAAAATTTTCATGCTACATTTACATTAACCGTATCATTACAAAAGATGCATTTCTTATTCTCAGTTCAAATCGGAAAACATCATATTCTTGATAACTATTGTACATGTTCCTAGAGATAATAACCACTATTTTTTTACAACTATTTCAATATTTTGAAACTATTGTGTAGTCTTTATCTCATGAATTTTTTTTGTTTCATATTATTATCCACTTCTAAAATTTAGTCTTTTTTCTGTCCAGGTATCCAATGGATCACTTTTGGGATTGGCATAAAATAGGTGAATGAAATTTCATAAGTTATCCTTGTTATGGGTATATTAAAGTAAAATGTATCTATAACCATCCCCCATCAACTTCAAGAAAACCAAAACGTCTGAACCCTTTTAATTTTTTATCCTTTAACGAAGATTACAATTCCTTATAATTGGATCCCATTTTGTAAGAGAAGACTGACTAAACCAACCAGATTCATTATAGAATGCAACCTTAGATCCCCACACCAACCTCCACAGTCCCAACAACATGAGAGCTGGATAAGTCCAATAATTATCTCTCCATATCTATTTTTCTATTTCAGTTCATATAACAACTTGCATATGAGTTTAGAGAATAATCCAATCAGGTAATTACTCAACGTCATTCTATGTTATGTATTTCGATATGAATTACATGATTAAATTGATTTGACTATCTAACATCCAGACCAATGAAACAAAAAATATCCAAATTTTTGAATATTTTTCAACATTCAACGTAACATATAACACATCTCCTTTAATATTTTTATTTTTCTTCAACATGTTTAATTTTTTTTACTACTGTATACAAAAAAAATAATATACCCCCATACTAATAGTTGTAGGGATCCACAACACTATCAACCCTACATCCAAAATGTGGGATTCACTACAGAAATGAATCAAACAACTAGTATCAGCCTTTTACTAACAAGGATTTTCATTCTCTTACTAAGCAGGATATGGATGACAGTATCTCTTTGAAGAACACAACCAAAAAATAGTTAAAATAATATTCTATTTGAGAAAAACACATTCTTATTTTCTGAAATAAATCATTTTTTGTACACATTGTGTTATGTTAACTTTCTTCCAAAGTATATCTTTTCTGGATTGGTAGTACAATTATTTCCTAATTTATCATACATACTGTTTTAAAATATTTCTTATTCATAACTGTATCCATATTGCATATGAAAAATTTTACCTAAAAGAACCATATTTCACACAAATCTCATTCAATGATTTTACCTTTTATGGGTATTTCGCAAATGATTTTTTGTTTGTTCCCTAACTGTACAATGATTGGGATCTGGCCTATTCACAATGATCTACACATATGGCATACCAAAAATATCGTGTAAAAAATCAATATTTTAATAAAATTTCGTTCAAAGATTCAAAATATCTGGATTTTCTTCCTGGCTTATTTCTCTTTGTACTCAAATATGACTCTTAGGGACATCTGGTCTAACCTCATTGTTTGTCATAGATGGTATAACACATACTTCATATAAAACAACCATAATTAACATAAATCATTTTCATTTTCTGACCTAATGCAATTTTTTATGAAGGTAGGAGGGCCCCATATTCCACTCAATAAAGGGAGAGGAGATGGAAGGAAAGAAGATAAGATATGGTGGATCAATCAGCTAGGAGGTCCCCATACTTCACTCAAAATAGGGATAAGAGATGGAAGGATGATCAGAGCAGAAGTGGTGGAACAATTCCTTCTATACCATAATCAGAGCAACTTTGTTGTTCAAAAGATGTTCAGATGCAAAGTCATCGAGGCCCCTAGAGTCATCAAATTTTTATGTAATATTACATCCCATAATCTTCATCCTTATCAAACCATGGAAAAAGTTTCATTTGGTTTGATATGTTGCAACTCGTGATGCTGCATTGTCCTTTTTTAAATGTTGTGGATTTAATTGGGGAAGGGGATCACTATGTGGGGAGGAATTTAATGATTGTTCATGTTGGGTTTTCTGAGTTATATCATTTTCTATATCTTTTTCCCCTTGAATGACCATGAACGTTGTATCATTGATTAAGAGAGTTCCTTTAAATATTCAATATTAATGCGTGGTTTCTTTCATGCATTCAATGTGATAGGGTTTAAAATAACTGGATATTGGTGATATACAGAGCATCATGTAACAGAGAAGCATATGGGGGTTTCTTAATTATTGGATAATTTTCTTTTCTATTAGTTATTAGAGTCTTTCAACACTTGTGATACATGTGTTTGAAAATAGGTTCATGTACTATGTGATACTTTTTAATATGACCAGCGGTTCTTTTTGAGATCATTGGAATATGTATTTTATGAATCGTTTTTTTCAAGTAATTTAGTGGTGTCTATTTTTTCAACCCCCATTTCATTTTTATGCACCAATACATAGGTATTAAGAAATATTCGACATTACCATTTGATAGTATCTTTTACAAATATCATTCTATTATTAAAAAAAAACCATTAATTCAATATGACATGCATATTCACGGGTGAGTACTAGTTTTATAAAAATCTGATAAATTCACTCGAACCAAATATCGATTATCTCAATTCAGAAATGAACTCCATTTTATGAAAATATTTTTCTAAATATTTTTAATTTATTTTTTATATAAAATAATTATTTATTCAAATAAACAACTCTAAAACTATTACTTGTTTTTTAACCACATGAAAACATATTCAAGGTCCTATAAAATTATCGTATAACTTTAAGATAAAAAATTATCAATTTATGATTACATTTTATGAAAATAAATTTCCATTTTATATTATTAAATTAATTATAAAATTCTAAATAAATTATTTATGACATACAAAAATACCATAACTTATACTATGATCATTTTTTCACTTTTAAGATGTCTAAATTGTACTTATACATTCAAGGGTGAAGTTTCTATATTTTTTGGCTAATTTAAAATTCATTAATATTAATAAGTGTATGTGACTATTCATACATTATGATTCCCTAAAATCATTTTGATCTTATTAGACTCAAAATTTATTATTGAACACAATTGTAGAAGACCATTTTTTGAAAATCATTTTTTATAAATAATTATTTATTATTTACAAGAATATTTTAAAATACCCTTTCTCCAAAACAAATTATCATTAATATTCATCCTATATTTATGCAGGAATTTGAAAATCACAAATTTTACTACAATAAAAATAAAAATTTTATTTATACAAAGGGATTACAAAAAGTATCTATGAACTTGTTACAAACCCCTTATAACCCCTGTATAAGACCTAATTGTATGATATGCTATGATGATAGAATCTTGGGGTGGCTCGGAAAAAATTTCCCAAGTGGTGATTTCAATCATATTGAACTTCTCCCTTATGAAATTTTATTCAAGCTTAACATGTTGAAGTTTGGATTGGGATTGGTCCAGGGAAATGCCCAGTGATGCTACCTCCTTCCCTAGCTTCGACAGATGGGCTTCGTACGACCCAAGTCTACTAGATGGGGCCATCGACTCTTCTTTCTATATTAATTAACCAATATAACTTGTATTTATAAACAATAATCGTACCATTAAGAGTTTAGTTTCCAATGTTCATATTGAACAATATTCATATAACAGTCAAAACCCAACGGTATGACTTCATTTATTAAAGGATGCAGTTTTGTGGGGTATCAAATGAAATTACACAAAAATTAAAGAAAAAAATATTATTAAAAAGTTTTGGTAGTTACATATAATCAGATATCTACTCCTTAATGTTACCCCACAAAAAATTCTCCCAGTGATCTTAGTAAATAAGAGTGTTTCTTGCGTGAATAGAGAATGTTTTACTATGTGCATCCTCCAAAATTTCATCCTTTATCTTAGGATTTTATTGAACACATAGTGTTGACACAAATATCACAATTCATTCTTCGTTGACATTATACTCTGAGGATTTACCTTTTCATAGAGTTTATACTTTCTTCTGAATTCTCACATCATCCCTTTGTGCATCCTTTAACCTTTCAAGAAGATAAAGTTCATATATCCTTTGTGAATGTATTTATGTTGTTCCTTCATTTATAATTCTCATTTCCATCATCCTCAAATCTATAATGATCTTGTCCATATCAATTCTCATTGATGATAAAATTACCTGATCCTTTCTACATCGATCATCCACCAATTTTTTAATTTCCCAATATAATAGTAGATGAATATGTCATAATCCTTGATGAGATCTAACAATCTTCATTGGTTCATATTCATCTGTTTCTATGTGAATACATATTTATGTCTTTATTTATTCTTATACATTTCATCTAATAGATAATTCCACCAATTTTTCATATTTAATATCATTGATTCCAACTGAAGATATTTTATAGGATATTTTTTAAAAAAAAATTTCAACTACCTCGAAGTATATGCGATGAAGTTTTCATTTTCATCAAAACATAGCCCAAAAACATCTTTGAAGCATCACAAAAAAATTCTAAAAATCATTCCCCATGTGGGTAGTGTGATAATAGGGGCAGTGATAAGACTAATTTTAACTCAATGAGTATTTCTTCACATTCATTATTCTACTAAAATTTGGCTCAGTTTTGAGTTATCTTGGTAAGACGGCTTGACAGTCATGAGAAATTTCATACAAATTTTTAATAATATCCATCTATCCCATGAAAACACAAGTTGTCTATCATAGTTTTTATCCTCAACTATCGATAAACCTATTTTTTCAATGAAGGTTCTATTGATATACCATTTATTATGATGAGATTCCATAATAATGAGACATCATTCAACCAAAACTCACAATATCTGTACATTATATAGAGATTTTCCTTTCACAAGGTCTTTAACATAATACTCAGAAACTCCTCACGTTCCTCCTTGGTTTTGGAATGTATTAGAATGTCATCAATAAATACTACCTTACATTTGTCAAGATTATCTCTAAATACTTTATCCATAAAGTCTATGAAGATTTATAGGATATTAGTGAGTCCAAATGACATCACTATGAACTCATAGTGCTTATAACTTGTATGAAAAGTAGTCTTAGGGATACCCTCCTTCATCACCCTAATGTAGTAATATCTGGATCGCAGATCCACCTAGAGGATTTATTGTGCACCATGTATTTGATCAAAGAGGTCATCAACCCATATAAAATGATACTTTTCTTTTTTGTGATCTTTTTGATCTCATGATAGTCAATGTCAAGATGCATTTACCAATCCTTATTCTTAATGATGAGGATAGGTTCACGCCTTGGTGAATCACTTGTGCGTATAAACCATTTATCCAAAATTTACTATTGTTTTTTAATTATCTTCTCATATTCCAAAATAGCCATTCAATACAGAGTCTTTGATATTGGCAATGCCCCAGTTATACTCTTAATTAAAAATACATATTCTTAGCTAGTAGGAAGACCCAAAAAATTGTCGGGTAACACATCAATGTAATCCATTACATTAAGCATGCCTATAATGATGATCCATTCCATAGAAAAAATAATTTGAGAATGATACACATTCTTATAGGTCAAGAATATAAATACTAGATATGATGGTGCAAAATAATATCCCTCTTCCTCCTGGAACATTTAGAGAAAAGGGGTTCGATTCTCTATATGGAGAGTGATTTCATTCTGACAAAAAGTTTTTCTATCTATATATAGGGAAATCCAATCCATACCCAGAGTTGAATCAAATTCCACCAAAGATATTTTTCCATGGTTCTCCAGGAATTTCAACTAATAAATGTTAAACAAGGGGGATTCATTTACATGGGATGCAACAATTGCCCCATTTTCTATTTTAACTGAAATCTCTACTTCAATGTTATTTTGGGGTGTTTCGATATATGTACTATACTTTCATTATACGAAATAATGCATAGAAATATGGAAGATAATCCAAATTAAACTTTGTGATTTTGGTTCAACATTATCAAATTTAGGTATATGGATGAGTTATTTTATATAGTTAAACAAATAAAGGGGAATCTAATGAAATTAAATGAAAATATTATAAATTAAATTTATATCCTTAACTTATGAGTTTTTATGCATCAATCTATGTCATGAATGATCTATTTACTAACATATATTCGTATGGGGAATTTTCTTGTTCCCTTAATAATGATTCATAACGCGATTATGAATTTATCAAATCATATACCCTAGGAGTGTCTAATTAGGTGTGTAGTAAGAATTATTTTCATGTACCCAATTTTCCTAAGTCATTACCAGAACATGTTGTTGATTTTGTTACCCCTAGGTACATCTGTTACAGAATCGTGTCAACTTGGAGTATCTAGACATGGATCTATTTTCTTGATAAACCTCTTACTCTATCATTACCAAAATTTAGATACATTTTCTTATACTTAATATTTTCCAAAAATAATTCTCTAGTTTAATTTAATCATATGGATTTCCCAATAGTATTCTAATACTAATCCAATAAATAACTAAACCAATCATATGATACTTATTATAACAAACATTCTATTTATTTCACATTAAAACATGAATTATTGCATAAAATTACACTTAATAAAACAAAAAATAACGAGAGGTATAGTTTATTTTGGAAATTAGGTACATTACATAATAACTTAAAATATCAAATTCAAAATCTTTATAGAAACATCATTAACATGAACAAAATGTTCCTTTGTACTTAACACTGTATGGGATAACATAATGACATACATAATAAACGGGTGAGATATACATTTTAGTAAGTGAATAAACAAGGAATACGATGAATAAGAAAACACATGTTAGAAAATAGGCATATCAATGGAGTATAAATTTATCATGGATAACAATGCATGATATAGCATGACAATCACATCATGGGAAATGTGGTAACAATAGAAAAAACCACATCATAAGAATATGTTATGGATAAACTCACAATGGCTTCATGGTGGATAAATTCCCATAAAGGAATAATGTAAAACCCTTTTTCCAATATGATGTATCATGATACTAACCATTACCCATTGCAATGAAGCACAATATACTTATTACTGAATCTATCACATTCATTTCATTCTCATCCTTAACTGTACCACATAGATCAATCAACATCGATTCATTCATTATGATAATATATTCCAATATCATGGATTGTGTAATAAATAAATGTAACTACCCAATAAAATATGTATATTTTTATGAAAATGAATAACCTTGATAGAAAATCAGTATTGTATTCACTACAAAATTGATTTGGAATAAAAAACAACGCTACAATTTCGACAGCATAACGACATCACATTAAAATTAATAAAATGATATGATTGGAGATAAAGAAGTATATCATTCTTTAAAAATAAAATAGATAGTAATTGGGTCATTTAAATTCATTTCCAAATGAATGTAACATGTTATAAAATGTGTAACATAATAAATAAACATGAAGAAAGTTTATAAAGTAAAGAACACTTAAAAAGTTTGGCATGGTAACAAGTGTACATAATGGTTAATAGGAAGTAAAATTAGAGTCAAATGGTATATCATAATTTATAAAAAAATATAATGTAAGGGGGATATGTAAGAACACATACCAATAAAATAAAATGGTTGGTTAAGGAGAAAACCTAAAAGGGGTGCTTCGTAAAAGGGGCCAGTGGAAGATCCCTAACATGAATGTGTGAATCCAAAGGATTTATAGGGGATTATAAAGATCATGGGGTTCCTTTTGAGGACTCTATGGAGGGGAGGGAAGAGTTAGGATGTTCTATATGAAGTTTTAGTGAAGATAAATTGGTACTTGGGTGGGTTTATATTCGAAAAGAGGGGTATTTCATTATTTTTTTTGGTTTTAGGCTCTACATAATAAAATATCCAAAACCACAAACCATACCATGGTATTACCACAGGGTCTAAAAAATTGGAGTGGTATAAATTTTTCTATAAGGTAATGGTTTGACGTATTAAAATATTACTCTTGGTGATGTCGAGGTAAATCAAACAGTTAATGAAGTGATTTTAAATATCTTAAAAAATATTATAAGTATTGGAGGATTCATAAAGTCTTTTAAAAATCTATAAAGTACACATAAAATAAAAAAATTTAAATTTAAAACATATATTGGTAGTGGATATAATTTATTTTACTTATTAGATCACTTTTGGTTCATTGTGATGTCATATAACAAATGGTATATTTATAAGGTATTTAATTTTTACGCGAAAATTTATTTGCCTTAGAAAATTATAAAATATTCACCGTTGGAAAGTTTGGATGTTCTGATCTCAAAAATAATATTCATTTTTTCTAAATAATCTTTTTTATATGAGAATTTTAACTTAAAAACCCTACATTTATTGAAATGAATGGGTTTTTGATAATTACATTTTTTTTGAAATCTTATAAAAATTACCTCTTAATTGATTTAAATTATATGATGTTTTATATTTAATAAAAATTATTTAATATTTTTTTTGTTAAAATATTATTTATTTTAATAATACATTGATCCATCAAAATATAAATCATAATAAACTAAAAAACATGATTTGTGTTTTATTGAATCAAAATTAAAAATAAATTATAATGTAAAAATAATATAATGAAAATATATTCATTATACTATAAAAAACAATGTATATATTCCTATTTATAAATTCATGATACATATTTTATTAATACAAAAGAATACACCACAATATAAAGGAGAGTGATTGTGGGGATTTCATGGGGTCGTTCGGTGAACATGGTTTGGGCCATTATCGCAATGAGATTGAACTTCTTCTGTAAATGGTTTTTCTCATGATTACGTTGTTGGATATCATCTTAATCATGGTGTAGGTAAAATTATAAAAATTATTGTTGGAACCACATTGTGTATAAGGTTGTATTTTTTTTAATAGTTGTCAATGAAGATCAAAATGAAGGAGATCAATAAGTACTCCAATGAAATCGAGGAATGGAAATTCAGACGATTGTTGTACTGATCATAAGTTCAAAGAACATGTGTCAAAGGTGACACATTGTTTACAATAATGAATAATGTGAGGTATAATCCATCTGAGGATGATTAAAGAAGAATGGGGTTTTGATGAATACCATGAAATTCCTCATGATTGCATGAGAACCATGCAAGAGACTTCTTGAGGAATTGAATCATATGTTTTTCTTGAAGTAGATAATGACAGTTGAAGAAGAAGACAATGTGCAATGGATTGGAATTATGATATGGACATGCGGGGATTGAAAATATGAGATGGCCATGTACATCACATTGTCTCAGAAGATGATGATGCTAAATCTGTTCATTCAAAGAATACATATCACGATGGTGGAGTTTGTGATGAAATCAGAAGAGTTGATGAAGGATTCAAATCACCGAGAAGAAGTGTTTTTGAGGTGATTGTTCTTGTTGACAAATCAAACAAACAACATACAAATTTGATGACAAAAAAGATTCCATGGTGGCATATCGAGTTCAAGGGATGTGGTAAATGATCCATGTTTTATTCAATAACATCGACAAAGGAATGGATGATCTGGAGGTGGTACAAAAATAGCAGATACAAGGTCGCACCGTTTCCTTGTGTTTTCCAAATTTTTGGCCTTGAAAATCGACAAATGGAGAAAAGTGTTTTTGGAAAAGAGACTTGTGTGTCGTGTACTTGATGGAGAGGAAACTTGCGCACTATACGATTTTCAAGATCAGAAAATAGAAATATTGCAAAGGGAATAGGGTTACGTAAGTGTTGGGTTGGTCGTGCAAGTGACCTGCGTGCCGTGAAGAGACTTGCGCGCCAGTGCCTAGAAGGATTGGAAACATTTGCAGCTATCATTTTTCAAGAACACAACTTAAAAATATGGAAAAGGAAATAAGTTCATGCAATTATTGGTTGGGTCGCACAAGTTAGTTGCGTGATAGAGGCTAGGGGTGATGAGATGCACGCCGAGACTTGCGCGTCGAGGGGAGACTTGCACGCGGCAGCGCAGGTTGTCCAGTTTTCCTATAAATAGAGGACCATCCCTCCTCATTTCCCATGAGCTCAACCCTTAGAGAAAATAGGAGCTCTCTTCATGCAGGTGTAGGAGTTGCGCAAGTGGTGAGTGGTCTCACAAGTGGTTTGGAGAGTCTTGCGCGCCAGATCTTAGATGTTGCGCGCCAGTTGATGGCTGCACGCCCAAGGTTATTTGGGAGAGAAAGGAAGTGAGTCGCGCAGGTTTGAAGTTCAAGGAGGTCGTGTCGTGCATGTGATTTGGTGACACTTGCATGACAGTTTGGACTTGCGCACCGAAGACTTTCATGCTGTATTGGGACTTGCATGCCGTATTGAGACTTGTGCGCCGGGCTTGAAAAGGAGCGCCATGTGTTGTTGGAGCGCGCCCGCCTTTCTGGAGTTGCACGAGAGTTGAAAGATTTCCTGATACTTTCGGTGCAAAGTGAGATTAAATAGGAAATCTATATGATAAATGCTTGATCTCATACATACATGGAGAACTGATTCTGAGAATTCCAAGTAAGCTGAGCTTCACTTATTGATTAATCACATCATTGGTTGTGATCCAGGCAAACAAAGGCAAGAGGATCTAGTGTATTAGTCATTGCACTAAAGAAGAAGGTTTGAACTGAAAAGAGAATCATCTATGAACCCTGATGCAAGAAAAGTATCATGCTAAACAGGAGTCAAATACTTCAATGCAAATCAATTGAAGAGTCCTTCCCTTCTCTAAACTGAGCGGGACTTCACCAACGACAGTGAGCTATGGGGAGTCAACAGGAGTGATCTGAGGGACGAAATGAGCTATCTTTAATCCTTTGTAAAGGAAGTGAGCCTGGGTCAGAGTGACTGTGCCCGAACCATTGTAATCCACAACTAGTGAATATTAGTTGAATTTGGTATGACCGAAAACTTGTCAGCGTATGCTCCTTGGACGTTGCCCTTAGTGGTGAACCATGTAAAATTGTTGTGTTATCTATTTGCATGTGAATGTTTCATTGCTGATCATATCCATTATACAGGTTTAAGTAGTTCCTACCAACATGGGAACAAGATCCATAAATTTAAGAAGAAAAATTTGACACCCTAATTCACCCCTTCCCTCTCAGGGTGTCATGGGGTCTTACAAGTGGTATCAAAGGGAAAGGTTAACGTATGTTGGATATTCTCCAGTAATTCTATTGAGAAAAGGATTTGAGTTACTTTCCTAAAGTCAACCATGAAGACTAGTTTTGATGAAGATTCAGAGCAGAAATATATATCCACCAAGACCTTGACAAATAGGAAAAAGAAAGAGAAAAAGCTGATGAAGAAGTCTCCCATGACCAAAGAAGATACTGTGTCTTGTTATCCATGCTATTCCATTAATGAAGAAACATCAGGCTTGGAATGTATCGATCAGGTGGATCAAAATTCTTCTAGAGGAAAGGATGACACCCCTAATTCAAGTTTTCATGAAAAACTAAAAACACATCTGCATGATATTATTGATGAAAGGGTGGCTATTATTTGTATCATATTCCGATCTATATAGGTTGAGATCACTCGATTAGAAAGAGAAATTGACAATATGGAAAAGGGGTTGGAAAAAAAAGTTCTTGAAAGTATGAAGCTCACCAAACAGGTTAATGTCTTTGAAGAAAAAGAGGATGTCAATAAGACTCTAAAAGGAAAAGATCCATGCACTTGAAGCTGAGCTGAAAAATAGCAAAGAAGTGAAGAGTTTGTGTTTGGAATAATCTTCCATGAAATTCAGGGAACTTGACTTGTTGTTACAAAACAAAGTTATGACGCATGAAGATGAGGTTGAAAGATTGAAGAAGACTTGTGAAGAGAATATGATCATGATTGAAGATCAGAAGATCATCTTCAATATTGAGAGTCAAAAATTGGAAGCCCAGTTGACCAAGATTGAGAATACACATATTGAGACTTCACAAAAGAATGAAATGAGTGATGCTTGTACTCAATGTTTGTTGGAGGAATCTAAAGCTAAAATACCTCAAACATGTTACAAGAAGATTATGACAACTCATGATTATCCACATCAAGAATCAATTGCTACTGGTACTCAAAGCTAACTGGAGGATTCTATTGTCAAAAGACCTCCAACATGTGATAAGAAGATCATGACTTCACTCATTGGTCTATCACAAGAAACTGAGGAAGTGAAGGTACCATTCAAACCATATTGTACTTAGGTTTCTAAATGCGTTCCCATAATCAGTGCAGGCTGGAAGAAAAATTCTAAACAATTATGGATGAGGAAAGGTGAGAAAAAGAAACCTACCACTATGGCTAGGGTGGATGAGAAGAGAAAAGAGGAAGTTGGTTCCTAAAATAGAGAACAAATGATTAAGAAGATGGCCCAACAACCTCATACAGAAGATACAAAGAAGAAAATATTTGTGGGTCAATGTTGGTGCTGCAACAGATTTGGGCATTGTGCATTGGATTTTTGGTACAATCCCATTAATAGAAAAGCACAAAGAAATATTGTATCAAAGGGAGGAAATAAAAAGAAGAAGAAGAAACATCTGCAGGTCCATAAGCATCTATTTATAGCAAAAAGATTTGGAATGCTTGATAACCTCTGTGATGTATGTAGTGGTAGTTGTCACAAGAATTGTGCATTCCTATGTCAACAGGTATCCAGAGCTGATATGAACAAAAGACCTCTGATTCCGTCTATGTATGAAGCGAGTACCCTGATAATAAATCGGAAGAATAGTTCGAACACACATTTCCCCATGAGGATCTGAAGAAAGGAAGCTGAGAAGACACATGATTTTAGATCCATGAAATTGAAGGGCCATTCGTCCAAAAGAAAAACTGAGTGGGATGAAACTCAGATGAACCCATGTGGAAGATCCAAATATGCTACAACAGTTCCGAATGACATATTGGTCATCTGGCTAGAATATTTGAAAATAATGAGGAAACGTGAGGATGAAAAGGCCAAGGATAGTGATAATGGAAAATAAAAACATTCACGTGACGAAGGAAAAGTGCATGAGAGATTTCAAACCAAGAGAAACACATGTTTCAAAGAAGTTATGTGCGAGAGATGCAAGAAATCTAGTCACATTGCAAAAGGTTTCCTAACCATAATACCGGAGCAAGAACCATCCCTTAAAAGGAGTAAGAATGTATCATTCATGATGAATGTTAATCAAAATGATTCCCCACACAAAGTAGAAGACAATGTGAAGAAAGTCATGCCACATCAACGGATGTCAAAACATATGTTCAAATGTGCAGGCATGAAGACTAGGGTGAACATAGGAACTTGGTTGATAAAAGAGCCTCAACCATGGATCTCGTGTTGATGAAGCAAGGAGGAACCACCTTATTACCTTAATCATTTATGTATTGTATTTGTGCTAATAATGCAGGGAATTGAAGGTGAAGAATGCTCTCAGGGGGAGAACCTGAGAAGTAGTGAATACTGTCAACTCTTGATAGCTATGTTAAAAATGTTTCCATCCTTGGTAGATTCTTCAATTGATATTCAATGATTAAGATGGTGAAGGCTCACTCTTGATGAAGATGATGAGGAGTGTTTCCCTTGAGGGGGAGAAAAATGAAGAAGCTTCCAAAATCACTCTTTCAATCAATATCAACTCTAGCTAGACTCAAATGCAGTTACTCTGTGAATTTATTTAAGAACATTTCAATGGAGAAGGTATGCCATTTATAAATTTCTATTCCCTGGTTACTCAGATCAATGATCATTCTACAAAGGGGGAGTAACTGAATTGATTGGTGACATAAGAAGAATGGATGTTCCCCAAGGTCACTTATCCTACCGATAGCACTTGAATGTTTTAGATCTGTTTGCTGATGTGAGTGAAAGAGTTTCAGGTTGATTATTCCCTATCACATTTTATTTTATTCTAGCTGAAATAAAAGTGGTAATCAATTGAATACAATTTACATTTGTTCTCATCTCTTGCAGTATCATGATCTGTGAATTATGGACTACTTTGTTGTCTAAATCAAATCCTCTTGTTTTCTACATTGAGAATTTCTCAAGTAGACTTGGTGTGAAATGATTAATGAAACATTTATTAACTATTAATTGATACCCTACCAACTATGAGGTTTTTATTTCTTGTCAATAAGGGGGAGAGAAAATGAAATAAAAGTTTGAAAAGAAAAGTTGATTTCAGAGAAGATTCTCATTTTTACATTGATGAATTCATTTCAGAAGATGTATAAGGTGTTGAAAACAAAATACAAATGGGGAGATTGTTGGAACCACTTTGTGTATAAGGTTTTATTTTTGTCAATAGTTGTCAATGAAGATCAAAATGAAAAAGATCAAGAAGTAATCCAATGAAATGGAGGAATGGAAATTGAGACGATTGTTGTACTGATCATAAGTTCACAGAACATGTGTCAATGGTGACACATTGTTTACAAAAATGAAGAATGTGAGGTATAATCCATCTGAGGACGATTAAAGAAGAATGGGGTTTTTGATGAAGACCATGAAATTCCTCATTATTTCATGAGAACCATGCAAGAGACTTCTTGAAGAATTGAATCATATGTTTTGCATGAAGTAGATAATGACGGTTGAAGAAGAAGACAGTGTGCAAGGGATTAGAATTCTGAGATGTCCATGCAGAGATTGAAAATATGAGATGTCCATGCACATCACAATGTCTCAGAAGATGACGATACTAAAGTTGTTCCTTCAAAGAATACATATCACGATAGTGGAGTTTGTGATGAAAGCAGAAGAGTTACTGAAGGATTCAAATCACCGAGAACAAGTGTTTCTGAGGTGATTGTTCTTGTTGACAAATCAAACAAACAACATAAAAATTTGTTGAAAAAGGAGATTCTATGGAGGCATGTCAAGTTCAATGGATGTGGTAAATGATCCATGTTTTATTCAAGAACACTAACAATGGAATGGATGATCTGGAGGCAGTAAAAATATAGTAGATACAAGGTCGCGGCATTTCCTAGCGTTTTCCAAATTTTTGGGCTTGAAATACTACAAATGGAGAAAAGTGTTTTTGGCAAAGAGACTTGCATGTTGTGTACTTTATGGAGATGAAAAGTGCGCGCTATATGATTTTCAAGATCAGAACATGGAAAAATGGAAAAGGGAAGAGGGTCGCGCAAGTGTTGGGTTGGTGGCGCAAGTGACCTGTGCGCCGTGAAGAGACTTGCGCGCCAGTGCCTAGAAGGATCAGAAACATGCACGCCCATCATTTTTCAAGAACACAACTTTAAAATATGTAAAATTATAGAAGGTCATGCAAGTATTGGTTGGGTCGCGTTAGTGAGTTGCGCGACAGAGGCTAGGGGTGATGAGCTGCACGCTGAGACTTTCTCGCCGAGGGGTGACCTGCGCACCGCTGCGCAGGTTGACCAGTTTTCCTATAAATAGAGGACCACCCCTCCTCATTTCCCATGAGCTCAACCCTTAGAGAAAATCCGAGATCTCTTCGCGTAGGTGTAGGAGTTGAAAAAGTGGTGAGTGGTCACGCAAGGGGTTTGGAGAGACTTGCGTGCCATCTCTTAGAAGTTGCGCTTCAGTTGATGGATGCATGCCCATGATGATTTGGGTGAGAAAGGAACTGAGTCGCACAGGTTTGATGTTCAAGAAGGAAGTGTCACACAGGTGGTTTGGCGACACTTGAGTGCCAATTTGGACTTGCTTACCGAAGAATTGTGCGCCGTATTGGGACTTGGGCACCATATTGAGAATTGCACGCCGCGATTGAAAAGGAGCGCCAGGTGTTGTTGTAGCACGCCCGCCTTTCTGGAGCTGCACGATAGCTGAAATATTTCCTGACACTTTTGGTGCAAAGTGAGATTAAAGAGGAAACCTAAATGATAAATGCATGATATCATGCATACATGGAGAACTGATTCTGACAATGCCAAGTAAGGTGAGCTTCACTTATTGAGTAATCACATCAGTGGTTGTGATTCAGGAAAACGAAGACAAGAGGATCTAGTGTATTAGTCATTGCACTAAAGAAGAAGGTTTGAATTGAAAAGAGAATAAACTTTGAACCTTGATGCAAGCAAAGTCTCATGCTGAACAGGAGACAAAGGCTTCAATGCAAATCTATTGAAGAGTCCTTCACGTCTATAAACTGAGTGGGACTTCACCAACGACAGTGAGCTTGGGGGGGTCAACAAGAGTGACCTAAGGGACACAGATAGCTATCCCTGATCCTTTGTAAAGGCAGTGAGCCTAGGATAGAGTGACTATGCCCAAACCATTTTAATCCACAACTAGTGAAGATTAGTGGAATTTGGTACGACCGAAAACTTGTCGGTGTATTCTCATTGGACGTAGCCCTTAGTGGTGAACCAAGTAAAATTGTTGTGTTATATCTTTGAATATGAAAGTTTCATTGATGATCATATCCATCATACAGGTTTAAGTAGTTCTTACCAACGTGGGAACAAGATCCACAACTTTAAGAAGAAAAAGTTGACACCCTGATTCACCCCTCCCCTCTCAGGGTGTCTTGGGGTCCTACAATGATACCTCTATTAGAAGCTCTGATAAATGGGCATCATGGGTTATGATCCTATTGGTTGAGTCTATCACTTATATTGTATGAGAAAAATGGATTTGTTAAAACCCTATATTTATAAAAGTCATGTTATTACTATTGAAGGAAAATATTATCAATGAAAACATATTTAGTGATCATTTAAATTTATTGGATATAATAAAAAAAATAAATGTGCAAGTGTGTTATATAACTAGAAGTATTTTAATTAAATTAAAATAGTAATTTTATTCATAAATATTTGGGGCGTTATAGAAAATTCAACACTTATAAAACCTCATCATCCCATGAATCCCTTGAATATGATCTATGCACTAGGATCAGAACATTGTTGCATGTCTTACTTCTCCAAATAATAACACTATAATGTCCTTGAAATGAAATTCTGAGAATAAATGTAGAATCCCATGATACAAAATCCATTTCTACCAGAAAAAATTCCACCCAACCCTTATTAAAATAATTAATGGATGATCAAAACCAATATCCAGTTCAACACACAAACAAAGAGTAACTTCTTCCTATAAAAAACTATTGTTTCCATCTAAATAGAGAAAATTCCCCAATGATCTTACCACCGACAAAAGTATATATGGCTTATGAAGAGGGAAAAGAATCCATGGGAGCCTCAACCAACCTGATTCCCTACATGATTCCCTACACTAATGAACATTCCACCACCATATGTAGAGAGAAAAACACCAATCCCCATAGCAAGGTTCCATCATGAACCACACCTTTGCAAATTTTTCCATTGATCTGAAGTGAATGCAATAAAGGATGTTCTGAAGAGAACTAAATCAACTTCTACATGATGAAACCCCAACAAGTCCACTAATTATCTAAAAACACAAAAGTGTAAAAATATTTCAACCACACCGAGAAACCATGGTAAGATTGGGGAAGTCTATGGCATCATTAATCTCTCCCATCGAAAGAACAACTAGATGACACCTATCAACCCTGGAATAGAATCTTGTTGTGATCTACATTGTTGGTATTTTAGGAAATACCTTCATAGAATCCAAAGATGATGTGTTTTCAAGAACCTCCTTGATGGATTTAACCCCAGATGGTAACCAAGGTATTGAATATTCGACTGCATCCAATGGAGGATGCTTATTCACACATGGTGAGCTAAATAGAGGTGAAGGTGGTGATGGAACAACACCGAAAAAGATATATATAAATCTATCCCCTCATCACAATTCTTGCATCCTCTTGGAATCTTATTTCATTTCTTATTGTTATAATTTTTCATTATTACATTTTTACTCACGTACTGGATTTTTAGAGGCATCATTGGTGGTGAAATACATAGTATATCACACATCTTATTTCTCTTGCCGATTGGTACATGAAAAAACTTCATGGATGTAAGTAGGGAAAATAAAAAGTGACCTATCTTGGATGATTTATTTTCTTATAGTATATAAGTTTTAAAAATAATTCTGAGATGAGGAATATGATTCTATTAGAGTTAGTTTTTTTTCATTTTTTCCTTATGGTATACTTGTTTTGGTTATCTATATTCTTATATATGCACATTTGACATTTTTATAGCATCGTGACATTGCAATTATTTTTTATATATTATATATTATTCTTATTCAGTAAATTTATAAGATATGGATGTTTATCAATTCCCTTATTCTAGTTTGACATTGTTATATATTTTAGATATTTTAAAATGTTCATTATTCAACTACACTATACTTCAAATAGAGGGCATAGTCTCCCCACGATCATACCCTATTCCTTTACTAATAGTCAGCATCTTCTGGTGTACAGAGAGGATCTCTTGCAGCCATATGGACTACTATGTTTATTTACTTATGATTGATCCTGTTATGGGCCATCATAAAAATATGTCCTTATTCTTAATAAATTCTTCAGGCATATGTGCCTCAATTTCATGTATCTTGGGAGAAAAATATACCATTTGAGGAGTTGTAATATAAGAATATTAATTAGTCTTAAATCATAATGGATGCATTTTTGGCATTTTATAAGAGGCCTTGTCGATCAATTACTTGTTTAAAATTATTTGGGAATTCTAATTTGTGGGTTCAGTCATCTTCTATGAGATGAAAAATATCATGCATTTCATCCAGATAAGGCTAATTATATCCCTGAGTCACCATATAGTATTTGTTGATTAGTGGAATCATGGTATGGAAGATGATTCTGGTGACTAAATTTTCATCATAGTTTCATCTTAGTTTGGAGATAGATGTTTCTGTAAGGTAGGATAAGGTATCACCTCATCATGTTATCCCATTTGTGATAATGGAGTGACTCAGGATGATGTATTATCAATTAGAATTATGTTCTTGTTTGAATTTTATCCTTGATGTGTTACATGGTTCTTATCTAAAGAAGTATAAACCGGATCTATACCATGATATCGAGTGGTAGGAATTTGAATTTGAACTGGGAACCTCAGTGATAATGTTCTATATTTAGATAGTGGATTGATAGGACATGGTTTTGTATGGAAAGATGCCCCACGTTTTCGAGTGAGATAGGAGTGTGGTTGGGAACCAAAACTATTATTGGATTCATGATCCTAATCTTTTTTGGGGATATAAATATTTTATTTTTTTGAGTTTCATCAATCCATGATATGTGGAATTAAGAAGGAATCCTCTTTTGTCCATGTATTTTTTTTGTTTTTGGGTCGTTCATTGGATGGGAAAGGTGACATTAGGATTGATGGTTATGACATAAGTTCCAAAACTGGAAAGTGAAAGGCACTAACTTTCCAGCATAGATTGGTTGGGAAAATATATGTCTACTGGTTCCACTGGACATCTGGTGTAGGGCCTATGGGTGAAGGATCACTTCATGCACCCACTGGATAATAGGTGGATCACATTCCCATCGGTGGATGTCCAACAACTTTTTGGTGATGCTACTGGACATGTAGTTATGTGACGTCTTAAATGTAATGTCATTATAAAATTGAAGTTTATTTCCCCTAATCCATCCATCATGACCAGAATTATGTCTCTATTAACATAGAGGATATTTAGTGATGATTTTAGAATTCTCCCCCTTCCAATTTGTGGATCTTTATTCTCGTTGAAATATTGGATAAACATTGATTGAAACTAGATGAGTAAGAGATATTGGACCTATTTTATTATCTAATTATCATTCAATTTTATTCCTTATGAGACTAGAGAAGTGGATATAGAGTAGATATAGTGAATTTATATTGTTTCCATTAGATCTAGGTTTATTAGGATCTAATCCCTTCCCCTAATTAGAAATATTAACGAGAATTAGGTTTTCACTATTCATGTGTTAGATGTTTCTATCATATTTTATGTCCTTTGGGATTACTTTTTATATAATTATTTACCTTGGTTATTATTAATGATTTTTTGGGGTTTTAAATAAATTAAAGGTGAATGTTTTTTTGATGGTTATTTCATTTTTTTCTGAAAAAGGAATTTTTTTGAAAACTATTTTTATGCACATGATGTAATTGATGAATTTCCAAAAAATAGAATTTGATACGAAAATTGATTTTTAATGAATGTAAACTAAATATATTTTCTTTGGATTTTTTTTATCATATTTGGGATTGGTTTTCATGAAAGAAAATGATGATATGTTCCAAATTGGGAACAATTATCTTATAGGGAAAAATTAAACATAGAAACCCATAGTGGAGTATTCTATCCCTTATGAAGGTTCTCATGATTACGTGGTGGATTTTGGGTACCA
This sequence comes from Viscum album, assembly GCA_963277665.1. Taxonomy (NCBI): domain Eukaryota; kingdom Viridiplantae; phylum Streptophyta; class Magnoliopsida; order Santalales; family Viscaceae; genus Viscum; species Viscum album. Next base: position 1,872,344,064 of record OY728123.1, on the reverse strand, counting down.
TTACCAAGTGTCTGAGGTTCCCAGATATTTTGATTAAGTTATACAAGCTACTTCTTATTTTTGTGTCTCAGTTTTATACAAACTTACAATGTTGATTTTCCCATTTTTAATTTTTGGATACATTACATTCATGTTTATTTGGTATGGTTATTTTCCCCTTGATATAAATATTGATTTGTTAAAACTATTTTATTCATATTATTATTCTTAATTGAAATTTATCATATTATATTATTTATTTATTTTAATCTTGCATGTTTTTTAAAAATTAAATCAACAGATAATTTTAATTTTGAAAATGATATATTTTATAAAAGTTTTATATATTTATTATAGATGAACTAAAAAATTCATATTGATTGACACTTTATAGATTCATTAGAGGCATCCTACTGAGATGTGTCTATCAAATCCTAATTTTTTTCGATTGGTAATTTATATACTCAGATTTATAGGATAATATCAAGTAGAGGATGATGATCATGGATATGGTTTCCTTCCAATTGGCAGGGATGGTGGGGACATATGGCCAAATGGGGATAGATGCATGGGTTCCTTAAAATTTAATGTTTATAGTATTTTAGTTTGTTATTGAAGACATTATTATCTTATTTTTGGATGTTATCTTTATGGTCTGGTTATGTGGAGATTTGATATATATTTAGATATCAATTCTGATTCTATTATTATTTCTTTCATGTCATATATATATTGTGAATGGAATCATTGAAATATTTATATATAAGATATCATGGTGCTTGTTTCTAGCATGTGGATACTGGGAATGTTCTTCAAGACTTTTTCTAGGGAATGTTATGTGAAAATTGCTGTTGACCAATGTTGGTCTATTACACTACATAACCTCCAAATCCACACTAGGTACGAAATAGTCCTATCATTCTTTGGAAGTTGCATCATATACTCCACCCCACATCCAAAACATCTAGAATATCATATAATGAAACTAATCATGAACAAAATCATTCTCTATTGAAATATTACTTGCAAAAAACTAAATTTTAACTCAAAATTTAAAATTTTTCCTGACTATAGTTTATTAGTGTCTGGTTCCTCTCCAACTTCACCAACCACTTATTATGGATGTTATTACAAAGTGAAAATTTATTTTTCTATTTAAGGCTCTACAAAATAAAAAAATAAAATCTCTAATGGTTACATATCAATATTTAATAGTCATAAATAATTAAAAAATAATTATGATCTTCATGTGGTTCCTTTTCTTCTTGTTATGAATCATTGACTCGGAATAATGTCATTTCCACGATTCTCATTCCATAGCATATATTAAAAATTGTGAGTATAATCAATATGGATGGTTAATATTTATGAAGTATCTTATTGAATCATAACCCTAAACATTATTATGTGTTTTTTCTTATAAAATGAAAGCATATTTACATTGTTCCATGTCATTACATCACATAGAAAATTCATCTCATTTTTGTTTTTATTTATTGTTTGAAAAATTATTTATTCATTACAATGTTCATTTTCCATGGAAAATAATATAATATCAATTATTTTTCTCATTATCATTCCAAACAAATTTTATATAAAATTTGGTAACATTATATAATTATGTTCTTTTTTGTAAAAATAAAACTCATTAAAAAAACTTAGTATACTTTAATCTACATCAACCAATCATTTAGGAATGAATACATATGAGTAAAAAGTGTAATTAATATCAACTTATATCATTAAAACATCTATAATTTTAATTTTCAAAAACTATATAATGGTAAAATATATATGATCTATATGGTTTCAAACTATTAAAATATTAATCCCAATTTATTTTACTCAAAATATGATTTCAAAAAACATGATGTTCGTTCAATCCAAATTTTAGTGGTCTAAATAAATGATACATGGTCATATCAAGTATAAAAATTACTAAAAAGTTTTCTTAACATTCCATCACATTATGAGAAAATATAATATTATATATTTATCTCATGATATCATAAAAATGTATAAATATTATATATATATATATGGTAAAAAAACTACATCAACTTTGGAGTGACTTTTGATTTTTGAAAATACAGATTCATCATTTATAACAATTAAATTATATATATATAATATAAAAATAATATCCCAAAAATGATAATTGTTGTTTTAGATATATTAAAAATAGAATATATTAATGTATTCTAGAAAAACCAACCTATATGAAGTCATTTTTTGTGACACCATTTGTGTTAGCTCCCTATATAATATCACTAAATCAATACTATCATGTTTTTAATTCTAAAAATAATTATGATCAAGTTAAATGATGTAATAATGTCTGATGACATCTATAAATGATTTTTAGATGTCCTAAATGATTTTATTGACATAAGATAACTTCATACAAATTATATATAATAAAATTTAAAATTTCTAGGAACTCAAGATGGATTTCTTGTTGGGAGTCTTCTCGGAACATATGGTCTGATAATTGGATGAACTCCCCTCTTATATTTATATTTGATAATCATCATATTCCCATGAATAATAATGTTTTATTCATTAATTATTATATCCTTACAAAATAGGTATGTATGGAAGCTACAAAAACCTTTTCAATATCTATGTATTTCTCCTAATAAAGATACATTAATCTGGGAAATATCTCTGAAAAGAATTCTACATTCCAAAAAATTTTATCATTCCAACTTTGAATAAGAAAATTATTTTTATAGGCTCAATAATTATTAAATATATTAGATAATAACCTCTATACTACCCATTATTTTGAGTATTTCCCACAATAAATTATCAACTAATGACTACATAGAATATCAATGAATTGTTTTATGTTCCAGTTGTAGGTTCTGTAATCTGCATTGGGAGGACATAACACACACATTCCAATCATGTTATACTATCTATACTTTCTGGAATTCTTTGAAATATATTTTCAAAATTTGTTAAACTAAATGTCACAACCTTTATGATCAGCTTCACTATAATGTCACTATTCATATCGGACCTCAACTCAAGCATTTATTTATGGCTACTATCGTAGAACTTTTCCACAAGAAATTGTTTGGTAAAAAAAAATCATTCATGGAATGAAATGCTTCAATATACAAGATGAGATTTCAAAAATTATCTTAATAGCCAAGGAGGATAGATATATACAACCGGGTCACTACTACAACACAGTGTTTAATTTCTTGATTCTTGAGAAAATCAGATTATCTAGAAAATACAAATAGTAACTGGGTTATATTAAGTATTTTGGAAAGAACCCATACACAGTAGCATTAAAATCAGTGTCATTGTTTCACAAAGGGTAACATGGGCCCTGCCAAATGTAGAATTATATATAGAGATCACACTGTTAAATTACATGGTTATTTTTTATAACCTGTGATATCTGTTCTCCTCTAGAGGTGGAATTGCTTAGTTCTATTCATGTTGTCCACTCAGCTTACCCCAAAGCCATGGATGACCTAGATCATGAAAGTGACTCCACCAACATGGTGCAAGATATTCAAAATTGTGTGATACATATATCATGGATACCCACTGCTATATGGGTGGAATGTCTCACATTCATAATGAGATGTATCAACATCATCAATCATACATACTCGGAATCTATCTTTATGGTTGATGGGATTTCAATAAAATGTATCAACAAGGATTTCTCTAGGTTATATGATCTTCCACTTGACCTAATTTCTCTTATTAAAAATATTGTAATAAAATACTTTCATTTAAAATCATGTAATCGGTAATTTTTTTTTAAAATATATAATGGACTATTTGTCCATGAAACCCCACAAACATTACAAAGGAATAATGAATTTACAACAACTACTATAATGAAATACTTTAATCCATAGAAAAATTATATAATAAAGAAATAATACATAAAGAATACATTGACCCATAAATTTTTTTAAAAAATAGTATTTATGTAATTTTCAAAATAATAAATCTAATATGGTATGATTCAAAAAAATATTCTGTCACCTTATGATCACTAAAAAATAAAAAAACACATATAATCCATTTGATATTTACTAAAATATTAATTCCATAAATATTATAAAAATACAATTTTTATGTGCCAAAAATTGTAAAAGAAAAGTGTTTTAAACAATAAATGTATCTTTCTATATATAAAAAAGGTAAAAAAATCTCACATGTGATACAAGTATCATGTATTTTGGAGTGACATGGTTCATAGAATTCTTTCCACAAAACATTATATATAAAATAAAAAACTAAATAATTTACACTATAAAAAGATATCTCACCATGTTTATATGTGATATCCTAGTTCAATAAAATAAATATTACAATAAAAACATATTTTAAAAATAAAAATTCATATATAGTATAGTTAAAATTTACTAGAATAAGTTTTTTATTTATCAATTTTAGTAATGAATATAAGTAATTATGTATATACCACTGAATAAGTAAATCAAATTATAATTCAAAATGTGTTAACCAAATGAAACAAAATAAAAATCTACACTCACAAAGACACACACACACACACACCCATATATCTATAAATAATTTAAATCCCATTATGAATCACATCATTCCAAGATATCTAAGAACTCAGACTCCATTTGGAACCATATATAATACCAGGTACACTATATTAATTTGAATTATTTTCACCCCTAAATTAATCTAGAAATCAATGATTACATATTACAATAACTCTTATATATCTAAATATACATGTAGATAACGACCTTATTTTCACCAACTGAAAAACCATAATGTGACCTAAGCTTTCCCCACCCTCACTATTCATCTCATTGATGCACTAAATTTTGATAAATAATAATACCCAAGATCATTTTCATTTTTAGTTCTACGTAAAGGATATATATATTTTAATTTTTTTTATTTTAAGGAAAATTTATAATTAATGTTTTATTTCAAACATATATTTTAAAAAAGAAAATATAATTAAACAAATGTTATTTTAATTCCAAAAAACTATTTATATAAGGGATTTAAATTTCAGGAAATATTTTTTATTTAATGAATTTATATATTTAAAACAATGATTTATGTAAAGGATTAGTATTTGAACGTTTTTATTTTCTAATTTATATTGAAATCTTATAGTATTTTTATTTTAAAAAATAATTTTATGGTTTCATTTTTTTGTTTTAAAAGCCTATTTATGTGTGGGTGTTATAATTTTTTGAACTTTTTATTTCATGATTATTTTTATATTATCATTTTTTTAATAATTCTATATAAGAGAAATTAATATTATCATAAAAAATATGTCATTTGAAAAAATAATTTTTATTTGTTATATTTAAGTATGAATTTACAATTTTAGAGTATATCATTATATTTTTTTTCAATAAAAGTATTTGAAAGGTATAATGAATTTTATAGTTATCTTTTTAGAATGAAATTCAATTTTAAACATAAGAATTTTAATCATGTATATAGATATAGAGATACTTTAACATAAATAATAAAATACCAAAATTTGTTTATTAAATGATTCCAACACTATTTATCCCTTCTTTATATGTAACATTATACTTGTTAAATATAAAAAATGGATTTCTACGAACCTTTATTGTTTTTTCAAAAAATATAATTTTGTTAAATATTAAGTGTTTAAAATTTAATTTCAATTGAAAATAATTTCATTTACATTTCAAATGGATGTTTTATTGGTAGGAAAATGAGAAAGGAATGATTGATAAAAATGTTCTTTTAAATAAAACATGTTACATTTGAATCAATTGAGATGATGAGTAATAGAGTGTGAACTCACATCCTCGAGGGGGCACTAACAAAAAAAGGGATACTTTTAGTGGATTAATATATTTCTTCTATTTTTCCCCTAATAATTATATCCCAAAAAAAATTTACAATTTTTGAAAAAATATTTTTAATGGATTTCAAGTATAAATACTTGTATTTTTAAAAGGATATTAAACTCTAAAAATAATGGTTTTATCGCAGTAAAAAATATAATTAATGGTTTTGAAACGTATTACATTAAGATTATTCTAGAAAATTTTTTTAGTGTATTTTAGGAAAATTATTTATTATATGAAAGGGATTATATTTGATATAATGAGAAATATTATTCAAAGATAATTCTTTTCAAAATAACAAATTGAAAAAAAAATTCAAAGAGGTATTTATTTTTAATGGTTTCTAAAATTACATTCTATGGTTATATATTATGAAAACCCAAGTTTTATATTATATAAAGAGATTTATCAATATTTTTTACCTAATATAAAAGTTAATGTTTTCTAAAGTATTTTTGAATAGTATTTATAATGTGTTTTACTCATAGTTTTAAAAACCCTTTCATGAAAATTTTATACTTTCTATGTATTCTGAAATTTTTTTCCCAAGACGATTGTAAGTTCTATTGTGTTTGTCTTCTTTTAATGAGATAATGCATGTAAAGACCAATAGATGTTTTATTTTTTAATTTTGTAAATTATGATATATTTAAAGGATAATTTTCCTAATCCCCCCAAACCAAGAAAAAAATGATCCATATATGAGTAATGAACAAAATATTTTTCTGTATCTTTTTAGAAAAAAACATACATTATTTTTTTTCACCGTACTCAAGAGTGAGTGGCTCAGGTAGTCATACCTAGTATTAGAGGACCAGTTTTGGAAGCATTGGGGATTAAAATGTTTTGGTTAAAATTGAATATGTTTCTCTGTATATTTTATTTTTTAATGAAATTATTTTGTTACATTTTTATATTGAGAAAATTATTTATAAAATGGAACGAGTATTATTCTAAACAAAACATATATCTCTTAATGATTAAAATAATTCAATAATTATTAACAATGAATTCTCATTTAATTTTGATACATTTTTAACATATAAATCACCTCCAAGTAGTTTTACAACATATCAAACAACTCCTATATACCCCACTATCATCATGGATCATGAATTATTTAAAATCAAATTCCAAATTCCCAACATTATCAACTATTGTGAAAGGTGGGTTGTCACTAAGGAATTAAAAAACATTTTATGATGTCAAAATATCTTGAGGAAAATTTTGATTTTATAATAACTATTGTGGAAGGGGATGCCCATGAAACCTACCTATATTTAATAAAAACATACATTATTTTCATCTATACTCTTGGTATTATTGGATGGAACCATGAATTAAAATTTTAAAATAGAGACTTATAATGTTTTTCATAAGAATCGAGTTCGATAAGATGTTTTGTAGTTTTATGTCATAAAAACTAACATTGAAAGGAATTTATTTGTGACCTTCAATAAAACCAAAATTAGATGAGATGCCATTGGAAAAAATAAGAACGGTATTTGTTGAGAGAAATAAAACATTTTTAGAATCCTTTCTTCATCTACCGTATCGAAGAACACAATAATGGTAATTTGTAGATACCATAACAGGAGTACATCCAATTAAAAATATATTAATATAATCATTCCATAATTATTCATATAAGAGCTAAAATGAAATATGATAAGATATATAGGACTTTAAAAGATAATAATTCCATCAGAAATGAATCACACGGGATAAACTTCACTTAGGGGTGGAGAATATAACATCCCATGATTTTAAATGTATATATAAGTGCTTTCAATAAATTAATCTAAATTGTAAAAAAGATAAATAATTATTTATTTAAATAACACACTAAATATGATACAATAATACCATTCATCAACATAGAAATATGATTCTAATCAAAGAGATGAAAATAATAAACATTCACTAATCATCATAAATATTAGAGAAAAACATATGATAAACGTGATAAATAAAAAATTATATCCCACATCTCTTAGATTAACCATGAATATAAATACTCCAATGATGATGATAGTAAGAACAAAAGGAAATAGAAAAATAAGAATCAACATTTAATGTGAAGAAAAAATGACGTACAATGATTTTATTTTATTAAATTCGCTTTGAGGTCAAGAGTTCATATGATATTTGACTTGGACATCAATAAATGTCATTTTACCATTTTTAGGAAAAGATGATAATACAATAGATAAATTATTAGTTATGGTATTTTGTCAGAAGTGATGTTTTGTATTTTTTAAATATATTTTAATATTTAAATAATAATCTTATATTAATGATAAAATTATTTTTGAATAACAAAATTATGGTTAATAAAATATTATTAATAAAATTTTAATTTTTGAATGAAAATAGTATTTATGGAAATATATTTAATTTTGAAATATAAATGTGGAGAAAAAATATAAGTAAATATCAATTATTTTCCTATTAATATGCACAATAAATAAAACATAGTTAAATTTTTAAAAAATTCCCAACTATAAAAGCCTCATGGTCCAAACCATCTACCATTCTGGGTGTTGAGCTCATACTGTTGGGGAGGGCCAAACTGAGTAGTCAATAAGAAGCATTGGTGGAGTGAGCACTGACATCAGTGGACTAGTTTAGGGATATCAAGGGAAATGTGTGCTATGATTCATGAAATGGGATTGGACGGCTAGGTCACCCAGGGCGTGAGTGTGAGTTGTTGTGGGTAAAGAACCCCATTATCAGCTCGAACGTTTAATGGAATAGACTAATTTATTAAGAACCTTCAGATGCGAGTAAACTTATTATGTTGGATACATACATGGGTTAAATAGATCTTCCTTAAAAATGATTATTTATAACGTGGTGGATTAAACAAAACGATCTTGATTGTCTGATTTATTGAGCAAATTCCACCTCACAACTCTCATATTGTTTACTCATGTTTCACCACATGGAACCTCTCAACCTTGTTGCCACCACCTCCATCTTCTTCAAGTGTAATAAATAACAAGTGTTATTGTAATATACATAGTCCTCCTTGAAACTCTCTAACTCCACTATCATTTTTTAAGTTGGTTGCAAAACCACAACCATCAGCCTATTAAACAAATACCATCAAAGTTCATTAATCCACAAAAATCATTAAAAATTTTATTACTAATGGATATTTATCTGATTTAAGGAATACTTCTTTAGGATTCCTATAAATACAAAAATTAATTATGTAAATAATGTTCATAAACTATATAGTATTTCTTAAGGCACAAGAGAGATATTTTATAGATTAAATTTCTCAGAAACATCTTTTTCCAAGATTATTTGTTGCGGTAATAAATTTAAATTAATATGTATATACAATAGTACAAGAAAATCATATTTATATTAGTCTTATATTAAAATAAGAGATAAAATAAAAATTTTAATATATATTTTTAAATCATGGAAATTCATTTATCAATATCAGTTTTCCCCTATTTGCACAAATATACACTCCATTTATAATCTCATAGAATACTAGCTACATTGTATTAATATCTAGAGTTATGACCATAAAACTTATTATATAAAAACTAATATTAATAATCAACTAAATTCAAGTATAAATATATGGAGAAAGACATTCTTTTCACCAGTTGAAATCCCCCACAGGACCCAAGAATTCTCATCCATCATTATTATTCTCATTCATGAACTAAAAGTATAAAAATACAACTTTCTAAGGTCATTTTTATTTTTAAATTTTAGTTCCAAAATGTTATTTTTATTTAAGAGAAATGATATTTTCAAAAACCTATAAGGTATATATTATTTCAAAATTATAATATGAAAGGTAAAACTAAATTTTTATCATGCTTGTATTAATTAAAAAAAATTATCAATGGGATATATTTTCCTAAAAAATTACATTATTAAGTTATTTATATTTCTACAAATAAAATTTCATAAAAAAGTATTAAAATTTTAGAATTTATGTATTTATATTTTTTAAAAAAACATATATTTTTATGAATTAAAAAAATAATATTTTATGCTTCCTTTTTTGGATTAAAAATAATTTATATGTAATTGGATTAATATTTTTATAAAATAGAATTACAATAATAACAATAACTTATATATAATTTTTTTTCAGAATTAAATATATTGAAAATTATAATTATCAAATTTAGTAAGTCATTTCAAAAGGAAATTTTATTTTTTGTAATATATTGTGAATTGGAAAAAATAAAATTCGTCATTTTATGTTCATTTTATACCATAAAATTAATTATACTTTCATATTTATTTTATATTCATCATTTTATATTTGAAATTTCATTATTTATATACATATGTTAGTCATGTTTTTAGATACATACAAACTAGATTGTTAACTTTAATATTTCATAATATCTTTTTTGAAATACATCTTCTCGAACATTATACATTTTTATTTGAAATATTATAACTATTTATTATGAAATATTAATTTTTTCTAAATATCATGGTGTTTTCCAAAAATCATATTTTTATAAATATTTGGTGTTATTAAATTATTTTAAACTGAAATAAATTTATTTAGTTTTTAGAAGTATGCATAGATATGTAAAATAAGAAATTAAAGCATGATAAAAATGATTTCATAAAATAATAAAATACACATTTATACCAGATGAGATGATTAGTAATGGTGAGTGAACTCACATACTCAAGGGGGAGCTATCCTAAAATGGATACAAATAGTGAAATCTTGGATTTCATATTGTTTTCCATGTATCATTATATTCTACATGAAAAATAATATTTTAAGGTTATTATTTTAATTCTTCTCAAAGAGAAATCCATGTATTTTTCAAAGGATATTATATTGTAAAAGTTAATGTGTTTATCAAATTAATAATTATATTAAATGTGTTTTAAAATTATTTCCTAAGGATTTTTCTAGAAAACCGTAGTTATATATATATTTTTGAAAATTATTCATTTCATTAATTTTTTTTATTTCAATTAGAGAGAAATGTTTTCAAAGATTAATATTTTCATTTGAATGTTTTTAGCATGATTTTCCAATGTGATATTTATTTTAAATTGTTTGGAAATGTATATTTCATGTTTATATATTTTTGAAAATCCTAGACTTATATTTTAGAAAGGTATTTATACAATATTTGTACATTATATAAAAGATTAATTTTTTAAAATAGTTTTTGTGCATTATTAATAAAAATATTTTCAATGTAGTTTTTAAACCCCATACTATATAAATTTATTCATTCCCTGCATTTTATAATGTTTTTCATTGGATCATAAGAAGTTATAATGTGTTTGGTTTTGTTTAAGGTGATTGAATGAGTGATACCAAATATATGTTTTGTTTACTAATTTTGTAAAATATAAAATATTGTTAGGATATTGTTCCTAATACTCTCACAAATAGAATGAATAGTTATTTTGAGGTTCACTATATTGTATATTATTCGATTACTTTTTATTAAAAAAATATATTGTATTTTTAACACTGGATTAGGGAGAGTGATTATTTGGATGTCAAATTAAAACCCCATAGAAATTGACCATATGAATTGTGGAATTTCATAATTAAGTAGAGGATACAAAGATCAAGGATCCTCATAGTATCAACATTGAGAGAAAATATGTTAAATAAATATAACTTATAAAATGCACTTACACAAGAATATATAATCTAGAAAACCATGACAAAATTTCTCAAAATGATTTCAATACTAAAAAATCATTCATCATTATATATATTTTTTCAAATGAAATTATATTGATCAATAATTAAAATTCTTAAAAATATATCTTTATTGTGTCTTGGGTTTTAAATCTAACTTGTTTTCTTCTAAATTTTTTTATTTACTTGCATTTGTTTGAATTAAATAATTATTATTATATTTATTATACACATTACATTTCAAAATTCTATTAAACCCATCATACACATTATTATATATAGAGTTCTGTCACTCCCTTATAGGGTTACCATCGTTAACATCATACAACAATTAATTTAAGATGATTGAAAACTACATAGATCAAACTATAACCATTCTAGGTTTGTATTGTAGAATGTTATTATCCACATCAATAATTCATACCACATTCAAGAAATTTTCACTCTAGAAGAACCATTATAAAATAGATTTATTTGAGAAAAATTAATAAGGAAACCTTAATAGAAAATATAATGATATTATATCCATAGATTATCATACCTAATGTGTCTTTTATTAATAATATCATAACATCTTATGATCTATAAACATTAAAATTATACCTTATATAGAAACTTAAATTTTTTTCCAATGATAACTAAATAATTTATAACAAGGGTTTCACTTTGTTACATTTCTAAAATCATTTAGGTTTATATTTTAATAGAATTATAGAAAAAATTACGTAAAAGTTGGATACATACATATAGTGTATATTTTTTCAACAAAAGTATGTTATTATGTTTACAATCATATTTAATTTTTTACACACATGACTATATCAATAAAAATTTTTCCTTATTGATTATTCTACCTTGATATAGTTCATAAAGATATTTATCCCATATTATATTTTTAAAAATATGGGATGATAACCTGATGATTAGTAGCAGATATATAAAATTATGAATCGTGATATCCTGTTGAAGAAAAATGAAAACTCATAAGGAAGTTTGATTTTTTATATAAAAATAACTTCGATAAAATAATCATTTACTAACCCAAAAAATCAGCTTCTTTGAGTTTTTTTCTATGAATAATTTTTTAATAATGGAATAATCATTATCATCAAATTTACATAGGAAAACATTAGAAGCCATCAATATGTTTCCTTAAAAATCATTAGATAATTTAGAATAATTAAAATTTCCAATAATATTGAGTTCATATTATTACATAAAAAATTCATATTATTCCCAATAAAACAAAGAGAATTAATTAAAAAATAGTGAAGTAATTTTGGGAAACTATCCTTGCAATAAAACTTATAAGAATCCTTATAATGGAACAACATATATGGTTAATCATAGTGCATCTCTACTATAGATCATATCAATAAGAAATGAATTGGAATGAAAAATTATACCCACACATAATCGTATGAAATTATAAATAATTTTAATGAAAAATATATGATCTTTCACTTTTATCATAATAATCATAAAAATTCGTATTTTAATCCAATAGAAAAAACACATTTAATTTTCTTATAAAAATTCAATGAGATATAATTTTATGTTGAAAACATTATAAAAATAAAAATACACAGAACAATGTAAATTTAATCTTTACTATAATTATATGTAAAATAATAAATTAATATTAATAATGTATAACGTTTATAGACATGGAAAAATTGATCTATTTGTATTTTGTTATTTTTTTCAACCTTTTATAAAGAATGTTAAAAGTTACCCACATAAAAAACAACAGTTGTATTTTTTTAAAACATTGTAAAAAAAAATATATTGATGACAATGAATTTAAAAAATCATTGAATTATAAAAAAGCTTCGTTATTTATAAAATTTTTGAACATGGATATTCATGAAAAATACTTATTAATATTTAGAACATGTTTTCAAAGAAAAATCCATTACATGGAGTAGTGACTGGTCAGTAAAGTCTCTACCATCCATATTAGTAAAAAATATTAATTATTTATTTTCATAATAATATTATGCATTATAATGAAATATTAATTATTCATTTTATTTCATTTATTATCATTTTCTTTTTAGTTACTAATTCGGGTGAATTTTAGGTAGACCATTTTGAAGGAATTTGGTCCAAAAAAGTTTTGGTGTGTTGACTAGGGTCAAAACGGGTTATAAAATGGATATATAATATTTATAAAAACATAGAAATGTGATTAATTTTATATTTACTATTTAAATAAAACTATATAAATACCAATTTATTATGGAGATGAAAATAAAATATGTCACTTAATAGTAGTGGTAGTCTCAATGTTCGTAGGAGAGATATTTTCATTTTTTACAAAAATATTGAAAAATAAATAGCAAATAATTTTTTTGATAATACCATAGATATATATAAATATTAAGGATAATAATAATAAAATATATATATATATATCTTTCTATGTGATGGTGCTATGAAAAATTAATTATTCTATTTTATAGAGGAAGTTGTTTGCACATACACATAGGTGATGTTGTTACCATCCATTAGATAAAAATAATGTGTAAAACAGTGTTTACATAAATATAAAAACAATTATGTATAGTAATAATATATATTTTTGTATATTGGTTTTCTAGAATATATGTTTTTGATGTTGAAGAATAAATAAACCATAATGAAATTGGTTAAAACAATTACCAATTCCTTGGATATACTCCTTTAACATACACCTCATGCATGCATAGTTTGGTCTTTTGGTGATATTAAATTATCTAAAAAATGCGAAATAGTTTTGGAGGCATTTTGGAAGATTTTGGTCAAGATACAGTTATCAATGTGTGTGGAGAATAGGGTGTGAATGAATATTTCTATAAGCAAGGGGAGTGACAATCTAGGAAATATTCATAGTTTTAAAATTATATAACAATATGATTCAATGAGAATTGGTCCAAAATTGAAATTTTGCGATTATGACATATTTTTAGTAAAAATAATTTTATATAATAATTTATGATAAATTATTTTTAGAATATATACCATAGTTTTAACCCTTTACTTCATTTAACCAACTAGTATTTGACTCAATATTAATTGTGACAAAATACTTTTTTGATCAAAAATGAAATAAAATTGATTTAGAAATTTTAAAATTATGTTTCCACATATGGAATCCATTTTCTGTTATTATGTTTCAATATATGGTATATTTTAATTTTAAAACAAGTATGAATAACACAATGAAAATTAGTTTTATAGGAAAATATTTATTTTAGCATAAAAACAAAATTTCACCAACGTATTGTATAATGTTGATTAATATAACATTTATAAGATTATTAATAAAAAATATTGTTGTGTGTCGTAAATAATAACAAATATCCTAATGAAACCATTTGCTACTTAATTAAAAAAATAATGAAATTTGTATTTATTATAATAAAGAATCAATTATGTTCTAAAATGAAAAACATTGATTTTTGAAATTTAACGTAGTATTTTTAAATGATTCATTTTAATAAATAAATTTAAATTTCTTCATAATATTTTATTTATAAACATTTCTTTAATTTTTATATCATTATAATGAAATAATTGTGATGATATTTTCAATAAAATATTTCTCACTACTCATCTAAAAATCAATGGTTTTGAAAAAAATCAAAAAAATAACTTAAAGATATTATTAGAATGATAAACTAATGAATTAATTTAATTTTATAAAATCTAAATTATCTAATTTTAAATTTTAAATTATAAATAAAAATATATAATTCATGGATATAAATGTATTTAGAGTAAAAAAAGTATTTTAATTCAAAACCATATGAAATTTAACATTGAAATTAAGTCCATAATATCTATTTTTTATCAATTTATTGACATGAATTTATTTTTAAATTTTACGACGGTTTTCAAAATTTTTAATATTTTACTACAGTTTCCAAATGTTAATGGATGGATTTTTTTATGTATTATTTCATCTGGGGTTTCCATTTGGTGTGGTATTTACCAAAAAAATGTGCCCGTATTAATGAAATATTCCCATAATTTGATCCATTTCTATCCATCACATCAAAGCAATTACCTTACACTATTTAAAATCTTGTATCATGACATATATCAAAATGAAAAATTATAACAATTGTCTGAGTAACTAAAAAAAATATTCCCAAAGGGATGGATATGATATCTACTATTAAGTCCCAATATATTTATGGAAATAGGTAGGGGTTTTTAATTTTAATTCCAATTAAAGTCATAGTAATAAAACTAAAATTAACGAATTATGTAGTGAAAAAATTAAGAAATTTTTTAAAAAATAAAAAATGAACTTTAGTAGTGATGTATAGGAAGATTTACTATACTAGTACAAAATAATAATGAACAATAGATTTTATAGTCATTTAAGTAACACTCTAAAATAGTTTTAAAACCATCAACCTCAAGGGGTGTGCAAATCAAATAAATAATCACTTTTCAATATATTTAAAATGTTATACAACAAAATCATTTTATACACCAAAATTTAAAACACCAATACATCTTTTGGGATTAAACATAACTGTTACAACCACTAACTTAGTAATAAGATGCACTAACTGACTCTTCCTTTAATGATATAATATAAATATGCATTTCCTTTTATTTAGATACCTAACTAACATATGTGTTGAGTCATATAACTCAATGAAACATCTAAATTAATTTAAAATATATGTGTTTGAAAACTTAATATAGAGAAACAGGCTTAAAAAATATATATTATATCATTTTAGATTAATATTAAACTCATTAAAAAATTACATTCATGGGGACCCTAATAGTTTTGTTCATTTGGAAAGATAGAACAAAATCTACTTACTTGGTGAAAGAATAAAAAAATAAGACATGGAATTTTTTTCATACTCGTATCCATTAAAATTATATATCAAGGATATATACCATGACTTTCACAAAATCATAGGATTGGGATAATAACATGTGTACCTACTTTATGCATAGGATGTCCTCCTGTGTACCCTCTTGTTTGGGGCATGGGATGCCCTCCCATGTACCCTTTGTTTTGGGCTTGGGATTCCCTGTTGTGTACCCTATTCTTTTTGTCTTGGGTTTTCCTCATATGTTTCATCTTCTTTTGGGATTGGGATGTCAACCCACAGCCCCCTTGTCTAGTGATTATTGTTACCACTTGTTTTGAGCTTCAGATGTCCTCACATGTGTCGTCTTGTTTTTGGCATGGGATTCCCCCAAGCACTCTCTTGTTCTCAGCTTGGGATTTCCTCCTATGTACCCTCTTAAGCACACAAAACATTAATCGTTACCCAATTAGTAAGTGGGAGATATAGGTATCACCCATCAGATAATAAAATCATGCATACATGTATCACAAGATAACAAAAGATTCATCAAATAATGACCCATAAAAACACATGGGATTCATAAATAACATATCATAACCCATTAAATGAAACGGTTTTCATAATATTCTATTACATCATTTCAATGGGAAGAGAGATAAAATTAATAATCATTTCATCAAAGTAATACCCATGAAAATAAATGGGGGCACTAAATCATTCATCATGGTATAACTAGTTAAAGAAGAATGAGATTCATAAACAACAATACATCAAAACATAGTTCATTTTGAGAAACAATATGAATAGTAATTTTGGATAAAATATCTATTAAATAAAAAAATATAAATAAGGATTTCATCTTAGATTGAGAAGGATTTAGGAAGATCACATGTACCATTTCTTAATGAAAATAGAATTTCATTAAACTCTTTTTCAAAAAACAATTTCATAAAAAATCATTTTCTTATATAAAATGGTTTCTAATTTTATTTAAAAAATTTATTGAGGGAAATATCTTTTCCAACATGATAAAAGAAATTCTAAAACATAAATCCTCTGGAAAAACCTTTTCTTTGAAAACAATTCTAAAACTTATAAAATAATCTTGAAAACATTTTGAAACCCATTTTTTCCATTATGAATTATAATAGAATATTGATAAACAATTTAAGATACTTCTCTGAGGAATCATAAAAAATAATTCTGAAAACAATTTTAAAACAATTTTCCTTGAAAAAATTTATTAGAATATTGAAATATTTCTTAAAACCATTTCTATTGAAAACACTTTGAAAATCTATAAAGATATCTTGAAATCATATTGAAAAACATTTTCCATCAAAACATAAAAAGGAATTTGGAAACTTTTTTGAAAACATTTTGCATTGAAAATAATTTGAAACATATAATATAATATTAAAAATCATTTAAATTCATTTCATTCAAAATGAAATATTGATAATTTATAAATGATATTTTGAAAATCATTTAAAACACTTTTTAAACATAATTTTTTTTGGAAATATTTTACATTAAAAAAATAATTAGAATAATTAAATTGTAGAATATTTGGTAAAAAATTATTTAAATAACAAATTTATAATATTTTAATATAATATTTAGGGGAATTATTTTAATGATGATGTGTAAGTCCATACATTTTGAACATTCATTTCGCATCGTAAAATTTGTAAAAAAGTTCCAAAACCAGAAAATGAAAAGAAAAATAATGTTTATAATAAATTTCTGTTTAAAATGTCACAATATGGGTAAGAAATTATTTTAAAAATCATTGAATAATATTATAATATTTTTGGAATCTTTTTTAGAACATGGTTTTGAATGAACATAGATTTCTAGCTGAAGAGAGAGAAAAGTTGGACATTATTTAAAACACATTAATGATCGTATAATTTACCAAAGAGTCTAAAAATTTTACCACTACTTTTATATAACCTGAATAACCATATGGTAATAAACATCATGATATTTCTTGATATATTGATCATAATGGTTCATTAAAGGGAGCATGAACATAAACAATTCTGATAAACATTAAGAATTAGATATAAAATGTACAAAATTTGGTAACATATAATCATAATAAAATGGAAATAAAATAATTAAATGAAGAATAAAATATCATCAAAATAATTATATTCAATATATAACATTTCATATGTATCATATAAACCCCATGGGAAAATATAGGTTCATAACATGGCATGTGTCTCATGGAAGGAAAATTGATACAAAATTACGTTATTAATTTCCTAACTTTTGATACAGAAACAACCAGAAAGGAAGATCAGAAAATATATAATTATATACCCCTAAATATTTTTATTATAAAATTGGATTCATATATTTGTAGTATACACTAAACATAAAAAAGTGAGTGGTGAATAAGGGAACTATCTCACAAAAGTAAAAAGTGAGATGAAATTCAATTACAATATGTCGTGACACTCCTTGTACTCAAACAATCCTGATGTATAATAAATATATTATTATTATAAATACTTTAAAGAATCATATTATTATATCAAATACCATATTTTTTATAATGACTTTATATAACCCACTTATTATCAATTCCACATTATGATTTTTCTTCGATTATATCCGCTTTGTTTTTTGAATGCGTCTTAATTTGTTATATTTGTTGTTACCATCATTATATCATGATTTAGATAAAGTAAATAAATTAAATAAATATCATTTATATTTATTAAATATATATCTATAATAATCAATATAATATAGGCATATGAAATGGAATACATTGTTCAAGGAGACGGTATACCATATGAATGAATGAACATTGTTTCCATTTTGTACATATTGAATGAAAGAAAGTAAATTAAATTTATGTATATATATATATATATTTCATTATAATTATTAATTCATATATATCATAAAATTTTAGAAAACCTATTCTCAATACTTTCCCTGTAGTATATTGAAGAATTACAACGCTATGAGGAGGTAGTATTCCACACTTTCCCAAGTGAAATTATCAGTTTTACACAAAACTGAAACTATGAATTTATTGTTTATATATAATTACATTATTATAAATAAATTATTAATATCATATATTTAATATAAAAAATATTTTCCATTCTAATTATCAACCATTATTGGTGTTAAAGGTAAAAATAATTACATGTTTTGTGAGGCGGTAGTTCGCCTTACACATGAATGATAAGTTCACTACCCATTAGATGGATGTGTGTGAAAGTGTAGGTTGAACCCATTGAATAAAAAATAACTATATTAAAGATAAAATTTTTTTATGTGACAATAGAATAATAATAATTTATCTGGGGAAGAAATAAAATAAAGGAAAGAAGCTTGAGAAAGGATGTTACAACTTCTTTTGATAAATCCTTTTGGATTTTAGCGAAGGGATTCCTTGGTTAAATGCATTCCAAAATGGATTATTCCAGGAGGAAGGTAGGGATTTTGGGAATATAAATATGTGTATCATGGATTAAAATATGTGGCTTGAGAGTTGAGAAAAAGGGGTAGAGTTGGTGGCCATTTATATGGGAGTGAGGGGACATACTTGGCATTTTGGAAAACAAGTTTAGTTTACGCATTTGTTTACCAAAAAATGTAATAAAAAAATCTCAATAATGTAAAGATTATTTTTTATATATGGATAAATATATGTTTTGAAAAAGTTAATAGGTCAGTGTTTTCCTTATGTTTGTGGTTTAGTCCATTGTTATGCTTATATTTAATTTAATGGCTATAATTAATTTTAATCACTTTCACTAATCATTTTCTTAAAAAATTATGTTAACATTTTTACAATAAAAATAATATATAGATTAAAATTGTGTATATCCATTTTTCAAAATTCAATTAATAGAATTAATAAAATTATGTTTCATGCTGATCACATAGACACGACAAGAAAGTGGGGTTGTAAATAGAGAATGTCCAAAAGGTCATTAAGGTTTTATATTTAAAATCAATTAAGAAATTATTCCAAAGAACAAAATTGGTTTAAAATATACATAATTTACTATTTCGAAACAAGTCCATCTTAAAATATAATGTTAAATTGTTAATAAATCTGTCAAAAAAGAATTTTTGAATTAGAATTTAGTATTTTTCACTATTCACACACAAATGATGTTTTTCAGAACAATCCCAAAAATTCACCCTAAAGAAATTTTGAAATTATGATATAGAAAATTATGTTAATTTTATCAAATTTAATTTCTAATAGTGTCTTTTATAAATTATATTATTGTTCACAAAAGGACATAAAAAATTAGTTCTTTATAGAAAATATTATTTCCAATCTAATAAAGACTTTACTAAAAATTATACTTTTTATCATCATCATGATTAATTTAGATAAAAAAATATAAATAATATTAAAATTGTGGTTATTAATATTCATAAAATTATGTATAATGATATTTTTATAACTATCTAATTTAACTAATTATTAGTAAAATAATGTTTTTCACAAAAACTCAGTGATACGTGTAACGTAATCCAAGTTAGTGTTACATGTAGTCTGAGTTTAACTTTGTACATCGTATAATGTTTTCTCAATGTGTTTCATTAGTATAAAGTAAAAAATATTTTGTGTATCATTAAATTAAAAATAATTATATGATAAAATTATTTTGAAAAAAATATTTTTCAAAATATGGGGTTGTTACATTCAACCCCCCAATGAAATTAACTATGAATATTTGTTTGGTTTATTAATGTTTTAATAATTTAATTTTCGTTTTATAGAATCCCACATCATTAAAATGAATAAAACAATTCCTTTTAAAAAAATAATTTTGGAACCATAAATATTACCCAAAGTAACTCATAGTTAGGTTTCCACATAATATTACAAATGTGGAAAGTAAAAACATGGACATGGAAGTGAAATATTTCAATCATATTCTAATATAGAGTGAGAGAACAAAGTTATGAAAATGAAAAAAAATAAAAAATCCCTAAATCAGTGATGATTTATGTGTCCATTTGATTCATTGTAAAAGAAGAAAATATGATAATATTTTCGTTTCAAGATTATTTCCCATACTTTATAGAATTTCTTTAAAGTCTCACCATTTCTTGGGCCCTAATAAATGTATACATCACCACTTTCTCCAAAAAGGAATGAGATTTTGTTTATTCTCAAATCATTAATAGATCAGGAGATCTAGGATAATCGATCCCATCTATCATCAATTACTATCAAAAAAAGTTGCTTGGATAGGTTATCCAATATGTATAAATCCTTTTGTGATGAGATAATACTTTATTCTAAAAAATATAATCTAAGATTTAACATATAATTTCAATAAATGGTTATCCTTATAACCCTTATGAAATATGAAAACCCAATTTTTTTTGAGAAATGGTAAAAAAATTAGTTTAATATTAACCCCTAATATATAAAAATATAGCTCTTGGTTTTCACATTACAAACATGTGAACACTGTCATCATATATTCTCTTGAAGCCTGGTAATTACCCAAATTTGCATAAATCTTTTTGGAAAATATGAATTCTTATTTATGCCAAATATTTATAATTATATTCATTGAATAAAATATGTTTTAATATTCATCCATGATAACATAGAACACCATGAGAACAAATAAATTTTCATTTTTGTTGTCATAAATATTTTCAAGTTGACTTTATTCATATCATCACAAAATTATACATATAAAATATCATTTTTTCATCCATTGGAATATGTTATGGGTATAATTTCCTTAATTTAAAATTATAATTAAATAAAATTTTTAGGTAATCAGTATCATTAAACAAATTATTGAAAATACATAAATAATGTTTTCTTCAAAAAATCCTTATATACTTTTTGATTTATATAACATAATATTTAAATTCCAAAGTGTATACACTTTAATCATAAAACTTTATTCTTAAACCATTACTCATGTATCATAAAAAAATTCCATAATTCCACTTTCCTAGAATATGAAATATGAAACACATCCAAAGGATCCTCAATACTAATCTTATTGTGATTCTTGTGTTTAATATAAACAATATTGAAAGAAAATTCATTACCATCAATAAGTCATTTTCAATCTACATATCTTTATATGTAAAACCCACAATCATACCCCATTACTGATTCTCTTGATGAGGTTTCCAGTTAGGAAATCAATTTTTATAATGAACTTACTTTCCTTATTTGAAAAATTCAAATTAAACCTAGTTCCTTCTATTGACTGAGACTAGAAATCATATGGTGGAAATCACTTATCTTATAAGAAAACCATATATTAATTAAAAATTACTTATAGGATGTTTCATAATGACACATAATTCTTTAATCTTTGATAAATTAGGTTTATCCTAGGTTATTAATATTCATATTTTAATTAAATCTCTCATGATGGTTCATGAAGATTAAATTAATTCCAAAAGAATATACCCTGGGTTTATCAAACCAGGTGCATAGTAAGGACCATTTTCACGTACTAGGTTATGTTCAAGTTAGTCCTGATGCACCTAGTTAGAGTTTTTACTCCTAGGTATATCTCTTCCAAAATCCCATCCACATGTTGTTTCAAGAAAAGGATGTATTTTGGGGGAAGTACTTTTCCCTCATTTTAGAAAAATCTTGGATATTTCTCTACATTTGTCTCATTATAAATCAGGTCCTTAAAGAAATTCCCAGACATATCATTAGAAATTTTAATATTGTTCTCACAAAATTTTTCCCATCCAAGTATCCCATAGATGAGTAAACCATTAGTTTGATACAAATCATAACAACCCAGGATTAACATTCATGGATATTAAATCATTTTAGATGAATATTCATCATAATACAAAAGTAAATGATTGAGGACCAAAATATTTTATTATCTATATAAACATAGAAAATAATCTCCTAACATGGTCAAGGATCTTCAATGATTCCCAAAAATATATTCCCCTATAGTATATCTATTTAAAAACATTATTCATAAGTTTTGTAAAGGAAACATAATAAATGGGTGAACTCAAATTCTCCTTAAGGGTAAAGAAGAGGGATAAACCAGATAATAAAGTTATGATAATAAGTTCAAAAAATTATATGTTCAAACCCTAAATAACAAATATCATAACAAAGAATCATGAAATAATGTTTGGACATTCTGAAGACGTGAATCATAAAATAATGAGTAGAATTATCCATGAAATAAAAATCTAAAAATTTTAAATATATTATTTGATATTAGCATAAACCTAGGAAATCTTATGTTAAGGATACCTACCAAGACCATCAAAATATGATTAGCTTGGGCTAATAACTCGTAAACCTGCTTCAGTATTGGGATTCCCTTCGAAATGTTGTCATTTTTTTTTTCTTGGGATTCCATCCCATTTATAACCTAGTTTTAGGCCTGAGATCCCCTCATGTGTACCCTCTTAAATGGGG
This sequence comes from Viscum album, assembly GCA_963277665.1. Classification (NCBI taxonomy): domain Eukaryota; kingdom Viridiplantae; phylum Streptophyta; class Magnoliopsida; order Santalales; family Viscaceae; genus Viscum; species Viscum album. The sequence goes on along the minus strand of OY728123.1, from coordinate 1,872,320,298 downwards.
ATGGGGGTGGACTTCCATGTAACCTCTTATTTTGGTGATTACATATCCATCCTTGTATCCTATTGTTTCCCTATTAAGATTCACCATATTTTAGGTTTTGGATTTCCACCCATGTACCCTCTTGTTTCGATCATGGGATTCTCTCCCATGTACCCTCATGATTTCAGCTTGGGATTCCATCTTGTGTACCCTCTTATGCTCAAAAATCCTTTATTTTTAATTAATGCACTGAAGGGAGATGTAGGTGTCATCTATCTTATAATAAAATCAGGAATACATGTTCGATAAGATAGTAAAACCTTCATTGTATCATTTCTTATAAGAATATATGTGTTTTATAACCATCATATAATAACCCATGAATGAAATGGGTTTCATAAAATTCTATCATATCATTTCCTATGAGAATGAGAGGGTTTCATAATTATTTCATCAAAATGTTACCTATTAAAAGAAATGGATTTCAAAAGGTTTTATCATGGTATATCCAATTTAAGAGAAATAGGGTTCATAAACAACAGGACATCAAAAAATAGACCATTTAGGGAAATAATATTAATTGTATCTTTGGTTCATATCTCTAGTAAATCATAAACTATAACCAAGGGTGTCATTTCAGATAGAGAAGGATTTCAAAATACCACATGGAATATTTCATATGTAAAATATATTTTCGTTGAAAATCATTTTCATAAAAAAATTTCATATATCTTTTTCTTATACTAATTGATTTATAATTTCATTTAAATCATTTCATAAGGAATTTTAATTTCACCTTGAAAAAATTATTTTTAAAATAAACAACTTTTTGAAAACTTTTTTTGTAGAAAATACAATGGAAAATTATAATTAAAGATTTATTTTTTTGAAAAAACTTCTTTATTGAAAAAATATATTGTAGTATATAATGTTTTTGATAATAATATTCTTTGAAAACATATTTCAAATTTTTTAAAACATTTTGAAAAATTTTTTCCTTGAAAAAATATTAAATAGTCTTGAAAACAAATTGAATACATTTTCCATTGAAAGATTATAAAGAAAACTTCAAAACATTAAGAAAACCTTTTTCTTTCAAAATAATTTTGGAACATATAATATAAGTTTCAAGATCATTTAAATACTTTTATTCGAAAATAAAATTTGGAAAATTTATAATTTATTTTTTTAATTTCATTTAAAACACTTTTTAGAGATAATATTTGAAAAAGATTTTCATTGAAAACCACATTAAATCATTGAATTTACAGAATATCTGAAAAAAATTTAAAAAAATAATTTTGTAATATTTTAATAGAATATTCTAGGGATTGATTGTCATGATGGTGGGTAAATATGTACATTCAAACATTCCTTCTGTACTATAAAATGTTTAAAAAAGTATATCGACCAAAAAAAGAAAAGAAGATTCCTTTTTAAAAATACTTCTTGATAAAAAAGATAAAAAATGCATAAAAATGTATTCTAAATATAATTTGAAAATATAAAAATATCACTGGACTCCTTTTTAGAAAACATGTTTTTTAATGAACATAGATTTCCTACCAAATAGATAAGTAGAGATAGAATTTATTAAAAATGATGTATTGATCATATTATGTACCAATTAGTGGGAAAATGTTACCACTGCTTTTATATAACATGAATTACCAGATTGTATGAAATATCATGAGAATTATTGAGATATTTATCTTAATATTTCATCAATGGGAGCATAATTATAAACAATCTTCATAAAAAGTGACATTGTAGTAATAAACCGTTAACGATTTTGTAACTTTGAGTCATAATAAAATTAAAATAACACCATTAAATGAATATAAGAATTTAATTAAATTAATTATATTCATTATAAAACATTTACACTATGGTATATAAACCCCATGGACTAATACGTGTGCATAACATGGCATGTGTCTCAAGGGAGGGAAATAGAGACATCATTACATTACTGAGTTGGTAACTTTTAAATCATAAACCCCATGAGAGAAATATTATAAAATAGATATATAAATACCCGTATATTTAATTATAATAATAATTTAAAACATTAATGGTCAGTATACACACCACAAAAAAAATTATTGTTATATAATGCATGGATCTTTTGAAAATAAAAAGTGTGATTAAATTCTTTTACCTAATTTTTTGAATGTCTTCATACTCATATAGATCTCATATATAATAAATATAAGTTAATTTCATATTATAAAGAACCATATTATTAAATATAATACCATATATGGTTTCATTTTGACTTTATATTACCCTCTTATTATCAATTTAATGTTTCAGTTTCACTTTAGGTAATATCCTCTTTATTTTTCACATGGGTCTTAATGCATTATATTTTTGGTTTTCATAATTATATAATTAATTATAGAATGTATTACATGATGTAAATATAAAAAATATTTAGTTTATATTTATTTATAACAATCTATAGAATATATAAATATGAAATCGAATACACCATTCTGGGAGATGGTAGTCCATATGTATGAATGAACATTGTTTCTATTTTTTCATATTAAAAGAAAATAAGTAAATAAAATATATGTATATATTAATATCATTAAAATAGAATTATTATGTCATATAATTTGACTAAAACTATTATAAATATACTCCATGTAGTATACGAATGAATAACATCACTTTGAGAAGGCGGTGGTATACACTTCGCCAAATGAAATTATCATATTTAAATAAAATTGAAATCATGAAGGTATGATTTATATGAAAAATAAAATATCATAAAAAAATAAAAAATATAATATATATTACATTGAAATATAATTTCTATCAATATTCCTGAGCTTGAGAGTTAGAAATGTTAAAATGAACTTCCTTGTTAAATGACGCGATAATTTACTATACCCAATAAGGTAAGTTCATTATCCATTAGATTGAAGTGTGTGTATGTGATGGTAGAATCATATATACTGAAAAAATATATTTATATTTAGGATAATTTTTATTTTATATGACAATGGAATAAGAATAATTTAGGTGATTCTGAAATATAATAAAGGAAAGTAGCTTGAGGAAGGATGATATATGTTCTTCAGGTAATTACCTTTGGTTTTCTCTAAATTTCTTCCATGGATGGATTTATTAAAAAAGGGAGGATACAATGATTAATGTAGGTATATTTTTAGGTTAATTAAATATATCATGGGTTAAACTAAGTGGTTTTAGAGGTGTGAATAATAGGGATAGTTGGTTTCCTTGTATTGGGGTGGGATGAGACACCCTTGGGTATTTTTGAAAACAAGTAATATATACAACCATTTTTACATAATAAAAGACATCAAAAGACAACCGAAATATATATTGGATGGTTTCTGTCTGAAAAATATTAAGATTGTGTTTTTTAAATTGTATAGTTTATTTGGGACTTTAGTCTTAAGGATTCGTCTGTCGTTAATATTATGTTTTCAATAATCATTGTAATTAATAGTAATCACTTTCAATAAATTTTTGGTAAAAATATAATTTAATATTATGAGACAATAAGTAATTTCATTATTTTAAATTTTTAATTACATTTTTCTAAATTCATTTTGTAAAAGAGAATAAAATATTTGTAGTGTTAATCTAATTGACATGGAGACAAATCGGGGTTTTAAAGTGATAATGTTAAACAGTTCACTATGATTTTATATCTAAATTCAACATTAAAATGATTATAATAAACTTAAATGTATTTATAGTTGTAAAATATACCAATTTATAAATTTATAATAAACAAAATATAATATTTAGATATAAAAATATGTTAGAAAAAAATGAAGATGGACTTAAAATTCAGTTTTTCTCTCTATTCACCCAAAAAAATGAAACTTCTCATAAAAATCCAAAAAACACACCTCAATATAATTTCAAAATTATGAATTAAAAAATTATGTTTATTTTATAAAATTGCTTTATAATTGAGTCTAAAATCAATTTTATTAAAGATCATTGAAGAATATAGAAACACAGTTCTTTTGAGAAAATAGAATTTTCCAACAGATAAATAATTTGAATAAATTATATTTTTTCTCATTATTATGTTTTATTTACATAAAACCATTACAGATCAAATTTAAAAAAATTATTTCTACTTATATTTTTTTGTTTATTCTCTATGTTTTAACTATCCATCTTAATTAATTATAATAAAAGGAAGCAGTATCATAGATACTTAATGTTGTGTGTAACACATTCAAATTAAGTGTTACATGTAGTGTCTGATTAAATTTAATAGAGTATAAAAAATCAAAATATAGTTATTTAATATCAATAAATATATATTCAGTTATTCATGAAATGATAAAATATCGAATGGATTAAATAATTTGGATAAAATATTTCAAAAAATATCATGGTGTTACAGATAACCAAGTCAAATAGTGTGTGTAGAATATTGATGGATGATAGGTAAAAATTGGTGGATTTCCCATTATTTATTTAATCAATAATAAATCACCGGATTAAAAATAAGATAGTAATCAATTAAAAAGAATGAAATGTGAGTTCAATGGTAAATAAGATAAATATTTTCATATTGATTACTTAAACAAATATATAAACAACCCTAAATTGGCTACAACTCAAGTAAAAAAAGATTTTTTAATTCCCACAAAACCATATTTAAAATATTCTCCCATTAATAATGAGATCATATCAATTAATTCATTCTTCAATATATATATGAAATGATAATTTTTATTATACAATGTAAAATATTTATATTACAATCAATAACACAGAAAATTATGTTAAAATTTTATTAAACATAAAAAAAAATCTAAAATGGATTCTATAATGGGCCCCATTTTTAGGGGGAGGCACATCAGAATTATAAAAAATTGGTAAAAATGAGGTCTTGTATTTGCGAGGTGACATAAAGGCCTAAAAATTTGAGGCATGATCTAAAATTTTATTATGGGAATTTATTAATTTAAGGATTAATTCCTAAAAGTCATGTATATTGATCCCTTTACTTAATAAAATGGTCTTTGAGGTATTAGTAAACACCTACTATACATACAACCTTATCAAAAAAGCATTGGTGGATAATAATATATGTAGTGACTTATGATTTTTGATCCATTAAAATACAGAATATATTTTATAATGTGTGTCACATACTAAACCCATAGAAAACTAACCACAAAATATTAAATATCCATTACTAATAAATCTATAATAATCTCTGATAGAATACCATTAATATTTTTTAATTATCGATAGTAAATAACTAATATAAGTTAATGACGAGATATTTAATTTGAAAAAAACCATCTTCCATATATTATATATTTTCTTATAAGATATATTTATATATTTTAGAATTGAAATTTTATAATGTAAAATTAATTTCTTAATTCCTCACAAAAAATAGTATTTTTTATTTTTTCAATTTTTTAAAAATAATTTATTTTTATGTGAATTTTTTTTAAACACATTCTTAATATATAAATTTGATCACATTATCATTACATGTTCAAGTAATAATATATTGTATAATAATTTAATTGATAAAATATATTTTTAGGGGTATGATTATGAAATATAAAATATCATTTTGAACTTATAAACTTTTATTTTTAATATTTTAGGATATATGTAACATTTTATTAGAATTTTAAAATTATTTTTTATATATTTCATTTAATTTTAGACTGTAATTATTAAATTAGATCTATGATTACTTTTAAAGGAGCATACCCGTTATTTGTTTTATAATAAATAAATTACATGAATTAAAATTAACAACGATCATAAATTTATCATATACATAAGATTAAGGTTTGAAACAACTCCATAATTTTTGTATAATAAGTTATGAGTGTTTAATTTGATATGATATTTTTCCATATTTATAAAATGAATTAGGTTAAATTGATGAAATTTTTTGAATCATAATTTTGAAATTTGTAAAGAAATTTCTATTCATATTTTTGGTAATAAAATAATTTACATGATTAATATTTAATTATGAGTTGTAACTTTTTAAATGACTAATTTAAGATGGCTTGAATTTTTCATACATAACCTAACAATTAGACTATATAGAAAGATATTTTTTGTGTTTTAAAGTCTTACTTAAATTTATTACCAACAATACTTAACTTAACTCACCAAACATTCTTTCCATTGAATACTTACACTATACTCTATAATCATTTCCATGGAAAAGTTCCTCTTCTTCACTAATAAAAGGGGGATAACATCTTTCATATCAATACTCCACTTCTATTTTGAAATATATTTGATCCCCTACCAAATATTCCTCCCATTAAAGTCCCTTACATTCCATAATACCATAATTGACAAAATATTAGTAAATATCTGTCAAATATATGGCATTCTTTACTATGATGTTAAAGGTGTCAATGTAAGTATCACATCTTTCATAATGTTTCATTATTATTATTTATTTTATAATCCAATACTAAAAATATTATAATAATATCATATGAATCATTATTATTCAAATATTTTACGAAAATGTATTACAACTATTATTTAATCACTTCCAAACAAAAGAATAAAATAGGAATCATCGTTATCCCATGCACATGGACTAATGCCACCACGAAGCGACACATTCATCTTTTGATCATCAAAAATAATAGATGGATCTAAGGATAAATATGATGAATAAAGTTGTTATTCATATCTCAATTATAACACTAAAATGACTGTTAATTATTTCCACCTCCTGCCTGATGTATAGAAAAATATAGTGGTGAACTTGTGTATGTGTGGACTACCACCTTCAATTTAATGAAATATTTCACTTTTCCCTTAATCACATAACATGGATAAATTTTAAATTGATTCATATGTATATAATTATATTGTAAATCTATTGATATTTTAAATGTCACGAACCAGGCCGATGCGTCATCCGACCCGGCGCCCGACCCGGTCTGCGACGTGGCCCGAAGGGCGTTCCTGATCCCCACGGGCTGGATACTAGTGTCGGGCATCAAAATAAACCAGTTGGGAACGATTTTAGCCCAAGACAAGGATGAATAAATATAAACTAAACATGCAGATAAATAAAAGGAAAAAGAAATAAACAACGTGGCAGCAGAAACAGGAATAAACAAAACGTGACATACCTTAGGTGACCCCGTGGATCACCACGGTACGTCAACTACACTTTCTCCCAAGAGTGATCCAAGAATGAAACCTGCAACTGAAAAGTAAAGTAGGCATGAGAACCGAGATGATCTCTAGGAAAGCCAAAAATGTAACCACATCCTATGCCCCTGTCTTTAGTAGGAAATCCAGTCATGCCAGTTTGAAAAATAAGATATAGTAAAATAGTGTTTTCCTTCTTTTCAAATTCATGTAACGAGTTTTCATTTTTAGGTAAAGCCTTTTACTCCCACTACATTTTCAAAATAGGTGTCAAGAATGGATTAACATTTCAAAATGAAAAGAAACCAGTTTGGGTTAAAATATGGTTTTCACAAACAAGGCATCAAGTATGAAACAGCTGAAAAGAAAGTTAAATCGTTAGAAGCATGAAAACAATGAGCACCATGGGTAATCCCTATAGGCAGATAGAACAAGTGGGAACCTAAAGACCTCGTACATCAGTGAAACATGGCTTAGAAGACCACGACCCTCAGAAAACATGGCTTAGAAGGGCACGACCCTCATAAAACGTGGCTTAGAAGGACACGACCCTCAGAAATTTATATGTTTAGTTAGTGTTGTTGCATCAATCCTTCTAGACAAACCAGGACGGACCCCTACCGTGTCATCTAGCGTACTAGTCTTGGTCACCCACCCAGACACCCGGGTTTACCATTGTTCTCTATTCCAAAAAGGTGGAGAGCTTTTATCAAATTAAGGGAAATGAACATCACACTTTCTTTATCCTAAAAACTCGCTAAACCTCTCACTACCGTTCTCCCTCCTTAAGAGCATTCCCCTCTTTCACATTACATAAAGCATAAGCCCCAATATTTGGCACATATTTGTACACTCAACATACATGTCATTTTCTAAAACCAAGGGGTTTGCCTTAGGAGGGGTTTTTTTTTCCAATTTTACATACCATTTCAAAGGGCTAAACAAGCTTTATGGTTTCACAAATAATAGTTTTCATTTTTGAACATATACTCATCTAAACTCTTTGCAAAACCTTTTAAAAATCTCAATTTAACAATCTACATGTTACATATATAAAAAAACAAGCTTGAACTCTTTCTTAAAATGATGCAATTAATTTATGAAAGTCCAAATGGCATTTGTAATACATTACATTTTTACAAAACAAATGCATAACCATTATTAGCGAATGTACCCAGATTTCATAACATGTAAATATAACATATATATACATATAACATATTTTCAAAGAAATAAAGCAATTATGAAATTCAAACTAAAGGCATAGGCATAAGAAACCTACCTAAAACTTGTCGCTATCTGACAATGGCCACTCGAACCGACACTTGGCGCACACACACACATGAATTTATACATATATATATACACCCCTAGCTGCATTGCACATATTCCCCACGCCATGAAGGAATATGTGCAAAGAGGTCATATAGATGTACATGCCTTACCCTATGCATGTACATGTAGGATTCCTCGACACGCGCGGCCCAACGCACTACACATATAATTTAATAAAACAATTAAACACGTAAACAATCTATAAAACATTTCAAGATAACACGACAAGAATTTGCGCCAGTAACACTCAATTTCAAGTAGGAAAAGCCACTTCAAAAATCAAACACACTTAATATTTTTGAAGACCACTTTCACACCACACGTGCAATTGAACAAATCAATAAAGCAATTTCTGAAACACTTCCACAATAGAAACACAAAATTAACACTAAAAACTCACGCAATTTCATATCAATGCACCGATTTAAAATCATCCGCACCTCATAACAATACCCAAACATGATTCCCATCATCAATACAAATCAAATAAACCATTTACACCATTTATAAAACCTTCTAAAAAAATAAAAACACAACATAAGACAAACACACCCAAAAATATCTTCTAAGGCCAAAAGCACACCGAAAAAATATCCAAACAAAAAAACGCAGACCTTGCATCATATAATAAACCAATTGCGTGCACTATAAAATGACCTCAAAAAACACAACATGAGTTTCACAATAAAGGCACCCAATTTCAGGTAATAACAATACATTAAAGTTCGACTGCTTCATCAATCATATAAAAAAAAGGCTTTCACACTTCAAGATAATCACTATGAACTTTAAAACACATAAAACACTATAATTAAGCAAGTGCAAAACCAAACAACACAAGAAAACATTACCTCGGAAAAAAGCCGGCAAATCGAAACACAACGAACCACCTCGCCTTTGGTGGCAGTTGCCGGAACACGTACTGAGAAGACCCAAGAGGCCTCCTGCACTAACCTTGACAGGCCGACCACAAAACTGGAGGCGATTGGTTGTTTCGCCGGAGAAAATGAGGGAAAAAAAGTGGGGAAGTCGCGCGGCTACAGGGTCTCGGCCCGGGGGATTCTGCCATGCGGGTTTGAGGGGGGGGGGGGGGGGGGCAGAGCTTGGAGAGGAGGTCGCGGAGAGGGCGGCGACCGGAGAGGTAGGAGGCACGGCGAGGGCGGCGACCGGAGAGGGAGGAGGTGCGTGGGTCTGGTTGGTGCGAGGCGAGGCCGGAAGGGAGGAGGGATGCCGTCGCAGGAACAGGCTACGCAGGAGGAGGCCACGCCAGAAGGGGGGGATGCGCGTGGTGGCTGCTGGCTGGGGGAGAGAGCAGCGGGTCGAGAGGGGGGGGGCGTCGGCCGCGAAGGGGAAACACAGGGGGGTGCGGGCGTAGTGTTAGGGAAGGGGGAAGCGACGGGATAGAGGGAGCGGGTGAGGAAGAGGGAGTAAAAAAAAGAAGAGAAAAAGGAAATAAATGGGGGGAAGAATAATAATAAATAAATAATGAAATAGATAATGAAATGAAACTTAAAAACAACCTAGTGTAACCTATACACAAATCACAAAAATAATGGTAATATTGATAGCAAGTTAATTTTTTTTTAATTGTAATATTAATTTTAATATTAACATCCAAATCAAAATATTAGCTGAAAAATAATAATTAAAATTATAACCTAATTAAAATAGTAACTTAATTAATATGAATACTAATAATAAAACTAAAATAATAAAACCAACCAAAATAATATCATTCTTAATTTAAGTTAAACACTGCGCATGGTCGCGTGCGCGGTCGCGCGTCCGGTCGCGTGCACGGTCACACGCCCGGTCACTAGAGCATTGTGCACTCGGTTGCGTGCGTGGTCGCACGCCTAGTTGCGTGGCCTTGTAAAAATAAATTTAATAGAATAAAACAGTCTCTTATTAAGAATGGGAACCGACCACAGTCGCAGGAAAGGTCGTGAACCCCAATAATGACACATTTAATAATAAAACATTGTCTAAATCTGATTGGGTGCTACATATGGTCGCGCGTACAGGATCACACCCATATAAGATCCAAAATCCATTTTAAAATAGGAACGATTCAAACCGTCACTCAAAATAAAGACCCAAAATAATTAAGTTAAAATATTGCATTGGTCAGGGTGTGATAATTCTCCCCACCACAAAAACTTTCTGCCCCCATAAAGTCACCAAGCCAAACGAGGAAACAAAATCGAGTTTGAAACTAAATGTGGCCAACAAAATCACAACTCGGCATGACTTTTCAATCCATCAGTCACACCCGACCAACTCTGAGGGGAACTGAATGGAAATGAACCATCAGGAAACGAGGAGGGTTCTCCCCACCACAAGAATCCGACTAGCACAACCGACATTGAGACTCTTAGCATGAGCTAACTCTGGAAGTGTCAACTTGATCCAAGAGGAAACTGCCACATAGACCAAACCTTGAAGAAGGAACATCAAGATTCATGGTGGGTCTTCCCACAATTTAAGGACTGACCAGCTTCATCCAGTGATCACAGACCAGTACGAGAAAACCAGAACAAACCGACCCATGAACTCTCCGCATAAACTAGACCCCCACCACATGGGGTCATCGACCAAAGACCCCAAACTGAGTAGCGGACCAACCCCTATTCATTATTTCCCAAGATGCAAGTGTCTCTAAAACTAGAACATCCAAAAACAAGAACAGGTCACCAAAGGAGCTAGCCACATGAGAGAGAGAATCATCTTGAGACTCACAGCCATAAAGAGACAACTCCAAAGCTCATATTTGAGGAGGCGCGACTACTAAAATTACAAGAAAATGATACCACCACACCTCCTTACTACCAAAGTGGGGTATTAAAGGAACAAAGACCACAAAAAGGCGACAAGGCCTCTACGCCACTTATAGTAGGAAAAAACCTTCAATGAAGGGAGAGCTACAATAAGGAAATTCACACCCTCCCCATTTCAGCATTGGAGAAAAAAATTAAACCATGGTTCCCCACACCCAATGATTCCCGACTGCGTGAAAGGCTTCACTCCGAGAATTGTGGTTGGAGCTCTGATGTCTTGAAGCATCTACTGCCCCGTAGTCAGGAGATGACATTCTCCTGTCGAGACTACTCCTGACGAAGCCGCTAGCAGAACCTCTCTAAGTTTCCCAAACAGCCACACCGACAGCAAGTCTTCAATGGATGATGATGACAAGGCGACTTAAAGTACCCAAACTGAGCACACTAGAAGCAAACAAGGGGGTGGTCCAACTAATAGGAAATGGAATTGACAAGAAGACTTTTCTGAGACAGGTTCCTCTGATTCGCTCTCACAGAATGGGGAACCATCCCAAACACCAAAGGGAACCGGTCCGTGAACAATAGACGAAGACCCCACACAAGAGAAACTGTAACTAATTCTGCGACATTATCTTTGGAGAAAAGGGAACCAAATTCTTGAGATTCCCGACGTAGGCCTTCACTATTCGTTCGCATTGTTGGACACTCACTAGTTTTGCCACTTCCCTTTCCTTCACATCCACAAATATAAACCATCAAATGAGAGTGGTCCTAAACACCTTCCAAGACATACCATCATGCAACGACGCTGGGATTATTTCTTCCACCAATCCAAAGTTTCACCTTCAAACGAACCCAAACAAACACGAACTCTCATATTTTTGGGAGTTTCCAATAACCTGAAAACACCAACGACTTAAAAAATATAGTTTGCTACCTTCAATAAATCACGATCGCCACAGAATCTAGACAAGAACTAAAAAGAATTCAATTCCACCGCCTTGCTAAGGGTCTAGGTAGAACCAACAACTAGAAGTGACTCACTAGAAACTTCTGGGACTTTTCTGGGCAGCATACTAAAAAACAAGAGGCACAAATCCGAATCAAAACTCATCATAAATCAAAATTCCACACCTCAATCACAAACGAAATCTCGAACTCAAATCACTATTCCAACCACAATTCAATACGTCAAAACCAAGAACTCACGAAAAAGAATACCCAACATGAAAATAGAACGCTAAATAATTTCTCACTCACTTTTCTAAACATTTGAAAAACCACTTTTTGAAAACCATTTTTAAGCAAACAAAATAACTTAGATATCCATCATTGATATCCCATGAAGTCTCACACATACATATCCATGTGATAGCTCAAGCACCCATCCACTCACTTCACCAATTTCCCCACTTCCCACATGCACACCTGAATGTATGTGATCACTCATAGGAATACCAAGGGTCAATTCAAGACACTTCTCATTTCGAAAACATACCATTAAGAACACATCACAAATTCCCAACCAATTTGAAAAAGTAACTTATCATCAAAGAAATACATTTCCAATTTCCAAAAAATTTTCCAATTCACATTCCAAAATGTGTTACTGAGATTCCAAAACAACTTCCAAAACACCTCCCATTTTTCCTTTTGAAACCACACATTTGTTAAAAGAAAACAATTTCCATTTCAAAACCACTTTTCCACTCTAACACCACATTCCCATTTGAAACCACCTTCGCAAAAATCCATTTTAATTTTTAAGATCTACTCACACCCACCAAAATGAAGGTCAAACATAATTCACATCAAAATTTCCAAAAAAAATAAGGGACTAGTGGCGATGCCAACCCGGTAACATGGCTTAGCAGACCATGCTCCGAGCGGGTATCCACCGCAGGAAGTATCTCGAACCGTGCACTCGGGCTGTACATGGGTTGCTACTCCATGCAAGTCTGCCGCGTAACACTGGATAACTTTCGTGGTCATCCCTCATCCACACATACCAATCCAAAGAAGAAAATTCAAATCCTGAACTACCCTTGGAAACTCAAGTCTCGGGACGAGAAAGGGTTCATGACATCCTTCCCACACCTACCTCTCGAGTCCCGACACACCTAATCACCAAACTACTTGACACCCCAAATAACAAGGGCAGCCTCGAATACCATTTTGTCACGAACCAGGCCGGTGCGTCATCCGACCCGGCGCCCGACCCGGTCTGCGACATGGCCGGAAGGGCGTTCCCGATCCCCACGGGCTGGAAACTAGTACCAGGCATCAAAATAAACCAATTGGGAACAATTTTAGCCCAAGAAAAGGATGAATAAACATAATCTAAACAAGCAGATAAATAAAAGGAAATAGAACTAAACAACATGGCAGTGAAAAAAGGAATAAACAAAACGTGACATACCTCAGGTGACCCCGTGGATCACCATGGTACGTCAACTACACTTGCTCCCAAGAGCGATCCAAGACTGAAACCTGCAATTGAAAATTAATGTATGCATGAGCACCGAGATGCTCAGTAGGAAATCGAAAAATGTAACCACATCCTATGCCCCTGCCTTTAGTAGGAAATCCTGTCATGCCAGTTTGAAAAATAAGATATAATAAAATAGTGTTTTCCTTCTTTTCAAATTCAAGTAACGAGTTTTCATTTTCAGGTAAAGCCTTTTACTCCCACTACATTTTCAAAATAGGTTTCAAGCATGCATTAACATTTCAAAATGAAAAGAAACCAGTTTGGGTTAAAATATGGGTTTCACAAACAAGACATCAAGTATGAAACAACTGAAAAGAAAGTTACATCGTTAGTAGCATGACAAAAATGACAACCATGGGTAATCCCTATAGGCAGGTAGAACAAGTGGGAACCTAAAGACCTCGTACCTCAGTGAAACATGGCTTAGAAGACCACGACCCTCAGAAAACGTGGCTTAGAAGGCCATGACCCTCAGAAAACGTGGTTTAGAAGGCCACGACCCTTAGAAATTCATATGTTTAGTTAGTGTTGTTGCGTCAATCCTGCTAGAAAAACCGGGACGGACTCCTGCCGTGTCATCTAGCGTACTAGTCCTGGTCACCCACCCAGATACCCAGGTTTACCATTGTGCTCTATTCCAAAAAGGTGGTGAGCTTTTATCAAAAGAAGAGAAAAGAACATCACACTTTCTTTATCCTAAAAACTCGTTAAAACCCTCACCACCATTCTCTCTCCTTAAGCGCATTCCCCTCTTTCACATTACATAAAGCATAAGCCCCAATATTTTGCACATATTCATACACTCAACATACAAGTCATTTTCTAAATCCAAGGGGTTTTCCTTAGGAGGGGTTTTTTTTCCAATTTTACAGACCATTTCAAACGGCCAAATAGGCTTTATGGTTTCACAAATAATAGTTTTCATTTTTTAACATATACTCATCTAAACTCCTTGAAAAACCTTTTAAAAATATCAATTTAACAATCTACATGTTACATATATAAAAAAACAAGCTTTAACTCTTTCTTAAAATGATGCAATTAATTTATGAAAGTCCAAATGGCATTTGTAATACATTACATTTTTTCAAAACAAATGCATAACCATTATTAGCGAATTCACCCAGATTTCATAACATTTAAATATAACATATATATACATATAACATATTTTCAAAGAAAGAAAGAAATTATGAAATTCAAACTAAAGGCCTAGGCATAGGAAACCTACCTCAAACTTGTCGCTATCAGACAATGGCCACTCGAACCGACACTTGGTGCACACACGCACATGCATTTATACACATATATATATATACACCCCTAGATGCATTGCACATATTCCCCGCGACATGGGGGAATATGTGCAAAGAGGGCATATATATGTACATTCCTTACCCTATGCATGTACATGTAGTATTCCTCGACACGCGCGGCCCACCGCACTACACATATAATTTAATAAAACAATTAAACTCATAAACAATCTATAAAACATTCCAAGATAACACAACAAGAATTTGCGCCAGAAACACTCAATTTCAAGTAGGAAAAGCCACTTCAAAAATCAAACACACTTAATATTTTTGAATACCACTTTCGCACCACACATGAAATTGAACAAATCAATAAAGCAATTTATGAAACACTTCCACATTAGCAACACAAAATTTACACTGAAAAATCACCCAATTTCATATCAATGCACCAATTTAAAATCATCCGCACGTCGTAACCATACCCAAACATGATTCACATCATCTATAAAAATCAAATAAACCATTTACACCATTTATAAAACCTTCTAAAAAAAGCATAACACGACATAAACCAAACACACCCAAAAACCTCTTCTAAGGCCAAAAGCACACCGAAACAATATCCAAACAAAAAAAACGTAGCCCTTGCATCATATAATAAACCAATTGCGTGCACTATAAAAAGACCTCAAATAACACAACATGAGTTTCACAATAAAGGAACTCAATTTCGGGTAATAACACTACATTAAAAGTCGACTTCTTCATCAATCATATAAAAAAAAGGCTTTCACACTTCAAGATAATCACTACGATCTTTAAAACACATAAAAAACTCTAATTCAGCAGGTGAAAAACCAAACAACACAAGAAAACATTACCTCAGAACAAAGCTGGTAAATTGAAACACAACGAACCTCCTCGCCTTCGTCGGCGGTTGCCGGAACACGTACCGAGAAGACCCGAGAGGCCTGCTGCACCAACCTTGACAGGCTGACCACAAAATTAGAGGATATTGGTTGTTTTGCCGGAGAAAATGAGGGAAAAAAATGGGGGAAGTCACACGGCTGCAGGGTCTCGTCCCAGGGGGGGGGGGGGGGTTCTGCCATGCGGGTTTGAGGGGGGGGGGGAAGCCGGGAGAGGAGGCCGCGAAGAGGGCGGCGGCCGGAGAGGTATGAGGCGCGGTGAGGGTGGAGGCCGGAGAGGGAGGAGGCGCACGGGTCTGGTTGGTGTGAGGCGAGGCCGGAAGGGAGGAGGGATGCCGGCGCAGGAATAGGCTACGTAGGAGGAGGTCACGCCAGAAGGGGGGGCTGCGCGCGGCGGCTGCTTGCCAGGTGAGAGAGCAGCGGGTCGAGAGGGGGGGGGGGGCGTCGGCCGCGAAGGGGAAACGCATGGGGTGCGGGTGTAGGGTTAGGGAAGGGGGAAGCGATGGGATAGAGGGAGTGGGTGACAAAGAGGGAGTAAAAAAAAGAAGAGAAAAAGAAATATAGAAAAAGGAAATAAATGGGGGGAAGAATAATAATAAATAAATAATGAAATAGATAATGAAATGAAACTTAAAAACAACCTAGTGTAACCTATACACAAATCACAAAAATAATGGTAATATTGATAGTAAGATAATTTTTTTTAATTGTAAGATTAATTTTAATATTAACGTCCAAATCAAAATATTAGCTGAAAAATAATAATTAAAATTTTAACCTAATTAAAATAGTAACTTAATTAATATTAATACTAATAATAAAACAAAAATAATAAAACCAACCAAAATAATATCATTTTTTATTGAAGTTAAACACTGAGCATGGTTGCGTGCACGGTCGCACGTCCGGTCGCGTACACGGTCACACGCCCGGTCACTAGAGCAGTGCGTGTTCGGTTGCATGCGCGGTTGCATGCCTAGTTGCGCGGCCATGTAAAAATAAATTTAATAGAATAGAGCATTCTCTTATTAAGAATGGGAAATGACCACAGTCGCGGGCAAGGTCACGCACCCCAATAATGACACATTTAAAAATAAAACATTGTCTAAATGTGATTGGGCGCTACAGACGGTCGCGCGTACGGGCGAACACCCATATAAGATCCCAAATCCATTTTAAAATAGGACGGATTCAAACCGCAACTCAAAATAAAGACCCAAAATAATTAAGAAAAAATAATGCATTGGTCAGGGTGTGACATTAAACCAGAAAAATTTATTTTCAAGATAAGCATATCAATGGTAAAAATCTAAATATAAAAATATAAAAACCAACCAAACAATGATAGGTAACCGACTAGAGTGGAAAGGATTTAATAATTAAACAAATTATGGAAATAAATATACAATAGGAAACCAATGATAAAATAATTATTATTTTTATAATTTTATTGATGAACATGAATTAATTATTGAAGATGTTAATTTCATGTCCATAATGTTTTCATTTATGAAAGTAAGGGATTTATGTCCTAAACTTCCTTTGTTTAATCACAGTTAAAATTATGAACAAAATTATTTTTTATGGTGTATAATTTATGAACATATTTATCTTTTTAAGAAACATAATTTACTCATATTACATGTTTTTCATTTTCAATCCATATATCCTTCAATGTTTTAAGTGAAAAAGTTACTCAGGTCTCAATTGAACATCGTTTTTCCATAAGTAGTTAATTATCATCTTGACCATGATCATACAAGTCTATTTTATAATACCATTTCCTTTTAAATTTATTTAATTTTATTTCTACTTGAGGGAATTAATTAATTTTCTTAATATATTTCTCTTTGGGGTATCACATTATCTATTAAAGTGCACCACTAAATGGAATGAACCCGAACCTATGAACATGACCCTAATTCTTCAATATCTATGTTTTAACTAAAAAAATTATTTTCTATAATTATTCAAGTGACCTTTATAACTGTCTTCAACTATAATAATTGAAAAACTGTATCATAAATTATATTATTATATATTCATAAAAATGTATATATGGGCATTAAACATTATACACAAGATTAGTTATGATAAATTTTTTTATGTAATATTTTAAAAATATATAATATACCATAAAACCATATTTTAATAGAATTTTAAACTACCTTGAATATCACAATTTTTTTAATTAAATATTTTTAATTTATTAATATGGGTATTTTTATACAAAAATGATTATATTTTACATGTTTCTATGTTAGCATATCCCTCTACCATCATTATTATTTTCTAAGTGGCTTCCACACTATTCATTCAATTTTTCAAAAAAATACGAAATTATTATTCTAATGTTTCAAATAAAAACCATTTTTAATGTTCTTAAAGGACAATGAAAATTATTAATTCAAATTAAATTTTCCTAATTATTTTGTGAGTTTTGTTTATTTATATTGTTTTCTAGATTAATGGATTTGTTTTTCAAATTATACCGTCCAATTTATTTTTTATATATCTTAGGAAGTTATCTTTAATATATACGGTATGGTCCACCACATAATTTATATTTTCTAATCATCAACTTGTATAGCCACAATTTACATCAAATTCATTCCACTATATATTCCCAATGTTTCACTAAATGATTGAATGATGTTCACTTAGATTTCAAATACATTGATTTATTTGAGATATTATTTTCTAAACTATATATACATTTCATATACATTGTAAATAACATATTCAAAATCATATTTATTATGTTCTACATACATATAATGATTCCTAAAGTCTTTGGATATAAAGGTATTTTTATTTACTTTTCATGTCATTTTTATTGGTGAAATCGTGTATGGTTGCTTATTTTAACCACTTTTAAAGGATATAAAAACATTTTTATTTTTATTTTCCTTATGATATTATTTTTGAAACCAGGTTTCACACATATCTATGATTTTCATTATATGATATGAGGGTCTATAATTATATATCCCTATAATGCTTTGGATAATGTTTCTATCTCAGGCGGTATTACAGTGTGTAGCTAGTGATCCTAGCTATATAAGGTTCATGGGAAGTAATCCAGCCAACTATATTATTTTAACAATGTACGAAGCATTCAATTACATTTACTATGTCATGTTTTATGTAATTTCTATATTTCCTATGATTCACTTCTCATATGATATGATCAAGATTAATTATTGCATTTATGTTTTCATTTATTTATGCATTTATTCCAATATTATAATCATTATCATTATGATATCATGGTATTACATCCATTTTATTCTCCTTTATCAAGTTTATTCCCTTACTAGTCTTTCTAGATTATTATTTTTTCTATAAATTTACCCATTTTATCTTATTAAATGTTAATTTGAACTATGGGACTTAGGATTACTCTGGGGAGACTAACTAAATGAAGTAATATAATGTTTTATGATGTTTCATATATGTGTCTAATTTTCAAAATAAACTAATCCCCTGATCCTTAACTTTTTTTATATATATTCTAGTTTATTTGTTATGAAATAATATGTATCAAAGGATTGAGTTTCTATATTTATTTTAAGATCAAGTTATACTTAACATTTTAAATTATTATTAGATAAAATTTTCATAAATCCTAAGGAAAATACTATGAGAATATTAATATTCTGAGGTATTTTAAATTATGTCAATATAACCTTTTCAAAGAAATAAATACTTGGATGGATACTATAATGGATGCAGTTTTGTAATGTATTCATATTGGGATAGTAAACCAGATAATATTTTCTTGAATATTTCTTGACAATCATTCTGGTGCATTATGAGTGACCCTTTTCTACAAAAGTTGTTTTAACTCCTTGGGGTATGCATTAGTAAATGAAATCATATTTAAAAAAATTTAGAATGAATTATTTCAAAAATAACATAAGGTATTAGGTTAATAATTATGATAGAACACAACATAATGAAACCTTGGAAGAACCAAGAGAGTTATTGAATAGACCATGTATTACCTAGATGAAATGCATGTGGCATATATTTAACTGATTCTTTCATTTTAGAATTCATCATAGGATTGAGAATTCCTAATAATAAAAATTATGTTGTTTTCATTACCAATTTGGTTTAAGTATATGGTTGAAACAAGATTATTTTGATGATGATGAGAAAGTTATTTATCCAATTACCAGGATGTATTATAATAAAATAAGGGTTTATAGTAAAATTGATGAATCATTAAAGATCATTATTAGGAATGTAAATTCAATTTTTGGGTCTTTAATAAGGGAGTTTAGTTGATATCTTAATATACATTAAATATAGATGGTATTAACTATTTTTATTAGTCAAAGGGAATTTATTTTAGATATATTTGTATATTATAATAGTTAATTAGAATTATGTGAAATATCAATGGATCATCCTTCATCGGTTTTACATGAACCGATTGAATTGTTATTTAAAATAGTATCAATATAATTGATATACGATTTTTTGGAAATTTTTTATTTTTATAGATAAATATAAAATATTTCATGTTTAGGGGATGGATAACATTTTGGTTTAGTACATATTCAATATCATGATAATAAAGTACTGGATGGTTTTGATGATGTAAGAAATATAGTGTCGATAACAATGGATTGAGAAAATTCATGTCATATTTGGTGATTTTTATCACAATTTGGGGATTGTTGTATAAATTTTAAAATGGGTGATTTGATGAACTACAATCTAAAACCATTTGAGTATTAATGATAGAATTAAATTTTTGAAGATTATGTGACTAAACTATAGTTTTAATACATGATGTCTATGTTTTAGAGATCTTATACTGTATAGAATATATGATTATGGTATAAGCATTCAATGTTGTTTGAATAAATAAAAGTATATTGATCTATCTTATGATAGAAATGTAGAATTAATTTTTTTAATTTGTTTCTAGAATAATGAATGTCTTAAATATATCATCCCATTCTTTCATTAGTGGGTAGTTATTAAAATGGAGAGGATACAATTTATTTAAGTGGAATAATGTAACTACATAATATTTTGGATCCATTAAATAACATTTTAATTTATATAATATAACAACCTGACCTAGCTGACTACTAAACCATTATTCAGACTGGTGGTCACATGGCCCCAAGTGTAACTTCCAGTATATTGGATGATTCTGAAGAGTTGGAAGGGTGTAATGATTATATAGTGGGGAGAAAATACATTCATGGTTAGAGTCTCACATAGGTATATTTGGTGTAAATAAGTAGATTGTGGAAGAAGAACAAGTAAATAGAAATAAATGTAAGATAAATACAATAAATGAATAAAAGTAGAAAATTCAAAATATAAAAATGCATGCATGACACGATGATGAAACAATATTTATTTTGTACAAAATTAAAAAATACATGTGTAAAGAAAATAATAAAAATATGTTATGGAAATTTCAGGGAAAATATAGAGTACCAGCTCAGTCTGGTGCCCCTAACACCCTTGTATAAAATAGATCCCACACAATAATCCATGGACATACATTAAATAAGATCATCTTTGCTACCCCATTATAATGGTGTCCTGATAAGTGTGTGATATATACTCATATACCAATAACCAATAGTTTCTAAACCAAATTCTAGTCTATTAAACATAATGTACAACTATGTAATCTTATAAAATAAATAGGCGAATAAATAAATAAATAACCTTTTCAGGGATATCTTCATCTAGGATACCTATCTAACTATACCTAATCTAGCCTAAGAAATAATTTACATGAACTAAGGTGGATTTAATAGATACGATATGGGAGCAATGATAATAAGAAGCATAAGATGATCGATCCCAAACATGTGATATGGTTTTGTAGATTTGTCTATGGGAATTATCTATGATGTATTGTTCATTAATATTTATGTTGTCATTAGAATTTATGAATAGGAACTCTATGGACATATTAGGTGATCCATAAATGGAATCCCAAGTACCTCTTAAAAGGAATTATAAGTACACATTGTTGTCTGTGCCCAACCTAGGAGATTTATATATCAAATACCATATTTCACTCTCAATGTGGGATTATTTCATCAACATCTTAGTCCATATAGGCTACCCCCCATTGAAATACATGTATCACTCATGTCATATTGTATACATATATCTACCAAGGAACTCTATAGGTCATCACCCTAGGAACTGATATCCCTCATGGAGGTAATAAAACACACAATGATTCCATCCTAGGATAACCAAGTATCACTCCTCTTGTATCAAAATATATCTATATGAGAACATTCTAGGAATTATGTAAAAGTAGAACCATGTATATCCAAAGGATATATAATCCCTAACACCAAATGAGCCTATCCATGTAGACTAATAAATGTATCACCTCATATCTATCTCAATATAGTGTAAGAATAAACCTGTAATTTAATCCCTGGAATCTCACACAAGGGACCGAGTATCTCCTAATAAATGGTATACATATCATCATAATGATCCCTTATAGAATGCTTCTCTTAGGAAACCATAATCACTCATTTGTATGAATAATTAACATGTCCATCCATTCAAAGGAATTTGAAGTATCACTAATGGAACATATATCATTTCCAAATACAAATAAAACAAAACCAATCCATGGAGTCCTTAATTTGGAACCCATCTTTCACTCCCGGATCATTAATAGTTAAGAAATAACAACAAAGATTATAATTCCACAATATGTGATTGCAATATCATCATGTTATGAAATATATTCAAACCATTTTTATTAAAGATAATAATATATGGAAAAAATAAAAAGGAATATTGAAATAATAACAATGCATAATGAAATAATCACAATGTATAGGGCCTAACCATGGCCATCAAATCCTTATTTCAATTAATTTTTTCAAATAATTATCACAAGGGGAAAAACACAATGTGATATAATGATATTAGTAGAAGAGGGAATTTATTATCCTTGGTATGACACGGTCAATGTGGTGTCTCACTTCATGGCGAGCAACCAAACATATTGATTCTCTACTTTCTAGGGTCATATAAGTGATATTAAAACAGTTTAGTTAAATTAATTAAACACTATAAAGGTGTTTTCATAAGGTTATAGTTTTCAAAACAATGAAATATGTTATAAAAAACCATGACCTTAAAGGAAAATATATAGACCACCTACCCTATTCTTAGGACTAACAAAATGTTCAATATCGATGATTGATATAGTATGGTTATAGAGAAATCATCAAAACAGACGGATGTATTGATAATAGAGAGAAATAGGTTTCAAAAAAATATCACCGAAAGAGAGGAGATAGACAAATATAGGAGAATTGAGTAGTCTAATACATTCTGATGTCTCTCTAACGTAGCTCACGACACAAACATCAGAGGTTGGATGAGGTAGATCTACCCATACAAAGAGGTGGTGGTGGTGGAGATGGAGAGGCCCTCAGTAGGATTCTATATATAATGGATGTGAACAAAAAGAGATGTAGAAATGAAAAAGTCAATAGGGTTAATGGTAATTTCACCCCATTAAATGTGGTGTATGGTTTGGCCTCATGGTTATCCAAAACATGCACCAAACAAGAAAGCACCACTTTCGAATAAGGGGGTCTCATGGTTCTTATGAAACACCTGGGAAACTATGAACAAACCTTGTTTTTACCCACTTTACAAGACCTATAGAAAGATGCACAACCATGTTGACTAGAATGCGTGGTTTGACCAAACTTTTTTCCCCCATAATCCCTCTTGAATTGGTTGTAAGGTTTACTATGGTGGTATACACCGTTTCAGACAAAGCGTTCTCCCTAACCTATTCTTCCCGATATTGAGTTATTGGATCCCTATTCACCCAATACAAAAAAGAACTCACAAGAGACACCTTAAGCCTTTAACTAAGGCCAAAAAATTTAGTGTTTTAAAACTCTTATTTACATCAAAATCCCAGTTTAAATAATAGACCATCGACAAAACGAAAAAATTCGAATTCCTTTGGATTTTCATTCGGTAAAAAAACACAAAACACTACATTTAAATATTCTCATGCAATACAACCTTAGGAAAAAAATCATAACATATTAATAACTTAATATTTATAGATATATAATAAAAACTAATTTGAAAAACCCTTACTATTTGTTACCTTTCAAAGGTAAACAATTAATATCATTTAATATTGAAATGTTTATTTTTAGTAAAATCTAGTATAATTATATTCTAAAATTTATTTGAAGATATGTTAAAAAATTTGAGAATTGATATTTGATAAAGAAAAATTTCTTTTAAAATTCAATAGAAAAAAATATCTTATTCTGTAATTTGGGGATTTTTTAAAACATTTTTTAAGTGAATAGTTTAAAATACAATTATTTCCCAAACAGAAACTATTATCACAATAACACAATATTTTGAATGGCTAAACATTATTAAACATTTTAGTTAACCAAATAAATAATTTAATGGTATAATTATGAAATTAATAATTTAATTTTGAAATTATAAGTTCTATTTAAAATATTTTAGGGCTTATGTAACATTTTAGTAAAATTTAAAATATGTTTCATTTATTTAATTTAAATCATAATTTTCATGGTGAAATTAGGTTTTTTCATTATTTTAAATAAATTTTGTATTTAGTAAATCAATTACTATAATGAAAATTAGTTACCATACAAATTCAACTTATACATATATATAATGTTGAAAAACATTTTTTCATTTAAAAACATTATTGTTGTGTTTTTTATTTTTAATTAGAACTCATATTTTCAATTATTTTTTAAATTATTAATGTAAAATATAACCTAGAATTATAATCAAAATGACCAAATATGTTTGTATGTTACTGATTATATTTTTAGTAATAAAATCAGTAACATGATTAACATTTAAATAAGAGTAATAAGTAAAAAAAATACTAATTAAGGTGGATTAAATTTTCCTAAATTTATATTCTTTTTACCTATTATACACATACATTTTTCGGTTTTAAAGTCTTACATACAAGTATTACCATCCTTCCTTCACCAAAATCACCTAACATTCATTCTATTTCATTATTACCTTTTACATAACATTCTATTTCTAGTAAAAGTTCACCTTATTCACTTATAAATGTGGGATCCCTCATACACTTTTAATACACCACTCCTAATTAAAAATTCACTTAAAAAACCTAAAATTTTAATTAATTTAAGTCCATTATTGGATAAAATTCCTTTCATAACCACATATTATCCTAGGTCCATCATATATAAAAACATCATCAATAGGAACTTCACGTTCTCAACATAGTTATCAAAAATTTCTGGACCTT
This sequence comes from Viscum album, assembly GCA_963277665.1. Taxonomy (NCBI): domain Eukaryota; kingdom Viridiplantae; phylum Streptophyta; class Magnoliopsida; order Santalales; family Viscaceae; genus Viscum; species Viscum album. Next base: position 1,872,295,042 of record OY728123.1, on the reverse strand, counting down.
TATTTCATATTATTTATTTTATAAACCAACCATAACCATAGTATTATAATAATAATATTATCATTAGTAAATATAGTTTTTTATAATAATTTTTCATTCATTATTTAATCTCCACTATATAGTTTTAAAAAAAGGAATCATCATTAGTGCATGAATGAGGATTACCACTATTACAAAGCGACACCTTCAGTTTTTAATCGCCAACATTCATGGGTAGTAACAATGAAAAATATAATGAATAAGTATTATTTTTAGGATTGAATTATATATTTTAAATTATTAATAAATTTTTTTCTTCATTTATCCTATTTTATGGAAAATGAATGCGTTGTTTGTGCATATTCACATACTACCAACTCCACATCAATGACATATTTAGTTTACCATTATCAGCTAACATGAATGATTGTGTACCAAATATGATATATAAAAATTATATTTTAATGATATTATCATTCTTGAGATTGTAAATTAATTTTTAATTGAAATTTGACCTAGGTTAACAGGTCAATAGAATCTGGTAAAAATCATCCAAACCACCTCTGGTAACCGATATGAGTGGAACCAACTATATGATGAAAATCTTATTAAAATAAATAGACCCAATGAAAAATTTATAGATTAATATGGTTCATATTTATGTTTTTAACCAAAAAAATTTAACATCATAGTAGGTTAATAACAACTATGGAATTCTTTTAGATATAATGGTAAGTGATTTTTATTCTCAAACTATCTTTATTGATAAGCAGTTTAATTTATTCACCAATTTTATTTAATATAGTGAATATACAGAAAAACATTTTAATGATATCATGAAATATTATTAATTCATTGGACTTTAGGTTCATTTTAATTTTCATTACCTTCTAAGGGTTTTGGTTAAAATGTTACTCATGTCTTGAATCACATATTATTTCCATAAGTAATAAATTTCTTTATTGACATTTGTATTTCAATAAACCTTTATCCTACCGATTTCATTTAAATATTATGGATTTTTTTTGAATAAATTTATACTTTTCATTACTATGTTTTTCTTTGGTGGGTTAAATTAACTTTTAGAATGTGTCACTCGAAAAAATTATCCCAAACATTAACACACAATTCTTTTCCTTTCAAATCCATGTTGTACCAATCAAATGTATTGTAATTTATATAATTGAAAAATTGAGCTTCATACTTCTCTACAGCTACTATTAATTAAATGTTTATATTATTGTTTTTATGTTATTTACTAAATGGTTTCAAGGAATATTAAATTTTTTCCACTTGAATAACTTTCAAAACTTGTCTTTTAATATAATATTAAATAATGTTCCAAAATTACTTATTTTAAAAAAAATTAAAAATAGAATTTTCAATTTCCCATAATTTAATAATTTTTTTTCAAATGGAAATATTTAAATTGTTTCTCTATAAGTGTTTCTTGAAAAAAAGGAATAATATTTTACCCATTTTCATATGAACATATAATTCTACAACTTTTGATAATTTCTAAGAGACTTCCTCTCTACAATTTCATGTTTTAATAATAAGATGTAATTATTATTCTAATGTTTTAATAAAATATTAATTTATAATATTTCTTAAAGGATAATATAGAATCAAAATTTTATATAAATTTTTCAAATTCATATGAGAGTGTTCTTTATCTTTTCTACTTTATTGATCTATAGTACACTTCAAATGATACCTTCCACTTTACTTATGCAGTTCAATTATGAAATTCTCTTATAAATCAATCGAATGATTCAACATATGTTTTTTATTTCCTTATCATCAACCTATATAGGGACAAATTGCCTCCAATTATTTTCCACATTGAATGTACTGTGTTTTATTACATGATATAATGTTGTTCGCCTAGATTCCCAATACGCATATTGAATTTTAAATTTCTTTCTAAAGAATACTTCAATTTCTTCATGTGTGTAAATAAAATATGTATATATATATTTTCTAGTGGTATTTATCAAGAATTATTATTAAATTGATCAGATACCCATTTATTTTCCATGGGTTTATCATGTCAGGTTTATCAATTAATTCATGAATGATTCCATATAATAATAACTTATAATTGATATAAAACACATTTTATTGGGGTTTTAAGATATGTTGATTGAAACCATGTGGACCAGATATTTATAATTTTAATTATGTGATGGATGGGATAAGAATTTTCTCTCCCTCCAATGCATTAGGTAATGTTTCAATCTCATATGATATCATGTTGCAAGGGATGTTTGGTTACCCAACTATGATACATGTGCAGTTAGACAAGCCAAAATTATTATGTTAATGTGTAAGAGTTCCAAGACTTATTCTATAGATATAATTATTTATTTACCTTTTTTTTATTATGTCATTCGCATATGGTATGATCATTTTTCTTCTTCCTATTATATTTTGTTACCTTATTCATTAATTTCATGCTTATGTTCATTCCCTTTATGATATCATGTTATCCCTCACATGTTACACTAATTGGTCATGTTTATTCCATTTATAGGATTTCAAACTTGCCCTTTTTCATTTTCTATTTCCCCATATTATCTTATGTTGTGTGAATAGGACCAATGGAAGTTAGGAGAAATATGTGGACAATAAATAAACATAATTATTTTATGTTTTATGATGATTTATTTCTGGGACTTATTATCCAAATACTGTTGACCCTTGATACTTCTATTGTATTTTTTGTAAGACATGTTAAATATTAACAAATAATGTGCATTTAAATTTTTGGTCACCATAATATAAGGGTAAAACTTTATTTATAACTAACTGTGATCTGAAAACCATCCATAATATTCCCTAGAATATAGTAATAAACAACATTTTACTATGAAAGATCGGTTTTTATAAATATTTGTAGTTTGCAAAAATCCATTTTACAAAAAATATGTACATAAAACATGAAATATATTTAGGAAAACTTTTGTTGCTATAAATTCATTAATTATATATTTATTTAGTTAAATAAATTTATATTATTTATCTTTCTAATTCATTATAAATCAATCAAATTTGATATTCTTACTTTAATATATTATAAAAAACAATAAAAATATAATATGAATTGTGAAGAGTTCTCGCTAAAACAACACAATAAATTTATGAAGTTTTTTAAACAAAAAAATAAATTAATAATACTTTTCTATAGTTTAATAAAAAAATAATTTCTTTTATATTCCAAGACAACATTAATCAACTAATTTTAAGGTATTTAGTTGGAGATATGGCCAAAATATAGTCTATTTATAAAATTATGAAACATTATGCCCTAAGATAATGTTTGAGATAACATTGCCATCATCAAATCATAATATAATATTGTTAAATTGAAACCATGAACTTTTTAATATAATTTAATGTCATGTTGATTCTAGAAAAAATCTGAATATCCTAAAACTATTTATAAATGATAATAGAAAATACTAAATGAAATAATTAACTTATGGGAAATTCTGGTAATTTCTAAATGATAAATTTGGGACATTACACATGAATTATAATGCTGAATAAAGTAATACAAAATATGATATAATTAATATATATCAAACTAAAATAAGTATATAACAAAAAATGAATAACAAAATATGAAAAAAAATCCGAAAAAATTCAATTGAAATAAAATATTTTTTACATATGAAAATAATAAATTCATTAGGGTAAGGATTTACTAATATGGAGATCAACATTTAGTGATTTCTACGATTAATAAAAAACATTTTCCTTTATTACCCATTAAGTTATCCCTCAACATAATCCACATCATTTACCCACTGAAAATCTACTTGTGTGGTATTTTTTACATTACCCTCAATTACTACTATCATCACCTATATTCCCTGTAGACTACGACATTCACTATCGGTTGATTCACACCTATCCCCCATTTTACATCTAGTGGAACTAGTCATTGGAGGTCCCCATATCATCAATTATCACTATTTACTATTCCACCACCCCAAACCCGATCTACTTTTTTTTACCCCCACGTAATATATCATCATCCTCTATTCTACCTCATACCACTGGTCATTGTAAAACAACTTTCAATATCTAATATTCTTTATTTTTTGATATCCACTTAGAATATATCATATTTTTCTCATCCAATGTCACTTTCTTAACCCCCCCAATACCAGAATGTAAGTCTATTGTAACGCCCCGACCTTAGTTACCCAGAGTCGGTGCATTATTACATAACATTGGCATGATCACAAGAATGATCAAATCTCGAAAGACCGATTGGTTTAGTATCCTTGGAAACACTAGATATATTCATATGTTTTACATTACATCATAAATTATAAAACTACTACAACAACATAATCTCTCCACAGTCCACACTATTATCCCCTCATAATATCCCTACAGGTCATTCATAACTTACTTCTTCACATCCTGGGTAAAATAAAACATAGAAAAGGGGTGACCTCAAATGCCCAGTAAGGATAACAATATAGCGGAACATTCAAAATAAGCATAAACATTTAAGGCAATGCATTACTAAGAAAAAAGACTTTTAAACTTGAACTTCAACATAGTATGACAAAAGTAAAATTAAATAATTCCATTTACTTGTTCACATGGATATTCTACTAATCGACTAATCACATGGAATATCAATAACCACTTTCATAATGTTGGAATGAATAATGCAAGACTATCATAACCACATAGCCAAGGCCTCGTGCCATGAATACAAATAATATTTTGCCAAGGCCTTGTGCCAAGACACTAGTTTGTCTCATTAGACCTACCGATGCATCGAGGAGCTATTGCGGTCTCCACCCGTCACATATTAAGTCCAATGCATTCCCATATGAAAAGGTTTAAACATAACATAAACATTCGTATTAAAACGAGCATAAGAAATGTCAATAATTTCACCATAAACTATGAATGGTATAAAAATATCACATCCACAGTCAAACATATCACAAAACCTTAAATACAATATATAAGTTTTGTATCATAATAAATCAACTTCAAATAAGCGTAAAATCCATCAAAGGATGTTGACATAGATGAAATCAAAACTCTTTTTAGAGAAATATCTCTTTCTATTTTTGGAATCATTTAAGATCCATATAAAATAAAACATTTTCTTTGAAAATATTCTTATTAGCTTTTAAGGAAAGCTTTGAAGATTTTATAACGGCGAAAAATAACCGCACCCGCCGTATAAGTTAAAAAAAACATTCTTACCTTAATTCTGTCGAAAAGGTTAAAAGGACCTTGTTTTGAAAATGACGGAAAGATTCCTCTTATAAAAAGTCAAACAAGGGTATAAATGACTTTATCCCATTTTCTTGTAAATAATAAAAATGTTTTTAAATACATTTTTAAGAAAACATGGATTTGGATGATAAAGAGATCCCAAAAGATTATTACATATAAACAACCTCGGATAATGAAGAGATTGTGAAATAACCCTTACCTTGTACTTTTCCTTGGTTGGGGTAGGTTAACCTCCTGTATAATGGTGAAATAATTGTTATTAAATTATACAAGAATCATATATATTAATAGGATATCATATATGATCTTTTAACATTGATTTGTTAATAATATCTTAGTATTATCGTTCTTTCGGGTGTTAACTTACTTGTTTTCTTTTATATGTTTTGTTACGTAAGACATGTTTATAAAGGATAGGTTGTATATTATTCATATACAGAATGATATCAAGTCCTTAAACATCATTTTTGAAATCATCAAATGATAATTATACTTGAATGGATACGATGGAGAATGAATCTCATCCCGTTCGTGGAGACGGTAGTCCGTACGTACGCACGAGCGACAATATCATTCTTTTGATATTAAAATAATATATAAATCGATGGTATATCATATATACAGAATCATTAACATGTTATATTTATTATTTACATGAGTTACACATCATTATTATACCCATCCAAATAATAATATATTGAATAACAATTACACCACGACGTGGAGACGGTAAGCCGTACGTACGCACGTATGGTTACATGTTATTCAAAGGGTGGATAGAATAATGAATATGGTTGTACCATATTTATAATAACATCACAGTATATATAAGATACTGGAGTTATTATTTTATAATGTTAATAACAAAGAAATCAGAAGTGGAAGAAGAAAGCAACTTGAAAAGGGGTGGTGAAAACATTACCTCTTCTTCGGGTTCTTCCTTTTGATTTGATCAAAAGGGCTCTTTAGGATGGCTTTCTGATCCAACTAAGGCCTCTAGGTTGTAGTTAGGGAAGTTGGGAGAGTATTTGGGAAGAGTTTTTCCGAACCAAAAGGTTTTGAAGGTGTGAAGAAAAGAGAAGGATGAGTTCCCTTTTATAAGAGGGGTGAGGGGCACCTTTGGAAAAGTTAGAGATTTTAGTTTATAATAAATTCATATTCGGTTTCCAATGGCTCCAAGGTTGATTATTAAAAGGTTAAGGTGGGGAAGTGTCGAAGACAACTCAACAAATAGAATTTAGACAGTTTTGGGTACTTATATTAACCTTATCTTTAAGTATTAACTCTAAGTTAATTAGTTTCACTTTTACAATGTCTCTTTGTATTTTTATATAATATTTTTAATAAAGATACTATATACATCCAAGAGACCCCCAAGTGGTCCATTAATGATGAACTTATCATGATATAAGTTTCTTGGCCGAACCTTAGATTTTTTGGAATTTAATATCAATTAATAATATAATATTTGTTTTAGGAACTCTTTTATGTCAATTTTGACACTATTCAATAGTTGATTTTTGTGAAACTCATAACAGATTGATTACTTCGAACAAAGTCAATTAAATAAATCCTAATATATCATATTATCCTATAAAATTCGTTTAATTCATTAAAAGTTCCATATTATATTTATTTGGGTATTTATGATATCAATTATTTTAATTGTTCACTATTATAGTAATTAATTTATCATCATTCTGTCATAAATAAATTAAATTATTTAATGTCTAAAAATTTTAAATAAAATATAATTATGTAGGAAATATTTTTATCTTTCTAATGAATATTTATAATCTAAAATCCAACATATATAACCCTATGTAAAAATTGTTTTTCTAAAATCTATATGCTTGTGTCATTTTTGTATTCATTTTAACTTAATTAAAATAAAGTGTCCCTATCACCTACAAGTGGCACCATGGGGTCCCAAAATCGACCCAAAGATGCCTAGGGTAGAACATGTATCAACAAATAAGGATAGGACACGTTTTAGGGTAATTTAGTATTATTATAATATTATTTTTTAACCCTTATTTACCGAATTTACCCTTAACCATGGTAAATAAAATATTTACCGCAGTAATTATTGAAAATGTCTAAAAATAAAAGTTACCTATTTACACAATTTGGACATCCTTATTCCAAATATAGAATCCATTTTTCTAAATTCAAAACACAGAAGTGTCAGAAATTAATTTAAAATTAATTCCCGCTGTCAAAACAAAAAGCGTGTTTTTAAGAGATAATAACTATCAAAAGATTGACACTTGTTTATGTTTTTTTTAATTGTAAAATTATGTCCAATGACCAAAATTATATTAAATGGTAAAAATATATTCTAAATATACATTAAAACCAATCAAATTCATAATTTATCACTATTAATTATTTTGATTAAAAAAGTTGTTTTTAATTAAAATTTAGTAATTTTCACTATTCATCAAAATATTAAAGTTATCTGAAAAGTACCAAAATTTCAACTTAGGCTAAATTCGATATTCCGAATCCAAAAATGAAGTCCATTTTAAAATATATATAATTTCAAAAAGTAGGTATTACTATTTATAACGGCTAGTTTGATTGGTTATGGTGTGTTAGAAATCGGTGTTGCGTACAACACACGCTATCACATTATTCAAAGAGAAGTGTACCGTAGAAGATTGGGGGTGTTACATTCTCCCCTCCTTCAAATAATTTCGTCCTCGAAATTTCTAGAATACTACCGCATGAAAAGGATCGGGTGGTTCTTCATCATATGTTCCTCGGGTTCCCACGTTGCCTCTTCCATCTTATGGTTTCTCCACAAAACTTTTACCAGACGCGTCGTCCGGTTTCTCAGCACTTGTTCTCTCGTATCAAGAATCTTGACGGGCTCTTCGCAATAAGACAGATCGGGTTCCAGTTCTTATTCTTCATAAGTGAGTACATGCGTTGGGTCAGGCATGTATTTCCTCAACAGAGATACGTGGAACACATCGTGAACTTTAGAGAGACTTGGCGGCATTGCCAATCGGTAAGCTACAACCCCAATTCGTTCTAGAATTTCGAAGGGTCCGATGTACCTGGGACTCAATTTACCTTTCTTACCAAAAAGTATGACTCCCTTCAATGGAGATACATTCAGGAAAACATGATCACCGACTTGAAATTCCAAATCCTTACTTCGATTATCGGCATAGCTCTTCTTCCTACTTTGAGATGCTTTGATGTGATTTTGGATTACCTTCACCTTTTCCACCGTTTCCTCCACCAGTTCTGGGCCTACAAGTTTTCTTTCACCGATGCCATCCCAACAGGTAGGTGTACGACATCTCTTTCCATATAACGCTTCATATGGTGCCATCTGAATACTAGAATGGAAGCTATTGTTATAGGAAAATTCTACGAGTGGTAAGTATTGATCCCACATACCCTGAAAGTCATGTGAGAAAGATCTCAACATGCCTTCTAGGGTTTGAATAGTCTGTTCTGATTGTCCATCTGTCTGAGGGTGGTAAGCAGTGCTCAAATGAAGTTCAGTATCCAGGGATTTCTGAAGACTTTTCCAAAATCTTGAAGTAAAACGGGGATCACGATCAGAAAAAATTGATAGGGGTACTCCATGAAGTCTCACAACTTCATTAATATATAGTCTTGCTAGACGTTCTAGGGGTAGATCTTCTCTTATAGAAAGAAAATGTGCTGACTTGGTAAGACGATCAACAATAACCCATATTGCATCGTTCCTTCTAGGAGTCTTTGCTAGCCCCATGACAAAGTCCATCGTAATATTGTCCCATTTCCACTCTGGTATGGGAAGATGTTGCATGACTCCTCCAGGCTGTTGCCTTCCAGCTTTAACTTGTTGAAAAACCATACATCTTGACACAAAATCAGTAATCTCCCTCTCCATTTTGTCCCACCAAAAGTGTTCCTTCGAATCTCTATACATTTTGGTGCTCACAGGGTGTATAGAGAAATTGGAACTATGAGCATCATCCAGTAATTCTCTTTTTAGATCAGGTATATTAGGAACACAAAGTCTCTTCCCAAATTTCAAAATTCCATCTTTAGAGAAAATATGGCCATGAAAAGAAATCTCATGAAGCCAGAACTCACACTTGCTAAACATTCCATATAATTCATGCCTCCTCGGAGTCTTCAAGAGAATGCGCAGGTGATTTTCATGATCTTCGTAGGTTTTGGAGTATACCAAGATATCATCCATAAATACCACCAAAAACTCATCGAGATACTCCTTGAAAACTCTATTTATCAGATCCATGAATACAGAGGGTGCATTAGTCAATCCAAATGGCATTACAGTAAACTCGTAATGCCCGTACCTGGTTTGAAATGTTGTCTTCGGAATGTCTTCCTTCTTCACACACAACTGATGGTATCCTGATCGAAGGTCAATCTTTGAAAAGTATTGAGCTACATGCAGTTGGTCAAATAAATCATCAATGCGAGGTAGGGGATACTTGTTCATTATCGTTATAGCATTGATCTCCTAGTCGATACATAACCTCATAGATCCATCTTTCTTTTTAACAAAAAGAACAGGGGCTCCCCATGGAGAAACACTAGGGAGAATAAATCCTTTATTACTCAATTCCTCTAGTTGTTTCTTTAGTTAAACTAATTCTATAGTGGACATTCTATAAGGGGTCTTCGATATAGGCCTTGATCCAGGAATCAAATCAATGGCAAACTCAACTCCTCGTTCTGGAGGATGTCCAGGTAAATCTTCCAGAAATACATCTAAAAATTCTTTCACAATAGGTAAATCCTCTATTTGAACATTCCTTTCCTCACCCACAGTTATTTCATTCTCTTCCTCCCCAATAATTGAATTTAGTTGAGCTATTGAGGGTGGATCTAAATAAGAATTAGGAGGTGATGATTCTGCTCTAAAGATAATGTGTTCCTTATCATTATCATCAAGAATCGTAACCTATTTCTTCTTACAATAAATCTTCGCATCATAGTCCGAAAGCCAGTCCATACTGAGGATTATATCAAACTCAATCATAGGTATGACGATGAGATCAGCAGATAAAGAACATTTATGTGCTCTAATGGGGACTGATCCACAAAACTTTGTTGCAATGATACTTCCCTTAGGAGTTTTAACTGAAAATTCCTTGTTAAATAAAATTAGAAATATCTAATTTTCTTAGCAAACTGGGAAGATATGAAACAATGTGATGATCCAAAATCAAATAATGCATTTTCTAATCATGAGGAAACCATTAAATTACCTGCCACCACGTCTTTCGGAGCTTCTACCTCAGCAGTAGTGATAGCATAAGCTTGGCCTTGATCCCTTGGCCTTTTTTAAGGTAAGTTCTCCTGACGCTTAGGAAATTCATTTGCATAATTTCCCATCTCCATGCAATTGTAGCACTGAACGTTGGTGGCTTCCTTCTTCCCTTTGCAATCACAAGCTTGGTGGCCTTTTTCACCACACTTTTAACAGACTCCCATTCCCTTCAAGCAAGTACCGGGGTGTTTCTTCCCACATTTACCACAGGATGGATATTCAACCTTTCCTTTCTTCCCCTTATTTCCATTCCCAGATTGATAAGCAGGCCTCTTCTTCTCTTGCTTTGCTTTAAAGTCATAAGACTTAGAGAATTCCTTTTCGGTCTTGATAGCACATGAGACAATGTCTTCGTACGATGAAAAGGATTGTGAGACTAATGCTCGACGGAGAAATGGTTTTAACCCATCAAAGAAATGATCAATCTTACTTCTTGGGTTACGTATATAATCTCCAGGATAACTTGCTAACCTTGTAAAGTTAGCCTCATACTTTGTGACATTCTCATCCTCCTTCTGTCTCAGACTTAGAAATTTCCTTTCCATATCTGCTCGATGGTCGCGAGGAAAGTGTTTTTCTAAAAACAGATCTTTGAACTCCCTCCATTCCATATTTGATACTTCATCATCTTCCTTCGTATTTTTAATTAATTACCACCATTGATCAGCATCTCTAGTGAGGCGGTAAACTGCCTTGATAACTTCTTCCCTTTCATTACTCCCCAAAGCCTGAAATATTTTCTCTAGGGAAAATATCCATTGCTCGGCTACTAAGGGATTTGTACTCCCATTGAACGTTGGTGGTTGTTGCCTCATGAATCGATCTAACATTGATCCTCCACGCTACAGATCTGGGTGCTCCATACGAGTAAGGTTATTATTCATAACTTGAGTGAGTTTTCCCAGTATGGTGATTAGCTGATCGGCACCAGTTGCATCACCAGCTCCAATATAATTATCTTGAGCAGGAGGGAAATCCCTACATGGAGTGCGTGCCTTGATACAGTTTCCATTTCTTCCACTGGGCGCCATTTCTAAACAATGGCATAAACTAGATCATTTTATGAATCAAAATACTTATAAAACACTTAACATAAATTGAACTATTTATGGATATAATCCATAATCATAAAAATGTTTTCTTTGAGTAAGTATATACTCATAAACCCTCCATAATAATTTGTAAAGAAAATGAGAGTTATCCTAAGCATGTCCCACGGGAGTGTCATAACCAAGAGTGTAGCAAGGCATGTTTTCGTGCACCAGTTCCCGTTCGAGTCTAGATCAAAGCGGTGTTTTCGGGTTTTACCCCTAGGTACATCTGTGCCAGAGCCGCCTCTACCTGCTTGTATCCAGACAGGGATGTATTGCTCGGAAAACTCACAAAATTTCTACAATACCAATATTCTAGGATGTTCTTCTATACTAATCCTCAAAGTTCATCTTAAGTCTACGTGCCCTAATTAGAGTTTATCTAAATCTAGCTTCCAAGGTTTGTACTAAACTTCCTCTGATACCAACTGTAAAGCCCCGAACATAGTTACCCAGAGTCGGTGCATTATTATATAACATTGGCATGATCACAAGAAAGATCAAATCTCGAAAGACCGATTGGTTTAGTAGCCTTGGAAACACTAGATATATTCATATGTTTTACATTACATCATAAATTGAAAAACTAATACAACAACATAATGTCTCCACAGTCCATAGTATTATCCCCTCATAATATCCCTGCAGGTCATTCATAACTTACTTCTTCACATCCTGGGAAAAATAAAACATAGAAAAGGGGTGAGCTCAAATTCCCAGTAAGGATAACAATATAGAGGAACATTCAAAATAAGCATAAACATTTAAGGCAATGAATTACTAAAACAAAAGCCTTTTAAAATTTAACTTCAACATAGTATGGCAAAAGTAAAATGAAATAATGCCATTTACTTGTTCACATGGATATTCTACTAATCGAATAATCACATGCAATATCAACAAACACTTTCATAATGTTGGAATGCATAATGCCAGACTATCATAACCACATAGCCAAGGCCTCGTGCCAAGACTACAAATAATATTTTTCCAAGGCCTTGTGACAAGACACTAGTTTGTCTCATGAGACCTACCGATGCATCGAGGAGCTATAGCGGGCTCCACCCGTCACATATTAAGTCCAATGCATTCCCATATGCAAAGGTTTAAATATAACATAAACATTCGTATTAAAACTAGCATAGAAAATGTCAATAATTTCACCATAAACTATGAATGGTATAAAAATAGAACATCCACAGTCAAACATATCAAAAAACCTTCAATACAATATAGAATATTTGTATCATAATAAATCGACTTCAAATAAGCGTAAAATCCATCAAAGGATGTTGACATAGATGAAATCAAAACTCTTTTTAGAGAAATATATCTTTCAATTTTTGAAATCATTTATGAGCCATATTAAATAAAAAATTTTCTTTGAAAATATTCTTATAATCTTGTAAGGAAAGCTTTGAAGATTTTATAACGACGGAAAATAACCGCACCCGCCGTATAAGTTAAAAAAACATTCTTACCTTAATTCTGTCGAAAAGGTTAAAAGGACCTTGTTTTGAAAATGACGGAAAGATTCCTCTTATAAAAAGTCAAACAAGGGTATAAATGACTTTAACCCATATTCTTGTAAATAATAAAAATGTTTTGAAATACATTTTTAAGAAAACATGGATGTGGATGATAAAGAGAACCCAGTAGATTATTACATATAAACAACCTCGGATAATGAAGAGATTGTGAAATAACCATTACCTTGTACTTTTCCTTTGTTGGGGTAGGTTAACCTCCGGTATAATGGTGAAATAATTGTTATTAAATTATACAAGAATCATATATATTAATATGATATCATATATGATCTTTTGACATTGATTTGTGAATAATATCTTAGTATTATCGTTCTTTCGGGTGTTAACTTACTTGTTTTCTTTTATATGTTTTGTTACGTAAGACATGTTTGTAAAGGATAGGTTGTATATTATTCATATACATAATGATATCAAGTCCTTAAAAATTATTTTTTAAATCATCAAATGATAATTATACTTGAATGGATACGATGGAGAATGAATCTCATCGCATTCGTGGAGACGGTAGTCCGTACGTACGCATGAGCGACAATATCATTCTTTTGATATTAAAATAATATATAAATGGATGGTATATGATATATACATAATCATTAACATGTTATATTTATTATTTACATTAGTTACACATTATTATTATACCCATCCAAATAATAATATATTGAATAACAATTACACCACGACGTGGAGACGGTAAGCCGTACGTACGCACATATGGTGACATGTTATTCAAAGGGTGGATAGAATACTGAATATGGTTGTAACATATTTATAATAACATCATAGTATATATAATATACTGGAGTTATTATTTTAGAATTGTAATAACAAAGAAAGAAGAAGTGGAAGAAGAAATCAACTTGAAAAGGGGTGGTGAAAACATTACCTCTTCTTCGGGTTCTTCCTTTTGATTTGATCAAAAGGGATCCTTAAGTTGGATTTATTATCAAACTAAGGCCTATAGGTTGTAGTGAGGGAAGTTGGGAGAGTATTTGGGAAGAGTTTGGCCGAACCAAAAGGTTTTGAAGGTGTGAAGAAAAGAGAAGGAGGAGTTCCCTTTTATAAGAGGGGTGAGGGGCACCTTTGGGAAAGCTAGAGATATTAGTTTATAATAAATTCATATTCGGTTTCCAATGGCTCAAAAGTTGATTATTAAAAGGTTAAGGTGGGTATGGGTCGAAAACATCTCAACCAATATAATTTATACAGGTTTGGTTACTTATATTAACCTTATCGTTAAGTATTAACTCTAAGTTAATTAGTTTCACTTTTACAATGTCTCTTTGTATTTTTATATAATATTGTTAATAAACATACTATATACATCACTGCAACCCCCAAGTGGTCCATTAATGATTAAATAATCATGATATAAGTCTTTTGGCCTAACCTTAGATTTTTAGTAATTTAATATCAATTAATAATATAATATTTGTTTTAAGAACTCTTTTATGTCAATTTTGACACTATTCAATAGTTGATTTTTGTGAAACTCATAACAGATTGATTACTTCGAACAAAGTCAATTACATCAATCCTAATATATCCTATTATCCTATAAAATTATTTTAATTCATTAAAAGTTTCATATTATATTTATTTGGGTATTTATGATATCAATTATTTTAATTTTTCACTATTATAGTAATTTATTCATCATCATTCCGTCATAAATAAATTAAATTATTTAATGTCTAAAAATTATAAATAAAATATCATTATGTAGGAAATATTTTTATCTTTCTAATTAATATTTATAATCTAAAATCCAACATATATAAGCCTATGTAAAAATTTTTTTTCTTAAAGATATATGCTTGTGTCAGTTTTGTATTCATTTTAACTTAATTAAAATAAAGTGTCCCTATCACCTACAAGTGGCACCATGGGGTCCCAAAATCGACCCAAAGATTCCTAGGGTCGAACATGTATCAACCAATAATGCTAGGACACGTTTTAGGGTAATTTAGTATTATTATAATGTTATTTTTAACCCTTATTTACCGGATTTACCCTTAACCATGGTAAATAAAATATTTACCGCAGTAATTATTCAAAATGTCCAAAAATAAAAGTTACCTATTTACACAATTTGGATATCCTGATTCCAAATATGGAATCCATTTTTCTAAATTCAAAACATAGAAGTGGAAGAAATTAATTTAAAATTAATTCCCGCTGTCAAAACAAAAAGCGTGTTTTTAAGAGATAATAACTATCAAAAGATTGGCACTTGTTTATGTTTGGTTTAATTGTAAAATTATGTCCAATGACCAACATTATATTAAATGGTAAAAATATATTCTAAATATACTTTAAAACCACTCAAATTCATAATTTATCACTATTAATTATTTTGATTAAAAAAGTTGTTTTTAATTAAAATTTAGTAATTTTCACTATTCATCAAAATATTAAAGTTATCCGAAAAGTACCAAAATTTCAACATAGGCTAAATTCGATATTCCGAATCCAAAAATGAAGTCCATTTTAAAATATATATAATTTCAAAAAGTATGTATTACAATTCATAACGGCTAGTTTGATTGGTTATGGTGTGTTAGAAATCGGTGTTGCGTACAACACACGCTATCACATTATTCAAAGAGAAGCGTACCGTAGAAGCTTGGGGTGTTACATCTATAATGACAGTTTTTAGGGGTATGTAGTGTATTAAACCACAAAAAATAAATTTATCATTGTTTTACTAAACCATTGTGTATATCATGTCAAAAAAAATATATTGTTTTAATAAATTATTGTTTTTATCCATTTATAGTTTTTAATATTTCTATTTTTAGAAAATTTATATAAAAAATTATTCTATTTATTTCATCAAAAAATTTAAATTCAATTTGTAATTATATATTTAATGTTTTATTATTTAAAACAAAAGCATTGTTTAAATATTTAACAGTAGTTTTCTTTGTAGGGGTTATCCTAATGTACTTATAAATTGATAAATAAAAAAAATAAAAAAAAATTATTATTAAAACATGATTTAATTAAACAATAAGGAATTAAAAGTAAAACCAAATATATTAAATATCAATATTTAACACTAATATATACAAAAATTGTACACATTGAAATAATCCAATAACTATCCCTAATATGTTTAGTTATCACCCAAACAACAAAATCCAAATAAGTATCCCCCCTTAACCTATCATGTTTATTTCATGGCCACTTGCACTATTAACCCACCACCTTTGTCACTATATCCATACTATATTTAAAACTTACTATAAAAAAATCCTATGAACTAAAATGAAAATATTGTAGAAATTAAATCAAATGAGAACCATAAATAAAAATTATATTAAAATACTTTTAAATGATTAAAAATGTACCATTAAAATAATAAATCACCATAAATTCCCTCTAAATAGTTTTATTTCATAGAAGGATCATCCCCATATTAACTACTGACACTTATCATCTACAATACATAACCATAACACTTATAAAAAACAAAAATTCCATAATAAACCTAAAAATAAAAAATAAAAAATTAGTCAATACATCATTATATTTTATTAAAGTTTAGTAACATTTTCAAATCAGGTTATTTAATTTTATATAATTGACATACTAATAATTAAATAGATTGGTAAATGTAAAAATATTATATAAAAGTTCAAAAAAATTATTTCTTTATGAATGAAATAAATATTTTTATTGTTATAAATCATGAAATATATTCTTGATATCATATAATTATTCGTCAATTAAATTAGAATGAAATGATAAATAAATATTCACCAGTTGATAACATACTCAATTAATATCAATAAAACAATTATAAAAGGGGCATGTTATGTTATATCAAACATGAATAAATATAATGGTACATCTCATGTTATATCGAACCATCCCAGGTACTGTGGTAACCTGATAACCGAGTAAGTCATGCCCTGGCCTGAAGGGAATTCTAGATCCACAAGGAGTGGTGACTAGCACCTAGCGTAAAAAAAATTAAAGTGGGAAATATTTTTCAACAAACATTGAAAATTAAAGATAAAAAATTTGTATAAAACAATGGAACACCACTAGGAGTGGTGTACCAGAATTTAGACATGTATGAATACCCAAAGTTCTAAAAATATTACAAATTAAATAATTTGATAAACAAACATAGTCTTAATGGACAGAACCCTCTAAAACCATGTATATATAGCTAAAACCACCTCAAAATGGTGATTTACCCCTACTTGAACCTGAAAAGAGAACATACAACCACTTAAAGCCATAGGTAGGGTGTGATCTAAAAGCCAAGTTGAATCTCATCAAGGATTCCACAATTATCTTAAAAAATTTCATTATCCAAAAAATGAGATTTCAATTTTAAATTAAATGTCTTTGAATTTCTAATATCATATTAAAAAAATCATACTTTAAATTTTAAATTATGGAAATACATTTTCAAATCCAGCTGCACAATTCAAAATGATATATTTAAATTTAAACCACTAGAATATCAAAACTTTTTTATAAAATAGTTTATATAAATTATCAAGGAATATAAAATAGTTTTAAACAATGGAATAAATTTATATCTCATATATAAATAAGAGAGCTACATGGTCTTATTATAATAGGTGAAATATTTCTAGGTGTTGGGATCATCACACCCTCATGTGATAAACCACAATGTGTGCACCTATCCCTCGACACTGAAATGAGAGGACCCATCCATGTCCAACTAGGGAAATAAGATGTTCTAACCAAATTATTTTTGTGTATTAATGTGTCAATATGTTCCTATGTTTTCTACATCCTAAAATGTTTTTCCAAATCATACTATAGTATAATTAAATCAATGGAAATTTATTTTTAGAAATATTAATGTACCATTAAATAATATTACCCCATTTTAAAAAAAATTCAATTCTAGTTTAACAAACAAAAATAGGTTTTAATAAAAAAAATATTCATTTTCTAATAAAAACCCATGTACATTCCATGAAAACCATTTCGAGCCATTTTACAATATTTTCATTTGAAACCAATTCAAATTCAACTTCAGAATTCACATTAAAAATTAAATTAAAAAATTTATTTTCAAATAATTTCCACAAATTTCACAATAAAGCACTAATTCAATGGAATTTTGGTTTTTCATAATTTTCCCATCCAACACATTCTATAATATAAATTAAAAAAATTATGTTTCACCAATTTCCATAAATATACCCAAATTCAATGGAATAGGGGTGTTTCAATTTTCATGCAGTAATTCTATTTTCAAACCCGAATTCAATGAAATTGGATTTTTTCCTAAAAACCAATTGAAATTTATATAATTGTAATCATTAAATTTAATATAATTCAAATAATTTAAATTAAACAAAATAATTTATGCTTAACAAAAATTAGGCATCATGATAGAACCAGTATCACAACAAGACCTAAAAAATGTTATTTTTTTAATTGTTTGGATTATTTATATCCTCAATTTTGTTTTTGAGGCTGTCTAGGCTGAATAATAAGATTTACAAGTGAAGAGGGGTCCTCCAAATATGTTTTGCATGTTTAAGAATAACTATGCGATAACTGCATCTGAAGGTATATTATTAATCCGTGTCAATCAGTGGGCCGGTTACGATTGGTAACCGCCTAATTATCTCATTTTTCAAAGTGTCTCTTCTTGGTATTCTCCCTTATTGAGGTAGTTTTATTATTATTTCACCTTTAATCTAAGATTTCTGATTGATTTTAATTTTAAACGCACATTTTATATATTTTTATTATTTATATATACATATATATATATTCATATGAGTTTGGTAAAATTTATTATGTTTTTTATTGGTTTCTCATTTATTTTCACAACTTATATAGTTTATATGTTGATTTTAAATGATAAATATCATAAATAATTTATAATAGTTTTCTAAAAGACTCATATCTTGAAAAGTGTGTACTTTGGATCATAAATTCTTTACATAAATGCTTTATACAAAAAATTTCTTGATAAGAACCTTGAAATGAAGTTTTAAAATTAAATGATATGTAGACCAGTTCCACACCTTTTGAGGTTTGGTGAATTTTTAACCTGAAATAGAAAATTCCTTTTAAAACAGATTTTGGTTTAGAATGTTTAATGGGCTCGTATAACATGTGATTGTGGAAGTGATATTTTTTGTCATTATAGAAATGGTTTGGAATATTTTAATGATATATTTGAGGGATAAAATTAAAGGCCCGGTTGGCACCATATTTCATTCTTTCGGAAGTGGAATTTGGTTTTGAAAGTGTGAATGCACAGTTGATATCATAAAATATTTTATGAAATTATTCGAATTTTTAAGTTAAATGATGATGTTGTTGGTAGCTTTCATGTTTTTAAATAATGTGTTGAATTCTTAAGAGATGTAGCAGTCTGACTGGCACATCTAATTATGTAAAATATGTATATGTATATAACGAGAACCCCTATATAGTATTTCCCATTTTGGGTTATCATATAGGGGATTTCCATGTTTGGGGTAGCCAAGTGCGGTGATGGAAGTAAATTTGAGTCACACATGTGAGGGCCTCCTAAAGAAGTAGTGTATTATTATCATTGGTTTCCTTGCTGACTTTTAGAAGGGAATCTGATGGTTTCTAATTAGCCCTAGAAAAATGGTTTGGTACCTATTAGATTTTTTTTTAGGATAGATGGGCTGGTCCAGTAGATTAGTTATTTAAGGGCGGCCATATGGTTATAGAATAGGTATTCACCATATGCCAGCAGGTGGTTCGAAACTGGTTATGTATAGGGATAACTCAAAGGATTTTTAAGAAATACCTACGATTATGTACTTTTGTGTTCCTGCTTCCTATTATGATAATTTTAGTTATTTGATGTCCTGACACTTTTACATTTAATTTTATATTAAAATACATATTTTGGTAGTAGATGCATTTTTATACAATTCTTGGAAATGATATATATATTTTGGTAATTGATTTGAAAAAATGAACTAAAAATGGATTTTCTTAAAAGTAAAATCTTATTACCAATTTTGATAAAATAATGGAAATCCTTATTTTCATATTTCTTATTTTCAAACTAACCAGAAAAGATTTAATTTTAGAGGTGTGGAATCTAACATGGTTTTTTATATTCCTACATGGATTCTCAGTGCTCATGCCTACTCTATATATTCAGTTCAGTTTCTCCAATTTTCACATCACTCTCAAAGTGAGATTCATTCAGAATTTAGTGTGACTCATTTGGTCATATGGTGTTACATGTAATAGTTTATTTGTTATTCCTATGTTAGTGTGTATTTCAATAGTTCTGTTTGTTTTTTATTTATCCTATATCTTTCTTTCATGGGAAAACTTATTCCCACTTATTTAATAATTATTCCTAACACTAGTTTCTACCCATGGGGATCAAGAAATCCCTTCGGGCCTTTTTGAGAGACAAGTCAAGTGACCAGTTCAGGGTTTAATAGGGTTAGATTGTGACAAAATGGAATTATCAGATGCCCTTTGTTATTTGGGATGTCATGTAGTTTGAGACTAGGACTGTTGGGAATCAAGAGTTAGGTATGGGAAGAGCATCATGAACACTTGTTATAATCATTGAGTTTCCCAGGGTAATTAAGGATTTGAGACATTTGATTTGTTTTTTTTTGATGGGAGGATGTCTAAGGGAGTGATTTGGTGTAGCATGGCAGATATACCCGGAGTAGCGACCGACGTGGAGCCCAAGTGTACGGTTTGAGATAGTTATAGTGGTTGGTAATTTCATCGAAAATGGTCTCTTATACCCTATAGGTGATTATTGTTTAACCACTAGTTCCCTATTATTTTATTTTGGAATAGATAGTGCATGGACTTTTTTTGGTTGGTTTGAATTTAAAATATTTTTATGAATGCTTGGTTTTGGTTTTGAATGATTATATGTGACTCTTTGTGTTCCTTATGGATGGTCACATATGTGTGTGTGTTTTGGGAAAGTTCATGTTGGAATGTATGTGTGGGAGATATAAATATAAGTAGGCCCAATACATATGTGATGGTTAAAAGGATACCATGGGTGAGTATTTGAAAATTAATGGTTTATTAGTTTTTTCAATGTTTTTTAGAAAAAAAAATGGTTTCCAATAAAAAGAGGCTTTTTTTAAAGATTTATTGGATTCAAAGGAATAAATGTGATTGTGTTTTTGATTTTTAAGTGGATCTTCTGGATTGATTCTTAAAGGGAAAATTGTTTTTTATTTCCAAAGGGGGTTAAATTTGTAAATGGGTGAATTTGAAAAATCGTAATTTTTAAAAGTATTCATGTCTTGTTTTGTGATGTGTTGGTCTATAATCATGGTGTATTATTGTTGGTGTCCTATTTTGGAGTATATTTTGTTGGGTATTGGATTCCAATTTTTATTATTCTTTATTTAAAGTATACTACCCAGAAAGGTCAATGTTTTTTCTTCTGTATTTCATACATGCAACTTTCCCAGACTCATAGTGGAGTGCCTAGATAATGTTTGTTCTGCTTGGTTCAGGTTTTCTATGGTGATCATGTTTTTTAGAGGTAATTGAGTGGCTCAACGAATTCTGAATCATTTTTAAGAAACTCATGGAGTAGTGACAGTTCCTGTTGTTTTGAGTTTGTTTGGAGTCCCAACATTAAACCAGTGGAGGGTGTTTGATCTAGTATTGTTGTATGTTTGGGTGTGAATGGGATTATTGGATAACTTTTATCTTGTTATTTAGGCATCAGTAGGCAATGACATGGAATGTGTCAGTTATCATGTCGATTAAAAAAGGTCAGTGGTTGAGAAAGTCATATGCTGACCATATTGAGGAGAAAGATCTTTTTTTCATCATATGTAGCATCAGATGATGAATTTGGGATGTTGGTGGAGAATGATTTTTTAGGTCAGTTGGCTTCTAGAGCATGTGATGTTGGAAATCCTGTGTATCTTTCTTCTCTTGAAGGTTCCCTACTTATCAAGGGGAGTGTCTTATAGGATCCTATTTTCTAAGGGTCTCCTAATTGAGTCTAATCTCAAGCTCTTTAGACCGTTTGGGTGTTTTCCACCAGGATGGCTAGTTCACACATTTGAATTACATCTTGTGATAATCTTTTGGATTCTTGTCGATGATGTGTCTATCGGGGTCATGTGGAGAAGTTCTTCTAGTGGCAACATTTTGAATAGGTTTTCATGGTTGTAGGGTGGTAGTACCAAACTATGAGGAAATAGATTCATCAGTCATATGGGATCCGACCACTAGCCTTAGAGTGAATCTCACACAGAGTCAAAAAAATTCTAGGGGAGAGAAAACTGGTAGCCCAATTTTTGGTCTCGGGTGTTTATGTGGATACAACTCTTGTATCCTATTGTAATTTTCGTTTTGATGTGAGACTCTTTTAACTATATAAGAGACTAGGAAATAATTTCTTCTCGTAATTTTATCTTTTTGTTTTGAATGTGTCTCTTTAAATAATACGCCTTTCTTAAAAGTATCCATATCCTTCACATGTTTTGGTTTCAATTTTAGATGTGCTCGTTTTGAGATGTATATGCTTGTGTAAATTATTATCTCAGGTTTGTGTTTGATTGACTGGTTGGAGTTTCTTTTTGTGTATTTGTCCCCTTATGATGGGATCTCTAGCAGTTATGGGGAATTTTTCTTGCTATTTGTGGTGTTTTTTCAATCATGATGAGGAAATGAGATGTGTTCGTGTTGTGAGTTCCCTAGTTCATGGTTCAATTAAGGAGTTGTTTAGATAGTGAGGAGAGGTTGAGTTAGTTCTATAGGTCCCAATTTTTTAGGTCACTTCATAGTGGATTTCTTATTTATGTCATGGTGGTGTTGTGTGATTTTTTGAAATTTCTTGTGCTAGTTGAGTTCTTGTAGTGGGGAGAACCCCCTTTTGTTCCCCCCTTATTCATGTGTTGTAGTTTCTTCTTGATCAGTCTAGTGTGACTTGTGGAGCGAAAGGTTATCCTGAGGTTCGTGGTTTCTCTTAGTTTTAAATGGGCATGGGATTGAGTTTTATGTATCGTTTGACTGGGTGACTTTTTGGGGGCAGAACATTTTTTAGTGGGTATAATTGTCACACCCAACCTCAGAAATTTAATTAATTAATTAATTATAATTATTTATATCATCAATTTTGTTTTCTAGCTAGTTTAGATCAAATTTTAAAAATATTAAGTGATGTGGGGTCCTCCTCATGTGTTTTCCATGTTTACAAATAATTATGCAACAACTGTGTTTGAGGATCTTTCATCGGTTACTACCATTTGGAATGGTTAGAGCATTATTTTTTCAACTGTGTAACTATCTGCAGGTAACCATGAAAGATTTTCAAGCCTAGCCAGTGTCCAACACATAGTCTTCATAGGGTCTATTAGATCATACATCCAAACTGGGTAGGCTTCCTATGATAAAAATTAATAAAAAATTAAAGATAAACAAAATTGGAAATATAAAATTAAAAAATGAAGAATATTTTTTAATAATAATAATAATGATTTATATATTTTTATAATTATTAAGTTAGATTTTTAATTTTTTTTATTTTTTATAAATTATTCTTTTCATTATTTTTCATTCCTTCTATCTCATTATTTTTCTATTTCTTTTCTCTTCTACTCCTCACATAGTGAAAATCCCCCTCCACTTATACCTCAGTCGTGCATGTTTCTACTCTATCGAGACATCTCTGATGGATGATTTCAACTAGATTTCATCTTGTTTCTGGGTCCAAACCTTGAGGTAATCCATTCTCTCCACTTATCTACCACAATTTGTCCAATTTTCCATCTCTCTATAGCTCGATATATCTCATCTCAACCCTAGGGTTTCCGATGGGTGTTTTTTTATAATCATCTTGGTTCATAGGCATACAATTGTCTCCTCAATTTGTCCTTGGGGGTGCTCTGACATCCACTGCTGAAGGTGACGCATATTGACTCATGTTAAATCACTGATTCCATTAAGGGTATGTGATTTCTTCCATTATTCAATTTGAATATTTCATTTTGAGTACATGATATTTTATTTGAGGCGCGTTTAACCTTTCCACATTGTTTATGTGATTCTAGGATGTTGTACGGTGGTTTGGTCAATGTTTGAGGGAGCTCTAACAAATACTTAACGTATGTATATATAATATATATATATTTCCTCTATGTATGTATTCCATCATGGATAAGGGAATATGTGTATTGGATTATAGATATATATATATAGGTATTTTAGTGTGAGTGAAGGCTAATTATGAGTGGTCTCCACCTAATTTTTTTGAGTGTCGATGTGTCTCATCTTGGTCTGCTCCCTTGTTGAGATAGGTTTCATATTCTATCACCTTTAATTTTAGATCCCTATATTTTTATCATTTTAAAAGTCTGTTTTTATATTTATGTGTTATTTATAATTACATATATATATACATGCCAGGGTGTTTGGTAAAATTTATTGCATTTTTTTGAATTGTTTTTTCATTTATTTTTATAACTACTCCTTTCTATAAGTTTATTTTAAATGAGAAACACCTTAAATAATTCAAGACAGTCTTCTATAAGACTCCTAGCTCGTGAAGTTTATTTGGTGGAACTGAATGGATTTACATAAATGTTTTATGTAAGACCTGGATTGTTTAACATGTCATAATGTAGTTTGACAATTAAATGAAATGAAGGCCCATTCGACACCTTTTGATGTGCTGTGAATTTTTATCCTGCAATTATAAATTGATTTGGAACCGGAATTTGGTTTAGAAATCGTTAAGGGACCATAGGAAAATTAATTATGGAATAGTATTTTCTTATTGTTATAAAAATGGAATCGTATATTTTTATATATATTTCAGAGATAGAATAAACACCCCAGTTGGTCCCTTATGTCATTTATTTGGAAGTGGAATTTTTTTGATATTATTTTGAATGTTTGACCACCCAGTTGGAAACATAAATTATTATATGAATTGATTTGATTGTTTATGTGAAATAGAAACACGATTGGATATATTCATGTTTTTATAGAATGTGTTGAATGCTTAAGTTATGTTACAGCCTGATTGGCACTTTAAATGATGTGAAATATGTATATGTATATTATGTTCACTCCTATTTCGGATTTCTCTTTATGGGTTATCGTAAAGGGGATGTCCTAGTTTGGAGTAGGGATGTTCAGTGATAGTAGGTAAGGTGACTCACACACGTGAGGGCCTCCTGCATACAAATTATATTATTATCAAGGGTTTTCTATGAATATTTTAGAGGGTTGAATGATAGTTTCTAGTCAACCTAGATTAGATGGGGTTTTACCCATATATTTTCTATTATGCTAAGAAAGTTGTGCCACTTGACATATTAGTTGTGGGTGACTAGATGGTTACAGACTATGGAGCTCCACTATACATCGGTAAGTGGTTAATAACTTAGTACATCTTGGGATTATTCTAGGTATTTTTATGAAATTCACCTGATTACATATATGAACGTTCCTTCTTTCCATTGTGATGTTTTTGGTTATTCTATCTCATGACACTACTAATTTTCTTTTTTATACTAATTGACATATTTGGTACTAGATAGATTTTAAAATAATTCATGGGAATGACATATATATTTTGGTAATTGATTTGGAAAAATGAAATTACAATGTTGGAATTTTTAAAGTAAAATATTATTACCAGTTTTGATAAAATAGTGGAAATCCTTATTTTTGTTTATCCTATACTGAAACTAAAAAGAAAAGATTTCATTTTAGAGGTGGCGAATCGAGAATGGATTATTTTCGAATTCGTACTGAGCATCTCAATGCTCACGGTTACTGTATATTTTAAGTTTTAGGTTGTCCTAGTTTCATATCTCTCTTAGAGTGAGATTCGTTTGGTTTTTGGTGTGGACATTTAGGTCATATGGAGTAATGTTTAATAGATTATATGTTTCCTTATATGAGTAATTATTAATATAGTTTTGTTTAATTTTTATTAAATTTTCAATGTTTTGTTCAGAGGAAAAATTGTTCGATCATGTCAATCATGATGCCTGAAACTAGTTTCAGACCCATGGGGATCGAGAACACCAATTAGGCATTATAATGGGGTAACTTTGGTGACCAGTTCAGGGTTAACCTGAGTTTTTTTGTGACACCCACTACCTCGATATTGTCATATCTCGATTCACTAAACCCTATACAATATTTGTTAAAGAAGAACCACAATCACAGAATTTGGTAGAGAAAAATCATACTGAGGTTAAAGATCTCAAAATATATGGTATTAAATCCACCATGAATGATGAGGATCAAAAAAACCTAGGGTGGAGAATATAGAAAGAGATACATAGAAAATGGGGTGGGAAAATAACTAGAAGTATATTGAAATGCATTTATCATGATTTGAATCACTTCCAGGAGGGTTCTCAGGGGCCTATAACATCTATTGGGGTGATACCGAGGAAGAATAAATCTTATGGGGTTATGCTAGGTCTATTTGGAACCAAAAGTAAGGATGTAGAGTTTTTAAAATTATATTTACAGATTAATTAAAATCCATACACGGTTACCTATGAAGATTAACATAGTTTGACAAAACCATCTAGCTCGGTCATGCAACACATTAAATTAGCCGGATATTTTTTTCTAAGACGGTGCACAATTTGAAAAACCATAAACCAACCATGAAAAATCCCACTATATGGGTTTTCATAGTTTTTTTTGAGAGGGATCAAAATTTGGGAATACCGTGTGCTAACTGTGAATTATCTAGGAATATTAAAAACTTCTAAAAAAATTAACATGAAAAAACCCAGGTGAAACCCAACCAAACATTGTAAAAATAAGGATCTAGGAATAACATAAAATAATAATAAAATGTTAAAAACTCTCCAGTATAGAAAATTATAATCCCCTTAAGTCCAACAATAAAGATTCCATGCCAAAAAATTAGGTCATTGCTCTCTCATCAGCTCCTCCCTTTCCCACATCTCATGATTATGAGAACCATGGTGCCATAACACTCGAACCAAAGGCACCATCCTCCCAAAAAGTAACTTGGATTCAAAATCAACTACTCTAAATGGAAATTTAGTCATGGATAAATCCTTTTAACCTCAGGATCATACTATCTCAAAACATGAAAAAGATTAGATAAATACTTTCTTATGTGTAATAAATGGAACTCGTTATATATCAACGTTATAACACCCTGAGTTTTAATAATCTTTTTTTAAAAAAACATTTAATATAAATTTGTTTCTTTTAATGAATTAAGTCAAAAATTACATTCACAAATCAATAAATCATTATATGTCACATGCATCATAGACATGGATTACATTACAAGAAACATCGACATGACGTATGATTCTCAAACACTGACTTGGTATACATCATACACAACAAAATGTTTCTACGAAACATAATTTTAATGATATTATTATATAAATGAGGCAATTATAACCTAAAAATTAACCTAGTAATATGAAAATTAATAACTAATTTTTTAATATTGATTATAAATCATTTATATAAATAAAACATATTGATAATGTAAAATATGATTTTTGGTAAAGTCCTTTTGTAAAATATCATTTTTCTCAAATGAACTAGTTTTAATAAATAAATTATATTTAGAAAAATTAATAAATTGAATTTTAATAATTAATCTTTATTTTTGAATTCAGAACATTGAAATTTTCATTGGGTGAATTTTTTGGATTTTTTGGAGAAACATAATTTTTTGAGGATGAATGAAAATACTTCTTTTTTAGTTAAAAATTTCTTTTATGATAAATAAAATACTAATTATAAATGATATTATAAATAAGTTATATTTTCACTATATATTAATATTAAATCTATTATTTTAATTTAAGTCACTAGATTCAATTTCACTTTGGAAAAGAATATAAAATCAAAACATACTATTATACATTTTTCTACATTAAAAACCAGTTTTTTCATACCATATGTGGGATTAACATTAACCTTAATCTTTCCATTATATGAAATAAATTTTTTAAAAATGAAATAAACCATTGAATTTAGTATAATATTTAGAGATTAATAAGTACAAGTTAATTGTTTAATAAAATTATTCCTTAGTGAGTTAAATTAATCACACCTATTAAGTCCAAATTAAGATTAATTAGGGAATAAACCTTAAAATTAAGGTCCCAAATGACCCATCCACATCTAAAAAACCATGTTTTTGTCTATATTACTTCTATAAACCTTTAAATATTCAATTTTGTTTAGTCTTTATTATTTTTTAGGTAAGAACATCTGTACCCAAAAACATGGTTCTACAAATTCCAAGTGAGTCATTTTCCTTCAAAATAACTCCCACCACCTCTACCACTTCATGAACAACTCTAAAATATCATAGGTTAGGAAAATAACTTCACAATAATGTTCCTAAAATCACTATATTACTATTGAAAGACTTCCTTTTTTCAGAAGGAAATCCAAGGATGGCTTTTCTTACAAACCAAAAGTTGTTACCTGATCAGGAGGTAACATCTTCTCTCAAGTCCATTCTATTATTTTCCTTTTCCACCCCTACCCTTTTTTC
Organism: Viscum album; assembly: GCA_963277665.1. Taxonomy (NCBI): domain Eukaryota; kingdom Viridiplantae; phylum Streptophyta; class Magnoliopsida; order Santalales; family Viscaceae; genus Viscum; species Viscum album. The sequence continues at coordinate 1,872,266,305 of OY728123.1, read as the reverse complement.
CTTGATTGTATAAAAAATCTATCCTACATATACTTGGAGGTTTTTATGAATATAATTCAACCTACACTTATACACACCCCCAGTTAATGGATAACATAAATACTCTTTACGTGTATCGTGAACCACTGCCTCACTAAATGACGATTGTTCAATTTTCCTTACTAACTCTCTTAGAGGCCATTTTGAATGATAATATATTTTTATATGTTATATATGATATTTTTTATTTATTTAAGCTTATTTATTGATATTTACAACAAATACCTTTTAATTTCAATTTTGTGTTTATATGATAATCTTGTTTGAGAGAGTGTGTACTTCCACCCCCTCAGAGCGATTTGACTTATCCACACACTAAATGGAATGTATTAACGATAGGTATAGTGAATATATATGATATATATGTTATTATAATAATACTATTATAATTATATATATATATATATTCTTAATTAATTTACATACTTTCTTTTAATACGTCAATAGAAAAAGAAATAATGTGCATGTGTACGTATGACTTACCATCTCCATGAATAGTATATTCCAGTTTATTACTTCTATATTTTATAGATTATTTTAATATTAATTTAAATTAAATAAATAATATTTATATCATGTTTCACGTTAATTAATCATGATATATGTATAAGGACCATAGAAATAACAAATTAATACATATGCGAAGAACAAAGTGATCATTACAAAAAACAGAACCTTAATATAGGATAATTAACAAGAGGGTAATAAAAAGTAATAATATAAACATATAAGGTATTATATATCATTAAAAGGCTATATAAAAGATATAAAAGATATTTATATTTATTATATATGTGGTTTGAATAATTACGTGGTGATTCAAGATTAAAGGTAAGGGGATTTCTTCTCACATTTTATTTTCGTGAGATACATGCTATGTTTTCTAGTATTTACTTTTTTGTTGTGTGTATATTACACATGATTTTATTATATGTGTATTGTAATTAAATTTATGGGTATTAACATATCCATATTATTTACTTTCATTCTTGGGTCAATGATTCAATTATTACCAAATTGGTAAAACTGTTTTGTGTAAAACGTTTTTCCTCGAGAATCATGTTTTGTTATGCACCAAAACTATATTTCAAGGTGTATATACTTATATTTTAAATTTTATATCATGAATAACAATTTTTATTATATTTTAAGTTTCATATAATTTCATTTAATTACACGGAGAGTGTGATACCATGATACCATGTATCATGAGTTTATGGATTCAATCTCATCGTTTTTAGATATTTTTTACATCTATGCTTTATTTGATGAAATGTTTTGATATATGGACCAATAATATTCATGATTTTACTTATTATCTATTTATTCCAGATATACTAAAGTTTTATTACCATTTGGCCCCAATTCGGTACATTATATAATATTAAAATTAAAATCTGACCATCTCTCTCTTCGGTAAAAAATCTACAATATTCAAAAACAAAGTTTTGAAAATGTTTTCAAATGATCCTTGAAGATAATTTTCATGGAAAACGTATTATAAAAATGAGAAATTTATTTCAAATCCTCCCTTATATGTTTTCAAATATATTTTCAAAAAAAAAATGTTTTCAAAATGCTTTATGTTATAAAACGAATTCCATCAAAGAAGAAATGGTATTTTCCTCAAGGATTTTTTTTTAAAATATCATTCAAAATTATTTACCTTATATGATAACATCCATTAGTGTTACTCATGACTTTAAGATGTTATTATTAAATGTCTCTATTCATATTAATTCTCTTAATGGATTATGTTATGATGGAATGATGTTTTTAGAAATCGTTTCAAATTCACAGATTATATTTTTTTGAAACATTATTCTTTTTATTGGTAACATTTATGATGAAGGGATTATGAATATTCTCTCTTAACATAGGTTAAGATTTGATTACATGATTATAATTCCCAATTTATTTAATGGGTAATTATATGGTTATTTAAGATCATTTGAAACATATATGTATGATTTTATTGTGATATGGGTGGATCTATTTATCCCTCTAATGCATTGGGAAAAGATTTATATCTCTGGAGATAGACTAAGATGGTATTTGGAATAAACATTGACTAATTATATAGCCATGCTAATGAATCATGAATTCCAAGATGGTATGTGGAGTAAACTCATGCTACCTAGATATCCATGGGAGTGATCCATGAATACCAGAGATGGTATAAAAAGTGAACCTATACTACCAAGTTGGTCTTGGTAGTGATTCATAGGCGACAATATAAATCATATGATATGATTGTGTGTCTGAAAAAATTATATATTCTATTATTGTGTTATGATTTCATGGACTATGTTCTTTATTTCTTAATTAATCATGTCTAATAATATTTGAAGCGTTATGAGAAATTTCAGGTTTACAATATTTGATATATAGGGTATGATATTCTCTTTTCATGATCATGTTCTCATATACTTATAATCATGATTATGCTTACATGTCTCCCATATTTACCCATACTGAGCAATTAAGATCACCCATTTTTCGGTTTCCTTCCCTTGGTTATAAAGATATGTATTTTGTTTGATATTTCTAAGAAGGGTGCTAGTAATGAAGAACATTGTGGGAGAAAATGTAGCTAACATATGATCATGTGTTTATATTTCCATGTTTCCAAATGTACTATACTAGAATAGACTTCAAGCATTTTTTCTGTTATTGTTTTCTGTATTTCCCAAAATTTTGGTAATGTTAATATTTTTTAAGACATTATCATTATAGTTGGAATCAGAGGAATATTTTAGTTAACCATTGTAAACTATGATGATAAAACCTTAGTAATAACCCCATGGATATGTGTTAGGATTTGTATTAGGATGAGTAAATATTTAAGAAAATGTCCTAGAATTTGGATAATAATAGAGTGAGCGGTTTCCAAGAAATAAATCTATATTTAGTTACTAAAAGTGTATTTGTCCCATTAAGAAATTTACATAGGGGTAATAGCTCTGACAAGATGTTCTGAAACTGACACCAAGTAATCTAGTACCTGAAAACGAGAATTATTGCACACCAGTTCTGACAATCGTGGGAAATATTAATTGAAAATTCACAAAATCATCATGTACCATCATGAATGATTTAAATATAAGTTTTCTATGAAAAACCCAGGATAAACCTATTGTTTCATATATTATGTAAGGTTCCATATGTTAGAAATCCTATGAGTGATTTTTCATGATTATGTGGTTCCTCACTATGATAACTATTTCTTAATCTATGCATTGACTTTATTGAATAATGGGATCGTAAATGAAACATGTTAATGATGATTTTTATGGATAATGATATGGTTTTCCTTTTGAGAAACCAAATTCTATGGGAGAAGGAATTAAAAATCCCATTGACATGCTCACATAGCTTTTCCAAGCTATGAATCATGGGGGACATCCAAATGAGCAAAGGAGGGAACACCCTTCTATTGAGTCATTAAAAAGGAAACATTCACCTTTTCTTATATAAGCTTATTATACATGTTTTACACAACATTTTATATGTACTAATGAAAATATATTCTCCGTTATTTAATTTTTAAAGGATGAGAAAGCCATTCTAGCTGTTTAATGATTAGATGGTGTTGTTGATCAATGGTGGACTCTAATCAAGAATATGAGGCACTAAGATGATATTCAATCCATGTATTTTATTGAGTTTAATAATGTATTTTTCAATAAATATTTCCCTAAATTATTTATATTAATATGGAGAAATATTTATTTTAGTTGAAGGAAAGGGATGATGAATCAATTCCTATATATGAGTTGAATTTCACACGATATTTGAGGTATGATTTAGGAATTATAATGAAACTAGAAAGTAAATATGATAGGTTCTTTAGTAGATTAACTTAGAGTCTTAATGTTGAATTGATAAAATGAGACATTAGTAGCTATGTAGGGTTTTTTTAGGTAATAAAGGTTTAAATGGAGGATAGAGTCGTGTATCAATCTCATGGTTTTGAAAATAATAGGATGATTGAGTTTAAATAAAAATATAAAAACAATGAAGAAAACAATTTGAACATTAATTTATGCTCTATGTATGGGAGGAAGCATAGTGGAAATTTACTTATGGAGTTCAAAAAATGTATTATTTTTATAAGGGATTGACATCTAACATTTAATTGATGAATTAATGGGAAGAATATAACTAATGTTGTGAATGGGGAAAAGAGGCACAAAACGAATGTCCCATGAATCGGTTATATAAGTATAAGGAGAATATGAATTTTTCTAACCACTACCCAATCCCAAGGGATGGTGATGATGATTGATGTTAGCAACCTATTAAGCAGCTTGGTATGGGAAAATATTATGCAATCACTATTTATAGTGAGGGGTTCAATAATGACATGATGAAAGTTACACTTTCCGTTCACTCTAGAACTGGTAGTGTCATATTTTATTCTATATATACACTCTTTATTATAACATCAATTTTATAAGGGTGTTAAGATTCCAAAAATACTATTATATGTGGAATTAATGATGAAATACTCTAATGGTACGATGATTTCTACTCAGGTATATGATTCCTCTCTTGATGATCTTTGTGGGAATTTTCTTCAGTAAAATCTTTTCATTCTTCCTTAGGTCAATTTTGATTTCAGCATATGAAATGATTTGATCTCTCTTCCTCAATACCACATCAATTTTCATGGAAGGGAAGTAACATTTTATATTTCACACCCCCCTATAATCTTCCATCCATGTGACAATAAGTATAAAATTCATGTAGAGATTAAATCTAGTGTATGGGTCTTAATTCCCATTTAAAAGGGGATTTTTATATCAATTGGATTTGGAGAGAATCTATGACAACCCTGCTTTTTTATTACAACTTAAACATGCTTTATTACATAAAACTTCACTTGATACAACAAAGAAGATCGAGAGGTTTAGTGTCTTTGGGGCTTAGGATCATTACATAAAAACTTTAAACTTGAAATACAACATCCTTATTGAAAACTTCCTTTACATGACCACTACATTCCTTCGTACTTAGCATTGCATGGGATAACCTGAGGACATGCATAAGAAAAGGGTGAGCTATAAAGCCCAGTAAGGGAGTACATAATGAATAACATGAGGAGTAAAATACATGTTAGGAAATAGGCATATCAATAGATCATAAGAGAGACATGAACATAAAGGCATGATAAAGCATGATAATCATAACATGGAAATGTGGCAACAACACTTAACATTGAATTAGCATGAGCCAAGGCTCATTGCACATGGAGCATGAGTAAACCCTCATTGCACTTGAAGCACGAGTAAACCCTCGTTGCACTTGAATTAGCATGAGTCAACACTCATTGCACATGACGTATCATGATACTATACTTTACCCAATGCATTGGAGCGCTATCAGGGCGCACCCTTCTTAAACATTTCATTTCATGCATAAGTGTGCCACATGGATCATAAAACATGGATTCATAAAACATAATAATTTCTTCCACGATAAAGGAAAGTGGAATTCATACATGAAACTTTACAATCAATAAGTAAATGTGCATAAAGGTGAATACCCTTGATGGAGAAATGGGCATGGTATTCACTACACAATGACATTGGCTTAGAAAATCGGTGCGATTTCGGCAGCGTAACGGCGTGACATAAGAATTCATAAAAAAAGGTTGATGAGGTAGAAAGGGGTTCCTCATCATATTTACATGTAATGGACAGTAAGGAGATCATATATATACATGTCCCAACAATAGAAATGGAATTTAGATTCATGATACAAAAGTATTGCTTGAATGTAAAAGAAGAGAGAGAAGTTTCTTTCGGAATTTCGGCATAGTAACGGGTGTACATGGGAGGCATTTAATGAGAGAGAAAGGGTTATCCCATCATTCAAACAATAAGAGGGCAGTATGGGGGAGGTGCGAAACCATACCCCAACATTAATAAATGAAATAAAAAGGGCAATAACAACTTAAAGAAAATTGACAAAAAAAGAGAAAGGAAGAAAACCCCTTACTTGGAAGTGTGCTTCCAAAGGCTAGAGAGAGGCTTGTGAGAGGCTTCTTGGGAGCTTGGGGCACCTTGAGAGGATTCTAGAGAGAGTAGGTCAGAGTTTGGACGAACTTAAAGGGCTTTGGATGAGGAGGAAGTGGGAGCTTGGGTGGGTTTATATAGGAAAGGTGAGAGAATTCTTTATTATTTAGGTTTGGGACCCCTTATATTAAAATAATCCAAACCACAAACCATCCCATGGTATTTGCCCATGGTTTCTGGAAAAGGGAAGAGGAAAACAATATTTTACAAGGCCAAGGTCCGAACTTATTAAAAAATTAGGGTTGCTTATGTGGAGGTGAGTCACACTCCCATGGAAATTAATTTAAAAAGGCAAAGTGTTGAATAAGTCTTGAGGGCTCCATTAATGCTTTGAAAAGTGAGTCAAACAAACCCAAAACCTCATTATTTTATTGATAAAACACATATTGGCCGAACATAAGGATTATGGTATTTTATTACATCACCATTGGGTCATTATGATGTCATAAAACACATTATATATTTAAATGGTATTTAATTTTTACCCAAAAATTTGACTGTCTCATAAAATTATGAAAAATTCACCGTTGGATAATTTCGACGTCCTGATTCCAAAAATAATATTTATTTTATCTAAATAATTTTCTAAATATGTGAATTTTCACTTTTAAAATAAAAACCGACATTTATAAAAATTCACGGGTTTTGACAGAAATGGCTTTCAAACCTTAATAAAAATTTTAATTGCATTCATAAAATTATAAGATCATTTATATTTAATAAAAATTAATTTAATATTAATAATAATATTTTATTAAAATATTATTTAATTCAAAAATCCTTTAATTTAATAAAATATAATTCTTAATTAAATAATAACTAAAAACGTCATTTGTACTTTAAAAACTAACTACAATGCATCAAAAATGACTAGAAATTATATTCATTATTATATACAAAAATAATGTACATGAACATGGTGCTACTTATTTGTTACATAACCCCTTAAAATAGCCGCATAAGACCTAAGGGTAAGGTGTGCGATGGTGACAGACTCTGGGGGTTGCTCGGATAACATCGCTCGAGTGGTAATCTCTATCAACTTCCATTTTTCCCGTAGACGATCACGTTCGAGCTTGACTTGATGAAGCTCAGCTTGGGCTTGGTCAAGGGAAAAGCCCAAAGACGCTACCTCCTTTCCGAGCTCCGACAAATGGGCTTCGTAAGGGGCAATTCTAATGGATGAGGCCATCGCTTCCTTTGTCTGAGTAGAAAATTGGTTCGTTAAAGCCTTATATTTAAACTACCCAGATGATCACTGTTCAACGGCTATAAAAGTAACGGTCACAAATCTTAACGTTAAACTAAAGAAGTTGAAATCATATAAAAACATAAAGAAACATTTAACTGGATCAAGAGGGATTTTCCATTAATGAAATTTTGGGTCGTTACAACATTCCCCCCTTAAGAAATTTCGCCCTCGAAATTTTCCTTTTCCCACACTAAAACAAATGTGGGTAACTTAGCTTCATCATATCCTCCGACTCCCAAGTTGCTTCTTCAAACTTGTGGTTTCTCCACAACACCTTGATGAGGGGCATTGTCTTATTTCGTAGAACTTTTTCTCTACGATCTAAGATCTTCACTGGTTGCTCCTCATAAGAAAGATCGTCTTCTAATTGTACCACCTCGGAAGAGAGTACATGTGAAGGGTCTGGTATGTACTTCCTTAAGAGGGATACATGGAAGACATCATGCACCTTGGACATAGTAGGTGGAATTGCTAGTCGATAGGCCACAGCCCCAACACGATCAAGAATCTCGAATGGGCCGATGTACCTTGGACTTAACTTCCCTTTCTTTCCAAACCTCATGACCTTCTTCCACGGAGATATGCGTAAAAACACCATGTCTCCGACTTTAAACTCAAGGTCTCGTCGACGATTATCTGCATAACTCTTCTGTCGACTTTGGGCTGCCTTGATATGCTGCTGAATGGTTTTCACCTTCTCCACCATTTCTTCGACCATTTCTGGTCCAAGCAGCTTACGTTCACCGACCTCATCCCAACATGCCGGTGTTCTACACCTTTTCCCATACAGGGCTTCATATGGTGCCATTTGGATGCTCGAGTGGAAACTATTATTATAAGAGAACTCAACTAGGGGAAGATGTTGATCCCATCCTCCTTTAAAGTCCATTGAGCACGCTCTCAACATATCCTCAAGTGTTTGGATAGTCCGCTCGGATTGGCCATCAGTTTGAGGATGATAGGCCGTACTGAAGTTCAGTTCAGTATTCAGAGCATGTTGAAGACTCTTCCAAAACTTAGAGGTAAATCTTGGATCTCGGTCCGACACAATAGATAGTGGTACTCCATGCAACCGTACCACTTCCCTGATATATATCCGTGCCAGTTGATCCAAAGAGAAATCCTCTCGAATAGCAATGAAGTGTGCAGTCTTTGTAAGACGATCCACAATACCCAGATTGCATTGTTGCTTTTGGATGTCCTTGGAAGTCCAGTGACGAAGTCCATGGTGATGTTCTCCCATTTCCATTCTGGTATGGGCAATGGTTGCATCATCCCCTTAGACTTCTGCCTCTCTGCCTTCACTTGCTGACACACCAGGCACTTTGATGTATATTCGGCGATCTCCTTCTTCATATTATCCCACCAAAAGTTTTCTCGGAGATCTCGATACATCTTTGTGCTCCCTGGGTGAATAGAGAAATTTGAACTATGTGCATCATCCAAAAGTTCCTTCTTCAGCTCCGAACTTGATGGGACACATAGTCTTTTCCCAAACCGCACAATTCCTTCTTCATTAACATTAAACTCTGAGGATTTTCCCTTTTTGATAGCTTCCACTTTTTCTTGGATTCTCGCATCATCCTTTTGAGCATCCTTTAACCTTTCCAAAAGAGATGGTTGAGCAATCATTTGTGAAAGGATTGATGATGTTCCCTTCTTTATGATTCCCACGTCCATCTTCATCAAGTCTAAGAAGATTGGATCCTTCTCAATTCTCATCATTGATAGAATTGTTGGATCCTTTCTACTTAGGGCATCCGCCACCTTGTTCGCCTTCCCAGGGTGGTAATGTATTGAACAGTCATAATCCTTGATGAGCTCTATCCATCTTCTCTGGCGCATATTAAGCTCTTTTTGTGTGAATATATATTTAAAACTCTTGTGGTCAGTATATATCTCACATTTCTCCCCATAGAGATAATGCCGCCAGATTTTCAAGGCGAAGATCACCGCCGCCAACTCCACATCATGCGTTGGATAGTTTCGCTCATGGATTTTCAACTGCCTTGAGGCATAGGATATCACTTTATCATTCTGCATCAGCACACATCCTAAGCCCTTCTTCGAAGCATCACTGAATACCACAAAAAGCTCCCCACTTGTGGGTAAAGTGAGCACAGGTGCAGTGATAAGCCTCCTTTTCAACTCCTTGAAGCTTTCTTCGCATTCATCACTCCAAGCAAACTTTACTCCCTTTCGAGTTAGCTTGGTAAGAGGGTTGGACAATCGTGAGAAGTTTCTCACAAATCGTCGATAATATCCAGCTAACCCCAAGAAGCTACGGATATCAGTTACCGATGTTGGCCTCGGCCATCCCTCAATTGCATCTGTTTTGGAGGGGTCCACAGATATCCCATTGCTTGTGATGATATGGCCCAAGAATGAGACCTCCTTCAACCAGAACTCACACTTGCTGTACTTGGCATAGAGCTTCTCCTTGCGCAAAGTCTCCAGTACAGTTCTTAAATGCTCCTCATGGTCCTCCTTGGTTTTGGAGTATATTAGAATATCATCTATAAAGACTACCACAAATTTATCTAGGTAATCTCTAAAGACTCTATTCATCAAGTCCATGAATATTGCTGGAGCATTGGTGAGTCCAAAAGGCATTACTATGAATTCATAGTGCCCGTACCTTGTACGAAAAGCAGTCTTGGGGATATCTTCCTTCTTCACCCTTACTTGATAATATCCCGACCGCAAGTCGACCTTGGAGAAGTATTGTGCTCCACGCAGCTGATCAAACAAGTCATCGATTCTTGGGAGAGGATACTTGTTCTTTATCGTGATTTTGTTAAGTTCACGATAATCGATGCAAAGCCGCATTGACCCATCCTTCTTCTTGACGAAGAGGACTGGTGCACCCCATGGTGATGCACTTGGGCGTATAAACCCTTTATCCAGATTCTCCTGTAGTTGTTTCTTCAGTTCTTCAAGCTCAACCACAGCCATTCTATATGGAGTCTTGGATATTGGTAGCGCCCCAGGTATAAGTTCAATTGAGAACTCAACATCTCTTCTTGGAGGAAGGCCAGGAAGTTCCTCGGGAAATACCTCAGCGAATTCCCTCACAATAGGCATTTCTTAAAGGGTGGTTTCTTCCTTGGACTCAATCATCTGAGCCAGATATGCGTGCTCATAAGGCAGTAATATCCATGCTTGAGATGATGGATCTAAAGGAGATTCATCTTCCTCCTGACACTTGTAAAGAATCGGGGGTCGATTCTCCATATGGAGTGTGATTTCCCTCTCCCGACAATTTATGTTGGCTCTATATAAGGAAAGCCAATCCATGCCAAAAATTGCATCAAATTCCACCAAAGGGAGTATGACGAGGTTCGCCGGGAAATTCAATCCACAGATTATAACAGGGGAGGACTTATACTCATGGGATGCAATGATTGCCCCATTTGCCGTACTCACCGACATCTTTACTTCCATGACTTGTGGTGGTGCAGGGATTATTCTACTAAACTTTTGAGATATAAAAGAATGCGTAGAACCTGAATCAAAAAGTACGTTCGCTATTCTTGAATGAATAACTAGCGTACCTGTCACCACTTCGTTGTCGGGGTTCACTTCGGCAGAAGTGATGGCAAAAGCTCTTCCTTGCTGTCTTGGAGGTTGTTGATTGCCTCCGATAACCCTTGGATTAGGGCACTGATTCGCAAAATGACCCGGTTCTTTGCATTTGAAGCATTGAACAACGCGTTGAGGTTCGAACGGAGCGTTCCTCCCCTCCGTCGCAGCCGCGGGTCCTTCTTGCTGACAGTTAACAGCTAGGTGCCCTTCTCTTCCACATTTGAAGCATTTTCTTGTCCCCCTAAGGCAATTTCCAGGGTGCTTCTTTCCACACTTTTGGCAAGTGGGGTGCTGGAATTTCTTAGCGCCGTTGGATTTATCCATCGGACCACCAGCATTGAAGTCCACCTTCCGCTTCTCGTCCCCATGATACCCCTGTGATTCTCCGATCTCCATTTCAACCTTAAGGGCACATCGGACAATTTCCTCATAGCTGTCGAAGTCACGGATCGCTAATGCTTTCCGCAAGCTAGGCTTCAGCCCACCAAAGAAGCGGTCAACCTTGCATTCGGGGGTAACGACAAAGCCAGAAGCGTATCGTGCAAGCCTTGTGAAGTTTGCCTCGTATGCTCCCACAGATTCCTCATCTTTCTGCTTGAGGGAAAGGAAGTCCCTTTCCATCTTAAGACGGAGGGTGCGTGGAAAATATTTATCGAAAAACATCTTCCGGAATACCTTCCATTCCAAAGCCTCGATCTCCTCCTCAGGCTTCGTATTTTTGATCAACGTCCACCATTGATCAGCTTCACCCTCCATACGATAAGCCGCCAGGAGAACCTTCTCTTTTTCAGAGCATTGGAGGATGGAGAATATCTTTTCAATGGAGTTGATCCATTGTTCAGCAATCGTGGGATCAGATGATCCACTAAAAGTAGGAGGCCTTTGTCTCATGAAGCTTTCAATAGCGACTTGTTCTTTCTTAGGGGGGGTTGAACGTTCCTCTTGACCAGTGTTTCTATTCAAAACTTGAGTTAGCTGAGAGAGAAGCATGACAAAGTTCGCGATTCCCGCTCCCATTGGATTGTGCATCTCATTGGTACAATCATCACACTGATCTTCACAACGGTTGTTAGCCCGAGTTCTCCTATTACCGGCCATTGGCTGGAATAAAAGGAAAGTTAGGGGTAACACATAAAGGGTAATCTAAAGACAAAAGTTGATGACTTATAAATAAACTTTAATCTCTTTAACTCATGAGTCTATAGGATTCAATCTAGGCTTTTCATGATCTACCTTCTAACATATATTCTTAGGGGCATTTTTCCCTTAATAAGGGTTCATACTAAGATTGTGAATTTATCAAAACATATCCCCCGGGAGTGTCGTAACCAAGAGTGCAGCAAGGCCCGTTGTCGTGCACCAGTTCCCGTTCGAGTCTAGCTCAAAGCGGTGTTTTCGGGTTTTACCCCTAGGATACATCTGTGCCAGAGCCGCCTCTACCTGCTCGTATCCAGACAGGGATGTATTTGTTTGATAAACCACTTACTTAGTATTTACCAAAACTTAGGGATGTTTTTATTATGCTTAGTCTTGTATCTAAGGCTTTACTAGGGTTTCCTAATCCCAAAAATAACTAAACCTATCCTCTGATACCAACTATGACAACCCTGCTTTTTTATTACAACTTAAACATGCTTTATTACATAAAACTTCACTTGATACAACAAAGAAGATCGAGAGGTTTAGTGTCTTTGGGGCTTAGGATCATTACATAAAAACTTTAAACTTGAAATACAACATCCTTATTGAAAACTTCCTTTACATGACCACTACATTCCTTCGTACTTAGCATTGCATGGGATAACCTGAGGACATGCATAAGAAAATGGTGAGCTATAAAGCCCAGTAAGGGAGTACATAATGAATAACATGAGGAGTAAAATACATGTTAGGCAATAGGCATATCAATAGATCATAAGAGAGACATGAACATAAAGGCATGATAAAGCATGATAATCATAACATGGAAATGTGGCAACAATACTTAACATTGAATTAGCATGAGCCAAGGATCATTGCACATGGAGCATGAGTAAACCCTCATTGCACTTGAAGCACGAGTAAACCCTCGTTGCACTTGAATTAGCATGAGTCAACACTCATTGCACATGACATATCATGATACTATACTTTACCCAATGCATTGGAGCGCTATCAGGGCGCACCCTTCTTAAACATTTCATTTCATGCATAAGTGTGCCACATGGATCATAAAACATGGATTCATAAAACATAATAATTTCTTCCACGATAAAGGAAAGTGGAATTCATACATGAAACTTTACAATCAATAAGTAAATGTGCATAAAGGTGAATACCCTTGATGGAGAAATGGGCATGGTATTCACTACACAATGACATTGGCTTAGAAAATCGGTGCGATTTCGGCAGCGTAACGGCGTGACATAAGAATTCATAAAAAAAGGTTGATGAGGTAGAAAGGGGTTCCTCATCATATTTAAATGTAATGGACAGTAAGGAGATCATATATATACATGTCCCAACAATAGAAATGGAATTTAGTTTCATGATACAAAAGTATTGCTTGAATGTAAAAGAAGAGAGAGAAGTTTCTTTCGGAATTTCGGCATAGTAACGGGTGTACATGGGAGGCATTTAATGAGAGAGAAAGGGTTCTCCCATCATTCAAACAATAAGAGGGCAGTATGGGGGAGGTGCGAAACCATACCCCAACATTCATAAATGAAATAAAAAGGGCAATAACAACTTAAAGAAAATTGACAAAAAAAGAGAAAGGAAGAAAACCCCTTACTTGGAAGTGTGCTTCCAAAGGCTAGAGAGAGGCTTGTGAGAGGCTTCTTGGGAGCTTGGGGCACCTTGAGAGGATTCTAGAGAGAGTAGGGCAGAGTTTGGACGAACTTCAAGGGCTTTGGATGAGGAGGAAGTGGGAGCTTGGGTGGGTTTATATAGGAAAGGTGAGAGAATTCATTATTATTTAGGTTTGGGACCCCTTATATTAAAATAATCCAAACCACAAACCATCCCATGGTATTTGCCCATGGTTTCTGGAAAAGGGAAGAGGAAAACAATATTTTACAAGGCCAAGGTCCGAACTTATTAAAAAATTAGGGTTGCTTATGTGGAGGTGAGTCACACTCCCATGGAAATTAATTTAAAAAGGCAAAGTGTTGAATAAGTCTTGAGGGCTCCATTAATGCTTTGAAAAGTGAGTCAAACAAACCCAAAACCTCATTATTTTATTGATAAAACACATATTGGCCGAACATAAGGATTATGGTATTTTATTACATCACCATTGGGTCATTATGATGTCATAAAACACATTATATATTTAAATGGTATTTAATTTTTACCCAAAAATTTGACTGTCTCAGAAAATTATGAAAAATTCACCGTTGGATAATTTCGACGTCCTGATTCCAAAAATAATATTTATTTTATCTAAATAATTTTCTAAATATGTGAATTTTCACTTTTAAAATAAAAACCGACATTTATAAAAATTCACGGGTTTTGACAGAAATGGCTTTCAAACCTTAATAAAAATTTTAATTGCATTCATAAAATTATAAGATCATTTATATTTAATAAAAATTAATTTAATATTAATAATAATATTTTATTAAAATATTATTTAATTCAAAAATCCTTTAATTTAATAAAATATAATTCTTAATTAAATAATAACTAAAAACGTCATTTGTACTTTAAAAACTAACTACAATGCATCAAAAATGACTAGAAATTATATTCATTATTATATACAAAAATAATGTACATGAACATGGTGCTACTTATTTGTTACATAACCCCTTAAAATAGCCGCATAAGACCTAAGGGTAAGGTGTGCGATGGTGACAGACTCTTGGGGTTGCTCGGATAACATCGCTCGAGTGGTAATCTCTATCAACTTCCATTTTTCCCGTAGACGATCACGTTCGAGCTTGACTTGATGAAGCTCAGCTTGGGCTTGGTCAAGGGAAAAGCCCAAAGACGCTACCTCCTTTCCGAGCTCCGACAAATGGGCTTCGTAAGGGGCAATTCTACTGGATGAGGCCATCGCTTCCTTTGTCTGAGTAGAAAATTGGTTCGTTAAAGCCTTATATTTAAACTACCCAGATGATCACTGTTCAACGGCTATAAAAGTAACAGTCACAAATCTTAACGTTAAACTAAAGAAGTTGAAATCATATAAAAACATAAAGAAACATTTAACTGGATCAAGAGGGATTTTCCATTAATGAAATTTTGGGTCGTTACAGAATCGATATTAAGGTTATTCCAATCGTATGTAATTTTCTGCATTTCTTTCAGTAAGAGTTTCCTAGTCTTTCACCAAAACATGAAGTTTAGTTCTCCTTAGAATTCATAACCTGTTCCACACCAATTTCAAAGAATCATTAGAGAATTACCTTGATTGAGTTGTTGTGATTAAAGAATCAACTCAATGAAAACCTTGATAAGGGATTTGTTCTACCATGTGAGTAACTTTGGGGTGTACTGGTTCTTTTTGTAAAAAGTAAATATTGATCAAAGTCACTCTACATTGATTATCAGGATCACAATCAAGATCAAGTATCATCTTCCCCAAATTTATGAACTATTTGATCAACCAAACAGAGATAGATTCATATCCAAGATTGAAATTGATTCTAGATATCATCAATTGAGGGTCAAGAAAAAGGATATACATAAGAAAACATTCTATACAAGGTATGGAAACAATGAATATATAGTAATGCATTTCAGGATTACTAATTCCCCTATTATCTTCATTGATTTAATTAATATAGTATCTTGAGAATACAATGATATGTTTATGTAAGTCTTTACAGTAGAAATTCATATCTATTCAAAGGTCAAGGAACATAATGACGATCACTTGAGAATTGTACTAAAAAATTAAGAATGGTGTAGCTCAATGAAAAATTTAAAATGTTTCAATTTTGGATAAAAAGTATTTCATTTTTATATAACATATTTCTATTTGACGGTATAACAATAGATTAATCAAATATTGAAGATACTTAAAGATGTCCTAATGTATCCATGTTGACTAAGATCTATATCATTCCTAGTTTAGAAGGATATTATTGAGGGTTTGTGGATAATTTCTCCTGACTATCTGATCTGATGACCATGTTAACTTAGAAGGGTGTCATGTTCTTCTGGACTAGTGAATGTGGGGAAAATTTCAAGGAATTGAAGAAATGGTTGGTCAGTGAACCTATCCTAACATTACCCTATAGTGGATAAGGTATTAAAATCTATATAGATGCATCCAATAAGAAATTGGGATGTGTTCTTATGCAACATAACATGTTTATAGACTATGTCTCACAAAAGATGAATATTACATAGAATAAATAACTGCCTCCTAATTTTGAGTTAGCAGTGTAAAATTTTGAATTAATGATATGGAGTTATTATATTTTTATTGAAATGTTTAATATATGCATATATATATATATATATTATACATAAAAGTATGAAATATATATTTACATATAAAGAGAAGAACATGTGCTAGAGAAGATGGTAAAAGTTGATACAAGATTATGAATTATCAATAAATTACCAATTTTAGAATGTAACCAAGGTGGTAAATGATTTGAGTCGGGAGCATCATGATAGCTTATCCATGATGAGGATTAAAAATGATATGATATTTATGGATTTGAATAGGATGGATCAAGATATCCTAATGTAAGGGTAAATTATATCTTTCTCAAATGAATGTTCAAACCCTGTCCTAGTAAAGATTAAGGTGGCATATAATGAAGATAAATATATGAAAAAGAAAGTCTAAAATTATCCTATGTTTAACCTTGAACTGGATGGAATGATAAGGTTCAAGAATATTCTATGTGTTCTTTCCATACCAAATGTAAAGAAGTAGATGTTAGAGGAAGATCATAGTTCTTCATTCTCTACTCATCCTAGACATATGATGATGTATAAGGAATTGAAATAATATATTTTGTGGGATAGAATGATGAGGGATATCATTGAGTTTTTATCTCATACTTTTGTATGCCTGTAAGTTATGGATGAATGAAAAAATTCTAAAGTGATGTTGCATCCATTACCCATACCTGAATGGAAATGGGAGAACATCATTATGGATTTTATTATTGGACTACCCAAATCCTCTAAAGGGTTTAATGTTATATGGGTAGTGGTCAATCATTTTACCATGTTTGTGCACTTTGTTTTTGATATAGATGACTTCCCTTTGTATCATATTCACATGATATATCTTAAAGAAGTGGTTAGTTTTCATGCAGTACAACATTACATTGTATCAAATCCATATCGTAGGTTGACCACAATGTTCTAGAAGAGTCATCAGAAATCACCAGATATAGAATTGATATTTAGAACATCATATCATCTTAATACATATGATCAATCCTAAATAATGATTCTAACCATATAGGATATGTTGTCAAGATATTAATGGTGGTTCAGATAAAAAACTGTCTCTAGATAAATTTTCATACAATAATAAAATTCAATCAATCATTCCAATGACACCTTATTAATTCCATTGAGGGAATAAGTATATATCTCCAATGTTATGGGATGAAGTTTGAGAATGAAAGAAATTGGGACCTGAGATAACTGAAGAAATGGTTGAGAAAGGTAGAACCATTCAACATAATTTCATGGTAACTCAAAGTCAGCATAAAAGTTATACGGATAGCTGTCCGTGTGATCAATAATTTGAAATATGTTAAAATGTAGTTCTTCAAATTTCACCATGGATGAAATTTTTGAGATTCAAGAAGAAATTGAAACTAAGCCCTAGGTCAATTAGTCACATTGAGAATCTTGATCATATTTAGACAATAGCCTATCACGGAGAGAATCCCCCAAATATCTCTCATGTCCAAGATGTTTTCCATACATATCTCTTGAGGAATTATATAACAGACCCTTCACATGTACCGAACTCTATGGTCCTACCATTGAAGAAAGATCAGTCTTTTTAAGAACAACCAGGTGAAATTTTGGACTGATCCATGAATGATCTACGAAACAAGACCTATAACCTAGTAAGAGTTTGTGTGAGAAATCCCAAATAGAGGAATATATGTGGGAATTTGAAGATATCATAAAGTAAACGTGTCCTCATTTTTTTTACATTAGTGATGAATTTCAATGGAAATATTGATTTTAAGGGGGTATAATGTAACACCCAGAGTTTTTATGGACATTCTATTCAGATAAATTAAAGATAAATTTGCCTATTGAAACAAATTAAACCATAAATTCCCTTCACATGGAATGTTACATGAAATACCATCTTTGAATATGTTACATGCAACACCAACTTGGCATACGATATATGCAATGTTGACTTGGCATACATCACACACAACATAGAGTTTCAGTGAAATATAATTTCAATAATATAATTATTTAATGTTTATATTTATATCCAATAAAATACATATATTAATATGAAAAACAATAAATAAACTAATTTTTTTATAATTGTTTTATAAATAAATCCTATTTACAATAAATGAAAGGATTTTATGAATGTCGTTTTATGTTTTCAAATACCATTTTCTCTAATGAAACAATTTTAATAATAAAAATAATTTTAGAAACATTTAAAAATTGAATTTTATAAAAATTATTAATTTTTTAATTTGTAATTTTTTAATTATATTATAGATAATATTTGATATTTTTCTGAGAAACTTCATTTTTTGACAAATAGTGAAAAAATACTACTTTTTTATTTGATACAACATTTTTGTTTAATTAATTATTAATGTAAATGATATAATATATTTTTTTGAGGGTAAAATTTGATAAATATTACATATTTTAATAAACTTTTATTCAATATAATTAATTTCACATTGAAATTGAATATAAAATATGTACAATGTTTTTAAGAATTTTCTACATTAAAAAACCTGTTATTTCTGCCCGTCCGTGGGATTAGCCTTAATCATATTTTTTTTCTAATTCCATAATTTTAATTTAGATAAATTGACATGAACTATTTTATTCACTATAATTTTTATATTATAATATAAAAATGGTAATTTTTTACCAAAATTATTAGTACAATTGATTATCATTAATCACAGTGATCAAGGCCAAATTATGTTTAATTAGGGACTAAACCATACAATTAAGGGACAAAATGACCTAGAAACATGCTAAAAAACCATTGGATGTCTATAGATCGGCCACAAACCTTACATTGTTGAGTTTTTTCATTACTTTTAATAGTTAAGAACATGTGTACACCTAACATGTTTCAAAAAAATCCAAGTGAGTCATTTTCCTTCCCTATATAATCCACCACCTATCCATATTCATCATAGCTCTCAATCCTTTTATGTTAAGCCAATAAAATCCCAATACACTTCCTAAAATACCTAGATTAATAATATAATCATTCCATTGTCGAGAAGTGAATCCGAGGTAGCTTTTTTGAAAAAACCAAAATGATTAACCCGATCATTGAGTAACGTCTTCTCTCAACTCCTTTCTTTTTTTTCTTCTCCAACACTCCAATTGTTTTTCATTATTTGATAATAACTCAAGTATCCACAATATACTATGATTTTTTATTATTAGGGTTAAACCAATTATTACAAACACCTCCATCTAATGAATAATGAATATACGCTTTTTGTGTAAGGTGAACTACCTCCTCACTAAACAAAGATTTTTCAATTTTCCTTACAACCTCTCATGGAGGCCATTATAATGAATGATATATTTATATATGTTATATATGATATTAATAATGAAATTTTAAAATTTTTATTCCTTTATTCAACCCATAAAGTTTACATAACATTTGGTGTTAAAACTATAATCTATTTTGAGGAAGTGTGGACTACTACCCCCTCAAAGTGGTGAGATTTGTTCACACACAACATGGAATGTATTAAGTATGGCTTTACTGAAATTATATGATATACATGAAATAATGTTCATACTAGAATAATATATATATATATATATATATATATTATTTTCAGATTTTCTTTCAATGAAAAAATAAAAACAGAATGTGGATTCATACGTACGTATGGATTACCGTCTTCTTGAGTGTTGTTTTCCATTTAGTAATTAAATATTATATAGAATGTTGTAATATAAATATTATTAATAAAAATTATATTTTCATCATTGTTCAAATTCTTTATTCATGGAAGAATTATAAGGACCAATGATATAACAAATTGAGACATATGCGAAGAACAAAACAAATATTATTAGAAGTGAAACATTATCCTAAGATCGTTAACAAGATGGTAATATACGATAATAATAAGAAAATATATAGTATTTGATAAAAGTATATGGTTAATTAAAATATCTATAATAAATTTATATTTATTAGATAAGTGTTTTTTAAGAGTACTATGATAGTCAATATACAAGGTAAGGATATTTTATTCTCACTTTTAATTTTCGTGAGGTACACCCTATGTTCGCCAATATTTCCTTTTATTATGTGTTTGTACTACCCACTATTGTATTATATTTATATTTTACTTATATTTATGGTATTAAAAAATATATGTTATTAAGTTTCATTCATGGGGTTTATTTTTTCAAAAAATACCAAATCTACAAAAATGTTCTCTCTCAATTTTCCTTCTTTGAGACTCATTTTTTATTATGCACATAAACTAATTTTCATGGTTTTTATAATTCAAATTTACATGTTATATAATGAATCTATTTTTTATCATGATATTTTACGATTCATGTAATTTCATTTTCTTACATGGAGAGTATTATCCCATGTTACCCTCTTATATAATTTTATGGATACAATCTCATCAGTTTTCAAGATTGTTTACATTAATGCTTCCATTGCTGAAATAAATTTATCAATATCTCACAAATACTCATGAAATTTCTTATCATAAGTTTATTCCAGATATCCTCGTGTGTTAGTGCCATTTTTATTCCACTCTTTTTTATTATAATTTTTTATGTAAAATATTTTATCTCTCTCTTCAGTCAGATATATTCTGTATTAAAAACCCATGATTTCAAAAATATTTTCAAAAATGATTTCAAAATACCCTGGAAGATTATTTTCATGAAAAAATGATTTCAAAAATGTTTTATTGTTTTAAAACATTACTTGATCTGTTTTAAAATTTTCTATCAATGAAAAATCCTCCCAAAATGGTTTATGCTATAAAAATCAATCTTTCAAAGAAGAAAGGATATTTTCCTCATGAAATGTTTTGAAAAGATCACTAAAAATTATTTCCTATGTATGATAACATCAATTAGTGTAAATCGTGACATTATGGGGTATTTATTAAATGATTCCTTTCATTTTCATTATCTGAATAGATTATGTTTCTATGGAATGATGTTTATGGAACCTGTTTCATAGTCAGGGGTTATATGCTCTGAAAACCCACTTCATTAAATGGGTTTTTGTTTATAATAAAATGATTATAAAGCCTTTCTCTTTTTACAGGTTATGATATTGTAACATGTTTATAATACACATTTTATTTCATGTATTATGATATAATTATTTATGATCTTGTAAAACATGTATCTGTTATTTAATTATGAGACAGGTGGGACTTATATCACCCTCCAATTCATTGGTTAAAGATTTATATCTCATGGGATAGAAAAATATGTTATTGGGAATGAGCCTTGACTACTAATGAGGCCATGAGAGTTAATGATAGCTATTAAGATGGTATGAGGTGTGAACTCACGATACCAACATGGCTATGGGAGTAATGCACGAGTACTAATATGGTATTTCGGGTGAAACTATTCTACCAAGACGGTCTTTCCAGCAATACCTTGGCTACTATTGAAATCATATTATATGCTTATGTGTCTACCAAAATTACATGTTTCATTCATATGTTATGATTTCCTATCTTATTTGTATTATTTCCTTATTATTCATATGTTATGAACTTCTATGTTTTACTCCTTGATTCATGTACATGATTTTGATATGAAGGGTATGATCTTCTATTTTCATAATCATGTTCTCATACACATATTCTAGTGATTATGCTAACATTTCTCCCTTTTTTCCCAAAATAGAAATTTTAGCTCACCCCATGTTTGCTTCCCCATGTTATAAAGATATGTATTATGTTTGACGTGTCTATGAGGGTTAATAGTCCAGAAGAACCTCGTGTGAGATAATATAGCTCTATTATGTACCTATGTTCAGGTATCCATATTTCCAAAGGCACTAGACTAGTACAATATTCAAGAATCTATTGGTGTAATGTTTTATGTATTCCGAAAAAGTTATTTAATGAAAATGTATTTCAGTAATGGGTCATTACAGATATCAGTTCCTGTAGAATTGATAAATGGCACTACTGGAAAGATGATCTTTCCCAACACTTCTATACCAACGGTTTGTAAAAACCGTTGGTATAGCTACCATTTCCCAATGGTTCACAAAAACCGTTGGGAAAGGGTCTTATTTCCCTCCCCTTTCCCAACGGTTCATCAAAACCGTTGGGAAAGAGTCCTCTTTCCCAACGGTTCACCAAAACCGTTGGGAAAGGGTCTTATTTCCCTCCTCTTTCCCAACGGTTCATCAAAACCGTTGGGAAAGAGTCCCCTTTCCCAACGGTTTTGGTGAACCGTTGGGAAAGGGTCTTATTCCCTCCTCTTTCCCAACGGTTCATCAAAACCGTTGGGAAAGAGTCCCCTTTCCCAACGGTTTTGGTGAACCGTTGGGAAAGGGTCTTCTTTCCCTCCTCTTTCCCAACGGTTCATCAAAACCGTTGGGAAAGGGAGGGGCAAAATCAACCTTCGGCCAACATAGGTTTCAAGCCACCCAAACCTATCCCAACGGTTTTAAAAACCGTTGGGAAAGGGTTATCCCACCCAAACCTATCCCAATGGTTTTTAAAACCGTTGGGAAAGGGCTATCCCAACGGTTTTGAAAACCGTTGGGATAGGTTCTTTAATTTTTTTCCAGATCTACTAACCGAGAACATTATATGAATCAAAATTTTAAATAATTATGATAATACATATATATATTTATGAAATTATGTTTACAAAGTGATGTTAGCTTAGTGGTTAAGTCGTTCGATTATAAACAAGGGGTCCTGGGATCAAATCCCAGCGGATGTTTTATTTTAGGATTTTATATACCAACGGTTCCATTACCGTTGGTATAGATTTCGTATTACCTATACCAACGGTTTCCAAAACCGTTGATATAGGTCTATACCAACGGTTTTTGGAAAACCGTTGGTATAGACCTATCCCAACGGCTTACTTGGCTACGGTTCTCCAAACCGTTGGTATAGGCTATACCAACGGTTTGGAGGCCTATACCAACGGTTCCAAACCGTTGGTAAAGGTTATTTTTCCAGTAGTGTGGTATGAAACTTTTCCTAGATTATAAAAATCCTCAAAAATCCCCCACAAAGTATGGATCTTTTTTCCCTTGCCTCCCAATTCATTGATGATCCAAATGGGGTGAATCATTCAAGAACACCTTTTCACCTAATGAAAACTCCAACAGTATGTAACGATGATCAGTAAAATAATTATATCAACTCTTTGTTGTAAACATTATATAAATAATCAACTGAATCATTATTGTCATATATTCAACCAATTATGGTCCAACCAATGAAATTTTACTAATCTCCAACCATCTCAACATACATCTATAAACCCATACATACAAGGCCTCAAAAGGATGTAGTCTTATCATATACATGAAACTATTTTTATATGAAAACTCAGATATCCCAAAATTATCATCCCAAGACCCACAATATTAGATAACACTAGTGTGAAGCATATCCAAAAGAATATATTTCGATATTTTTTATGGAATTATGTTTGAATATTTTATTCCATACTCAAACACACTTAATATCCGAATTCATCTTAAAGGAATCTCAAAAAATAAGAAGTTTCCCAATGATACCTATAAAATACTTCTTCTGATGTAACTCTGTGGAAATGAAAAATCTTTTTCTCATAGGGATTTTCAAATATCTAAACTTTGGTTGTATCGTGAAAGGGTTAAATTTGAGATGATTTTATCAGGTGATTGATCGTAACCCATATCACATTATTCTTTCTATAGGTACATAAAAACCAAAAAAAAATTCCTAAATATTTTATCCCATGTCCAGGAAAGGATGGAATTTGGATAAATTAGTCCAAAAGGTTTCGAGTGCTTGGCCTTGACCTGCTGGAAAGTATAATAATGGGAGAAAAATTCCTAAATTTTCCATCTCTTACTCAGTAAGCAGAATCAGCATCGCATGTCAAATAACATCTTCATGGTTCATGGGATTACTATACAATTGGAATTATGGAAATCCTCTTTCACATCATTACATACCGTCAATGGAAAAAATTTCTTTCGATTGCATATAATTCATTCTTTGGATAATGGCTAGTCAACCACCGTCTCCCCACCATAAATAGACTCTATAGTGCTAAAGAACTAATCATCAAGCTATTGTTCATTATGAATCATTTCAATGAGAGATGATGTCAATTTAACACTACAAAGGTCAACCTCATCCCCTGATTCTCTAACTCGGATATACCAATGTGCAAAGAGATCCATAAAGTTCCAATATGATGATGATTCCTTAATGTTCTAGGTTGGAAGTTTCCTGCTCAATGCATCTGCAATGACACTCCATTTCTCAGCGGTATAGGAAATGCCAAAGTTTAATGAAATTATGTATTACACCCAATACCTATGTGGTATATTCATATTTTTGAGATATTATATATCTCAATCTTTTGAGGTCAAATAACATAGTAAACTATTCTCCAAAAAGAAAATTCCTTCAACACTTATGTGTGTGCATCACAGCTATAAGTTCAAGGTTATGAGTAAGATAATTTGTCTCATGTGGACTAATATGATGAGTTAACTAATAAATGGCATGGTCAACCAACATTAGAACATATCCCAAACATGAAGCCAATGCATCACAGGAAGACCACATAGCCCAACTCAGCCTCTGTAAGAGTCAATACCGATTCATTAGTATTTAGGATTCTCAACTCAAAAAATAACTCACAAATTTATCATCCTAATCAAATATTACAACCTTTTGAGTTAGAACACTCACCGGTGTCTCTAACATTGAGAAGTCCTTAACAAACCATCAATAATAATCAGCCAAAACCAGTAATATCTGAATCTCTAAAACATTTTGCAGCTATTCCCATGTCATAACAACCTCCACCTTTTTAGGTTTTGTTGATATCACATGTTCTATAACCTTGTGTCCCAATAATTTCACTTCCTAAATACAGAAATAACATTTTTTAATCCTAGAATAATGTTTTTTATTTCTCAATACGTTCAAAACTATCCTCAGACGATTCACACGATCCTCCTCAGACTTAGACGGAAACAAGTATGTCATCCAAAAAGGATTAAAAAAGCTATAGAGATAATTATGTAAAATCAAGATCATTAAATCATTTAAGACTTCAAGAGTATAAGTTATAACAATGGGGATAACCGTGTTCTCATAATGGCCTTAACTTCTCGAAAGGAAGTTTTATAAATTTTGATTCTTTTACACCCAACTGATGGTAACCAGATCAAAGGTCGATCATTGATAATAATGTTTCCTATTTCCATTGATCAAACATATCCTAAATCAATGAAAAATATTATTTTTCATTAACTTCAAATGATTTAGTTTTTGATAATCAATAGATAGTAAAAGTGAACCATCATCATTCTTAGAAAAGAGAACCACCACCACCCATGGTAACACACATGGGAATATAAAGTGTTTTTCAAGAAGATCATCCAACAGAGCCCTGTGTTCATTAATTTCTATTGGTTCTACAAAGTATGAAGGAATATACACTGGTTGTGTATTGGTAACTAAATCAATAGATAAATCCACCTCCCATGTTGGTGAAAAACCAGATAAGATAGAAGGAAATGTTTTGGAAACTTGATTAAAATCCCCGGTAGATCACCTCTCAACAATTTCCACTCTACATCAAAAGAAAACACTAATATTGATATCCATAAATAATGATTATAGGATCTATCCCTAATCTTCATTGGGTCCCATTTTTCTAAGAAGACATGAAAAACACCATTTTGTGTAGTAATGAAGACCCTTCTAAGATAATAATCAAAATGGGATTTGTTGGCAATAAGAAAATCTATATGAAATATGAAATCAAAAGGATTATTATCAATAATCAAAAACACTATGAAATCTCAATATATGATTGAGAAAAATCACATTTGGGAATATAGATACACATCTCTCCCTTCATTCCAATGGGTGTAGTAATATCCATGACATAAGGAAAAATCTCTATATGATGATTTTGTATATTAACAATTCAGGTTGATATAAATGAATGGGATACATAGATATCAATTAGAGAATTCACTAATGATGAAGCTGTAACAATGATACATCTCTCATTCTCTATAACTATATCTTTTTCTTCTAGAGATTCTTCCTCTTTTTTAATAAGCTTCATTCTGGAGTCGTATGGCTGTAATAGTTTTATTCTTGAAGAATTTGATTGCCATGTTGTTTTATAAGTATTTGATTACCATCTAAAACTATGTAGAGTTGATTAAACTGGAAAAAAATTAGATAATTTTCTTGAGCATCCCCATAAACCACATACCATGGTTGCCTCAGAGATAATCATCTTATAATTAATTGGCATTCCACAATGGTAGAAAATTAATGGACATTTTCAAGGTACTATAATAGGTATGTAATGAATTTATTATTGAGAACCTCCTTGAGAATAATCACACTTATTATTTACATAAGTGATAACCATACTATAACTTACAGAGAAAGGAACTCTTAATAACCCTAACTTACCTTCCAAATCCATCTCTACTATCAACTCTCTATCTAACTCATCACCCTAAGAAGGTGTAACCAGTAAGAAAAACTAAAAAAGGATATCCTATGAAAGTCATATCTCTAGCTTTCAATCATTCATATTATCGTTTAATAATATCTTAGGAGTAAAATTAAAATCACTAAAAATGGTTTTCATACTCTGTGAAGGTCCTTTTAGCCTACTCAAGTTTGATAAAATTCATAGCCTTGGCTAACATCCTCAAATGTCGATAAAACTTTTCAGTAAAAAGAATATTAATGTATCTCCACTCAATGACTTTATTCTTATTTTCCATCACCATTGTGTCCCTCAATCTTTTTCTTGGCCATTCAATCATGAAGTTGGAACACTTTTCCTTGATCTCATCAGGTGTCTACAAGAATACAAACAAACATTCCATAATACTCAACCATTTCCAAGCCTCTTTAGGATTATTTGATCCCATGAACGGTGTTGGATTCTGGTGAAAGAAATCTAGAAAATGTTCTTAGATATCATCCATTTCAGGTTCTATTGATGGATCTTTAATAGGATATGTTAGTGGAACATGTCCTAAAACATGGATTGTATGCACAATCACCTAAATCAAATTCAGGTCCCCATGAGTATTTTCTCACTAAGGTTCAGTACCAGTTTCTTCCTAGACCCAATTGTCACATCTTCTAATAGGCATAACATAAAACAACATTAATAGAAAAAAAGGAATACATCATATGTGCACTAAAATAGTGAAAAATGGGAAATTAATCCCAACTAATAGGAAACCAGTATTTGGATTTCCATCTATCCAAATCAAAATTAGGGAAAATACATGAACTAATTAATAAGATATATTTATCGAACATAACTTGGTGACTTAAGGTTATTTATGGTGAGATATGTCTAGGCACTCAATATTTAATACATCCTATGTCCTGAATAGATTACACAAATGCATTCTTATTTCAAGACAAGAAGCACAAACTCATTGTAATACCAATTTCTAAAAAACCAGCCTGGGTACCCTAGTAAATTTATATCTAAACTAGTATTGACATATCCTTAAGAGAGTTTTTAATCCCTATGGGTTAGTGAATATCACCTAGCATCATAAAAAATGAATGTGGGAATGATTTTTACACAAAAATTGTTGAATCACGATTAAAAATCAATATGCATACAGAAGAAACTCCACTGGGAGAACTACACCAGAAGTAAAAAAGATAGGAAAACCAAATATACTATTGAAGCATACTTCTATAATGGGAAGATAAACAAACTATGTTCCAACAGATGTAACTCTATATACCCATAGATCAATAGCTATAACCACCTCCAAATAGTGTTTCACCCCTACCAGAACCAGGAAGGAGATAATCTGCAAACACCCAAAGACACTTGTTGGGTGTAAGTTATAATATCATTCGGGTGTCACCACAGATTCCATAATAAGATTTTAAAGTTTAATTAAAAAATAACATAGATTTCAATTTTTATATAAATATTATTGTAATTTAAAAGTTCATATTTAAACAAATCATTCAGTAAATTAAAAATTAATGAAATGAATCATAAATTAATGTTTCACATTTCAAAAAGATTGAAATACTTTTAGAAAAATGGATTATCAAAACTTTTATATAAAATTGGTATTAAAAGATCATTAGGAATGTAAAATAGTTTACAAAAAATAAATACATTTATATCACATATATAAAAAAGTGAGCAACATGTTCATATTCCAAGGGGAACGATAGTTCTAGGTTATGAGATCCTCACACACTCATGTGATAAATGCAGTTGGGGTGCACGTCCCTTAACATTGGAAAGAGAGGAATCATCCATGTTCCACAGGGGAAATAAGATGTGTTGAGCAATTTTTCATTATTATTATTAAGTATCAATACATTTCTATAGAAATTCCAACCTTGCGTGTTTATATAAATAACCCACTACAAACAAAAATTAGGAACCATGATAGAACCACCTACCTCAATACCAACATATCTCCATTCCCCATACCGTAATAAGTATTCCTTAATGAAGAACTATGTTAATTGAATATAGGAAAGAAACAGAAAACATAGCTTAAAAATATGAAAATAGAAGGTTTCAGATCTACAATGAACTATATGGATCCACAGAACCTGATGGAGGAGAAGAGAGATAGTGGGAGATAGAGAACAGGGTGAGGAAACTAGATAAGAGGAGATATAAAGGTGTTCATCAAGATGATTATCTCTTTCGGGAGGTTTACAATGGGAAAAACTGCTCTTAGGTGCTCTCGACAATGAAGAAATTGTATGGGGTAATACTTGGTCTGTCCGACACATAGAGTAAGAGTTTAATGATTTTAAAATTATATTTTTGGATTAATTAAAATCCGTAAACTATTAGATAGGGAGATCTAAATTGTCATATTATATCTTTCATCCTAGTATTATTCTACTTAAAATGGGACACATGGTTTGTCTTAATAGGTTTTTCAGTCTAACAAACAATATTGCACCGATGAAAAACCCCCTACATATGTTTTTATGATTTGGATTGAAAGTGCTCATAGTTTAGACAAAATATGTGTCAATTGTGGAATAACCAATAATTTTAAAAACTTCTACAAAATTTAATTGAAAGCAAACCCCCCGAATGAAACAAAACTAAAGATTGGTTAAAAGAGTTGTTTTAAAATTCTAAAAACAATAACAGGGATTTACAATGTTTTTAAAAATTTAAAAAAATTTGTTTCCAAAAAAATAAACTAATAAAAAAACAAATAATATTCAATTTGTTTTTATATGTAAAAATATAGACAATATAAAAAAATAATACTGAAATAGTTGTCACAATTCATTAAAATTATGAAAATAGGCTATCTAATCAAAATTAGTTAGTCAAAGTATGATAATTTCACAAAAAATAAATCATCTTCAATTTATTTTAACTATATTAAGAAAAAAAAATATTTTATAAAGATGTAATTGAATTCATAGAAGATCATTTACACGTTTATTTTCATAAATATTATCATGGATGGGGTATATATTTTAATTAATTGGAATGATCTATTAGAGTGACAATTTACAATAGAATTGTGATTGTTATACTATTCAATATAAAAACTAATGACTTTTCTATTTCTAATCCCCATTGATACTATGCAACATTACTGGATTCCTATTCTTTCACATATTAATTAATCCATTAAAATTTATATTATTGATTATTGATCAATAAAATTGCTTAAAACCCCAATATATTGTGTGTCAATAATGGATGACTATGAGCTACCAAATATATTTTTTGGGATCAATCCAAAACCAATTCCATATTTATTTATAGGATGATATTCCCTAAAATCAGTGTAACAACATCAATTTTTTAAATTGATGATGATCTAATAAATCTCACATACCTTACATCTAAAAATTTATCCTTTAAATACAATAAAACCAAAAATGAGTTTATTAATTATCTAAAATTCATAATATTATATAATTAACGTATTTCACATTATTATAAATTTATAGTAAAGAAATAATGAAAAATTATAATTTAAATATTTATCTTGTTTTCTCTAGTAAATTCAATCCTAAACATCTGGTGGGTTTGCAGTAAACCCAATACCATATCATTATCCTATAAAAACGATATGGAGGTTCTATTTGGGAAATAATTTTTATTTAATGAGTCATTTTATATTTTTATATATTTCATAAAAATGTAAAATTAATAAGAATTATAATTTTCCAATATTTATATAATTATGTTATTATAAATGTTTTCAATACCCCCAGAGATGCATCATACATAATATCAACAATTAATTACATCAATCATGAGACATGCCTTTATGAAATTTTTCATACATCTACTAAATAATAAATGTTTTATCATTAAATATGTTCTGTATTATCTTTATAAACTATCAATATATTTTCCCCAAAACCATGATGAACTAATCAAGTGAATTGGAGCTAGGAATAATGAAATGTAAAAAAACATGAAAAAATTCATAACAAATTAATATATTTATAATTTTACCCACATATTATAAATTAAAAAATAGTTAATGAAAACTTATTACTAGAATTATTTTTCTATAAAAAACTCATCCATTAATATAATATTATTATTATTATAATATTTATAAATAATTTTAATTCTCTCTATATTGCAGTTATTCTTCCCAAGGACCAGTTTATATATTCAAGAATCATCACCTATAGGTACCCCGGATACAAGAAATTGGATGATAATTTTAAATCCACTCATGTCCCCCATTTTATTATATTCATAATTGTATCTATTA
This sequence comes from Viscum album, assembly GCA_963277665.1. NCBI lineage: Eukaryota > Viridiplantae > Streptophyta > Magnoliopsida > Santalales > Viscaceae > Viscum > Viscum album. The sequence goes on along the minus strand of OY728123.1, from coordinate 1,872,235,182 downwards.
TTCTTTTATGTAAATATACTTGATAAAAGAAAAAATGTTAACAAAAATATATTGTTTTAAAATTTCACTCATACCAACTCGAGAAAACCATAGTAATCAAATAAATAGTGTAATAACCCATTACTAACCCACCAGAGGTGTATAAGATGGTATAAAAGAAACATTAGCTGAAGAATATGTTGACTTACTATTGGTCTCTAATAAAGTAGAATCACTTTGGTCCCTTCAATGTGAGGGTATCAATCGTGCATTATGAGATGGTAAAAAACTATGGTCACTATTTTTTTATTTCTAGCATTCATAGATTTCCAATTAGATAAAGTGTTTTAAATGTACATAATAATGTAGTAACAAAATAATTATAAACTATAAAAAAATAAAAAAAATATAGTAATGTGTGTATGAAAAGCATAATAACATGACTTATTGATTTTGTTATCGCAAACATTTATACATAAACAATTTGTTATAAAATATAAATTATATTTTAAATAAATCATTTAAATGTTATAAAAGGAACTTATTGATTTGAACATATAATACATTGACATTACTAATTTAAACAATAAGTTATATTCATATATGTTGTCCACACAGTTATCAACCTTCATTTCTATCATTATTTTTTTATTTTACCCATATGGATTAATATCTTTTTAATGTTTGGAGGTAAATTTTTTTGAATTTTTTATTGATGATGAGGTTCACTATCACAATACTCCACTCCACATTTTTCATTCATATCACACAGGTCTATATTTTTTTATGTGTTTTGTAACTATCCAACTTTCATTTACATTATGAACAATATAATATACCAGTATCACTTGTGAACCCATTATAAATGGATCATGCTCTACATTCTCATCAATATGTATTAGGCGTGAGCTGTTTAAAAATGTAAATTTTAATGAACTAAAATTGAATTTATTTTTATTATTAAAATAGGTAACAACACCCCTCCCTAAAGGTATCAGGATGGTATATGGTGATGAATCCCTAGGGAATCCCCTTGGATAAAATTATTACATACCTGGGGTAGAGACCCCATGTTTGAGAAGACCCATCATGGTTCCTCTTGGATACTCTCCCTAGAAAGAGCATCTATCACAAAGTTATCTTCTCATAGAATATAGAAGATAGAAAAATTATTTAGGATCATTATAAAACATCTACAAACGATGTACGTTAATGTCTACATCATCTTTAATTTCCCATATAAATTCCAAATCAATATCGCATTGTCTGATTCTATTTTATTACACACTAATGAGAACCTATTATAAAGATCAATTCCCATGTGCAATGCATGAACTTCTGCACCAAGTGAATTTATCACCCCATGAAAGCCGCTAAAGGAAATACTGGCGAAACCATTCCCATCACTCACTGAACCTCCCCCACACATCATCCCATCCATGAATGAGAAATCAATGTTAAGCATGAATTCCCTTTTCAGAGGTTCCACCATACCCAAAAGCATTGAGAACTGATACATATGATTAGCCTATTTAGGAAAATATAGAAGGTTGGAGAATGTTTTCCTCCCTTATGTAGTGACCCTAAAATGAAAATAATTATTCATTATTCCCCTATAAATATCAACTATACTTTATTTTATTAACACACATTAAAATTAACTTTGATAGTTTAATTTTAAGGTATCATCTACATATCGATTATATCCTACCTCTTAAAGTGTATATGAATATCTAGATTGAGTTTTCATCACTTCTTCAATATCAAATTCATAAACATTAAAGCCACTAATTTTGTAGGAATCTAATTATTTAGCATTACCTAGTGGACCTCGATCCAAAAAATCCAAATCAATCAACATTAATAATTTATAACCAATATGATTTATCCATAAGACATGATATAAGAAATTACATTTTTGAAAATGTAAATAAAAATTAAATCCTATATTGAATATTTATATCTACCAACATGCTGAGTAAACCATTCACTAATAAATTTTATATCATCATTTAATATTTTCATCTCATTTTTATATTTATAATTTATTATTATTTGTAATTTCAATTCAATTACTTCAATGAATGGATTCGAAATTAGAATATAGACTTTAAAATGTTTATATTTGGGTAGTAACTCCAATTTATTCAATGTAAAATTTAATCTCATTCTATATAGTCGATATATAGTTAAACATATTGATGAAAAATTTTCAGAATGATAATTATTTTGAATGACATCAATATGTACAAAAAAATTGTCATTATGTAAAATATATCGAAATTACATGAACATAATGTTAGTCACCAGTTGTATAAGTAAAATTTATTAATAGAGCCTTCTAGTGAATATTTATTTCTCTAATATTAATTCAAATGAACTAACTAACTTTTTACAAAAAAATATGGAAAAATATTAATATAAATTACATCTTTATTTAATAAATTTGAATTCCATAATGAAAATTATAAAATTATAAATTTTACCAAAATAAGACATATCCATTGATAATTTACATGTCTGATTTTATAATTTTGTGAGAAAAATGAAAAATCAGATGAGTCATCATAGTGAAAAATAAAGGACGAAATAAAATTACTATCATGGAAAGGTTTACCAAAATCTACATAAGACTGTGGGGGGGGGGAGAAATCAAGGTACACATTTATTAAAAAAATTTATTTTCTTTTATTACATTATATTTTTTGAATTTTATTTTTATGGTAGGTGAATGATTACCAATATCATGTCCTATCTCACCACAAATCTCACAACATAATATATAAAAAATATAAATATCAATAAATAACATGACAGAATGATTTTTTATGTTTACCCAAAATAAAGGATAATCCACAGAGCATACAAAAATGATGTATTGACATACTGGGGCGGGGGAATACTTGTCAATATAGTTCTAATAAAATATCCAAGAATGAAATATTATTATTCTACGGGATACTCCATCTTCTTGAACATTTTTTCACTATTTTTTTGAAGTGTTATTTAATATATATATATATGTGAGGGTACTATTAATAATTTATAGATATATATTTGTTTTAATATTTTATGTACATCATGTTATCTTTTAAATCAGTAGATGTTTCAGTGACACATTGCATCTCTATTTATATATAGATTCTAAATTATGATACTCATTTTCTGCACACCCCTTCTCAAAATTCAGATGAGATCAACTCCATGATTTGATTGTTGAGTATTTTTCTTTCAGTACAAATAAAATTATAATATTATTTTTCTTATTGAAGATTAATTGAAAATATAATTATTTTTTTCCACTCTATCATCTTCTCCATATAAGTGTTGTACTGATATTGCCTTTCTTCTCCCCACTTTTTTAATGAGCCATATAATGAAATATATTATATTTTCTCTTAGTCGCCTCTTAATTAGAGATATCAATATTTTATGTCTCTCAGACCTTATTATCCTGAATAGAATATAACAATATTATCAACATCTTTTATCATTTACATCACTCTATAAAACTCAATTATGTCAATACTCTCCCCAAAAATTTTCTATTCTGAATTTTAATAATATTTTTTCATATCAATCTTAGGACCATATTCTCATAGTCCCCTAAATTCAGGATATTTGTACCATACAATTTAATATGGTCATTAAGTTCCAATCAATTTGAGAAAACATTTAAAATCTCCAGTAAATATTCATTATTTTGATTTCCAACAGAAATTGAAAGATAATATATAAACCACCTTCTCATAGAGTGGATTTTTCCAATATATAATGTTATTATGTATATTCATTTTCAAAATGGTATAAAATATATTTTCATGAAGTGATGTTCAATAAAATAATAGATCTAGAAAATGCAATACAAATCCTCAATTGAATTATTAAAAATATAAAAACATGTTATTCTAGTTATCCTCAAACACCATACAAATCATGATGTGATAACCTTCTTCATGATGTAAAATTAATCGAGTATATATATAAAAGAATGATTAAACTGTTATGCCTTACAAGGTTATTTTAAAACTGAATTTCTAGTGCATATCATTCAGTGATAGTGTTATCTTCCTTCATATATCATGAAACCATTATGATATTCTTGATCATAAAAGCAGTTATGATGTTATGTTCTGTCACAGTGTGGGATCCTTTAAATCACATGTACCATAAAAACTCATCCAATCATCCATTTTTATGTTTAATTTTTTTTAAAGGGTGGGGCCGAATCCTCAATTTATTATTTGAAAGCAAAGACCTATTTAGACTGGGTAGAGGGAGACCCATTACATAGCCCGAAGGCCCAAGACCAAGTGGCCTGAATACAAGGCTTGAAAGCCCAATTTTTTTGGCCCAAAGGACCCCTCGGTGAATAGTACTGCTACAGTACCCGCGCTGCTACAGTACCGCCACCGCTACGGTACCTGCTACAGACCCTCCACCGCTATAGTGCTGCCACTGCTACAGTGTCGCCGCTGCAAAAGAAAATACTTATAGATTACCGGTGCGTAAAATCCATTTCATGGAATGAATCCTAACTACTTGAAAAAGAAAATACTCTTATGTATTGTCTTCTCTATCTCTCTTACTCATATATAAGGGCCTATTATACTCATATGTATAGAAGAGAAAAATATTATTTACACTATTAATATAGTTCATGATTTTTCACATGAACGTTATACATGAAATTTTTATTTCCATTAATTATTAAATGAGGGATTCTAGGGACACTTATATACCTAATGTAATTTTCCATTTCTCTAGATCAGCTCCACAAAATAATACTTTTATGTATAAGAGGAATCATTTATGAATTTTTCAAACTCATCTAATTCCAATACAAAAAATTAAAATTTATAGATTCCAACCTACAAAAAAAATATAATTCAATACTTTGGAATGTTTATCTTCATAAGAAACTCCATTTAATGATAAATACATTACATTTGAATCATAATAAAACTAACAGTCCATCTTTCATTATCTAGAGACCCATTTCCATCGGTCATTCATACTTCCAATAGGAAATCCCAAACATTATTAGAACCTTTATTACATAATCTTGGATATCCTCTTATAGAACATCCAATTCACTATCTTTCATAAAAACATAATTTCATTAATTCCATTGACATGAGTCCTCAATGCATCCAAAAAATACATCCCAGTTTCAATATTTCAACAATTTTATATTTGTCGAAAATAATACTATAAATTATCATAAACACTATACATATTTTTGTTCCAGTTTTTTCACTCCCACTTTTTGAATCCAATTTATATTTTAATATTCCATATATATTTTCTAAATTATTCATTTCATCCACACCCTTGAACTTATCATTATGTATTCCCCTACAACCCTACAGTCTTTATACACTACTAAATGTAAAATTCAATGGGTTTTCAAATTTGTTTTCTAATAATGGATAAGAATTATTGAAACTTCCAATCTATTAAATATAATAAAATACTGTTTAACATATTATCTAATATTATGTTAATTGTTGATCTTTTAAAGAAATAATAATCAAAATAAATCACTATAATTATGTCCATAATTACTATTCAAACCATAGTTATGTTTCCATGTCTCTAAGGATAGTATCACCGCTATATTATTATTCTCAATTGAGAAAACTTTTAGTAAGAACAAGTAATTTCTAAATAAAAGTTTACAAATAATATGGATAAGGGATGCTCCGAACATCCTATTATATAGGTATACAGTTTATCTCAATGGAAAAAACTATTAACTCCAGCATCCTTCCAAGCCATCATTGTGGATATTATTTCGTTAAGACTATTATTAAATATTTATTGAAGATAGAATAATTATCATTCTTCATTTATTTAAAATTCATCACAATTGTAATACTAATCCCACTTCTGCTTATTTCAACCTTTGGTGAAACCCCATTTTATCTTTATTTATTCTCCAACAACCAAATAAAATATATCACACATGTTTTAAATTATTTATTATTGAAACGATTTATGAATACACTAAGGAATTCTTTGGGTTTCTACTCTTCAATATCTATTAGATCCATCTCAGTCTTATTTTTCCTTGGTGATCATTTCTTAACATCTTCATTATTATTTCTCATATCAATTGTAACATCATTTATTTCATTCCAAATCAATTTTAATTATTTTTAAGGGTGATATTATTAGTATTCCATCATTGGTATTTGACAAACCCTTTTATTAACTACATTTTTTTTATTAAAAGTATAAAATTTGTTTTATAGTATAATATATTTTCTTTCGGTGTCAATTATGATCTGATTTGTAATAGGATTTAGGAAACCCTTATCATATTTCATAATATAATTTTTTGATATTTTAATTTCGTATGTTAAAATAAAACATCACCCATTAAATTCACAACTCTTATTATCACTTCTCACTTAGGATATTATTGAAGTAGATTTTCATTATCCTTTGATCCATTGGGTTTCATGACAGAAAGTAATGAAATATACCAAGATTCCAAATAACCATTTTATCACTACCTTCTCTTGATACAATTTGTCCCATTTTTATAAATAACCATTTTGTATTCCCTTATTTTAGATTTTTTAATTTTCGTGGTCTATATTTTGATGCTACCATGGGGGGATATTCTTTTATTCATTACTATTGTCTAATTATTCCTTAATATCATTGATCATAAAATACATATACGTTAATTGGGAATCAATCTTATCCAATCATGAGGGAACTTATATTATTTATTTCATACCCTCTTCATGTTTTATTTTTTTTGTGAAATAGTGCTATCTTTTAGCTATTTATCCATGACCATATATTTTTTTATTCATGTGAATGTTCATGTGGAAGTAGACTTTAGACATTAATTTTATCACAAATTCACATAATTGATGCATTCAAGGACTCCTATATTTTCATTATCCTCCTATTATCTTAAATATATTCTTCTATTAAAATATAATCCATCTCATGCCTGATCTCAATTTGATCAACCATTTGATGCATAGATTATATCTCATCATGGTAGGTGTAATGAAATTATATAGATTTTTTAATGGATACATTTCTATATCATATAATGTATCATCATTATATCATAATTTCAATTGTAAATATGAAATTAAAAAATTGTTTGTATCCTTCTAATAAATGTTATATTCATATTTTGGATTATTTTCCTAATTGATCAAATTGAATGTAGGGTTCTTCTTACCAAGAGTATTCTTATTATTTGTACCTTCATTTTTTATTTTTTAGGAGGATGTATTCATTGGGTGTTGAAGATGACTCCTATGTCCCATTCACTTCCATTATTTTCCATTAATTTTCTAACGATTCTTAAAATTATGAAATACAGTAGCATAATGAGTGGTGTTCATTAATACCTCATAAGATAATGATTTAATCAAGATCTTATTTATCCTTGCATCCCAAATTCATTCATTATGAATTATAAAATTAAAATCTTAATGAAAATACTCTTTGATCTCCTTGATATAAGAGAATATAAATATAATCATTTATTTTATTCCGTACATCAAAATTATATACTTTTAAAAAAGAGTATCATAATTGAGTTCATATGAAAAAATAATAATAACAAACTAGATAATAATCTTTAAATCCAAACCTTTCAGATATGATACCAATTGTTTTGAATATGTTATACAAAAGTAAATTAAATTTGAGGGGTAAATATAGATGAAAATAAATTCAAACATTGTAAATATTTAGTCCCATCAGATATTAAGATATTATTTACTTGTTTACTAGAATGTATTAAATCTCCTTTCATCCCTATACTAATCTCACAAAATAGAAAATCTACATAAAATATAAATCAATCACATGAAACGACGATTTTAATCCATTAAGCACAAAGGACTAATCAAATATGTATACACCAACAATGGGTCTATATACTAGGGCATACAGTGATCAATATATCTATACGAAAATGGTAAGGAAATATGCACTTTAGATCCAAATTCCACTCACTTTTCTTTTGATCGGTGAAATAATTTGGTGAATGCTTCATTAGTTTATACACATATGGATATATTAAATAGTTTATAAACATTAAGGACTTCTCTAGACAAATATAGGTCATTAAGACTAATTTAATATCCATTTATATATAAGATTTTTTCAATCTATAATTTCATACAAAACCATTATATAAATTAAGATAAGATAAATTATTTAATGTATGGTATGATCCATTATATTTTAATAATAAAAACACCATAATATTCTTCTTCAAGAAGCATATAATTCCAAACTAGTGTTATATTATTTTAGTTTTCCTGTGCTTTATCCATGAATAATTATGATAGTTTATCATATCCTTCCCAATTATATTCTAGAAAAATATTTTGAAATATTTTCAATTTAATAATATTTTCATAGAATATAATTTATAAATATTCTTTAAAATTCTCATTTACATAATGTAAATTATATATAATAATATTGAATCTTATCTTTAGTTTTTTATATTTAAAACTCAGATATTTCAATATGATCCAAATAATTTCTATTTTCAGAAATGGTATAATTAAATTTTTATATCTCATTTAGTGACATCATCTCATGGTCATGTAGATACATTCCAGGTAAACCAAATTATTTAATGTTTCCTTTTACATCCAATTATAATGAGTTATCACTTGAAATTTCATCCATATCATCTGTAATAACAAGGATGATATGCACACGATGAGATCCATGTGAGATGACTCTATCTCTCACTATCCTAGATGATAAACCATATGCTTTCTTTTTTCTACACTACATTTTTTTTATATTAATTTATAGTTGGTTAAAATTATTTGTACCTAATTTCATCTATTCATTGATACCATTTTTTAAATATATTTTCTAGTAATGTGTTGGGAGACCAACCCATGCAGAAATCTATTTGGCTATTTTCAGATTGAAACCACTAGATAATTTGGAAACAACCTATGAAAGGAGTGTATTACACTAAAATGTAATTATAATCAATATATTCATCCTGCATAATTATTATCAATCCTCTTTCTGATGTGATATTCATTCAAAATATATATTAAAAAATTCCTCCCAAAATACTAAATTTAATTATTTTGAATAATACAATGTGTTCATCTAATTATTCTCATAAATTTGATATGTAATTTTATAAAAATATTCCTCATGATGTGATACTAATTTTAGTAGATAAATAAACTAATTTTTAATCATTAATAATTTACTTGTTTCTTCATTTTCTAAAATTACAATGCTTCCCCTCGTCAAACAGTGAGACCCTCACTCTTAGAGAATGAAAACATTATAATATTATTGATCATAAATATTGTTTTTATGTGAGGTTTCTCTATGTTATTGGAGTATTAAAATAATAAATACCATTGAAGAATTCCCTATATTCCTCAAGTCATGGATTAAATATCATGGTTTAATTTATATATTCTTCAATTTCGTGAAAGGAATACAACTTACATCACACTACATCCAACCTAGATATTCCTATATATTCTATAGGATAAATTTATGCATCATCTATGAGTAAATCACTACATCAAATAAATTTTACTAGAAATAATAATACTATTAAAAATGAATTTTTTTTATCTTTTAGTATTATAGTTAGTTGTGAAATGTACAGTAGAAATTCTATGAAATTAAATTCACTGAATTTATGTTTGTTTTGAAGTTAATGAAATCTGAAATATCTAATATTTCATTCCACATTTCTTTTAATGGATGGTGGAATGTTTTATTGGTTCCATTTTACTTCATGAGAATATTAATGTTCTTATTAATTTCATTGGAAAATATATTTTTCTACTTCAAACTACACCAAAACTGAAAATGAGAATTTTTAAATCCAAAAACTGGCAGATCAATTATTATTAGTTTCCACTATTTCATGTATCAGAATAACTAAAATTACCAAGATTCCAAAAAAAAAATGTCTTCTATTTTTATGCTTAAAACATAATTTTTTTAGATCACTTATTATTGTGTTATATTTTCAATTTTTTGTACTTTTTCTAAGAATATTTAATGTTTTTTCTTTTCATGGTATGTTTTATATGTTATCTTATTTTAATCATTTCTTTATTCTGGGTTATTAAGTAATATCCAGTGTCATAAAGAGAGGTTTTTCTGATCATGTTGACCTTGGGACTTTTGAGTCTTTGAAGTAGTTAATACCCATTAGGTTTTTGATGAGATTACATTTCTTGGAATGTACAATGGAAACTTTTGTCGGGGAAATATTAATTTGATAATGATTAGATATTGTGGTATTTATTTCTATGTTTTTTAAGGGAAGGTTTTAGCAGGAGTTATGTCAAATTATTCAAGGATTATTTGAGCAATAATTAATACTTCCTTGATTAAAGGTTGATATCCTTTTAATAATTTTATTTTTAAGTGTATTTGGTATTTTGAAAGGTACTCCTTATTTTTTTGGGGGAAATAAAACAATACATAAATTTTTTATATCTTATTATATATCCATTATAATTATATGTTTTTATGAATTATTAATATTTCCATAGTATTTTATTAATTTTATGTTTATGTTTTATAAAATTTTATAATTTTTGGTAACCTAAATACATAATTATTTTAAACAAATCTGGCATGATTTTTAATTAAAATTAAAACCCACTTGAAGTATTAAAACCATATTTTTTAAAGAAAAATATAGTATCAAATTGTTACTCTATGTGAGTGTACAATTTACAATTCTTTTTTTGGTAACCTGTTAAATTATTTTTACTATTCATGTAGAAGGGTGAATACTGGTTGTTTTTCGATTATGGGATAATTTCAAGTTGGTAATTTAGAAACATTAATACATGTTGGCCACCTATCAATGATGTTATATATTACGACTGTTGGAAATATTTTATGAATAATTTTTTGATCAATATTGGAAGCCTTAGAATTATGAAAAAAAAACATTCTAAATTTACTCAAGATAAAAAATCGGACTATTAAGACAACTATAATATCGTGAATATGTTACATTGTTATATGAGTCAAATAATTTATAGAAAAATTTGTTCTGTTAAAAAACTTATATATATATGTAATAATTAATAAAAAACATATTTCAAAACATTTAATGTTCATTAAACTAAATGTGGTATGCTTCATATACTAGAAAGGAACATGATTAGAGATTAAACTTAAATATGTCTAAATAAATATGAGTAGACGCATTGAATTTTACTATATTCATGGTTACTCAATATTTATCAGTAAAAAAGTGTTAGGATATTCAGTTGAAGTTTATTTTTAGTAATAAAATATATATTCAACAGCCAAATTTTTTATGTTGTCCTAAATGTGTTTTGAAAGTGAAGGATAAAGTCATGGATAAGTCCCAAGACATTTTCATTTAGGATATATTGATGTGAACATCAATTGTAGAATCAAGGATGATAATACTTGGTAGATTTTTATAGATTGAAATATCTTATTTTAATATACGATCTTATTAAAGGGATATAAATTGAATGAGGTTGTGGTTGAGATCAAGAAATAGTTAATCCTAAAAAATTTGTTCTATATTGGAGTATCAAGAGTATAATAGTTCCATAGAGTTTGGATGTCAGAGTGTGTTTTTTTGGAATATAGGCCACCGGAACATATAACTAAATTCTTAAGGGATGAAGTGTTGAATATAAGAGGTTTTAAAGATTTAAAACTAGAAAAAATTTGAACAGGAAGATGCAATACCAAAACAATAAAACAATCTCATATTAAATTTTGAAGATCATCATGATTCATATTAATGGTACATAGATTTTATCATGATGTCCTATACTTATAAAAAATTTGTTAGACCCAAAGATCCTACAAGAAGTGGTTTAAATTAGTATTTTTTTAATGTATAAACTTACCAATTTAAGATTAAATAGATTCATTATATTCCAATGAGACATGGAAGATAATAATTTTACCATATATAAATAAAGAGCTTGAGAATAAATTAGTTTTTCAGTTGATTGAAGAAGTTTATAGAATGAATAGGTATCAATATTGGATGATGGTGAAAGGATTTAAATAATAAAAAATGAGTGTATTTGTCTAATATTTTTTCACTAGTGGTAAAACAAACAGAAATTCAGATAGTTTTATTATCGTTTTCTACTAATGATTTCTGTTTAGAATAAAAAGATATAATAATTATGTACCTTCCTGGGGATTTGTAGGATGATATTTATAATAATAAATTGACATGTTTTTATATTAATTGATACAAGAACTTGTTTTCTAAGATGAAATGTAGTGTCTTTGGATTAAAATAATAACAATGGCAATGGATTGAAAATTTTATTAATTCATGGTTTTATTTGGTTTCATGTGAAGCAACTTAGATTACAATTTTTAAATGAAGGTGAAAATTATTATTTTAATTATATTCATTATCTAATATTTTTATGATATGATTCTAGTTAGCCCAAAAATCGAAAAGACCTAGAAATTAATGTTTGATTTGGGAAAAAAATTAAATAAAGAATCTTAGTGTTAAAAGAGGATTCATAGTATACGTATTTAATTATACAAGAGTAATTTAAGTCAAGTGTTGTCCCAAAAGAGTACATCCAAAAATATCATGGATTAGTTTGTAAAGACTCTATGTAAATTATTTTGAACTCCATTGCATGGGAACTTAAAATTATTAAAGTAGAAAGACCACAAATAGAATATGATTGAGGATAAATTGAAGAACATTCATTTACTATACATGATTAAAGATTGATGTATGTGATGTTATGTATTCACTCGGACATTAAATTTTTAGTGGGATCCATCAGCCTATATATTGAAAATCCTTAGAATGAACCGCAGAATCCATGATGCATATCATAAATCTGGGGATGATATTTACATACGATTGAGAATATGGGAATAATTTCATTGGTATGTCAAAAAATATTTTTCTGTTGAATCCAATGCACAAAATTGTATAATAGTTTTTTATTCAAATTTGGATGAGTGAAAATCAATGATTTTTCTATGTTTTAGTATTTAACTATACCCTCCAATACATTGTAAGAATAGGTATCTATTAGGGAATATTAAAAAGAAACCATTTGGTTGAAATTTATTGATGAAAATTTTGATGAATTTAGAAAATGGTTTACATTTATCTAGTATCAAAATTAAGAAAAAATAGAAATATTTAGTGATTCATTATCGAAAAAACATATTTCCTAGAAATACCACAATATTTGGAAGATTCTTGAATATGGAGAGTCATAGATACAATTGATTTTGGGGATTCAAAATACCGCTAATATTTTCACTAAGGTCTAGGTCTATGAAATTATGAGGTGATACTATGCCTCAGGGAGGATAGGGTGACCAAAAGGTGGTAGAGAGCACAAAATGTATGCAAAAGGATGATGTTTGTTTTTTAATCTAACAGTAAATGGTTTCTTGGGGATCCTTGAATTATTATTCATGTGTTAGATTATTGGTATTTTGAAACATCTTCAAGGATCAATATTTATTTCACTCAAGGGATATAATTTATTTCCCCAAATAGAGGTAGTGGAAGTAAGACCTCTACCCATAATTGATTTATTAGGAAGATGTTCTCATAAACTTTTCTGTTAAACTATGGTGGATAAATGGAAAATTTTAGTTTTTTTAGAGAATCATTATACACTTGATATACATGTTATATTAAATCATAATGAGGATTCATATAAGATACCAATGCATACTACTGGAAATAGGAATATGCCTTTAAAAGTAGGAAGTTGGATAAACATGGGAAAAAATTAGACCCCACCATATATATTAGGCAAGAACACCTATAGACGTGTACTATTATAATATAATAATATTGTTTCATATGGTAAAAATTTTAAAACGTAAACTCTTTTTACCCTTTAAGAAATATAAATTTCCTTGTGTTTCCCTTGATTATAGGCTGAAAATCTAAATCGTGTAAATCAATCTATTCCTTAAACTTTTATATTTCTATTTTTTATTGTTTATATCTATGTTTTCTTAAAATACATTATACATGTAGATTTTTGGAGCATTCAAGCTTCCAATGTTTTGAAGCTCTTAGTCTGGGAGGTTTGTAATGTCTTCTATATGCAATGTATGGAGGTTGAATATCTAGTGAATACAAGATCCTTCTTCAAATTTTTTAAAATTTGGTGACATCCAAATTTTGTATTATCATAGATTTCCATTAGTCTCCCTATTTCGGTCAATGATTGAATATAAACACACTTTTATCGCCTTATAAATATTCATGTTGTGCTAATGTTAATGTTTCATAGATATATGGGAAGGGGAATGGGTTAAATGGTCATGATTTGACTGACTAACCACCTCTAATTGTTCATTGAGATCCTTTAAATACAATTTTTAGTGAGAAAAAAATATTTTAAAAAAATTTATAGACCATAACTTCAAAATTTTTCCCAAAACTAATATATAATGAAAACATAATATAATGTAACCTAAAAATAATGAGTTATAAAGAAAAAATAAAATACATACTTCTGGGTTGGATTAACTATTTTTTGTCAAAATATACCTTCACAATTGGATTATTTTTATATTTTTTAGAAGAAAATACACACCATTAGTCAATTATCTCAATTTTTATTAATTATGTTTAACATCAATTATAGTTAAACCCAATAAATTTGATTATTTCAGACTACATAGTGGTATATTACAGTTTAATGACTATAATTTAAAATTTATAGAAAATATCAGTCTATACAGGAAAGCCAAATATTAATTACACTAACCATAGGAAAACCACACCATCCTGAGAAAAATTATTTTTATTGAATTCTCATTTTATGCATTTTTAAGAAGACATTGAAAATTTTTCATGATACCATATGTATAATAAATATATATATATATTATTTTTATTTTAAAATAATATTCACAGGTAGACATGTTGTATCCTTTGTGAAAAAAACTCAATGAACACCTCAAAAAAAATATTAGAAAGGTTAACATGAAAATTTTCAGGTTATTAAATCCCCCTTATATTAATTTATTTTCACATAGAAAATAAAAAATCACTCTAAAATATGAGGTTCATAATATGCAATCTGTTTTTATGTTCCTTATGGATATTCTAATGTTTCATTGACCGCTATGGAATAATCCCCAATAATAATATCCATCCTCAAGGGGTCCTATCATACCATTCCTCAGTGAATATTAGGATCTCCAGGAAAGTAGTTTTATCCTTGGTATATATATCACTGTAGTTGGTAATTCTTATTGGATCATTCTCCTACCTCCTAAACTATGACCCATATAATATTTTATACACCTATTAGAACTATGAGGTAATGGATAGGTTTTATTTATCCTCACTTACCATAAATAGTATTTGGAAGAGATGGATAAATGTTTGGTATATATTTATTTTTTGATAAAATCATTATATCCCATATCATGTAGATACCTTTTGAACACATGAACTCGATCCTCAAATCCAATAGCTCCCATCATAAATTACCATAGGACTTATGATGGTTCTAACCTATCATCATAAAATATTGGATCACATTCACCATATTTTTCATCAACCACACCATATTAGACACCCTATGATATGTATCTCCAATCTCCATCTCAGAGAGGGATGACCTGTAGGGTCCTCCAAACAACGATTTGAAAGTTTCAATGACTGTACTAGAGTGGAAGAAATATTTTTATAAAAATAACAACTAAAATTATTACGTATTATCATATTTTCCAAAATCAAGGAAAAAATCTACCAATATGTCCCAGACAACCTAGATAAACTTTTGTTTTCTATGTGTGTAATTTTGTACCTAACTGAAAATGATTTCCAAAATCCTCTTATCATAGTTATGGAAACTGATATGTAATAAAATCATCAATTAGGAACAATTTTTGTGGCCACTCTATACAATAAGAATATCTCATATATGTGTAGATGTATGAAGCTCTCCACTGAAATATATTCTGAAATTAGATGAATTTATACTATTATTATGAGTCAATTTATGATCCACAATAAAAACATATGGAATATTATCTAGAATGTGGGTCCTACCTTGATTTACATTAATATACCATCCCACTTTCACATTGGATCCTTGATGTGTTAAAACAAAACCACTAAAACCTACTACTCTTCAGTCACCCATTGGTTGGTGAGGTTCCATAGGAAAAGTATTACCAAAATAATCTTTTACCTAACCATTAATATTAATTTATGTTGTCCTAGTACATATTTATCACACTTGGATATACATCTAAGGGATTTGTGTGGTCCTCCCTTAATACAACCCCATATTGTGTTACTATAGCTATTTTTATAACCTAATGAATAATAGAATGCTGCCCACTTTTAATAATTGAATTCACAAAAAATTATCGCCTATTGACCATTCAAAATTCCAATGCTCTGTTAAATTTGATAACATCACTGGACTCGAATCTTCACTGATCATACTTTTTAATAGTCAATTATTTTTTTTACATTGTATTTCGATTTGTGGGTTTGTTTGAAGAGATTAAATGAAGTTATTAATGATTGGTGTTTTGTTTAAAAAATTTATAATTATTGGGTTGATTTTATTTTTATAAAGTTAAGCTTGGGAAATTCTTGATAATTTCTTTATATTTAATTTAAATTAAAACAGACTTCACAAAAAACATTGATCTGAATTCCAAAGAGAAATGGATTTAATCCAAGACTTAACATAACATAGGGTTATTATATAAGTCATAACTTGTTGATGGTAGTGTATTTTTGGTTCCCATAATCAATGGAAACAACATACTAATCAAAACAAGTAATTAATTCAAGACATGTTAAGTCCAACATACAAAATTTTAAATTAAAGATTACTCATCGAACAAAAGCTCTCAATCGGTTAACATCTCTAAATAATTAATCACCCCAATAGAATGTTTCTTCATCCACAATGATAGTTATTAATTTGTTAATATATGATTATGGTGATTAATTATAAATAGAATAAAAAGAATAGTATAAGAATAGAGTAGTATGTCGAGCACACATGATTGTTGAAGAGAGTTAAAAAAAGAATTTTTATTGAATGAAGAACCAAAAGAAGGTAAGAGGTTTTAAATTGATTTAAACTATTATAAGAACATTAATATTAAACTATATAAGGTGTATTAGAGTGATAGATATTAAGGAAGAAACTTTCATTAAAACAGAATTTCAAAAAACTAACACTTACACGATTATAAACGAGAAACAACACAGAAGTAAATGAATGGAAGTATGGAGGAATGGTTTATCAATTAAATACATGACTATGGAAGATCCTACCAAGACATTTTTAGGGTCCTAGAGGTTCCCACCCATCTTACTTTTATATTAAATTACATCCCTTTAGAAAGGAGTGGAGGGGATGTATTTATAGCCCAAGCTAGTGGACAGTTTTCATTCCAAAACTAACCCACCACATGGCTTGATAATTTGGAAATATAGATAGATAAATCTAGATATATCTCCTTAATAAATGTTTTATATAATAAATTTTTCCAAATAATATCAAACATTGTATGAATTTGGACTTATTGATCCAATGTTATGGCCGTTTGATTAAACAATGTTAATCTATTCATTTAAATCCAAACATTTTAGACGACCGAAATGTGAATGGATTTATCAGTAGGTATATGCCATAAAAATCTGAACACTTTCTTCAAAAAATCATACATATTTATCTCCACTTTAACACTATAAATTCTTAGCTTGATTTTATGATTACCACATGAGATATATCATGAATAATGCAGGATTGTAATTTCCTGCCAGAATGGTGGGCTGGACATCAAAGCATTAGTTGTGCCCCTTGTTCGTGTAGTGAGACATTAAAATTTGTATCCATGATTCTTATGGATAATCATGAATATATGATAGAGTTTCATAAATATTTGGCTTCAGGATTTAGACTAGTAACTCAATCATCATGGCTGGTCCAGTTTCGTCACAGTTTCATTGGGTCTTCTTGTGTAGACCATATGTCCCTCCTAATGGATGATTTGGGAAAAACTTCCTTCTAAATTAATGTTGTAATTTGGGTAAGGAACCCTAAAAAGTACTAATAATTCAATTTTCATTAGTATTATTAGATCTATTATTAAAAATTTAAACATACTTGAATCTGGATGAATTCAAATAATGCTCAAAAATTATAGTTAATATTTAAACATTAATATTTCACCCAAATTATGCACAATACATATAAAATCAGTAAAGGGGGTACATAAAAGTTATGAAAATACTAATAACATCATATCCCCCGCAGTTATTGTTTTTCATGTCCTCATGTGCAACAAATATAAAAAACATCACAAAATCATTTTTTTCTCACCAACATATATTAACATTTTGTTTTCCCACTCAGGGGAGGTTTAGACAATTTCCCTCATAAATATTCAATTACACCACATTTTATTATAGAACAAATGTTCAAAAAATGATTCATTTTTTCATGCTTAAATTTAGAAATAGAAAATGGTGGCACACAAAAACTTACTACTCTGAAGATGATAAAATTAAATTATGGATCTTCACTCATTGACCAAACAAAAGTGAAAATCATATAGTTTGTAAAAATTATCAGCTTCCAATCCCTATCATAAATGGAACAAGAATCCAATGGACTTTAAGGGGGGTTTTTTGGAAATGTGATGGTAGGAATTTATTATCCAAGAGAGAGAAAAAGAGGAGTAAAACACTAACATGGGTAAAACAATGTACAATTTTACTGAAATGAAACATGGGAGGAAATGAAAAAACATATTTAAAAGGGAATTATTGTGTAATTAAAGACATAAGAGAGGATGAAAATGTGAAGGGAATGATAATATTAAATATTTACAAAACAGAAAACTTCTCCCAAAGACATAAGTGTTATTGTTTTTATTTTCTTATCTTCTTTTTATTTTCTAAAGTTGATCTTGAAAAAGATCTCAGAATCATATTGAAAACAATGATTTATCTCCTAAAGAAACTAATTATAATAGTTATAAAAATATCATAGGTTGAGGAAGTGCGGTTTTTGACCTACCCAAGAAACAAGCTGATTATGTTTTTTTATTGATTTTTTGGAACACTTGTAAATAATATTTACAAAATTACATAATTAAAAATACATTACATTCCCCAAAACACACTAATTTACAACCTCACCCCCACGCTAAAATTGATGTTCTCCCTCAAGCATATGATAACTTGGTGAAATCAACAAAGGGTACACAAAATTAAATCCATTCCCCCCACACTTAATTTTAAAAAATTATACAATGAAAATCCATGTTGATATTGTGTGGAAAAAGATATTGGCCTTGTAATTTTTCTATCAAAGAAAAGGTTACCATAGGCCTTAAGGGGATTTCAAAAGGAGGATTAATGTAATGGAAATAGGAGGTTATCTGGCTATTGTGATTATCAGGTGGTTCAGAAAATGGCTCTATCATATTAATTCACACTAAAGTTGGAAATACATCTTGAAGTTCTAAAAACTCAAGACTCTCAAGTGGGGGTAAAAAAACAAATTTTCAAAATATGGCCATAGGTGGCCTCGGTATGAATTAAAATGTGGTTCATCATGAGTGGGAAAATTAGTTTCTAAGGGTAAAATTTGTTATTCAATTGGTTTGGTGTTTGATACAATATTCTTTATCCAAATATGTGATGAAAAAAATAATATTTTAGAGATAAAACCATGTTTTTTGACTCCCCAAAATCATTGGACCAATTGTAAAGACTAGATGGTTGGTATGTGTGACTCATTTTTTTCATTTTCTTATTTTTTTTTATTTTTCTTAGTTATTTTAAATTACACACCAACACAAAAGAGAAAGAGTAAATAAAAAATAAAAACATGGTTGAGGAATGTGTAAAAAAATTAAAACGAGGGAGGAAGTAGGAGAAATAGGTAGAGAGAGAAGAAAATAGAAGAGAAGTTAATGGGAATGAGGTGCCCCTAGTTTGGATTTGGTGGGTTACCATCTCCATCTAGTGGTGGGTCAACTGTAGGAGTCAGTGATCTATTGGGAGTTGATGTTGCTCCACGATTGTTCATCCTCTCATGGTGATGCTTTAACTAATTTCCATTAATCGTGAATGTCCTTTTGGATGATGGGTCTTGGACTAGAACTGCAGCTAATGGGTAAACATGAGAAACAATAAAAGGACCATCACAATGAGAATTAAGATTACCTGGGTGAAGCCAGAATTGAGTGCTAAAAAGCAATACCTTTTTACATTCATGGAATACCTCTATTAGGATGTGTTTATCATGGAGTAACTTAGATTTTTCTTTGTAAAAGTTGTAATTCTCATACGATTCAAGTCAAAACTCCTCCAGTTTAGCCAATTGGAACATTCATTCTTCACCATATTTTTAACAATCAAAATTATAGGTTTTAACATCCCAAAATGCCATATGATGGATTTCAACTGGAAAATGACATGCTATACCAAAAACTATCCTGAAAGGAGACATCACAATGGGCGTTTTATAGGCAGTTTGATTAGACTAAAGTTGCTCACCAAGTCTTTCAGGACAGTCTTTTCTAGTGGTTTTTACAATTCCCTCAAGCACTCTTTTCACTTCTCTATTAGAATGTTCTACCATTCCATATTTTTAAAGGTGATATACAGTTTCAGTTTTATGTACAACACCATTCTTTTTCTATATAGATTCCATGGTATTATTACAAAAATGGGTTCCTAAGTCACTTATCAAAGCACATGGTGTGCCAAATCAGCGGAAGATGTGTGTCTATGGAAATTCACTAATAGTACATGAATAATCCTTTCTACTAGGTTTAGCCTCAACCCATATAGAAACCTAATAAACCGCAAGAAAAATATATTAAAATCCATTAGAAGGGGGAATAGTTCCATGAAATAGATGCCCCAAACATCAAAGATATCACAGAAAATTAAAGGCTTTTAGGGCATTTCATTTCCCTTTGAAATTGTTCCAAACTTTTGGCAAGTGGTACATGATTGATAGAACTCAAGTTAGTCCTTGAAGAGTAAAGTACCGAAGAATCCAAAATCTAGGACCATTCGGGAGGTCCTTTATTGTCCAAAATGGCCACCACTAGGCATTGCATGATAGAATTATATGATGGAAGAATGTTCATTTTCATCAACACATATCCTAATTACCATGTCCTCCCATGATTTACAATATTTAGTTCATCCCAAAATAGAACATTGAATAAATTTTCAACTTTATTTTTTTTTCATTGGAAATTGTTTCAAGAAAAACTCCCAAAACCAAGTAATTTACAATTAGGACAAACCATGATATTATTGGAGTGAGAGATGAATGGTTCTCAGTTGGAAATTCAGGGTAAATTATTTTAGAATGAGAAGAATTACAAATTATATGAATGTGATTAGCCATAGGGGTTTCTTTGTCTATTGTATCATTCATTTCAAGGTCAAACTCTTGGAGTATTAATATCCATCTTATTAGCCTTTTTTTGGAATAACTTTTTTTATGTAAGAATTTTATAGCTGAATGGTCTGTGAAGACAATGATTTTGGCACATAAGAGATAGTGCTGAAATTTATCTAAGGAAAAAACCAATGCTAAATGTTCCTTTTTAGATACATTATAGTGATATTGAGTTTCAACCAATGTTTTTGAGGAATAATATATGAAATGAAGAATTTGTTTCACTTCTTTGACCATGAATGGCCCAATTGGCCCTATCAGAAGCATCATACATCAACTCAAACGGTAATGACCTATCTGGGGGTTGGATTATTAAGGATTGTGTAAAATAATTTTTCCGTATAATTAATTCTCTTATGCAGACCTCATCAAAATGGAATGTGACATCATTTTACAGCAACTGAGTGAGTGGGAGGGAAATCCCACTAAATTTATGGATGAATTGTCGATAGAATCCGGAATGACTAAGGAAGGAACAAATGTCTCAAATAGATGTGGTTTCTAGAGGTGATTGGATCACTTCAATTTTGCCAGGATTGAATTCAATACCATATTTTGAAACTATGTACCCTAGAACAATCCCATTTTCAACCATGAAGTGACATTTTTCAAATTTAACACAAGGTTACAGTTGACAAAACTTTAAAGGCCTAGAAATAGTGAATTCTAACATGATTCAAATGACTCACCATAAATGATAAAGTCGTCCTTGAAGACTTCCATGCATTATTCAATGAATTCAGAAAATATACTCATCATACACCTCTCAAATGTTGCAGGATAATTTCAAATGCCAAAAGGAATTCTCTTATATGCATATGTTCTAAAGGGGAATGTGAAAGTATTCTTTCCAAGCTCTTGAGGAGCAATTGGGATTTAGAAGTTACTGGTGTAACCATGAAGAAAGTAATAATGTGAATTTAAAGACATTCATTCTATCATTTGATCATGGAATGGATGAGGGTAGTGATATTTAATGTTTCAACATTCAATTTTTTGAAATCAATGAAAAAATGCAATTTGTTCTTCACTCGAGCTATGAATACCTATCCATGTTTATTTGTGACAACAGTTATCCCACCTTTCTTAGGTACAACTTGAATTGTAATAGCCAATTCATTATCGAAAATTGTGTAGATAATACCATATTGAAGCATCTTGATGATCTCTTCCCTAACTACCTCAAGTATTAGTGGATTTAGTCTTTTTGTGGTTGTCTAATTGGATTGGAAGATTCCCCAAGATGCATGTGATCCATGAAAAGATCATGGATGATTATTGGTAGGTAATCTAGGGTCCATGCTAAGGCCTTTTTGTTTTCATCTAACACCAAAAAAAGTTGGGAATCCCCAGTTTCAATATGTGAAGAAGAGATAATGATAGGATAAGAGTGATCATGGAAAAGTAATGCATATATCAGATGTTCAGGAAAAGGTTTCAGATCTATCTCATCATTAAATTTTGGGATAGGTAACCCAGTAAAAGAGGAAGGTCTTTTAGTTTCTTCAGATTCATTTTCCCTAATAATGGTTAAGGTGGAGCAGCAGAGATCTAAGTTGATGTGGGATTCAAGAAAGTTTTCAATTTTATGTAGATTTGTAGAGTCTATGAATGAGAGGTCCACATCAACTTCACCATTTATATCTTGGTTAATCATGGTGCACATTTCCCAAGATCCATTATCCTTAGAACACGATGGACCTGATGGAATGGGGTTCAATTGACTCTCATATGTTTCCTTGGAAGAATGGATTGAGAATGCACAATGATCCTCAGATGGGTATCACATGGCTTGGAAAATAATGAACTTGACCAGTTGGTCACCAAATTCTATTGAAAATATTCCAAAATGGACATCAATTTTTGTTCTTGCAGTCATTTGGAATGGTGTTCCAAGAATTTGGGGAGATCGAGAAGAGTTAATCTCACCTTCCATGTCTTGGACATAGAAATCATCATGGAAGATGAGATCATTCACACAAACAAGGACATCCTCGATTATACCCTCAATACTAGTAGTGAATTGTTTGAAAAATGGATGAGTACACATTTTGGATGTAAGGTACTAAGACCAATGTTGGAGAAGATGGAATTGGTCATTACATTAATTGAGGCTCCTAGGTCTGTGAGTGCATCATCAAAGTTGGAACTTTCAATTTGGAATGGAACCATAAAGGTCCCTCGATCTTGGAACTTTATGGGAATAGATAGATGGGTGGAAACATTTTTGAATTTCCTAAGAAACTTCTTATGGGTACAAAACTCCTTCATAAACTTGGAATACTTAGGGATTTTTTTATGGAATCTATGATTGGATTGTAGACTTCAACATGTCTAAACCTATCGAGTATTTTAGGATCAGGTTCAAAGGAAATATTTTGCTTAGAAATGGCTTGATGAAACGGAATTGTGTACCTAAGTGGAATGGAATGAGGTGATGTAATGGCTTTATATTCCTTTTCATGTTTCTTTTTCTTTTAATTTTCTAGTTAAACATTCAATGGAGGGCTGGATGACTTATCTTGAGGCCTAGAAATTTTCTTCCCCGATCTAAGTGAAATTTCACTTACATTACACTTGGGGTTGGGTAATGGTGGAGCTAGTATTTTGGAAGAATTTCATTGTTTTTGTTGACTCATGTGGGATGAAAGTTGACCAATTTGTGTTTCAATGTTTTTGAGGATGGAACAAGTGAAGGAGGAAATATCTTCCACTACACATTCCCATGATTTCTTGGAAGAATAGGCTTTTCCAGGATTGATATTACCTTGATTTTGGTTCTTAAGAAAGAAATTTTATTTTTTTGGGAATTGGGAAGGCTCACTAGGATAATAGAATCTATGTGGAGGATTTTTTAATTGAGGTTGAGGAACAAAAGGATAAGGTTGATGGAAGTTACTTCCTCTAGGATCATATTGGAATCGGATTGAGTTTGGATGAGGGTGTTGAGGGGGGTGATAAATGGGATTCTCATATCTCATGTTAGGGTTATAGGTAGAAGAGAAGGTCTTAAAGTGGGGTTGGTTGAAGTTTCTAACAAACTGACCTGATTGTTGAGGGTTGAGGTTTCGTTGAGAATATGCTACATTGAGATCCCTTAGTCCAAATGGATAACATTGATCTTCTTGAAGTTTTAGAAATATGTAAGTTGGATGAGATGGGGAGCTGCAAATTCCACATTTCTTGATAAGTCTAGAGAATAGAGATTATGGAGGAGATGAGGTTGGGGCTTTGGCTACCACATCTAGTTGTCTCACGAGACCTTTAAGTTTAATCATCCACTTGGTCATCTTGTTAGGATCTATCGATTGACTATATTGGGATTGTTTGACTTGATCATGTGCTCGAGTATGGAATTTTTGTGTGTTTTTAGCCATCTTTCTTACAAGATCTCTTCTAGCTTCATGAGTTTTATCCACAAGAGCACCCCCACATGCAGCACCAATGAGAGTTCTGTCCATAGTCAATGACCCCTCATAAAAGTATTGGATCCAGAGTTGTTCAGGGATTTGGTGATTTGGGCTGGTTTCCACATTCCTTTTGAACCTCTCCTAGTACTGATGAAGTGATTCATTGGGGAATTGATGAGTACCACTTATTTCATTTCAGATATAAACAATACAAGAAGCTAGAATGAATTTCTCTAAAAAGGGATGTTTCATGTCATTCCCTATGGTTATGGAACCATGAGGAAGTTAGTAGAGACATGAAATAGTTGTGAAAACTAGGGTGAAATTGAATACTCATTGTTTGATTTATTCCTCAGAAACCCTTTGTGGATTCATGGTAGAACTCACCAAATCAAACTCTTTACGTTGAGATGTGTATCCTCACTGGGAAGCCCATGGATATGAGGAAGATGATGAATCAAACCCGATTTGAGTTCAAAGTCAGCCTCAATTATTGGATATTGAATAACAAGTGGTTGGTAATTCATATTAGGGGTAGTGAGTTCTTTATGTGGTTGTTCCCCAGGATTGGCCATTTCAAATTCATCTGGTTGGACAAGGACTTGTTCTTGAATTATTTAATTATCCTGAATGTTCCTCCAATGTTGGAAAAGAGTTCACTAATGTTTAGGGTCTACAAAATATAAGGGATTGTTTAGGAGGATACTAATAATTCAGAGAGATGTTGGAAGAAAAGGGAAGATGGGGGTTCTTTGTGTTTTCTCAATTTATGATTTTTATAAGAAGGTGAGTTTTTATTTATGTGTTTTTTTCAAAAAATTTAAATATTGTTTTTTTGCTTTTTTTACAATATCAAGAAGATAATGACTACATAAAGAACCATCCCGGGAAATTTTACCATTTAAAAGCACAATTTATTTTCACCTACCAAACGTTCAAAATTCTAATGCTCTCCTAATGCGTATAGAAACACTCGGGTCAAATCCACGGTGATGATACATTTCAATATTTAATTATTTCTAGTTGATTTTCTTTTGATTGAGGGATTTGTTTGCATAGCTTAAATGAAGTGATTAATTATTGGTGTTTGATTTAACAATTTTATAAATATTGGGCTGAGTTCATTTTTAAGGAGTTAATCTTGTTACATCCTTGATCTTTGCATTATATTTCATTTACATTAACACCCACATCACAAGATAATGTTGTTTGGAATTTCTATGTGTTAAGGATTTAATAAAAGCCTTAAAATAACAAAGGGTTATAATATCAATTACATTTTGTTCATGGTAGTGTATTTATGGTTCCAATAATCCTTGGAAACCACACATTAAACAAAAAAATTCATTACTCCATGACATGTTAAGTCTAACATACACAATGTTAAATTAATGAATACATGTTGAGAAAAATCTCTCAATCAATTAACATCTCCAGATAATTACTCAGCCCAATGGAAGTTTTACTCATCCATTAAGATAGTTATTTATCTGGTCATATGTGATTATGGTGATGAATTATAACAGGATTAAAAATAACTGGATAAGAAAATAGTAGTGGGTCGAACACATACGATTGTTGAAGACAGTTAAAAAGGAATTTGATTGAATGAGGAAGCAATAAAAGGGAAGAGGTTTTAACATTAATTAGAATATTCTAAGAATATTAATATTAATCAATATATGTTGGATGAGAATAAGTGATATTGATGAAAAAACATTCAATAAAACAAATTTACAAAAAACAAACACTTACACGATTACAAATGAAGAACAACACAAAAGTAAATAAAAGGAAGCAAGGAGGAATGGTTTCTCAAGTAAAAAACATGAGTATGACATATCCTACCAAGCCTTTGGTAGAGACTTGGTCATTCCAACCTATTATCTTTTGCTCTGAAATTCCAACCCTTTTGAAAGGAGAGGAGGGGATGTATTTATAGCCCAAGGTGGTGGATTTTTTGCATTCCAAAACTACTCCTCCACTTGGCATGATGGTTTGGACATCCAAAAAACTGAATCTCAAGACATATCATTCCTCATAGTTGTAGATAATAATTATAGATGACTAAAATTAAAATGGGGTGGCATTTGGAATTATTGAGCCAAAGTTATGGACGTTTGATTAAACAATGTTAATATGTCCATTTCAATACATACTTTTTAAAATGTGGATATTTGAATGGATTTTTCAATAAGAAGATGTCTTCAAATCAGAAATAATTCTTCAATAATGTCGTCCGCCTATATCTCCTCTTTCACACAGCAAAATCTATAATTGATTTGATGATTCATCATGAGTTATGTCAATAATAGTTTCAGGATTTTAATTTCCTTCTAGAACGGTGGGATGGAATTCAAAGAATCATTTGGGAACCATGTTATTTTAGTTGGACCTCCAAATTTTTATCCATGATTAATTTGGGTAATCAAGATCATATGGGGGAGTTTCATAAAATTTGGGCTTCGGGATATAGACCAGTAACTCAATCATTGTGGATGGTCCAGTTTCATCACAGTTTCTTTGGCTCTTTTGTGTGGACTATATGACACTCTAAAAGATGATTTGGCCAAAGGATCCTTATAATGAAATGTATGAAGTTGAGTAAGGAACAATACAAGACATGAATCATGCAATTGGATACGTAGAGTGATATTTATTGTGAAAACGTTAAATGGACTTGAAAGCACCATCCCCCAATCCAAATACAATAAAAAAAAATAACCGACTATTAAAAAACAGCATCCCTGGCCTTCACACCATTTCAAAGAACGAACTATTGTCTCTTATTTACCGTTCAATGTTCAGATGCTCTGCTAATTTTTATAGCGGAACTTAGGTCGAATCCTCTGTGATGATAATTGTTAATAGTCAATTATTTTTAGTTGATTATATTTTGATTAGGGGGTTTGTTTCTAGTGTTAAAATGAAGTTATTAATTATTGGTGTTTGATTTAATAATTTTATAATGATTGGGGTGAGTTCATTTTTTGGGATTTAATCTTGTGACATCCTTGAGCTTTTCTTTATATTGTATTTAAATTAACATCCACTTCACAAGAAAACGTTGATTGGAATACTTAAGTGTTAAGGCTTTAATCCAATCCAAACATAACATTGGGTTATATTATCATTCATATCTTCTTGATGGTAGTGTATTTACAGTTCCAATAATCCATGGAAACCACAAGTTAAACAAATCAAGTCATAAATCCATGACATGTTATGTCTGACATACACAATGTTAAATTAAAGAATACTCATCAAGAAAAATCACTCAATCGATTAACATCTATAAATAATGACTCACCCCAATGGTAGATTTACTCAGTCATTATGATATTTATTAATCTATTATATATGTTTATGGTGATGAATTATAAATAAAACAAAAAGAGCGGGTTATGAAAAGAGCAGTGTATCGAACATATACGATCGTTGAAGAGAGATTGAAACGACATTCAACTGAATGAAGAAGAAAAATAAGGGAAGGGGTTTTAACGTGATTTATACTAATTTAAGAACATTAATATTAAACTACATAATGTGGATGAGAATAAGAGATATTGGAGAATAAACTTCCATTAAAACAGTATTACAAAAAACAAACACTTACACAATTACAAACGAAGAACAACCCAAAAGTAAATGAAAGGAAGCAAGGAAGAATGTATTCTCAAGTAAAAACATGAGTATGGAAGAACCTCTCGAGCCTTTGGAAGATCCTTAGTCATGCCAACCAATCCCCATTTTCTCTGAAATTCCAACCCTTTTGTATAGAGAAGAGGGGATGTATTTATAGCCCAAGGTGGTGTACTGTTTGCATTCCAAAACTACCCCTACACTTGGCTCAGTGTGTTGGACATCTAGACAACCGAATCTCATGATATCTACTTCATCAATGATGTAGATAATAATTTTGGCCGTCTAATATAAAAATTTGGTGGCATTTGGACTTATTGAGAAAATGTTATGGCTAATTTATTAAACAATATTAATCTGTCCATTTAAATCCATACATTATATATGGTCAAAATGTTAATGTCTTTATAAACTGTAATATGACTTGAAATCAAAAAACATTATTCAAAAACGTCTGCCACCTATATCCCCTCTATCACAATGAAAATTCTCAGCTTGATTCGATGATAAAATCCTAAGCAATGTCCTGAATAGTGTTAGGATATTAATTTCCTGCCAGATTGGTGGGTTGGAATTCAAAGAATTAGTTGGGACAAATGTTAATGTAGTTGGACCTTATAATTTTAATCAATGATGATTTTGGATAATCGCGAACATATTGTTGAGATTCATAAAATTTGGGCTTCTAGATTTAGATCAAAACTCAGTTAATATTGCTAGACTAGTTTCTTTGGGTCTTCTTGTGTGGACCATATGACACTCCAAATCGACGATTTGGCCAAATGTTCCAACTAATAAAATGTTGTAATTTGAATAAGGAACCCTAAAAACAATAATAATGAAATTTGGATAAGTAGGGTGGTATTTATTATTAAAACATTAAATAGACTTGAGTCTGGATGAATTCCAATAGAGCACATAAATTATAATTAATATTTAAACAATAATATTTCTCACAAATTTAGAACATTTCATATAAAATCAGTAAAGGAGGTATATAAAAATCTATGAAAATATTAATAACATCAATAATTCCACATGATTCATCAGCTATGGATGTGTAGTTACAAAATATCTAAGGATAAATGTCTCCAGAAGGGCCTCTACTAAATACTAAATAATGGAAGGATCTATCCTTTTTGACTAAGGATACGTGTCATTTTGCTCATCCACTAAGGATACATACATAAAGAATATCTACACAAACATTTCCTCTATCAATTGGACCTAATAATTAATGCTATAGGAATTTTAAACCTCATTTAAATTTTCAAAATTATTGGTAATTTGTTGTCATGGTTCTATAAGATCCCTAACAATAATCCCGTTTATATCATAATGTATCACTGGGAGAAAAAATATTTGAAAATCATATTATTTTTTATATGATGAAGCATTATACAAGAAGATAATTCATCCATGTAATCAAGTATATTAATCCTATTTCCATCTACATTTCATGGGTTGTGTGGTTTTAATCATGGGATATCAATTTTTTATGAATATAAGAAATAATTTCTTAATATTACATCAATATTCAACAAGGAATGTTTTTAGAGGATTCATAGAACAACATGTATTCAACTTCCTCCTATTGAAACCAAAAAAATAAGAGGATTTATCAGAATCTTCCTCCCCAAAATTTAATTCTCTATAGCATCACTGAAAACATATAACTGGATTCCAAATATAAGTAAGGGTAGTCATTGTGGATATAATTATGGAAATTTTTTTCTTGAATTACTGGTAATATCATTCCATCCCAAGGAATCTAAAAACCTCAAACATATTCTTCGGTAGAATCCAATAAAAAAATTCTCAATTTGTCCAAGGTCAAGATGTACTCCACCCTTAGAGATGACAAAAAACTCATAAATGAATGTCACGAATCCAGAAAATTAACTCATGGAATTTACAATATTGTTTGTTCTCATGAAGAAGATATAGTATTATTCCCAGGAGATCAACATGATAGTTTTGTGATTAAGAATTTATGTGTATTTTATCAATAATGGTTACTACAATAATTTTAAGAATTAATTGTAATTATTTTTTATAAATTTAAAGAACATTGTTATAGATTTAATCTACCTAAGCATCATCACCATGAAAATATAATTTCAACAGTGACACATAAATGATGTATTCTAGATAAAATCATTAGAAACATAATTATAGTTGCAGTTGAACCTAAGGATGATCTTTTAGACCGAATTCACTACATTAATATACTTAAGAGTTCATCAATCCTTAATATGTTGTATTCCTTATTTATTTTCTCCAAATTAATGAAGAAATTGCCAATATAAAACCTCAAACTCCCAGAGTCCATCCTAAAAACATAAGGGATGTTGAATGCGACATATTGGGGGTAGATAATGAATCTTCTCCAAAAGGATTATAGATATACCTCTATCTCGGAAAATTATAGTTAGTAACATTGGAAGGTTACTATAGACGTTTCATTGTGTAGGTGAATACATAGGATCAATTTCTCAGTGAGTGGGAAGTCTTAGAAAATACTATTAAAAATACCCATATGATCCTCCAAAAGTGAAAGGTGTCCATTCCCAAATTTTTATTTATAACATAATGATATGATATAAAACTGATGGGTTATTCACTATAACTTCTTATAGGTAGAAATTACTCATATCAATTGAATATCATTCTCTTTAATGAAAAGGAAAATCATTCCATTTTTTCAATAGAACACCACTAATTGATGATAGAATTTTATTTTTGAAAAAAGTGAAGGTTGAAATTACATTATAAAGATGAAAAAATTGGGATTAATAATCACAATTATTAGGTCCCATAAAAACACTCTCAAATTAGTGAAATTCTACACCATTAAAAAGATGGGTGTGTGTGAGATAGATTCTAGTCTGTGTTTTTTGATACAAATTTAGGGAAGTTGTTTTAGATTACGAGATCACACACTCGAGAAACACAAGGGAATAATGGTTCAATCCAGTGTCAATGATAATAGGATCTATATTTGAAAATAAATAAATTATATATCAAATTATATCAGGTGTTACCTAGTAATAATCCTCTATCACTTATATTTTTAGGTAACGATGGGTTACAACTCCATAATCCACATGGGGTGTATCTTGAGTAAGTTGTAGAGGAAGTGGATTATATAATAATTCCCCTCGATATATTTCTTATGCACCACCCACTCTACATCCATAACCACCCTTTGAGGTCATCTCGGACCATCATGGGAATATACATCATTGCAAAACTACTTCTATTGAGGTTTTCTATCTACTAAACCACGTTGAATACGGATTATTTCATGTTTTTTTTTGAAATCATGTGAGATATTGACATGTCCTTCATAAGAAATACATATTCTATATCTATACTATTTAAATCATCAATGATACTTCCTTATTTAGAATCCAAGAGACTAGAATCGCATATATGTATTCATCTTATATAATGAACTTGATGCTCACTAGATATTGGCTCTATCTGATTAAACATCTATTAAAAAAACTAATACCTGATTATGTCACTATTTACCCTTTTTCTAATAATATTTTGATAAATATATCCCTCTAGAAGACATATGTTGAGGTTGAGAGGAAAATAATGACAACATTTTCCTGGGTCAATATACAGAGGCCATGACCGAACATCAAATCTTATGGTAGTGCACCCTAAATCATGTCAATAGATAACATCATGATGTTAATTAAATTAAATAAATTCATTACTATAGACATTATATGATATTAAAGATCAAAGCACACCTAAAATCTCATCATTCATAATGTATATGAGAAATACTATTTGTTGAGGAGTTGATAAAACACTAACAATTGAATACTATCATCATTGTAGATCTAGTAAGTCAAGGACCACTAGCGGCCCACCATTCTATGATAAATATTGTATACAAAAAAATTATCTAATCATAAAGTGTATGAACAATAACAAACACATGGGTTATTTAATCTATAAAATTATCTATGAAATGAGGGTTAGTCTCCCCTCCAAATATGGGTGTAAATTTACATTTAAACTTAGTAAAAAACTCAGTCAATGATAATCCTTATCATACATGACTAGAGACTATCTCTAACTAGCCTGTGGGGGATTGATCTCTTGTACTATTTGTGGAGGGTCTACTTTCTACACGTTGGGAAAAGTAACTACCCCAACCTAGTCGGGAAAAATCATGAATATGTACCTCAATGGAGGCCTCATCTCTAGATTGAATATTAATCACAAGAACCCTTGATGTCATTACCATAAATTCCTAAACAAGAATTACATGACTTCTAGAATCAAACACCATCCCATGGATAAAAACCTAACTATTACAACTCTAACATATCCCAACTCAATGGACACTACCTTGGTTAGTAAGAAACCATGTTTACCACCATGGTCCATACCTCTAAAATTATTGTGTCTGTTGACTAGTACCGAGAGGGAATATCTCATAGAAGGGAAGACTTTTCCAATAGAACCTTTATGAAACCTACTATCTCTAGAATAGAAGATAATGATATATAGTTATAAATAATAATTAAATATAATGATAAATGTATGTAAATCAAGATAAAAATACCATATAATAATATCCAAACAAAAATAGAAGTTTTTTTCCATAACTTGAAAATTATACTAACCTCATGATGTTCTAACTCTACAAACATTATGGTCTCTGACAATATCTTATTCATCAACATAGGAAATAAAACATGAGGTAAGAACATCCATGAATTGAAAATTATGACCTTGATTGATAAAATGATCCAAAATAGAATGAAATAAATTATTGACTTATTATATAAAACCAATAAAAATTAAATCCTAATAACATATTGTTTTGGGATAGAAAATATGGAATATATATGGTTTATAATATTTTTATTCGATCTATATAGGATCAAAATTTATAGGAAATCTAAGGAAACCATGCTACCCAACCTCGTATAATGTTACACATCCTATCCAAATATATAGTGGGGGACCATGCTTTCCCAAAGTATGTGTTTTTTTCACCAGGGAGCTGACCCTTTTAGAGGACTTTTTCTCTTTCAAGTAATGTGTGTTGATTGATTGAATATAGAATACATATATGGGAATATTTTCCTATTAAATGGAGAGTTTCATGAATACCATTAGTCATATGAGGGTCCTCTGTTTTTTCAAGAACGATGAAGTAAAAAATCTTTTTCTGAATTAGATGACCCCTGACCTCAGTGTGTGGGGGATTATGAAACTCTATTAAAATTATGTTATTTTTTCAACCCTGTCATCTAAATTGAAATAGGGGTGTACCGAATCTTGTACACACTATAATCGCTATCCAAAAACCTTATATTCATCCTTAAATATCTAAATTACACAAATATAACAAAAAGATAATAAAATATCCAACTACATCCCAAAAAGATCAAATCATCATGTTCTGAATGGAAAAAATGTTAGGATAATATATTTGGTTTCCTAATACTATCACATGGTTAAAAACTAATGAAAATTAAAAACTAGTCAAACTATTGGCTAAAAGGTAGCCTTGCAGAATTCCACAATAATGAAAACCAGTTGAATACTTCCAAGTATAGGTTATTTTTTGGATCTACAACAATTTCCTTCCTTCCCCAGGCTATTCTGGTTTGACTATTCTCAGGGTTGTCACCCACTAAGTTGTGTGGTCGAGCTAATCCAATGAAGGATTTAGCCTATTGGGATGAACTATAACTCAGTGGACCTATAGGTGGGAGTCTTATTTTTAATATATCATTCCTGAATCCTTGGTTTTATTGATCGAGAATTGAAGAACCATCATAACTACAATAACCGTGACATTTTTGGTCCTCAAAGAGATCAAAAGTGGTGCTAGATCACCGTCCAAATTCAGACATACCACTATATGATGGGATGATTAAAAATGAATATTGGATGATCATATGGCTAGGTTTAATACCTATCATAATCCTATGAAAACACTTATCTTGGATACTACCCTACTAGTTGTTGAGACAACATTTTCACATCATCAAGACACATCCTTTTTGGGCCCATTATCCGAGTCATGCCATCATCATTGTCTTCCTAGGATTATGTTAACATACTCCATCAACACCTATGATCACAATGATATTTGTTGTATAATACCTATGAAATATAGATTTTTGATGTATTTTACACACTAAGGGATAGAAAACATGGGAATGGTTGTAAAAGGTAGGGGTGGATGGTGGGGGGACCGATGGTTGTGTTCCGAAAAGACACCCACCATTGATCCACTATCAATCTCCTTCCATAATCATCACATAATAAAAACATATTAATTATATATACATTTCATAAATTCAATTGTGATCCACATAAATATTTAATCAAAAACATATATGTTGATTTTTCAAACAAATAATGGACCATAAATGTGTAAATTAAATCCCTTTACCATGTATGGATCATTAATTGTTACTTAAATCCATATTATCTATTGATTTTATTTTTAATTTCTCAAAAACATGAATGTCGTTGAAAAATTCCCTTAATTCTCTCCAAATTATGATCTATATCAAGGATTAAAAATTATAAACAATAATATAATGGATTATTAAATATTTTTTGATATGGTTTATGAGTATTTTTTTGAGAACCTTATAAGGTTCTGGTTCGGTGCCCAAAACATAAATGGAAATCAGATTAACCATATGGTAAATCCCCTATCCTATGTCATAGAAAGATGATGTATTTACCTTTTAAGGCCCGATTCAGATAGATTCAAAGAGTTTTTAAGATAAAACATGTAACAACTATTTTATTATATAATTATTATTATTAATAATTATTCTAATCTAATATACTCAGAGTCCCATGGTGCCATAAATGTTAAAGTCACTCAACAACCATGTCACAACATATTTTTTATTTTTTACAGGTTCAGATGAAAAATTATAGGTTTCTACATGTGACCTTATTGAGTAATAAAAAATCTCTATGATATGCTATTTTCTTCTTTGATTCCTTAATCCCTTATCCAGACTCTTCCCCCTATTATATCCCATACCTACCACTACCATTAGCCCCATTCAGAATATCTTATCACTTATATCCTTAAATGTTTCTTTTTATTATCCCCTATGAATAATATTTTTTGAGATGTGAGTGGCCATTTTTAGTTATTTAGATAATTATTTTCTATTTACTAATAATTATGTTCTTATGATCAATTTTTTAAAATATTATTTAGTAATTGATATAGTTTGAAAATGATGTGAATACAGTGTAGTTAATTATTATTTTTTCAAGATTGATTTAAAAATTATATTTAATTATATATAAATATATCATTCATAATATTCATGATAGTTTGTTACTAAATTTTATGTGACTAACAGTTTATTTACGTTACAAAATTTTATATCAAAAATATTATGTTGTGATTCAAAATTTTTTAAAATTAAAATTTTTATTTTTGATAAAAATGGATATTATAATTATAATTGTTCTATTTGTAATAATTTTTTTTTAAATTTAATCTATCATATAAATATTTATATAATATTTATATCTTTGATAACTTATTTGGATAATATCAAATAAAAAAATAAAATATTTATGTTATTTATTTTTTTACTAATATATCGATGTATAAATAAATAACTAAATTTATTTATTTATGTTTGTATACATGGATTCTTAGGTTCTTATAATATAATTATTTTACAAGATATATACAAAATTTTAGTTTTTTATTATTAATTTAATATTAGACTATTTTATTCATTTTTATACTATTTAAATTATTTTTCAAAAAAATATTATTTTTCTAAATTTGGGGAAGACATGGATAAGAGTCAGATTAATTTTTTAAATATTTTTTATATGTGATAATTTTGAGAGATAAACTATTTTTTTCAATTTATAATAATTTTCAATAAGTATTATATTGGTTTTGGAGGAATTTTTATAATGAGGAACACATCCCAATAGATACATTGAGAGATCAGTTTTTTATTAATGGGGTTTTAAAAAATTATAATATCTAAACTTCATAGAGGGAATAATATGAATGATATAGCTAAGAATATACTTATAATGATTAGTTACACTCTACAATGAGAAATGCATTGATCATAATGTTAAATTTCATTTTCCAGTACATTGGTACTTACGGTAACAAAATTGGAATTAATGTGGTAGGTGGGACAAACCGCTGCTCAAGTATAGATGGTGAATTTTTTGGAAATTCATGACAAAAATCGTCTGAATTATACTGTAGTTATAATAATTTTAATAACATGAAATTTGAAATGGAATTATTTCAATTAAATATTTTTAATTATTAAAAACACATAATCAAATATATCATGGTAATGATACAATGATTCCCAAATCACACTATAATGATATGAAGACATCTAAAAATATTGATATTAAATAAGAAAACATTTATGTTTGTTTGAAATGTTAATGATTATATGTAATGGTTAATTCTCATCTTAATACCAATTTATATATTAGTATACATTATTAAATGAATATGGCATAAAAACTCATTGTAATAAAAAAATAGATTCTCAAAACATGGAAAACATATAAAAAATAAATATAATATTTTCTATTAATGAAATTATTGAGAGAAACATTTTATACCCACTAATATTTTAGAATTGATAAGATGAAAATTTCATACAAAAGAGGATATCGATAAACTAAAACATCATATATACTCATCAATCATAAATAATTTTGGTTGGAGGATCATATATTTTACCCAAAACATTTATAATCTTTGTCATGGTTTTTCACTCATTTGTATTAACCCTTTCTAGAAAATTATTTGGGTATCAAATAGTATATGGAAAATGGTTTTATTTTCATACAATATTCCACATTGGGTATATGTAAAACAAACTCTTTTGGAATAATATACTATTATGAATTGATTAATTTGTGTGAATGATAATATTGATGTGTGTTTTTATATTTTTACCAATGAATAAAATGATTTGTGAGCCAAATGTGAGTTATAAATTTACACAAATTCTCATGAAATGATTAATATTTATGATGTTTTGATTAAGGCAATTAATGTATTTTGGATAATTAAAAACTATTATATAGAGTTAAAAGGGGTCATTTTAATTCCCTTTTTTCAATTAAAATATTAAATTCACATAAATAAAGAATTATAAAATGTTTTCACACAATCATAATATATGTTTTATTTCTCCACATCATTAGATTAGAAATGATAATGTTTTATATGTCAAAAAAATAAATTTCAATCCATATATATAATCATGGAACAGTTTTCAATTTATTGTATATATTTATTAAAATAAAATTCTCACCATTTATGGATTTGAGGAAATTTTTCATATAAAATTCTTTACAACCTTATAAGGAAAACATTCCATTCTTATAATATTGAAAACTTATTTTTGAATGTTACCATGTTTTTAGGATACTATATTATGGTAAAAATTACATGTTATGACAATTTAAAATAATTTCAAAATAATATAATATAAATTATTCATGGTGTGATGGGAAATCGTGAAGGAAATATAAATTCAAGACAAGATTTATAGGTAACCAATTTAAAGAAAACATTATATAAGTAATTTTGTTTGGAAATAATGAAAGGATATCTGGTTCATTATATATAATGAGAAATATTAATAAATAAATATTCATGAGTATTGAAAAATATTAATGTGCCTATGTGATACAAATAAATTATATCGAATCATTTTAACATAACTGAAAAGATCATTATAAGTTTTGAATATAATTAGAGAAAAATTATAATTTAGTAGTTAATATCAATAATAATTCACAATTGTTTTCATAATAATGTTTTTAATCTGTTCATTTATCCCAGTGACATATTTAGAAAAATATTTCAAATAAGTTTTTGAAATAGTGATCTTGGTAGTATGTAGGATACGATAGTTTTTTAAAAAAAATTAATAAGGATAATATATTCCTATATTTTTTTTATTTTGATCATAAACATAAATATGTATTTAGATGATAAAATTTAACTTTTTGTACCTATACTGGTTAGGTGGATTCACCCTACAACGTTGTATATAAATACACTAAAGGTATTATTTTGCACAAAGTATGTAAAAATGAAAAACATCCAATTCATACTTCATGGATGAATGCATTTATTTTTTATTGAATATATTGGTGGTGAGGTAGATAATATAAGTAAAAAACAAATTCATGGTTCTCTTATTTGAGAGGGAATATCATTTATTTTGGATAATGTCAGATGGGTTCATGTGCACCATTGTTATTTGTTCAAAATATCATAAATTTCTACATGAAGTTGCTAATATATTGATGGATAAATAATTTAAAATTTTATGTAAACAATTTAAAAATTAAATTTTTTAATTTAACCGTTTACTAGTGAGTTTTAAACACATATCACTGATATTAAGAGAAAAATATTCAATGTGAGAGATTAATATATTATAAGACACCATTATGGAAAATTATATGGAGGATTAAGATATAAATAAGTAAATTTTTTATATGGTTTTCTATTAAACAAAAAATAATATATTTAACAATAAATTGCCTCAACGAAACTAATAATGATTTTCAAATATGTTCATAATCTTATGTAATCATCTAAAAATACTTTGAATTCGGTTAACTTATTGATTCATGGTTTAATATAAAATGTCATATTATATGATGCAACGAAAATAGATTTTTATTTTTCATTATTGATATTTTTTTTTAAACCCAAAACAATTGTATTGACTTCCATTTGGATAATAATATATTTTAATATGGGACAGTAAGGAAAATAATTAATATAATAACTAACCCTGGGTAATTTATTTACTAATGAGTGAGTAAGGTGATGTAGTGTTTGGGGACTGAAAGAGGAAATATTTTTAATTATTTTACATTAAATTTAATAGTTTTTAATCCCATGAATCTGTTATTTTATAGTAATTTGTCACATTTTATATGTTTTAGTAGAATATATAGCATAATTGAAAAAATAGTATATTTTGGATTTTATCTAATTTAATTTATTTAGGTATTTAAACACAACTTATTATAAAAAAATCTAAAATAATAATTTATTCAATTTATTTTTTTATGCATTTTGGGATTCATTTCAACGTTCTATACCCAAAGATCAATTCATCATTTAAAGGACCAAATCCAGATCCCATGCCAGGCCTCAAAATCTGTGCACATATCTAGAAATTCTTTTTCATGGGCCTATATATTGAATAAATCCATTAAAATAAATCTAA
This sequence comes from Viscum album, assembly GCA_963277665.1. Taxonomy (NCBI): domain Eukaryota; kingdom Viridiplantae; phylum Streptophyta; class Magnoliopsida; order Santalales; family Viscaceae; genus Viscum; species Viscum album. The sequence goes on along the minus strand of OY728123.1, from coordinate 1,872,195,378 downwards.
AATTCAATAAGGATATAGAGAATAATATTGAGAAAAAGTTTTATAACTTCATCCCTATGTGAATCAAGCTACCTCAAGCTCATTAATGCATGGATATGTGGGGCTTTTGAATATGAAAAGTCTACCTAGAATGATTAAATTTCCATATCCAAAAACCAATAAAACATACATCCAGTGGAAAATAAAGCTGATATTTGGGGGTGAATGTCGATACATTTTTTGGGAAAAATTAAATAATACATCTTTCCAAAATTAGATAATTAAATGGGTCTCCCATGTGTAATATTTATGTGGACATATTTGTAGAAAAAAACATCACCCCTTTTTCATATCAAAATGTATCCAATATATTTTTAAAGGGGTTGACATAGTAGTTGGAAAATTACACTAGTTTTGCAGCTTCTTTTCATCACTAATATTATTATTATTATATAAAATATTTTAGTCTTTTTCTTCCTCTCATTCTATTTTTTTCTCTTTTCTGTTCCGACCGTGTTTTCTTCTCCACTATGATCTCTTGTACTCATGACCATGAGTAAATATTTTAAATAAGTTCCCTGGGGATCAACCCAATGATGAAACCATATTTTTACTCATTCATTTTTAATTTTTATTATTCCAATGGATTTATATTTCGGGTGATCGAAATGGGAAATGATCCTTTGTGTCTCAACATGCCACACTAGTTTTAGCATTATCTTTTTTAATATTCTTCCTCGATCATGGTGGTGGATGTGAAGTATCTCTAAGATCATTGAGTGAACTGTATATTCACAACACATGAATAAGTGGATTCTCATGAATAAAATATAGAATTGTCATTATTTATATTTGTTTCTAAAAAATAGTTGATGTTGGTTCACTCTATGAGTTCTTTTGGGAGGATATACATATGGCCTATAATCATTCATTCTATATTCATTCCATTTGAATATTCATGTGTAGTTTAATTATTTCAATACAATTTATAAAAACTCCATTTCTTTTAGTTTTTATTTTATAAATAAAAATTAAATAAATTAAAATAATTGATTTATAAGTAGTGAGTGATTGATCAAAAACAAATCCTTAACTGAATAACTTTTGTCAGACCTTCTGATTCACTTAGTTCGAATATTCTAGGAGCATCTATAAAAATGATTCATTGGGGAAAACATCATAAGTATAAATTTCTAATTTCATGTTTTGATAATTTATAAATGTAAAATGATTTATTAAATAATTATCCATTTATATTTTCCTTTAATATTAGTAATGTTTAAATTTCTATGATATATCCGGTTATAATTTGAAAAAATTAGTTCACATATCAAAGAAAGTATTTAATACATTGAACTATTTATTATTGTATAGACAATGAAAAATATTAAAAAAAATATAATGGTTATATATAATTTTAATATTAGAGTGTTTAGATAAACTATTAAAGGATATACCATCATTGTAGCTTATTAATTAAATGTCCATTATTTTTTATGTGTGATTAATTTTATTTAAATATTTATATATGTTGGAATGGTTTTCATCATGATGTTATACCTAATTATATATTTTCATATATCTTTGATGATTTTATATTCTATAAGAATAGTGGAAGCACCACATGATTGGTGTATTTTTCTATTATATTGTAACTCCATTATCTCCTGTTATGCATCCCAAAGAGGTCTTATCTACACTAACTATGAAATGCACCATTACTCTATCTTTTCAAATTCTGTACACCATTATCATTATAAGTACACCCATATTCTACACAATCATTTTTTCCTCACCTTTAATAATTACTATTGACATACTAGCATTAATGGACAATTGACCTTAAGAATCTACATACATTTCATTAATGTAGACATAAGGTTTTATAATTTATAATTAATGAAAATTAATTAGTTTGATTATATCTATTTTTTATTATCATTATTTTGGATTTTACAGGTTTATGTATATCTGCTATATAATGTAGTAGAGTTTCTGGAGCCATTACTTCATGGAATTGTTGTATGTTTTTTGAGGTAAAATTGAAAAACATTCTACACTATTATAGGTAATGAAAATTATAGAAATGAAACAATATAAACCCTTGTATTCTATGTAAGGTGGTTAATTTATTACATTTTAATTAGATTTAAGTGATCACATCCTAATGAACCGAAGATTTTATCTATGGATGGCTGTGTTTGTTTGGTGAAGTTTTCTATCATTTCCAATTTTTTGAACTTTTTTCATGGTGTAAAAATGGCCTACTGCACTCATTATGAATATATATTTTTCAATTAAGAACATAATTTGGAGTGAAAAAATCCTTGAGGGTATGTTTTCTATAGTCTCATCGAAAACATATTTCAAGCCTTATAATGCTAGTGGTTTGGGAATTAAGAATGTGTTATACTTTAACGAGTCCTTGAATGATATTTTAATTTGCAGGATCATAAATTGAAGTTCATAGGGATTAATATTTGATAATGATATATTTATGATCAAGCTAAAAAATGGTAATCATAATCTTTTTTATTGTTTTATATTTCATGATTTCAAATATTTATTCTCTTCAATTTTCTCTTAATCCAGATGATTGGTCTCCAGAGACTCATCTCATCAATTCTGGACAATGGATTAGACTGGTCCTCCCTTGTTTCATTCAATGAGTAATATTGATTCAAATATGAATTTATTTTTATCAATTAATGTATATATTTACAAAATATATGATCTACCATATTACATCATTGTCATTATTCATAATTACTGCTTCTCATCTAGGGATGACTTCTTGGCACGATAACCTTCGTCAAATGGTGTTCTCACTACCAAGTAATTTTATTGACACTCTATATGCTCCAATGTTTTCTACTATTTGAACGTAAAATTGAGTATAATATTCATCAACCCCTCTATATCCATTTTCTTTAGGTGGTTGGCACATAAGAAATTTACAACATAAAATTTAATATTGACCTAAGCATCTCGTTTTCATCATAATTTTTTCTTTTTCATCGACATAGTTAATATAGAAATCATTTTTTCTAGAGTTTTTTCACTTTATATTATATGTGGTAATCTATCCTAGATATCATTTAATTTCATTTACCTTAGGATACATCCATTTGGTACTTCCTCTATGCCTGAAGTGATCTCCTGTTATCCTCAAATTCAGAATCTCTTTTTAGTTGTTATAGTTGAGTTGACCAATATAATTTTTTATTCTCACAACATGTGTATTCATGATCATGTCACCTTCATGAATTGTACTTCTTTTTATTTAATAATTAATTTTGTCATATATTCAAGTATCTCTTAAAGTGATTATTATTAAAATTCAATACATGATTTATCTGTTCTCAAGGAGATTGGAATTAAGGTTAACCTTCATCCTCCATTTTAAATGATTAATTTTTTCTATTTTATACATTTTCTATATGTATCCTGATTAATATACAGGTATCTATGTATGATAATCTAGGTCCATTGGGATATGATGATTTTTCAAGGATCATCATGGAGCATTCCTAGGCTACCAACGTTGTTTATGTAGATTTTATTATTCTATTGAAGAGAAAATTGTTTGTAACATCACATCAATTTGGAAACTAAAATATTGGGGTTGGAACAATCTTTGGGTGGAATGAGATTCTACCATTATTGTTCTAGTCATCATAGTAGGCTCTACTCATCTCTCTTGGAAGTATACTAATCGATGTATCAAATTCATGGACTTCCTTTAAATTATTGATAATATTATAATTAATGTAAATAGGGAATCCTATTTTTTCAAATATGGAAATTAAAATTAAAGTGTTTATGGAATTTATTTTTCATCGTTTGATCAGATTCTTCATGATGTCATTACCCTACTTCATAGGTATCTCTGTAAATCTCGAATTTTCAGATTTTTTTTATCTTCTTTCTTTTTTAATAATAGTGCAGTCCTTGTCTAATAACAAAGGTGTCATCTAACATAAATAAATCTATGATTCATAATGATGGAATACATAAGGTCAGACATTTTAAACATACTATTGAGTCCTCATGGAAAGACATCTTAATTATACCATTAATACATTATGCTCAAACATCTTATATAAATTGGTAATGAATCATCCAAATACCCAACCTATTTTTTCTCATGATACCAATAGATGCATTGAGGGAAAATGAAATTATTTGTCCCACACATTAGTTAGTAATTCCAATTCACTCATCAGATGAGTATGCAATAAAACGTAATCAATATAACATAAAAATCAATAAATATTATTGTAGGAAGAAATTTTACATAGAATGTTAATACTTTCCCCCAGAAAATTGATGACCATCTATAAATATAATGAATATATATTGTATCAATACAACATATCCACCATTTATAATGAGGAAAATAATGGATTTTTTAATTTTTAGGAATTAAAATTCTGAAAAGGATCATTTATAACATTCTAGAGTGAAATAACCTTTTCTGCTTGAATGCGTCTTTAGAAATTCTAGAATACTTGGATAAATATTTTGATTTACAAAAAGTTTAATTATTTCATGTAATCATCAAAGAACTTATAGGTCACAATTATGTGAACTTACTCTCATTATGAGTATGTTAAAATAAATATTCCTTTTCAATTTTCTGAAACACTTCAGAAGTGCAACATTCCGAAAATGTTATGAAGATAATTTTAAAAATTAATTATAGAAAACAAAAAGTTGGTAAAAATTTCATAGAAAATAATAGTATAATATAAAATAAATAATTAAAACATTTTTATGAATATAAATACATTGATGAATAAAATTCCTAACCAAATAAAAATAAAACACAGTTTTCGATAAAAATTTTCTTTAATTCTCTTGATTACATAAAAGGGGAAAATGAAAGAAAACATGTGATTTTCAAAATTAAAAAGACAATTAAAAAATATTTTTTAAGAATTAAATATCATATAATTCTCCCAAATGAGACATAAACGTATACAATTATGAATAAAAATGATATTATGAAATAAACTCTTAAAACTAAAGAAATTATTTTACTCATTACCCCTATAAAATAAATAAATCCAAATAAAACATTAAATAACATTAATATAAAGGAATTACTAAGTTAAAATATAAATTTACCATTATTTACCCCACATAATGAATGGAGTGGGGAATATGACATATGTATCAATAAAATAGGAGCGAGACGTGAAACCTTTACCTTAGGTCTAACTTTGTTCACAAGTGTTCAAAATATCCGGGTAATAACTATATATTTACTATTCATATATTTAATAACCATTATAATATATATCAAACAATATATTATTTACATATAACATTTTATCACCCTATTATTAACAATTTTTCATTAAAATCACTTTTCATGTTGACAACTGCTTCATTTTTCACATATATTTTGGATTAGTTATTTCATTCCTTGAAAATTGATCATGGTTTCATAACTTTCATAATTATATTTATAGTATAATAATCATATATATTCATTATATATATATTTATAATCATATATGAATTATAGAGATAGAAAAATGAGTTAAATTATTCATGGGGATTGTAGGACGTACGTACACAAGAAAAATGTTTTCACATTTTAAAGGATAAATTGAAAAAACTAAATAATTATTAACTATAATATAATCATAATTATATAATAAATAATTAATATATTTCCAAATATATTATTTTAACAATACAACTACATTAGTGATGAAAAACGAATTACACTGTTATGCATAGATGGTAGGTTGAATGTATGCACTATAGATGTTTTCTCTATCTGTTGGATGGATAGAAGGTAGAAAAATGTTGTTCCATCATAATAATAATTTATTATATTTAATATAATGAGTTAACTATTTTATAATTGATACAATTTATTTCAAGGAGGTAGAAGTAAAAATAAAATTTAAAACACATTGTTAATAGCTATACCTCTTTATTGAGAACCCCATTTGGGATTATACTTTATTATATTAAATAATGGTCTTTAGAAAGAATAAAATCTCTTAAATATGAATATGAAAAATAGTAAGGTATTTATTTATGTTTTTCTAATATATAATTTTCAAATATTTTGAGTAAAAAAGGATAATTTCTACCCTTTATAAATGAGGGGGTGGTGGGAACTTATGGAATTAATTAATCAATTAAATTTATATAAAATAATAATTTAAATAATTTGGATTAAAATTTACATATATAAAATATAGGATGAGTACAATTCTATGTAATCTCATCCAATAAAATTTACAGAATTTTATATGAGGTTTTAAGGACTATATTATTTTTTAACCCCTTTTAATCATTTTGACAATTATGAAAAAATAGAAGTTCTCTATTATTTGAGGGTCTTGAAGGTTACCAAAAAAGAAAAAGTTACCTATAAATGGACCAAGTTTGATTTTTTTTAAATTTCATCAAATTCACATGTACATAGATAATTTTTTAATTAATTTTAATAAATTAAAAAATATGTTGTTTATTATAAACCACAGTTAACATCATTTTATATAGTATACCAAATATTATAATATAATATGAGACTAACTCATGTAAAATAAATGGATAATTAATTTTTAATAAAATTAGGAATATAGTTTCATGATAAAACTATCTAATAATTTTTATATAGGTTTAGATGTGATTTTACTCTAGATCGTTTAGTTTAATAGATTGGTTAACCCATTTTAACATTAACATTGGTAATTGATTATTCAGAATCAATTGATTATTATTTTAAATATATGTTTAAAATTGGATCATAAATGAAAAATAAGGAAATGTTACACCATTTATCTAACATATTTTCCACTTTCATGATTTTATTATTTTTAAATTATTTTATTAAATTTATTTATCAAAAAATACATTATATGTAATTTTTAGATCTATTCATATAATTTGAAATTTAAAATAACATGAAAACAAAGGATATTGAATATCAACATTTAGAACATAGTTAATATGTTTTTTATAAAAAATATCATATATCATAATAATAAGTCCAAGTTGTATTACTTTGATTATTTCTAATATAATTTATTTTGTTTTTCAATAAATTTAATAAATATTGTGTCATCGTTGTGAAAGTATTTAATGTAATTATATAAAATAAAAAAAATAAAAAATAAATTAAAATGATCAAAAAATAATGTATCTATCAAAAAAAATTATTTCCAAACCTATCCTCATTTATTCTTTATGTAAAATATTTAGAGTTATTAATGTAATGACAATGACAATCAATAATTATTATATTCGTAAAATAATTTACTTGTCATAGGAGAAGGTAAATTTTATAAATAGGTCATCTATTATATATTTCTATGTATATTGGAAAAATAAACTGATCCAATATGATAAATGAATGTTTTAAATCAAATTTAAATGTTTATCCAAGAATTTTAACTCGGTTTTACCTGTCTTACCCATAATGAGGTGAAAAATATTTACATGGATTTCAATTAATAATGATAGAAAATTAATGTAATCAATTAAAAATATGATAATAATTAATAAAAATATTAATTTCATTTTTTTAAGATTTATATCATTGATGTTAAAGAATTTACCTTAAAATTAAACCTGTAGAATGCGATAAAAAGAAGCTTTCAAGAATTGTTTCCAAAAGTATAAAAAAACTATACCAAAATCCAACATAAAATTATTCCAAATAACAAAAATTATACTGTTAATAATAAAAATGAACTTATGTTACTTTTAAATCAATTTTATAACAAATTGGATTTTGTATGTTATTTAGATGAAAATAGGGTTTTAATTTAAAATCACTATTTTCCACTATTTGTGATAGAATAATTATTTTTATAATATTATCTGAATTAGATCAATATTAAATATCACACAACGATTCAAGAGATAAATTTCATTTTTTAAAATATAATTTCTAAAAGTGGCATAAAATAAATATAATTTCCACCAATTAACTCGTTTAAAAATAATTTTTCAGGAAAATGATTTTTTGAAGCATAAAATGACACCAATAAATAGTAAATGCTTTTTTCCTAAGAATTAATCAATATGTATGAATTTATTATGAAAAATATAAATTTATTTTGTAATTCATATACTCCTATTCATAACCACCAATTCATTGACTATGTTATAACACCATTCTATAATACATTTCTTTTGGACTTAAGGCTACGTGTATCATAAGATATCCAATAAATTAAATATAAAAAATCAATGGGTGTTATATTATACCCACCAAAATAAATTTTCCCTCACAATTTTATCTCAATGATAAAAGGTTCGATACTGGAAAATATTTTTATTAAAATCCCACATCATATAAGGAATAATAAAAAATCCTTTTGAAAATAGGGAAATGAAAATATTAAGGACATTTTGAATAACACATAAATGCGTTTCTAAATAGGAGAAATTTAGTTTTATTTCAGAAATATATACTTAGTGGAAAACCTAATTTTGAAATAATAATATAGAGTGATAGAGAAAATTGATCATGAATATTTTAACAACCACAATATTATTAATCAATTAGGTTAGAAAGACCATAAATTCCTCACAAATGAAGGTAAAAGGGTAAATTTTATTTCATGATCTTGTTTATAAAGTTGATGGATTCTTTTACTGTCAAAATAGAGGACAAGATAAAATGTAATTAAATGACATGTTTATATTTTGATTGAATAATTTAATCATTGGGTTATGATTTGATGAATTTTCATTATATCTATTACTCCAAAAAAAATGAATATTGGGGTTGAATTAATCATGTCTAAGGAAATAATTTAAAATTTTAATGGATCATTTGATCCCAAAATGGGTAACATGTTTTTACCCAGTATTTTTTCTAAAACCAAAGTGGTTAAAACAATGCATGAAAATACTCAAAATTAATTTATCATTATATAGAGAAATAATACATTAATATTGAAAATTCATCATAAAATAATATTGATTAACATATATCATTATTTAAATAATAAATCCTATTTCCAAAATAATCTCAATAACCTCAATAATAAAAAATATTTTAACATAATAGGTTATTTAATAGCCTACATACTACAATAATAAAAATTTAATATAATTCATCCCAAATAATACTTCTTATAAAACATAAATTCTATATATACCCAACCCAATAAAACATCACCCGATTTGTTATTAATCCCCTCAAAATACCAAAAATTAAAAATGATTTTATCCAATAATACTATTCTGAAAATATAGTTAATATTTATCCATTAAATAATTTTAGTAAAAAAATTATACTAATCATGAACCCATGTAGGCTATTGTTAAAAACCACACCCTTTTCTCCCATCAGATATTCGTTCAGGACCTAAGGCCTTTATAGTTATAACCATTCATCACCCAGCCTATGGGTTTCCCTTTAAATAAAATATATATATATATATATATATATATATTTAAAGGTTGGGGCCGAAGGCTCATTTATTATTAATGCAAAGACAAGACCACTTTAACTGGGTAGAGGGAGACCCATTACATAGCTCGAAGGCCCAGTTGGAATTTATCCCATTACATGGCCCGTACACCCATTTTTTTGGACCAAATCCTATTCTGTGAATAGTACTGCTATAGTACCCCCGCTGCTACAGTTCCGCACAGTACCCTCCGCTGCTACAGTGCTCTGCTGCTGCTATAGTACCCCGCCGCCGCTACAGTGCCCACCATTTCTACAGTGCCACCACTGCTATAGTACACTACAGAGCTGTTACAGTACTTCCTCCCAATATGTTTTGAAACCCCACTTTTCTTGTAGAATTAAAGGTGCTTACCACGAAGCCAACCCCCAACTACCATAAATAATAATATATTAATATAATTCTTAAAAAAATGAAAAATATGACAAACAAATAAAATAATAGAATTAATCATTAAATTACTTTTTAAACACTAAGGTTTTATAGAGAAACTAATTGTTTCAAAAAAATGAAATTATATTAATTGATTGTGATTACCATAACATGAATGATTATATTAACCATAAACGATATCAATAACATTTACATCATGACAAAAACATTTAAATCATTTATTCCTAAAATATTCTTATCAGTAAAACTTATACAAAACCATATTGTTATTTTACCATAAATTACTCTAAAAATATCGTCAATAAATTTAAACTCTCATAAAATAAAATTCAAAAAAATGGGTATATATACTATTAATATTATGATCAACATTGGAATTATCAACCTGTGACAATTTAGGATTATCCTATATCACTATGGAATATCATAGGTCTCCATAGAACCTATTATTTCATTCATCATAATGGATCATAAAGAAAATATGAATTAAACCTATCATATAACTAAGAGTGTCATTCTAGGTTCACAACATCGGAAAACTCATTCTTCACCCTAATTATGGTTGAGATATATTCAATAAATAGTTAATAAGGTTTTTACCCTAAATTGATACATTTCTAAAACCACCTCAAGTTTTACTATCCTTGTATGGATTTCTTCACAATAATACAACTTAATATCTACATTTACAAAGATTTATTATTTTATTAATTAGATAATATTATCCAAGATTTTTTTATAGGGCTTCATTTCTTGACAAATGTTTTCCGAAATATATTTCCAAATGTTTCTTCTAAAAATTCTCTGATACCAACTATAACGACACCCAACATAGTAGACCAGATCGATTGGTCACTTTATTACAATGGATCTGGAAACAAGTAATCACATCCCAAAATAATGAAATGTTCATTATTCATGGAAAACTAGATTCATACAAGAATCTCCAATAAATCTGATAGTATAAAATAGAACCAATTATTTTTTTCAAATATCATTACATTCTATATACTATCCATTCATTTAAATCATAGTCCAATTTCCTTCATCCAAAGTGATGGAATAAAAACAATGGGGACTTGAATTTTTTTCTAATTATTATGCCTAGAGTAATATATGTTTTTTAAATAAGGAATAATCAATATGGAATTGAATGTAATTAAAAAGACTTTCCATTTAATTGATAACTCAAAATTTACTAATAATATTATAAGAATAAATGACGATCAAATAATTCAATATATATAATAACATGAGATTGAATCTTATTTGTGGATATCATACCAATTCCAACAGTCACATATAAATCAATAAATGACCTCATAATTATGGAATGCATAATTTTGGAGATCTTAAAATTATCATTGGGGCATCATGCTATGATACATTAAATAAAACATCAAGGCCACAGGGCAATGAATGTTATATAAATGGATAAGGAATGTACCTAATACCAAACATATCTATATCATGAGTCTTACCAATGAGTCAATGTAATATACAATTTTAGTACCCACCTAAAACTTAATAATTCCAATGTAGTCATCATATAAATTCAAAATAAAACATAATCAACATTCATTGATAAAAAAACTATCCGTATATGATGAAATATAACAAACAATATACATTCTTCCCCAATAAAACTAACCATAAACCATCATGACAATGAATATAGATGGCATAATTATAAAATATTCATATATGACTATGATTCAAATAATTGGTTATTGTAAATATTGAATTGAAATATCATAAATATTAATTTAAAACATACTTGAGGAAAATACTCCATTCACTGTGAAAATTATTTTTAAATAAAAAATTTACAAATAATATGAAAATATATTCTCTTAAATTAACAAGGGAAACATATATAATTATCTTCAAAACATTATGTATTAACGATTATTGGAAATAACATTCAGGGTGATTGGGTTAGAATAATGAATAATTTCAAATTTTTGGGTAAAAAGTCCAAAGTACCATATCCAGAAAATGACAAGAAGACTCATTTGAAACATTTTTATAGAAATTAAATTTTTTGAAATAATGATATTGAAAAATTATAGTAAAATATAAAACAATTATTAAAAAACATTTAATAAAAATATATATATGGAAGAAAAATATTCTTGATAAAATGTAAAACAAATCCAATTTTACATAAAAGAAGTCATTTAGTCTCTTGAGTACACAAAGATAGAAAATAAAATTAAAACATAATTTTTTTTGAAATTATTAGTGGATAAGAATATATAAATAATTTATGATAAAAATTTCAAATAATTCACTCAATAGACACTTAATCGTAAACAATGACGAAACATTTTGAGACTGTGAAATAAACCAATACGGGATTGGAAAAATTTCAATCATAACCATAATGAAAATAATAGACTAAAAGGTATTTTAAATACAATAAATATAAATATATTTAGGATATAAAATATCATATGTTTAGTATTTAAACTAAAAAATGAAACAAGTGCCACTATACATAAAACGTTATTTGATGGTGGTTTCTTAAAAATCACCTCTAAATATTCATTTTTAATTAAAAACACACTTTTCCCATGACCCCCTCCATCTCCCTGACCCCCTCCTCATCCTCTATGTCCCCGAACTAGATATCTAGATATCCACCCCCACTGGTGTTGCCATGCCTGATCCATCCAATTTGTCACTAGCTACTCCCGAGCATGATCCATCCATGCCCTAATAGGTGACTCTTAAGCCCGATCCCTCCAATATCGTACCGAGTAAGCATGGTCCCTCTTATCTCGATCCCTCAAATCCCTCGACGGCATCCCCAGAGCTGGATCCCTCTATGCCCTTGCTGGATGAGCCCTCTCCGGGCAAACCCCAGCTCGAGCCCCCCAAGAACTTGTCTGTGTTTCTCTACCCTTGAATGCACTATAGTGCGCCACATTCACTGCCTCACAATTGAAATAGATTTACATATATTTTTATGAATATTACTAAATGGTAGTAATAATATTTAATTATATAGCTACATAATTTTTTGGTTATGGAAGCTTTAGTTAACCATTGGATGTTGTTTGTTAGGATTTGTATTTTTTAAGAAACTATGCATTAGTGATAGGAATGTCATACTCATTTATCATTATGTTCAAGGAAAATGATTCCTTTTTATATACCATATTTACATAACACTGGTTTCAATTTTGTCACAATTAACATAAGTCTCTACCGTGGTATCATGGGAGTTCTAAACGAGCATTCTAGTTCCCCTTGAAAAAATGAGTATAGGTTATCCTTCTTTAAAAATAATTATTTTTCTCTATTATAATTTATTTCTTATTCATTTTAGATGTGATATATTTTATTACTGATATGTTCAAATTCACCATGTTGTATATGAAAAAATTCTTCCATTTCCATAACTAGTTATACTGCAACGATGTGAAATTTTATAATTCCCTGACGGTTTCATTAATATTTCTCACCATTGCATCCATTCATTTTTTTATTCCCCTATTCTATATAAATAAGATATTTATAGGGGGGATTATATATCAATTAAAATATGTTTATTGATTATCATAAAAATATGATTCATTTCATTCCAATATATCACCTCTAATCCAAATATTTAGAATCTATCATAATCTTAGACCTCTAATGGGAGGTGAGTTATATAATAACAGATGTCTGGTATTCCCTATACAGTTTTAAAGGATGGAACATCTAATGGAATATCAACATTGAAAATCCATTAATGTCATTTTTCCACTATTCTCAAACAAGGATATCCATTCAATTCATTATTATTCACCAATTTACCTGATTTTAACATAACATGTTTTCCTATTTAGTAATTTTCATTTGTTTTAAGATTTTCAAATTTCCAATGGATCCGTTGAGGGAATAATAAGATGTCAATATCGTAAATGTAAATTTAGAAGATAGTTGAAGACAGATTATGTTTATAAAATCTTCATATTAAAGAAATTCGCTTATAACTATTTCTATATGATTTTTTATGGAGAATCAAACATTATTGAATCATTAATCATTGAAATCAATCAATATAATGTTCTCCAAACATCATCGACAAATGACAACATACTGTGAAACTTTATTAAAGATGCATTCAGCATTTCAAGATAGAAACATCACCATCAAAACGTATCATAAAAACAACTTGACATTGATACATATATCAATGTGACAAATGATGTTTTTGAGACTATTTGACAATAAGATCAAGATTATAACATATCATTAGGTCCTCCTAGTGATTTTGGGGAGACTGTTGTAGGAGTAAAAATCATTATGCTGAAATAGGTGTTTCATGGTTTAATTGAAAATGGAAATCAATATTTTTATTAGTGGGTTTTTTAAATATTCCAAACCTTTTTTTCTAATATTTTAGTACCATATCAAATAAAAATGTGGAATTAAAAACAAGTATTTTTCCATGACATTGGAATTATTATGTGATGCATTTATAGAAGAAATTAATTAAGAGTCTTTTATGATATGAAAAAATTTTTTAAAAAGATTGGTTTAAAGTACCAGAAAATACATTAGTGTCTGGATGATTGTATTCTTTATTTGCAAGAGGATTCGAGCATACAAGATTGCAAAAAATATTCTTCTTATAGATAAAAGTTTATGAGTAATGTTTGATACCCGAATCAACATTATACTACAAAGAAGAAAAAATAGAACACACCTGGAAAGGTTCTTCATTACATTAATTTAAATCCACGATCGAAAATACAATTTATGTCATCTAAAACTACCAGACACATGAAGTGTAATTCAATAGATAATAAAAAATATGGGTTAACAATACATACAAGAGATTCAAAATCATTGAATACATTTTTATCAATTACATCCATATTTCTAATCTGATCCTAGGAATTCTTGATAGGGATTGGATACAAATGGATTCAACCCATTTCGGAATTTGATCACTAGTAACATAATTAGGCTGGGTTTTTGATCCAATAAAATCTTCCTTCATGGATGTGTTTGCAAAAAATATCTTTTATCATTTTGATGATTATTCTGTGAAAAAATCATCCAAGAAATGATATTGATGTATAATTTTAGCCATTGATTCAACTATTATAGGATTTATTGAGAAATAGTGTTCATACATATGATTCATTTTCTAGAATAGTGATCAAAATTCAAGCTACTGAAATGTGGACCAATAGTGACATCCCTAGTCTTGGGAATTTATTTTGTTTGAACATGTACCCAGGTTTGACATTTCCTATTTAAAAATTTGATTTAGAGTTCAAATTATTACTTTATAGAATACAATTCTCTTTTTTGTTTCATAAAATATTTCTCAATAAAACTAATATATTTCTATAAAACAAATCAAAATTCAATGGATCTGTTGATCATAGACCACCACCTTAATTGTTGACAGGTTTTGAAATATTGGAAAAAATTGGAATTGTACAAAAAATATTTAGTAAGGTGTTACATTTGAATGATAGTGGGAAATAAAATCTAATGTCATCATCATGTAAAATTGGAATAGAACAATGGATGATAAAAATATATTCTTCAAAATTCCATATTGTGAATTTTGTTTATTGTGACATAATCTTTATGTGATAAATATTGATAAGAATGTTTCTAAAAATATGATCTTCACATTGGTGAATGAGAATTGAAAATCAAAGGATTATCTCAATTCATAGAAATTAATAGAAGAAATAAATATAATTTGTGATATCTATCTAGATTATAATGGAATCTATGATCGGGATATTTTTTTCATAGGAAAATATGGAAAAATATATTCATTATTATTTTAATACATGTTTAGGTATCTAATGGGTATTATAAAAGGAACTTAAGTTTTTTTGTCTTAATTAATCAGAGGTTACATGGATTAAAAAGTCATGATTCACATATTTTGATACAACAATTTATAGAATTGAAATTTTGTACATTAATACTTGTAATGTTTAAGACTATTGTACTCCAATATTTCACATTCATTAAGAAAACTATGTGTGAAAAATCTCAAACCATTTGGGCTTGACAACCATTAAGTGAGATTTTTATTGACACTTTTTGCAATGGAGATCATCATTCCTCCAATATTTTTGCAGTCATGATGTGTTTAACTATGCATTTGTTCGAGGAAGCTAACTTGTGATTCCTAATACATTATCAATCGATATATCCAATTAAAAGGTAATTTATTGATTGTTTTCATTCAAGATAACAATTCATGGAACATAATTAATTACAAAATTATGTTTTTTTATTTTATTACATATATATCTTGGGAATTTGAAATCGTATGTGAAAAATAAATCTAAACATAAAGGATTTATATCAGAGGCTATTTGGATGGGGAGTGTCAGGCCATTACTTCTAGATAACATGATGATATTAAGCCATGATTTAATTGAGTTAGATGTTTTGATGACTCAAAAACTCAATCAAAACAATATTTTAAATAGAAAATATTTTATGTTGTAGGTCAATCAGTTTGGAGGAGGTCAAATGTTACACTGATAGAAATGGAATTATCGAAGGTAGATAGATATGTTCTTGTAACAGCCCAATGTTTTTCAATGGAAATTACCTACTTAAAAATATTTCAAAAAATCACATGAAAACAAAAAATCATTAACTACTTTTTGTTAAGTGACCTTTAAAAATAATTTTTTAATTTCTGTGTTTGGAATTTCAAAAATCCGACAGACACGGTTGTGTTCAAGATGATTTTTGGGGTCCAATAAGAAAAACATAATTTTAGGTGAATAGTAGCATACCCTTATGAATAGTAACCTAACCTTATGAATAGTAGTATGAGACTTATTAATAGTAAATCATCCAAAATAAGTGTAACATTACCAATGAATAATTAAATAAAATTTAGACATACTAGAAAGTGACAATTTGACCATAGTAAACGTTTTGGTACATTTTAAGTCATAAATAATTAATTATAATAAATTTATTAATTTAAAAGAAAATGTATTTCATTAAATATTGTTCATAAATTAACAAATATATGTCCTCTAGATTTATGATATCTTTATAAAACCTTAAGTAATTTTTGGAAGAATTATAAAAGCACTTTTAATTTTAAAAACAGTTTTTTAGGTAAATTTTGATTTTAAAAATATATTAGATTATTCATATATAGAAATTTATTTTTGAATAATGGAATTAATTTTTATATTATACACGTCAAAAAATTCTTGGGGTGATTTTTTGTGGATTTTTATGAAATACCTGAATTTTTTGATGAATAGTGAAATACCATAATTTACAAAATAACATAATTATAGAGTCTGGAATGATGTTCTACTGATGTAAGATCACTTGGTTCGGGATTACATGATAAAATTAATATTATTTATCATATAAAACTCTCTATTCCTTTTCTTGTGGGAAATAATAAACTAATTAATTTTATATTGAGAAAACCCTTCTCCCCTCTACTATAAATACCACCTTTCACACCCTCATTTCCTCACACCTCTCAAGCATCAGGACATGTCTAAAATCTTCCCAAAAATATTCCCTAGACCCAACCCCATTTCCATGAGCTTTGGATAGGCCCTTAAGGAGGATCTCAGGAGGAGGATTCAAGAGGGAATTTCTCTCATTCTTTTCCTTTAATTTCCTTTCTATTTCATGTTCTTTCGGTATTCTCTCCCATCCTATATTTGTAAAAAAAAATTCTTTTACTCTAGTATTGTACATATACTGGAATGTTATGATACTAATGGGATATTATATCATCCAACCCCTTTTCTCATCTTCCTTTTTTTACAAAAGAAAATGTAGTTCGTGAGGTGTTAATCTATCACCTTCGAGAACGACATGCTTTCTTATTTTCATTTCTACATTCAGATCTGGTCATGAAACAATTTTTATGGTTAAACCAGAATATTTTATGTGTATTTAGTCATATTTAATTTTCTGTTACTAACTTTTTTAAATATTACTAAATGATTAATCAAAACAATTTCGTTGTGGTCGAAAATCAGTCCAAGTTAACTGAAACAATCAACATTTAATTCTTATCTAATGATTCATCGACATGGTATACAATGTAATTAATTATAATATAATTTTATTATTTTGAATATACATAATGACATGGAATATATGTTCTGGATTTTTTCTCATGTTCTACATGAACATCAATTAATGAATACATGTGAAATGCTCAAGAAAACCATAAAAACGAACATTCTCGAACAAAGTTTTTAAACTCCATAACTAATCCAAAGGCATATAAAATAACATAATGAAACCAAAATAAACCATATTAATTTAAAAAATGTTTTTAATTGTTAATTAATGTATCTAATCTGGTTATACATGACATAAATTAAAAAGAAGCATTGAGATACAAGGTGAGGGGAAATTTTCGAACCCGACTTTAATCCTTCATGTTCTCCCTTTTCTACTCTTTTTTCACCTGGTTACTCCTTAAAAATATTTTCTTTCATCATTTTCTTTAATTTTCTAGGATATACCTATTTTTCACTTGTATATATGTCAGACCAAATGTCTTCAAAAATAATTAATCTATTAAGAACACACCTTTTCATTCTCATTCATGATTTACGGTTCTTGCAACTTGTATGTTATTCCCTCTTTATTTTGGGAACCCAATGTTTATGAATGTGTTATTATGAGATAAAACCCATTACTTTTAATTGGTTAGTTATGGTCATTTTTTTATATGTTATATGTGGAATTCTTGATAATGATAATGTTATGATGTGATGGGTGCGCCTGAAATTATATAGCGCAATATGAATGTTTCAATGTGACCAGTGCGCCTGGAATTATACATTGCTCCAATGCATTGGGTAAAGTAATGAGTCTCATGTTAAAATTTTAAATAACGTTTTAACAAGATTATTGCATTTTTCACATTTATTTTTGGTAGTTAACCACCAAAACATGATGTTAAATTTTTATACATTTCCACATTTCAAGTCTTTTATTAATGATTCTCTCATGTTCATGATCTTTTTCCAATGTTTTGATTATGATAACCCATTTTCATATGTTTATTATATATCCAATTTAGACACTTTAATCTCACCCCTTTTTATTTATATCCTCAAGGTACTATATGAACTAAGGTGAGGTCAAGTTCCAATAAGAAACTAGAGAAGAATAAATAAATAAACGTTCATTCTCGATTATGTAAGTGTTATGTACGGTCCTAGTTTTCCCAAGACAATAAACCATTGGATGCTATATATGTAATACTATTATGTTTTTTATCTTTATTATTATGTAATAGTAATATATGAAATGGCTGGGTTTCTATAGTTGGTATCAGAGGAAATATTTTGTTAATTTGGGAATTGGGATTATTCAACCCTAGAGAAAACCTCTAGTATGAAACTAACTAAAAATAGGCACACAATAAGATTTACATAGGAATCCCATATGTTATTATTTTAGTATAAATTGTTTAAATGAATAATTTTTTCATTAATTGTTGACTTAGGTTTTTTTTTCATCATTTTATACTATAGAAAATGGTGGTAACTTGGAGAAACCAGGCCATCAACTCATGAGAGGGCCAATACAACGATTTCCCAAATGACATCCCCAATGACATGGGAGGTGGACTTCAGAACTTCATGGATATTATTACCCAACTATCTTAGGTTATGAACAATAACCATAATAATAGGGAACATCCTCATCCACCAAAGAGGGATAAACTAGCTATCAAATGTTTTATGAGCAAATGCCACCGACATTTAGTGGATCTTCTGATCCACTAATTGATGAACAGTGGGTCAACATCATGGAGAAGATCTTTTCTGTTCTTCACTATTCTTAGATGGAGAAGTTGACTCTAGACATTTATCATCTAGATGGAGAGGTTGTTCATTGGTGGGATTTGATTAATAACACCAAGCAAGGGAAGAAATTGAAGAGATGTAATGAGATGAATTTAAAATCATGTTTCTTAATAAGTATTTCCCATGAAATCTTCACACAAATATAGAGAGATAATTCCTAGATCACAATAAAAAAAAGTAGAATCTTCCACAACCTATGAAGCGAATTTTACATAGCATACAAGGTACGTTTCCGATTTTTTATCAACAATGATAGAAAAATTTATAGATTCATTAGTGGCTTAAAACCACACCTTCTAAAGGATCTTGCAATTAGAGACATTGGGAGTCATGAAGAAGTTTGTTAGTGTGCTCTCAAAGTGGAGATGGAGTTTAGATAATGGTCCCATGGCTATGGTGATATGAAACAAAAGGTGTAATTTCTAGTTAGAGGATCTAATGACCAATGTGGGAAGAAAAATCAACGACCCACATGCCAAAAATGTTGGTAGTTGCACCATGTTAGTGGCCTCAAAGTGATGCAGAAATGATTCAAGTGTGGAATAGAAGGACACCATGCTCAAGAGTGTCGAAATAAAATGAAAAAGAAGGAGAATGCAGCTAAATAAAGGAGGGAACCACCCACAGTTCAATGCTACAGCTATAGGGAGCTAGGGCACTATGCAAGCCAGTTCACTAAACCTCGAGTTCTTGAGGGAAATCAGTGTTAGAAACCACCCAAGCCAAAGGGACAAGGGAAGTCTTATGCCGTCACTACTGTGGATGCAGAGAAAGATAATGAAGTTATACACGGTACACATCATATTCACTCAATAATGGAAAAAGACTTATTTTATTCTAGTTCTACGCATTCATTTATATCTTGAAATTTTGCAAGAACTGTATAATCTAAGCCCTGAAACCTTGATGTAGAGATATCTGTAAAAACACCAAGTGGTGTAGTCCTTGAAACCCAAGTGTTTGAATCTTCCCATGTTGGCGTATGTGGGATGAATCTTCTAGAGAATCTTATAATACTTCCCTTTTTGGAATTCGACGCTAAAATGAGAATGGATTGGCTATCGTTTTATATAGAACAAATAAACCATTGAGAAAAGGGAATATCATTTCATATTCATAACCATCCCATGCTCCTCTACAAATGCAAGGAAGATAATGAACTTCCTTTGAATAATCCTTCAATGGTGTGGGTGTTGATTCCCTATGAAGAAGCATACCTCTCCCAAATGGTTGAGTTGAAGGAAAGGGAGAACCTTGCAGAAATTCCCATCATGAGGAAATACGGTGTTGTATTTCCCAAAGAGTTACCTAGAATTACCCCAGATAATGAGGTAGAGTTCTCAATAGAACTCATACCCGGAGATACACCTGTCTCAAATTTTCCCTATAAGATGGATCCTATAGAAATAGTGGTGTTAAAGAAACAGTTGCAAGATCATCTGGGCAAAGGGTTGATATGTTCTAGTGCATCACCATGGGCTGCACCACTAATCCTTGTGAAGAAGAAGGATAGAACAATGCGGCCGTGTATTGATTATCAAGAACTCAAGAAGAATACCATAATGAAAATGTATCCTCCTCCAAGGATTGATGACTTGTTCGGTATGTTAAGAGGATCTCAATACTTCTCAATGGAGGATATTCATTCTATATATCATCAGCTAAAGGTGATGAAGGAAGATATTCAGAATTCTACCTTCTGTAAAAGGTTTGGTCACTATGAGTTTCTGGTTATGCCCTTCAGACTTACTAATTTCCCTGTAATCTTCATGTATTTAATGAATATATTCTTTAGAAATTACCTCTACAAATTTGTGGTAGTGTTTTTTGATGATATTATCATCTAATCCCAGAGCTAAGAGGAACATTAATAACTTCTAGGATATGTGTTGGGGACATTGAGAGAGGAGAAGTTGTAAACCATATTCACCATGTTTGACTTTTGGATAAAGCAATTCACTTTCATGGGACATGTCATCACAAGTGAGAGAATTTCTTTGGATCTTTAAAAAATAAAGGCGATTGAAGAATGGACCAGGCCATCCAGTGTAACCAAAATCTTTATTTTTCTTGGATTAGCTGAGTACTACAGATGTTTTGTGTGATACCTCTCAACATTGTCAATCCTGAAAACTAAGTTAAAAAGGAAAGGGGAAAATTATGATTAGATAGAAGAATGTGAGGGAATCTTCAAGAAGTTAAAGAGAAGGCATATAACTGCACCTGTACTCACACTACCGAAAAGTGGAGAATGTTTTGGGTTATACAGTGATGATTTAATGAAATTATTTGGTTGTGTACACATGAGAAATGATAATGTTATAGCCTACGCCTCATAGAAGTTGAAGATACACGAGAAGAACTACACGACACATGATCTAGAGCTGGAAGCCGTGATTTTTTCATTGAAAATCTAGCATCACTACGATTATGGTGAGAAGTGTGACATATACACCGACCACAAGAGCCTGAAGTATATATTCTCCAAAAAGGAGGTCAACAAGCATCAAAGGATATGGTTAGAGATATTCAAGGATTATGATTTCTCTATTCACTACCATCTTGGAAAGGCGGACAAGGTAGCTGAGGCTCTAAGAAGAAAATAACTTGTTACTCAATCCATGTTACGAATTGAGAAAAACTCTTTCTTCTTGGATATGAAAAGCCTGGATTTTGAAATCATAAGGGTAGGGAATACATCTTACCTTGCCAAAATGATTGCACGACCATCCATTCAAGAAAGGATTAATGAAATATAAATAAATTGAGTAGAGATACAAAAGTGGATGAAAACAGTAAAGGAAGGGAAGATGCATGAGTTTCATATCTACGATGATGGTTTGATTTGGTTTGGAATGTTGCTTTGTGTGCCTTCATCACCGGAGATAATTAAGTAGCTATGGGACAATTCATATAACTCAACATTCTCTATCCATCTTGGTAGCACCAAGATGTACTGTGATCTCCGAAAAGACTTATGGTTGGATAACATGAAGAAGGAGATTGTAGAATACATATCAAGGTGCTTGGTATGTCAGCAAGTTAAAGCAGAGCAACAAAAGTCCAATGGGTTGATGTAACCATTTCCTATACCTAGGTGGAAATGGAAAAATGTTACTATGGACTTTTTCATAGGTCTCCCGAAGTTGTCGAAGGGTATTAATGAGATATGCGTCGTGGTTGACCGAGTCACCATGAATGGACATTTTATTGTCATTTGGGAAGATATCTCACTAGAACAACATAAAAAGATATATGTGAAGGAAGTGGTGAGACATGATAGTGTTCCACTCTCAATTTTCTCTGACCGTGATCCTTTGTTCACATCTAAATTCTGGAGGAGACTTCAACATTCTTTGAGTACTGAATTAAATTTCAGCACGACCTATCACCCCCAAACTGATGACCAATCTGAAAATACTATTCAGACACATGAAGATATTCTAAGAGCCTGCTCTCTAGAATTAAATGGTGGATGAGATCATCATCTCCCATTGGTTGAGTTCTCATACAACTATATCTTCTAATCGAGTATTCAGATGGCTCCTTATGAGGATCTGTACGTAATGTGATGTAGAACTCAAACCTGTTGGGATGAAGCTGGAGAAAGAAAGCTACTTGGAACCGAACTTGTGAAGTAGATGATACACTAGGTTCTAGTCATCTAGAAACACATCAAAGCTACGCAGAGTTGGAAAAATAGCTATGCTAACAACCGTCTAAGGGACATAGAGTTCAATGTTGGAGAAAAAAATTTCCTTCGAATATCACCATGGAAGAGAGCCATGCGATATGGGAAGAAAGGGAAGCTAATCCCAAGGAACATTGGCCCCTTTGAAATCCCTGACCGTATAGAAGCCGTGACCTATCAGATTTCACTTCCACCAAATATGGCACATGTTCAAGATTTGTTTTCATGTATCACTTCTGAGGAAGTACATACATGATCCCTCACATGTACTAAACTCAAAGGTGGTACAGGTGGAAGATGATCAATTTTATGAGGGATATCTAGTAGATATTATGGATCGAAGAGATAAGGTACTATGAAACAAGACAACCCATCTTGCCAAAGTGTTCTGGAGGACCATACGTTTTATGAATCTACTTGAGAACCAAAGGAGGTGATGATGGATAAGTACCCTCACTAGTTTTTGTAAAGTGAAATTTCGGGGGCGAAATCTCATAAGGGAGAAGAATTTAAAGACCCAGAGTTTTTCAATGGAATTTCCATTATTATAAATAGGTAATAAAATCACTTGAAAAAACAACATAATGAACTAATAAGTGCTAAGTGACATTTAAACATAAGTTTGTCACTTCTGTGTATGGAATTTCAAAAATCCGACATACATATTTGTGTTCAAGAGTATTTTTGGGGTCCAATAAAAAAACTTATTTTTCTATGAATAGCAACCTAGACCTATTAATATTAACATACCCTTAAGAGTAGTAGTACAAACCATATGAATAGTAAATCTTCCAAAATTAGAGTGACCTTACCCTTGAATAATTAAATAAAATTAAGGCATCTTAGAAAGTGAAACTTTGACCATATTAAATGTTTTGGGATTTTTTTCGATCATAAATAATTAATTATAATAAATTAATTAATTTAAATGAAAATGTATTTCCTTTAAATGTGTTCATAAATTAAAAAATATATGTCTTCTTTATTTAATATAATTTTTTAAGACCTGAAGTAAATTTTGAAAGCATTATAAAATCAGTTTTAAGTTTAAAAATAGTTCTTTTTGAAGTAAATTCTTATTTTAATTAAATATAAAATTAATAATATTTAGAAACTTATTTTTGAAAATGGAATTAATTTTTGGATTCTACACCTTGAAAACTAGTTGGGGTGAAATTTTGGGGATTTTTATGAAACACATGAATTTTTGGTGAATAGTGAAATACCGTAATTTATAAAATAAGCTAAATAAGCTAATAATAGAGTCATGTATGATGTTTTTCTGATTTAAGCCCACTTTTTTAGGTATTACATGATAAAATTATTATTCTTTGTCATTGTAGACTCAATATTCCTTATCTTGTGAGGAGATAATAAACTAAGGGATTTTATATTTAGAAAACCCCTCTCCCCTCGACTATAAATACCACCCTACATACCCTCATTTCCTCAAACATCTCATCCTTCAAGACTTGTATAAAATCTTCCCATTTATCTTCCCTAGACACTCTCCCACTTCCAAGATCTTCTGGTCTCTTCAAAATACTATGATAAGTCACATTAAGGAGGATCTCAAGAGGAGGATTCAGGAGCTAATTTCATTATTTATTTTCCTTTAATTTCCATTCAATTTCATGTTCTTTACTTATTCTCTCCCAACCTATATTTGTCCAAATGTTTTGGTAACACCTTTTATACATATACTTAAATGTTATGATACTAATGGGATATTATATCTTCTATCTCGCTTTCTCATGTTTCATTCATTTTATAAAAGAAAACGTTGTTCGTGAGGTTTTAATCTATCACCTTTGAGAATGACATGTTATATGTTTCTTCATTTATACCTTGAGATCTATTCATGAAAACATTTTTATGGTTTAACCAGAATATGTTATCTGTATTAAGTCATATATAATGTTCTGTAACTAGCATATTTTCATATTACTAAATAATTAATCGAAACAATTTTATTGTGGTCGAAAAACCGTCCAAATTAACATAAACAATCATAACTTTATTATTATCTAATGATTCATCCACATGGTATAAAATTTAATTCATTATAAGATCATTTCAAATTTTGGAATATTATTAATTACCATGAATATATGTTTTTTATGTTCAACCATGTTCTACAAGAACTTGAACTCATGAATACATGTGAACCGCTCAAGAAAACCATAAAAACAATCATTCTTGAACAATATTTTTGAAATCTATAATTCATACAAAGGAACATAAAATAACTTCATGAAACGATAATTAACCATATTCATGTCCAAAAGGTCTTTTAATTGTTAATTAATTGATCTAATTTGGTTATACAAGACATTACAGAGGAGGAAGCCTTCGGATACAAGGTATGGTGAAATTCTCGAACCCAACTTTCATCCTTCAGGTTCTCCCTTTTTCACTCCTTTTTATATGTCTACTCGTTAAAAAAAATTTCATCATTGTATTTCATTTTAGGGGATATAAATGTTTGTCACTGGTATTTATGTCAAACCAAATGATTTCCAAAAGAACACTTCTTTTAATAACACACCTTTTACTTATCATTCAAGATTGAATGTTATTGTAACATGTATGTTATTCCCTCTTTATTTGGGGAACCCAATGTTTATGAATGTGTTCCTATGAGATGAAACCAATTCGTTTTTAGGGGTTATTTTTGTTCATTTTTTGTTATCTGTTCTTTGTGGCATGCATTAAAATGATAATGTTATGATGTGACAGGTGCGCTCAGACTTATATAGCACAATATGAATGATCCAATGTGACGGGTGCACCTATAATTATACAGCACTCCAACACATTGGTTAAAGTGATGAGTCTCATGAGTAAATGTGGAATGATGTTTGAACAAGATGATAGCTTTTTTCAGAAGTATGTGTGGTAGTTAACCATTACGACATGATGTTTCATTTTTATGCACTTCCACATATCAAGTCTTTTATTAATGATTCTCTCATGTTCATGATCATTGTCCTATGTTATGGTCATGCTTACCGATTATTATATTTTTCTTATATATCCTATTAGTAGGATTTTAGTTTCCCCCTTTTTATGTATATCCTCAGGTGACTACATGTATAAGGATAGGTCAAGTTCCAATAAGAAGTTAGAGAAGAAGAAATAAAAAAAGTTTATGCTTGATGTTGTAATTGGTTTGTATGTCCTAGTTATCCCAAGACACTAAACTATTGGATCCCTTATGTGTAATAATATTATATTTTTTATCATGAAAATGATATAATAGTAATATAAGAAATGTTTGGGTCACTATAGTTCTGGAGAATAGTGAAATTTCATATCCATTTATTGAAGTGTTGGGAATACACTTAAGGATCCAAAAGAATTTTTGAACCTTAACTGAGAAATATATAACAAAATCTATTAATAATGAGATTTTATGAATATTTTCTTGAAATATATGTTCATATATTTTACAATAAATATAAATATGAGGTTGATACATATTTTAATTAATATAGTGATGTATATTACTTTTTATAGATCATGAATACAGATACTCGATATGAGTTGTTAGAAGAATAGATGATTCTTTCTCAAGATCCTCTATAACAGGCTATAAATTTTGATGCGTACAATGTAAATAATAATAAATTTCATACATTCGATCTGGAAGAGGGATTGAAAATAGTGAATAATGGTATATTTACATTTTCTGAAGTGGGATACTATGGAATGTTGACAGATATTATCCAATTAAACAACCATATGAATAGTTTTGATGTTTTTTTCAAATTCAATGGGGTCTATTTATCATCGGTGTTAAAGAGGTTCCTTGAAATTTACTAATGTGTACTACTCTTGCTTGATTGTTTTTGGTGACTATGAATTACATGACCCGTATATCTTTTCATTACAAGAGAAATGGTATATTATGTGGAAGTAATCATTGATTAAGGGTGGAGTATAGTTTCCCATGTAAAACAAAGATACTTACATGATATGGGTGAAGAAGTAGAAAATTTTACCTCTATACCTAAATCTCATCAATAGCAAGAAGTGAACTTATTTTTCCATCATGATGTTGAAAGTAATAGTCTTAAAAGAGTGGGTGAAGTTGATTTAGTAATGATAGAGTTGTAAATTTACATGATTGTTGGAGAAAAAGATTATAAGTATAGTCATCCACTCATTTGTCACCCACTTTTATCATTTTTTCAATCATTGATTTTCACAATTATGTATATTCTGATTGTCAAAAATTGTGCATGTGTTATCATTTATAATTTCGTTCTACCAGAATATTTTTAAATACATGTTTTGAAGAAACTTTTATTTGATTAAATGGTAGGAATGATATGGAGGAAGCATTATGTTGATAGATGTCGACCCTTAGAAGCGAGGAACATGACACTCCTAGTTCTTATTGAGGATATTGGAGGGCGGCCATTATAGGTATAAAATATAATATGAATAATATTATTATAGTTTATTTACTACTAACTGATTTTTCGAAAATGATGGAAACTATGCTACTATATTAACAAATAAGAAAATCTCAGATGTTAATAATCTGAACGGACTGAAGATAGTTGTCCCATTTAACTAGTATGGGGTCCCTAAATATTATGCCATAAGATTATTTATCTTGATTCTAAGAAAGTTAGCAGTGGAATTGGTTACCCTTTTGATTACATATGATTATTGGAGATATATTACTTAATATTTAAAAAATGAGTTTATCTATTCAAAGATAAAGGAAATTTTAATATAATATGGTGTGATTGAATTTCATTCTGTTATGAAATTATAATAATTTTAAAATGAATATTCTATACCTATGTTTTTCAAAATTCTTATTTCGGATGTTACAGAACAAAAGTGTACATTGAAAGTGTTAGTTGATTTATATTAGAAGATGACATGATTTGTCACATGTTATATTTTGTTGATGACTGGTTGTGAGAAGGTAAATCACACAACATCAAAATCATTTTTTTTATAATCTTTTGTTGGTTTTTCATTTTAATATAAATATTAAACACTATTTAATTTTCAATATAATTTCTTAATGGTGCTGGCAGTATGAAGTAGAGATGGAGATGAAGATGGAGGTAAATAAGGAGTGTGAGATGAGCAGAATACATCTGGAAGTGATTAGTGGTCTTTTTGATGTTTTAGAATAATATGGAATGAGAGGCTTAATGTATTTTTTGTGACATATACCTAAAAAAAATTATTGTGTTATGTGAACTAATATATTTGTTTTTTGATGCCATTTTTTAATATGTGTGATTTTTTTCTTCTTATAGGGATTTTTTGTGATACTTATAGGAAATATAATTGGCTTGCAATTGTTTATTTTTCAGGTTAGTTCTCAGGATATAGAATCGATAGATGGATTTTTTTTAAATCAATTTTTAACAAAATATTATCCCGCTACTGCATATGAAATATTTTTATTCATGATGGTAGTAAGTACTTCTATATGAGGTAAATTGTCTTTTTTGCAGTTCTTCATACTACCACTAAATATGATGCACTGTTATTTAGCGTTGGTTGTAATTAATTATATAGTGTTTTCATGGGGGAATTATTATTTTTAATTTAGCGGTGGTTATAACCACCACTAAATAATTATTTTTTCTTCAACAAAACCGCTTCAAATATGGAAATAATTTTTCGTTAAATCCAATTTCTACATTGCTTACCATAAATCGCCACAAAACAGAATAAACTGCCATGTATTAGATGCCAACACACTATTTATAAGCAGTTTATTTAAATCATTATATAACCATGTAGTGATAGTTTATTCCACTGCCAAATAAAAAAATTGCCGCTAATTTTCCCTTTTCTTGAAGTGTGGTGAATTTGACATATGTATCATAGAAATAAAAGTTAGTTGAGAAACCCTATAATCTAACATAAATTTCTTTTTACATGTTAAAAAACATATATAATAAATATATCTTTATTATTCATTTATTAAAGAACCATAAAACTGTATATCAAACCATATATTATTAACTTATAAGATTTTATTATTTTTTTAAATAATTCTTTATTAAATTCACAATTTCATGTGATAATATATTTTTTTCATATATATTTTGGTATGGTACTTTTTTTAAATAAATTAAAATAACTTTTGATTAATATATAAATTTATAATAATTAAATAATTATCTTATATATTCATTATGTAATGACCTGTCCCCCAGGTCTCATGCCGTGACATACCCCAAGCCTGCCTTCCCGAAGGGAAGGGGTTGGTGACTAGCGCAGAAGGGGTCAAGTGTTGGGTACACGTAGTATAAAAAACTAGTGGGCCAGAATACGAATAGAACCAAAAGAACTGAAAACAACAAAGTACAAAGAGACTTGGGTAGCCATCTGTGGAAAACCCCACCTGATGGTAATAGTAGTGTAGATAATGGAATCAGAAGTATTATGTCATGTCTTCCTGATCCTACCAGTCTTGCTTGCTCCTAAGATACCATGTCCTCTTTTAAAATGTCTGTCTTATGTACATGAAACAATAAGTGTGGGAGAAGCCCATGCAGGGGTGAATAACGCAGTACTCAGTAGGGGACCCCAGTATACTAAGGGGAAATGCCACAAAGAAACCACAATGAAATGTCACAAAGTAAGGAAACCACTGACAAGGTACAATCTAAATAATTGGATGATGGTTTGTCGGCTATAGTGATGAAAATTTCATATTTTTGAGAGAATCATCCCTAATTAATTGCTACTCATCTACCAGACCACTAGGGATCCACATGGATGGTGTTCAACTGTCGGGCCACTAAGGATCCACCTGGCTGCTGCTCGTCTTCCGAGCCACTAAGGATCCACACGGCAACTCCTCATCTGTCGGTCCACTAAGGATCCACATGGATGTTACTCATGTCCTGGGCCAATAAGGATCCACACGACTCCTGCTCTTCTCTAAGGCTATTAAGGATCATCACAACTACTACACATATTCTGGGTCACCAATGATCCTCATGGATGTGAGTCGTCTTCTGGGCCACTAAGGATCCACAAGGATACTTATCAATCCATCAGTCATAACTGTACCTCTACAAAGTCCCACATAGAATAACCTAATGTATTTTCTCATCGTAAGGGTTACAACACAACAAATAGCGCATCAAATGGACACCTAGTCTGTAAGATATGGGCATTTAATAAAAAGGGTCCAATTGGATTTGAGTCTGATCCTACCTAGCCATATTACAACCCCATAAAAAACACACATAGAGTATATCAGAAGATATAACTCATCACAATGTCCTCATGATTCAGATGAAACATCAATCAGACACTCAGTATGCGTGTTATTGACCTTTTTGTAATCAAGGGTCGGTTGTGTCTGGGCCCGGTCTGACCCGGTCGGACCGACCCAACCAACCCATCCCAGAGGTCCCACATAACCCAATTTAATTCGACTAGCCTGACCTAACCTGGTATGGATCAGGGTAGGTATGGTCTGGCCAAGCTAAAAGGCATGTCCCATGGGTCCTCGTTGTGCCCTGTACAGCTTGGCCGATGGTCCAGCCTGCCGGGTCGCACGGTGACCTAGTCTCATCCACCCCAGACTAAAGGCAGGGGGCCTGGTCTACTGCCATGGGTATGGCCCACTGGGCATGTGCCTATCCCACTAGCGTGGGAATGGATCATCCCGCTAGCTAGGGGCACAACCTGCCTGCTAGAGTCCAGTCCGGAAGGGGCAAAACGTTGGTGTGTACTTGGGATTCTGTGGTTGAGTCATCTCCTTGTCCAAACATGCCCCGTAAAGAGTAGGCTTCTCTTCCCACATGGCACCCTCCTAGAGCTGAGTCCAATGCCTGACATGGCTGATGGGTTGCGGCCTCCCCTTCACGTGGAAACGTTCAGTGCCTCTCCTATATACCACCACGGCTCCCTACAACCTAGATGTGCCGATAGGCATGCCTACTCCCTCCACCTATGGTTGTCGTCACATGCCACTGCCGACCGTCGTCGCTTCCTTATGTTTTCCACCAAAGTCTCTTGAGTTGTCTCTTTCTCAATACTTCTGCGCCTACAGGCCTCTTGTTTCACAATCATCCCTACATTGTCCCCAAATTCATCGTTCTAATGATTTGAGGATACATCCATGAAATAGTCATGTGTAGAGGGACCAGACCATGTACATGTTGGGATGTGACCTCCGTGTTAGTCGTTTACAATTTAATAAGGTCTAATGATTATCATTCTATCTATCAATAAAAATTAACCCCAAATAGAAAACCAAATAACACAACCCTCCCACAAGAATACACGATCTGCATATTAACCTATTTTTTAGTTAATCTGCATTCTTCTTATATAATATAAATAGGTATGAACATTAAAATAATACATACCCTTACCTTATTGACATTCATTTCCACAAAGTTTCGTCCTTAAGGGTCCAAAAGGTCGATGAAATTCATCATTATTTTATGTACATTAAGATATATGACTTTCCACCGACGTTCATTGATCTTCTTTGGGGAGGAAAATCAATTAAAGGATCCTCATAAAATTCACATATTTTAATCCTCATTCCACTATCTCTCCAAACTATTAAAATGAAAACATGTCATAGTGTTTCTGTTACACTGTGATGTCATATCGTTATGCTATTTCATTTCTGAAACAAAGTAACTATTATGCATCATTAAGGTTTCGTTAGATTTCAATATAAAGATCCATTATTTTTTTCTCAACGCTGACTCTACGCTACATTGTAGTGTCATCGCTTCATCATTCGTTGGTGAGAAAAGAGATAAAATAGCTTTTTATTTTATTTTAGTATTTTTCTAGAAAAGTTCAAAAAATAACATTTCTATTCAGCCCATATTGGCTGATGTAATGTCATTTCTATGAGAATACCATCATTTAATGTTCAATGATTCCCTCATATTTTTTATCAGAGCATCGGTTCAAAAGTTAAAAATCCAGCTCTCATGTTTTCTAAACATACCTTAAAATGTTTAAAATTTGGTCCTGGGCTCACTGGGCCTCAGAATCATGTTCCTTCAGAGACTGTGGTCTCGAAATAATTCCATATAATTTATAAAAATTCATGGATATTCAAGGTCATTACATTCTACCCACCATAGGGATTTACGTCCCAAGAAGAGAAAACATTGGCCAATCAAACAAGTGGGGGTACTGAACACGAATCAAAGCCTCCCACTGCTATGTACTCTCCTGGAGATTCCTGTGCTTACACCGAATGTGCACTAGAAAAATCTTCTACCCATTCAGGACCCTCTCCGGTTGATCGTATATCTCCACCAGGAACACTGCCAATGTCACCCCATCATCAATGTCCCGCTCAGTCCAGTCGATGACATGAGATCGATCATGCATGTCTCTCCTCAGCTACGACATATGGAAAACATCATGCACCCATTGAATCTATAGGGAAGAGCTGGGTAGTATTCGACCTCACAAAATCTATCCAGGATCTAAATAGTTTTGATTAACCTTAAAGATTCTTTCCACCCCCGAAAATTCTCTACAATCCTCATCGGGTTGTGACCCAATGGAACACATGGTCTCCCTCCTCAAACTCCAGGGGTCTCTATCTCCTGTAAGAAATAGACTTATGCTTTCTATTTATAGTCCTCATCCACTCCATGATGACCTACACCTTCTTAGTGGTGGCCCAAACTAAATCCAGACTAATGAGTGCTAACTCCCTTGGGTATGTCTATCATATAGTTGATCTACAAGGATTATCGTACAAGGCCTTGAATGGTACCTTGTCAATGTTAGAGTGATATCTAATGTTGTATGAAAACTCCACCAGTGGAATGTAGTCCTTGCAACTACGACCAAAATCTAGGACGCAAGAACGAATCTTGTACTCCATGGTATGTATCATCCTCTATATCTGTGCATCTGTCTAGGGATGAAATGTTGTGCTCAAGCATTGCTGATTCCAAAAATCCTCCTATAATACCATCCATAGAAGGGATTTAAATTATGTATAATGGTCTTAGAAAAAATTATGAGGAATCTAATGAAGTCTCACTAGCCCTTGTATGTAAAGGCGTCTCAATCCCTCTACTTGTCCCTGCCCCCAGTTGGGTCAAAGTGAGCCGACATTGTAAGTCAGTCAACATTCACCCATATAGAATCATGACCCCTTAATGTAAATGGTATCCTCAACATGAATTCCATCTATATTCCAAACCATTTCCACTGTGGTACCTCAAGTTGTTGACCCAAGACAGTTGGAACCAGATGCTCGGCCTTCACTTGCTGACATGTGAGGCATCGTGAGACGAACTCAGGCACTTAATTCTTCATCATGGCCACCAGTACTGATCATAGATGCCTTGGAACATCTTTTCCACTATAGGATATATCTCCAATGGGGATTTATAGAACTCCCTCAACACCTCCTCAGAAAATTACATTGGTACTAGGGTGTTCCCACTGAAAAATATAACATGCTCCCCACCTATTGAAAATAAATCATGAGAATGTCTTTAGGATAACTGAGCAAGTCGGTCCTCGTAGTCAACATCCACCAACTGTGCCTCCCAGTATCACTGTAAGAGTAGGGGAGTAACATTCAAATACTAAAGGTATGTTTCTACATCATTATCCATAAAATATATTTGCATCACGGCTAGCTACTCTGTCGCCTCACTCCATAGCTACAAACCCGTCCTCATACTCAGTGCATCCTCTTCCAAGTTTCCCATCCCTGGGGTACAATCAATCTGAAAGACATAGTCCTAGAGGAACTACAGACATCGCTATTGTCTAAGGTTTTTGTACTTCTAGGAGAAGATATACTTAAGATTCTTATTTTTAAAATAAATTCTAAACTGTTCAATCATCAAGTAGTTTCGCCACTTCATCAAGGTAAACACCATTGTTGCTAACACTAGTTCATGGGTCGCATAGTTCTGATCATGATACCTCAACATCCCTGAGTCATAAGGGATCACCACTCACTCCCG
Organism: Viscum album; assembly: GCA_963277665.1. NCBI lineage: Eukaryota > Viridiplantae > Streptophyta > Magnoliopsida > Santalales > Viscaceae > Viscum > Viscum album. Next base: position 1,872,161,027 of record OY728123.1, on the reverse strand, counting down.
CATTAGGAAACAACCTATAGTGGCCCCTGATATTTCGTAGAATAGTACATACTCAACTTTCTCCTATTGTAGTCTCAAGATGATGGCACTAGTCAGTCTCCACCTCAGCTCCTAGAATCTATAATATAATTTCTCTATACATACGAGGGGTATTAACTTCCATTTTAATACTTATAATTGTATTACCACTATGGAGAAGTCATGTACGAACCTTTGATATAAACCACCCGGCCCCAAGAATCTCCCCCCTTAGTCATGCTCATCAGTTGCTCCCAAGAGATCACTGCCTCCATCTTCATTGGATCCACTGAAAATTCATCCTCTAAGATGACATGTCCCGTAAAGTTGACCTCCCCAATCCATAACATGCAATTCAATATATTACCATTAAGCTAGTGCTCTCTGAGTGTATCCAAGACTATCCGTAGTTGTATATCATGATGCACCTATAACACTGAGTACACAAAAATGATTTCAACAAAGACCATAAAAAACCAGTGAAGATAAGGCTATAAAATATTGTTCATATGTCCCATGACCACTACTGGGGAATTGATCATTCCTAAGGGCATCAAAAAAAAAATCATAGTGGTTGTACCTAGTCTTAAAAGGATGTCTTAAGTATGTCCTCATCCCATACACGAAGCAGGTGATATACTGATCTGAGGTCGATCTATGGGAACCACCTTGCTCCTGTTAGTAGATCAACGAGGTCATCAATCCTTAGAAGTGGATACTTGTTCGTTATGGTCACTTGGTTCAGGATCCAGAAGTCAATGCATATCCTCATTCCTCTAGTTGAACCCTCAATTCACAAATCATCATAAAATACATCAGATATGCTGGTGTGGATATCAGTGCTGTTTCAGGGTACAGACCATGTAGATGTTTAACTCTCAATAGAGAGATAAATATAGAATAACATCAAGGGATAAATCCTTATACTCTACCCTCAATAAGTAATTTTAGAACTCGTTACATTCATTGTATTATGGGTTGAAATATCCAACTGAGTAGGAATTGGCTACACCCTCCTGTTCCTAAGTCCATCATGAGTTGCAAGGATTTCCCCTTTGCTGATAAAGGGAAATATGGTTCCATCTCCATGGATGAACTAAATTATTTAACTAATACAATCAATCCTGACATGAATGGTACTAGTCCATACCATGAATGATATCGTAAGGCCTCGATGCTACTACCAAGGGATCCCAACTGATACTCTCACCTCCAAGAGTCAGTTCACACCATCTATACCAGTGTGTGGTCATTTGTTCTTCTCTTATAGAAGTATCTAAATGTGAGGGTCAAGTCAACGGTCTTAACTGGAACCTGTAGGTATCAAACAAGAATAAGTGGTAGGAAAGGGAAATAATTGGTACAATTGTCTATAAATACTATAGATAATGCAAGAAAGCACACATTATACAATAATTTATTCATGTATTCCTTGGGTTATATTCCACGATAGTCAGAAAATGTCTCCTCTCCTACCCTGCAACATGAATGGTAGGACAATATCACACAAGATGTCCCTTTTCACGACAATCATAACAAAGACTTAACTTCTAGAAACTATCACATTCCCTCCTATAAACCCTCTTGTTCTACATCTTACTATTCACACCTATAATCTATTGGAACTACATACCATGAATCTTAGGTGATCATTTCCTAAGATTCCCGTGAAAAACATTTGAACCTTATGCCTCATCATTAAGTGACAATGGTGTCATCTAAGGCTCAGTCTAGAAATCTTCATACACCAGAACCAATGATGGTGGGCCATCTAGCTAATCAACGGGTAGTGGTAACATCGGTATACCAACCGGTGGGTCCATATCTTGCACTGGTCCCTGAAATGAAACCTCGTCGCTAGGCAGACTATCATCAAGACCATCTATCAGGAACAATATTGGATGTCTATGCGGAGGCATCCTAAAATAGTTCAATATAGACCAAATTTAAAAGATAATAGATGGTGAGATAACTATTATACAAAATAACATAATGAGACACTTTTGCAACCAATATTTTCATGAATTGAGATGAAAAGCATAATTCGAGTTCTCTGTGTGTGGATACATCACCCACTGCACCAACATTGGTCTTCTTGAATCTATGTGTCGGACTGACAACATTTAACACAATTTCTCAAAAAAAACATAACAGTCACACAGTCTTTGAGGTAGAACTGACCACCATTAATACCACTTGGTCACGACCCATCCCTTGGGGCATGTGCCATGACATACCCAAAGACCACCTTTCTAAGGCCAAGGGTTGGAGACTAGTGTTGAAGGTGTCACCCTGCAAGTGGGAGGAATTTTCCTGAGTAAATATATGCATACACACACACAACCATGTCCCACATAATAAAAAGGTAAAAAAAATTTACAAAAACAAGTGATGAGTACAAGTATAACTGAATACAAGTGAGCTAAAATTAAAACCCAACAAAAAGAGTTGAAAATAGAAAATTAAAAAAGTAATCAGTTAACCATCTACTGAAAACCCTACCTAATTGTAATAGTATTGTAGCTACTAGAAGCCAATGTATTACGTCTTTTCCACCTGATCCTATTGGGCCTTTCCTACTCCAAGGCCATAAAGTCCCCTGTCGAAACGTCTATCATATTCGCAAGACAAAATCCATGTGGGTGAAGCCCATGTAATGGTGAGTAACAAATTACTCAGTTGGGGAACCCACTCCACTAATGAGAAATACCAAAAATAAACCAAATATCAATGCCACAATGAAAAGATATCTCACACTAGGTACATTCCAAAGCATACGAAAAACGTTCATCAGCTATAGTGATTAATGTTTCTTATTGTTGAGTGAATTATCCCTGATGAATCATTGGTTGTCGGCCGGGCCACTAAGGATCCAGATGGATCTTGTTCATCTGCTGGGACACTAACGATCCAAACAACTGTTGTTCATCTGTCGCTATGTATCCAAACGGCTGCTGCTCATCTGCTGGTACACTATAGATCCACATGGTTGCTGCTCCTTTGTCGGGCCACTAAATACCCACATGACTACTACTTGTCCCTCATTCATACCTCAGTTTACACGAAGTCCAACATAGAAGAACCCAAAGTATTGTCTTGTCGTAAGGGTTCCAACAAAATAAATGATGTGTAAAATAGACTCCCAATCTTTAAGGTATGGAATTTTTAGTAAAAAGGGCTTTGCTTGATTTGAGTCTAATCTAACCAGGTTATATTCCAACATGACCTGGTTTGGGTCGGGGTAGGTCCTGTATGGCCTCGCCAGTGGACTTGGCCCAATGGGCCTCACTATGCCTGGCCCAGTTTGGCCAGGGGTCCAGCCAGCTGAGTTGCCCAGCAACCCTATCTTGTCCGGCCTAGCCCAAATGGTTCCAGACTTTTCTATCGGGGGGTAAAATCCATCGGCATAGGTCCATCCTGGCCCATAAAATGGGGGAATGACCTTTTATAAGGAACTTATTTTTCCATGGTCTGACTCCTGCTGTGTGCCGAGGAAGTGGAATCCATCATCGTTTCCCCACAATATCCAAACATGGCCCGCAAGGATTGGGATACTATTATCATGTGGGGATTTCCTTGGCTGAAGGGACATGACCTCCCCTTTACCATAGCTAACCAACTGCATCTCGGCAGGTGGTCCGGGCAGCCCTGACGCAAGTCGTCGCCTCCCACCGCAAGCAGCCACTGTTGCAGGTCCCTGCCAGCCACCACTGTGGGCCCCCACGGTCTGCTGTCATGGGCCACTGATGGGCCACCCCTACAGGCTACTTGCAGCCACGGTTCGCCACCATAAGTTCCTTCTACAGGCCAACAGAGTTTCTCTGGTTGTCCGTTTCGCAATCCTCTTATGCCTACGGGCCTCTCCGATCTCCATCATCCCTACCTTGGTCCCATATTCATCTTTTCACAAATTTGAGGACACAACCAAAATGAATTCTTGGGATGAGGGACCCGTTCCATATTCATGTTGGCTCGTGCCCTCTGCGTTAGAGTTTTAAAACATGGGAAGGTCCAGGCCTCACCATTCATTCAATCAATAAAAATTAACCCTTAATAGAAAACCCAATAATGGAACCATTCTGCAAGAATGCATGATTCACAGAATTACATTTTCATGGGTAAATCCATGTTCTCTATTTATAATAAGAATAAGGAAGAACATCAAATTAAAACAAACCCATACAATGTTGACATTCGTTGCAACATCATTTCTTCCTTGAGGGTCCATGAGGTTGATGGAATTGGTCGTTCATTGATTTTTGTTAAAGTCTATTACATCCCACCGGTATTATTCATCCTTCATTAGAGAAGAAAATCCATTGGAGGTTCGTTAGTGAATCCTCACAGTTTATTCCTCATTCCACCAATGCGAGAAACTGTTATAATGAAAACATGTTACTATATTTCTATTATGTTGTGATGTCAAGTCGTTATGTTGTTTTATTCATAAAATAGTGTCGTTGTTACGTGTCACTAAAGTGTTATTACACTGTGTGTTAACTAGACATTAATGAAATCCATTAATGCATCTCGTTGCTGCCTCATCGTTGCACTGTAATGTTGTAGTGTCAACGCTCGTCGTTGATAAAAGAAATAAAATTACTTTATTAGTTATTTTATTATTGTTCTCCAAATTTCTAAAAATTAAAATTTATGTTCATTGCTTATCGGCCGAAGTTATGTAATTTATTGGTGAATATCAGAATTTGGAGTACAACGGTTCCATTAATTTTTTATCTAAGTACTGGTTCAAAATTTTGAAAAAACCACTCTCACATTTACTTAACATACCTTATAAAAAGTTCAAAATTTTTTCCCGGGCTCACCAATCCTCGGAATCACATGTCGTTAGAGAATTTGGTCTCAAAATAATTCCATATAATTAAAAAAAATACATGGAAATTTTGGGACATTACACATTATATTATCAATTAGGATCATCCATGATAGTTTGTGATATAAAAATTAATTAGACTATTCATGGTAATTTTTGGTAATGTGTACACATTAAAATTGATTCCACATTTCGATGGATGTAATTATTGAGAGAAAAATTATAATTCACAATTATAAAATAATAATAATATCATAAATAACATATATATTTATTAAATACAACAATAGAACTATAAAATGTTAGTGGTGAGGAAAAATAGATTACACCATTACTTAGAGTCAATAAGTCATACTTAAGCACGAGCTATGTTTTCTATTTCCATAGAATGGAAAGAAGGGGGATAATGGATATTCTATCTTAATAACAATATATTATATTGAATATAAATAATTAATAATTTTATAATGTATACCATATATTTAGAGGATGTTGAAGAAGAAGTAAAATTCAAAATTCCCAGTTTGGAGTTGTACCACTTCATGGAAAAATCTCCATTGTATTAAAAAATAAGGATTTAAAGGATGGTATTTTGGAAAGACTAGAAGAACTAATATGTGATTAAAGAAGATATAATCATATTTTTTTAATTATTTTATGGGTTTTAAGGTTCAAAAAGGAGCGTGGAAGATAATATAATAGGTTCTCTTTTATAATTCAGGGGATGAGTACTATTGGAATTGCATAAAGTATTAAATAATTATAAATTATTTTTTAAAATCATGTGATCCAAATTAATATTTTCAATTTTGGGATTATATATATCAAAATAATGTAAAAAATTATATATGAATATATTATGATTTAATGAATTTATTTTAGTTTACCCCCTTTAAAACATTTTACAATTAAAGGAAAATGAATATTTTATTATAATTATGGGTCGAGATACTATAAAAGGGAAAGTGACCCATAAATAGAACATGAAAAATTTCATAATCCTTATCACATTAATTTGGCATATTATTGGTTTTTTTAATTCTATGTCATTTAATAAAAAAACTTATCATACAATATGATTAATGGACTTTTAGGAAATAAATAAAATATATTCATATAATTTTTTTCCAACCTTCTTAAAAAATATTCATAATAATATGGATTCAAATTTATGGGATACATTGTGTTAATAAAATAATAAAATAATTTTTTTAATTTATTAGAAATATTTTAAACCATATATTATGGTTAACCATTTTGTTAACTAATTTTATCCTTAACCATGTTGATGTCTTTTTCAATATCAATAGTTTATATTTTTACATATATGTTATAAATTTTATCATAAATGGAAAATGAATGATATTTTAGACCATGTATCATTTTTATTTTCGTAATTATTTATTTTTATGATTTTTAAATATTTTAATAAAATATATTTTACATAAACTTTTATTAATGGACCTTTAAGAAAAATTTAATAAATTTGTCTTTGAAAACTAAATGAAAAAAATTAAATTAGAATTCAAATTTTTATTCATCCATAATATGTTATATTTTTCAAAAAAATTATTAGAACATAATAAATCTTCATTAAGGTATTTCTCTTAATATTTTTAAAATCAATTTTTATGTATTGAAAAAATAATAGGCTAATGTCTCATAATAATTTATGGTGATTATTAAATCACAAACTATTTATGTTAATTTACCATGATAATAAACAAATCAATTTATCAAATAAATATTTATAACTGAAATTATCCTTATTTTATTATTATGTTGTTTTTTTGAGATATTTAATTCAAGAGTGGACATTTTGTATCTATACATTTCATAAAATTAAATATAGGCCATAATCATAGAATAATGGACCTAAGTGGTCATATGTTTTTGGTTATCTAAAAATAACTAATCTAATTGGATATATCCAAATTTTAGGGGAACTTCCAATTTTTAGGGACATGTTAAATCATTTTCCTAATGATTTAAAAAAGTTTTACCAGATTTATCCTTAACAATGTGACAAATATTTAACATGATCACTATTCATAATGACAATAATAATAGTAAAATATTTAAAAAAATTATTCTCAGGATTAAAAATATAGAATCTATTTTTCATTTTTAAATTCTCTGTTGTAGTAAGATTAAATTTAGAATTAAATTTAATATATGACAAAATTAATTTCTCAAAAAAGAATTTTTTTTATGTATAAAATCTATTTATATTCTAATCTAAAATAAAATTAATTCTAATGAACCTAATTGGATTATTAATAACATAGATTAACTAATGGTAATCTTAATTCCATTTAAAAAAATTGATCCTTTTTTATTCTTTAAATGAAAATAAAATTATTAATAAAAATTTTAATCTTTTAAAATTCATTGAAGAAATAAATTTTTTCCAAAAATTATCAAAATTCACACTATGATAATTTTTAAATGTTGTTTTGAGAAATGGAAGTTAGTTTTTTAAAATAAATTTTACAAATTGGTATAAATTAGTCATAATTTCTATGCATAAATTTCACTAGAAAACATTTTTGAAGAATATAATATTTTTAATAATTAAATAACTTAATGGAAAATTGGGTTCTCATTTCATATGACATAATCAGTACACTTGTATTGAGTAGGTTTACAATATAGTTATCTCATTGTGTGGTTATTCATAATTAAACAATAAAATTCACAGAAAATGTTATAATGATATAATATATTTTCAATAATTTATAATTAGAGTTGTTTTTATCACAAGAAATCGAAGAATTTATATTTCTTTTAAAAGAAATAGATTAAAAAATCTCAATATGTAACTTTCTACCGCATAAAGTAAGATTCACCAAAATACTATTATCTCTATCATAACATTTTCAATATTTTATTATAAATTATTTGAAAACCTGCACCATATAGAGGGATAATGAAATATTATCTTTAAAATAAAAAATATGAAAATTAAAAGTCTATATATAATAACACATATTAAGGATTCAAAATAGGAGAACATTAGTGAGAAGTGAAAATTTTGGAAGTATACGAAAATTAATTGTATAAATTATGATAGATATTAGAATATTATATTGATCTTGAGAATGTTAATGAACAAAAACCATTAAATTAATGAGGTGTCAAAAGACAATAAATTTATAAAAAATTAAATAAAAAGTATAAATTTTTGTTTGAATATTATTATCCAAAAGTGGAGTCTTTCATTTACCCTCGAGATAGAGACCACAATAAAAATTTACTTAATTTACTTACATGTAATAATAATTTTTTTTCATTTTATGTGATTCCTTTACAATGTATATATTACTACATGAAATTATTATTTTGGATGAATTTACAATATATGAGGTGTTATAATAAAGTTTTAATTGATAATAAGATCCATAATAGTATAACAATATATTTTATGATATTCTTTCTAAAAACTAACACCAGTATCATAATTTATGATAATACCCAAAATTAATAAACCTTATTATGAATATATAATACATTACTCTCAAATATTAAAAAATAAAACTGAAGGTTTTACATAGATCACTAAATAAATAAATAACCCTATATACCACAAAACATGAACTACCTCAAAATTAAATAATGTTTTAAAATAAATGGCTATCACATACCATCTATCTTATATATTGAATAAAATAATATCTTTATTCATAAATAAAACTTTTCATTAAAAATAATGGTTTTATATATCTCAACATAATAAAAAAACTCATGAATTATCATTAATATCCAAAAAATTAAAAGAAATCAAATATATTTTATCCAATAATACGCTACCCCAAAAAAATTAATTTTTATCCAAATAAATTATTTAAGTAAAATAATGTAATAATAATTAGGATACCATATAGTTTTGTTGAATGGGTTACACTCTTATCTCTATTTGGTTGTGAGATCATGCCCACAGCCTACGTAGATGCGACACGGTTTTTCACAACCTACATGTTGTCATTTTAATTTAACCATATTAATAATATTACAATAATGTTCTGAAAATGCAATGAACATCTTAAAAAAATAGCATCAATTATTAATTAAATTTTGACCATTAAGGTTCTCTATATAACGTATTTTTTCCATAAAAAAATTATTCTTAATTGATTATTATACCTTAAAAATAATGTTCATATTAACCCTACATGTTTTCAATAAATTGAATCTATTTTCCATAAAAGATAAATTTATTATTACTTGAATAACATTAACATTTAAATAGACATTAAAAATAGTTATGTTCCCATAATTACCTCCAAAAATATCTATAGTCTTGTTAATCTCCCAAAACCAAAAAACATAGAATTATCTTCTACACGTTTCAAATTATGATCGTCCATGTACTTATTATCTCAAGACACCTTAGGGATGTCCCATATCACAATGGAATATCATAAGATCTCTTATGTTTTAATATATCATTCATCAAAATAGTTTATAATGAAAATATGAATTAACTATATAATATCTCATGGGAGTTTCAAACCTGATGTATTGTAACCAAATAGTCATTTAATACCCGAATGATGTCTAAGATATATTTGAGTAAGTATTTTTATTTATTACCCCTAGATGAATTATTTACAATATCACATCTCCATATTTTATCTCGACATGAATATATTACCTGGAAAACAATATATTCTCTACCTTAACAAAACATTATAATGATATTGTTTACATTAACTTATCCATAGTTTTTATCATAGGATTATTCTTTATAATAATTGTTTTTTTCTAAATCTTTTTCCCAAGGTTTCTACTGAACATATTTTTATTCCAATTGTAATGACACTAATAGTAGAAGCCTGAATACAAAGGTTACATTATTACATTGGCACTAGATATAAGTGATTGTATCCCATATGTATTAATTGTTAATTGGTATCAGTGAAATAGATAAAGTATTTATTTTCACAAAAAATTGAAAATATATGAAACAAAAATGTATTGTCTTAATGAACATCATTAGTCTCTCTAGAATATCCTTTTATGTCAATCATAATACAGTTCCTGAAATTCTAGGGAATTGAAAAAATAATGGTTAGTTAAAATTCTCAACAAGGATTATGTAAAATAAAATATATATTGAGTATAGATAGATTGATTAATATGGATATTAAAATAATTTAAAACACATTACATTTAATCAATAATTCGAGAACAAATAATAAAACTAAATGAATAAATTAGGAGAATATAATTCCATAAAAATAATCATATATAACTGGAAACAAATTCATAGATTCCATTACTATTATATTAATAACATTTACATTAATAATTTATTTCATAATATTGGAATTCATAACACAAGACATATTAACCTTACAATATAGGCCTTATTACAGGACATCTTAAACATATAATCAAGGACTTGTGCTAGGACATCATATAAAATTAGGTAAGGTCTTATCCATGTACCCATATAATTTTTTTCATGACACCAACCTATACATCAAGGTATTATGAATTTCTAGTCCCCGCCTATACAAAAAAAGTTGAATCTATTCATTATTTGAATAAACAATAAAAATTAATCAACCTTGTATAGATATCATAAATTATTCATATCTGAAGAACTAACATACATAATTCTAATGATTACCCTAGTAATGTTGATTATAAACAATAAAAATAATGAATAAGGAATGTATAATTAAAATAAAGCATTATTGTATGATGATTAAAATAAAGGGTTTTGGTTTTTTATGAATAAGAATACTATAATAGTTAATTGAAAATATTCTTGAAGAAAACCCCCTTTCACTTTGAAAATATATTTTTAAAAAAATATATAGAATATCAGGAACTAATTATTGATGAGATGTATAGAAATTTGATAATGAATCACCAATTCATTTATTATTCAAAAAGAAGGAAAATTTCATTCATATCTAGTACATTATAATAAATATTTCTTTCACATTTTCAGTAAAATGTTAAAAGTACTTATTTTGGAAAAAGACTATATAATTCCTTTAATACAACCTTATATAATGTAAGATAGGTAAAAAATTACATTAAATACTCATAGTGAAATATTTAAAACATTCATGGAATTAAATTTATGAAAACATCCACATGAATAAAAAAGATTCATAACTAAATAGAAAAAAGGTTGTTATTCCTTATAAATATTATTCTATTATATTGAGTACTTAAAAGAAAAAATAAAAGGAAAAAATTTAACTTTAATAAATAAATCTAAGCTAAGAAAATATATTAGGTTTAAGATGTAGATATTATATAATCCCCCAATAGAAACATAAGCATAAATTATCACAAATAATGATGAGATTGTGAAACAAACCCTTACCACTTTAGAAAATTTTGAATCATAAACCAAATGAAAGAAATGCTATGAAATGAGTCAACAAAAAAATATAAATTTAAATATATAAATGATATAAAATATAAATGTGTATGTATTTACATCATAAAAAAGGAACAAGTAGTGAATATGGAATAATTCTTAGAAAATAAAGAAAATTGATTTGAGAAACCATCAACATAGGTTTGACTTGCTTCATACGTGTTAAAAAATATTATATAGTAAATATATATTTTTTATAAATATATTATAAATCCACAATAATATTTATAATTAATTATATAATATATATATAACATTTTATCACCTGTTTATTAATAGTTAAATATTTAAATCAATTTTATAGTTGAATAATTTTTTGTATTTCACATATGATCCAATTCACTAGTTTTGGTACATGGAAAATGATCAGGGTCACACAGTTTACATAATTATAATAAATATATTATTAATATACATATAAATTATACAAAAATTCATTATATACATATTCATACACATCCATGAAAGGTATATATAGAAAAATTAATTACATTGTTTATAGAGATAGTGTGCCATATTTACAAATGAATGATATTTTCAAAATTTAACAGAAAAAAATAAAAAAAATAAAAATTCAACTTTATAGAATAATAATAAAATAATGAAGAACATAATTATTTATTAAATTCTCCATTATACCCATTCATGATGATGATCTGCAATATTTACAAGACCGATGTTTTTTATATTAATAGGATGGAAAGATGGATAAAAATTGTTTTTAAAATAAAATAAAAATAATTTTTATTTCATTTAATGAATTAATTATTTACTAATTTATACCATGGATTTAGAGGAAGAAAAAAATAAATTTTAAAATGCCCGGTTAAGAGTTAAACATCTTAAATGAGAAACCTTTAATGGATTACACCCTATACCTTGTATGGATAGCCTTTAGGAAATAAAATAAGCAACCAGATGTGGTTTGGGAATCCAATATATAATTATGGCGTGTATTAGATGATCTATAATTTTCAAAAGGTGTGATAAATATATGAAAATTTATTCCGTTATATAAATGATGGGACATGACCTCTTAGAATTTCTTATTGTATAAAATTTTTATAAACTATTTTATATAATGTAGTATTTAAAAATAGAAATATTTAAAATTATATATGATTATATGTATTTCTAATCTCATTTATTAATATTTATACAAAACTATACAATGCTTTATCACTTATCTTTTTTGTTCTATCCTGTCATTAATCATTAGGCAATTTCCATAAATCATTGTTTTATTCTTTTTATGGGTCATTAATTTTACCATAAAAAATTACCCATAAAGATACCATTTTTTGATATTTTAAACCGTATAAAATTCCCTTAGGTTAATATATTATATTTATTAATTTGACAAAAATTAATAATTTATTAGTTATTATAAAATATCATTAATGTTATCTTTTGAAATAAATGGAATATTATAATATAATATGTCTCTATGTATTGTAAAATTATTTCAAAATACATGTATTTAAAGAAAAATAGTACATATTATTAATAAATTAATCATATAAAATATTAATAGGTTTAGATGTCATTTTATACCTTATTTTTGGTTTAACCCCATGGTTAACCAATTTTAACTTTAACCATGGTAATAAATTTTTTAATATCAAATATTTTTAATTCTACTTAAATTTTGAAAAATAGATCATAAATTTCCAAGGGATGAAATTTTATAAAATTTTTAATCATAACTTTTCTCTTGTATTATTTTTTTCTTATTATTCCATAACATATAAATAAAATTTCACATAAAATACAATTAATTAATTTTTAATAACTATTCACATAATTTGACTTATAAAAAATGAAAACAATTAATGGAATTAAAATATAGACCATTTAGAAATTCATTATATTCTATAATTATCTACAATAATATTTAAATATAGTAAACCATCAATATTTTATTTATTTAAATTTTCATAATATAATTTATCTTATTTTTATTATTATTTTTCTAAACACTGTGTCATTGTTCGGTAAACATTAAATGAAATTATTTAACAAAAAAAACCAAAAAAAATTACCATGAAGAAAAATTATTTTATCTATCATATTAAAATATATATTTAGACATTTACCTGTTTAAACATATTTTCTAAATTTAATATATATTAAAATAAAGTTGGTGGCATTTTATATTTCATTTTTTCTTAATGTAATATAAAAGACTTAATCAATGAAAAATGGAACCAATTATCCAGATATTTTTGAAAAATGGGATTTAAATTACAAATATAAACTCATAAAATATGATAAAAGAATTTGTTTAGTAAATTTTAATGCTTTATCCCAATGTTTTTCTTAATTTTACAAATTTTACCCATACTGAGGGTACAAATATTTAGTAGGGTTATGATTCATAATTAAACTAAATAAAAATAACTATTAGAAAAATTTGATAATAATTATTCCAAATATTGAATCAATTTTTAATTATTCAATTCGAATTATTGGAATAATTTAATTTTAAATTAAACCCAAAAATGGGATAAAAATCAATTCTCGAGAAAAAACATTTTTTAGGTATAAATTTTATTTTTTCCAAAATAGAATATAAAATTAATTACAATGACCATAATTTAATTATTCATTATATAAATAAACTTATTTTACTTTAAATGAATTTAAAAACAAAATGAATCTTTGTAAATAATTTAAAGGAATTGAGAGTTTTAAATAAAAAATAAAATTTTCAATATTCATTAAAAATTATATCTTTTTATAAAATTATAAAAATTAACCCCATTATATTTTTGACATGATGATTCGAAAAATTATTATTTTCTAAAATAAAATTTCTTATACTGTTATAAATTAATTATAATTTCCGCACAAAAATAAAATAAAAAACCATTTTTATGCATAAAACTACATCGCAAAAATTTTAGTGATTATTTTATATAAATAAATAAACACATTTGAACTGAGTTGACTACTATATAGATATTTCAAAATGTGGTTACTTATTTTTATACCCATTAATTAAAAATCTAGGTTATAGTTGTATAATATATTACATTTAATTTATTATCATAGTTTCATATATTATAAGCTATTGAAGAAATTGAATTTAATTAAAAGTATATATATTATAAAATATAATGTTGTTACACCAAATAATTAGTATTGGAGTATAATAAGATACCATTATAGACTCCCACATAAGATAACTGAATGATACATATTCCATCATGGTAAATTCAATAATATTGCGGAGGTTGTGAAGGAATCAATATATTTTTAATAAAAATTTCATATATTTCATGTTGACTCATCATAAATTTTTAGCTGTAAATTTAGTATTAATACCAGGTGGCTTCTAGATTATATGTTGTTGTAAATTATTATAAAATATTTAATGATTAGAAGGGTAATGTCATGATTGGTAAATTAAAAAATTATAATACTTTCTTTTACATTCATTCGTGTGTCTATAATAGAATTATAAATTAATAGTGTCTTACATTGGAACAATATTCTTCAGTTAACTAGGTTATAGTAAGTAGATCTTGATTTAATTTGAATATTTCACGATATATTAATTTTATATTATACTACATTGTAGGATGATGATATGTTTCATCCAAATAATTTTATACTACATGGAATCTTTGTAGGATAGGGATTTACAAGGTATCTTAGACATGGATAACATTTTACTAATTTTTTAATTTATCAATGTCATTTTAACCAAATGTATACATTAATAATGATATATTTTTTATTAGTTACATGATATTGGAAATCTCTTCAACAGCAATAAAATACGAGTTTCTAGTCATTTATTGTACAACCCTAGGGATCTCAGTATTCTTGTAAGTGTTACTTATTTTAAAAATGTTTCATTGTTATAAATTACTATGTTTCATATAGTTTATTGTTAGATTTTTAATGTTTTATTTAAATGAAGATAGGGATTGTATTCTAAAGGATTCATGTGAGATCACTATCAAACATGATGATATTTATTATTACAATATAGCGTCTGATAACCATGGATATACACCAATATATGGTGTTGAAATCCCCTATGTTATTATTAAGAGATCCAAGGAGGAAAAAAGTGGCCCATATATACATACAATGTATGAGGTGAGATATATTATTAGTGGTATATGTGCTACAAAATCAAGACATTAATATCATATTTGATAATAAGAGGTGTTAATTGAACACTTCATGTTAATACCACACAATTAATGCAAGTTAATTATTTGTACCTAACCCCAACGAAATCAATGATTATCCATGCAGTATAAATTATTGATTATAAATGAATTATTTTTAAATAATAATATTATTTTATGAGTGATCTAGTATTAGATAGTGATCATAAATTATATGACTTATTTTTAGAGAATTTGTGATTATGATTAATAATTTATGTAAATTAGATGAGAGTCTAAAATTTATAAAATAGGTTAGAATATTAGTTTCACTATATTGTTCATCAATAAAATATTCTAGTTTTTGGAATAAATATCCTTAATTAGGATCATATTCCCAATAACCATTGGGATAAAATTCTATGGTACATTTGTGACATGTTTGATAGAACCATTTATGAAATTAACACTAGAGGAGGCTAATGTTTCAAAAGAATTGATATCATTTTATCAATGATCAAAAAAATATCACATGTCTATAAAATCTTAAATTGACTTTGATATTTTTAAAGATTCATCATAATGATATTAATGGGATTTCTTATATTTATAAGGGAGCTATTTGGGGAAAATAGTGTAGTTTTATGAATTAATATCCTTATTTGGGATCATAATCCCAATAACCATTGGGAGAAAAGTAAGTGGTACATTTGTGATATGTTTGATAGGACCATGTATGAAATAACACAAGAGTATGAAAATGTCTCAAAAGAACTGATATCATTTTATCAATGATCATAAAAAATATTACATGTCTAGAAAATCTGAAATCGACTTTGATATTTTTAAATATTCATCATAATGATATTATTTTGATTTATTATATTTATAGGTGAACAATATAACATAAGACTTTTTGTTTGTTTGGAATGATAAAAAATTATTTTTTTAGTTTATAAATATTAATAATAAGAAAACCCAACAAAATACAACAAAAATAAATAAAAATAGATAAAATATTCAAAAAAAAACTAGGAAAATATTATTTAATAATTTTTAAACTATATGAATGAATAAGAAAACCATTTTATATACCCTATGGTTAGAATGACTAAATGTTCATAATTTAGAGTATAACCACTTTTAATGTTAAGAATTTTTACCAAATTCTAACATTTCGGGAATAATATAATAATTTTTATGAAAATATATAAAAATTATTTTATATTAATTTTTATACTTTGGAATAAACCACATTTAAATATGATATATTTTTTATCAAAAATAACAAATGTGTGTCTTTTCGTTTATTCTTTAATGTTCAAAACAAGTATGGAACACTCAAAAAATCATAAAATGTCATTGGATTTATATGAAACTAAAAAAAATAATTAATTAATTTTTTTATTATAAAAATCAACCTTATATTAACATAAAATTTAATTTTTTCAAAATGACTGACTTTTTATTTTTCCTCTTAAAATTGTTTTAATGTTAAAAATTTAGTGAAAATGTTAAAAACAAGATAATGGATTATCATAACAGTTAATAAAAATTATTTTCAATTAATTTATGATATGTATCAATAAGAAAAATAGTAAATTGATATAGTACTTGTTTGGAATCACAAAAAAATGCATTTTTCACTTTAGAGATATTTTAAAAGTTAAAAACACGCATCACCGAATAAAAATTAAGAAAAAGAGATTTAATTTTTATGATCCAATAAAAATGAATTTCACATCAATCCAACTTTTGGTTTCTTAGAAATGAAAAAAGAATTATTTTTTATTCAAATACTTTATTAATCTTAAAAATTTGGTTTACAATTAAATATTATGAAAAATTATCCATTTGTCACCTATATTTTAATAAATTATTAAATCAATTTTAATATAGTAAGAATAATATTAATATCAATATAACATAAAGTTTTATTAAAATATGAAAAATCGTTTTTTTGTTTATATCTATTAATAAGTAAAAAATACATTACTCATGCTCAAAATTAATAAAATAAGATTACATCCATTGAAAAATTTATTGATTTTATTGCCATTTTTGGATCTTTAAGATTGAAAATAAAATCAATCCAAGGTGTGAGTTTGTTAGAATGGTAAAAATGATTCATTAAGTTTAAATCATCTTATAATGATTAAAAAAATATGGATCATAATTAAAACTATATAAAATGATCAATTTATAATGAATCCTTAAATAATATTTTAGATTAATTTTTCATCTAAGATAATAAACCATATATCAATTTAATATAAATTTTAGTTATAATGGTTTACATTATGATATATCAACATAAAACTATTATAAAGTTGAGAACTTATGATAGGCACTCAATGATTGGAAATTGGAAAAGGATTATTTTGAATCCCAATGAGAGAATATTATATCCAATTTGGACCGTCAAAAAAAACTCAATGTGAATTTGATGTTTCATTTTATAACCAAAATTGAATTTTTTCAATTTAAAACTTTTCTTAAGCTAAAAACCATTGTCACATGTAATGGACCAGACCTCCCATAATCCTTTTTTTTTAAAAATTAAGGTGTTTGAGGTGCTCTTGGAGGCAATGCTGAATAATTTCACTAGTTTTCAGAAAAATATAATTTCTAATGATAGGTAGTATCAGTAAGTGGAATACATAGGTAGCATCTATATGGGGATTCAGTAGTTGGAATAGGTAGCTTGCATCACTAGGTGGAATCCATAGGTGGAATAAGTATGTGGTATTGATATGTGTCATTGGTAGGTGGAATCGGTATGTGGCATCAGTAGGCAGTGATGGTAGGTGGCCTTAGTTTCCAGCATTGGAAGGTAGAGTTGGTAAGCAGCATCTGTAGGTTGCGTCGGTAAGTGCCATCGGTAGCTCACATTGATGACTTGCCATTGGTATCCCATGTCAATTACTCATTATCAGTAGCCTGCATTAGTTACTTGCCATCAGTATTTCTTGTCGGCTAATTTCCATTGGTGACTCAAGTGGGTTACTCACCCAATGGTGAGTCAATTCCAATATTTTTTCAAAATTGTAGTTTTCTTCGATTTTTTCCAGATTCACCCCTTTAAAACATATTGGACGTAAAATGAGTTTATAATCTTGTTTTACTATTTTTGAGGTTTTTTCAACGGATATAAAGAATCTATTTAATTTCTACATGCCCCCGAAACATTTAACAGTTAAACCGCATGGTCTTGATTGTGATCTTACTTTAATGGCCTTTGAAATCATTTCCCCCATATATTTATGATATGCCCTTTCTAAAATTTTTATTCTTTCTTCCATGTGTAATTTCTCTCTATTCTTGTCATTGAGTGTCACCATAACCCTTATTCCCCAAGGAGACATGCGTTATAGATGAACCCATGGATCACGTCTCGCTAGAGGTTTCTCTTAATTCTTGTGCACCCCTCTTTTTATTCTAGGCGGAGTTACCAATCATTTATTATTCCAAGTAGGGATTGTAACATACCAAATAAGTAATGAATAATAGATTTTATTATCTATGTCTATTTATAAATTAGACAGTGATTTAGAGACTTAAAATTAGAATAAATCAAATCTTAAGCATAGAATACTATAATATTTTTTAAAAGATTATTTTTCTGCCTTTTGATGGAAAACCATTTTTAAATCAAAAGTATGAAATTTTTATAATATCTATGTGTCAAAATAAAATTATTAATTATAATTGGGATATTGAAATATACTTTGGATAGATTTTTGGTATTTTTCTGACAATGTTCATTTTTTTAATGAATAGTGAAAAGTACTACATTTTACATCAAAAATTCTTTTCATCTAATTTAATTATATGGATAGATTATCTTTATAATTGGTTTCAAAGTGGAATTAGAATATATTTTTACCATTTTATCCAATTGTGGTCCTTAGAATTAGTTTCACTTTGGAATTGGGCACAAATAAGTGCCAAACTTTTTATAGATATTGTTTCAAAAAACCCTCTATTTGTTTTGACAACGAGAATTATTTTTAAATTAATCATTTAAATTTTTGTGATTGGAAATTATTAAAATGGACTCAATATTTGGAATCAGAATGTACCAATTATGTAATTAAGACTCTTGTTTTTGGACGTTGTGAATAGTAACGATGGTAATTATCTTTAATTATCGTGATTAATTGGTAATCCGGGAATTAAGGGTAATAAAATAATATCATAATAATATAAAATGACCCAAAAATGTGTCCTAATGCTACTGGTTGTGTCATGGCCGACCATGTTATGTCTTGTGCCAAACATAGGGACCCCATGGAATCACTTTGGGTGATTGTGAAACTTTATCATTTTACTTTTAAAGAAAGGAGATTATTACAAAAGTATGTAACACATAAGTAAAACAATTTTAATTTTGTCTAAATAAATGATATCTTAGACTATAAATCATCATTGGAAATCTAAAAATATTTCATACATCATATTATTTTTTTCATAATTTTTAGACATTAAATAAATTAATTTTTTTATGACACCATGATGATGAAGCGATTACCTCATTAACGAACGAATTAAATAAAATGAAAAGATAATGTAATATTTAAGACTTACACTTGTCAGAAACCAATTGTATGAGTATATTTCGAACCCTTATCACCTTATCCCAAAGATATATCAATGTGGGACCTTTAAAACCGGAAACTCATTTTAATATAAAGTAACATTTCTTGACTTTCCAAGAGTGACCCTCCTCCCTCTTATAAAAGGCCCCCACCTCCACCTCCTTAACCACACTTCTCAATCCATTATCTCGGCCAAGATCTGCTCATTTTATCTCTCCACATCCCTCTCTTCATCCTAGAAGCCTTACCTTAGCCAGAAAGCTCTTCAAGAAAACCTTTTGGTTCAATCCAAGAGGAGTTACCCGATTTGAAGGTAATGTCTTCACTTGTGTTATTTTGTTTTATTTTGCTTCTCCAACCCCATAAAATCTTTTTATTCCTTTATTTTGTAACAAATACAATATATTAAATATACTAGGATGTTGTTATTATATGTATTCGAGATACACTTACACACACCTTCGTCTAATGGTTAAAGAACATACTGTTTTTGTGGATGGCGAATTTCTGCCTCACGAAACGATGATTGTTCAATATTCTTTTATCACCTTTCATGGTGGAAATTAAGATGTCACTATATTTATATATGATATATATTATGTTTATGATTTTATTATGGTTCTGTATTTTTCATTTATTGAAAACCTTTATGGTTTCCATTATGGGTAAACGAGATATCTTCATTTTATGAAGTGCGGAGTACCTCCCCCTCAAAGTGATTTGTTTCATTAATGACATATGCGGGATGTATAAAGGATGGAGTTAATGATATTATATATGATATTATACAGGAATTATAATATAACTTTATATATTTATGATTTCATTCCATTAAATACGAAATGGAAATGAAAGTAGCGTTCATCCGTACGTACAGCTCATCGTCACCATGAACGGTGCATTTCATTTCATACCTCTAAATGTTTTGTAATATTAAAAATTCATGTATATACTAGATATATTTGATATATATGATATCTACACCATGAATATAATTCTGGATATAGTTTATATTTTACCACATGAACAACTTGTAATTATAAGTAGTTTATTTTTGACTCAAGTACCAAGGATCGACAAAACGACAGTTATTAACATAAATAATTACATAGTGTTGATAACATGATAATAAGTGATATCAAAAGAATAATGAAATTTAAAAAATTTCTTAAGCGAGTATAAATTAACTCAAGTTTATTATTCATGAGATTAAAGATCGATTGAGTCAAGTCAGACATGAGGTAAGAGACTTCATCTCAATCTCCTTTCATTGAGGGATATTTTTTTATACACAACATTCATTTAGACGGTGTATAAACCCCTTTGAATATTACTTCTATTCAAAAGAAATCTTTTTTTATATGAAGAGTTTTACTAAATGACAAAAGGTAATGTTTTTGTTGTACGTATACAGCGATAATGACTTCTCCGCCACCGTGAACATTATTTGAGTTCCGGCTTCCTCTACAAGCCATAAAGTTTTTTAAATGAAAAAATACCATGTTTTACCATTCTTTTATTTTGGTATTGAAAATGGTTTTGATAATGTTTTTATTATATTAATTTGTTATTGATATCTTGTGATTGAAATATGGAAATGTTATGTTTCCTTTATGCATTTTTTGTGATATGATTATATTATGGTTCTTGGGTATTATTTATGAAGACGGGGGGTTCTGTGATAAACTAAGGGCGGGTGAGCCCGATATAGCTCACCAATGCATTGGGTAACATGAAAGGGTTAAACTCTATGGTTTCTCCGAAGAGATTTTGGGAATATATTATGATGGGTATTCCAAACGTAACCATGAGGGTTACTCCCTACGTAAGATGTTATGAATGCCACAAGTTACCTTTATTTATTATGATTTCTATGAGTTATTCATGATATTATGAGGTATGTTAAAGTGATTATGTTTAATGAGTAAATTACGATTTCATTGATTCTTTTGTATACATGGACTAATGTTTTCATTCCTTATTTTTTATATACCTTACTGAGCTTTTTATGCTCATCCCATGTTTTTGAAATGTTATTCACAGGTCAAGGGAAAGGTACATGATGTTATGATAGTGTCAAGTAAGTGTCATGAAAGAATCCATGTTTTGTTTTAAATATGTTTCTTTTGATGGGAAAAGTGAATGTTGGCTTTAATGTGACCACCTTGTTTAAATGTGGAATGTAATGCATGATTTATGATCTAATTCTCTAAAACTCTAAACCTGAAAAGATCCTCAATGTTTAATCTTGTAATAACTCAAGATTAAGTAATGATTAAGTCTATGGCATTATAGTTGGCATCAAAGGTAGGTTTAGATTAATTTAGGAGTTATAATTATAATAAATGATTATCTAAAAATATTTTTTTATGGTCAAATTGAAATGATATAGCATTTGAAGATTACCATGTTACTTCATATAAGGAATGTTTTTTTAGAATGTTTTTCTGTAGAGGAAACATGGAAGTAGTGCTAGGAAGGAATACATAAGGAAATTACCTTCCGAATCAGCATCCTGATGTGGCTAGAATTGGAACTGAACAATTTTTTGTAGTAATGGCATAATTGACTCAAGTGATAAATGGTGGTGGTATCCATGCATGAGATGAGCCAGATCCACCATAGAGGAACATTTCAGTGGTGGAACATTTCATGAGGCAACATCCCCCACCATTCAGAGGATCATCTCACCCTATGCTAGTTGAAGGGTGGATTAAATCACTGGAGAAGATTTTCAATATCATGGGGTGTTCAGACAATCAAAAGGTTAGTCTTGCAATTTACCATTTAGAGGGTGAAGCAGATCAGTGGTGGTCGATAGTTAAAAATATAAGGGACGCTGATGAAATTGATGCTCTCTACTGGGATGAATTCAAAGGTATGTTTCTAGAGAAGTATTTTCCTAAGGCTATTCGACATAGGATGGAAAAACAATTCTTAGAATTGAGGCAAGAGGACGAATCAATGGATACTTACGAAGAAAGGTTCACTCCTTTGGAAAGTTATTCTAAAAATTTTATCTGAGACCTTGATAGTAAAATCAATCATTTTTACTCAGGATTAAAGCCAAAATATCTAAGGGATTTTTCTTCTCGTGAGTTCAAGAGTTATGAAAAGCTTGTTCGATGTGTTGAGAAGGTGGAAATGGAGTTTTATGATGATCAAGTGTTCTATAAAAACAAACAGAAGAAGAGATCGAGGTGTTAGGAGAAAGGGAAGAATCCTTCAAAACGATCTGAAGGTAAGAATACTAAGTTTTTAGTTTTTGATAAATGTGGTAAAAGGCATGTTGCGCAATGTCTTCTGAAATCTGGAAAGTGCTACCAATGTGGTAAGATGGGACATAAGGCTCGTGATTACACTGAAAAAGATCAGGGTGATGGTAAGACCAAATTTTATTTACAGTTAGTGAAATGTCTCATGTACAATGAGATGGGTCATTATGGAAACGAGTGATCAAAAAAGAGCTCAAATGATGGGAAGCAGTCAGACTAAAAGAAAAAAAGAAGTGGTGAAATCCTTTGCAACTACTTCAGCAGATGTTGGGCCATCAAATGAAGTGGTATCAAGTACTTTTTTTTTGTCTTCTTAGATTATACTAATGTGTTGTTTGATTTGTGGTCTACACATTCTTTCATCTCTAAAAACGTTTCTAGTAAATTT
This sequence comes from Viscum album, assembly GCA_963277665.1. Taxonomy (NCBI): domain Eukaryota; kingdom Viridiplantae; phylum Streptophyta; class Magnoliopsida; order Santalales; family Viscaceae; genus Viscum; species Viscum album. Next base: position 1,872,137,387 of record OY728123.1, on the reverse strand, counting down.
GTAATTACATCTCAAGAGATGACTCCTGAACTTATGGTAAAAACACCTGGGGGAAATGTTGAGGCAAAAAGAATTTATAAGAGTTTTCCTATTCTTACCTGGGGATAGAACCTACTTGAAAACCTTATTGTTTTACCTCTAGTAGAGTTTGATGTTATCCTGGGTAGGGATTGGATCTCTATTTACCATGCTAGGATTGATTGTAGAGATAAAGAAGACTCTTTATAGAAAGACTTTCAGTTTGTGTACAAGAATGAACCCTTAATATTAATAACATATCAATAGGATGAGAAACTTGTAAAAGATGGAAATAAATGTTACCTTTCACATATTGTTGAAAACAGAGGAACTGTTCAAATTAATGATGTGCTAGTGGTAAATGAGTATCCTGATGTTTTTCCTAACGAGTTGCCTAGAATAATACAATATCAGGAAGTTGAATTTACTACTGACTTAGTTCCTGATGCTAAGCCAATTTCAAAACCCCCTTATCGAATAGATCAAATGGTACTTTTGGCGTTGAAGGAGAAATTGCAATATTTATTAACGAAAGGTTTCATTCGACCTAGCACATCACCATGGGGGGATCCTATATTATTTGTTAAAAATAAAGATGGTTCTATGAGACTTTTCATTGATTATAAAGCCTTGAATAACATCACTGTTAAGAACAAATATCCATTGCCTCATATCGATGATTTGTTTGATCAGCTCCAGGGAGCTCGGTATTTTTCAATGATTGACCTGAGATCGGGGAACCATCAGTTGAAGGTAAAGGAAGGAGATGTTCCGAAGATCGCGTTTCCTACAAGATATGGCCATTATGAATTTGTAGTAATTCATTTTGGTTTGACCAATTCACCTGCTCTATTCATGGACCTTATGAATAGAATTTTCTATGAGTTCTTGGATAATTTTGCGGTTGTTTTCATTGATGATATTTTGGTGTTTTCTAAAAGTAAATAGGAGAATGAAAGTAATTTAAGGGTTATCTTTCAAACCTTAAAAGAAAAGAAATTGTATGGGAAATTCAGAATGTGTGAGTTTTGGTTTCAACAAATTTCTTTCCTTGGTCACATTGTTTATAAAGATGAGATAACTATTGATCCTGCAAAAACAATGTTTGTTGATGAATGGACAAGACCAACATATGTAACTGAGATTCGTAGTTTTCTTTGTTTGGAAGGATATTATAGAAGTTTTGATAGAAATTTTTCATGGTTATCTAGTCCAATGACTAAGATAACTCAAAAGGGTGTTAAGTTTATCTGGACAAAAGAATGTGATCATTGTTTTCAAGAATTGAAAATAAGATTGGTGAATGCGACATTTTTGGAACTACCTTCTAGAAATGGTGAGTTTGTTATCTAGAGTGATTCTTAATTAAAAGGAATTGGTTTCATCCTAATGCAGAATGATCAGGTAATTGATTATGATTCACGTCAGTTTAAAACTCTTGAGGTAAATTACCCTACACATGATTAGGAATTAGTTTTCATTGTGTTTTCTTTAAAAATTTGGAGACATCATTTGTATGGTGTAAATGGTGAAATATATACTGATCACAAAAGTTTAAAGTATATATTTACTCAGAAAGAATTGAACATGAGACTGATGAGATGGATAGAATTAATCAGGGACTATAATTTTACAATTCATTACCATTCGGGAAAAGAATATAAAGTGGATGATGCTTTTAGTCAAAAAAGTAATGCCTCATTAACCTTGTTACGTTTGGAATATGATCCTTTTGTTAAGGATTTGATGAAATTTGGCATAGAAGTAGTTAGTGTAGGATGTTCTTCTGTTTATTTAGGTATCAGTGAAATGTTCTCTATAAGACAGAATTAAGAAAGTACAGAAGAAAGATAGGGAGTTGCAGAAAAAGGAAGAGCTGGTTCAGAAGGATAAGTTGCCTGAATTCAACATTGATAATGATTGTGTTTTGAGATTTTGGAAGAGATTGTGTGTGTCGTGTGATACACAGTTTATGAGAGAGTTTTTATGTGAAGCTCATAGTTCTCTGTTTTCAGTTCATACAGGCAGTACTAAGATGTATAGAGATCTTCAGGAGTACTACTGGTGGGATGGAATGAAAAGAAAAATTTCTGATTTTACTGTGAAGTGTTTGACTTGTCAACAGGTTAAAGCAGAGTGGCAGTTACCGAAGGGGATGCTTCAACCGTTACCGGTACCAGAGTGGAAATGGGAGAATATATCCATGGACGTCGTTGTGGGGTTGCCGAAGACACCTCGAGGTAATAATGCAATCTGGGTTATTGTATATCGCTTGACTAAATCTGGTCATTTCCTTGATATAGAAGATACCTTTTCTCTAGATCCACTTTCTCATTTGTATCTTAAAGATATAGTCAGGTTATATAGAGTCTCCCTCTCCCTTGTATCTGATCGTGATCCTAGGTTTACTTCTAACATTTGGAAAGACCTTCAGAAGTCATTGGGTACTAAATTAAATTTTAGTAAAACTGTTCATCCCCAATCAGATGGGCAGTCAGAATGAACAATTCAGACTTTGGAGGATATACTACGTGCTTGTTCAATGGATTATCAGGGATGTTCGGACCAACATATTTTTTTGGTTGAGTTTTCTTATAATAACAGTTTTCATTCCAGTATACAGATGGAACCATTTGAGTCATTATATGGGAAGCGATGTCGAACTCCTGCTTTTTGCGATGAAGTGGGTGAAAAGATGTTGATGGGACAAGAATTGGTAGAAGAGTTGGCAGAAAAAGTTCATCTGATATAGAAACACATGATAACAGTTTAGAACATGAAGAAAAGTTATGCAGAAAATAGGAGAAGGATCTCTCTCTTGAGGTAGGTGATCATGTCTTTCTCAAAGTTTCACCATGGAAAAGTGTGATGCGATTTGGTAAGAAAGGAAAGCTGAGTCCAAGTTTTATTAAACCATGTGAAATTCTAGAGAGAGTTGTATCAGTTGCATACAAAGTGGCTTTACCTCAGAGTTTATATCAGGAACACAATGTTTTTCATGTTTCAATGTTAAGGATGTACATTCCAAATCCATATCATGTTTTGAGTCCATAGGTAGTTCAGCTAGAAGAAAATCAATCTAACGAGTAACAACCCGTTTAGATTATTGACCATAGGGAGAAACTGTTACGGAATAAGGGGATTCATTATGTAATGGTTTTGTGGAGAAACCACATGATTGAAAAGGCAACAAGGGAATCTGAAAATGCAATGAGGGATAAATACCCCCACTTATTTGATAAGTAAATATATTTTAGGGACACAATTTTCTAAAGGGGGGAAGGATATAACATCGCATGTAAGTAATGAATAATATATTTTTTATCTATGTCCATTTATGAATTAGATAGTGTTTTAGAGGTTTAAAATGAGAATAAATCCAATCTTATTCATAGAATACTCTAATATTGTTTAAAAGATTGTTTTACCGCCTTTTGATGGAAAACCATTTTTAAATCAAAATTTTGACAATTTTATAAGCTCTATTTGTAAAAATAAACTTATTAATTAGAATTTGGACATTTAAATTTACTTTGGATATGTTTTTGGTATTTTTCGGACAATGTTCATTTTTCAATGAATAGTGAAAAATACTGCATTTTACTTCAAAACTTATTTTTAATATTATTTAATTATATGGTCATATTATCTTTATAATTGGGTTTAAAGTTTAATTAGAATATATTTTTACCATTTTATCCAATGGTGGTCATTAGAATTAGTTTCACTTTTGAATTGGGCATAAACATGTGCCAAAACTTTTATAGATATTGTTTCAAAAAAACCCTCTATTTGTTTTGACAACGAGAATTATTTTTAAATTAATTATTGCAATTTCTGTGTTTGGAATTTGGTAAAATGGATTCCATATTTGGAATCATAAGGTCCAAATTGTGTAATTAATATTCTTTTGTTTTTTGACATTATGAATAGTAACGACAGTAATTATCTTTAATTATTGTGATTAATTAGTAATCGGGTAATTAAGGGTAATAAAATAACATCATAATAATAACAAATGACCCAAACATGTGTCCTAATGCTACTGGTTGTGTAATGGCCGACCATGGGATGCATTTTCACAAACATAGGGACCCCATGGAACCACTTTTGGATGATAGTGACATGTTATCAATATATTTTTAAATAAATGAGAATATCACAAAAGGACCTTTAAAATCTGAAACTCATTTTAATATAACGTAACATTTCTTGACTTTCCAAGAGTTCCCCTCCACCCTCTTATAAAAGGCCCCCACCTATACCTCCTTACCCACACCTCTCAAGCCATTGGCTCGTCCAAGCACTGCTCATTTTATCTCTCCACATCCCTCTCTTCATCCTAGAATCCTTACCATAGGCAGAAAGCTCTTCAAGAAACCCTTTTGGTTCAAACCAAGAGGAGTTACCCGATTTAAAGGTAATGTCTTCACTTGTGTTCTTTTGTTTTATTTTTCTTCTCCAACCCCCTAAAATATTTATATTCCTTTTTTTTGTAACAATACTAGTATCTTTAATATACTAGTATGTTGTTATGAGATGTATTCGAGCTACACTTACACACACCTCCGTCTAATGGTTAAAGAACATATTGTTTCTGTGGAAGGTGAATTTCTGCCTCATGAAACGATGATTGTTCAATATTCTTTTATCACCTATGATGGTGGACATTAGGATGTCACTCTATTTATATATCATATATATTATTTTTATTTTCTCCTTATGCTTATTTATTTTTAATTTATGGCATACTTTTATAGTTTCCATTAAGGGTAAACACGATATCTTCATTTTAGGAAGTGCGGACTACCTCCCCCTCAAAGTGATTTGATTCATTAATGCCATATGTGGGATGTATAATGGATGGAGTTAATTATGATATATATGATATTATACTGGAATTATAATATACCTTTATATCATTATGATTTCATTCCATTAAATATGAAATAGAAATGAAAGTAGCGTTCATGCGTACGTATGGCTTACCGTCTCCATGAACGGTGCATTTCATTTCTTACGTCTAAATGTTATATAATATTATAAATGCATGTATATACTGGATATATATGATATATATTATATCTACATCATGAATATAATTCTGGATATAATGGATATTTTTCCACATGAATAACTTGTAATTATAAGGAGTTTATTTTTGACTCAAGTTCCAATGATCGACAAAACAACCATTATTTACTTAAATAATTACATATTGTTCATAACATTTTAATAAGTGATATAAAAGGAAGAATGAACTTGTAAAAGTTCTTAATCAAATAGAAATTAACTCATGTTTATTATTCTGGAGATTAAAGAACGACCGAGTCAAGCCAGACACGAGGTAAGGGACTTCGTCTCAATCTCATTTCATTGAGGCATATTTTGTTTTATACACAACATTCATTTATATGGTGTATAAAACCCTTTGACTTTTAATTTTATTCAAAGGGAATATTTTTTATACGATGCGGTTTACTAAACGACTAAAGGGAATGCTTTTGTCGTACATAAGCGACAACAATGACTTCTCTGCCGCCGTGAACGTTATTTGAGTTTTGGCTTCCTCTACAAGCCATAATGTTTTTTTAAATGAAAAATAAATACAATTTTTTACCATTCTTTCATTTTTTATTGAAAATGGTTTTGATAATGTTTTTATTATATCAATGTGTTATTGATATCTTGTGATTGAAATGTGGAAATGTTATGTTTCCTTTATGCATGTTTTATGTGATTCAATTATGTTATGGTTCTTGGGAATTATTTATGCAGATGGGTGGTTCTGTGATAAACAAATGGCAGGTGAGACCGATATAGCTCTCCAATGAATTGGGTAACCCAAAGGGGTTAAACCCCAAGGTTTCTTTGAAGAGATTTAGGGAATATACTATGATGGGTATTCTAAACATAACCATGAGGGTTACTCCCTAAGTAATAATGTTATGAATGCCTCAAGATACATTTATGTCTTTTGATTTCTATAATTTATTCATGATTTTATGAGGTATGTTAAAGTGCTTATGTTTTATGAGTAAAGTATGATTTCTAGGATTCTTATGTATACATGGACTAATGTTTTTATTTTGTATTTTTATATATCTTACTGAGATTTTTATGCTCATCCCATGTTTTTGAAATGTTTTTCAGTGGTTAAGGGAAAGGTATATGATGTGATGATGGTGTCAAGGAAGTGTCATGAAATAATCCATGTTTTGTTTTAAATATGCTTCCTTTGATGGGAAAAGTGAATATTTTCTTTAATGTAACCACCTTGTTTAAACGTGGAATGTAATGAATGATTTATGATCTAATTCTCTAAAACTCTAAACCTGAAAAGATCCTAAATGCTTAATCTTGTAATAACTCTAGATTAAGTAATGTTTAAGGATGGGGCCTTATAGGGATCCCTTTTCCTCTTTTATTTGTGCATCATTTGGGGTGGGTGTTTGGATGTTATCATATAAAGATAGCAGAATTGTGAATAAATATAGATAATAAAATATTTCTAATATCAATATAAAATGGATTGAGAAATGTGATGCATTATTATGTTTTATTTGTTACTAATATTGTGATCTGAATATGTTATATGCCTAAAAAATCACAACTAGTTGTGGACTTTTTTTGTGCACCTCTGATGTCTAATGGATGTTTATTGTTGATCCTCTTTGAATAAACTTGTGAATATGAAATTGGTTAACCATATATATTCAGATAAATAAATGGATACCTCAGTATTGAAAATTCTTTAGGATAACTGCTGAATTATCAATGTTCAATTAAAGAACCAGTGTCAGGTAAATCTGAATTCACCTTGCTTTGTTAGTGTTTTTGTGATCTATATGTGTATTTTTATTTAATTGTTCCATATTTTTTTGTGTGGTACTAGGGTTGAGAGAATGAATGTTGTTGGGGTTTTATGGGTGGTGTAATTGAATATTCAGTTGATAGATTAATCAAGTCTGGAATGGATGGGTAGTGGCTCAATAGTGGGGCTACAGGTTTGGGTTATTCTATGTTTAGGTTACTAGTTTGATGGGTGTGTTGTCGTTATATAGGGAGCAGTTATGTTTTTTTGTAATGAGGTTTGTTTCGGGGTTTTATTATATGTTGGGGGTTTTCTTATTGAGAGGAATGAAATTTTGGAATGACAAGGAAGAATGATGATGGAAGTGGTTGATATGGGTGATACATGGAGAGGAAATGTGATGTAGTTTTTTGTTGTTTGGTTTTCCATGTGGTGTGATTTGTGACTCTTTGACTCTTGAAAACTGTTTCATTTGTTAATCATGTTAGTTTTGCAGTTGGTAATAGGATGGATAAATGAATTTCTTAATATATTATGAAACTGTTGGGAAGGTTTACTTAATCAATAGAATGTAGTAAAATATGATAACATGAATGCGTGTAATCATGGAATAATCATGCGATGAAATTAGTTCATCTAGAATTTCACTATCTGAAATAGATTGGTTGTTGTTTTACTTTTTATAGGTAGTGGTTTAGTTGGTTGTATCATGGGAGGAGGTGGGTTTATTGTTTTATTTAGATCCCATAGATTGGTATTGAGTATTTGATAATATATATACACATACATATATATTCCTTGTGTTATCTACGAGCACTTTTCCCTAGTTGAGTACTATATTCCGAACACCCTCAGTATCAAGGGGTAGGTGTCTTTCCCAAACATCCTGATGGGAGGATGGATGGGTATCCACCCACTCTTACCTGCTCCCCCTTCCAGGATGTTTTAGCCCAAGATTCTTCGTGAAGGTTGTGGATTATGGGGACCATTTGTTTGTGGGTGAGTTGTGGTTTCCCAGGTGTTTTTTGGGATGAGATGTGGTGTGGTATACATACCTTGTTTCTACAGGAAAGATGTGGTGTGGAATGTGGAATGGGTGTCTGTAGGTATGATGTGAAGTTGTATGTGGACCAGCTGTGTGTGGGTGAGTTGTGATGTGGTACTTTTAGATGAGGTGGGAGCACCAGGAGGTTTTCCATTTGGGTGTGAGAGCTGCTAATAACTTGGATAGGGTACCGAATCATCGATGTGATTACTATTTTACTTTAATTGACTTTTTTATTTAGTCATAATGTCTTGTTGGGGTAGGGATGGATAGTATACCTTGTTCGGTGTTGTTGTTTTCATTGGGTTTTCTCACATGGGCATTATTATGCATCTCTACTTGTGCATGAGAGATTTTTTTTCATACTATGTATACTTGTATAGTCACCCAATTTTATAAAACCACCTTCATAATTCCAAGAGATCTACTAGGATTATGCTAGGAATTACTAACACAGATATTGGTACAGTTGTTGTGTCACTGCTTATCTTTTTTCTTTTAGCTCATTATAGTTTTACTGTATTTCAAGTAGTTTTACTTTAAACATGTATGCATGGTGGATTTTGGATGCTTATATATATATATATATATGTCTTGGAGTCTTTTATGATATTGATAGATCTTATCTCATAATATTGGTCACAATAAAAGTGTAATACCTTCCATTCAGTAAAATTTGTAACCCTTGGTGCTGGATTCGACCATTGGGCCTATAGAAGGTAAAACTCGGTAGCCATTATCTCTCTTCCATTATTTTGCGCTTTGGATGGGAATCATTAGAGGGAGTGGAGGTGATAGAATTGTATCATAGGTTATGTTTTGGATATATGATGAAGTTTGATGTTAGGAACAGGGAGGATTTCATGGTTTTTTTGGGAAATAATGATAGGTTATCATGGTGCCTGACATAGGCCAGACAAGATTGGCTATGACATTATATTTTAGGGAACTCGGGATCATACTTAAAGACTCTAAGACAATCGAAAAACCATGTCAGGATACATTTTTGTAGGGTAGAGACCCAAGGAAAGGTACATGAATCATAGTTACATATGTTCTTGTATGAATTGGGATGTATTTGGGAGCACGAAATGAATAAAAATATGTGTTAAAGTGAACATTAAAAAAATCCGTACAACTTGGGCTTAAGAATTTCTTATTTACACTTCACCCATTACACCCGGTTGATGTTTGTGTGTAGTATAGGTTGTGGAGACTCTGTAGGGAGACCCATCTAATCGATGAATGTATGATCTAGTAGAGGATGATGACCAGTGGTAGAGAATGTTATGAGAATTCCAACGATAGAATCTGGGGAAGTATGATGGTAGAAATTAAATCATGGAGACATTGATTTGGAATCCTTGAATGTAAATTTAGGAATGGATGGCAGTATAGGTTGTTTTTTTATGATAATACAGTCTAATATAATGCATGAGTTGGAGTATTCATAGTGGGGATACTTAGAGAAAAAGGTGATGTGTGCTCACATTGACCGGGGTGATTCTCTAGAGGGATGGTCAGAGGATGGTAAAATTAGATGATATTCCTTGGGAGGTTATTTTATCCATTGGTGATATTTTAGGGATCTCTCCCTGAGTTTCAAATATCACCCATAGAGGTGGCACTTAGTGTTTACCAGATGTATTGTGGCCTGGGGATGCAATTTTTGAGGTAAAAAATGAGAGGGTAGTTGTGTATTGTTTTGGAGAAGTGCTTAATGTGTTAGTGGGTGAAGGTTGAGCACAATGTTCCTTATGGTTTGCTACATCCCCAATATGTACCCGAGTGTATGTGGGATGACATCTTAATGGATTTCATTACAATGTTACCCAAAATTCAAGGAGGATGCGATGAAATCTAGGTAGTGGGGGATCTATTGATTAAATCATCTCACTTTAGAGGGATTAGGGATTTAGGAGTTGTAGATAACTTGGCTATGAGTTATGTGGATGAGTAGGTTCAACTGCATAGAGTTCTCAGATCCATCATCTAAGATCGGGATGTGCTTTGTACCTTAAGTTTCTAGAGGGGGTTGCATCGATATTTTGGAACTTAGTTGTTCCCCAACAATTCCTCTTACCCACAGATATATGAGAAGATAGAGAGGATTATCCAGATTTGGAGGATAGGTTGTGGGTGTGCATCTTAGAATTTGGTGGATCTTGGGTAAGACACTTGCCATTGGTGGAGTCTCTTTCAATAAAAACTATCACTCATCCATTGTAAGTGATATATTTGAGGCATTGTATCGGAGACAATGTTTTTCACCTAGATTTAGGAAAGAGGGTGGGGAGGTAGATGTTTTAGTCTGTACAAGGTGTGGAGTGTGACTGAGAAGGTGCAGATTGTTTTTGAGAGGATGAAGGCAGCACAATACAATGAGAAGTCATATGCCGATTGTAGGTGGAGGCTCTTGGAGTCTGAGGTTGGGGACCATGTCACCTTTATGTTTTCACCTCAATTTGGTAATAGGAGTTTTGGGTGAATTATAAAGATTTTTTAGAGATTCTTTAGAACCTCTATGGTGTTGGGGAGAGTTGGGGAGGCGGAATAAAAGTTTTCATTGGCTCCGGAATTAGAGTGGTTCACAGTGTATTTCATGTCTGTCAGCTTCATTGGTATCTTAATAATAATCTGAATGTCATCGACTTGAGATATATGGATTTTGAAGATGACCAGACATTCATGGAATGACTAGTAGAGATCCAGGATCATTGGGAGAAGATGCATCATGGACATACCATTCCATTGGTTCGCATGTTATGGAGGCATAGTGGGCTTTAGGAGTGTTCATGGTAATGGGAGACACAGATGTGTGCCAAGTACCTGGAGTTGATCTGTTTTTTTCATTGATGTATTTTACCATGTAATGTGATGATTAAGCCTTGTTCTCTATTATATGGGTTGTTTTCTTATTCCATGAAGTGTGATAATGTCCTGATTTGTGGAATGTGGGGGACCTGATATAAAATATAGATTCATTAATTGATATGTGATTAAACTCGTGCAGGTGAGTCAGTGCCACTTAGATCAGATAATATCTTGATATGGATGGAGGAATTATCTTATTCATATTTTTAGGATAGAGAGGTTGTTGTGCTCGTTTGGTGTGTCTTACGGTCACTTAGGGTAGTATTTGGTGGAGGATTTGTTCTCTAATTTTGATGTTATGCTCCAAATTATTAACAACAAAGGGTGTTCAATCATTGAACATTGATGTCATAGTGGTGATTAAAATATAGTCGGATCCTTGAGAGGTATATTATAGGGTTGTTGTTTGGACACCTCTTTTCATTCTCAATTGGTATTGGATTGTCAAATATGAGAATAGTTTGAGTGGTATCTGATTTAATGGCTCTGACATCCTCCACCCCATTACTTAGTAAAAATCTAGTGTTTATGGTTTTTTTGTGAGGCAATGGGGAGTAATTTAATGAGTTTATGAAAAATCCAATTTTCCAAATATTTGTGGTATTGATAGGTGGCATCACAAGGTGGCATCAGTAGGTGAATTTGAAGTCAGTTTCAATAGGTGGAATCGGTAGGTGTAATCAGTAGGTGGCATTTATAAGATCTATCTGTAGCTCGCGTTGGTGACTAGCAATCGATATCTCACATCGGTGACTCACCATCAGTAGCTCACATCAGTGACATTCCATCGGTATACCATGTTTGTGAATCAGTATCAATGACTTAGGTCAATGACTGACCCAATGGTGAGTCATCACCAATAGTTTTTCAAAATTGCAGTTCTCTCAAGTTTTGATTAATTATCCCTTTTTATAACGTTTTTGACATAAAATGAGGTTATAATAATGTTTGAATGTTTTTTAATCTATTTGGATGGATATAGTGTATATCATTAACTTCCTACCAACCCCAAGAGTTTTAATAGTCAAATGGTGTGTTCTTGATCATGATATGGCTTTAGTGTCCATTGAAATTGGTTTCCCCATAGATATAGGATATAGCTTTTCTAAAGCCTTATTATCTGGCTACAGTGCCTCCCCATAACCATTATTACCCGAGGAGTCATGCATCAGTGTTGTACCCATGGATTGTGTCTCCATGAAGGTTCCTCATGATGCTTGTGCACCCCTATTTTGGCGCTAGGAGGAGTTATTGATCACACGTTCTTCCACAGAGGGATCCCTTCATCTATTTTATTTGTAAACCATGTTGTGTGGGTGTATGAATGTTATCTTAGGATAATAGTAAATTTCATAATAAACAGTGATAATTGAATCCGTTGAATAACAATATATATGGGATTTATAAAAGTGATGAATGCTTATATTTTATTCATTAAAGATATTTTTTCTATATAGGCTATATGAATATTGAAAATCATAGCAGTTAGTGGTATTTTTCTATAACATACGATGTATTGCGGTTGGTTATTGTTGATCCTATTTGAATGACCATATGAATACAAAATTAGTTTACAACATATATTCAGTTAAATAAATTGATGCCTTAAGATCATACTTGCTATGTGATATACCTCGAATTACCAAAGTGTAATTAAAGAAAAAGTATTTTCTATATTTCAATACACCTTTTATTTGGTGTGGTTGTGTGTTTTGGGTGGCCTTGTTCTCTAATTATTCCTTGTTTAGTTGTATGGTGTTGGGGTTGAGAGGATGAATGTTTTTGGGGTGGTATGAGCATTTTAATGGAATCTTATATTGAGAGAATGATTTATTGTGGAATGGATGGTATGTGGTTATGAAGAAGGTTTATAGGTTCAGGTTGTGCTATGTTTAGGTAGCTGGAGTGATGGTTGTGGTGTTGTTATACAGTATAGATCTCAGGTTTGGCTGTGTTGAGGTGTTTTGCAGGGTATTTCTTTAAGTTACGGGTTTTCATGTTGAGTGGAGAGATATGACAGAATGTCTTTTAAGAATTATGATTGATTCTATTAATTTATTGATAATTATTTTTATACTCCCTTTAGTAAATTTCTTTTAAAAGTGCATAATTTTTGTGAGATAATTAGGTTTTAATACTAAATATAATTTTTGATCATTCATTGATGTAGTCTGATTGATTTATTTTAATAATTTAATTACAAATCTCACCCTTCTTATCCAAATTGCATGGTTCTTCATTTTTATGATTTCTTATTCAATTTACATCATATCATTATGAGGAATCATTGTTCAATTCTTTCATTTGAAGGGTCATATGGACCACACAAGAAGGACTAGATAATTTGTGAAGAAATTGGACCAGCCATGAATATGAAATTACTGGGATCAATCCATCATTCCAAAATCATTTATTCTCAACCAAAAGTTTGGATACGATACCATTCATATTGGATAAATATTTCAAGGCCCAACTATACTAAAAAAGGGCCAAAAGGATTCTATGAAATTTAGCCCACCAACCTCTCCAAGAATTAAAACCTGTACACTTTTATTGAATTTTCTCAAGATATAGACATCCAGGAAAGACTGTATTTGATAGAGTGAAATGAATTATATAACATGAATTTTTTTTGAATAAAATGTTATAATTATATGGAATCTTCTTGTTCCAAGCCCCATTCACATCATGGTCTGCAATAAAGTGTTGATAAATATGGAAAAGTGAAATTTTTTTAGTAAAATAGCCATATCATTGGCTCCAAAAGTATAATGGCCTAAAAATATTGAGGTATTATATAAAACATAAATATCTACAACTTCTAAGAAGAGACTATCTCGATAAATAGTAGTCTGAATTTCCAAATTTGAAAGCCAAATGGATGGGCAAATGTAGAATGAAAACAGTCCATATCCTTGGGATATTAATTCATCCCCCTCTTTTCCATACATGGGTTTGGCATCTTATAAATGAGTAGAATACAATGGAAAGACCAATTATTTTTAAAAGGCATTGGTGGAACTTATGTACTCATTTTTTCACTCGATATACCCTTACTCCTCTCTTTCTTTCGGGATTTTTTTCCTTTTCATTTATAACCATATAGGTTGTTTTCAATTTCATTTCAATATTAATGAATGTTTCTTATTCATATTCTCTTTTAATCAGACACACTATGTTATTTAATATTAATGTTAAGAAAATATTTTAAATAAATTTGAAACCCCTTCCCTCCTTCTCATTCTAATTCAATCTAAATTCAATATTTAACATTAAATTCATCATATTTGTGTGTTCGGTGCACTGCTCTTATATTGTCCCTTTATTTTTATTTTCATTATAATTAATCATCATAAACATTACAATAATATTATTAACCTAAAAAATGGAAAATTAAATCTACCGATGGGGTGAGTTATTATATGGGGATGTCAAGTGATTGAGAGATTTTGCTCGCTGAATATTCATTAAATTAACATTGTGAAAGTTAAACATAGAATTTCATGGATTAATGACATGATTTGTTTATTGTGTGGTTTTCATGGATGATTGGATCCCTAAATACACAACCATAAACAAGCTATGATTAATATTATAACCCCATACTAATTTAAGGCTTGTATTAAAGCCTTACCACTTGGGAATTCCAATCCATGTCATCTTGTATAGTTGTTGTTAATTTAATGAAATATGAATTAAAGCTTAAGGATGTTGCAAGAATAACACTCTATTGATGAACTCACGTCAATTTTTATTAATTTGTTAAATATATCAATCATTTCAATTATGATCCGAAAATAATCCTTTTAATAAAAATACAGTCAACTAAAAGTAATAAACTATTTAAAAGTATCGTCGCCGACGATTCGACCTGAGTGCTGCAATACACATTAACAGTGCACCGGAACCTTGAATGATTAATAGGCGACAATTGACCATGAATCAAATGCTGTCATTACTGGTACTGGTGCATTAAGTAGTGGTTAATTATTTTTAATTTTGAAAAAACCAAAAAAAAACAAAATTATGAAAACCCTGTCTTCCCATAACAATCATAAACTGAAAAAACACAAAAAAAAAACCATCTTTTTCTTTCTTCCAAAATATATCTAAATACCCCTTATCCCCCCCAAACAATCCCTTAGATTTTTTTTGATCCTTAAATTGAGTGAACTCTTCACCAACATTGGAGGAACAATAGAGATAATCAAATCATTCATGAACCAGTCCTGGTACAACCAATTGAATAAGATATGGATGATCATTGGGAAAAAACACTTAAAACACATGATTCCTAAGATATGAATTATGAGCCACTTGGCATTCAATATCCAAACATATAGGCTGACATAAAACCCAAATCGGGTTTGATTCATGTTCTTCCTCATTTCTATGGGCTAGCTGGTGAGGATCCACATATTCATATTAAATAGTTCCTAGTGGTGTGATCTACCATGAAGTGTCAAGGGGTTTATAAGAAACAAATCAAACTCTAATCATTCCCTTTATCCCTATGCAAATCTATTATGTCCTGGCTTCACTACCTCCCCCCTGTTTTCATAACCACATGTAATGAAAAGAATCAAATATTCTTACAAAAATTATTTCATGCTTCTTGTACTATATCTATTCTAAAGGAAATAAGTGGTATTTGTTAATTCCAAAATGAATCACCCCATGAGTATTGGGAGAGGATAAAAAGCTAGTGGAGACCTATCCATAACACTAAATCCTCGAACAATTGTTGATCTAATTCTTCTATGAGGGGTTATCGGCTATAGAAAGAACACTCATTAATGACGCAAGTGAATATTCTCTTGTTTATAAAACTCCCGAAACTACACGATATCTCATAATAAACAAGGATGAAATCACACAACAATTCCATACTTGAGAAAATACTCAAGTAAAATTATCCCAATATAGTTAATGAATGGAGTCAAACAAAATGACAGAGTGGATGAGTAAAATTTCATGTCTTGAGCGTCAACTAGTTGTGGATACCGAAGCCTCAACCTCATATTCTTCACATCTATGTTCCATAGACCTACCAAAAAATGTGGAATCTGCAACTCCTAATTTCATCTAACTGACACATGTCCACAACTTCAAGAGGATCCAACTGATTCTTCCGGCCTAATATAGCTCAATGTACAATATTCATATAAGAACACCAACCCTCAATAATAAAGTCAGTTCATTAGAGACTTTAATCAACCCCACATTGAGCCCTTATCTTATAGCTTTTTATAAGGCTTGATGTATGGTAATCCCATTTCTCATCCATCTTAATTCCCTCCTCAAAACAAAAACCAATTCCAACATGGTAAAGGTGTTGGTAACTTCCAACAACCTTACCCTTTACTTCCTCAACCATAAAGGATCAATACTCTTCTAACTCCTCCTGGATTCCACTATCATAATGAGCCTTCCCAATTCCTTAACCAATATAATCATTTCCCCAAGAACAAAAATCAAGGAAATACCAATCCGAGACAAGACTCATATTCTATAAAACTATGAGAAAGTGCAGTGGAAGATCTTTCCTCCTTTACCCATTACATATTTAAAAATATTGAATACCAAATTGGTTAACATGAATCCCACCTGAGAATGGAACAATAATAAATTTTTTCCCAACTCCTATCTCAAACATTAACCAACTCCATGGGTAATGTAAGTGAAATTTCACTTAGATTGTGAAAGAAAATTTCTATGCCCCAGGATGAGTCCTCCAACTCCTCATTAAAAGTTGACCTATAAAATGAATTGAAAAATAAACTAGAAAAGGAACCTAAATTCATTACCTCACCTACTTCTATTCCACGTAAAAACTCAATTCATTTTCCTCAAGTTTTTTCTAATCCAAGGTAGTCTTTTGATCCTAATTCTGAAATGCTAAACATGTTTAGGCATGTTTATGTCAACATTACCCTCTTATATTCCATAAAAAATCCTTATTTATACCATGTTTCCTCAGAATTTTGCACCCAAAAAAGGAATATTAGGACCATAGAAAATGCTTCCACCCAACAGTCTATTCCAAAAAAGTGCATTGATCCAAGGACTATTACGGTTTCATGCCAAATTGGGCGTTAAAACTTCAATGATGCACTCATGGACCTGTGAGAATTAATTAATGTCATTCCAACATCCAACTTATCTAACCATGGTATAGGTAACTTACATCTAATGGGAGTTTTCATTCAATTGTACAATCAAATAACTTCCAATACCAAGGGAATAATAGAGGATGTCCTAGTTCATGTTAGTGTTTTGTATTCCCACCAGATTTTTATGACCTTGACCTGGAAGGTGAGACGAACTCTTCGCAATCTCCCAGAATTCTAGGAAGGCAATTCTGAATGACAATGATAACTACAATTTATGTCCACTCAGTCATCTTATACATGGAATTTGGTGACCAACTGGTCAAGTTCAACATTTTCCATGCCATGCGATACCTATCTAAGGACAAAACTGCATTCTCAATCCATGCTTCTGAGGACACTTCAGAGAGTCAATTGAACCCCATTCCATCCTGTTCATAATGTTATAATGAGAGAGGATCCCATGAAATTAGAACCATGATTATCCAAGTTATAAATAATGAAGTTGATGTGGACCTCTCATTCATAGAATCTATCAATTTATAAGATCATGAAAACTGTCTTAAATCCCACATCAAATCTGTTATCTATTGATCCACATTAGATAGTATCAAGGAAAATGAATCTAAATCAAATGAAATTCATTCCCCCATTCTTATGTTATGTATCCTATAAATAAAATAAGATATTGATTAGAAACCACATCCTAAACACCTGAAATACGCATACTTTTTCCATGTTCACTCTTATACTATAATTATCTATACATCACTTACTAAAATGAGGAGTATAAACATGTTCAGTTGTTATTAGAAAACAAAATCTTCTTAGTTTTTAATCTAAATTACTTACTAGGAATCAACCCTAATCCTCACATTCATCACATCCATCATGGGGAATCATCCAAACTATTTATACAACCCCAAATAAGACTCCATCCACTCATACTTTACATAGTTAGGGATGATATCACTATGATTCTTTAAGCTGGTATTATATTCCATATTTTGGATAATGAATATTTTATTGCACTTCAAGTTGTACCTAAGAAGGGTGGGATTATTTTTGTCACAAATGACCATAGGGTGGTATTCAAAACTCAAGTGAATAACAAACGGCCTGTGTGCATTGACTATATGAAGTTGAATGTCTAAAAAAGAAAATAACACTACCCTATTCCATTACTTGATCAAATTCTATATTGATTAGCTAGATATCCACAATATTGTTATCTTGATCGATACATCAACTACTTATAAATCCCAGCTGCACCTCAAGACAAAAAAAATAAAACTTTCACTTACCCCTTAGGTACAAACTAATATAGGAGAATTCCTTTTGGACTTTGGAATTCTCTTGAAAAATTAAAAATGTGAATAACGTGCATATTTTCTAAATTCAATTAATGCAACATGGAAGTCATCATGGATGACATTACCGTTTATGGTGATTAATTTGAATATTTCCTAAATTTACACTCTCTAGTCCTTCAATAGTGTGGAAAGTATAAATTTTGAAAAATTTATCTTCATCGGTGAAAATGGGGTTGTTCTATGGAACATGGTTTCAAAATAGGGTGTTGAATTTAATCATTCCAAAATTTAAGTGATCCAATCACGTCATGAACTCACCTCTGTTTGATACATCCATTCATTTTGTGGTCATGTTGGTTACTATCAGTGATTCATCCAGAACATCAGTAGGATATACCTCCCACTCACATAGATGGTCCAAAATGATGCAAATTTCCATTTCAATGAGTTTTGCAGTTGATACTACAATGAACTCAAAAAATATGTTTCATCTTCCCAGATAATCCGTCCCCCCAATTGGTCCTTACCCTTTGAGTGGAAGTGTGATGTTTCTCATAGATCTACTGGGGATATTCTTGGATAGAAAACAGAAACAAAATTTAATGTCATCTATTATGACTCACGAACATTGGATGAAAATCAATCTAACTAAAAATTTACTAAATAGGAACTTTTACAAATGGTTTTTTCCTTTGTTCCCTATCTTTTAGGTTCCAAAATCATCTTCTTGACAAACCATTCTGTTATAATGTTCTTACTCAATAAATGTGATTCCAAATCGAGGATAATAAGAATAATCCTAATGCTCTTTGTGTTTGACATTTCAATTAATGATAAAATAGGAAAATAAAACCCTATGGCAGATCACCTATTTATAATTTCTAATTATTCTCATTCAAAACTCATTGATCCTGAATTCCATACTAAGCACCTTTCATCTCACTCTATAAAGACACTATGGTATGCTCCAATTGTAAACTAATTTGTTTCTAGTGTTTTTACTAAAATATTTTCAAAATAAGAGAAATTAATGTTCAAAAGTAATTCAAAATATTATTTTTGGTAGTAAAACAATCATTGGAGAAAATGGGGCCTACATGGTAATTAGAAGATGTGTTGATGAAGATGAACATTCCTCTATCTTAGAATTATTTCACTAACTTCTCAAAGGTGTCCACATTTAACCAAAAAGGACCTCCTTAAAGGTATTAGACTTTGGATTCTTATGCCCTTCACTCTTCAAGGACTCACATGAATTTTTTCAATCATGTCCCATTTTACAAAAGTTTGGCACAATTTCCAAAATTAATGACATGCCCAAAAGCCATTAATCATCTATGAGATCTTCTATGTTTGGGGAATTTATTTCATGGGAATATTCCCCATTCCAATGGATATTCATACGTTATTCTTTGGGTCGATTATGTTTCTATGTGGGTTGAGGCCAAACCAACTTGAAAGGTTGATACGAAAACTTTTTTTTTTTGAGTTCCTAAAAACCCACATCTTCTGCAGATTTGTTACTCCATGTGCCATAATCAGTGACTTAGGATCCCATTTTTGTAATAGAACCCCAGAATATATTTTGAAAAATAATGGGTTTGGACATAAAAATTCAACTACATATCACCCCCAAAAATTGGCAGGGCTGAACTTTCTAATAGATAAGTGAAAAGAGTTCTTGAGAGAATTGTTAAGCCCACCAGAAAAGACTGGCCTGGGAGACATGGTGAAGCACTTTGAGATTATTGTAATTCTGATAAAACACCCATTAGTTTATCTCCTATTAGGATATTGTTTGGTAAATCATGTCATTTTCCAGTTGAAATCCATCAAAATTTATTTTGGGTTGTAAAAATATGTAATTTTTATTGTGAAAAATTAGGTGACGAGTGATTGTTGTAGTTCACTGAATTCGAGGAGCTTCGACTTGATTCATATGATAATTCCAATTTGTAAAAAGAAAAGTCTAAAGTACTCCATGAGTAACTCATCATAAGAATGGTATTACATGAAGGTGAGAAGGTATCTCTCTTCAACCATTGATTTAGGATTCTACAAGTGCATTCGCAAGACTCGTCTTCCAAAAGGACATTAACAGTTTATAGACATTGGTTAAAGCATCACCATGAGAGGAGAAAAATCCCGAGAAAAACTTTTAATTCCATTTGATACAAGACTTCTACAATATACCCACCCCTAGATGGGGATGGAGGCCCAACAAATCCAAACTAGGGGACACTACATTCCCTTTGAGTCTATCTCTATATATTCTCCTCTCTCTCACCTTCTTATTCTTTATCTCTCTTTAATTTTTACCACTTTATTCATAAATTTTTTTTTCTATTTCTGCTTTGTGTGGGTGTGTATTTAAAAAAACACAAAAAATCTAATATAATAATAATAAAATGAAAAAAAAACACAAAAAAGAGTCATACTCACAATCTAGTTTTGAAACTTTTCAAACCATTTTGGGGATTCAAAAGGCATGTTTTAATCTCAAAATATTTTATATTATATTCATAAATTTGGACATTGAATCTTGTGTAAAAAAAATCAACATTTGAATTATTAGTTTTAGATTAGAAAAATGTTTCTTCCCTGACTATAAGGAATAGAATTATCATTAATAATAAGGCCGCCTACGACCGTCTTTTCAAAATGTGTGCTTTATCCCCTTATTGATAGTCTTGAGTTTTTAGACCTTTGAGTTCAATTTCCTATATTTTTTCCATTAATATAAAAGAATAATTTTATAAACCTCACCAAAATTACAATAGAAAAATAGCCTCCCATTACCCTTACATTAATACTTTTTTGGAAAGAACATATAAACCTTTGAAAACCTTTTCTTTGGTAGTCACAATACAAGCCTGATACCATAGCCCACCCATCATATTCAGGGATTTATATTGCATTATTTAGTGAAAGTTATGTTTGGTGAGAATGGATTTCATTTTGGGAGCCCTTTTATTGATTTTCAACGTGTTGTCATATGCTTGAGGAAACGCATCCATTTTAGTGGGGGGGGGGGAGGTTGTCATTCAATGAGGTTTGGGGAATTTATTTTCACATATTCAGTTTTTTAAAATGTTACTAAATGGTTTTAAAATATTTAAATAATAATAATATTAAATGGGTTGTGTCTTGATGGGGTCAAAAATCACTTTTTCTCAACCATTGATCCTATTATAACTATTAATAACTTCTTCTACACACCGTTTAGTAAATTTAATGAAAACGGTCACAGTTGGTGTGAGAAACCCATGTTTTAATACTAACTATAATTTTTCATATTTATTTAATGTAGTCCAATTGGGTGAATTTTCTATTTTAATTATAACGATCACCCTACTTATCCAAATTTCATGGTTCTTATTTTATAGGATTCCTAAATCAATTTACATCCTATAAATAGAACGAATTATATTATAATTATTTATTTCTAAGGTTCATATAGACCACACAAGAAGGACAATATAATCAATGAAGAAATTGGACCATCCATAAATATTGAATTACGGGGATCAATAAATAATTACATGGGTTGTGAGATGAGTGTGACTTTTGGGGAATGTATTTTAATTTATTTTATTTGGAAAATGTTGTTAAAAAGTGTTCAAAAAAATAAATAAATAACATAAGAATTGGGTTGTGTCTTGAGTCGGTAAAATATCACACATTCTCATCCTCTGATATTGTTATAACTATGACAATTAGTGTCATGAGGAAATGACACATGGATTAGGAGATGAGAGTGAGATTTGTTGCAAGTCCATTATTAGAAAAAAATTCCAAAAAGAAGAAGAACAAGAAGAAAAACATTCATTATATAATCATATGTAATTTGGGAGAAGTTTTCTGATTTGTAAATATTTCATATTCTCAACCCCTTGAAATTTTTCTCCTCTCTTGTTTCATCCCTAACACAATCATTCCCTTTATAATATTGGTTTCCATTTTCTTTCATGTTTCATTTCAAAAAAATTGTGCATTTCTTTACCCATGCTGATGTTTTACCCCTCATATCCTCTATCTTGAAAATTATATTCCTACTATCCCATAAACATAGAGAAATCCATTTAAAATACATCTTGATCCATTTTCTCTTTAGGAAAGGTAATGTAATCTGAGATCTCTTTCAAACTCTAAAATTTTAACATTCAGTTGGTGAATGAGTGAAACTCCAGAAATACTTTTTTCATCTTGAGAGGATTATGTTTTGAGTACCTACTTTTTCTATTTATAAATTTGATCATGAAAAATTAATTGTTTCTGGAATATTATTTCTGTAACAATGTGTAGTGGAATTTTAAATCGATGTGTGAAATCGTCTAAACCTCCCCTGATTGGAGAAAAAATTATTATTTGTTCTCTAGTGAGAGTTATTTAGTTATGTTTTTTGTTTCATGATGAGGAAATGGACAAGAATATGTGTGGAAGAGATGATTTTATTCATTTATTCATAACATTTTTATATAACCTTTAGTAAATTCCTTGTAAAATTGCATTATGGGTGTGTAATACTCATGTTTTAATACTAAATATAATTTTTGGACATTATTTAAAGTAGACCAATTGAGTAAGTTGAATATTTTAATTATAAATATAACCCCTCTCACCCTTCTTATCCAAATTGCATGGTTATTGTGTTTTAGGATTCCTTTTTGAATTTCCATCATATCGTTACAAGGAATAATTGTCTAATTCTTTCATTTGAAGGGCCATATGGACCACACCCGAAGGTCGAGAGAATTTGTGATGAAATTGGACCAGAAAAGATGATTGAATTATTGGTCTCAATCCATAATTACATCGGTTGGGTGGTGAGTGTGTGTTTTTTGGAATGTATTTTCATTTATTTAATTTTGTAAATGTTATTGAAAAGTGTTCAAAAAATATGAAAAAAAATAAAAATGGTTTCTGTCTTGAGTAGTTCCAAAATCACTCTTTATCAACCTTTGATATTGTAAAAACTATTACAATTATAGCTTTGAAGAGATCAAAAATGGGTTGGGAGATGAGTGTGAGATTTTTTTGAAGTTCAACTTTCGAGAAAAAATCACAAAATCAAAGAAAAAGGAAGAAAATAATTTAAAAAAAGAACACATGCATTATCTATTCTTATGTCATTGGGAGAAGTTTTCTGTTTTTTAAATATTTCATCTTCCCATACCCTTAAAAGTTTCTTCCTCCCTTGTGTATTTCTTCACACAATCATTCCCTTGTAAATATGTGTTTCCATTTCCTTCTACGTTTCATTTAAAAAAAGTGTGCATTGTTTTCCCCATGCTAATGTTTTACCCCACTTATCCTATCTCTTGGACATTATATTCTTACTATCTCATATCCATATGAATCTCATTCAAAATAAATATTTATTATAGTGCACTTTACAATAGGTAATGGAAGCTAAGATCTCTTTCAATCTATAACATTTTCACTTTTAGTTGGTGAAAGTGTGAACCTCCAGAAATAAATTTTTATCGTCATGAGAAAAGTATGTTTTGAGTGCCTACATTTTCAATTTCAAAATTTCATCAGGAATAATGAATTGTTTCTAAAATACGATTTCTATAACAATTTGCGGTGGTATTTGATATGGACGACTGAAATGGTCTAAACCTCCCCTAATTTTGGGAAACACAATTATAATATTTGTTGCCAAGTGAGAATAATTTAGTTATGTTATTTTGCACAAGGTTACATGCACAAAACTATGTGTGGTGGAGTTTATTTTATTTATTTATTCATAACATTTTGTATACTCAATTTTCCCAATTTCTTGTAAAATTGCATAATTGTAATTAGAAACTCATGCTTTAATATTAAATATAATTGTTTACCATTATTTGAAGTAGTTCGATTGAGTATGTTTACTATTTTTTTTATAACACTCACCATGCATATTAAAATTTCATTGTTCTTGTTTTTTATGATTCCTTATTCAATTTCCAACGAATATTTATTAGCCATAATTATTCAATTATTTCATTTTAAGGATCATATGGACCACACAAGAAGGAACACATAATAATTGAAGAAACAAGACCAGCCATGAATATTTAATTGATGTGATCCATCCAAAATTTCAAAATCTTTTATTCTCATCCAAACAATGGGGGACAATAACAATCATATTGAATAATAATTTCACGTCCCATCTCCACTAAAATGGGTACAAATGATTCTATACAGTACATACCGCCATTCAGTCTGCGGATTACAGCCATTACACAATAATTTACTTTTATCCAGATATATAAATCCAGGAAAGATGATATTTTTTACTGTGAACGTTATAATATAGGTGGCCATCATTTTTGAACAATGTGTTAGAATTTGAGGTCATTTTCATATTCAAAAACTTATTCACATTATGTCCTTTTAAAAAGTGTTGATTAAAATGGACACGTGAAAACTGTTAAGTAATATAGCATATCTAGGGATCCAAAAGTCCAATGCCTACCAAATATTGAGGGATTAAAGTACACATAAATATCTATAACATATATGAAGATATTATCTCAAGATTTAGTTATATGGATGGCGAAATTGGTGATCCATGTGCAGTTCCATATTTGGAATGGAACCAGTCTACCACTTTGGTCTATAAATGCATCCCACCTTGTCCATGCTTGGGGTTGGCATTTCAGAATAGTGGGGAAGGAATTGGCATAAAAAAATATTTTCTAAAGTCTTGGGAGTATCTTCTATATTCATGTTTTAACATTAGAGACCCTTCCTCCTCTCTTTTTATTTTATTTTATTTTGTTTTCTTTTCATTTGTAATCACATAACTTATTTTTTATTTCACTTCAATTTTAATGAATGTTTCTTATTAGTATTTTCTTTTAATAATACACCATCTATTATTCAATATTAATTACCTTAAAATACTTGAAATCAAGTGGAAACCTCTTCTCTTATTTTCTTTATCATTCAATCTAATTTTTGTATTTATCATTAACTTCACCATTTTTGTGTGTTTTCGGAACACTACTTTAATCGTGTCCCTATATTTTTATTCTCTTTACAATTCATCATCATAAAAATTACAACCAGCTTATAAACAAAAACAATGGCTGAGTAAATCTACCATTGGATAGAGTTATAATTTTGGGATGTTAAGTGATTGAGAGCTTTTTCTCGATTAATATTATTTAAAATAACATTGTGTACGTTAATCTTATAATGTAATGATTTAATTAAATTATTTGTTTTACAGGTGGTTTACATGGATTATCAGAACCATAAATACATTTACATAAACAAACTAAGATTAATATTATATCGTTATTTTAATTTAAGGCTTGTATTAAAGCCTTAACACTTGGGAATTTCAATTAATGTAATCTTGTAAAGTGACTATTAATTTAAGGAAATTTAAAGACAACCTTAAGGATATTAAAATATTTACTCACTAATGAGGAACTCACCCCATTATTTATTAATTTGTTAAATTAATCAATAATTTACATTAATCTCTACAAAAAAACCACACAATCAAATTACAATAAAAAACATCAACTATTAAAAATTTTCATTGCTTAGGAATCGATCCGAGAGCTACTATATACATTACGAGAGCACCAAAACCTTGAATAGTTATTAGGTGAAACATTATCATGTTTCAATGATGGTATTGGCCGGTACGGGGGCTAACTATATAGTAAATGTGAAATAGGTTGTTTGGATATGCGGTTTGACACTTGGAGTGATTAGTGACACTTTTCTTCCTAAGAATAGCTGCCTATGTCATTCGTGTTAGATCACCATGCATTAATGGAATGGATAAACGAATTTCTTAATAGATTATGAAATGGTTCGTCAGGTTTGGATAAATGAATGGAAGTAATAAAATATGGAAACGTGAATTTGTGGAATCAAGTAATATATATGATACAACATTGGGTGATTAGGTATTTCAACTTCTGAAACAGATTGTGTATTATTTTAATTTTTAGTGGTAGTAGAAGAGTTGGATGTATCATCATGTAGTTGATAGTTTTATTGATAACCCATATGTTTGAATTGAGTTTTTTTATATTTTATGTATACATACATGTATTTTCCTTCTATTTGCAATTCACACCCCACACTAGTTGATAAAAATGTTCCCACACCCTCATTGTCATAGGGGAGGGTCTCAATTCCAAGTATACAAATGGGAGGATGGATGGATAGCCACCTTCCATTCCATGCTCCCTATTCTAAGAATAGTTATCTCAAGGTCATTTAAGTAGGTTTTAGTTTGTGGTTCCCAAGTGCGTATGGGTGAGTTGTGGATACCCTTGTGTTTTTAGGAATATGTGTGTTGTGGTATGTAGCCCATGTGTCTATGGGCATGACGTGGGGTGGTAAGTGGCCCAAGTGTCTGCAGGCAGGAGGTTATTTGTTATGTGTCCGAGGTGTCTGCGGGAAAGCTATGTCGTGGAACTATCGGAAGGGGTGGGAGTGCCATGATGTTTTCTATTAGGGTGTGAGAGTGGATAATTAGTGGGAAAATTGTTTTAGATACCCTATCATCAATGTGAATCATATATTACTTTACATGAATTTCATTACTTGAAGAGTATATCTTGGTGAGGTAGCTATGGCTAGTATACCTTCTTAGTTGATGTAGGTTTCTAATGTTTTTCTAATAAGGGAATTAGTATGATTCCCCACTTATACATTAGAGACAGTGGTCTTTTCCACATATCATACTAGTATGATCACCCTATGTTATAAAACCGCTATCAGGTTTCTAAGAGGACTACGATGATCATGTCGGGAGTTACTCGCTCTGATATTGGGATAGTTTTCCTATCTCTTATTAGATTTTTTTCTTTTTCTAATTTGGAGTTTTATTGTATTTATAGAATTTTTACATTAAACATGTATTTGAGATGGATTTTATATTCTTTTATATGAATTTCTAGGATTTATTTTGAGGTTGATACATCTTATCTCCAAATCATGGTTACTACAGAAAAGGTAATGCCTCCAATTCTATGATTTTGGTATACCCTTGGTGCTGGATTCCACCCCAGGGCCTACTAGTGGCCGGACATAACGGTCATTATCTCTCTTTCTTCATTGCCATCTGAGGAGGGGAATCTTTGGTGGGATGATGTCATTAATGAATGGTGTCATGGGTGATGGTTTGGAGATAAGATTATGTTTGAAGTTAGGCATAGTGAGGATGTCATGGGATGGTAGGGAAACAATGTAAGGTGATCATGGTGGGTGACATATGCCAAAAAATATTGGATGGGACAAAATATTTTAGCCCCCCCAGGATCTAACACAAGGACTTCAAGCCTACTGAACAATCATGTGAGACTACACCATTTTAGGGTGAAAACCCATGGAAAGGTACATGACTCATAGTGAATTTTGTTCTTATTAGAATTGAGGTGTTTTGGGGTGTTTAAAATGGATTACAAAAAAGAGTTAAAATGACCTTTTAAAAAATTCCATACTACTCAGGATTAGGAATTATTTATTTACCTTTCATCTATGGAAACAAGTCCCCAACCACATGTAGTATAGGAAGTAGAGGCTAAGTAGGACAACCTAACTGATTGATAAAGGTTTGACCCTGTAGATGAGGATGACCAGTTGTAGATAACGTTACGTTCTTTTCAGTTAAAAATCTGTGGAGGTATGAGGGAATCATTTTAAACATGGAGATAGAGAGTTGTAATCTTATAAGATAAATGTAGGAATGGATGGAGGTAGAAGATATTTGTTTTTAATGATGATGAAATTTAATCTACTGTAGTTTATGGTGGAGTTTCAGTGGGGAGACTTAGAGGCATAGGTGATGTGTGATTGTCTTCACCAGGGTGATGCTCCAACAGGATTGTGGAAGAATGGTTAGAATCAGATGATATTTTGAGGGTGGATATTTTTTCCATTGGAGATGTCTGGAAGAGTTACCAATGAGTTTCACAGCACACCCATAGCAGTGAACCCATGAGTTTCCATGATGTATTATTACATGCAGTTGCAGTTTTTGTGGCCTATAATGAAGCAGGTAGTGTGCAGAGTTAGTATTGATGTTCTTAGTGTCCCAACAGGTGAAGGCTGATCACCATGTACCTTGTGGTTGGATGCCGCATAGAGATTTCCCTCAGGTGAAGTGATATTACCTCTCAATGGATTTTAACATAGGGTTACCCCTGAATCAAGAATCATGTGATGCAATCTGAGTAGTGGTGGATAAACTAATGAAATCAGATCACTTAAGCTAGGAGGTATGTAGATGAGGTGGTGTATCTATATAGTGTTCTGAGATCCATCATCTTAGATTGAGATGTGTTTTTAACTCATGCATCTACATGGGTTTATAGTGTTATTTTGGCACTTAGTTGTGCCTCATAAATTCCTTCCACCCTCAGACAGATCGGAAGATAGAGCGGACTAACGAGACATTGGAAGATATTTTACAGACATGCATCTTAGACTTTGGTGGATCTTGGTTAGGACACATT
The DNA here is from genome assembly GCA_963277665.1 of Viscum album. Classification (NCBI taxonomy): domain Eukaryota; kingdom Viridiplantae; phylum Streptophyta; class Magnoliopsida; order Santalales; family Viscaceae; genus Viscum; species Viscum album. The sequence continues at coordinate 1,872,108,732 of OY728123.1, read as the reverse complement.
CCCTTAGTATAATTCTATTAAAATGAAATCTATCAATCATCCATTGGCATGAATATGTTTGAAATGTTGTATGGGAGAAGAAGTTTTTCACCCCTGTTCTTGTCAGAGAATGGGGAGGGAGCTACTTGTGGTATGGATGTGATGTAGAGTACAATTGAGAATTTGAAGCTTATTCCTGAAAGGATGAAGGTAGCACATGGTCATAATAAGTTTTACTCCAATAATAGGTGGAGTACCATGGATGTTATGGTAGGGGACCACATGTTCTTGAAGGTTTCCCATCAATGTGGGCAGCGGAGGAAAAGCAGAGGTAGAAAGATTCCTTAAATGATTATTAGACCCTTTGAGGTGCTGGGGTGAGTGGTTGAGGTGTCATGCCACTTTTAATTGCCACCAAATTTCAATAGGATTCATGAATTCATTCACATCTATATGTTGAGCCATTATCTTCATGATGACTCCAATGTCATCAACTTGGGATAGATGGATTTTTATGATGACATGACATTCTTTATACAACTAGTAGGGATCCATGATCATTAGGAGATGGTGTTGTGGGGGGGGGGAGAACCATTCTATTCATTTTCATGTTTTGGAGGTATGGTGGACATGAGGTTAATATTTGGTAATAGGAGACACATAGGTTTTCCCATTACCCAGAATTTTTCTGAGTTTTTCCTTGTTGTCTTTTACATTGAAATGTGATGCTTAAAACTTTTTCTCTATGAGATGATTTGTTTTCTTGTTCTGTGATGTGTGATGATGTTATGACATGTAGAAAGGTTAGGAAATTATTCCTAATCTAGAGGAATTAATTCATATTTGATTAATCCCATGTTGGAAAGATAGTACCAACTAGAGCGGATCATATCTTGATATAAAAGGGGGGATTCCTTGATTTGTTTGTTTAAGACAGTGTGGTTGTTTTGTTTCTATGGTGTGTCTGGTGGTCGGTTGGGGTAGTAGATTTCATTGGAGGTGTTCTTGGATGTTGAGGTTCCACTCCATCATTTGAACAACATAGGCTGATTTATCATTGAACATTGTTGTCGTAGCGTTGTTTTAAGTGTAGTGGGAACCTTGAGAGGTTTCTTTCAGTTTGGTCGTTTGGATCCCTCTTTTCCTTCTATGTTGGTTTTCGTTTCTCAAAGATGAGAATAGTAAGAGAGGTATCTAATGTAATGTCCCTGACCCCCCCCCCCCCCCCACTCTATTTTATTGTAAAAAACTGATGTTAATTGTGTTTTGGGAGGAAATGGTGACTCATATCATGAGTTGTTCAATAATCCAATTTTCCAATGGAAGGTGGTGTTAGTTGGTGGAATCGGTAGGTGGGACAGTAGTTGAAATCAATAGTTGGCATTGGTAGGTGGCATTAGTAGGTGTAATTGGTAAGTTCCATCGGTATCTCACATCAGTGACTCTCTATTGGAAGCTCCTGTCGATGACTCCCCATTGATAGATCTCATTGGTGACATTCCATCAGTATCCCACATTAGTGACTAGCCCTCGGTGACTCACTTCGGTGACATAATCATTGGTGAGTCATTTCCAACAATTTGTAAAAATTTAGTTCTCTCCAATTTTTGTAGATTCACACCTTTAACATATTTTTTGATAGAAAATGAGTTTAAAATCATGTTGGAAGGTTTTTGAATCCATTTCAAAGGATATAATATATGTATTTAATTTCTTAACACCCTGATACTTTTAACATTATAATGGTGGGGTTATGATCATGATCTGGAATTATGGAAATTGAAACTATTTTCATTGTAGATTTATGATCTGGCTTTTCTAATTAAAATATCCTTCCTCTCTTGTGAATTTTCTCACTACATTTACTATCGAGAATCCCAACAACCCTTCTTCCCCAATGGGTGGTGTGATAGTGTTTCACTTGTGAATCTCATAGCCATGGAGGTTCCTACCGCTATTTGTACACCCATGTTACAGTGCATCGAGGATGTGACGATTGCATGTTCTTCCATGTTTGGATTCTTTCATCTCTTTTTATTTTTTCATCAAAAGAGGTGGGTTTATGAATGTTCATTTGGGAAGCTAGAGGAATTATGAATAGATAATGATTATTGAATCTGTTACATATTGATATAAAAGGACTAGGGAAAAGTGATGCATGCATATGTTTTATTTTTTAGTAATATTGTGATATATATTTTCACTATTGCTACTAAAACTCACGGCCGTTGGTGGAATTTATCTAGACACATGTGACATCTTGGGGTTGGTTATTGTTCATCCTCTGTGAATGAATTTATGAATATAAAATTTATTAACCACATATATTCTTTTAAATAAATGGATACATCAGGATTAAACTTTCTCTGTGACAAACCGTGAATTATCAAAGTTGAATTAAATAACTAGTTTTCTCTAAATATAAATAAACATTTCATTATTAGTGTGTTTGGGTGTTTTGTGTGACCTTGTTATATAATTATGACTTGTGTGGTTGTGTGGTGTTGGGGTTGAGAGAACAATTGTTGCTGGTGTGGTATGAGTGATGTAATGGAATTTAAAATTGAGATATTGGTTGATTTCCGTAGGGATAGTAAGTGGTAAATTAGTGAGGATTCAGGTTCGGGTTATGTAATGTTTCTCTTGCTGGATTGATGTGTGTGTTGTTGTTATATAGCAGGGCTATGAGGTTTTGTTTTTGATGAGATGTTTTGTGGGGTATGGCGGTATGTTGTGGGTTTTCTTGTTGAGTTGAAGGACATGATAGGACGAATTTGAAGAATGGTGATGGCGGTTGTTCATATGGGTGTTAACTAGAGAGGAAATGTGAAGTAGGTTGTCTGGATGTGTGGTTTATCTTGGGGTATGATTGTTGACTCTTTTACATCTGAGAACTAATGCTTGTATTTTTCATTTTAGTTTCCCAAGTGGTAATTGGATGGATAAAAGAATTTATAAATAGATTATGAGATGACTGGGTAGGTTAGGCTAAAGGAATGAATGTAGTAAAATATTGAAAATTGAATGGGTGTAATCATGGAATATGCGTGAAACCACATTATTTTATTAGGAATATCTATTTATGTATCTAATTGTGTATTTTTCTACTATTTAGAGGTAGCGATAGAGTTGGAATTATTATAGGGTGGTTGATAGTATGATTAATAACCCATACGTTGGGCTTGACTATTTGATACTATACATATACATACATATATTTTTCTTGTGTTTTCTATGTGTACCCCCACCTTTTCTGAACTATGTAACAAACTCCATCATTCTCGTGGGAAATTTTTCTTTACCAATGTCCCAATGTGATGATGAATAGAGGACACTGACTCTTACCTTCTCCCTCTTTCAGGCAGTGTTAGACCTAGATCCTTTAGGCAGGTTATGGTTTGTGGGGCCCATGAGTGTGTGGGTGAGTTGTGGTTTCCCAGGTGTTTTGGGGATGAGACGTGGAGTGGTATGTAGAATATGTGTCTGTAGGAATGATGTAGTGCTCTAGGTGGCCCAGGTGTATGATATTATGATGTGATGTGGAATGCATCCTAGATGTTCATGGTTGGGTTGTCATGTGGTCCATTTAGAAGAGGTGGGAGCACCATGACCTTTTCTGTTAGGGTGTGAGAGTGGCTAATCATTGGGAATGTGGTGATAAGTACAATATAATATATAATCTTATTATATTACTTTTTTTGACTTGGGTTACATAGTATGCGTGATTTGGGGAGGTGGGGATGGATTGTATACCTTCTTATGTGCTATTGGTTTCTATTATTTTTTACACTTGGACGCTAGTATGCCTCTCCACTTGTGCATGAGAGACGTTGGTTTGTCATGTTTAGTATACTTGTATGCTAACCATACATTATAAAACATTATTCTAGTATCTAGGTGGACTATGGGGACTATACTGGGAATTACTAGCTCGAACATTAGAATAGTTGCCTTATCTCTTCTTAGCTTTGTTATTTTGGTACTTACATTGTAGATTAATTGTATTTCAAGTAGTTTTACATTAAACATCCACATGGGATGGAATTTTGATTATTTTTCGTATATGTATTTGATTATTTTTAGGTTGATACACATTATCTCCCAATAATGGATACTATATATGGCTAAGGCCTCCCTTTTATGATATTGGTATAAACATTGTGATGGTCGCTACCCCAGGGCCTACAGGCGGCGGGACATGGGGTCCTTATCTATCATCCTTTATTTCTAGCTTAGGAGGGGTATCTTTGGAGGGAGGGGTGCTGACATTACACACTTCAAATTAGATAAATGTTTTTTATCCTAAAGTAATTATACAATTTTTTTTTTCATATAATAGAACAACCCACAAATCAATCCAATGTGATATTTCATCAAAATGAACAAAAGTGACTGTTTTTAGTTTAAAGTAGTAATTATATTTGAAACATTTGTCCCCCCATCAAAATAAGAAACATGATATTATAAATATGTGAAAATCATAGAAAATGATCTTCAGTTATTTTTTGACATGTAAGAATAAAGTACATGTTAAACAAATGCATGGACTAGTTTAAATGACTAAAAGTATATTTTTATATTTAAAAAATTTTATCAATGATTAAAACATGTTTTATATTCTCAAATAAGTATAATAAATTACATTATAAATAAAGTAAAATAAAATGATTGGTGAATAATTTAAACTAGTGAACATTTTCAAATTTAGTTATTTTTATTAATAATCAAGAAAATATTAATATGGATATTTTAAACTAGTTAATTGTGTTTTAGGGGTTCAAAATGAAAATAAATTTCAATATAAATTTTGTAATATTATAAAAGCAAGACTAAAGGTAAAAATGGTATAAAACACAAATAATATATCATCCAGAATGATGAAAAAAATAATGTTTGTTTAAGATTCAAGTGTTTATCCATTATTTTTTTTTCATTTTACATGTATTTAGATGTTTCAATTTAATTAATGGGACATAATATTACAAAACAAAAAAAAATGAAAATGTGGATTTATAATAATAAAAAAAATACTTAAAATGTTTTTTGTGAAAACAATTCTCTAATTTTAGAAAACTAGAATAATATAATTGTATATGTTATATAATTTGTAAATAAAAACACTAAATAACAAGTGTTCTATGATCTAAAATAATTTATGACTTCTAATATCATATGTTCTATGTTTATATATTTAACATAAAATTTCACATAAAAATTATATTTACATTGATCAATTGTTTACAATATATTATGATTATAAATATCATTTATTTCATGTTTTAAAATGAATCCAAAAAATATATCTCTGGGAAATTGTGCATACTATTTTTCTATAATATATATGTGCAGTCAAAAAATGATAGAATTAATATAAAAAATATTCTATAAGATTAAAAGAAAAATATTTATTTCAAAATATAATATTTCAATGTTTAAATAATATATATTGTTTTTGTAAACTATCATACATAATATTGTATAAAAAATTGAAATTAGTGTGTTTTAGGTTTTAAAATATTTATTTCTCCTAAAAAGTCATGAAATTGATTTTTTTAATTATTTTAACTGAATTATAATTTTTTTAAAATATTTTATTTCTTTAAGAGGAGTTTATTTGTTTTAAATAGAAAACCTAAAACAGTTCATATAAAATTTTCATATAATTTGTTATGTGTGTCAGGATATGAGATTTATTAATTAACGCCCATTATGAATGTTTAAATAATCATATACAACACAAAATATCATTAAATAAATATATATTTTTTCAAATATGTTATTAGTTGCAATGAAACATGTTATATATGTAGAAACTTTTATGATTCACTTATAGAAATATTAAAATTTAATATGATATATATTTTTAAATTTTTTATGTGAATAGAAACTCAAAACAATATCTAAAAATATGTTATATATCTCAAATTCATGATAATATCACACGATTTAGTGAAAAATTTTATGTGTTTCAATAGCATATGTTTAGTGTTAATCAATTATTAAATCCTTTCATATAAACATTTTATTTAACATGTTTAGTGATTTAATGTATGATATGTGTCTTAAAAAATAAAATGATGACAAAAAATATTATTTTCATTAAGTTTATGATAATTTCTCTTCATTACCTCTCATATGTTTTGTCATTTAAATGCGTTTTTTAATAATATTCCTAATGTGTTAAAAATATCCATATAAAATATTACTTAATTTTTAATAATTAATTTATTATGGTTTTAAAAATATATTTGGTTTCTAAAAACATATATTAGTAATTGAAAATATGTTATATGTTATAAATAATGGAAATAAATTATTATAATTCATCTATTTGTTGTGTGTGTTTCAAATAGATATATATTTGAATAACATATTCATATTGTTTAATAAATTAAAATAACTTATCATAAATAAAAATGAATTAAATATGCATAATCCTTTGAATAAGATATAAATTTAAATAACACAATTTTTGTTTATAAGGATATTCATCAATAATTTCATAAAAAAAATTTATATAATATATTTTAGTGTTTTATAATATGTTTTTGGTCAAAAAACACAACATTTACCGAATATATATTATGAATTTAACATATATGAAAATTATCATTATCTTTTAGAAATACATATTATTAGATTCTTAAGTGTTTTAATAAATCATTTTATGTTTCATTAATATAGTTATAATGTTAGAATTTGTAATTATTTAAAAAATTTCCTTATTAAACCAACAACTATGATAAATTTTTTAATAATGGTTATGATTGAAAAATATGATAATATTTTTCATAAGTAACTCAATATAGCTGAAATTATATATGAATATATACATTATTTTATATAATATGAGATCAAATACTTGAAAATCATAAGAAATAAATTAGTATGTTTACATTATAAAATGTTCTCAATGCATTTATTCTGAACAGAAAATCATCTAACAATAAAAAATTACTATTCTATAGATTATATTTTATATTGATATGGTATAACTGAATTATAATTTATTATAGAGAACATTATATGAATATTTCAACAAATGATGTTTATAAAATATAAGGGATGGATATAGAGAAAAAAAATACCAGTTTCTTATTTCCTTAGATAAAAAAATCAAAATTTATAAAAATGGGATCAATAATAAAAACGATTTTATTGAATCATTTTTAAGAAAATAAATTTTAAATATAGTGAATGGTCTAATTAATGATCAAAATAAACAAATCACAAATATCTTAATTATATATACATTTCATTGTATATTCATCAAAAGGGTCTAAATTTATTTGAGAATATTTTACATTTAAACAATTGAAAATATAAACATAATTAATATTTCATCAGAATGTAAAGACATTATAATTTACTTGGTGAACCATATTGAGAATTATAATAATAATTAATGAATGTTACATGTTTTTTAATGTATTCTACTCTAAATCATAAATCCACAGCATTGATTAATTCTCTATGATATGAATTATCTAATGATTTTAAATACACGTCAATAAAATAATTTTGGAAATATGATATAGTATAAAACGTTTTTTATGTAAGATATTATCTATTTAATTCTATAATGTAATGATATTTTGATGAAATTCAAAAAATTAATTGTTAATGATTTACCCCCTTAGACAGAACAAATTATATCCAAAATTTTATAATGTGTATCATAGTTCAAAAGTTGTTGAATTTTTTTTTTAAATGTTTTCATTATATGACTTCTTTTTATGAAACATTATGAATTATGATGTGTGATTTACATGAGATATTGTAAGCTAGAATTTAACTTATGGTTTCTTAGAGGCTAAATATTTTATTATCTTATTCTTCATTCTAAATTGGCCCTATTAGAAAATGTAGTAAAAAATAATCCCACTAAGAAGAAATTTGTTTATTCATAAAATACATTGATACTCATGTAGTAATGGAATAATTTGATTATTGATATATATATATATATCAATAAATTATAAAAATTATGAGGTTTGGTTTTTTTTTAAATAATTAGGTATGTTCTTCATGACATACGATAAATTTTAAAATTCTATGTTTGGACCATTTAAAATATATTTTAATGATATTATCAATATATATATATATATATATATATATAAAACACTTCAATCCAGAAGATGGTTTGTAGTATTTATGATAATGATATTTTATAAATAGTCCATTTTATGATATATTGACTGTTAACTAAATTTGTTTGGGTCAAATATTGTACATGATAACTAAAAATACCAAAAATCACCCTACCACATTCCAAAGAAAAATATTAATTATTTTAATGATATAATATACCAAATACATGAAGAATAATAAAATAATTCACATTAATGTATCCTTTAATGGTTGAGTTATGAATATTATAAATGTAAACTAAAAAATGTACCAAGAAGGGGTGAGAGTCACTATTTAATGACACATGAAATTTAATTCTATTCTAATTGATAATAACTATTTACATGTAACACACCATTTAAGTTTAAAACAATTTAATAGTTACATAAACGAATGAGGAAAATTTAAAAATTTTATAACATTGGAAGGACCAAGGTTTTGATAAAACAACATGTCAAAAAGTGATTCAGTTTGGAGTTTTAGATAATATGATGATCAAATAAATTCACGTATACATCATAATTGTATAGTCCAAGCATATAATCCATAACAAAACAACCCACATAATTAATTATTAAATTTAATTTTTCACATTTATGATACATATTAAAATTTTCATAGACATTCAATTATTATTAAATGCATTAAACTCTTCATGACTACTAAGATATTTGTATTTTAACAATTTAATAATTTAATGATTCGTTAAAAAACAACTTAATCAAAATCATGTATTGGAAAATAAATTATATATATAGATAGAATAAAAATTGATATCATCATATAGTTTTTATACCATTAATGAGTAAGTACACTAGGGTTACAGTCACTATGACATGTATCATTATAAATATATTGATATATAGTACCTCAAAAGAGAAAGAGGAATATAAACATTCAATAAGCCACAAAATTATAATCTTTATAAACCAGGTGATATTGATATTGATCGTGATGTGTTTTATGAATTAGTTAATAATTATCTAATTCTCCTAGAAGTACTAATGATACAATAACATTATTCAAATTTCACTTTACGGAAAATTATATACAATAACAAGTGAAATTATATAAAAAAAGGTTTTAGATTTCCAAAAATACTCTTTTAATAGAAACAATCATTTTTATTCTCTTTATTATTCATTATATATAACAAAATTTGAAAATAGATCAATGGATAATTTTAGATATTGTCGAAAACACTTTTTCAGTAAATTGATATGATTTGAAATGTATCTATTAAAATTTATACATCCACTCGTTGTGACACCATGATTCCTTGTAGAAATGAAAACAATTATGAATTAAATAATGAAAAATTCTTTATATAAAGTATAAAATGGAAAAAAAATCAATACCACTCCAACTATAAACATATCTGGTGTAAAATCAAAAAACACATGTATATCCATTCCTGTGTACACCATTTATATAACATAAATAAATAATAATTATTTATTTCATTTTCCATTGAAATCTAGTCAATATTATATATATAATCATATATTATTGATTATGAGAATTTAGACTAGCAAAATAGATGGGTACATTATAAATATTATCTCTTAAAGTTGAGCACATCATATATTCCTAATCCAAATAGGTAATCAAATCACATGTAATTTATCTCAGTATATCCATAATGATCATTAATATATCTTAATTGTGATCCCATATTTCATACAAATAATATGAGTAGAAAAATTATCTGACGCCCTGGTATTTCATTCCCATTTTCATTCCTTAAATTATTTGTATATAATTTTTTTTAGATTTTTCTCATCTTTCAATAGAATTAAAAATAATTACAAAAATATGAATACATGATATGAATTAAACTTAAAAACATTATTCATTAATAAATGTATTTTATAAAAAAGGAACATGAAAAATTGAGTTAAATACCATGTAATGTTATATTCTTTGGATGGTAAGATCAACAAAACTTTCCTAAATATTAATGGGATAATAAATGTAACATAAAAATATCATTAGAATGAAGAGTCCCCTTGGATCATATTCATCCATGATGATCACCAACAGAAGAAATAAACAAAAAATGAGAAATAAAAACATAATATGGGAAGGCTTGTTTGATAATTCTTAAATTAAATTTAATATAATTAAATTTTTTATTTAATAGGTATGAATGAAATGAATTTTTGGGGAGTACCAGTGGTAAGATAGTTATTAAAGAGGGAAATATGGTATTTGGAAATATGGTTATTAGAAATATTATGGATGGAAATATTTTCTTTGGATATGAATTTATCTTATTAGGATGATGATATAGTTTATTTATAGTAAAAAATTTAAAATATTTTATTTTTAAAATAATAAATAATTAAAAATATAATATTTAATTAAAATACATATTTATATAAATATGGTAAGGGGTTACATATTATTAATTAATCATAATTTGATATATCTATAAACTTAAATGAAATATTATTATTCTAATGGAATGATAAAAATAAATCATTATGTTAGAAATAATGAATTTTAATGATATTTGGTAAGGATTATTTATAATTTATATTTTTTAGTTAATTAATTTTAAACATTGAGTACCACTACCTAAAGAAAATTAATCACTACAAAGAAGTATTTTAAATAAAATTATCCGAAAATATATAACTGAAAAATAATTATCATTTATAAAAATAATTATTATGAAATTAATAGGAATTAATTTATTTTATGCATAAAATTATATTTTTTCAAAAAAAAGATTATAATGCATTATTTATTCCAATATTAAAATTTATTTACAATTATAGATACATAATATATATATTTTTTGTTCATAATACTAAATTTTTTTAATAAGGATGTATTAATTTTTTTACATAAAAAAAATTTACAAAGAAAAATATTAGTTCCCTCGGTAAAACATTTATTTTTAAAATAATTTTATTTCTCAACCCATTATATATTTTTATCTAAATTAATTTATTTAATAAATTTTAAATGATGAATATGATATAATATTTAAATTTATAATCCAACATTCTAACACAATTTTACTGATTAATTTATTGAAAATAGTAATATAATAATTAATTTATAAAAGGTCATCTTTCTATAAAAATAAATTTTTACAAAATATCTCATATTTTAATTAAAAAGATAATTTTATCAAACATAAATATTTAATTTGATTAAATGAAACAAAAATTTATAATCAATTCATAAAAATTACCGTGGAATAATTTCTTATATTGTGTTATTAAAAAGACAACAAATATAGTAAACATTTAATCAAGGTTATAGGGTAAAAAACAATGTAATCTATCGTGGCTCAAATTTTTCAAAATAAAATTTCAAATTATATATTATTGAATATACTTGATAGGTAATAAATTGAATCTCACATATCTTACAAAACAATTCTCACCTAACTCACCAAACTCTCTTGTGATTCCATCCTTACCCTTCACCTAACATTAATTTCAAATGAAATGAACAACTTTTCAAATATAAATGGTTCTCAAATAAAACCACTTCAATCCCCACATATCAGTATAAAATCCCATTAATATATACCTATTTTACCTCCTATGGTTCTCTATCCATATATATTATTCCCATATTGAAATAAAGTGACCCTTGTTTACCATTTCAATGTTGTCTTTCAAGAAAATATTCAAGCTCTAAAAATGAGTATTATCCACTACCTAATCTTTTCTTATTTGTATTTATAATACAATGTTTCGTTCTGGTTTTCGGCCACAAAACACCCAACGGATCCATATCCAATGATTGATGGACCTGCTTTCCAAAGCCAGGGGTTCACCGGATGGTTTGACCAGCTACTCTTAAGAACTCACATTGGTCGAGAGGTTGGGAAGTCGGGTTCATCAAACCCTTTTTGTGGGGAATTATTGCTTCTTCCGGGACTCTCTTATAGATTTAAGATGTGTTCATATGTTTGCTAATCATTGGTTTATACCCAAACATAGTATCCATGGATTTGACCTTGGTAGGAAATGGTCAACTAGACGTAGGGGTTTGGAATCATTTATGCCTGAGGTTTACCATCCCTCGTTGGATTAATGACCCCGAAGGGTTGGAACTCGCTTGAGGAGGCACTAGGAGTGTCACGCTGCACCGGTGTGGAGATGATCGGATCGACCGGTTGTTGGGATTGAACTTTTGGGAGGCTTCCTATGTAGCCTGCTTATGAGGCAGGGATCAAAGTCCACTTAGTTCGTATATACAGTTTAACATCATGCTAGACGAGGGTGGAACTCGGCGTGAAGAAATGACCGAGTGGTGGGCTTTAACCTCGTGGAGGCTTCCTACGTACCATGATTTGGCATGGATCAAAGTCCCTATAGTTCTCTTTGTCTTGGGGATTACACTCTAAGGAGGCCCAGAATGATGGATTGAGGATTAAACTCTTAGGAGGCTCAGGTTAGGATGTCATGGTTGATGCTTACTCTAAGCCCACGTGAGTCATGCTCGGTGTGAGAAACAAGAGGCAGTAGGGACCATAGGATCATTTCGCGAATGGTATTTCCATGAGAAGTGGAGTGGGGCTTTCGCATGGAGTGGCCCAGGATGATGAATTAGGGATTACACTCTGAGGATACCCAGAGGGTTGGGGCTTACTCCATGATGGATTCCTAGGGTGTCTTTCTCATGTCTGGCCATGAGGGCATCCCAACACTCTGATGGGTTGAGGAATATAATGGGGGCCAACACCTATGCACGAGTGCACAAGCAGGATAATTCCAAAAGCATTGGAATCAATCCAAACAAAGGGAGATGAAAAGTGTGAATTCAATGCCCGACATTCGGATCACAAGAAGGGTGGCATGGTGATGGAAGATAGCTGTTGACCATGTTCGAAACACAGCATTCATATCACGTTATCCTGAGATGGGGACAAAAAAATGAGGGTCGACTGCTGACCATGTTCGATACACAGGACCAATCTCAAAGTGTTGTCCAATGTGTTCTAGGGCATTGGCCCAGGACGGTAGGTGAGCCGATGCGGCATGAGGCCAGGCTGTTAGGGGGTCCCTTCAGACATGCACGAGAATGAAGAACTGAATGAAGGACACACAATGCGTGGGGTGGAGTGATGGAATGTTTGAATGGATTGCAGTGCTCTTGAAGTTACGACACTGAAAACATGGCATGAGGTATATATTTCATGGAGAAAGAGGCATCCAATTATTGGAACATAGGGTATACTACAGTTTAGAGTCATGTAGAGAGGACTATTTCCATACAGTTTAACGCCATGTGGTTAGGATGAGGGCCATACAGTTTAGCGTCATATTCTTAGGACGATGGCCATACAGTTTAACGTCATGTGGTCAGGATGACTAGGAAAGAGATACCTAGCAATGGTTGGTGTGGGAATTATGCAAGGGATGCCCTTTCTGGATGAACCTAGAAAAAGGATCTATGAAATGGGGTATAGAAGAGTCATGAGGAGTATCTCCACTCAAGGAATTTATAGGACGGATGTTGGGGTGGCACAAAAGTGAAATGGAAAATCCCGACATCCCGGATCAAAAATCTCACAGTGCAACTCTCTAATTTCCATGGGGTCAGTGACAGTAGTGAAGGGACTGGCCCAGAGAGCCGAGACCGCAGGCCGGCACTGAGCCCGAGCAAGGGTCTGCGTGCGCAACCCCCGCAGGTATGGACCAGCAAGTTTATGGGGTTGTCCACATGGGGCTGGCCGCAAAGGATCTGTCCGCGAAGGTCTGTCCATGAGGGACTGGCCGCGGATGAGCTGTCTGCGAAGGATGTTGTCCGTGAAGGATGGCCACGAAGGAGGATGTCCGCGGTGGAGATGGCCGTCCGCGAATGGTGTTGTCCATGGTGGAGATGACCGTCCGTGAAGGGTGTCTGCAAAGGGGGTTGGCACCCGTCCTACTTCACTCCCGCGGAGGGGATCCGCCTCCATTTCGTGAGCGTCAATGGTCCGTGGGAGGGGTGGTCGCGGAGGGACTATCTGCTAAGGAAATGGCCGATATGGACTAGCCGCAGAGGAGATGGCCACGTTTCGTTCATGGAATGGTTTCTCCTCTCCACAGAAGAGTTCATCTGCGGATGATATGGGGTCCGCGGATAGCCGCAGATAGCTGGGAGAGATTTCTCCAAAGTCTCTCCATGGTTTTTCACCCGTCATTCCTCTCAGTTTTTGGTTCCCCTTGGTGAATATTTATACAGCTGTGAGGAGGAAATATTGATGGGATCATGGCACGTTTTTCATAATCACATGAAGGAACCCCCACACACTCAAATGATTCGGTCAACCGATATTTGATGTGTCACGGTGGGGTTGCTTCGTGGTGGCACACCAATCCTCCTTTATTCCGCGAACAATGAGGTTCGCGACGGCATTGGAAGGTTGTCGCAGTTTGCAGCGGTGGACCATCCTAGCACCCATCCTGCTTCATGCCTGCGGAGGTCCCCGCCTCTATTTCATAGATGACACTAGTCTGTGGAATTGTGGGAGGGTGGTCTGCCGAACCGGCCGCGTGCTGTTACTGGGAGCCGGTGCGCGGACCCGTTCGGTCTTTTTCCATGTTTTGGGGTAATCGGATTACCACCTTGCGGAATTTTCAGGACCCTACATACACCCCTCAATAATGAATTTTATAATAATTGTAATATAATTGAATGATTATAAATTTTATTCTAATATATTATTTTATTTATGGAATGACCATTTTTAACCCTCTCACATCCATTTGAAAATGTAAATGTTTCTTTCCTTAGGTTCAAACTACCATCTCCACAAATGATGTATTTTATTTTTCATCACAATCCTACATGGATAGATATTAGACTGAATTATATGAATAAAAATTATATTTTGAACAATAATGGCGTTATAGAATGAAGAATTTCCAATTATATGTATATCTACCCCTTATAAATATATAAAATTTTGTTCAACACACCCAAATGATTTTTTAAATTTTAGAATATAATGAAAAGGAATGTTATTTTAAGATGAATTATTCCATAATCATAATAAAATTATAGTATATAAATGATAATAGAGTTATTATTTATGTTGGATAGGTGTACTTGAGGAGATTATATGAAATGAAATGAAATTGAATGGAAAATATAACTAGTAGAAAGTCGTTTTTACCTATTAATTTTCTCATCTTTGAGAACCACCTTAGAGAAAATGGTTTGATATTTGGATGATTCCAATGGATAATGGATCTATATATGATTCTTGAGAGGAGTATTGGGAATAATTTTGATAAGGTTCAAATCTTGTAAGGTGTTAGTAGAAGTGGTGGTGATTGGTGGTATATATAATAAATGAGAGTGGTGTTTTCTCATTATTTTATAAATAAGTTTCTAATATTGGATCATGAATAGGAATAGTTAAATCTATATCACCTTATACATTAAAATAATGAATTATATATTATGTGTTTGGACTTACATCATCCATACATATAGAGTTACTCAATATATCATGTATTTTTCTTTAATCATAAATTGTCGAATTTTACCATTCACAAAAAATCATGTTTTTTAGAAGACTAAAAAATGATCCATTACAATTTTTTGACATGAATAATTAATAATTATATCTATTTTATAAAAATAAATTTATAAATATTATAGTATTAATTTTTAGTTTAAATCATCATTTACATGGAAAATGATGATCTTAAAATTATAATAGATTTTAAAACACTTTGAAAAACTAATTAAGTTCTCATGAAATAAAAATATAATAATATGAAATAAAATCATAATTTATGAATATATTTTATGAAAATATATATTTTTCTATGAAATATAGTAATTATATAATTAAAAATAAACATTTATGATTTATAAAAATACCAACACTTAGTTAATAATTTTTAAAATATTTATTTACTTATACTGTGGAATAATTATATCATATTGTCTATTATACGATGCCTAAATGTTATTTACAATTTTAAAGATGATAAAACTACTTAATTGGCTGGATTAATATTCATAATATTTATATTGTTATTCCAAGGGTCAACTTACTATTCCATTGGGATAAGTTCCTTAATTTCTAGAAATACATAATTTTCCATGATTCTTCATTAATAATTTTTTTATCGTGTTATATTAGTAATGTTATTGGGTTAATACTACATGAAATAGTTATAATAAGTGAATTTCCATTGATAAACTTTTAGGTTGTTACATTCTCCCCCCTTATGAAATTTCGCTGTTATAATATCCTTTTACATTAAATGTTGAAAGAAGTTTTGGGTTCTTCTCATTCATCAATTCAACTTATTCCTATGTTTCCTCCTCTCACTTATGGTTCATCAAATGTACTTTTACTATGTGAGTAGTCTTGTTGCATAAAACATTATCTCTATAATCCAAGATCATCATTGTTTTCTCCTCATAAGGGAGATCATTATATATCTGTACATCCTCTAGAATCAGTACATGTGAGGGATAAAGTATGTACTTATTATATAAGGATACATGAAATACATCTTATACATGAGATATTGTAGGTGGATGTTCTAGTTGATATTCCACAACTCCGACTCAATCAATAATTTTTATGGGGCTAATGTACCTAGAACATATTTTTCCCTTCATCTGAAATCTCATGATTATCTTCTAAGGAGATTTGAAATGGAATTCCATGTCTCCAGAATGAAACTCTTGGACCCATCAATGAATATATTCAAAGGACTTTTATCAACAATGGGATGCCTTGATGTGATTCTGAATGGTTTTTACATTTTCAACCATTTCTTCAACTATTCATGGTCTTACCAGTTTCCATTCATAAACATCAACCCTATACACTAGTTTCTACATCATATCACAAAATGGATTTCATATGGATTAATTTGGATGCCCAATTGTTAAATGTGGTTGTATGATAAATCTATTATAGGTAGATGTTGGTTTCATCCTCCCTTGATGTACATAGAAAATGTTATCAACATATCTTCTATGGTATGAGTAATTTTCTCTAATATTCTATCAGTTTGATGTTGATAGGATGTAATAATGTTTAACTCAGTGTTTAGAATATATTATAGACTTTTTGAGAACTTGGAGGTAAATATAAGATCTCAATCAGATACAGTATATTGTGGTAATCCATTTATCCTTACCAATTCTCTGATGTATATTCCTGTAATTTTATATAGTGAGAAGTCATCTCAAATTGTGATAATGTGAGATGTCTTTATAAGATTATTTGAACCAACAAAAATATAATTTTTTATATGGATGTGTCCAGAATTCTATTGACAATATCAATAGTTATGTTTTCTCATTTCCATTTTTGTATGGGTAATGATTAGGTCATACCCTTTGAATTTTTTCTTTCATCCTTCAATTACTTTCATATTAGGAACATTGATGTATATTCAACAACATACTTATTTATATTGTACCACTAGTTGTTATCTAAGAGATATCAATATTTATTTTTTATCCCTTGGTGAATAGAGAAGTTTGAGCTATGTGCGTCATTCAGAAACTCCTTCTTTATCTCTAAATCAGATAATATAAAGACTCGTTATCTAAATCTTATAACTCCTTCCTCATTAATTGTTAACTCTATGGATTTACCCTTTATGAAAACATCCAATTGTATTTAAATCTACACATATTTTCAAAGAGAATCCTTTATTTTCTCGACGAGACATGGTTGTGGAATCATTTGAGAAAGTATTGATGAAGTTCCTTCCTTAATGTCCCCATGTCCATAATTTGTAATTATATGAATATTGGATCTTTATAAATTCTCATGATTGATATTGTTGTAGGATTCTTTATACATAGATCATCTAACACATTATTCACTTTTATAAGATAGAAGTGGATTAACAAAAAATAATCCATGATGAAATCTAACCATCTTCACTGGAGCATACTAATCTCTTTCATTGGGAATTGATATTTGAGGCTCTTATAATCAATATATATTTAAAACTTACCCCCATAGATATAATGATTCCATATTTTCATTGTGAAGATCATATATTAAAACTCCAAATCATGCATAAAATGGTTTTGCTAATGAATTTTCATCCTTGTTGAGGCATATGATATCAATATTTAATTTTTCCTCAATTCACAGCCTAATCCCTTCATTGAAGAATCACTGTATTACAAAATTTGTTCCCCACATGTTAGAAGTGTGAGTACTGGTGTAGTGAGAGGCCTCCTTTATACCTCATAGAAGAAATATTCACATTCACTGGTCCAGAATAAAATTTATTCTTTTTGATTCAGCATTATTAGTGGGTTTGAAAATCATGATACGTTCTTCACAAATTTTCGGTAATACCCAGCTAGACCCTGGAAATTACGTATCTTTATTAAATATGATGGAATAGGCCACTCTTCTATTTCAATTATCATTGAAGTGTCTAAAAATATTCCTTTTCTTATTATAACATGCCCCAATAAAGCTACTAAATTCATACTGAACACTCATTTACTAGAACTTTCATAATGTTTCTCTCTTTACAATGTCTATTGAATAGTATTTAATTGCTTCTCATGTACCACCTTTATATTAGAGTATATTAGATTATCATCAAAAAATAGTAACACAAATCTCTCTAGGTAATCTCAAAAGACTATATTCATTAATTTCATTAATATTTTAGAATCATTATTGCGTCTGAAAGGCATTATAATGAACATATGTGTCTATACATCATTCAATATTTAATCTTGGGAAAATATTCCCTCATCACCTTTAATTGGTGATATCATGAAGAAAGATCCACCATAGAAAAATATGTGGCCCCATGCAGTTGATTGAACATGTCATATCTCTGTGGAAGGATATACTTGTTCTTTATCATGATTTTTAGCTCATGATAATCAATGAAATGACAGACTGATACATCATTCTTGTTGATAAAGATAATTGGTTCACCCTATGGTTAAGCACTCGGGTATATAAAACCATTGTCTATATTAAATTTTAAATTATTTTTAGTTTCTCCAAAATAATGGTGTCCATTATATATGATTTATATGATATTGTTAAAGATCCATCAATATGTTCAAATGGGAAATCAACCTCTCAGTTAGGGGGAAGCCCAGGGAAATATTCATGGAAAACATCTGCGTTGTCCCTCACAAATGGAAGGTCTTCAACCATGATTCTCTCCTTTATCTTAATAATTTGATCTAGATATTCTTACAAATAATTTAATAATATCCACACTTGATATTATGAATCTGGAGGAGATTCATCATCCTCTATACCCTTTTAATGATTTAGTAGATGCCTCTAGATGTGAAGAGTGTTCCCCCTTTTCTGTCAATTGATGTTGGCTTTGTATAAAAATAGAAAATCAATGACTAATATTGTATAAAAAAATACTAAACAGAGTATGAAAATATTTTTAGGGAGCATTAGTCAACAAACATTAATGTTGGAGAAGTTATATACATTGTATTCATTATATTCTCCATTTTCTATTCTCACAGATTAGTCAACCTCGATTTATTGATGTGGTGTTTAATATTTATACTAAACATACAAGATTTTAATGAATGAGTAGAACAATAATAAAATAGTATGTATAAAATTAATAAATGAGTAACCAGAGTACCTATCACTATATCCTTATTAGGTTCCACCTCATCATTAGTGATGGAATAAACTTTCCCTTTCTTCTTTGGGTTTTGTGTCTGCCGAAGATATTAAACCTCAAGAACTTGAGGTTTCGTGAACTAGCTTACACAGTGACTATTCTACCTACAATTAAAGAATTGAACCATAGGTTGTTATCTCCTTTAATCCACAACATTTTACAACTTCCTCATTTCACTCCTACATTCATGAGCTTGGTGGGCATTTATCCTATATTATAATCATTTATCCCTCATATTTAGGTAGTTACCGTGATGCAATTTTCCCCATGTTTACATGTGGGTGGTTGAGGTTTCATTCCTCCATCATTATAAAATCTCTTAGAATAAAACTCTATCCTTAATTTCACATCACCATATACATGGTATAATTATCTAAAATCTATCTCCACTAAGAGATCACATTGAACAACTACTTCATAACCCCAAAAGTAATAAATTCCTATATCCTTATAAAGGTATCATTTTAAAACACTAAAGAGTTTATCAATTATTCAATCATTATAGATAAAAAACATGAAGTGTACCATACAAGGCTTGTGAATTTTACTACATAGGTTGTGATAAATTCAACTTTATTTTTCTTCATCTATTTGAATTGTCTCTGCATCTTGGTTTGAAATATCATAGGGAAATAATAGTCAAAAATCATTACCTTAATATATTCCCACATCATATATGCAATTCCATCCTTCGAATTGGTTTTTAATCAACTCCCACTAGTGGTAGATCTCTCAATATAAATGAAAAACATATAGAGTAACCTTATCAGTATCAGAACTGTGATTTATAGAGTATATATTGAAAATTGAGTTCATCAAAAATTCTGTGACTAGGGTATTATATGATCCACTAAATTTCGATGGTCATTTCGGTATAAAGTTCTGGACAACTAGTTTCTCACTCTTTGGTGAAGGTGTAAATTCAACATAATTCAGGTTATTTTTCATATCCTAAGATAGTTAGGTAAGAATCGCTATAAAATGTTGAACTCCACCTCCCAAGGCATTAGGGATGTCATTTGTACAATCACAACATTTTCCTTTATATGGGTTGTTGTCCTGATTTCACCTACATCCAACAATTTTATAAAACATAAAAGGTTAGAAAAAAACATAATTCAACAAGTCATAAATAAAAAAAGTATTATTATATGATATTAACATTAAAAAATATATTTTTGGATCAATATTTTTTTGTCTTTTTCTTAAAAAATATTATTGGGTGCTTATATACACTTAGTCTCATACTGGGGGTTTCACCAATGTTCTCTAATTCCAATTCAAAAATTAAATAAAATGTGATCAAATACCAACTATTGTGAACCTTATTTTTCTTACATGATTATTACAACATTTTAATAATAAATATCATCATAGTGTTACAAATTGAGGATCAATCAGATTGGTGTCTTTGAAAAATTAGGCGTATACATAAGATTTACAGGATAAATCTTAAAAAATATTTAATTCCTTATTCTCTAGCTTCCTAGTGGCCTTCACATTCTCCCTAGTACAATTAACCCCCTGATGATATACATCATTGAATGGGGTGGGCTAAAAGTATTGTAAGATGATGGATAAGAGACATGAAACATGGGTGGGCATTAACATTAACATCAAATCATAATAAAATGATAATCATCTTAATCATGAGAGGAAGCATTGGATAATTTCAGGTAATTTGTAAATACATAAAAATGTAACATCATTACTTAGTGGTAAAAATCCACATAGTTGTGAAAAAAGCGAACATTATGTTCGTACCTATTTCACTTTATCCCACGGGATAAATAAAATTACTCAATTCATTAGAGTGCTATATAAATTTTATTTCACTCATCACATCATAAAATCTTCATACACTATATAATTCTCGGTTATACCATAAAATCATAACATTTACATATTCATACCTTCCACAGAGAACATATATCAATATTAGACATAATATAGCCAGTGAAAAGTAATGGTTTTCAATTTCTGAAATCACACCCTCATAAACATTATCTTTCCCAAATGAAAGAGGAAATAATATAATTTTCTTTATAATCAGGAATCATTACTGAAGAAGAAACAATCTCATTATATTTAAAGTTTTATTTAAGAAGGAATATTTATTATGAATTTTTTTTTATTTTTCATAAAAATAGATTGGAAACATGTATATCCAGAAATAAAATAGAAGGATAAAAAAATTATTATTAATAACATTAATGTAACATCCATACTGAAAATGGTGAGAATTATGGATCATCCAAATGAAGGGAGTTGGGTTCGAGAATCCCATTACCCAATGTATGAATTGTTTCATCACATTATCATCCAGGATAATAAAATTAAATTCATTAATTAATAAATATAGAATCTTTTATAAATTAATTTTATTTATTATAGGTTTATTGTGTTCATTTATTATATTTTTTATGAGTTATAGTGTTTATTTTCATCGTTTGGGAGTGTTCATTATCTTGGATTTCATGATCTGGTTTCTTGTATAAGTGTATTGATGGTCACGTAAAATTGGAATGCTTATACAGAACAAGAATTTAAATTTTATTACTAACTATTTACAATATTAAATGATATTATCAATCATTTGGTTATATTGTATGAATATGAATCTTGATATGAAATGTTAATGAAAATCTTTTTAGGTTAATTATGGAAGTATTCAATCTCATCAAACTCATTTTTTTATCATTTAGAATTATGAATATATGTTAGTTAGAGAACATAATAAATATTTTAAAATAAATTGTAAAATATGTTTCAACCATTATAATAGTTTTATTACTATCCTTTAATGAGGATCTGAAAAATGAAAATGCATCATCCAGGGTAGTGATAAATCGACACACAATGAATGATATTTTCATATTTAGAATAAAAGGAAATGGAATGATATTTGATGATAAATTATTACATTAAAACAATAAAATTACCATATATAAACGATACATGATTTATCATGATTTGTGGATAGGTTTATGTAAGGATAGGATATGAAAATAAATGAAATTTAAGCGAAGAAAAAATAAAAAGAAAGAGGATTTTACCTGTTCACATTAACCAAATTGAGATCCTCCTTATAGAAAAGGGTTGGTATTTTGATGGGACCAATGACTCTTGTGTGTGGGGAAGATTATTGGGATGTTTATTCAAAAAAGTTTTTACTAGTCTTAGTGCTTTGATGGTTCGATGAGAATAGATGTTGAGGGGTGGTATTTATAGTGGAGGAGAGGGATGTTTTCTCAATATTTTATCTATTGGTTTATTGTTTTGGCTCAAGACTATGAATACTTTGATCATTATCACACTACCATTAAAATTAATGAAGATGAGTTTTTTAATTTAGGTTTACATCGTCCCTATAAGTTAAATGAATAATTTATTTATTTATTTATCTTATATAGTAAATTATCATATTTTACAATTCCCAAAAAATTCATGTTTTTTGGAAAAATCCCAAAAATTCTCCCAAACCATTTTTTGATTAGTAGAATTAAAAATTTAGACCCATTTTATAGAAATAATTTTATAAATATGAGAAATAAGATTTTTAATCAAAATCACCAGTTACATAGATAATACTGATTACAAATTATAACTGATTTTGTTACATTTTGGGATATTAATTAAGGTATCATAAAACTATCTTATAATCATAATATTTTCTGAAATTTATGATTATATTTTATGAAGATAAATTTTATTTAAAATAAATATATTAATTATGAAATTATAAATAATGATAAATGTCTTCTTAAAATAAAAACACTTACGTAAAACTTTTTAAAATATTTATTTAATTATACTATGATATAATTATATAAAATTAACAATTATAAGTTGCCTTAATTTTATTAATAATTTCACAGATGAGGCAACAATTCTATTGGATTAATACTATTCTTAATGGTTACATTACTATTCCTATGGTCATGTTTTTATTCCATTGGGACATGGTTTTTAATATAATGAATTACAAATTATTTCATTATTTCTTTTTTATGGAGATTTTATTGTGTTATAAAAGTTTTTTTTGTCATTTATACTATAAAATAATAATAAAAAGGGAATTTCCATTGAAAAAATTTGGGTCGTTACACCATTCATATGATTAATTTATTGAAAAAATATAATGATTAGTGGTGCTTAGAATTATATAGTCTCCCATTGCAACACAAGTCTGATGAGACAAACTAAAATGGGTAATTAATTCATACCTTTTTATTCATGTATGTTTCCATAGCATAAAGCCTTTATGGTATGTTTATTGTGTTCGAAATTATTCATTCCATCAATATAAATTCAAATATTATTATCTATGTAATTAATTAAATTATTATGATATCCAAGAATATGTTACACTTTCATGTTATCATTTAAAGAACATTATTGGATTATTATTTATTACCTCTATATTATTGGTACATTGTTTATCCCATGGGTTCCTCTGTTATACAATTCCCTTAACTAACAATTCAATCTCTCTCTCTTCTATTTTTCATTTCGACAAAGTTATGGAGAAGCGAATTATGTATGATATGTCTGGATGGTTATCATGTGTGGAAACTTTTATGTTATATGTTAAAGAAATATGTTAAAATAAGGAAAACATAGTTAAGTGGAATATATTCCCATTTTGTGGAGGGATATGTGTCTTGTTAGTTGACAGATCAACATAAATCTCTATAACTAAAACTAATAAAAGGTATCGAGTTTTTAATTGACTAAATATATTTTGTTAATATTTTAATTTTTTATTATTATGTTTGGGATTCATTAGTTTATTTCAAATCATGTATATAAATAATATGTATCCATGATCTATATCTCAGTGTGCATGTATTGGGATTCATTGTTGGTATTAATGTTGGGTTTACATTACATTATAGGTTAGAAATACTACATGATCAATGTATTTGAAACACTTAGTTTTTTGTTATTTTTTATCTAATAAAATTAGGGTTATTGAGGGAAATTATTAATATATTTTCATAGAATACATGACCACAGAATATTTTGAATAGAGTATTATTTTTCATTATTTATGGATAAAGTGTAAGTAAAAATTCTTGGGGGATTAATTTCATAGAATATCAGGTTTATTATATAGTAATAAGAATCATCATTTATTATTTATTATAAATTATGACTACAATGAATTAGTGAAAAAGCTAGTGATACATATAAATAGAGATAACCATTAAAAAAATTTGACTACACATTGATTGTTTGATTTCATAGAAATGTAACCCCATTCAAGATAAAAATAATGATTATTTGGGATCTGGCTTAGATACACCTTGGGTGAATAATGTGGAATAATGGTTTGTTTATAATTAAATCATTCATGACTCACTACAATAAAATTGGGACTAAATAAACACATTGTATGAAATTACTTGGGTATATGTTTTGGATAATTCATAATATCATTAGAACTATTAAGAAAAATTTAAATGGATGTTTATGATTTATAATATATAAGTAGTTATGTTGGAGTACCAAATAAGAATATAAACCTATATAACCTACATTTAAACCTTTAAATTCTTATATTAGGGTGTGAATGTCACTGAATAGATTTATTTGATTTTATTGGAGTTCATTATAAGAATTTCCATCGGTCTATTTATTGGGTACATGATTTGGAAAATAATGATTTAAAATGTATTTATCTAGAAACTCTTAATTATTATAACTAATTATGGAAAAATATTATTATGAATGGGTTCAATTTATGATTATTATGAATGAAATAAAGAGTTTCATTGTCTTATATATGATACCAAGGTTCTTAGTTTACCTTGAGTTTTATCTATCTTATGGAAAACCATAGTTATTTTCATTATAAAGTAATAAGTAAAATAATTATCATTCAATTTATTTGTTGTGGTGGGTTAATATACAACTCCTAACATTAGAAAAAAATTTCATTCCTTAAAATATTTTTTTTATAATTATTATATATGTATTTATATTCTTTAAAAATTAATGAAAAGTTATTTAAAAAGGATTCATACAAAACATAAATTTTATTTGTCATTCATTATTCAATATTAAAATAATTAATGAGGAAAAAATGAATTACATACCATGGAATATTACATACCATGTAAGATTTCATCCATTAGAAGTTAATAAATAAAAATGTGATAGTAAGAAAGAGATTAATAATATATTTAAAACTAAGAGCACCCCTAGATCATATTCATCCTTTAAAATAACCACTTATAGATTTAAAACTATAATATTAAAGAAAAACATAAAATGAGAAATAATACATCGAAATATAAAATTAATATTTAGTTAATGGGAACTATGATCCATAATGTAAGAATGCAATGAATTTATTTGGAGTAACAGTGTAAATGTTTTCATCATAATGAAAAATATGGTAGTTGGAAATATTGATATTTAAATATGATTATTAGAAATAAGGTCTTGGGAAATAGATGTATTCTATAGGGAAAATTATTTTGTCTACTGTTCTTAAAAAATAGGAATAGAAGAAATCAAAAATATTATTTAATAAAAAAAATATTTAATTGAAATGATAATTTATAAAAAACATTTGTCACATATTACTGTTATTAATGTATGAATTGATATATTTATTAAATAAAAGAAAATATTTTACAATAAATGAGTTATTAAAAGGAAATTTTTGGTCTATAATTTGTTAATTGTAATAATGTTTTTTAAATATTATATAAATGTAGTATTTTTCAAAGAACTGTTTAGTAAGAACTATGAATCATTATCTTAAAATATAGTACTACATAATGACATAAAACTAAATTTATTTATAATATTTAAAATAAAATAAATTAATAAAAATATAACTGTATTACTTGGGAACTAATATAAATTAATTCCTTTTTCTTCAAAAGGTTATATAACAAGCCCCCATTATTTACATAAAATAAAAAGTCCCTTTTGAGAACTGTGTAGAGAGGGAACACATACCAGACCAGGAAGAACATATACCTGTATGAAACCTCAATATAATGACTAAAATGATTCCAAATGATCATAGAAAAAAATCAAAACAAGCATAAAAAAACTATACCCCCAAACAACAAAATAGAGTAATTAGTAAATGATGACATGTTTTCACCTACCAATAAGTTGTGTCATGCTGGTCAAACCAAAATTGTAGAGAATAAATCTAACCGACACTAATATATTGGAGGAGGCCTAGATGATGGGTTCTATAACAGTTTTCCATCTTTCGAGCCACCCACCTAATACAATAATAAGGAACTTACATCAATGTCTACCTGACACAACAAAAAACCATAACGACAACCTGATGAAAAAAATTAGTGGCAAGGTACCCATGTGTCTAATAAGGAAGAGTATCATGAATTGATGATGGATTTCAACACACCCATCCCTCCTTTGAGATCACCAACTAATCGGTAGCTATAAAATGTTTTACCACACAAAATTCATAAAACTAGAACCGATACTCGAAAACCCAACATCATGTAAATAAATATATGTTTGCTAAAAATGGTATAGAAATTAGAAGAAACAAGATTAATATAAAAACCCTATAATTGGAACTAACATAGATGAAAAACAACTTCTTCTAGAGATCCGTCATCGATATATTCTGAAATAAAACATTATTAACATCCAATAACCCATGACAACACCCATCGAAGTCATAATAGAGATAAACTCATTGCGTCAAACCAAGTCCCTCTCCAATACTAAAATTTTGATGGAATTTAAAATATAATTTTCCACCATGAATCATCCTCCCATGATCTCGCAATAATGAATGAATAAATGGGGGTTTCTGGATTTGGATAAAACTAGATATGAAGAGTGGGAGAACAAAAAACCCAACTACATTGATCATAGATAAAATACCTAAAACCCACATCATCACTACCATTATCATTGTGTAATAAGAAGAAAAAAGGATCAGAGAATAATTTTCTATAAAAGAGGATATCAATGATAATGAGGAATATGCATTCCCCTTAGGATGTCTGAACCAAAATCATTAATGGTGATTTTTGAAGATCCAGGGTCAATACATCCCCTGATGTATCCCCAAAGTAGATCAACCCACAATGGTTGAAAAAAAACATCAGATTGTGGTGATTATATTTCTTTATATAGATTACTGGAGAAAACATGAGAGTAGTGGATTCTCATTTCAGGATTAATGTGGTTTCTTCATCCATTAATATAATTATATTCATAAAAATAAAATATTTTTTATAACAGTAATTTTTATACTTCATGTGTGTTTATATTAAAATTAATATAAAAAAACTAGAAAATGTTTTTGATAAAATTAGTTTAACATTTTTAAGTAGAATATATAAATTTTATAATAAGTCCTTTTTTATTTTTTTACATAAAAGTAAGTTACTATGTTAATTTTTATTTACCACAATAAAATAATTGTTTTTCAAAGATTTATATTTCTATTATTATTATGTTTTACTATATTATTAAATTTAATTTATCAATATAAAATTATTAATATAACATAATAATTTGATTAATATATATATATCAAACTTATTTTTATTAGTAATTTATTGGAACTGTGAATAATACATTTTGATATTTAAAAAGTAATGTTTTTAGAAAAATTTTTATTTCTATATATATTAAGTTTTAATTTAATACATATTTTTATCAAATTCATAAAGATAATGATATTAAATGGATTAAAAATTAAAAATAATATTATGAAAATTTCATTTCGAGTGTCATCTTAAATTTTAAATAAACAAATAATTACAACAATAAATATTTAATCATTGAAAAAAGATGTATTCTATCATGGATATAATTATTATAAGTAAAATTCAGACATAATTTCATTATTTTTCTAGAATTAAAATTATATATTTCCCACTCATCCATCAGGAAAGTAAAATATCACTCGTGTTAGGTGGGGACTACTACCCCATGAATGACCTATTAAAATTTTCATCACTACCCTACCAAGATTAATACAAGAGTTTATTAATTGAATAAGAATAATATTTATGACATTTTTAATGTTTAATAATGATAAATTATGCCACATAATAATATCTAACCCATTTCTAATACATCACCTTATCTTTGTCAAAAATCACTGAAACAATCTCGTTATGAATTTACACTTCAAAAATCCTAACTAAAAAACAAATGGAATGAAATATAAAATTCATAAATTATTTTGTAAAATAAATAAAATTACATACATTAATATTTGAATGATATAAATTATATCAATGTATGGGGATCAACATTGATATTACTCCGTGAGAAATAATCAAAATCACTAACATTTGATGATTAAAATAAAAAATGACTAATTAATATATGTATAATGAATAGTAATATTTCATGGGTATCTATGAAAATTATTTTAAATAATGTTTTAAAATAATTAAATAGGTTGGTTGTTACATACTATAGAATTATAAAGCGCATTTAAACAGGTAGGAATCCATGTGGGGGGTTTCATCTCTATTCCCTTTTATTGAGGGGTGTATTAATATTATAAAAGTATTATTTTATAATATAGTTTACTTAATGACCAATTTGGGTTTTATGTTTTTGGTTTTTAAATTTATTTGGGTGCATACATTTTCATATAGAAACCCATCCTCCACATTCAGCTGATTCAATTATTATCAAATTCCAAAGGGTTTTTATCTCAGATTACCATAACTATGATATGATTTTTATTATGAAAATTTTTATATTTTTATGTTCAATATAATAATAATTTTTAATGTTTTACCACAAAAGTATTTTTTTCCTTGGTATTTATAGTTTATTTTCAGGTTTTATCTCCAAAAGAGATTTTATTCCAAGGTTATTTTTATCGTAAGGGTTTTTTTTCAACTCAAATCCAATTTCATTAGGTCATATTTTTTGTCCATTGAATATGTTATTCAATGTTATTTATATTTATTACATTTATTTAAATAATACTATAATTTATATTTATTTATATAAAATTTTAGTTGTATTATCAAAATATTATTCTTCGATGCATTTATTTATTCAGTAAAAAATATTCTTGTTAATAATAATTCACATTCTCCTTAATAATATATTTCTCTTCCAGATCCATATTATTTCATTCCAAAAAAATGACTTCTTATTTTTATCCTAAATATGCATTATATATTGAAAACAAAATTATTTATATTTACCTATTTTCAAAATGATGGTAAATTAAGAATTATACGATGTGGGTTTCGTGAAATGAATTTTAAAATAAAAATAATTCCTCTAATTTAATGTTCCTATCACTAATCTCCCACCACAAGTTTGTGGACATAAACATTATTCCTATATGAGGTTCCATTATTTGTATTCCCTACTATGTAATTATTGATTATTTCTTCATTTCATCTTTAAAAAATAATTTTGATGGTGGCTCGTATCTTCATCTTTTTATGATAATTGTATAATGTATAGTGAAATATATTTTTTAGGATTTCACATCCATTTTTCTCTAAAAATATAAATAGAATGTATAATTTTAAAGTTAATTTTCTTGTATTTCCCATAAATTAAATTATGAATTTTTAGTTCATACCCAACATTACTCATATGTTTTATTCTCTCTATCACCCTCCACACCGCACATGACATTATTTTTCTCCTTGAAGCCCAAATTCATTAATATCATGTATATATTATCTATAATTTACATTATAGAATTATATATATACACATTACTATATATGGTGTGAATAACTACCTAATTTATGGAGTTTTCCCAAACACATAATTCCATTAATTATCTAGTGAATTATTTGTAATATATGTACTAGTCATTTAAGAATGAAATATTATTAGTTAATAAGTTAGGTTAATTATGTATTATTTTTTTCCTTCATGTCATATAATGAAGGAATTGGTATAATATACACCACTCCAATATCATGCTTCCCATTCATAATTGATTTAATTGGCTTAGATATAGGGCTTAAATCATGAAAAATTACATGTTTAGTAGTTTTTGAAAACCATATACATACATGATACCAATTTTACAGTTGTAAAATAATGTAAAAAAACAAATTTTCACCATCCTTGAAAATAATTCAAATGATTCATCATCATTAACTATGGAAAGTAAAAAATAATGGTAAGATCAAATGCTCATTATGGGTTACATGGAATGAAAGATATCACAAATCAATAAAGAACAATAAATATGTAATGGAAAATAAATGAATGCACATTCCATTTAATAAATAATTTTACTACCATAACTGGATAAGGAATAATCAATATGTAAATGTAAATAGACAACAAAACATTCCATTTAATGAATAACCTGAAAATTAAATTCATCTATAAATAATATGATAAAAAAATCATAGATAATAATAATAACTGAATTATCAATGAAGGAAGGTATTAATTATTGTACATCATGATATTAGGAGTCATGATACCTCTACAATTATTTTCTTTCACAAGACAGTTTAAAAAATCTGGGTGAAAACTAATGTGATTTTTCAACTGATTTGTCTCATGAGACACCACAATACATCGATGGGCTAACTATAATTTGGCCCCACCCATATGTTTGTGTCAAAATAATCCCTCATATATTGAACAATATATTTAATTATTTAATACATATTTCTTGTAAATAGTAATCCACATAGAGTAAAAACACATATTAATCATTACTTCTGCAATTAGTCAAATAACTTTTAAATTTAACACTATATATAATAATGGTATAGATTCTAGGAAATATATATCACCAATAGAAATAATATCAATAACATTTAATTTAATCATAATTCATAATGAAAAAATTTGTATTAATGTTAAATACATCAAACGGGTTTTCTAAACACTAGGTAAAAGTGAATTGGTTCATATTAACAAAAAATTATCAATGAAATGTTAGTTGACACAAAATCCCTTACACCGATCATAACAATGATGTCAGAATGAATCATGGAAAAATATTATGTGTATTAAATGTAAATACACATATTATAAGGGTAAATACCACCTCATATAATCAATAGTTATTATAAAATAACTATAGAATATAAAATTCAAACAAATATATAATATAACCCAATAAAAAGAATTTCAGTTATGAAATTATTTTCCACATGGTATCATTTTGGTCAAATACCCTCAAATAACTAAAATAAAATTTAAACTTTAGAAACTATTAATTATTAATGAGTAATGATATAACCTGTAAATATGAATTATATTCACCATATTAAATAAATTATTCCCATCACAATACAATATTCCTCTATAAAGAGAAATTGAGATAGAGTCTCATACCCCACACATTCCTTTAGTTGAACATTATTTAAACTATTGAATAATGATTTTTTAAGTAATAAATTAATTTATAAATTGACAATAGTATTATTTTTAATTCAAATATGTTACTTTTATAATATTTTACTCATGTTTGTTAATAATATTTCAATATTTTCATTGTTTCATGTGTTAATTTCCTTGTTTTCTCATGCATGTTTTGTAATAAATGTGTTGATTTTTGTATATCGTATATAATAAATAATATAAAAAATAATAATGAGTTTATAAATATAATATTTAATTAGTACATTTACTATTAGAATCACTCATATATATTTGTCCTGGAAAATGAGTCGTATCATTTTGTGGGGATGGTGGGATGTGTGTACGCACGAGTGACTATATCATTCCCTTAATAGGTGATAGGGAACGAAATATAGTGATATATTAAATTTATATAATATATATAATATAATATATATAACATATATTAGTTAATTTTTCCTTATTATATTCCACGTAATGAATAGTTGGAAAAAATCACATCGATTCAAGAGATGTTAGTCCACCATACATAGGAGAAGAATTATAAAATTTAAAAAAAACATAGAGAGTAATATTTAATATGTGATATTATAATTCCATAATAATAAGTATATAATAAATAATTTATATAAAAATTTACTCCATCACTACATCCAACCATTAGTGGTTTGGATGGAAAATGAGTAACATCAGTTATCAAGGTGGTAGTCCTCTAAATACATGATCGATGATTTTACTTACCATATGATGGAAGTGGAGATGGATTAATATTATTCCACATAAATAATAAAATATCACTATAACGGATACAATTTATCATTATATTTTAACTGTTAATACATTTTTTATGGTGGAAAAATATGGAAAAAACAAAAGATCTTTTTTTAGACAATTAACTTCTCTAAGAGAAATATCTTTTAGATATCCTCTTTAGAACCATAGGGAATGTGTTTTTTAGAAAATTAGGGATATAATATATATATAATATTTTGCGAGAGTTTTTAAAAGGTTTTTAAATAATATAGGGCAATTTAGGTATGAATAAGTTAGTGTTCATAATGTCATTTTATATGTGGCGAAATGGTTCCTTTGTAGAAATTACCAAATTTTTTTGAAAAGTATCAAATGATAAATAATTTTGAAGAAACAATTATCTAAATAACCTTATGTTAAAATTTAGGATTGAATAAGGTGGAAATAGGTAAATAATATAATATTTTTACTACATTTTAGGTATTTTTAACCCCTATATTCATAGATTAATCCCCCCCCCCCCCCCCGAAAACCATTTTTCCCTTAACTGTGGTAATTAATATTTATTGTTTTCACTATTCATTTTTATAAAAAATGAATTTTATCTTATTAGATAATATATAATATCATTATTCCATATATGGAATTCATTTTCCCAAATTAAATGCACATAATTGGGAGAATCATGTTTTAAATTATACCCGTAGACAATATGGAAAAGGGGGTTTTCAAAGTAAATGTCTTAAATGTATGGAACGTTTTAATAAAAAAATTTAACAGAAAATAAATTAAAATAGCATAAAATATATTCATTATAATATAAATAATCATATTGTACATTTAAAATAATTTAATAAAAAATTTATCTCTGTAAATAATTTAATTGACAAGAATGTTTCCAAATAAAAAACATAATTTTTCACTATTCCGTGAAAAATGAAACTTTTCAAAAATGTCAGAAATATTCACCCTGAGAAAATATATATATTATTATTTCAAGAATTAAGTTAATTTTATAAAGTTAATTTTATTAAATTTTTAAAAAATTATGTTATCAAAAGTGTTTAAGAAGGGATCTAACTATTTCATTAGTAAATTGTTTTCCAGAAGACATTTATTTTGTATTTTAATTATTTTCATTTATTTTATAATATGTTTAAATACATTAAATTTATTATGTACAATTATAATCCATCTAATTTTCAAAATTTATTTGGTATTATTCATACCCTTCAACTTAACAGTTATGTTATAATTGTGATACTTAAATAACATATTAATCAATTATTTTAATTTAAACATATGTTGTGTGAATAGTATGATATGGAGGGATATAATTTATTTGAAATGAAAAAAAGTTTCAAGTCTATGGGTGTTATATACTAATTTCCTAAAAAATATTTAATCTAAAAAACTTCTTTTATATTATCTTCAAAACATTTGTGAGTAGTTCTTCTTGAAATCATCCACTAGTTCCCACATTGCTTCCACCCATTGGTGACTTCTCCAACATACAATTACATATAGATTCATATAATTAATCAATAATTTAACAATAGTATCAATAATATTGAAGGGTTAATCACATTAATATTTATAATATTACAATTATATTTTATAATAGTTGATCACATGGGTTGGGTATATTATGTAATTTCATACCAATGATATATGAAACACATCATTATATTTTGGGTGAATTAGTGGTATTTCCAATTGAAAAGATATATATCTAATTAAATCAACAATTTCAAAGGGTCAAATTTACCTAGGTCTCCATATCAATTTTTTATTGAACAATATCACACCCTTTCAATGATTTAATTTTAAGAAAAAATGACCTCCCACTTTTACTTTTGAATCATTTTTCAGATTTTTAGATTAAATGTCTTTTCAACATTAAATTTTCTTTAATATGATCATGAATAGAATTTAGCTTAATTTTTTTGTTAATTAATTATTTCACTTGTGATTCTTTTTTCCCCAACATCATCTCAATAAGTTAGAGTATGAAATATATTTCCATATCATATTTTATATCAAGCAATTTGATTACTTGAATTTAAACTATTATTACTAGAAAACTATACTAATGGTAAAAAAATGTTCCTAAATACCTTGAGTTCAATGAATGACAGACATAGAAATGTATTTAACTATTTGATTAGACCTTTTATAATATCCGACATATTGATGATAGTAGAATATCGTAAAATAAAGCTCAATATCAATATAATTTTCAAGACTCTTCTAGAATTTTTAAATAAAATTGGTATCATGACCACAAGAGACTAAAAGGGTTATTTCATAATGTCTTAAAACATTCTAAATATAGATCCTTAAATTTATATTATGTGGTAAATTGTCCATTATAATGGGTAAATGATCATATTTTTTAAGGAGATTAAATATAACATATCTTTCATCATTTTACCTATAGGTCTTATGTAATCCTATGAAAAAGTACATAGTAATTTAAGAACATTTCCAAAGAAGAATAGAAATAGGATAAATGAATCATATGGGATAAGTTTCTGATATCATTTTATTTTTTATAAGATAAACATCTAGCCACATAACTGTCAATTCCCCACTTCTATGTTTCCTACTAAAAATTGTCCATCGAAACCCTATACAACATTAGGCTACAAGGTATATAGAAATTTGAGTTATGAGTGTCTTCCATAAATTTACATTTTAGCTCAACTATATATATAAAATATAATCTCTTTCTAAATTTTAGAAAACCATATTAAAAAATATAGTTGAATAATTTCCCATCATTCGTATCTTTAATTATCATCCAAATATTTCCATAATGATATAGTGAAATTTTTATCTTTTATAAAAAATATTGTTTCATAATAATTTGAAAGATTACTAACTTATATTATTCCTTAATAATTCAAATATACATATTTAATCGATCCATGAATATTGTATCTCGTTCAATCCTTATTTTTCCAATAAATCTATGATCCTTCCAAAATAAATCGTCCACAAACTTATCTGTTTTCCCTTAGTGGAAGTTCATTTAGAAGTCCTAATCTTTATATATCTAGACCTATTTCCTTTGAGATAAAAATTTTTATGTGTAGAATTTTACTTTTCATCACATCCCTAGCCAATAAATATATTCTCTAGAGACTTAATCTATTTCTCATCTACCATTGGATTATAATTTCCACCAAATGATGGGTGTATTATTTTTCATAAATAGATACATGATAGAAGAATATCCATGGGGAATAGGTTTCTCAATATGGACATTGATATTTTTTATAACATAATTAATATTCCCTAATATGGAGACGATCTACTTAGTTATAATAAAAACTATATTGGATTGCTCACCTGGGATGTCTCAAAATTAGAAATGAGTATTGTTACCCTTCATCCATAAAACCTCAATTTTTAAGAAATATCATATACTAGATTAACACATAAAATTATGAATTTAAAATAAAAAAAGTATGTTTATAAATATTTTGTATCACATAAACTAAATTAAAACTTCCGAAAAGTTTATATCAAATTCATAAATTTGGTTTCCATCGATAAACCTTTGTTTTCAAATCCATGATAATGGTTTTCATAGAAAATGTGAATTATCCTACGAATGTACCATAGGAGTACAAATTAGTTTCCTAGTTAGACATGATTTTATATACCAGGTGATGATTGGGACAATCCTAATTCACCCATTTTAGAGTTATTACCCTAAGGTATAGCTAGTCTAGAACTATGTCTATGTGTAGTATCTAGAAATTGATGTATTGACAAGAAAAACTACATAATCTTTTCCTCAGAAAAAAAATTGTAGTTTTCTTCTGTAACTATCCTCAATGTTTATCATATAGGTTTTTTACACAATATAATTTTTCATTAATATTGTTCTAAATGTTTTTACATGACTTCCTTTGATGTAAATAGTAATGACCATGAATCTAGTAACCCATAAACAATGCATAATTTAATAGATTTTATACAACTGTTCAAATCCTAAATAGCTAATCAACCTAGATATATTTGAGAATATAATACATACATGAACCCCATTTCAAATTAGAAATATATGTGAAACAGAGAAAAAAATTTCTCAGCATCCATGAAATAAATCCATAATTATTCGACTTAAATATTTTAGTCATCAAGACTACCCTACCATTATGTTCTTTCACAAAATAGTTTAAAATTATAAGGTAAAAAACTGTATGATTTGGCCAAATTATATTTCACGTGAGACAAATTGTTGCATCTAGTGGAAATAAGTCTCTTGGCCCGACATGTATCAATTTGACCATATAATTCCTCATATATGGAATAATATTTTTATTTCATTATTTCATTGGAAAATATACAATTTGGTGGCCTCGTGACATGAAAAAATGATCTGAAGAGAATAGTAAAATTTATCATTTTTTTCTTTTGAATGATATTACTTGGTTAATTGATTTCAATTCAATT
The DNA here is from genome assembly GCA_963277665.1 of Viscum album. Classification (NCBI taxonomy): domain Eukaryota; kingdom Viridiplantae; phylum Streptophyta; class Magnoliopsida; order Santalales; family Viscaceae; genus Viscum; species Viscum album. The sequence continues at coordinate 1,872,071,422 of OY728123.1, read as the reverse complement.
TCACCATTTTGGTTTCATTAATGATGATACAAAAAATGGTGTATTTGGTTTGTCCTGATATTTTATTTTGAGGAGTCTAATGTCTTACACCATCATTCATGTCATCCTCACCATTATTGTTTATTACAGAAACTATGAATTGTTGTTCTATCCAAAACAGGGTAGAAACATACTTTAAAATGGTTGGCAGTCAATTGGGGGATTAGGCACCATGGCACTTAGAAGGTCATATTGGTTGAGAGGATGGGTGTTTGGTATAATTACTCACTTTTTGGGGGAATTTTTTCATACTCTGGGATTAATTTATAAATTTAAAATCAGATCAAGAAACACTTCCTAATTCTGATATAGAATAGTGTAACGTCCTGGTTATGAAAGACAACTAGAGTTTCCCGATACCTGGTTGGTTACATGGCCTCAAGCGCATTTCCCCAAATGCTAGAGGCTGTCGGATAGCAGTGAGGGTCTTGGGTGTGATAGTGGGGAAACTATGCCCTCATTTGCAGAGTACACAATGGAAAAGAAAACAAATAATAACAACAGTAGAACTAGTAGACATACATACATGAGTAAACGATAACCAACAAGAGACTAAAAAAATAAGAAACTGGAGAAAGAATATATGTAAATGATGCATGATATATATATGTCTAGGAAAATAGGAAAATAAGTCACAATGTTGAATACAATACTAAGACAAAGTATAAAAGAAAAACAGATGAGTGACTTTTCAGCATCACAAGACTCCACTTGGTCCCATCCTCTCCATCTCCACAACAATCAAGAACATGAAGAAGAAGGGCCCTTTCCATTATCTATATCTGCATAAATATAATCTTCTTGGGCCCAAAATCATGGCCCAGATAGTGGATGAGATACAATCCTAATAGGGAATCACCCAAAGATCTGTGCCTAACAGTCAATGAATACATGGAAAGTAAAAGTGCAGGAAGTAGTAGACAGAAAAGCACACAACAGCTACAATCCACAGTTCTAGCATATAAAGTACACAAGTTAACAACCAAAAACAAGTAGAAAACAGGTAACCCTCTGGGTATCTCTCACAGCCTAACCCCTATGGTTCAACCTATAGGACTAGAAACCCTCTAAGAGGGACACTCAGTCTAACTCCTTTAGTTCACCTAAGAGTAGACTTTCTGAGGAAGCACTCACCGTCAATTCCACATATAGTCTCGTATCGTACTAAAGGATAAATGGGGAAGAACTCAATGTCTCATCCCCCATGTGTCCTATGTCGAGGAACTACAGACTCTATGAGGAAGCACTCATCGTCAATTCCCCCTGTGTTCTCGCATTGTATTAAAAGACACTCTGGAGAAACCATTATGTTCATTATCCCTTTGGAATACTACACTTTGTTGTCACAGTACTGTGTGAAATAAACTTGCTCCGCGTGTGCGTATCATCCCAATTAAACCTGAAGAAATACTTGGCTATCATTCTAAGGCACAACAACATATCAGTATAACATCCCCACTATCCTACAACTAGGCATGGAAATTGGAAAAACGCCTAATAAGAAAAAATGCATGGAGAAGCACAAGTACACAATATAAATTATCCAAATTTACAGACAGTGATCTCTAGTCAAGAAATCATGAAAAGAAGACAAAAAACAAGGACGAAAAAAGAAACCCATAATTCCCCGTTCAAGGGAATTGGTGGGATTTGAAAAAAACATTGAAAGTATTTCAACAGAATGGAACAAACCACCTACCTCAATCCTAGGAGATTGATATACGTGAAACACATCGAATGGTTCTCCCTTGAGCGTCATAGATCTGAGAAAACACCCAAAACACTCAACCCATGATATCTTGAGAAGGAGTAGAAATTGGAAAACAAGGCTCAAGCAGAAGGGAGAACTCACTGATGTGATTCCAATGCAATCAATAATGCTCGAATCTAAGAAAGGACGGAGGAACGGTGGATCGTTGATGGTATGTGAATTCCCAGCGCTCTCGGAGGAATGAGACCAAGAAGAAGACGTTTATCGCGATTAGGCATGACCCCTGTACGTTTAAGGAAAAAAAAGAAAGTACATGATGTGTACTTTTATAGTACACGACGTGTATTAGGTCTTTCCGTACTCTACCAAAATCGGCCTTCACATCACCCTTACACACCATGTGTGTGGCCTCGACACGGCCAGAACACGGCTTCGAGTGGGAAAAGAGTACACGACGTGTACTCAGAAAGTACACGATGTGTAGTTCAAAAATTTTCAAACCATCATTTTTCTCGAAAACTCTAGAAAAAGGAACGACATACCTAAAACGAAGATTTGGGTTCTTACAAAATTCCCACGTTAATGAAATTCATCCCAGAATTTCCCAAGAAAGGCGTAGAAGAAGAAACCCCGAACAGTTCCGACCACTGCGATCGTACATCGGCCTCCCTCTCCCAGGTCTCGTCTTATACTCGCCCATGCTACCAAAGCACCCGTACTTAAGGAACAGAACACCCACATAGAACCTTTGTACTGTGATTGAAAATCCAGATAGAATTCTCCTCAAATGACGTATCTGATTCGAGCTCAACCTCCTTAGCCTGAAAGACATGAGATAGGTCTGAAAAGTAACATTGGAGCTGAGAGACGTGGAAGACGTTGTTCATGGCCCAGCGCCAATGAAGTATCAGTAATAGATAGGCAACCAGACCAACTCACTCCAAAACCACAAATGGCCCGACGTACTACGGTGAAAGCTTACCCTATCTTTGAATCCTCTTGTGTCCCAACCTCGGTGTGACACATAGGAAAACCTGATCCCCGACATCGAACTCCAATGGTCATCTCCGCTGATCAACATAAGACTTCTGTCGAGACTGTGTTGTAGCCATCCTCTTTCGAATCAACTCTATCTTCTTAGAGGTCTCCTAAACAAGATGAGGTCCCAGCAAAGCTGCCTCTCCTACCTCCAACCAGCATAAGGGTGATTGGCATGGCCTACCGTACAGAGCCTCATATGGTTCCATCTGAATGGTCGCCTGAAAGATGTTGTTGTAGGAGAACTCCACAAGAAGTATATGCTTCTCCCAGGAACCACCAAAGTCTATAATGCAAGCTCAGATCATATCCTCATGCACCTGGATCATGTGCTCGGACTGGCCATCAGTCTGGGGATGGTATGCTGTACTCAAAAGTACCTATGTACCAAAAGCCTTTTGAATTCCCTTCCAGAACCGAGAAGTAAAGTGTGAATCCCTGTCTGAAACAAAAGAGTGTGGAACTCCATGTAGACGTACAATATAAGGGATGTACAACCGTCCCATATTATCAACACTGAAGGTCTCCTTGATTGGCAAGAAGTGTGCGACCTTCATTAGTCTATTGACAACAACCCAAACAGCATTTCTCACCCGAGGTGTCCTCACCAACCTGGTCACGAAGTCCATCGTGACATCGTTCCACTTCCACTCGGGAATGGGTATGTTTTGTAAAATCCCTACTAGTCGCTGATGCTTTTCCTTCACCTGTTGACAAGTATAACATCTCATGAAAAAACCAGCAAAATCTTTCTTCATACCTGGCCACCAGTACTGGCGGTGTAGATCCCGATATATCTTGGTGAAGCCAGGATGAACTGCCGAAACTATGGAATGAAAATCCTGCATCAGCTCCTCGCGTATGTATACTGGCACCCATACACATCCCTGGAAATGCAAGATTTCATCCTCACCCACTGTCCATCCAGGAAGAGGGTCCTCTCCTGACACACTCTCCCGCATGACTAAGCCTTCTGAGCCTGATAGCTTCCTCATTCGTACCCGATCAAGTAGTGTAGAGGTAACAGCTATAGAAGGCCGAAAATTCTTTCCCTATCTGTCATGCACCTCCAAATTCATCTTAGAGAATAGATCCATAAGCTTCCACTCACTGCTGGCCTCCTGAACTTCCTGAAACTGTGATCTCCTACTCAACACATCTGCCACTTTGTTTCCCTTTCCCGACATCTAGGAAAGCTCGAAATCAAAACACTGAAGCTACTTGACCCACCTACACTACATCAGATTTAGATCACGCTGAGTGAAGATGTACTTGAGACTCTTTTGGTTAGTGAAAACAACAAAGTTCTCTCCCAGAAGGTAATGTCTCCAACAGTGTAAGGCATGTACAATAGCTTCCAACTCCAGACCGTGTGTCGTGTAGTTCCTCTCGTGTGGCCTCAACTGCCGAGACCCATACGCAATGACTCCAACTCCCTGCATAATTACAGCACTCATCCTGATACCTGAAGTATCACAATAAATAGTGTAGCACTTTCCTGGCTCTGGAAAGACTAGTATCGGTGCTGACGTCAACCTTCCATTTAGCTTATGAATGGTTGATTCGGAAGAATCTGACCTTGAAAACTTCGTCCCCTTCTTGGACAGCCCTGTCAAAGGTGCTGCTAGGCATGATAAGTTGTGAATAAATCTTTTGTAATATCCTTCCTTCCCTAGGAAACTACGTACCTCAAAAATGTTCTTCAGCTGCTCCCAGGAAACTACAGCTCTCACTTTCTATGGGTACACAGATACTCCTGCCTCTGAGATGACGTGACCCAAGAAGTGAATCTGATCCATCCAAAAGTGGCACTTTGATAGTTTAGCATAAAGAAGATGCTCTCTCAATGTACTCAGAACAATCTCAAGATGGGTAGCATGGTCGTGCCGAGTGTGAGAGTACACCAAGATATCGTCCACAAAGACCACGACAAAGGAGTCTAAGTAAGTAAAGAACACTCGATTCATTGGTTCCATGAAAACTGCTGGTGCATTTGTTAGACTGAATGACATGACCGTATACTCATAGAGACCATACCATCTCATGAAGGCTGTCAGAGGTATATCTGATGGTCTAACAAGCATCTGATGATAATCGGACATCAAATAGATCTTCGAGAACACCCGGGCTCCTCGAAGCTGATTGAAAAGGTCATCGATCCTAAGAAAGGGATACCGTTTCTTAACCGTCAATTGGTTAAGCTTCCGATAATCCACACAGAGCCTAAGGGTACAATCTACATTTTTTTCAAATAGGACAGGTGAACCCCAAGGAGAAGTACTGGGTCAGATGAAACCCTTTTCCTGCAACTACTCCAACTGCTTCTTGAGCTCTTGAAAATCAGGTGTAACCATCCTCTAGGGTGTAATGGAAATGAGATCCACTTCTGGCATGAGATCAATCGAGAATTCTACCTCACACTCTGGAGGCAAACATGAAAAGTCCTCTGGAAAGACATATCATAAATGATCCACCACTGGAGGAAAGTCCAACTGTGAATTCCCCTGATCATCCAGATAATGAATAGCAATCTGGGCCATCACCATTCGTAGCCCATGATGCTCGAGTCCTGCCCAACTCACCCGGACATCCCATTCGCCTCTATGAAGAAAATATTCACCCTCTAGTGAGATGAAACACACCCTACAGTGATAAAATTTGATGATTTCCTGGAAGGGAACTAACCAGTCCATCTCGAGAATGACACCATATCCTGTCATCTCTAGGACGTAGAGATCCATAAGAAATGATACCCTTCAACCTCAAGATGGCACTCTCTACACCGATGTACACTAGATTTCCATGTCCCCAAAGGTGTGTCTAGTGTCAACGATTCGGCAGATGAAAATATACAGAGCCCAAGGATCTCCATGACAGCAATAGAGATAAAGCTATGTGTAGCACCACTATCGAAAAGAGATGAAGATAAAACTGAGGCTTCTAAAATCGTACCTAGAACTGTAGAAGGTCTAGGATCCTGCTCCTAATGGGTCTGTTCCACCGCGAAATATTGGCCTGCACCGTGACCCTGAGACCCTTCCTGACTGCTCTAAGCTGATCAACCCTACTGACGCTGAAAGACGGGTTGCTGACCACCATGACCTCAACCACCACCTCTGCCCGAACAGTCGGAAGAACTCCAATTCCCTGACTGGTGAAAAATTAGTGGGGATTCTCCTAAACGAGGAGTCATAGAAAAACTCCTTTCACCAGCTGCTGGTGAGAAAACGTGGCAGAAACGCTGAAGGTGACCCATCTTTCCATAGGATCGGCACTCCCCTGGGTCTCTCTGGCCCTGCGGCCTTGTGTGCCCTAACCAGCCACACTGGTAGCATATCACCTGGAAACCTGACGATGCATCTCGCTTCCTCATATCACCACGCTTAGACTTCATATGGTGCTTCTTGCTGTCATCTGGATGAATACTAGTTCTGGAAGAAGAACCGCCCTGGCCCACAGCTCCAGAGTCTCTCAGATTGCGCTCCGCAATCAGTGCCTCATTGACTATAGAAGTGATGGAAGTCAACTATAAGAGATTCACCTGTGAGTAGATCTCCCACCTGAGACCATCCTCAGACATCCTTACTAAAAAAATCTCATCCCCACCCCATAGGGGTGAGGAATGTTGCATCTCGGTGAAAAGAGAAGACTACTCCATAACAGAAAGAGTACCCTACTCTAAGCTCATGAACACCCTGGCTCGGCCGGCCCTCAGAGACTTCGGGTAGAAGTAGTCATAAAAGACGCGTTGAAACTCCTCCCATGCCACAACCTACTGATGACCCGCCTCTAAGTTCACGTCCCACCACCTCTTGGTGGAGTCTCATATCATTTATGTAGCGAGCTTGACCCACCTCTCTGGAGGCACCTATAAATAATAAAAGATGGTCAACATGGATTCCATCTAGGACTCTACAGCCTAAGGTCCCCCTTCCCCAGAGAAAGTGGGAGGATGATGCTGCTGGAAAACCCGCTTCATGTCTTCCATAGACGGGGTAGGAGGCGGTGCTCCCTGAAAGGTCTGCATCATCCTCATGAAACTTTCCATGGACTGTGCATCAGCGCCTGCAACTCTTATGACAGCTGATGCCAAGGCTGGGCGGACTGGGGGATTAGCAGGAAGTCCCTGATCATCCATATCTGGGGCCTGATCACTGGCTGACAACTAACGTACAACCAAAGGACGTCTCAGAGGCATAACTCTGAAAGATCAAAACATAAATTACATTAGGAAAACAAGGACATAGAACTAAGGAGTACAAAATAAAAATAGGAGAAGGAAACACACAAGATTTACAAAACATGACTACACAGCGTGTATAAAATCTACAGGAAGTGTGCTTAACTTTGTTTCCCTACCCGTGACTCCTTGAATGGATAACCCACATGGTGTCCTTAAACTGAGACTACACGGCTTGTGCCTGGTGGACACGACATGTAGGAGACAAGGTTTCAACGACCCGTGTTGTTGGCGATACAACCGAATACATAGTTGAGACTACACAGCGTGTTCCGAACAAACACGGTTTGTACTTGAAGACTTATCCCAACCCGTGTTGTTAGTGGCACAGCCAAGTACACAGTTGACCCTTACACGGCGTGTTTTGAACAGACACAGCGTGTATGGAAGAAGATAACACCGACTCATGTTTTTCGTGACATGGTTTGGTACCTGGAACAAGACAACACGGCGTGTTGCTATCCAACACGATGTGTTCTACTTGAGTTTCCCTGACCCGTGTTGTTAGTTACATGGATGGGTACACGCTCACTACTACACGACATGTACCTACCGTACACAGCATGTTCCTAGCGATTTTCAAAACCCGTGTTTCTGCTCACACAGTCAAAGACACGGTTTAAAACTATATGGCATGTATATATAAAGTACACACCATGTATTCTGGGTTTTTCTGGGCAGTAGCTCTGAAACTACACAAAATCCCTGAAAACACTGAAAAAAGGCATGCTGGTGCCAAATGCCGATCTGTGAGGGCCCATACTCCCTGCGAATCAAGGTTTGGCATCCTATAAAGTCATATAAAAGGAAAATAGGTCAAAGATCGACCAATTTCCAATTCAAGAGGGCCCATAACACCCCAAGAACAAATATTTTTCCTTAATTCAAGCAAAGTACAATACAAAAAGTCCTCTATCAAGTAGTAGAGATTCTATTAAAGAATCTATCACAACAACATGAAAAATCTACCCTAGTCTATCACAATAACATGAAATCGTTAATGAACCCTAGATGGCATGGTAAGAATGCATGACATGTGATTTCCAACAAGTGTCTATATGATGCATGAGATAGCATACCCTCATCTCATCGAGTTGCAACAGAAATAGAACCGCAATAGAAAAACAACAACAACACAGGACATTTGAATCACTCTAGGTGAAATCATATCAACTGTAAATCTCAAAACTAGAAAACTACAATAAATGAGGTAGTATGGGTTTTCCATGTACACAAGTTATCTACTCCCAGGAACAACTTAAAAGCAAGTACTGAATTTGTACTATACCTGGATAAAGGCTCCAAACATCAAGTTAATAGAAAAGAACTTCCTCTGATACCAATTTGTAACGTACCAGTTCTAGAAGCCACCTAGAGGCGCCCCGTACCCAGTTGGTTACATGGCCTCAAGCGCATTTTCACAAATTCCAGAGGCTGCCGACAAGCATCAAGGGCCTTGGGTGTGATATTGGGGAATCTATGCCCTCATTGGAAAATTATATAGTGGAAAAGAAAACAAATAACAACAATAGAAGAAGCAGTAGACATACATACATGAGTAAACGATAAACAGAGAAAGCATAACAAATAAACAACTGGAGCATGAATATATGTAAATGATGCATGATACATATATGTTTAGGAAAATAGCCAAACATGTCACAATACTGAATACAGTACTAATCCAAAGTACAAAAAAAAAAACAGATGAGTGACTCCTCAGCATCGTAAGCCTCGGCTTGGTCTCATGCTCTCCAACTCCACAGAAATCAAGAAGCTGAAGTAAAAGGTCGCTCGCCCTTATCTATACCTGCAACAATATAATTTGCATAGGCCTAAAAGCATGGCCCAAACAGGGTGTGAGATACAATCCCAGTAGGAAATCACCCAAAGATCTGTGCCTAACAGTAAATGAATACAAGGCAAGTAAAATTGAAGGAAGTAGTAGACAGAAAATCACACAGTACCTTCAATCCACAGTTCTACCATATAAAGTACACAAGTGAACAACCAACAACAAGTAATAAAAAGGTATCCCTATGGGTAGCTCTCATAGCCTAACCCCTATGGTTCAACCTACATGTACTAGCAACCCTCTAGGAGTCACACTTAGACCCACCCCTCTGGTTGAGCCAAGAGTAGACTTTCGGAGGAACCAATCACCGTCAATTCCCCCTATAGTCTCGTATTGTACTAAAGGCTCTATAGGGAAGCACTCAACGTCTCATTCCCCCTACGGCCCATGTCGAGGAACTGCAGAATCTCTGAGGAAACACTCTTTGTCAATTCCCCCTATAGTCTCATATTGTAATAAAAGAAACTCTGGAGAATCCCTTACGTCCATTCACCCTATGGTCTACTACACTAGGTTCTCACAGTCCTGTGGGAAATAAACATGCTCAGCGTGTGCGTATCTTCCCAATTAAACCTCCATAACTAATTGGCTATCATTATAAGGCACAACATCATATCAGTACAACATCCCCACTATCCTACAACTAGGCATGTAAACTGGAAAAACGCCTAATAAGAAAAACATGCAAGGCGAAGAAGAAGAACATAGTATGAATTTTCCAAATTTAAAAACAATGATCTCTACTCAAGCTATCATGAAAAGAAGAAAAACAACAAGGACAATAAAGGAAACCCACAATTCCCCATTCAAGGGAATTGGTGGGATTTGCACAAAATATTCAAATACCTTCTACAGAAAGGCACAAACCACCTACCTTGATCCTAAGAGATCGATATACTTGAACCATGTCGACTGATTATACCTTGAACATTATAGATCTGAAAAAATGCCCAGAATGCTCAACCCAAGATATCTTGAGGAGGAGAAATTGGAAAACAAGGATCAATCAGATTGGAGAACTCACCATTGTGATTCCAACGTAATCAACAGTGCTCGAATCGGAGAACAGATGGAGGAATAGTGGCTTGTCGATGATCTGCGGATTCCCAACGCTCTCAGACGAATGGGACCTAGAAGAAGTCGTTTATCACGATCAGGCGCGACCCTGGTCCGTTTAATGAAAAAAATAAAGTACATGGCATGTAATTTCATAGTACAAGGCGTGGACTGGGTCTTTCTGTACTCCCCCAAAATCGGCCTCCACATCACCCTTACACACCGTGTGTGTGTCCCGGACACGGCCAGAACACGAATTCGAGCCGGAAAAGATTACACGGCATGTACTCAAAAAGTACAAGATGTGTACTTCAAAAATTCCTAGAACATCATTTTTCTCAAAAACAACATAAAAAGGAAGTACATACATGAAACGAAGATCTGGTTTCTTACGAATAAGTAACACTAAAAAACGATCATGTTTTAAACCCCGCTATGTTCAATGTGTGATCTACTAATGATTCCATTTGCATGTATCCAATTTTCTTTATTAATTTACTATTAATGGGTAGTTTCTTATATTGAATCCAAAAATATAGGAACTGTGTAATATAATTTCATTCCTAGAAGAGATAAATATTGTTTTGATAGGATTGATCCAATAAGATCCATCCCATTAATCATGTTTATAACAGGAATCATACCCCGTACAGTTCTTCAAATTTGTGTAGTTTAACATAATGTATAAAAAGAATATATGAGGGTACATAGGAACTAAATTCTTGAGATTGATCCTAAAGGATGCATCCTATGTATAATAATTATAGTAGGAATAAAACTCATCGTAGTTTGACAACATCCTTGGGAATCACCCCTAATTGTATGTCTATATATAGGAGTAGTCATGTCATTCCACTGATTGGGGTTTAGACACTACGGTTTTATGTGATATCGAAGATTTATTATACAAATGATATGATCCTTGAAAATCTATGAGCCCATGTAATCCATTATCTAGAGTGGAAAAAAGGGATACTAAATAACTAGTCTCACTACATATTGGTGTGGTACAAACATGTTGTGGCAACCCCTTGGATTCTTAATGTAGATCTTAGGGAATATGAGGGAGTCCTATATTTTCATGATTATATAAGTAAATAGAGTTATAATTGTTAATTTTAGTAGGTTTTACACAATTATGTTTTCGTTTGGATGTTTAATATATTTCTCATTTCTTGGGAAGGCATCATACATATCCACGTTATAATATGGATCATAGTTCTCATAGTTTAGTTAATCAAAGATTTCACACTATGGTTTCCATTTAGATATAAAATGGAAAGGGATATCATGTCCTAGTATACCTGAATGATATTCCCTAGTTGTATTCTTATCCTAATTGATTTTCTTCCAAACACAGCTTGGTTTTTAGACTGACATATCGAAGGGTATCTGGACATGACTGGTTGAATTGAGGACACAATAAAAGAAAATTGTAGGCTCCAATTGAATTTTCTGTGGAATGGTACGTAATTTGAATGACATGTCTCAAGGACATCATATGATCGAGGCTAACATTTCTAAAGGAAATCAGAAGACTTTGATGATCAATCATTTAATCCTCTATATGATCTCTACTGAGATGCTTGGATGGTGTGGAAATATTCAATTGAAATGTCTAGGGGACATTGCATGACTTAGATGGCTTAACCTAATATCACTAAGAAACCAAGTAAACATTTCTAAAGGGTGAAATGATAGTTGGATGTTATTATCAAAGGGTATTTCAAGAAAAATGTAACATATACCATTTTCACAATATAATTTTGTTGATATGGTATCAATACATTTCAAGATCTTGATGGTGAGGTTGGAGGTCTTCACAAGACATGGGTGGCATACATAGAGGTCATCGTGTGACTTTATTTTCATTTCTAGTGTACATCACATGATCTAAATGGTATGTTGATAGGACATCACACGACTTGTGTAACAAGTCCTAGGGTCATCGCATGTTCTGGATGAGTCATGTGAAGAACATTATGATCAGAGTATATGTTCTTCACACATGTTTCCAATATATTAGTATTTTTTTCCAGAATATATCTCAGTTAAGACTTATATTTTCTTAGTGTTGGCTTGTTTAGGTGTCTCACAATGCAACAGATATGTTTGACTACCATCACATAACATGAATGATATGTCAGAATCCCATCATTTGATCTCAAGTGATCATGTGAAGTGCCTATGCATGCATCATTTTCCCATAGCGGTTTACCTAGACATTAGGTTGCAGAAAAACATTGTGATCAATGGATTGAACTCTCCAAGAAATATGATCCATAGGTGGTCTACAATGGATGCCTAGGCACACTGATGGGTAGATATATAGATGAATTTATTGGTGATGTTGTGGAGGGATTTATAAGCCTTTCCAACCTAGTTATACACTTCCTTGTGCTACTCATATCTCGTAGATTAATTCTACAGTCAGTGGAGGGATTTTTTGTTAAGCACTTCACTAGATCCATCCTTCGGTTATTCAAGGGGGGGGGCTTCACATGATTTTAAGAAACCACAATACCATCTTGGAAGTACCATATTTATTGTATTTTCCAAATAAAAGGGGTATTTACCTATCCTGTGTTTATGAAAATGAATTTTTACAAGTTTGGGTAACATGACTCTGTAGTTTTGCGAGATTATGAAACATATTGAAAGGAACTTACTTTATCTGAGTGGAATTGTATGGTACAATCCTTGAAAAAATGGTTCCTTCCAGGGGCATTCATGATATCAAGATTTCAGGATAATGGGTCTTGTGAGATCAATCTTGACTTGTATTAGGGGGTTTCGCATGATCAATAGTGATCACCTGGGGAGTATAACTACATTCTCATAAAATAAAAATTTCTTACCCTCACATGAATCTCTTGACTATTCAATTTTTCCTTTTTTAAAAGGGATATTAATCATGAAAATTTGTATTAGTGTTTTCTACGATAATCACTCTCCCCATCGATGATGCATCCCATGACCAATAAAGGGCCTTATGGTGATACAAACGTACTATCATGGACTAACATTCACATTGTATTAGGAGCCAGATTGGGATAATAAGACTTTGTAGACATGTACAAAGCCCTTCATGTGATGAGAGTGACATGCCAACCAGATCTTGCTTGATAATGAGGGTATATATCCTCGGTTTTCATGGTATCTTGTGAATCGCATGGGCATGTTAGATGAAGATTTAACACCATGAAATAATTATAACTTTATCATATTTTACTTATTATTTTACAATGATTTTTGGCTTGTTTAAAACATTCTTTCCAATTGGAAAGTTTCATGATTCAGATAAACTCATTTGACATCCCTAACATGAAAAATAAATGTATGAAATGACTTCAAAATAATAGAAGGTATTCTAAAAGGTGATATATCGGATCTCCCATGACACATGAAATGATCTTTATTCACATGGTCTTTAGAGGTTCATGAGATCTATGTGTTTCATCCACATTCTATACCTTTTCATTGTGGATAAAATTATACTCATGTTTTGGTTATTTCGGCCCTTTTATATTTTCAAATTCTCATTTGGAGGGAAACAAAAAATGCCCCATCTTAGGAGCGACAATCATGGGGAATGGGCTCAGTTATGAGCAGTGTGGATGCCCACCTATGTCTTAGGCATGTCACAAAATGATGTATTGGGAAACATTTGGTGTTTTGGGAGACTTTATGTATTCTGTATAAGACTAGAAATAGGGTAACATAGGGTAGATAATTAAATGGCTAATATTATTCTCTATATATCCTATAATCATCATTTTTCATGTGTATCCTTCGTAATACCTTCCATAAAAACTGATCATGATACCTTTCTATAGGAAATGATTTCTATGAACATCTTTGCAAGATATTTTCCCTCAATTTATCAAATCCTCTAAAAGTGTATATTCAATATTTTCATGAACATATCTATATGTATGTTTGTATGATTTAAAATATTTTTAGGATTTTTGAGTTCATAATGATGAATATTTTCCTATTATGTGGATCATATGCCCATGTCAGTGTCACGCGATCATGAGTCTCATGACTGGTCGTGTGGCCATGTGATGTTTTGTGGGATAGGTAGTCTATGAGATTTTTATGATCCCGGTGATTCACAAATCCTATATATGATTTTGAATCCCCTAATGGTTCATGACATATACATTTGGATGAATGATTTATGTATATATTTTGAATGGATTTTCTATTGACTGACATATACATTTTTCTTTTTTGAAGATGTATGATAACTCTCTTCATAGTTATTTTCGCATGGTTAACCAAAGGATCATGATTTATAGGATCCTTAATGATAAACCTAGATATTTTTTCCATTATTACAATGATGTAATGAAAAGGATTCTCCTATATAATCCCTATAGCTATCCTTTATCACATTTTTTTACATGGTATGTATTTTTCCGAATGGATGATATTTCCATTTCTTCTCTCAGAAAATAATCATCCATCTTACATGGTGTTAAATTTCCCAAATTTCATTAATTCAGTGATTCCTAAGGCTGGTCAAATGGTTATATCATGATAACGTGGTATATCTAATATTAGGGAGAACACCCCCTGGGTCCAGATGAGGTTAATTTCTCCAACTAGCTCATCAATCAATGCTACTCGAGAATATTTTTCACTTTTTTGAACAACTCGTGAATTGGATGGAGATAAAAATTGTATTTTCATCCCATTGGGAACTTTTCCAATGAATAGGAATGGCCATTTTGGGTTAGGCTGAGATGGTTATAATTTTTCAAATATTTTCCTGTCTCCTATCGTTATAGTGAAATATAGGTTTCCTAATTCATCGTTTATTATATATACGATCTTTTTTAATAACCTTTTAGTTGTTTCTTCCCTGGTAATAATTCATTCCATCTATCCCATGGTGAAGTTGGAATCATCTTATGGGATATCTATATACTAGGTGGGATATTCCTTGTTGGTGAAATATCTAAAAAATTCCATCCTTGTAAGGATTTGTTTGATGCACCTGAAAAAACTCCATTCTTTGTGAGGTACATGCTCAAAAACATGAAAAAAAGATATTAAAGGATATGATGATGTACTTAGTCATCTATTTTAAATATCGGATCAACCCTTTTCATTATATTATGGGAGCTTGACCAAAAACAATCTTTCCCCACTGATTCCCTTCTTATTAGGATTGTGGCAAAGACAGTTCATATTATAAAATCATCCAAACCAATTAATATACTATATGGGGTTACTAAGCTAGGCTAGAGACATCTTTGAGGCTCAGGTGGATGGGTTTCACGTCCATGTTTCGAAACATGTGTCTTTTCCCAATTGTGGATGCATATTCAAGAATCTGTGTTATCACATGGGTGATGGGTGGTTGTTTATAAGAGGAAAATCCCACAATGTTTGTGTACTAAATCATTTAACATTATACATGTTTCTAGGTCACATTCAATATTCTCACATTACGTGTTTGATTGGTGGTGTGTTCCGGGTATATATTTTCTAAATAAGGTTTCACGTATCTTTATACAAACACCACAAGTCTATTTTGATCATCAGTAACTTATGATTTCTATGACTATTGGACAACTCCGTGGTTGAAGCAATATTATAAGGAATAGATGAGGTCATTGATATATTGATATAATATGATCAGTTTTATTTTATTCCTTACATTGTACTAACTAAGAAATTTATTTATAATTGAGGTATCTCTCTTGATGATAGATTATACAAGATCTCCCTTTGGGATGTGGTTATTATGACCAAGAAGAATGGGATCATCATTTATAATCCTTATACCCATTATTGGTTTTCTCACCAGTTCAGCTGCATCTAGTGGGATTTCCCTCTCCTCTCTTCTAGCATGAAAGGATAATAACATATTGGGATTATCCACTAGTTTTGGATGACATTGGAATAAGATAGAATTGGTGATAAGATAATTGTTCAACATGTTGGAACTTATACCTTGATTTATTATAATTATTCCAAGGAATGTGTAGAAGACGCCGAGGTATGTATTCCAAATAGACTGTTCCACCTTGTGTAGAAACCATTTTCCCCACTAACACCTCTATTTGTAGAAATGATGGAGATTATTCAAGACATCAATGAGTCTTTGAGGAACCAATATCATCCAAGCGAACATTGTTCACTCATAGGGGTAGAAATTTTTTGGGAAGCCATCCATTCGGTAGAAGAAATTTATGGTGCACCTATAGATGGTGGAATATATAGGGCTTACTCTCTTGTTTCCTCATCATCTCAACCATTTTTCCCATTTGGATGTACCTTCTCCAGAATCCACAATATTTGAAACATAGTGGTTGTTGATGTAGTAGAAGATTTACACCTAGATTACTAAGAATCATCTTGGAATTTTTCATGAACAAGAAGAATGTTATTTTGGGAATTTCTTGATTTTGGGGGTGGGATTATTTGATTATCAACCTTATATTAAATCATTTGGAAATCATCATAAAACAAAAATAATTTACTACTATTGAGAGATTCTTATATAACCATGATGATTTGGATCTATTTTCCAAATTAATGATGGAAGAATTAGAGGAATTTAAAAGAATACATCAATTTATATCTTAGTTTAATACCATAATGGATGTCTTCACTATGTAGATTTGGTTATATGAGGGGATAATTTTTAATCATGGTCAAAACTTCAAGAGACATCACCCTCTCTTAAATCCACTAAAAAAGAGTTCAGGCACTATCTTCTTTCATTTAGACCCTTTATCTTGGTTTAGAATCAAAATATGTTGGTTGGGAGGAACTTCAACATTCAATAAATGCTTCTCGTTAGACTCTTGATGACATAGATAGATCAGGAGATCAATTATTATTGTAGTTCAATTGTTGATATCTATTTTTTTCAAATGAATTTTTAGAGAGTCTCTGATATGTGGAGATACCTCTTTATATATTCAATCAATGAACATTTATACTAAAAATTTACATGTTATAGTCTGGTTTTGCTTCATTCACAATGTTCTTGATGTCTTGTTGACCATCTATTTAATGAATCATCATTAATACCCATCCATTTTATAATATCATGTAAACCTAAATTCGTGGAATTGATTGTTTAGACCGTAATAGATTTTATTCAACAAATTCTCTTTAGTGACCGCCAACATGGGATTTCACACTGATTTATCTACTCTAGTTATCTTGAGATTTCCTAATTCACAGTATGATGATCATGTATAAATATATTTACTAGATAGAGAATGCTCAATATTTTTCCGAAGTCAGTGGACAGGGAAATCATAGCTTGTTTTTTCCTAATGATATTTGGTGGGAATCATAACCATTGTATCTTTTTTATCTACCCTTATTGTTTCCAAAGATTCATATATGGTTAGAGTTAATACGAATGTAAAAAAATTCTTATTCCACAATATTGTTAGTGAATTCCCTACATGTTTTGTGACTTCTCCATTATTATAGAGTAAATTGTTGGTGTTCTATCATTTAGGGTCCCCCATATTTGACATTATATAACTGTTGTTTAGGTTATTTTATCTCAAATATTATACAACTATAGTTTTTATTATTTTATCCTAGAACTTATATAATTTTAGTTTATGGTATTTTATGATAGACATTTTATCACTATAATGAAGGTACTTTTAGATTCAACCTTCTATAATTGAATTTTAGGTTCTTTTGGCTCAGTCCATCTATCACTATAATTTTATGGTCTTCTCACTTAGTCTATCAAATTACATGAATTTTAATGTATTGCTATTAGGACATGACTGATATCTATAGAAAATATGAGATACATTCCTTGGAATACCCAAAATACCATAAGGTTATGAGTCCCTGCATGGTATTTCTTGGGCTCACGAAGATTAGTGTTCCTTTTATGTAAGTATGAGATTCCACTTGTTGGTATGTATAAGAACATTATTCATTAATATCATTATCCCACAATGTCTTCCCCACTCTTTTATAAGGGCCATATAAGATTATTGAGTTTGTATTGGTAGTTGGAAAAAATATTACGGAATCCAAATCTACATGGATTGTTGGAGTACGGGTTATGTCAATCATGTGTCCGTAATCTTGAATTGTTGAATAATGGAGTGTTAAATTCTTATCGGGGGGGACCCAAAATATATTATGATTCTAATATTTAGTAAGCTATCACATAACCTTGTGTGGATAAGAGTTCCTTTCTTATAAGGAGGATATTGCTTTAATTGGTAGGTCAAAGACCTTATGCATGATCCCATAGGGATTACACGCTTGGTCTAGTAGAGTTGATCTCCACTCTTTTACATGGATGATAAAAGATTTATGGAGACTCAAAGATCATTTCAAGGAAGTGGAGTTGGATAAAAACTATCAAAGAATGGTTCTGTCAGCCTTGGTCATTTAAGATTATATGGTGGAAAGTGTGGGCCCTATCCTCTATGGTTTATAACCATAGAGTCTAAGCCATAAAAAGTTTTGGGAATGGGGTTCCCCATTCCTGCTTTGAGAAAGGGTAAAATACATGATGATTTAATTTCAGGGATTCCAAATGTGATTAAATATTATGGTAATGGGGAATGTGAATCACGTTCTAAAAATATTTCACATAACATGATGAGGGAAATTTTATGTAAAATTCAACCATTGTTAATGGAATGAGCCTTTAATGTTTCACGTGGCTAGTAAAATAAATACTATAATTAAGGGGAAACTTATTGGGATATAATGATCTATTCAGAGGATACAATCAATATTATGTGTTTTTTATCGGGAATATATAAGTGAAAATAATCATAAGGTCCATGGGGTTTCAAGAGAACTATATCAACTAAAATAATTGGTTCTATTAGCGCAGACTTCATAGAAAACATGGAGGTTTATTAAAATCATAATATTCAAGAAGGTTTCAATACCCCTAAAAAATATCACCCCATAATAAACCTGTTATCATAGAGAGGATATGTTTAAATCATTAATATACATTTTACATAGACTATGGAGGTCCATAAAGCACAACTTGTATTTTATTAGGTCTACAAAGTGGTCATGTTAGATTTATGCCTCATTTGTATTCAACCAATTTATTTTCCTATTAAGTTGATAGAGATGATCCATCAGATTGTGGGATTCCAAGGCTATGATTATAGTAAAAATTCGATCATTGTATCGAGGGATTTCCATGATGAGGAAAGACATGCTTTCTTGTAAGTATAAAATAAGGGAGCCTTTATCTATGGTTTATGGATACCTAACTCTTAAGGTTAATGGATATAAGTTATATTTAAAAATATTTACGTCTTTATTAAATTCTTGATATTATATTTATTGTTTCATATATGTTTTATATTCAGTTTTTCTTGTATATATTAGTTTTTTCATAACGATTCTGAAATTCAATAAACACAATCTAAAAAATTAATCAGATCTACTATGAATCTGAGACACTTTGATATAATAACATTTATTTTGATTATGACATGTATAGTTTTCTATTTTCATCAGCATCTTGATTATGATGATATCATAATCGGATTGAGGACCATCTCTAGAAAAATATTTTACATAATTATTTTTGTGAAACCATTTATTTTAAAATCTTTTAATCTAATTTTTTTAAACTACAATTCACCCCACCTCTTGTAATTAGAAAACCTAGAACATATTATTTCAATCTTAATATCAATATAACTCATATTGATATCTAAAAATTGGTATCAAATTTATATTCCACTTCTCATATACTTGTTTAGTTATTACTTCTTGTACTTTATCATGTTTTTATATTTTTATTATAAATTGTGTTTTTAAAACTATTGTTATAGTAATGTTTTTTTAAAAGAAAGTTTTTCTATTAAAATAGTATGAATGAATATCAAATCCATAGATAATATGAATTCCAACTGATCATTGATTGATGCTGCTGACTCTGAATATTTGAGATATATAATGAAGACCATTTTAATCAATACTCGGATTGATAACTTTGTGATGCTCAAGGAAAATTATAAAATTTTTAATAAGGATGTCGCTGACATTACATAAAAATAGTTACAAGAATATCATTTGGATTTTATAGTTACAAATAATTTGTTATTATCTATCATACAAAGAATATATTACCAAATATCATCTTGTGAAACTACAAAGTGTACATGGAAAAAGCATGAGGGATGATTTTAAAGATATTATGAGAGATAGAAAAACAAGAATAATTGATTTACTTTTCCAACCATTACGTTACCTATTAAAGATCAAACTATTTAATCACATGTTCAATCTTCATGAAAGGAAAACACTTTTATTCAATATTATTCATATACTTATGAGAATTATAAAAATATCCTAAATAATACTCTTATAAGGATGAATAAAATATTTTTTATGTATGATTTCAAATACATATATGTGAAATTTTATAATGAAAATGTGATAATAAAGGATAATTTACTCGTCACAAATGCATGAAAGTTGGACATATTAGACTATGATGTCATTGTCTGAAGGGGAATGATAGGAAATGTTGTAATTATGAAATGAATGTTAAATGGTTTAAAAATTCCAATGAAAATAAATTCTCAAATGATCCTGACAAATGGTGTTCTTATGTTGGTGATTCCTAAAACAATTCTTCTAAGAATGAATATTCCAGAAAAAGGAACATAGGTCTCTTTTAATGAACAAATTAAAAAATATTTTTTCCTGGATAATGTAAAAAATGATAATGTAACTAATTTGTATCTAATTTAAAATTATCGTGATAGAAAAAGTTTTAAATCCTCAGATGATTAATCTTTATCATCCAGTGATAATAATAATGATGGTTCTTATGAAGAAGTTTCATGTATTTCAAAAACATTTAGAAAATGATAATTATAATGTTTGTAAGAAACATGATACGGCTAATAAAAGAATAAATATTTTTACAAATTAAACATTATATATTTCATATGATCTTGACAAGGAAAATAACAAAATTATTTCATTTATAATGATTTAAAAATAGTAATTTCTAAAAAAGGGTTCTTTAACTAGTTTTGATAAACTCAGTTCTAAAATTATTACTAAAGAGGATAAGAATTTAGTTCAAAAACTAATATCTGAATGTTTTTTTATGATGTAACAATTATTAAACATTAATTTTGATAATAAAAACATTGATAAATGTTACAAACAACATCATTCTCAAGGAAATAGTTCTGGAATCAGTTTTGGTGATATAAAATCATTTTTTAGTAAACCATACATTGTTCCTAAAACTTTACCCCTTTTACTGAATATCAATTTGGATGAATTTTGGAATGTAATTTGTATCTTAATAATTCAAAATAGATAGGTTTCATAAAATCCCAATTTTATAGAATAATTTTCATTCGAAAAGTTTTGTTTGGTGAAATTTATAGATAAAACAATGTTTGGGTTCCACAAGTCCAATGCTTTTGTTCTTAAGATAACAGATAATGTTCCAACAACAAGAATACATTGTACATGAATAGTATTTGTTCTACGAATATGACTAGAAAAAATTTTGATTCGAAATGATAATCAAGAGGAAAGGTGGAAAAGCTACATTTAGAGACAATAGTGAAAGATAGATTATCAGAATTTGTAATTAATTTTATTAGTGAAGCATTAATTTTGAATATTTTATTTAATAAATGCTAAATAAAAACACTATAATGCTAATTCAATTATATGACGAAGATTACCATGTGAATTTTATATAAGAAAATATTGTTGTACACAATTCCAATGATGAATACATTATTTCTTCCTATAGGTGTGAGAATGCTTACACATTTATCTTATATGTCCTTAGAATCCACTACATACATTTCTATAGTGTAATAGAAGATAATTTTTGGTCATTCTATAGAATATTAGGACAATATAACCAAAAAACCTATATATATAGAATAAAAGTACTTGTTAAGGATATATAATTAACTAGGTTTCATTATTCAAAAGTCTGCGACCCTTATCAATATATTAGGCAACATAAGTCTTGTTATTAATATACAAGTGAAGTATAAACAACTGATTCATTATAGATAGTGCATGTGTAAATATATTTTCCTACACAAACTAAGAGTATTGGGATAAAATATTATGTATATGTCTTAGATGATGATTACACTAGATTAACATGGGTTTATTTTCTAAAAAAATATGAAGATTTCTATTATTTCAAAACCATTTTAACAAATGTTAAAAATGAGAGAAACCATATCATGATAACAATTCACAATAATGATGGTGGTGAATTTATAAATTTATATTTTGAAACTTTTTTTTGTAATAAAGGTATAAAACATTACATTTCAACACATATAACCCCTATGAAAAATTATTTTTTCAAAGAAGAAATAAATTTATCCCTAAAATAACAAGAACCATGTTGACTGAATACTCAATTACTTAACATTTTTGTCCTGAAGAAGTTAGTACTTCCTTATATACTATAAATCGAGTGTTAATTAGGTAATTTCTCTATAAAAATCATTATGAATTATGGAATGGTTGAAAAAAAAAGTTTCTTACATCAAAGTGTTTTGATGAGAAGTATACATCCTTATTAAAAATTATAACATACATAAATTCACACAATTATCTGATGAAGGAATTTTTTTAGGTTATTCCACCACTTTTAAGGAGTATAGATTTTTTAGAAAAAATTAATATATTATTGAGGGGATTTTAAAACTTAAATTTGATGAATTGGAATAGTTTTTTTAAACAATGCTAAACTAAATCCTACTTGGATGTTTTTTCAAAAAATTATTTTCTATATTTTTTATAAAAATATTCCTATAAAGAATGTACCCATGAAATAGTTTTTGAAGTATTTACATAGGATGATTTTGTATAATATGATGTTGAAAAATGCTTTCAAAACATGATAAGTCAGTTATTTCTTAGTAATCATCCGAGTGATAGTATCATTGGTGATGCGGATCAGCTAGTTAGGAATAAAAATTCATTAAGGAATGAAATATAACAATAAGGCAATGACTCCGAAGAAATATATGCACTAGAAGCTATACTAAAACCTATTCGAATTCAAATATCCTTTACAAAATTTATTAATTTAAAAAAAATTCAAATGGATGTAAAGTGTTCCTTTCATAATGGATATGTTCAGGAGGAAATATATGTTTATCGAAACCTTAGTTTGGGAAATAAAACACATCATGAATAAGTTGTTAAACTTACTAATGATTTATATAGACTTAAACAATCCCTATATCTTGGTATGATAGGTTAACACGAATTTTGTAATAAAAATAATTATTTAAGGTATATACAAATCCAACAAATAACATAAAAGTATATAACAATAACAATATTATTGGTACAATTTATTTTGGTGAATTTATATTCGGATCAACTGAAAAATCATTAACAAGTTCCTTTTAAAATCTTTTGAAATCTGAGTTTGTGATAAGTATAATAGGAGAGTAATAATTTTTATTGGTTTTTAGATTTAAAAAAATCAATAAGGAACATTTATATCTCAATATAAAAATGTTAATGTTATTATTTAAAAGTTTGGAAATGAAAACACTAAAATTGCTAGTACTCCCATTAATACCTAAAATACATTAGATCAAGATAAAGATCAGTAACTGGTTGATCAACACACTTTTAGAGGTGTGATAGGTAGATTAATAAACATAATATCTAGTCATCTAGAATTAATGTTTTTTTGGATTATGTGAAAGATGTAAATCGAATCCAATGTAATCCTATATAAAATATATAAAATGGATTTTGGGTTATCTTGTGGGAATTATGGATTTATGACTTTTTGTTCTTCTGGATTTTTTTTGAATTAATTATTTTTAGATTTTTATATTGGTGTTTGTTGAATTTATCAAAAAAAAATAACATCCAAAACATGTCATTAATTTGATATCCATGATTTTTTTTATCTTTTAAGAAACAAAAATCAGAAGAACATAACACCACTAAATTGAAATATGTGGCTGTTGGAAGTTATTGTATTAAATTTTTATGGAGGAAACAAGCAGTCAATGAATATGTCTTGTGTTATAAAAAACTCAAATACTATGTTATAATAATAGATTCATTGACATAAAAAAACCCCATAAAATTACTCATGTGATAGAAACATAGACATAAGACACCATTTCCACTAGTATCACACACAAAAAAATTTGTATCATTCTAAAATTCATCGGAACAAAAGATTAATTGATGATATTTTTAAAAAACCATTACCATATAATATATTTTAATTATTAAAAAAATTTAGTCACTCCTCTTCATAGGGGGAATACATATTTTTGATCATTTGAAAAACTTTATTTTCTTTAAAAAAATAATTTGTTTCCCATAATGAGGTTCCAAATTTATAATGATTTATAAAATATTCTGAGTAAGTATTTTTCTAAGGATCATCAAACTCATAAAATGTAAAAAAATTCCTCGACTCATGTTTTCTTCAATATTATTTGAATTTAGAATTATTTTTTATCTTTAATAAGTTTTTATTTATGAAATATTGAATTCACATTTACTTCAAAAAATGATTTTTAGTATTATTTTTTAAAAAAAATTACTAAAATATTATTCATTTTTTTCAAAAAAAATATCATAATCCATTTAATTTAAAAAAATTCAAAATGAACATATTATTCATAATGGTGACAGATTCTACTATGAAATGTATTCTACTTATTTTACATTTATACCCTAATTTATTAAATTTTTTATCTTTGTTATTTCAATAATTTGAGTGTTTATAAGTTGAATGGTCTATTTTATTTTTCATATTTTTTTCGTAATGTTTTTTCCAAAATTTTTATCATTATTAATATCACATTTTAATAAAAAACCACAAGATTTTAAAATTCAACAAATGATACTTTGGTCCTTCCTTAACTATTATATCAAATTGGGTTTGATCTCACCCATTATATTTGTTTTGGAAGATGAATCATTATTCCCATTTTCAATATAAATGGGAACCCCCCACATCGATCACCTTTGTGTTTCTTGTGTCGAGTAACCACTACCCTAAAAATGTACATGTCCAAAATATTTTCTTTTTTTAATCACTATTCTTATATCCTAATACGATGACTTTAACTAAGGATTTCAGCATTTGGTTCATATTTACAGGCAAGTTAGTACATAAATGCATTTATTAAAATTAAGATTCTACTAAGATAACTAATAAAAAATTCGAATGTAGGGAATATTTACATATAATAACATCTTATGAGTATCTTGATTTACAATATATTAATTTTTATTGATAATTTTATAGTTCAGTCCTCGTTTTGAAACTGAATGAAAAATAAAAATTTTCATTCATGATATATAGATAAATATATTAGATGTCATATAAGAATGTGGAAAAAAATTTGGATTACCATCCGATGGAGAGGCATATTTCCCATATCAAAAATTACAAGATTACCTTGGTTATTTTCATAAGAAATGGGAAGATAATTTCTTTTTTCAATTGTTTTCAAAATGTTAGGAATGTAAATCACTCAACCATTCATAATTGGGTTATTTTATTTATGTGAGGTTTTTTAATATGATGAAAAAGAGATCGAATCTATTTGAAAGGCTCAGGTGTTTTTTATTTCGATTTCATAGACAATATATGAAAATTTGATCTTATGGGATTATTTTTTATTACTATAGAAAATTTCCAGAATAGAACTATTAAATAAATGATTATTATGATTTTTTATGTATTAAACATGTTAGTAGTTGAGCGAATTATGTTTTTTAATTTTTACAAAAAAATAAAAGCTGAATAAGTTTAAGATTCTATTCATTATTGATGATTAAATAAATAGGGAAGTATCTTGTTTTTTATAATGAATGAAATCTATTTGTTTAGAATGTTTCGAAATCAAAAAACCTAGAAGAATGTTAACTAGGGTGATCAAGATAAGAAAAGGAAAAAATAGTCCTACTAACCGTGTAATGTAGTGAAACAATATGAAGTGTCACATGATGTTTAAGATTAGTGGAATAGAAATAAGGACAAAAAATATAAGGGGGTCCAATAATCAACATTGATCTTGCACATGACTTGAACTAAAAAATTCATGGTACCGATGTATTGAAATAAGAGTCAAATAATAATAAGAATAAGATTAATAGTCTTAGAGTTGTTTGAATTGTATAATCATTTATGAAAAGTGTTGAGGAATCCCTAATAAATGTTGTTTTACCTCTGTTACAATCGGATCATGTGAACACAGATGCCAGAATGACTTTTCATGAAACTACATTAGTTAATGTAAATGTTCTCTCTATTGTAGTCAAGGGAAATGGTAAAGTAGGCGATGAAGAATACATTCCAAACATTCAATAAAAATCAATAGAATCAGTACTAGTAGGAAATGATTATTTAAGAACAAAATGCTTGCTTCATGAGGAATGCATTAAATAAATGGATGAAGTGGCTATTGTAATTGATAAAATATGAAAATCTAAAGACGGAATTCAAGATGTAATTGAAGAATGAAGTGAATATGACTAAATTATAGAACATATTAAATAAAATAGGAAGGATGCCATAATAATGGAGATGAAAAATAAGAAGATGAGGAAGAAGATGATGATAAAAAATTTTATAATGAAAAAAATCCAATATGATAACATTTCATCAGTATATTCATCCTCATTGTCCTAACCCTCCATGAATGATAAGGGTACTAAAGCTAAATGTTCTGAGAAGGAAAAATCATCCTCAAATGAAGTTATTGAATCTTGATATTAGAAATATGAGAAATATTAAAATTCAATAAAAGAGGGTAATTAAGCTAAAAATGATAATAATGAGATCTTTGAAATATCTAATGGAAAGGAAGTTATAGATAAATCTATGAAATTTATCTCAAATAATTTTTATAATTTAAAAAAATAAAAATAATATTAAACTGAAACCAAGCATGCAAGAATTCCTGAAATAGAAAAATAATGGGATTCAATAAATATAATAAATATAAAGGTATATGATTATATCATTCAATATTTATAGAGACTCAGATGAATTATTCCATATTTTCCATGAGGTGAAGATATGAAGGATTTGATTAATGAAAATACAAGGGAAAAATAATAATCATTCAAAGATTTGAAAAATAAACTGATTTGATTATAGTATGATCATAATGGTTTGTGATAAAGATGTATAAACCAAAAAAGGAATGAAATAATGTTTCAAAATGGTCTCATAATATTGATATCGACGTCAATATGCACGATGAGAGTCTTGATAAAATATATAATCTTAATAATAAACCTAAAAGTATTTTAAATAATGTAGACACCATGAAATGTGATCTCTACACTTCTCCGCAAAATGTTCTCAACTAGGATCAAAAAGATCGCGATGTGACTATGGATTTCTCATTGGGGTCAGTGACGGTAAAGAATGCATCGCGCCGTAGGGGAGAGAGTTCAGCCTGGCACTAATCCCAAGCAAGGGTGCAGGGGTGTATCCCCTGCGGTACAGATCAATTATTTGGTAAAGACCATAATGAGGCACCCAAGGTACCTGCACACAAATACCTACATGCCACCATGCTGGAGATGAATGTGGTTATTATTATTTTTATATCTGAAAAGCAGCGCGCTTGTCTAGCCAAAACACGGTTGGCGCCTAAGGTACTTGCACCCCCCCCCCCCCCGCCAAATGTTTCATATCCTACTTGCACTACCAAAATACATTCCCCAAATGTCTTATTTTTTTCCTATAAATAGACCTTTGGGGTATTCATTTGTATGAAAAAATTTGATTGAAGCCAGATTGCTACTATAGTTTCCCTATTACATTAACCCAGTTTTCTAAAACATTCAATGTAGTTTTTCAACACCTTGAGTGGAGGATTTAAGGGAGAACCATTGGATTTTAGTCCTTTATGTGTTTGAAAACCATAACACTTGCATGCCTAAATCACCCAACCTCCCCATGTTATAAATACTTGCGCATCTCCAATTCGTCTTATAAGAACATGAGAGCCCCACTTATGGGACCACCTATGAATACTATTGAAGGCTCGAGCAAGGCCTCACTCAAGTATTAACATACAAGTTATTCGTCGCTTATGTGAACATCAGGTCCCCCAAGCCTACTCGTGTGCCCATACATTCACTCCCTTGCCTACTTGGGTGCCCCTCTTTGATTCACTTAATCTCTTCAGTCTATAATCCATCAAGAATTCCTCAAATCCATTCATGGAAATTATTTTTCTTCCTTGGATACCTTGTCTGAAATGGATTATGTTGATCCCTCCACCAAAACCACTTCACTTATCAAAACATTGGGAAAGGAACATTAACGTGACTCATATTTGGGTTGGTGTATCCAAAATTAGAGGATTCCCACATTTGATTCACAATGGGGTTAAGATTCTTGGAGTGTCTGTGGGTTTGTATATCCACAGTCACAGGGAACTTTCTCCATTGAACAGTGTTGGAAGTTCTCGGTTTGGAGGAGAGTTTGGGTTCTGGCCTCTCCCTTCTCAAAGAGATGACCTGGAACCTCAAGACTCGGGTAGGGAAGGTACGGTTCACACTTTCTTTTGAACAAAAGCTATGGAGAAGTTTCCCTCCACTACCTGGAACAATTTTAAGGGTATCCATCCTAGTGTATGCCCCAAACCTTCAACCATTATTCCTTTTATTAGACCCTTGTCCAATGTTTTGTGAATATAGGTTAGGCTTGTGGCCTCTCCCTCATCAACCCTTGTTTCCATTGGTTCGCCCTCTTCTAGCATAGAGGTGGGAAAATTTCAATGTTAATTTTTTGAATCTTCAGCATCCTCTTGTTTCTCATACTAAGTATGACTCATTTGGGATTAGTGATTTTTAGTGATTACAACATGTTCACAAACACTCACGATGAAGGTACTATGAGAACTCTAATTCCTATTCAAATTAAGGTACTTAGGAAGCCCTTTCAGGGCCTGAGATCACTATATATCCTCTTCAGTAATGAAATTTAAGAACTCTAATTCCCCCTATACTCGGGATACATAGGAAGACCTCTCAGGGCTCAATCTCACTGAATATCCTCTTCATGAATCCCAACTTAATCCCTTTAATCTA
The DNA here is from genome assembly GCA_963277665.1 of Viscum album. Lineage (NCBI taxonomy): Eukaryota > Viridiplantae > Streptophyta > Magnoliopsida > Santalales > Viscaceae > Viscum > Viscum album. The sequence continues at coordinate 1,872,042,385 of OY728123.1, read as the reverse complement.
GGCATCTGAATTAATAATAAGCCCCAAATTAATCCCCCAAAATCACTAAGGAACCCTTTTCAAGTAGTAAGCCAAAAATCATTTCTCTCAATGAACTATACTATCCTATGAGACTAATTTACTATGAGAACTCCGATTGTAACCATAATTGGGATACGTAGGAAGCCCTCTCAGGGCCCGAGTTCATTGGAATTTCTTTTTCAGGAATCCAACATTAATCCCCTTAATCTGGGAATCCACCTTAGGAATAAGCCCCAAATTAAACCCCCATTATCATTAAGGGTTCCTTTTAAGGATTTAATCCCAAACTAATTTCTCTCAAATAACTATACTCTCCTATGAGACTGATGAACTATGAGAACACTAATTCCCACCATCATCGGGATACATAGGAATCCTTCTCAGGGACCGACCTTAATGTATATCCTCTTTAGGAATCCAACCATAATCCCTTTAATCTCGGCACTTGCCTTAGGAATAATCCCCAATTTTATCCCCCAATATCACTAAGGCATCATTTTCAGTAAGGAAGACCAAACTCATTTTTATAATAGGACTATACTCTCCTATGAGACTAATGAACTATGATAACATTGATTCCCACCATAATCATGATTTGTGGGTATCCCTCTTAGGGCCCAAGCTCACGGGATATCCTCATGAGGAATCCAACCATCATCCCATTAAACTGGGCATCCACCTTAGGAATAAACCACAAATAAAACTCCCAAATCACTAAGGCATCCTTTTCAGAAAGTACGCCCAAACTAATTTATCTCAAAGGACTATACTCTCCTATGAGAATAACTGTTCTACGTGGTTTGGATTCCTATCTATATAGGATACGTAATAATCCTCCCTATTTTTAAAATCAAAATACCTTAAATCAACCCTGTTCTCCTTGGGATATGTTCCCAATAGGGTATTATCCTACTTGGAAACCCATATCCTTTCCAATTTCCTTGGGTTGATTCAGCATAAGTTCCAAGCTATGTTTTAACTAAGCACCTCCTTCTTAGATATACATACCACATGAAATTAAACTATATAGAAAGGTCCTTATCACATGAACATAAAAAGGTATGATGAGTCTCATTAAGTGGTACCGAACTACGAGGGATCTGATTCCATTAACAAGGATACATAGGTTTATGATTTTATGGGAATTATCCGAAGATCAAATTAAACCATCATCTCCCTTGATGAAAATAAATTCTAGAGTTCCCACTGAGTGGATTAAAAACAATTATCATCATTGCAATGATTAAAATAATCTCTATGTAGTATTTGAGAGGATACCATTGATGGAGAACCTCAAATACATAGAGATATCTCCATTAATGAAGAACTTCGGATACATACGAATGATTTTAATCATTTTACATGATAAATAAGTGATTGCAATTTTCAAGGGATAAAAATTATATAATTGATTTATTAGTAAGGATTCATGAAAATACCTTAAATTACAAAGAGAGTCCCGGAGTAGACAACAATTCCCCCAAAAAGGGTGTGAGGACTCCAGCCTCCCATCCTCTCGACCAATGCATGTTATCAAGTATCATGATGTTCAAACATACCAAATGTTTGCCTTTGGAATACATGTCCCCTTTTAATAAAGAACTAATGGATGTTTTCTGTTCCATAAATAAATCAAATGGAAACTTCTTGGAAACAGTGATTCATAAAACTAGAATATACATTTCAAGGAACTATTAAATAAAAATTTTGAACCCGACGTAAATCTTTAACCAAGTTAATAATGTTACCCACCTATTGGGCCCCTATCAGTTGATAAAGGATGTCCAGAAAAATGAATCCATCATGCATGAATAGATCTAAAAAGATTTTTCTTTGATGAATTTTGTTGATGTTTCCTGTTTTTTATTTCAGAATTCCCTTCACTCCCAAATGGATTTCTTCAAGACATCAACTGTGAACGCCTGGACAACAACTATATATAGATCCCCATCCATGATAATGACATCATCTCCAACCCAACATCTTAAAAACTACTTATCTAATGTTCTTGTAATGGAATATCACTGGTATGGTACAATCCTGACATTAAAGGCTGCTCAGAAGGCCCTCCTGGTCAGTAACAATCCTCAATCATCCTGCCAACGATGACCAATGATCAAGAAGTAGATGGTGCAAACAACTGTCTTCAACCATTTTGGGTCATTATCCATAGAACACAATAACTAGTCTATCCCATAATAAAGGGAGGTGGATCATAAGGCCACTCAAGACCTCAATTCTAGAATGCAGGAGTCCTTCACGAGGACTCCCACCAGTAATCACTGCCAATAGAATCACATTGTAGTGAATCCCCAACATGATGGGGGTGTTTCCTTTGGATATTCAGGTAAGGTCTCTTAGACTCGAGCATGTAAGAAAAACTACTGGGGACAATGTTCGGTCAATAGGTAAAGGGTTCTTACCTCTTCCCCTTTTGATAAATCCCATCAACCAAATATGATGGAAAACAAAGAACAGAAACATACACCCATCTGTACTAATTTTGATTCTCAGTAGACTCATATGGCAGCAACCCACCAATTCCCCCAAGATAAATCTACTGGAGTACCATGAACAGTCACATACACCTACTTACAAGTTATCAACCAGTCAATAGGCTCATATAAGTGAATTAAGAGAATCCCGCCAATCTAATGTGGTGGAAACTGGTATGTAAGAACATACACATATTTATAATCACCACTTCTGCTAGTTGCCTCGTCTTCCAGTATTGAAGGATGTCTGTCAACCATACATGATGGGAAATAGAAAGCAATCACATTTATCTGCCAATGTCAATCAAATCTTCCAAAAGTCTCATTTGGTAGCACACAGATTAGTCAGTCGGAAAGCTCTGAGGACAATTTTGTGGAAGACCTAACTCTCTGCCCCCATACATGAGTACTGTCAATACCCATTTATTGGAAAAATAGGGTAGAAGATGGCACATACACCTAATACAGAAACATAATGGACGTATATTCCTGTTTCGACAGCTGAAGTCTCCTAAAAGATATTATTATTTGTAAAAGGGTAAACAAAAATCCCTACCCATATTCTCAAAGCATGCTAGGATATTATAAAAACCACTTTAGAAGTACAAGGGAAACATAAACATAAATTTATCCCCACACATTGGATGAAACTTCGGCATGCTATCCCAGAACCGATACACCCCTCTGTTCCAGACCAGGAGGGTCATGGGGAATACTCCCTTATATCATAGAGGCAACTAGATCAGGAACATACACCCTTTCTAATTGAAGGTAATTGGTCAATTCTGGTAACCAATCCATAGCTGAAACATACACTTTCCCATGCTAACCACTTTTCCCAGCAAGTGGCCCCAACTAATTATAAGAGAACATCCACGATGAAGTCTCCCCAAGCACTTTTGGAAAATCATGAGTCAAGTTGTGATTTGGTTCCACATAATGGTGGATTTCTTGAATCCAACAAACATTTATCCATTTATGATCATGATAATTCCATATCATTAAAAAATTATGAGAGTGGTGGTAGTAATTATGAAGTTCCTCCACAACAACATCATTATGATGGCTTTTTTTATCAAAATTTGATCAATCCAGAGTGCCTATCTCTTGGAGAAAGAAATGCCAACCGTCCATGTTGCCTGAAGACCAAAGATGAAGATGATTTATTCCATACTGTAATCCACCATTTTGATCCACCCCATGATGGAATCCGCAGTGAATTTCCTCACCGTAGTTGAATTCCTCATTTTCATGACAATTCTATAATTGAAATTGTAGTGATGACAAATACCTCCCATCTCAAGGCCCTTTAAAACACAAGGATAGTCATGTATGATTCCTTATCATTGATAGGTGAAACACTTTTCTCAACCAGAAGACATATCATAGGAACGGTCATTCTCTGAACCTTCCATGGGTCATTTTTCTTCTATTACAGAGCATCCACTTTGGTCAGACCAAGTGGAGAAAGAGAACCCTCTAGTGAAAGATGATGAAGATGTGTTAAACATATGGAAAAAATTGGTTATGGGAGAAGTACCAGTCATGTTTTGGCCTTTGGAAAATTCTCAGTATAACATTCCAGAATTGGTTGTAGAAGATTGCATTCATGATATCTGCCTCAACCTGTGGAGGACTCTTCGTCTTTTGAAAAGCAATATATTACCAAAGGTTGAATATCAAAATCATGTAAAGGTAATAGAAGGGTGACAACGTGAAATTGACTTGGTTTCTCTCTCAGTTTCCCAACATCCAAGTGTTGAAAAATAGAAAACAATCCATCATTGTGCATGCCTCAATGTTTTAAAGAGGTTACACCAGTTAATTTCTCATTCCTTATCCAGTGTTCATATCAGAGTATGGGGTGAAAACGGAGCATTTCATTTCACCTCACTCTAAAATTAGATAATTCTTCCAAAAGTGTCACAAGAAATGTTATTGTCCCCAGTCAGAAACAACCAATTGATTTTGTAAATAATCGAATCTATGCTCATGAATATGCCTCAACCATCTCTAATCAGAGTCAAGCCCAAAGAAAAGAATTATTTGTGTTGCTTTTACGTCAAGCATTTGATAATATTGAGAAGGTATCCCATTTAGAAGATTTTAGTTTTCAGAGAATGAAAATGTTTGAAATCGAAAAGTGATCATCTGAAATAGGTGATTTGAGTAGTTGTTGGACAATTCACCCAACTAATGTCAGAACCAAAATACCCAAAATCTAAAGAAGAATTGCAAAAATTTCAGCCATAGTAGATTAAGAATCACCCCATCTTGAAATGTTGGGGGCTCATTTAATTCAACCATCGAATTCATTAAACAATGTCAAAGAAATGAAGAAGAAGAACAAGAATAGCCCCAGTCTATAGGGTTGGGGGAATTTTCAAATTTGTAATCTCTTCCTCAATGGATGTTAGTTTTCTTCATATTAGGGATGAAGCAGCAAGGAAAGTGTACAAATGAACTACCCACGGATTCCCTTCATGTTATTGTCTGCCAAAAAGTTCCTGAGAATTTATCATATAGGATAACTTAGTATCATAGAATATATAGAGGTATACTATCTTAAAAAATACTAAAATAATGCCATTGATGCATTATCCATTAGTTAATGTCATGAATACCACTATAGATGATATTCCGAAAAATGATTCCAGTTCAATGGAATTAGAAGATGGTGTTCATATCTATAATATGGTACACACTAAGTCAAATGATGAAGGTATGCATACTCAAAATTAGACGCTTACTAAGAATCCATGTATGCCTTCATATAACTGACTCACACCCCTTCAAAAGGAATCTAACAAGGGGAATGGAAAAGGTCAAATTACATATCACATTTCCACTGTAGAAGGTGAATCTTTTCAGTTGAAGAATGATTTGCACAACAATAAGAGGAAATGAATGAGTTAAAAAGACTCAATATAGTGTTACATAAAATCATCTTTTCTGTTAGACATACTCCCTAAGAAGGTCCTCAACATGTAAATCTTGTAGGATCTCCTCAGCAAAGATAATTTAAAGTAACTATAGATGCAGATAATGAATTCCCTCAACTAGGTACACAATCATGGCAGGACCATACACATCTTGATAGTATGGTCCTAGTTCTTTCTCCAAGGAAAATATAAGCACCACCATGAGTGGTTTTACTGATCATTGCACCATCTCAATCTCAAGATTTTGTACCATCATAGGTTCCATCTCATCCGGATGTTCTCCAAATGCTTATCAACAAAATCGATGCATTAACGACTCAATTGGAAGCTATAGAGGAATGATGTGAAGCAGTTCAGCTGGAAATGGGGGCTTACCCTGAATAGGTGGATGAAATTCCTCCCCCACCAAGTTTTGTGAAAACCAAATTCCCAAATATTAATGTTTTGGGAGATCTGGAGCAACACTTAACCCATTTTTGTTTCTCGTTGTGATCTACTGATCGGAACTCTGCAATAACAATAAACAGTTAAGCATTGATGTTTTTTGCACTCATTACAGGGATCAGCTATTATTGGTTATACAAGTTTACAATCTCAAAAAATTATTGGATTGGAAGATCTCCATTATAAATTCCTACTTCAATTTAGCTCAACTCTACCAAAGATGATAGTTTTTTATCATACCAATTATAATCAAATGGATAATGAAAGAGTATTATATTTCATTGCACGATGGAAAGGATTAACTAATTCCTTAACTCTAGAAGTCCCTCATAATGAATTATTCCCAATTTGTGTGATGAATATATGTGATGAGTTACACACACTATTGATCATTGTGAAATAAAAATGAGGTTTTAGAGACCCTACTTCAATCGCTCAAAAGATAGAATACTCTATTAAAGAATCTAATGGTATAACTCGTGTAATTACATCAGTTCTGGGTAGGAGGATAGGAAATGCAGAAGCCACTAAAGTTACACTCAAGAAGGCACATGTACGTACTTATAATAAAATACCTTCATCAAACCAAAGAGATCCACCTCCTAAGAAACATCAACAATGACCGCCTCATCAAGATGATGAATGAGATCAAAGGTGGAATGAATTTGAGTAATTTAAGAAAAATTCTTATTGTTTACAAATTGAAAATGTTACGGGTAAATTCATTTCTACTCTGGAAAACAATTTGGTTAAGTTTCCAAGGCTGAAGAAACCAAATAACAATGGAGATGATGATATTTAGAATTATTGTCCTTTCCACCAGATGTTAGGCCATCCCATCTAGGAATGTTTTGTTTTTAGGGACCTCTTGTAAAAGATGTTAGATTCTGGTCAAGTGAAACATAAAAGTTTGCCAACTCAAGTAGAATGTATTACTGTTATTGATCTAGTTGAAGAAGGCGAATGACAGGATTTCAAAATTAAAAATATGCAGAAATATGATGATTGGGTGATCAGGAAGATGATCAACCAAACTCACGCGATTCAATGAACATAGTTGAAACACCCAATTGCGTCTTCCACCACTTCTGCCACAGTAAAACCACCTTCATTAAAAGGTCGATCCCCAATGAAACGAGGTGATCAGAATCAAAAAGTGTAGTCAGAAAAAGATGAGTTCATATTAATGTCAATGTTCTCTTTGACCCTGGTAGATTTCATGCCATCTATTTCAAATGCACAGGCACCGCCCTGCCAAATGGTACAATCACAATTAACTTGTCAGGAAGAATCTATATCAGATAAATAATTGATATTTGATTATGTCAACATTATCCAATTAACAGATCATTATGACAATGGTGATTCTTATTATAAAGATCTAGAATTTCTTGTTCCTAATTCGTGAACCAGAAGAATAGGCCAGGGTCGAGGATATAGGGGAATACGTGGGAATTCTATAAACCACCCTTCTAACTCTACCCCTTATTGAACTGTGTATGTGGTAGAAACTCATGGAAGAGCCCTCCTGCAAGCCCACCAAGAACAAAGAGTTTCTTCCATGCAAGACAGGTTCAGTTCTGACATGATTATTTTGGAGGACCGATTAGAAGTCACACCATCTTTCTCCTAGCACGTGAATAGACCTATAAATTCTAATATACCAAAGCCAAAAGTATTTCAATCTTCTAGTCTGACAAAGGGTACATCTACATCATAAGAATCAACTTCCAAAACACCTACAAAACCACATAGTCATGCTTGAAAACACAGATCTTTGGAATTAAAGTATGATATATTGAAAACATTGTCCAAAGTACCATCCAAGATATCTATTATAGATCCTTTGAATCTATCAATATAAGTTGAAGAAGTAATGATTGAGGCTCTGTAAAGTCTTCAAGATTTTGAAACCGAAGTTTCTAATGTTGAGTTTTACCGTATTGATAATGATCATGTATTATGTCATGCATTCATATCTATTAAATATTAGTATAAATATGATGTTTCACATAGACATATTAGGCCCTTTTATTTTTCCTGAAAACTCAATGATGTAGACATTTGATGCGCCTTCATTGATAATGGATCCGGAGTCAACCTCCTTCATATTCATACACTCCGTCAGTTAGGCCTAACTATGTCTGACTTATCTCCTTCGATTTTAATTTTTCAAGGATATGAAATGAATGAATAGAAACCTCTAGGAGAGATTAAATTCCAAAACCATTTTGGAGATCTTTTGTCTAATTCAGAATTCATGGTCATTCGTTAGGACATAGCCTTCAATATTATGCTTGTAAGGCCTTTGTTTCATATGTATCCATACGATTTTCATACCACAAATGACTTAAGTACTATTTATATGGTCAATTAGGGACATTTTATGATGACAAGGCTTCATTAAAAACATGTTTATCTTGAAACATTGAGGAAGAGATTTATCAAACAAAAGGAACAAAGTACATTACAAAAGAAATAGCTAGAGTTAATGCTCTGAAAGGACAAGAAAAGATCCCAGCAAATCTATTCATAAATTTCATCATAGATTATATGCTACTCATCAATCAAATTGAAACGGTAAAAAAATCCAAGAAATCGTCTAATAACATCCATAAAGTCAATTGGAGGAATAGAGCGACACAACAAGGGAGAAACTTTTGAATCACAAAGTAGTTATGGAAGCCTAAATGGAGATGTTATTATTTCATCGGCTGAACTACAACAAGCCTCTTCTTCATCAATTTGAGTAGAAGAAATTTTAGAAAATATAGAGGAAGAAAAGGATATTGATTATCAATCCATCATATTCTCTTTATTATCACAATAAGACCCTTCATCATCAATATGGTTAGATTTGGTGGCTTCTACTTTAGGATGTTCAAATACTAACTCCTCCTTTAACTCTGGTATTTTTTCCTTGTCATCTACTATGAAAGTGTAAATAGGAGTGGTAACAGGTAATGAAGAATAAGAGGAAGATCTAAGGAATGCTCCTCTAGCGTTTGAGGTCGGTGTCTCTTCCACCGTTAATAAGCTAAGAGAAATAAATCTTGATACAGAAAAAGACCTAAGACCAACTCTAATTTGTATAGCCAGGATCTCTAAAGAGTAAGATGTGTATACTTATTTTCTAAAACGAAATCGGTATATATATTCGTGGAATAATACTAAAATTCTAAGACATAATACTAATGTAGCCACCCATCTTTTGGGTCTACCAGAAAGACATTGTAGATTCATACAGGCAGGGAGAAGAACACACCAAACTCATGCCTCCAAAATTGAAGTGAAAGTTGATAATATTCTAAAGACTAACATTTTAAGAGAAGTTGAATATACTAAATAGATAGCCAACATTTTCCCAATTAAAAAGAATAATGGAAACATATGAGTTTTCATTGATTTCATATATCTTAACCGGTATTGTCCAAATGATGTTTTTCTAGTTCTGATTATAGAGATTCTAATTGTTGCAACAGTTGGTCAAAAATATCTTTTCTTTTGGGATGGTTACTCACGATATAATCAAATCCATGTGGCCCCAAGGGATGAAGACTTTACATCCATTAGATCCCCTCAACATGTGTTTTACTATAGGGTAACACTCTTTGGCCTAAAAAATGCAGGTTATACATATTAATGCCCCATGCATAATATCTTCAAACCATTCTGAGGAAGATTTGTTGAATGTTATGTGGATTATTTGGTGGACAAATCCAAACAATGTTCTAATCATTTGGCTGATTTGGAGACCATATTCCATAAATGTTGGAATCACATTTTGAAGATGAACCCCTTGAAATGTGAATTTGGGGTAACCTCGTGAATGTTAATTGGAATTATTTTAGGCCATCATGGTATTAGAGTTGATCCTGATAAAACAAAATCAATCCTTGTTGTGTCACCCCCTCAAAATTTGAACGAATTATGAGGTCTCCAAGGATACGTGGCCTATAATCGGCACTTTATTGCAAATTTTGAATGCATGTGATTACCCTTACCCAAATTAATGAAAAAGTGAGTCACCTACCAATGGACTAAAGAATATCAAGAAGAATTTGACACCCATAATAAATATTTCTTGTGTCCACCATTATTATTTCTACCTATTGAAGGAAGGCCGCTTATTCATTATGTGACAGCTTTTGGGAGATCACTAGGTTCCTTCCATGTTCAAAAGAATGATACCGGGAATTAAAATAGCCTTTACTATCTCATTAGAACTATGCTTGATGCAGAATCTCGGTATTCATATATCGAAATGTGATGCTTGGAATTAATCATTGCAGTTCAGAAATTAAGGCACTACCTGGAAAATCATGAGGTCCAATTGGTATCTCGTAAAAACCATCTCCAATTTATCTTTCGTCATCCTATGCTTACAAGGGGTCTATAATGGTGGGCAGTTATTTTGCAATCGTTTGATATATAGTTTGTGCCTAAAAATGAAATAAAAGGCCAAACTATGGCTGAATTCTTTACTAGGAATCCATCTACAGAAGATACATCATTAAATACTGGGCTTCCTAATGAATATGTCTTCTCTATTCAGGATAATTCCCAATCAGGGAAAATGTACGTTGATGGTGCTTCCAGAAGTCCAACAGGGAATGAATGGAAAACCCTAAACTCAATAATATTGGGTTAGTAATTGACCTTATTTTCCAAGAAAAGGCGGTATTGCCTTATTCCTTCCTGTTATCGGAAGGCGTAACCAACAATGAGGTAGAGTATCAATCTCTCATTGCAGGTTTGGAATTCCCCTTCATGTGTAAGTGAATCACCTAAAAGTGGAAGGTGATTCAGAATTGGAAATAAAGCAAATAAATGGAGAATATTCTATCAGAAAAGAAGAAGTAATCCATTTCTATGATTACATCAGAGGGTTAATTGAAGAATTTCCCTTAGAGATGACACAATATTATGATTTGTGATAACAAAATTCTCAACCATATGTACTGGAAAATTCAGCTACAACCATGGTAGATCCAAATCAAGATGAGACCATCATTAGAATAGATCAACATTGTGTGGTCTTAGGTTTTGTTCAAACCATAATTTAGAAAACTAATGAAATTATCCCTATTTCTGATCCATATAGTCATACCATCGAACGGACAAACCCCATCATGGAATATCTTCCAAATGGAGTACTTCTACCCAATAGGGCTAAAAAATAACAGATCTGGGGACAAAAAGCCAATTTTACTCTTTATGATAGTCCAGACATCAAAATATTCCCTACAAGAAAGGAAAGTATGGAATTCTCTTTAGATGGATTGATGGAGAAGAAACTATAGCTGTCATGAAAGAAGTACATTCAAGAGCTTATGGTGACCACCAGTCAGGGCACATACTCTCTAATCAAATAAGAAGGCTTGGACATTTTTGGCCTTCAATGACACAGGATTGCACAGATTTCACTTGGAAATATCATCCTTGGTAAGTGCATGGAAACTTCATTCATCAACCCCCGGAGCTGCTACATATAACTAAATACTCTTAGACATCTTCCACATGGGGAGTGAGTGTAGTAGGGCCTTGTACTCCAGCTACAACTATGTAGTTCAAGTATATCCATACTGCTACTGACTTCCTCTCTAAATGGGATGAGGAAATACCTCTCAAAGAATTCCGAGCCGAAAGCATTGTTAGTTTTGTCAAAACTAACATCATCACCAGATTTGGTGTCCCTCGTACTATATTGACAGACAGTGGAACCAATTTTTTTTAATTGAGTTAAAGAATTTATATCAATAGCATAATATTAAATCCAACCATTCATCTCTCTATCATGCAGCGACTAATGGATAGATATAGGCCTTCAACAAGACCCTACCAAATATACACTAAAACATTGTGGATAAAGAAAAGAAATAATGGCCTAATATACATTTGAATGATTTATGGGATTATCGGACCACTACTCGTACTTCCACCCATGAAACACCCTATTCATTGGTATATGGAACCAAATCAGTTTTTCCAATTTAAATAAAATAGTCATCACTCAGATTTTTACTCTATGATCAGTTGTCTTCCGATGGGATGTATCAGAAATAGTTCAATGATCTTGAATGATTAGTTGAGAAAATATTTCATACATTGTATCATTTGGAAGTCTATCAGAAAAAGAATATCATGAGATTTTATGAGAAAATCTCTCTACTATTCATTTCTTTGAGGAGAATTGGTATCGGTCCTTACGACTCCAATGATACCAGTGAAGAAACCTCCAAATCACGAGCTAATGTGGGAGGGAAATTTTTCTATACATAATGTCTACTAAAATGGAGCTTATGCCTTAATCTCAATGGATAGAGAACTCAATATATCTCCAATAAGTGGGATATTTTTAATGAAATACTTTTTCTATTTGAATATATCATTATTACATTAAGACAAAAAATAGCATAACCCCATGTCCTTTCTACAAGACAAAAAAATGCGCAACCCTCATGTCCTCATGACAAGACTAAAAACAGCACAACACGAAATCTTCGTTGCAAGACATTAAACAGTATGACAACCAAAAGCGTCCATGCTGGAAGACGTTAAAATGCGCAACACCTAAGTTCTAGTTTCAAGACATTAAACTACTTAACAACCATAACCATCTAGGAAATATGATGTTAAAATCTCTATTTTCTTCGTCCTTGTTGCATGACGTTGAACTACATAACATCATTTGTCCTTGTTTCATGAAATTAAACTGTATGACTAACATTTTCAATATTTAAATGTTAAAAGATTCCATAAGAAAACATCATTGAGATCATAACTAATCCTTAGTGACAGATGAGTCCCTATCTTCCTTATGCCTGAGTCAAATATACATAGTGACCTTGAGTAAAGAACTACGTACAACTTGATTCTCATTTTCAATGAGATACATTGGGATGCCTAAATCTCCAATTTTTGGCATTGCTGCAATCACAAAATATTCTTATTTTATTTTCTCGTCATATACATGAATTAGTTCTATACAGAGTGTTGTTTAAATTATATGATTTGGTCCCTATATGATTTTATGTCTTAACATTTTCCATTCTCTCATAACGTGTCAAAATCCCCAATTCTTTATGTCAAACTCGATTGGTGCAAGGAATGATTGTTTAAAAAACTAGGTACTGCTTGATTATCATCTATTTGAGATACACAGAGATTCCTAGATCTCCATTAATGGGCCCATCCTTGATAAAAAAACCCCTTTATTCTTTGTATAATAATCAAAGATATATAGGTAATGTTTAAAGAAGTATGTGTGGCTAGATTATTTCACTCAGTAAGACACGTGGTGATATTTGGTTTTTATCCCTTAGTCCAGCTACAATATGTTTTCTTTTCACATCGGTTCAAATTTTTCCTGAACTCATGATGTTATTCTTCATGGAAATCTAACAACCATATTTTTCACTTATGTCACATTTGTGTTATAAAGGAATCCCATACTGGTCCTTGTTTATCACAACGAGCATAGATCACATGGGCATATGAATTGAGTGAAAGGATTCTTTATATAAATAATATATCTCAAATTCTTATAGGTCTTTTAATTTCCTCAATACATGACTTAAAACTATATAGTATAATGTCCTCATTGCAAGACATTAAACTACACATCATATTGTTAATTTAAAAGGAAACAATTAATGTCTCTATTTTACATATTAATCAGATCTATGTAATGGATTCCAAATTCATGGTCAATACTGATTCAGATATTCCTCATAGGAATTGAGCATTACCATATTCAAGTTTTTAAACTCCTACTCTTGAATATTTTCATATCATCACAATATTTCATATGGTTCGGGGTGACAAAATTTCTAATATTTAAGAACTCTTCTCCCTAACTATAAAACATGTTCCCCTAGGTGGACTTTCATAAGTTGCATATATAACGGTCCTATCAGTCAAAAGATGCCATTATTTTGTTATGCAGCATATGCCTCATTTGGAACTATATAACAGATCCCCCATTATGGGTTTTTGAAATGATGGTAACTCCATTATTAGTTATATCCTCTTCTTTCCCTTAAATTATTTATTAAAATATACATGAATATGTATTTTAAAATATTCATTTAGATATATTTATCTCATTATCTTTCTCTCGCTATGAAACTCTTCCAAACCCTAGTTTACACATTTCCATGTCCACATGTTCAAAGAAATATAAAATTACCATGGAGCCATTTGGCTATATATCACATATTGTTTCCATTTCAGGTTCTATTTGTATGACCTAAAACTATAGACACCATAACCCCTTCATTTAGGTCAGACCCTCATAGGAGTCATATTCCTTCGATTATTTGGAAATTTTGGTCAGAAATATACTTTCCATATTTAGGTACCATTCCCCATAATCCAAAAATTGTGCTTTAGAAAATCTGAGTCTCCATAAACATTATTCGGATTCTAGTAGTAGAATGTCAGATTTTTGAGATCTCTATTTCTTGAATATATAGCACATTCCCTTAGGTGGTCTTGCATAAGTTACCTACATAACATGTCAGTCAGTAAAAAGTTTCTACAATTTAGTTATGCAACCTATTCCCCAGTTGGCAATGCATAACAAAACCCCCATAATGAATTTTCTAAATAATGGTAATTCGTTCACGGAAAAAAGACTTCCTCTAATGACTTTAGCTCTTTTTCCATATCATTCTTCAGATTTAGAAATTCCCAAATCATAGTTTACCATTTTCCCATCCATACCTGAATATGAAAGTATGTTTCCAAAAAAATTATCATGAAATTGAGAGAGTAGAATACCTTTGGTTAGAGCTATGTGACCATAAATTAAATCCACACAATGTCCTCACTGCATGACTTAAAACTACACAGTAAAATGTCCTCACTACATGACATAAAACTGCAATGTACAATGCTCTCACTACATGACTAAAAACTGGAATGTTTTATATCATAAATTCCCCTTTCTGATAAATTTCATCCATTCTTCATACACCAAATTTGTATAGAAGTGATTTTCCTAGTCATGATATATGTCTGTGTAAAATAACCCTATTATTTTTAAAACCCCTTTCTATGGAAAAACCACCCACAGTGTTACTGAGCAACCCAAATCTTATTTTCCCGTGTTGATCAACAATAAAATGATAAATTCAAAAGAAATATTTTCCCAAACTATGCATTACATTCCCTTAGGTGGCCTTGCATAAGTTTCCAATATAGCAGGCCTTTCATTTAAAAGATGCCATTAATTGGCTACGCAACATCTGCCCGAGTTGGCCCTGTATAATATAACCCCATAAAATGTTTCTAAAATAATGGTAACTTCATTTATAAAATGTAATCCCATTATGTTGATACATGTTTTAAATTTGGTGACCATAAAAGTCTTGGGAAAAAATTCCCCTAGGAAATATTTAATGAATATTAAAGCATTTATTAGCCATTTAGTATTTTTTGGGATCTAATTTCAAAATTTATGGTTAAAGAAAATCAACTATAAATACTAGACCTTTATATACCAACATGCATGATTCTAAAATGCCTAAAACATGAGACAGTGTACTCCCTAAATTGGGAACTCGAACGGGTAAATCTGAACAAAAGTCGAATCCTAGCTCACTAAGTGTACATTTTTGTATGATTTCAGTAATGTTGTGCAATAAAAAATCAAGAGATAAAAAGTTTGTGGGGTTTCTATATAACCCAATGAAAAAAATAAAATTATGATTATAAGGCCCCATGGATTAAGAATTTTTTTTTGCATCCTTCCAAAAATGACATAGCTCCAAATCTAACAACATGATGTTGGAATACATCAAATTTCCCTACTTTTACCTTAGAAAAAGATTCTTTTAATTCCAAATCGATCAAATTCTAAGGGGGGGGGGATTTTGTAGACACCATGAAATGTGTTCCATGAACTTTTATTCAAAATGTTTTCAACCAGGCTCAAAAGGTTCATGGTGAAACTCTGCATTTTTCATAGGGGTCAGTGACGGTAGTGAAGGCACCAACCTGATGGGCCGAGCAGTATCCTAACACTGATCCTAAGCAAGGTTGGGGTGGTGCCACTCCGTGGTATAGAACAAATATTTGGTTATTCCCCTAATGAGGTTCCCAAGGTACCAACACACAAATAACTACGTGCAACCATGATGGATATGAATGATTTTATTATTATTTTTTAAATTCCAAAAGCGGCACCCTTGTCTAGACAAAACACAATCGGTGTGAAAGAAACTTGCGTGCCCAAAAATGTCATGCAACCTACTTGCGTGCCCAAACTACTTTCACCCAAGGTATTATTTTTTCATATAAATAGATATTTGGGGTCTTTATTTGTTTGGATTAATTTTGTTCAAGCCCTATTGTTGCTCTGGTCACCCTAGTACTTCGCCCGTGTCTTCTGAAACATTCAATGTAGATCATCAACGCCTTGAGGGGAGGATTAAAGGGTGGATCATGATACATAAGTCCTTTTGGTGTATGAAAACCATAACACTTGATCGGATAAAGTGCCCAACCTCCCCAAGTATGAAATACATGTGTTCCACCAATTCCTTTTATAGGAACTTGAGCGCCCCACTTCTAGGACCACCTGTTAATACTCTTGAAGGCTCAAGAAAGGTCTCACCCAAGTATTAACATATACGTGGTTTATCTCTTAAGTGAACATATGTTCATCCAGGCCTACTTTCACACCATTACCTACTTGGGTGACCCACATTGATTCACTTACACTCTTCAGTATACATTCTATCTAGAATACCTCATGTCATTCATGGAAAGGCTACTTTTCCTTGGCTCCCTTTTATGAAATGGATTCTATTGAGACCTCCACCAAAACGTACCGACATATCAAACCATTGGAAATGACACATTTTCATGTCTCCTTTTTGGATTTGTATATCCATAGTTAGGGGTTTCCCATATTTGTTTCACAATGGGGTTATGATTCATAGAGTGTCTGTGGGTTTGTATATCCACAGTCACAGGGACCTTTCTCCAAGGAACATTATTGTGATGATCCCGGTTTGTAGGATAGTTTGGATTCTGGCTTCTACCATCTCAATGATATGACCCAATACCCTAGGTCTCTAGTAGAGTAGGTATAGTTCACACCTGTTTTTCAATGCAAGCATAAGAGAAGTCTCCCTCCCCTACCAGGAACAATTTTAAGGGTAGCCATCCTAGTGTAAGCCCCAAACCTTCATCCATTATTAATTTTATTAGACCCTTTTCCATTGTAAAGTTAATAAAGTTGAGGCTTGTTGTCTCACCCTTTTCCACCCTCACTACCATAGGTGCGCCCGCTTCGACCAGTGGAGGAGGAAAAATTTGAATGTTCCCTTGTTGAATATTCCACATACTCTTGTTTCTCACACCGAGCATGCCTCAAGTGAGATTCAAGATTTGTAGTGATGAAAACATGTTCAAAAACACCCATGGTGATGGAACTACAAGATCTATGATACCTATTCAAATCAGGAAACATAGGAAGCCCTTTCAGGGCCCGAGATCAATGGATATTCTCTTCAATAATGATCTACGAGAACTCTGATTCTAACTATAATCGGGATATTTAGGAAGCCCTTTCAGGGAAAGAGTTCACTGGATATCCTCTTCATGAATCCAAAATCAATCTCATTAATCTAAGCATCTACCTTCTGAATAATCCCCAAATTAAACCCCCCCAAATCACTGAGGCATACTTTTTTGGAAGTAAGCCCAAAATCATTTCTCTCAAAGGACTATTCTCTCATATGGAACTACTGAACTAAGAGATCTATGATTCCCACCATAATCAGGAAACATAAGAATCGCTCTTAAGACCTATGTTCACTGGATATCCTAATCAAGAATCCATCCTTAAACCCTTTAATCTAGGAATCCGCCATAGAAATATGACCAAAATTAAACCCCCAAAATCACTATGGAATCCTTTTCAGAATGTAAGCCATTTCAAAGGACAATACACTCTTATGAGACTAATCAAACTACGTGGGATTTGATTCCCATAAATATGGGATACGTAGGAATCCTCCTTAATGGTCAAACCCAATACCTTAAATCATTCTTGTTCTCCATGGGCCATATTTTCCCAACAGGGTCTGATCCAACATGAAAACCCATATCAATTCAATGTTCCTGGGGATGCTTCAGCATAAGTCCCACAATATGTTTTGATTAAGCACCTCCTGCTTATATGTCCATATGACATGACATTAAAATATATGGTTAGGTCTATAGCACATGACCTTAAATGTTATGACGTGTCCCATTCAGTATCACCGAACTACGAGGGTTCTAATTCCTTTTACTAGGATACATAGGTAGCCTATTTTATGGGTACGATCCCAATATCAACCCAATAATTCATCTCCAAGGATGACAATAAATTATATAGTTCCCCAATAATTTAATTAAAAACTAGTATCATCATAATTGGGATTAAAAGAAAATACAAGTAGTATATGATAGGATACCATTGACAGAGAACCTCGAATACATACATATATCTCTATTAATGAAGAACCTATAATACATATGGATGATTTTAATCTCCTCACATGATAAATAAGTGATTGAAAATTAAAAGGGATACATATGATATATGTGGTTAGTTAATATGAATTCCTTAAAATATCTTAAATTACAAAGAGAGTCCTAGAGTAGATAATAATTCACCCCCAAACGGTGTGATGAGTATAACCTCCCATCCTCTCGACCAATGCACGTTCTCAAGTATCATGATGTTCAAACCTAATAAACTCTTACCATAGGAAAGAAGGCCCCATTTAGATAATGAACTATTGGACGTTTCTAGTTCCATAAATAAATCTAATGGAAACCACCTGGAAATAGTGATTCCTAAAAATATAATACACATTCCAGGAAACTACAAAACAAAAATGGTGAACCCGACGTGATTACTTAACCACGTTTATAATTTCCCCACCTATTAAGCCTATATAATATTATAAAGTAATTCTAGAAAAGGTAATAAATCATGCATGAATACATCTAATAATATGTTGCTTTAATAGAGTTTGTGGTTGTTTCAAGTATTTCTCAGAATTCCCTTCACTCCAAAATGACATTCTTCAAGAAAACATTTGGGAACTTTCTAATAACTGCTAATGCTAGGTACCGATCAATGGGAAGGAGGTCATCACCAACCATTTTCTACAATACTGATTCTTTAATGTGATGGTAAATGAATATCACCGTCATGGTACAATCCCAACTTTGGTGGATGCTCGGAAGGCCATCCATGTCAATAAAAATCATCGATCATCATGCCAATGATGACCAATGGTCAAGAAGAAGATAGTGCCAACCACTGTCTTTGAACGTTTCAGGTCCTTATCTCTAGAACTCAAGAACCATTCTATCATGTACTATAGGGAGGTGGATATAGAGGCCACTCCAGGCCTCAATTAAAGAATATAGTAGTCTTTCCTTAGGTCTTCCACTAGCAATCGCCACCAACAGAATCATGTGGTAGTAAACACCCAACATGATGGGGGTTTTGCCTCTGGATGTCCGGCCTCACTCTCTTAGAACCAGGCACACAAGAAAAACCATCAGGGAAAATGTTCAGTCAATAGGGATAGGGTTCTTACCTCTAACCCTTATTGTGATCCCATCAACCTAACTTGATGGCCAACAAAGAATGAGAAAATACACCAGTCTGTTCTAATTTTGTTTCTCAGAATACTCATCCGGAATCAACCCAACAATCCCACCATATTAATCTGGTGGTGTACCATGAACATGCATATACAACTGCTTTCAAGTTATCAACTAGTCAGTAGGATTTTCTGACTGCATTTAATGACGACTGCCAATCTAAAGTGTTGGAAACTGGAAAACAAGAACATACACCTATTTACAATAACCAATTCTTCCAGGAGTCATGTCTTCCAGTATTAAAGGAAGAATGTCAACCATACATGATGGGAAACAGCTAGTAGGAACATATACATTCCAACGTTCATCATGTCTGCCAACAGTATCAATTGGTAGCACTAAGAGAAGTTAGTAAGAAAGCTCCGATGTCAAATTTGGGGTAGACCAAACTCTCTTCCCCAATAAATGAGTATTGTAAATACCCAATGATAGGAAAATAAGTACAAGAGAAGGAACATACACCTAGTTTGGAATCAGAATGGACGTATATTCCCTTTCTGGACACTGAAGTCACCAAACATATCTTATGAGTGGTGAAAGGGAATACAAAACTCCTTTCCCATATTTGGAAGCATGAAAAGATACTATAACAACCACTTCAGTAGTACCAAGGAAACAGAAATAAAAATATATCCCTACACATGAGATGACACATTCGTATACCACCCTTCAACAGATACACTCCTTTGTTATAGTTCAGAAGGGTCTTGGTGCATACTCCCCCATATCATATAGACAATAAGATGAAGAACATACACCCTTACCAATTAAAGGTAATCAGTTCATTCTAATAACCAAACCAAGGTAGGCACAAACACTTGCACATGATAACCACTATTCCTAGTTAGTGGCTCCGACTATGGATAAGAGAACATCCATGAAGAATTCCCTCCATGAAATGTTGGAAAATCAAGAGTCAAGCGGCAATTTGGCTCCACTTAATACAGTAGTTCATGAAGCCTCCAAACATTTATCTATTGCAGCTCAAGATTATATACCCTATTTAACAACTTATTAGAGTGATAGTAGTAATTCTGATTTTCCTCATCAGACACTTCATCAAGAAGGCTTGATTAATTAAAATGCATTCGATCCAGTGTGCTTATCTATGGATGAAAGCCACGTCAACCCTCCATGTGTCCAGAAGACTAAGGAGAATGAATTTTTATCCCGTGCTGTAATCCACCATGGTGATCCTCCCAATGATGGAATTCACTAAAAAAGTCCTCTCCATAGTATTATTTCATATTTTTATGAAAATTCAATAATTGAAAGTATTTCGATGATAAATCCCTCCTACTTAGAGGAACTTGCAAACACAAGGCCAGTCATGTCTGATGCCTGGTCATTGACAAGTGAAACAATTTCTCAACCAGGAGACATCTCAAGGGAACGATCAATCTCATAACCTCCCATTTGTCATTTTTCATCTAATACAGAGCATCCACATGGGTCAGACCAAGTGGAGAAACCTCTTGTGAAAGACAATGAAGATGTGTCAAACATGAGGAAACAATTGGATAAGGGAGAAGTACCAATCATGATCCGGATTTGGAAAATTATTAGTATAACATTCAAGAATTTATTGAAAAATATTTCATTCATGATATACACCTCAACCTATGTAAGAATATTCATCATTTGAAAACCAAAGTATTAACATATGATGAATATCAAAATCATGTAAAGATAATAAGTTTGCAATGCCAAATATACTAGGTGTCTCTCTCATATTCACAACATCCAATGGTTAAAAAAAGAGAATCCATTAGTGTGCATGCCTCAATGTTTAAAAGAGGCTACGCTAGTTAATTTCTAATTCCCCATGTTCTATTCATATCAGAGGATGGGGTGCATATGAAGTATTGCATTTCACTTAAATCTAAAATAATCAAAGTCATCAAAAAGTGGTATCATGAAATTTTATTGCCCACAGTCTTCCACAATCAATATATTTTTTATGTAATCGAAATCACGGTCACAAAAAGGCCTCAACCAGCTCTCATCAGAGTCTGGCCAAAAGAAAAGAAGTTTTTGAGTTATTTTTTCATGAAGAATATGAGAATCTTGATCTTGCATCCCGATTAATGGATGTCAGTTATTAGAAAATAAAAATGTCTGAAATATAAAAGTGATCTTATGAAATAGGTGATTTGAGTGGTTTTCGGATAATTCACCCTACTATTGTCTGAAGCAATATTTGCAACATCAGAAGTGCAGGGTACGAATTTCAACCATAGCAGTTCAAGAATCACCCCACCTTGCAAGGTAGGGGGTTCATTTAATTTAACCTTAAAATTAATTAAACAATGTTCAATGATTTGATGAAGAAGAATAGGAACAGACCTATCCTGTAGGGATGAGGTCTTTTTCACATCTGTGATCTCCTCCTCACCGGATGTTTGTTTTCCCCCTATTAGGGAAGAGGCCACAAGGAAAGTGTACAACTGAACTATACAAGGATTCTCTCCATGTTTCTGTCGGCCAAACAGTTCCCAGGAATTCATCATATAGGAGAACATAGTCTCATGGAAGATACAGAGGGAGACAATCTTACAAAAAACTGAAAGAATGCCATCGATCCATTATGCGTTAGTGAATGTCAGTAATTACACTATGGAAGATCCAATGGAGAAGGAGTCCAGTCAGGGAATCAGAAGATGATGTGTTTTCCATAATATGGTACACACCGAGGAAAATGAAGAAGGTGTGTATACCCAAAATTAGAGGCTTACCCAAAATACAGGCATGCCTTCAAATAACTAAATCACACCCCTACAAATGGAATATAACAAGAGGAAAGGAAAAATATAGATTAAATATCACCTTTCCACTAGAGAAGGCCAATAATTTTCGCTTGAAAAAATATTTTCACAACCAGAAGAGGAAATTATGGAGTTAAAAGACTCAATACAAAGGTACATTGAAGCTGTATTTCTATTAGATGTACTCACTAGGAAGGTCCTCAACTTGAAAATCCTATAGGAGCACCTTAGTAAAGAAAATTTGTATTGACTACATATGTGGATAATGAATTCCCTCAACTAGGTACACAATCAAGGCAGGATCAAACACATCATGCAAGGCCTATTCCCATGGGTTATCCAAGGAAAATATAAGCACCACCATCAGTGGTTTTTCCAGTCGTTGCACAGACTCATTCTATAATTTCTATACCTGTATAGGTTCCAACTCATATAGATGTCCCCCAAATTATTATGAATAAAATTTATGCATTAAGAACATGATTAGAATCTATGGAGGAACGACGTGTACAAGTTCATCTTGAAAATAAAGCTTCCCCTTAATCGGTGGATACAGTTCCTCCCACACCAAATTTTCTGAATACCACATTACCAATATTTAATGGTTCAGGAGATATGGAACAACGGTTAACACATTTTGTTTCTCACTGTGATTCCATGATAGGAACTCCTCAACAATAATAAGCAGTTGAGATTAGGTGTTTTGTGTAGTCATTACAGGGACTGGATTTTGTATGGTATACAAGTTTACAATCTCGATCAATTACGGGATGAGAAGATCTCCGTCAGAAATTCCTTTTTAAATTTATCTCAATTCTACCCAAGACATTAGTTTTTGATCTTACCAATTGTAAAAAATGTGGGAATGAAAGATTTTCAGATTCCATTGTGCGATGGAAAGGATTAACATATTCCTTAAGTCTTGCACTCCCTCGAGAGGAATTGTTTCCAATTTGTGTGGAAAATCTACATTATTAGTTAAGCCCTCCATTGATCCCTATGAAATACACAGAAGGTTTTCAAGACCATACTTCAATCAATCAATATATATACTACTCTATTAAATAATCTAAGGATACAACTTGTGTATTTACATCATATCCGGGGAGGAGGATAGGATAGGATGAAGCTACTACAATCACATTCAAGCATGAACCCGTACCTTCTTCTACATCAAGACCTTCATCATACCGAAGGGCTCCACCTCCTAAGCATCAGTATAAATGACCACCTTGTCATGATGAACACAGAGTTAAAAGACTAAAAAAGCTTTTGGAATTAAAGGGTAGATTCTATTCTACCTAGAATGAACTAGTTCTTGGTTACTTCATTTCAACTCTAGAAAATAATTTGGTTCAGTTTCCAAGGCAAATTAAACTGAATTATGAAGGATATGAAGATATTCTTGAATTATTGTAACTTTTCAACAGATGTTAGGGAAACCCATCTTGGAATGTTTTTTTCACGGGCCTCTTTAAAAAAATGGTATATTCTGGACAAGTGAAACTGAAAAGTTTATCAGCTCAAGTAACATGTTTTACCACTACTGATCCAGAGGAAGAAGATGAATGGGAGTAAGTCCAATGAAAAAAAGTTTAAAAATATGATGACTGGGTGATCCAAAAAACGATCAACCAAAATCATGACATTCTACGAACACAGTTGAAACAACCAATTGTGTATTCATCCACATCTACCAAAGTAAAACCAACTTCATTCAAAGGTCGGTCCTCAGATAAATGAGGTGATCACAATGTCAGATAATAGTCAGTAGAAGATGATTTCATGTATGGATGATTTTTTTCTTGACACTAGAAAATGTCATGCCATATGTTTCAAATGAATGGGAACCACCATGCCAAATGGAACAACTAGTATTAACATATCAGGCATAATCTCTTTGAGATGAAGAATTGATCTTTGCTTCATTCAATGTTATCCATTTAACGAATCCTTATGGAAATGGTGATTCTGATTATAATGATCCATAATTCGTTGTACCTAATTATGGAATCATAGAAAGAGTCCAGGGTTGAGGATATAGGTGATGATGTGGGAATTATAGAAACCACCATTTGAACGCTACCCCTGCTTGAACCACGTATGCGGTAGAATATTGTGGACGAGCCCTTCTGCAGGTTCAACAAGAACAAAGAGTTTCTTCCAAGCAATACAGGCTCAGTTATAACATGATTATTCTGGAGGATCGATTAGAAGTCACACCATCTTCCAATCAGCATGTGAATAGACCTAGTCAGTCTAATCTATAAAATAAATAATTATTTCATGCTTTTTCCTTGACACATGGCACATCTACATCAGAAGCATCGACTTACAAAACAAATGAAAAAACACATCTTTATGCAGGAAAATGAAGACCTTTGGACCATAAGTTTGATTTCTTGAATCAATTGGCCCATGTACCAGTCATGTTATTAATTATGGATGCTTTGAATTCATCAAAAGATCTTCGAGATGCACTGATGGAGGATTTTTCAAGTACTCAGGAGTTTGAAATCGAAGTTGATGCGACTGTGGTTTACCATATAGATAATGAACCTGTATATTTTTATGTAGTTGGACCTTTTATAGATGAAGATGAAGTTGATGGTGTACATTGATATATTAGACCCTTGAATTTTTCCCGAAAATTCAATTTTGTAGACACCCGATGAGCCTTCATTGATAATGACACCGGAGTCATCCTCATTCCTATTCGTACACTTCGTTGATTGGGCCCAACATAATCTGACTTATGTCCTTCAACTTTAATGTTGCAGGGATATGAAAATAATGAACAAGGATTAAACTCAAAACCCAGTTTGGAGATCATGTGTATAATTTAGAATTCATGGTTGTTCGTCAGGACACAACCTTCAATATTCTTCTTGGAAATCCTTGGTCACATCAACATGCTTCCATACCTTTCTCATACCACCAATGTCTTAAGTACTGTTTCAATGGTCAAATATGGACATTGTATGGTGACAAGGGTCCATTCCAACAAGTGAATATAAATACATTGAGGATGAGTTTTATCACACAAAAGGAACAAAGTTCATTAAAAAAGAAATAACCAGAGTAAATTCTTTGAATGGAATGGAAAATATCCCAGAAAATCAATTCAAACATTTGAGTAATGATTATGTGCTACCCATCAATCAAATCGAAAGGGTAAAACCAAAATCTAGAACTCATCCAATAAAATCCATAATTTCAATTGTAGAAATTGAGCATGATAAAATGGGAGAAACTGTTGATTCACCAAGTAGTGATGAATCCTAAATGGAGGTGTTTTAATTTCATCTGATGAACTACAACGAGCCTCTAATTTTTCAATCGATGTAGATGAAATTTTAGAAATTCTAGATTAATTGAAAGATGTTTATTATAAATCCATCATCTCATCTTTATTAACACAAGAAGACCATTTGTCATCAGTAGGGTCTGATATAGTGGCCTCTTCATCAGGATGTTCAAATACTGAATCCTCCTTTAACTCTGGGAGCTTTTTTTATCTTCATATACTATTCATGTGTAGACAAAAGAGGTAACACATAAGAATAAGAAGATGAAGATCTTGTTGATGTTACTCCATCATTTTAGAATGGTGTCTCTTCCACCATGGATGATCTCAGACAAATAATTCTAGTTATAGAAGAAGATCCATGCCCCACAGTAATTAGAGCGGTCAAGACCTATGAAGATCAAGATGTGTATACCTCATTTCTAAAGAAACATCAAGATATATTTCCTTGGAATTGTACAAAAATTCCATTACATAATCCTAATTTAGTCACCCATCATTCGGGTCTCCCAGAAAGGCATCACTGATTCAAGAAGGAAGGAATAAGAACACACCAAAATCATTCCACTAAAATTAATGTTAAAGAAGATAAGATTATATAGGGAAACTTTTTTTAGAGAAATTCAAAATCTCAAATGGCTAGCCAACATTGTCCCAGTCAAAAAGAAGAATATAAAAATCAGAGTTTGCAATGATTTTAGATATCTTAATCGGGATTGTCCTAAATATGATTTTCCTGTTCTAATTATAGAGCATCTAATTGATGCAACATCTTGATATGATGCTCTTTCCATCATGGATGGTTACTCTATGTATAATCAAATCCATATAGCCCGAGAAGATGAAGAATTTACAGCCTTCAGAGCCCCTGATGTTGTGTTCTGCTATAGTGTAATACACTCAGTCTTAAAGAATACATGTGCAACATATCAACGTGACATACACCATATCTTCAAACACTTCTTAGGAATTTTTTTTGAAAGTTATGTGGATGATTTGGTGGCCAAATCTAGACAAAGTTCCAATCATTTGGATGAGTGGGAGACCATATTCCATAAAAATCGACAACATAGTTTCAATATGAACCCCTTGAAATGTGATTTCGGTGTATTCTCATTAAAGATCCTTGGCTTCATGGTTCGCCATCATGGTAATGATGTTGATCCCAAGAAAACAAAATCAATCCATGATATGTAAACTTATTTAAATTTGAAATAATTAAGAGGACTCCAAGTACACTTGGCCTATATATGGCACTTTATCTTAAATTTGGTAGGCAAGTGTTTACCCTTCAACAGATTAATGATGAAGGTATTCACCTACCAATAGATTGTAGTTTGTCTAGAAGAATTTGATACCATAATGAAATATAAACTAATTCCACCATTATTAATTCCGCCATTATTAATTCCACCTATTAAAGAAAGGTCTCTTATTCTTTATGTGACAGCTTTAGAGTGATCATTGGGTGCCTTACTTGCTCAAAAGAATGATTATGGGAATGAAAATAGCATTTACTATCTCGGTCAAACTATGCTCGATGAAGAAAATCATTGTTAATTTATTGTAAGGTGTTTATTGGAATTAATATTTCTAGTTAAGAAATTGAGTAACTACCTACAACACCATGACGTCCAATTGGTATCTCACAATAACCCTCATCATTTTATCCTCAGTCATCCTATGCTTACATGGCATCTGGAATGGTGTACTATTATTTTGCAACAATTTTATATCTACTTTGTGCCTCAAAAGTCAATAAAAGGACACGCTCTAGCCAAAGTCCTTGATAAGTATCCATCTGCAAAAGATACATCATTTAATACCGAGCATCCGAATGAAGAGGAATTTTCTATTCAGGATAATTCCAAAAAATGGGAAATATACTTTGATGGTTCTTCCAGAACATGAACATGGAATAGAATGGAAAACCCTAAACTAAATAATGTTGGGATAAGAATTGTCCTTATTTCACTTAAAAATAAAGCATTGACTTATTCATTCCTATTATCAGACATAAGAACCAACAATGAGGAGGATTATCAATCTCTCATTACAGGTTTCGAATTGTCCCATCAGGTGCAAGTGAATCAGATAAAAGTGAAAGGTGATTCAGAATTGGTAATCATGAAAATCAATCGATAATTTTCAATCAGAAAATAAGAATTTATCCATTTTTGTGATTACATTTGAGGGTTAATGGATTAACATACCTTTGAGACGACACTGCCTTATATACCGCGATCACAAAATTCCTAAGCTGATGCACTAGTAAATGCATCTACAGCCTTGGAAGATCCAAATCATGATGAGAAAGTCCTTATCATAGGTCATTTCCATGTTTTATTACCTTTTTTTTCAAACTATAATATATGAAATTAATGAAATTTTCCCTATTTTTGAGCCATATGGTCATACCATGGAATGGTGAACACACATCATGGAATGTCTTGAAAATTTAGTACTTCCACTGAATAGGGATGAAAAAGAATAGATCTGGTGACAAGAAGCCTATTTTAAACATTATGATAGTCCAAAACATCAAAAGATCCAATACAAGAGAATCATTGATGGAATTATCTTCATATGTATTGATGGATAAAAGAATGTAGCTGCTATGATAGAAGTACATTCTGGAGCTTGTTGTTCCAACTAGTCTCGGCACAAAATCATGGATCAAATCTGATGAATTTGATACTTTTTCCCATTAATGACATAGTATTACAAAAATATCACTAACAAATGTCATCCCCACAATGTGCATGAAAACTTCATTCATCAACCCCTGGAGTTGCTACATACAGCTAAATACTTCTATTCATTTTCCACATGGGGAATGGATGTAATAGGTCCTTATCATCCAACTACAACTAAAAATTTTAGTTATATCCTTACTTCTACTAACTTATACCCTAAATGGGATGAGGCAATACCTCTCAAAGAAGTCGAACCCAAATGCATTGTTAGTTTGTTCAAAACAAAAATCATAACTAGATTTGGGGTCCCTCATAATATATTGATGGACAATGGAACCAATTTTTTTTGATTGAGGTAATGATGTTATATCCAGAGAATAATATTAAATACAACAATTCATCTCACTATCATGCTGCAGCTAATGGACATGTAGAGTCATTTAACAAGACCCTATCAAATATACTACAGAAGACAGTGGATGATGATTATAAATCATGTCCTGAAAAACATTTTAATACATTATGGGATTATTGGACCACTACTCGTAGTTCCACTACAGAAGCTTTTTATTCATTGTAATAAGTATCCAAATCATATTTTTCTATTGAAATGCAATTTACTTCACTCGGAGTTGAAATATGTGATTAGTTATCTATATATGAGAGGTCTCAGAAATAGTTCAATGATCTGGAATGATTAAATGAGAAAAGATCGCATACTTTGCATCTTTTAGAAGTCTATTAGAAAAGAATAGCATTATATTCTAATAAGATTGTTTCCCTCTATTCATTTCATCAAGGAGAATTGGTATTGTTCCTTAGGACTCCAATGATACCAAGGAAGAAACCACCAAAGATTGATGCATAGTAGGAAGGTAATTATTATATTCATAAATTCAAATTCAATGAAGCTTAGGCATTAATCTTAATGGATGGAGAAATTATTTCAACTCCATACAATGCGAGATTTTTAAAGAAATACTTTTTGTAGTTGAATGTATCATCCTTGCTGTAAGACAAAAAATTGCACAGCCCCATGTCCATCCTGCAAGACTAAAAACTACATAGCCCACATGTCTTCGCTGCAAGACTGAAAACTATGTAGTACAACGTCCTTGTTGCAAGATATTATGTTACATAACTTCCATAAGCATTCATGTTACATAAGGTTAACATGCATAGCTTCTATTCCCCTGTTTCAAGAAATTAAACTACCCAACAACTATAAGCATCCATGTTGAATGTCATTAAAATGCGTAGAATCTTCATCCTTGTTACATGAAATTAAACTTCATTACATCTTTTGTCCTCATTTCATGACATTAAACTATACGACTAAATTTTATATATATTACATTAGAATCATTCATAAGAAAACATCATTGAAATCATAGCTAAATCATAGTGTCACATGATTCCCTATCTTCCTTATGACAGATTAATATTTTCATAGAGACCTTGAGTAAAGAATAATGTATGTCTTGATTCTCATTTTCCATGAATATGTACAGAAACCTAAATCACAAATTTTTCTTACAACCGCAATCACAAAATGTTTTTCTTTTATTTTCTCCTCCTGTACATGAATCAGATCTATACAGAGGGTTTACTTCAGATATATGATTTGGTCTTTATACCATTGTATGTCTTGAGATTGATCGTTCTCTCCGATTGTGTCAAAAGATCCCATTCCTCTTGTCAAACTTGATTGGCGTGAGGAATTATTGTTTAAATAACTACATACGTCTTTATTTTCATCTCATTGAGATACATAGAGACACCTAGATCTACAATCGTGGGCCCATCCTCAAAAAAAACCTTTATTGATTATATAAGAATAAAACCAGTATAGGTAATGTTTTAAAAAATACATATGGCTTGATTCTTTCCCTCAGTAAGACACATAGTGACACTTGGGTTTTTTTCCCTTAGTCCAGCTACAACAAGTCTTTCGTTTCATATTAGGTCAACCTTTTCCATACCACATTACGTTAAACAACATGGAAATCAAATACCCATATTTTTCAATTGTGTCACCTTTGTGTTATAAAAGATACCCTTATAGCTCCTTGTTTCTCACATAGAACATAGCACACGTGGGTTTAGAATGTGAGTAAAAGGTTACTTTATATAAATAAGGTGTCAAAAAATTATTATAGGGTTATTAATGTCCTTATTTCATGGATTAAAACTACATAGTAAAATGTCTTTGTTGCATGACATCAAACTGCACATCACAATGTTAATTCAAAATGAAACAAAGGATGTTTCTATTTTACATACAAATTAGATTTATGTAAGAGATTCAAAATTCATGGTCAATACTGATTCAAATATTCCTCATATGCATCGAAAATTACATCCTTCCATTTTTCAAACTCTAAATCTTGAATATATTCATATCTTCATAATCTTTCATATAGTTTCTGGTGACAGAGTTTCTAATTTTTAAGAACTCTTTTTCCTGACTATGAATCAAGTTCCCTTATGTGGCCTTGTATAAGTTTCCTATATAACATGAATGTCTGTAAAAAGATTACATTATTTGGATATGTTGCATACGCCTCATTTGGCCCTACATAACACAACCCCTATAACTGGTTTTTCAAATGTTGGTAACTTCGTTCTTGGTTATAACATCTTTATTCCCTTCAATCTTTGATGACAACATACACGAATCTGAGTTTTAAAATAGTAATTCAGATATATTTGTCCCATTATCTTTCTCTCGATCAGAAACTCTTCAAGACCATAGTTTTCACATTTCCCTCTCTATGTGTTCAATGAAATTTGAAATAACCTTAGAACCATTTGGACACATATCACATACATTTTCCATTTCTCATCCTAGTTGTGTGGCCTAAAATGGTAGACACCATAACTCCTATTTTTTGGTCAGACCCTCATAGGAGTCCTATTTATCCAATTATTTGGAAACCATGGTTTGAAATACCATTTCGTTAATCAGGTAGAATTCTCCATAAACCAAACATTGTGCTTTGGAAATTATGAATCTCCATAAAAATTCTTTAGCTTTTAGCAGTAGAATGTCATATTTTTTGAGATATCTTTATCCTGACTATGCAGTATGTTCCCTTAGGTGGCCTCGAATAAGTTACCCACATAATAGGCATACCTGTAAAAATATGATACTCTTTGTCTATGCATCATATTCCCTAGTTGGCCCTGCATAACACAACCCTCAAAACTGGTTTTTCAAATTATGGAGACTTCATTCATGGAAAAAATACTTCCTCTAATGCCTTTAGCACTTTTACCATATCATTCTTCATATTTAGAAATCCCTAAATAATTTTTTAACATTTTCCATTCCATACATGAATATGATATTATGTTTCCAAACTATTTATCAAGAAACTGGTAGTCTCATACCTTTCATCAAACCTAAAAGAACTTAAATTAAATCCATACAATGTCATCACTACATGACATAACACTACACAATACAATTTCCCCACTGCATGACATAAAACAACATAGTATAATGTCCTCACTACATGACATAAAACTATTTAGTGTTATTTCAGAAATTCCCATTTCTAATAAATTTCAACCATTCTTCAAACAATAAATTTGTATTGAAGTGGTTTTCCTATTCATGATATATGTTAGCATAAAAGAGACCCTTTATTCTTAAAACCCCATTCCTGGAAAAAACCCCCAACGATGGTCTTGATTCAACCAGATATTATTTTCCCTTTTCTATCAACATTGAAATGATAAATTCCTAATAACTCTTTTGATAGAGAAAGCAGTATATTCCCTTTGGTGGCCTTGCATAGGTTTCCTACATAACAGGCCTACTAGTCAAAAGATACCATTAATTTTTTATACAACATATGACCTTGTTGGCCCTGTATAATATAACCCCATAATGGGTGTTTCAATTAATGGTAACTTCCTTCTTGTACAAGACTCCCCTTATATTAACAAACGTTTTAAATGTTGTGATAATAAATGTCAAGGATCATCATTCCCCTTGGAAATATTTAAATAATATAAACAAAATTCTTAGTCACATATTCTTGATTGGGATCTAATTTTAGAATTTATAGTCAAGGATATTTGACCTCAAATAGTATCCCATTATAGTCCAACACACATGAATACAAACTGCCAACAACAAGAGACACAGTACTCACTAAAATGAGAACCCGCAAAGGGAACTTTGAACAAAAGTCGACTCCCAACTCACTAAACATATATTTTTGTAAGATTTAGGTAATATTGAGAAATAAAATTCCAAGATATATAAATTTTTTGGGGTTATCCATATAACCTTAGGAAACAATCAAACTATGCTCAATAGGCCCCATGTCTTAGTAAAAAAATAGAGCATCCTTCCAAACATGACATAGCTCCAATTTTAACAACATGTTGTGGGAATGCATAAAACTTCCCTACTTTACCTTAGTACAAGATTCTATTCATTCTAAATGAATTAAATTCTACGTGGGGTGGGGGGCTTTGTAGACACCATGAAATGTGTTCCATTAACTTCTCTGTAAAATTTACTCAACCATGCTCAAAATTTTCACTGTGTGAATCTGTATTTTTCATGGGGGTCAATAACGGTACCGAAGGCACCAGACCGAATGGCTGAGACCACAGCCCAACACTTATCCCAAGTAAAAGTGTGGCGGCACAACCCCCATATTATTGATAAATTATTTGGCTAATCCCCTAATGAGGCACCTAAGGTAACTTCACACAATTACCTACATGCCATCATGTTGGAGCTGAATGATGTTATTTTTTTTATAAATCCTCAATGTGGCACCATTGTCTAGCCAAAAAACCGTCCGCATGAATGGTACTTGTGCTCTCCAAAATGTCATGCGACCTAGTTGTGTGCCAAAACTCCTTTCTCCCACGGCCTTATATTTGACTAGAAATAGGCCTTTGGGGTATTTATTTGTATAGAATAATTTCCATGATTGATAATTGATACTCTGATCTCTATAATGCTTCACCCCAGTCTTTTAAATCTTTCAAGGTAGTCCTTCGACACCTTGAGTGGAGGATTTAATTGAGGATCATTGGACATAAGTCCATTTATTTTTTGATAACCATAACACTTGCGTGCATAAAGAGCCCAACCTCCCCAAGATAGAAATACATTCAAGCCACCTATTATTTTTATTGGAACATGAGCGCCCCACTACTGGGACAACATGTGAATACTCTTGAAGGCTAGAGAAAGGCCTCACCCAAGTGTTAGCATACAGGTTGTTCATCACGTCAGTGAACATTAGGTCACCCAAGCCTACTTTCACACCAATAATTTTGATAACTTACTTACTTGGGTTTCCCTCATTTATTCACTTACAATCATCAGTCTACAAGCCATCAAGGCTTCCTCAAATCAATTCATGGAAATTCTTCTTCTTCCTTCACTACCTTCTCTAAAATGGATTCTGTTGACACCTCAACCAAAACCTCCTGGCTTATCAAATATTTGGGAATGGAAAATTTTCATGTCTCGTGTTTGGTTTTGGATATCCATATTCACAGGTTTCCCACATTGTATTCATAATGGGGTTAAGATTCATGGAATGTCTGTGGGTTTTTATATCCACAGTCACATAGACCATTCTCCCAGGAACATTATTGGGATGTTCCTAGTTTGATGGAGGGTTTGGGTTCTAGCCTCTATGCTTGCAAAGGGATGACTTAGAACCTCAAGTATCGGGTATGGAAGGTACGTTTTACAATTGCTTTTCCACGCAAGCAAAGAAGAATTCTTAGTCCGCAACAAGGATCAATTTTAGGGGAATCCATCCGGGTGTTTTCCCCTAAACTTCATCCATTATTAGCTTTATTGGAACCTTTCCCAATGTAAAGTGAATAGAGGTAAGGCTTGTTTCCTCTCCCTCATCCACATTCCCTACCATAGGTGCGCCCTCTTCCACCAGCGGAGGAGGAAAAATATGAAATTGCAATTGTTGAATTTTCTGCATCCTCTTGTTTCTCACACAGAGCATGAATCATGTGGGCATAGAGATTTGTAGTGATTAAAACATGTTCACAAATTCCCATGGTGAAGGAACGAAGATAACTCTAATTCTTATTCAAACCAGGATATGTAGGAATCCCTTTTAGGGAAAATGTTTACTGAATATCCACTTAAAGAATGAACTACGAGAACTCTAATTCCCACCATAATTAGGATACGTAGGAAGCCCTCTCAAGGCCGGATATCACTGGATATACTCTTTAAGAATCCAACCTTAATCCCCTTAATCAGGGAATCCTCCATAAGAATAAGACTCAAATTAAAACCCCAAAATCAATAAGGAATCCTTTTCTTGAAGTAATCCCAAACTCATTTCTCCCAAAGGACTATACACTTACATGAGACCAATTATTTACGAGAACTCTGATTCCCACCATAATCAGGATATGTAGGAAGCCCGCTCAGGGCATGATATCACTGAATATCAACTTCAAGAATCCAACCTTAATCACCTTAGGCTGGGCATCCACCTTAAGAAGATTCCCAAAATTAGACCTCCAAAATCACTAAGGCATCCTTTTCAAGAAGTAAGCCCAAACTCATTTCTCTCAAAGGACTATACTCTTCTATGATAATAATAAATCTAGATGGGATTTTATTCCCATCTATATGGGATATATAGGAAGCCTCCATGATGTTCAATACCAATAACTTAAACCAACCCAGTTCTCCTTGGGTCTTATTCCCAACAGGGACTGATCCTACTTGGAAATCCATATCCTTTTCGATTTCCTTGGGCTTCTTCAACATATGTCCCACAATAAGTATTTACAAATCACCACCTTCATAGATGTCCATTCCACATGACATTTACCGGTACGGCTAGGTCCTTATCACATGACATTAAAAGGTATGATGTGTCCCATTCAATGGAACCAAACTACATGGGTTATTATTCCTTTTACAAGGATACATTGGTATACCATTTTAAGGGAAAAATCCCATGATCAAACCGATCCTTCATCTCTTGGTATGATAATATATTAAATAGTTCCACATTGATTGGATGAAAAACTAGTATCATCATAACAATTCTTAAAATAATCTCTATATAGTATATAATAGGATACCATTGATGGAGATCCACGAATACATAAGGATATCTCCATTAAAGAAGAACCAATTATAAATACATATGATTTTATACCTTTTAAATTCTAAATAAGTGATTGAAAATTCCAAGGGATACTTATGATATACATGGTTAATTAATAAGGATTCATGAAAATATCTTAAATTACAAAGTGAGTCCGGGAGTTGACAATAATTCCCCCTAAATGGGGGTGATGAGTCCGACCTCCCATCATCTTGAATAATTTATGTTCTCAAGAATCATGATGTTCAAACATAATGAACGTCGGCCTTTGGAAAGTAGGTGACATTTTTATAAAGACTTATTTGATGTTTCTAGTTCCATAAATAAATCCAATGGAACCCACATGAAATAATGAGTCTTAAAACTAGAATACACATTTCAAAGAACTACAAAACAATCAGTTATCGTATGATGTAGAATCAAAGTTGAAATTCATAGAATAGTTTGGAGACAGAACTAACAATCAGACTCAGTAAGTGAAATAGTAAATAGGTGAGATGAAATATTTGTAGCTGGAGTTATCAGGACTCAAATATTATAAATGGTAAATCATAAATTTGTAAAATCATAATGAATTATTATCAAAAAATATTCATACATAAGAATAGAATTCTCGAATTAATAAAGAGAATATTTAAATTCATGAAGAAAATAATGACAATCTAAAGTAAGATTGACACAAGTTTAAGAAAATAAAATATTTTGTCAAAACCCTTATGAATAAAGAAAAATTCTTTTCAAAACTCTTATTGTTACAATTTTTGAAATTTTTTATATGATCAATGAATGTGTTACCATTTTCAACCAAATATAATTGATTAAAGATTTTACCAATTCCAATTCATATAGTATTATTTCATAATTTTTGTGTTTGAATAATTAGTTCATTAGTTTTTTTCTATATATTTTTTCTAACCCATTTTTGGATTCTCTGATTGTTTCCCTATTCCGTTTTGAGAATCACATAAGGGAGAATTTTATAGAATGTGGATAAATTTTTCAAAAAGGGGAGATGTATTTTTTAAATAAGGGGAGAATATAATCCTCTTTGGTAGCTTTTATCCTTTGGGGGGTTTCATCATATTAATTATCATATTCATATGACTTAAAATCTCGGGGGGGGGGGGCATATGGATTATTGTTTAATTCTGAATATGAATTACAAAAAAGAAAATGGAATTTATGTTTTTCGATGTTCATTTTCCATTAAAGGGCATTTTTCTTTCCATTAATGGGATATTGTTGAGTCAAAAGCTGTATTTATAAAATTTTCATTCTTTTTGTTTTTGAAATCACAAACTCCTTCTTAAACATTATTACTAACTCTTTCATATACAAATTTATTTTATAATTTTATTTTGGAAAATATAATATTTTATTATTATAGATATTAGTTTTAATGTAATCATGAATATAATCTAAAATCATTCCTTATGAATATCATAATGAGTATGAATTCGATAGAAATCAGAATCACCTTTATTTGATCTGATGTAATATTTTTTTTCTTGTATTTAATACTAAGATATTATTTATATTCCTAATAATGAAGGAATCTATATATATTAGATTCACACTCATTATTATTATCATAATGAAATTTTTAATGGTGTCTATTATACTGAATAAGTTTAAATTTTAAATATATAAAAATGACATCTAATATAATTAAAATTATTTACATTATAATGGTATTAATCAATACGATTTTTGAAAATTAGTTAAAATATCTGTTGATGTTCAAGGTGTACAAGTCATTATAAAAAATTGGATAAATATGACTGTTGGGAGAAAATATGACCACTGGGAGGGTTCACTACAAATTCCTAGTCATTCAAAGTGTTAGGAGCAGAGATATTTCATTTTCTATATCTCATTATGCAATAGATATGGAAATTACTTTGAATGATCATGATGTTATTAGTATTTTTTATAATCTTAGTGTTTTTTAGATCCAAGTATTGATTTCAAAGTTGTCTCTTGAAAATTTTAACTGTGTAATTATATGTTTGATATGTTATTATGATAGAGGGATTAATGGAATGAAAATATAAAGAATCTTGTCATCTTGATCGGTGTCTTCTGGGAATAGAATGATAGAGTTGATCCATCAGATTAGGTGTTGTCATGGATTGAAAGAAAAAAAAATATTCATCATCACATCGATGGATTTCCTTACAAGGGAAAGATATAAATTCTTGTAAGTATCAAGAAATGGATAACATTATCCAACATTATTGGCCTCCTTAACATTAATGTGAAAATAGATGTAATCTTTACTAAATAGAATTATGTCATTCAGACATTATTGTCAGTCTATTACTTGTTTCTGGATGCATCTATATTCCACTATAGTTAGATCTACTTTGAATATGAGACACTCTAATATAATTTTATCTATTCTAATTATTATTTTTATTCATTTATATTATTGGAGTCATACTGATGATGATATGTTAATAATCGGTTTGATGACCATGTTCAAAAATTAATTTTTACTTAAAGATGTTTGTGTAATTATTTACTTTAAACAAATTTAATATAAAAGTTTTATAAACTACAATTCAGCCCAGTATTGTAATAAATCCATAAATAAAATATTATTTCAATCCTAATTTCAATATAACTCATATTGATATCAAACAATATAGAGTGTAGAAATCAAAGACTGGACCTTTTCTCATGATTCCCTATCTGGTATTCAATGTGATTGGTTTTTTTCTTCATTCACTAGTACATTAAGATCTTATGATTTAGAAAAAATAGGGATTGTGATTAAGGTTTTACAACATTCACCAATGTGTAGTATGATTATTTTCATGACACAGATGGACCTAATATGAGGGGAATGTAACACCAGATACATATTTCGATACAGATGGTCATAAATAATTTAATATCCTTCTTATAGGGATATGGAAATGTTTTGAATAATGGATAGAGGTTCATAGTTCATGTGTACTAATATGATACAATCATGCAGGGGATGTCTTAGACAACCCCCCCCCCCCCCTAGGTGATTAGTCCTACCAAGGTGACATCTAACTCATAAGGATCAAAATATACTTCATATAGGTCCATAATGTATCTGGTTGGTTGGTCTAAGACCATATTCGTAAATATAAAGGTAAAACATTTTGATATTACTTCCTTCTGAAGAACCATGATTGGTTTTAAATAACACAAGGTGATCCATACATGAAGTGTAAGTTATGGGATGAAGGGTATAAAAGATGA
The DNA here is from genome assembly GCA_963277665.1 of Viscum album. Taxonomy (NCBI): domain Eukaryota; kingdom Viridiplantae; phylum Streptophyta; class Magnoliopsida; order Santalales; family Viscaceae; genus Viscum; species Viscum album. The sequence continues at coordinate 1,872,003,665 of OY728123.1, read as the reverse complement.
CTGAATCACCCAGTACTATGGTTGACCAAGTTTAAGATCATATAGTGATTTGAAATGGTATGATGATGGGTAATACCCTACACATATTTACATCATGTAGTGTGGAATTATTTTCCATTTATTTTTCCTATCGTTCAACCATGAAATTTTCCTTATAGTATAACATCAGTTTGTATGAATGTTTTAATGGAATTTCTCTATGCTATCCTGACTTGTACATCGAGATGGTGGGTAATTTTTTTTATCATGGTAGGATAAAAGAATCATAGATCCATTATATCTATATATTCTATGGTGATATAAATCAAGAAACATGTAGTTCTTCAAGGGGAAACACTCTATTAATGTATAGCTTATATGCCGATGGGGGATTGTTCCTGTTAATTATTGTAACTGGGACTAGGAATTGATATCTATGTATAACTACATATGATGTTATAACGTGAATCCATAAACACGTAGTTTTGAAGAAATGAAGAAGTTTAATTTCATTCACCAACTAAATAATTACCCTAACATGAAAGGAGAATATTTTGGAAAGACATAATACTTGAGATATTGGTATCACTATATATCATGTGATTTCTGAAATCAAGCTACACATAGTTCTTGGAAAAAAGTTCCTGGTGTGGGTCTTACCCCTACATAGTGAGGGTGTATTTTTTGTGTTTATTTATTATTTATGGGTATAGGATCATAGATCTTCGTGTTTCCATGTTTCTTGTGTTGAATGTAATCAAGACACATGTATTTATGGAACATGGTTGTTGTGGGAGACCAACCCCAAGGGTACTGGTCCTCTCATGTGAGGTCCATATAAATTCACAGTTTTATGCCATGCAAGGGAATAAATTGAGCAATTTAACATCATTAAAGGAGGATTAATGGTGTACATTTATTTTTATTACATGAAGGACAATGAAAAACATTTCTATAGAGGATATTCCATGATCATGAGTGGATGATCATAGCCAAATTCTGAATATCACATGAGTTATGTGTGGTGTCAGAAACGATGAGCGGAAAAGGTTCTTCATGACATGGTGGAAAATGGAGGAATGAATAGGGTGTTTATTTCATGTGGCGTTCAGACCAATATATATGATCAAGGTATCCCTACATACCTCATCATAAAGGGAATCAAGTCGTATGTACTTCTAGAAAGATGTGCAGTTTAATACCTTACATTGAGGGAATCATTAGGTTAGTTTTATGTCATGTGGCGAGGATGATGGTGAATCAATTTGACAGATGTGGGATATTGTTATTGTCCAAAGAATATAGGTTTGGGAGTCAATATGAATCTTATGAAGGTTGGAATAAAGGTTCACATAGTTCGTGGAAACTATAATGTTTAGGTCCATGCAGTGAGGTCATCACCCATGCAGTTTAACATCTTTTCTAAAGGAAAAGTGATATTATGATGTTTATTATCACGATGTTAGATAACATTATTTACATTTCATCATAATATGTTTTGGACATGTTTCATATTTTTTAAAATCATTTGTTTGGAATGAGAGATACTTTATTGACTAATGTCATAATGTTTAGACATGTTCTGTATAGTTTAACTCTTAGGGACATGAAATGTTCCTTAAATTTTAACAATAAGTTGTTAGGACATGAGAAACTATTTAGTTTAGAATCATCTTAGTAGGATTTGAGATTCTTTTTGGTCACTATGAAATTTATTTTGGGATAAAAATAACATTATTGGGGGTTGTGACTTGTTCCCCATCCATGGTGGTTAATGTGTATGCTCTTTTGTGGTATAAATAATTTATGATATATGGAATATCCCATTCAGGACCAACCATTGGAGACATCATTCTTGGGATCATCCGATTTGAAATAGCCAATACCAGTTCCCCTTCAAGGAAAAAATGTTGGAAAACCTTTCAATTTATGACATGTACGATCCAATTTTATTGTAATTATTGGTTTTCCAATGTAAGCGTCCTATTATCCTTGAGTCACTCCAACTCATCCATCCACTTTTGTGATCTCACATCATCCAAGATTTATCCTAAAACATATATTCAAAGTGATGGTAACTAGAACTCTATGGTAAATACTTCCACAATCATGTACACCAATGTGTATGGAGTTTCTTTTATAGTATTAAGCTTGGTCATATTATAGTTCCAAAAATCATGGAGGTTATTGTTAGGATAAGAATTATTTTATTTATTTTCCATCTCCTCAATAGTACTTGTAAGAGTCCTCTTAATGGAATTTATTTTTTCATTTTACATAACATGATTGTAGTATTACTGATTTTACTAGATGTTTTCCTCTAGATACAATTATTTCAACTTTGTGGAATAGTGAATGGCATTTTTTCCTTCAGTATCACTTGAGGGACTTCGATCATTGTGATGAATGGAGACTTTATGAAGTTTATGTTTCTCTTCATCCCAACAATGTTGAGGTGTATTTCTTCATCCCATTTGAAAATGATGTCTATAGAAGGAAGGATGTACTAGAACTTCTTAGTTGTGGTTGGGGGATAAGTCCCATGAAATATATTAACCCTTCAAAAAATTTCCAATAATAATTAAAAATATGTATTAATTACATATGTTTATGGATGATTTTTTTATGATCCTAGAATGGTTGTAATTTCCTGGTGAATTCTATATAGTCATGTATCATGGATTTCTAGTAGTTTCCCATACTCCTAATTTGGTGGCAGAGCATGGTCTCAAATTGATGAGTGTCATATGACCCCGGGGGGGGACATATTTTATTATAGTGAAAATATAACTTTATGCTATGAATTTGAAGAGTTTTCCATAGAATCATCTCTTGTAGAAGTATGTCTACTCATTCATTCCCTTCTATAGGGAAAATTTCACCACTCACCATCTAATTCGTTTCTTTTTTGTTCAATCTTTTAGTATGATCCCATTTTGTAGATAATCAATTACTATATCAATCCCTTTAGTGGTGGATATTATTTTATCCATCTCTAGTGATGTTTTTACTTAATTGATGTCTCTCATGATGCAGATGGTGATCATGGTCGTCCAAGACTTTAGATACACTGGATAATGTGACAACAGAATCATTTTGTGATCTAAGGATATGATGTTATTTGGTTTCAAAAAGGAACTCTACCGTTAATCCATGTAGCAAGTGAGAGGGTCAAGTTAATCCTTTTTGATGAAATATTCTCCATTTATCTTATTTATCACTTTCTTTGAATCCATGTTGATGTTCATGTTGGATATTTGTAGTTTGAGGGCTAGATCTATACTAGTGATAAGGGTTTTCTATTTGGACTCATTATTCATGTAGCATTCAGATCGTGAGAAAGATTGGGAAAATTTATCATTTTTTCTGGATAGATAAATAAAATCTCTAGGACAACCCGGTTTAGAGTTTCATTTTCCATATTTTATCGATAGGAATTAGAGAGGTGTCATAGAAATAGATATCCCAGGTTTGGGTAGTGTCATGAGAATAAATAAATTCATCATATAGATGTTTAGTATCCACTAGTGTAATTTCTAGGGTGGGATGCACCATGAGGAAATCAGGCAGGGCCTGCCCTTTCACTAACTTTTGGGAAACAAACTGGACATCGTACTATTGCAAAATGGTGAACCAAAAATCTAAGCACCCACTAATCATGGGAATACCAAATATTTACTTGAATTAGTCAATACAAGATACCAATTAGCCATTGTAGTTCTATAAGGAATGCCTCATATTCCTTACTACAAAGATAAGTGGGAGGTAGTTCTTCATGATATCCTAGTATCATGTATTAGCACTTATCATCATTCAATTATGTTATTAGAAAATATTCTCATTTAAAAAATCATTATTATATGCAAGGAAAACACCAAGAGATTTTTATTGGGAGGAAACATATATGATGAGATGATTTCCCCCCACTAGCATCATCGGGACCAATGGGTATGGTAGATAATTATTGATACTCTCAAAGTCTTGTTGGTTTTCATCCCCCATTGGTAGACATTTCAATTCATAATTACACTAATGAATGGGATATAAATTTTATACATCATGGTTTTGAATAAAAAAATTGCATGAAGTGTTATTGGATAGCCATTGATTATTTGATATTACAGGGTGGTGAAATTTATATAATAACACTAGAGTTTTCTTGGTCTACCTAGATTCCATAGTGGCATGCCAAAAAATCAAAAAGTACATTCCTGGTTCTATATTAAAATATCATTTTAGTGGATTTAACTTCATGATACATACCACAACATGCTATGGTCAATTTTAAGATCCATGAAGTGATCACATTTATTTTTGGATTGTACCACCAGATCTTCAAAATAATATTATACTATTCATCCCATGACTGTGTTAAATATATGATGCATGAAGAAATGGTATATAGTTCCAATAGTCATTAATATAAAGCGGATGAAATAAAATAAAAATATACCATGAGGTGGTAGTGTATTCTTCATATTTAGGGTCCGTCTTTATCTATTTATGCCCTGAATACCCTCTAAGTAATAAAAGATATTGTAAGCTAGTATTTTGTCTATCAATAGTTCTGTGATCGGAAATGGGATTCAACCCTATGGGAAGTGTCTATTAAGGTCTCTGAAATTTATACAGACCCTAATCTACCAATTTTATTTTTCAATTCAATGGAATTTTGGTAGTTTTGATTGGGTATTTCACTTCTTGAAAGAATTTTTCATTGATAAGTTTGTAAAATTCCAACTCTACATTTTTAGCCTGAGAAAGGATTATCATAATGGCAGCTATCATAAATCCTCAATGTTCATAGTCTAAGATGATATGGTGCATTTCCACATTTTTATTTATTTTGAGTATCCTTATATAGTTCCAAGTGAACAAATATCATTGTTTCAGCAAAAAATGTTATGTACATATATTTTCCCATAAGTGGCCTGGATTAACTAAAGATTGTAGTTTGGAGAACTTCTTTTAATCACATATATTCCATCCTGATCTAATCAATGATGGTGGAGACTGAAAGGTGTGTTCATGGGCGCCCTCAAATTATTATTGTGATTTTTTGGTACTTTGGTGGAACATAGTCGCTAACCAAGTTCTTCTCTCAAAGGAGGAAGTAAATTTGACAACTTATTAATGGTATTTTGAAAAGAACATAAAAGGGAAAAATAAAAATACTTTAAAGGATGGGGGTTTTACAATTAATAGAGCTAGAATATGTTTTTGGAAGATTATTGTATATTTTTTTTGTTTTTCTTTTATTGAAATGATGCTCGATTAAAAATACACAATAAGAATATGTTTTTTAGAAATTTTTTTAAAAGGAACAATAAAAAATAACTTTACCTATTCACTCTATTATTTATCCTTATAATATAAATTAACATCCACATAATTATTATCTCATAACTTTTTAACCACCAACCCAACGAGAACTAACTTTACCACATAAATGAACTGAATTAAACCCTTGGATATCTTCAGAACATGCAATCACAACACCCTACTTTGATTGATGTTCTAAAGATAGGTTATGGTCAGTGGTAAATTAGAGAATATATCAATTTTCTAAAATGATAATGAATTTTGTTTAGGGATTATATTTTATCACTTCAAATTTATCCAGTGTCTCCTTGTATTACCGATTAAGATCCTGCACTAAGAGTTCACAAAATACTCGACCACGCGTGTTTTTGTGTTAATTGTTCAATTGTTTTCATAGTTTCGTTTAATTTAGAAACTAAATTCATGAATAATATTAAATTAATTAATGTATCTCAATTATTTAGAATAATTAATGAATATGGTATAATATAGATCAATCTCTAATAAAACTACTCTTCTACGAGAAGTGTGGTCATCGTGGAGACGTTTTTCATGAGCAAAGGATTGAAAGGGTAGAACCAAATCCTGTCTCCACTCTTGATTCCATCCCATTTAATAAGATTAATTGAATAATAAATTTGAACAAAACATTAGGAAATAGAATAAATAAATAAATAACAAATAATTTTATTACACAAACAAAAGTATTATGACAACAAGAAGAAGAATAAGGAGGGGAAGAAGGATTTGTCGAAAGGATCCTTTCTTCCAGTGATACCCATATTGAAATGGTTGAAAAATTGGAGTGGATCTACATATCCTCTACCCTAAACATCCCAATGCTAGTACAACCCCATAAAAAGGAGAAAAAATACATAATTATAGTGTGGAGGGAAGGCTAGGTTAAAAGTGGTTTCAATTGTGAATGAGGAGATTCTGCAAAATATTTTAATCCCACATGCACTACCTTATTAACCACCAAAATACATGATTTATCTATCATTACATATGGATAATATGTGCTACATTGGGTGTTTGATCCCCTATAAAATTTTTGTCTCACTCCATGTACAGATGTAGAATATAAGACTCAAGTACTAAAGGGATGTCAAATCTCATGTGTCCAGCACACCATTGACATAATGGCCCATTTACTCCATCCCAATGCACTCTTTAGCTCTATATTAACTAATAAAAGTTGTATAAAATTATTTTAGAAAAACATTATAAAATATTTTATGATCAAATAAGTAATATTATAATATTTATGTTCAAAATACTACAATCAATTTTTAAATGGTAAAACTGTAATTTTCTCTATATTTTCAAATGAGTGATTTAATCCTAAATATTTTATAAATAATCATATTTAACATAAATTGAGGGAATTATATCATTTAATAAAATTACAATATTTCAAAAAATGTGATTAATCCACTCCCCCACACTTACCATTTTTCACTCTTGGGAAAAAATGCATATCATGAATTCAAATAAATTATGACAAGATATTAATATTAAAATTTCTCAATCCACAGTGAAAATATAGGCAATGTAAGAATCAAATAAATAGTAAATATCAATAAATTGTAATGTCATTGTCTCATAAATTTTGTCAAAAAATCCAATGAGATTCATAACACCAATCATAGAGAAACAAGTCATGGGTCTATCATGCTAGTAATTCCCCACGTGTGTGTGCGAGCCATTACAAGCTTGTCTCTCTACCCTTTATCTAGTTTATTTAGGTCAATAAAAACATTTTTTCTTACCTTATTCTATTCCACCGAACTTGTTCAACATCCTTTGTAATCAAATTCTAAACCCCACTCATTTAAGCATTTCCAGAAGTCAAACCATGGGCTCCCAACCTAAAAATCCACACATGTTGAACACGTCTTGACTACCCTCTTTATTGAATATTTTTTTAAATTTTTTAGTGGGTGTACAACAGTATGATATTATATACACACGCATAGGTCAATCATGTTCAGTGATGGAAATGATCTAAAGAGAAACCAACATATGAAATGCACATGTTATTAGATTAAAAGTATTACCTACCATGAATATACATTAAATTAGTTAAGAGAAAATCACAAATCATGATTGTGTGAAAATTTGTGTGGAGAAATGACTGAAAAAATTTATGATGAATAAATATCACAAACAATAATGTCAAAATCTAATAGGTTTTATAATGATACAACCATTCATATCATCAGAAACATTAATTTTTATTAAATTTAACACTTGATGATGAAATATTACTCATTATTTTATTTCTACCAATGAATTTTGAAAACATGCATTTTTCATATGTTCCAAATTATAATGTTACATGATATATTTTTTTAATGATATTTTTTTTTGTTTTGTTTTTGTTTTTTTTAAAAAAAAATTTAACAAAAAACAGAATAGAAAATACACATAAAACACAAAAATTTTAATCATAAATATCTACCCAAAAATGTCTTCCCCTCCACCACACTTAAAATATTTAATTGTCCTCGATTTGAACCCATGAGAAAATATTTGCACATGATAATTATTATTTTAATTAGGAAAAATAATATAAAAGTGAAAGGGTTAGGAACAACCATATATGCTCAAGTGATTATGGGGTCATGCAGTGTGATAAAATCCACCACATTAGTAGGAAGTCCCACAATATATTTCTTCATAAATTTCCTGTTGATTGTAAAGATCCTTCTAGGGTCCTCTTGTGAGATCTCCACTGCACCATGAGGAAAAACATTAGTCACAAAATAAGGACCTAACCACCAGGAAATCAACTTACCAGGCATCAGCTTTAGTCGTGGACTATAGTGCAATACTTTTCTCCAACTTGAAATTATATATTCTGGACAATTTTTTCATGATATTATTTTGATCATTTCCTGTATATCCTTGAGTTCTCATATGAATACAATTAAACATTCTCAAGTTCATGAATTTTTTGGTTTCCTTTGGAATCTAGCTTAGGCTAAATCCATGTTACATTTCTTTATAGCCCAATAATCACGATGCTCACCTCCACGGGTAGATGACATGCATTCCAAAAAACAATCCAAAATGGGGACATACTGATGGGTGTCTTGTATGCTATCCAACAGGACCACAATTCATCATCTAAGCGCTTTCTCTAATCCCTCTTATTTTTCTGCACAGTTTTCTCCAAAATTAGTTTCAACTCCCTATTTGAAACCTCAGCCTGAAAATTTGTTTGGGATTGGTATGGTGTTGTTGTTTTGTGTGACACCCAATAATTCTGAAGGAGGGAAGAAAAATTCTAATTATAGACCTGAGTCCCTTGGTCACTGATGATGTCCTTTGGTACTCAAAACCTACAAAAAATATATGACTTGACAAAGTCCGATACAACATGACAATCATTAGTCATAGTGGCCTTAGCCTCCACCAATTTACTCACATAATCAACAAAAACCAAAATATCCAAAAACCCAAATGAACTAGGAAAAGGACCCATAAAATCGATGCCCAATACATCAAAAATGTCACAAAATAGTATGGGTTATTGGGGCATCACATGTCTCCTAAAAAATGTTCCTAGTTTTTTGGAAATAAGATCATGACTTTAAAAACTCATGGGCATCATGGAATAAGCTATGCCATTATAATAAAGAGTCTAAGACATTACTATCTACATGTTGGGGTCCAATGTGTCCACCACAAGAATATGCCTGATAAAATAGCATAACAGACTCAAACTCATGATCAGGAAGACACCTCCAAATAACTTGGTCACTATACATGCACCATAAGTCGGGATCATCCCACACATAAAATATAGACTCACTCTTAATGTTTTGGACTTGATGTTTCTTTACATTTGTAGGATTTTAATATTCAACAAGGTAGCTCACTAAATCATATTACCAAGGATGCATAACTGAGATGGAATAAAGATTCTCATCGGGGAAAGTGTCCTGAAATGGTACCTAGTCCAATTTGTCATCTTCTAGTGTGCGAGTAATCTGACTCATGTGGCTTGCCACTAGGTTTTCGGAACCCTTATTTTCCATTTTCTCAATATCAGACTCCTAAAGAAGAAGAATCCGTTGGATAAGCTTGGGATTTGCATCCGGCTTCTTCAATAGGTACCTCATAGCTACATGATTAGAAAAAAACTACCTTAGAGCCCAATAAATACGAAAAGAAATTTTTAAATAAAAAATAATAGAAAGAAACTCTTTTTCTATGGTGGTGCTGTTTTATTGGTATGAATCCAATGTCATTGATATATATGAAATCACATGCGAACATCCCTCCACCCTTTGAGATAGGACATCCCCAACTACGAAGTCAGAGGCATCGGACATAAGCTCAAAATGAAGCTCCCACTGTGGGGGATGTATGATAGGTGGAGTGGTTATACACTTCTTTAAATCATTAAAGGAAGTCCTTCAAGAATCATCAAATACTAAATCATAATCCTTTTGAATTAATCTTGACATAGGAAGAGAAATCTTACTAATATCATTGATTTAGGGCCGATAAAATCGTACATTCCCTAGGAAAGATCTAATATCATGCACACATGAAGAATAGACTAACAATGAAATGATATCTACCACAGATCTATAAACATCTATCCCATGTTTTGTCACTATATGATTTATGACAATCCCATGATCTACCATGAAATAACATTTTTCAATGTTTAAGATCAGATTATTCTCAAAAATAATATTCAAAAGCTTTCCAAACTAGAGATACAATCATCAAATGATGACTCATAAACTGTAAAATAATACACAAATACCTCCATGCAAGACTCAATGAAATCCGAATAAATACTCACTATGCATCTCTGGGAGGTTCCTGGTGAATTTCAAAGCCAAAATGGCATCCTTCGGTAGGCAAACGTACCAAATGGACAAGTGAATGTTGTCTTCTCTTGATCCTATGGAGCAATAGGAACATGAAAATATCTTGAAAATCGATCAAAGAAATAATAATGTGTATTTCCAGCTTGACTCTCAAGAATTTGATCAATAAATGGGAGGGGAAATGATCTTTGTGAGTCGACTGATTTAGTTTCTTATAATAAATACACAGACACGAACTTTTTTTCACCCTTATTGAAACTAACTCATCTTTCTCATTTTTAAAAACTGTAATACCACTTTTCTTTGTAACAACATAAATAGGAATCACCCATAGAGAATATGAAATGGGATAAATTATACCTGCCTCGTGTAATATTTCACATTCTTTTAACAACTTCTAGAAGGCATAGATTGAGTCTCCTTTATGGCTTCCTAACCAATTTAGCCTCACCCTCCAAAATATCCTATGCATGTAAATGGAGGGACAAATACCTAATATGTCAGCCAATGACCACACAATTTCATTAATGTTGTCCCTTAAACTATTCAACAGCTTTCCTTCATGTACAAAAGGGAGATTGTTAGAAATGATAAAAGGTAATTTCTAACCACTTAACAAGTATGAGTATTTGAGATTGGTTGGCAATGTGTTGAGTTAAAATGGAGTGGGGTGTTATGCAGATGAAGATATTGATTGAACTGAAGTATTTTCACAAAGATCATTAGTATCATAATGGATATCATTAAAATAATTGAATAAATCATCAAATTCATCCGCATATTCAACAACCTAGTTATAATCAGAGTTCGCATAATCAAAATCAAAATATGAAGCCATTTCAAAATCTAATCTAATAGAATTTTTTTCATTAGAAATGGGAATGGAATTTCTCTTAGACATCAAACTAAAACAAGTACTAATTGACTTCCCAAGCACAGGATAATCAAATTCCATGGGGTTTTTTATGGTGGTTCAGAATGGGAGATTACAACTGTAGAATGGTCCTCTGAGGGGTAATTCATGGAGTCCTTAATATTAAATATCACAACTTCATCCACAAACACCATGGAAAGTGTACCCTCATTGAAATTTATTATAGTTTTTTCAGTTTTACAGAATGGCCTATATAAGATAATGGGATCATGTGAACTTACCTAATTATCATCCATTTTAAGCATGCCAAAATCTTCTGGAAAGAACAAGTCTCTTACCCAAACAAGTATATTCACAAGGACTCCTACTAAATATGTTGTATCTCTATTCTCCAAATAAACCACTACTCTCATCAACTTTAACTCACTAAGCTGTAAAGAAGTTAAAACAGATTCAGGCATCACATTTACAGAGGCTCCAAAATCACAAAAAGAATCTGAAAAGTCTAACTCCACTATTGAACATGGGATACTGAATCCCCCCAGATCCTTATACATTTTTGGAATTGCTAGAGTTAGTGTAATGAGTGCTAACACATTTTTTCCATGATTGATCATCTAATTTCCCATGAGCCATTTCTATTGGTACATTGTTCTTTTTAGAATTTGGAATACCTTGGTTTTTTCTTGATGGATTCAAGTAAAGAGTTGTTCATATCCACACACTTGAATGTACCCAAAACATATTTTTTTCATCTCCTATTTAGACATATTTTTGGTTGGAACTAATCTATTTGAAATTTACGGGGTTTATGAGGAATATCATTAATCTTTTTCTTACCTTTATCTTTCTCATTGGGTTTCTCATCAGCTAGTTTTGAATTCAGATTCTCCGGATTTGAGGTGAATCTCGGTGGAATGATAAGTGAATATGTATCTGTTGTTTTCTCCCACTTATCAATGTGATGGAACTGACATTCCCCTTCGGATTTGGAGTTGGTTGGGAAGGTATATTTCTTGAATTCTTACTTACATTTTCAAGGATGTTAGTTTAAATATGTCTCATTTGAGTATTTAACTCCCTCAACTCCCAACCTTGACTCTTCCGCTCATTTTATAGATTAAGAAAAATAATTTTCCAAAGATCATCAATATTAGAATATACCTTGGTTCAGGGATTGCCTTGTTGATGAATTATTTATGCTTGAGCTTCAAATTTCCTTTGGTGTTGTTGGAAGCCCCATTGGTAAGGTGAATGCTGGTGGATGTTTTTTGAATAGGGTGGTTTTGTTGTAATCCAGAGCCATAACTCATGTCTAATTGATCCTTCCACCCTTGGTTTAATGTTGGAGAAAAGGAATCAAAATTCTTTTGGGGATATGGTGGTTGATACTGCTGATATGGTCTCCCAAGAAACACTATTGTACAATCTTCTGTATCTTGTTGTTGGAGGAAACAGTCAGTTGGGTAGTCTGTTTCAGAGAAAAGGCCACATGGCATCATAAGAGTGTTTTGGGATATTTTTTGAGCTAATGTAATCTGCCTCACCATAGTGGTCAATTCATCGAACTTGGTATCAATCAAATGACACTCAATTGAAGAAGAACTTACCTGATGTACTCCCCTGACACCTGGTGTTTTCCTCTCTCGCCAAATTGTTGGGTGTTTTGCGACATCCTATCAATTAAATCACGTGTAGTCACTGGTGTCCTATCCACCAATGATCCTCCACACATGGAATCCACCATGCTCCATTCCATTGGTGTGAGTCCTTTATAGAAGTACTGGGTAAGGAGTTTCTCTCTGATTTGGTGATGTGGAAAGCTTGTGCACAACTTTTTGAATCTCTCCCAGTAGTCATACATCGACTTTCCTTATTCTTGCATGATCCTAGAGATCTCATTTAAATTGAATGTGGTCCTTGATATAAGAAACAAATATCTGCAATAAAATATGTTTCAAATCGTTCCAATATGTTACATCTTTAGGATGTAAATAATACATCCAATCATTTGCAGCTCCATCACTTGAAAAAGGGAATTATCATTGTTTTATTTGAAATTTAAAATGATTTCGTATTTTAAATGTTCAGTAAACCACATTATATTATTTATGGTGTTTGTTTGGGTCCACAACATATAATCCATGAAATTTTTAGAAGAAGGTGTATTAATCTATATTTTAGTTCAAAGCCTGATTCATGATTGGGTATGCAATGCAATTTGGGTTATAATTAATATCACGTGCATCCAACTCTCAAATGGTTCTATTGAGGTCATTATTATTGTTTTCATCCATTTGATCTTGTTTTTTATTGGACTCAGAAGCATTTCCAATTTCTGTGTTCTTGGAGTAGTGGAATTCTCAAACTGATTGAATGTCGAAACTTCCGGTAGACTAATAATGCCTGATCCGAGATTTAAGGCTACGTTAAATCTCATGATCAAGATCTAAGATATATTTGGGATTAGTTCATCTCATAAATCAAATAAAAATTAAAATAAGATAAGTCGACCAAAATAAAATAAAATCTAGGAATATTGTGTTTATGGTCCATAATGAAGAAGAAGAAAATAAAAGAAGAAGGAAGAAAAAAAATTCAGATTTGGTAATGAAAAAAGAAATAAGAGAATAAGAGAATAAATTGTAAAATAAAATAAATAATTATAATTGGTTGAAATAATTACATCCTACTCGGAAATGGATCCAATTTTAATAGCACTTTCATGGGCACCCTGAAATGATTAGTGTGATTTTTTGGTAATTAGGTGCAACAAAGTGGCTGACCAAGGTTGTCTCTCAAAGGTGGAAGTAATTTTTTCAAATTGTTAAAGGTATTTTATAAATAACATAAAAGGGTATAAAAACAAAACTTGAAACAATGGGGGGGGGGGGGGGTTACCATTTATAAATCTAGAATAAGTTTTCTGGAATAATATTGTATAATTTTTTTTTAATTTTTTTGCAGTGAAACTCGATTAAAATGCACAACAAGAAATTTTTTTAGAAAATATTTTGAAGGCTGGATAAATAAAACACCACGTATTCACTCAATTATTTAACAACATAATATAAATTAACGTCAACTTAATTATGAAACCTAACTTTTAAACCCCTAAACCGTATTAAAATTAACTTCACCACAAAGATGATATTAATTAAACTCTAGGCTATCTTCGAAACATGCAATGACAACACCATTCATTGATTGATGTTCTAAGGATAAATTATGGTCAGTGATAAATTAGGGAACATATACATTATATAAAATAAGGATGAATTGTGTTTAGTAATTATATTTTAACTCTACATATTTATCATATGTGGCCTTGTATTACCGATTAAGATTGCGCTCTCACGATTCCCCCAATACTCAACCTCGCGTGTTTTTGTGTTAAGTGTTCAATTGTTTTCTTAGTTTCATTTAATATGAAAACTCAATACATGGATCATATTAAGTTAATCAGAGTATCCGAATGATTCAAAATAATTAAATTAATATAGTAGAAGATATATCAATCAATAAGAAAACAACTCTTCTGTGGGCAGAGTGGTCCTTGTGGAGATGTTTTTCATGAGCAAATGATTAAAATGGTAGAACCCAGTCTCACCTCCACACTTGATTACAACCCAGATAATAAGATTAAGAGAAGAATAAATTTCAACAAAATATAAGGAAATATAACAAATAAAATAATAATAAATAATTTTATTACACAATCAAAAGTATTACCACACGAAGAAGAAGAAGAAGGACAAGAAGAATGCTTTGTCGAAGGGATCCTTGCTTCAAGAGATACCCTTATCAAAATTGAAAGAGATTTGGACTGGAACCACTTTTATTCTTCCATAAACATCCCATTGAACGTCCAAATTCTAAAAAATGAGGAAAATACATATTTATAGAGTGGAGTGAAGGCATGGTTAAATGTGGCTTCAAGTGTGAATGAGGAGATTCTACCTAATATTTTAATCCCACCTGCACCGCCTTCTTGACCATAAAAACTTCTGAATTATCTGTCCTTACAGAATGATAATATGTGATTAATTAGTTTTTAGTTCCCCTCTCATTCTTTGGGCTTCATACATTCATGGATGTAGAATATATTTCTCTAACACTAACGTGATGTCCAATCTAGCATGTCCAGCCCACCATTGACATAACAACCTATTTACTCCATCCTAATGCACTCTTTATCTATATTGTCATGAATTTATGTTGTAGAAAATTATGTTAGGAACAATGTTACAAAAAATTATGTTTACGTAAGTCATATTAAAATATTTATGTGCAAAATACTATAGTGAATTTTAAAAGGGTAAAACATTAATTCTGACCATTTTTCAAATGAATGATTTAATCCCAAATATTTTATAAATAAAATTTTTTAAATAAATGTGAGGGAATAATATCATTTATTATCAATTAAATATTCAATTAAAATGTGTTTTATTTATGAAAATTCCCTCAGTTGAAAAATGGTCGATTCTAAGGCCATCCTCTAATTATTTTACCTATGCGACTATGGAAGAATTTTCAGAAGATGTTGTAAATATAGAGGCATCTTTATCACTACATGGAGGAGAGTATTCATGAGAAAATACAACATCTTCCCATACCAAATGATTCATTGTAGATAGATTATAGAGCTGATTGAATTATACATTGTCATTAGTTATAGAAAGATCTTGGACATATGGTATTGTGTCTACTACATCAACTAGATTTATGGTTAAACATATAATCATTAAAGAGAATACTCTAGGGATTTTCTAGTGGTTCCCAGTATATTGGGGGAAAATATTTTGTATTTTCATCATCTATTTGATATTTTTCTTCTATTTTATAGAATGATGCTTCAACATATGTTTCTTTTTAAGTCTTGATGGGAGAAATCCCACCATGTACTATTACGACATTTCTATAAATATTCTATTTCAAACACAGATGGAATGTTGAAGGTACTACTATGTGGTTATAAAGATATAAAATTATTTAAAAAATATTATATATTAAGCCTCGCAATATAATCATAAACTAAATGTTTGATGTGAGATCCCCAAATTGATAATTGAGCTTTCTGTTATTAGGAGATCCTGGCTCATGGTTATCATTAAATCGAATGATCAGACATATAGAAGATTGGTCCCCTTTTCTATGTTCTAAACATACAAGGGAAAAATTTGGATCAATTTGATCACTGAACCATTTTCAATTAGTGTCATTAAGAAATCAACATTATTGAGTATGCCTGAAACATATTGGGGATTGACGTTTAAATGGATGAACTAATTCTGATCCTTCTCTATGAACAAGATTGTGACGTTGCATTCTGATAGAATTGTATCCAATCATTAATCCTTGGATGAAATGATATATGTAACAATATTCTATGGGTTATGGAGGGATTCATTGAGTGAATCCTGATTTAATTTTGAAATAATGTTTTCAACCAGGATTGAGATATTGATTGGTATTGTAGATTGTTATTTTAGAATGTTGTATTTTTTTCAAGTGTAGTCATCCCCAGACGGGGTTTCACATCATTATGTAGTTCAGAAACTAATGAATTTTCGGTTGAAAGTACAGATTATTATGGATTGTATGATGGATAATCTTTTACCAGTGGAAAGGATTAGTTCATCCTTCTCCATTGTCTGGAATGATCAAGTAATCCCACGCCTGGTTGACTGTCCTATAAGATGACTTGGTGAAAAAGATCACTAGAGGATTCTAGGATACCGCAATGTATTTTTTAGAATTTATGGAGTGATTTACCATAATTATTATATACATATATTTTTTATATTGATAAATAACAAAAATATTGGATCTAACAATGTCTTTGTTATCGTCTCTATCCTCTGTTACATTAAATGCGACCTCTTATTCCCTAGTCAGGTGAAGGGAACTCATACTGAGAGGTAAATTTCTCATCGGGGAAGGGGTCTACCAACTGTATCACATTAACATAACAAAATATGAGATCTTCTACCAACAAGGGTTCTAGTTTGAGGATATGTGCTCCTTCATATGATATTTCAAGGAAGAAATTCTTATGAGCTCATGGTTTCTTCAGAGTTTAGTATAAATCATAATCTTCTATATATTATGGTATCTAATGGTCATGTTCCCAGTTTAGGGGAATTTTAAATTTATCCTCCCTAGTTAGAGGAGTACTAATTGGTTTAAAGATCTATTCTATTATGGTGGAATGAGCTTCATCTACTATTTTTTGAGTTAGCCCATTATTAAATTTATATCTAGGCATAGAAAATTGTTATTTCAATACCATTGTTATTATGATTTGGAAACAATTATGTAGGTCACATTATCTAGAGTGTTAACCAACATTACCTATCTGAAATAGAACTTTATTTATAGGATGACATTGAATTTGAATCTCACATTGATGTTGTGACCCATTCTTCTATGAGAGGGAAGTAGTGAGGATGATCTGTGAGGTTGGAATCATTGCGCTTCCTGGATATGGTAACTTGTGTATGTAATTTTCCATGGATATAAATAAATAAATTGGTACTTGATAATTTCATAATTATTCTTCATTATTCATCCTTTCCACAAATACACTGTGACACTAATCTATTTTTTCTTCTAACTGAGGGTGATTTTATTGCTCCTGCCACTCGATAAGAGGCGTTGGACGGTTTGGGAACATCATAGGTTCTTGAATGGGATCTTCTTATAGATAGATGGTAATAATAATAATTTTAACTTATAAACCCATTGTATCTATTTTGAGGTAATTAGTTGGGAATTATATTGGTTCATTTGAATTTTGTATTCATGATATTGTTCCTTGTCTACATAATCATAAAGTCTATCTTGATATTTAATTAAGATTCAATGCATTTGGAACTCATCCTGATGATTTTCATAAAAGAGTTTATGAAATTTATAATGTGATAGAGAGATTATGAGTGAATATGTTTGGAATTCCCAATGTCTATGATGTCATACTCCATCTTATTTTTACGTTTCATATAATTCATCATGTCAACGGTAGTTATTTTCCTATGTGTGGAGCTAAACAGGTAAATGATTTGATGATGATGTTCTTCCCATCCTACAACTAATTTTAATGAATGATTTATATACCAAAAAGGATATCCTGGTCATATTATAAATAAAAACACCATCTTGTTTACCCCTAATTGATCGTGATGCCCTATCATCATACCACATCAAGATACAAAGTGTGTGAGATGTTGTTTAGAATATCTTATGATGTAAACGATAGAGAATTTAGGTTTTTTTTAAAATGTGTGGAGGCTTAGTGTTATACAACCATTTGGGAAATGTATTTATCTCAATCTTTATATGGGAAAATCACCCTTCCCTACTTCTGTTTGATTATCTAGGGACCTGATGATGTTGTGGAAATCTAGAGGTAATGCTGTTTGAGCTTCCACCTATCTGTAGGGAGTGGATGGGGTTTGATTATGCAAACCTATTTTCAGCTCACAATAATTCATTACATATCATATTATTGAATGATAACCTTGATGAATTATAAATTTTCTCTATTATGGAGTGAATTCTCAATAATTTTCTACATCCTCATTTTTATAGACCAATATCCTAGATCTAGAACATGTTTGACACTATGATACCTCTCTTGTGAGTGGATAGACTGATTGTAGACTTATGGGTTGTCGAATATTTTTCTCATCCAATAGATAATATTATATTTGAATATTTTCTCGGATTATCTCATCATTGTGCTTTCTAATAGTTGGTATCTCATTTTCATATTGTGACATCCATTACTCCATGGAAGTATTGTTAGTTTTTCTTGGGGTTATTGGGATGTATCCCCAACATTTACATTATCTTTGGTAGTGTTCCTCCATAGAGGTAGAAGGACAATATATAGAGGTTCCTGATTTTGGAACCATCTTTGGGTCAGGGTGTGTGAATCCGTAGTGGGTGCATATAGACTCCCCTCTTAGGGAATACTTTATGTGTCATATCCCTATGAATTTTAATATTCATCCACATAATGTATTACAATTAATACTGAAATAAAATATTTCCGTTAATATTTTAATAATAATTAATGTAATAATTTCCTCACATTGTTATAAATTTGTTTACTCAGAAAATATTTTTGATTAGGTCATTCATTTGAAAATTTGATAAAAATCTATTTTTCCCTTTTATAGTTCACATTAGTATTTCAAACATAATTATTGTCATATGTATTATTTAAACATAAAATTTAGTAAAAGTATTCCTAAAATAATGGGAATCAACTTTCATTCAGGATATATGAGATAAATTGTTAATTGGATTGGACCTAATGGCATATGAAATCAAAGATGGACCGGACACTCCATATTGGACACCACTTCAGTATTTGGGCTATAAATTCTAAATCATTAAATTGATTGTGTTCAAATATGGAGAAGATATTGAGGGAGAAATTTCACTAATATCATTTTTCTGTATGGATATCTGGTTCTTGCATTTCGATTATCAAATTAGAGGTGAGAATTGGATTAAATGTTTTCCTAATCTCCCCATTCACATATGAAAAGGGTTGTAACCTAGCCTCCTCTACACTCTATAAAAATGTATTTTTATCATTTAGAGGGGTTGGTACATGAATTTATAAATTAGATGGATATGATAATGGTTTTCATTCAATTTATATTCACAATTGGAAGAGGGAATCTGCCAATTTAGGATCTCCTCGAAAATGATCTTCTTTTCCTTTTCTTTGTGGTAAATCTTTTGTTTTTCTAATAAAAACTTTTTCTCCCTTTTTTAAACTAATTTTTAATCAATTATTTTATTATCCACTCATCCTACGATGGTTTAAATAAAGACTACAAATTATATTGTGTTCTATCCTTTCTAATCCTTTGCACATGAAAAATGTTTCAATGATGAAAACACTACCCATGTATGAGTAGATATTTTCAGTAATTGATCTATCAATCACCTAATTCATTCAATTGTTTTGCATAAATTATCTAATTTAATTTAATTAATATGATATATTAATTTAGTTTTAAATTTATATAAAATTAAACAAGAAATCGAACAACTAATAGAAAACATGTGAGGTTGAGTATTATGGAAATTGTGAGAGTGCAATCTTAATCCGTAATACAAGAACAAACTTGATCAATTTTTAGAGTTAAAATACAATTCCTAAACTCAATTAATCATTAATTATAGATTTTATATGTTCCTTAATATTCTATTGACCATAATTCATCTTTATAACATCAATAAAAATATGGTGAAGTGATTCCATGTTCTAAAGCTATCTAAGAGTTTAATAAATTTCATCTTTTCGGTTAATTTAACTCATATAGGGTTTAAGGGTTAACAAATTATGGTATTATAATTAACAGGATATTAATTTAAATGATAATGATAAATATGTAAATGAATCATAGATATAGATCTATTACACCTTCTAAATAATTTTTCTAAAAAAGAAACTTATCGTTCTATTTTATTAATTAGATTTCATTAAAAAACAAAAAAAGATATCATCTTCTTCCAACATACTTCTACTAGATTTATAAATGAAAAACTCAAAACTTTTAATTAGTGTTGTTATCCATTTTTTTATTTTGAAAATAAATTTAATATATTGTTAAATTTACTTCCTCGTTTTAGAGATGGCCTTAGTCAACGACTCTGTAGCACCTATGTACCAAAAAATGGCACATCATTTTAGAGCTCCCACGACAACGACATTCAAATTGGTGTAGTTTCCATAGAGTAAAGTATTTTTTTCAACTAATTAGTGGTATTATTTAATTTTAGATTATAATTTTTTCTTCTCTTCTTTTATTCTTCTCCCCCCGTTCTTAAATTCTCATTTTTTTTCTCTTTTATTATTTTTTCGGACAATCAAATCAAACTTATAATCATTTTTTATGGTCCACGTTATTCATTTTGATTTTCTATTTCATTGATTTATGAAATGATCTAATAATGAGGATCTCATATATCCTGACCCTAAGATCGAGCATGATCTTTAGCAATCAAATCTGATAGTCAAAGTCTTCGTGATGTTTGAAAATTAAACCAGTTTGATAATTCCTCCATTATGGTAACATTTAAATTCAAATAAATCCAAACTCAAACATAAAACATGAATGATTGTATACAAACAATAATAATGAAATTAATATAACCATTCAATTATTATTTTTCACATGATATTACATATCAACCAAATTTTATTGCATACCCAAATCTCGAATCCGACAATAAAATGAAATCAATGTTAATTTACCTACTTCCACAATATCAAGGATTATCTAGTGAGGATCCAAAAAACATTTAAAATAATTTAATGTCTTTTCTAAACCCTTAAACCAGTAAATTTAACATAATATCAAATAAAAAAAGAGCATTACCATTCTCACATTATGTAACATCAAATGACTGAATTTATTTTTTATAATATGAAAATGTAACTTGTTAGACTAATTTAAGACAAATTTTCTTATAGAGATCATTTCTAGCATCCATAAACAGTTCCATTGGAAGAATGATATCCGGAATCATTCAATCCTATGGAGAGTCTATATATGGGAACTTGGAGATATTCAAGAGGCTGTGTCAAATATTCACACATCACTAATTAAGTGAAACACTTCTCATCCATCACTCTAAGAAGGACTCAAAACTATAGAGAGAATCATGGTAGATGCCTCATCTGGAGTGGTGTTAGTCGATAAAACACTAATAGTTGAATGTGAATTGATTGAAAAGATGGCATAAAACTCCATTCCATTCTCTGATCGAGGTATACAATATGTTAGTGGAGTACTTTAGGAAAGTTATTCTTATCTTGAAAATAATTTCAATCATAATAAGTTAGAAGAATTGAGCACTATTGTGGGATAACATTCTATGGAAAACAGGATATCCCAACCCTCTATAAGAAGGCCTTGATGAATTTTCATTGAAATAGATCACCCAATTGACTGTTTACCCAAATTAAAATAGATATAAGATTGTGCTACCATAATTCTTTTGAGACCATATTAGTAGAAACAAGAAAAAATACCTATTATAATTATTATTCCATTGAAAAATATACAACCAAGGGTGGAAAGATGAATCATACATATGGTATGGCTTAATAAAACAATAAAGGCTCCCTTTTCAGTTAAATTTCAAGTAGCCTTCAACTTACAAACATGGTTTTCAACAACATCAAAAGATATTTCAAACAAAATCATCCACAAGACAATAACTTGGGAATCATCAAACAAATATAGATTCTCAAATTGATAACCATTGGAAACAAATTTTTCATAATCAATAGAATGATCAAAAGAGTCACGGTTCAGAGTTAAGGGAGTTAAAGACACAAATATGCTATATTTCCACCACCCTATATTAAATGGAATGTAATAAATCAATAATTCTTCCATTCAAAACTACTCCAAATCCAAATGGGATGTTAGTTCCATCGCATTGAGAGGCAGGAAGAAAAAAACTGATGCTTCTACACCTACCATTCCACTAGGATTCTCCTCATCTCTAGAGAAGCTCCATTCTAGAAACACTGATGAGAAGCCCAAGGAAATTAAACGGGTAATAAGAAGATGAATAATGACCTTATTAAACTCATTTTCTTAACAAATAGATTGGTAAAAACCAAAAAAATGGTAGAAAAGTTGATGAAAAAATAGGTTTTGGACACATTCAAGCATGTTTAGATCAATATCACTTTACCTAAAGCCATTAAACATATACCAAGGTATTAAATATTTATTAAATAAAATTGTGTTAATCTAAGAGGTATCATGTAAAATGGGAGGATAAATCTTGGAAGGAATGTTTCAGCACTCATTACGCCAACTCAAGCTATGCAAACAATGTGAAAGGATCCAGGGACATTAACCATCCCATGAACCATAGGGTAGTTACAAATTTATACTTCAATTTTTGATTTAGGAACTTCCATAAATGTAATTACTCAATTTTTATTATCTTATCTATAGTTTGGTGAGTTGAAGCCGATGGAATTAGTTGTGAATTAATAACAGAGAGACACAACATTTCCTACATGTGTCCATGAGGATGTAGTGTTTGGGAAAGAGACATGATCTTTCTAGTATATTTATTTTTTATTAATATTGAGGAAGATCAGGTGAGTTCACATGATCCCATTATCTTTGGTAGGACCTTCTTCAAACTGTAAATACTACCATAAATATCAATGATGGTACAACTATAGTGGAGGTTAGAGATCTAGGGGTTATATTTAATGTTATGGACTCCATGAAGTACCTCTTAGAGTACTATTCTATTTTTTATTTCCAATTTTGTACCAAAAAGTAAAAACCCCATTGATTTTTATTGTTCTGTTCATAGAGAGATTTGGATCATTGGTTCTAGTTTGATGTCTAAGAGTACTTCCAAACCCGTTTCTAATTCACCAACCTCTATAAGATTTTATTTTGAATTGGATTCATATTATAATTTTGATCATGTGAAGTCAAATTATGACATGTATAATGAATATAATAATGGATTTTATTCATTATTATATGGTTTTAATGATGTATATTCTGTTACTTCAATTCTTTGTGCACATTACTTTATTTCCATCAATTTATCCATGTATACATCACCCCCTACATTATGACTCAATACATTGCCACCAAATCTCAAATACTCTTTCTTATTGAGTGGTGAGAGATTAAATATTATAATTTATAACAAACATACTTTTGAACATGAAGAAAAAGTTTTCATTATTTTGAATTACAACATTGGGGAAATCATGTGGACCTTGGATTACATGTCATGTATTAGGCCCTACAATTTCATTCTTAGGATTATTTTGTTGGACAGGGATAAACTAGTGAGGTAGCCAAATTATATACTAAATACAACTCTTTAGAAATTTGACAAAATGGGGTTGAAAAATTTAATTGTGGTTGGTATAATGTTTTTAATTTTAGATTCTCTGTGGGTGAGTCTTAGCCATGTTTTTTCATAGAAATGTTGTGTTGATGTTTTTAAAATGAGGTAGAGTGGTCAGTTTCAATGTGGGTGAAAAATATTTGGATTGTGTGTATGGAATATAGGACACTAAATCAATCCACTCACAAATACCATTTCCCCTCCAATTTATTGATAAAATTATTGAGAGACTATCTAGAAAGACATTTCTTATTATTTATTGGATGAATTTTCTAGATATTTTTATGTTTATAGAGATTCATAGGATTAGGATAAAACAAAATTCACATGTCTATTCGGTTAATTTTCCTACTAAATGATGCCATTTTGAATTTGAAAATAACCAAAGTACCATCTAGAGATGTATGGTGATTATGTTTTTCATATTTTATTAAGACCTTTATGGATGTATTTATGGATGATTTTATAGGGTATAGACCTTAATTTGATGAATCTATATTATGTTTATAAAAGATGTCAAATCATTGTATTGCAAATAATCTTTTATTGAACTTTGGAAAAATTCATTTAATGGTAGAGCATGGTATTGTGTTAGGGAGTGTAGGGTAAAAACATGGGATAAATATTGATAGATCTGAATTAGATATTATTTCTTGCTTTCCATATCTTTCTTGTGTGTATAATGTTAGATCCTTCTTTGGAAATATAGGTTTTTATCGATTCTTCATCTAATATTTCTATTAGATATCTATACCCTTATCTCCATTACATAAAAAATATATTGAATTAATATTTGATGATTTATATAGGGTGACATTTTCTGGGCTAAAGAAGCATATGAAAACACCACTGATCGTACAACCCCCATGGTGGGACATTCCATTCAAGCTTATATGTGATGCATCAAACTTCACAGTTAGAGCTATCTTATCTGGAAGGGTGGATGGGAGGTCCCATGTGATTTCCCATGCATTTAGAACCTTGTATTCAACCCAGTAAAACTACACAACCATGGAAAAGGAGTTTCATTCATTCATATTTGATATAGATAAATTCCATTCATATTATTGGTCTCTAAAGTAGTTTTTTTACCTTGCTACTTTGAGGTACATCTTTATGAATACAAAAACAAATCCCAAACTCATCTGTTGAATGATTCATATTCAATAATTATATATCATGATAAAAGAGAATATGGGGTTGGAGAACATGGGGGAGGACCACCTGAGTCGGATTAATCACACACTAGACGCTGACAACATGGATATGGTACCACATCAGGACACATTTACCTATCATCAACATTATGTACTATCAGGTATACATCTTTAGTATGATAATTTAGCAAAATACATTATTTCCAATTAAATTCCTACAAATTTAATGTAACATCAAGTCCAAAAATTAAATAATGAGGCTAGGTTCTATACGGGGGATAATCCCTACCTATAGAGCACGTATAGTGTGCTTATTTTTGAGGTATGTTCTTGATCATGAGTTAGATTTTGTTTTACATATTTTTCAAACACTTTCTTGTTGTGGACACTTTGGACCCCAATGAAGAGCTAGGAAATTCATGGACTATAGATTATATTGACTTATCTTATTCCATGATTCCCATTCGTTTTTAAGTCATTCTCTCATTTCCAACACACAGGGAACATTTCTAGGAGACATGATATTTCCTAAAAACCATTTGGATTTTGGGAGATTTTTTATGTCTTGGAATTGACTTTATGGTTCACTTTCCTTGCCCATTTGGTTTATATACATTTTGGTCGTTGTTGATAATGTGGCCAAATGGGTGGCTGTCAAGGTCACTAGGACAGATGCTACTCATGTTGTAGTGCAATTTATTAATGAACAATTTTCTATATTGTTTTGGCATTCCAATTGATATCATCAGTGATTAGGGGACACACGTTTGTAATCATAACCAGGATTCCCTCATTTAGACGTATTGAGTGAAACACAAATTATCAACACTATTAAACCTCCATATATGGTATGGATGGGGTTTCAAAGCATTAGCTAAAACATATTTGTTTGATAAACATGAATACCAATTGGAATGATGGGAGAAATCACTTAGATTATGTGTTTTGGTCTTATAGGATAGCATACGAACCCCCATCGGCATGCCCCAACTTTAGATTGTTTTTGGGAAAGCCTGTCATCTCCTCGTGGAAGTCAATCATTATGACTATGAGGAAATAATGAAATGAAATTTTATTTATCCTAATAAGGAAATCAATGTAATATTAAAATTTTATAGCTTAATGATATTTTACTGTCATCATACGAGAACTCAAGTCACTACAAGGAAATTTCAAAATAATATCTTGAATGATTGATCCATAAAAGGGAATCTCATTTTGGAATGAATTTCATTCCATATAGTTCATGACTAAAGATGATACCTCGTATATTGCATTATATATGGTTAGGTCCTTATATTTTATCTAATGTTATTCCTTATGGTGTAGTGGTGATCAGACAAGAGAACACTAGAATGATATTTATAGTAAATAGTAAATGTTTCAATTAATAAAATGGGCGACTTTCTACTGATGTAGTCGATTCAATCTCACAGAATGACCCCATCATCACTTAAGAATATCATCCCATTCCCAATCCTTTCACTTTTATATAATTTTTACAATTTATGAAAATTTATTTTATTTGCACATATCATCTCATAAGTTCTAAATAATTAAAATGAAATATTTTATGTGTGGGGGAGGGAAAAAATGTTTTGGGTAGATATTTAGGATTTCCATTTTTGTTTTTTGGGAGTTTTCTGTTATGTTTTTGATAATTTATTTTAAAAAAAATCAAATAAAACATATCATGTAACATGATATCTAGATATGAAATATATATGTAAAATTCATATTTTCAAAATTAATTAGTGGAACGATAAAAAAGAGAAATATTTATACATCAATGAGTTTATATTTTATAAAATTGAAGTCATCGATGATATGATTGGTTCTATCATTATAAATCCTTTTAGATTTTGACATCATTATTTGGGATGTTTGTTCATGGTATGTTAATTCATTGATTTCTACAAAAAAAATTCACTAATCCTAGAAAGGTGACGTTTTTCCTACTCAATTGAAGTTATATTCAAGTTCGGTAAAAAAACATTGGTTGATCCGTACAATCATTTATCTTCTGATCGGTTTCATAACTATACAAAACATTCCTATGTGTTTTACCGGTTATTTGACTATTTTACACTCATAAATATAAAAGAAATAACAAAATAACAAAAATATGTGTTCTGTATTTGGCGGGTCAAAACCATTATTCCTTGACCTATAATCATATTATAACTATTAAACTTATAGTAACAAGGTGATCAAACAATGGTTGAGAGATGATTCAATTATTTTTTCCATGTCAAATTACTAAAAAATTAATAATAATAAATGTGCTGATTGATGAAATTTACCACATGGGGGGATATCATGGTAAAGAGCTTAGGGTTTGACTTTTGGGAATTCATAAGTGAGTGAGTATTGAAATATCATTATAATGGAATGTTGAATATTTTCAATGAATTAAAATAGGTAGGAATAATTTTTATACTAGATCTGAATATATTGAATAACTGGTAATGATATGAGCTTTAAATGGTTTTCACACACACACACATGTGGGGAATTAATATCATGGTGGACCCATATCTTTTTTAATAATGATTAGTGTCCTCAATCTTGTTGAATTTTATTTTGATAATGTTTATGAGATGATGAATTTAAAATTTCTGGATATTGACTCTCTATGGGATTGTTACTCTGCCTATATGGCCAGTGTGGATTGAGGAACACGAACATGCATATCTTGTCCTAATTGTTTGTTGAAAAACATGATATGAGGTTTTCCTTTGGAGTGAAAAAGGGTATGTTTGGGGGAGTTGATAAAACAAAATGTTATTAATAATAAATTAAATAAACTCCTCACATTGTGAAATATATTTTTATTTATAGAATATTATGGATTTGATCATTCATTTGAATATTTGATGAAAATTCCAATTTTTTAGTTTTACAGTTCACTGTAGTCTTTTGGACAATAATATTTTTTATTTTATTATTTAATCTTTAATGTTTTTAATTGTGTTCATTACGTAATGGGATATAAAATTTATTTAGGACATATAATATAAATAATCCATTTTAATTGACATAATGGGCCCTGAATTCAAAGATTTAATTGACACTCTAGGTTGGAAACCACATTAGTATATGGGCTATAATGTCATCATCCTTGCATTGATTAGGCCAAATTTGGAGTGGATCTATTGGAGCCAATTTATCCCAAATCATTCTTCAGGAAGGAAATCTGGTTCATGAGTTTGGAGGTCAAACAGGTGGTGATAATTGGATTAATATATTTGTCTGAATTTACCCATTCACACTTGAAACAACTGGTAACGTAGCATCCCCAACATTATATAAATATATATTTATCACATTTGGAGGTTTTGGAACGTGAATTTGGATCTTGGGAGAAATATATTGGTGGCTCTATACCATTTAAATTCACAATTGGAAGAGGGATGCTACCAAACTTGGATCTCCTCCAAAATGCACTTCTTTTCTTTTTTGTATTATTATGTTTTTGTTCTGGTAATAAAATTAACAATTTCTTTTTTAATTCTTCTATTTTGTTTAATTATATTCTTCTCTATTCATGTTATTGGTTTTGAAATATTGATTTGAAATGATATTGGGTTCTACCTTTTCTAAACCACCACATATGAAAAACATTTATACGATGACTACACTTCCCATGGAACGATAGGTCTTCTTAGTAATCGATAGACCTATCACCCTCTTCATTCAATTGTTTTGAATAAATGAGATACTATAATTAATATAATATGATATATTAATTTATCTTTTAATTTAAATTAATCTATGCAAGTAATTGATGAATTAACATAAAACACATGAGGTCAAGTATTGTGTGAAATGATAGAGCGTGTTCTTAATCAGTTATACAAGACCACACACGATCAATTTGTATAGTTAAAATAAAATATATAAAATCTATTAATCATAATTTACCAATGGGATATGTGACTTAATTTTACAATGTTCATGATCTAACATTATAACATCAATCAAATAAGGGTGATATGATTGCATGTTTCGAAGGTGGCCTTGGGTTTAATTAATTTCATCTTTACGGTTAACTTAACTCCCTTAATGTTAGAGGGTTATAAAATTTTGGGATCATAATTAAGTTTATATTATTATAAACTATAATAAATAATAATTATATGAATAGATATTGTTATATCGATTACCCCTTCTTAAAATATTTTCTTATAAAACATCTTCTCATTGTGTTTTGTTAATCATATTTCATTGCAAAAAATTATATTCTTCTTCCCGCATAATTCTTCTACATATATAAATGAAAACCCCACATCATTTTTAATATTTTTCTTATTCCAATTTAATTTATCTTAAAAAATACCTTAATATTTTTTTAAATTTAAATCCTCATTTGAGAGACGACCTTGGTCAGCCACTTGGCAGCACCTTTGTTCCCAAAAATCACACTTCATGTGAGAGCACTCGCAACATCACCATTCAATGGTTATGATATTCACAGTGTTATATGGTAAAAAATTAGTTTCACCACTTCTATAAATGAAGATATATTATTCTACACTACTGTCCTTAGGGTCATTCCTTGGACCCTTGGTCATATTGGGCCTTTTTGTCTTGCAACCTCAGTGGGGATTGATTTACTTTTTTGTACGCTCCTCATATCATGGCCTATAACCAGTGAGCTATAGGGAGATTCCATTCATGATTATTTAATGGTCCCCTAATAAATCATTTTATTTTTTTTGATGGGGGAATGTATAGGATTCCAACCATCGATATTTACTTCCCAACCAACAGAAGATTGATTCCCTCTGTGATGATGATGATGTGAATAAAAGTGACACATCCATTCCTGGGGAATATACTGTGATTAAATAGGCATTGGATGATCCAATTATTGAGTGTGTGAGGGTTCTAATAAATGATGTGATTATTAATTATATGGGAATTATGATATAAACAACCTAATCCCAGTGGGATGGGGATAATATGAAACTGCCATCAATTTATTTGAACCCTCTAGGGGGATAATGATTGTGGTGATGGTTATTGAGATAAAAATTCCTTTAGCCTAGTAGGATGAGATTTGGGTACATGTATTTTAAATATTTTCTAGATCACCTCCGTGGTGTAAGATCTGAGGGGTGGAGGTGATGATAGATATTCCCCCAACATGAAATATTGTGTTCACTCTTGGATAACTGCAATGGATTTTCAAATTTCGACCTATTTAATATAGAGAAACTATGATCATGATTAAGCTAGGTGCAATGGATTCCCATAATGAGAGTAATTAATTAAATGGAGTTGTCTAGTTGGCTGAAACATCATTTTCAATCATTGAAATGTGTTCTTGTTACTTAGAGGGGACAAAATAAAGGATCTATCGGTCATCCACTTCACCCATTAATGATGTCTGAACATTGTTGAAATGGTGGTATTTTATTGTAGTGTCTAAATGGATCATGCATTAACCAATCCTTTATTTTCACTGGAGGATATATAATTATAGGATTCTATATATTATGTAATATGGTATTACCTGTTTTTAGTGAAGTGAAACACTTCATTAATTCCATATCCTCTAATGTAGATGAATGATGAGGCTTTTTTTGATTCGTTTATGAATATTTGTGGTCAATGGTAGAATGTGTTGTCGAGATTTGGGTTTTTATTTTCAGGTTTTGGGTCCCAGACCATAGATATAGATTCCATATTTTACAAATAATAGAGTATCAATATGGTCTGAAGGTGACACTAATATCCCTGAAAAGTTCGGTGTATAGGATTCAATCAATAATGAGTTGACCATATATTTTGGAAAAGGTAAAGAACGGAAACATTATATATCTTATATGGGATATCATATTCAGATTTAGTGAGAGGAACAAACATTTTTTGGTGGTTTGTTTTCAATAACTCTCACCGTATGTCAATTTTGATCTCCTATTATTTAGAATTTTATGCCTCTACATGGTAAGACCACATTAGAATAATCTCAAAGTCAACTACTAACCAAACTGGAGTGTTGTTTTCTGTTTATAGGGAACCATAAATAGTTGTCCTCGATGTTTGGAGTAGCGCAATATATGAATATGTATAAATTATGAGACCATATCTATACGGAGGTTCCTGGGAAAGGGGGGTATTTCATTTTCTACAATAGATATCATCATGAGAGGTTGACCATGGCGTATTCTTAGAGTAGAGTCTCTTTTATTGAACTCTAAACTACATTGGGGAAGAATATCACAATAATGATTGTTTTCGTCTCCAATTGAATAGTTGAGGGACTCTTGGGGTGTTTATAATGTTTCTTGAAGAACCTAAAAAACACACTAATTTGTAATATTTGGAATATGAGAATAATTTTTCTTTATACATAGAATATACCAACCGTTCATTCATGATTGAGTAGGGATATGAGCTTTTTGTATGAAAGATTTTGGAAAATGTTGATAATATTTTTCCTGAATGGCTAAAGGCCTGATTTCTTATTGATTTTTGAAAACCCCCTTTCAAGGGATGAGGGGAAACCCTTACTATAGATGTAGTCTTAGATATTACAATTCATATAGGCTTAAAGATATTATAGTACCAATAGTTCTTAATGAAATCATACAAACTATGACTATTTGAATCTATCCCTCCCTAGCATGTTCATTTTAATAAGCTCTCCACTATTGCAGGGAAACATGGATAGCTTTCCTAGAAAGAGATGCACATGCCCGATTCTTATGGCCATTCCATGTCCTCTCAATCTTTCAAATCCATTTAGCCCTACATTGGTGAATTTACCCTACTCTTGAATCCTCTGATACTGATGGTTCTTTGGATAATCTTTCTAGGTATCTGCATATTAGATTTCCCTGAAGGACATTGAGGTGGCCCGAATGCCATGAGGTGGCCCGAAGGCCTTAAAGGTTACTTAAAATCCTTATAGACCTGATGGCCTTAAGGACTCGAAGCCCAAACCATTGGCCCATCTTTAATAGATTCGTCTACTACAATACCAAACAGTACCAACTACAACACTAATATAGTACCCAGAATTAAGCCACTACCTCGTTTCAAACCTGGATCTCATGGATGCATATAGACAGACCACACCAACATGGATGAGGCTCATGTTCTTCACAATATTTTGGTGATTTGGTAATATGATCCACTATTGAGAAGATATTAGAGTATACCAATTAGTTTCATCACCATTAGAAAGAATATGATACTTACAAAGGCTTTTGACTTCTCTCACATACTATACCTTAGTTAGAACCTAGATATGAGCCTTATTATAAGCCTTTAGGGTATGCCACCAATATTTTTTTAATAGAAATACAAAAAATTCCAATGTTATGTTCCAATCTGCCTTGTTTAGCCTAGGTTGGAGCAGTAATATGATCCATGTCAGAATATGCATTCCCCATTTGAATATGTTGAAAACCCCCCGATGTGGGAGAGGGATAAAATCCTATTATTATATAACCTCAGAAGGATATTGATGTTTCTGGTCATCAGTTAATGTAGGGATATGAGATTAAATTTTTTGATCTTCTGGATTTTTCCTGGAGGATTAACTTAAAGGAATACGAGCCTTCTAGAAGGAGTGTTCCTCTTTCATCTGCAAAACTGAAGCCAAAAAAATGATATGATCCTGATCATGTGCCTTTAGAGTATGCCTCTAGTTTAATTCTGTAGGAATATGATCCCTTCACAAGTAATTTCCAGCTCTCAGTTTTAGATTCTCAACTAGAAATAAGATATGAATAGGGTATTTGTACTTTTCAATTTTCTACATGTCCCTTTCGAAAGGAATGTTCACATATCTCGAGACATGTTCCAATATACGTTAGTGAGCCTAGTTGGAATGAGAAAATTATTCTAGTCCAGTGAATTTTCCTTTACCCTTATATATTTACAATCACCCTTGATGGGAGAGTGATTGTGTGATTTCTCTAGAGAAACCACTTGTTCATACTGATCAATGTGTTTTTCTACCCTGTCTATTGGAATAGGAATATGCACAAGTCCATGTATTTATACTACTTCTGGAAAATGCTAGTGATGTTATTCAGTAGTTTCTAAGATTTAATGAAACTTTATGAAAGTCTTCACATTAGTGTAATCATGATCATTTTGTTTCTCCACTCTATACTAGAAGATGTCTGCAATTGAAGAGGGAATATGATCCCACTTATTTCCACCTTGTTCTATTGGAATATGATGATGGAATTCATGAATGAGGGTAGAGATATGTTCCTCCCCCATACATATTGTTTGAATATGGCTGTAGATTTTTTCTATATGAGTTGGGTAAAGATCCTAGCTTCTGGTTACTAGAAGAAAATATCGGCATACCTCATCATTAGGAGTGGGGATAAGACTCCACTATCACAGATCCTTCCATGCCTAGCGTGCCTTCCATGATTATGGTTCTTGGGTATTATTGGTGGTTGTTCCACCAGTGGTACCCTCACTAGGTGACTAAATGTAATTGGTGGGATGGTGCTGATGGAGATAGTTCATAGGAGCCCTCATCAGCTTCCCCTAAAGCATAAGGGAGCCATAGTTCACTCCTTTGTCCACCTTCATTAGATACATACGGTGGTGATTTTTTTTTCCTAAAATGATAATATTATAAAGTAAATGGTGGTAACGATGAGTGCGAATGGATTTAATCGAGATTTACAAGGATAATGGGGACTCATTTGCTTCATTACATGAAGAAAATATCATCCAAATTCACATGTTGGGGTTGAACCCTGTTAGTTTAATTCTAGGACTAGTAAATTCTCCCCTAATGATAAATAAGTAGATTTGGTGAGAACATTTTGAGACACACAATGATTTCAACTATTGTTGATTTTCTAGAATGATATATGGATGAAAAAATTATACTTGATCAGTGATTATATATGGGAAATGTTTTTAGTCATGATGCAAATAAGGGAAAAGGCCACCGATCGGTGTTTCATCATTGGAAGGATATGTGATCAATTAAATATAAATGGGTAACACAATTGTTTTTATTATTTCTTTTTTGAGAATTGTACTTGCATGAAAATTTCACAGTGAGGATAAACATATTTCATAAGAACCCTGAATTTGTATTAGATATTCATGTTAAGTTCGTTAGTTTTTTTTGTAGGATATGAAAACAAAATGAGAAAACATTTGGTAAACCGATCGTTATATTATTTTTGAAATTCATGTCAAGTAAAAATTTTATGATTCATTGGAAAAGATACAATTGGTATCCCTCATGATAGAAAAAATGATCTGATGAGAACATGGAATTCTATCACTACTTGAAATATGACTTATACCTATGGTTTTGGCCAAACCTTTGGGATAGTTCATTAATTTGGACCTATACCAACAGTTTGGCCAAAATCGTTGGTATAGGGCACTTATATGGACCTACACCAATGATTTTGGACAAACTGTTAGTATAAGGGGGACCTATACCAACATTTTGGCTAAACTTTAGGTATAGGTCCATTATAGAGGACCTATAACAACATTTTTGGCCAAATCGTTGGTCTAGGTCCATTATAGAGACCCTATACGAACAGTTTGGCCAAACCATTGGTATAGGTCCCCCCTATACCCACGGTTTGTCCAAAACCATTGGTATAGGTCCCAAAATCCAAGTACCTATACCAACGGTTCTCAAAACCGTTGGTATAGACATATACCAACGGTTTTGAGAACCGTTGGTATTGGTTTATTGATTTTTTTATCGAATATTCTTATCAAGAACATTATATAAATCCAAATTTAAAATAATTATGATAATACATATATATATTTATGAAATTATGTTCACAAAATTCATGTTAGGTTAGTGGTTTGGTCGTTCAATTATAAACTAGAGGTCCTGGGATCAAATCCCACGGGATGTTTTTTTAAATACATATACAAATGGTTTTATGGAACCTTTGGTATAGATTTTCATATTACATATACCAATGGTTTTCCCAAAAACCATTGGTATAGACCTATCCCAACGCCTTAATTTCAACGGTCCTCCAAACCATTGGTATAGGCTATACCAACGGTTTGAAGGCCTATACCAACAGTTCCAAACCATTGGTATAGGTTATTTTTCCAGTAGTGTATAATTTTTTTCTATTGAAGGATATCGAATAGTTAAATGGGTTAAAATTAGGTTCACCATTTTTGTTTCATTATTCAAGAAACAACTTAAGTGTATTTGGTTTGGCCATAAAAATGATTAAGGAGCGCTAAAAATATTTAAAAATTCTTTCAAATTAAGCTCACTATTATTGTTCTTATGTAAAAATCCTAATGGTTCTCATATCCATAATTGGGAACAAACATTCTTTTTAAATGAAAGATGTGAGTTAAGGTTTTAGACCCAATGTAAATTAGGAACTCAAATTAGTTGAGACGATGAGAGGTAGGGTTATATTAAATATTTTGGGGAGAATTATTTCCTACTACAAAACTCTCTTATAGATGAAAGATACCATCATGAACCTATTTCCAATACCGATACAAAACCAACTATCCTAAAAAATGATCTTGTTTATAACCAGTCTCTATAAAAAGTTATATATATATATATATATTAATTATTCCATATGTATGTATCTATGGTTATTAATCTATTTCCCATTAATGGGTAATGTACTATATTGAAGGAACATAACAGAAAATCCACAATGTTAAGCCATCCAAAGAGCCAATTAATATTTCGAGGATGGGATTGACCCATTATTAGGAACCCTAAATATCCCATTTATAATAGGAGTAACCCCCCCCCCATTATTTGTTAAACCCATGTAGATTAATTTCATGTGGAAAGGAAATATGTCATGGAACACATGCACCATGTTAATGAGCCTAATTTCAAGTAGGTAAGCTAAATATCCTACTTATAGCAGGAATCAAATCCATCATAGTTCGACCATGTTCTAGGGAGTTACACTTAGGTGTTTACCCTTATATCGGAGTAGTCATGTCATTCCACTGATCAAGGATTACACAATAATTATCCCCTATATATTCTATATTGATGATGTGAATGAAAGGACTATTACTAATTTCTAATCCCATGTGATCCATGATGGTTATGAGAAACAAGTGATAAAAAATTATCAATCTCACTACATTGGGATGAAGGACTTATGTGTTGGGATATCACCATGGACGCATAATGTTGAGCCATAACCTTAGGATGGAATCCTACACATCCTGATTCTAGTTGAAATCATAGTTCTCGTAGTTCATTTTATCGGGATTTAAACAATGAGGTTTCTTTTTGGATGTTTAATATGGAGATAAGGCCTTGGGAAGGAATCCTATGAATCCATATTATATTAAGAATTTGAGTTCTTATTGACAAGTAGATCAGTGATTACACACTGAGGTTTCCCATTTTATGTGCACAGGATAAGGATTTAATTTCCGAGGATGCCTTTTTGACATGGCCTGGTTGTCTGGTTGACCTTATTGATTGTCTTCCTGATATTCTATGGTTGTATGACTGAAATGACAGGTGATAGCTGAACATTTTTGGTTATATTTAAGACATATACATCGAAAATCACATGATATAGTTGAACTATCCGAGGGATATCACATAATATGAATGTCATGTGTGAATTTCATCACATGATCAGGAATGACTTGTTCACTAGACATCACAAGACCTAGATGAATTATCTCGGAGTCCATTGCATGATCTCAATCAAAATTAATGGAGATTGTTGATTGATTTGACTGATATATATAGAGGGTGTTGTTTGATCCTGCTAAAATGTATGGGGGACATCATGCGATCTAGTTGAATTTTATATATGTTTTCAAAAAATGGATGATAGGCTTGAAGGGGGTTGCAAGATCTTGTTGGTATGACCATAGGTCTTCACAAGGCCTAGCTGACATATATTTGTGTTGATGCATAATTTGTGTGAAGTGTTCTAAGGGAATTACTATATTTTGTTGGTGATCCCATAGGGATTCATGATAATCGATTATCATACCTGGAAGGTGTTTTGTTACAGTCTAGATATATTTAGAGGAAATATCATAATCAACCTGTTATGTCAAGAGGACATCACATGACTTGGGAGGCATGTCCTAGTGTTTTCACGTTATCTATATGAGTGATGCAAAATGCATGTGGATTAGAATATATGTTCATCACATAATTCACCCATATTTTAGTCTTCATTCATGATTTAATTTGATATATCACTTATATTTTATCAATGTCATCTTGTTTAGGTTTCACATGATGTAGTAGATATGTGAGACCTCCTATCCAAAACCTGACTAACATGTTATAAGTCCTTTATGTGATCTCAATTAATCATGTAACATGCCTATACATACCTCATGATACCCTATGTTGTTCCCCATGTTATACATGCATGATAGCCTTTGTGATCATGATATTGGACTCTATATGGAATACACTTTGTAGGTGATCAGTTCATGATTCCGAGTTGTGATGGTACATAAATCAGAAGACTCATTTTTTTCTTATGGGGAGGGATATATAGACCTATCCACTTAAATTATAAATCACATTGTGTGGTTCTTATCTAATAGATCCAATAACGAGTTGGGGAAGGGCTTTGTAGTCTTGTTCTTAACATGATCCACCAGTGGGTTATTCATGAGTTTGGGGTGCGGGTATCACATGAATTTCAACAAAGACAATAATATCCCATCAGTACCTCATTTATTGGACTTTTTCCTATCTAATGGGTATTTCAAAATCATGTGGACTTTATAAGGCGTTTTTAGTGATGGTCTAAAATCTCAAGGGATTTTCAGGAGATCGGGATTTCTATTGAAAGGCTTTCACATGGAATTATATTCATTATATGTAACCTTTAATGAGACAAAGGTAACATTCTAGGGTGGATTGGAAAGTTCACACATTCATGCCAAGGGGTCTTGTAGGAAAATTATAGGATTTTCATGGTGGGATTAACAGGATCATTCATGATTTCATGGGGTGTATAACCCCATTTATATAATATTGACATACCTTCCCCTCTTACGATTCTCTTGTTATTTCCCATTTTAATTCCTTGTTTATTTTATAAGGGGTGGGGATCTCTTGAATATGTACATGTGTTGTCTAAGATAATCAGTCTCACCCTCATTGATGCATCGCGTGACATTTAAAGGGTATTGTGCTGATGTGTGAGAAATATCATATACCACCCTTCTATTTGTCATTGGAGTCAATGGGGGAGTGAGGTATTTCTCTACCATGTTCTAAGCCCATCACATGATGTGGCTGACATGACAGTGGGATTGTGAGAGATAATGAGGACCTATTTCCAGGTCTTCCATGGTGAAATATTAAAATAATTCCCATGTCAAACGATGTTTTAGAACTGTAAAAGGGTTTGAATTATTTCACATTATTCTATCTATATTACCAATAATTTGGGAGGGGTTATCATGTTCCCATTGGTTAAAAAGTCACTTGATCTAGGGGAACTAATATATCATCCATCATATAATTGGTAAATTTTTCAGATTACATCTTTGTAATAGAATATCTATTCAAAGGGGTCTAATTTGATCTTATATAGGCCATGTACTGCACATTAACTTTGTGTTCTTTATAGTTTAATGCAATTTTATTGTTTTTTCCAACTTCTATTCCTTTGATTTGCTGGGAACACAATACCCATTTTTTACATATTTCATCCCTTGAAGATTTTCGGTTGCTCAATTTTTGGGAATCAACATTCATGAGATAATATTAATAATAAATAAATATCCCCACTAATTAAAATACATATATTTGTCAATATTCCGGAAATTAATCAAATAAAATTCAAAGTGAACACCACATATAGCAAGTGAATATGGTTTAGGAAATAGTTTTTTTCTATGATACTAAGAATATCTATAAACGTGAATTAAAACATCAAACATCATGAATAAATAGATATTCTGGTAAAATAGATCAAATTGGTAGTATACACACCACATAAAACTAAATAACTACATATTAACAAAAATGTCTCACTGAAGTGGAAATTGAAACATAATCCCTTACAATTAGCATAATATTGAAGTGAGAATTAATAAATAAATATATTATGTGTACTATATAAAAATAAACAAATAACATATGTAAATACAACAAAGTAAAATAAAATTCTATTTTAAACATAATCATAGTATATTGAAGGTAAAAAAAGAAGTAATATAACCCAATGAAACAAAATTAAGTAATGAAATTATTTACCACATGGTTAATTTGGTGTCAAAAAAACCATGGATTAAATAAATAAAATTATAATGAAAAATACATTGAATTGTAAATAAATCCTTATAGGATTTTTCAATGGGAAATTATATACACCATAAAAAATTAATAGGTGAATTGAATTATAATATACGTTAATATATAGTAATTGAGACACATTGGCTTAACACACACAATCCTTTAGTTGAATGTTTTTATCCTATTGTATGATCATGATATTAATCTATACTAGAACCATGATCTAAATTTATAATATCATATATGGTCCTCTTATAATATTTTCCACCATTTTGTGAATAATATTTCATTATTTTCATTATTTCTAGTTTTAATTACCTTGTCCTATAATTGTGGTTTGTAATGAAAGTTATATTATTATTTTTCATAAGATATAATTACATCATATATTAAATGATAACAATTTTATAAATATATTCTTTACTCAATAAATACATTATTATGATCACTCTAAATGGTGGATCATGGAAAATGAATCCCATCTCATCCTACAGAAAGTGTGTCATACATACGGACAAGTGACGATGTCATTCCCTTAAAGGTTGAAAGAGAAAAGAAGTATGTGATATATAAATTTATAAAATAAATAAAATCTCATAAATATCACATATATTTCTTATTTTTTCCATTATTCAATTTCAGGTAATGTGTATGTGATGAACAATTCCCATCACATCACAAGGTGGTAGTCCTCCGTACACTTGAGCGATGTTATCATATTTCTGATATCATGATAATTCAGAATTTATATATGATATTAACACTAAATAATAATATTAATATCATGAATATTTTTTATAAACATTAATTCTATCATTATATCTATCCATGAGAGGTGTTCATGGAAAATGAGTTACATCAGTCCATGAGATAATAGTCCTCTATACTCATGATCAATGATTTAGTTTCCCATGTGGTCAAAGTCGGTATTTATATATAATATTAATTTTACAAAATAAAATAAAATTATATCTGATATATTAGTGTTTTTATATAGGGATTTTGGAGACATATTTTATTATGGAAGAAGATGAATGAAAACAATATAGACTTGAAAAGATATTTACCTTCTCTAAGAGAAACCCCATTTGTATCACATTTTAAGGACCATTAGGATAGTATTTTAAAAGGAAAAAACTATAATATGTTTGGTTTTGTCAGTGAGTGATTGTTTCCAAGGTTGTTCTATGAAAAGGGACTTTTTAGGTGTGAATTGGTGAGGGGAGGGAGTTCCCTTTTATAAGCTCGTAAAGGGGTCCTCTGTGGAAATTTCCTAGAAAATTCCCAAAAGAATACAAAATGATTATCATTTGGAAGAAACGTATTCGAAATAGCCATATGATAGAATTTGGGATATGATATTGTTGAAATATATCTAGGAAATAGTTTTTTTACATGTTTTTATGTCATTTTTAACCCTTATCATCTTAGTTAAACCACTAGGTAAATCAATTTTTTCCTTAACCATGGTAATTAGTATTTTCAAATTCCATTATTAATTTTTGTCAAAATTTATGTTTAACTTGTTGTGTAATATAAATTATTCTTTATAAAAATATTGAATGAATATTTTGAAATTAAATTCACATAGGTGGTAGAATTCTATTTAAACATGTTTTATATTGGCAAAGAAAAAGTGGATTATCAAAGAGAAAATTCTCATAAGGATATATTAAATATCATAATTTATTATGAAATTGATTTTATTGTTATAATATTTATTTAATATATTATAATTCAACTAATTTTTCTTCAATACCTATGTAAAATATATTTTATCTTTTAAAATAAAATAAAAAAAATGAAATTTTCAAATAAAAATAAGTATTTTAAACTTTTCATAAAAAATGAATATTTTCAAAAAAATACCAAAAATACCACCTAAGATAAGTTTGATATACTTATTCAAAATTTATGTTAATGTTATTAATAAAATTTTCTAAAATATTTAAAAATTAATTTTATTATATGTTCTCTTGAAGTGAAAAAAAAAATTTCCTTAGAAATAATATTTTGAGAAGAAAATATATTTTTTATCAAATAATTGTTATTTTATTTTTAAAAATATTAGATAATTTTAATATATTTTTTACTTGTATAAGATATTTAAATTTTATAATTTATTTAGTACTATTCATACCAACCAACTTAAGTACTATGTTATAATGTTAATGTATAAATAATATTTAAATATACTATTTACATTTAAACCCATTGTTGTGTGCATCAAAAGATATCAAGAGATTGAGTTTATTTTAAACTAAATGAATAGTATAGTATCTGGGAGTTATAATTAGTGTTATTTAGTGTTGTATGGGTCCTGTTATTATACATACCCTATATGTTTATATAGGTAGCATGAGAAAAATTGGCTTGGTTAGTTTTGGTAAATCGTCCACATTTTTCTATGATTTATTGGCATGATTCCTTGATATTATTATTATTATTTATGAATTTATGAATTACTTAATTTAAAAATCACTTATTTCTATCCATTATATTAGTTACATTTTTATATTATCCATGGGTATATTAAATTCTCACATTTTCATTTACATGAAATTATTTGATTATTATTTATTTATTCCATGTAATCAATTACAAGTTTAATCCATGACATCTTATATTATACATGACCCCTTAATAAGAAATTTACCTCACCATTACTAGGTTTCTCTTTCCCTGATCTTATTAATAAGTGTATTATGTTTTATTATTCATGATTGGTATCATGTTTGGATAAAGTTTCAAGAGATTTTAAAGATATATTGAAAACAATAAATCATTGGTTTAGTGGTTAAAATTCCCATCGGATGTGAACGATATGATTTTTGATAGTTGATTGTTTTTTATAACTCTTTAAAACTCTAATAAAATATGGATTTGGGAATGTAAATAAGTAAATATTTTTTTTAATATTTTAATTATGTATGGTTCGGACTGGGTCTCTTAATTTTCTTTCAATGACTGTATATGAAAAATACAG
This sequence comes from Viscum album, assembly GCA_963277665.1. Classification (NCBI taxonomy): domain Eukaryota; kingdom Viridiplantae; phylum Streptophyta; class Magnoliopsida; order Santalales; family Viscaceae; genus Viscum; species Viscum album. Next base: position 1,871,961,298 of record OY728123.1, on the reverse strand, counting down.
TTACTAGAAACATTTTTGGATGTATGGGTCTAGGGAGTCACAAATCCCATATTGATTGAACATGACTTAAAAAATGATAAAAATATATCCCACAACCCATTTATTAAATTATCATGATGGATGTAATAAGAATCATATCGTATTATAAGTGTTCTTATTAAAGGTATCTTTTCATCACCAGGAAATGTAAATTCAATTTGAAACATACCTCAATATTATACTAAATATATTGTATATTATACTAAAAGTGGTATACACGGTAGGATATAATGTATAAAATAATAATTTATGACCTTGTGAAGAAATTTTGTATCACTATATAAAACCCAAAAAATCATAATATTAACATCTTATCATATGAAATAAATCATTTTGAGGACCATATGTTGGTGATAAATCAAAAACATAGTTTGAAAATTTAATTATCATCTATCATCATGTATTATATATTTTTAAAGTCAAAAGTTATCATGTTAAATTCAATATTATATAAAATGATGCATTCATGTGTTCTTAAAATCCTATTATAATATACAAAAAACCATACAAAATTTAAAATCGAACCATATAATTTATTATAAACCATAAGGAGACAAAAATATTACATTATATTTATAAATAATTTAGACTAACTAAATTATGAAATAATTATTATCACATCTGTAAGTAATCATACAATATATCCTCCCACTATACTGTTTTATGGGTTATCACTGAATTTAAGTATTTATTTAATCATTGTAAGATTAATATCAATAATTCAAACATTAAACTATTTGAATATAAAATTCTAAAATCAATACTTTAATATATCAATCTTAATAACTTATGTATAAAAATAATTACGACCCATAATATATTTATAACATGATTATGTTAATACTATTCCATTTAAAAATCATTGAGATCAGTTTATATCATATTTTTTAATAATTATTTATTTTAAAAATGTACTATTAATAGTTTTATGAAAAAAAATTGAATTTCAATTTGAAGAATACTAATATGATAATTAATTTATTATAATTTAATCTTCTAAAAGGTAAAACATACTCCCACTAGTTTTTTAGTAATTATATGTTACCTATTATATCTTTATAAATAAATAATCTACATTTTGATATAAGATAAAATTATTTTTGAAGACCTCAATTTTTTAGATACACATTTTAAATGAGGAGGGGTTGAATAAATAATGAATTAACTTTTATAACATCTTAATCCCATGATCCAATAATCATAAATCACTCCTTTTTCTATATGTAATCATATTACATATGAAAACTATATGGTTATTTTATATAAGGTTCGTATCTAATAACATGACCTACCACTCACAGTGTTCTTTATATTATAATGACACATATTATATCAACATTTAAATTTATTGTGATTACAAGTGATAAACAATCATAGAAGATGGGTTGGGATAGTATTCTATAGTCCCCATTAAAGTTATAATCTACTTAATGAATGACATCGGTAATTATTTATTTCATCACAAATAGTCATCAATAAATCTTCCCACTCTAGATATAAAAAAGTCCTTCGGTTTCATAATGAATTAATAAACATCAGAAATTAGACCTTATCAATCTAGTTAGGTTTTTATATTATAGAATAATATCAACATAGAATAACCCACTTTTTCCTTCCCCATTAATCATTCATAATAAGAAATGTGTGCAGGGGAGTGTGCACACACACCAATTATCATTAAATCTTCTCATAATAAATATACTAGATTTTAAAAAAATATTCTTTCCTTGACCTATATGATTAACGATACCAAAACATTTTTTTATCTTTCTCATATCTCTCATTGATATGTCAGTTCTTCTACTTCACATAGTATCTACAATCAATTATATTACCTTAATATTTTCTATTGTTTTTATGTTATATTATATCACCTTGAATCTTAGTCAATATCATCATTTATTTCACTAATAAACCCTAGGTAATTATTTCTTCAAAAAATATATGAAATCCTTAATAATTTAAGTTATTTTTATTATGGTAAGAATAATCATATACTAAGATCTTTATAGAAAAAGAAACACATCATGACACAACTTCCTGTCACTTTACATAATCATATTTGGTTGGATTATTCATTCTCATCATGAATCATAACTCTTTAGAATCAATAGGATGTCTAAAAATGAATGAATATATCTAAAATAATTTAGTATAGTGTTATGTAACTCCCAAAATCTTCTAGACTTATACAAATTTTTGTAGAAACATTTCATTAAGAGTAAAATAATTCATATGTTTTTATATTTTTCACATTTTCTTCCAATAACTCCACATCAAATGATACAACATATTATTTATATGACATTTTAGTATTTATATTTTTTCGCTATAATTTCCATTTCTCAGATCAAGGGATACGTCATTAGAGTGAAATGAATTTTATGATATCTTCAATTATTCCCTTACATTTTCATTTAAAATTTAAATGATACATTGTAAGAGTAAAATGAAAATAGTATTCCCAGTATGACTCTCTATGAAATCACTATAACTCTTACAAAGACTCAATGAATATTGAAAAAAATACTAATGATTCTTATAAAATCTCAATTACTCTGACAGAGAGTCTAGATGGATCTTACAAATAATAAATGCTTCTTAGAGAGTTGAAATGACTCTTAAAGAAATCATCACACCCTTTATCATTTTCCATTTCATAGTTGGATTTATTCTTGTGAAATATGAATTAAGAAGATTTCTCATATATATAGTGTCAAAAATAAATCCAAAAAATATCAAACAGAATTCAAATATTTAAAGAAACATCAAGATAACTAAGAAACACTCATAATTATCCAGTAATGCTTCTTAATCATGGTTTATAACCAAGAAATCATTATTTATCACTTATATCTAGTACACCAATCTAAATGTTAGGATTTTTTTGATTCCCCAACAACTCATTTCATGAAAAACTAAATTAAGATCTTTCACAATGAGAAAAATATTGAAAAATCCACACTAGATAATATTATTTTTTTATGGAATTACATTCATTGATGATATGTAATTTTTTTATACTAATCAAGATTCTCTCATTATGAATCCTAAAACTCATGAAACCTTTAAGACCATTTTTCTATTATAAATGACCTATATTGATATAATAAAAAGAATATAGATGTGTACATATTATCCCAGTTTGAATATACCCAAATTAATGGTGAAGTAACTCTTGAAATCCCTCATGAAATAGAGAAGTGTTGAATATTCACTTTTATCCTCAAAATCACAAATCTATTTTAGGGTATTTCCTCAGAAAAATTAAAACAAGTTGATTTATTATACGAATGTATTATAGACTTATGTGTCCATTTAAAACCATCCCCTCAATGATGTAAAATATTATATTAATTTTATTAGACCAAGAGTGTTCAAATTTATTTTGGGAGAGATCATTTGAATTTGGATTTTCAAATGATGTTTTGAGTAGTTCCTCAGTCCCCAACTTTATATCCTTAATATATTCCTTCATCCATATCATATATATACAAGCATATGAAGTAGACATATATTTATATTTTATGTTTCAAAATGATATTGAATTTTGTTACATTTATTATCATCAATTAAAACATCATTCTAGAAGAATTATTCTTATTGATGTAGACATATTATCATCATGGTGTCCAGAACAGTTAGAATCTATAAATAAAAATATATTTAGGTTCTCATCATGTTTATGAATCAAAAAAAAGTTCAAGATTCTATTTATGTACATTTGAAATTATTTGTAGGGAATTAAATGAGATCCCATATGATCACATATATACTTTCTCAAAAGGTACATGAATAAAAAATATCAAGTCTAGATTCAGTAAAATAGAGTGAGCTACTAATCGTCCATTTAAACTCCACATAACACACACATTCACCTTAAAAATCTGTCTAATATTTATTAAAACATATATATGTGGGAAAAATAGTTTGGATTCTTCCATTATAGTCATAGTCAATAATTCAATTACATTACATTGTTAATAATTGATAATAAAATATTCCATTAATAACACATTCATTCATAGAGATTAGGCCTTTTCACTCATCATAGACATCATAATATAATTATTTATTGGTATAAAAAATATTAAAATATTATCATTTTTCCATATATAAAACTATATCATAAACACAAATGTTATCCCTAAAAGATTAATGTAACATCTCACCACATCGCATTGGATTTAAAGGGTGGAGGACTGTTTCGTGGCCTTAAGCGGCATTCTTAAGGCACTAAATGTTGGAAATAAATGCCAAGGGATTCATGAAAAAATTGTTGAATGATTTTTTCTTAAGAAAAAGATAACCAATCAAACTGTCCACAAGAATATGACGCATGTCATCAAACCAACCATGATCATAAATTCCCAAAACACAACCAACGAATCCACAATACCACCCAAAAACATTATCATAATACTATGTAGAAGACTAAACAAGAGACCCCAAATAAACCAGGACACAACCCACACCTCCACACCAAGCTCCATACTCCATGAACCATAATAACTCCCAAGCATCACCAAGAATTACTTGTAATGAGATGCTTTACCTTAACATGTGTCCTAGAGCACAACATCTACAAAAGAACCAAAGTTCCAAAGAAGGGGTGAGTAATAATACTTGATAGGTTTTACCAAAATGACTTCTATACAAACACCACTAGGATAAAACTGTTAGTACATTTATATAAAACGATTCATTTAAAATATTAAATAGTGAAACAACTTATAACATGCCAAAAATACCATTACCAAGCCATGACAGAAAGAGAAACCAAAAAAATACCATAAGACATATCCCCATCATGCATTAGTACATAAAATTTCATCTTTGCAAGCAACACACCATGAAGAAACCATTACATTGGGACTTCCGCACATCCTCTTCACCCCATTCTCAACTACTGGTACTTCCTGCCCACTAATCCTTTGATGGTGGCTCTTTCGTCCACTATCCATCCCACAATTATTGTGGAGCTTCTTACCCACTTCCATAAAATCCATAACTCATAATCATCCAGCATACCCTAAACACCAAGGCCAGACAAATACACACCATTATTCCCATCACATTCCAATTCCCTTTAATAAATAACCCATTTTTGAAATCACTATTTAATTTTTTCCATTCCAAACTACATTTCAATAAAGAAACATAATTTTTGGAAACCATTTTTTTCAACCATTTTTAACTAATCAATCACAACATAACATTGTAAACCCCCCATTTTAAAATCAATCATCACGTGTGTTTCCCCATAATTCCCCCTTTTTCTCAAAAATCACCAACACATCACCATGAGACTTCCAACCAATTTAAATTATCAAAAAAAATTTATTTTAAGAAATCAAAATTAATTGTACCCATGCTTCAATTCTAGAAAAGTTGTGTCGAGAGAGAAGCCACCTACTTTTAGGGTTCCGGTGAATTCGGCTCACAAACCACCACACCCAAAATCTAGTGGACGCACCACCGTAACCATTCTAGATCCCATAACCTAACATACACAATCATTAAAATAAACATCCAAGGCAAAAAATACCCTAAATCTACACACAATAGTTGTAGATCTAGGAAACCGAGGGAGAGTGAGATGTAGATCTTGAGAGAAACTGTTGAATCAAACAGGAGGGACTTAACAAGGAGAAACCACCTTAAAACCACCTTGAAACCCTTCAAATTTCTTCAAAAATGAGGGGGAGAGAACCTACAAACATTGAGAACCCAAAATACCACGTCAGGCTCGAGTCAGATAAGATTTTTAGTGATATAGGTTAAGACTGAGGGAGCCCCGATTTAAAAACCTTCTTTTTAAGTGGTTTCATGGTTAGTCTACACAGTTTGGAGAACCATGGGATAACTATGTGCACACCCATGTCTTGATAGGAGGGGCTGCACAGTTTCCTCAGACGGTTTGGAAAATTTTCCCCATGTTGGACGAAGCCTACTTTCTCCCCCTGCATGGTTTCTTAGTGAACCGATATAGTTTCCCCTAACCATGCTCAAAACAAGCACCCTTATAAAATTCTATAAACTTATTCAAAACAATTCCAAACTATCCTAACCTCTTCCGAACTCATACTAAGAACATTACAAACATAAAAATTCATAAAAAAAGACTACATACCTCAAATTGGTTGTGCAATATTCTCCCTAACATTGGACTTTCCGTCAATTGAGAGTAGAGAACCATTGCATTATCGAAAGAGCTCAGGCCATTTCACGACCATCTCTTTCTCCCACACCCTAGTATCTTATTGAATATAACCATGCTTCCAAAAAAACAATGAAACTGATTCTTTTACCAGGAAATACATTCTATTTACTATCCACAATCCTCACTGGCACGTCCACTAAGGAAGAATCTGGTTCTATCTCACCATTATCCCAACGAATCTCATGGTCCCAATTTGGCAGATACTTTTTCAACTACGACACATGAAACAAATTTTTCACCACACTAAACTATGGTGTAAAATCCAAATGATAAGACACCTCTCAAATCCTCTCAGGTATCTCAAACGGCCCAATATAGCTCGAAGAAAACATACCCTCCTTCCCAAACCGACGATGTCCCAACCTAGGAGAGATTCACAAAAACACATTATGACCCACCCCAAATGACAATGGTCATTGATGATGATATACATACGATTTCTGCCAACATTGAGTCATATCCATCCTCTTCTTGATCAGCATGAGTTTCTCTGTATTCTCTTGGGAATGGCTTGGTCCGATCAGCGAAGTCTCTCCAGTTTCCACCCAATATAATGGAGGAAGACATAGATTCCCATATAATGCCTCAAAAAGATGAATATGTATCAAATCATGATAACAATTATTGAAGGAGAACACCACCAATTGATGTTTCACCTCCCATGACCCCCCAAAACACATCACACAATCCCTAAACATATCCTCCAAGGATTTTATCATTCGTTCGGTTTGACAATCCGTTTTTGGATGATACGCCATGCTCATAGAAAACTTTGTCCTGAGGGCTTGCTGTAAGGATTTTTAGAAACAAGATGTAAACCTCAAATCTCTATCTAATCCAATCGAAACTGGAACACCTTCCTCATTACCTCATTCTAAATATAGATTTTGGAAAAATAATCCACTGTATGGGATTCATGAATCAAAATTAAATAGGCCGACATTATGAGTTGATCCACAATCACTCATATGTCATCATGCTTTCGGAACATTCTATAGAAAACCATCAAAATATCTGATAAAACACTATTTTATTGAATATTTTATTGATAATAAATGATATCATTTCCTCCCATTGTGTTAGATATGTTTATTTATAAAATATTTGGGATTTTATCATTCATTTGAAAATTGGGTGAAAATTCCAGTTTTACCCTTTATAGTGCTCTGTAGTATTTCGAAGATAAATATTTTTATATTTATTATTTGAATTTGAAAGTTTGTAAAAGTGTTCCTAACTTAATTAGATACAACTTTTATGCAGGACAATAGAGCTAAAGAGTGCATTTGGTTGTTTAAAATGGACCATGAAGTCAAAGTTGGGCTGGACTCGCCAGAATAGAGAAGCTTCTGTATTTCGTCCATAACTCATTAATCTGGGCCTGGATTGAGCCGAAATTTCGAGAGGAAATAGAGGAACCATATCCTCACATTTTATCCCTCTCGAAGGCCAGCCAATTTACGCGGTGTGGTGGTCAAATGTGCGGTGAACAGTTGCATAAAATATTTGGCCGAGATTCCCCATTCAAACTTGAAACCAATTTGAACCTAGCCTCCCCACCACTCTAGAAATTGTTGTTTTTCTCATTTGGTGGGGTTGGTACGTGTGTTGGGAAGTTGAGGGAAGAGGATAAGTGGATCCACTCCAATTCTCCAACCATTTCAATAAGGGTAGATCTTGAAGCAAGGATCCCTTCGACGAAGCCTTCTTCTTCTCCTTCATGTTGTAATGATTTTGTTTATGTAATAAACTTCTTTGTTATTCTTTTATTTCTTCTCTTTTCTTATATTTTGTTTAAATTTCTTCTTCTATTAATCTTTCTAATTGGGATGGAATTCTTTAGTAGAAGCGTTATTGGGTTATACCCATTTTAAACCATTGCACATGAAAAACGCTTCTACGATGATTACGCCACCCATGGAAGAGTAGTTCTTTTTAGTAATCGATCGACCTCTATCCTTTTTCATTCATTTATTTTGAATCAATGAGATACTTTAATTCACAAAATATGATCCATGAATTGTGTTTTTAAATTACAAGAAAATAAGAAAGCAATTGAACAATTAATACAAAACACGTGAGGTCGAGATTTTGTGTAAATTGTGAGAGCGTGATCTTAATCGGAAATACAAGACCACACATGATAAATTTGTAGAGTTCAAATATAATCCCTAAACAAAATTCATCCTCATTTCCACAATGGATAAGTGCTCTAATTAACCACTAACAATAATCTATCCTTAGAACAACAATCAAAGCAGGGTGCTGCGATTGCGTGTTCCGAAGCTAGCCTGGGGTTTAAGTAGTTTCATCTTTGTGGTTAAGTTAACTCTCGTAGGGTTCAAGGGATAAAAAATTAGGGGATAATAATTAAGTGGATATTAGTTGAAATGATAATAATTAATAAGTGAATGAAGAGGTAGAGTTATATCGATTACGCTTTTTAAAATATTTTCTAAAAAAACATCTTCTTGTTGTGTCATTTTAATCGAAATTCATTTCAAAACTAAAAACAAAAAAATTATATAATCTTCTTCCAGCAAACTTCTTCTCGATTCATAAACTATAAAAAACCCCAATCCTTTAAAGTAGTCTTTTAATTCTATTCTATTAAATTTTTTTAGAATACCTCTAATAAGTTGTTAAATTCACTTCCACCTTTGAGAGACGACCTTGGTCAGCCACTCTGCTGCACCTAAGTACCCCAAAATCACACTAATCATTTGAGGGTACCCACGACAGTGCTCTTTCAATATACATTGTTATCTACTAAAATTTCTACACTTGGATAGGTAAAGACTACAACTCTCCTGCTGGCCGCTGATGCTCTAACTTGACTTGCTGACTAGTGAAGCAACTCCAGACCAAACTGACCACATCCTTTTTCATACAAGCCCACCAAAACTGTGCCTTCAACTCCTTATACATTTTCTAAATTCCAAGATGAACAGACCACCTATAATGATGATAATCCCTAATAAGTTTCTCCTAAAAAGCCATTGGTACCACCAACCGATTCCAAATACATATTATTGAATTCCCATTTAGCTCCCAGTTATCAATAGTCTCCCCACCATGGAGTTTCAACTTCATCACCATACATTCAGAATTAGATGCATGTACCTCTTTAAACAAATCATCCATGTTAGGAACCCACAAAACTAGAAATAAGACTTCTCTATCACTGCCGCCCTCACACTCAAACTGCATGTTATCTATGATCGACATCAACCACCATTGATCTGATATTTGTTTCACTACTTGAGCATATGATGTCTTACTTAATTCATCAGCAACATGATTTCCTTTACCTAGGGTATACAATTAGTTGAAATCAGACATCCAGAGATATTTTTCCATCACCTTTGGCTGATGTTCAAATTAATCTATGAGAGAATATGATTTAATCTCTTATGATCGGTAAACAATGTAAATTAATCACCGAATAGATAATGATGCCATATTTTTTATGCATGGACCACTATTGCCAAATGTAAATAATTTTTGGGTAGTTCTTCTCATACAACCTCAACTACCGTGATCCATACACAACCGCATGATCCCCATTCATCAGAACACACCCCGACCATGATCCTAATACATCACAATACGCCATATACCCTTTCCTCCGTTCAATAAAATCCATGATTGGTACAGATATAAGGTGATTCATTATCTCATAAAAACATTTCTAGTACCTCTTATCCCATTTAAATGGGATCTTCTTCCTTGTCAAAGTTGTCATATGCCAAGAAAATAAGGAGAAACAAAAAACAAAACATCAATAATACCCAGCTAGATTGGGGAAGCTCCACATCTAGAAAACATTTTTTGATGATTTCCATGAGATAGTAGCCTCTAACATTTCCAGATCTACTGAAACACCTCTCTATGAAATAACAAGGCCAAGGAAACAAACCTTCATTATCCAAAATCCAGAATGTGTCAATTTGGAATACAACTGATGATCCTGCAATATCCCCAACATGATTATCAAGTACTACTCATGCCCTACCCTTTCCTCGAATACACCAATATATCATCCAAAAATAACACCAAAATAAAATCTAGATATTAATGAAATATCTAATTTATCAATTCCATGAACACCACTGGTGAATTCGTTAGACAAAAGGGAAAAACCACATACACGCAATGTCCATATCAACTTCTGAAAGTTGTTATCAAGATATATTATTTCCTCACGCACAACTGGTGATACCCTGAAGTCAATTAAATCTTGACGAACCACTGAGCATCCTTCCAAAAGTCAAAAAATAATCAATGTGTGGAAGTGAGTATCAGTTCATTATCATAAACTGATTAAATCTACGGTAATCAACCCTAAGCCGCAAGGTTCCATCAGCCTTTTTAACAGACATAATATGTTCTTCCCAGAGAGTCATGCTAGGTCGGATGAACCCCTAGTTTTCTAACTCTACCAACTTCACCTTTAATTCCCTCAATTAATCTGGTTCATTTTGATAAGAAAGAAGTGGGATTGGACTCATTCCTAGAAAGAGATCAATCATAAACCTGACATCTCTCACGGGTGGAAACCCCAAGAATTCTTCAGGAAAGAGATCCATAAATAGATCTCTAATAGCTGGAAATAGAATCTGTTGAACACCTTCCCCCTATTCAAATGACATTGCATTTAATTGAAGCATGATCATGTCAAAAGTTGGTTCCAACAAATCTATTACACCCATTTTTTCACTTTTCTCCCCTTTGAAGAGATGTCTAACGCTATCCTCCATCACCAATGTAAAAGTTCACAGATAGAAATTAATGTGGGACTTAAAAATTTACAATTAATCCATTCAAGTGATTATATCATGAGAATCCATATCAGGCACTATGAAATTCCATATCAATTTGATTCCATTCAAAACTAATCATCAACCTAGAAATAGGAAGGCTCAACACTCTCTTTGACCTAGAGGAGTTTGTAGTCTCAAAACAGAAGGCATCAGTTCCATATGTAAACCCCACAAATAAATGATTCTAGAAGCAGTAAAAGAATTTGAATCACCTATAACAAACCAAGATTACATCAAAATTGAATTTAAAAGAACCGTACCTCACACGGTGGATGGTCATGACTGATAATCCCTCACCACCTTCTTATCTCTAAAAAACTTCTTTCAAGAAACACTTTAATCCTTATTACCCTTGTAATGCCCCGACCCCAGCTACCCAGAGTCAGTTCATTACTTCGTAACCTTGGCATTATCACAAAAGATCAAGTCTCGAAAGACCGATTAGTTTAGTACCCTTGGAAACACTAGATACATTCATAAGTCTTTCATTACATCAAAAAGTAAACAAACTACAATAACATGTTCTTCATAGTCCACAATCATATCCCTTTCTGACTACCCCTGTAGGTCATTCATAAAATACTTCTTCACATCCTGGAAAAATATTAAAATATTGAAAGGGGTGAGCTCAGATGCTCAGTAAGGTTAACAATATAGCGGAAGCTTTCATAAATAAACATTAACATTTAAGGCAATGTATAACTAAAACAAAATCCTTTTAAACTTGAACTTCAACATAATATGGAAAAAGTAAAATGAGATAATTCCATTTACTTCTTCACATGGATATTCTACTGGTCGAATAATCACATTCAATATCAATAACCACTTTCATAATGATGGAATGCATAATGCCAGACTATCATAACCACGTAGTCAAGGCCTCGTGCCCAGACCACAAATAATATTTTGTCAAGGCCTTGTGCCAAGACACTAGTTTGTCTCATTAGACCTGCCGATGCATCGAGGAGCTATAGCGGGCTCCACCCGTCACTTATTAAGTCCAATGCATTCCTCATATGAATAGGTTTAAACATATCATAAACCATAACATAATCGTATCACATAAAACATGCATAAAGGAAACATAACATTTCCAAATTTCAATCACAAGATAACAATACAACACATTGATATAATAAAAACTCTTTCAAACCCATTTTTAATACCAAAATAAAAGAAAGTTAAAACATTGTATTTATTTTTCATTAAAAAAAGTGATGGCTTGTAGAGGAAGCCGAAACTCAAATAATGGTCACGACGGAGGAGAAGTCGTTGTCGCCGCATATGTACGGAAAGAAAAACATTCCCTTTTTGTCGTTTAGTAAAATGCTTTGTATAAAAAAATATTCCATTCGAATAAACCTAAAAGTCAAAGGGGTTTATACACCGTATAAAAGAAAGTTGTGTATAAAACCAAATATTCCTCAATGAAAGGAGATTGAGACGAAGTCCTTAAGAAGATCATTTTTTTAAAAATAAAATAGATCTATTGTGTGTATTAACTATAGGTACACATAAATAAAGTAAAAATACAAAATAATACATAATAATATCATGACATAATTGGAAATTAGGAGATTAACCCAAAGAATGGAAGTTGGGTTAAGAAGTTCCCTTACCTCATGTCTGACTTGACTCAACCGTTATTTAACCTCCTGAATAATAAACTAGAGTTAATATATACCTTATTAAGAACCATTTTCAATTTCATTATCCTTATTATATCACTTATTACAATGATATGAACATTATGTAATTATTAAAGTTAATAACGGTCGTTTTGTCGATCTTTGGTACATGAGTCAACAATAAACTTCTTATAATTATAAGTTGTTCATGTGGTGAAATATCCATTATATCCAGAATTATATTAATGATTTATATATCATATATATCATATATATACAGTATATACATTCATTTATAATATTACGTAACATTTAGAGGTAAGAAATGAAATGCACCGTTCATGGAGACGGTAAGCCGTACGTACGCATGAACGCTACTTTCATTTCAATTTCATATTTAATGTAATGAAATCATAATGATATAAATGTATAATATAATTCCAGTATAATATAGTGTATAATACCATTTACTCCATCCTTTACACATCCCACATATGGCATTAACGATTCAAATCACTTTGAGGGGGCGGTAGTCCGCACTTCCTAAAATGAATTTATCGCGTTTTACCCATAATGGAAATCATAAAGTATGCCATAAATGAGAAATAAAGAAGCATAAGTAAAACATAAACATATTATATATCATATATAAAAATATTGACATCTTAATGGCCACCTTTGAAGGTGTTATATGAGTGTTGAACAATCATCGTTTCGTGAGGCAGAAATTCTCCATCCACAGAAACCGTATGTTCTTTAACCATTAGATGTTGGTGTGTGTAAGTGTAGCTCGAATCCTTCTTATAAAAACATCCTAGTATATTGAGGATACTGGTGTTGTTACAAAAGAATTGAATAAAAAGAGTTTAGGGGGTTGGAGAAGAAAAATAAACCAAAACAACATTAGAGAAGACATTACCTCAAAATCGGGTAACTCTTTTTTATTTGAGCCAAAGGCTTCCTTGGGAAGAGTTCTGCCCAAAGTGATGCTTCTATGAGTAAGAGAGGGATGTTGGGAGAGTATTTGGGCAGAGGTTGGCCGAGCTAAATGGCTTCAAGGTGTGAATAAGGTGGAAGTGGTGGGGGCCTTTTATAAGTGGAGAGGAGGGGCACTTTTGGAAAGATTGTAATGTTACATTATTTCACAATGCTTTTCGGATTCTAAAGGTCCCACACTTATATAATTAGAGGCTAAGGTGATAAATGTTTGAAATCACTTCATAAAATAGGCTTTGGACAAGTGTAAGCCTTGGATTTTTCATTATCATCTCATTTTATTTAAATCGTTAAATAATGAGGTCATCGCCACATCATAATGATGTCATAAATAATTTAATTTATTTAATGTCTAAAAATTATAAAAAAAATACTACGATGTATTAAATCTTTTTAGATTTCTAATGAATATTTATAATCAAAATTTGGACTTGTGTAACCCCACGTAAAAATTGTTTTAGTAAAACATTTTATGTTTGTGTCATTTTTTACTTTAACATTAAATAAAAGGTATTTATGTCATTTTCTAACTAAAGTGGCTACATGGGGTCCCCAAGTTGACCCATGGGTTTTCTTGGTCGTCCATGACTCATCCAATAGGAGTAGGACAAGTTTCATGCTCATCTCATATTATTATAACATTATTTGTACCTTAAACTGCACTAATTACCTCTAATCGCGATTAAGAACTTAAAAGTTACTATTCACCAAAAAATTATTTTAATCTCATTGAACCACATTTTACTTCTTAATGACAACCATGTATGTCGGATTTTTAAAATCAAATCACAGAAGTGGTAATATTTCATTTAAACGAAAAATCAGTTATTTAACTACCACTTAGTGGTTTCACTATTCATCAAAAATTGAAGTTTTTCAGAACAATGCCAAAATTTCACCCTAAGCTATAATTGATATTCCAAATTCAAAAATGATGTCTATTTTACAAAATTCAAAACATATAAGTTGCATTAATTAATTTTATAATTAATTCCCGTTGTTACAACAAATAACGTGTTTTTAAGAAATAATTTATATCAAACGATTGGCAATTGTTTATGTCCATTTTCAATGTTAAATTAATTCTAATGACCACCATTGGATAAAATGTTAAAAATATATTCTAATTATACTTTAAAACCACTCAATAGTATAACTTATCACTATAAATTATTTTGATTAAAAAAGTTGTTTTATGTATTTTTCACTATTCATAAAAATTTGGAAGTTCTCAGAAAATTACAAAAAATTCAACATAGGCTAATTTCAATATTAGGAATACAAAAATGAAGTCCATTTTGAAATTTAAAATTTCTATAAATTTAAAAGGTGGTTATTACTATTCATAATGGCTACTTTGATTAGTTGCGGTGTGTTAGAACTCGAAATTGCGTACAATGCAAGCTATTGCATTATTGAAAGAGAGGTGTATCATGGAAGCTCGGGGTGTTACATTCTCCCCTCCTTCAATAAATTGCGTCCTCGCAATTTGAAATTTTTCTTTGAAAATAAAAGGTTGAAAAGAGAAAATACCTTTGAGAAAAACCCACATCAGAAATAAGATTAATAAAATTTAGCCTTAATAAGAGGGAAAGGGAAATGAACAAGTCACCACCCAATTATGATCTCGATAAAGAGAACATTGGTGGCAATTAGGGACATATAATTAGAGGAAAAACGTAAATATTTGTAGGGAGCGATTGGGGTCATCAATCACAATAAACTGTCAAATTGAGGGCCTCAAAGCCTTCAATCTATGTTGATTTAAAATATCATCAGTTCAACCAGATATAAGGTATTAGGATAACACATTTTTTTGTTTTAATATCCCTTTACTAAAGTTTAAGAATTATTTTATTCATTGAATAAGAGATAGGTATATATATATTTATGCTTGACAATTGGAGTTTCAACCTTCAACTCATCTTTCACTCAAAAAGATAATAGAACACAAAAATATTATACTTATCCTAATTGTATAATGTTCCAAATGTTAACACATACAATTTAGATTAGTAAAATTATTTTGTAATAACCAGGGACTTCCTATAGGCTAGTGGTAGGAAATAAAGGCATGTCGCACTATGATTGTGGGTTCGATTCCTGCAGCTTTGTCCGACGCAACGGGTTATGCCCCACCCTGCAGGTTGTCCTTTTCCTAAAACTATAGTATTATAATATTCCAAAAATAATATTAAAAATGCTTTAACCTTAAACAATACTATCCAAAGATCAACTTAATCCATTCCAACCTTTATAGTTATCCAATATACTTCTGTCCAACTCACAGTCCAAATTTTATAAGGAAGGTAAACATAATGAAGATCCTTTTTCCCACGTAACAACATGTGAATACCTTCATCATGTATTCTTTTTAAACATACTGAATTACCATGATCCCTTATCCCTTATAGAATACTAGATATACTCCTTATATCCAAAAATGTATACAAAACATCAATCAGTTTCAAGGAAGTTAAGTATATCCAATATAATTTATCCAAATCAATCACGTCTTATTCCAAAATCACAATCTCAGTATCAGAACCATATTATGGTCTATCTTTCTCTCAACTATATATTTTCCAAAAATTTAATCCTACTGTGGAGTCACTTTTCATGGTTCCACACAATCTCAAGTCCTTGATGAAATAGTACTGCAGTACAATCCTTATATACTCCATAATTATTATAACCAGTACATCATTGATACAACACTCAAATTACAAAATTATTTAATAACAACATAAGAACTCTAATCATTACTCCTCATTTGTGGTAGTATCATAACTTGATTATTATCCAATAACATCATTTGGGGCATACTCTGATGATTTGGACATTGGTTTGCGTAGTGTACCCAATCCTTGCAGAAGAAGCATTGTACATTTGAAACCATTTTCTTACCCTTACAGTCACGCACTTTGTGTCCTTTCTCTCTACACTTATAAAAAACTCCCATTCCCTTTAGGCAAGTTCCATGATGTTTCTTCCCACAATTACCACATATTAGAAAATTTTTCTTTCCCATCATCCCTTTATCCATCATTCTCTCTTCCATCCCTTTCGTCTCTTGCTTCGCTTCAAAGCCATAAGACTCAGAGAATTCTTTACTTATCTTATTAACACATGATACTATTTCTTCATATGTTGAGAACACATGGGAGACTATTTCCCTTCGAAATGTTGGCTTAACACCGTGAAAGATACGATCCTTCTTACTCTTTGGATCATACGTACTGCTGGAGTTCACATTCCTTCTACTGGGCGCCATTTCTATACAATGGAATAAATTAGGTTAGTTTATGAATTACAATGAATAATTCCAAACTTTTTAAAATACTTAAAGGAAATTGAACAGTTTATGGATATAATCCATAATCATAAGAATGTTTTCTTTGAGGAAGTATGTACTCATAACCCTTCATAGTGGTTTGTAAATAAAATGAGAATTATCCTAAGCATATCCCCTGGGAGTGTCGTAACCAAGAGTGCAGCAAGGCCCGTTGTCGTGCACCAGTTCCCGTTCGAGTCTAGCTCAAAGAGGTGTTTTCGGGTTTTACCCCTAGGCACATCTGTGCCAGAGCCGCCTCTACTTGCTCGTATCCAGACAGGGATGTATTGCTCGGAAAACTCACAAAATCTCTACAATACCAAAATTCTAGGAAGTTCTTCTATACTAATTCTCAAAGTCTATCTTTGGGCTATGTGCTCTAATCAGAGTTTATCTAAATCTAGCTTCCAAGGTTAGTACTAAACTGCCTCTGATACCAACTGTAACGCCCCGACCCCAGCTACCCAGAGTCGGTGCATTACTTCGTAACATTGGCATGATCACAAAAGATCAAGTCTCGAAAGACCGATTAGTTTAGTAGCATTGGAAACACTAGATACATTCATAAGTCTTTCATTACATCAAAAAGTAAAAAAACTACAATAACATGGTCTTCATAGTCCACAATCATATCCCTTTCTGACTACCCCTGTAGGTCATTCATAAAATACTTCTTCACATCCTGGAAAAATATTAAAACATTGAAAGGGGTGAGCTCAGATGCTCAGAAAGGTTAACAATATAGCGGAAGCTTTCATAAATAAACATTAACATTTAAGGCAATGTATAACTAAAACAAAAGACTTTTAAACTTGAACTTCAACATAATATGGAAAAAGTAAAATGAGATAATGCCATTTACTTCTTCACATGGATATTCTACTGGTCGAATAATCACATGCAATATCAATAACCACTTTCATAATGATGGAATGCATAATGCCAGACTATCATAACCACGTAGTCAAGGCCTCGTGCCAAGACCACAAATAATATTTTGTCAAGGCCTCGTGCCAAGACACTAGTTTGTCTCATGAGACCTGCCGATGCATCGAGGAGCTATAGCGGGCTCCACCCGTCAATTATTAAGTCTAATGCATTCCTCATATGAATAGGTTTAAACATATCATAAACCATAACATAATCGTATCACATAAAACATGCATAAAGGAAACATAACATTTCCAAATTTCAATCACAAGATAACAATACAACACATTGATATAATAAAAACGCTTTCAAAACCATTTTCAATACCAAAATAAAAGAAAGTTAAAACATTGTATTTATTTTTCATTAAAAAAAGTGATGGCTTGTAGAGGAAGCCGAAACTCAAATAATGGTCACGGCGGCGGAGAAGTCGTTGTCGCCGCATATGTACGGAAAGAAAAACATTCCCTTTTTGTCGTTTAGTAAAACTCTTCGTATAAAAAAATATTCCTTTCGAATAAACGTAAAAGTCAAAGGGGTTTATACACCGTATAAAAGAAAGTTGTGTATAAAACCAAATATGCCTCAATGAAAGGAGATTGAGACGAAGTCCTTAAAAAGATCATTTTTTTTAAAATAAAATAGATCTATTATGTGTATTCACTATAGGTACACATAAAGAAAGTAAAAATACAAAATAATACATAATAATATCATGACATAATTGGAAATTAGGAGATTAACCCAAAGAATGGAAGTTGGGTTAAGAAGTTCCCTTACCCCGTGTCTGACTTGACTCAACCGTTCTTTAACCTCCTGAATAATAAACTAGAGTTAATATATACCTTATTAAGAACCATTTTCAATTTCATTATCCTTATTATATCACTTATTACAATGATATGAACATTATGTAATTATTTAAGTTAATAACGGTCGTTTTGTCGATCTTTGGTACATGAGTCAACAATAAACTTCTTATAATTATAAGTTGTTCATGTGGTGAAATATCCATTATATCCAGAATTATATTAATGATTTAGATATCATATATATCATATATATACAGTATATACATTCATTTATAATATTACGTAACATTTAGAGGTAAGAAATGAAATGCACCGTTCATGGAGACGGTAAGCCGTACGTACGCATGAACGCTACTTTCATTTCAATTTCATATTTAATTGAATGAAATCATAATGATATAAATGTATAATATAATTCCATTATAATATAGTGTATAATACCATATACTCCATCCTTTATACATCCCACATATGGCATTAACGATTCAAATCACTTTGAGGGGGCGGTAGTCCACACTTCCTAAAATGAAATTATCGCGTTTTACCCATAATGGAAATCATAAAGTATGCCATAAATGAGAAATACAGAAGAATAAGTAAAACATAAACATATTATATATCATATATAAAAATAGTGACATCTTAATGGCCACCATTGAAGGTGTTATATGAGTGTTGAACAATCATCGTTTCGTGAGGCAGAAATTCGCCATCCACAGAAACCGTATGTTCTTTAACCATTAGATGTAGGTGTGTGTAAGTGTAGCTCGAATCCTTCTTATAAAAACATCCTAGTATATTGAGGATACTGGTGTTGTTACAAAAGAATTTAATAAAAATAGTTTAGGGGGTTGGAGAAGAAAAATTAACCAAAACAACATTAGAGGAGACATTACCTCAAAATCGGGTAACTCTTTTTGATTTGAGCCAAAGGCTTCCTTGGGAAGAGTTCTGCCCAAAGTGAGGCTTCCATGAGTAATAGAGGGATGTTGGGAGAGTATTTGGGTAGATTTTGGCCGAGCCAAATGGCTTGAAGGTGTGAATAAGGTGGGAGTGGTGGGGGCCTTTTATAAGTGGAGAGGAGGGGCACTTTTGGAAAGATTGAAATGTTACATTATTTCACAATGCTTTTCGGATTCTAAAGGTCCCACACTTATATAATTCAAGGCTAAGGTGATAAGGTTTTGAAATCTCTTCATCCAATAGGCTTTGGACAAGTTTAAGCCTTGGATGTTTCATTATCTTCTCATTTTATTTAAATCGTTAAATAATGAGTTCATCACCACATCATAATGATGTCATAAATAATTTAATTTATTTAATGTCTAAAAATTATAAAAAAACTACTATGATGTAGTAAATCTTTTTATCTTTCTAATGAATATTTATAATCAAAATTTGGACTTGTGTAACCCCACGTAAAAATTGTTTTAGTAAAACATTTTATGTTTGTGTCATTTTTTACTTTAACATTAAATAAAAGGTATTTATGTCATTTTCTAACTAAAGTGGCTCCATGGGGTCCCCAAGTTGACCCATGGGTTGTCTTGGTCGGACATGACTCATCCAATAGGAGTAGGACAAGTTTCATGCTCATCTCATATTATTATAACATTATTTGTACCTTAAACTACACTAATTACCTCTAATCACGATTAAGAACTTAAAAGTTACTATTCACCAAAAAATTATTTTAATCTCATTGAACCACATTTTACTTCTTAATGACAACCATGTATGTCGGATTTCTAAAATCAAATCACAGAAGTGGTAATATTTCATTTAAACGAAAAATCAGTTATTTAACTACCACTTAGTGGTTTCACTATTCATCAAAAATTGAAGTTTTTCAGAACAATGCCAAAATTTCACCCTAAGCTATAATTGATATTCCGAATTCAAAAATGATGTATATTTTACAAAATTCAAAACATATAATTTGCATTAATTAATTTTATAATTAATTCCCGCTGTTACAACAAATAGCGTGTTTTTAAGAAATAATTTATATCAAAAGATTGGCAATTGTTTATGTCCATTTTCAATGTTAAATTAATTCTAATGACCACCATTGGATAAAATGGTAAAAATATATTCTAATTATACTTTAAAACCACTCAATAGTATAACTTATCACTATAAATTATTTTGATTAAAAAAGTTGTTTTATGTATTTTTCACTATTCATAAAAATTTGGAAGTTCTCAGAAAATTACAAAAAATTCAACATAGGCTAATTTCAATATTAGGAATACAAAAATGAAGTCCATTTTGAAATATAAAATTTCTATAAATTTAAAAGGTGGTTATTACTATTCATAACGGCTACTTTGATTAGTTTCGGTGTGTTAGAACTCGAACTTGCGTACAATGCAAGCTATTGCATTATTGAAAGAGAGGCATATCGTGGAAGCTCGGGGTGTTACAACCCTGGTAAGGTGTCACGATATTCTGGGAGTCACCATATCCCGCATTATTCTATTACTGAGGGGTATGATTATACACCCGCCCCGTGGAGGCATAAGACCCCAGCTACCCCTGAGAAGTGTCACAGACACCCGACCTCAAATCATTCTAACAATAACACTACAAATACCCTATCTTATTAAAATTATGAAATGATCAAGGTTGTGTTGAACGGAATGCCTTGATGTGGCTTATAGAACCACATTGAAAACATCTTGACATTCTCTAAGGATTCAGAGAATGATTCATTGATCCTGCAGTCAGATTTTGAGTTGTAGTTACACCAGGGAAATAACTGTCCCTCTTCAGTTTGAACCATGAATTCATGTTCCCATTATTTTCCATGGGTAACCACATAATTCACCTACCTATAGACCATAAAAGATCATACTCATCCATCGTAGATCAATTCTATATTTCTGTGTAATCATCCACACACATCTCTACTCTCTTGGAATAAATTTTTTGGTTCAACCCAACTTCATAAATTTGCGTCTTTAACGATGTACTACCCGCCAACTCATGTGAAAACCACACTAAGTTCATAATAATAGCCAAATATTCCATCACCTCTATGTTCCTTTGCTTCAATGGGATGAAAATTGTTGAATGCAGAATTCTGAATGTTTGAGGGTAGAATTGTTTATAAAAGGATTCCTCAAAAACCTCCCACACTTAGTTTCATCCAAGTTTAGACCACTATCTCTCACCACTAAAAGGAATGATATTACCAAATACAAGTTTCTATTTTCACTTTCATCTCTGTAGGTGTTCCTAAGATGTCAAATATCGGATTCATTCTATTCAGCCATGCTTCATCCTTATATGGATCTGAATAACCCCGAAAGATGGGCTGATTCTACCTTTGAAACTGAAATTCATGATCGACATGCCTCAGTTCATCCACATTATTCTCACTTTACACATCTTGGAAATCTTTCACTATACATTTCACTAGCTTCTGGTTCACATGGGGCTTAGCTGAAACCACATTTTAAGAAGGTTCCACTGGTTGGTTGCTATGACACCTACCTGATGCCATTTCTATCAATAAAAAACTATATGTACTTGTATTTTAGAAACAAATGATTTAAAAATTTCACTTCAAGTACACAAAAATAATGACAACCAAGCTTTCCACAAGTTCACATTTCCAATTTTTAACTACTTTGAAAACAAATCCACTATGTTTTTAAAATATACCCATTTTTAAAATACAATAAGTTTCCATGTTTCAAATCCTTCCGTTTTAAAACCAAATGTTGATTTTCCAAATAAATAGATTTATATCACACATTAGATAATTATAACCCAATGAAATATAAAAGGGTTTGATACATCCTTTTATAACACTTATGAACTCAACTCCCTAGTAACGTGATGTTCATCATAAAAGGGTTTGATACATCCTTTTATAATATACCTTCCATGTTTCTAGAATGCTATGTCTTGATACCATCCCAACTCAATAAATATGCCAAGAACAAATGTCAACACCAAGACCAACAATCAACAACAATGGTCGAACAACAGCTCTCACTTGAATGCCGAGGACCGAATGAACTGATACCACATGTAACATATCACCTCATATCATTGGACTGAGAGGGTGGAGGAATGCTACTTGGCCTTAATCAATATTCCCCAGGTGCCAAAGGCTGGAAATAAATTCTAAGGGCTTCAAGATTAAATTGGGGAACAATATTCCCTTAAGAAAATTATAACCAACAAAACAATCCACAACTATATGATGCATGTCAACAAACCAACGAAGCTCATACATTTCCAAAATACAACCAACTAATCCACTATAAAACCTAAAAAATTATCAGAGTACTGTATGTAAAACTACACAAGATACCCCAAATAAACCAAAACACACACCACTACTCCACACCAAGATCCATGATCCAAGCACACCACAACTCCCAAGAATCAACACAAACCACTAGGAAAGAGATGATTTACCTTTAATAGTTTACTGGAACACAATATCTGCAAAATCACCACAGTTCCAAAGTAGGAGTGATTAATAATAATCAACGAGTTATCCCCAAATGACTTATATACACATGCAACTAGGATAAAACTGTTAGCACATTTATATAAAACAGTTTATATAAAACAGTCAATAGTGAAACAACATACCACATGAAAAAAATACACTTAATAGGCCATGAAAAACAAAATAAATCCATGAACAATACATAAGATATATCCCCATCACACATTTGTCCATAAAATTCCATCTTTGCAAGAAACACAAAATGAAGCAACCATTATGGTGGGACTTCTTCCCATCCTGTACACCCCATTCTAAACTAGTGGTACTTCCTGCCCACATAACCTTTGATAGAAGCCCTTCTGTCCACTATCCCTCCCACTTTTTTAGTGGTACATCCTAACCACTTCCACCCAATTCTGAACAAGCCATAACTCTTAATAAACTACCAGGAACAAAACCCCAAGTCCACACAAAAGAACACCATCATTCCCATCACATTCCAATTAACATTAATAAATCATTGATTTTTGAAATCAGCATTTAATATTTTCCCTGAAAAACTACATTTCCATAAAAAAAATCTTTATTGAAACCCATTTTATTTATCCATTTTCACAAATCATTCCAAGAAACACATTTTAAAATCTCTATTTTAAAATTAAATGTCCAGTGTGTTTCACCCAAAATCCCCCTTTGTCTAAAAAATCACTAATAGTTCACCATGGTATTTCCAACTAATTGCACACCTAAATACAAAAATAATATTAAGAAAAAAAATTAATTGTAACCATGATTAAAGTGATTGAAAAGTGGAGTTGAGGGATAATCCACCTACCTTTAGGGTTTCAGTTAATTCGACCCACAAGGAACTGCACCCCAAATTCGGTGAGCACACCACCAAAACATTTCTAGATCCCCTTCCCTATCATCCAAAATCCATAATATCAACATCCCAGGTAGCCAAAAAACTAGATCTACACACAACAGGTGTTGATCTAGAAATTTGAGGGATAGGGAGATAAATATCTTGAGGGAATCCAAATAATCTAAGAGGAGAGACTTACCTAGGAAAACCCACCTTGAAACCACCTTGAAACCCATTCAAATCCCTTCAAAAACAATTGATAGAGAAACTACATTATATGTGAACCAAAAATACAAAGTGAGGTTTAAGTGGGTGAAGATTTGGAGTGGTATAGGTTAAGACCGAGGGATCCTGTATTTAAAAATCCTCTTTTTCAGTAGCTAAAAATTAAGATTGCAAGGTTTGGAATAACATGCGCTAAACTTGTGAATGCCACTATCTTGAGAAGAAGGGTCATCACAGTTTCCTCACATGGTTTGGAAAACCATGCATAGGAAGTGTGAAGCCTACTATATCCACCTACAATGTTTCCTCGAGAACCCACATGTTTTCCCCTAACAATGCTCAAACCGTGAACCCATAGAAAACCATCCAAAGTTATCCTTACCCTTCAATATTCTCCCAAAATATTCCCAAAAAATCATAAGCACATTAAACAAATATAAAGCTATACAAATTGGCTACAAACCTCAAAATGGGGGTGATATAGTTAAATTACCTAAGGGGGGATCAGGGTATGATAGATAAAAAAATCTATCCCTTGTGGATCTTGTTTTGTAATTAAAAAACTTCATTATCCGTACAATTAAATGAAAAAAGTAAGTGAAAACATGAAAATGTACAAGTAACAAAAACGTTGTTTGGATCACACCCTCTAGGGCTGCATCTAGGGAGAATTTTTCAATAATTTGACAATGTTCCAAATCCTATATTGTACACTTCTAATAGAATGTTCAACGAAGACTCACCATAAATATTATTTTATAACCAATAACAATGTTAAATATAGATACTCTCTCAAAGGAAGTGTCCTCACTACTTATTTAAATGAAACTTATTTTGATCACATGAATAAATATAGTTCAAACCTCAGTTGGTGTATCATGAAGCATAAAATTAATCCATCTAATGAATACCAATTTACCAAATAATTTCGGGTCAATTAATTCTGGTTTACATAAGATTACAAATCACTAAAAATTTAATTCTCTTTTGAAAAATATTTTAATCCTTAAAAAACATCAAATATGCAAAGAAAACAAAATTTCATGAAACTCACACCAATTCATGAAACCCAAAACATGTATGAATCTCTATAGTTTTTTTCAAAACATCATTGGTCAAGTTAAAAGAAGTTGTTTCTTTGTAGAACTAATGTTATTAGGAAACCATCATGAATGAAAATACTTCATGAATATCTTTCAATAATTCATTGCCCATGTATCTACATTAATAATTTTATGGACAAAATGAGTGGGTATCCACTTATTTATATACATTTCTTCCATTTTAGGGAACATTATTTCTCACCACTTCCTTTTTTTTATGCTCTTAAACCTATTCACAAAACAAACCACATTCATGAGACATTCATGAGAATTGTCATAAATATGGATCTTATTGTCTTTCACAAAACATTCTTACGTGAACAAAAATAATTGGAAAATGCCAAAATTATTTAAATTTAAAAAAAAATCATATTTTTACCACATAAATCACTTCTATATGTCCTTTATGAAGATACCTCTACACAAATAATAAATAATCATACCATAACACCATAAAATACATTGTCAACTGACAGTTTCAATAAGCACAATCAACCAAAATAATTTCAAAGTAACCTCGATTTTTTTCCAACAATATCCCCTATTGGGATTCCTGAGAAATATTTGGAATTTTATACCATTTTAAAGCTATAATTTACAACATGTGGAAAGCAAGTAATTTTATTCCATATTTTACAATAATTGGATTCTTATGATTCTAGATAGTGACCAAAGATTAATTCAAATTACACTTTAATCCCACATTATCCATGATTTTCATGATAAAAAATATTATCATTAAGTGTTCATCAATGAGTTACTCCTTCAACCCCCCTATGAAACATAGTTAATCACTAACCCCATTGGTCATGAAATAAAAATATAGAATGAAAATATTCAGAACCACCATATTTAAAAAAATCCCCCTTCATTAATGGCCCCATATCATCTGATCCATCTTTTTCAACAAACCGAATGTTACATACTTGAGGTAGGAAATTTTTGTAAAAAAATATATACTAAAATACGTAAAAAAGAATCATACCCTTGCGAGATGGGGTGCCAAATCTATTAATTTTAAATGGTGGGGATTATACTAAACTCTAATATCCACTCAGTTTCATTCATACACATCTTCATGTAAAGCCTTTATCATAATTTCTGCAATATGTGGTAATGTAGGCATATAATCCAACTTCCCTATCCCAAGATATGTTTTCTCCTAGATAAAATGATATTTGATTTCAATTTTATTTTTCATTAAATGGTGGATATGAGTTTTGAAAATATTCTTAAGACATTAATTATTATTATAGAATCTCATCGAAGTATTCAATTTAACTCCCACATCATCAATTTATTTATTTCTACACAATAATTGTGTATAATATTAAGTAGCCACAATATATCCCACATCTGTGGTGATCAATGATATAAAATCGCATTTATTACTTATCAATGAAATTATCTATCACCAATGGTTGAATGAAACACCAGATTTTGATTTTCAATTCTCAATGAAATCAGACCAATCTGTATAATTATAACCCCAAAAATATTTCAATTAATTATCATTGAATAAAAAACTGAAATACACAATTCCTTTGATATTGTTATGTATTCATTTCACTAAAAATAAGATTCATGGTTGGAGATTACATTGATACCACACCGATTGAAACATGGAAAAATAATATCATGTCGTGTCATTGTTAAGTATAAAATAATTCCAAGGATCTCTTTGTATTCTGTAACATTAACTATATTGAATTCATCGTCTCGTAAATATTTTCAACACCAATCATTTTTTCCTCCTCGGATTTTTTCATTTAAAATCTTATTAGAACCACCATGGTAAATTTAGATTGGTAAATCAATCTTCTATTACATCCTTTTACCACTTGTAAACCGAGGAAAAACATTTGTTCACCAATTATTGACATTTCATTCCCACTTTTTAGGAACTGTGTGAACTATTTTCACATCAAATTTCCTACCCAAAAAATATTATTTCCTTGGAATACACCAACACCATCATCCTTTGATCACTCTCATATTATAAAATAGTGATTGAAATCTACTACACCTAGCTAAAAACCATGCTTCCAAAAAAACTAATCATGTATTGAATATCATGATCTCAGTACTTGGGTCATCCTATATAAAACATTACGTAGCTGAAAATATTATTCTCATCAACAAGGACTAGAAGAAAACATGTGGTTGGATATATACATATTCATCTAGAACACAATTCAGATATGATGAGTTGACATCCAAATGGAAAAATTTGAACATTCACTGCACTACTATTGATATCAATATGAGAATAGTTTCTAGCATTGTAGAAGGATAAAATTCATCACCACCATTGAATCCCAAAAATTCTTTATATCCATTACACAATATCCATCAATTTATTCGAATTACTAAACCATATTATTTTATATTATTCTTGAAGAGCCATTTCGTACATATGACATTCTTATCTACTGAACATGAAATAAGCTCCCATGTTTAGTTATTTTTTATTTTTCCAACCTATTTGTTCATAGCCTAAAACCAATTTTGATCTAAATTAGATTTAAAAAAAAATTATACTCAACCTATGACATAAACGATAATTGATGACAGTCCTTTATTATACATTTCTCTATTGGTGTTGATTTGATCACTGATCAGTTTATGTATATCTATTTCAGAAAAAAATATTTTTATTATGAATATTAAATTATAGGTTAATACCTCACATCCCCTAATTCTCCTTATAAATCTACCTCAGATACATAAACTATCCATGAGCTTCTCATCTCTTCATCACTATCATCTTTAGATAATTAATTATTTTTTATGATTTTTCTAATTTTAAAACAAAAAATAATAATTTCCCTCTATTACATTTAATGGATTAAAATTAAATAATTTATATGATTATTCTTATAATGATTATGCATGAAATATCCCTTTATCCCCGTGAGATTTAAACATTATACGTTACCCCATATTGAGAAAGAAAAAATTACTTCTGAACACTCAAAAGTACTTGAAAGTTAGTTTCGTTCCAAAACACAACCCATATAGATTATTTCATTCCTTTATACACAATAATTATCTATTTTAAATATAAAATAATGGAAACATCAATTCTTCACGAAACATATCAAGAAGGTATTTTACAATTATCATTGTTATAGCGATGTTTTATAAAATTTGGTTTCCTCTCTCAAAACTCAATTTTACTGAGGAGTTATGACTATTGGAACATTGTAACATATCCCATGTTTTCTATGATCATACACCCCATAAAATTTGTGATCTATTTTCAATTATCATGTTTGAACACCCTACTTTTCTGACCCAACAACATTTGATCTTCCTGAAAAAATGTGTTATGAAACCAAACATCTCATGTATTTTTTGATATTGTTAAAACTCAAGGAATTATACTAAAATACTCAATTAAGAGGATATAGTATCTATTATCATATACATAGTTTTGTGAAATAGTTGCAAAAAATCAATACAAACCAGTTCAAGCACCCTCATTGAACATTTGTCTTTTACCTTATACATATTTCAATTGATCTTACCTTATTTAAGATTATTGCATGTATGAGTACAATCATGTAATCACATGGAGGGACCTAGAGTAGCATCACTTTTCTCCACATATATTTATATGTTTATATAACACAAACCAGGATTTTATACCAAAACCAATATTTTTATTCCTTAGAAAAAATATTACTTCTTCTCTACATGTTAGGTTGAGGTTCCCATTCATGAACATTCCCTGAAAAACAACAAAACTGCCCTTCCCTTGATTATTCTAAATTTCAATGTAAATTTTATAACATTCCTAGAGTTTCATAGTTGAATTAAACCTAGAATTATGTTATTTAAACCTTCAACGACCATTAAATCAACACATTTTATATATTTTCCCACAAACATGTGTTTTATTGAACCAATAATATTCAGGAATTCATGATTTACGAATGTAATAATGATTTCATTTTCATACTTTGTGCTTATCATCAATTAAATATTTCCTATCATATGGGAGCCGTATCCACTATCGATGATCCATATTCTAGTGTGACCTAATACAATAAAAGAAATATATACAAAAAAATCCAGATCATCTATTTTGATACTAATCCACTTATATTTATTCATAAATGATTTGGAATGATAATATTGACATTACTCAATGAATTATTGGTCAAATATATCATATATAACTGAAAATAGATTTTGGATTCTCATATAATTCTATGATTCCATCAGTCTCTATATACTACCATTTTGAATATTAATTGGAGCATTAGTATACATTTTTGATGATAAATTTCATTACATTTTTCCAAACCCTTTACAGTAAAAACCACAACCAATAAAGTCACTCCTAAAATACTAATCTCATTTTGGAATCATCTTTTTATCTTGTGCACTTCGATACATCTTTTCTATGGATCAAACATTTTGCGATTATCCCAAATATCCATAATAGTAACAGCTAAAATAATGTTTATTTCTATGAATAATTTATATTTTATTGGATTCACTTTGAGTTATCTAAATATTTTGATCATTATTTATACTAAATTAATTATAAATCCTTTGAGTGGGTGATTATGGTGTGACATCAATCATTACTCATTTTAGTTTTCTGTCCAAACCAATACCATTTCTTTAGATTTGGGGTGTTTTTATCCTCTCTTGGCATTCATTTGAGTTTTTTAATAGACCATCATACTCTATTTTCCATTTTTATATCATTTGTGATCAAATTTAACAATATCATATCATGAGTCGTGAATTTCTCATGATCATTTACCTGTCTACACAGACCAAAGACTTGGTCCGTATGTTTTTTGATACATTTGACTTGATCTTTTACTATGTTAGTCAAACTATCAATAACTATATCCTATAATTTAATATTGTTCCTGTACACAATGAAATTATTTTAGTTTTAGGGTTTTCTAGATCTATTATTTTTATTTTCAACCTTTCTATATATAATGTTTATAATAATTAATAGATATTGTGTTTTGAATAATGAACCAAACTATTGGATTTCTTTTTTCTGCCTCCAAATGTCTATCTCCTAAAGAGAATCTTTTAATTCAGTGTAGTGGCCTACTATCACATTGACTCCTCCTTCATAATTGTCTCTTTATTATGTTTTATTTGAATGAACATGAATTCCACAATATCATTTTTATACGACCCTTGTAGTTTCCATCTCTTCTACCTTTTATTATTTTTAATATTTATTTTATTGTGAAATAAAATTCCTCTTTTTGATGAAATTTCACTTAGTATTAATAGTAACTCACAAAATAGTTGGATAATTATTATTTGGAGTCTTATAATCATCCTCCACATTACCTTGAAACATCTTTAGACCCTTTGTTTCTATATTTCCAACCATTTCACATTGAAATCATGTGATTAGATGTTTTGATTTGAACATTACTTTTCCAATTTATAGAGTTTAATAAAGGAATGACATGACCTCATCCACATAAAATTCATTATTACAATTTCATATAGTGAGATTCTTTGGGTCCTTGAATGAAGCCACTTTCTACTTTCTTTTTTCTATAGACTCATTATCATCATTTCTCTTCTCGTATGGGACAAACATACTATGAAAACCACCCAATGTTAGCTCATTTGGGTTTTTTTATTCTATTATAAATAATTTAGGATTGAACATTGTTGGAAGTATTATCAAGATGTTCATGATGATACTTATATCATGAATAACATCTTTGAAAATATACATGTCTCCAAAAAAATAATTGGGTTAAAGGAAACACCTAAAAATCAATATAGTGCATTCTTATATCCTTATTTTTCTTCCATATAACCCTCAATTTAGCTTCTTAGAATTTTTATTCGCCTATATATATATATATATTTAGAAATTTTTCTAAAATTGTGTGTTATGTATTATATAAATATAACTTATTATAGATTCATTTTGATAAAGCCCCCCACCCAATAGAATTTAATCATTTCACATCAAACTAAAATTATCTCATGTACACTTATAATAAATTCCACAATCCACAATGTAAGAAATTCAATATTTCACAGATGTAAATACATAAAATACTAATGATCAGAAGTAGTTTTGTATCAGATTTTTCCATAGTTGAAAATTATATGTATCGAATATAAAAATCTATTTGTGAATAGAATGTATATTACTTATTCTATGATTTAACCTCATATATTATGATATAAAATTGATTAAACTGTTTATACCAACTATGAATAGATACCATAGAGAGTGGGGTATCTTCAGACATGACAGATTCAATCATATTTACCTTTCAGATATTGTTTCATCATTAAACCAAAAAAAACTTATCTCTCCCCCATAGAATAAAATAAATGAAAAGTATTAAATTCATAGGACACAACAATTTTCTTAGTTCACCTTCCTCAGGAAATTTCTAAGAAGAATAGAAGATAAATATGGGGGTGTACCGAATCTAAAAATGCATATTACTATTACGAGATTCAGAGTAGACTCACTACCCATCATGATTACAACTAATAACCATTTGAAATATTAGCATTATCTGAACTGAATTGTATATAGTTATAAATCAATATATTCTTCCATTGATCAACTGAACCAATATAGTTTACACCACATTTGGTGAATAAAAAAACATAAAATTTCTCAACCTGATGAATACCTATTTATATTGAATTTCTTTGCAAATTACTTCTTCTTTTTATAATACTAACATTCAAGAGAAAATAATACAACCCTAGTGAAACATGTCAATATTTTACGAATCACTTATGTTTCACAAAACTCCCAACCTTTATTGAAGTTAACACCCATTTGGGAAACCCACAACATTTTTTAATATCTATAAACATGCTGAAAAATGTATTTTCTAGGATGAAACGAGTAGATTCTTCACAGAAGTAATGTTCATATGAAAATTTATCATAAGAATATCCTTTTATAAAATATTTCATGAATTCGGTACATTTAAATCATAGTTAAGTATTTTATACTTTATAGGAGGTGGGTATTTGTAATTTTGTAGATGTTGATGATATTTCATCATACTTTCTTGATGGACAATCCATTCTGTAAAAACATTTCAATAAATTCGTGAGATACACCACCTTTGAGGATCATTCCAAATATTTTTCATTATCATGAAGCATTCATTATTTCATGAATTGTTTTTCCAAGAACAATAATTTTTTTTGAAACACCTAACTTTATATAATTTCATAACATTGAAATTTTTTCCTAATATAGTAATGAAAAGAAATCATTCAAAAAACATGTCCCTCTGTCCACATTTTGGACCCCAAAAATTTGGAAGTCACTATGAAATGATGTTTTCTAGTATATGATGTTTTATATACCACTTCATGAGATTTCATACAACTATATTGATGATTTTTCAATATACTGTTTCAATAATAACACTAGATATCCAAAATTTACATTTTCACCATACTTTGTCAACAAACATAATTAACCAAAAACAATGCAAAGTTACCTTGAGCAATTATTTCCAAAACAAATTACAATATGTGTTTATTTTTCATAACCTACCCACTACTGGTACCACACATGAGACAATAGTGGAAATAGGGATTTACCATAAAATCTTGTATCTAATTTGTAAAAGGATGGATACTATCACCAAGGTTATAAAATGAATAAAAAATGGGATTTATCCCCTCTTATATAATTTTTAGTAGATGAGATAAGATTAAATAATCTAATAAAATAAAACAAAAATACAAAGGGTACCCCATTACTTGAATATAATTTAATAGAATAAAAAACAAGGTAATATACCAAAAAACCAAGGAAGAGATGACAAACATGGATAGTTTCTGAATAACAAATATTTAGGGCTAGAGCCTAGATATATTAGAAAATAGATCTTATAAAACTATAAAATAGTTTATATATACATGGGATCAGTGTATAGTTATACTAAAATACATCATTTCGAAACAATATTCTTGAAAATGTGATAGAAACATACCTATAAAAGGTAACTCGTATATACTTCCACAAATATTTTCACCCTCACACCACAAAGATAAATTCCTTATGCTCCTATACCTTTTATAATACATATTTATCCTCATTTATACTAATAAAATGACATTATTCATCCATTGAAACTCATCATAACCTCATCATCACCATCACATCCTTATCAAAATAATTAGTTCTAAGGAAACTATATCCCATTAACATTAATTATACCTCAATCCATAAAAACACATACATTAAAACATCTAGGAAACCATTTCTACTACAAATAAAATAAAATTATATTATATAACCTCGATAAAATACGTTCCAACAATAATTTATAGTGAAACAGAGATCAATCACTTTTCCTTGAGAAATTTAAAAAACAAATTATTCTATGTTGACCCTAATACAAATGCATATTCTGAAACATAGAAGAGTGGGATATGAAAATGGAGAATTCAACCATCCACTTTCTAACAAACCAATATTTTGAGGAAGAAACCAAAACCCCAATAATATGGGCATAAACTTCATTCCAAATTCCATTGGGGGATTTTATGAAATAAAAAAATAAAAAATAAATATACCAAAAAACTAAAATAAATAAAACACATAACATACGACTAAACTACCACTATTTTCCCATATTCAACTCATATTCAACCAATAATTTATTTTTCTATGATTACATACAAGAAAAAATATAGTAATATTCGACATCATAAAACATTTCTTCTTAGTAATTAATCATTGCTATACATTCATTGTTAAAAAAAATTAAAATATATTGTTTAATCAATTAATTACCTCATAATTCATTATTCTATACTCATTGTTAATACCATTCTATGATATCCATCGAAAATTAAAGATCATCAAAGAAACCACCTATTGGTGTTCATTATTCATCATTAAAAATATCAACAACATAAATCCCATATGTAAATTATTAATTCATTTAATATCTTAGAATCATACTACTATTGGCCTCATATGATGTTAACACAAATCAGATGCATAATCTAATTCAATTGGGCCATTGGAATCCATATTATGAAACCATTGGAAAATATACATGAAAATAAAACATCATTAAGGATAGAAAATCATAACACCTAACTCATATCGATGAAGCTGATTGGAAAGACTCACACAATATATAGAATAATGGTAAATCCCAATTATCAAGTAATATAATGTATTAAAATTAATCTTCTACCATGAATAGAAATATTAAATCCCTGATAAAAACATATACCTTCTATAAGACACTTAATACACCAACCATACCAAAAAACACACATTAATCCTAATAATGATTTATCATCCTAGTGCACACATTCATGCAAAAAAATTCAATAAGAAAATCTGAAGGTGAAAACAAAGATATATCATCAATGCATTAAATTTTTAAGAAAAAAAAAGAATGGTCTTTCTCTTCCCTAAACACATAACAATATAAAAAAACATATAATTACCATCAACAACTAAAAGATTCATTATTCATATTTTTTAAAAAAATTGAAACATATAATCAATAGATAAATAAATATATGAATCAACCATAAACATTATTTTAGAATTACTCTCATATTCAATAGTTTTCAAAGGGGAGAGGTAACCAAATTCTCTTCCCATGTCCAATATTTAATTCATTTTTACTAGTATTATTTTTTTAACTAATTACATGAAAATAAATCACCATGAATAAAAATAATAAACACAAACAATTAATGACACACTATTTATAAAACATCATGAGGAATCATAAAAAATTACCCCATGTGATCACAAACCCATATGATCCATTCTTAGTTATTCTTATTCTCTACCATTATGTTAATTCTACCATTTTCAGTGATCTAAAATATATTAATCCAAAACATTTACATAATAATATAAAATTAATAAATCATCTTCAATGTGGATATAATCAATATCTATGCCCAAATAAAAAATAAAATAGTCGATCTATGACCACCTATACTACAAGAAACAAATGATATCTACAGATCTCCCACCGTGGATCTATAATAATACAATAATAAAACACATTGATAATATAAAGAAACCAACTAACATACCACAGATTAAAAAAATTAGAGATAATTAAACATACAAGAGAAGAAGAAACTCACCCTATATTAGAAATAAAAAATATCTAGAAGTCAAGGGATATGTCCTAGATAAGGGAGATTAATGTCTCTAAAAGTTTCCCTTGGGTTAATTATGGTTCAAATGACAGTATAGAAGATATGAATATTTAAATAGAATTTAATAATTTATTCACAAATCTTATATTATATCACCTTAATTTAATCTCATAGAAAATTTCATAACTCCTAGGATTTGTACTGAAACGTAAAAACTAAAATAAAGACAATTTCATACGCATTTGAATATAAAATCTTCCTCTAGAATTCATAATTCAATCCTAATTTATCTCCTCAAAATCCTAAAAAACTACTGTAATGATAAATCCCAACCTATACACCACACCTCTTTTACTAACTGTTTG
Source organism: Viscum album (assembly GCA_963277665.1). Taxonomy (NCBI): domain Eukaryota; kingdom Viridiplantae; phylum Streptophyta; class Magnoliopsida; order Santalales; family Viscaceae; genus Viscum; species Viscum album. The sequence goes on along the minus strand of OY728123.1, from coordinate 1,871,925,338 downwards.
GAAGAAATAATAAGTCAGAATCTCTAGAGAATCCATGATGTTCCCATTCCCACACCATAACTACTTCCAAATCTACATATATAATAATACAAAAAACACCAAACCGACAAAAAACTAAACTCTAACATAAACAACCTCTTAGGAGGTATGATAAACAAAACAATAGTCTAAGGAATCCATTCCTTATTACCGACCACAATGTTGTAGGATGAAATCTATATACTATATTATACAAAAGCCTCTAATATCACACAATATACTACGATTACTAATAATATTTCAATTCCCAACAACATAAATGACTTATCATCGGACCAAAAATATGTAGTCATACATTGAATCAATGAAATGAGTAAAAAAACCTGAACCTCATATTGGATGTATCTTAAACCAATCATAACCTTATTAATTTGAACCAAACACCATAATGGGTAGAAAAAGGGTTTCCAACCAACTAACTTATGATAATCCTATAAAGGATATTACTATATCTAGAACACAAAATACACACCATAATGATATTATTCACTAACACATAACCCCATATAACATATCATAAACCCATAGATGTAAAAAATATAATCTTAATAATACTATAGAATGAAACAATGAAAAAATCATGATATTGAAGACACGTTTGTGACTCCCACTCCTATGTACACTCCTCCAAACCACCTTTTTCTATAAGACGCAAACCAAAACATACTTGTATGTGAAATAACTTCTTTTAAGTGTCTTATTCTACTATAGTCAACAATTTAGATACCAAAACATCTTTAAATCCAATCTCACCCAAAATGATGAGATGTGATTCATCATTACTCTATTCAAATTTTTATTATATAGTAAATCCACACTATCCATTATGTGGGATGTTTAATATAAATAACATACCATAAAAATCTTAAAGGAAATTGGTTTATAATTTATATAAAAGTTAAAATATTGAATCCATTCACCCTATAAAGGTTCTATTCAATGAAAAAATAGATCATCTACCAGTCGTATTTAAGGAGATACACATAGAATATATCCATATTGTCCTAATTTAGGATGTCCCCTTCTAATTTTATATTTTCTTATTGTAACAACATATTAATATGTGGTCTTGATTATTTATAAATACATTTTTCTACTCATCTTTTTCAACTTCTAACTCATTATTTACATTCATTAACATTCTATATTCAGGCCTTAATGATTTACACATCTTTTAGGATTTATTCCTTAGAGTTCCACACTAGGTACAAGATGGTTTTTAATTTATTCTATTAATTAGTGGGAGAAGGTCCTTGAAGAAACCATTTTTAGGTGTGATGTAGTCTGAACATATTATTTTTATCCCATACTCCAAACCAAATTCAATTCGATTTACAATGTCCACATACTTCCTCTTTGTATCAACTCCATGAGAGGGTTTGTTCATACCTAGCGATTCTAACAGATGACCTAATGTGAGTCATCAATAAGTTATTGGTGAATCTATAACTCATAATTGAGAAAATAAACCAAACTCATATGTGATTGAAGTGATAACTAATAAAAAACCACCCTAAAAGGCACCAAAACATCCAATGGACCACGAAATAGAATTATTAGATTACTCCTATTTTAAAAAAAATCATTATGTATGATTAAGAAATACCTTTAAGGAAACATTATCTAAAATGTTGAACTCTTAGTCCCCCCTACTATGATCCACATAGGGGTTATGATAATACTACAATACCTTCCTTTGATCACAGATTACCTACACCTTATCTTTCATGCTCTACACTAGTTCTTGTCTAGGTATAACAAAGTCACCTTCCTCTATCCAATATGAATGAGATAAAATTTCAAGGCAAACAATTATTTAAATTGGGCTATACCAGAATATCATTTCTGATTTTTTTCATAATAATTTTTTATATAAATATATATATTTACATTATTTGATATAGAGTTAAGAAATAAGAGAAGAAATTTAATGGAGGTGATGAAGGGTGTTTATTAATTTTTTTGAAGAATATTTCATTAGGTTAGATAATTCCAAGGTATCTATGATTGATTCAAAGATATTAGGAAACTTTATGATCCAATCCATTTTTTTTAGGGAGAGATCATGTTTTCTAGATGTATACCACCAGATAAAGATCACTAGAAACAATTTCAATATATTGTTCTCTAGAAGGACGAAACACATAATGTGAGGAATGAGGTGCATTTTTATGATGTTTATTGGGAAATGAATGCATCATTGTTAGTAGATAATGAAATAACATCAAATTTAAAACACAAGGTCTAATGTGGCTTGATAGAGATTTGTTAAAGGATGATGTTTGAGTGGATTTGGAGAGGTTGTGAAAAGGATGATTAATATCATGTAATGGTTAAACCATATTATGATCTATATAATGGTGATATTAACAATTAATAATTATAAGTGAATTATACTGGATTAAGAAACTAGAAAAAAATTGGATGGACCATATTTGATGTTTCAAACAAGGATTTGTATTAAAATTTGGTTGAAATGTTTGTAAACACATATAAAATGTCTATGAATAATACCGGTAGAAAAATAATAATTGGTTGAGACAAAAACATTAATATTGTAAATAAAATAATAATTAATTCTAAGATATATTTTTTATACACTAAAATAATTCAAAAGAAAAATAATGGATTTAGTGTAATATATAGAGACAATGAATGGTTATGGGCTAATATTTTTTTGATCCATTGGCAATGTAATTTTCATAAACTTTATAATGTTTTGGGTTAAAATACAATAGAATATTCCACTATAATATTACCCAATGGACCAAGTCCTTCCAATGAATATCCACCAGATGAGTATCCATCATATAGAAGAAAATCATACTAACATTCATTATGTCATTAGATGGAAAATTCTATGAATTTTGATCACATATTAAATTGAGATAGGAAATAAAAATATATAAGATGAAGTATAAATGGAAAATTATTTTTAAATGATGAAATTGGTTAAACATATTCTTGCAATATTTTTTATGTAATATTTATATAACATTATAAAATCCCATATTTTTATGATGACATTGAACTATATTATCACCGTTTTTTATCTTAATATGATAAGGGAGAATGTCTAATTTCATTAACATTGAGGTTTATAATTATTGATGATGGTTAGAGGTATATTGTTTTCATTAATATTATAAAATATTCCTAAATACTATAAAATTCATTAGAATCACCCAATTAATTATACATGATTAGGAAAATTAACTTCTACTACCATGATATCAATTTTGAGTTCACCTATGAAAGGATATAAATGTAAAATTATTGTAATACTATTTAAAGGTACAAAAATCCATCCTGAGGATGTTTTTATTATCTAATGTATCCAATATAAGTTGTATATGAAGAGAGTAACCGGTCAGATTAACTTGAAAAATATTTAGATCTTTGATACTTTAAATAGTATCTAGACACAGAAATAAGATAGAGATGTAGATTAGAGAAAATGGATAGAGTATATTATATAGTGGTTTTTATTTGAGTTTGAGGTGAAGAAATTTTTTTCATTAGAATGAAATTACGTTAGAAAACTATTGTAGTTTCGAGGAGGTGAACCAGACAAAAATTTCCTAAACATAGGATACGTAGTCAGATGAATTATAGATGATATTTTTGTAGAATATGGACAAAATATTTCAATATTTTTTTTATGGAAACACTATAATACTTTTATAACTATATATATTTAGGATGATCAATCCTATTTAGATTTTTAATGAATCTAACAATAGTTAAATCATGTTGGCCGCATATATTAATAATAGCGATTTCCATGGAACAACATGAGTTTCCATTACAAGGTTGTGGGTCCTCACATTGTGGTTGGACATTGTAAATATTTCATGCATTGATTTAAATTATTATCATAGAAATATTGTGATAAATTAATAAAATTAAAATAAGGGAAAAAAATTACAAGTTACTAGGATTAATTTTAGAGAACATAAAATTGTTAATTTTCACCACTAACTAAACCCCACATTCATAGCGTTTATGATGATACCAAGGATAATTATTTCATATTATAGTAGGTTACCCTATTATATTCTTATCAATGAAAATCATGATATAGATAATAACATAGTTATTCCAACCTTTGGTTCCAAAAATTATCAGTGTCATAGAAATAGAGTGATATCCTATCTTTTTTTCACATTAGTTAGAGGTAATTTATTTAGGTATAAAAGGGTTCCATCCAATTAGAAAAATATTCTTTGAGGTTTTATAACAAAATAAATATTGAGGTTGATTGTATGGTTAGAAATTCTATTTTACAAAATTAATTATAAATCTATTATCATCATGGTTATGTTTATCAAAATATCTAATAAAACATGGAGAAAATATGTAAGTATTTTTGAAGGAAACACCAATGTGAGAGAGGATAATTGATAAATATAGAATAGAAAGTTCAAAGATAACAAAATTTTAGATGATGAAAGTAGTTATTATCACTTCACCATAGTTTATGATTTTTTTGCAACATCATAGGAATGTTTGCGATTTTTTATGATTATACCATTATTAAGAAACTCATGAAACACCTTAATGAAAAGGTTAATTAGAAAATTTATGACATCAGATATAGAATTATTTTTTAATTTAGGAATTAAATAAATTTCTTAATTATTATGGGAAAAATAATGCTCCAACATTCAAAATGATCATCTAGTAAGAAATAACATCTGAAGCTATGAGATAGTTGAAAATCCAAGATGGTAAGATTGTTAACCATAGTCAATCAGAAGATATGGTATGTGATGAAATTATTGATAAAATCATGTATATTATCTCCAAAAATTATTAATGATGTTAAGAAATGTATAATGGAAAATCATGCTTAAATATTATGAATGTGGAAAAAATAGACACTTTTTTATCAATTTCCAATGTATAAAATTTTTTAATACAAATTTTATTATTAATAGAAACATGGATGTAATAAGTGGAGAAATACTTCCATGGAAGATGAGAAATGAAATTGAAGTATGAAATTTTGTCTCGGAATAGAATATCTTTGTGGACTTAAAATTTTATGTATGACTCTAATGAAAAAAATACAATAGAAAATAAAAATTTATAAAATTTTAAAACCTTGTTTTTAAATATTGATAAAAAATATTCTTGAAACAATTAATGATAATGAGTATAAAAACATATATATAATATCAGAGGGGATCAAAAAATTTGGTATATCAATGGAAAAATAAAAAAATCAATTTATAATTAAGAATGATGAATATTGAAGATGAAAAAAAAGAAAATTAATATCTTCTAAAAATAACTTCTGTTCAATGAAGAAATTATAAACATGAAACCAAATTTTACAGATCATGGAAAGATGGTGGAAATTTTTTATAAGAAACATTCTACTATATATTGTGAGTAATGTATCTCTCAATCGATATTTCAATAAGGTTAACGTTCCATAAAGAGGACGATGGAAATATTCAACCCTAAAATTGTCATAAAATATGAATCTTATTTCTCTACCGAGATAATTAATTCTATGAAATAGGTGATATATTGACCAACTAAATATAGAAGTTATTCTGATTATTCTAACCATGAATATGTTCCAAAAAATGTTATTAGAGAATAGGTTGATAAATAATGTGAGAAGTCCACCGTATCATCCAATGTGTAAAATAAACCTTATAATAAGGATTTCTCATGCCACATATTTTCTCATACAGAAGGATACATTTGAACTCAAAAAAATTATATAAATAAAGATCCTACATCTACAAAATATTATGATTCTATAGATTTCATTAGGGTTTTGGAAGCTATAGGGAAAATAGTACAACTTTAGGAATAAGATGAATCTCATAAGAATTAGGTAGAACCATGGAGAATAAATAATTGATGAAATAGAGTAACATTGTAATGTTTTAGGATGAAATCAAGGAAATCACTTTATATAAGAATATGTCAAATAAAAAATCAGGTTGGGTTCATGGAGGATGTTTTTGTAGGATATGAAAAACCACGTCACTTTTCTAAAGACAATTTGAAAACACCTATGGGAAAAGTTTATTAAGCTAAAATGGAAATGTATTCTAAAAAATAATGTTTGGAAAATAGATTTAATATTTGATATTTCTATAAATTCTATAAATATTAATATACCATGTATTTTAGTTTGTGGTTATTCCTCACACATGATAAATGATAAAAATATCTAGAATGATGTATATGAAAAAGATGGAGGAGTAATACTTTTGGAAATCAAAATTCCTTAAAAATCATAAGAATAAGTATAGTTGATATTTGAGATCAAAAACAAAAATCAAAAGAAGTGTTATATGTTAATGGGATTAAAAATAGCAAGCTGAGTATAAAAAAACATTGTAATGATGGTATTAATTTTAAATTTAGGAATGAGTCTTGTATCATCACAATTAGGGACGAAATAAAATCTATTACAGGGTGAAATGACTAGTGAGAATCTCTTCCTCTTTAAAGATCATTGTAACTCATGTTACTTAGGTGATGTGTGTGGAAATAAGTTCTGCCATCGATGATTTTGTAATCTTGTCTAGAAAATTATAAGCACACATTCTAAGACAAATATTTTTACTATCATTACAGTAATGAAATGAAAATATGATTCTATTAGTAAAAAATTTTACAAATGGAAGACATTTCATAGAAGGTGTAATAAAGTTTAAATCCAATCCACCTTACCAATTAATCTTATACAACTTGATCACTATGGGATGGTGGCTCATAAATGACTTGGATGTTAAAAATAACATCTATAAAGCATTAATCATAGGCTAATGAGTTTTTTATATTTTTCATATGGGATGTTAAATTAGAGATGGTGATTATATATAAAAGATAACTATGGAAAACTAAAAATATTTCAAAAGCAATTCTTTCAAACTATATCATAAGAAACATGGAATGAAACACCAATATAGTTTTCCATACACTCTTCAAAAAAAATTATGGTGAAAATGGAAAATTGAAGTTTGGTATAAATGGAACGATATATAATGACTAAATATAAACTCTCTATGTTTTTATAGAGATTACATTCTTTTATTGTTTTTAATATACTAAATAGATTATTTTTGTGGATAGAATTAAAAATGACTTCCAAACAGATTTTTTATAAGAAATTAAATTGTGAAATATTCTGAGGTATTTGTGGTTCCTTAATTAAAATTGATCCAAAATTATTATCTTGGGACGTTTTATTAAAATGATAAAAAAAATTATTATCATGGGATTTTCATCCAATGGAATAAAGTATAAATTTTGGAATAAATAATATCAATTGTTGATGTATTCTTATAATTTGAATATTCTTGAAATTGGGATTTCATTATCAAAATTTTCAAAAATGTTATGGAAGTTAAATTGAATAATTCCAAATTGAATAAAAAATGTGAATATGAATGTGTGACTAAAAAAGTATATAATCATCCTTTTTAATTAGATAATGAAGAGATTAATAAAGTTCGAAAATATCTGAAATTTTATACCCTAAAAAATTAGTTGAATATAAAAATATCATTATAAGTTATATGGACCCATTTTATACCAGAATAATGTTCACGTTATAGAAAAAATAATCAAATATTATATGGATTTAATAGTATTTGGTTTCAGATGAAGATAAACATAAATAATGGGTATGATATATGAATGACTAATTAGATGATATTGAGAAAAATAAAAACAATTATTTTATTCCATCACCAACAGAAATGAATGAAAAAAAAAATTCGTCATTCAAAGAAAATGGTAATGATTTTATTAAAAAAATGATAAAATTTTTAGGAAGGTTACATATAGGTGGAAGGTGTTGATGTTTAAAAAACATTTTATAATGTTTTTAGTCTTGAATAAGTAATATTTTTCTGGGTAGTTGTTTCGCTTTATTTTTAATATCTTTATATTATGGTTATTATGTCATCTTTATTAAATGGATAACCAAATAAAATGTTTTATTAAGAAACCTAGTGGGTTCTTACTTGATAAATAAATAACCATGTTATATAAATTGAATAATTCCTTTTATGGGTTTGAAATAGGCCCCTCGATCATGTTTTTATAATCTTGATAGTTTCTAACAATAGTTGAATTTTTCTAAAGGAAATGTCAAATAAATAAGTATGTTAAACTACTGGGCAAAGGTACCTTCATTTTCACTGTTAATGTTGATGATATAATTAATATTGGTGACATGGAAAAATAATGTGTTGTGTTTTTTAGTTTATGAAGAAAAACATTGAAATGTAAACAATTAGTGAATAAAAATATGATATATGATTAAATGTTCATTAGAGGGAAAGATATATCTTTTTTATTTTAAGAATAATATGCCAGTGAGTCACTTCAATGGTTTGGAATTGTGTATTCCAAATATGGTTATACTACCATTTATATTAGCATGAAGATATATAAATATGATGCTTGGAAAAGTCTCACATAGAATGACTTTTGGATGTTGATTATATATTTTCTCTATCATAGATCTTCAAGGAAGTACATTGTATTTGTTGTTACATTATGAGAAATATATCTGATTGATCCAAAGGAATCAAATTATCTATATTAAAAAATTACACTTTAGTATTTTTAAGGAAAACTTTCTTACAACCTATTGTTATAAAGATGTTCGGACATGATCGTTTTTATATACATTGATACTGATTGTGTATAAGATTTTTATTATATAAAGTAAGCATCTGCAGGAACATTTTTATTTGGAAATTGTTTTCTATCTATCGCTGTAAGAAATAAAGGTAATTTAGTTTTAGTAAAATAGAATTTGAATATGTTTCTCTTACCTATTTTTGAATTTAAATAATTTGGATGATAGTTTAGCTGGAATATTTTATGGTGAATTCTAGAAAGAAATTAATGAATTTTTGTGATAATAAAAGTTCCTTAGGTATTTTGAAAAATAGAAAAAATATTCATGATCAAATACCACTGATATTATATATCACTGAATAAATGATAATGTCTCTATTAGAGATTTTATTCTAGATTATATTTCCAAAAATATGAATTTGTTGATGTTATCAACAAATTTATGAGAAGGGATGGATTTGTAGAATTGTTGGTAAAATTATATGTTCATATTCAATAGATTAATTCATAATGTTCTCAAATAAGTACCCCACATTTATTTTTATCATGTTTTAAAGGTTTGGAGTATATAAAATATAATAGGATTATATAAAAATATTTGAGTTATAATTTTGAAGTAGTTGTATTCATAATGGTGGGGGAGGGAAAATATGAAAATAAAAATTTATAGTCTATTTGTTAGAACATAGCCACAAATTTTCTTTTCCCTTAGGAATAAAGTACATTCAAAATTCTTACATTATTTAAAATTTTTTATTAGGACATTCCCTTTCAGACAGGCTGTGGTTTAATAAGAAGATGATAAATATTGTGAAATGTGAAGAATTATAGTTTAAATTATTTTTGAAAATCATTTATGAATGTTTCCAACAAATCTAATATGGGAGGTTGAAGATCATTTGTGATTATTTCATATTTTTCTATTTATCATGAACATATTTTGTTTTGAATATTTTTTGAAAACAATTTATAATCTAGTTGTTGAATATTATCAAAGGAGGTGATAGAAGTTTATTTAACTTTATGAAGAATCATTATTTATGTGATATGTTTCCAAGATGTTCATGAATGTTCACATGATCAAGAAAAATATCATGATCCTATATTTTTTTTCTGAATGTTGATCATGTTTACCGGAAAAAAACTATTGGATGATGATTGCTAGAAACAATGATATGGATGAAGTTCTATAGATGGGACATACACATTGTGAGTGGATGGATATGTTGTGGTATGAAGTTTATGAGGAAATAATTATAGATATATTACTAGAAACAATTACTGTAGTTTAATAGATACACTAGGGTTAAATAGATCAGATGGATATTTTTTATAATTCACAGTTTTAATGATTATACAGCTGTTAAATAATTTACTAGAATCACATATAAGTTCAAATGATATTACACCTTGTGTAAGAGTAGTATTCACACTGTGGAATGGAATCTGAAGTCTAGTGGGTGAAAAAAATAGAAAAATGACACTGGTAAGACCATAATTGACATTTTTTATGAGCTTTTATAAGTAGATGATGTTTCTCTGTTTGTAAAACATGTAAAATGTATAATATTTCAAATGGGAGAATATGTACAATTTGGTGACCATAAAAATCTGAATTTTTATCTTGACCAATAAATTATTCTATTATATATTTCTTTTGATGATGTAACAATCATAATTCTCTTCAATGGTTCATGTGTAATGGAATGAAATAGATGAATTTTCAGAAAAAAATGTTTTTTTGTATCATGTGGAAAATTATTGGAAATAGGCTACATGGTGTATAAGGTTTCACGTTCATTGATAGAACCAGTAAAGGGAGATCAAATTGATTGAGTCCATTAGCTAAATATCCATTGGATGGACAACTATCATAATGATGAATACCAGACAATCATTCGTGATGTTATCATATGGGTGTTTCAGAGAATTTTGGGAAGAGTTGATGTTAAGGTTGTATGTTTGGATAGAAATAAGGAAAAGTAGAACCAAATAATTTTTTTTTGAAAAAATCATTTGAAATATATACACAAGAGAGGGTTCTCTGGGAATCTTTAAATATCATTTTAAACTCTCCTAAAAATGATGATGTAGAACTATTCTGAGATTATTTTTATCTTTCTATGATGATGAATAAAGATTATGTTCATTAACACTGATATTAAAGAGTTTAATGTAATTCTAAATATGACATGTATTCGTGAATCTTGTAGAATATTCTTGGTGAATCTTGAATTTTTGAGAATAATGTTGTGAATTTTATATTATAGGGTAAATAAATTTATTTTCCTTTCATTTCTACTTCTTATTAACCTAAAAAAGGGAATATACCTTTCAAACATTTATTACAAGTAAAAAAATTTCACATGCTAAGGTTTTGAGCACTTCAAGTTCCCAACCAACTTTGTTTAACAATAGAGGAACCCGTTATTGTAATCAGAAAATGTCATGACCCATCCCTTGTGGCCCATGCCAATTACATACCCCATACATGCATCTTAAAGGTCATGGGTTGGAAACTAGCTCCAAAGGAGACAAACTGCAGGTGGGAGACATTTACCTGGATACTGGTACACACATGCACTCACAAAAAAACCACCAAGCTCAATGGTGAACACCGAGGAATAGAAAACCCAATTATAAAAACAAGTAAAGAACTAGGTGCTCTAAACCGTTCAGTATACAAACCCATAAAATGAATTCAAAACGACAAGGAACAATGGGAGCACCAATGAACATATGCAGAGGATCCCACTTGATCGATGGAGTAGCGAAGCTACTAGAATCCAAAGTAGTAAGACCTACCTACATGGTCCTAGTGGACCCCTCCGGGTCCTAGGCCACCAAGTCCACCTTCATAACATATATCAGTCCCGTCTTCCTGATCACCCCTATCGAAACGTCGAATGTCTACAGAAGACACAACACTTGAAGGTGATGTCCGTGTAGGGGTGAGTTAATCAATACTCAGTAGGGGACCCTGATTCCCTTGATGGTCTCTCCAAAATCCACCAAGGAAGAAATTCCACAAATCAAACATGAACTAAAACAAATTGATTAAGAATGGTAAGCTCTACTCCGGTATATTCTATTGCATCTACCTAGGTCATCTAGATATAGTCGTCTCATCCACAAAGAATCCTAAGGCCCCAATCTCAAGCTATTTCCAGGATTTCTAAAGAAGGATCAAAGAGTAACACAAGGATCAAGAGTACACACTGAAGGAATTGGATATCCCTGATGGTACCCATATTAGATATTTACACCATAAAGTACAAGTCAGCCACTGTTAATGGATCATCAGAAATGATGTGCTCTATCCGGAGCATTCTGCTAGAACTTCCTCTAGTTTCTATCACTATAGGTCTCATTATCATAGTCTTTCACCCAAGGCAAGGACAAGGGAAAAAAGTTAAAAGGGCCACTCTTAGACATTGAATTCAGTTAGGGTATCACTACTCCAGTCTAACCCACTATATCTCAGTAGCTCCAGTAAGACGTTGCTCACACGTTAGTCTATCGATGGAGTACTAACTTCTACCTTGTGTATCGATTACATCATGTGGAGGGTCCAACTCATTGTAACTATGTACCATTGTCAAGGTAGCTCCAACTCCCTTGAAGGACCCACTCCCCATCACTACTCAGAGATGGGGAGTACTACTCTATATGTGAGGACCCTCACCCTACCCAGTAGGGGAGAACAACTCTTGTAGTTTGTTCACAGGGGGAACCCGCACCCTAGTACATTAGGGGACTACTGACCCCAGTCTAGAGGAAACACACTATGAAATTGAAGGGGAGCACCACAAATACTGTAGCACTGCATAAGGAAGAACAACACCCTGGGTTGATAGGGGAGTACCTACTCCTGACATAGAGGACTCGCAGTGTACCCGGTAAGGGAGTACCTGACTCAATGTTAGTTATGTATGGATGACCTATGCCCTGGGACAATAGGGGAGTACCAGTTCCAATGGTAGAAAAAACATATTAATTTAAAATGAATCAGTACATATGATGTGGGGAGTCCAGTATCTACTGGAGTAGAGTAAGGAATACCCTTGCCTTGAGTCATCAAGGGAGTAGCCATCCAAACACTAAATACAAGAAACACCCTGGTTCTGCCCCTCATGTTATCGATCATACCTCAACCTCTACAAATCTCCACAAGGAAGTAACCTAATGATCTTCCTTTTCTTAAGTGTTCCAACGTAATAGATGTTGAGTCAACCGGACAACCGGTCCGGAAGTGATATGAATTTTAGTGAATAGGGCTCGATTGGATTCGGGTATGATCCAACCAAGCCAAACTCCAAATTTTTCAGAAATCCATGTGGATTATTTCAAAGGACCACCTCTTCATAAGGGTTCCATTATCATATATGGTATGTCAAACAGATGTTTTGTTTATGAGATATGCTCGTTCAAGTGAATTGTGTCGTAAGTGGGTCTGGGTCCGGTCTGACATGGTTGGACCGACCCGACCCGGCTCACTAGGCTCAGCCCGAAGAGGCTAGGCTCATGTTTGTTCGGATGGGCCTAGATTATCTTGTTGGGCTATGGGATTGGACTGATAGGCTGTGGGATCCTCCCACTGGTCCGTAGGTTTTCCCTGGACCACCCAGCTGGGTGTGGCACGCTGGGCTACGAAATCCCATGACCCGCTGGCCAATCACGGGGGACCGCTCCACTCACAAATAGTCGATGCCATTTGGGTCTTCAATACCACATAGACAGGTGGTGCCACATCTCTTGGCCAGTCTTCATGGATCAGTCCGCTACGGACCCACTGGTGCGGGCCCGCTATCTGCCGCGACCTTCCTCTTCGGCGCGCTGCCAGGCTCAGCAATGGTGTCGGATGGAACATCACCTCCAGGACGGTCTGCATGGGGAAAACCTCTAAGAACTCATGGGAGATGGTCGAACCTCTGTAATGGATCAATGTCATGACCTTCCACCATGACGTGATGCCGTAGAGTGCCATCCCTCTTCAACACGTCCGACTTTGGCCGACCACCCCTTGTCCATCGCGGCACCTTCAGGCGTCGTCGTGCCATTATAGCAAGTGGGTGTTGGTTGCCTCCTCCCTTAGTCGCAGGTCCAACCGTGTGTTGTCATCAAGACACCACATCTCCTGGTCACCCACGTAGAACACAACCATAACAGGTTCAGCTGAGGGTTCGGGCCTTGTTCGTTCACCCCACACCCTCCACATTAGCATTATATTATGGGAAGAATTATTAGATTATAAAAACTCCAATTATTAATCCTCACATTATCATCCAAAGTTACAGAGTGAAACATGGGTCAACCTATCATACAGTTGACCTGTGTTCTTCATAATATTCATGAACTCGGTAAAAAGGGGAGGAATCAAACATATAACCCCATACCTTGTAATCATTGGAAGGCAATGCAGATGAGGAAGTATTGTCCACGTCTAAGGTGTTTGTTGGCGCTTTCTGTCACCCATTGATTTCTCTAACATCTGTCGCTCGAAGAATCATTCTAGGTTCGTGGAAGTCATCACTACAGTTCATCAGAGGTTCCCCTATTGCGTGCCAAAAACCCATTATTGAGCATCATTTAAATAGAGGGGAGTAAAGGATCGACACACCACACAATTAATGAGGTTCATTAATGAGTATAATTAATTATCCTCTATAATTATCCCAATAGTGTGGATACCTGTTCATTTAAATCTCCCTAGAGTGTGGTTTGAAAAATCATGAGTCATGATATTAAATGGTTGGATGCTTCACTATGGTCTGACCATCCTTTTTCCAACAGTTTCAAAAAGAAAAAATAAAAGTACCGAAAGATATTTTAATCTATTTTGTACTCTCAAAAAATTACCTTTTTCTTCTGACCCTTGGAGATCAAAGTAAAGCTCCTCTTAAGCGAATCATGACCCTGTGGATTGAACGGTACCATCATATTTTTAATCTGATCACCATTTAAAAAGATAGAAATCGTCGCCCGCATGATTACTGAACATTCGTCAAAAAGATTTAAAAAATTATTAATAGTCACCCTCGACCGGTGTCGGTCGAGGTTAGGCTTCACATATGGGGAACACGACTTGACAACCATTATTATACTCTATGATTTTCCATCTATGTTTTCATTAAGAGGATAAGTATTTTCTAAAAAATTAATTATTACTTAATTAATTTATTTCCTGGAAAAAACTAACTTCAACTAGCGGCCCACACTGGAAATTGTTAGTATCGTAATACAAAATGAATATACTCTCCAGTACATCAGTGTTCTCAGATTTTTATTATGATTCAGTATAGTTTAGTTGTAAGCAATTGAAAAAAAAATTATTTAATTATTTTACTTACAGTTATGTCAGTATTGATTTTTTTCACATGGGGCATGCACCGACTAAATTTATGTCGTGCCTAGGGTAAACCCACCTTCCAGAATACAACGGTGCCCTCAGATTTCTAATCCAGGATTACATTTTAATGTTATTCCACATTTTTAGTAAAAGTTATAATGTGTGCTATTTAATGCTTAACATTTTTTAGATAGATCATTTCAGGCACTCCGGGAATCGGAATCACGTGCCGTCAGTTTTCAAGGCGTCAAAATAATTTTTTAAAAATAAAAAAAATTACATAGAAATTCAGATACATTACATTCTACCCACCATTATAATTTTCATCCTGGAAATGATACGGCCCAACCTCACAGGAAGAAACGGTGTCCAAAATTGGTTCTTGCATCTCTTGCAAGCACGCTCCATGAGGGAATACCGATATCAACCAATCTTATGTCTAGCTCTTGTTAGGTTAATATTGTGTCAGAATAGGCACATGTTTCATTATCCATGACTAGTGGTGAAGGCACTAAGCATATTATACATCTACAATCGTGGGGTATGACGACCAACTTTTTAGAACCTCAAATGGCCTCACTATAAGCTGAAGAAAGACATGACCACTCCCACTTTTGGCATTTACAGTATGTATGGATGGCTAGGAACCATTCCACACTATGAAAAAAATATTCTTTTCTAACTCCGTCACCACAGAACAACTCAATAGGAATTATTTAAGAGAGTTTAGACCATGTCGATGGGGCTCCCCCTCCCCCTGTTTTTTTTTCAAAGGAAATCACTTATCCACCATAAAGATATACCACATTTCTTACCTAATACCATCTTTCCAGGAATGAAATGATGTACTTCATACCCATAATGATGTTTTGAGGTCTCTATTCCATGACATTGACATCCAAACCGAAACTATGGCATCCAAGAGCTAGGTCACACTATCTGCGTGTCTCCCCCACCAAGAGTCTCTATGCATGAGGGTCAAGTCCACAATTTAACTAGAACCTCAATATATCGAACAGTACTCGTAGAAAAAGAGGTTTTATAACCTGTTTATATTTAGGAAAGAATCAAAAGAAAATACATAGGTCATTCCTCGAACCTCCCATGGTGTTTCATTGTCATGATCTACAACTTCATGCAGCTATCCATGCCCACATCCTCCAGGTCCTTGAGCCTAGCAGGGACCACCCCCTACTGCCCGTCCAGCTCTTCTACTTTATCTGTCAACTTGTGGAACTCCATTTTAGAATCTTTTTATCTACCCAAGAGGTTCATATGTCATCTCCCTCTCATCAGTACAGTTGGATTGGAAATCTCTTGCAAGATACCCCCATCCATTACATGTGTAACACTAACTCTCCTACGACTGATCATCTTCTTAGTGCTGCTGATGTTCCACTACTCATGTGTCTGTGTCCTGGCATGGGTATTCCTCATATGTCATAATCTAGTCACCATTCATATGCTAGATTCATTAGACACCACAAATTTGTGAGCTCTACCATAGGTCACATCCACCTACTCCTCTTCTAGGAAGTTCTCAACCATAAGGGATCACTCCAGTACCCCAGTATACATCAGAATGCTGAGATGTATCACTGTTGCCCTGATTTCCCAGCGTTGTCCTTGCACAAAGGTTTAGGCCAGGAAGTCAGGGTCCCACAAAATATCTATGGAGTAGAGAGAAAGAACATTGAATTTTACTCAGCACTCCACTACCATCATGACGCACTTTCCCAGGTGCAACATCTCATGTAAGTGTACAGAGCACAAATTCACCAAAAACAACTCCTCTATGAAGAGTATCTCAATGTCTATTCATGTTTTGGTCACCTCGTCATGAGTCTGAATCTTCAGATTCTACCATCTTCTAGCTCTTCCCTGAATATGGCTTATAGACAAGACTACCATCTGGTCAGGTAGTGTCCTCACTAGGAGAAAAACAAGCATCCAGCCAATCCTCAGCTACCTGAGGATCTGTCTCGCCAGGGAACCTATGAGGTATCTACCTATTTAAATCATATATGTCATAGATCCAACAAACATACTCTTCCAAAAATGTGAGAAGTAGATTCTTGCCATCAGGTGGTGGTATCACTGGTGCACCACTCGGTGGGGCCACCTCAATCACTGTTATCTTAATGGATGTCTCGTTGCTTGGCGGACTGTCCAAAACACCTCATATCGGGATCCTAGTCAGTTGTCCACATGGAGGCATCCTGATATAGATTAAAATGTAACATGGTTAGAAGTTTATATCTGGAGAGATGACCTGAGAAGGAATATGGAAATCAAAACCATCGATACAAGATGTGTATTCCCTTCATTTACCATAAACCAGAGTTTCCATGATCTGAGTTGGGTAATAGGTGTCCGGAGTCAAGGTGTACAAATATGTTGGCCGCCACAACAACAATGGTTTCTCTGGCTAGAATGTCGAACACAAAAAACATAACACTATTGATCACAACCAAAACAACAGACCCTTTTTCATTGAGGTTTAACTGACCACCACTGATACCAATTTTTCATAACCCATCCTCCGGGGTATATGCTGTGACATACCCCATACCTTCCCCCTGAAGTCCAGGGGTTGGCGTCTAGCATCGAAGGCATCAACCTGCATGCGGGAGACATTTTCTTGGATACCTATACACACATGCACTCACAAAAAAACCACAAAGCGTAAAGTTGAACACTAAATGTTTGGAAACCATAGTAAAATAGATAATAAAGCAATGATTGGTGTAATCGGGACAGTATATAGGCCTAACCAAAGAACTGAAATCAATAAGGAACAAAGGGAGCACTAACGACCGTCTGCAGAAGATCCCACCTCATCACTGGAGTATTGAACCTACTATAACCCGAAGTAGTATGTCATGTATGCATGGTCTTACATGACCCCTCCTGATCCAAGGCCTCCAAGACCATCATTGTAATGTCTGTTGGTCCCGTCTTCCTGAGAACCCCTATAAAAACGTCAAACATCTTCAATAGACACTACATGTTTGGGTGAGGCCTTTGTATGGTTGAGTAACATAGCGACTAGTAGGGGACCGCGAGACCCTAGATGGTCTCTCAGAAATCCAAATTGGAAAAAATACCAAAAAGCTACCATGATGTAAAAAACAATGATTATGAATTGTTAGCTCAACTTAGGTATATGTCATTGCATATACCTAGGTCATCCAGATATCCTCATCTCAGCCACAAAGAAACATAAGGCCCTTACCTCCATCCATTTCCAGGATTTCCAAAGAACGACCACAGTGTAACTAAATGATCACGAGTATACACTCCATGAATTATCCATACCTAATGGAAAACATCTAAGAGATTTACTCCATCATGTACAACTCAACCATTTCTAATTGAACTTCTGAATGGGTGTGCTCCATAGAGAACTTTCTGATAGAACTGCCTCTAGTGCTCGACACTAGAGGTCTAATGGTCATAGTCTTTTAACCGAAGCAATACCAAGGGAAAACAAATGAAGGGTCCCACTCCTCAACTTTGCTTTTAGTTGGGGGGAACCACTGCAGTCTAACGCACGATATCTCCATCGCACCAGTACGAAGTTTCCCGCACCTCAGTCTGTCGATGGAGAACTAACTTCTACCCTAGGTATGTATTACATCTAGTGGAGGGTCCTGCTCCTCTTAATTGTGTTCTGTAGTCGAGGGACATCCAAATCCCTTGAAGTACCCCCTCCATGTCACTACTCAGAGATAGAGGAGTACTACTCCATATGCGAGTACCTTCACCCTACCCAGTAGAAAAGTACAACTCTTGTATTTTTTTCATTGTGGGGGACCCGCACCCTAGTATGTCCAAGGAGTACTATCCACAGGATAGAGAAATTGCACCCTGGCAATGAAGGGGACAACTGACTATGCCGTATCACTGCATAAGGAGGACCCGTACCCTAGGATGATAGGGGAGTACCTACTCCTAACATAGAGGACCTACATCGTACCTGAAAGAAGAGTACCTGACTCAATGTGAATTACGTATGGAAGACATGTCCCCTAATAAAATAGTGGAGTACTGACTCCAGTGATTGGAAAACCATCTCTGAGGAAAACAAACCCACACTCAAGAAGTGGGGAGTCCCGTCTCTACCAGAGTAAAGGAGTAAAGAATACACGCCCCTTAAGTAATCAAGGGAGTAGTCATACTAACTCTCACTACAAGAAACAAACTGGTTTTTTCCCTTATGTTATCATTTATAACTCATCGGACACTATGTTCCACAAGGAAGTAACTCAATGGTCTGTTATGTCATAAGGGTCGTAAAACAACAGACAACGCATCAACCGGACACATGGTCTGAAACTTACTGGCATTTTAGTGGCGAGGGCCCAATTGGATTCAGGTACTATCTAACCTAGAAAAAATCCAACATTATTAAAAATTAACGTAGAGTATCTCAAATGGACCACCTCATCCTAAGGGCTCTAGATCCACAAACTATTCATCAAACAGACGTCTGTTTTAAGAGATATGCTCATTTAAGAGAATTGGGTCGTAAGTGGGTTTGGGTCCTTTCTGACATGGTCGGATCGACAGGACCCGACCCTGTCAGAAGGGGATAGGATCGGCCCAGTTCTGGCGGGCCTAGTTTGGAATGTTGGGCTGCTAGTTTGTTCTGGACCACCAGGCCAGGCATGGCCAGCTGAGCTACGGAATCACTGAGCCCGCTGGACAAGTGCAGTGGAACACTCCCCTCTCGAATGGATGAATCCATTAGGGTCTTCAATGCAATGATGCCATGTGAAGCCACATCTCTTGGTTGGTCCGCATGGACCAGCCCGCTATGGACCCGCATGTGTGGGTCCACTCTCCGTCGTGGACATCTTATATGGCGCACTGCCCTGCTCATCTGCAGCACCAGATGGCACCAAACCTCCTAGTTGGTCCACGTGGACCATCTCACTATGTTCCTTCATATGCAAGTCTTCCCTCTCAAATAGCAAGATTTTGTAGCCTTCCACCATGGCTCGATGTCGCGCCATTATACTACGGCATGCCGCCCTGATTCAAAGCGATCGGTGTTGGACGACTGCCCTTTGTCCGCCACGATTCCTTCAGGCACCGCTGTTCCATTGCAGTTGGTGGGACCCGGTTTCCACCTCTTGAGGTTTCCGGTCCCAACGTGTGTCACCAGCATGCCGCCGATTCTCCCAGTCTCCCACGTAGAATGCAACCATAATAGGTTTGGAAGATGGATCGGGCCCTGTTTGTTCGTCCTGCACCGTGAACGTTAGTATTATAACATGATAATGATTATCACATTATAAAAATCCAATAATGGAACCCAAAATTATCCTCCAACATTAAAAAGAGAAACATGGGTCATCATACTGGACATTTGACCTATGTTCTTCATTATATTCATGAATGAGGAAAAAATGGAAGGAATCATACTTATAACCCCTACCTTTTAATTGTTGGAAGGCATTGCAGATGGGGAAGAAGTGTCCACGTCCGAAGGTTTTTGTCGGCTCTTGTTGTCACCAATCAATTTCACCAACATCCATTGCTCAAAGCATTGTTCTATATTGGTGGAATTCATCACTGCACTTCTTCAGAGGTTCCCCACTTGCATTCCGAAAACCCATTCCTGATCATTGTTTAAATAGAGTGGAGGAGAGGATAAATTCACCACATAATTAATAAAATTCATTAATGATTATAATTTATGAACCTCTTCAATTATATTAATGGTGTGTTTACACGTTCATTAAAATATCCCAACATTATGGTTACAAAATTCAAGAGTCAATCCATTAAATGGTTTGATGTTGCATTGTGATCCCACCATCGTTTGTCCAACAGTTTCACAATGAAAAAATAAAATAACAAAAAGTTATTTTATTATTTTTGAAAATTCAAAACATTATCTTTTTTGTCCGACCATTTCCAATTTATGTTATGATTCCATTAAAAATAATCATGGCACTGTGGATTCAACAATTCCCTCATATTTTTAATCTGAGCATCGGTTCAAAAGATATAATTCTTCACTGGAACGTTTTCAGAACGTACCTTAAAAAACATTCAAAAATTATTAACAGTCACCCTTGACCTGTGTTGGTAGAGGTTATTTACTACATAAGAGGAACATTACCTCACAAACTCAACAATACTATCATATTTTCAAACTGAGTTTCTTTATAAAAGTTATGAATTTTACAATAAAATAATCATTACTTTATTCTTTTATTTATGGCCAAAACCTAACATCCACTGGTGGCCTATGCCGGCTAATGTTAGTGTCTTCCTAAGGATATAATAAACTCACATGTTCAATGGTGGTCTCTAAATGTCAATCTTAGTCACTATTTATGAGATATAAGAATATGAAAAATGAAATAATTGTATTTAATAAATTTATTTATGGTTATGACATTTTTTGGGTTTTCACAATGGTGACATGAAATGAATAAATTTAAGTTTCTCCAAGGGTAATCCCACCATCCTAAACTCAATGATTCACTCTGATTTCTGATCGAGGATACTGTTAAATTTTTATTCCACATTTTCAAAAAATCATCTCGTGTTTTCTATTTAAAGCATAAATTTATTTCGACAGATCATTCTGGGCACTCAGGGCATTGGAATCACAGGTCGTTAGATTTCGAAGTTTCTAAATAATTCAATATAAATAAAAAAACATTTACATGGAAATTTTGAGACGTCAATGAAAAATATTCAATGATATGATTCTAAATTGTGTTTTAGAATACATAAATCCAATCAATATGTCTATCAACATAATTTTAATGTGTATATCATACATAGGTAATGAGTAGAGTGTATAGTGCATCATTTTTCTTCATTGCCCAGAACACATGGTAGAAAAATAGTCACAATTTCAGTGATGTTCTCAGGAAGGAAACTTCCTAGAATAAGTAATAATTGAAAGAGGAAATCCAGCTGATCATTTAGATTCATGTGAAGAAAATATTTCAATATTTATTTCTCATAATCATAATAATTCTTTTGTAACATAGGAGTGTTTGTATCATCATTCCTATCAGAACATAGAAGAAGTCTATATGGAGTTATCGTGAGATTTATTTACATTTTATAAATAGTGAATTTCTATGGGCCGGTGGGATTTACCATGAAAATTATGTCGGTTATCACACAAATGATATAAATTATAAATTTATTTTTCATCCATTACTTATAAATCGTTTAATTCATGTAATAATATTAAAAAATGTTTATTAAGTATAAATTTTTTTTCAAGGATCATTGGATTATTTTAGATAATTTGAAATTATAGGGGATCACTAGTAATTGAACAACCCTTTTGGTGGTTATCATAATCCTATGGTTCCTAAATATGAATAGAAAAGTGATAAATCTTATTGTAAGAAAACTCAATCAAGGGTAGGTTCCTCTACCAAAAATAGTAAAAATCTGATGTGCATATCTATGAAAGTTCCTATAATTTATGGATATTTCACACTATCTAAGAATATCTCTATAAATAAATGTAAATTATAAGTAATACTTGAGATCCAAAATAACATTAGATACCTCAACTAACCCAATGGTAAAATGGGGATAATGATAATGTTTGGTAATCATTAGAATCCAATGAAGCCTCATCACCACATTATGATGCTACATAGACAAAATATCTTGTGAGTATGACAACTTTTTTTCTAAGATGTAATATAAATTCCTTAAGCGATATATGATCATAAATATAACATCACAACATCAATGATATTGATTTAACATGGTGATTTCGTCGTTTTATATGTCCTCCCACATTCACTATGGAACTCTATACAACTGATGCAACCCACATGGAAAACAGTGCTCATCCCTCTCCCATCAGAAAACCAAATACTAAGGTACATACTCTTCTATAGATCTCTCATTTTGAGATAAAAGAAATGATCACTCAAGGTATGATAAATATTATCCACATCATGTTGTACTTACATGGGTGAACAATCGAACTCATATATAACAACATCATGTATTTTAAAAGATGAAAAATATACTCCTTGGAAATAACACCTGATGTTGACCATCCTCTAACCACCCCTCAAGGAAATTTCCATAAAAAATCAATATAGCCAAATATCCACCTCATAGTGCATATGTTCGGACTCGTACACAAACTAAACTGTGTATTTGTAAAAATTTATCTAATAATGAATCCATATACTAACAAATTCTCCCATATCAAGATCCATTGTGGAAATATCCTCTATCACTATCCAAATACAACCTAACTAACACAAGACATCACAACACGACTTCTTACATGAAGGACAGTCCGTAAAATTCCTTTCAATTGATTTATAAGAAATATCATTGTTATAATACAATATAAATTCCTTCCACCATCACATCTCAACAATAATGATTTATTCAACAAACTATATCTTTTAAAACACATAATGACATTACAATGATCTTGTAATTCCAGTAATGACATCATAATGTACTTTGTAGGATATCCCAAACCTTCACTTTCAACGAATGATATATTAACCATAAATTGATATTTTAAAACCAAATATATCACTTAATATTATAAAAATTATAATTATTCCATGGAATAGGAATGGGGTTCTTCAAGTTCACTTTTTTTACCCAATTATAATTGATATAGAGACACAAAATGATATTTTATTTATTCATAAACGGAACAGGGAAACCCTAAATAACAATAGGAGGATAAATAAATACTCACTATTTATTTTCAATAATATAAATCCAAATCTCTTAAAAATAAAAAGGAATCAGGTTATATGGTGAAATTTTTATTAGTGTGACAACCGAATGCACCTAAATACTGAAATCATGCTCTTATTGAGTAACTATCATCACAAACTCTTTTGGAAAATCATCTAGGTAATCCTATATAATTGTAATAAAAAAACATTCTAATACTATACAAAACTCAATATCTGAATAATTACCCTGGAATTTTAGAAACCAATATGCATCAAACCATCATAGGGTTTTCTCCCCCTAAAAAACATGACCATCACTCTATTTGTATACATAATAATAGGTGGACTTTGTAGAGAAATACTACCTGAGCATCTTTTTTCAATATCTACATGCACTGTACAAGATACTTCAACATCGATGTAGAATAGTTAACATCAATGAAACATGAAGGCTATAAACCTCGATTAACAAATAATAAACTAAGTAAGCTTTAATAAATGAATTGATATCCCAAAAATAGAAGAAAATCCATATTAAAATGTATAACATATATTGATAAAACAATTTATGGACTTCAACTCGCATAACACGAGAAATCTATAGCATGCATCTGACTATGTCTTGATCTATGAATTCTATGAAATTGATGGAGAATACTTTTATGGATACCCACTTATCTCTATGCTTGAGTTAAAGTGGAATAAATGGGGTTTCATATTACTATCCTGTATTTCCAATACTGATCAGAAAATGGATCTCCCTTCTATTGATGCCAACACATAGGATTGTTTCTATAACGACTTCTACTAGAGAGGGACTAAATCTTGATGGTGACTATCAATTATGATCATTAACTCAAGACAACAATGGATATATCCTTTACATGCACAATAAACCACACCAATATATTGGCATGGGATGGAGAGCTTTTATCCCTAGTTGAATCGGATGATGAATAAGGTTAAATAATCTGTACTATCTGACTCTTCTATAGATAATGTATTAGAGATGTTTTGGATATAGCTATGATCCATTGAGAGTACTAGGGACCCCCCCCCCCTAGGATGGTTCTATTTTATCTATCACCCGATACAAATAATCTTCCATTTATAGATCCTTCTGATGAAATCTCAAAATGAATTTGGTAACCATGAAGTAGGTATTCGGATTAAAAACCTCATGTAAATTCCAATATATAGACTCCTCAATTAAGAAATGGTCCAAATCATATCACAAGAGTTTCTTATAAAAGATGATAAATTCTCAACCAATTGAAATCCATTGGTAAAATGTAAATAAATCATGTTTATAATATCCATTCATGGGTAATGAATAACATTCAACATGAAAATGGTCATAAACTTTATCACACATAATAGATAACTCTTCATTACCCTTGAAAAACATGAATAAAAACTATAAATAAACCTCGTGTATCATTTTCATAACCAATAGAACTCAATTATTATTTTAATAATGGATTGAAATAAATTTGATATTTACATCCTCAAAAAAATTATTAGCCTAATGATATAAAATGAATACCTAATTATTATACAAATCATATCTCTGAAACTAAAATAGGTTACTCTTCTAGGTTTCCTTATTGATGACCTAAACAATATGGTCATTGATTGACACAACCTTCAAACCTTTTGGAATGAAAACCTAAGGAGGGAATCATCCTAGAATAATAGATATAAAAGAAAAAATGTTAAGGAATCATAATCATAAAATATATAATATTTTAGGATATTTAATTAAATAGAATATAACCCAATTGGTATTGTATAAGTAATTTAAACATAGTTACAAAAAAAATGTGATGCATGATCTGTTCCAAAATCACTTCCTAGAAAGAAACATCACTTTTGTTAACATTTGTAGTGAAATTTAATTTTGTTGTGTATGATTGGTATGGGACCAAAATACCTTTTTCTTAGTTGGTATTAATTGTTTTCATCTTGTAATAACTCTATTTTACAACATTTATCATCTAACCCATTATATCCTCACTAGTTGAAATCTCTAAAATCCATTCAATCACTCAATAGTTAGTTTTGATACCACCATATAATGACCCCTCAACTGGTGCCCCTCCTTAGATGGATGTAAAGGGAGGGAATGACCCTAGAGTCACTCCAATGTAATCCATTGGTTTGATACTATAAATCAGGTTAAAAAATTCCTACCAATTTTCAAACATCCCTTTTCAAAAAAAATTAGAGGATATTAAAGAACAGAAAACATTCCAATTTACACCGATCATAAACAATAAATCCATTTCAATACAAGAATGTACTACAATAAAATAAATAAATCAATTGAAACTACCAAAACACATCCAATCCAGTGACTAGAAAATTTGACATCACAAAAATAATATCTTTGATCAAGTAACACCAATCTCAGTCCCCAACCAATTCCTACAAAACTATGAAACATCATATATATATATATATATTGTACAAGATTAATGGTATAATCCATTTTAAAATCCCTAAACCCACCAAATGAAAATGTGAAAAAAGTATATTAATTACAAATGTGTAAAAAAATGAAGAAAAGTCATTACCAAACTAGGTAAATCTATACCCTTCCTCACTAAAGAACACCCACCAAGTAATATGTAGAAATATGTATATCTATGTTAAATCATATATGTAGGGAAGGTAACATACATACAATTCCACAAATGTTTTTCATTCTCACACACCAAATTCAAATTTTCAATACTCTCATCCCTTCTATATGACATACTACAACAGGTTCACACCGATCCCATCTCATAAAATCCATACCAAGATGTGAAGCGTCAAAATAAAACGTGAATGATACTCCTTCCTCAAGAAATTCATGAATTAGATAATTGACCATATTATACATAAAATTCATTTATTAATTATAGAACTATTTATGTACTTGATAAATAAATCCTTTATTGAAAACACTTCCTTTAGAATAAAAAAATAAGTGAATTTTTGTACAAAACTCTTATAATATCTAGTTTCACAATGGAAACTCTAAACCTCCACATTATTGTCAGTTTATTCTCAAGAAAAAACAACCCAAACAATGAAAGGATTCATAATTTATTCACAATGTGACATTAAATTCTATATTAAATAGACCACTTGTTTTTATGACTCTCACTTCAATAGATTCTCAAATAGATGTTGGTGATGAAAAACTCCCAAAACTGCTCATAAGAACTATTTGTGCACATCCTATGACTAATATAACATAATGATTTATTCAAAAAAATCAACAATAAATCATTATATTAACTCATGGAATAGTAAATCCATAAATCCCACAAATGAAACTATATCTTTTCAAACACAGAATGACAATACAATGATCTTGTCATTCTAGTAATGACATCATAATGTAGTTTGTAGGATATCCCAACCCTCCACTTTCAAATAATTATTTATTAACCATAAATTGATATTTTAAAACTAAATATATCACTTAATATTATAAAAATAATCATTATTCCATGGAATAGGAATGGGGTTCTTCAAGTTCACTTTTCTTTACCCAATTATAATTGATATAGAGACACAAAATGCTATTTTATTTATTCATAAATGGAACTGGGAAACCCTAAATAAAAATAGGAGGATGAATAAATAATCACTATTTATTTTCAATAATATAAATCAAAATCTATTAAAAATAAAAAGGAATCGGGTTATATGGTGAAATTTATATTAGTGGGACAACCGAACACACTTAAATACTGAAATCATGCTCTTATTGAGTAACTATCATCACAGACTCTTTCGGAAAATAATCTGGGTAATCCAATATAATTGTAATAAAAAACAATCTAATTCTATACTAAACTCAATATCTAAATAATTACCCTGAAATTTTAGAAACCAATATGCATCAAACCATCATAGGGTTTTCTCCCTCAAAAAACATGATCATCACTCTATTTGTGTCATCAAACATGACATTTATTTTGATGTAATCCACAATATCCAATACTGATCAAATATAATACATGTTAAGGATGATCTTGTATGGTTTTATACACATTAATAGGTGGCCTTTGTAGAGAAATACTACCTGATCATCTTCTTTCAATATGTACATGCACTGTACAATATAGTTCAACATTGATGTAGAATAGTTAACATCAATGAAACATGAAGGCTATGCACCTCTATTAACAAATAATAAACTAAGTAAGGTTTAATAAATGAATTGATATCCCCAAAATAGAAAAAATCCATATTAAAATGTATAACTTATATTGATAAAAAAATTTCTGGCCTTCAACTCGCATAACATGAGAAATCTATATCATGCATCTGACTAGGTCTTGATCCATGAATTCTATGAACTTGATGGAGAATACTTTTATGGATACCCACTTATCTCTATTCTTGAGTTAAATTGGAATAAATGGGGTTTCATATTCCTATCCCATATTTCCAATACTGATCAGAAAATAGATCTCCCTTCTATTGATGCCAACTCATATGATTTTTTCTATAACGATTTCAACTAGAGAGGGATTCCATCTTGATGGTGACTATAAAAGATGATCATCAACTCAAGACATCAATGGATACATCCTTTACATGCACAATTAACCACACCAATATATTGGCATCGGATTGAGATTAGTTATCCCTAGTTGAATCAGATGATGAATAATGTTAAAGAATCCGTACTATTTCAATCTGCTATAGAAAATGTAGTTGAGATGTTTTGGATATTTCTATGATCCACTTAGGGTACTAGGGACTCCCCTCCTATGATAGTTTTATTTTATCTATCACCCTCTCCAAATAATCTTCCATTTATAGAACCTACTGATGAAATCTCAAAATGAATCTGGTCTCTATGAAGTAGGTATTTGGATTAAAACCCCCATGTTAATTCCTATATCTGGACTCTTCAATTAGGAAATTGACCAAATAATATCACAAGAGTTTCTTATAAAAGATTATGAATTCTCAACCAATTGAAATCCATTGGTAGAATGTAAATATATCATGTTGATAATATCCCTTCATGGGTAATGAATAACATTCAACATGAAAATGGTCATAAAATTTATCACACATAATAGCTAACTCTTCATTACCCTTTAAAAACATGAATAAAAACTATAAAGAAGCCTCATGTATCATTTTCATAACCAATAAAACTCAATTATTATTTTAATAATGGATTAAAATAAATTTGATATTTACATCCTCAAACATATTATTAGTCTAACGATATAAAATTAATACCTAATGCTTATACAAGTCACATCTCTAAAACTAAAATAGGTTACTCTTCTAGGTTTCCTTATTGATGACCTAAACAATATGGTCATTGATTGACACAACCTTCAAACCTTTTTCAATGAAAACCTAATGAGGGAATCATCCTAGAGTAATAGATATAAAATAAAAAATGTTAAGGAATAATAATAATAAAATATATAATATTTAAGGATATTTAATTAAATATAATATAACCCAATTTTTATTGTATAAAGAATTTAAACATAGTTACAAAGAAAAATGATGCATGATCCATTCTTAAATCACTTCCTTAAAAGAAACATCACTTTTATTAACATGTTTAGTGAAATTTAATTTTGTTTTGTTTGATTGGTATGGGACCAAAATACCTTTTTCTTAGTTGGTATTAATTTTTTTCATCTTGTAATAACTCTAGTTTACAATATTTATCATCCAACCCATTATATCCTCACTAGTTGAAATCTCTAATATCCATTCAATCACTCAATAATTAGTTTTGATTCCACCATATAATGACCCCCTAATCTAGTTCCCCTACATGAACGGATGTAATGGGAGGGAGTGACCCTATAATCACTACAATAGTAATCCATTGGTTGGATACTATAAATCAGGTTAAAAAATTCCTACCGATTGTCAAACGTCACTTTTTGAAAAAATTAGAGGACAAGAAAGAGGAGAAAACATTCCAATTAACACCAATCATAAAAAATCAATCCATTGCAGTACAAGAATGTACTAGAATAAAAAAAATAAATCAATTGAAACTTCCAAAACACATCCAATCCATTGAATAGAAAATTTATCATCACATAAATAATATATGTGATCAAGTAACACTAATCTCAGTCCCCAACCAATTCCTACAAAACTATGAAACATCATATATATATATATATTGTATAATATTAATGGTATAATCCATTGAAAAATCCCTAAACCCACCAACTGAAAATGTGAAATAAGTATATTAATTACAAATGTGTAAAAGAATGAAGAAAAGTCATTACCAAACTAGGTAAAACTATACCCTTCCTCACTAAGGAACATGCACCAAGTAATATGTAGAAATATGTATATCTATGTTAAATCATATACATAGGGAAGGTAATATAAATCCAATTCCACACATTTTTTTCATTCTCACACACTAAATTCTAATTTTCAATACTCTCTTCCCTTCTATATGACATACTAAAACTAGTTCACACTGATCCCATCTCATAAAATCCATACCAAGATGTGAAGCATCAAAATAATACTTGAATGATACAACTACCTCTAGAAATTGATGAATCATATAATTGACCATATTATACATAAAATTCATTTAATAATTATAGAACTATTTATGTACTTGAAAAATAGATCTTTTATTGAAAACACTTCCATTAGATTCAAAAAATGAGTGATGTTTTGTAAAAAACTCTTATAATATCTACTTTCACAATGGAAACTGTAAACCTCCAAATTATATTCAGTTTATTCTCAAGAAAAAACTACCCATAAAATGAAAGGATCCATAATTTATTCACAGTGTGACATTAAATTCTACATTAAATATACCACATGTTTATATGACTCTCACTTCAATAGATTCTCAAATAGATGTTTGTGATGAAAAACTCCCAAAACAGTTCATAAGAACTATTTGTGCTCATCCTATGACTAAGATAAAATAATGATTTATTCAACACACTCAACAATAAATCATTATATAAACTCATGGAATAGAAAATCCATAAATACCTCAAATGAAACTATATCTTTTAAAACATATAATTACATTACAATGATCTTGTAATTCCAGTAATGACATCATAATGTAGTTTGTAGGATATCCCAAACCTTCACTTTCAACTAATGATATATTAACCATAAATTTATATTTTAAAACCAAAAATATCACTTAATATTATAAAAATAATCATTATTCCATGGAATAGGAATGGGGTTCTTCAAGTTCACTTTTCTTTACCCAATTATAATTGATATAGAGACACAAAATGCTATTTTATTTATTCATAAACGGAACTGGGAAACCCTAAATAAAAATAGGAGGATTTATAAATAATCACTATTTATTTTCAATAATATAAATCCAAATCTATTAAAAATCAAAAGGAATCCGGTTATATAGTGAAATTTATATTAGTGTGACAACCGAATGCACCTAAATACTAAAATCATGCTCTTATTGAGTAACTATCATCACAGACTCTTTCGGAAAATAATCTGGGTAATCCTATATAATTGTAATAAAAAACAATCTAATTCTATACTAAACTAAATATCTAAATAATTACCCTGAAATTTTAGAAACCAATATGCATCAAACCATCATAGGGTTTTCTCCCTCAAAAAAACATGATCATCAATCTATTTGTGTCATCGAACATGACATTTATTTTGATGTAATCCACAATATCCAATACTGATCAAATCTAATACATGTAAGGATGATCTTTTATGGTTTTATACACAATAATAGGTGGCCTTTGTAGAGAAATACTACCTCAGCATCTTCTTTCAATATCTACATGCACTGTACAAGATAGTTCAACATCGATGTAGAATAGTTAACATCAATGAAACATGAAGTGTATGCACCTCGATTAACAAATAATAAACTATGTAAGGGTTAATAAATGAATTGATATCCCAAAATAGAAAAAAAATCCATATTAAAATGTATAACATATATTGATAAAAATATTTCTGGCCTTCAACTCGCATAACATGAGAAATCTATAGCATGCATCTGACTAGGTCTTGATCCATGAATTCTATGAACTTGATGGAGAATACTTTTATGGATACCCACTTATCTCTATTCTTGAGTAAAAGTGGAATAAATGGGGTTTTATATTCCTATCCCATATTTCCAATACTGATCAGAAAATAGATCTCCCTTCTATTGATGCCAACTCATATGATTTTCTATAATGATTTCAACTAGAGAGGGCTTCCATCTTGATGGTGACTATCAAAGATTATCATCAACTCAAGACAGCAATGGATACGTCCTTTACATGCACAATTAACCACACCAATATATTGGCATGGGATTGAGATCAATTATCCCTAGTTGAATCGGATGATGAATAATGTTAAAGAATCCGTACTATTTCAATCTGCTATAGATAATGTAGTTGAGATGTTTTGGATATTTCTATTCTCCACTTAGGGTACTAGGGACGCCCCTCATATGATAGTTCTATTTTATCTATCACCCTCTCCAAATAATCTTCCATTTATAGAACCTACTGATGAAATCTCAAAATGAATCTGTTCTCCATGAAGTAGGTATTTGGATTAAAACCCCCATGTTAATTCCTATATCTACACTCTTCAATTAGGAAATGGCCCAAATAATATCACAAGAGTTTTATATAAAAGATTATGAATTATCAACCAATTGAAATCCATTGGTAGAATGTAAATATATCATGTTGATAATATCCCTTCATGGGTAATGAATAACATTCAACATGAAAATGGTCATAAAAGTTATCACACATAACAGCTAACTCTTCATTACCCTTGAAAAACATGAATAAAAACTATAAAGAAGCCTCATGTATCATTTTCATAACCAATAAAACTCAATTATTATATTAATAATGGATTGAAATAAATTTGATATTTACATCCTCAAAAATATTATTAGTCTAACGATATAAAATGAATACCTAATGCTTATACAAATCATATCTCTAAAACTAAAATAGGTTACTCTTCCAGGTTTCCTTATTGATGACCTAAACAATATGGTCATTCATTGACACAACCTTCAAACCTTTTGCAATGAAAACCTAAGGAGGGAATCATCCTAGAGTAATAGATATAAAATAAAAAATGTTAAGGAATAATAATCCTAAAATATATAATATTTAAGGATATTTAATTAAATAGAATATAACCCAATTTGTATTGTATAAGGAATTTAAATATAGTTACAAAGAAACATGATGCATGATCCATTCCTAAATCCCTTCCCTAAAAGAAACATCACTTTTATTAACATGTTTAGTGAAATTTTATTTTGTTTTGTTTGATTTGTATGGGACCAAAATACCTTTTTCTTAGTTGGTATTAATTGTTTTCATCTTTTAATAACTCTAGTTTACAATATTTATCATCCAAACCATTATATCCTCACTAGTTTAAATCTCTAAAATCCATTCAATCACTCAATAATTAGTTTTGATTCCACTATATAATGACCCCCTCAACTAGTGCCCCTCCTTGGACGGATGTAATGGGAGGGAGTGACCCTAGAATCACTCCAATAGTAATCCATTGGTTGGATACTATAAATCAGGTTAAACAATTCCTACCAATTGTCAAACGTCACTTATAAAAAAATTAGAGGACAAGAAAGAAGAGAAAACATTACAATTAACACCAATAATAAACAATAAATCCATTGAAATACAAGAATGTACTAGAATAAAAAGAATAAATCAATTGAAACTACCAAAACACATCCAAGCCAGTGAATAGAATATTTGACATCACATAAATAATATATTTGATCAAGTAACACCAATCTCAGTCCCCAACCAATTCCTACAAAACTATGAAACATCATATATATATATATATATTGTATAATATTAATGGTATAATCCATTGAAAAATACCTAAACCCACCAAATGAAAATGTGAAATAAGTATATTAATTACAAATGTGTAAAAAAATGAAGAAAAGTCATTACCAAACTAGGTAAAACTATACCCTTCCTCACTAAGGAACACGCACCAAGTAATATATAGAAATATGTTTATCTATGTTAAATCATATACATAGGGAAGGTAACATACATCAAATTCCACACATGTTTGTCATTCTCACACACCAAATTCATATTTTCAATACTCTTATCCCTTCTATATGACACACTACAACTGGTTCACACCGATCCCATCTCATCATATATCCTAAGTTGCTTATCCTAAACTCGTCATAATTTTCTCCCCCTTAACCACGTATTGTTTCTAAAATAAAAATTGTCCCATAATTCATATATTATACCTTATACCATCTTAGACCATTCATGTAAAC
The DNA here is from genome assembly GCA_963277665.1 of Viscum album. Classification (NCBI taxonomy): domain Eukaryota; kingdom Viridiplantae; phylum Streptophyta; class Magnoliopsida; order Santalales; family Viscaceae; genus Viscum; species Viscum album. The sequence continues at coordinate 1,871,891,269 of OY728123.1, read as the reverse complement.
CAATAATAATCCATAATATAGAAGGAATACTATTACATGTTATTACCATAAGACATTATATCCCACACATAAATTTATGGTAAAACTGAGATCCATAAAAACCAGTGTAGACAACTACCCTATACCTTAAACTATCACAACCTAGTTATATCTATGAACAATTTAATATCTAATAAAGAGTGGTGAATGGGTAGAATTCATCCATATATTTGCTTGTCAATGAGGATTTGGGGTAAAACAATGATAATAAAAAAAACCTGGGTGTTAGTTTCTAACCTAGCTCAGGTGGTGGTGAATATAAAATCTGAAAATTAATGAATAAATATATCACACAACCAAAGAAATAGAAATAACAAGTTCTTAGACTCAAATAAATCTATTATATTACACTAAATCAGGTTTCCACAATAATGGTCTAGGTTATGGATTCCATATGTAAACACGACCACTAAAATTAAATATTATTAATAAATAAAACATAGTAATAAACAATAAATTTTTATTCATTATTAATTTAATTATATTATTTGGTTTAAAAAATAAAATCCCTTACAACCCAATATGATTTCATAATTCCTCAAACCATAACGTAATATGCATATGATAATTATATAGTATCAATCCTACCATCCCATGATTTTGGTTATTCATCATTTATAACATCAAAAAAACCCATCCCATGAGTTAATTATTAATTAATTTAACATCCCATAAAATTGGTTCTCTACAACTAATACTAATATTACATAAATAATATACATAATCGAAATATTGAAGGTAGTTATATCCCATAACAAAAAAAAAACCATCAATAATATAAGGAAATTAAAAACTTTATACAGGAATGGAAACTATTTTCTCTTAACTTGTTCCCATGGAACCTAATGAAAATAAACACACAAAATCTGAAAAATGGGAAATCCACACTATTAAATTATGTTATTTATTCATAGCAACCAAATCTTATGAAATAAAACATGAAATATGCTCTATCAACATTTTATTTTTATCCCACACCTATCCCATTCGTTCAAAAACACAAACACTAATTACAATAAGGATCTACAATATGTGAACACACATTAATGGAAAAAATTATTTTCAGCATGAAAACTCAAAGCGATATCAAGGGAAAAACAAGGTATGTATTCCTTAAGAAAAAATATTAGTGATTCTTATCACGAAAAAAATATCTCTAGAAATTAATCCTTTTAGATTCATCTTGAATTAAATGATTCAATATGAATTGGTTTCAACAATAATAAACATATCATCGATTGATAAAAAATATAATAATCAATCATTAACATGATTTAAGTATTAATATCATATTTCATAGTTATCAGGGAATAAAAATAATCAAATTCTCATTATTATTCCATCATTTATTTTATAATTATAATTATTAAATTTTCTATCAAATTTTATTTACGTCAAATATTTTAACCAATAACAATAAAAAACAAGTACATAGAACATTATCCAAAAAATATTAATAGGAATCAAAAAAATACATCAAAACTGGTGATTAAAATCACTTCAAATACAATCTTAATGATTATTATTATCTTATTTTAGGAAAATCATATTTTTACCCAATGAACCAAAAATGTGATAAACCAACTCATTCTAAAATCAAAATAGAAGTATTGAATCATTTACATCAAATATTTTAATGTTCTTCAAAAAAAGAACAAATGTATAAGAATATATATGTGATCACCTATGATACATGGTAATAAAGAAATTTATAGGCAAACCAACATGGATAAAACATTAAAATCCAATATAAAAACCCTTATAATGTATGGAATCCATTTTTCATACCATGGGAATAGAAAACATGAGAAAAAAACCTAATCGAGATGAAAAAACTCACCTCTAATCACAAAAAAATGATATTTATCAGTTAAGGACAAACTCAAGAAATAGGGCCATAAATTATCTTTAAAAACAATTTGTATTCCAAATATTCAAGGGATAATGGAGAAGATATGAATATTTTTCAGTCACTTATTAATTTATAAATAACATTACTTTAGTAGAACTATGACATTATCTCCTTGAACACAACATAATCCCAAAGGGTATTACCTAAAATAAGGCACAATAAGGGAGACCATTTCAAAAGGGATCAAATTTTAACTGAAACTGAAGAAAATAATTATTAATCCCATAATTTCTCACCCATAACATAAAAAACCTGGGGGGATATGGTGTAACCTATACTCTACCTAAAAGTTATCCCCCTATTCAGAAAATATAGTACAACTTGATCCAACAAGACACCACAGTGAGGTACATTTATAGGTTGTGGATACCCTTATATTGATTGAATAAAGGAAAACCAATAACAAATCCTAATGATATTGAGAACCTCTAAAAATAATATAACTTATCGAAAAATGACTAATGAAATCATAATCTATGGACACCACACCGCAAGAACTACCACCAACCCACCGGAGGCCATCACTATGGTAAACCACACCACAAACAACATGGTCACACTAAAACAATATCTACCATATTATGTTTTATCACATATTAAATTCTACCCATTATCCAAAATAAATACACCTTTAAATTCCCATGTAAATAAAGTAAGGGCTTTAGAAAAACTAGGACCTTGCAACCTACTTCCATCCCCCTTTAAATAATGGATTACATCATCCTTTTATTTAATTAATTTCACCCCTTAGTAGAATCCATTTAAATTTAATAACCAATTAATAGGGACCTTTTTTATCCTAGATAAATTCATATTTTTTTAAAAACATCTTACATCATTATCATAGTCATATCCATCATGATAGTCAATATAAACTTCTTAAACCTATCCATTTAGAAATGATGAAATTATATATATTTGAAATATTTTATATTAGCTATGAGATATAATTTCATGGAAGAATATTACAGATTCTTGTCCTGAAAAAACATTAAAATATTCTTCAAAATCATCTCCTTCAACTAGAAATTTCCCTTGTCTGCTTGAATGACATTGTTCCATGAGATTTCCACTTTTTCACTCAGTTCATTCAGAATATTCACAAGGTTTCAATCACATTTTTGGTTCTTATTTGAGTTAAAAGATCCCATGTTTAATGTTTCACATTTGGATCGAATTTTATTTTCAAATAATTCACCAATTTTTAATTTTTAATAACATCAGAAACTGAATGAGGAAAAATATACGGGATAAGTGTTTTTTTATTTTCAATACTCTATCTCATTTGGGACTGAACTAGGCACTCTAATTTCACATTATATTATCTACTAACATATTTTTAATTAGCTTATAAAAATTTAATAATTCAGTTACAATATATTATTCTTCATCACTAGTTTTATTATATTCAATATTAGAAACATTTGGTTCAATTACTACTTTCTTTTAAATAAATTTCTCTAAAATATATTCAATCATATCATCAGGATCTTGAAAAAATTAATTTATCTAGAAAATAATGGTAAAACATATTTCCAATTTCCTTATTATAATAACTTGGAAAAATATTATAAATCGTCTCATTCCAACATATTTATCCTCTCCAATTAGACATGTATCCTTGAAAGACACCTTCCCCATATTACTCATAAAATATCCCCAGGATTTTCTTAATAATTTTCATCATACATAGACTGAAAGGGACTCTAGAGTTGTTAATAGTTGGTCAATATATTTATTTAATCACATAATAATTCATGCTAGATGTAGATCTTATGAACCAATTATTTAAAACATACACATTTTTTCCTAAAACTTCACTCTTGAAACACATTAACCTATTAAACTCTGAATGTTTAGTTTTAACAATTTTAATAAGGAATATACTCAATCTATCTAAAATTTAATTATATAAGTTTGTTTAGAATGAAATATTTTTTTCTACATTTTATTTTTATTAATATACGACTTAAAATAACTATTAGTAAACCCCCTTAAATTATTTGTTCACAATTTGTTTTGATAGGAACCACCAAATATTTCATAGAAATACCTCTAAACAATTATTATCAAATCCAATACCTATAAAATATGTTTCATAAAAATAATATTTGTTATTATATAAAAACAATTAATTGTTATATTGATTTATAATTCCCTTATAAATCAACGACATGTGATTATTCTATATGAATCATAGTTGATTAATTCAATTATCGAAATAGATTTTATTTCCACCCTTTAATGCCATATATAAACCATTATCACCTTTTATCATGATTTGAACATAACATATTTTCCCCATATCAGACAGGGCAGATATATTGTACTATTTTATCTTCATACATTTTTGATATTTTCTTCCCTTGATGTAAAATTGTGCTATGAAAATTAATATTTTCTTCTCTAGAACATAGGGTTTAGTAATTTCTAGGATTGTCAATTAGAAATATTCTTCCCAATTATTATTTATCTATTAATAATTATCCATCAATTTTTTATTTTAAATATATATATAGTATTTATTATTTTGATATAAGCATTGTATTTATATAAAATTTGACACACACATATAAATTATTGATTGATTTCATCTAAAAACACATCACACTATGTCATATTTTGAATATCAATAATAGATGAACTAATTCCTTTATTCAAAATGTATGTTTCATATATAAAGTACATAGAACAACCATTTTTTCATTTTTATTCATGATTTTGATAACTCTATTAATATGAGATTAGATGACACCTTAAAGAATACATGTTTTTCTCCTCTTACAATCCTTGAGAGAAAATTCAAAAAATATTGACTTATCTAATTTTATTCTTCACTAAGACCTCTTATCATCATAATCCTATTTATATTATCATGTAATCAAGGTTATACAATACATATCATAGTTATTTTATAGGGAATAGTTTTAATATATTTTATCTATCCATTAAAATCTATTCTAAATAGGTATCTGAGATGAATATCTATTTACTGCATTATTCCATAATGACTTATTACATCAATTCATTGGATAACTCACCCGTAATTAATATCTTCTCAACTTCCATGGAAGTGAAATATTGTTGCAAGAAACATATTATTTATTTATAAAAACTCCATAAACCTATCATTATACATTAATCTAAGATATTAATTGAATATATTAACTTTGTATGTAATCTCCATCTTATGATATCCGTACATGTATAGTTGTTCCTTCTACATTTGTTTTGAAGAATCATTCCATATCAATATTGTTCGAAAATTATTTGAATTAGAAAATATATTTTTGGAGATATTATCTAGATGTACTTTACTAACTATATGTTACAAAAAAATACTAGATAAAATAAAATTTAATATTTTTGTGAAATACATGTGTAATATTTACATGATAATATACATCATACACTTTATTAAATTTTTATGAATATAACTTTTCTAAACAAAATTATCATAGTAATTTTCAATTTTTTATATATTAATCATATATTTGTGAAACCATGATTGTTTCATATTTAGTACATCATTCGATATGATAATATTTTTGTAGACTCTTCAAATATTTTTTCTATTTTCTGGAGTTTATCATATAGAATAATTATTAATACAACATAATATTTTTTCTATCATATTATTTTTTTTAAATTTTATAAATTTACATCCTCTTTGTTTAGGGATTTTATTCCCATCATTTGTAGTGTATTCCTCTTAAGAGGAACTTTAAGATCATATATATCTTATGTTTAATATATTTTTTCTCTACTTATTCTTCAATTATTTTGATTTTCAATTATTTATCGACATATTCCATGAAATTATTATATTTTTATACACAATATTTTTAATTATGTTTAAAAGAAGTGGAGGTTTCATCATATTCCCCAGTCAACATTCTCATCATTTTTCTTCAATTAATGATTTCTATGTTCTCAACAGACTTCTTGTTCTCTCTATAACCAATTATATATTTCATTTTCATAGGTATTTCTTAATAATCATCATCTCAGTCTTCCAAATATTTATTCTTATGGAAATAAGATGAAAAGTGAAAAATTAACCCACACTCGAAGAATATTTTTGAAAGACTACATTTATACCTAACCTTTCCATTTTTTATTTTTTAGATATATTTCTTATTATACTCTTATATTATGAATAATTTTTCATGCCATCATCTGATTCACTAGAATAATAAATACACCCCCTTTATCTTTATTTACTTCATGAATTAGAATTTCATTTAATCTTTAGCTCCTTTCAAAAAAAACCAATGGCTTTCTCATATCATGGTTGCGTTAAGATTATCAAACTCATTAGGGGATAAATAATTTTTTCTTTTAATGAAGAAGAAATTGGGCCATAACTATCAGAATTTTTTTTCACAAACATCTTAAGAAATGTTGAGTCATCTAAAGTATATTTATATCCTATTGTCTGACTAAATGTCTCGTGAAACCTAGTAACTTTGATAGATATTTTCTAATATTTATCCATTATGTGGTTCTAAAATTTCTCACTCCATAATTTCATTCTAGATGTGATGATTTTAAAGCATCCTTTATGAAAACTATCAATGTTGTCCCATATTTCAATGGATAATCTTATTTCCACTAATTTCATGGACACCGTATCATAAAAAGTATTATTAAAATATATTTTTAGCTCTTCAATCATCCAAAAAATAATTCTTGTCTAAACATATTATGGAATAATCTATTTTATGTGGTATAAATCACAATATTATAGAATCGCTCACTTTAAGGCCTTGTGATAAATGATATGGAAGTATTCTGTTATTTTATCCCGGCATGTTCCAACAAATAAATATAGGAATTCCTCAACTATTTTTATAATTCATATTCACTATAGATAATAATATAACCATACTGAGTACGTGGTTAGGTCTAAGACCACTTTACGATACCAGATTAATTGATATACCACTAAGAGGAGTTAAGGGTGACTCATTGGATATTTTTTTAATTTAGTTTTGAAATTAACCATTTTTATAATTTTATGTTATGTTCCTATCATATTTAATTTATTCTAGATTTATATAAAACTATATTATAAATAAAAATCCTACATTTATTCTTTTTTCATTTTTTACCTATAATGAGAAATCATGCTATTAATGTGTTTGGTTGATTACCTAGAAAATGAATATATCACTATTTAAATATTTAGATATTAGATTTTATTAATAATCACACAATATGGTTTGGGATGGTATCTTCCACTTCCCAGGGAATTTATTATCCCACTCCAAAATTATGTAGGGTGTTATTTATAATGGTACTACTAGTATTCATGATATTCTTATACTCTTGGTATGAAAAAGAATTTCATTATACTTATAGGTGATTTGATTTTAAAAAAAATATGTTCGTTTGATTGGGTCATTGATTATTAAGACATTATCTGATGAGAAGAATAAACATCTTCATTAATCCTTAAGCATTAAAAATAATTGATGTGTCAATGAGTGTATGGACACACACTATATAATTATTTAGTGACACAAGAAATTTTTCAAAACGGAAATGATAGATATTCTAATCTTGAATTTTATGATTAACATTAAAACATAAATTATTGATGAATCTTTAATTTCCTCTCTCTTTTAAAAATTAGTTGTCCTGCATCATACAATATTTGAAAAAAAAATTATGTTTGATTACTATTTTCCCATTTCATCATTTTTATATTTTTATGTCTATAGATATCCTAGAAAACAATTTTTATTAATAAAATATGGAATTTCTATTATTTTAGGTTGTTCCAGAATTTATATTTTCAATAGATTAATCTAGTTTTTATTATATTCCATATCTATCAATGTAATGGTTTATATTTTATTTATTTTTCTAGAAAATTGTGATATTTCTTACTTAAAAAAGTGAATGAAATACCCAAGAAATCTGAATTATTTACATGTTATAAAGCATAAATGTATGAATAATGCCTCATGTTGTGATGACCTACTCACAACAAAACAATATCTCACTTTTCTAAGTATAAATTGGGGAATATCTTCACTTCTCATACTAAATCCCAATTATCTATAATTCTTTTGTTTTTTAAATCATGGAAAAATGAGGAATCATATTAAATAGGCTTTTTGAACTCCCTTTATCTTCTAGGATTAGATAAAATTTATATGACTACTTTTTCAATGAGTAAAATTATTCATATGGTTTTCATAGTAATTACATCATCTTATTGTAGTTTACATTAAAAGGATAAATCCTAAGAGTAAAATTAGTCTTACTGAATTCTCTGTTATTCCATGTAATTTGTATTTTCCAATTAAAATCATACATCTTGAGAGTAATGAAACTCCTATTATTTTTCATACATTATTTACCATTTTCATTTTTCATCATAAAATGATACAACAAAACTATAAAATGACCTATATTTTAAGTAGAATTCTTATAGAAGTCAGCATGAATGTTATAATTTCTAAACAACCATTAAAAAAAGTCCAAATGATTTATACAAAATATATTGAATCTTATAGAGTCTGGATTACACTTCTATACTATCAATAACTCTTATAGAGTGTGAATTCCTCTTATATAAATCATAACAAATTCTATAATTTTCCATTATATTATTTAAATAAATCTTATAGATTATCATTTAGTAATTTTTTACTAATTTTTAGTTTCCCGATTTAATAAAAAAGATATAAAACGAAATTTAAACATCTTAATAATGATCATGATAACTCAAGAACCCCCTTATTTATCTTCAAATTCTTATTACTAATGTTTGAAAGAAAATAAAATATTCTATTCCAATTTAATGGGTTAATTAATTTTCCTTTAGTGAGAATATTTATATAATATTTATTAAAATTTATATAAATTAAAAAAAACCATTTTCCTTAATATATGATATTCTCTATACAAATTGTTTCTTATAATTAATTAGTTATCATTGAAAATTTCTTCTCCAATGACCAAACTCACCATAATGGAAACTATTCTTTTCATAAATATCTCTCATTTTTTGGTTTCAAAAACATTAGAATGGACTATCCAAAAAAGATTATTCATCTTATTTTGATATTTTTATGCATTAAATTTTGTAAAATAAAAATTAAAAGGTTTATTGGACCTACCATTTATTGATCAAGAATCGTAAATATATTTAGGTGATCTATTGATCTTTTATTGAGCTTATTTATATTATTGTTCATTGTAAACTATCAAAACTTTCGATAGTGATTGTAAATTTAAGTATGTAGAAATTTATTCCTGAGTTTTGATCATTGTATCTTTGAAGAAAATTAAATATGGAATAATATTTCTCACATGATTTGAGAATAATATAAATTTATCCATCTTATACAAAAATAGTTCTTTATGAACACAATATATCATTGTTTTAATGATTTTTCGTCATATAACAACACAAAAGATTCCAACATATCCAATAAATCTTCATTATCATGTTTCTATTAAATATTATGATCCATAGAATAATAAATTAACATATATATTTTCATAGAGTGTTTATTATCATATGAGTTTCACATTATACAACAATTTATTAAGATATTTTATTAAATTTAATCCCATTAAAAATTGTAACCTTTCAAATTCATTATATATATTTGTGGGAAAATATCCATATTTTACTATTGATTTTTATACCAACCCCAGATTATTTTCATATATATATATACAAATTTTTAAATAAATATTCAATGAATTTCACAAATACATATATTTTGACTATAAAGGTTTAGTGAATTTGTAGTCGAGATACACAATATTTTTATTGAAAATCGTTAACATATCCCATAAAGACATCCCCCCATAGAAATTATTTATAGACATAACATCACTAAACCATGAATCATATCCTAGGGAAAGGAAAAATTATAAAGGATGATATTAGATTATCAGTAAAGGAAAACATGGGAGATATCAATTATTACTTAATCATAACATGCGTATTAGGGTATAAGAATATGAACATAACATTTCAAAACCATACCCTATAAAAAATTTCAATTATTGTATTAGATCTTCATAAGTTATGAATCACATGGAAATCAAATAACTATATCCATTATATAATTTCATTGGCAGAAGACATATTTTTTGGGTGTAAACATTATCATATAAAATCATTCCATAGTAGTTGTGTATTCACTTCAAGATTAATCATGGTGGATTTAGATCACCCACCAAATCCTCATAGTTGTAAAGGTTCAATACGGAGGCTATCATAGTGGATTAGGTTCACTACATAAACCATAGTAGTAGTAATGGGTCATTAAAAACATTATCATAGTGTGTTGGGTTCACCCCCTAAATGATCGTAGTAGTCATGGTTAACACCTATGACTATAATAGTGGATTGAGATCACTCACATAACCATTATAATAGTTAATGTTTACTCCCATAACTATCATAGTGTATTTTCATCAATCCCGAAACAATTATAGTTGTCAATGTTCACGCAAAATTTTCTTATAGTTTGAGATGACACATATTGAACTTGGTTGACTCCCCTTTCCTTTCCAATTTATCTGATGAGATATAAATCAATACACAATGAATTTTAGGGAGATATAGGGACCATTCACCACCTAAGTGAAATCATACATATGTGTGTGACATTATTATAAAATATTCATCATATTAGAACACATGAAAATAAATTGGTTTCCATAAAATATCATCATATCATAACTAATGGACATGAAATTGGTCACATAATTATTTCATTATTTCATCATAGCATAAACCATTGAAAAGAATGTTATTTCTTATATATACATTCCTCATAATTATAAAGTACATAGAATAAATATAAGGATGGTATACTTGAAACACCATGTGGTTTTAAAAATAAATTTAAATGAATGAAACATTATGTCTCTACATATTGACACTTTTTTAGGACAATATTATAAACTATCCATTAAATACAATTATTTCTCTTCTATGATTTGAATTTCAAAAAACAGACATACGAAGTAACAATTGGTAAGTTATATGTTTTCTAATTGGGAAATGTTAATTTTTGTGAATAGTAACATACCCTAATGAATAGTAAAATTACCATTATGAAAAATAACATGAAAATATGAATCGTAACCTCGCCAAGAAATGTATAATAAAAATGCATCTTATAAGTGAAAATTTGATCATTATATAATAGTTCATATTTTTCTATGCCATAATTATTTAATTGAAATTTTATTATTAATTAAATAATTTAAATGAAAATTAATTTTCATAAAATTTAATGATAAATTATTATTTTATTATCTTATAATTATAATATAAATTTAAGAGATCAAGATAAATTTTCAAGGTATTATAAAATGATTTACTGTTTTAAGATTGTTATTTTTCTTATAAATTATGATTTTATTGAAAAATTAAATTAAAAATGTTTATAATATTAATTTTAAAAATGGTGGTCATTTTTAAATTTGGCACATTGAAAAATTGTTAGGGTTATGTTGTTAGGTATTTTTTGAAATACCTCAATTTTGATGAATTGTTAAATACAGTAATTTACCATATATATACATTATATGTTAAATAACATATTCATAGAAGCATGGATGATATAATCAACCTTGGATAAAAATATATTTATATCATTATAGTTTTGTGTCACATGAATCAAGACTATTCATAGTATTGAACAAAAATATTAAACTGATGATTAAAATTATGGAAAACCCCTCCTCTCCTCGACCATAAATACACCCTCATCCCCCTCTTCCTCACACACTTCTCAAGATTTGATAATTTCCAAAATTATTCCCAATATCCTTCCCACATATTTTCCTCTCATCTTGTGCCTTCCTGTATTAGAAAATGTCCAATACTAAAATCCTTAAAAAGGATCTCAAGGATATGAGTTAAAGTGGTAAAAATCATCTTTTATTTTATATTGTTTTCTTTTCAATTTTTTCTATTATTATACTCTATTCACATAAAATTATCCAAGAGTAATGAAATATTAATTATTATATATATATTCTTTATTTATATCATGTTTATGTAAAAATTCATCAGCATTCTTCCTCTCATATTCTTGTTGTTAAAAAAATAAATACACAGTCTGTGATGTGTCGATTTACAAAAAATCATGGGTGATGTGATTTCAATTTTCATTAATTCCTTAAAATATTTTTTTAAAACCATTTGAATGGTTGAAGATGATTTTAATTTTTATGATATAACATTATTTATGTTCTGGAATTAACTTATAGGCATGATATTAAGTTATTTAACAATTCTATTTTGTGATTAATGAAGAACTGCCCAAATGATCTAAATGAATATCACTAATGATTTAGCTAATTATTCATCAAAATAATGTAAAAAGAAAATGATTTAAGTAGTAATTCTAAAATATTAATACCATTTCATTCCACATCTGAGTTTTCACTTACATTTGATAAGAAAATCCTTTTTGAAATGACAATGGAAATCATGTAAGGAACGCACCCGAAACAGTGGAAATAACAGAATATTATTAATAACTAGGTTGGATGATGTTATAAAATGATCATATATTGCGTTATAAACATGAATTGGTTTCTGAAAATTATTAATAACACAATTTCAACCATTATATATGAGTTTTAATCATGTTTTATGTAAGGTAAACCTTTGGTAAGGGAATTCATAACCCAATTTCCATTCCTTGGGTTATTATTCTACATATTTTTTTATTAGAATATTTTATAAGTGAATTAATATTATATTATGTTTTATAATGTGAATTTATAGTTAGTATATATATTCATATAATTTTATTAATTCTTGATTCAATGATATGGTATATATATGTGACTCTTCTTTAATTTTTTTTTAATTTTCAGTTTCTTCAAAATTAAAAAGAAATGTTTTTATGCATGAGTTCATGTTTTATAATTAAGCGCCGGTTCATGGAAAATGTTTTATGATGAATTATGGTATCTATATCTGCATAAAATTTATTGAGTATGTGTAATTTGGAGGTCCACCATATGGTTATTCAAAGAGTAACTGTAGTGGTTACACCATTTGGTAGCAGTGAGGATTACATTACAAGGTATCATTGATGGTTACAAATCATAAGGTAGATGTGACAGTTACGATATAAGTATGTAATTACAAAATAAACCATTATGGGTTTATATATCTTCTCTATTGATTAATTGAAATATCATGTTTCGTAAATTAAGTATATATGGGGGATAAATATGTCGTCGTGAAAATGATTTCATGTATATATAAGTCTTCATGGACTAAAGGTTTCTTACATTTTTTATATCCCTTGCTAATCTTTTTATGCTCATCCAATGTTTTAATTTTTTTTCATAGGTTATAAGGATGTTTTAGAGTTATAAGAATATCAATATAAATGTTAGGATGATTTTCAAAGAAATAGTGTTATTGTTTTGTGTCCAAAAATTTATCCAGCCAACATCAAATTTTTATTCAAAAGAGAGAAAAAAACATGCATTTAGAGACAAGAATCAAACAAAAAGAGACACACCAGGAACATCAAGAAGAACAAGGGCGCTCAGGGCCTAAGGAGGTCAAAAGTACACTACGGAAAAAATGAGCAATTGCGACGGGAATAGATCCCGTCGCAAATAGTCCTGTTAAAAACTTATTTGCGACGGGGGTATTTACCCGTCGCAAATAAGGAGGCTTTTGCGACGGGATTGCTTTCCCCGTCGCAAAAGAACTGGCGCGCGTTGCGCGCCAAATCGCGGGAAAACTATTTGCGACGGGGGAATATTCTCGTCGCAAATAACTGGCGGCGGTAAAAGGCATTTGTGACGGGAATATTCCCCTGTCGCAAATAGTGTGTCGGCAGGTGGTTATTTGCGACGGGACCCGTCGTAAATAACTATTTACCCGTTGACCGTAATAAATGTCGGCTAAGGTATTTGCGACGGGACCCGTCGCAAATAATCTAACCTATAAATACCCCCATCCGTTTTTTTTTCAAAACATTCTCAAATTCCATCTTCTTCTTCTCTCAAAGTTATATTTCTAAAGTTCATTTTTTCTTCAGTGTAATTTTTTTCTCCGGAGCTGATATTAATGTTTTGAAGAACGATCATAGCAGATCAATTTTCAAGGTATTTATGTTCAATTTAATTTAATATTTATTTTTAATTTTTTATTAGTTTCAATTATTCTTAATTAGTTGTAATTTAATTATGTTTATATTGTTTTATTACTTAATAAATTTAAATTATTAGTATTGTTCATAGTAAATGGTAATTAGGAATAATTAGTAATAATTTTTAATAATTAAGAATAAATATTAATAATAAGTAATAAATACCAATAATTAGGGATAATAACATTATTACATTATTAGTCTATTTTATTATTAATATTAAAATAATATAATTTTTTTATATATATACAGTTCTCTTTTCATCTGTGTGTTTGCTGTCTTCACATTTATTATTTGTATGTGGAGATAGAAAACGCACAGATGAAATGAGAATTGTATATAAATTAGAAAATTATATTATTTTAATATTAATAATAAAATATACTAATAATGTTATTATTTGTAATTATTGGTAATTATTCCTAATTATTAGTAATTATTCATTTAATTACTAATAATTAGGAACAATTACCAATAATTATCAATAATTAGGAATAATTAGTAATAATTACCAATAATTAGTAATAATTACCAATAATTAGTAATAATTACCAATAATTAGTAATAATTACCAATAATTAGTAATAAATACCAATAATTAGTAATAATTACCAATAATTAGTAATAATTACCAATAAGTAGTAATAATTATCAATAATTACCAATAATTAGTAATAATTAGTATTAATTACCAATAATTAGTATTAATTACCAATAATTATTATTAATTACCAATAATTAGTATTAATTACCAATAATTAGTATTAATTACCAATAATTAGTAATAATTACCAATAATTAGTAATAATTACCAATAATTAGTAATAATTACCAATAATTAGTAATAATTACCAATAATTAGGAATAATTACCGGTAAATAGTAATAATTAGTAATAATTAGTAATAATTAGGAATAATTACCAATAATTAGTAATAATTCGTAATAATTACTAATAATTAGTAATAATTAGTAATAATTACCAATAATTAGTAATAATTAGTAATAATTAGTAATAATTAGTAATAATTGCCAATAATTAGTAATAATTAGTAATAATTAGTAATAATTTGTAATAATTAGTAAAAATTTGGCATATTTACAAATAATTAGTAATAATTAGTAATAATTAGTATTAATTACCAATAATTAGTAATAATTACCAATAATTAGTAATAATTACCAATAATTTCCAATAATTTCCAATATTTATCAATATTTACCAATATTTACCAATATTTACCAATATTTACCAATAATTACCAATAATTACCATTGATTAGTAATAATTATCAATAATTACCAATAATTGGTAATAATTAATAATAATTACCAATAATTAGTAATAATTGGTAATAATTAATAATAATTACCAATAATTAGTAATAATTATTAATAATTAGTAATAATTAAGAATAATTACCAATAATTAGTAATAATTACCAATAATTAGTAATAATTACCAATAATTAGTAATAATTACCAATAATTAGTAATAATTAACAATAATTACCAATAATTAGTAATAATTAGTAATAATTAGTAATAATTAGTAATAATTAGTATTAATTACCAATAATTAGTAATAATTAGTAATAATTTGTATTAATTACCAATAATTAGTAATAATTACCAATAATTAGTAATAATTACCAATAATTAGTAATAATTAGTAATAATTAGCAATAATTACCAATAATTAGTAATAATTACCAATAATTAACAATAATTACCAATAATTACCAATAATTACCAATTATTCGTATTTATTACCAATAATTAGTAATAATTACCAATAATTAGGAACAATTACCAATAATTATCAATAAATAGGAATAATTAGTAATAATTACCAATAATTAGTAATAATTAACAATAATTAGTAATAATTACCAATAATTAGTAATAATCACCAATAATTAGTAATAATTACCAATAACTAGTAATAATTACCAATAATTAGTATTAATTACCAATAATTAGTAATAATTACCAATAAGTAGTAATAATTATCAATAATTACCAATAAGTAGTAATAATTATCAATAATTACCAATAAGTAGTAATAATTAGTATTAATTGCCAATATTTAGTATTAATTACCAATAATTAGTATTAATTACCAATAATTAGTATTAATTACCAATAATTGTATTAATTACCAATAATTAGTAAGAGTTACAAATAATTAGTAATAATTAGTAATAATTACCAATAATTAGTAATAATTACCAATAATTAGGAATAATTACCAATAATTAGTAATAATTACCAATAATTAGTAATAATTACCAATAATTAGTAATAATTAGTAATAATTAGTAATAATTACCAATAATTCGTAATAATTACCAATAATTAGTAATAATTACCAATAATTAGTAATAATTAACAATAATTACCAATAATTAGTAATAATTAGTAATAATTAACAATAATTAGTAATAATTAGTATTAATTACCAATAATTAGTATTAATTACTAATAATTAGTAATAATTACCAATAATTAGTAATAATTACCAATAATTAGTAATAATTAGTAATAATTAGCAATAATTACCAATAATTAGTAATAATTACCAATAATTAACAATAATTATCAATAATTACCAATAATTAGTTTTAATTACCAATAATTAGTATTTATTACCAATAATTAGTATTTATTACCAATAATTAGTATTAATTACCAATAATTAGTATTAATTACCAATAATTAGTAATAATTACCAATAATTAGTAATAATTACCAATAATTAGTAATAATTACCAATAATTAGTAATAATTACCAATAATTAGTAATAATTACCAATAATTAGTAATAATTAACAATAATTAGTAATAATTACCAATAATTAGTATTAATTACCAATAATTAGTATTAATTACCAATAATTAGTATTAATTACCAATAATTAGTAATAATTACCAATAATTAGTAATAATTACCAATAATTAGTAATAATTAGTAATAATTACCAATAATTAGTAATAATTAGTAATAATTACCAATAATTAGTAATAATTAGTAATAATTACCAATAATTAGTATATTATTTGTATATTTTATTATTAATATTAAAATAATATAATTTTCTATATTATATACAATTCTCTTTTCATCTGTGTGTTTTCTGTCTCCACATGTAATATTCACAGTCTTTTTTAAAATTATCAACCTACTCACCAATGGAGAGGAGAAAGTGAATGTAAATATTACATGTGGAGACAGAATGTTAAACACACAGATGAAAGGAGAATTGTATATAATATAAAAAATTATGTTATTTTAATATTAATAATAAAATATACTAATAATTTAATAATGTTATTATTATATAATTAATGTTTATGAAAAAATATATTAGTATTTTTAAAATAATAAAAAAGCAATATAATATTAAAATTATCAATATTTGTAACATGTTTTGCTTTATTCTCAATATATTCAATCTTTACTTGAGTGTTTTTTCTAACAAATTATTCAAAACCAGTAATGCTTTTATATTTTATAGAGAAATATGGAACAACGAGGTCGTCAACAATCATTATTAGGTGACCGCATATGGATAAATCAACGTAGAAATCCAAACGGTTCTGGTTTAAATCCAGTATATGTTGAGGGTGTAGAGACTTTTTTATCATTTGCGGCATCAAAATCAGAATTTGTTTCAGAAGGAAAAATAAAATTCCCTTGCAGAAAATGTGCATTGAGAACGTTTGACACGTTTGACAAAGTGGGAGAACATCTCTTGCGTTTTGGTTTTCAACCAGATTATGTTTTTTGGTATCAACACGGTGAACGCAGTTCCAGAGCAGGTGATACCAACTTGATTCCGGATCCATCCCGATTTCAAGATTTAGTACATGATGTTGCAGGTTCATCTGTTCAACATACAGAAACTCCGGCTGATATAGCTTCAAATCCTGAGTTGGCACCGTCTGAATTTTATGAGTTGGTGAAATCTGCTGAGGATGCATTATATCCTGGCTGCAAGATGAGCAAATTAGAAGCAGTTGCAAAATTTATGGCTATCAAATCAGATAACGGAATGTCAAACACCTGTTTTGACCAGATATTTTCTTTGCTGAAAACACTGTTACCAGAAGGAAATGTTTTACCTGCAAATTACTATGAGAGTAAGAGGCTGGTTCGAAATTTGGGACTTACTTGTCAGAAGATTCATGCATGTTCAAATGACTGCATTTTATATTCTAGGGAAAATGAGTCGTTGGATAGTTGTCCTGCATGTGGGCAACTGAGATATAAAGAAGGACAACACAGGATGTCGGGTTTGATTCCTGTAAAACAGTTGAGATATTTTCCGCTTACATCCAGACATCAGCGTTTATTCATGTCTAAGAATACATCGACAATGATGTCATGGCATAAAGAGAATATTTCAACCGATAAAATCTTGAATCATCCAGCCGATGGTGATTCATGGAAACATTTTGATAGAGTGCATCCATCCTTTCCTTTAGAAGCTAGAAATGTTCGACTAGGCCTTTCCACTGATGGTTTTTGTCCGTTTGGATCTTATGGTAGTCAATATTCATGTTGGCCTGTTTTTTTAACTCCGTACAATTTACCTCCATGGATGTTGATGAAGGAGACATATATCTTTTTGACTTTTCTAATTTCAAGACATCCGATGAAAAATATTGATGTTTATTTGAAGCCATTGATTGATGAATTAAATGTATTGTGGATTACTGGTGTCAGTACATATGATGTTGCAACGAAACAGAATTTCATACTGAGAGGAGCATTGATGTGGACAATAAGTGACTTCCCGGCTTATGGGATGTTATCTGGCTGGAGTACACATGGTCAAAAATCATGTCCTTACTGTATGGGAGAGAACAAAACATTTATGCTCATTCATGGAAAGAAACCTTGTTATTTTGACTGTCATCGCAGATTTCTTCCAGCTGATCATCCTTTTCGCAGAAACAGATCTCATTTCAGAAAAGGAACAGTTGAAAGGGATGGACCTCCAAAAATGCTATCAGGTTCGGAGTTAAAATCAGTTGTATTTTCATTACCCCCCCCCCCCATCACTTTTGGTCCCACAATAAACCAACAGAATATTTCTGGTTTTGGGAAAGAACACAATTGGATTAAACGTAGCATATTTTTGGATTTTCCATATTTGTCTGATCTGTTGGTCCGACGCATGTTAGATGTCATGCATATTGAGAAGAACTGTTTTGATAATTTATTTCATACAGTTTTGGATACGCCAGGAAAGAGAAAAGACAATGTAAATGCACGTTTAGATCTTGCCCAAATTTGCAGGCGTCCAGAATTGGAACTATTTGAGAATGTCAGAACAGAAAGGTTACTGAAACCAAAAGCAGCTTATACACTGTCTAAAGAAAACCGTTTATTATTTTGTCAGTGGATTGCAGATTTGAGACTTCCAGATGGCTGTGCTTCTAATTTGGGTAGATGTGTAAAGAATGGTCATATTACTGGATTAAAAAGTCATGATTGTCATGTTATAATGGAGAGACTTCTACCCATTGGATTAAGAGGTCTGTTGAATTCTGTGATTTGGGATTCCATAACAGGCATGTCTCATTTATTTCGGGAAATTTGTGCGGCTACGGCAGATTATGATGCTCTAGGAAAACTTGAAAAAGATGTTGTTGTAATTATATGTAAACTGGAAAAAATATTTCTACCGTCTTTCTTCGACTCAATGGCACATTTGATGTTACATTTTCCATATGAAGCCAAATGTGGAGGTCCGGTACAGTTTCGATGGATGTACCCATTTGAATGATGCATGCAAAAAATGAAAAGAAAAGTACGTAACAAAGCATTTGTTGAAGGATCTATTGCAGAAGCTTATTTGCAAGAGGAAATATCTTTTTTCTGCTCCCATTATTTTGAATCTGAGTATCCTTCAAAACACAACCGAATGGGACGGAACGAGAGGAATATTGATGAAATCGACAATCAATTATCTATTTTCAACCAGTCAGATATTGGTTTCGGTGGAGTTTATGAACGCTGGCTTTTAGATGATGAACATCAGAGAGCTCATATGTATGTTCTGCTCAACTGTGAAGAGATGACATCAGTTGTACTGTAAGTGTTTATATCACTTATTCTATCATTTATGTTACAGTAAATAACTTTGGTTTTTATAGGTTGTATGATAATCATATCAAGAAACAAATTCCACAAATTACAGCAGCTGCTCTCGAAGAACGTCGACTGAAAAATTTCTCTCAGTGGTTTCAAAAACTGGTAACATAAATTCTTTATCTTTTAGCAACTCATTCAATGTATAGTTTACTATATTGATAATTATTTCAAAAAATTTCAGGTGTCTCGACATGCTGATAAAATTGACAAACGACTGTGTGTATTGAGTAACCCACCTTCCAAACTTGTTAAAACTTTTAATGCGTATGTGGTGAATGGATTTCGAATCCACACACATGCATATGGGGAATCGAAAAAAACAATGAACAGTGGAGTTAGCTTGAGAGGATCTCATCATCGAGAGAATGAAGTTGACTTTTATGGCATAATTGATGAAATCATTGAACTCTGTTATCTTGGACAACATTACATAACCATGTTCAAATGTCGGTGGTTGGATATAGAGAGAGGAGTGTGTGTTCATCCGACTCATGGAATCATCGATATTAAATGTAAAAGTGTTCTCGCAGTAAATGAACCATTCTTATTGGCTCAACAGGCATATCAAGTTTATTACGCAAAGTACTGTGCAACATCAAGAGAATTGACTGATTGGTGGAGTGTAATAAAAATCAAAATTCGAGACAATCAGTTTAGTCCGAGTGAATGTGCTTTCACTGATGTGCAAAGAATTGAAGTTTTTCAAGAGAGTACTCAAAATCAATCTTCTTTACAAAGAGACATGAGCATCGATGATGGCACCCCACATTTAAGAGTCGGTGATGACGATGATGTTAATGATGTCACATATGAATTTGAAATGGTAAGAGATGAAGCAACTGTAACTCGAATGGATATCGATGATGTTGAGGAGGAATATGAAGATGACATTGACATATATGAAGATAATGATGAAGATGAACACAGATAGCATTTCATGGTATTTATATACAATCATAATATGTATATATGTATATATAATAGTAATTATCAATTATTTGCTAACATTAATATTTTCTGTTTCAGATGGACGATGCCACATTTCGTGAGTTGGCAGATGCTGACCTGACTTTCGATGCGGATGAGTTGCTGACAGATGACCCTCTGCCTGCAGGCGCTCCAGGGAGTACGCGGAGGGGGCGCGGTCTTGCACGATTGATGATTCCAGACCCCGTCCCCGAGCGACGTCCACGTCTTGGGTTTGATCCACGCACACGGAGGTGTGATAACCTGTGTGATAACCTGAGGATTTGACTAAGATTTCATTAATCTATTCACATAATAAATGTTTATTATTTTTTCAGTTTTCCGCATATAGCAGTCGGACAGGGAAGCGCTATTTTGCGCAACTATTTCTCTCAGCCGTGGACCACATGGGAGCAGATTCCCATTGATGTGCAGCAGGCCATGTTCGGCCATTGGTTGGTACGTACGTAAATAAATAATTTTTATTTTGAAAATTATTTCATTTTTAACTTGATATTTTGATTTATTTGTAGGGTTTATGGTATCCGATCGAGGATACCATGCGTGACGCCATCCACGAGGCATGGGAGGTGGCCATGCGTGATCGCCTTCGTCAGTTTTTGCACAATTTAAGAAAAGCTGCGATGAAGAAAGTAGGAGTGTCAGATTTTGACGAGTCCTGTAGAGCACACCGACCAGAGTATATTTCATCCCATGTATGGGATGGATTATGTGCGCACTGGTTGAGTGGTGCCTTTCAGAGGAGATCATCGGTGGGGAGGCAGAATCGAGGAAGACAGGAGGTGACTCATCGAGCTGGGAGTCTTTCTTTCAGTACTCATAGACAGCATCTGGTACGTATATTATTTATAAATATTTTATATAACTATAAATATTAACAGTTTATTTTTTATTCTTATAGGCTGTCGAGCACCCCGATATTACAGAGTACGACGTATATCGGAGGATGTATAGTGATCCTGCTACTAGGGAGCTCAGAGGTGATCGTCAGCATCACATCGTGGTCAGTATTATTTGTTTTCAAGTTTAAAAATTAACTGCATATAATATATTCACAATTTTAATTTTAAATTGCAACTATAGGAGTCATATGAGGCCGCAGCGTCACAGGCCCGGCCTGAGAGTCAGGCCGAGTCATCAGATCATACCACTGCCCATCAGTTTGATGAAGCGGCATGGATGCAGGCCACCCAGTATGCCTTCGAGAATGGCCGGGTAGTTGCTATCGGCTCTCGACTGACTCCCAGAGATTATTATGGCAGTGCTGCGATGTCGGCGTCCAGCTCGAGAGGAGCTTGTGCATCTTCTTCTACTACACAGTATGAGGATCAGTTGAGATCTCAGACTGCACAGATAGAGAGTCTCCGACAGGAGCAGGAGCAGATGCGTCAGCAGCATGAGGAGGAGCGTCGACGCCAGCAAGAGCTGTACGAGGAGCAGGCGAGTCGGTGGCAGCAACAGCATCAGGAGCAGATGGAGTACATGCGCCGACTCACTCATGCTTTAGGGATGTAGTTTCCTCCACCACCATCTGCAGATCCCCCACCTCCCCCCCTCCTTTAGATTAGAGATTGTACTTATGTTATAAAATTTGTGAAATCAAATTATTATTTTTTTTTCTATTCGTAGTTTCTGTCTCATTATAAAATATTAATAATATTATATTTTTAAATAACAATATTAATATGAATAATAATATTATTTATATTTTATAATATTAAATTTTATATATATATTAAAATTTTATAATATTATAATTTAATTATATTTTTTGTAATACTTGAATTATTTTAATATTTGAATGTAAAATAATTCTATTATTTTTATATTAATTAAAATAAATTAATAATATTTTTTTTATTTATGAATTATAATTCTAATATTATTATATTAATTAAATCATTTATTAATATTTTATTATTTTTTATTTTTGAATTATAATTCTATTATTATTATATTAATTAAAATAATTTATTAATAATTTATTATTTTTATTTGTGAATTATAATTCTATTATTATATTAATGAAATTAATTTATTAATAATTTTTTTTTATTTTTTTTATAGTATTTGCGACGAGATACTATGCCCGTCGCAAATACTAGTATTATTAATAGTTTTTTATTTTTTTAAAAAAAATAGTTTTTGCGACGGGTCCCGTCGCAAAAGGTATTTGCGACGGGCCCGTCGCAAAAACTATTTTAAAAGTTTTTTACAAAAATATGGAGTACCATTTGCGACGGGGAGAATGACCGTCGCAAAAAACGGCTTTAGCGACGGGCCCGTCGCAAATAAGTGTTGTTGCGACGCCGTTTTCAGCAACGGGCTATTTGCGACGGGCCCCCGTCGCAAAAAGCCATTTGCGACGGGATCCCGTCACAAATTCCCCGTCGCAAATGCCCATTTTTCTAGTAGTGGTAGTGGATACCCATAGCATCACCTCTGATTATGTTAACCCCCTCCGGCTTCAAGAAATTGATCAAAGGAGGCAAGTGACGTTGGAGCCCGGTTGTACCATGGAAGCGGTTGATCTGCAACTTTGTTCCCCTCTCTCCAAGTGTGCATCACATGAACATTGTGAATAAGGGTGTGACATTTTCTAACCGTGTAGGATATTGACCACGAAACGCATCCTTTACCATGCAAAGAATCATGCAGAATCAAAGAATCAGTCTTAGCTTGAGAAATAGAAATATTCCTCTGATGCAAAGCAATATCCCTACAAGCATTGCTCTTTCCTCACCCTAAAGTGAGGTTCTGTAACAAAACTTTGTAGTAAGGGTGAGCACCACACTTCCACTCCACTCCTGAACCACTCTCTCACCTCTTATCTCACCAAGCACAAAGGAACCATCCGAGTTGATCTTATAACCAGAAGACGGAGGCCACCAACAGATCCATTTTCCCTGAATTCTAAAATAGAGAGGATCCACAGGAGTGGAACTAACCTGCAGCAGCCTCAGCGTAGGAGCCTCTTACTAGTTGAGGATGAACGTGACCAGATCCAGCAGCAGATTTTGCATGCGCACAATAATGGACTTCACCGTAGAAAATGACCCTTCAAAACGAGCTCGGTTCCTGGCCAGCCATAGGCACCAACAACCCAGGCATAGGACCAATGACCTCGCCATCCTTTCTATTCCTGAGCTGACTGTTCCATAGAACAATCTGTCCAGAAAGGACGCATCGCAATGCATACTAGAGGAGAATGTCGTAATCCCCCCGATGTAGGACCATATCACTTGGGGGATGATCTGTTTTTAGGTACTGTCATTCAGAAAATATAATCCAAAATGATCTTTGGGAATATAAACAAGTTAAATCTAGTTGAAATAGATAGATTATATAATGTTTAAGGTCAGGTCATTATGGTTGGTATGAAAGCCCAATTTATATAAATTTAATAGTAATAATGATGGAATTAATAAACTACGAATTATTTTAACTTTATTTTTATTTCTAATGGTAAAACATTTAATGATTACTATGTTGATTTATCTATGATAGGTCTGTTCAAAATGGTTTTGAAGAAAAGAAATATGGAATATAAAGTTAGAAGGAACAAAGTAGCTGATATGATTTTGAATATTGAACCAGGAATGGTGGGAATTGGAACCAATTAGTTTATGACTGTTATGGATCCCCTAAACCATGCATTAAATGGTTGTGGAATCATTTCAAGAGAATGACCAGACCTACAAAAAATGAACACGAGGATAGTGGAACATTTTATGAAGACAAAACCACCTACATTTAGTGGATATTCAGACCCATTAGTTCCTCATGGATGGATTAAATCCCTTTATAATATATTCGATGTTATGGGATGTTCAAATAATCAAATGGCTAGTATTTCCATTTATCATTTTGAAGGTGAAGTTGATAAATAATGGTCAATGGTTAATAATATCATGGATAAAGAGGATATTAATGAAATAGACCATGATGGTGCTAAAGTGTCCTCCCTGAAATGTATTTTCCTCTAGTGGTTCAGATTGTGATAGAGAATAAATTCCATGAATTGAAGTAAAATGATGATGATTCAGTGGCTATGTGTGAAGAAAAAGCCACCCAACTGGGAAGGTATTCAACAAATATTATTTTGGATTATGACTGATAAATAAAACATTTTTAATCAGGTTTAATGCTAAAATATCAAAGGGAATTGGATTCCAGTTAGATTAAAAGTTATGAAAAAGTTGTGTAATGTGATGATAGGGTAGAAATGAAGTTTATTGATGATCATGTGTACATTGAAACTAAACTAAAGTTGATTTTTAGATGGAAAGTGATGGGTTCAATTCAATCAATGAAATATGATCATAAGAATGTTTAGTTTATATTTTCTGAAATGTGTGGTAACAAACATCTTAGATAATTCTATTCCATAACTAGGAATTGTTTTCAATGTGGTATGTTTAGACATATGGCTCGATATTGTAATGAAAATGATCCTAAGACTACTCATGACATTATAATAATAAAGTGTTGTAAATAATGTGAGATATTCCATTATGAAAAAACATACCCAAAAAACATATGAATGATGAAATTAAGTCAAACTATAAGAAGATAGGTGTAGTGAGATATTTTGGGAATACATCAATAGATGTAAGACCATCCAACTAAGTGGTATTAGGGATTATTGTTTCTGGATCATATTTTTCTTAATTCATGTTTTTTATTGGGTCTACACATTATTTTATTTCTATGATTTTATATGGTAAATTGGAAATATCACCTCAAAAAATGAGACCAAATATTATTATTAACACATTAGGGAAGAATATTACAGAAAAAATTAATTATAGGAATATTCTTATTATTATCTATGGAAATAAATTACCTTAAACCCTTATTGGTTTACCCATATTAGAGTTTGATGCCATTCATGGTATATTTGTGTTTTCTATTTATCATAATAATATTGATTGAAGATATAAATATGTTATTTTTCATGAAATATTTTAGTTTGTATATAATAAATAACCCATAAAATTTATAACATATCAAGAATATGAGAAACTATTGAAACATGGAAATGAAATTTATCTTTCTTATATTGATGAAAACATGTAAACTATTTATATTAACTTTTTTATAGTGGTAAATCAATACCTTGATGTTTTATCTGACGATATACCTGGTGTTATACGTGATCGGGAAGTTGAATTCATAATATACATAGTTATTTATGTTAAGCTAATTTCAAAACCCCCATATTGAATGACACAAATGGAACTTCTTGGATTGAAAAATTGGATATTGGAGTTTCTTAATAAAGGCTTAATTTGTCCTAGCACTTCACCATGGTGTGCTCGTTATTTATTTGTTAAAAATAATGAATGTTCCATAAGACATTTCATTGATTATAGATATTTTAATAACATTACTGTAACGCCCCGACCCCAGCTACCCAGAGCCGGTGCATTACTTCGTAACATTGGCATGATAACAAAAGATCAAGTCTCGAAAGACCGATTAGTTTAGTAGCCTTGGAAACACTAGATACATTCATAAATGTTACATTACATCACAAAGTGAAAAACTATAATAACATAGTCTCCATAGTCCACACATCTATCCTCTTCGGACTATCCCTGCAGGTCATTCATAAAATACTTCTTCACATCCTGGATAATATTAAAACATTGAAAGGGGTGAGCTCAGATGCTCAGTAAGGTTAACAATATAGCGGAAGCTTTCATAAATAAACATTAACATTTAAGGAAATGTATAAATAAAACAAAAGCCTTTTAAACTTGAACTTCATCATAACATGGCAAAAATAAAATGAGATAATGCCATTCACTTCTTCACATGGATATTCTACTGGTCGAATAATAACATGCAATATCAATAACCACTTTCATAATGAGGGAATGTATAATGCCAGACATTCTGAAACATTTTGTCAAGGCCTCGGCCAAGACGTCTAAAATGATTAAGGCCTCGGCCAAAACCATAAATCAAATTGGGAAAGGGCCTCGGCCAATTCCACGTCTAGTTGTCTCGCGAGACCTACCGATGCATCGAGGAGCTATAGCGGGCTCCACCCGTCACATACTAAGTCCAATACATTCCTCATATGAATAGGTTTAATCATATCATAAACCATAACATAATCGTATCACATAAAACATGCATAAAGGAAAAATAACATTTCCACATTTCAATCAAAAGATATCAATACAACACATTGATACAAATGCTTTCAAAACCATTTTCAATACCAAAATAAAAGAAAGTTAAAACTTTGTATTTATTTTTCATTAAAAAAAATGATGGCTTGTAGAGGAAGCCGAAACTCAAATAATATTCACGGTGGCAGAGAAGTCATTGTCGCCGCAAAAGTATGGAAAGAAAAACATTCCCTTTTTGTCTTTTAGTAAAACGCTTCGTATAAAAAAGATTCCCTTTGAATAAACGTAAAAGTCAAATGGGTTTATACACCGTATAAAAGAAAGTTGTGTATAAAACCAAATATGCCTCAATGAAAGGGGATTGAGACGAAGTCCTTAAAAAGATAATTTTTAAAATAAAATAGATCTGTTATGTGTATTCACTATAGGTACACATAATGAACGTAAAAATACAAAATAGGACATAATAATATCATGACATAATTTGAAAGTAGGAGATTAACCCAAAGAATGGAAGTTGGGTTAAGAAATTCCCTTTATAAAGATCATTTATAAATAAAATAGATCTATTATGTGTATTAACTATAAGTACACATAAATAAAGTAAAAATACAAGATAGTACATAATAATATCATGACATAATTTGAAAGTAGGAGATTAACCCAAAGAATAGAAATTGGGTTAAGAAGTTCCCTTACCTCGTGTCTGACTTGACTCAACCGTTATTTAACCTCCTGAATAATAAACTAGAGTTAATTTCTATTTACTTAAGAACCTTTTTCATGTTCATTATTCCATTTATATCACTTATTACCATGTTATGAACATTATTTAATTATTTAAGTTAATAACGGTCGTTTTGTCGATCTTTGGTACTTGAGTCAAAAATAAACTTCTTATAATTACAAGTTGTTCATGTGGTGAAATATCCATTATATCCAGAATTATATTCATGATGTATATATATATATCATATATATATAGTATATACATTCATTCATAATGTCACGTAACATTTAGAGGTAAGAAATCAAATGCACCGTTCATGGAGACGGTAAGCCGTACGTACACATGAACGCTACTTTCATTTCTATTTCGTATTTAATGGAACAGAAACATAATGATATAAATTTATAATATAATTACAGTATAATATAGTGTATAATACCATTTAATCCATCCTTTATACATCCCACATATGGCATTAACGATTCAAATCACTTTGAGGGGCGGTAGTCCGCACTTCCTAAAATGAAATTATCGCGTTTTACCCATAATGGAAATCATAAAGTATGCCATAAATGAGAAATACAGAAGCATAAGTAAAACATAAACAGATTATATATCATATATAAATATAGTGACATCTTAATGGCCACCTATGAAGGTGTTATATGAGTGTTGAACAATCATCGTTTCGTGAGGCAGAAATTCGCCATCCACAGAAACCGTATGTTCTTTAACCATTAGATGTAGGTGTGTGTAAGTGTAGATAAAATACTTCTTATAACAACATCCTAGTATATTTAGGATACTGGTGTTGTTACAAAAGAAATGAATAAAAAGAGTTTAGGGGGTTTGAGAAGAAAAATAAAACAAAACAACATTAGAGAAGACATTACCTCAAAATCGGGTAACTCTTTTTGATTTGAGCCAAAGGCTTCCTTGAAAAGAGTTATGCCCAAAGTGAGGCTTCTAGGAGTAAGAGGGGGAATTTTGGAGAGTATTTGGGCAGAGGTTGGCCGAGCCAAATGGCTTGAAGGTGTGAATAAGGTGGGAGAGGTGGGGGCCTTTTATAAGTGGAGAGGAGGGGCTCTTTTGGAAAGATTGAAATGTTACATTATTATACAATGCTTTTAGGATTCTAAAGGTCCCACACTTTTATAATTCGTGGATATGGTGATAGGGGTTCGAAATATCCCCATCCAATAGTCTTTGGACAAGTTTAAGCCTTGTATTTTGCATTATCTTCTCATTTTATTTAAATCGTTAAATAATGAGGTCATCACTGCATCATCATGATGTCATAAATACTTTAATTTATTTAATGTCTAAAAATTCTAAAAAAATACTATGATGTATGAAATCTTATTATCTTTCCAATTACTATTTATAGTCAAAAATATGACTTGTATAACCCCATATAAAAATTGTTTTAGTAAAACATTTCATGTTTGTGTCATTTTTTACATTAACATTAAATAAAAGGTATTTATGTCATTTTCCAACTAAAGTGGCTCCATGGGGTCCCCAAGTTGACCCTTGGATTGTCTTGGTCGACCATGGCACATCCAATGAGGGTAGGACATGTGTAAAGCTCATCTCATATTATTAAAACATTATTTTTACCTTAAACTACACTAATTACCTCTAATCGCGATTAAGAACTTAAAAGTTACTATTCACCAAAAAATTATTTTAATATCATTGAACCAAATTTTACTTCTTAATGACAGCCATGTATGTAGGATTTTTGAAAATCAAAACACAGAAGTGGTAATATTTCATTTAAACGAAAAATCAGTTGTTTAACTACCACTTAGTGGTTTCACTATTCATCAAAAATTGAAGTTTTTCAGAACAATGCCAAAATTTCACCCTAAGCTATAATTGATATTCTGAATTCAAAAATGATGTCTATTTTACAAAATTCCAAACATATAAGTTGCATTAATTCATTTTATAATTAATTCCCACTGTCACAACAAATAGCGTGTTTTTAAGAAACAATTTATATCAAAAGATTGGCAATTGTTTATGTCCAATTTCAATGTTAAATTAATCCTAATGACCACCATTGGATAAAATGGTAAAAATATATTCTAATTATACTTTAAAACCACTAAATAGTATAACTTATCACAATAAATTATTTTGATTAAAAAAGTTGTTTTAAGTATTTTTCACTATTCATAAAAAATTAGAAGTTCTCAGAAAAATACCAAAAATTCAACATAGGCTAATTTCGATATTACGAATACAAAAATGAAGTCCATTTTGAAATATAAAATTTCTATAATTTTAGGTGGTTATTACTATTCATAACGGCTACTCTGATTAGTCGCGGTGTTTTAGAACTCGAAGTTGCGTACAATGCAAGCTATTGCATTATTGAATGAGAAGCGTATCGTGGAAGCTCGGGGTGTTACATTCTACCCTCCTTCAATAAATTGCATCCTCGCAATTTGAAAATTTTATTTGAAAATAAAAGGTTGAAAATAGAAAATAACTTTGTGGAAAACCCACATCGGAAATAAGGTTAATAAACATATAACATTAAAAGAAAGCAAGATAAGTACAAAGGTCACCCGATATAGCCCATTCTAGGATTCTATTGAAATATGGATATAGAGGAGAAACAAACCATCAAGGTCTGATGGAGAGTTATAGAAAACATGATTAGTAGAAAGTTTAACCACAAGAAAATCACAAACTTGTGATTGGTTAAACGGTCATTGAATCCCCAGTTGGAAAAGTTAACCGACAAAATTTTTGTTTTAAGTTACCTTTCATAATGTTGAGGAATTTATTTAAGAGATTTACTAAGAACGTAAGGGAATATACATACTTTTTATGTATACTTTCATTCGTTAATAAATTTTTACCACAAACCCAACTTTTACTCCAAATGATAACGGAACTCAAAAATATTCTATTTATCCTAATTGTATAAGGTTCCAAATGTTAACACATACCATTTAGATTAGTAAAAATATTTTGTAATAACCAGGGTCTTCCTGTAGGCTAGTGTTAGGAAATAAAGGCTTGTCGCACTATGGTTGTCGGTTCGATTCCTGCAGCTTTGTCCGACGCGACGAGTTATTCCCCACCCTGCAGGTTGTCCTTTTCCTAAAACTATAGTATCATAATATTCCAAAAATAATCTTCATATGTTTTTTAACCTTAAAAAATACTATCCATGGTTCAACTTAATCCATTCCAACCTGAATAGTTATCCAAAATACCTCTGTCCAGACTTTCTCTAAATGGTCTCTTAATTCCAAAATCAATTTATCAGATTCCCCAAACAAAGTAAAGTTTCTCTTATTGTCACATACTAAAAATATAATTACCTTCATCATATTAAAACCTTACTGAAATTAACAAGTACTGCAGTACAATCCTTATATATATATATATCACATTATTCTAATAACCAAAATATAATACATGAGTCCAAAAGCACCAATACATTAGTTATTCTGCTTCAACTGTAGTAACAGCATAAGATTGTCCTTGATCCCTAGGCTTTTTCTTAGGTAAGTTTCCCTGACGCTTAGGACATTCATTTGCATAATGACCCATTTCTCTACAATTATAGCATTCAACTTTGATAGCCTCTTTCTTTCCCTTGCAATCACGAGCCTGGTGACCCTTTTCTCCACATTTATAACAAACTCCCATTCCTTTTAGGCAAGTACCATGGTGATTCTTTCCACAATTATCACATAATGGAAAATCCTTCTTTCCCTTTTTCCCTTTATCTGTCTCTTGTTCCACCGTTCTCTTCTATTCTTTCTTTACTTTGTTGTCATAAGACTTAGAGAATTCATTTTCTGTCTTGATAGCACACGAGACAATATCTTCGTATGATGAGAAGGATTTTGATACTAAAGCTCGACGGAGAAATGGTTTTAACCCATCAAAGAAACGATCAATCTTACTCCTTGGGTTACGTATATAATCGGAAGCATGCCTCGCTAACCTTGTAAAGTTAGCCTCATACTTTGCGACATTCTCATCCTCCTTCTGCCTCAGACTCAGAAATTGCCTTTCCATATCTGGTCGATGGTCGCGAGGAAAGTATTTTTCTAAGAAAATCTCTTTGAACTCCCTCCATTCCATATTCGATACGTCATCATCTTCCTTTGTGTTTTGAATCAGCGACCACCACTGATCGGCATCTCCAGTGAGGCGGTAAACTGCCATGAAAACCTTCTCCCTTTCACTAATCCCCAAGGCATGGAATATTTTCTCTAGGGAATTTATCCATTGCTCGGCTACTAAGGGATTTGTACTCCCATTGAACGTTGGTGGTTGTTTCCTCATGAATCGATCTAACATTGATCCTCCACGCTGTGGATCGGGGTGCTCCATACGGGTAAGGTTATTATTCATAACCTGAGTAAGTTGTTCCAGTATGGTGATTAGCTGATCGGCACCAGTTGCATCACCAGCCCCACTATAATTATCTTGAGCAGGAGGGCAATCCCTACATGGAGTGCGTGTATTGATACGGTTTCCATTTCTTCCACTAGGCGCCATTTCTAAACAATGGCATAAACTAGATCAGTTTATGAATCAAAATACATAATCCCATACTTATAAAACACTTAACATAAATTGAACTATTTATGGATATAATCCATAATCATAAAAATGTTTTCTTTGAGGAATTATATACTCATAAACCCTTCATAATGATTTTTTAAGAAAATGAGAGTTATCCTAAGCATATCCCCCAGGAGTGTCGTAACCAAGAGTGCAGCAAGGCCCGTTGTAGTGCACCAGTTCTCGTTCGAGTCTAGCTCAAAGCGGTGTTTTCGGGTTTTACCCCTAGGAACATCTGTGCCAGAGCCGCCTCTACCTGCTCGTATCCAGACAGGGATTTATTGCTCGGAAAACTCACAAAATATCTACAATACCAAAATTCTAGGAAGTTATTCTATACAAATCCTCAAAGTCTATCTTTGGGCTATGTGCTCTAATCAGAGTTTATCTAAATCTAGCTTCCAAGGTTAGTACTAAACTGCCTATGATACCAATTGTAACGCCACGACCCCAGCTACCCAGAGCCGGTGCATTACTTCGTAACATTGGCATGATCAAAAAAGATCAAGTCTCGAAAGACCGATTAGTTTATTAGCCTTGGAAACACTAGATACATTCATAAATGTTACATTACATCACAAAGTGAAAAACTATAATAACATAGTCTCCATAATCCACACTTCTTTCCTCTTCGGACTATCCCTGCAGGTCATTCATAAAATACTTCTTCACATCCTGGAAAATATTAAAACATTGAAAGGAGTGAGCTCAAATGCTCAGTAAGGTTAACAATATAGTGGAATCTTTAATAAATAAACATTAACATTTAAGGCAATGTATAACTAAAACAAAAGCCTTTTAAACTTGAACTTCATCATAACATGGAAAAAGTAAAATGAGATAATGCCATTCACTTCTTCACATGGATATTCTACTGGTCGAATAATCACATGCAATATCAATAACCACTTTCATAATGAGGGAATGTATAATGCCAGACATTCTGAAACATTTTTTCAAGGCCTCGGCCAAGACGTCTAAAATGATTAAGGCCTCGGCCAAAACCATAAATCAAATTGGGAAAGGGCCTCGGCCAATTCCACGTCTAGTTGTCTCATGAGACCTACCGATGCATCGAGGAGCTATAGCGGGCTCCATCCGTCACATACTAAGTCCAATACATTCCTCATATGAATAGGTTTAAACATATCATAAACCATAACATAATCATATCACATAAAACATGCATAAAGGAAACATAACATTTCCACATTTCAATCACAAGATATCAATACAACACATTGATACAAACTCTTTCAAAACCATTTTCAATACCAAAATAAAAGAAAGTTAAAACTTTGTATTTATTTTTCATTAAAAAATGATGTCTTGGAGAGGAATTCGAAACTCAAATAATAGTCACGGCGGAAGAGAAGTCGTTGTCGCCTCATAAGTACGGAAAGAAAAACATTCCCTTTTTGTCTTATAGTAAAAACGCTTTGTATAAAAAATATTACTTTTGAATAAACGTAAAAGTCAAATGGGTTTATACACCGTATAAAAGAAAGTTTTGTATAAAACCAAATATGCCTCAATGAAATGGCGATTGAGACGAAGTCCTTAAAAAGATAATTTTTAAAATAAAATAGATCTGTTATGTGTATTCACTATAGGTACACATAATGAACGTAAATATACAAAATAGGACATAATAATATCATGACATAATTTGAAAGTAGGAGATTAACCCAAAGAATGGAAGTTGGGTTAAGAAATTCCCTTACAAAGAACATTTATAAATAAAATAGATCTATTATGTGTATTAACTATAAGTACACATAAATAAAGTACAAATACAATATAGGACATAATAATATCATGACATAATTTGAAAGTAGGAGATTAACCCAAAGAATAGAAATTGGGTTAAGAAGTTCCCTTACCTCGTGTCTGACTTGACTCAACCGTTCTTTAACCTCCTGAATAATAAACTAGAGTTAATTTATATTTACTTAAGAACCTTTTTCATGTTCATTATTCCATTTATATCACTTATTACCATGTTATGAACATTATTTAATTATTTAAGTTAATAACGGTCGTTTTGTCGATCTTTGGTACTTGAGTCAAAAATAAAATTCTTATAATTACAAGTTGTTCATGTGGTGAAATATCCATTATATCCAGAATTATATTCATGATGTAGATATATATATCATATATATACAGTATATACATTCATTCATAATGTCACGTAACATTTAGAGGTAAGAAATGAAATGCACCGTTCATGGAGACGGTAAGCCGTATGTACGCATGAACGCTACTTTCATTTCTATTTTGTATTTAATGGAACTGAATCATAATGATATAAATTTATAATATAATTACAGTATGATATAGTGTATAATACCATTTAATCCATCCTTTATACATCCCACATATGGCATTAACGATTCAAATCACTTTGAGGGGGCGGTAGTCCGCACTTCCTAAAATGAAATTATCGCGTTTTACCCATAATGGAAATCATAAAGTATGCCATAAATGAGAAATACAGAAGCATAAGTAAAACATAAACACATTATATATCATATATAAATATAGTGACATCTTAATGGCCACCTTTGAAGGTGTTATATGAGTGTCGAACAATCATAGTTTCGTGAGGGAGAAATTCGCCATCCACAGAAACCGTATGTTCTTTAACCATTAGATGTAGGTGTGTGTAAGTGTATCTAGAATCCTTCTTATAAAAACATCCTAGTATATTTAGGATACTGTTTTTTTTACAAAAGAAATGAATAAAAAGAGTTTAGGGGGTTGGAGAAGAAAAATAAAACAAAACAACATTAGAGAAGACATTACCTCAAAATCGGGTAACTTTTTTTGATTTGAGCCAAAGGCTTCCTTGAGAAGAGTTCTTCCAAAAGAGAGGATTCTAGGAGTAATAGGGGTATGTTGGGATAGTATTTGGGCAGAGGTTGGCCGAGCCAAATGGCTTGAAGGTGTGAATAAGGTGGGAGAGGTGGGGGCCTTTTATAAGTGGAGAGGAGGGGCTCTTTTGGAAAGATTGAAATGTTACATTATTATACAATGTTTTTCGGATTCTAAAGGTCCCACACTTATATAATTTGTGGATAAGGTGATAAGGGTTCGAAATATACCCATCCAATAGTCTTTGGACAAGTTTAAGCCTTGGAGTTTGCATTATCTTCTCATTATATTTAAATCGTTAAATAATGAGGTCATCGCTGCATCATCATGATGTCATAAATACTTTAATTTATTTAATGTCTAAAAATACTAAAAAAAACACTATGATGTCGGAAATATTTTTAGCTTACCAATTACTATTTATAGTCAAAAATATGACTTGTATAACCCCATATAAAAATTGTTTTAGTAAAACGTTTCATGTTTGTGTCATTTTTTACTTTAACATTAAATAAAAGGTATTTATGTCATTTTCCAACTAAAGTGGCTCCATGGGGTCCCCAAGTTGACCCATGGATTGTCTTGGTCGGCCATGGAACATTCAATGAGGGTAGGACATGTTTCAAGCTCATCTCATATTATTAAAACATTATTTTTACCTTAAACTACACTAATTACCTAAAATCGCGATTAAGAACTTAAAAGTTACTATTCACCAAAAAATTATTTTAATCTCATTGAACCACATTTTACTTATTAATGACAACCATGTATGTCGGATTTTTGAAAATAAAAACACAGAAGTGGTAATATTTCATTTAAACGAAAAATCAGTTGTTTAACTACCACTTAGTGGTTTCACTATTCATCAAAAATTGAAGTTTTTCAGAACAATGCCAAAATTTCACCCTAAGATATAATTTATATTCCGAATTCAAAAATGATGTCTATTTTACAAAATTCCAAACATATAAGTTGCATTAATTAATTTTATAATTAATTCCCGCTGTCACAACAAATAGCGTGTTTTAAGAAACAATTTATATCAACAGATTGGCAATTGTTTATGTCCAATTTCAATGTTAAATTAATTCTAATGACCACCATTGGATAAAATGGTAAAAATAGATTCTAATTATACTTTAAAAACACTAAATAGTATAATTTATCACAATAAATTATTTTGATTAAAAAAGCTGTTTTAAGTATTTTTCACTATTCATAAAAAATTAGAAGTTCTCAGAAAAATACCAAAAATTCAACATAGGCTAATTTCGATATTACGAATACAAAAATGAAGTCCATTTTGAAATATAAAATTTCTATAATTTTAAAAAGTGGTTATTACTATTCATAACGGCTACTTTGATTAGTCGCGGTGTTTTAGAACTCGAAGTTGCGTACAATGCAAGCCATTGCATTATTGAATGAGAAGCGTATCGTGGAAGCTCGGGGAGTTACAATTACTATAAAGAATAAGTTTCTTTTTCCTCATATCGATTAATTGTTTGATCAGCCCTAGGGATGTCATAATTGTTTCATGATTGACTTGAGATCTAGGTACTATCAACTGAAGGTGAAGGAAGATGAAATTACTAAAACATATTTTTATACTAGATATGCGAATTAATAAATTTGTTAATCCCTTTGGTTAAAAAAATCCCCTATTGTATTCCTGGATTTTATGATAGAATATTGCATAAATATTTGGATAAGTTTGATGTTGTTTATATTGATGATATTTTGGTCTTTTCGAAAAATTTTGAGGATCATGAAAAACATTTAAAGAATTTCTTTATAACTATTAAAGAAAAAAGTTATATAGAATGATTGGAAAATATGGTTTCTGGTTGAAAAAAATTTATTTTCGTGGGAACATTCTAAATATGGACAGAATAATAATTGATCATACGAAAAATAGTGGTTGTTTAGTTGATAAGACCTACAAATATTACTAATATTCCATGTTTTTTGGGATTTTCTATTTAATACAAACTATTTGATTAAAAAGTTTCATATTAATCTACTATACTAACTATGTTAATATGAAAAGTGGTCAAATTTATTTTGATATAAGAATGCAATTTTTTTCAGTAATAGTTGACGAGATTGGTGAATGCTCCATTTTTTCCCACCTTTAATAAATGGAGATTTTTTTATCTTATGTGATGCTCCATTGAATGGAATTGGTTTTGTTCTGATACAGATGGATTAGATAATTTCTTATGCTTCATGATAATAGAAGTCTCATGAGGTAAATTATCCCACACATGATTTCTAATTAGAATCTATGATTTTTTCCTTTGAAAATTTGGAGGCATCATTTATATGAATCAAAATTTGAAATATATATAGATAATAAAATTTTAAAGTATATATTCACATAGAAAGAATTATACATGAAATAGAGAAGAAATATTTAATTGATAATAGATTATTATTGAATGATTAATTACCATAATGGAAAATAAAATAATGTGGTGGACACATTGAGTCGAAAACATCGTGCATAATTAACTATGTTACATTTGGAATGTGAACCCTTGATTATCTATTTACTGAAAAATTTCTTAGAAGTTGTTGGTGATGGAAATTACTTTTTTTTTGTTTCAGGATTTAGTGAAGTCATCATTTTCAGATAGAAATAATAAAACATAGACGAAAGAGAGGGAGTTATTGAAAAAGGTAGAATTTGTAAAAATGGGTATGTTCCAAGAATTTAACATTTGTAAGGAATGTTTTTTATGATTTGGAAATAGATTATGCATTCCTTGTATTTCCTAGAAGATGAATGTATTGTTTTATGAAGATTATTGTTCTCCAATTTCTGTTCATCCTGGAAGTGGTAAGAAGAAAAAGTTCATTCAAGAATTTTACTGATGGGATGGAATGCAATGAGATATTTCATATATTACCATTAATTTTTTGACATGTCAACAGGTTAATGTAGAGGAAAATCTACCATATTGTATGCTTCATGATTTTCCAGTGCAGTAGTAGAAATGGGTAAATATTTCCATGGACTTCGTGGTGGGACTACCAGATACATCTAAAGGTAACAATGTGATTTTAGTTATTCTTGAGCGACTGACTAAATCTACATGTTTCTTTCTTATTCGAGATACTATGTATTTTGATTAACATTATCAACTATACCATAAATAGTTTTTTAGGTTACATGGAATTCCTCTTTCCATTGTATTTGACCATAATTCCATGTTCACTTTTAACTTTTGGAAATACTTCTAGATGTAGGTGGGAAGAGAATGAAATTTTACCACTTCTTTTCATCCAAAATCTAATGAAATGACCAATAGAACAATTTAGACATTATATAATATGCTTCGAGGTTGTTTAGTGGAATTAATGGGATGTTGGGATAATTATATTGGGTTAGACAATATTTCTTATTATAACATTTATCATTAGAGTATATAGATTGAACCATTTGAGGAATTTTATAGGAATCAGTGTTAGAATCCATCAATTTTCGATGAAGTTGGGGAAATGATGTTGATGAGACAATAATTAGTAGTGTAATTGGTTGAGATTGTGAATATTATCTAGGAAAAAATGAGGGAAACTCAGAGAGGGAACAAAATTTATGCAGATAACATGAGGAACGAATTTTATTTCAAGGTAGGTGTTCATGTTTTCTATATAATCTTATAATTAAAAGGTGTTATTCATTTTGGTATGAAAAGAAATCAGAGACCATGGTTTATTATACCTTATAAAATCCAAGAGATATTTTGAGTGGTTTTCTACCTAGTATTATTTCCAAAGATCTTATCTCATGTATACAATGACTTTCATGTTTCGTTGTTAAGAAAGAATGTGAGATATCCATCTCAGGTTTTGATCCAAATAGTAATTTATTTGAAGAGAACTGTTCTTATGACGATAAACGTTTTCATATTCTTGATCTTAGAGAAAAAAAGTATTTCAGAATAAGGTAATCCACCTGGTAAAGGATTTGAGAGAATCCATATGTATGAAAAATCAACTTCATAATATGAAATTTCTATGAGGGAAAGGCACCATCAATTGTTTAATAAGTAAATAAAATTATAACTACATAATTTCTAGAAGGTGGGGAGAATTTAACACTCCAAGGATTTAAAAATAATTTGAATGGAATTGAACACTATGTCTCTACATAATGACACTTTTTTTAAGGAGATAATAATAATCTAGTCGTTAAAAATAATTTTTTCACTTCTATGTGTTAAATTTTAAAAAATAGACATATACGGTTGTGATCAATACATTATTTGATGTCTGTTAGGATAAAAATTATTTTTGTTGAATAATAACATAAACATTTGAATATTAATATGGCTTATATTAATAGTAAAATGGAAAAAATAATAGTAACATCCACAATAAATTTATAAAAAAGGAATCTTATAATTGACAATATGATTATTATATAAGTGTTGGAATTTTATCAAGTCATAAGTATTTCATTACAATTTAAATGTTAATAAAATAATTTTTTTTAAAAATAAAATTTTCATAAAATTAAATCAAAAAATATTATTATTAACGTTATAATTATAAGATAATTTTATGAGACCGTGATTAATTATTCAATGTGTTATAAAATGAGTTACAGTGTTAAAAATTTTAATTTTCCATTAAATTATGATTTTAATTAAAAATTAATAATTTTTTAAAAAAATTATGCTAGTAATGTGGAATACATATTTAAATTATAAACATTTAAAGTTGTTTAGGTTCAATTTTTGGTATTATTCATAAATACATGATTTTTTATGAATAGTGAAATATGGTAATTTAACGTATATATAAATTATATGTTACGTACATTATTCCTAGCATCATGGTTGATGAAAGAAACCTTATGTTGAAATCACATTCTCTATTTTCTATTTTGGTTCACATTAATCAAGACTATTCATATTATTTGGACGAAATAATAAACCAATCATTTAAATAATGGAAAACCCCTCATCTCCTCCATTATAAATCACACCCGCACCACCTTCTTCCTTTCACACCTTTCAGGCATTATGAATTACCTAAATTTAACCCATACCCCTTCCTATGGAACATCCCATATCCAAGACCTAATAGTTTCACAAAATGGCCAATACCAAAAGCTGTAAATAGGATCTCAAGGAGAAGATATATTGAGGTAAAAATATATATTCATTTTCTTGTGCTTTCTTTTCAATTCTTTTCTTTTCTTGTACTCTATTCACCTCCCCTTATCTAAGTGGAATGAAAAAACTATTATTATATATATTCTATATTTTTATCATGTTTATAAATAATATCATAACCATTATTCCTCTTCTATTCCTTTTATTCAGAAAATGAAAACAATGACTGTGTTGTGTCGATTTATAAAAATGGTGGACAATGTGTTTTCAATTTTCTTTACATACAACAA
Source organism: Viscum album (assembly GCA_963277665.1). Classification (NCBI taxonomy): domain Eukaryota; kingdom Viridiplantae; phylum Streptophyta; class Magnoliopsida; order Santalales; family Viscaceae; genus Viscum; species Viscum album. The sequence continues at coordinate 1,871,850,228 of OY728123.1, read as the reverse complement.
AGTTGATTGTAAAACCATTTTAATGGATGAAAATTATTAATTTGTATGAGATAATATATTTTATTATGTTGAATTAACTTATATTCCTTATATTAAATTATAGTATGAAACTAGTTTTTGATTATATATGAACTAAAAAATATGATCCAAAGGTATATCTATAAGGACCCGGCCATAAACCTTACTTAATATTGAATTAAATGAATAATTCACATTGAGGATCTTTTTAGGTTTAGAGTTTTATAGAATTAGGAAATAAATATTACATCTAAAAAGATTACAAAGTAGAAACTTCTACTAAGTTTCCATAAAATAAAAACACTTAAAAAGAAACATGTCTTGTTCCATGTTTTAGATAGCATGACTTTCCCTTGATCCCATCCTTGACCCTATTTCACATTAAGTCCTTTGAAAAACATTTCAAAAAAAACTTGGGGTCAGCATAAAAAGCTCAGTAAGGGATACACAATGAATGAAAACTGTTAGTTTTTCAAACATCATGTAAACCATGTATACTTTATCAAAGTAATACCTTCACCTTTATGAAGTAATAAAAACTCTTCACTGAATAAAATATCATTACTTACCCTTTTGTAACCAAAAGATTACCATTAAACCCATATAAAGAACACATAACATATAGAGGTAACTTGGGACATAAACATACTTAAGTGGAATAACCATACGGTCGACTTCCACACATATCACTTAATGGAATAGCCATACGACCGACTTCCACACATACTTAATGGAATAGCCATACGGGCGACTTCCATACCCAATGCATTGGAGGTTATAACATAACCACCCGTATTGGTATTCACGGAACCACCCATAAAATGTCCATGTACCATCATTACACATAAAATATTGAAAATATAAACATTTCAATAACAACATTTGATTTTGAATCACAATAAGTACTTCCAAGATATTGAATTAATCAATCCATTTTCCAAAATCATTTAAAAGAGATTTTTGAATCAAAGTGTCCCATACCACTTTGATGCTTTTAATGGAATTACAATTTTATAACATTAATGTCCATATAAATAAATAATGAAAACCATTTTGAAAACATGAAAATTAAATATAAAGATTTAGAATAATGAATCTTTAAAAAAATTATAACGATATTTTTGTTAGAGAATTTTTATCAAAATAAGAGACTATTGAATACAAATAATTGAGGTATAACATTTAATCCTAACTTTATAATATCATGAGAATAAATGGATTCATGATATAATATGTCAAAGGACAGTATACACACCATATAAGAGTGAATTGGTGCAAAACAACAATGACGTCTCAATGGAAATGTAAATTGAGATGGAATCCATTATAAAGATGGTATCCCTAAATTAAGGATAAATCTATCACATAATTATTTGTGAGAAATACAACTACACCCAATATAAGTGGATATTAAGTGTGAAACAATCAGAGGTCATTCTCACGTATTCATAGGATGACATGTTCAAGAAGTACAAGTTGAACCCAATGAAATAGAAATTGGGTTAAGATGTTTCCTTGGAAATATTCGATAGCCTAACGGTGTCACATCAAAATTCAGAAACATAGTCAATGAGAGAGTGAATGGTATATCACCACTTGGACATAAAATTTACATCAATAAGGATATATAAGAACATATCCCAACATAATAAGATGTAAATTAAAAGACATAACAAAAGATGTCTTTTAAAAGAGGAGGGTGAAAGGTCCCCTTACCGAGTTGGGTAACTTTCAAAACAAACACCCCATGGAAGAAGGGTCATACCATGAAGATTTAAATACCCATAAATGAAATTATACTACACAAAGTGTATAATAATGGGTAGTAAATACACCAATCAAAGGCAAACGTAGCATAAATTTCATGAGAATAAATGTGAGATGAAAAATCCCTTACGAAAACTCGGCAGCCTAACGACGCCACTTAAAACATCCAAAAATGGATTTATGAGATCAAATAGGGTCTCTCATAATATGACAATAAAAAGTACAGTATTAGGAATATAAAATAACATCCCCAAACATAAGAAAGATGAGCTTAAAAGAAATGGCATAAAAGAGAGTACATAAAAAGAAAGAGAGAGGATGGATCCCTTAAGAAAATTCGGCAGCCTAACGTCGCCACTCAAAACATCCAAAATGGATTGATGAGAGAAAATTGGGTCTATCATAATATGAACACAAAAATTACGGTTTGATTAATATAAAATAACATCCCAATCATAAGAAAGATGAGCCTAAAAGGAATGACATAAAAGAGTGTACTTAAAAAGAAAGAGAGGGGTAGGATCCCTTACCTCAAGTCCAACTTGTCTTGTTCATTTCGTTATATTCCTGAATAATAAAATTTGGTCAATTTATAATTTCGTAAGGACCTCCTATAAAGATTATTATTCAGTTCATATCACATATTTTAATGTTATAATAATTGGTTAATAATATATGTTCATATCAGACGTTTTTGTCGATGTTTGGTACATGAGTCAAAATTTGAACTTTTTGGAAAATAATTTTCCATGTAGTTATAGGTACATCAAATCCAGAATAGTATTTATGTTTTAAATATCATATATATCCAGTATATATTCATTTTATACTATTCCATAGCATTTGGAGATAAAAATTAAAAGCATCGTTCATGGAGACGATAGGCCGTACGTACGCATGAATGCTACTTTCATTTTTTGTCATATTAATGGAATTAAAACAAAATGAGTGATATATAGATGTTATAATTCCAGAATGATATCCATCATTTAGATGTAATATATTACATATATATCGATTATATATATGTACTTATAATAGTACATAACATTTTGAGATAAGAAATGAAATGTACCGTTCATGGAGACGGTAAGCCGTACGTATGCATGAACGATACTTCCATTTCAATTTCATATATAATGGAATTAAAATATAATGATACATAATAGTATTTTAATTATAGTATGGTATCAAATATAATATCATTAAATATATCCTTTATACATACCACATATGGTATTAATGAATCAAATCACTTTGAGGGGGCGGTAGTCCGCACTTCCTTAAATGAAGATATCACATTTACCCATAATGGAAACCATAAAGGTATTCCATAAATGAAAAATACATAAGATTAATTAAAACATAAACATATTTAAATATAGTGTCATCTTAATGGCCACCTTTGAAGGTGTTAGAAGAATGTTGAACAATCCTCGTTTCATGAGGCAGAAATTTGCCATCAACAGAAACAGTATGTTCTTTAACCATTAGATGTAGGTGTGTGTAAGTATAGCTCGAATCCTTCTTATAAAAACATCCTAGTATATTTAAGATACTGTATTTGTTACAAAATAAAATAATAAAAAGAGTTTAGGGGGTTGGAGAAGAAAAATAAAACATAAGAACACAAGAGAAGACAATACCTTTAAATCGGGTAACTCCTTTTGATTTGAGCTCAAAGGCTTCCTTGGGAAGACTTCTACCCAATGTGAGGCTTCAAGTAGTAAGATAGGGATGTGGAGTGACAAAATGGGCAGGGGTTGGCCGAGCCAAAGGCTTGAGAGGTGTGGGTAATTAGGTCTTGGTGGGGGCCTTTTAAATGGGGGTCCCCAGGTTGACCCACGGCTTGTCGTGGTCGGCCATGACACATACAATAAGGGTAGGACATGTGTCTAGGTATTTTCTATTCATTATAATATCACTGTTGCCTTAAATTGCACTAATTACCTCTTATCGCGATTAAAAACTTAATAAGTTACTATTCACCAAAAATTTATTTTAATCATATTGAACCAAATTTTACTTCTTAATGACAACCATGTATGTCGGATTTTTGAAATTAAAAACACAGAGGTGGTAAAATTTCAGTTAAATGGAAAAATCAGTTTTTATAAGTACCACTTAGTGGTTTCACTATTCATAAAAAATTGAAGTTTTTCAGAAAAATACCAAAAATTCACCCCAAGATATATTTGATATTCCAAACTCAAAAATGATATCTATTTTACAAAAATTCAAACCATATAAGTTGCATTAATTAATTTAATAATTAATTCCCACTGTCAAAACAAATAGCGTGTTTTTAAGAAACAATATCTATTAAAAGATTGACACTAGTTTAAGTTCGATTTCAATGTGAAATTAATTCCAATGACCAATATTGGATTAAATAGTAAACATATATTCTAATTTCACTTTAAAACCAATTCAAAAGCCAATATAATCATATAAACAAATTATATTAAAAAGTGATTTTGAATTAAAAGACAACATTTTTTACTATTCATTAAAAAATTAACTTCATCTGAAAAATACCATAAATTTACACAAAGTAAATTTTGATGTCCAGATTCTAAAGAAGAATTTTATTTTGTCAAATATAACACATAAAATTGTGGAAAAGAGGATTTAAAAGAGGTTCGCCATCAAAAGGCGGTTAATCGAACCTTTAATGAATATTAGAATGTTTACGCTTAAAATTGGATTCGTTCACATTTTTAATCCTCTCTCATTTATTGTAAAGAGTAAAAATATTTGAAAAACATATATAACCATTTTGTAGTTAGTTCTATTCATTCCCGCCATTACAACAGTTAGGCGTTAACTACCATTTAAAATAATATTACTTTATTATTAGAGTGCAACGTAAGATTTCAAAAGAACTCGTTGTTGCGTATTGGGTAAGACATCGAGCATAGTGTTCCCTTTATATTAATTTTAACATTTTATTCACAAATAGGGATAAATATAAAAATGTCATATTCTTTATTTACCGTGGGTGTTACAATACCAGTAACAATGTTTTTAATAATTCATAATCAGACCACATAACAACAATCAATTTTAGATTAATTTAAAAATATTAACACCATATCATTACCCTCACTGAGTTTCTCTTCCATTCAACATGAATAAACATTATCAACAAGCCATGGAAATCATGTATGGAATTCACCCAAAACTATGGAAATATGAAATTATTATTAATAAATGAGTCGGATGATGGGATAAAATGTTAATATAAAGTGTTATAAACATAAATATGTTTTAGTGAAATATTAATAACACTCATTCAACCATTATACAGCAGTTTTAAACATGTGTTTAGTAGGACAAACACAATATAATGGAATTTTTAACCTAATTTCCCTTCTTTGTGTTATCCTTATACTTTAATGATTTTGTTCTGATAAGATTATTTGTGAATTGAATTAATATTATAATATGTTGTATTATGTGGATTTAATATGAGTATACATATTAATATCATTTTATTTATTTTTGATTCCATGATATTATATATGTAAGGGACTCTTTGAAAATCATCTTTTAGATTTATATCTTTTAAAAATGTGAAAGGAATGTTTTATGCATGGTTCATATTTTTTGATTATGTTATGGTTCATAGAATGTTTTAGGATGAATGGACAGAACTATATATCCCTCTAATACATAGGGAATGTGTATTTTTGAGGTCAGTCGTATGGTTACTCCAACTGTAACTATGATGGTGACACCATTTGGTAGTCATGAGGGGTATATTGTAAGGTAGCCATGAGGGTTAAAAATCATAATGTAACCATGAAGGTTACAATATAAGTAATTACCCATGATACCTTTATTGCTTTATATAGGCTCTCTAATGTTTTAAGTAAATATCATGATTCTCAAATTAAGTATATATCGGTGAGATGTATGTATTTGTGAAAATGATTTCATATATTCATAGATATTCATGGATTAATGGTGTCTTTCTATATTTTTGTATCCCTTACTAGGCTATTTATTTTTATCCCATGTTTTTAAATGTTTTTAATGCCTTTAATGATTTTTAGGATAAAGATGAAATTCAAGTTAAATGTTATGGAGGTTATTCAAAGAAATATAGTTTTTTATTGTGTAAAAGATTTTATTTTTTGGGAAAAATTGATACTATTTTAGTGTTACCCACTTTGTATTCTTGTGATTTTATATGTATGGGTTATGTCATATCCTTCAAAAAATATAAATGAAAAAGATCTTTGGGAATGTAAAGAAATGAAATATAGGATAAATTGTTATATTATATATTTTATATGGTCTAGTACTTATAATACATGGATCTTATCCCTAGTAATGAATTTATAACATCAAATGATGTCATTATAATAAAAATATTTCAATAACTATGAAAAGAATACTTCATGAGGAAACAATAGTTTTCACGTTGAAATAACATTTCTAAAATATAAAAATTTCACAAATATTAATGAATTATTTTTATTTAATGATTACCATGAATTAATGTTAATAATACCTCCAAAACATTAGTGTTCATGATTTATGGAAATTCAATTCATGAATAAAAAATCTAAAATAAAACACTAATTTTACATTTTTGTAAAATATAAAAAAATTAAACCATTTAAAAATTTTAAAAAAGAATAATTTTAAATTTTATGTAGAAAATAATAAAAGGGTAATATTTAGTTTAATAAATCATTTGATAATAGTAAAAAACGTTTTAATTTTATTTTAAAAAAATTGGATACTTATGAAAATGGTTTTTTTGACTGATGAGATAACTTATGTCAACTTTCCTTAAAAAAATATTATTGGTTTCGTAAGTATATAAGTGGAGGAAATAGAAATGAATAATTTAGTTTTAATAAATAATCCTTGTATAAACAAATTCAGGTTTTTCTTTAGAGTTATATCATAAAATATCACCACTGAAAACTTAATCATAAATAACCCCGAAAAAATGAAATTTTGAAATAAAATCTTTAACAATTTGGTATCATTAAAATTATAATTGGAATAAAATAAATAATCTTATATGGATATGTAAATACAAATAAAATTCTTATTGATGATCATAAAATAAATTCATGGGTGATATATACAACACATAAATTCCACAAGTTGTGAATATGTAACAAGCCCTTATGAAATTAATGTGGGAGAAAACCATTACCTTAGGTCGAACATCCCCCAATGTGTTACAAAATACTATATAATAACTATATAGGTACTATATAATTATTATTTAACCATAATCATATATATCACACAATTTTTTATTTACATATATGTTTTCATCACATTTTTATTTTTCATTATGTATTAAAATCACACTTTAAGTGATATTTTCTTCGTTATTCATGTATATTATTATTTGGTTGTTATGGAACATGTATTTTGACAATGGATAACAAATATATTGGAAATTAATCAGGATATTAATATTATATATATTCATTGTATACATTTTTAGATTTATAAATAAATGATAGATATTGAAATATGATTTACATCATTCATGAAGACGGTATGTGATACATATGCATGAGAAATGTTTTCATTTTTTGAAGGAATGAACAAAATAAAAGAATAATAATAAAAAAAATTAAAAGACCCTATTGAATAATTTATATCATATATGTTCTATAAATACATCATTATTACCATAATAGTAATATATAAAAGAAAAAAATCACATCGCTTCATGAAGGTGGAAGTCCCCACATAAAAACAATACATGTTTTAATTTTACAAAGGATTGGAATGTAATAATATTGATAGGATATTATAATTATAGATATATTATTATTTCATAATTATCATACATAAAAATTAAACCCATATTTTTAACCATCCATAAAATATAGTGATGAAAAATGATTTTTATCGCTATATCGATAAGAAAAGTTGTAAATGGACACACGTAATAATTTCACATCCCATTTGATTAAAGATAGGGTTGATAATTATGTTTTCAAAATAATAATAATATTTTATAATATTTATGATACTAAATTTATTATTTAATAAAAAAATATAACATATTTGGAGGAGTTAAAGGAATAATTAAAAAAGATGTGACCATTTAAGGTTATTGCATCTTCTTTGAAACAATACATGTAAATCCCTTCTAAAGGAACCTATATATGATATATTGGGAATAAAGTCACATATAAAATGTTTATAAGAATCTTTATATGGGATTTTTTTTGTTTTGGGTAGATCTTAAATACCAAATATGGTGATAAGAAGAGAAAAGACAGGTTCCCTTTTATAACTGAGGTGAAAGGCACTTTTGTAATTTCGAAGAAGATTAAAATATAATATGGTCATTATTTGACCCAAATTATTAAAAATGGGCTAATATTTGGATATATGATAGTATATGGTTCAAATAATTTCCAAAAATAAATTTTAAATATGTTGACGTGCAGTTTTAAACAATATCGTTTAGTATGACCAATTAATATGCCTTTTTAACAATACCTACGGTAACGTCTTTTTAAATATTAAAAGGTTTTAATTTTACATATAATGAAACAAATAGATAGGAAATTAATAATTGAAATAATTTTTGGCCAAATATTATCAATATTTTCCCATTTATATTTTTTTATGAATTTTAAATAATTTAATAAATTATTATTTTGATCAAATATCCTTAATGTCACTTTTAATGCTATTCATATAATTTTACTTAAAATACAAAAAAAAAGTTTTATTAGAATTTAACATTGTAAAACAACCATAATATTTCATATTGATCTATAAAATTAATGGAACACATTAAATTAGTAAATTATATTACTTTTAATATTTTTAAATTCAATTATTTTATTTTAATTTTAATTGAATAAATACCACATTAACGTTGCATAAGTATATAAGGTAACATTATAATTTAAAAAAAATAAAAAAAATTAAATACTAAAAATAATTTCACTGTTATAGAAATATACATTTTCATTCCTTAGTTTCTTTCTTTTGTCCGTATGGGGAGAAAAAATAGATATTTAAACTTAGGAGAGCGACATTTTTTATCTTTCATTACATTAAAAAATATATATTCCGCTTTCATGGAAATGAGTCCATTAAAAAAATAAGGTTTATTAATAATGTTATAAGGTATTAATCCCTTCATCTAATAAACTTTAATGTGAAAATTCATACCATTATCCCCTAATATTAACAAATATTAACCTCATTTACATTTTTCTGAGGTCATTAATTCTAAGATAGTTACTATTATAATTAACTAAAAAGAAAAGGGATCTATATACCAAATTTAAACATTATAATTTGAAATATTATATACAATTTTTCTAATTCAATACTTATATATAGAGAAAAATTGATTCATAATAATTATAGAAAATTTGATGAAAAAATATTCTTAGAAAAAATAATTATATTATAAAACATTTATTATTCTAATAATATGCGGAAAAACATATTAAATTATTGATAAAACATTTGATTGAATATTTATAATATAATATATTTCATTAGAATCATTCAGTAATAAGGATAAATTTAATATATTATGTTAAAAACACAATGTGCACATAAAAATAGTTTTTATAAAAATGACGTTTAAAAAAATGTTTTTTTCTACCATTCAAAACAATTTAATTCAAAATAGTCCCCTTTATAATGTGAAAATAACAAATCTATCCATCCTTTTAGTGTTTCTTACCTACATTCAAACTACATCTCCTTCTTGATATAGATGAAAAATCCAATTAATTCACCAATATAATTCTTCCATTATATAAGATAATCCCAAAAAATTACCATAAGATAATTTTGATATTGTGATTTAATAAAAAGGTAAATTATATTTAATAGAATATTTATATATTAGTAACAATATTTTTTTTGGAATATTTTTTGTAATTATAATATGACTTTGATTAAAATTAAAAGCTTATTTCCGGAGAAACAATAAATAAATCTATAATTAGTCAGAGAATTTTATATATAACATTAATTAGTTAAACATATTAATAACCCCCAATTTAATTAATTGGTGAAAATTGTCATATTTAAATAATAAAACATCACGGTTTTTTTATGTTCATTTTTTAATGTCTTATATCCTATTGATCATATTTTTATTCTAATAAAATATTACGGTGTAACATTTGGAGTCTAGTTTAATATTACATTCATCATTTTTTTGATTTCAATATTTTATACTCTTAATCATATCATAAATATCTCTTGGATAAGATAATGAAAAAATAATTGAAAACATTCATCATAGAGACAATCTAAAATCTATCCATGTTTTTTGTGATTCATAGATAGGTTAATTCTATATATCGGTCAATATATAGAAATAAATCCTATTATTTCTCCCATATTATTTTTTCATTTTATAATATAATCCATGTGTTTTCATATTTTCCACTAACCTACATAATAGGAGGATCTGGGTTTTGTAAGCGTGTGATTTGTATGGAATATATAGATTAACATATTGAGATGTTTCAACATTGAACTATCTAAACTCATATATTCCCATTATATATTCAAGTTGATAACCATTATTTTTTGTATCCAAAACAATAAAAAATGAATATGTTATAATCATATTAATAGATAAAACATTATATAAAATATGATATTCATTAATTGGCAAAAAAGAAAATTTTTATTATATAAAAAATATAAAAAACTAATCTTTTATATTTAGTAAATGGAACCGTTTTTTGAAATGGTTTTGAATTATATGAAATAAACTACCACACAAGAGAATGTTTAGTGTGACATGCAAGGAACACCAGCTTTTATAATTCAAGATTTAACTTCTATATTAGTGAGTTGTATAACCCAAATACATATTATTCATATTTAAATACTCAATAAAGACCATAGTTTCAATATATTCTAAAACACATAACATGTTTAATTCAAAACCAACCCTTATAACCCATACATATGTCACTATAAGCATAATAGAACAAACATTTGGAAATACTAAGTATGTAATTCCTTATTTGAATAGTTTTAAGATGATATAATGTTTATAAAATAATATAAATTACACCATGCCATCATTATAATAAATAAAATTTATACTCATTAATTAAATAAGGCATGAAAAAATAAAATTAAAAATACAATTCACAAATTTTTACATGAGATATGAATTTATGAAAATTTAATAAATAACAATTTAGCAATAATTGGTAATTAACAAGCTTCAATAACATTTTTTTAAAAATAAACTTGAAAATTTCACATTGATTTCAATATAGTCTCATTAAAATTGTTTTTCATGCTCAAATTTGATCAATGGGATGTCCTAATGACCTCACATAGAGACACAAAATTTTTATGTGAATGATGAATACCTATATGGGAATAAACATTTCAAGTATAGTTCCATTATTCATTGAAAACCTATATTAATTTTCCATTCCATTCCATTTCATATGATTAGTTTATAGAGAAGATCCATACAACCTATTCTCTTTATATCCCTACTACTATCAATGTTCTTGGGAAATTCTTCCTTAGTTGTTTAATAATATAAAAATAGGCTCCCCACACCACTATCATTTATATAGACCCCCAACCCCCCATTTGAAGAGAGGATAGACACTTACACCATCTCAGGAAATGAAACAACTTGTTTACATCCCCAAACCATAGAATATTACCCTCAATATATTATTAGATTACAACCAAGGGGAATAAATTGAATGTTATTGGTATTTTATTACATTTACTATTTTCATCATCATGAGAGACCACTTTACATATGTAAACATAATGCCTCTGGAAAAATATACTTCTCAATGTGTTCTATTAGTAGATCATGGAAGTTTACCTTGGATACCATATATATCACCATTGAACCCTTGACAAGTTATCTTATGTAACATATATGAACCCACTATTCAAGGTATCATATCTATAATTACACACAACCTCCATGGTCTCTTGAGTATGAATCCAATGTGTTAATAATTTGAGCATGAACCAGTCTATCATACATGTTTCACATTCACCAACATCACGCAACAAATTATACATTTTCCCAGTTCTCTAAATTTAGAACCCCATCTACTAGGCCCCTCACTATGGGTTATTCAATGATTCCATGATCCATATAACGTCATACCCATGTTTCCCTCTACAAGATAACAAAAACCTATAAAATTTGAGACCAACTTAAGAGTCTTATTCACCCTTGGGAGCTTTTTGGACTTATTTATTTTCATAAAATTTGTTTTCTATTTGTCTCTTATTTGGGACATATCATTTTAGGGACTTAGATACTTTGAACTCCTCCCAAGCATCTTTATGTATTTGATTAGAGCATTGAGAGAACTGATTTTATATCTATTGATCACATATTCCTTTGATGAAAGTAATTACGAATCATATAATATATCTCCCACATTATATCATATTAACTAATTGTGACCTCATGTTAATAATGATAATGTATTCCTCTAATAGTGGCGACTTATTTCGTTAGCATACCAATTACATATTCCACATCTAATGCCACTCATCTAGGATGATGTATAATGGGTTCCATGGGTTTAGAAAATCTAGTTAAGCGCCATTTTACATACTAATGAGAAAAAAAATTCCCCATTTAGATCAACCCTCTCGGACCCCCAAACTCATCTATTCTAAAGTAGCAATTTTTCCACTATGATTTCTATGGACCCCTTTATTATCATTTCATGTCTAGGTAATGAGTTATGTCAATTAATTTACTTCCTACATCTGGTATTCCCTAAACTATTATCAAAAAATTTATTTGTGAGGTTAAATTAAAAGGGGCCACTAATATATAAGACCCATCATAAACCATTACTATGGATTTTCCCATAGTTTTCCATATCATTTGATATTACTATGGTATGAACCAGTCTATATTATATGACATCAAATTAGTGAAAAATTGAACTGAGACACTAAACCATAAAAGGAACATCACATGGTCTTAGATTCATGATCGTACATGTAACAAAATTTGTCTTGGATTCTCAACAATAAGAGGAACCCCATATTCCTCAAGTTCATGTCCTTGAAATATATACCATTGATCCTAGAAAGATGACCATAAAATCAAAATCAATGGTCTATGACATTTAAAATTAAATGAAACATATATTGGAAATTAAAATGTAATATTAAAAATAATATAATTTGTCATTATCATATTTACTCCAATGGTTGGGAATGTATCATGTAAATAAACCAAACTAATTGTGTTCTATGTCTGTTCCTAGTGAAACATATCAATCCCCTCTCATGGGCATGTCCCTTACACCATACAGAAAACCATATCCCTATGTGGTTATAAATTCTAGAGTTTCACAAATATAGATTTTAACTATAGTTTTAATAAATAGTAAATGGGGATCAAAATTGGATAACTGATCATATAAATAGTTTCATGATGTCAAATCAATAAATTTTATAGATGGGGTAACATGTATTATTTTTTGGGATAGATTTCGGAAAATTATCTGAATTCTATTTGAGATACCCTGAATAGACAATAAAACACTTCATAAGATGAGTAAAATTCCAATACTCGTAATTATGATTTATAATTTTATTTATCTTTAAGAAATCCTCATGACCACTTATCATTATAATTAAGGAATACATCCAAACAAAGAGTGTGCATGCATATAAAAGGTAATAAATTTTTTTAACCCTATGTCAAATATTTTTTGCTAAATAATGTTGTGTGGTAAATCACTCTAACATTTGAGGCTGTACTATTGGTTTTCTTACTTAATTTTTCCCCTTGATATCACCTATAAAATCGAACATACCGACTTAATAATAATACCATATAATTTCAGGAACACCTAATGGGATAGAGGAAATATAAGAGAGGCCTATGTGTATTCAAATCACTAACTGATGATACATTATGAATATTTTTCTTATTCAATGACATACTCAGTCCGTCAACCTCGATGGGTCTTTATATCAACCCTAAATCTCTAACATTATGTGGTAAATGATTTATTTTTTAGATAAAACTAAAATTATTCCACTCATACTCTGGAGAATTAATTTAAAATTCTCAATAATAAAACTTTCTATAGATATACTCGTCAATGATAGGATAATGGAAGATAGGTGGACTATATCACTATATCAAATTGATTTTGGAGTATTCCACTGTTGAAAATTAACAATTTTCTCCCTTACATTTGATTGGTATTGAAAGATGAATAAAAAACAATATAAAAATTCAGTAGATTCTATATTAGGATCCCATCAACAATGGTAACCACTATCACTTCTAGGACATGATCCTTCATATAGTCCATAATAGAATATTTTCCACTATTTACACTATAATATTAAAAACTAGAGAACTAAGGTGGTTGACATTGTAACGCCCCGACCCCAGTTACCCAGAGTCGGTGCATTATTACATAACATTGGCATGATCACAAGAAATATCAAATCTCGAAAGACCGATTGGTTTAGTAGCCTTGGAAACACTAGATATATTCATAAAGTTTTACATCATAAAAATGAAAACTACAACAATATAGTCTCCATAGACCACACTCTTATCCCCTTATAATATCCCTACAGGTCATATATAATTTACTTCTTCATATCCTGGGAAAAATAAAACATAGAAAAGTGGTGACCTCAAATTCCCAGTAAAGATAACAATATAGCAGAAACTTTCATAAATAAGAATAAACATTTAAGGTAGTGTATAACTAAAACAAAAGCCTTTTAAACATGAACTTCAACATAGTATGGAAAAAATAAAATGAAATAATTCCATTTACTTATTCTCATTGATATTATACTAATCGAATAATCACATTCAATATCAATAACCACTTTCATAATGATGGAATGCATAATGCCATACTATCATAACCACATAGCCAAGGCCTCGTTCCAAGACTACAAATAAGATTTTTCCAAGGCCTTGTGCCAAGACACTAGTTTGTCTCATGAGACCTACCGATGCATCGAGGAGATATAGAGAGCTCCACCCGTCACATATTAAGTCCAATTCATTCTCATATGAAAAGGTTTAAACATATCATAAACATTCGTATTAATACAAGTATACGAAATGTCAATACTTTCACCATAAAATATGAATGGTATAAAAATAGCACATCCACAGTCAAACATATCAAAAAACCTTCAATACAATATAGAAGTTTTGTATAATAATAAATCAACTTCAAATAAGCTTAAAATCCATCAAAGGATGTTGACATAGATGAAATCAAAACTATTTGATAGAAATATCTCTTTTCTCGAAATCATTGAAAAGTCACACATTTATAAAGGAAGTAATTTAAAAGAGATTTTTGAATCAAAGTGTCCCATACCACTTTGAAACTTTTGAAAATAAATATCATTTCAAAGACTTCATGTCCATATAAATCCTTAAAATAATTTTGAAAAGAAGGATATTAATTAAAAAGATTTAGAAAGATAAATCTTTAAAACATTTAAAATTTTGATCTTGATAAAGAGTACCTTTCACAAATTCTTAAAATATTCATTTTGAAATCATTTAAAAGTCACATAATTATAAAATAAAAAATTTAAATTGAAAATATTCTTATAAGCTTGTAAGGGATGCTTTCACGATTTTATAATGGCGGTAAATAGCCGCACCCTCCGTATAAGTTAAAAAAACATTCTTACCTTAATCTTGTCGAAAAGGTTAAAAAGCACCTGGTTTGGAAAATGATGGAAATATTGCATTATAAAACTCTTATAAAAAGTCAAAAAAAGGGTATAAATAACTTTAACCCATATTCTAGTAAATATTAAAAATGTTTTGAAATTCATTTTTAAGAAACATGGATGTGAATTATAAAGAGATTCCAGTAGATTATTACGTATATACAACCTCGGATAATGAAGAGATTGTGAAATAAACCTTACCTTGTACTGTTCCTTGGATGGGGTAGGTTAACCTCTTGTATAATGGTGAAATAATTGTTATTAAATTATACGGGAATCATATATATTATTATGATATCATATATGATCTTTTAACATTGCTTTGTTAATAATATCTTAGTATTATCGTCGTTTCAGGCGTTAACTTACTCGTTTTCTTTTATATGTTTTGTTATGTCAGCCATGTTTGTTATGGATAGGTTGTATCCTATTCATATCCAGAATGATATCAAGTCCTTAAACATTATTTTTAAATCATCAAATGATAATTATACTTGAATGGATACGATGGAGAATGAATCTCATCGCGTTCGTGGAGACGGTAGTCCGTACATACGCACGAGCGACAATATCATTATTTTGATTTTAAAATAATATATAAATGGATGTTATATAATATATACAGAATAATTAACAAGTTATATTTATTATTTAAATGAGTTACACATCATTATTATACCCATCCAAATAATAATATATTGAATAACAATTACACCACGACGTGGAGACGGTAAGTCGTACGTACGCACGCATGGTGACATGTTATTAAAAGGGTGGATAGAATAATAAATATGGTAGTACCATATTTATAATAACATCACAGTATATATATGATACTGGAGTTATTATTTTATAATGGTAAAAACAAAGGAAGAAGAAGTGGAAGAAGAAAGGAACTTGGAAAAGGGTGGTGAAATCATGACCTCTTCTTCGGGTTCTTTCTTTTGATTTGATCAAAAGGGATCTTTAGGATGGCTTTCTGATCAAACTAAGGCCTCTAAAATGTAGTGAGGGACGTTTAGAGAGTATTTGGGCAGGGTTTGGCCGATCCAAAAGGCTTTGAAGGTGTGAAGAAATGAGAAGGAGAAGTTCCCTTTTATAAGAGGGGTGAGGGGCACCATTGGAAAATCTAGAAATATTAATTTATAATAAATTCATATTCAGTTTCTAATGGCTCCAAAGTTGATTATTTAAAGTTTAAGGTGTATATGGGTCTAAAACTACTTAACCGATAAAATTTAGATAGGTTTGGGTACTTATATTAACCTTATCTTTAAGTATTAACTCTAAGTTAATTAGTTTTTATTTTTATAATGTCTCTTTGTATTTTTAATTTATATGGTTAATAAACATACTATATACATCCAATAGATGCCCAAGTGGTCCATTAATGATACACCTATCATTATATAAGTCTCTTGGACGAGCCGTAGATTTTTATGAATTTAATATCAATTTATAATATAATATTTTTTTTAAAAACTCTTTTATGTCAATTTTGACACTATTCAATAGTTGATTTTTTTGAAACTCATAACAGAATGATTACTTAGAAAAAAGTTAATTAAATCAATTATAATATGTCATATTATCCTAGAAAATTATTTTAAATCATTAAAAGTCTGAAATTATATTTATTTGGGTATTTATAATATCGATTATTTTAAATTTTCACTATTATGGTAATTACTGCATCATCATTGTGTAATAAATAAATTAAATTATTTAATCTCTAAAAATTATAAATAAAATATAATTATGTAGGAAATCGTTTTAGATTTATAATAAATATTTATAGTCGAAATTATAACATATATAACCTTATGTAAAAATTGGTTTTCTAAAACATATATGCTTGTGTCATTTTTGTATTCATTTTAACTTAATTAAAATAAAGTGTCCCTATCACCTACAAGTGGCTCCATGGGGTCCCAAAATCGACCCAAAGATGCCCATGGTCGGCCATGTATCAACCAATAAGGTTAGGACACATTTAAGGGTAATTGATTGTTATTATAAAATTATCTTTTAACCCATATTTACCGGATTTACCCTTTAACCATATTAAATAAAATATTTACCGAAGTAATTATTCAAAATGTCTAAAAATAAAAGTTACCTATTTACACAATTTGAACATCCTGATTCCTAATATGGAATTCATTTTCCCAAATTCAAAACACAGAAGTGGAAGAAATTAATTTAAAATTAATTCCTGTTGTTAAAACAAAAAGCGTGTTTTTAAGAGATAATAACTATCAAAAGATTGACACTTGTTTATGTCGGGTTTAATTGTGAAATCATGTCCAATGATGAAAATTGAATTAAATGGTAAAAATATATTCTAAATATACTTTAAAACCACTCAAATTAATAATTTATCAATATTAATTAATTTGATTAAAAAAGTATTTTTTAATTAAAATTTAATAATTTTCACTATTCATCAAAATATTAAAGTTAGCCGAAAAGTTCCAAAATTTCACCCTAGGCTAAATTCGATATTCCAAATCCATAAATGAAGTCCATTTTGAGAGATAAAATTTCAAAAATTAGGTATTACTATTCATAAAGGCTAGTTTGATCGGTTTTGGTGTGTGTTAAAACTCGAAGTTGCGTACAACACTCGCTACTGTATAATTCAAGGGAAAGCGTACCGTGGAAGCTTGGGATGTTTCATTTTAAATTTTTGATGTCCCCATTTTGTAAAAAAGTATAAAATATTGTATTTAAAAAGGGTTCACTATTAAAAGTTGATAAAAGTGCAATACTGAAAATGATTTTGTTCTTGCATTATGGCTAAGAAACTCATAACATGGATTCTAAAATTATAAGGATTATATAAAGTTTAAAATTTAGTTAATACTATTAATAACCTCTTTTGAATGGATTTTTCGGTAAGTCATGGTGCGATTGAACTTGGTATTGCGTGTAGTGCATGTTATTGAATTATTTTGAAAAAATAACACACTATGAAATCTTGGGGTGTTACATTCTCCCCTCCTTCAATAAATTGAGTCCTCGCAATTTGAAATTATTCTTCAAAAATAGAAGATTTAAAATAGAAAATATATTTGTGGGAAAACCCACATCGGAAATTGGGTTACTAAAATTTAGTGTTAATATGAGGAAAAGGGAAATGAAAGGGTCACCACCAAATTATGATCTTGATTAGGAGAACATTGGTGGCAATTAAAGACATATAATTGGAGGAAAAACGTAAATATTTATAGGTAGTGATTGAGGTCATCAATCACAAACAAGTGTAAAATTGAGGTCCTTAAATTCATCAATCTATGATGATTTGAAATACCATCGGTTCAAAAAAACATAGGGTATTAGGATAACACATTTTTGGTTTTAGGATTCATTAAATAAAGTATAAGAATAAATTTATTCATAGAATAAGATAAGAAGAAAAATATATTCTTGACAAGTAGACTTCCATCCTTTAACTAATTTCTACCACAAACTCATCATTCACTCTAAAAGATAATAGAACGTAAAAAAAATATTTTATTTATTCTATTCGTATAGGGTAAAAAAATGATTTTATAATTCATCTACTAGATATTTTTAAAAAAACTACATTATCTAATCCTGGACATCACGTGGGTCAGCGGTAGGTAATACACCCTTGTCTCCCTTCGGTTGTGGGTTCATGTCTCATGGCCTTGCCGGACGCGACGGGTTGCCACCCGACCTCCGGGTTGATCTTTTATGGCAATCCAAAATAATCCACACTAGAACTATCCAAAATACTTCAGTCCATAATTTATAAGGAAGGTGAACACAATGAAGATCCTTTTTTTTGCCACGTAATAACATGTGATCACCTTCATCATGTATTCTTTTAAAACACTGCAATATCCTGAATTATCATAAAAACTTATTGATTACATTCATGATCCCTTATTCCTTATAGAATAATAGATATACTCCTTCAATCCAAAAATGTTGTAAACCCCAACAATGATAGAATATACAAATCATTAATTAGTTTCAAGGTAGTCAAGAATATCCAATATAATTTATCCAAAACAATCATTTATTATTCTAAAATCACTACCTCTATATCAGAACCATATTATGGTTTATCTATCTCTCAACCATATATTTTCCAAAAATTTAACCTCCTATTGAGTCAATTTTCTTTGTTCCACACAATCTCAAGTCCATAATGAAATAGTACTGCAGTACAATCCTTATATACTGCATAATTATTATAACAAGTACATTGTTGATACAACACTCAAATGAAATAATAAACATGAGAACTCTAATCATTTCTCTTCATCTGTGGTAGTATCATAACTTGATTATTATCCAATAGAATCATTTGCGGCATAGTCTGATGACTGAGACATAGGCTCGCATAGTGTCCAAACTCCTTGAAAATGAAGCATTGAACATTTGAAACCATTTTCTTACCCTTGCAGTCACGTACTTTGTGTCCTTTTCCTCCACACTTCTGACAAACTCCCATTCCTTTCAGGAAAGTTCCATGGTGTTTCTTTCCACAGTTATTACATATGGGAAAATTCTTCTTTTCCCTCTTCCCTTTATCCATCTTTCTCTCTTCCATCCTTTTCTTCTCTTGCTTCCCTTCAAAGCCATAGGAATCAGTAAACTCTTTACTTATCTTATCAACACATGATATTATTTCATCATATGATGATAATACATGCGAGACTATTTCTCTTATAAATTCTGGATTAAGACCATAAAATATATGATCCTTATTTCTCTTTGTATCATGTGCATCGCTAGAGTTCTCATTACATCTACTGGACGCCATTTCCAAATAATGGCATACACTAGATTAGTTTATGAATAAAAATACCTAATCCCAAACTTGTAAAACACATAAAATAAGTTAAATAGTTTATGCATATAATCTATAATCATAAAAATGTCTCCTTTGAGGAAGTATATACTCATAAACCCTTCATAATGGTTTGTAAAGAAGATGAGAATTATCGTAAGCATATCCCCCGGGAGTGTCGAATCCAAGAGTGCAGCAATTCCCATTGTCGTGCACCGGTTCCCGTTCCAGTCTAGCTCAAAATGGTGTTTTTAGGTTTTACCCCTAGGTACATCTGTGCCAGAGCCACCTCTACCTGCTCATATCCAGACAGGGATGTATTTCTCGGAAAACTCACAAAATCTCTACAATACCAAAATTATAGGAAGTTATTCTATACTAATCCTCAAAGTCCATCTTAAATCTATGTGCTCTAATCAGAGTTTATCTAAATCTAGCTTCCAAGGTTTGTACTAAACGTCCTTTGATTCCAACTGAAATGCCCCGACCCCAGTTACCCAGAGTCAGTGCATTATTACATAACATTTTCATGATCACAAGAAAGATCAAATCTCGAAAGACTGATTTGGTTATTAGCCTTGGAAACACTAGATATATTCATAATGTTTTACATCATAAAAATGAAAACTACAACAATATAGTCTCCATAGACCACACTCTTATCCCATCATACTATCCCTGCAGGTCATTCATAATTTACTTCTTCATATCCTGGGAAAAATAAAACATAGAAAAGTGGTGAGCTAAAATGCCCAGTAAGGATAACAATATAGAGGAAACTTTCATAAATAAGAATAAACATTTAAGGCAGTGTATAACTAAAACAAAAGCCTTTTAAACTTGAACTTCAACATAGTATGGAAAAAATAAAATGAAATAATGCCATTTACTTATTCACATGGATATTCTACTAATTGAATAATCACATGAAATATCAATAACCACTTTCATAATTAGGGAATGCATAATGTCAGACTATCATAACCACATAGCCAAGGCCTCATGCCAAGACTACAAATAAGATTTTTCCAAGGCCTTGTGCCGAGACACTAGTTTGTCTCATGAGACCTACCGATGCATCGAGGAGCTATAGCGGGCTCCACCCGTCATATATTAAGTCCAATGCATTCCCATATGAAAAGGTTTAAACATAACATAAACATTCGTATTAAATCTAGCATAATAAATGTCAATACTTTCACCATAAACTATGAATGGTATAAATATAGCACATCCACAGTCAAACATATCACAAAACCTTAAATACAATATAGATGTTTTGTATCATAATAAATCAACTTAAAATAATCTTAAAATCCATCAAAGGATGTTGACATAGATGAAATCAAAACTATTTGAGAGATATATATCTTTTCTCGAAATCATTTAAAAGTAACACATTTATAAAGGAAGTAATTTAAAAGAGATTTTTGAATCAATGTGTCCCATAACACTTTGAAACTTTTGAAAATAAATATCATTTCAAAGACTTCATGTCTATATAAATCATTAAAATCATTTTGAAAACAAGGATATAAAATAAAAATATTTAGAAAGATAAATCTTTAAAACATTTAAAATTATGATCTTGATAAAGAGTACCTTTCACAAATTCATAAAATATCCATTTTGAAATAATTTAAAAGTCACATAATTATAAAAAAAATCATTTACATTGAAAATATTCTTATAATTTTTAAGGGAAGCTTTGACGATTTTATAACGGCGGTAAATAGCCTCACCCGCCGTATAAGTTAAAAAAACATTCTTACCTTAATCCTGTCGAAAAGGTTAAAAAGCACATTGTTTGGAAAATGATGGAAAGATTCCTTTATAAAACTATTATAAAAAGTCAAAAAAGGGTATAAATTACTTTAACCCATATTCTAGTAAATTGTAAAAATGATTTGAAATTCATTTTTATGAAACATTGATGTGGATAATAAAGAGATCCCAGTAGATTATTACGTATAAACAACCTCAGATACTGAAGAGATTGTGAAATAACCCTTAAATTGTACTTTTCCTTGGTTGGGGTATGTTAAACTACTGTATAATGGTGAAATAATTGTTATTAAATTATACAAGAATCATATATATTAATATGATATCATATATGATCTTTTAGCATTGCTTTGTTAATAATATCTTAGTATTATCGTCGTTCCGGGTGTTAACTTACTCGTTTTATTTTATATGTTTTGTTATGTAATCCATGTTTGTTATGGATAGGTTGTATCTTATTCATATCCAGAATGATATCAAGTCCTTAATCATTATTTTTAAATCTTCAAATGATAATTATACTTGAATGGACACGATGGAGAATGAATCTCATCGCGTTCGTGGAGACGGTAGTCCGTACGTACGAACGAGCAACAATATCATTATTTTGATATTAATATAATATATAAATGGATGGTATATCATATATACAGAATAATTAACATGTTATATTTATTATTTACATGAGTTACACATCATTATTATACTCATCCAAATAATAATATATTGAATAACAATTACACCACGACGTAGAGACAGTAAGCCGTACGTATGCACGTATGATGACATGTTATTCAAAGGGTGGATAGAATACTGAATATGGTTTTAACATATTTATAATAACATCACGGTATATATATTATACTGGAGTTATTATTTTATAATGGTAAAAACAAATGAAGAAGAAGTGGAAGAAGAAAGAGACTTGGAAAAGGGTGGTGAAATCATTACCTCTTCTTCGGGTTCTTCCTTTTGATTTGATCAAAAGGGCTCCTTAGGTTAGCATTATGATCAAAATAAGGCCTCTAGGTTGTATTTAGGGAAGGTGAGAGAGTATTTGGATAGGGGTTGGCCGAACCAAAATGCTTTTAAGGTGTGAAGAAATGAGAAGGAGGAGTGCCTTTTTATAAGAGTGGTGAGGGGCACCTTTGGAAAAGTTAGATATATAAATTTATAATAAATTAATATTCGGTTTCATGTGGCTAAAAAGTTTATTATTTAATGTTTAAGGTGGGGGTGGGTGGTAAAACACTTAACCAATATAATTTAGACATGTTTGGGTACTTATATTAACCTTATCTTTAAGTATTAACTCTACGTTAATTAGTTTTATTTTTACAATGTCTCTTTGCATTTTTATATTATATGGGTAATAAAATTACTATATACATCCAAGAGACCCCCCAAGTGGTCCATTAATGATACAAATATCATGATATAAGTCTATTGGTAGAACCTTATATTTTTAGGAATTTAATATCAATTAATAATATAATATTTGTTTTAAAAACTCTTTTATGTCAATTTTGACACTATTCAATAGTTGATTTTTGTGAAACTCATAACAGAATGATTACTTAGGAAAAAGTTAATTAAATCTATCCTAATATGTCATATTATCCTATAAAATTACTTTAATTCATTAAAAGTCTCAAATTATATTTATTTGGGTATTTATAATATCAATTATTTTAAATTTTCACTATTATGGTAATGACTGCATAATCATTGTGTCATAAATAAATTAAATTATTTAATCTTTAAAAATTATAAATAAAATATAATTATGTAGTAAATCGTTTTATATTTCTAATGAATATTTATAGCCGAAAATAAAACATATATAACCCTATGTAAAAATTGTTTTTCTAAAAGATATATGCTTGTGTCATTTTTGTATTCATTTTAACTTAATTAAAATAAAGTGTCCCTATCACCTACAAGTGGCTCCATGGGGTCCCCAAATCGACCCAAAGATGCCCATGGTCGGCCATGTATGAACCAATAAGGTTAGGACACGTTTATGGGTAATTTTCTGTTATTATAGTATTAATTTTTAAACCCTTATTTACCGGATTTACCCTTTAACCATGGTAAATAAAATATTTACCGAAATAATTATTCAAAATGTCTAAAAATAAAAGTTACCTATTTAAAAAATTTGAACATCCTGATTCCTAATATGGATCCATTTTTCCAAATTAAAAACACAAAAGTGTAAGAAATTAATTTAAAATTAATTTTCATTGTTAAAACAAAAAGTGTGTTTTTAAGAGATAATAACTATCAAAAGATTGACACTTGTGTGTGTCCGGTTTAATTGTGAAATTATGTCCAATGACAAACATTGAATTAAATGGTAAAAATATATTCTAAATATATTTTAAAACCACTCAAATTCATAATTTATCAATATTAATTATTCTGATTTAAAAAGTTGTTTTTAATTAAAAATTAGTAATTTTCACTATTCATCAAAATATTAAAGTTATCCGAAAAGTTCCAAAATTTCGCCCTAGGATAAATTCGATATTACAAATCCAAAAATGAAGTCCATTTTGAGAGATAAAATTTCAAAAATTAGGTATTACTATTCATAATGGCTAGTTTGATCGGTTGTGGTGTGTGTTAAAACTCGAAGTTGCGTACAACACATGCTATTGTATCATTCAAGGGAAAGCGTACCGTGGAAGATTAGGATGTTTAATTTTAAATTTTTGATGTCCCCATTTATTCAAAAAGTTTAAAATATTGTATTTAAAAAGGGTTCACTATTAAAAGTTGATAAAAGTGCAATACTGAAAATGAATTTGTTCTTGCATTATGACTAAGAAACTCATAATATGGATTCTAAAATTATAAGGATTATATAAAGTATAAAATTTAGTTAATACTATTCATAACCTCTTTTGAATGGCTTTTTTTGTAAGTCATGGTGCGATTGAACTCGGTGTTGCTTGTAGTGCAAGTTGTTGAATTATTTTGAAGAAATAAAACACTATGAAATCTTGGGGTATTACAGACATAGTGGGGGTGTCTACTACTAGAGGCTTGGAGTTTCATTATTTGTTTCTTTATACATAAGAATTTTATCATTGAATGTACTTGATATATTCTGGCTCTTATATTAATGATGATACATATCCCACCTCGGCTACAGAACATAGAAGATATCGGAAGGGGAAACACAATAATGGTTATAGTGGATTATTTACACCCTTGTTACTAGAAATTTCTTTAATACATGTCAATATATTCTGAATTCGTATTAGTGATAATTTGTGATAATAATGACCACGAAGCCTCAATTTTAATCAAGGTAGTAATTAGTGACCACTTCATTCATTCTTGAAATAGTGATGGATAATAATATTGACTACGGAGGTTTTCCATATAGTACAAAATCAAATATGTATTATTTTCATCCTCATGGTGCACAATATTTAATTAATTCTAATAATTAAATGCATGGATGATGTATAGGTATCTCCCATAATGAAAAGAGATAATAAATCTATACTAAAGATGCCATCGCCATATTTTAATGGTATGAAATTCAAGAGGTATTCCACGTATTCTATGATATAAATGACATCCTCTAAATAATATAATGACCACCTATAGTGATACTCCACATTAATAAATATCACACAATAATCACATAGGTCCTCCATAAATTTAAAATTTTAATTTAAAATATTGTATTATTATTATCAATAAAATAATGATATGTGGATATAATGTTCATCTATAGCAATCAACCCATAAGAAATTATTATGGAGGTTATCTCTCTATTAGTTATAAGAAAATCATTAATAATTAAGGTACTTTTGATGGTGATCAAGAAACCAATATCTTTATATGTTTACCCATAGGGTATTCACTAGGGTTATCCTCTCTATGAAAGAACAAAATACTGATAAGAAAATCATCCCAATAATGGTTGTCAAAAAATAAGTAGTTGTATTTTTCCACCCTATAATGATTGATTAATCAATGATTATTATGGTCCTCTCTTGATTTCTCATCATAAAAGTCATACATGAAAATATATGTGTCCCCAACATGAAGTTACTCCCAATGTATTATCCATTTTGAGCTTCCCTAATATTTATAGGGACATAAAAAAGAATATTGGCCACTAAAGGAACTTCTTCACCAATCCATGGTGTTTCAAAACAACTTAATAAAACTAAAAGGTGTTAATACTCACTAGTTAAAACCCTATATCATTCAAACCAAGGGTTGTTGAATACATTAAAGATGATATCACCCTTCTTAACTAAATTTAAGGGAAATTAACTTTATGGTAAAAAATGATTGAGTGAATAGTAAAAAAAGTTGAAAAAATGAAATATGATATTGATATAATTGGATAACGATATTTTACATTGAATTTTATATCCTTTTTTTTCTCCAAAATATGATTCTCTAGAGGATTTTGAAGTGGAATACATTTACTGTCATAGAAACAATCTATGGGTATTGTTTTACCACCCAAAATATTGAAATATAACATTTAAGGGATATTCTTGTCACGTCAGTTCATTAGGTGAGTAGTGCTTCCAATCATATTTGACTACACTTTTAGTTGTTTGATATCTGAAATATATTATTAAACATGAATGACCATATAATGGAAAAAATATTTTCGTACATAAATAATACATTTTCTCGGTGTAATATTAATTACATATCAACATGATACCTGCTAGAGCGATGAATTTTATTTTTCATTGAATAATTTGATAGATAAAATATTTATACATAATATATATATATATCATTTCCTATCATGTTTTTAAAAAATAGAATCTTTAAATGGAATATCATACAAAATTACATTATTTATTATAGTAGTAAAGGAAATATATGATGGGGTGAGCTCCAATTCTCTATATGGGTAAACCCAAGAGATATAAATCAATGATTATGAGTGGTCATAACATAAGACATGTCGAGAATAACATTATCTTAACACTTTATTGTCATACATAACCATTTTTAGATCTTAAACAAGAAACATGGTATAATGGTTTTCATTCAAATTTCATAATATTTTATTTTTTATAATAAAAAATAAACAATCATGATCCATTGGAATGTAGAAAATGAAGGACGAATAAGTTTATTTCAATCACATTAGCTTAGAAAATCACATAATTTATCATGGTTCACTCTTAATACTATCACTTTGTAATATTTCAAATTATGGAAGGATACATATTAATCAAGTTAACTATATGTTCCCTTATGATTTTGTAAACTTATTCATCCCTTAGATATTTCCAAACTTCATCAACAATACCCACTGCACCGTAGGTCTAAATCAGACCCATCGAATCTTGTTTTATAACACAAAGACATAAACATGGTTAATAATAGAAATAAAGATCACAAAAGCACAATTCATTCAAAAATATTCCAAAATATTATAAAAACACTTATTATTACATAAAATCTTATACCATATAATGAAAATTCATTTCATAATCATTTCACCATTATAAACAGAAACTATAAAAATAAGTCATAATGATGGTAACATTGGATCATATAAAATTTAAATCACAAGAAAACTCAAATTATGTTTTTATATACGAATAAACCTCTAAAGGATAACAAAAAAATTTCTACATTCAAATACACTTTTCATTTTTAAAAAAACTCTTCAAAATATAAATAATTGAAAAATTAATAAGAAAACATTTTCTTTCCTAAAAAATAAGGAATTTCATTGATTAATATTTTGGTAAAATTTTATTCATGGTGTTGGGGAAATACATTCATGTGGTGTATATTAAAACATAAATTCATATATTTGTTTCTATAAAAAAAATCAAAATTGACACATTTGAAAATATATAAGAATATCCCCATTACAAAATGGTAATTGATATAAAATATCATTAAAAATGTATTTTTATTAAAATTGGGATCATAGTTAAAATATCATTAAGACATTTTGATGAATATAAGGAAATGGAAAAAATGATTCCATAATCATGAAAAAAACAAGGTCTGCCTTCCCTAAAAAAATATTTTTGTATATTGAGTACATAAAAGGTGAAAAATTAAGTGAAGGAATATACAATTTGGAAATAAATATTAGGGAAGAAATATAATATTTTGTATATATATATATATATCAGAATTACGTAATTTTAATAAAACAATAAACAATCATGCAAAAAATGTGATTGTAACAAAAAAACCTTACAACCTTAGCAACATTTGACTCATGTAACCCATGAAATAAATAAATTAAATTGTAACATTAAGAAAAAGTAACATTAAGGTATTAATTTTAAAATATTTAAAATTATTTTTATATGCTTCTCGTAGAATAATGTAGGTTCATAACATGATATATATACCAAAGAAGACCATTTCAGATGAAAAACCCTTAAAACATTAGCAACACTCCAATCAAAGCCCCTCAGATAAAATAATTTTAATTATAAAATTATTTAACAATAATTAATAATTATATATGTTATAACATTTCATATGTTTATCATATTTACCTTAGTAACATAATTAGATTCATAACAACAATCGTGTCTTAATGAATGAAAATTGATAAAAAGAAAGCATACCGTTTAAGTAAATTTTGAACGAAAAGTAAATAGATGATTGAAAATCATATGGCCCTATAGAAAAATTTAATCAAATCATTCATTAATAACTAATACATTAATTTTTATAATATGATTATATAAATATATAATTGGTTTATAACACTTAAACATGTCTCAATGAAGTGAAATTACGACAAAACCCTCAACATATATCCAATATGATTCTTTACTTCTATAACATAAAATATAATAAATATACAATTATTATAATGATATAAAATAGAAACATTATAACATATAATATCTTATATGTTCCTCTCATATAATTTCAGCACCCCTTTATTAACAATTATCTATTAAGGTGGTCATTTTCGGTGTTAATTCCATCGTTTTTCGTTTCTGTTTTTGCTCAGAAGTTATTACCCACAAATATATATCTTGGTTACTATATCTATATTATGTTAATAATGATTTAATTATGAAATATAAAATATCTACAACCACAATTATGAACCATAAAATAATTATTTTATAAAAACAAATTAAATCACTTCATGTTGATGATAATATATACATACACAAGAGTGAAGTTTTCACCATTCAATAGATAGAAAAAAATACATGTAAATAATAAGAAACTAATTAAAAGATAATAAATATATTATAAATGTAATATATTTTCATTAAATTGATCCTCTTTACAAGTCTATTAATTCAAAAGTGATTAATAAAATGACATCACGTTGTGGAGGTGGTAATCCCCACATACAAATGAGTGTCATCAATGTTTTCCTAATGATTAGAAGGTAATAATGTTGAAAATATTTTATAATTAAATAATAATAATGTGAAAAAATAATATATAAAAATAAAATCCATCATTAAAACAACACCTGAAATATGGAGGGGGGAAATGAATCTAGTGACAATGTGGAGGTGGTAGTCCACAGTTATGCACGCACAAAACTTTTATTTCTCATTTGATTAATAAGAAGTGGTAAATGGTTTTTAAATCATAAAAATATCTAATAATATTTATGATACTATTTTACTCATTTTTTATGGATAAAAATGTTTAAAGGATCTTGATTAAGATATTAAATTTGAAGACCTTGGTTATGATATATACCTCTACTTTAAGAGACATCCTTTGGATAACGAATTAATCCTTGAAGGATTGGTAGAGATTACAAGAAGATATAGGATGAAGAGAAGGATTACATTATGGGTTTTATTGGGTATTTTAAATATTATAAGGATCAATTGGTGGGACTAAGGGAGTAGAATTGGTTCCATTTTATATGTGAGGGGAGGGACACACATGGAATTTCATAAAAGGTTTCAATGATATAAGGTCACTTTCATGGGATCACTAATCAAAATGAAAAAGAATTATAATTAATTAAATGTTTTGGTTGAAATATAATCATTCAAAAATAAGTACACCTTTTTGGGTGGCTTTCCTACCATTATCGTATATTTTAACACAAAATAAACATATTTTAATTTTTCCCATGGTAAACAATTTTAATTTTTTTATAATTAACTATAAAAAATTAAGATTATCCAATAAAATTATATTAATTATAATGATTTGAAATATTTAATCCATTTTAATAGATTAAATTTATATGAATGAAAAAAATTATTTTAAATAATCATATGAACTGAAATTTATACTGATTTGAGAAAAAGCACAATTTTTTTTCACAAAACATAAATTACATCAATTCATATCAGTGTAAAACCCAATGAAGTAATGTTAAATTTTATAAATGGACATATATTAGATATGTTTTATTAAATATGTTTACATATATATATATATATATTAGTTAAATTTACTATGTTAAGTATGCATTATAGGCACAGAAATATTTTATTTTAAAAATATGTATTTAAGAACACAAATTAAATTATAACAAAAATCAAGAATATTGATGATTACTATTTGATTAATTACATTATTTATAATTATAGGATGATTTTATTAATTTAATATATTAATTAAAAATTAATGTTATATTTTCATAAAATAATGATACTTTTTACACAATTCAGTATGATTCACTATTCATAGATAAATTGATCATTCTATAAAAATTAAAAAATTATCTTTAAGATAATATTGAAATGAGATTTCAAACACAATATTATTTTATTTTATTTTTTTATTAAAATAGATTATATTAATTATAATTTTAATTAAAAAATTAAATTAATTCCAATTTTGAAGACACCATTTATTTGACGCATAAAATAGCTTTAATTAAAATTTAGTATTTATTTATTAAAAAATTAATCCGTAAATATTCATTATCTAAATCCATTATATATATTTTTTTAATTTTATTATTTCTATTGAAACATTGAAATTTAAAATCTACGTTTTAAAGGGTTATTATATCATGATACATTTATACATAGGATATTAGATAAAGAACGATACCAACCAACTAGAAATTTTTTAAATAAAATTATTTTAAAATTTCTAGGTGTTACATCCGTACTCCATAAATAAATGGAATTTACCCAATTTTATTATCATGGTAATAAATGTTTTAAAATTCTACAATACCCTTTTTTTGGAAACCTACATTGTACATGTGGACAAGAAATCAACCATTCAAAAAAATATCATAAATATAATATTTACTTAAAATGTAACATAATAAGATTCAAAGATAAGGTCAACATTTGTAGAATGTTTAAATATGGACTTGGAGGAGAATGGTAATTTCCATATAATAACAATGAGTGATAGAGAATATGGTCATGATATAGTTAATGACCATAGATCCACAAATCAGCGTGGGGTTAAAACAACCATTAAAACCCAAAAACTAATAGTGAAAATAAAAAAGTCCATCTTCAACAATTAAGGTCATCATTAGTGGAATGTCCATTAGGAATTATTTTACCATAGATTATTATGAAATATGCTTATTTGTTTTCATATTCATTTTATAACCATAATTTATACTTTTGGATTTCTTTCGACCATTTTCTACATCTATCTTATCTCTTACACCAATAAATGATTATTCAAGGTGAATTTTTCATGCCCAAAGTGCTAAATTAACTTCTAACATATCATAATATTCATAAAATAATAACATGTTATTCCATTTGTCCATATATATTTACCAAAACAAAAATATATATATAATTTATCTAATATAATTAAATTTGTTTATAATTACATAATAAATTGAACTCAAAAACATAAAAATAACTCAATAAGTTTAACATAAAACATTCTATAAAAATTAACCTTAAACACCTCAAAAATATATACAACCAAATTTGAAACATACGACCTAATAAAAAATTTCAAAAATGTTCCAAAATACCATATTATTTAATATTCAAATTATATATACTAACTCTCGTTTCACATACCAATCTTGATATTTAATTTATCCTATATTTTCTCAAAAAATTATAATACTATAAATCACTATAAAACTTCAATGAAAAACTAAATGCTTCAAGAATATATTTCTATTTTTATTATAAAAAAGTCTTACACTATCCAATATATTCTATAAATAAAAAATATAATAAACATAATCAAGGATAATATAAAATCACTTTTATAAATTAAATAAATAAATTAATGGTCAAAAATACTATTTTATTTACATTGTAAATATCTATTAACACATTAACCCAACTAAAAATATTTATCTCAACTATTGGAATATAATAAAATATATATCCCTCAATCATGTGTGTTCCCAAAAAATAAAATTCCCCCTAATGTAATTTTCTATGTTTTAAATTCCATTCAACATATAAATAAAAATAAATAAATAAATACTATTGTGGAAAATCCTTAAATTTGTTAGGAATATTATGTCCAAAAGATCATTATTAAAACACTTTTACAACATAATTCTAAAATCCTAATACCTAAAATCCTAAATTATTTTACTTTAACAATTGATAGAGCATATTCATTTCCTTGGGCAAGGTGTTAACCCCTATATTAGGGAATAATAAATTATAATTCACATATTAATCACACATAAGACATTGAAGTATAAATGGTACATTATGACATAATTTATTTCATTCCAGTTACATCGTAATTATTTACTATTAATTACTTACTCTATGTCCCTATTTCCCACACATTAATATCTTCACTTTTCATTGAGACAATTCCTGGAGTGATTTATCGAAAATTATCAACATGTGGAATGTTGAATCATTTAAACTCAATGATCTTAATGCAAAATAATTTTTTTTCTATACTAGAATCATTCAAAAATTAACATATGTTCAGAATATTAATCATATAACGATATAGATGGTTTGGAATAATTTTTTATTCCATTTCCATCTCATTTAATTGATTGTAATGATAGAACTAGCATTATCTATCCCTCAAATAAATGGTAATAATTTTTATTGAATGGGGGGAAAATCCAAAAAAAGTCATTGGGGATAAAATAATGGAGACTAATAGAATTATCTCTCATAATATTATCATACTCTATGAGAGGGGTCCTATAGTATTTATGATAATACATTAGTTATCTTGGGTGTTCCAGTAGTCTATGAAATCTATATCCACATTCTATTCCAGAAATGTGTGACTAATATCAATATGACTAGAGATAAGAATCATGTATTTCTGAACATGATAAGTTATAACCCAACTTATTAAGATAGTCTACCTGATAGATCTATAAAAATAGAGGAATTAAATTCAACCATATCCATCAAGATAGCCTGAGAGATGAAAAAATTCATCACCCATAGAATGGGTGGAGCTTCTTCTAAGAGAGAGTTGTTGTAGAAAAAAGAAACTATAAAGGTAAGAATGATTGATATGGACCAGTTACAAACCACTACTCCCATTCATATGTTACAACAGATATAGGATTAGTCAATATTCATTTGGACACTAAAACCAGGAGGAATCCATTAGACCCAACTACCTTTTGAGAGATATCTATGAATCATGCCTTCAAAACCCTTACTATCCCTTAGTCGATGAAGGGAAGGGGAGAATTCCCAATTCATAAGCAACACGACCTGATCAATGACCTAGGAGAAGGCTCTTAAATTTCCATACATGGTACAATTTATCATTCATGGTTCACCACAATCATAGTTGAAATATAAAAAAACATGTTTTTAGGGTTATTACCTAAAGATAAATATATTCCAAAATTATTTCCACTTTTAGTTTCTATATAAGGATATATTTATAGGAAAACCAAACATCATCATTAAAAATAACATAATATTTTATCTAATACTAAGGCTTATTGTATGTGTATTCACTATAGTTTCCCCATACTTGTTTTAAATACTTAATAATTTACATATGATACCTAATATAGAGATGAAACACTATTCATACATAAATACTATATCTTATTACCAGAATATTCATTATATATCAATATTATCAATGATGGAATTGTGATGTTTTAGTGACTTTGGAAAACTATATTGATAAAAAATAATTCCAAATCATTTTATATCACGTTAATCACGTCTATAACCAGTAGTTTTCTTATCATACATAAATCCTTTCTTCATATACTAGAGAAATGAAACATTAAAATGGGTGATAATAAATTCTTAGTAAGGGTAAAAATAAGAGTTACAAATCAATGATCATTTATTAGTATAATATAATTATATGGGTATGATAACATGGGGAAAATATTATAAATTAAAACCCATCAATTCATGGGTCATAAACCTGAATAACAGAATATATATTTTTCAATACTAATTCAGAAGAAATTAGTTTTTATAATCATCAATAAATAATCATTATCTAAGAGAATGTATAATAATGATAAGGAATATTTTTTTGGAATTGAAAAAAGTATATAAAATAACTTCTTTATTAAAGATTAACACCCTAGACAATCATTATAGATAATATTTTATAATATATATGTTTACCCTATGATTTCCAACACTATCGTAGGCTAACATTGCATCAAATTAACTCATTCATCTCTTAGGAGTTTATTAACTCTATCATCTCACAATAGTTTCTCGGGTTATTCATCATTACCCAATACATTGTAAGGATATAATAGATCCACACATCCTTGGTGTATGATGTGAAGACTCTTCATTGGTTTATAATGGAACCAACCATCACATAATCATAATCCATTCATAATTATCCAACCAGATCCTAATAAAATTTATTATTAGTTCAAATCTTTTCTCATTGAAAGAAAATGTGTTTCATAAATATTTCATCTGAATAACATAAATCATATAGATAAAGTTTAAAGATAATAAATTAGATATTATACCCAATAAATCATAAGAAACATCAAAGTACGTTATAATAAAAATAAAATAATATAAAAACATCACTAAAATATTTTCAAAATTATTACAATTTTCATTTTAAAATCACTGACTTAAAATCAAAAAATACCAAAAAAATGTTAAAGAAAAAATGAAATTTGAAAATAAAAAATGAATAATATAAAATAAGGTTTATGGAAAATATTTCCCATGTTGGAGGGAAAATTATTTCATAAGATGTAAAATAAAACAAAAATTCCATTCACAATTGGTAAAAACTAATAAGGGACAATTTTAAAAAATGAATGAATATTCCTTAAAAACTATGGTAAATTAAGTCAATTATAGTTAAAATGACATTAAAAACAATTATAAAAGTAGAAATATTATGTATTTTTTTGAAGAAAACATATATATATAACAAATTCCTTCCAACTGAAGGGAAAATAGCTAGTAATCATTGAGAAAATTCTATCACCCTATTGAGAACATAAAGAGATAAAAATTATAGAAATTCATGACCTCAAGAAATAACTAATGTAGAATAAAATATATAATATTTGGAAGGGATTGATCATAATGTTTCACAATTAGTATTTACACATAAACAAACATGATGATAATGATATTTATTCATAAGTTCCTTATAGAATTGGAAACTATTGAATCATGTCCCATATATTAAAGAGTCACTAGACATAACATATAAATTATTTATTTTTATATTTTACCATATGTCCTGAAGAAGATAATATGAAATGACAAAACATTTCCACTTTCCTAAATTTTGAATCAGATATAATTAGATAAAAAATTATTTTAAATTTACATATGATAATTTAATAAGGAAAAATTATATAAAATTGAAAATATATTTGTATACACATCATAATAAAAAATTATTGAAAAACATGTGACATGTATCCTTGATTGAAATTTGAGATGAAGAACTTTTAGAGATTATTTAATTTTTCAATCGAAATTATTTAGTATATTTAAATCAAAAAATTATATATATCTGTTTTATTAGATCATGGATTATACAAAAATACATCATAGGTAAATATATAAAAATTATAAATATATAATTGTTTCACTAGATTAAAACAAATATTAATCAAGAGAAATTGAGATGAAGCCCTCACTTTATATCCTATTTTATTCACGAGTCATCTAACCCCATCTTTTATATTAATTATATATATATTATAATTAATTAATTAATATTTATATATATAATATCATAAATTATCTATTTATATAATTTCAATAGCATTTTTTTAACAATTCTCTAATAAATTATTTATTTCAGATGTTAACTATTTTATATTTCATGTATGGATTAGTTTAGAAGTTTTGGTACTTTCCCATTGATGATTCAAAGTCAATATAATTTTTTAATAATAATAAATTTATCATATATAATCATGTTATAAATATATATTTAAATTCATATTAAGTGGTGATGAATGATTTGTATCATTTTGTGGATACGCCAATTCTTATGTCTACATGAGTGATGATTCATCTTTTAGATGGATGGATTGAAAGAAAGGAAAGTGATTATTTACATTTATATATTCATTGTGATATCATAAATATTATAAAATTTCACTAAAAATGTCCTTATTACCATCTATGTTAATCATAAATGATAAAAAATCACATCTCTTCATGGTGGTTGTAATCAAGATATAACCATGAGCGAAGTTATCATTTACCAGTGAATTAGTAGGTAATAAGGTATATAATATATTCTAATTACATAAGAATAATTATTTTAATAATATCAAATATAAAATTTAATTACATCATATTTTCACCCCATAGATATAGTGTTGAAAAATGAATCATATCACAACATGGAAGAAGTAGTCCACTTGTATAGAAGATTGGTACTTTTGTATCACATTTGATGTAGAATAAGTTATATATGGATGTGAAAGAAATAAAATAACATTTAAATATATTTAATATATTTTATTTACTATATTTTAAAATAATCAACATGTTTTGAGTAAATATGAGATGAAATGGGATTGAAAGTGTTTGTTATTATTTATAGCTCTTTATTGAGAGACCCCTTTTGGAATTGACAATTAGTCATAAATGTTTGGTATTAAGACTGGACAACATTCTTCATTATGATTTAAATGATTATTTTAATATATTTTATTTGTTTTTTTAAATTTAGATATCTCAATTTTTGATAATAAGGAATGATATGGGGTACCTATTTTATATATGGGGGGAGGCACACAAATGAAATTTCTTAAAATATTTCAATTATACATGCTCAATTTCATATCAAAGAGACTCCAAATGGAAAGGGTCTAAAATATAAGATAATATAATATTGAAATTTATTTACCCATTAGAAATTATATAGGTGTTTTTTGTAATTTTACACTTAACATTTGATTTAATCCCTTGGTGAACCCATTTTAACATTTATCATGGTAACAATATTTTACTATTTTTACAATTTACTATGACCAAAAACAAATATGAAAATATTAAATTATATTAATTTTTATAATACCAACTTTTTAATCCATTTTACCTTTTTAAATGTATAATAGTGTAAAATTTTAATTTTATATATGTCTACATACTGCAATGAAAACATGTTTTAAAAACAATTCTTATGTAAGCATAAAACATATGTTTTGTCCATTACATTCATTATAAAAACCGAAAAATTAATGTTAAAATATATTTTTAATATTTAATCTAAAAATGTCTTTAAAAACATTAATCAATATTTATTAAATAATTTATTATGATAATAACAAATTTTGGGCATAAAAATAGGTTTTTAGAAAAATGTGTTTTATACAAAAAATGTTAATTATTCAAAAATCAGGTATAATGAAAATAAATTTAAAATTAATTATATTATATAAAAAAAGGGAAACATTTTAATTTTTATATAAAATTATACATCTAATTTTAATGTAAATTTAAAATAAATGACTCATCTTTACAAGAATGGGAATTTATTACAATTAAATGAAAAATTAAACCTTTTATAAAATTACATAAAAATAAAACTATTATAATAATGAAATTACAATTTCAAATATTTTATTCATATATTCAAATGAAATTTCTAAAAATTGAGTAAATAATTTATAGTTTTCAAGAAAAACAAATGAACAAATAACATTTTTTGAAGAAAAAATATTTCCCATGCATAAAATTACTTTTATGAAAATGAGTTCTTATTTATTATGATTTAATCCTTACATTTTTATTATTTTAAAATATTATACATATTTTTTATAATTTTTTTTATTCTTATTCATACTTTGTAATTCAATAAATAGGTTGTAAAGAGTTTCTATGTCAAGGACCCTTTAGATTTAGGGTTTTATGTAATGTGAGATATGGATGAATTGATATAATTTAAAGAAAATATATATTTTAAAATAAAATGGTGATATCAAATTAATATACAAAAACAAATTAATGATATTTTAAAAATATTCCAAAGAAATACTCCAAGTGTGTCGATCATAGGACGGAGAGAATATGGATCTCTACACTTTACTCTATTAGTTGGTTAATAAGAACCACTAGTTGGATGTGTATCATGAAACATCACTACATAGGGAAAGGTATTAATCCTAGGATATTGTTATGAATGTTCTCATTATAAACAAATCATATATGTCCCATAGATTAAAAAATATAAAAATCAAAGGAAATACCTATCAGTATACTAGTGATGAGTTTCAATGGGATGTATAACAGTTAAACATGGGGGACATGTAAATCTAAAAAAACAATAAACTAATAATATATCAATACTTTAAGATTGAATATTAATGATAAATATATGAACATCATAAATGAAACTGGTTGATCTGATAGATTCATTCTCTTTGCAATTGTCTGATTTAAATTAATGAGTAGTATATGAAAGAATGATTACACTTATGGTATCCATATATTTCATAAACATCAAAATTATTAGTAAGGATCTCTCCCAATACACATTACTCTAAGACCATAAGATTAATGTAATGTGAGAAACTAGAGGGAGATATAATGTTTTGTGATATTTAACAATCATTTAAACATAGGTAAATTATGAAAAAATAAAAATGAATTGATTTGATTTTTATAGTCTTCTAAGAATCAATCATTTATCCATAAATTGGTTATGCATTTAAAAATATAAGCAGAAATTTTAATTTCTTCAAAGAGTTAATTTATCCTGTATAATGAAAAATTAGTATTTAAATAATCATATCTATCATTCAAACTCCCCAATATAATCATTATATAATTAATAATTGAGTATGATAAATAATATTGAAGATGGTGGAAAAATTGATAATTATCACACAATATGATAATATCACATGTTACCACCATGACATAGTGACTTAAGCTACAACATGAGGAACACAATTTTGTACCACAGTGTGGTCTAAAGCACAATGTCATGGTTATCATTTTAGGGTTTATAACACTCAATATCCCACTTCAAATAACATCATCCTAGACTTATCAAAATTTCACCTTAAGTCATATTATATGTAAAAACTCAAGAAGTTATGTCTAGATATATTTTTGAATATATTCGAACACTAATTTTTGAAAATCTATCATACAGGTTTATTATATGTTACATCATACATAACAATTTGTAAAATTCCTACAATAAGCTCTTCTAGATATCGTCTAAAAGACGTTTTGGGTTACAATTAATGTTACATTGGATCGAAATTCATAAATAAATAAATAAATTAAAACCCCATTAGTATTTATATAATAAAAAGAAATATCAATTGTAGGATCTAAAAATTTAATCAAAGAGTGACCCTAGAAAAGAATCAATGGTATTTAAATTATGAAGGAATCATTTGGGTTATCCATTAAACACATATATATTTATATATCTTCCCACTTTCTACATAATTGGAAATTATGCATTTCTGTATAACCCATTTTTCCAATAAATCATCTAATCATAAGACACAGAGTATTGATATTACCTATAACTACTCATATTCTCTTTAATATTTGATTATTGACTAGGGAGGTTGATGAATACATCATATGTCATTCATTTTATGTGGATAACCACATAAAATTCCCTTTAACCATTAATATAAAACAAATTATATACTATTTAGGAATGAACGTATACCTTATCATTATATCCTAATCATGTATCAATATTTCACACTCACATATGAGTGGTAAAATTGTTTCCTGGATAATATCAACAAAAGACATGACAACAACATACACATCTACACCAAGATTAGATAATCAAATAGCCTCTCATAAGAAATATATCAATGTATAATGGTTAATAGGTTTTTTCTCACAATCCAAATTTATAGGGAAATAAAAAATTTAAAAAATATACCATATTATAAAATTACATATTGTATAACACTCCACATGGTATACATTAGGGGCTATCCATAGCCAAAAACCCATTTTGTGGCTCATGTTTATATTTCATATCTCGATACCAGAATCCTACACACATTAACATTAATATTTAATCATAACTAATAGTAATAAATGATTAACAGTCATTGAGGATAACTCATAGTCCTATATTAAGATGCCAGTTGTGGTTTTATTTCATTAAATACACCGACATGATAATATATAGATATATATATATATGAAATCTACATGAAGGAATGATAAAATGTATATTTTCATTTATAAAACATGAAAAAAATGATATTCTAAAACTCCATTAAGAATACCTAACCACATAATATATAAGCACATATCTATTATATCATATTTTATAGGATTTAAAATCATCATTATATTTGATATTCATTAAGGGTTTTTAACTCATTAGGAATCTTGTGTATCTCTAAATACATCAATATGTTGTAAACTAATAAAACCCTACCACTATTTATTTTTAAACATCTATTAATAAAGATAGTCTAAATAACGATGATACTAATAAATCATGTTGGTAATGATTAACAAATTGTAAAAGTATTAAAATTTACAAATATTAAAACATAATTTTTTGAAATCTATTAACTATATTTTCAACATATAACTCTTCTAAGATAATTATTATCCTAGGAAATTCTTAATAAATTTTTTTATTTAAATATTTTATATAATCACATATATATTTATATTAATCATTTACATACATTACTTTTAAATTTTACGATATTGGGTGATATGTAATTTTTGATTTTATTGTTATTATCCATTATTTATTACCATTAATATTCTATAAGTTCATAATGAATTATCGAAGTCGTAATAAAACTCTTGTTCATGTAGAAAATAATTTACTTTAATGGTTTCAATGGGAAATATCCAAATAACATGAATAAGGTAACCATAGAATATTAATTTATAGGATTAGTCACAAATAGTTAATAACTATTATTAAATTGGAATTTCCTCAAATGTGATAATTATTCTATTTTTATGATATTAATTTATGCTCATTTTATTTCATCGTTATGATAAATAATACTACCTTGAATTTATATGGGAGTAGTTTCATGTTCATATAGAATTTATGTATTGAGATATTCATGTAACATATTCAAGTGTATATGAACCATGTACCTTGCATCTTATTTTGTATAGTTTTAAAATAATTGTCTCAGATTCAATTGTTCTGTAGAGGCAAGGATGAGGATTTTTCCTCTCATTATTCATAGAATATTAGAGTTTCCCCATAGTGCACAATATGTTAGGACCAATACAAATATTAGGTGGTTGTTTTCAAATGGATTGTGTGGTATTATAATTTCCTCTCAGTCTTGAAAAAATATTAGAGTATATCTATCTCATTGTATTATGGGGATTATTTTCAAGTTGATTGTGTAGTATTGGATTACTACCAGTCTATACCAAGGAGGTATCTATTCTCATTGAATAGTGAACCTTGTAAATAGTTTCATTCCATTGGATGTGTGTTTGACTTGTTTTTAGTATGAAATTGAATCTTTATTAGGAGGAAAACATTGTTTCAATGAAATGTAAAATGAAAAGTATCACTGATTCACCCCATCCCATATCAGTGATACAATCATCCTGACTGGGAAAATTCAAGTGGTATCAGAGGGTAGTGTCCTTTCAAATATTCTTTATGGATGTTTTGAAGAAAAGATGAGGTAGAATTTGAATTATTTGAACTTGATAGGAATTCTGGATATTTATGGAAAGGATTTTCTTATTTGGAATGATATAATGTTACATTATCTTATGTCTATTAGATATGATGTTTGGGAAGCTGAAATAGTTGGGTTTCATCCAATTGATGATAATGCTTTAATTTCATATGTTTCTAATAACCTATAGAATGATAGAGGAGCGAAGAATACTATATTATAATCACTTTTTGATTGTGATTTCTTAATAGCGAAAGGTGTTTCCATAAGAAAAGGTATATGGGAAAAATTGAAAAAAAACATTATATGATGGAAATATAATGGTGAATAAGGAAAAGTTACAAATCATGAGATTTAAATATAATGATTTGAAGTTTTCTGATCATGGATATATTACGGACTTCTTTACCAGGGTGAAAGGAATTGTCGGTACTATCATATGTCTTGTTGAAATGATAGATGATTCTACAGTTGTTGAAAAGATCATGATAATCATTCCCAATAAATTTGATGCAAAAGTCTCTTAATTAAAAGACAGAGATTATGAAACATTTTCTCTTGAATATTTTTATAAGACTCTCATCACATCTAAATGGAGAAGATATAAATCATCAAACATTAAAACATATTATGATAGAGAAATTACTTTCAAGGTTGTTATGAAAGAAAAGTCAATGAATATTCTTATAGAAGATGATGGTGGTGATTCAAAATATGGAAAATTGTATGTAAAAATCATAAATATATATGATCCTTGTTTTTTTAAAAGGGTATAAGGAAAGAAAAATGGAAACTTACCTTGAAAAGTTTATAATGTAGAGGCATTTATGATAATTATACTTGATGAATTAATGAATATGAAAATGAAGAATACTAACTAAATCCAAGAAGGATTCTTAATAAACATAGTGATACAAAAAACTTGTATTCTAAAGGGAATGAAAATAAATTCCTCAAATCCAAAAGAATAAATTACTGATGTTGAATCCAGAAAATTAGTTGAGTATTGTTTTTAAATTACATTCATTGCAATAGTGAATGATAAAAAAATTAGAATAAATAATTTTGAATAAGAATAAACTCATATTGAAAATAATTTGAAAGAATATTTTACGTAAAGTATGAGAAATTTCAGAAGTATTGAAAATAAAAATATTTGGAAGATGAATGTTCCACAAAAAGCAACCATGAATGATTTGTAAATGAAAATTCGAGGCTGGTGAATGAGATTAATGAATGGAATAAATCTATTGTGGAAGAAGGGGATCATATGTTTATCTAGAAGTGAAGTTGATGGAAAAAATATGAACAGTTGGAACATTTCCAAGAAAAACATTCTAAAGATGAATTGGGAAATACAAGTTTCCAAAAAAATATCATTGAATATTTTGATAGTTCATGTAATGAAAAACCTGTGATGTTTTAACAAAATATACCATCAAAGGGTTATAAGAAGAATTATATTTTTTTCCTGAAAAAAGACTGATGGGAAAGATATATATGTTTCCAAGACCCAAATTTTTTGGCATTCATAACTCTCAAAAACCCATAGTTAGAAAATATTTTGAAATAATCTAAATATGAAATAGTTAAAAATACATCTATTTCCAAAAATTCTTGAATGAAAATGAAAATTATTATTGATAGAAAAAAATTGGTGGCTCAAAAAAAATGAGAAGAAGGTGACTAAGTAACGTATTCACAATTCCAATAAATATGGATGTTTCAGTGTAAATAATCTTTTAATAGATATTGATGATATTATGGTAGATAGAGACACATGGAAAACGTGTGTTGGTTTAACCAAAAAAATTTCTATTATACCATAGGTTATGAATGGAAAAGATTGAGGGGGTGCCAATGTGCTGAAGGAAACAATTATAATAATATTGTACTGAAGAAATTTGAGATGTTTGGAGTGAAGATTGAAAATAGATTCCCCTTGGAAATTATTTGTGAAAGGTGTGAATTACCAA
Organism: Viscum album; assembly: GCA_963277665.1. NCBI lineage: Eukaryota > Viridiplantae > Streptophyta > Magnoliopsida > Santalales > Viscaceae > Viscum > Viscum album. The sequence continues at coordinate 1,871,806,114 of OY728123.1, read as the reverse complement.
AATTCCATACGTAAGGATTTTTTGTTTTGTTACCATCACTAAAATAGGTTATGAACTAGTCTTAGAATCTATAGATGAATAAATAAATGAAAGAATAAAAATTTCTTATTGTTGAAACTACATTGGAAGTTAAAACATGAGAATGGACAAGGATTCTTTATTGTGGGTGTTCTTCCCATATGAAAAAGACAATATATTTTTTATGAATTTTATTTATTTTAAAGAAGTAATAGTAAAATTAAGAAATAATAAATCCCTAGGAATCAAAGGTGTTGGGTCATCCATCATTGGAAATGAATGGTTGGAATCCATGAAATCATTTTATGTAGATATTTTGGAACAAAATTTAAAAAGGGTTTCACAATTTTGTTATGAGGGTTACAAAGTTTTCTTAAATAAGGATGGATTTTTGGTGAAAGGTGTAGAATATGGAAAGACTATTACAAGAGGGAAATATACTAATTGAAGTTGTTTTTGATTTGTGAAATTCAATACTCTTATTAAATGATTATGGTTGAAGAGAATTATTTGTGTAACCAAAGGATGGGACATACGTGTCAGAGAAACATGAGAAAATTATCCTAGAGAAATAGTGTTCAAGATATTCCTTAATTTCCATGAAGAATATATTGGTTTTCACTATTTTTGAGAAATTAAAGATTATATATATTGTGCATAATAAAGATAAAATTTGTTCATGATAACCCCTATAGATGATTCATTCTGATATCTTCAGGTCGATGAGAAAAAAATTAACAAATGAAGATAAGTTCATTATAACTTTAATTGATTATTTTACTCTTATTACATGTGTAATGTCTATATAAAATCAGATACTTTGAGAATGTTTAAATGTTTGGGAAGGAAATCTGTGAAATAATGTGAGTATTATATAAATAAGTTTAGAACAGACAATATTAGTGAGTTCAGAAGTGATGTTTTTAAAATTTATCTTGAGAAGCATGGAATTATGTAGAATTATTATTCCCCATATAGTTCTCAATATAATGGGGTCACTGAAAGAAATAATAAATGTCTGGTTGAAATAGGAAGAACAATTTATCTTGAACATGGTATTTCACATTACTATTTGAGACAATCCATGTTTACATTAGTTTATATTTAAATCAATTATTTAAAAAGGCATCAAACAAATATGACTATAAAAATTTTATATAGAAAAGTCGATACTTCAAACACTTGAGGGTTTTTGGGAGTCCATTCATTATAAAAATGTTGGTAAATATAGAAGGTTTGAGTAGAAAGGGGACGATGTAATCTTTCTTGTTTATTCCCCTAAAATAACAGTATTTCAATTCTTTAATATTGAAATGTAAAGAATTTTTTATTCAGTTTATTTGAATGTGATTGAAATGGAAAAGGAATACAAACATGCTCTAGTAAACAATGGAGTTAAACAAGTTAAATAATAGAATTATAATAAGGATACAAAAAATTGCATTCCTTCTCATATAGAAGAATCATACACAACTATTTCCATTGGTGAGGAAGATACTCATAAATACAATCCTAGGATAAGGTAGAAAGTGGATGAACAAAATATAATTGGTGATCAGCATCATAAGGTCCAAACAGTAGAATAAAAAATGTTGTTACACATACTTCATTGTATTCAAAAGTAAATCCATATGATGTTAATGAAGAGTCTGAGTATCCAAAATTAGTTCATGACATTAATGAATAGTAGTATCATATTAAAAATAATGAATGAGAACGTTTATGAAAGCATGAATATAGTTACATTATAGAAAAAATGTTTTTTTCAGCACAAGATGAAGGAAGAAGCTGAATTAATATGAAATAAATATTGATTGGTGTGAAAAGGATATTCATGAATTGAAGGTATTTATTTTGATGAAACCTTTTCTCCTATGGTAATAATTAAAAAAATAAATATTACTTTCCATTGTTGTATAATGGGGCTAAAATATCATTCAAATGGATGTTAAATACTAATTTCTTAATGGTGATCTTGAAGAAGATATTTATATTAAAAACCCATATATCATTGTTTATGGGAAAGATGAAAGATATGTATATAGATTGTATAAATCCTTGTATGGGATAAAACTTTCTACAAGGGCATGGTATTCAATACTAGATACATGCTTAAAGAAGAAGAATTTCTAGAAAGGAATAGTGGAGAACATTCTCTACATCAAAGAATTTCAGGAGTATTCCCCCATTTTAATTAGTTATGTTGATGAAATTATATTTGATGGGAATGATAATAGATGTTGTGATTTATTTGATGATGAAATTAAAAAGGTATTTGAAATGTCCATGTTGGGGTAAATGAAATACTTTCATGGGTTAAAATTACTTCAAATAAATGTGTATGATTTTCATTCTTATGAGAAGAATTCTAAGGAACTTCTTGAGAGGTTTGGCATGGAAAAGTCATAACATTTTTCTGCAAAAATATCTGTGGGAACAATGTTTTATAAAAAAGGTAAGGAAATGAAGTATATCATAATGAATTTCAAAATCTGATAGAATGTTTCTTGTATTTGACAACCTCAAGGTCCAAATTTTTTTATATTGTTACCTTATGGGAAATATTTTGGAGTCCACCAAAATAATCACATTTTGTTATAGTAAAAAAGAATTATCAGATGCATCATTGGAAAAATATAATTTAGAATCATGTATAAAAACTTATATAATATTGAATTTTAAGGGTATACAGATGATGATTGGGTAGGAAATGTTGATTATAAAAGATCCACATTGTTTGGAGTATTTATTCTAGGATTGAATTAATTTATTTGTATTTAAATGAATCAGAAATTAAGAAACACTCATTATGTATGAAGTAGAGTATGTTGTTTCCACCCAATCCATGGATCAAGTTATGTCGATGTAGACTCAATTAGAAGATTTTCTTATAGAAGTGATCATACCATTGCTCTTAGAATGTAATAATCAGAGGACAATCAATCCCAATTTGAATCCAGCTAAAAATTCTCATTCAAATCATATTGATATAAAATATCATTTTATTAAATAGGATGTGGAGAAGAATTAATTTATGCTAGACTATTTTCTTACATCTGTAAAAGTTGCTACCATATTCAGAAAACATTACCAAAGGATTCATTCACTAAATGGAGTTTGGACATGGGTTTCCAAAATATCTCTATTAAAGGTTGAGGTATGGGTTTCTATCCCTTATCACATATTATCATTAGATAGTATCTTCAAGGGGGAGAATAAATTGTTTCAGAAATATATCCATTCGATGCATTTAAAAATTGGGAGTTTTGGGTAAGCTATTATTTCAACATTGTTTTGTGAGTGAACTATTCTAAATGTTTTTTGGAGTGTTTTACAGATTTTTTTATTCTATAGAGGATAAAGAAGAGCTGAGAAAGGAAAAATAAAAAGGTTGTCATGATCAATACTTTTGGACATCATGGTTTTTTTTATCAATTATTCTTAATGACAATAATTATTTTTCTCAAGTAGGCTTAGAATTAATGATATGTATCCAATTCATGAGAATAAAAAGATCAGTAATTTGTGAAACATGGTTGAAAACAAAATCTAAAGGGGGCGATTATTAGGACTAAACTAAAAATGAAGAAGGTTGTTTTCAAATGATGATGATTATTTTCAAAAAAGGATTTATTTTTTTGAGGATATTTAAGATGAAAGACAAATTAAATAACTTTTTATTTGGTGATTATATTATTGATCCATGTTTTCAAAATTACAAATAATGTGTTTTTTGAAAAATATGATTCACTATATCAATTATAATGAGAAGATGATATTTGGATGATAAGGTTCTGATCAAACTCACCATGCGTATCTTATGTGAAAAGATTATAATGAGTAATTGATCAATTTTTGTAATGAGAGAATAGGTAGAATGGATAATTTATCTTGTTGAATGTAAATGGTTATCAAATTCAATCAAAATTTGGTGTGGTGGAATTGGTTTCTTTGATAGAGAATCAGATTCTCCTTGGCTACCATTAAATAAATGTGGCAATGTTATTCTGATTTTTATTTCATAAAACATATTTTAATTTGAAATATTTTGATGCATTATTTATAGAAGAAAATAAGAAAGGTATTTTCTTAATAGGAAAAAAATTGTCTGTAGATTAATCATATCCAAGTGGAACAAACGTAAAAGAAGAAGATGATATAATATATCATTCAATCATTCATCATATGCATAAAAATATTCTCATTTCCTGGATAACAATACTCAGGACCATGAAGAGAATGGTTATATTCAAAATGATCATTACCAGAATGAAAATATCCATGAAACTTGTAATTATAAATATTTTACTCTGGATAATTGTACTCAAAATTATTTGGATGGATGATTGAATTGTTCCAGAAATAGATAGATGAACTCTAATTTGTTTTTTAGATTTATTCATCAAGTGGGTCAAAAGATGAATTAATTTATTTTTCTATTCATGTTATTTCATCAAGAGGATATAGAGAAGAGGATGAGAATAAATGTTGTCTTCTAAATTGGTTAAGAGAAGAAGATAAGATGTTAATGATATTTGAAAACAGAGTTTGTTTGATGTGCTACCAATGTGGGATTTGTAATAAAAATAATGATTGTATCAAAAATCATAAATGTATCTATTTCATCATACATTTTCATTAAATTATAAAGATAATTGGTTTGAAGAAACTAGTTTCGTAAAATCATACCTATAAATTGAAATAAAAGGTTGCTGAAGAAGAAAATATTGTAGAATAATCATGACGCTTTGAGAAGAGTTAATGAAGTCAAAATTCACTCATGATTTTAAGAGAAATTGATATTAATATGAATTTTATTATGTGGGAAAAGGTTGTGATTCCTTTCAATGACACTCAAGGGTCAACTATAAAACTCAAAAAGTAAGTATTACATTTCTAATTCCTAATGTAATATTTTATAGAGATAATATCCATGTTTAAGAGAGAGCATCAATTTTCTATAATCACTTTTTTTTGTAAGATTTCATATGGATTGAAGTGAATGATAAGAAACTAGATCACAATGCTGTATTCAACTGATCATCGTACTTAGTTCTTATCATACTCAGTTGTTTACCATATTTTCCTTGTTATTTGTATTCATGTGATTACCGTATCGGGCTGGATTAATTAGACCAGGATGTACATACTAGGTTTTACGGAATGAGGAAGATAGATAATTTATGTTTTGATAATTCATATCTATTGTATTCTATAAAAATTATATTTTTTGAACTGGGGAGAATCGTACATGGATGTATTATACTGAGAGGATTTGTATCTGAGAGAATCGTACTTGAAGAAATAGTATCAATTAAATACAGTTTTGGAATTGAAAAATAAACTCATGTAACATTAGTTTCTAAAAAAATCATTTTATTACACTATTTGTGAAATGTGGGTACACATGCACTATTGGAATAATATACATAGTTCTACATGAGTATAAGGGTATATCCTACGTGTCGTAATCCAGGGATCATTTTATAGTAGATTTTTTATTATATTACTTCCAAACCATACAATGTAAATAGTTATTCTTATTGAATAATAATCCTTCCAAATATTTTTGTTACTTTGGATGTCTTGTTGAATTATTTTTAGTTGGTCATTATATCATTAATAGAAGTTGAATTTTATTTCAAAGAATGATAAAAGAAAAAGAATCATTGATTCACACCCTCCCTCTCTATAATACAATCAACTTTACTAGGTACATTCCAAATAAAACTCAACCCTATAATAATATATAACCAATATTAAATATTTGGAATAAAAATTGTTAACTATGAAAGGCCCCTTTATCTAATTTATCCTTCTAAGTAGACCTAATTTTATAAAATGTTATTAATATTATTAAAATATTATTAGGAGATATGTTGAACTCATGTATTAATATATCTATTCTAGTCATCCATTATAGTAGATCATGAATCCTTCTCACCATTTATAAAAAAAAGTATAATAAAATATCTATTTAAACTATTATTATTCAATAAATAAATAAATAAATTTTATATAAACTAAACATACAAATAATTAATATTTGGATATTTCGAAAAGTAAATAAATACTTAAATAAATATATTAAATATAATAATTAATAAATATTATTGTTTAATATATTTAGAAATATAATTAAAGATAAATCTATATTTTACTCACTAGAATCATGAATAAATATTTATTTTAATATTCTTTTCACATATTATAAACATGAATATATGGTGATTGAATTTATATGATCAGATTAACTAGAATAATTATCATTCCACATGATAAGAATTATATTTAATCATAAGACTACATTCAAATAGAATATATCTATGATTCATGGTTCAATTAATAAGTGACCAGCAATGACTCTTTCTTAGTAGTGGTAGTTGAACTTACCTATTTTCCAAGATAAATATCTAGCAACACATCCAGAAACATATAGAGATAGAATTTAATGTCGCAATGGGAAAAACTTCCTTTGAGTTATTCAATGTAATACAATCCCTTTTCAATGGTGTCTCATTATAAAGGTTTCATATATTTTTTTATCCAATGATGTATATGTTCTATTTATCATTCTTTGGCTCTGTGATATTAACTCATCGCTGAACTACCATAGATATATATTTCATTAGATAGTTTAATTTTAATCAAAATGTAAAAGATACATTCCTCCATCAAATCAAAATAAACAAAATCATTTGTTGACTTATTAATGTTATATCATATCACTTATGACTCAGCAAATATATCCTACATTTCAATGACAATATGGTGTTTGGATTTTCATTTATATGTTAGTGTATAAGATTCAAGATACAAGTTAATTATAATATTATGTTTAATTACCAATAAATAGATCCATATATATATATATATATGAATATCTGGTGAAACATATAATAAGTGGAATTAATATTGTTAGTTATCTCCACATAACATTATCTCTTAAACATTTCCTTTTGTTAACTTCATGGGAATACTTCTTATTTCTTATAATCCTTTAACACCTAACAATAAAAAAATATTATGATTCATATCATTAATACGTTATCCAGACAATATGAAATTTTTTTAAGAATATTTTCATAGTATTTCTAGGTTCTAATTATAGTTGGAAACTATCATAACTTTTTTATACAAAAAATAATATAAATATATTATAACATTAATAGTAACAAATGAAAAATAATTATATCATATGTTATTAATTAATTTTCTCATAATAAAAATTAAACGTTAACTTTGTATTTGGACATCAAATCCCGAAGAATTACACTTCCACAAGATCCAACTTCTAACTGAATAATAATTACCTTTTGGTAAAATCCCTAATATCCTCATTCGAATGAAAAGTGAAATGGTGATACTAGTGCTTTTTTGAAATACCCTTGATAACAAATGATGAAAATAAATTCCAATGGATTTAATGAATATTGGGGGACAATTATACCTTTTACTATAAGACAACTAACCAACATAAACAATAACCATTACAACATTTATATAATTCATGAAAAAAATACAACCAATAAGAATAACATATAGTAAAGAATAATATCAGAGTAATAGTAGAAATACAAAATAATAATAAAATGAACTAAAAGTATGATGAAATCAAGCCATCCAACTCCCAAATAGCTCCATGATCCAACTCTAAATGTTATAAAATATCTGAAGAAGCATGACTAAATAAGCGAGATACCATGACTATAACATTTAACAGAAAAATGAAATCTAAAAAGTCACTAAAATTCTAGATAAGGGGGTGAGTATATATATAGTAATATTTCCCCCAATGACTTCCCAACTCAACCCACTAGAAAAAAATATGTAAAAATAAATATATAAATTAGTATGAAAGAATTTTAAAATATTTTATATCAAATAAATAAAAAATTTATATAGAAATCCCATCAAAATATTCCAAAAATATTTCATGTCCATTTGTTATATTAAATCCCATGTACATAGACAACCAAACACACACACACATGAGTAGTGTTACAATTTATGGTGGAAGTTTACATTCATTATTCATCCCAACATTGATGGTAATACTTTATGACCATAACCCATCCCACAAAACACATACTTGTCTTGTTATTCCAACATCATAATAATCAATTCCAACCAAAAACAATTATTTATTTACATTATATTAAAAACATTACCTGATAAAAAACCAAAAAATAAATATAAGACCATAATTTTAGAAAATTTAAACAAGGGGGTTTTGTGAAAACTAATCAACATTCCACAATGGAATTTTAATATATTTCTCTTTCTTAATTTTCTATTTCGATGATTTAGATGACAGTTCAACTAGAATATTTTATAGTGAATTCTAGAAAGTCAGTAATGAATTTTTGTGATAATAAAAGTTCCCATTGTATTTAAAAAAATATTCATGATCAAAGCCCATTGATATTATATATCACTTCGTAAATGATAAAGTCTCTATTAGAGATTTTATACTGGATTATATTTCCCAAAAATATTAATTTGTTGATGTTATCAACAAATATATGAAAATGGAAGGATTCATAGAACCGTTAGAACAATTATATGTTAATCTTCAACTGATTAATTCATAAGGTTCTTAAATAAGTACCCCATATTTATTTGTATCATGTTTTAAAATTGGGGTATGTAAAATAGAATAGGATGGTTTAAAACTCTTTCAGTAATAAATTTTAATTATTTTTAACCATAATGGTGGGGGTGGGAAGAAATTAAAAGATAAAATTTATAGTCTTTTTGTCATAACATAGCCACAAATGTTGTTTTCTCTGAGTAATGAAGTACATTCAAAATCATTACATTATCCAAAATTGTTCTCTTAGGAAATTCCCTTTCAGATAGGAAGTGGTTTAATAACAAGATGATAAATATTGTAAAATGTGAAAAAATATAGTTTAAATTATTTTTGGAAATATTTTATGAATGTTTCAAACAAATATAATGTGGGATATTGAAAATCATTTGTGATTATTTCGTAATCTTTCTATTTTTCAAAAAAGTATTTATTTATGAATATCTTTTGGGAAAAAATTTATAATCTAGTTGTTGAATATATTCAGAGGAGGTGACATAAGTTTCATTAACAGTATTAAGAATATTTATTTATGAAATAATATTCCAAGATGTTCGTGAATGTCCACATGATCACGAAAAATATCATGATCCTAGATTTTTTAGGAATTCGATCATATTTACCCATCAAAGGCCAATGGATGATTATTTCTAGAAACAGTGATATGGATGATGTTTTATAGATGGGTCATACACATTGTGAGTTAATGGATATGCAGTGGTATGATGTCCATTGGGAATTAATTATAGAAATATTACTAAAATGAATATATGTAGTTTAATAGATACACTAGGGTTGAAGTGATCAGATGATGATTTTTAAAAATTCACAGTTATAAAGATTATACAGTTGTTACATAATGTATTATAATTACATATATGTTTAAATCATATTATTCATTGTATAAGGGTAGTATGCACATTTTGAAATTGAGACTGATGTCTAGTGGGTGAACAAAACAGAAAATGACACTTAGAAGACCGTAATTGACATTCTTGATGAACATTTATAATAAGATAATGTTTCTCTATTTGTAAAACATGTAAAATTTATTATATTTCTAATGGAAGAATATGTTCAATTAGTTGACCATACAAAGATGAATTTTTATCTTGACTGAAAAATTATTCTATTATAGATGTCTTTTGATGCTGTAATATTGATAATTCTCTTCCTTGGGTAATGTGTAATTGATAGACATAGACTAATTTTCCAGAAAAAAAATTATTTTTTTTATCATGTGGAAAATTATTGGAAATATGCTATATAGAGTTTATGGTTGCAAGTTTATTGAGTGCATTAGTAAAGGGAGATCAAATGGATTGAGTACATCAGCTAAATATCCATTGGTTGAACAACGATCAGAACGATGAACATTGGAAAAACATTCATGATGTTATCATATGTGTGTTTTTGAGAATTTTGGTATGATTTTATGTTATCGTAGGATGTTTGGATAGAAAGAAGGAAAAGTAGAACCAAATAAAATGTTTTGAAAAAATGATTTGAATTATATACACGAGAGAGATTTCGTGGGGAATATTTAAATAACATTTTAAATTCCCTTAAACATGATGTTGTTGAACTATTCTGATATTCTTTTAATCTTTCTAGGATGATGAATAATGATTATGTTCATTAACACTGAGATTAACGAGGTTCAGGTAATGATGAATATGACATGTATTAATGAATCTTGTAGAATATTCATGGGGACTCTTGAATTTTTTAGAATAATGTAGTGAATCATAGGTAATAGGGGAAATAAATTCATTTTCTGTCCATTTCTACATCTTGTTCACCTAAAAAAGGGCATGTAAGTATAACTGTTCAAACATTGTTTACATGTAAAAAAAGCTCGCATGCTAATGTTTCGAGCAGTTCAAGTTCCCAACCAACTTGTTTTAGTAATAGAAGAACCTATTATTGTAATCAGGTAATGTCATGACCATCCCATGGGGCCCATGCCATGACATACCCCAAAAATGCATCCTAAAGGTCAAGGGTTGGTGACTAGAATCGAAGGTATGAATCTACAGGTGGGAGGCATTTACCTGGATACTTGTAGACACATACACTCACAAAAAAACCACCAATATCAAAGGTGAACACCAAGTAATAGAAAACCAGTGTACAATATCAAGTAAAGAACTATGTTGTGTAATTGGGCCAGAATACAATCCCCTAAAAATAATTGAAAACAACAAGGAACTAAGGGAGCACTGACGAACATCTATGGAGAATCCCACTTGATCAATAGAGTTGTGTAGCTAATGGAACAAAATTTAGTAATTCATGTCTGCATGGTCCTACTAGACCCCTCCTGGTCCTAGGCCACCATGTCTACCATCATAACATTCATCGGTTCCATCATCTTGAGAACCCCTATCAAAATGTAAAACTTCTATAGAAGACACAACACTTGCAGGTGATGCCCGTGCTGGGGTGAGAAACTCAATACTCAGTAGGGGACCTCGAGACCCTCGATGGTCTCTCAAAAATCCACAAAGGAATAAATAACATAAATCAACCATGAACTAAAACACAATGATTATGCATAGTCATCTCTACTCAGGTATATTCCATTTCATATACCTAGGTCATCTAGACATACTTATCTCAACCACAAAGAAACATAATGCCCCAACCACAAGCTATTACCATGATTTCTAAAGAAATATCAAAGCGTAACTCACGGATCAAGAGTTCACACTCCATGAATTGGATATCCTTGATGGTACCCATTTGAAATATGTACCCCACCAGGTACAACTCAACCATTATTAATGGATCTTCTGAAAAGATGTGCTATATTGGGAAAAATCTACTCGAACTGCCTCTCATTCCTGGCACAATAGGTCTCACAGTCATAGTCTTGTGCCTGAGGCAAGACCATGGTAAAAAAAGTTAAGAGGACCACTCCTCGACACTATATTCAGTTGGGGGAGAACTGCTCCTGTCAAACCCATAATATCTCAGTCTCTCCAGTAAGAAGTGGCTCGTACCTCAGACTATCGAGGGAGTACTAACTTCTACCACGTGTATCGATTACATCAAGGGGAGGGGACTACTCCTCATAATTATGTCCTGCTATTGAGTGAGATCCAAATCCACTGAAGGACCCGCTCCGCGTCGCAACTTCAAGACGGTGGAGTACTACTCTATATGTGAGGACCCTCACCCTACTCGGTAGAGGAGTACAACTTTGGTAGTTTGTTCCCAGTGGGGGGCCTACAACCTAGTACATTAGGGTAGTACCAACCACAGTCTAGAAGACACACCCTATTGAATTGTAGGGGAGTACCAACTCTTCTGTAGCACTGCATAAGAAGGACCCACACACTGGATTGACAATGGAGTACCTACTCCCAACAAAGAGAACTCGTAGCCTACCCGGAAGGGTAGTACCTAACTCTATGTTAGTTATGTATGGTGGAACCATGCCCTAGTCCAATATTGGAGTACTAACTCCAATGATAGGAAGAAAATATCAAAGTAAAACGAACTATTACTCATGATGTGGGAGTTCAGTCTCTACCCGAGTAGAGTAAAGAATACATGCACCTTGAGTCATCAAGGGAGTAGTGATCCAAACTATAACTCCAAGAAAAACCTTGGTTCTGCCCCTTAGGTTATCGGTCACACCTAAACCTCCAAGAAGTTCTAAAAGGATGTAAACTGATGATCCTCCATGTCATAAGTGTTCCAACGCAACAAACGGTGAGTCAATCGGACACCTAGTTCCAAAGTGACATGAATTTTAGTGTCAAGGGACCAATTGGATTCAGATACGATCCAACCCATTCAAACTCTTACATTCTCAGAAAGCCACGTGGATTATTTCAATTATACCACCTCTTCATAAGGGTTCTTATTCCACAGATGGTTCGTCAAATAGATGTTCAGTTCATGAGATATGCTCTTTCCAGTGAACTGGGCCGTATGTGGGTCTAGGTCCAGTCTGACACGGTCGGACCGACCTGACCCGGCTCCTTTGGCATGGACTGAAGGGGCTACGCTTGGAAAAGTTTGGCTGGGTTTGGACCGGAATGCTTCACTATGGGATCGGCACACTGGGTCATAGGTTCACCACGGCCCACCTAGCTGGGTGTGGCCTGCCGGGATACAGAATCGATCGACCCGCTCGCTGAGCACAGGGGAACTCTCCCCATACGAATAGCCAAATCCATCATTTCTTCAATACCACAATGCTAGGTGGTGCCCCATATCTTGTCAGGTCTGTGTGGACCTTCCCTCTACGATCTCATGGGTTCGTGCCCGCTCTCTGCCGCGACCTTCCTCTACGGCGCACCGCCCGGCTCAGCAGTGGTGTTAGATGGCGCAACACCTCCTGGTAGGTCTTCATGGATCAGACCTCTACGAACTCACTGGCGCAGGTCCACCCTCTGTCTTGGCTCGATGTCATCACATTCCACCATGATGTGATGACGCATAGTGTCAACCCGCTTCAATGCGGCTAGTGTTGGCCAGATACCCCTTTTCCGTTGTGGTGCCTTCAGGCGGCGTTGTTCCTTTGTAGCATATGGGTGTCGGTTGCCTCCTTCCTCAGTTGCTGGTCCCACCGCATGCTGTCTTCATGACACCACTTCTCCCGGTCACCCATTTAGAACTCAACCATAATGGGTTCAGCTGAGGGTTCGGGCCCTGTTCTTTCGGCCCGCGCCCTTCGTGTTAGAATTATAATATAAGAAGAATAATTAGATTATAAAAACTACAATAATTGAACCTCTAATTATCCTCCCAAATTAAAGTGTGAAACATGGTTTAACCTGTTGGATAGTAGACCCATGTTCTTCATAATATTCATTATCTAGGTAAAAGGGGGAGGAATCGAACATATAACCCCTACCATGAAATCATTGGAAGGCGATGCAGATGAGGAAGAAGTGTCCATGTCCGAAGGTGTTTGTCGACACTTTCCATCACCCATTGATTTCTCTAACATCTGTCGCTCAAAGCATAATTCTAGGATGGTTGAATTCGTCACTGCACTTTGTTAGAAGCTCCCCTTTTCCGTGCCGAAATCCCATTCCCAAGCTTCATTTAAATTGAGGGGAGCAGAAGATCAACGCACCACAAAATTAATGAGGTCCATTAATGATTATAATTAATGAACCTCTTTAATTATCCCAATGGTGTGGATACACATTCATTTTAATCTCCCAATAGTTTGGTTTCACAAATCATGAGTCATGCCATTAAATGGTTTGATGTTGCACTGCGGTCCGACCATCCTTTGTCCAATGGTTTCACAAAGAGATATTAAAATAACCAAGTGTTATTTTATTATATTTTTTATTGTCAAAAAATTAACCTTTTCTTATAACCCTTGGTGATCAACATAAATATCCCCTTAAGTGAATCTTTACACTGTCGATTGAACAGTGCCCTTAGATTTTTAATCCAATCATCAGTTCAAAAGATAGAATTCATCGCCCGCACGATTATTGAAAAAACCTTAAAAAAAAGTTCAATAATAATTAGCAGTCACCCTAGACCAATGTCGGTCGAGGTTAGGCTGATCATAATGGGATAAAGACTTAACAAGAACAATGATACTCTCAGATTTTCAATCTATGTTGTCGTTTAGAAGATAATGATTTTACAAAAAAATAATTGTTACTTAATTATTTTATTTGTAGGAGAAAAACTAACTTCCACTAGTGGACCATGCTAGCCAATGTTAGTATCTTCCTATGAAAAATAATATACTCACAAGTTCATCAGTGTTATCTTATTTTTATTCAGAGTCCCTATTTTCTTGTTGTAAGCATTTGAAAAATAAAATAATTTTATTTAATAATTTAATTTACAATTATACCAATTTTGGTTTTTCTAACTAGGGGCATGTACCGACAAAATTTAAGTAGCGCCAAGGGTAAAACCACCTTTTTGAGTTCAACAGTGTCATCATATTTCTTATCCGGGAATTTGTTTTAGTGTTATTCAACATTTTTAGGAAAATTTCTCATACTCTCTACTTAATGCTTATCATTTTTTAGACAGATCATTTTAGGCATTTCGGGCATCGGAATCATGTACCGTCAGATTTCATGGCCTCAAAATAATTCTATATATCGATAAACAATTACACAAAAAATCAAAGACATTACATTCCCCCAACCATTAGAATTTTCATCCCTGAAATTCCAAGGCCCAAACCCACAAAAAGAAACTGGGTCCAACAAATGTTCATGCGCTACTTGCAAGCACGCTCCATGAGGGAATACTGTGATCAACCACTCTTATTTCCATCTCTTGCTAGGTTAATATTTTCCCAAAATAGGAACATGTTTCTTTAGCAGTTACTAATGGAGAAATCACTAAGAATCGTATACATCTGCAATCATGGGGTCTAGCAGCCCACTACCTAGAAACTCAAATGGCCTCACCATAAGCCGAAATAAGGAATGAACACTCCCACTAGTGGCATCTCAACTGTGAATGTATGGATAGAAACCATTCTTCACGTTGAAAAAATCTTTTGGTCTAAATCCTCCACTATAGAACGACTCAATAGGAACTCTTTAAGAGAGTTCAGACCATGTTGTCTGGGCTTCCCCCCATCCGTTTTTTCAAAGGAAATCCTTTATCCACAATGAAGATAGACCGTATTTCTTTCCTAATATCATCTTTCCATGAAAGAAAACAAGAACTTCATATCCATATTGACATTTGTACTATATCTATTCCATGACTAAGATATCCCAACCGCAACTCTCGCATCCAATATCTAGGTCACACTATCAGTTGGTCTCCTCCACCAAGAGTCTCTAAGCATGAGGGTCAAGTCCACGATCAAACTGGAACCTGAAAATCTTGAACAATACTCATAGAAAAATACTTATACCACCTCTATCTATTTAAGAAGGAATCAAAAGAAAAGACACAGGTCATACCTTTAACTTCCCCTAGAGTTTCATTGTCATGAGCTATGACTATGTGCAGCATTCATTGCCCACGTCCTCCAGCTCCCGGTGCCTAGCGAGGACACCCCCTACTGCTCGTCCAACTCCTCTACCCTTCCTGTAAATATGCAGAAATCCATGTTCCATGAGTTGTATCTACCCAATAGGTTCATCTGTTGGCTCCCTCTCAGCAATACGGTGGGTTTGGAAATCTCTAGCTATATTCTCCCAGCCATTACATGTGTAATACTAACTCTCATATGGATGGTCTGCTCGTTGCTGCTGTTGTTGTGCCACAGATTCATGTGTCTGTGTCCTAGAAAGGGTATTCCTCCTATGTCACGATCCAGTCACCATTCGTCTACTAGATCTATTAGACACCTCTACTTTGTGACCTCAACCATAGGTCACATACGCCTACTCCTCTTCCAATAAGTTCTCAACCACCAGGTCACGTTCCAGTACCCCATCATGCATCAGAATGCAGAGAGGTATCACTGATGCCCTAATTTTCCATTGTTGTCATGATCAATGGTTCAAGACTTGATGTAAGGGTCCCACACTATATCTACATAGTAGATAGAGTGATATGTGAATTTCACTGAGTACTCTGCTACCATTATGTTTCCCTACCGTAGGTGCAACATCTCATATATGTGTACAGAGCGCAAAGTCACTGGAAAAAACTACTCTGTGAAGAATAGATAAAAGTCTGTCTAAGTGAGGGTTACCTCATCATGACTCTGAATCTTCGGACTCTGACATCTTCCTGGTCTTCCCTAAAGAATTCTTGCAGCTTGGACTACCATCTGGTTAGGAAATTTCCTCACTAGGGAAAACAAGGGTAACAGCCTCAATCCAATCCTTAGCTACCTAAGGATCTGTCTCTCCATAGAACCTATGAGGTCTCTAACTATGGAACTCATATAAGGAATAGAGCCTACAAATGTCCTCTTCCAGAAACATCAGCAGTACATACTGACCATCGGGTGGTGGTAGCACAGGTGCACCACTCTGTGTGGCCACTTCAATCACTGGTCACAAAAAGGATGCCTCGTTGCTTGGCATACTATCCGCACAACCATGTGTTGGGATCCTGGTCAATCTTCCATGTGGAGGCATCCTAAGATAGATCAAGATGTACCATGGTTATAAGGTTATATCTGGAGAGCTGACTCAAGAAAGAATATGGAAATCAAAACCATCAATACATGATGCATTTTCCCTTCCTTTACCATCAACCGGTGTTTTCATGTACCAAGTCGGGTAATAACTGTCCAGAGTCCTGGTGTATGAATACGTTGTCCACCACCCCAACACTAGAGTCTCTAGCCTGAATGTCGAACATGAAACACATAACACTATTGCTGACAACAAAAACAATAGACCCTTTTTCATTGAGGCAAAAATGACCACCACTGATACCACATTGTCATGACCCATCCCCTCGGGCCTATGGCATGACATACCCTATTCCTGCCTCCCGAAGGACAGGGGTTGGCGACTAGCACCGAAGGGGTCGAACCGCAAGTGGGAAGCAATTTCCTGGATACATGTACACACATGCACTCACAATCAAAAAACCAAAAATTTGAAAGGTAAACACTAAGTAATTGGAATCCATAGTACAATAGATAATAATGAAATGAGTGGTGTAACCGAGAAAATATACAAGCCTAAAAAGGAACTTAAACCAACAAGGCACAAAGGGAGTACTGACAACCGTCTGTAGAAGATCCAACCTGATCAATGTAGTAGGGAAGCTACTTGATGAAGAAGTAGTATGTCTACTATGCTTGGTCCTACAGGACCCCTCCTGGTCCTAGGCCACCATGACCACCATAGTAACATCTGTCAGTATCTCTTTATGAGCACCTATATCGAAGTGTCGAACGTCTTCACCAGACACAACATGTTTGGGCGAAGCCTGTGCATGAGTGAGAAACTAAGATACTAGTAGGCTACCACGAGACCCTCAATGGTCTCTCAATAAATCCAAAATGGAAAAATAATATAAAACTTCCATGATGTAAAACACAGTGATTATTCATAGTCATTTTTACTTAGGTATATTCCATTGCTTATACCTAGGCCATCTAGATATACTCATCTCAGCCACCAAGAAACAAAAGGCCACGACCTCAATCCATTTCTAGGATTTCCAAAGATGGATAAAAGCGTAACTTAAGGATAAACAGTACACACTCCATGAATTTTTCATAACTAATGTTTCTCATCTAAGAGATTTACTCCATCATGCACAACTCAACTATTCCTAATAGAACTTCCAAAAGGGCATGCTCTATCGAGAACACTCTGCTGGAACTTCCTCTAGTGCCTGAAACTAGAGGTATAACTATCAAAGTCTTGAAATTGAGGCAAGACCAAGGGAAACAAATTGAAGAGGCCCACACCTTGAAATTGTGTTTAGATGGGGGATCACAACTCAATTCTAACCCACAATATCTCAGTCACTCTAGTAAGAAGTGGAATGCACCTCAGTCTATTGAGGGAGTACTCACTTCTACCCTGGGTATGGATTACATCAGGTGTAGGGTCCCACTCATCGTAACTATGTCCAGGATTTGAGGGACCTCCGACTACCTTGAAAGACCACCTCCATGTCGCTACTCTGAGACGGCGGAGTACTACTCCATATGTGAGGACCTGCACCCTACCTGGTAAGAAAGTACAACTCTAATAGTTTGTTTACTGTGGGGGACGTGCACCCTAGGACGTCCGAAGAGTACAATCCCCAGGCTAGATAAATCACACCCTAGCATGGTAGGGGACTACTGACTCTACCGTAGCAATGCGTAGGGTGGACCCACACCTTATGTTTATAAGGGAGTACCTACTCCTAACATAGAGGACATGAACCCTACCAGATAGAGGAGAACCTGACTCTATGTGAGTTACGTACTGAGGAACATCACCCAAATCCAATAGGGGAGTACCGACTCTATTGATAGGAAAACCATATCAGAGGAAAAAAACTTTCACTCAAGATGTAGGGAGTCCCGTCTCTACTAGAGCATAGGAGTAAGGAGTACACACGCTTTATGTAATCAAGGGAGTCATCATTCTAACTATTAATACAAGAAACAAATTGGTTTCTCCCTTATGTTATCATTCATAACTCAATGACCACTGTGTTCCACAAGGAAGTAACTCAATGATCATTTATGACATAATTGTTCTAACACACCAAAAAATGTGTCAACCGAACCCCCAGTCTGAAAGTTATAGGCATTTTAGTGCCTAGGGCCTGATTGGATTCAGGTATGATCCAACCTTGAAAAACCCAAATTTCTTAAAAATTCATGTAGAGTATTTCAAATGCACCACGTCATCCTAAGGGTTCCATCACTGTAGACTGTTCATCAAAAAGATGTCTAGTTTAGAAGATATGCTCGTTTAAGTGAACTGGGTCGTAAGGGGGTCCGGATCCGGTCTGAAATGGTCAGGCCAACACGACCCAACCCAAATTAAAGAGGCTGGGCTCGGCCCTATTCGTGTAGGCCTGGTCTGGCACATTGGGCCGCGAGTGTGTTTCAGACCACCAGGCTGAGCGTGGCCAATCTGGCTGCGGAATCGCTCAGCCTGCTGGCCAAGCGTGGGGGACCACTCCCCTCCCAAATGGCATAATCCATTATGGTCATTAATGCCACGATACCTGGTGGCGCCATATCTCTTGGTTGGTCTGCGTGGATAGGACTTCTATGGACCCACATCCGTGGGTCCACTCTCCACCGTGGCCTTCCTCTTCGGTGTGCTTCCTGACTCAACAGCTGCGCCAGATGGAACCACACATCCTTGATAGTCCATGTGGACCAGCTCACTATATGACTACTTTTTCAAGTCCACCCTCTGCCACAGATCGATGTTTTGGCCTTCCACCGTGGATCGATGTCGAGTCATTCCATCGCAACACGCCTCCACGCATCAATGTGGTCGGCATTGGTTGGCTGCCCCTTGACCGCTACGGCACCTCTAGGCACCACCGTTCCTTTGTGGCTGGTGGGTGGTGGTTGCTACCTACCTCGGTCACCAGTCCCAATTCATTTCACCGGCATTCCACTGCTTCTCCCGACCTCCCACGTACAAGGCAACTATAACAGGTTTGGATGATGTTCCGGGCCTTGTTCGTTCGGCCCACACCCTCCACGTTAGTATTATATCATGGGAAGGATTATTGGATTATAAAAACACTCATAATGAATCCAGACATTATCCACCAACTTTAAAGAGAGAAACGTGGGACAACCCATTGGACAGTGGACCCGTGTTCTTCAAAATATTCACGAATAGGGTAAAAAGGGAATGAATCAAACATATAACCCATAACGTGTAATCATTGGAAGGCACTGTGGATAAGGAAGAAGTGTCCACATCTGAAGGTGTTTGTCATCTCTTGTCATCTCCCATCAATTTCACCAACATCTGTTACTCGAAGCTTCGTTCTATGTTGGTGGAATTCATCAATACACTTATTTAGAGAATCCCCTCTCGTATTCCGAAAACCCATTCCCGGTCATCGTTTAATTAAATGGGAGGAGAGGATCGACACACCAAACAATTAATAAATTTCATTAATGAGTATAATTAATGAACCTATTTAATTATCTCAATGGTGTGGTTACACGTTCATTCAAATCCCCCAACATTGTGGTTTTGGAAATCAAGAGTCTGGCCATTAACTGGTTTGATGTTGCAATGTTGTCCCACCACCATTTTTCCAATGGTTTCACAATGAAAAAATAAAATAACCAAAAGTTATTTTTTTACAATGTCCAAAAATTATCTTTTTTGTCCAACCATCTCTAGCAGAAGTTAATATTCCCTTAAAAATAATCTCGGCACTGTGGAGTCAAAAATTCCCTCGTATTTTTATTCCGAGCACCGGTTCAAAAGATTGAATTCTTCACCCACATGTTTAATTAATGTACCTTAAAAAATGCTCAAAAATTATTAACAGTCACTGTTGTCTTCTGCCAGTTTAGGTTATTCTCTCCCTAAGAGGAGAAAAACCTCAAAAACATAACGATACTCTCATATTTTTAATCCGAGTTGTTGTTTAGAAGTTATGGATTTTACAATAAAATCATTGTTAATTTATTATTATTTTTAGGCCAAAAACTAACTTCCACCGGCGGCCTATGCTGGTTAAGGTTAGTGTCTACCTAAGGAAAGAATATACTCATGTGTTCAGCAGTGGTCTCTGATATTTAATCTGAGTCACTGTTTGTGAGTTATAAGCATATGAAAAATAAAATAATTTTATTTAATAATTTTTTTATGGTTATACCATTTTTGGGGTTTTCTCTCTAGGGGCATGAAATAACAAAATTTAAGTTTCTCCTAAGGTAATCCTACCATCCTGATCTCAACGATGCCATCATATTTTTGATCCGTGCTACCATTTAATATTTATTCCACTTTTTCGATAAAACTGCTCATGCTTGCTATTTTAGGCTTAGCATTTTTTCGACCGATCATTCTGGGCACTCAGGGAGTCAGAGTCACATTCCATTAGATTTTTTAGTCTCAAAATAATTCTATATAAATAACCAAAACTAACATGGAAATTCCGAGATGTTATAGAAAAATATTCAAAGATATGATACTTCATAGATTTTTAGAATAGATAAATTAAATTAAGTTGTAAATAAATAAAAAAGGAAAGAGTATATCTAACATACGTTATGAGAAGAGTGTGTAGTTGGGGTGTGGAAAAAACAAATATAACCTAAGTTAAAATTTATTATTGTGGGTTACCTAGGTTTTCTTCATAGTGGAGTTCTCAAAAATAGTGTTTCTCACTTAAAATATCATAAATAAGTGATGTTGTTATTGAAATTGTTTGATTTGGAAAATACATGAATGAAACTAAATGAAGTAAAGAAATTTAGTGACAATTTTAAAACAAATTGAGAAATGATGAGATTTAAATTAGTGATATGAAATGTTGATCAGGTTAGGGTCAGTTTTCCAATTGAAATTCCATCATAGTTCACTTTACCCAATTCTCTTCTAGTAAATCGTTAAGTGTGAGAATCCACAATCGTTTCTTCTCACTCTATTGGTCAAATAAAAATGTGAGAA
Source organism: Viscum album (assembly GCA_963277665.1). Lineage (NCBI taxonomy): Eukaryota > Viridiplantae > Streptophyta > Magnoliopsida > Santalales > Viscaceae > Viscum > Viscum album. The sequence continues at coordinate 1,871,784,469 of OY728123.1, read as the reverse complement.
TAAACCATACTAAAACCTCAGATTGGTCTACTCTCTTTCTAATTTTTAAGAGCATTGTAGAGAATAACCCCAATTATCTTAGGCAATTCCCAATCAGGTCTTGTTTATCCCATGTAATAAAGAACATTCACAACTCCTCACACACGTACTAGTGATCACCGAGTAATTCACAATTATGTCACAGTCTATTCCATATTTTATAAACCAGAACCTAGTAGAGGGATATATTTATCATTGACCAAATATAACTAAACAACAGAATCTAAAATTAGATATAATCATACAGGTTAATAAAAATTGTTACATGAAATTGAAATTGATTTGAAAAAGAGAAAAGATGATTTTAAAACACGAATATCAAGAACTCATGAAATACAAGATGTAAAACCTCTCCTCCCCAATAACATAAAATATTACCCCGCCATGGAAAGGGTAACTATGTATAATGGGAAAGAACAACACATTTCATGACTATGAAGTGAAAAAAAAGTAATAATAGAAATTTGATCCTCTAGAATCTGTCGTCTAGAGGTTTTCTTCTGTTCGTCCCACCAACCGGCCAAAAATCATTAACATCCCTACTTATTGAATGTTGGAAATGAATTTGGATATCGACCCTCAAAATTTGAGAGTCAATGTATAGGAGTAAATAATTTTATGTCTTGATTAGTGAGTTTAACTTCTTCTAGCCACCAAAAATTGTTTCACCCACTCAACTTAGACACGCTCAAACAATGCCTCAATCAGCTCAATAATTTATAGAACTGAATGAGAGTCGTCCTTTTGAAGTCCTCAGAAGATACCTAGTGTAATCCAAACATTATAAGTTTTTTTGAATGAGATATTCTATATTTAATACAGTGAGGTCCATTCTACCTACCATACTGATATCTCTATTTGATTGATTTTTCTGTACCATTGGGTTTCGAATTGGGTCTTGTTCCAGAAGAAAAATTTCAATCCCTTGAGTATATAAAGCCTACATAAAAGTATTCAATTCAATTGGACCAATATTCTACATGTTATTCCCAAAAAACAGAAGCTATATAAAACTGGAAATTTTAAAAAATTACCCCATTTTCACATTTATGCCCAAAATACACCAAAAACACATAAAATAATGCAAATAAACTCAAATTGAATAATCAATAGTGATTAAATAATTGAAAACATTTTAGAAATATGGAAAATATCAACTCTATCAATTCCCCCACACTTATCACTTGCATTCCTCGACAAGTCATAATCAAAATAAATTCAAATTAAATTCAAAACACATATCCATGAGATCAACCAATTTGAAAACAAGAAACAACATATATCATGACGCCTCAAACTCTATTAATTCATGTTCTTTATTTACGATCATTTAATATATTTACTCTTCATATCTCCTCCCATGCACACAAAACAGTTACCTTACTTTTATTATCACTCATCACACAAATTTTTATTTTTTAGCAATGTATTTCTCATCCAAACTCATACAAGGGTCACCATAGGCTTGATAAATTCCTACATCACCACTCTATGAGAGTCAAAGAGATATGTTTATCATGAGGACTTGTCAAGGTTGTTTTGTGGGTTTAGGTTGGTATGATGAAGATGTGAAAATTTTGAGGCTGAATGAAGAGGGCTTGGCTCTTTTAGAAGCAAAATTGCATTACTTTAAATTTCACACATGTATGGTCTCTTATTCAATCCCCTTAGTAGAAAATAAGATCCTTCGTCATGGAATATCAAGGAATGTTCACATAGTTCATCATTTCCACATCAAACATTTTAATCTTCTCAAATAAATTATTTCTTGAATGCTCCATAAAAGGAACAACTTTCTTTCTTCATTAGAAGCTCCAGAAATGCACAACTTCTCTCATCGTGAATGCTCCAGAAAAGGAACATCTTTCAACAGAATTATTTTGGTTCCATAGTAATAACATATCTTCAGAATTTTATTTTCCAACCAATGTTTTAGAAAATTATCTAGCACAACACAAGATATCTTCCCCAAAACATAAGCTAAACTAGATTATGCGATTTAACTTCAAGAGCAGGTTGGAAAGGGAAATTGGCTTGTAAGGTGGCTAACCTAATAAGATGTTCATGGATTATATGGGCTACAAGTATTTAATTTACAAGGTAGTCTAGAATGAAAGGGGTTATCATGAAAAGGGGGTTTTCAAACCCAATAAATGCCTCAATCATTTAAAACACATGTACCCCAAACCCTCAAGTTTTCAAAGGAATAAATCAAATTCTAGTTAAAACATGCATGATTGGGGGTCTCAAGAAGTGTGGTAAATGTAAATAATATGAAAATAATAGGTTCAGAAGCCTCGTGGGAATTTGATTTGAAATATAATAAAGTGATATGTGGCATGCGATTCACAAAAATAGAGAATTTTTTATGAAATTCCCAAAGAATTGAACTTGAAAGAATGTCATTTTCAACATTCATTTAACCTCAGTTTCTTTGAATAAATTTTTTCTCCAATGGACATGGGTTTAAAAAATGTCAAAGATACTCATTTTAGCACAAAATTTCAAAAACACACAAAAATTAAAAAATAATCACAAAAAATTTGAAACAAACACATCTTTTTAAAAAAAGTAGGAAAACAAACAACAAATAAAAATCATAAACTGCATGGGTTCCCTCCCCCCACACATAAATTATGCATTGTACGCAATGAATTCTAATGTATTTAACACATTAGAATATTTGAAATTGAATTTCAGCAATCAAGAAAATATAAAGGATTGGAACGACCTGATGGAGTTTATTGATAAATAGGTTGGAGGAGGGTGATCTCCTCCATTGGCTTAGATGGCACGGTCCTAAGGAATTTCTCCAACCTGTGCCCATTAACAGTGAATGGATCCAACACTCCATCCTTCACAATATGCACATCACCAAAAGGATATACATGAGTAACTGTAAATTGACCTTCCCACCTGGAACGAAGTTTTCCTAGCATTATCTTGAGTCTTGAATTTAATAACAACACATTGTCTCTAAGATGAAAGTCTTTTGATTGGATTAGTTTGTCATGATCCACTATTGTTCTCTCTATGTAAATTATGGAATTTTCAGATGCTCCCTTCTAATTTCGTCCAACTCATGTTACGGCAATCTTCTCTCTTTCCGAGCACTTTCAAGATCCAGATTCATCTTCTTCACAACCCAGTATGCCTTGTGTCCCTATTCCACATGTAGGTGACATGTTTTCCCATAAATCAACCTATAGGAACTCATTACAATTAGGGTTTTGTAGGCTGTCCTATAAGACCATAATGTGTCTTCCAACCTTTTTCTCCAATCCTTCCTACTAGGATTAAAAGTCTTTTCCAAAATTTCTTTAATTTCCCTATTAGACACTTCCGTTTTCCCATTAGTCTGTGGATGATAGGGACTTGATGTTTTATGATTCACCCCATACTTTTTCAACAAATCCTCTATTCTCCTATTTCCCAAGTGACTCCCTTGATCACTAATGATGGCTCTAAGAACTCCAAACCTACAAAATATGTTAGCCCTGAAAAAATAGCAAACAACTTTAGCTTCGTCAGTCTTGGTGGCATTTTCTTCCACCCATTTGGAAACATAATCAACAACAAGGAGAATATATGAATTTCCAAATGACATTGGGAAAGGTCCCATTAAATATATCTCCCAAACTTCTCAAATTTCTAAAAAAGTAGGTGTATTTTGAGGAATTTATTGGCTTTTTGAAATATTTCATGTAAACTGATAATTTTCACACGGTTTTCAAAATTCATAAGAATATTTGAAAAGTTTTGGCCAGAAATGTCCATATTCTAATACCTTACATACTGTACTTTGAGGTCCAAAGTGGCCTCCACAAGCTAATTTGTGATAAAACATAATGACTGATTCAATGTCAATTTTTGGAAAACTTCATCTTATCATTTTTTTCATTGCAAATCTTCCAAAGAAATGGATCATCACAGATGTAATATTTAGATTCAAGTTTCAATTTGAGAATTTGGGGAGAATTTAAATGATATGTGACATAAGATGTTACCAGCTAATTTACCATATTAGCATACTAAGTTAATTCTCCTTAAATCAAGTAAAACTGATATCCTGGAAGGCGATCATTTAGTGGTTTAGTTTCTGAAATTCAACTTCAGGTTTGTTGGTTAGTCTACTTGAGTGATCAGTCACTTGGTTCTCAGATCCCTTATTATCTTCGATTTCAATGTTGAAATCCTGTAGTTGTAGAATCCATATCACTGGACTCTGTTTTGCTTTATCCTTCTTCATCAAGTACCTAAGATCTGCATGATCAGAAAACACAATGACTTTAGTTCCATGTACATATGATGTAAATCTTTCTAAAGTAAAAAATAACTATTAAAAACACTTTTTCTGTTGTCATGTAGTTGAATTGGGCCTCATATAAGGTTTTTGAGGCATATACAATGACTTGTGGCCTTCCCTCAATTCTCTGAGAATGTACTGCTCCAACTGTTTGGTTTGAAGCATCACAAAGTATCTTTAATGGTTTTTCCCAAGTGGGTGGCTGCATTACTGGTGGTGTAATTAATCTCCTTTTCAACTCATCAAAGGATTCCCTACATGGACCATTGAAATCGAAATCATAATCTCTCAAAAGTAATCTCGAAAGAGGGATATAAATCTTAATAAAATGTTTGATAAACCTCTTACAGAATCTTTCATGTCTTAAAAAAGTTCTAACATGTTTCACACATGTTGGGTAAGGCCAAGAATTTATCACTTCAATTTTTAATTTATCAACTTCAATTCCTTTTAGAGAAATGACATGCCCAAGGAAAACTCCTCTATAAACCATAAAATGACACATTTCAATATTAAAAACAAGGTTTTTTTTCAATGCATGTTTTCAAAAAAAATTCTAGATTTTTCAAACAATGGTCAAAAGAATTTCCAAAAACTATGAAATAATACAAGAAAACCTCAAAGAAATCTTCAATGTGATTATAAAATATACTTACCATACACCTCTGAAATGAAAATGAATCATTACACAATCCAAATTTCATCCTTTTGTATTAAAAATTACTAAAAGGAAAAGTAAATGTAGTCTTCTCTTAATCCTCGGGAGAAATGTGTACTTGAAAATAACCTGAAAATTTATCCAAAAAAGAAATAATGAGTTATACCTTCCAGCCTCTCTAGAATCTGGTCAATTAAAGGGATAGGGATATGATCATTTTGAGTGACTTGATTCAACTTCCTAAAATCTATTCATAGACTCCAGATATTCAAAATTCTCACCAGGAATAATTCATTCTTTTCATTACTTATAATGGTTAGGCCAATTTTCTTTGGGACTACATGGATGGGGCCAACCCATTGTGAATTTTATATGGAATAGATGATCCCAACTTATAGAAGCTTCTCAATCTCTTTTTTCAAAACCTTTATTAGGGTGGGGTTCAACCTCATTTGGGATTTTCTGACAGGTTTGGAATCTCCTTCAAGAAAAATTCTATGTGAGAAATGTTTTGGCATTATTCTAGGGATATAACCTAAGCTCCACCCTATTGCTTGGACATTCTCTCTCAAAATCTCAATCAATTATTTTTCATGAGTTTCAGATTGATTATTAGTAATTATTACTAGTAATTTCTCTCCCTCATAAGCTACACATATTTTAAATCAATGGGGAGTGGTTTTAATTCTAGATCAGGATGATGATCATGGGATGAAACCAAATTGAGGTTCTCCACTATTAATGATTTGACATCCTACACACATGAAATCATATCATCTTCATCGTCATTTACCAAATTATCAAAGAAATCATATTTTACCTCTTCTTTCAACATAAAATCAGGATCTCCATGAATTTGGGCCTCTATATGTTCAGTGATTTTTTAATGGTAAAATTCTATCATAATGATAAAAATTCATGAATAATACGGGATTATTTAATGGTTAATATAACATCTTCATGGGAGAGTGAGAAGAGTGAATGGTCATCTGATGGATGCCTCGTGGATTCAAAAATATTGAAGTGGAGTGTGTTGTCTCCAAACTCTATTGTAAGTTTCCTTTCAAGGACATTGATAATGGTTTTGGCAGTAATCAAGAAAAGTCACACCAATATGATGGGTGAGTGTGATGGGATCCTATCATCTTCCATATTCAACACATAAAAGTTAGAAGGGAATAAAATATACTTGACTTTTACTAAGGCATCCTCGAGAACACCCGCTGGGATAACTACAGATCTATTTGAAAGTTGGACCACCACTATTGTGGCCTTCAAGTATCCCATCTGCAAAGAAGTATATACTGAGTGAGGCAATATATTAATTGATGCACCTAAATTTCCCAAAGCATTATAGAAATTTAATGAAGCAATGGTGCATAGAATAGAAAACATCCCTAGATATTGACATTTGGTTGGAAATTGTGGTGTGATAAGGGTTGAGACACTTCTTCACAAACTAATCCTCTCTTTCCCTTGAATTCTACTCTTCATGGTGAAAAATCCTTCAATAATTTAGCATACTTTGGAATTTTTTTGAGTGCTTCGAGCAGAGGTATGTTGATTTCAACTTTCTAGAAGGTGTCCAAAATTTCTTTTTGCAGTGATTATTATTGCAATCTATTTGATTCAATCCTCCTTGATGGAAATTGGGGAGGTATATATTTCTTCTCCCTTTGTTTCCTTTTAAATAGTGTTTCTTGGTTCTTCTTCCTTGGACCATCCTTATCCTCCTCCTCTTTTTTATATTCTTCCTGATGGATTCTTATATAATTTTCATCATTTCCAACTTTATTCTCTCTCAGATCAGGTATTCTTGTTTCAGGTTCAATGGTGGATGGTGGTGGGAGTTCATTTACTCTTATTTTAGTTATAATAATAACATTATCTTTTGGGTTTGGGATTTTTTGGGAAGGGAGTTTACCTATATTTTTGTAAGAAAGTCCATGATACTTTCAAACTTGTTGGAAAAATTAGTAACAGTGTATTTCAGTCCTTCAAACATAGATTTTTGTTGGTTTTGAATTGGAGGTTGTGCACGGGTGGATGGTTGCTCATAGGGTCTTTGGAGATTGGTTGGTTTTTGGTAAGAAGGCTGGTTATAATATTGTATCTGTTGAAAAGGTGGTTCATTCTGGAATTGATTCTGGAATGGTGGTTGGTTTTGAAACTGGTTTTGGTATGAAGGTCTACTTTGATTATGCTGATTTCCAAAACCAATTGGACTTGGTTAGGATCTCTCCATCCTTGATTTTTTTGGAACTTTCTTGGCTGAAAGGTTTCTGCACATGTTTCCATTCCCTTTATTTCGTAAAATTTGTCAGTGAAATTATTAAGTTGTGAGCATAAACCACATACCATAGCTGGAACTTGTTGGTCACTAACTTGCTTCAAGGCCATCTGTCTCACCAAACTAGTAATCTCTTAAATACTTGTTTCTACTAAGGGCGATGGATGAGAAGTGTGTACCTCATGAATACCTCTATTTATAATACCTCTTCTTCCAAACTGCTACACGTTCTGGGAAATATTTTCAGTCAAGCCATTGGATTCTTCTGGCAACTTGTTATTCAGTGCACCTCCAGATGATGCATGATGAATATTTTTGTCATTGTACATTAGTCCTTGATAAAATAATACAAGAAAGTGATGGTACTAAATGGCTTGGTGTGGAATGCTGGCACATATCATCTTAAATCTCTCCTAGTACTTGTAATGTGTTTCTCCAGATGATTGTCATATGGAGTAGATTTCCTTCCGAATGGTTGTGCTTCTAGAGGTAGGGAAGAATCTTTCATAAAACATATTATCAAGTCATCCTATTCATGTACATCACCTACTTGTAGGCCGTACAACCATTATTTAGAAGCTCCATCTAATGAAAATAGAAATGCCTTCCACTTAACCTACTCCTCATTAATTCCACGGGGTCTGAAAGATACACAAACTTGAGTGAACTCTTTAATGTATTTGTTTGGATATTCACCTACCTATCCATGAAACATTGGAAGAAAAAGAATCATATTAGGTTTCATTTAAAAATAATTTTATAACAGTGGCATGCCAAATTGATTGTTTCTATTAAGGAATTGTGGGGCATAGAAGTCCCTAAGAGTTAGGTTTTGATTTTTAGCCATGATGACAGGCTCAGAGTGAACACAAGAAGTTTCAATTGAGTCTGCTAGTGGAATTTCTTAAAATTCATATTGAAAATTAATGTTTCTAAGAATATTCAACACAGTTCATTCAATTTCAGGATCTATGGGTAAAGGGTCAGTTTTTGAGGTTCTAGTCATGAAATTTTGAAGAGAAAAGACAATAAGAGAGAAAACAAAAGAAAAGAAATATTGGCACTACCTCCGCAACAACGGTGACATGTTTTGACATGAGCCTATCATGGGGTGGGGAAAAAACAAATAAAACCTAAGTTAAAATGTATTATAGTGGGTTATCTAGGTTGTCTCCAGAGAGGAGTGCTAAACAATAGTGATTTTCACCTTAAATAAGAGAAAGAAGTGATGTTGTTTTTGAAATTGTTTGATTTGGAAAATACAAGAAATAAACTAAATGAAGTAAAGAAAATTTGTGAAAGGATTCAATTTTTTTTACAAATGATGTGTTTTAAATCAATGATCTGAAATGGTGACTATATTAGGTTCGTTTTTCCAATTGTAATTCTATCATAGATCACTTTACCATATTCTCTTCTGCTAAATCATTATGAGTGAGAATCCACAATCATTTCTTCTCACTCTATTGGTCAAAAAAAGTGATAATAAACCTTACTAAAACCTCATATTTGAAAAATCTCATTCCAATGTGTAATATAGTTATATCAAATACCCTCAATTATCTTAGGTAATTCCCAATCGGGTCTTGTTTATCCTAAGCAATCAATAACATTAACAACTCCCCACACACATACCGATGATCACCAAGTAATTTACCACTAAGTCATGGTCTATTAAATCATTTATAAACTAGAACCTAGTGGAGGGAGATATTTATCATTTGGACAAATATAAATAAACAATAGAATCTAAAATCAGATACAATCATACATGATAATAAAAAATGTTATAAGAAATTGAAATTGATTCTCAAAAGATAAAAGAGGATTTTAAAAAATTAATAGAAAGAACTCATGAAATAAAAGATGGAAAACCTATCCTACCCAAATCACATAGTATTTTACCCCACCATGGTAAGGGTAATTTTGAATAAGTGGCAAGAAGAACACATTAGAAGAAAAATAAGTGTAAAATAAATAAAAGAAAAAACAGAAATTTGATAATCCAGAATCTATCCTCCAAAAGATTTCCTCTGTTCTTCCCAACAGCTGGCCGAAACTCACTAAGGTCCCTTCTTATAGAATATTGGAAATGACGATTTCTATCAACCCGCAAAATCTGAGAGTCATTGTATAGGTGTAAATAAATATATGTCTTTATTCATGAGATTAACTTCTTCTGGCCGCAAAACACTGTTTCACCCACTCTACATAGGTGCACTCTAACGATGCCTTAATGAGATCAATAATTTATGAAATTTTTTGGGAGTCGTCCTGTTGAAGTAATCTATAGATAACAGATATAATCAGAACATTTAAAGGTTAGTTGAATGAGATATTCAATATTTAATGCAGTGTGGTCCATTCTGTCAACCAAACTGATTTCTCTATTAGATTGATTTTTCTGTACAACTGGGTTTCGAATCGGGTCATGGTACAGAAGGAAAATTTGCACCTCTAAAGCATATGAAGCCAAAAAGGGTTTCACTTAAATTATACCAAAATGTTAAATGTTTTTCCTAAAAAATAGAAGCTATATAAAACTGTAAATTTTACGTAATTACCCCATTTTCACATTTTGGACCAAAATACACCAAAAATTCATAATAGAAGAAAATACACTCAAATTGAATAATTGGGAGTGTAATTCCCCGACCCCAATTACCCAGAGTCATTTCATTATTACATAATATTGTCATGATCACAAAAGATCAAGTCTCGAAAGACCGATTAGTTTAGTAGCCTTGGAATAACTAGATACAATCTTAATGTTTACATTACATCATAAAGTGAAAACTACTACAACAACATCTTGTCATCATAATCCACACTCATATCCCTTCATACTATCCATGCAGGTCATTCATAAATTACTTCTTCAGATCTTGGGAAATGTAAAACATTGAAAATGGTGAGCTCAGATGCTCAGTAAGGATAACAATATAGCAGAAACCATCATAAATAAGAATAATCATTTAAGGCAATGTATAAATAAAAAAAAGCCTTTTAAACTTGAACATCAGCATAATATGTAAAAGATAAAATGAAATAATTCCATTTACCTATTTTCATGGATATTCTACTAGTTGAATAATCACATAAAATATCAATAACGACTTTCATAATGATGCAATGCATAATGCTAGACTATCATAACCACATAGCCAAGGCCTCGTGCCAAGACTACAAATAAGATTTTGTCCAGGCGTTTTTCAAAGATACTAGTTTGTCTCATGAGATCTACTGATGCATCGAGGAGCTATAATGGGCTCCGCTCCTCACTTATTAAGTCCAATTCATTCCTCATATGAATAGTATTAAACATAACATAAACATTCATATTAAAACTGGCATATGAAATGTAAATACATTCTCCATAAACCATGAATGGTATAAAAATAACACATACATAGTCAAACATATCACAAAAACTAAAATAATATATGTAAGTTTTGTATCATAATAAATAAACTTCAAATAAGCTTAAAATCCATCAAAGGATGTTGACATAGATAAAATCAAAACTATTTGAGAGAAATATCTCTTTTTTTGAAATCATTTAAAAGTCACATAATAATAAAATAAAAAAATTACTTTGAAAATATTCTTATAAGCTTGTAATGGAAGATTCTACGATTTTATAATGGAGAAAAATAGCCACACCCGCTGTATAAGTTAAAAAATCATTCATTCAATAATTCTGTCGAAAATGTTAAAAAGGACCTGGTTTGGAAAATGACAAAAATATTTCCTTTATAAAAATCTTATAAAAAGTAAACAAGGGTATAATTGACCTTATACAATAGTCTTTAAAATAGTAAGAATGAATTTAAATACATTTTTAAGAAACATGGATGTGGATGATAAAGAGGTCCCAGTAGATAATCACATATAAACAACCTCAGATAATGAAGAGATTGTGAAAAAAACCATTACCTTGTGCTTTTCCTTAGTATATGGTATGTTAAACTCCTTTATAATAGTTAAAACATTGTTATTAAGTTATACAAGAATCATATACATAATTATTATATCATATAAGATCTTTTATTAATGCTTTGTTAATAATATTTTAGTATTATCATCGTTTCGGGTGCTAACTTAATCGTTTTCTTTTATATGTTTTGTTACATAAGACATGTTTTTTGTGGATAGGTTGTATTTTATTAATATAAAGAATGATATAAAGTCCTTAAACATTATTTTTAATCATAAAATGAGTGTTATACTTGAATGGATATGATGGGGAATGAATCTCATCGCGTTCGAAGAGACGGTAGTCCGTACGTACGCAGGAGCGACAATATCATTCTTTTGGTAGTAAAATAATATATAATTGGATGGTATATCATATATACAGAATAATTATCATGTTATATTTATTATTTAAACGAATTATACATCATTATTATACCCATCTAAATAATAAAATATTGAATAACAATTACACCACGACGTGGAGAAAGTTGGTCGTACGTACGCACGTATGGTGACATGTCATTCATGGGATGGATAGAATAATTAATTTGGTTGTTCCATATTTATAATAACATCACAGTATATATAATATATTGGAGTTATTATTTTATAATGGAAATAACAAGGAAAGAAGATGTTGAAGAAGAAATGAACTTTAAAAAGGGTGGTGAAAACATTACATTTTCTTTAGGTTCTTCTTTTTGATTTGATCAAAAGGGATCCTTAGGTTGGCTTTCTGATCAAAATGAGGCCTCTAGTATGAAGTGAGGAATGTTGAGAGAGTATTTGCTTAGGGTTTTTTCGAACCAAAAGGCTTTGAATGTGTGAATTAGTGAGAAGGGGGAGTTCCCTTTTATAAGAGGGGTGAGAGGAAACTTTGGAAAAGCTAGAAATATTATTTTATAATAAATTCATATTTGGTTTATAATGGTTGAAAAGTGGATTATTCAAAGACTAAGATGGGTATGGGTCTAAATACTTTCATCTAATAGAATTTATACAGTTTTGGGTTATTATATTAACCTTATCTTTTAGTTTTAACTCTTAGTTAATTAGTTTGACATTTACATGTCACTTTGTATTTTTATATTATATAGTTAATAAACATACTATATACATCCAATAGACCCCCAAGTGATCCATTAATTATACACCTATCATTATATAAGTCTCTTGGCCGAACAGTTTATTTTTATGAATTAAATATAAATTAATAATATAATATTTGTTTTAAAAACTCTTTTAGGTCAATTTTCACACTATTTGGTATTTTATTTTTTTGAAAATAAGAACAGCATGATTAATTCAAAAAATCATAATTCAATCAATACTAACATTTCATATTAACCTATAAAATTAGTTTAATTCATTAAAAGTATCAAATAAAATTTATCTAGGTATTTATATTATCAATGTTTATAATATTTTATTAATTATGTAATTACTGCATCACCATTGTGTCATAAAACAATTATATTATTTAAAGTCAAAAGATTATAAATAAAATACAATTACGTAGGAAATATTTTTATATTTATAATGAATATTTATAATCGAATTTATCTTTTGTAAAACCATATATAAAAAATGTTTTATTTAATAAACATTGATTTTAACTCTTTTAACTCTTCTTTGATTTAAATAATAATAAATGTACTAATATAATCCAAGTGGACCTAAATGAAAATATTTTATTCCTAAGGTTGTTTTTGGTTGAAATAAACTTGTCCAATAGAATTAGGACATGTGTTAGGGTAATATTAATATCATTTTTACCCTTAATTATCCTATTTACTTTTAACCGTGGTAAATAAAAGTAAAAAGTTACTATTCACAAAAAATTATTTTTATCTCATTGAACCACATTTTACTCCTTGATATTAACTGTGTCTTTCTGATTTTCTAAATTACACTCATAGAAGCGGTAAAATTATGTTTTACGTGAATTTGAAAATTCTCATAGGAGGTGGATAAAAATGGTGAAACGTTCAATAAAATTTTTATATGTCAAAAATTATTATAAACTGAATCCAATGAATTAAATTAAACTTATATAGGAATTACATATCTATTTTGGCATAAATTAAATTAAATTAAAATAAAATAAATATTTTTTTAAATAAAAAGTTGGGTTTTAACTAATAACTGAGTGTTTTCCACTATTCATCAAAAATTGAATGTTTTCAGAAAAATACCAAAGCATCACCCTAGGATAAATTTGATAATCTGAATCCAACAATGAAGTCCATTTTGAAAGATAAAATTTATAAAATTTTAAAATGTGGGTATTACTATTCATAATGTCTAGTTTGATTGGTTATGGTGTGTGTTAGAACTCGAAGTTGCGTACAATACATGCTACTGTATTATTCAAAGAGAAGCATACCGTGAAAGATTTGGGTGTTATATTCTCCCATGCTTAAAATAATTTTATCCTCTAAATTTCTAGAAAATTACTGTATAAAAAGACTCGAGTGATTATTCATCATAAGATCCTCGGGTTCCCACATTTCCTCTTCCATCTTATGGTTTCTCTATAGAACTTTTACCAGTGGAGTCGTCTAGTTTCTCAGCACTTGTTATTTGGTATCATGAATCCTGATGGTCTCTTCGCAATAAGACAGATCGGGTTCCAGTTTTAATTCCTCGTAAGTGAGTACATGTGTTGGGTCAGGCATGTATTTCCTCAACAGTGATACGTGGAACACATCATGAACTTTGGAGAGACTTGGCGGCATTTCCAGATGGTAAGCTACAGCCCCAATTCATTCTAGAATTTCGAAATGTCTGATGTACCTGGAACTCAATTTACCCTTCTTACCGAAAATTACAATTCCCTTCCATGGAGATACCATCAAGAAAACATGATCTCCTACTTGAAATTCCAAATCCTTCCTTCGGTTATCGTCATAGATCTTCTGCCTACTTTGAGCTGCTTTGATGTGGTTTTGGATTACCATCATCTTTTCCATCCTTTCCTCCACCAGTTCTGGACCTACGAGTTTTCATTCCCCAACGTCATCCCAATAGGTTGGTGTGCAACATCTCTTTTTGTATAACGCTTCATATGGTTCCATCTGAATACTCGAATGGAAGCTTTTGTTATAGGGAAATTCTACCAGAGGTAAATATTGATCCCACATACCCCAAAAGTCAATTGAGAAGGATCTCAATATGTCTTTTAAGGTTTTAATAGTCCATTCTGATTGTCAATCTGTTTGAGGGTGGTAGGTAGTGCTCAAATGAAGTTTAGTATCTAAGGCCTTCTGAAGACTCTTCCATAATTCTGAAGTAAAACAGGGATCACGGTCAGAAACAATCGATACGTTTACTCCATGAAGTCTCACAACTTCATTAATATATTGTCTTGCTATCCGTTAAAGTGGTAAATATTCCCTTATAGCAAGAAAATTTGCTGACATGGTAAGATGATCAACAATGACCCATATTGCATCGTTTCTTCTACGAGTGTTTGGTAGCCCCATGAAAAAGTCCATCATAATATTATCCCATTTCCACTCAGGTATGGGAAGAGGTTTTAATACTCCACCAGGATGTTTCCTTCCAGCATTCACTTGTTGACAAACCATACATCTTGACACAAAATCAGCAATCTCCCTCTTCATGTTGTCCCACCAAAAATGTTCTTTCAAATCTCTATACATTTTGGTGCTCCTAGGGTGTATAGAAACATTGGAACTATGAGCATCGTCCAACAATTCTCTTTTTAGATTAGGTATATCAGGAAGACAAATCCTCTTCCCAAATTTCAAAATTCCATCTTTATACACAAAGTCTCTCAATCTCTCATCATTCACAGTTTTAATCTTCTTTTGAAATTCATCATCATTAGTCAGAAAACTCTTAATCCTTTATAGTAAAGATGGTTTGGAAACCATTTGAAAAAGCATTGATGTTTCATCATCCATGGTTATTCCTAGGTCCATCTTCACTAGATCCATGAAAATTGGGTCCCTTTCAATTCTCATATTGTTCAAAACTCCATGATCTTTTCAGCTCAAATCATCTGCCACCTTGTTTTCCTTCCCCAAGTGGTAGTGTATCGTGTAATCATAATCCTTGAGTAATTTAACCCATCTCCTTTGCCTCATGTTGTGTTCTTTTTGTGAGAAAATATACATCAAACTCTTGTGATCAGTATAAATCTCAAAGTTTTCGCCATAGAGATATTATCTCTATATCATCAATGAAAAGATTACAGTAGATAACTCAATATCATGAGTATGATAGTTTTTCTTATGAATTTTTAGTTGTCATGATGCATAGGCAATAACCCTATCATTCTGCATAAGGACACAACCAAGTCATTTCTTTGACGCATCACTATAAATAACGAACCCATCATTCCCCGAGGGTAGAGTCAATATAGGAGCATTGACTAGTCTTCTCTTAAGTTCGTCAAAACATTCTTCACACTCTTTTGACCAAACAAATTTAACCCCTTTACCTGTGAGCTTCATTAATGGGTTAGCCAATCGAGCAAAATTCTGGACGAAACATCGATAATAACCTACTAAACCAATAAATCCACGTACCTCAGTTATACTCATCGGTGCTGGCCATTCATGGATTGCCTTTTTCATAGAAGGATCAATATAGATTCTATATTTGGAGACAATATGTCCAAGAAAAGAAATCTCTTGAAGCCAGAATTCACACTTGCAAAACTTCCCATATAATTCATGTCTTTTCAGAGTCTTCAAGATAATGCGCAAGTTATTTTCATGATCTTCATAGCTTTTGGAGTATACCAAGATATCATCAATAAATACTACCACAAATTCATCTAGATATTCCTTGAAAACTCTATTCATTAGATCCATGAATATAGAGGGTGCATTAGTCTGCCCAAAAGGCATTACTGTAAACTCGTAATGCCCGTACCTGGTTCGAAAAGCTTTCTTTGGAATGTCTTCCTTCTTCATACACAAATGATGGTATCCATACCGAAGATCAATAATTGAAAATTATTGAGCTCCATGCAGTTGGTCAAATAAATCATCAATGCGCCATAGGCGATACTTGTTCTTTATTGTTATAGCATTGATTTCCCTGTAGTCGATACATAACTTCTTCGATCCATCTTTCTTCTTAAGAAAAAGGACAGGGGCTCCCCATGGAGAAACACTAGGTCGAATAAATTTCTTATTACTCAATTCCTCTAGTTGTTTCTTTAGTTCAACTAATTCCACAGTGTCCATTCTATAAAGGGTATTCTATATATGCCTTGATCCAAGAATTAAATCTATATAAAACTCAATTTATCATTCTGAAGGATGTCCAGGTAAATATTCTGGAAACACATCTAAAAATTCTTTCACAATAGGTACATACTCTATTTGAACATTCCTTTCGTCACCCATAGTCATTTAATTATATTCCTCCCCAATAATTGAATTTAGTTGAGCTACTGGGGGTGGATCTAGATAAGAAGTAGGTGGTGATGATTCCGCTCTAAAGATGAGGTGTTCCTTATCATCATCATCAAAAATAGTAACCTCAATCTTCATACAATAAATTTTTGAATCATGGTCTGAAAGCCAATCCATACTGAGGATTATATCAAACTCAACCATAGGCAAGATGATGAGACCAGTGGATAAAGAACATTTATGTGCTCTAATGGGGACTGATTCACAAAACGTTGTTGCAATGATACTCCCCTAAGTATTTTTAACTGAAAACTCCTTTGTTAAATCAAATTGGAAATAACTAATTTTCTTAGAAAACTCGAAAGATATGAAACAACGGGTTGATCCAGAATCAAATAATGCATTTTCTAAACTTCAGGAAACCATTAAATTACCTGCCACCATGTCTTTCGGAGCTTCTACCACAGCAGTAGTGATAGAATAAGCATGGCCTTGATCCCTTGTCCTTTTCTGAGGTAAGTTCCCCAGATTCTTAGGAAATTCATTGGCATAATGTCCTATCTCTCTGCAGTTGTTGCATTGAACATCAGTAGCTTATTTCTTCCCCTTGCAATCACGATCTTCGTGGCCTTTTTCACCACACTTGTAATAGACCCCCATTCCCTTCAAGAAAGTACCAGGGTGTTTCTTCCCACATTTACTACAGTATGGATATTCAGCTTTTCCCATCTTCCCCTTATTTCCATTCCTAGATTGATCACAAGATCTCTTCTTCCCTGGCTTTTCTTTAAAGTCATAGGACATAGAGATTTCTTTTTATTTCTTGATAGCACATGAGACAATATCTTCATGCGACGAGAAGGATTGTGACACTAATGATCAATGAAGAAATGTATTTAACCCATCAAAGAAAAGTTCAATCTTAGTTCTTGGGTTACATATATAATCTCCAGCATACCTTACTAACCATGTAAATTTAGCCTCATACTTTGCGACATTCTCATCCTCCTTTTGTCTCAAACTCAGAAATTTCCATTCCATATTTGTTCGAGGGTCACGAGGAAATTATTTTTCTAAAAACAGATCATTGAACTGCCTCCATTCCATATTTGATACTTCATCATCTTCATTCATGTTTTGAATCAATGACCACCATTGATTAGCTTCTCCAGTGAGGCGGTAAACTTCCATGATAACTTTTTCCCTTTCACTAATCCCCAAAGCCTAAAATATTTTCCGTAGGGAACTTATCCATTGATAAGATACCAATAGATTTTTACTCCCATTGAATGTTGGTGGTTGTTGCCTCATGAAGCAATCTAACATTGATCCTCCACGCTGTGGATCAGGGTGGTCCATACGGGTAAGGTTATTATTCATAACCTGAGTAGGTTTTCTCAGTATGGTGATAAGCTGATCATCACCAGTTGTATCACCAGCTCCACTATAATTATCTTTAGCAGGTGGGAAATTCCTACATGGAGTGCGTGCATTGATACAATTTCTATTTCTTCAACTAGGCTCCATTTCTAAATAATGGCATAAACTAGATCAGTTTATGAATCAAAATACATATTTCTATACTTATAAAACACTTAACATAAATTGAACTATTTATGGATATAATCCATAATCATAAAAAATGTTTTTTTGAGTAAGTATATACTCATAAACCCTTAATAATGGTTTGTAAAGAAAATGAGAGTTATCCTAAGCATATCCCCCGGGAGTGTCATATCCAAGAGTGCAGCAAGGCCCGTTGTCGTGCACCGGTTCCCGTTTGAGTCTAGCTCAATGCGGTGTTTTTTGGTTTTACCCCTAGGTACATCTGTGCCAGAGCCGCCTCTACCTACTCGTATCCAAAAAGTGATGTATTGCTCAGAAAACTCACAAAATCTCTACAATACCAAAATTCTAGGAAGTTCTTCTATACTAATCCTCAAATTCCATCTTAGGTCTATGTTATCTAATCAGAGTTTATCTAAATCTAGATTCCAAGGTTTGTACTAAACTTCCTATGATACCAACTGTAACGACCTGACCCCCGTTACCCAGAGTTGGTGAATTATTACATAATATTGGAATGATCACAAAAGATCATGTCTCGAAAGACCGATTAGTTTAGTAGCTTTGGAATAACTAGATACATTCATAAAGTTTACATTACATCATAAAGTGGAAACTACTACAACAACATCTTGTCTTCATAATCCACACTTATATCTCCTCATACTATCTATGAAGGTCATTCATAAATTACTTCTTCACATCCTGGAAAAAATAAAACATTGAAAGTGGTGAGCTCAGATGCTCAGTAAGGATAACAATATAGAGGAAATTTTCATAAATAAGCATAAACATTTAAGGAAATGTATAAATAAAACAAAAGCCTTTTAAACTTGAACATCATCATAATATGGAAAAGATAAAATGAAATAATTCCATTTTCTTATTGTCATGGATATTCTACTAGTAGAATAATCACATACAATATCAAAAACAACTTTCATAATGATGGAATGCATAATGCCAGATAATAATAACCCCATAGCCAAGCCCTGGTGCCAAGACTACAAATAAGATGTTGTCAAGGCATTATGCCAAGACAATAATTTGTCTCATGAGACCTACTGATGCATCGAGGAGCTATAGCGGGATCCACGTGTCACTTATTATGTCCAATGCATTGCTCATGTGAATAGGTTTAAACATAACATAAACATTCATATTAAAACAAGCATACGAAATGTCAATACATTCTCCATAAAAAATAAATGGTATGAAAATAACACATCCATAGTCTAAAATATCCCATAACCTTCAATAATATATTTATGTTTTGTATCATAATAAATAAACATCAAATAAGCTTAAAATCCATCAAAGGATGTTGACATTGATGAAATCAAAACTATTTGGTAGAAATATCCATTTTTTTAAATCATTTAAAAGTCACATAATTATAAAATAAAATATTTAATTTGAAAATATTCTTATCAGATTTTAAGGGATGTTTCAACGATTTTATAAAGTCTTAAAATAGCCAGACCCACCGTATAAGTTAAAAAACATTCTTAACTTAATTCTGTCGAAAAGGTTAAAAATGACCTTGTTTGGAAAACGACAGAAATATTCCTTTATAAACATCTTATAAAAAGTCCACAAGGTTATAATTGAATTTTATCCATAGTCTTTAAAATAGGAAAAATTACTTGAAATACATTTTTAATAATCATGGATGTGGATGATAATGAGGTCCCAGTAGATAATCACGTATAAACAACCTCAGATAATGAAGAGATTGTGAAAAAAACCCTTACCTGGTACTCTTCCTTAGTCGATGGTATGTTAACCTCTTGTATAATAGTTAAAAGATTTTTATTAAGTTATACAAGATCCATATACATAATTATGATATCATATAATATCTTCTATTATTTCTTTGTTAATAATATTTTAGTATTATCGTCGTTTCAGGTGTTAAATTAGTCGTTTTATTTTATATGTTTTGTTACATAAGTAATGTTTGTTATGGATAGGATGTATTTTATTCATATCCAGAATTATATCAAGTCCATAAATATTATTTTTAATCATAAAATGAGAGTTATTCTTGAATGGATACGATGGGGAATGAATCTTGTGGCGTTTGTGGAGACTGTAGTCTGTACGTACGCACGAGCGACAATACCATTCTTTTGATATTAAAATAATATATAATTTGATGGTATATCATATATAAAGAATAATTATCATGTTATATTTATTATATACAATAATTATATATCATTATTATACCCATCTAAATAATAATATATTGAATAACAATTACACCACGATGTGGAGACGGTAGGCCGTACGTATGCACGTATGGTGAAATGTCATTCAAGGGATGGATAGAATAATGAATTTGGTTGTTCCATATTTATAATAACATCATAGTATATAGAATATACTGGAGTTATTATTTTATAATGGAAATATCAAGGAAATAAAAAGTTGAAGAAGAAGTGAACTTGAAAAAGGGTGGTGAAAAAATTACCTCTTCTTCAGGTTCTTCCTTTTGATTTAATCAAAAGGGATCCTTAGGTTGGATTTATGATCAACATAAGGCCTCTAGTTTGAAATGAGGGAAGTTGAGAGAGTATTTGTGAAGTTTTTTTCAGAGATAAAAGGCTTTTAATGTGTGAATTAGTGAGAAGGGGGAGTTCCCTTTTATAAAAGGGGTGAGGGGAACTTTTGGAAAAGGTAGAAATATTATTTTATAATAAATTCATATTTGGTTTCTAATGGCTCCAAAGTGGATTATTCAAAGTCTAATGTGGGTATGGGTCGAAATACTTTCAACCAATAGAATTTATACAGGTTTGGGTTATTATATTAACCTTATCTTTTAGATTTAACTCTTAGTTAATTAGTTTGACATTTAGCATGTCACTTTGTATTTTTATATAATATAGTTAATAAACATACTATATATATCCAAGAGACCCCCATGTGGTCGATTAATGTTACACCTATCATTATATAATTCTCATGGCCGAACCATAGATTTTTAGGAATTGAATATCATTTAATAATATAACAATTGTTTTAAAAGTTCTTTTATGTCAATTTTGACACTATTTGGTATTTCATTTTTGTGAACATAATAAAAGCATGATTACTTCGAAAAAAGATAATTAAATCAATAATAACATGACATATTAACCTATAAAATTTGTGGAATTCATAAGAGGT
Organism: Viscum album; assembly: GCA_963277665.1. Classification (NCBI taxonomy): domain Eukaryota; kingdom Viridiplantae; phylum Streptophyta; class Magnoliopsida; order Santalales; family Viscaceae; genus Viscum; species Viscum album. Next base: position 1,871,763,065 of record OY728123.1, on the reverse strand, counting down.
GTGAAGTTACATTTATTTGGGTATTTATATTATCAATTAATTTAATATTTCATTAATTAGTTAATTAAAGCATCACCATTGTGTCATAAATAATTTAAATTATTTAATGTATAAAAATTATAAATAAAATACCATTATGAAGGAAATATTTTTAGATTTATAATGAAAATTTATAATCTAATTTATCTTATGTTAAACCCAATATTAAAAATGTTTTAGTTAATAAACATTGAATTTTAATCTTTTAACTCTTTTTTGAATTGAATAATAATAAATGCCCTAATCTAATCCGAGTGGACCTAAATGACAATATTTTATTCCTAAGGGTGTTTTTGGTCGAGATACACTTGTCCAATAGAATTATGACATGTGTTAGGGTAATATTAATATCATTTTTACCCTTAATTATCTTATTTACTTTTACCGTGATAAATAAAAGTAAAAAATTTACTATTCACCAAAAAAAAATTTATCTTATTGAACCACATTTTACTCCTTGATATTAACCGTGTCTCTTAGATTTTCGAAATTCCACTTACAGAAGCGGTAAAATTATGTTGTATGTGAATTTTCAAATTCTCTTTGGAGGTGGGTAAAAGACTGTGAAATGTTCAATAAAATTTTTATATGTCTAAAATTATTATAAACTGACTCAAATGAATTACATTGAACTTATATAGGTATTGCGTATCTATTTTGACCTAAATTAAATTTAAATAAAATAAATAATTATTTTAAAAAAAAGTCGGTTTTTGACAAATAACTCAGTGTTTTTCACTATTCATCAAATATTTATAGTTTTCAAAAAAATACCAAAAATTCACCCTAGGAAAATTTAGATATTCCGAATCCAAAAATTATTTCCATTTTGAAGGATAAAATTTATAAAATTTTAAAATATGGGTATTACTATTCATAATTGCTAGTTTGATTAGTTGTGGTGTGTGTTAGAACTCGATGTTGCGTACAACACACGCTACTGTATTATTTAAAGAGAAGTGTACCGTGGAAACTTGGGGTGTTAAAGAAAGGGATTAAATCATTGAAAACATATTAATAATATTGAAAATATTAACTCTATCAATTCCCCCACACTTATCACTTGGACTCCTGGACAAGTCAAAATCAATATAAAATCAATGGAAATTCAAAACACATATACATGAGATCCACTAATTTGAAAACAGGAAACAAAATATATCATGCTTCTTAAAAATATATTATTTCATGTTCTTAATTTAAGATCATTCAATATATTTACCCGTCATTTCTCCTCTCATGCACACAAAACACTTAACTAACTTTCATTATCTCTCATCACAAAAATTTCAATTTTTTTAGCAATGTATTTCTCATCCAAACTCATACAAGGGTCACCATTGGCTTGATAAATTCCTACATCTCCACCTGATGTGAGTCAATGACATATGTTTATAATCAGGACATTTCAAGGTTTTTCTGTGACTTTAGGTTGGTAGGATTGACATGTGAAGATTTTGAGGCTGAAGGAAGAGGGCTCGACTCTTTTTGAAGAAAAATTGCATTACTCTAAATTTCACACAAGTATGGTCTCCTCTTAACTTCATTTAGTAGAAAATAAGATCCTTCTTCATGGAATATAATGGAATATTCCCACTGTTCATCATTTCAGCAGCAAACATTTCAATCTTCTCAAATATAATAGTTCTTGAAAGCTCCCAAAAAGGCACAACTTTCTTTCTTAATTAGAAGCTCCAGAAAGGCACAACTTCTCTCATCGTGAATGCTCCAGAAAAGGCATTGCTTTTAGCCGAATTATTTTTTTCCCATAGCAATAACATCCCTTTAGCATTTTATTTTCCACCCAATGTTTCAGAAAATGAGCTATCATAACACAAAGGATGCCTTAATGAGCTCAATAATTTATGAAATTTAATGTCAGCCACCATTTGGAATTTCTCTATCGATACGAGCTGTAATCTTCTCATTTAAAGTTTAGTTGAATGAGATATTCCATATATAATGTAGTAGGGTCCATTATTCCTGCCAAACTGATTTCACTATTTGATTTATTTTTCTGTACCATTGGGTTTAGAATTGATTCTTGGTCTAGAAGACAAATTTTAACCCCTCGAGCCTATGAAGCATGAAAAAGGATTCACATCAATTGGACCAACATTTTAAAAGTTATTCCCAAAAAACAAAAGCTATATATAACTATCAATTTTACATAATTACCCCATTTTCACATTCAAGACCAATATATAGTAAAAACACATAAATGATTAAAATACATGAAAATTGAATAATTGAGAGTGATTAAATCATTGAAAACATATTAATAATATTGAAAATATTAACTCTATCAGTAGTGCATCAGTTTTATTCATCGCCCGGAACACATGGTAAAACAATTGTCACAATTTCAGTGAGTTTCATAGGAAGGAATCTTTCTAGAATATGTAATTATTGGAGGCGGAAATCCAACTAATCATTTAGATGCATGTGGAGAAAATATTTCAATATTTATTTATCATAAACATAATAAGCCTGTTGTATCTTCTTAGAGTTTGAATCATCATTACTATCGGGATATAGAAGAATTCTATTTGGATTTATAGTGAGTTATATTTACATTTTATAAATTGTGAATATTTATGGGCCGGTGGGATTCACCATAAAAATTATGTGGGTTATCACACTAATGATATACATTTTAAATCTATTATGAAATTTATTACTTAATTATCATTTAATTCTTGTAATAATATTATAAAACGTTATTAAGTAAAAAAAATATAACATGTTTCATTGGTTTATGTACTTCCTTGGGTGAACAATGGAACTCATATATAACAACATCATGTCTTTTAAAAGATGAAAAAGATACTCCATAGAAATTACACCCGATGTTGACCATCCTCTGACCACCCCTCTATGAAAATTCCACAAAGAACTCAATATAGACAATTATCCACATCATTATACCTATGATAGGACTCCTACACAAATGAAAATATGTATTTTTACACATTTATTTAATAAAGAATCCATATACTATCAAATTCTCCCAAATCAAGATGCAATGTGGAAATATCCTCTATCACTCTCTAAATATAACCAATCTCACACATGACATCACAACATGAATTCTTACATGAAGAACAGTCCTTAAAATTCACTTCAATTAATTTATTATAAATATCAATGATATAATCCAATATAAATTCCTTCCACCATCTCATCTCATATTCAAATTCTTTAGATTGAAGTCATACTGGGGGATGTTTTTTTTCTAAAATGACCTCAAAGATGTCCATAATGAGATACTTTGGGCAAATAAATAAAGTGAAAACAAAAATTTCTATAAAAATATCATAGATGGTGTAATTGCATTCATAGGATGATAATTATAGAGATACATAAGAGATAAAAAATCTTCGTTACATATGAATAAAATCTATACCAAGACGTGAAGCGTAAAAATAAACCTTGAAATATACTACCTCCTCTAGGAGTCGCTAAATCATATAATTGAATTTATTACCATTCAAAATCATGTAAATATACAATAAATATTTATCATCTTGAAATCTAGATCCTTTATGGAAAATACTACCATTAAATTCAAAAAATGAGTGAATTTTTGTACAAAACTCTTATAATAACTAGTTTCACAATGGAAACCCTTAACCTCCGCATTATTGTAAGTTTATTATCAAGAAAAACAATCCCCAAACCATTAATGGATCCATTATTAATTAACAATTGGACATTCAATGCTTCATTAAATTGACCACATGGTCATATAAATCTCAGTTCAATAGATTCCCAAATATTTGTTGGTGATGAAAAACTCCAAAAACCGCTCATAAGAACTATATGTGCTCATCCTATGACTTAGATAACATAATGATTTATTCAATAAAATCAGCAATATATCATTATAGAAACTAATGGAATAGAAAATCTATAAATCCCATGAATGAAACTATATCTTATAAAACACATAATGACATTACAATGATCTTGTAATTCCAATAATGACATCATAATGTAGTTTCAAAAATATACTAAACCTTCACTTGAAACTAATGATATATTAGCCATAAATTTATATTTTAAAACCAAATATATCCCTTAAAATTATAAAAGTAATAATTATTCACTGGAATAAGATAGGGGTTCTTTATTTTCACTTTTTTCACCCATGTATAATTGATATAGAGACACAAAATGTTATTTTATTTATTCACAAACGGAACTGGGAAATCCTGAAGAAAACTAGGAGGGTGAATAAATAATCACTATTTATTTTCAATAATATAAATAAATAGGTCTTAAAAATCAAAAGGAATCATGTAATATGGTTACATTAATATTAGTGTGACACCCGAATACACCTAAATCCTGAAATCAATCTCTCATTGAGTGATTATCATCACAAAAACTTTTGGAAAATCATCTAGGTAATTTTATATCATTATAAGAAAAAAAATATTATACTATAATTAACTCAATATCTAAATAATTTCCTTGAAATATAAGAAACCAACTTGCATCCAAATACTATCAGGTTTTCCCCTCTAACACACAATATCAACACTATATTTGTATAATCAAAAATGAAATTATTTTTGATGTAATACACAATATCCTATACTGAAAAAATCTAATACATGCTATGGATGATCTTGTACGGGTGTATACACAATAATAGGCATCCATTGTAGAGAAATACTAGATGAGTGTCTTATTTCAATATCTATATGTACTATTCCTGATAATTCAACATCATAGTGGAATAGTTAACATCATTGAAACTTGAAGGCTATGAACCTTGATTAACAAATATTAAACTAAGTACGTTTTATTAAATAAATTGATATCCCCAAAATAAATAAATCCATATTCAAAAGTATAACATATATTGATAAATGTTTTCATGGAGTTTTACTTGCATAACACAAGAAATCTATGGCATGCATCTGACTAGGTCTTGATCCATGAATTATATGAACTTGATGGAGAATTGTTTTATGGATATCCTATTCTCTCTATTATTGATTTAAAGTGGAATAAATGTGGTGTCATATTCCTATCCCTTATTTATAATACTAATCATAATATGGATCTCCCTGCTATTTATGCCACCTCATAGGATTTTTCTATAACTATTATTACTAGAGAGGGCGTCCATCTTGATGAGTACTATCAAGTAAGATCATTAACTCAATACACCAATGGAGACATCCTCGACATGCATAATCAACCACAGCAATCTATTGGCATGGGTTTTAGGATATTTATTCCTAGTTAAATAGGATGAAGAATAATTTTAAAGAATCCATACTATTTGAATTGCCTATTGAAAATGTAGTTGAGATGTTCTGGATATAGTTATGCACTACTAAGAGTACTAGGGACACCCTCCTATGTTTGTTCTATTTTATCTACCACCCTCTCAAAATCCTCTTCCATTTCTAGATCCTAGTGATGAAATGTTAGAATTAATTGGGTGACCATAAAGTATATATTTTGATTAAAAACCACATATAAATACCTATATCTAGTCTCATTATTTAGGAAATATTCCAAATCATACCATAAGAGTATCTTATAAAAGATAATGAATTACCACCCAATAGAAATCCATTGGTAGAATGTAAAAATATCATGTTGATAAGATCCCTTCATGGTTAAATAAAAATAATCAACATGAAAATGTTAATAAAATTTATCACACATAATAGATAACTCTACATTACCCTTGGAAAACAAGAATCACCACTTTAAAGAAGCCCTATGTATAATTTTCATAACCAATTGAACTCAATTATTATTTTAATAATGGATTGAAATAAATTTGATATTTATATCCTCCAACCATTATTAGTCTTCTAGAATGAATACCTAATGCTTATACAAATCATATCTCATAAACTAAAATAGTTTACTCCTCCAGGTTTCATTGTTGGGGACCTAAAAAATATGGTCATTGATTGAAAAAACCATCAAAACATTTTCAATGAAAACCAAAGGAAGGAATCAACCAAGAGAAATATATATAATAAAAAATGTTATAAATAAAAAAAAGTATAATATTTAAGGATATTTAATTAAATAAAATATAACCCAATTTGTATTTTATAAGGTATTTAATCATAGTAACAAAAAACATGATTTATGATCCTTTCCTAAATGACTAACCTAAAAGAAACAATAAATTTATTAAAATTATTAGTGAAATTTAATTTTTTTGTGTCTGATTGGAGGGGGCCCTAATTTTATTTTTCCTAGTTGGTATTATTTTTTTCATCTTGTAATAACTCTATTTTACAATATTTACCATCCAACCCATTATATCCTCACTAGATTATTTATCTAAAATCTATCCAATCATTCAATAGTCAGTTTTGATACCACCCTATAATGACCCCCTCAACTATTGCCCCTCCTTGGACGGATGTAAATGGAGGGATTGACCTAAGAATAACTCAAAAAATAATCCATTTGTTGGAATCTATATATTAGGTTAAAAAATTCCAACCAATTGTCAAACATCCCTCCTTTCATAAATTAGATGATAAGATAGAAGAGAATATCTTACAATTAACCCCAATCAGAAATAATCAATACATTACAATACAATAATGTACTAGAATACAAAAAAGAAAACAATTCAATGTAACAAAACACATCCAAGACAGTGACAAAAAAAATTTACATCACATAAATAATTCCATTGACTTAGTAACACAAATCTTAGTTCCAAACCAATTCCTTCAAACCTATGAAAAAATATATATATATATATATATATTGTATGATAATAATGGTATACTCCATAAAACCATCCATAAAACCACAAAATGAAAATGTGATAGAAGGATAATAATTACTAATGAGTGAACAAATAATGAAAATTCATTACCTAACTAGGTAAAACTATACACATTCTCACTAAGGACCACCTACAATGTAATATGCAGAAATATGTGTATCTTTGTCAAATCATATACACAGGGAAGGTAACATACATCCAATTACACACTTGTTTGCCATTCACACACACCAAATCCAAATTTTCAATACTCTCATCCCTTCTATATGTCATACTACAACTTTGTCACACTGATCCCTTCACATCCTATATCCCAAGTTCCTCATCCTAAACTCATCATAATTATCTCTCCCTTAACCATGTATTGTTTCTAAATTAAACTATGACCCATAAATCATGTATTATACCTCATACCATCTTATATCATTTATTTAAACTAATAAGAAACCATAATATCGAAGGAATACTATTCCATGTTTTTACCATAAGACATTATATCCCACCCATAAATTTATAGTAAAACTGAGAACCATAAAAACCAATCTAGATAAATACCCTATACCTTAAACTATTACAACCTTGTTATATCTATAGATCATTTAATATCTAATAGAGAGTTGTGAATGGGTACAGTTTAAACATATATTTCCTTAGCAATATGGATATTGGGTAAAACAACCATACTAAAAAAATCTTGGTGTTAATTTCTCACCTGAATTGGGTGGTGGTGAATATAAAATTCAAAAATAAATGAAAAAAATATCACACAACAAATTAAATGGAAATAAAAAATCCTTAGACTCATCTAAATCTATTATATTACACTAAACCATTTTTCAACAATAGTGGTCAGGGTTTTAGATTCAATATATAAACGCAACCACTAAAAATAAATATAATTAATAAATAAAACATTATAATCCACAATAAATGTTTATTTACTATTAAACCAATTATATTTTTTGGTTTAATAAAGAAAATCTATTACAATTAAATATTATTTCATAATTACTCAAACAATTCCATAATATCCATATGATAATTATATATTATCAATCCAACCATCCCATGATTTTTGTTATTCATCATTTTTAACATAAAAAACACCCATCCCATGAGTTCATTATTAATTAATTTACAATACCATAATATGGGTTCTCTAACACTCATACAAAACCTCCATAAATAATATACATAAGACAACTATAAAATATATTTATATCCAAAAACCGAAAACCATCAAAAAATAATCATATGAAAACTGTATATAGGAATGGAAACTAATTTCTCTTAACTTGTGCCCATGGAACCCAATGAAACCAATCACAGAGAATCTGAAAAATTGGAAATCCACACTATCAAATTATGTTATTTATTTATATCAACCAAATATTATGAAATAAAACATGAAGTCCCCTCTATCAATATGTGATTTTATCCCATAACTATCCCATTCATACAAAAACAAAAATATTGATTACAATAAGGATATAAAATATCTGAACACACATTCATGGAAAAAGTTATTTTTAGCATGAAATATCAAAGGGATGTCAAGGGATAAAAGTAAGGTACACATTCCCTAACAAAAAATAATAGTAATTCTTATCACTAAAAAACTATCTCTAGAAAATAATCCTTTTATCTCCATCTTGAATTAAATGATTCAATATGAATTGGTTTCAAGAACAGGATACCTATCATCGATTGATAACAAAAGATAATAAACAATCATAAACATGATTTATGTATTAATATCATATTGAACAGTTATTAGCGAAGAAAAATAATAAAATTCTCATTATTATTCCATCATTTATATTATATTTTTTGATAATTAAACTGTTTAAAAAAATTTAATTACTTCAAATATTCTGACCAATAAAAATAAAAACAAATACATAAAACATTATACAAAAAATAATAATGGGAATCAACAAAATATATCATCCCCGTTGATCAAAATCCATTCAAATACAATCATAATAATTATTATTATCTTATTTTAGAAAAATTATATATTTACCCAATGAACCAAAAAAGTGATATACCTACACATTCCAAAAAATGAAAATTAATGAATCAATTACATCAAATATTTTAATTTTCTTCAACAAAGAACAAGTGGACAAGAAGATATATGTAATCACATTGTACATGGTAAATATGATCTTTATAGGAATACCAACATGGATAAACTATTAAAATCAAATATAAAAATCATGATAATGTATGGAAACCATTTCTCATACCATGTGAATAGAAAACCGGAGAAAACAAAAGATAATAGAGAAGAAAAAACTCACCTCAGATCACCAAAAATTGATATCTATCAGTTAAGGACTAACTACAAGAAATAGGGCCCAAAATTATCTTTAAAAACTGTTTGGATTCCTTATATTCAATGGATAATGGAGAAGACATGAATATTTTTGAGTCACTTGTTAATTTATAAACAACATTACTTTAGTAGAACTATGCCATAATCTTCTTGACCACAACATAATCCCTAGGGGTATTACCACAAATATGACTCAATAAGGGAGACCATTTCATAATGGTTCAAATTTTATCTGAACCCCGAGAATACAAATAGAAATCCAATAATTTCTCACCTAGAACATAAAAAACTATAGGGGCAATGGAATAACATATACAATAACGCAATGATGTCACCCAGTTCAGAAAATATAGTACAACTTGGTCCCCCAAGACTCCACAGTGAAGTCCATTTACATGTTTTGGATACCTATATATTGATAGAATAATGGAAACCCAATACCAAATCCTAACGATATTGACCAACTCAAAAAAATATAACTTATAGCATGAATGACTTCTAAAATCAATATTTATGGACACCACACCACAAAACCTACTACCAACCCACAAGAGGCCATCTCTATAATACACTACACCACACAAAAAATGATCACCCCAAAACAATATATCTTATATTATGTTTTATCATTTATTCAATTCTACCCCTTATCCTACAAAAATACACCTCCAAATTCCCAGGTAAATAAATTAAAGGCTCCAGAAAAACAAGGACCTTGCAACCTAATTCCACCCCCTTTACATAATTGATTATGTCATCCTTTTATTTGTTGCATTTCTCCTCTTGGTAGAATCCATATAAATTTTATAATCAATCTATATGGTCCTTTTTTAGCCTAAATAAATTCATATTTCCTAAAAAAAATGTTACATCATTACGATCGATATATCCATCAAGATAGTCAATATAAACTTCTTCTTACACCTCTCCATTTAGATAGGATGGCATTATATCTATTTGAAATATTTTATATTAGATGTGAAATATAATTTTGTGGAACATTATTATATATTCTTGTCTTGAAAAATCTATAAAATATACTTCAAAATAATCTCCTTCAACTAGTAATTTATCTTGTCTGCACAAATGACATTGTTCCTTGAAAATTACACTTTTTCATTCAGTTTTATAAGAATACTTGCATGGTATCAATCAAATTTTTTATTCTTATTCCTTGTAGAACACCCCATGTTCAATTTATCACATTTGGATCCAATTATGTGTTCATATAATTGACGAATTTTTAATTTTTAAAAACCTCAATAACTGAATGAGGAAAAATCTATGAGATAAGTGAGTTTTTTTTTCAATACTCAATCTCATTTGTGTTTGAACTGGGCACTCTAATTTCCCATTATATTCACCACTAAAATATTTTTAATTATCTTATAAAATTTTTATCATTCAGTTAAAATATATAATTCTTCATCACTATTCTTATTATATTCAATATTATGACCATTTGGTTTAATTACTACTTTCCTTTAATTAAATTTCTCTAAAATATATTCATTCATATCATCTAGATCATGAAAAAATAATTTATCTAGAACATAATGGTAAAACTTATTTTCAATATCCTTATTATAATAACTATGAAAAATATTATAAATCATCTCATTACAACATATTTATCCTTTCCAATTAGAAAATTATACTTGAACGACACCATCCCCATACTTCTCGTAAAAAATCAACAAGATTTTCTTAATAAATTTTAACATAAATAGATTGAAAGAGACTCTAAATTTGTAAATAGATTTTCTTTATTTGTATTGAATCGCATAAGAAGTCATTCTAGAAGTAGATCTTATTAACCAATTGTTTAAAACATACACATTTTTTATGAAACTTCACTCTTGAAAAACATTATCCTATTTAACTGTAAATGTATACTTTTTACCATTTTAATAAGAAATGTACCCATTCAATCTAAAACACAAATATATATGGTTGTTTAGAAATAAATTTGTTTTCTTCATTTTATTTTTATTAATATACAATTTAAAATAACTCTTAGTAAACCCCCTGACATTATTTTTTCACAATATTTATGATAGGAACCTCCAAATATTTCTTTGAAAGACCTCTAAAAAATTATTATCAAATCTACTACGTATAACAAATGTTTCATAAAAATAAAACTGGTTATTCTATAAAAATCATTAATTATTATGTTGATGTATAATTCACTTATACATTAATGATATCTGATTGTTCCACATAAATCATAGTTTATTAATTCAATTTTCAAAAAAGATTTTATTTCCACTCTTTAATTCAATATCTAATCCATAATCACCTTTTAAAATATTTTTCATATGTTATAAGGATGTGTAATAGAAAGAATAATATCAAGATAAATGTTATGGTGACCTTTCAAATGAATAGTGTTGTTTTTTGTCTAAAAAAATTTATGTTTTGGGTGAAATGGAAATTGTTTTAATGGTACCCACATTGTTTTTATCTGGGTTGATATGTTTTCTTAGGTACCGATAGTCAAAAAATATAATACGAAAAGATATTTGGGAATATAAACAAGTTAAATCTAGTTAAAATCAATAGATTATTTAATATTTAAGGTTGGGTCATTATGGTTGGTATAAAAGCACAATTTAGATAAATTTAAGAGTCAATATGATAGAAATAAAAAACTATAAAAAAATTTGACCTTATTTTTTTTCTATAATGGTAAAACATTTAATGATTACCTTGTTGATTTATTTATGACAGGTCTGTTTAGAATAGTTTTGCATAGAAGAAATAGGGAGGCTAAAGATAGAAGGAACCAAACGGCAGATATGGTTCTAATTCCAGAACAAGGAATTGTGGAAATGAGAACCATGTTGTTTATGAACGTAATGGATCCCTTAAACCATGCAATAAATGGTGGTGGAATCATTTGAATAGAAAAACCAGAACTACCACAAATGAACATGATGATAGTGGAACATTTTATGAAGAAAATACCTCTTACATTAATTGGATCTTCATATACATTTGTTGTTGAAGGATTGATTTTATCCCTTTAAAATATATTTGATGTTATGGGATGTTCAAATAATCAAATGATTTTTCATTCCATTTATCATTATGAAGGTGAAGTTGAACAATGTTGGCCAATGGTCATGAATAGAATTGATAAAGAGAATATTAAAGCAACATATTTGGATGTATTTATAAGTGTTTTCCTTAAAAAAATATTCTCAAGGTGGTTAAAATTAGGATGGAGAATAAATTAAAAGAAATTAATAAAAAGGATAATGATTTAGTAGTTGTGAGTGTATAAAAATTAACCCAACTGGAAAGGTATTCCCCAAATCTTATTCTTGTTTATGATTGAAAAATGCACCATTTTTTATCACGTTTGATGCTAAGATATCAAATGTTATTGGATTATAGTGAGTTAAAATGTTATTAAAAACTGGTGTAATGTGATGATAGGGTAGAAATGAATTTTATTGATGATCAAATGTACATTGAAAATAAAGAGAAGAAGATGTTTAGATAGAATGTGATTGGTATGAATCAATCAATGAAATATGATCATAATATTGTTTAGTTTATAGATTAAGAAATGTGTGGTAACAATCACCACAGATAATTCTTTACAATAACTAGGAAGTGTCTTAAATGTGGAAAGTTTAGACATATGGCTTGAGATTTTAATGAAAATGATCCTTGGACAACTCATGACATGAAAACAGTAAACTGTTGTAAATTATGTGAGATAGTTCATTATAAAAAAGCCTACCTAAGGAAGATATGAATTATGAAAAGAATTAAAAATATAATAATATATGTATAGTGATATATTTTGGGAATATGTCAATAGATGTAAGGCCATCCAACTCAGTAGTATCAGGTACTATTTTTTCTTGATCATATTTTTCAAAAGTCTTGTTTTGTATAGGGTCAACACATTTATTTATTTCTATGAATTTCTCTGGTAAATTTTAAATATCACCTCAACAAATGTGACCAAATATTATTATTAACACACGAAGGGAAATTATTATAAAAAATGAATTATAGAAATATTACAATCATTATCTATGGAATGGAATTACTTTAAACCCTTGATGTTTTACCCATAGTAGTGTTTATTGTCAATTAAGTTATGGATTTGTTTTCTTTTTATTATGATAATATTTATTGAAGATTTAAATTAGTTATTTTTTATGAAGTGTGTTAGTTTGTATATAAGAAATAACCCATACAATGGATAACAAATCAAGAAGATTAGATACTATTAAAATATTGAAAAGAAATTTATATATCTTATATTGTTGAAAACAAGTAAACTATTTATATTAACGATGTTCTAGTGGTAAATGAATACCTTGATGTTTTATCTGATAATTTACCTAGTGTTATACCCAATCGAGAAGTTGAGTTCATAATATACTTAGTTTTTTATGTTAATCCAATTTCAACACACCCATATCAAATGGATCAATCAGAACTTCTTCAATTAACAAATTGGTTATTGGAGTTGCTTGATGAAGGCTTCATTCTTCTTAGAACTTCTCCATGGTGTGCTCTAATTTTATTTGTTAAAAATAAAGAAGGTTCCATGAGACATTTCATTGATTATAGTGCTTTTAATAACATTACTATAAATAATAAGTATCTTTTTCCTCGTATTGATTAATTGTTTGATTTACTTTAGGGAGATTACAATTTTTCCAGGATTAACTTGAGATCTGCATACTATCAGATGAAGGTTAATGAGGATGAAATTCAAAAAAACATATTTTTTATACTAGATATGAAAATTAGGATTTTTTTGTTATGTCCTTTGGTTTAAAAAATTTCCCTATTTTATTCATGGATCATATAAGTAGAATATTTTATAAATATTTTGTTAAGTTTGATGTTGTGTTTATTGATGATATTTTAGTCTTTTCAAAAAATAATGAGGATCATGAAAAAAATATAAATATTTTCTTGAAAACTATTAATGGAATGAAGTTATACTGAATGATAGGAATATATGGTTTCTGGTTGAAAAAAATTCCTTTCATGGGAACATTCTAAATAATGATGGAATAATAGTTGATAATACAAAAAAACATGGTTGGTGAATTGATAAGTCCTAAAAATATTATAGATATTTCTAGTTTTTTGTGATTTACAATTTAATACAGATGGTCAGATAAAAACTTTGCATATTAATCTAACCCACTAACTATGTTAATATGAAAATGGTTCAAATTTATTTTGATATAAGAATGCAATTTGTTTTCAGGAACAGATGACGAGATAGGTGAATGCTCCATTTTGGATCTACCATCAATAAATATAGAGTTTTCAACTAAAGTGATGCTATATTGAATGGAATTGGTTTTGTTCTGATTCAGAATGAATATATAATTTCTTATTCTTCAAGACAATAGAAACCCCATGAGTTAAAGTATCCCACATAGGATCTGTAATTAGAATATATGGTTTTTTTCTTTGAAAATTTTGAGGCATCATTTATACGAAGCCAAATTTGAAATATATATAGACTATTAAATTGTAAATTATATATTCAATCAGAAATAAATATATGTGAAATAGAGAATAAGGGTTTAATTGATAATAGATTATTATTGAATTAATAATTACCATCCTTGAAAAGAAAAAAAGTGGCGGATGCCTTGAGCTGAAAACATCATTCCTAATTAACTATGTTACATTTGAAACATGAAAACTTGATTAATTTTTTACTGAACAATTTATTAGAATTTGTTGGTGATAAAAATTACATTTTTTTGTTTCAAGATTCGCTGCACTCATCTTTTTCAGAAAGAAATGATAAAACTTAGAAGGACAAAATTTATTTACTGAAACCGGTAGTTAAAGATTGTGTTTTATGTTTTTGAAAAATATTTTGTGTTACTTGTGTTTCCTTGTAGATGAATGGATTTTTGTGTGATGCTTATAGTTCTCCATTTTCAGTTCATCCTTGATGTATTAAGATGTAAAAGGATATTTGAGAATATTACTGCTGGGATGGATTGAAAAGAGATATTTAATATATTACCATGAAAAGTTTGACATGTCAATAGGTTAATATATTGGAAAAACTACCATAGAGTATGCTTTATCCTTTTCCAGTGTAAAAGTGGAAATGGGATAATATATCCAAGGACTTTGTGGTGGGACTACCAAAGACATATCCGGGTAACAATGTGATATTATTTATTCTTGATTGGAAGACTAAATCTACACATTTCATTCCTATTCGAGATAATATGACTTTTCATTAATATTATAAACTATAACATAAATTGTTTTTTAGGTTAAATGGAGTTCCTTTTTCCATTGTATTTGACAATACTCCCATGTTCACTTTTAACTTTTGGAAAGACCTTCAGATGTTGGTGGGAACAAAATTAAATTCCACCACTACTTTTCATCCTTAATCTGATGGAATGACCTATAGAACAATTATTACATTATATTATATGATTTGAGTTTTTTTAGTGGAATACTTGGGATATTGGGATCAATATATTTGGTTAGTCAAGATTTATTCTAATAACATTTTTCATTAGAGTATACAGGTGGAACCATTTGAGGCATTATATGGGAATCAATGTCGAAATCTATATATTTGGGATGATGTACCGGAAATGATGTTGATGGTACAATAATTAGTAGATGAATTGTTAGAGAAATTGAATATGATCTAGGAAAAAATGAGTGCAACTTAGAGAGGGAACAAAATTTATGCACATAACATGATGAAAGAATTTTATTTCCAGGTAGGTGATCAAGTTTTTTATATAATCTTATAATGGAAAGGTGTTATTCATTTTTTTATGAAATTAAATATGAGACCATGGTTAATTAGACCTTATAAAATACAAGATAATGTTTGACTGATTTCCTACCAATGTCATTACCATCGAGCTTATCTCATGTATAAAATGATTCTCTTATTTTGATATAGAGAATGAATGTTCAGGATCCATCTCATATTTTTATCCAAAAAGTAATTTATTTTGAATAGATCAGTTCTTATAAAGAAAAAAACTTTTCATATTCATGATCAACTAGAAAAAACGTATTGCAGAATAAGGTAATCCATAGGGTAATGGTTTTGGGAGAAACTACATGGTTGAAAAAGAAACTGGGGAATATTACATTTCTATGAGTGAAAGTCACCCTCACTTGTTTAATAAGTAAATAAAATTACAAGGACATAATTTCTAAAAGGTGGGGTGAATGTAACACTCCAAGGATTTATAAATAATCTAAATGGTATGAAACACTATGTCTCTATATAATTACTATTTTTTAAGTAGATAGTAATGATATTGCCATTAAATATAATTTTCCCTTCTATGATTTTAATTATAAAAAACAGACATAGATGGTTGTGATCAGTGCGTTATATGATATATGTTAGCATAAAAATTATTATTTTTGTATAATAACTTAAACATATGAATATTAATATTACTTATATGAATAGTAAAATAAACGAATTAATAACAACATATATACTAAATTTATAACAAAAAGGCATATTAGAATTGAAAATATGATCACTATATAAGTGTACAAATTTTTTCAAGTCATAAATATTTAATTATAATTTTACTATTAATTAAATAATTTTTAATAAAAAAGTATTTTCATAAAATTAAATCATTAATTATTATTATTTACGTTATGTTTATAAGATAACTTTATGATAACATGAGTAGTTTTTAAAGGTGTTATAAAATGAGTTAAAATTTTAAAAATTTTATTTTTCAAATAAATTATGATTTTAATTAAACATATATTAATTTTTTTAGAGAATTATGTTCATAAAGTGGCATAAATATTTTAATTATAACAATGAAAAATTTTTAGGTTGAATTTTTGGTATTTTTCATAAATACGTGATTTTTTATGAATAGTGAAATGTGGTAATTTACCTTATATACACATTATAAGTTAAGTAAACTTTATTTTTCTTAATGGTTGATGAAAGAAACCTTAGGTTGAACTCACATTCTATATATTATATTTTGGGACACATTAATCAAGACAATTAATATTCTTGGGAAGAAATATTAAACTAATGATTAATATAATAGATTACCCCTCATCTCCTCCATTATAAATAACACCCTCACCACCCTGTTCGTGTCACACCTCTCAGGAATTATGAATTACCTAAATTCAGCCTAGTCCCCTTCATGTGGCACATCCCACGTCTAAGACCTTCTTGTTTCACCAAAATTACTATACCAAAATCCTTAAAGAGGATCTCAACGAGAAGATATATTGAGGTAAAAATCCACATTCATTTTCCTATGATTACTTTTCAATTCTTTTCTTTTCTTGTACTCTATTCACCTCCCTTTATCTAATAGGAATGAAAAAAATATTATTATATATATTATATATTTTTATCATGTTTATGGAAAAAATAATGAACATTATTCCTCTCCTCTTCCTATAATTCATAAAATAAAAACAATGACTATGATGTGTCGATTTACAAAAATAGGGGACAATGGGTTTTCAATTTTATTTACCTACAAAAAAGATGGTTGTAAAACCATTTAAATGGATGAAAATTTTTAATGTGTATGATATAACATATTTTACTTTTTTGAATTTACTTATATTCATTATATTAAATTATTTTATGAAACTATTTTATGATTATAGAGGAACTACAAAATATGATCTAAATGAATATCACTAACGATATTTTTAATGATTCATACTCACACCATATAAGAAAAATGATTTTTAGAATAGTTTTAAAATATTAACACCATTTCATTCCACTAACTGAGTTTCTCTTCCATTAAACATGAAATTACATTATGAACTTTCCATTGAAATCATGGACGGAATGTACCCGAAACTATGGAAATAAGAAATGATTATTAATAAATCGGTCGAATGATGGGATAAAATGTCAATATAAAGTGTTATAAATAGAAATATGATTCAGTGACTTGTAAATAACACTCATTTTACCATTATAAAGTATTTTTAAAGAAGGTTGTAGTAGGAAAAACTCAAGGTATGGTAATTCGTAACGAAATTTCCCTTCTTAGTGTTATCCTTCAACATTAATGATTTTTTTGTTATATTATTATGAATGAAATGAATTAATATTATAATATGTTGTATTATGAGTATTTATTATGAGTATACATATTCATATCATTTTATTAATTTTTTAGTCCACTATATTATATATGTAAGGGACTCTTCATTAAAAATACTCTTTTAAATTTATATATTTCAAAAAATGAAATAAATGTTTTATGCATGGGTTCATATTTTATGATTATGTTATGGTTCAAAGATATTTTTTAGTATGAATTTTAAGACCTATATATCCCTCTAATACATAGGGAATTTGTATGTTTGAGGTCAATCGTATGGTTACTCCAACTGTAACTATGATGGTTACACCATATGGTAGTCTTCAGGGTTACATTGTATGGTAGTAGTGAGGGTTAAAAATCATAAAGTAACCATGAGGGTTACAATATAAGTAATTACCCAAGATAGATTTATTGTTTTATATAGGTTCTCTAATGTTTTATATTGTAACCATGAGGGTTACAATATAAGTATTCATGGTTTAATGGTTTCTCTCTATCTTGTTATTACCCTTACTAATCTATTTATTTTCATCCCATGTTTTTAAATTCTTTAATGCTTATATTGATGTGTAAGATAAATATGGAAGTCAAGTTAAATGTTATGAAGGGTATTCAATGAAATCTAGTTGTTTTATTGTGTAAAAAATTTTACTTTCTTGACAAAATGGATACTATTTTAGTGTTACCCACTTTGTATGCTTGTGGTTTTATATTTATGAGTTATGTCCTATCCTTCAAAAAATCTAAACGAAAAAGATCTTTGGGAATATATAGAAGGGAAATATAGTAGAAAATGTTATATTATATATTTTTTAAGGTCTTTTACTTATAATACAGGGATCTTATCCCCAGTAAAGAATATGTGACATAAAATGATGTCATTATATTTAAAATATTTTATTGACTATAAATAGAAAAATTCACGAGGAAACAATCATTTTCACTTTAAAATGACATTTGTAAAATATAAAAATTTCACAAATATTAAGGAATTATTTTTATTTTAAGATAACCTTGAAAAAATGTTTATAAATCATCCGAAACATGAGTGTTCATGATTTATGGAAATTCCATTCATGCAGAAAAAATCTAAAATAAAACACTCCGTTCAGATTTTTGTAAAATGTCAAAAAGTTACTTATTTGAAAATAAAAAAATAATAATTTTAATTTTTTTTAGAATATAATACATGGGTATTATTGAATTTAGAAAATCATTGGATAATAGTAAGAAACATTTTAATTTATTTTATAAAAACTGGATACTTATGAAAATGGTTTCTTTGACTGATGAGATAACTTTTGTCAAATTTCCTTAAAAACATATTTTGGGTTTCTTAATTATATAAGGGGAGGAAAATGAAATGAATAATTTAGTTTCAATAAATAAACCTTGTATAAAATAATTTAGGTATCTCTTTAGAGTTCTATTATAAAATATCACCATCGAAAACATAATCATAAATAACCCCAATAAAAATGATATTTTGAAATAAAACCCTTCACACTTTGGTATCATTAAAATTATTATAGGAATAAAATAAATAATCTTATATAGATATGTAAATCCAAACAAAATTCTTATTAATGATCATAAAATAAAATTATTGGTAGTATATACAACACATAAATGCAACATGTTGTGAATATGTATCATGCCCCTATGAAATTAAAGTGGGAAAAAAATGCATTACCTTTGGTTGAACATCCCTATACGTGTTAAAGAATACTATATAATAACTATATATGTAATATATAATTATCATTTAACCAAAATTATATATATCATTCAATATATTATTTACATATAATTTTTCATCACCTTTTTATTTGTCATTCTTTATTAAAATAACTTTTTAAGTGATATTTTCTTCGTTATTCATCTATATTTTTATTTTTTATTTACGGAACATGTATTTTGACAATGGTTAAAAAATATATTGGACATCAATCATGATATTAATGTTACATATATTTATTGTAAAAATTTTTAGAGATATGAATAAATGATAGATATTGAAACATGATTTACATCGTTCATGAAGAGAGTATGCGATACATATGCATGACCAATGTTTTCATTTTTTGATGGATTGAATGAGAGAAAGGAAAATAATAATAAAAAATTAAAAGAAACTATTATATAATTTATTTCATAAACATTCCTTAAATACAATATTATTACCTTAATAGTAAAATATAAATGAAAAAATCACATCGCTTCATGAAGATGGAAGTCCACACACAAAATAATACATGTTTTCATTTTTTAAAGGATTAGAATGTATAAATATTGATATGATATATATATATATATTATCATAATTATAATATATAATCATTAAACCCATCTTCTTAACTATCCATTAAATATGGGGATGAAAAATTATTTGTATCGCTATTTCGATAAGACAAGTTGTAAATGCACACAAGTAATAATTTCACATCCCATTTGATGAAAGGGATGGTTTATAATAATGTTTTCATAATAATAATATTTTATAATTTTTATGATACTATATTTATTATTTAATTAATAATATGACATATTTGAAAGAGTAAAAAGAAGACTTAAAAAGGATTAGACTGTCTAAGGTGATTGCATATTCTTTGAAACAATACTTTTAAATACCCACATGAGTTACCAAGAGATGATATATTGGGAATAAATTTACATATAAAATGTCTATAATAATATTTATAAGGGAATTGTTTTGGTTTTGGTCGATCTTAAAGACTAAATGTGGTGAAAAGGAGACAAAAGATAGGTTCCCTTTTATAATTGAGGTGAGAGGCACTTTTGCAATTTCCAAGAAGATTAAAATATAATATGGTCATTATTTATCCCAAATTATAAAAAATGGGATGAAATTTGGATATATGATTGATTGTATATTGTTCAAATAATTTCCAAAAATAAATTTTAAATAGTTATAAGTGTTGTTCTAAATGATATCTTTTCGTATGACCACTTAGTACTACTATTTAACAATAACTACGGTAACATGTTTTTAAATATTAAAAGGTTATAATTTTATATATATGTGTAACAAATAGATAAGAAATGAATAATTGACCGAATTCTTGACAAAATATTATACATCTTTTCCTATTTAAAAGTTTTTATGAATTTTCAATAATTTAATAAATTATTATTTTCATAAAATATCATTACTGTCACTTTCAATGCTATTCATATAATTTTACTTAAAATACATAAATAAAATGTTTTATTTGATTTTAATATTGTAACGAAACCATTATATGCCATATTAATCTATAAAAGTAATGGAACACTTTAAATAACTCAAATTATATTACTTTAAATATATTTAAATTTAGTTATTTTATTTTATTTATAATTGAATAAATACCACATTAGTGTTGCATAAGCATATCAGGTAACTATATAATTTCCAAAAAATTAAAAAACAAATCCAAAATTTAATTTTACTAGTATCAAAATATACATTTTCAATCATTCATTTCTTTCTTTTGTCTGTATGGAGAGCCAAAATAGATATTTAAACTTTTATCCCCTAATTTTAACAAATATTAACCTCATTTACAATTTACCGTGGTGATAAATTCTATGATAGGTACTATTAGAATTAACTAAAAAGAAAAGAGATCTATTTACTAAATTTAAACCTCATAATTTGAAATATTAAATACATTTTCTCTAATTCAATACATATAAATAAAAAAATAATTTGATAATAATTTTGGAAAATTTTATGAAAACTTATTCTTAGGAAAACATAATTAAATTATTAAAATATGAATATTCTAATCAGATGCTATGAAATATATTAATTTATTGATAAAACATTAGATTGAATATTTATAATATATTATTTTTTATTATAATAATTCACCAATAGTGATAAATTAAATTTATTAAGTTAAAAACACACTTTGAGCCTAAAAATAGTTTTTATAAAAATGAAATTAAAAAGTAAAAAATGTTTTTTCTACCATTTGGATCCATTTTATTAAAAATAGAACCTAGTATAATGAGAAAATATCATATCTATCATTCCTTTTACTGTTTCCTAGCTACATTAAAACTATATCTCATTCTTGATACAGATGAAAAATCCAATTATTTCACCAATATATTTCATTCCTTATATAAGATAATCCCAAACATTTACCATAACTTAATTTTGATATTATTATTTAAAAAAATGTGGTAAACTATATTTAATAAAATATTTAATTATTAATAAAATTATTCTTTGATTGAAATATATTTTGTAATCATAATATGACTTTGATAAAAATTGATTGCTTATTTTCTGCGAAATAAAAAATAAAACTATAATGAGTAAGATGTTTTTATATATCACATTAATTAGTTAGTAATATTAATAACCCCAAATTTAATTAAAAGTTAAATACGGTGAAATTTAAATAATAAAACATTATGGTTTTTTTATGTTATGTTTTTTATATATTATCTCCAATTGAGCATATTGATATTCTTATAAAATATTATGTTGTTACAATTGGATTCTAATATAATATTACATTCATTATTTTTTAATTTCAATAATTTATAATGTTAATCATATAATAAATATCTCTTGGATAGATTAATGAAAAAATAATTGAAAACATTCATCATAGTGACAATCTAAAATCTATCCTTGCTTTTGGTGATTTGTATATAAGTGAATTCTATATATCATACTATATATAGAAATAAATCCTATTATTTCTCTCATATTCTTTTTTCATTATATAATATAATCCATGTGTATTCAGATTTTCCATTAACCTACATAACAGGACGATCTGGGTTTTGTAAGTGTGTGATTTGTATAGAATCTACAACTGAACATATTGAGATATTTCATGATTGAACTATCTTATATCATATATTCCAATTATATATTCATGTTGATAATGATTTATTTTTCTTATCCAAAACAATAAAAAATGTATATGTTATAATCATATTAATATATAAAACATTCTATAAATTATGATATTGATTAATTTACATAAAATAAAATTTTATTATATATAAAATAAAAAAAAAAATTATTTTTAGTTAATGAAATCCATTTTAGAAATGGTTTGGAATTATATGAAATAAAAATCCAGACTAGAGAATGTATGGTGTGACAGATAGGGAACACCAACTTTTTTTATTCAATCTTAAACTTCGATAATAACGAGTTGTATAACCCAAAGACATTTTATTCATATTTAAATACTAATGAGAGACAATATTTTCCATATAATCCAAACACAGTGCATGTTTAATTCAAAACCAACCCTTATAACCCATACATATGACACTATTTTTATAACGTAACTAATATTATGCAATACCAAGAAAGTAATTCCTTATATGAATAGTTTTAAGATTATATAATGTTTATTAAATAATTGAAATTATATCATTCCTTCATTATAATAAAAAAATTTATATTCGTTAATTAAATAAGGTATGAAATAATAAAAATAAATATATAATTCAAAAAAATTAACATGAGATATGAATTTATGAAAATTTCATAAATAACTATTTAGCTATAACTGGTAATTAACAAGTTTCATTAACTTTTAATAAAAATATAAACTTGAAAATTTCACATTGATTTCAATATAATCTCATTGAAATTGTTTTTGATGCTCAAATTTGATTAATCATAAGTCCTAAAGACCTCACATAGACAGAAAATATATTTAAGGGAATGATGAATATGTACCTATGGATGAACATTTCATGTATAGTACCATTATTCCATGAAAACATATATTAATTTTTCATTTCATTCTATATGATTATTTTATTGGGAAGAGCCACATATCATATCCGCTTTATATACATATTTTTATCAATGTTCATGACAAATTGTGCCTGGGTTGTTTACTAATAGTAAACATGGCTCCCAACTCCACTATCATTTATATGGTCCCCAACCACCCATTTAAAGAGAGAATAGACACCGACACCATCTTCAGAAATGAAAAACCTTGTTTACATCCCCAAACCATTGAGTATTACTCTCAATATATTATTAGATTAAAACACTGGGGAAAACAATGAAATTTATTGGTATTTTCATACATTGATTATTTTCATCATCATGAGAGACCACTTTACCAAGGTAAACATAATGCATCTGGGTAAATATACTTCCCAAGGAGTTCTATTTAGAGATCATGGAAGAATACCTTGGATCCAAAATATTTTATCATCGAACCCATGGAAGGTTCTCTTATGTAACATATAAAAACCCAATATCCAAGGAAACATATCTATTATTTTACATAACCTCTATCATCTCATGAGAATGAATCTATGATGTTAATACATAGAGCATCAACTAGTCTATCATACAAGTTTCCCATTCACCAACATCATGCAACTGATTGTACATTTTCCCAATTCGCTAAATTAATAATCCCTTCAACTAGGCCCGTCACTAAGGGTTATATAAAAGATTCCATGATTCATATAACATGGTACCCAAGTTTCCCTCTACTGGAGAAAAGAAACCTATAAAATCTGAGACCTACTTAAAAGTATTATTCACCAATGTTAACTATTTGGACTTATTTATTTTCTTAATAATATTTTTTAGTAATCTCTTATTTAGGCCATCTCATTTTTGGGTCTTAGATACATTGAACTCCTCCCAAGCCTCTTGATGTATTTGTTTAGATCTTTGAGAGAACTGATATTGTATCTCATGACCAAATATTCCTTTGATGAAATTAATTATGAATTATATAATATATCTCCCACATTCTATCATATTAACTAATTGTGTCCTCACGGTAATAATGATCATGTATTCCTCTAATAGTGGGGAGTCATATCATTAGGATTCCAATGACATATTCGACATCCTATGTCACTCATCTACGATGATGTATAATAGGATTACATTGGTTTCGAATATCTAGTTAACCACCCTTTTCTCTACTAATGAGCCAAAAATTTTCCCCATTTAGATCAACCCTCTGAGTCCCCCATACTTAGCTATTCTAATGTAGCATTTTTTCACTAAGCTTTCTATGGAACCCTTTCATATCATTTGATTTCTAGTTAATGAGTTATTTATTTTAATTTGCTTCCTACCTCTAGTAATACCAAACCTATTATCACAAAAATTATTTGTGAGGTTAAATTAAAAGGGTCCACTAATATATAAGACCCACAGTTAACTGTTTCTATGAATTTACCCGCAGTTGTCAATATCATTTGAAATTACTATGGTATGAACTTGTCCATATTCAATAACATCAAATTAGAGACAAATTAAACTAAGACACAAAACAATAAAAGTAACATCACATGGTTCTAGATTCATGATCATGCATGTAAAAACATTTGTCTTTGATTCAGTCCATTAAGGGGAACCCCATCTTACTCTGATTCATGTCCTTAAAATGTATACCATTAGTCCAATATAGATGACCATTAAATGAAAATCAATGGTCTAAGACATTTAAAATTATATTAAACATAAATTGGTAATAAAAATGTAATATTATAAGGAATATAAATGTACCTTCTCATATTTACTCAAATAGTTGGGCTTGTATCATGTAAGTGAACCAAACTACTTGTGTTTTATGTCTGTTCACAGTGAAACATATGAATCCCCTCTCATGGGAATATCACTGAACCTACATAGCAAACTATATCCTTAGGTGGTTATATATTCTAAAGTTCACACAAATATAAATTTTAACAATAGTTCAAATAACAAGTCAATAGGGAGAGGAAATGGATAACTGATCATATAAATAGTTTCATTATGTGAAATCAACAAATTTTATAATAGGGGTAACATGTATTGTTTTTGGTATAGATGTTGGGAAATTATCCAAAATCAATTTGAGATACACTGTGTAAACAATATGACCCTTCATGTGATGAGGAAAATTCCAATAATCCTAATTCTGATTCACAATTTTATTTTTCTTTAACAAATCCTAATGACCACTTATCATTAAAAATTAGGAATAAATCAAAATGATGTGTGGACATAAATATGAAGGTTAATAAATTTTTTTAACCCTATGTCAAATATTTTTCACTGAATAATGTTGAATGGTAAATCACTCTGACTATTGAGGTTGTACTATTAGGTTTCTTACTTATGCTTCCCCCTTGATTTCACCTATAAAATCCAACATACCCACTTAATAATAATACCACATAATTTCATGAACACCTAATAGGATAGAGGAAATAAAAGAGAAACTTATTTGTATTAAAATCACTAACTGATGATTCATATGTAATATTTTTCTAATTCAATGATAGACTGAGTCCCACAACTCTAATGTGTCATTATATCCACCCCACATCTCTAACATTATGTGGTAAATGTCCTATTTTTTACATAGAACTCAAATAATTCCACTCATAATCTGGAGAATTAATTTAGAATACTCAATAATAAAAATTCCAATAGGTATACTCATCAATGATAGGCTAATGGAAGATAGGTGGACCATGTCACTATATCAAATTGATTCAAGATTATTCCACTGAAGAAAATTAACAAAATGCTCCCATACTGATGATAGGTAGAGAATGATGGAAACAAGTGAATATAAAAACTCAGTAGATTCTATATTGGGATCCCATCAACAATGGTCACAACTATTACTTCTAGGACATAATCCTTCATATAGTCCACAAAAGAATATTTTTCATTGTTTCCACTATAATATTCAAAACAACAGAACTAAGTGGGATGACATAGAGGGGGTGTCTACTACTAAATCCATGGAGCTTCTTTATATGTTTCCTTATACCTAATAATTTGATAATTGAATGTCCTTGATGTATTGTGACTCTAATATTATTGATGTTATGTAGCCCACCTAGGCTATAGAACATAGAAGATCCTAGAAGGGGAAACACAATACAGGTTATAGTTGATTATTTACACCCTTGTTACAAGAAATTTTATTGAGACCTACCAATATATCATGAATTTGTATTAGTGATAATTTGTGATCATAAAGACCAAGAAGCCTCATTTTTAATCAATGTATTCATTTGTAATCACTTCATTCATTCCAGAAATAGTGAGGGATAATAATATGCACTATGGAGGTCCTCCATATAATACCAAATAAAATATATAGGATTTCCATCCTCATGGTGTAAACTATTTAATTCCTCCCAATAATTAAATTCATGGTTGAGGTATATGTATCGCCCATACTGAAAATAGATAAAAAATATCCACTGTATTGGCCATCCCCATATTTAAATGTTATGGAATTTAAGAGGCATTCCCCAAATTCTATGATATAAAATTCATCCTCTAACTAATATAATGACCACCTATAGAGAGCCTCCACATTAATAAATATCACAAAATAATCACATATGTCCTCCCTAAAATGAAAATTTTAACATAAAATAATGTATTATTCTTATTAATATAATAGTGATATCTGGCCATAATATTCTTTTGTAGAAATCAACCCATAAGAAATAAAGATGAATGTCATCTCTATGTTAGTTATAAGAAAATAATTAATAATTAATGTACTCCCCCTGGTGATCAAGAAACCAATATCTCTATAAGTTTCCCTATAGGGTTTTCACTAGTGATGTCCTCTCTATGAATAAAAAAAAATACTGATAAGAAAATCATCCCCATGACAGTTATAAAAAAATAAGTAGCCATATTTTCCCACCATATAGTGATTGATTAGTCAGGGATTATGATGGTCCTCCCTTGATTCCTCATCATGAAAGTCATACATGAAATTATTTGTGTCCCCAACATGAATTTCTTCCCAATGTATTATCCATTTTCAGCTTCCCTAATATTTATAGGAACATAAATAAACAATATTGTCCACTAAAAGAAGTTCATCACCAATCCATGGTGTTTCAAAAAAATTTAATAAAAATAAAACGTGTAAATACTAAATAGGTAAAACCCTATATCATTCAAAACCATGTGATTTTGAATACATTCTAGTTGATCTCACCCTTCTTGAATAAATAGAAGGGAAATGACCATTATGGTAAAAAACAATTGAGTAACTAAATAAAAAATAGTTGAAAAGAAATCTAATATGATATAGATATTAATGGATGAGGATATTTTACATTTATTTTATATGCCTTTTACGATCTAAAAAATGATTATCTAGAGGATTTGGAATAGGAATACATTGAAAATAATAGACAAAATCAATGGGTATGTTTTTACCACCACAAATATAGAATTATACCTTAAGAGGGATATTCTTATCACATCAGTTCATTAGGTGAATAGTTCTTCAAATCATATTTGACTACACTTTTAGTTGTTTGGTATATAAAATATATTATTAAATATGAATGATCATATAATGACCCAAATATTTTCATACATAAATAATAAATTTTATTAGTGTAATATTCATTACATATCAACCTGATACATACTAGATCAATGAATTTTTTTCATTGAAAAATTAGATAGATAAAATATTCATACATAAAAGATATATATCATTTACAATCATTTTCTTCAACAATATAACCCTTATGTGGAATATCATAAATAATTACATTATTTATTATGGTAATAAAACAAATATTTTATGGGGTGAGCTCAAATTATCAGTAAAGGTAAACCTAAGAGATATAAATCAATGATTATTAGTGGTTATAAGATAAGAATTATATAGAAGATTATTATCTTAACACTTTATAGTCATACAAAACCATTTTTATATCTTAAACATGAATAATGGTATAATAGTTTTTCAATCAAATTGCACAATATACCAATTTTTAGAATCATGAATAAATAATCATGATCCATTGGAATGTTTAAAATGAAGGAAAAATAAGTTTCTTTCAATCACATTAGCTTAAAAAATCACATATTTTATCATAGTTAACTCTCAAGAATATAAATTATGAATATTTATAATAATGGAAGTATACACTTTAATCAAGTTAACTCTCTCTTTTCTTATTATTTTGTAAACTCTTTCATCCCTTATATATTTCCAAACCTCATCACTAATACCAATTGCATCAGAGGTGTAAATCAGACCCAAAAAATCTTGTTTTATAACAGAATGACCTGAACATGGTTTATAATATATATACACATCACAAAACCCCAATTAATTCTAAAATATTCCACAAGATTTTAAAAAACTTTATGATTACATAAAATCTTATACCATAGAATGAAAACGAGTTTCATAATTTTTTCACAATCAATAACATAAACTTTAAGAAGAAGTAATAAAGATGGTAACATTGGATCATATAAACTTTAAATAACAAGAAACATCAAATTATGTTTTTATAGATAAATACACCTTTAAACGATAACCAAATATTTCTATATGGAAATACACTTTTCATTTTTAAATCAATTATTCAAAATATAAATAATTCAAAAAACAAATAGGAAAAACAATTTCTCCAAAATACCATGGAATTTTATCATGTAATATTTAGGTAAAATTTTATTCATGATGTCTTGGAAATCGATTCATGTGCTATATATTAAAATACAAACTCATATAATGTTTTTGTTAAAAAATAAAAATTTAAACATTTGAAACAATATATGATGATCCCCTTTACATAATGGTAATTAAAATAAAATATCATTCAAAATGAATTGTATTAATATTTGGATCATATTAAAAGTTCATGAAATCAGTTTGATGAATATATGGACATGGAGAAAATGATTCCATAATGAAGACAATAACAAGGTTTTTCTTCCATGAAAAATTATTTTTGTATATTGAGTACATAAAAGGTGGAAAATTATGTGAAGGAATATATGATTTAGAAAACAATATTGGGGAAGAAACATAATATTTGTTATATAAATATATCACATAATTTCATAATTTTATTTAAACCATAAAAAATCATGCATAAAATGTGATTGTAACAAATAACTCTTAAATCTTTAGTAACATTTGACTTATATAACCCATGAAAAAAATAAATTTAATTGAAACATTAAACCAAAATAATATAAGGGTATTCATTTTAAAACATTTTAAATTATTTTTTTATACACCTCATAAATAATGTAAGTTAATAAAATGACATATATACCAAAGAATACCATTTATGGTGAAAAACCCTTACAACAATACTAGCATTCCAATTAAAGACCCTTTGTTAAAATAATTTTAATTATAAAATTATATAACATTAATTATGAATTATATATTTTATAACTTTTCAAATATTTATCAAATTGACATTAGTATCATAATTAGATTCACAACAACAATTGTGTCTCAATGAAACAAAATTGAGAAAATGAACACATATTATTTTTGTAAATTTTGAAACAAATATAAATAGATGATTGAAAATCAAATGGTTCTATAGAAAAAATGAATTAAATCATGTATGAATTAATAATAAAATAATTTTTATAATATATATCATATAAATATTTATTTGTTGTATAACACTAAAATAAGTCTTAATGAAGTGAAATTACGACAAAAACCTCAACATATATCCTCTATGAATCTTTAGTTCTATAACATTAAATATAATAAATACATAATTATTATAATAATACGAAATAGAAATATTATTACATATAATACCATATGTTTTCCACATGTATCATTTAAACACCCCTGTAATAACATTTATCTATTAAAGTGGTCATTTTGGGTGTCAATTACTTCATTTTTATGTTATGTTTTTGTTCAAGAGTTATTACCCTTAAATATATATCATGGTTACTATATATATTATGTTAATAATGATTTAATTATAAAATATAAAATATTTACCAATATATTTATGAACATTAATACAAATATTTTATAAAAACGAATTAAATCACTTCACGGTGATGATAATCTATACATACACAGGAGTTATGTTTCCATTATTCTATGGATAAAAAACAATAAATTTATGTAATAACTAATAATTTAAAGGTAATAATTATTTTATAAATGTCATATATGTTCATTAAATTGATCCTTTTTATAATCCTATTAATTCTAATGTTATTAGAAAAATGATATCACAAGGTGGTGGTGCTAATCCCTAGATACAAACGAGTTCGATCAATTTTTTCCAATTTATAAGAAGGTAAGAATGATGAAAATATTTTATAATTAAATAATATAAAATATGTGAAAAAATAATATATAAAAATAAAATCCAACATTAAAACAACACATGAATGATGGAGATTGCAAATTAATCTAGTCATTATGTGGAGGTGGTAGTCCACACGTATGCACACACAATACTTTTATTTGCTATTTGATGAAGAAGAAGTGGTAAATGGTTTTTAAATCATAATAATATCTAATAATATTTATGATACTTTTTTCCTCATTTTTTATGGATAAAACATTTTAAAATATGTTGATCAAGATATAAAATTTGAATACCTTGGTTATGACATGTACCTCTTCTTTAAGATACATCCTTTGGATTACCCATTAATGCTTGATGGATTGATAGATATTACTAGAAGCTATAGGATGAAGATAAGGATTACATTATGGGTTTTATTGGGTTTTTTAAATATTATAAGGCTCAAATTGTATGACCAAGGGAGTTGAATTGGTTCCCTTTTATATGTGAGGGGAGGGACACAAATGGAATTTCTTTTATGGTTTCAATGATATAAGGTCACTTTCATGGGATAACTAATACAATTAAAAAATAATTCTAATTAATGATATTTTCTAGTTGAAATATAATCATCCAAAAATAATTATACATTTTTTTGTGGCATTCATAACTGTATCATATATTTTGACACATAATAAACATGTTTTAACTTTTACCGTGTTAATGCAATTTTATTTTTTAACTATTAACTGTACAAATTAATATTGACTAATAAAACTAAATAAATTATTATGATTCCAAATATTTAATCTAGTTTAATAGATTAAATTTATATGAATGCAAAAAATTATTTTAAAAAATCACAGAACTGAAATTAAAACCGATTTGAGATAAATAACAATTTTTTTCACAAAACATAAATTACATCCATTAATATCAATGTACAAAACAATGATGTATTGTCAAATTATATAAATGGACAAATAATAGATATGTTTCATTAAATAAGTTAATATATATATATAAATTTTAGTTAAATTTAATATGTTAAGTACGCATTACAGGTACAAAAACAATTTATTTTATAAATATGTATTTAATAACACAAATTAAATTATAAAAAATCAAGAATATTGATGATAAATATTTCATTAATTACATTATTTATAATTATATCATTATTTTTTTAATTTAATATATTAATTAAAAATTAATGGTACTTTTACTTGAATATAATGATAGTTTTTACAAAATTCAGTATCATTAATTATTTATAGAAAAATAAATCATTATATAAAAATTATAAAAATTATCTTTAAGATAATATTAACATGATAATTTAAAAAACAATTTTATTTTAATTTAATTTTTTTTATAAAAAGAATATATATTAATTATAATGTTCATTAAAAAATTAAATTAATTCCAATTTTGAAAACATCATTTTTTTGACACATTAAATAGCTTTAATTAAAATTGAGTATTTATTTATTAAAAACGTAATCAGTAAATATTAATTATCTAAAACCATTTTACATATTTTTTTTAATTTTATTATTACTATTAAATCATTTAAATTTAACAGCTATGTTACAAAGGGTTATTATATCATGATTCATTTATACATAGTGTAGCATATAATGAAGGATACCAACCAACTGAAATTTTTTATTGAAAATTATTTTAAAATAAATAGGTGTTACATCCATTCTTCATAAAGAAATTGAAATAAATTTGTTTTGTTATCTTGGTAATAAATGTTTTAAAATTCTACAATACCTTTTTTGGAAACCTAAACTATACATGTGTACAAGGAAATATCCTTTGAAAAAATGATTTCATAAATTTAATATTTACTAAAAATGATACACAATAAGGTTCCATGATAAGGTCAACATTAGTGGCATGTTAAAATATAGACATGGAGGAGAATGAAAATTTCCAAATAATAGAAATGATTGGTAGAGAATATGGTCATGATATAGTTAATGACCACATATCCACAAATCATTTTGGAGTTAAAAAAAACCATTAAAACCTAACAACTAATAGTGAAAATGAAAAAATTCCATCTTCAACAATTAATTTCATCATAACGGGAAAGTCCATTAGGAATTATTTTACCATAGAATATTATAAAATATACTTATTTGTTTTCGTTTCCATTTTATAATCATAATTTAAACTTTAGGGTTTCTTTGACTATTTTCTACATCTATCTCATCACTTTCAGGATAAATGATTATTCATGGTGAATTTTTCATGACTAACGTGCTAAATTTACTTTTAACATATCATAAGATTCATAAAATAAAAACATGTTATTCATTTTGTCAATATATATTTACCAAAACTAAAATAGATATAAACTTTATCCATTATAAATAAATAATTAAACAATTATATAATAAATTAAACTGAAAAACAACAAAAATTACTCAATTTTATTAACATAAAACATTCAATAAAAAATTAACCTTAAACACCTCAAAAATATGTATTCTAAAATTTGAAGCATAATATCTAATAAAAAATTTCAAAAATGTCCCAAAATACCATCTTCTTTAATATTCATATAATATATACTACCTCTTTATTTCTCATACCAATCTTGATAGTTAATTAATCGTATATTTTCTCAAAATATTCTAATACTATAAATCACCATTAACCATCAATGAACAACTAAATGTTTCAAAAATATAATTTAATTTTTATTCCGAATAAATTATTATACGATCCAATATGTTCCATAAGTAAAAAATGTAATTAACTTAATCAAGCATAATCTAAAAAAACTTTTATAAATTAAATAAATTTATTAACGGACAAAAATAATATTTTATTTACATTGTAAATATATATTAACACATTAATCCAACTAAACATTTTTATCTCAAATATAAGAATATAATAAAATATATATCCCTCAATCATGTGTGTTCCCAAAAATTAACCTTCCCACTAATGTGATTTTCTACGTTATAAATTCCATTCAACATATACTTAAAATTCTAAAACAGAAAAAAAATTGTAGATAATCCTTAAATTTTTTAGGAATATTATGACTAAAAGATCAATATTAAAACACTTTTTCATTGAAATTCTCAAATCCCTATACCTAAAATATTAAATTTTTATACTTGAATAATTGACAGAGAATATTCATTTCTATGGGAAAGGTGTTAACACATATATTAGGGAATAATAAATTATAATTCACATGTTACTCAAACATAATACATTGATATATTAATGGCACATTATGACACAATTTATTTCATTCTAGTTACTTTATAATTTTTTACCATAAATTACTAACTCTATGTCTCTATTTCCTACACATTAATATCTTTCCTTTTTATTGAGACATTTCCTAGAGTGGATTATCCCAAATTATCAACATGTAAAACGATGAATCATTTCCCCACAATCATCTTCGAGAAACATAATTTTTTTCTATACTTGGATAATTCAAAAAATAACATATTTTCATAATAATAATCATATGCCAATATAGATGGTTAAGAATAAAAAT
Source organism: Viscum album (assembly GCA_963277665.1). NCBI lineage: Eukaryota > Viridiplantae > Streptophyta > Magnoliopsida > Santalales > Viscaceae > Viscum > Viscum album. Next base: position 1,871,728,161 of record OY728123.1, on the reverse strand, counting down.
GTTTTTTTATTTAATTTCCCATCTCATTTAGTTGACTTTTATAATAGTCCTTGCATTATCTATCCCTCAAACCAATGGTAATAAATTTTATTGAATGGGTGGAAATGCCAAAAAAAGTCATCGTGGCTAAAATAATGGAAACTAAGAGTATTATATCTCAAAATATTGTCACACACCATAGGGGGATCCTATGGTATTTATGATTATACATTAGTTATCATGGGTTTCCCAATATTCTAGGAAATCTATGACTATATTCTATTCCAGGGATGTGTTACTAATATCAATAAAACTATAGATAATAATTATGTATTTGAGAACAAGATATGTGATAACCCATCATATTGAGATAGTCTACCTAATAGTTCTATGAAAATTGAGGAATTTGTTTCCACCATATCCATAGATATTCATGGGGAGAGGAAAAAATTCATCCCCCAAAATGGGGGTGGAGCTTCTCCTAAGAGAGAGTCTTTGTAGCCAAAAGAAATTATCAAGGTAAGAATGATTGATATAGAACAGTTACAAACCACTCCTCCCATTCTCATGTTACCATAGATGTAGGATGATTCAGTGTTCATTTTGACACTACAAATAGGAGGATTCCATTAGACAACACTCCCTTTAAAGGGATATCTGTGAACCATGCCTTCAGAACCCTTACCATCCATTAGTTGACGATGGGAAGGGGAGAACTCCCAATTCATAAATAAAACGACCTGATAAATGACCTGGGAGAAGGCTGTTAGAGTTCCAAACATCGTACAATGTCTCATTCATGGTTCACCACAATCATTGTTGAAATATAAATAAACATTTTTTTAAAGTTATTACAAAAAGATAAATATATTCCAAAATTATTTCCACTTCTATTTTCTAGATAAGGATATATGTCTAGGAAAACCATACTTCATCCTTAACCATAACATAAGATGTTATCTAACACTAAGGCTTATTGTATGCATATTCACTAAATATTCTCCATCCTTGTTTAAAATAATTAAAACGTTTTTTATATGATACCAAATATAGAGATGAAACACTATTCATATATAAATACTATATCTTATTACCAAAATATTCATTATATATCAATATTATCAATGTTGGAATAGTGATGTTTTACTGTCTTTGGAAACCTATATTGAAAAAATAATAATTACAAATCATTTAATATCACGCCCATTATGACTGTAACCCTTTTTTTACTTATCATACATAAGTCCTTTCTTCATATCCTAGGGAAATGAAACATAAAAATGGGTGATAATAGATTATTAGTAAGGGTAAAAAAAGATTTGAAAATCATTTATCACGAATTAGTATAAGATAATTATAATTGTATGATAACATGGGAAAAATATTATAAATTAATACCCAAAAATTCATGGATCATAAACATGAATAACCTAATAAATTTTTTTACATCACTAATTCATATTAAATTAGTTTTTAGAATCATAAATAAATAATCATTATCAAAGAGAATGTGTAATAATAATAAGGATTAATTTTTTGGAATTTATAAATATATATAAAGACTACTTTATTAAAGATTAACTCCCTAGACAATCATTATGGATAACATATTATAATGTAAATTCTTAACCAATGATTTCCAACACTCTCGTAGGGTAACATGCATCAAATTAACCCAATTATATCTTAGGAGATTATTATCTCTATCATCTCTCAATAGTTTCTTTGGTAATTCCTCATTACCCAATACATTGGAAAGATATAATAGATCCACACATCGTTGGTGTATTATGTGAAAACTCATTCTTGGTTTATAATGGAAGAAACCATCACATAATTATAATCCATTCATAATTATCCCACAAGATCCTAAAAACAATTATTATTTCATCAAATCTAATCCCATAGAAAGAAAATGTGTTTCATTAATATTTCATCCAAATAAACATAATCCATATAGAGAAAGTTTAATCATAATAAATTGGATATGATCCAAAATAAATCATATGAAACAACAAAGTACGTTATTATAGATGTAAAATATTATTAAAACATCACTAAAATATTTCAATAAAAATTACTATGTTCATTTTAAAATAACTTATTTAAAATAAAAAATGCCTAAAATTATAAGGAAAAATAATATATGAAAATAAAAAAGGAAGCATATAATATAAGGTTTATGGAACAATTTTCCCATGATAGAGGGAAATTTTCTCATACGATGTGTAATAAAACAAAAAATATTTTCACAATTGCTAAAAACTAATAAGGACCAAATTTTAAAAATGAAAGAATATTACTTAGAAAAAAAAGGTAAATTAAGTCAATTATAGATAAATTGGCATTAAAAACAATTATAAAAGAAGAAATATTATGGATTTTTTTAAGAAAACATATATATATAAAAAATTCTTTGTAAATGAATGGAAAATATCTTATAATCCTTGAAAACATTCTACCAACCTCTTGAGTACAAAAAGATAGAAAATTTATAGTAAGTCATGATCTCTAGAAATTACTAATGTGGAATAAAATAAAAAATATTTGAGATGGATAGATCATATAATTTCACTATTAGAATTTACACATAAACAATCTTGACGAAAATGAGATTAAAACATAAATTCATTATATAATTTGTAACTATTGAATCATGTCCCATATATTAAAGGTTCATTATAGACAACTTATAAATTGTTTATTTTTATATTTTAATGTATTTCCTGAAGAGGAAAATTTGAAAATAAAAAACAATACCACATTCTTAAGTTTTGAATTAGAAATAATTAGATAAAAAATAATTTTAAATTTACATATTAATATATAATACGAAAAAGTGATATAAAATTGAAAATATATTTATATACACATCATAATACAATATTAGTGAAAAACATGTAACATGTATCCTTTAAGAAAAATTGAGATGAAGAACCCTTACAGATTGTTTAATTTTTGAATCGAAATTCTTATCAAAATAATATATAAATACCTTTTATTAAATCATGGATTATATAACATTACATAATAGTTAAATATATAAAAATATATAAATATATAATTTTATAACTATAATAAAACAAATATTAATGAAGATAGATTAAAATGAAACCCTCACTTTATATCCTACTTGATTCGCAAGTCATATACCCTCATCATGTATATTAAATATATATTTATTACAATTCATAAATTAATTAATATTTATAAATATAATATCATAAATAATCTATTTAAATCATTTAAATATCATTTTCTTAACAATTTTATATTAATGTATTTGTTTCAGGTGTTAATTGCGTTATATTTTATGTATTTGTTTGTTCGATAGTTTTGTTACTTTCTCTTTGATGACTGATAATCAATTTAATTTTTTAATTATAATAAATTTATAATATATAATCATTATAAAAATATATATTAAAAATCATATTAAGTGGTGATGAATAAATTATATCAGTTTTTGGAGACGGTAATTCGTATGTCTACATGGGTGATGATTCAACTTTTAGATGGATGGAATGAAATAAAATAACATGGTTATTCACATTTATATATTAATTATGATATCATAAATATTATATAATTTCACTAAAAATGTATTTATTACCATATATGTGAATCATAAATGATATAAAAATCACATCACTTCATGGTGGGTGTAGTCAAGATATAAGTATGAGCGTTGTTATCATTTACTTATGGATTACTATGTAATAAGTTACATAATATATTTTAATTCCATAATAATAATTATGTTAATAATATCTTATATAAAAATTATTTACATCAGCTTTCCACCCCTTAGATATAGTGATGCAAAATGAATCATATCACTGCAAGGAGGAAGTAGTCCACATGTATGGAAGATTGACACTTTTGTTTCATATTTCATATAGAAAAAGTTATATATGGATGGGAAAGAAATACAATAACATTGAAATATATTTATTATATTTTATTAACTGTATTTTAATATATTCAACATGTTCAGAGTAAATATGGGAAGAAATGAGATTGAACGTGTATGTTATGATTTATAGCTCTTCATTGAGATAAACCCGTTGTAATTTACCAATATTAATGAAGTTTTTGTATTAGGGCTGAAAAACATTCTCTGTTATGATGGGAATGATTCTGGTAATGTATTTTATTTGATTTTTGTTAATCTAGACATCTCAAATTGTGTTAATAAGGGAGGATATGGGGCACCTATTTTATATATGAGTGAAGGGACAGACATGAAATTTCATAAAAGAGTTTAATTATACATGGTCAATTTCATGTTAATGTCACTACAAATGGAAGGGGAATAAAATAGAAGATAATATAATATTGAGATTATTTTACCCATTATGAATTATATAGGTGTTTTTGATAATTGTTCTCTTAAAATTTGATTTTATCCGTCGGTGAATCCATTTCAGATTAACCTCTATAACAATATTTTATAATTTTTACTATTTAATATGACCAAAAACCAATACGAAAATATTAAATTATATTAATTATTACAATACCAAATATTTAATCCATTTTACCTTTTCAAATTTTTATTAGTGTAAAATTTTAATTTCAAATAAGTATACATACCACAATGAAAGCATGTTTTAGAAAAAATTTATATGTAACCATAAAACATATGTTTTCTCCATTACATAACTTGTACAAACCATTAAGTTAATATTAAAATATATTATTGAATATTTAATATAAAAATTTCATGAAAACCTTTAATAAATATTTTTTAATTAATTTATTATGATAATAAAAAAATTTCGTCATAGAAATAGTTTTTTAGAAAAATGTGTTTTATACCCAAAATTTAAATTATTCAAAAATCAGTTATATTGATAATAAATTTGTAATTAATTCAATTATATATAATAAAGGAGAAATATTTTACTTTTTATATAAAATACTACAACTAATTGTAATTTGATTTGAAAAGAAAGGACACTTCTTTTCAAGAATGGGTATATTATACAATTAAATGAAAAATTAAACATTTAATAAAAATAGTTAAAAATAAAACAATGATAATATTGAGATTATAATTTCAAAAATTATTTTCATATATTCAAATTAAATTTCTAAAAATTGTGTAAATTATTTATAATTTTCAATCAAAAAAATGAACAAACACAATTTTTTGAAGAAAAAAATTTCCCAAGTATAAAATTACATTTATGAAAATGAATTTCTATTTGTTATGAATTAATCCTTACCTTTTAATTTTTTAAAAAGATTATACATATTTTATATAATGTTTTTATTATTATTCATACTATTTAATTCAATGAATAGGTTTCAAATGGTTTCTATTTCAAGGTTCCTTTAGATTTAGGGTTTCATGTAATGTGAGATACGGAAAAATTGAGATATTTTAAAACAAATAAATATTTTAAAATAAAAGGGTGATTTAAAATTAATCTACAAAAATAAAATTAATGTTAATTTATAAATATTCCATAGAAACACTCAAAGTGTGTGGATCAGAGGATGTAGAGAATATGGATCTCTACACTTCACTCTATTCGTTGGTTAATAAGAACCACTATTTGGAAGTGTATAATGAAACAACAGTACATAGGGAAAGCTTATAATCATAGGATCTTGTTATGATGTTCTCATTCTAAAAAAATCATATACATCCTATATATCAAAAAATATGAACATCAAGGGAACTATCTATCAATATACTTATCATCAGTTTCAATCGGATGTATAACATTTAAACATGGGGGACATGTAAATATAATACATCAATAAACTAATATTATATCAATAATTTATGTTTGAATATAAAAGATAAACATAAGAACATCATAAATGGATCTAGTTTATCTGACTGATTCTTTCACTTTATAAGTGTCTGATTCGCATTATTGAATAGTAGATGAAATAATCATTGCACTTATGGTATCCATATATTTCATGAACCTCAAAATTATTAGTAAGGATCTCTCCCAATATACATTACTCTAGAAACATAAGATTAATGTTAAATTGGAAAAAAATTCACAAAAAATATATATAAATTATAACCCCATTTGTACATATAAAATTAAAAAGAAATATGAATTCTTTGATCTAAAAATTTAATCAAAGAGTTACCCCAGAAAAGAATCAATGTTATTTAAATTATGAAGTAATAATTTGTGATATCCATTAAACACATGAATCATTATACATGTTCCCTCTTGAAACATCATAGGAAATAATGAATTTATGTATAACCCCATTGTATGATAAATCATCTAAACACATGACAAATAGTATGAATATTACCTATAACTACTCATAATTCTCTTGAAAATCTGATTATTGACTAGGATGGATGATGAATACATCACATGTAATTCATTTTTTGTGGATAATCACAAAACAATACCCTTACCCATTAATATAAATAGATTATATATACTATCTATGAATGAACAGATACCTTATCATCCTATCCTAATCAAAGATCAATATTTCACACTCATAGATGAGTGAAAAAATTGTATCTTAGATAATCTCATCAAAAGACCAGACAACAAAATACCCATCTACACAAAGATTTGATAATCAACTATCCTCTCATAAGAAAGGTATCAAAGTATAAAGGTTAATAGTTTTTTCTGAAAATCCATAGTTATTGGGAGATACAAAATTTATAAAATAACCCCTATTATATAAATACATATTGAATAAGACTCTACATAGTGTACATTATGCGCTATCCAGAATCAAAAACTCATTTTGCGGCTCATGGTTATATTTCATATCTTGATACAAGAATCATACCCACATTAACATTAACATATAATCAAAACTAATAGTAATAAATTATTATTTAGTCATTTGGGAGAACTCATAGTCATACATTGAGATGTCAGTTGTGGTTTTATTTCATTAAATACACCCACAAAAAGTATATATATATATATGTATCAAAACAACAATAAGGAATGATAAAATGGATATTTTCATTTATAAAACATGATAAACATGATATTCTAAAATTCTATTAAGAATACCTAATCACACAATATATATAGACATACCTATTATATCATATTTGATATAATTTCAAATCATCCTTATATTTAATGTACTTTAAGATGTTTTAACACATTATGTATCATGTGTATATTTAAATACATCACTATGTTGTAAACTAATAATACCCTACCACTGTTTATTGTTTAACATCTATTAAGAAAGATAGTCTAAATAATGATGATGCTAATAAATCATGTTTATAATTATTAACAACTTGTAAAAATTATTAAAATTTGAAAACATCAAAACATAATATTTATATATCTATTAATTATATTTTCAACTTATAACTCTTTTATGTTTATTTCTATCAAAGGAAAATTCTTAATATGATTTTTTCTTATAATATTTTAGTAGATAACATATATATTTACATTAATCATTTACATACATTACCATATATTTTTATGATATTGGGTGATAAATAATTTTTGATTCTATTGTAATGATCCATTATTTATGAACATTATTATTATATAAGTACATAATGAATTATCTAAGTTTTAATAAAAGTCGTGGTCTAGTGTACAATAAATTAGTTCAATGGTTTCAATAAAAAATATCCAAATAACATGAATAAGCTAACCATAGAATATTAATTTAGAGGATTAGTCCCATATAGATAGTAATAGTTATTAAAATGATATTTCCTCATATATGATAATTATTTCCTATTTATGAGTTCAAGTTATACTCATTTTATTCCCTTATTACAATAAATAATCCTTCCTTGAATTTCTATTTCAGTATTTTCATGTTCATAATGAATTTTTGAATTGGGATATTAGTGTTTAATATTCTAGTGTATATAAACCAAGTACCTTGCATCATATTTTGTTTACTTTTAAAATAAATGTCACTATTTCTATTGTTCCCTAGAGGAAAGGATGTGTATTTTTCTCTCATTCTTGAGAGAATATTAGAGTTTCACCATAGTGAAAAATATATTAAGACCCAACCGAAGATGAAGGTGGTTGTTTTCAAATCTATTGTGTGGTATTGGAACTTCCACTTGGTCTTGAAAAAATATTAGAGTATATCCATATCATTGTATTATGGCGCTTATTTTCAACTAGATTTTGTAGTATTGGATTACTTCTAATCCATACCAAGGATGTAGAAATTCTCATTGAATAGTGATCCTTATAAATAGTTGTGTTCCTTTAGATGAGTGGTTAACTTGTTTTTAGAATGGAATTGAATCTTTAAGAGTAGGAAAAGGTTATTTCAAGGAAATGTAAAATGAAAAGTATGATTGATTCACCCCATACCCTCTCAGTGATACAATCATCTTGACTAGGCACTACCAAGTGGTATTAGTGGGTGGTGTCATTTCAAATATTTTTTAATGATATGTTAAAGAAAATTTGATTTAGACTTTGAATTATGTGAACATGAAACGTATTGTATACATTTATGGAAAGGATTTTCATATTTGAAATGATATAATATTTCCTTATCTTATGTTAATCAGATATGATGTTCATAAAGTTGGAATACTTGTGTTTTATCCCATTGATGATAATGCTCCAATTAGATATGTTTCTAGGAACCTATAAAATGATAGAAGTGCCAATAATGCTCTGTTATCATCACTTTTTGAATGTTATTTATAATAGTGAAATTTGTTTCCATAGCCAAAGGTATATGGGAACAATAGAAAAAAAAAATATATGATGGCAATATAAAGTTGAATAAGGAAAAGTTACAAATATAGATATTTAAATATAATTATTTTAATATTTGTGAGCAAGGATCTATTGGGGACTTCTTTACTAGGGTGAATGGAATTTTTGGTACTATCATATGTCTTGTTGAAATTTTTTATGATTCTACAGTTGTTGAAAAGATCTTGATAATCCTTCCCAACAAATTGGATGCAAAACATCTTAATTAAGAGGAACAAATTTTGAAAAGTTTTCTTTTAAATATTTTCATATAACACTCATCACATCTAAATAGAGAAGATATAAATCAATAAAAATAAAAACTAAAGATGATAGGGAAATTCCTTTCAAGGCTGATAATAATGAAAAGACAATGACAGTTCTTTTTTAAGAAGAAGGTGATGAATCTAAATTAGAAAAAAATGGTATGTAAAAACTCTAATGATATGTGATCCTTGTTTTATAAAAAATTTTAAATGGGTATAAGGATTAAAAAAGGGAAACATACCTTGAAATTTTCAGAATATGGAGTCATTGGAATAATTTTAAATAATTATCTTGGATGAATTAATGAATATGAAATTGAAGAAGATGGAAGAAAGTCACTAAAGAAACACAGTGATACAAGAAATTTGTATTCTAAAGGGAATGAAAATAAATTCCTTAAATCCTAAAGAATAAGTAAGTAATATTGAATCCAAAATATTAGTTGAGTATGGTTTTGAAATTAATTTCATTACAATAGTAAATTTTGAAGAAATTAGAACAAATAGTTTTGAATAAGAATAATATCATATTGAACATAATTGTAAAGAAGATTTTATGTATTTTATGAGAAATATTAGAATGATTGAAAATAAAAAAAAGTTGGAATATAAATTTTCATCAACAAGTAACCATGAATGATTTTTTGATGAAAATTTGAGGCTACTGAATGAGATTAATGACTTGAATAAATTTATTGAGGAATAAAGAAATCATATGTGTATCTAGATGTGAAGTTGAAGTAAAAAAGAATAAGAGTTAGATCATTTCCAACAAAACATTCTAAAGATGAATTGGAAAATACATGTTTCCAAATCACTATCACTGATGATTATGATAGTTCATGAAATGAGAAACCTGTGATGTTTTAACAAAATATACCACAATGGGTGATAAGAAAAATTATATTTATTTTCTGAAAACAAGATCAATGGGAATGTTATATATGTATCCAAGACCCACAAATTTTGGAATTCAGAACACTCAAAAAAACCAGAGTTATAAAATGTCTTGAAATAATATAAATATTAAATAGATAAAAATACTTTTAATTACACTAATTTAATAATGAAAATGATGAATTTTATTGATAAAAAAATTGGTGGCTCGTAAAATAATGAGAATAAGGTGGCTAAGTAATGTATTCATAATTCCAATCAATATGGATGTTTCAGAGGGAATACACTTTTTATGGATATTGATGGTATTATGGTGAATTCATACATATGTAAAACATGTGCTTGTTCAATCAAAAACCTTTCTATTATTCCACATGTTATAGATGACAAAATTGAGGGGGTGTCAATGTCATCAAGGAAACAATTCTAAGAAGGTTGTACTGAAGAAATCAGAGAAGTTTGGAGTGAAGATTGAAAATAGGTTCCCCCTGGAAACTATTTGTGAAAGGTGTGAATGGCCTAAAAACCTTAGAGAAGGATTTCTTGGTTTGTTACCATCACTATAATAGGTTATGAAGAATTCTTAGAATCCAAAGATGCATAAATAAATGAATGAAGTAAAATCTCTTATTGTTAAAACTACATTGAAAGGTAAAAAAGAAGAATGAACATGGATTCATTATTGTGGGTTTTCTTCCGAAATGACAAGAGACAAGAAATTTTTAAGAATGTGATTTATTTTAAAGAAAGAATAGTGACATTTGGAAATGATAAATCTATAGGAATCAAAGGTGTTTCTCATAAATCATTGGAAATGAATGGTTTAAATCCAATAAATCATTTTTTGTAGATGGGTTGGATAAAAATTTCTATATGTTTCATAGTTTTGTGATGAGGGTAACAATACTATATAAAATAAGGATGGATTTTTGATGAGAAGTGAAGAATATTGAAATATTGATTCAAGAGGAAAATATATAAATTTAAATTGTATTAGATTGGTTAAATACGATACTCTTATTACATGTGTATGGTTAATGAGAATCAACTGTGTAACATAAGGATAGGACATATGTGTCTAGGAAACATGAGAAAATTATCCTAGAGAGATAGTGTTCTAGAAATTCCTGAATTTTTAGGATAAATATGTTGGCGCTTCACTATTTTAGAAAAATGTAAAATTATATATATTGTGCATTATAATGTTAAAATTTTTTCATGACAACCCGAAGAGATGATTCAATCTGATATCTGCAGGTCGATGAGAACAAAATCAAAAAATTAAGATAAGTACATTATTACTTTAATTGATTATTTTACTAATGCTACATGTGTTATCTATATAAATAACAAATCAGATACTTTGAGAATGTTTAAATGTTTGGGAAGGAAATATGTTAATGAATGTGTGTATTCTATGATGAAGTTTAAAACAAACAATATTGGTGAGTTCAAAAGTGAAGAGTTTGAATGTTATCTTGAGAATCATGGAATTATATTGGATTATTATTTCCCATAGACTTATCAATATAATGGTTTCCCCAAAAGAAAGAAGAATAGTCTGGTAGAAATTGTAAGAACATTGTTTATTGAACATGGTCTTTCACAATACATTTTGAGAAAAGCCATGTGTCCATTAGTTTATATTTAAAACAATTATTTAAAAAGGCGTCCATCACATTTGACTCTATAAAAATTTAATATGAAAAAATTGATTTTTTAAACACATGAGGGTTTTTTCGAGTCCCTTCATTATAGAGATGCTGGTAACTATAGAAGGATTCAGTAGAAAGGTGAAGACGTAATCATTCTTATCTATTCCCCTAAAATAAGATGATATCGATTCTCCAATAATGAATGATGAATAATTTTTTATTCTGTTTATGTGAAAGTGATTGAAATTGAAAAGGAATACAAAGATGATCAGGAAGAAAATAGAGTTAAACAAATTGAAGAAATAAATTCTAATAAGGATAAAAATAATTATATTCCTTCTCAAGTAGAAGAATCAGACACAACAATTTCCATTGGTGAGGAGGATACTCAGAAATCCAATACTATGATAAGGATGAAGTTGGATGCACAAAATATAATTGGTGATCAAAATAAAAAGGTTCAAACATGTAAAACAATATATTCCATTATTCGTACTTAATTGTATTCAAAAGAAAATATAGATGATGTGAATGAAGAGTTTGAGTATCTATAATTGGTTCATTACTTGAATGAAGAGTTGTATTAAATTGAATATAATGATAAATGAAAACTTTTTCAAATGAAAAAATATAGTTAAATTATAGTAACAAATTGGTTTTTTCAGCAAAAGATAAAAGAAAAATGTGAAGTAATAAGAAATAAATAATGATTGGTGTGAAAATTCTATTCACAAATAGAAGGTATTTTTTTATGAATCCTTTTCTCTTATGCTAATACTTCAAAAAAATAAGAATATTACATTCCATTGTTGTATAATCAGGCTAAAAGTTCAATAAATTGGATGTTAAATACTAATTTATGAATGGTGATCTTGAAGAAGAAGTTTATATTAAACAACCATATAACATTGTTTTTGGGAAAGATGAAAGATACATATGCAGATTGAATAAATCCTTGTATGGAATAAAATAATCAATAAGGGAATAGTATTAAAAATTAGATACAAGCTTAAGGGTGAATAATTTCAATAAATGAATAGTGGATGAAATTCTCTACATCATAGTATTCCAAGAGTATTCCATCATTTTAATTGGTTATGTTGATGAAATTATATTTGATGGGAATGATAAAAGAAGTTGTGATTTATTTGATGATGAAATATAAATGGTATTTGAAATTTCCATATTGGGGGAAATGAAATAATTTCTTGGGTTAAAATTATATCAAGGGAATGAGTATTTTTTTCATTCTTAGGAAAATAATTCTAAGGAATTTCTTGATAGGTTTGGCATGGAAAAATCAAATATTTTTTTTGCAACAATATCAGTGGGAAAATGTTTTCTAAAAAAAGATAAGTACAATAAGTAGATCAATAATAATTTCCAAAGTTGATTTGATATTTCTTGTATTTGACTACCTCAATACACAAATTTTTTTATATTGTTACCTTATGGGAAACATTTTAGAGTGAACCACAAGAATCACATTTTTATAGAAAAAAATAATTACCAAATGCATCGTAGGAAAAACATGAATTTAGAATCATGTTTAGAAACTCATATAATATTGAATTGATCGTGTATGAGGATGTTTATTGGGTAGGTAATGTTGATTATTAAAGTTCCACATAATGGGGAGTATTACTTCTAGAATTTAATTGAGTTATTTATATTTAAATTAATCATAAATTCAGTAACTCTCATTATGTATGATGTTGAGTATGTTCTTTCCACCCAATCCATGACTCAATTAATGTCGATGAAGACTCAATTAGAATATATTCTTATTGAAGTGACGGTAACCTCGCTCTTAGAATGTTTTAATAAATGCAAAATCAATCTAATTAGGAATCCATCACAAAATTTTCATTCAATGAATATTGATACCAAACATCATTTAATTAAATTGGATGTGGAGAAAAATGAATTGAAGCTAGACTATGTTATTACATCAGAATAAGTAGCTAACATATTCAAAAAACATTACCAAAGGATTCATTCACTAAATTGAGATTGAACATGGGTTTCCAAAATATTACACTTAAAGTTTGAGGTATGTGTTTCTATCCCTTCTCTCAAATTATCATTTGATAGTGTTTTCATGGGGGAGAATAAATTTTTTTAAAAATGTATCCATTTGATGCATGTAAAAAATGGGAGTTGTGGGTAAGCTATGATTTCAACATTGTTTTGTGAGTGAACTATTCTAACTATTTGTTGGAGGGGTTTTCAAGTCTTTTGGTATTATGTGGAGGATAAAGAAGAGCTGGAAATGGAAAAATAAAAAGGTTGTCATGATCACTACTTTTGGACATCATGGTTTTTTTCACAATTGTTATTATTTACAACAATTAGTTTTCTAAAGTAGGAATAGAAATAATGATAAGTTATCTATTTCTTGAGAATAAAAATTTCAGTAATTTGTGAAACTGGGTTGAAAACAAAATAAAAAGTGGGCGATTGTTAGGACAAAGCTAAAGTTGAAGGACGTTGTTTTCAAATGTTGATGATTAATTTCAATGAAAGATTTATATTTTTCAGGAAGTTTAAGATGAAAGAAAAATTCCCTCACTATTTATTTTTTGAGAAGAGTATTGAACCATGTTTTAAGAATAAAAAATCCTGTGTTTTTTGAATAATCTGATTCACTCTGTCCATTATAATGAGAATAGGCCATTTGGATGAAAAGGTTCTGATCAGACCCACCATGGGTATGGTTTGTGAAAAGATCATAATGAGGAATTGATCAATTTTTGGACTTAGTGAATAGGTAGAGTGGATAATTTATCTTGTTGAATGTAAATGTTTAGAAAATTCATTCTGAATTTCTGTTTGAAGGAATTCTTTTCTTTGATATAGTATTAGAGTCTCCTTGACTATAATAAAATAAATGTGACGATGCATTTTTGATTCATATTTCGTAAAACAGAAGTTATTTAGAAAATGTTTGATGCATTATTTATAGTAGAATGTAAGAATGATATTTTCAAAATTGAAAAATAATTTTTCCCGGATTAATCATTTCTAGGTGGATGAAAATTAAAAGAAGATGATGATTCACTATAGCATTTAATCATTCATCATATGCATAAAAATATTCTCATTTCTAGGATAATTGTACTCATGATCAATAAGAGAATGATTATATTCACAATGTTCATTCCCAGAATGATCATATCCGAGACAATTTTAATTAGAATGATCATACTCTAGATAATTTCACTCCAAATGATTTGGATGCATGATTGAATTGTTCAATTATGAAATAGATGAACTCTAATTTGTTTTTTAGATTTATTAATCAATTGGGTTATGAGATTAATTACATTATTATTCTATTCAAGTGATTTGATCAAGAGGATCTAGAGATGAGGATGGGAGTAAATGTTATTTTCCATGTGGGTCAAGAGAAGAAGTTAATGTTAATTGAAAATAGAGTATGTACGATGTGCTACCAATGTGGGATTGGTATTAAAAATAATGTTTGTATCCCACAATCATAGAGGTGTCTATTTAATCATACATTTTCATAAAATTTTATAGATCATTGGTTTGAAGAAACTAGTTTCATAAAATCAGACATATAAATTGAAATGAACGGTTGATGAAGGTGAAAATATTGTAGAAGAATCAAGAAGCTTTTAGAAGAGTTGACAAAGTCAATATTCACTCAAGATTTTAGGGTAAATTTAGATTATGAGGAATTTTATTATGTGTAAAAAATTTTTGATTCCTTCCAAATCCACCCTAGGGTCACCTATAAAACTCAAAAGGTATACTTTACTTTTCTGATGCCCAATGTAAAATTCAATAGAGAGAAGCTCTGAGTTTAAGAGAGAGAAATAATTTTCCATAATCACTTTTAATTGAAAAATTTACATGGATTGAAGTGAATGATAAGAGACTGGATCACAATGGTGTATTTAATTGATCATCGTACTCAATTATTAAAATACATAGTTATTTACCATATTTTCCATATCAGTTTTATTCGAGTTATTACCTTATCGGGCTAGATTAATAGAATCAGGATCTACATACGAGGTTTTATGGACTCATGAAGATAGATAATTGTAGTGGTGTTGATTCATCTCTACTGTATTATATAAAAATTATATTTTATTGCTGGGTAGAATCATACTAGGATGTATTGTATAGAGAAAATTCATATTCGAGATAATCGTACTCAAAGGAATTGGAATGGGATAAAATAGACTAGGAAAATTGGACATGTTTTTTTATACCAAAGCCCAAGATGTTCTTACCATCTTTTAGGTAAGATATTGAAGAAATTTTATCAATTCAATTTATTTTTGGAATTGAAAAATAAACTCATGTAACATTAGTTTCTACCGAATCATTGTAATACACTATTTGTGATAAGATGGTGCACATGCACTATTGGAATTGTATACATAGTTTTACATGTGTATAATGGTATATCCTACATGTTGTAATCCATATATTATTTTCTAGTGGATTTTTTTATTAAATTTCTTCCAAACCATACTGTGTAAGTTGTTATTCTTATTTAATAGTAAACCTTCTAAATATTGTTGTTACATTGGATGTCTGGTTGAATTATCTTTTAGTAGGTAACTGTATCATTAATAGGAGGTTAAGGCTATTTCAAAGAATGATAAGAGAAAGAGTATCATTGATTCACCCCTCCCCTCTCTATAATACAGTCATTCTTACTAGGTACATTCAAAATAAAACTCATCCCTATAATAATATATAATTAATATTAAATAATAAAAATAACAATTGATAACTAAGAATGGCCCCATTATCTAAATAATCCTTCTAAGTAAACCTAATTTTAGAGAATTTTATTAATATTATTATAATATTATTAAGAGATATGTTCAAACTCATGTATTAATATATCAATTCTACACATCCATTATAGTAGACCATGAATCCTTCTCACCATTTATAAAAATATGAATAATAAAATATTTATTTTAACTATTATTATTCAATAAATAAATAAATAAATTTTATATTAATTAAACATACAAAAAATTATTTTTTGGATATTTAGATAACTAAATAAAAAAATAAATTAATCTACAAAATATAATAATGAAAAAATAGAAATTTATTTAATATCTTTAGAATGAAAAGTGAAGATAAATCTATTTTTTACTCACTAGAATCATGAATAAATATTTCTGTTAATATTATTCTCTCATATAATAAACATGAATATCTGGTTATTGAATTTATATGATCAGATTAATCAGAATAATTATATTTCCACATGATGAGACTTGTATTTAATCATAATACTACATTCAAATAAAATATAACTCTGATTCATGGTTCAATTATTATGGGACCGGCTATGCCTCTTTCCTAGTTGTAGTAGCTGAACTTACCATTTTCCAAGATAAATATATAGCAACACATCCAGAAACATATAGATATAGAAGTTAATGTCACATTGACAAAAACTTCCTTTGAGTGATTCTATGTAATAAAATCCCTTTTCCATGATATCGCATTAGGAAAGTGTCATATTTTTTTTCCAACAACCTATATTTTCAATTTATGATTCATTGGCTATGTGATATTAACTCATCATTAGACTACCATGGATATAGATTTAATAATATAGTTTAATTTCATTCAAAAGGGAAAAGATACATTCCTCCATCAAATAAAAATGAAAAAATGATTTCTGGACTTATTAATGTTATATCGTATCACTTATGACTCAGCAAAATTATCTTTCACTTCAATGACAATATGGTGTCCTGATTTGCATGTATATGTTAGTGTACAAGATTCAAGATATAAATTAATTATAATATCATGTTAAATTACCAATACACAGATCCATATATATGAATATCTAGTGAAGCATATAATAAGAGGAATTACTATTGTTAGTAATCTCCACATAACATTCTCCCTTAAATATTTCCACGTGTTATCTTCATGAGAATAATTCTTAATGTCTTATGAACCATTAACACCTAACAATAAAAAATAATATGTTTCATATCATTAATATGCGATCTAGACCATATGATTTTTTTAATAATATTTTCATAGTATTTATAGGTTCTAATTATAGTTGGAATCTATCATAAATTCTTTATACAAAAATTAATATATATATTATCATATTAATAGTACAAAAATGAAAAATAATTATATCATACTTTATTAATTAATTGTATCATCATCAAAATTAAATGTCAAGTTTGTATTTGGATATTAAATCCCAAATAATCCCACTTTCACAAGATCCAACTTCTAATCAATCACTAATTACCTTTTAGTAACATCCCAAATATCCTCATTAGAATGAAGATTGTAATTTTGATACGAGTTCTTTTGTGAAATGCCCACAAAACCAAATGATGAAAATAAATTACAATTTATTTAACGAATGTTGGGGGACAAATTTACCTTTTAAGATAAAACAACTGACCAACATAAACAATAACCATTACAACATCTATATGATTCATGAAAAACATAAAACCAATAGGCAAAACATATAGATAAGAATAATATTATAGTAACAATATAAATAACAAATAATAATTCAATGTACTAAAAGGATGATGAAATCAAGACAACCAACTCCCAAATAGCTCCATGCTCCAACTCTACATGTCAAAACATGTCTGATGAAGCACCACTAAATAAGCGATATACCTTGACAATAACTTTTACCTAAAAAATGAAATCCTAAAAATCAATAAATTCCCAACTCACCCCACTAGTAAAAAGAATGAAAAAATATTTACATAAAATTGTATAAAAAATTTTAAAATAGTTTATATCAAAAAAATGAAAATTATATATAGAAAACCCATCCCAATGTTCGAAAAATATATCATCTCCATTTGGTAGATTAAATCCCATGTACACACACAACCATACAAACACACACACACAGACAAGATTAGTGTTACAATTTATGGTGGAAATTTACATATAAAATTCTTCCAAACATTGATGGTAGTTCATCATGGCCATAACACATCCCACATAACACATTCATTTCATGTTCTTCCAATATCATACTAATCAATTCAAACCAAAAACCATTATTTATTTAAATAATATTAAAAAATTACCTAATACAAAACCAAAAAATAAATTTAAGACCATAATTTTAAAATATTTCAACAAGTGGGTTTTTTTCAATCCAATCAACATTCCACAATGGAATTTGAATATGTTTCTCTTACCTATTGTTTGATTTAAATGTCCTCAAGAATAGTTTAGCTAGAATATTTTATAATGAATTCTAGAAAGACAATAATGTATTTTTGTGATACTATAAGTTCCCTTGGTATTGAAAAAAACAAAACAAAACATTCATGATCAAAGCCCACTGATATTATGTATCACTTCATAAATTATGAAGTCCCTATTGTAGATGTTATACTAGGTTGTATTTCCAAAAAATATCAATTTGTTGATGTTATCAGAAAATTTATGAAAATGGAAGGATTCGTAGAACAGTTAGTGAAAGTATATCTTCATCTTCAATGGATTATTTCATAATGTTCTTAAATAATTACCCCACTCTGATTTGTTTCATGTTTTAAGGGGGGGGGGGGGGGTGAATGAATGTAAAATAGAATAGGTTAGTTTAATACTCTATCAGTTATAAATTTGAAGAAGTTTTAATCATAATGTTGGGGGAGGAAAAAATGAAAAGAAACAATTTATGGTCTATTTGTCATAACATATACAAAAATTTTCTTTTCTATTAGGAATGAAGTAAATTCAAAATCCTTACATTATCCAAAATTGGGGTTCTAGGACATTCCCTTTCAGAAAAGTTGTGGTTTAATAAGAATATGAGAAATATTGTGAAATGTGATGAAATATAGTTTAAATTATTTTTGAAAATATTTTATGAATGTTTCCAACAAATATAATGTGGGAGATTGAAGATAATTTGTGTATATTTCATATTTTTCTACTTATCATCAACATAATTTGTTTTGAATATTTTGGGAAAATAATTTATAATCTAGTTGTTGAATATTTTTAGAGGAGTTAACAAAAGTTTCGTCAACTTTATTAAGAGTCTTTCTTTATATTATAAGATTCCAAGATGTTCTTGAATGTCCACATGATCATGAAAAATCTCATGATCCTAGATTTTTTCCAAGAAGTTGATAATTTTTACCCATCACAGACCATTGGATTATGATTGCTAGAAAAAATCATATTGATGAAGTTCTGTAGATGGGCTATACAAATTGTGAGTGGATGGATATGCAGTGGTATGAAGTCCATGGGGAAATAGTTATATAAATATTACTAGAATGAATAAGTGTATTTTAATAGATACAGTTGGGATGAAGTGATCAGATAATGATTTTTAAAAGTTCAAAGTTTAAATGATCATACACCTGTTACATAATGTATTAGAATCCCATATATGTTTAAATGATATTACACCTTGTGTAGGGGTAGTATTCACATTGTGGAATGGAAACTAAAGTCTAGTGGGTGAACAAAATAGAAAATGACACTAGTAAGACCATAATTGACATTATTGTTGGACATTTATAATAATACGAGGTTTCTCATTTTCTAAAACATGTACAATGTATAATATTTCTAATGAGAGAAGATGTACAATTAGGAGACCATACAAATCTGAATTTTTATCTTGCCTGATAAATTATTAATTTATAGATGTCTTTTGATGTTTTAACAATGATAATCCCCTTCAATGGGCCATGTTTAATGGATAGACATAGATGAATTTTCAGGAAAAAATATTTTTTTTGATCATGTGGATAATTATTGGAAATAGGATTTATAATGTTTAAGGTTGCAAGGTCATTGAGTACGCCACTAAAGGATGATCAAATGGACTGATTCCATCAGCTAAATACCCATTGGATTAACGATGATCATAATTATTAAAATTAAAAAATCATTCATGATGTTATCATATGGGTGTTTTTGATAATTCTTTGAAGAGTTTACATAAATGTATGATTTTTGGAAAGAAAGAAGGAAACGTATAACGAAATAAAATGTTTTGAAAAAAAATATTTGAAATATATACACGATAGAGAGTTCTCAAGGAATATTTAAATAACATTTTAAATTCCCATAAACTTTGTGATGTTGACAATTTTTAGATTCTTTTAATCTTTATATGATGATGAATAATGATTATGTTCATTAACACTGAGATTAACGAGGTTTAGATAATGCTGAATATGACATGTATTCATGAATCTTGTATTATATTCATGGGGACTCTCTAATTTTTGAGAATAATGTAGTGAATTTTCGATAATAGGGAAAATAAATTTATTTTCCTTCCATTTCTACTTCTTGTTTACCTAAAAAAGGGCGTTTAAGTAAAACTGTACTATCATTTTTTATAAGTAAAAAAATATCTCATGCTAATGTTTTGTGCATTTCATTTTCCTAACCAACTTGGTTAAAGAATAGATAAACTCATTATTTTAATCAGACAATGTCATGACCTGTACCCCGCTGCCCATACCGTGACATATCCCTAACATGAATCCTAATGTTAAGGGGTTGGAGACTAGCATCGAGGTTTCAAACAGTAGGTGGGAGATATTTACATGGATACTTGTATACAAATGCACTCACAAAAAAACACCAAGATCAAAGGTGAACACTATGTAATCTGAAACCAAAGTACAACTACAAGTAAGGAATAAAGGGAGCACTGACGAACGTCATCGGTTGATCCCACATGATCACTGGAGTAGTTAAGCTTCTAGAAGACAAAGCAGTAAGTTTTGTCTGCATTGTCCTACTAGACCCCTCCTAGTCCTAGGACACCAAGTCCACCATCATAACATCCATCAGTATCGTCTTCCTGATCAACCCTATCGAAACATCAAACGTCTTTAGAAGACACAACACTTGCGGGCAATGCCCGTACAGGGGTGAGTAACTCAAGACTTAGTATGGGACCCTAAGACCCACGATGGTCTCTTAGAAATCCACAAAGGAAGATATACCAAAAATCAAACAAATACAAAAATAGAATGATTATTTCTATTCATATCTACTCAGGTATATTCCAATGCATATACCGAGGTCATCTAGATATACTCATCTCACCCACGAAGAATCATACGTCCCTGACCTCAAGCTATTTCCACGATTTCTAAAGAAGAATCAAAGCGTAACTCAAGGATCAAGATTACACAGTCCATGAATTGGATATCCCTTATGGTACCCATCTGAGATATGTACCCCATCAGGTACAACTCAACCATTTTTAATGGATGTTCAAAAAGGATGTGCTCTATCAATAAATTTCTGATAGAACTACCTATAGTTCATGGAACTAGAGGACTCACAGTCCTATTCTTGCACCCAGGGAAACACCAAGGGAAAAAAATTAAGAGGCCCACTCCTCGACACTGCATTCAGTTGGGGGAGCACTACTCCAGTCTGAACCACGATATCTTAGTCGCTCCAATAAGAAGTGGCTCGTACCTCAGTCTATCAATGTATTACTAACTTCTACCATGTGTATCGATTACATTAATTAGCAGGGCCTATTCCTTGTAAATATGTTATACTATAGAGGGATCTCTAACTCCCCTAAAGGACCGGCTACCCGTCACTACTCAAAGATGGGGGAGTAGTACTCAATATGTGAGGACCCTCATAATACCTGGTAGGGGAGTACAACTTTGGTAGTTTGTTCATAGTGAGGAACCTGTGCCCTAGTACATTATAGGAGTACCGGATCGAGTATAGAGGACCCACACTATTGAATTGTAGGAGAGTGCCAAATTTTTTGTAGCATTGCATATAGAGGACCCACACCCTATGTTGATAGGGGAGTACCTAATTGTAACATAGAGGACTCAAAGCCTACCTAGTAGGGGAGTACCTGACTCTATGTTAGTTATGTATGGAGGACCCATACCCTATTCCAATGAGGGAGTACAGACTCCAATGATAGGAAAAACACACAATGTAAAATTAACCAGTACTCATGATGTGGGGAGTTCAGTCTCTACCGGAGTAGAGTAAGGAATACCCACACCTTGAGTCATCAATGGAGTAGCCATCCAAACTCTAAATATATAAAACATCCTGGTTTTTCCCCTCAGTTAATTGGTCATACCTCTACCTCCAATAAATTCCCCATGGAAGTAACTTGATGATCCTCGGTGTCATAAGGTTTCCAAAACAACTCACAGTGATTCAACCGAACACCCGGTCCGATAGTGATACGAATTTTATTATTGAGGGCCCAATAGGATTCAGGTACAATCCAACCTAGAAAAACTCCAACTTTCTCAGAAATCTACATGTAGTATTTCAAAGGTATAACCTTTTCATAAGGGTTTTGGGGCCACAGAAAGTTTTTCAAACTAATGTTCGGTTTAGGAGATACGCTTGTTCAAAACAACTGGGTTGTAAGTGGGTCTGGGTCTGGTCCGACACGGTGGGACTAACCCGACCAGGCCTAGTGGGCTCGGCCAGGTTTGGTTGGGCCAGGCATGGCATGCTGAGCCATGGGATTGGCCCGCTGGGCCATGGGTTCACCCTATCCCACCCAGCAGGGTGTGGCCCACTGGGCTATGGAATAGCATGACCCATTGGGAAAGTACGGGGGACCACTCCCCTCCTGAACTACTAAATCCATTCAGGTCTTCAATATCACAATTTAAGGTGGTTCCACATCTCTTTGTCGGTCTGCGTGGACCAGCCCGCTATGGACCCACTAGTGTGTGCCTGCTATCCACTATGACCTTCCTCCACCACATGCTGCCCGACTTCGTAGCGGTGTCAGATGGCACAACACCTCCTGGCTTGTCTGCATGGACCTACCATCTATGAACTCATGGGCATAGGTCCAACCTCTTCCATGACTCGATTTCGTGACCTTCCACCATGATGAAATGCTGCAGAGTTCCACCCCGCTTCAACGCGGCCGGTGTTGGCTGACCACCCCTTTTTTTCATGGTGCCTTCAGGCACTTCTGTTCCTTTGTAGCATGTGGGTGCTGGTCGCCTCCTCCCTCAGACTCTAGTCCCACATCGTGATGCTGTCACAACACCACTTCTCCAAGCTACCCATGTAGAATGAAAATATAATGGGTTAAACTTAGGGTTCGGTCCTTGTTCATTCAGCCCGCGCCATTTGTGATTGCATTATAATATGGGATGAATTTTTATATTATAAAAACACCAATAAGTAAACCCCTCACTATCCTCACAAGGTAAATAGTGAAACAGGGGTCAACCTGTTGGGAAGTTGATCCATGTTCATCATAATATTAAACAACTGGGTAAAAAGTGGAGGAATCAAACATATAACCCCTTACCTTGTAATCGTTGGAAGGTGATGTAGATGAGGAAGAAGTCTCCACATCTGAAGTTGTTTTTCAGCACATTCCATCGCCCATTGATTTCTGTAACATCTGTCGCTTGAATAATCATTATAGGTTGGTGTTATTCATCACTAAACTTCATCAGAGGTTCCCCTCTTACATGTCGATAACCCATTCTCGAGATTAATTTAATTAGAGGGGAGTAGATGATCAACAGACCAGAAAAAAATGAGTTTCCTTAATGTGTATAATTAACATGCCATATTAATTATCCCAATAGTGTGGATACAATTTCATTTAAATATTACAATAGTGTGGTTTCATAAATCATGAGTCATGCCATTAAATGGTTTAACATTTCACTACGGTCTAACCATCGTTTGTCCGATGGTTGCACAAAGAAAAAATAAAATAACCAAAAGTTATTTTATTATATTTAGTATTGTCAAAATATTAAATTTTTCTTCTGACCACTGGTGATCGAATTTATGCTCCCCTTAAGCGAATCTCAATGCTGTGGATTGAATGGTGCCCTCAAAATTTTAATCTGATAACCAGTTTAAAAGATAGAATTCATCACCCACACGATTATTGAACAAACCTTAAAAAAGTTAAAAAAAAATATTAACAATCACCCTCTACCCATGGTGGTAGAGGTTAGGCTTCTCATAAGGGGAACATGACTTCACAAGCACAATGATAATCTCGTATTTATGATCTAATTTTTCATTTACAGGATAATGATTTTACAAAAAAAAAATTGTTACTTTATTATTTTATTTGTCGGTATAAAACTAACATCCATGGGTGGCCTACACTGGCTAATGTTAGTATCTTCTTATGAAAATAATATACTCACGATTACATCAGTGTTCTCAGATTTTTAATCTAAGTCACCATTTTTTAGTTGTAAGCATTTGATAAATAAAATAATTTTATTTAATAATTTTATTTAAAGTTATGAAATTTATTGTTTTTCACACTAGGGGCATGCGTCGACTAAATTTAAGTCGTGCTTAGGGTAAAACCACCATACTGAAAGCAACAGTGCCCTTAAATTTTTTATCCTTGAATCTGTTCCATAGTTATACCACTTTTTTAGAAAAATTTCAAAGGTACACTATTTAATTCTTAACATCTTCTATACAGATCATTTCGGGCACTCTGGGCATCAAAATCATGTGTTGTCATATTTCCCAGCCTCAAAATAATTCTATACAAATAATAAGAATTACACAGAAATTCAGAGATGATAAATTCTCCCCACTATTAGAAATTTTATCCCCGAAAATCCAAGGCCCAAACTCATAGGAAGAAACTGGGTCCAACAAATATTCATGCACTGCTTGCAGGCACGCTCCATGAGGGAATACCGAGATCAACCACTCTTTTGTCCAGCTCTTCCTAGGTTAATATTGTGTCACAATAGGAACATGTTTCTTTAGCTATGACTCGTGGAGAAATCATTGAGAATCTTATACATCTACAATATTGGGGTCTAGCGGCCCACTTCATAGAACCTCAAATGGCCTCACCATAAGCTAAAACAACACCCGACCACTCCAAATTGTTGCATATACACTATGTATGGATTTCTAGGAACCATTACACACTTTGAAAAAATCTTGGGGTCTAACTCTACCACCACATAATGACTTAATATGAACTATTTAAGAGAGTTCAGACTGTGTTGTCTAGGCACCCCCCCCCCTATTTTTTGCAAAGGAAATCCATTATCCACTATGAAGTTATACCACATTTCCTTCCTAATATCATCTTTACAGGAATGCAAAGAATTACTCCATGACCATATTGTTGTTTTAAGGTCTCTATTAAATGACTATTATATCAAAAATGAAACTCTCGCATCCCATTGCTAGGTCACACTATCACTGGGTCTCCTCCACCAAGAGTCTCTAAGCGTGATGGTAAAATCCACAATCTAACCAGAACCTCAAACTCTCGAACAGTACTCACAGGAAAGGAATAATCATCAGCTATGTCTATTTTGGAAGGCATAAAAATAAAATACACAGTTTATTCCTTGAACATCCCCAGAAGTTTCATTGTCATGAGCTACGACTACGTGCAACTGTCCTTGCCCACGTCCTCCAGCTCTCTGTGCCTGGCAGGGACCACCCAATGCTGCTCGTCCAGATCCTCTACCCCGCCTGTAAACTTACAGAACTACTTATTCTAGGCTTTGTATCTGCCCAAGAGGTTCTTATGTCATCTCCCTCTCAAAAATACGGTGGGTTGTAAAATCTCTAGCAAGATGCCCCCAACCATTACATGTGTAACACTACCTCTCCTGCAACTGATCTACTCCTTGGTGATGTTGTTGTTCCACAAACCCATGTATCTGTGTCTTCGAATGGGTATGCCTCCTATGATGTTATCCAGTCACCATTTGTCTTCTAGATCCATTAGACACCTCTACTTTTTGACCTCTACCATAGGTCACATCAACCCACTCCTCTGCCAGGATGATCTCAACCACCATGGCACATTTCAGCACCCCATCATGAATCAGAATGATGAGAGGTATCACGGATGCCCTGATTTCCCAGCATAGACCCTGGTAGAAGGTTCGGGCCCTGATGTAAGGGTCCAACACCATATCTGCAGGGTAGTGTGAAAGATCTATGAATTTTACTGAGTACTCTACTACGATCATGTTGCCCTGCCGCAGGGGCAACATCTCATGTATGTGTACAGAGTGCAAAGTCACTTGAAAAAACTCCTCTATGAAGAGTATCTCAAAGTCTACCCAAGTGAGGGTCACTATATCATGAGTCTTAATATTCATACTATTCCATCTTCCTACTCTTACCTGAAGATGGATTGCTTCCATCACTACCATCTAATCAGGCGGTGTCCTCACTAGTAGAAAAACAAGCACAACATCCTCAAGACAATCCTCATCTATCTGAGGATCTGTCTCGCCACAAAACCTATGAAGTCTCTACATCTAGAAGTCATATAGGCATAGAGCCTACGAACTTCCTCTTCCAGAAATGTCGGCAGTAGATGCTGACCATTGGGTGGTGGTAGCACTGGTGCACCACTCGGTGGGGCCACCTCAATCACTATTCACTGAACGAATGCCTCGTTGCTTGGTAGAATGTCCACAAAACCTCGTACCGACATCCTTCTCGGTCATCCATGTGGAGGCAACCTGAGATAGATCAAGATGTACCATGGTTAGAAGGTTGTATCAAAAGAGTTGACCCGAGAAAGAATTTTGAAATCAAAAGCATCAATACAAGATTCATATTCCTTTCTTTTACCTTCATCCAGTGTTTCCATGTACCGAGTCGGGTAACAGGTGTCCAGAGTCCTATTGTATGAATATATTGGCCGCCACACCAACACTGGAGTCTCTGGCCTGAATCCTAAACTCAAGACACATAACACTATTGAACCCAATAAAAACAGTAGACCATTTTTCATTAACATAGAATTGACCACCACTAATACCACTTTGTCACGACCCATCCCTCGGGGCATGTGTTGTGACATACCCAATGCCTTTCTACTAAAGTCCAGGGGTAGGAAACAAGCACCGAATGCATCAAACTGCATGTGGGATGGATTGTACTAGATACATGTACACACATGCACTCACAAAAAAAACCAGAATGATGAAAGGATAACACTAAGTAATTATAAATTGTATTATAATAGAAAATAAAGAAACTAGTGGTGTAACTGAGCCAGTATACAAGCCTAACAATAGAACTAAAAACAACAAGGCATAAAGAGATCACTGATGACCGTCTGCAAAAAATCCCACCAGATCGTTGGGTTACTGAAGCTACTAGAAGGCGATGTAGTATTTCTTGTATACTGGTATGACATGACCCCTCCTAGTCCTAGTCCACCAATACCACCATCGTAATTTCTGTCGGTCCTGTCTTCCTAAGCACCCTTATCGAAACGTCAAATGTCATTACCATACACAACATGTTCAGGCGAAAACTGTGCATGGGTGAGTAACTCAATGACAAGTAGGGGACCTCATGTCCATCGATGGTCTCTTAGAAATCCACAATGGAAAAAATAAAACATAAATACCACGATTTAAAATAAATTGATTATGCATAGTCATCTCTACTTAGGTATATGACATTGCATATACCTAGGTCATCTAGATATACTCTCTCAGTAACAAAGTCACATAAGGCCTCGACCTCATGCCATTTCACGTATTTCCAAAAAAGGGTCAAAGAATAACTAAAGGTATAGGAGTACACATTCAATGAATTGTCCATACCTGATGGCACCCGTCTAATATATTTATTCCATCAGGTACTACTCTACCATTCTTAATTGATGTTCCGAAACGGAATGCTTTGTCGAGACCAATCTGCTGGAACTGCCACTAGTGCCTGACACTATAGGTCTAATAGTCACAGTCTTACAACCGAGGAATGTCCAAGGGAAGCCAAGTAAAGAAACCCAATCATCGACATTGTGTTTAGTTGTGGGGGCACTACTCTAGTCTAATCCATGATATCTCAGTCACTCTAGAAAGAAGTGTCCCACACCTCAGTTTATCGAGGGAGTACTAAATTATACCTTGCGTGGGGATTACATCAAGTTGAGGGTCATGATCCTCATAACTGTGTCATGCGGTCGAAGTAAATCCAAATACCCTAAAGTACCCCCCTCTCGATCACTACTCGGAGATGGAAGAGTACTACTCCATATGTGAGGATCTGCACCCTACCTGGTAGGAAAGTAAAACTCTAGTAGTTTGTTCACTGTGGGGGACCCATTTCCTAGTACATCCGGGGGGTACCATCCCCATGTTAGAGAAATCACACCCCGGAATGGTAGGGGAATAATGACACTTCCATAGCACTGCATAAGGAGGATCTGCACCCTAGGCTGATAGGGGAGTACCTACTCCTAAATAGAGTGCATTCACCCTACCCCATAGAGGAGTACCTGACTCTGTGTGAGTTATGTATGGAGGACCTGCACTCTGATCCATTAGTGGAGTACTGACTCTAATGATAAGAAATCCATATTTGAAGAAAATAACCCACACTCAAGACATGGGGAGTCCCTTCTCTACCTGAGCAGAGGTGTATGGAATACACGCACCTTATGTAATCAAGGGAGTAGTTGTCCTAACTCCCAATACAAGAAACACCAGGGTTTTTATCCATAGGTTACCTCTTCATAACTCAATTGCCATTAAGTTCCACATGGAAGTAACTCAATGATCGATTATTTCATAAGTTTTCTAACCCAATAGACTACGAGTCAATAGGGAACCCAGTCTAAAAGTTATATGCATTTTAGTGTTGAGGGCCCGGTTGGATTTGGGAACAATCCAACCGTGAAAAACTCAAACTTTAATAAAAATTCGAGTTGAGTGTCTCAAATGGACCACATCATCCTAAGGGTTCCATCACCGTAGACTATTTTTCTAAAGGACGTTCGGATTAGGAGATGTGCTCGTTTAAGCGAACTGGGTAATAAGGGGTCCGGGTCCGGTCCGACACGATCTAGACGACACGACCCGGCCCAGCCAGAAGGGGCAGGGCTCAGCCCAGTTTTGGTGGCCATGGTCTGGCACGCAGGGATGCACGTGTGTACCAGCCCACCAGGCCGGGTGTGGCCAGTCGGGCTACGGAATCGCTCAGCCCACTGGCCTAGTGCGAAGGAAGGCTCCCCTCTTGAATGGCCAAATCACTTAGGGTCTTCAATTCCATTATGTGAGGTAGAACCATATCTCTTGGATGGTATGTGGGGACCGACCTGCTATGGACCCAACTGCGTGAGCCCACTCTCTGCCATGACTTTCCTCTGCGGTACACCGCCCGGCTTAGCAGCGGCGCCAGATGTCACCCCACCTCCTGGCTGGTCCATGTAGACCAGGTCACTGCGGACCTACATGTGCAAGTCCTCCCTCAGCCACAGCTCGATGTTGTGCCCTTACACCATGGATTGATGCCGCGTAATTTCACCGCAGTGTGCCACCCTAATTCAACGCGGTCAGCATTGGCCAGCTACCCCTTGTCTGTCGCGGTGCCTTCAGGCACCACTGTTACTTTGCGGCCAGCGATTGTCTGTTGCTACCTCCCTCATTCACCGGTCCCAATGCATGTCTCCGGCACATAGCCGCTTCTCCTGGTCACCCTCGTAGAATGAGACCATATAAGTTTTGGTGGATGGTCCAGGCCTTGTTCATTTGGCACGCACCCTCCACATTATTATTATATCATGGGAAGAATTATTAGAATATAAAAAATCCAATAATGAAACCCGACATTATCCTCCCTCGTTAAAGAGAGAACCTTGGGTCAACCCATTGGACAGTTGACCTGTTTTCTTCATAATATTCAAAAATAGAGTAAAATGATAAGCAATGAAACATATAACCCCTACCTTGTAATCGTTGAAAGGCATTGCAAATGAGGAAGAAGTGTCCACCACCAATGGTGTTTTCCTCTCTTATGGTCGCCCATTGATATCTCCAATGTCCATTGTTCGAAGATTAATTCTATTTTGGTGGATTTCATCACTGAACATCTTGACAGGTTCCCCTCTTTCATTCTAAAAAACCATTCCCAGTCATTGTTTAAGTAGATGGGAGGAGAGGATGAACGCACCACACAATTGATTATGTTTATTAATGAGAATAATTAATGAACTTCATTAATTATATTAATGGTGTTGTTACACATTCATTTAAATCTCCCAACATTGTGGTTACAGAAATCAAAATCCATGAAATTATATGGTTTGATTTTTCACTATGGTCCCACCAACATTTTCCCAACAGTTGCAGAAAGAAAAAATAAAATAACCAAAAGTTATTTTGTTACATTTTGTAAAGTCCAAAAATTATCTTTTTTGTCCAACCCTTTCCAGTTGAAGTTAAGCTTCCCTTAAAAGAAATCCTGGAATTTTGGATTCAACGATTCCATTATATTTTTAATCCGAGCACCAGTTCAAAATATAGAATTCGTCTCTTACATGTTTACTGAATGTACCTTAAAAACATTCAAAAATTATTAACTGACACCCTTGACCTATGCCAGTCGAGGTTATTCTCTCCCCAAGAGGAACATGAACTCACAAACTCAATGGTACTATCATATTTTCAATTTGAGTTTCCATTTAGAAGTTATGGATTTTACAATAAAATATGTTTTACTTTATTATTTTATTTATGGCCAAAAACTAACTTCCACTGGTGGCTTGCACCGTCTAATGTTAGTATCTATGTAAGGAAAGAATACAATCATGTGTTTCATGGTGGTCTATGATTTATAATATGAGTAACCATTTTTTAGTTATAAGAATATGAAATAAAAAATAATAAACAATATTATTTAAGGTTATGCCATTTATTGGGTTTTCTCAATGGGGGCATGCAATGACTAAATTTAAGTTGCCCCTAAGGTTAACCTGCCATCTTGAACTCAACGATGCCCTCAGATTTCTGATCCAAGCTACCATTTAATATTTATTTCAATTTTTCAACAGAACTTCTTAGGTTTTTTATTTAAAGCATTACATTTTTGGACAGATCATTTCGGGCACTCAAGGAGTCAAAATCACGTTCCGTCAAATTTTACAGCCTCGAAATAATCCCATAAAATTAAAAAAATTACATTGAAGTTCCGAGATGTTACAACAAATATTCAAAGATATGATACTAGATAATGTTTTTGAATAGACAAATCCAATCAAGGTGTCAATAAATATAACAAGAAAGAGTATATCATGCATAGGTTATGAGTAGAGTGTGTAGTTCATACGCTTTCTTCATCGCCCAGAACACTAGATTGAAAAATAGTCACAATCTCAGTGAGGTTCTTAGGAAGGAAACTTTCTTGAACAAGTAATAATTGAAAGAAGAAATCTCGCTGATCATTTAGATGCATGTGGAGAAAATAATTCAATATTTCTTTCATATAAATGTAATAATAATTTTCTATCTTTGGAGAGTTTGTATCATCATTTCTATCGGGACATTAAAGAAGTCTATTTGGAGTTATCGTTAGTTTTATATACATTTTATAAATAGTGAATTTCAATCTTCCGGTGGGATTCACCATGAAAATTATGTGTCTTATCACATTAATTATATACATTATAAATTTATTATGACATCCATTACTTAAATATCATTTAATTGTTTTAATAATATTATAAAATGTTATTATGTAAAAACAATATAACAAGTTTCATTAGTTTATATTATAGAATTATAAATTTTTGGCATTCAATACTAATTGAATTACCCTTTTGGTGGTTATCATAATCCTATGGGACTAAAATATGATTAGAAAAGTGATAACTCTTATTGTATGAAAACTCAATCAAGGGTAGGTTCCACTACCAAAAACCTTTAAAATTTGATGTGCATATCTAAGAAAGTTCCTATAATTTATTGATATTTCACTCTATCTAAGAATCTGTCCATAAATAAATGTAAATTCTATGTAATACATGAGATCCAAAATAACATTTGATACCTAAAAAACCCTATGGTAAAATGGTGATAATGATAATGGTTGGTAATATTTAGAATCCCATGAAGCCACATTACCACATTATGATTCTACATGGACAAAATATCTAATGAGTTTGACATCTTTTTTTCTAAGAAGTAAAATAAATCTCTCAAGCGGTACTTGATCATCAATTTAACATCACAAAATCAATGATATTGAGTAAACATGGTGATGTAGTCCATCTATATGTCCTCCCACTTTCCCTATGGAACTCTATACAACTACTGAAACCCACATAGAATATAGTGCTGATCATTATCCCATCCGAAAATTAAATACTTTGGTACAAACTCCACTATAGATCTCTTATTGTGGGACAAAAAAAATGATAATTCTTGAGATGTTACATATTCTCCACACCATGATGTACTTCCATGGGTGAACAATGGAACTCATATATAACAACCTCATGTATTTTAAAAGAAAAAAAGATACTCCTTGGAAATAACACAGGATGTTGACCATCCTCGGACCACCCCTTTGGGAAATTTCCGTAAACAACTCAATATAGCTAAATTTCCACCACATAATTCCTATAATGGGACTCCCAAAAAAACTAAACTATGTATTTGTACATATTTATCTAATAAAGAATCCATATACAATCCAATTATCCCATATCAATATACATTTTGGAAATCTACTCTATCACTATCCAAATATAACCAAACTCACACATGAAATCACAAAATGACTTCTTACATGAAAAACAGTCCATAAAATTCCCTTCAATTAATTTATAAGAAATATTGATGTTATAATACAATATAAATTCCTTACACCATCACATCTCATATTCAAATTCTTCAAATTGAAGACATACTGGGGGATGTTTTTTCTAAAATGACATCAAAGAGGTCCATAATGAGATACTTTGGCCGAAAAAATAAAGTGAAAACAAAAAAGTCTAATTATATATCATGGATGATGTAATTTCATTAATTGTTTGATAATTACAGATATACATAAGAGATAAATAATTATTGTTTCATCTGAATAAAATCCATACCAAGACATGAAGTGCCAAAATAAACCTTGGATGATACTACATCCTCTAGAAATCGATGAATCAGAATGTTTTCCACAATATCCTTAAAATTTATTTAATAATTATAGAACTATTTATCCACTTGAAAAATGGATCATTTTTTGAAAATACTACCAATAGATTCAATAAATTATTGAATTTTTGTACAAAACTCTTATAAAAACATGTTTCACAATGGAAACTCTGATCCTCCTAATTATTATTTGTGTATTCTCAAGAAAAAACTACCCAAAACAGGAAATGATACATAATTAATTCACAATGGGACATTCAATGCTACATTAAATATAACACATGGTCATATGAATCTCACTTAAATAGATTCTCAAATAGTTTTTGGTCAAAAAAACACCCAAAACATCTCATAAGATCAATTTGTGCTCTTCCTATGGCTCATATAACATAAGGATTTATTCAATAAACTCAAAAATAAATCATTATAGAAAGTCATGGAACAATAAATCCATAAATACCATGAATTCAACTATATATTTTAAACCACATAATGAGATTACAATGATCTTGTGATCCTCGTAATGGCATCATAATGTTGTTTATAAGATATCCTAATCCATCACATGCAACTAATGATATATTAACCATAAATTGATACATTACAACCAAATATATCCCTTAATATTATAAAACATATCATTATTCAATGGAATTGGATAGGGTTTTTTCATGTTCACTTTTTTACCCACGTATAATTGATATAGACACACAAAATGCTATTTAATTAATTCATAAACAGAATGAAAAAACCATAAAAAAATAGGACGATGAATAAATAATCAAAATTTAATTTCAATAATATAAATCCATAGCTCATAAAAATCAAAATGAATTGTATAATATGGTGAAATTTATATTAGTGTGACACCTGAATGCACCTAAATCCTAAAATCAAGATCTCACTGAGTGAATATCATCACAAATTCTTTTGGAATATTATCTGGGTAATCAAATATAATTATAAGAAAAAAAATTCTAATACTTCAATCAATTCAATATCTAAATAATTACCATGAATGATGAGAAATCAATATGCATCCAACCATCATAGGGGTTTTCTTTCTTACAATCATGACCAATACTCTATTAGGGTCACAAAACATGAAATTTCTTTTGATGTAATCCACAATATCCTATACTGAACAAATCTAATACATGTTAAGGATGATCTTTTATGGGTGTATACACAATAATAGGTATCCTTTTTAGAGAAATACTACCTGAGCATCTTCTTTCAATATCAACATGCATTGTACAAGGTATTTCAACATCGAAGTAGAATAGTTTACATCAATGAAACTTGAAG
Source organism: Viscum album (assembly GCA_963277665.1). Classification (NCBI taxonomy): domain Eukaryota; kingdom Viridiplantae; phylum Streptophyta; class Magnoliopsida; order Santalales; family Viscaceae; genus Viscum; species Viscum album. Next base: position 1,871,693,398 of record OY728123.1, on the reverse strand, counting down.
TCTACACACCTCGATTAACAAATAATCAAACGATATATGGTTTAATAAATGAATTGATATCCCCAAAATAAAAAAATCATATCCAAAAGTTTATCATATATTGATAAATTATTTCATGTCCTTTGACTCACATAACACAGGAAATCTATGAAATGTTTCTGACTAGGACTTGATCCATGAATTCTATGAACATGATGGATAATACAGTTATGGATATCCTATTTTCTCTATGATTGAGTTAAAATTGAATAAATGTGGTGTCATATTCCTATAACTTATTTCCAATACTGATACAAATATGGATCTCCCTTCTATTGATTCCACCTCATAGGATTTCTCAATAACGATTATTACGAGAGCAGGCTTCCATTGTTGTGGTGACTATCAAGGAAGACAATTAACTTAAGATGCACATAAAGACATCTTCCACATGCATAATCAACCACACCAATCTATTGTCAGGGGTTTTAATGTGTTTCTGCCTAGTTGTATAGGATGAAGAATAATATTAAATAATCCATGCTCTTTGAATCATCTATAGATAATAATGTTGAGATGTTTTGGATATATCTATGCTCTACTGAGAGTACTAGGGACTCCCCTCCCATGATGGTTCAATTTTTTCTTTCACCCACTCTAAATCCTCTTCCATTTCTAGATCTGGGTGATTAAATGTCAATATGAATTGGGAGACTATGAGGTAGATATTTGGATCAAAATCCCCATATAAATTCCTATATCAAGACTCCTCATTAAGGATATTGTCCATGTCATATCATAAGAGTTTTTTATATAAGAAAATGAATTCTTACCCAATTGAAATCCATTGGTAGAGCCTGAAAATATCATATTGATAAGATTTATTTTTGGTTAAAGTTAAACAATCAACATGAGAATGGTCATAAAATTTATCACACATAATATCTAACAACTCATTAAAAAAGAAACACCACTATAAATAAGCCCCATGTATCATTTTCATAACCAATTGAACTCAATTATTATTTAAATAATGGAATGAAATAAATTTGATATTAACATTTGTTTCCCTCGGAATCCGGGGAGATGACTGCCTTGATGGAAGGTACAAACATTCAGATGGGTTTCTAACAGGTTTGTTCATAGAACCAGAAAAATCCAATGATTCCACATCCATTCGGACCTGCGTTCTAAAGTTAGGTGCTCATTAGTTTGTGGAATGGTGAGGCTTAGGAGTTTTCATTGGTCGAGAGGATGGGAGGTCGGACTCATCGCACCTTTTTGAGGGGAAATATTGTCTACTCCGGGACTCTCTTTATAGAATTAAGTTATGTTCGTGAATACTTATTACAATACCAAGTATAAAATAATATTTCCTTCATATTTTGACAATTAATGATTAAATATGGAGGAAATTTAGAGAATATTTTATATGTATTCGAGGCTCTTCACTAATAAAAATCATCTGTATTTGTTAGAGATTTTTAGTCAATGGTATCCTTTGATACGTAAAAGTATCTTGGTCCTTATGATGATCATACTAGTTTTAAAGCCACTCAGTAAGACACATGAAGTTTATTGACATTCAGACGGACATGAATTATTTCAGAGGTGGGATCGAACCCGCAGATGGGCTACCTACGTATTCTGTGTTTAAAAAAGGAAACAGATCCCACGTAGTTCGAGTAAGGGAGTATGATGTTTATGATTGATGGATCAAAGAAGGATGTCATAATTATTTTTACACCCTAAGCTCACGTGAGTCATGCTCGGTGTGAGAAACAAGAGGTATTGGTAAAAATTAGACAATTGATCCATGAAAGATTCAATCATAAGAAATAATGTGGGGCTTATGTATGTATGACTGCCCAGATAAATGAAGGTTAGGATTTACTTTACGGAAGAAATCCAGAAGTAGGGTCCATAAAGGTATATGTGCTTCATTGAGATTTTGAATACTCTAACTGGAGGCTTACTCTTGAAAAGGAGGACCAAATTACGTGAGGATTTATGGTTGGGTTTTACTCTTGAGAAGGAATCCCAGATCAAAGGTAAATTGGGACTGGTTAAGAGATATTAAGACTGGGGCTTACTCCTGAAAAGGAGGCCCATGTTAAAGGAATTGTAAAATGAAGGGACTGGGGGCTTACTCTTGAAGAGGATGCATATATTAATGAGGAATTGGACTCGGGATTACTCCTGAAAAAGAGGCCTAGGTTAAAGGAATTAAGGTTTGGGGCTTACTCCTGAGGAGGATGCCCATAATTTGGGGAATTATGACTGGGGCATACTCATGAAAAGGAGGCCCAGGTTAGGGGATCTGTGGCTTACACCTAAGGAGGATTCCTAGATTAGAGGACTTGGAGATTGCTCTTAAAGATGATTCACATATATGAGAATTATGGCTAGGGATTATTCCTGAAAAGGAAACCCAGGTTAAGGGGTTCTCGCATCTTAAAGGATGAGTTTTAATGAATGAAATCTCAATTTTTTTGAGACATAAAGATGTGTAAATCACTATGTTTTGAGAGATATTCCACAGAGTTCCTTTCAGATAAGGAATCCAAATCATGAAATCATGCCATAAATGGATTAGAAGAGTGTCTTGAAGAATGAATCTTGAATAGGAGAGGTGGAATGGCTTAGAAGGGGTGAAATGGGAAAGAAGGGCACCCAAAAAGGCAGGGGCGTGGATGTCTTAGCGGGCACGCAGGTACTGCGTGGGCGCGCATGTCCTGGTTGAGTAGGTATAGCTACGCGACACATGGGTACTTGCACGACGGTTAACCAGTAGGGTAATACTTGAGTGACTCTTGATTAAATCCTTTAGAATCCTCTTGAGGTTCTTCCAGAAGAGGGGCGCGCAAGTTCTATTGAAGGAGTAAGGCGGCACGCAAGTGTGGCCTTGTCCCTTAAGGGATGGCCACTCAGGCGCTCAAGTGTCGATGAGGTTCAACACTTAGGCCTACCTCCCCCTCTTTAGATCTTCCGTTATAAGTAATAAATTACCTTAGAATTGTTTCAGAAGCTTTGAGAAGAGACTAAGGAGCCGGGAGCTCAAATATGAGTTTCTGGGGAACATCCTCTCTCAAATGGGGGGCCCACAGGTTCTATTTATAAGTAAGAGAAGACCCTGGGCTGTTATTTCTTAGGTCACACAAGTCACTTGTGCAACCACTAGGCGTCGCGCAAGTGGACTTGCGTGACAGTGATAGAACTTGCGCGGAATATGTTCTTTTGATCCCTTGTTCATTCCTTTGTTGATTTTTGATGTTTTCTTCAATGGATGAATCAATCTATGCTAAGTCATTTCCCTTCACATTCCTTTGTACTCTGTGAAGAAAAAGGAGAATCAACAAAAGTCCCCCATCAGAGTTGGATCCGAAAGAAATGAGGATGTGACTCTGAGGAAAAAGGACATCCAAAGGAAAGTTGGCACACAAGTGTTCAGTGGGCAACACTTGGCACGCAGGTTCGAGTCGCACAGGGCTGGAGCGCACTGGGTGTAGGTGCGCAGATTGGCTGCCTGGACTATAAATACACGGTCATTGGTCGTTCATAGTATCTGATTCCGAATTCTCGAGCTCTCACCGCGCAATTTATCTTCGCCGTGCAAGTCTCTTCTTTCCAATGTTTCCTCACCACCGCGCTGCTGTCAAGGTAATAGGACTTGTGCGGTGACACATGCGTGACAAAAACTTGTGTGGCACTTTTAACACTTGCGAAACACATCCATACTTGCATGCCATAATGCCTTAGCCATTTTTTCAAACTTCTTCACAATTTTTATGAAAAATAAATCCATTTAAGAGTTAATTTATTCAATTATTGTGCAGAATCAATGGCTCTTAGACCCGGAATATTTGATGAACTGGCTACCAAGTGGATAGATGATATGATGAACATCATTGGACATGATTATTATATTGTCAAAGATATCACTCTTCCGGATTTGGATATGTATCTGAAGAAATATCATCGTGACTTCCCACAGAGCACTTATCTGCCTTTGTATGGCTATGGTCATCTGTGAGAAGTCACCATTCCAGAAGAAAAGAACTATCATCCATTTTCGTGGTTTCAGAATTACACCAAATTTTCTTCAGCAAATATCTCAGGTGGAGGAGTATTTCTAAATGCTGGAACAGTGGGGAAGGCCCACATGATGCATCATAGCCCTTGCACACAAGATCTGAAAGATCATACACCTGAGCTGCAACCCCATTGTCATCCTTCAATCTTTCGAAATGCTCAGATGGATCAATCCAAAGGCTGGAAGAAAAGTTGGGACATCCGTCCTGGGGGAGGTGTGAAGCCAACTTGGATGTGGGAATATTGGGTGCGACAAACTTGTGCATAGTTTGTCGAGGATCTAAAAGGAGTGGTGATATAAGAAGCTGTCTGGGTTGGGAAAACATATGTTTACAGACATGATAACTTCGTGTCGGAGATACTCAGCCACTGGATCCAAGAAACCAATTCTTTCCATCTGACTCATGTAGAAGTAGGCATCAGTCTATGGGATGTCTACAAGATCTCAGGGGCTCCAATCTGGGAATGTCCCTCTAATTCTTGTGTATCAATGGAGAATACTTTCATCTTCAATCATTTGTACCTGTATTTTCTTTTTCTACATGCTTTAGATTTTACCTAAGCCAATGGGACTAGTAAGCATAGTTCGATTTTTACTAGGTTTAATGTAAATTACCCTATAAACTTCGAACCTTTTAATTTCTCAATGTTATACAAAATGTATGTTTAGTGAGCTGGGAACATGACTTTTATTCAGAGTTCCCTTGTCTTTTGTGGGAAGTTTAATGTCATGCACGTCAGACATAAAAAGGAAAATGTTTAAGTTCAAAGTAGCTTTGACCAAAATAGATTATAATTGACTCAATTCCTTGAAAATTAATCTGAAAACATATTACCATACTCAGGTATGAGGGAAAATATGTAAGCTATGACTTAAGAATATTTTAATATGAGGAATGACATGAAAAAGTTCTAAAAGTCATTAGAAGAATTAGTTTCCAAGAATGAAGTTACTATTATTTAACAAACCCGTTAGGGGGTTGAATTATGCAGGGCCACCTAAGGGCATTGGCTGCATAGTTAAATAAAATAGTATCTTTTGGCTAACAAGCCTTTTATGTAGACTGTTTATGAAAGGCCGCCTATGGGCATGTGCTGCATAGTCAGGCAAAAGAACTCTCAGAAATTTTCTTTCTTAGCGCTAAAAGCCAGTGAAAGTTTATGGTGATTCAAATCTTCCAAAGTATAGAGTTTGCTGTATGGAAAGAGATACTTGAATATGGAGAAGATATTTCCAAACATGATTATCGATGAACTGGATGAATATCACTCCTACGAAGTTCTAACCCAAACGTAGGGAAGGAGAATATAAACCATAGACATGAATAATTTCAGATAATGAAAATGTATATTGGACAAATATGTTAAGGATGGATATTTTTGCGGATCCCTACATACTGTCATTTAAGAAAAATAAGAAAAAAGAGACATTCTTCCCAAGAATGAAGTTAGCACTATCCGAAAAACCTATTAGGGGGTTGAATTATGTAGCACCACCTAAGGGCATTGGCTAAATAGTCAAATAATAGTATCATTTGGCTAACAAGTCTGTTATGTAGACTGTTTATGCAAGGCCACCTATGGGAACATGCTGCATAGTCAGGCAAAAGAACTCTCAGAAGTTTGACATTTTTGTGACTAGAAGTCATGAAAAGGGTTATGATGATCTAAAAATATTTAAGGTTAGGATTATGACACATAAAAATGGGTATTGTCCAATGTATATAGAGATACACAGATCAATGCTAACCATAATAATTTTGTGGCTGGGTCCTAAATTCAAATATTGGACTTCACTACGTATCCCATACGGATGAGAATCAAGTCATACGTAGTTCTTAAACTACAGTTTAATGTCATGTGGGATAAAAAGATTAGAGATCTTAGTTTAGGGTCATAGAGCTTGGACCATTGTAAGAAATACACAATGTGTGTTTTCATGGGAACTTTTCATCCAAGGGACTGAAAGTGGAATTTGGGGTTAGTCCCAAAGACTTGGGGATGGATTTGAGAGACACTTGAACGTTCATACGTATCCCATAAGGATGGTAATCAAGCCCACGTAGTTCTAGAAATAACCTTTGTACAAATTTGGTTCATACATTGAACGGTGAAAGGGTTATTTAGTACAATGATGGTTTAACCCAAGATAAAAGGTTTGGGCGTTGTCGTGTATGCACATAGTCTTTGAAATGAAACATGATTGAAAAATCAATGTAAATAATGGTTCCCTCTCAGGTGAGGGTATCAAAGAATATTGTAGTTTATTGTCATACTGGAAAAAAGTGCTGTATAGTTTAACGTCGTATAACAAGGACGAAATTGAACCAATGTAAATATATTGATTCTAGGGGCGGTTTCACGAATCAACATCGTATGAGATGGAGGTGAACCGATGTGAAGAGATTGGTTTTGGGCTTGAACCTTGGGAGGTTGCCTACATACCTATCCAAGAAGGCAAGGATCAATGTCCGTGTAGTTCAATTGGAGAATGAATTAATGATCATGTTGTTCTTGGGGACAATGACCTAAAGAAATGATGTTGTTGGGACTTACACATGGTTAGTGGCCCAAAGAGAGTGTTATGGTTGAGGTTTACTCTAAGATCACATGATTCATACTCGGTGTGAGAAACAAGTGGTAATAAAAACCTTAACGATGCATAGTTTAATGTCATGTAGGACATATAAAGGGACTATGTAGTTTAAAGTCTTGCAGTTAGGACTCTTGGTGCAGCACAGTTTAGTGTCATGTAGCAGGGACAAAGTACAGTTTAATGTCATGTAGGACGTATCACAGACTTTTTGTACAGTTTAGTGTCATGTATTTAGGACGATGGGGACAATAGAGTTTAACGTCAAGTTGGATGAAAGGGGGACTGTGCAGTTTAATGTCATGTAGTGAGGAAAAAAGAGTACACCATTTAACGTCATGTTGGACGAATTGAGTTTTTTTTCCACAGTTTAGCGTCATGTTGAACAAAACTGCGAATAGTTTAAGGTCATATGCATGGACCGTGGATGGTGTAGTTTAATATCATGCTGGAAAAAAGTGTAGTTTATGGTCATACAGGACCTTTGATGATTATGTAGTTTAACGTCTTTCCATATGTAAAGGAATTTTATACAGTTTAGCGTCATGTAGTTAGGACGCCACAGTTTAATGTCTTTCTAGACGTAAGGGACTCACAAATTGTTTAGGGTCATATGAATGGACCGTTGATGATGCAGTTTAAGGTCATACATGACCTAGTTGCAGTTTAAGGTCATACTGGACCATTTAGGGAACTTTTTCACAGTTTAACGTCAGGGGGGTCGAAATTAATACAAATAGTTTAAGGTCATATGTATGGACCATTTCTGTATAGTTTAACGTCATATAGCAAGGACGAAAGAGGGACTTTGCAATTTAATGCCATGCAGTGAGGACAAAAGGAGAAATAGTTTAAGGTCATATGTATGGACCATTGGTTATGCAGTTTAGCGTCTTGTTGGATGTTTGTGTAGTTTAAGGTCATAGAAGACCATTTAGGGATGTATTTTCTGTTTATACAAAATACTTCTTTAAAAATATGGCATTGGATGGAGTATTGATGACTTCTCCATCCATCGAGATTAATGAATAAGCTCCATTAGAGTAGACAATATGTATTGAATAAGGTCCTTCCCATTTTGGCTCAAGCTTGGGAGGTTTCTTTCTTGGTATCATTGGAGTTCTGAGAACTAATACCAATTCTCCCTGTGTGAATGAACGACGACAAACTTTTTTATTAAAATCTCGTGCTATTTGATTCTGATAGACTTCCAAGTGGTGAAAATTGCACAATCTTTTCTAATCTAACCATTCAAATTCATTCAATCACTTTTGAGATTGTTCATCTATAGATGACTGACCACAAATGGCTACTCTGAGCGAAGGAAATTGAACTTCAATGGGAAAGACGTCTTCCATTACATATACTAGTGAATATGGAGTAGATCGAGTTGCAGTGCGGGTGGTAGTCCGGTATGCCCATAAAGCATGAAAGAGTTTATCAGGCCATGACCTCTTATCTTTATCCACCATCTTTTGCAGTATATTTGAAGGATTCTTGTTAAGGGCTTCTATCTGGCCGTTGTCCACTGCATGAGACCGAGATGAATGGTTGGATTTGATGTCGTATTCTTGATACAACTTCTTCACCTTGGATGAACAGAAATTTGTGCCATTGTCCATCAATATGGTATGAGGGACACCAAATCTGGTAATGATGTTAGACTTGATGAAGATAACAACGCTTTTAGAACTGACTTCCCTGAGAGGTATTTCCTCTGCCCATTTGGAAAAGAAGTCAGTAGCAATAAGAATGTACTTAAACTGCTTGGCCGTAGCCGAAGGGTAAGGTCCCACCACATCCATTCCCCATGTGGCTAATTGGCCATGAGTATTTAGCCGTATGAAGCAACTCTGGTGGTTGATGAATGAAGTTGGAATGTACTTGGCATGAATGACACTTCTTTGTGAAATCGACACAATCTCGTATCATAGAAGGCTAAAAGTATCCAAGCCTTCGAATCTGATCAGACAGTCTATGTCCTGGCTGGTGGGCACCACAGACTCCTGCATGCACATCTTTCATGACAGACATTGTCTCTTCACCATCAATGCATCTGAAGAGAACACCATAAAAACCACGTTTGTATAGAATTTTCTCTAGGTGATCTGGGCTATCATAAAGAGTAAAATTGACCACATGTCGCCGTATTTGTTCTTTCTCAGTTCTATCAGGAGGAAGTGTTCAATTTTGAAGGTATTCCCAGATATGTGACATCCATCCTGTAATATGCCCATACGGTTCAGGAATGGGACAAATTTCATTAATTTCCTATGTTCTGATTCGATCATAAGGTGAAATTGCCTGACGGTGGGAAATACTGATAGTTGTCTCGTCCCGATTTGGATATGCGAGAGCTGTGGCTATATTCGCCAGTGCATCAGTTTGAGCATTTTGTGATCTTTGGACATAAGAAAATGTCGGTTCCAAAGGGAATTCCGCCATTAACTCTCTGAAGTAATCATACAAAGGGTTTAGTTCTTCTTTTCTGATGGCATAATCCCTATTTACTTGTTTGATTACCAGTTCTAAATCCCCTTTCACCTTTAAGTGATTCACTTGTTCTTGAAGTGCTAATTCTAAGACTACGATGAGAGCTTGGTATTCTGATTCATTATTGGTACCACCTTCCCACTATAAGAAGGAATAAGGTAACACTGCCTTTTCTGGAGAAATGAGCAGAATTCCTAAGCCAACTTTGTTGAATTTAGGATTTTCCATTTTCCTCCCTGTTGGACTTCTGGAAGCACCATCAAAACACATTTCCCATGCCTGAGGACTTTCTTGAATAGAGAAGACTTCCTCATCATGGATTTCAATATCTGAAGATGTGTCTTCCACTGAAGGGTGTTTATCCAGTAAATCAGCCAGAGCTTGGCCCTTTATCACCTTTTGAGACACATACTGAATGTCGAATTGCTACAAAATAACTTCCCTCCTTGCCAGACGTTCTGTAAGCATTGGACGACAAAGGATTAATTTGAGCGGGTTATTTCAAGATACCAATTGGACCTCGTGATGTTGTAGGTAGTGTCTCAACTTCTGAACTACAAAGATTAATGCCAGGAAGCACTTCTCAATACTTTAATACTGGGTTTATTCTTCAATCATGGTTCGACTAAGATAGTAGAGGCTGTTTTCATTCCCAGCATCATTCTTTTGAGCAAGAATGACACCCAATGACCACTCTAGAGCTTTCACGTAGAGGATAAGTGGTCTTCCTTCAACAGGTGGCATGAGTACCGGTGGACTCAAGAGGTATTTCTTGATAATGTCGAATGCTTCTTGTCATTCTTTAGTCCACTGGTAAGGGACTCCCTTCTTCATCAATTTGGTGAAAGGTAAACTTTTGCCTGCTAAATTGGCGATGAAACGCAGAATATAGGCTAAGTGTCCTTGAATTCCTCTTAATTATTTCAAATTTCGAGGAGGTTACATACCAAAGATTGACTTGGTCTTCTCAGGATCGACTTCAATACCACTATGGCATACAAAAATGCCGAGAAATTTTCACGAGGTTACCCCAAAAGCACATTTTAAGGGGTTCATCATCAAATTATGTTGTCGAAGCTTGTGGAATATGACATCCAAATCAACCAAGTGATTAGAATGTTGTTTGTATTTAACTACCAAATCTTCTACATAGCAGTCAAAAAACTTCTCTAAGAAGGGTTTGAAGATACGATGCATGGAACACTGATAATTTTCACCTACATTCTTTAAGCCAAAGGGCATTACCCGGTAGCAAAACACACCCTGAGGGGCTCTGAAGGCTGTAGATTTCTCATCTTCTGGGGCCATTCAGATCTGATTATATCCGGAATATCCATCTATGAAGGAAAGTTCTTCATAGCCAGCTTTTTCATCAATTAGAAGTTATGTAATCAGAACTGGAAAATCATCCTTAGGACAATGCTGATTAAGATCTCTGAAATTGATGCAAACTCTAATTTGTCCGTTCTTTTTCTTCACAGGGACAATATTATCCAGCCATTTGGGATATTGAACTTCTCTGATGAAGTTAGCTTTGATAAGATTATCCACTTCAGCTTCAATTTTGGAAACATAAGTTGGGTGTGTTCTTCTCGCGGCTTGCTTAAATCCTCAATGTTCTTATAGTAAACCCAAATGATGAGTAGCAACCTCCGGATCAAGCCTGGACATTTCTTTATAGTTCCAGGGAAATATATCTCTATTTTTCTTTAAGAAAAAAAATATACATTTCTTGCTCTACAAGAGTCATGGACGCACTGATTAAAGTGGGGCGTGGATCTTCTTTTGTACCCAGATTTATTTCTCTGAGTTCATCCACAGTGGTAGAGATACCCTCTTCAAATGTTGGAGGAGCATCTCTAACATTTTCCTCTTCTTCTTCATCATGTATTATTTCTTACGTTACTACTTGCATAGTAGATGATAAAGTATAATTTTCATGATCCGAAGAGATGTCAAAATTTTCATATCTTGAAGAAGAAGCTTCCATTTCCGACCCGATTGATGATGAAGGGTCTTATTTGGGTAATAAAGAGGAGATGATGGATTGAGAATCGACATCATTGTTCACCTCCGATGTTTCTATAACTTCTTCTGGCCTAATTTGTGAAGCATAGACTTGTTGTATTTCAGCAGATGAAATGAATACTTCACCATTTGTGCTTTCATCACTGCTTGGTGGATTACCAATTTATCCCATGTTTTCTGGCTCGATTGTCGTAATTGACATTATGGATCTTTCCATAAGAGTATTTTGATTTGGGTCTAACTTGTCAATTTTACTAATAGGCAACACATAATCTATACTCATATGTGTAAATTGATTTACTGGAATTTTCTCCAAACTATATGGAGCATTATCTTTGGAAATCTCCTTTGTTATGGATTTCTCCCTTCACTACATGTGATATAATTCCACCTCAATGTATTGAGACTCACATGTCTTGAACGAGGCCTTATCACCATAAAATGTCCCAACTTGACCATCGAAACAATATTAGATACATTGATGGTATGATGAAGGGATAACTGCATGTTGATGTAGCCAGGGTCTTCCAAGAAAGATGTTGAAGGCTGAGTCTTGATCAACAACCATGAAATATGAATTGGATACAAGATCTCCAAACTGAGTTCTGAGTGTAGCTTCTCCCAGTGGTTCTTGTTAATTTTTATCATATCATTGTAACATCATGGTAGAAAGAGATAAATCAGATTCTGTGAGGCCCAATCGACGAAGTGTACGAATGGGCATGAGGTTGACTCCTGAACCATTGTCAATGAAAGTTCTTCGGACGTCTACACCATTAACTTATCCAGACAAGTACAATGGTCTAATATGTCCATTCACAACATCATCTTCATCTTCATCAGTAAAAGGGATTATTGCGTGGCATTCTTCATGATTATTCTCTATGTGATAGACTTCAGCTGTAGAAATTCCAGTTTCAAACTCCTGAGGACTTGAAAAAGCCTCGATGAGTGCTTCCCGAAGATCTTTTGACAGATTCAGAGCATCCAAAATTGATAACATGGCTGGTACTTGGGCCAAGTGTTTCAATATATCATACTTTTGATCCATAGGTCTGTGTTTCCCAATAGGAATATGTGGTTTAGCAGGTACATTGGAAGTAGATGCTTTGGAAGTTGACGCATCTTGTATTGGGATAGGAGTAGGCATTATTCCTGGTTTTGGAAGATTAGACCGATTAGATCCATTTACCTGATAAGAGGAAGAAGATGGATCCTTTAACCGGTCTTCCAAAATAACTGTTCCAGGAATGAATTTGCTATTGGTAGAAGAACTTTCTTGATCTTGCTGAGCTCGCTGAAGGTCTCTACCACGAGTTTCTGCTGTGTATACAGTTCTAGCAGGGGTAGAATTGGAATAGTGTCTTCTGAAAGATCCATGTCTTCCCCTGTATCCTGAGCCCCTGGAGCTTCCTCTGATTCCCCTATTTGATATAAGGAATTCAAACTCATTGAAATCAAAACTGCGACTAGCATATGGATCTGTTAATTGAATCATATTAATAGAACCAAAGATTAACTCTTCATCTGATGAAGAATCTACCTGATTAGCATGTTTAGGCTGTGCCGTTTGGTGAAGCGGTGCCCATGGATTTTAATTATAAGGCATGAAGTCCGCAAAAGTAAAATACAACTTAGGATTTGACACATACTCATCTTCTTCTAATTCTTTTTCTTTCTTTGAATCATGTCGTTTCTTTGAGGACTTTCCCTCTGATGAAGAGGGTTTTTTCACAACATTCATGGTAGAAGACACAATTGGTTTCTTTAATTATGTTCGCAAAATAGCATGAGTTTGATTGATTGTCTTTCTGACCATCCAATCATCATACTTCAGTGTATTTTTTCTTTTGACTTCTTTCCATTCGCCTTTCTCCTCTGAAATTGTAGCAGTAACACATGCTATCTGAGCTGAAGAACCTTTCTATTTTACTTGTCCCGAGTCGAACATCTTTTGCAGGAGGTATTTGAATACAAAACACTCTTGGATGGGATGCCCCAACATTTGATGAAAAGGAAAATAATTTGGATGGTCTTCATCTCCTTTCTTGTTTGGCCTCTTGGGAATTGTCATTTGAACCAAATTTTTTTCTAGAGTCGAAATAAAATAACCAAGAACTTGTTCATTTCAGAAAGAGTATGTTTTGATCTTCAGATCCTCAAATTGTTTTCGTCTTTCATTTCTTTGATCATCTGGACGAAATGGACATTGTTGTTGGCGCTGAGAAGGTGGATCCCTTTGATAAGATGAAGGTTTTGAGGTAGAAATAGGTGCAGGTGCTTGTTTAAGAATAACTGTAGCAGTTTCTGCTTTACCCATTCTCCTTCCTGGAGCTGATGGAATTACACGAGATTTAGCCTTATCCTATATTATGGATTCTTCAATCTTCTGAGTGATTGATGTAAGGTCTCGAAACCCTCCTACGTATTTCATAGGGATTAACGGCGTGCGTAATTCTTCACACATATTTTCCACACAGATTAGAAACAATTCTTCTTAAGGGAGTGCTAAATTCAAGGAATATGTTAATCCCTTCCATCGAGCAATGAAATTAGAGACCCTTTCATTCTCCCTTTTCTTACAGTTTGTAAGATAGAAAACTATTGTCGTTGGAAAAGTTGAGATGAACTGATGGAGGAATTTTTGGTGAAGATCCTCCCATCCGGTAATTTACCGGGATTGCAAGCTTGTATACCAGACAAAATCTAGTCCTTGAAAGGTTCACATGAAGCATATGAGTTTCACTACTTCTCGCTTCTCCGGAGTTCCCATCATAGGATCGCAACAGGACACGTAATGCGCCAAATACTGTTCAGGATCGCCTGATCCATTGAAAATAGGGTATATAGGGTTCCCAAAACTAGATGGAGGAGAGATTGAATCTACCCATTCAAGGTAAAATTTCTTTTCTGGTTGAACTTGCGCATGTTTCCCTTCCATAGTTTCTAACCGAGATGTTAATGACTCAATAGTAGTTATTAAATTTTGAGAAACATCCAGTTGAAGTTGGAAATTAGTAGGTTCCATGACTGGATCTTGGACAGATGTGGTGATTGGTGTTGCAACTGATGGTAGCACTGCCAACTGTTGTTGCACTTGACCCGTAGGATTGGACCTGTGAGGGTGTGCTGATAGAGGAGGATATTCTTGATCCATCTCAGTAGCTGCAACAAATTCCTTTGGCTGACTGACTTTAGCATGCTTAAGAAGAAGACTACTCTGAAGTAGTTATGCATTCAACCTTCTTAATTCCTTCATTTCTTCCTCCTGTTGTGAAAACCTTTGCTCTAGTGATAACGATTGACCTTCTCCAGAGGAAGGATATGTAACCTGGTTCTTTCCCTTACCTTTGTTGGATCCTTTTCGGAGAGGGGGAAGTGGGTTACTCGAAGGATTACCTAGATTCTGAGTAATCCTTTGACTTCGTGAATGCACACCATCTTCATTTGTGTCAGTGCATACATCTTCTTGACCAGGAACCTCTTCATCTGAGTCCCCTGAGTGAGCCTCATATGGTGGATCAGCAACAATGGCATTGATGACATTGATTGATGCATAACTCACCGCATCCCTTCTATCAGCATTTCTGTGATGTTGTCTTCTTCCATGTCGTTGATGAGACATTGCCTTTTTTTTGATTCGATCCCTCAGGAACTTCTCGACGAACCGTAATTTGGAGGGAATCTCCTAATAATTTGTCTCTTCATTCCTGTTGAGGCTTCTTCCCCAATCGAGAAAAAACTGACTTTCTCTGAGGAGGGGATTGATGATTTGAAAAAGTCCCCAGTCTAGTGGACTCGGGATATTCCTTCTCAACTCCTCTAATCATATTTGTTGATTCCAAGGGTTGGTTTAAAAGAGTCCCCAGTCTTGCAGCTGGGGTGGCTCTTAACATGATATGTCTGAGACTTTCTTAAAATCTCTCCTGATCCTGTGAACCTTAGTCCAGAAATTAGTTGGATGCATTAACCTGTACCCATTTTTATCACCTGGTTCAAAAGACCGTTGGATGATTTCTGACACTTCTGTCACTTGGTGACATGCTTGCTCCAAACAAGAGGCCTGTTTAATATTCTTGTTTGCTTGATGCATGAGTAATTCAAAAAATTGTTCTCTGTATTCTTGATTTTGAGAGGAACTAGTTGAATCTTGTTCTTGGGCAAGCTTTTGATTACAAACAAAGCCCATTGACTGTGGCCGGCCATGGGCAATAACATTGCATGATACCATTTTCGGCGGGCTTTGTTGACTGGAGAGCACCGTGAATTGCAGTGATCCATGAACACCCCATCCTCTGACACGTTAACCAGATGGGGCATTGGCAATTAACTGACGCAATATTCTTAATGCACCAAAGCATGAATGTTGAAGGGCTCTCTACTGGTTTTCAGCCTTCGGATATCGAGAGACTAATAGTGACGCCAAATCAATCTGATGTTGTAACCCTTCTATTATCTTAAGATGATTTTCATATTCATCATAAGATAATAATTTCTTTTTCAAATGACAATGAGTTTTCCAAATGTTGAGACTAATATCATGAATTTCATCTTTCGTCAACATTTCTGGAATGTTATACTGAGAGTCAGCCAGAGGCCAAAACATGACTAGCACACCACCTTTCACCAGTTGTTTTCTCATGTTCAGCATTTCCTCTTTATCATTTGATGAAGATTATTCTACCTGATTTGACTAGAGTTGGTGTTTCCTTGTTGCTTCATTGGATTCATCAGGATTGGTAGAGAAATCATTGGTCAAACTAGAAGATGCATGACTTAGGGGTGGTTCAGAGAATGACCTACACCCTGGGATATCTTCTGATTGAGAAAGTATTTCACCTGCTAGCGATGAAGCTTTAGACATGACTAGTTTCACATTTGCATGTGCCTCAAGATAAGAGGGCTTTCTCGACACTACATTGTCCACTTGATCATTTTCCGGGCAATGTGTATCACTACCGTGGAGAGGACTTTCGCAGCAAAATTCATCATCATGGGGAGGACCACCATAATGGGTTACAACAAAAGATGATATCTCTTGCTCCTTGGTCTTCTGACCACACAGAGGGTTCATGTGGCTCTCATCTGAAGATGAAACTTCGAGATCGACCGAATTGTCATGAAGAAAGCCTTCATGAGGAAGTGTCTGTTGAAGACCTTCGGAATTAATGTTCCCACTATTGGGAAATGAGGGAGTAGAATCTTGAATTTCAACAGATAATTGTCTGAGGGATTTAAGAACTCTAGAATCGAGCAAGGCCTTGTTACAGATTGGATCTTGATCTATTGACTGTGCTGGGAGGGTATTTTTCTTAGATGCCTTCTTACTCACATTGGAAACCACTTGTTGATGAAAGTGGCTGCTCTGAGTAGGTGTATATGCCTGATCAGGAAAGATGACCAGGTTAGGCTGATGATCTCCACTCAAATCAGGTGTATGTGCCTGACTTCGTTGTCTGAATGATATGGGGGAGTATTCCCCACAACCCTCTTGGACTAGAACATATGTGTGTGACTATTATGGAGTGAATTGTTGATGTTTCACTCCACTGGTAGGGATAGATTTATTTGTCTTTAACTGAGATGCCGCTAAAGATATTATAATATCCTGGTAGGCCTCCAGAAGATGAGCAAGGATTTTCTTCTACTCTTTCACCATTGATAGAATATGATTGGTGACTTCAGCTGCCAGAATGGGAATATACATCCATTCCGGGCTTGGAGTATGTGTATGTGCCTGCTCTTGTCCTACTTTTCCCTTTAGTTAATCCTGACAGTACTCAAGTGTGGGGGCAGAGAGTTGAGTCTGCCTCCTATTTGTTGTGGGGGCTTTTGGACTATCTTCTCTGAATGCTACCAAGTGATACTGTTGGTAGACTTGATTAGTACTAGCAGGTTTATGTGCCTACTGATTACACTTCGCCAAACGTAGTTGACAAGATCCATCATATGTAGTCAGATGAGCCTGCTGACTAGCTGAGGATGTATAAACAGGTGTATGTTCCAGCCTAAAGTACTCCGCCGGAATTTCCTGGAGGGATTGGCGTGATGCTTCCAGAAGAGTCTGCTGGATAGTGGAATTAAAATGGTTAGGTGTGTGTGCCTTCTCGTTCCTTGCCACCAAGTTAGGTTGGTGGACTTCTCCAAATATGGAATAGATGAGAACCTACTCACTGTTAACCGGACATTGCCTCTGGCGATTCGTCTTGCCTTCTCGGGTTCGAGGAACCTTAGCCGAATGTCTGGAGTCGATACCCTCATCATGTTGAGGGCGCACTGCCGCACGAGTCTGGAAGCGATTTTTCGTGGAAGCCCATAGGAAGGACTCCTTTCTGTTTGAATTAAGGCCCTGAGGGACCTGCTCATTCACCTCCCTATATCAAGGGAGCGAATAGTGATTGTGTTCTGGGGATAATGACCTGAAATGGTTGGAGACGGTAGTCAGCAACGCCTGCTTCTTGATCACTGGTCGTCATTATCCGGACGACCGATGTGAGGTTTTTACATGGAGGGCTTGTCGGGCAGCCTCCAGAGTTGGGACGATACCGTGTTTATGGTACTCCTTGACCATCGAGTTTGATACTCAGCGTTGAAGACGCTGAGTAGGTGATATCTTCCTTTGAGTGGATGATGATCCAACAAGAGTAGCAGCAGTGGCATTTGCCACAGCAGTATTCACAGGTGTGAACTTGAGAGAAGCCATTCTAGAAATGCAGAAGATCTTGGAAAAAAGTACCAATTTGATATAACATACATAATCAAGATAAATTCAGCCACTACATCTTTTGGATGAGCACATATGTCAATGATTGTTTTTGTTGGCCCTCTTATTGTGTTTTAAATAGAGGCCTAACAAATAGGTAAAACATCATTTTAACTTGGTTAAGGATTCACATCGGGTTCACCATTTTCTTCCCTCAGAATTCGTGGAGATGACCGCCTTGATGGGAGGTTCAAACATTCCAATATGTTTCTAACAGGTTTGTTCATAGAACCATAAACATCCAATGATTCCACATCCATTTGAACCTACTTTCCAAAGGTAGGTGCTCATTAGTTTGTGGACTGATGAGGCTTAGGAGTTTGCATTGGTCGAGAGGATGGGAGGTCGGACTCATCACACCCTTTTTCGGGGAATTATTGTCTACAACGGGACTCTATTTATAGATTTCTGTTATGTTCGTGAATCCTTATTACATTACCAAGTATAAAATGAGCTTTCCTTCATAATTTGACAATCAATGATTAAGTATGTAGGAAATTTAGAGAATCTTTTATATGTATTCGAGGTTATTCACTGATAAATAATCATCTGTATTTGTTATAGATTCTTAATCAATGGTATCCTTTGATAAGTAAATGTCTCTTGGTCCTTACGATTACCATACTGGTATTAAATCCACTCAGTGGGGAACTTGAAGTTTATTGTCATTCAGAAGGACATAAATTATTTTAGAGTTGGGATCGAACCCATAGATGGGCTACCTACGTATCCTTTGTTTAAAAAAGGAATCTGAACCCACGTAGTTTGAGTAAGGGAGTATGATGTTTATGATTGATGGCTCAAAGATGGAAGTCATAATTATTTTTACACCCTAAGCTCATGTCAGTCATGATCAGTGTGAGAAACAAGAGGTATTGGTACAAATTAGACAGTTGTTCCATGAAAGATGCAATCATAAGAAATAATTTGGGGATTATGTATGTATGATTGCCCTGATAAATGAAGGTTTGGATTTACTTTAGGGAAGAAATCTAGGAGAAGGGTCCATAAAGGTATATGTACTTCATGGAGATTTTGAATACTCTAACTTGGGGCTTACTGTAACATCCCAAGTAAGTAATGAATAATAGATATTTTTATCTATGTCTATTAATGATTAATATAGTGTTATAGAGGCTTAAAATGAAAATAAATACAATCTTATGCATGGAATACACTAATATTCTTAAAAGATTGTTTTAGTGCCTTTTGATGGAAAACCATTTTTGAATCTATATTTTGACAATTTTATAAACTATGTTTTTCAAAATAAACTTATCCTTTATTATTGGGACATAAAAATTTACCTTGTGTGAATTTTTGGTATTTTTCTGACAATGTTCATTTTTTAATGAATAGTGAAAAATACTGCATTTTACATCAAAACTGCTTTTTAATCTAATTTATTTATATGATTATATTATGTTTTGAATTTGTTTTTAAGTAAAATTAGAATATATTTTTACCATTTTATCCAATGGTGGTCATTTTAATCAATTTCACTTTGAAATTAGACTTAAACTGGTGTCAATCTTTTGATACTTATTGTTTTGTAAAAACACGCTATTTGCTCTGGTAGCGGGAATTAATTATTAAATTAATTAATGTGACTTATATGATTTGAATTTTGTAAAATAGGATTCATTTTTGAATTTGGAATATCAAATATAGCTTAGGGTTAATTTTTGGTAATTTTCTGAAAAACTTCAATTTTTGATGAATAGTGAAACCACTAAGTGGTAATCAAGCAAACTAATTTTTCAGTTAAATGAAATTTTACCACTAATGTGTATTGAATTTTGAAAATCCGACATACATGGTTGTCATTAAGAAGTAAAATGTGGTTCAATGAGATTAAAATAATTTTTTGGTGAATAGTAACTTATTAAGTTTTTAATCGCGATTAGTGGTAATTAGTGTAGTTCAAGGTATAAATAATGCTTTAATAATATGAAATGACCTAGACACATGTCCCAACCTTATTGGTTGTGTCATGGCCGACCAAAAATAGCCATGGGTCAACTTGGGGACCCCATGGAGACATTTTGGTTGGGAAATGACATAAATAACTTTTTATTTAATGTAAAAGTAAAAATGACACAAACATAATATGTTTTACAAAAACAATTTTTACATGGGGTTATAAAGATAGGATTTTTGATTATAAATAGTAATTGGAAAGCTAAAACGATTTCCTACATCATTGTATTTTTTTTATGATTTTTAGACATTAAATAAATTAAATTATTTATGACATAATAATGATGCAGCGATGACATCATTATTTGACGATTTAAATAAAATGGAAAGATAATGTAAAATCTATGAACTAAACATGTCCAAAACTTATTATATGAGTGGATTTCGAAGCCTTATCACCTTATCCACGAATTATATCAATGTGGGACCTTTTGAAACCGAAACACATTTTCAAATAAAGTAATATTTCTTTACTTTCCAAAAGTGCCCCTCCTCTCCTCTTATAAAAGGCCCCCACCTCTACCTCATTTCACACACTACTCAAGCCTTTGGCTCGGCCATCCCCTGCCCATTTACTCTCTCCACATCCCTCTCCTAATCCTATAGGATTCCCTTTGGGAAGAATCCTTTCAAAGGAATCCTTTAGGCTCAAATCAAAAGGAGTTACACTTTTAAGGTAATTCATTCTCTCATGTTCATTTGTTTTATTATCCTTATCCAACCCCCTAAACTCTTTTTATTTAATTATTTTGTAACCACACCAGTATCTTAAATATACTAGGATGTTGTTATAAGATTTATTTGAGCTACACTATCACACAACTGCATCAAATGGTTAAAGAACATACGGTTTCCGTGGATGGCGAAATTCTGCCTCCCGAAACGATGATTGTTCAATACTCATTTAACACCTTCAAAGGTGGCCATTATGATGTCACTATTTTTATATATGATATATAATATGTTTATGTTTTCCTTAATCTTTTGTTTTTTTCATTTTGGGCATACCTTTATGGTTTCCATTATGGGTAAACACGATATCTTCATTTAAGGAAGTGCGGACTACCGCCCCCTCAAAGTGTTTTGATTCGTTAAATACCATATGTGGGACATATAAAGGATGGAAATTTGATATTATATATGATATTATACTGGAATTATAATATACCTTTATATCATTATGATTCCATTCTATAAAATATGAAATAGAAATGAAAGTAGTGTTCATGCGTACGTACGGCTTACCGTCTCCATGAACGGTGCATTTCATTTCTTACCTCTAAATGATTATGTAATATTATAAATGCATGTATGTAATGGATATATATGACATATATGATATCTACATCATGAATACCATTCTGTATATAATGAACCTTTGACCAAATTAACAACATGTAATTATAAGAAGTCTATTTTTGACTTAAGAACCAAATACCGACAAAATGAACATTATTAACATAACTGATTACATGATGTTCATAACATGGTATAAAAGGTATAATGAACTTGAAAAAGATTCATAAGCAAGTAGAGATTAACTCAAGTTTATTATTCAGGAGATTAAAGAACGGTCGGGTCAAGTCGGATACGAGGTATGGGACTTCGTCTCAATCTCCTTTCATTGAGGCATATTTTATTTTATACACAACTTTCTTTTATACGGTGTATAAACCCCTTTGACTTTTAAGTTTATTCAAAAGGAATCTTTTTTATACGAAGCGTTTACTAAATGACAAAAGCGAATGTTTTTGTCGTACGTATGCGGCGACAACGACTTCTCCGCCGTCGTGACCGTTATTTGAGTTTCAGCTTCCTCTACAAGCCATACCTTTTTTTTAAAAAAACAAAAAAAATACCATGTTTTACTTTGGTATTGAAAATTGTTTTCATAATGTTTTTATTGTATCAATGTGTTGTATTGATATCTCGTTATTGAAATGTGGAAATTTTATGTTTCCTTTATGCATGTTTTATGTGATATGATTATGTTATGGTTCTTGGGCATTATTATGAAGACGGGTGGTTCCATGATAAACTAAGGGCGGGTGAGCCCGTTATAGCTCTCCAATGCATTGGGTAACGCGAAGGAGTGAAACGTTAAGGTTTCTCTGAAGAGATTTTAGGGAATATACTGTGATGGGTATTCCAAACGTAACCAAGAGGGTTACTCCCTACGTAAGAATGTTATGAATGCCTCAAGTTACCTTTATGTATTATGATTTCTATGATTTATTCATGATTTTATGAGGTATGTTAAAGTGCCTATGTTTTATGGGTAAAGTATGATTTCATTCTAATGTATATATGAACTCATGTTTCCTTTTCATGTTTTTTTATAACCCATACTGAGTTTTTATGCTCATCCCATGTTTTTGAAATGTTTTTCACAGGTCAAGGGAAAGGTACATGATAAGATGATAGAGTCAAGGATGTGTCAAGAAATAATCCATGTTTTATTTTAAATGTGTTTCCATTGATGGGAATGAAGAATACTATCTTTATGTAACCACTTTTTTTATATGTGGAATTGTAATGCAAGTTTTATGATCTAATTCTCTAAAACTCTAAACCCGAAAAGATCCTCAATGTGTAATCTTGTAATAACTCAAGATTAAGTAAGGTTTAAGGCTGGGGCCTTATAGTTGGTACCAAAGGCCGGTTTAGATAACTTTAGGAGTTAGAATTATATTAAATTATTATCCAAAAATATTTTTTTAAAATGATATAGCATGTAAAGATTACCATGTTGCTTCATCTAAGACATGTTTGTTCAGAATGGTTTTCCGCAGAGGAAACAGGGAAGCAGTGCTAGGAAGGCATATAGAAGGAAATAACCATCCGAATCAGCATCCTGAGATGGTCGGAATTGGAACTGAATAGTTTGTTGCAGTAATGGCGCAGTTGACTCAAGCGATAAATGGCGGTGGTATCCATGCACGAGATCAGCCAGATCAACCGCAGAGGAACATGTCAGTGGTGGAACATTTCATGAGGAAACATCCACCATCATTCAGAGGATCATTTGACCCTGTACTAGCTGAAGGGTGGATTAAAGAACTGGAGAAGATTTTTGATGTCATGGGGTGTTCAGACAATCAAAAGGTTAGTCTTGCTATTTACCGTTTGGAGGGTGAAGCAGATCAGTGGTGGTCTATGGTTAAAAATATCAGGGACGCCGATGAGATTGATTCTCTTGACTGGGAAGAATTCAAAGGTATGTTTCTTGAGAAGTATTTTCCTAAGGCTATTCGACTTAGGATGGAAAAGCAATTCTTGGAATTGAGGCAAGAGGAAGACTCAGTGGCTGCCTATGAAGAAAGGTTCACTCGATTGGCAAGGTACGCTCCAAATTTTATCCGGGACCTTGATAGTAAAATCAATCGTTTCTACTCAGGATTAAAGCCAAAATATCGAAGGGAATTAGCTTCTCGTGAGTTTAAAAGTTATGAAAAACTTGTTCGATGTGCTGAGAAGGTGGAAATGGAGTTTTCCGATGACCAAGTGTTCTATAAAAACCAGCAGAAGAAGAGACCGAGGTGGCAGGAGAAAGGTAAGAATTCTTCAAAAAAGTCTAATGGTAAGAGAACTATGTTTCCAGTTTGTGATAAATGTGGAAAAAGGCATGCTGGGGAATGTCTTCTGAATTCTGGGAAGTGCTACCGATGTGGTATGATGGGACATAAGGCTCGTGATTTCAATGAAAAGGATCAAGGTGAAGGTAAGAACAAATTTGATTTAAAGTTAGTGAAATGTTATAAGTGCAATGAGATGGGTCACTATACAAACGAGTGTCCGACAAGGAGCTTGAGTGATGGGAAGCAGTTAGACTACAAGCAGAAAGGGGTGGTGAAATCCTTTGCAACTACTTCAGCAGATGTCGGGCCATCAAATGATGTTGTATCAGGTACTTTGTTTGTTTTTTCAGATTATGCCAGTGTGTTGTTTGATTCGGGGTCTACACATTCTTTCATCTCTGAAACCTTTTCTAGTAAAATGGGAATACCATCTCAAGAAATGACTCCTGAACTTTTGGTAAAAACACCTGGGGGAAGTGTCGAGGCAAAAAGAATTTATAAGAATCTTCCTATCCTTATCTGTGGAGAGAACCTACTTGCAAACCATATTGTTCTACCTCTAGTAGAGTTTGATGTTATCCTGGGTATGGATTGGCTCTCTATGTACCATGCTAGGATTGACTGTAGAGCTAAAGAAGTTTCTTTTCAGAAAGACTTTATGTTTGTTTACAAGAATGAACCCTTACTTTTGATAACATATCAAGAGGCCGAGAAACTTGTAAAAGATGGAAATGAATGTTACCTTGCACACGTCGTTGAAAATAAAGGAACTATTCAGATTAATGATGTGCCAGTGGTAAATGAGTATCCTGATGTTTTTCCTGATGAGTTGCCTGGAATAATACTAGATCGTGAGGTTGAGTTTACTGTTGACTTAGTTCCTGATGCTAAGCCAATTTCAAAACCCCCTTATCGAATGGCACAAATTGAACTTTTAGAGTTGAAGGAGAAATTGCAAGATTTATTAGAGAAAGGTTTCATTAGAACTAGCACATCACCATGGGGTGCTCCTTTTTTTTTGTTAAAAAGAAAGATGGTTCTATGAGACTTTGCATTGATTATAGAGCCTTGAATAATATCACTTTCAAGAACAAATATCCTTTGCCTCATATCGATGATTTGTTTGATCATCTCCAGGGAGCTCAGTTTTTTTCAAAGATTGACCTGAGATCGGGGTACCATCAGCTGAAGGTAAAGGAGGCAGATATTCCGAAGACCACGTTCCGTACGAGATATGGCCATTATGAATTTGTAGTAATGCCTTTTGGGCTAACCAATGCACCTGCTGTATTCATGGACTTAATGAATAGAATTTTCCATGAGTTCTTGGATAAGTTTGTGGTGGTTTTCATTGATGATATTTTGGTGTTTTCTAAAAGTAAATAGGAGCATGAAAAACATTTAAGGGTTATCTTGCAAACCTTAAAAGAAAAGAAACTGTATGGGAAACTTAACAAGTGTGAGTTTTGGTTGCAACAAATTTCTTTCCTTGGTCACATTGATTCTAAAGATGGAATAACTGTTGATCCTGCAAAAACAAAAGTTGTGGAAGAATGTCCAAGACCCACAAATGTAACCGAGATTCGTAGCTTCCTTGGTTTGGTGGGATATTACCGAAGGTTTGTTAGAAATTTTTCACGGTTATCTAGTCCAATGACTAAGCTAACTCGGAAGGGTGTTAAGTTTATCTGGACAAAAGAATGTGATGATTGTTTTCAGGAATTGAAAAGAAGATTGGTGAATGCTCCAGTTTTGGCACTACCTTCCAGGAATGGTGAGTTTGTTATATACAGTGATGCTTCATTGAAAGGAATTGGTTGCGTCCTAATGCAGAATGATCAGGTAATTGCTTATGCTTCACGACAGTTGAAAACTCCTGAGGTAAATTACCCTACACATGATTTGGAATTAGCTGCTGTTGTTTTTGCTTTAAAAATTTGGAGGCATCATTTGTATGGGGTAAAGTGTTAAATATATACCGATCACAAAATTTTAAAGTATATATTCACTCAGAAAGAGTTAAACATGAGACAGAGGAGATGGCTATAATTAATCAAGTATTATGATTGTTCAATTAATTATCATCCGGGAAAAGAAAATAAAGTGGCTGATGCTTTGAGTCGAAAAAGTAATGCTTCATTAACAATGTTGCGGTTGGAACGTGATCCTTTGGTTAACGATTTGATGAACATTGGCATAGAAGTTGTTGGTGCAGGAAGTCCTTCTGTTTTGTTTCAGGTATCAGTGAGATATTCTCTATTAGATAGAATCAAGCAGGCATAGAAGCAAGATAGTGAGTTGCAGAAAAAGGTAGAGCTGGTTCAGAAAGGTAAGTTGCCTGAATTAAACGTTGATAATGATTGTGTTTTGAGATTTGGGAAGAGATTGTGTGTGCCTTGTGATTCACAGTTGAAGAGAGAGCTGTTATGTGAAGCTCATAGTTCTCTGTTTTCAGTTCATCCGGGCAGTACTAAGATGTATAGAGATCTGCGGGAGTATTACTGGTGGGATGGAATGAAAAGAGATATTGCTGATTTTACTGTGAAGTGTTTGACATGTCAACAGGTTAAAGCAGAGCGGCAGTTACCAAAAGGGATGCTTCAGCCTTTACCAGTGCCAGAGTGGAAATGGGAGAATATATCCATGGAATTTGTTGTTGGATTACTGAAGACATCTCGAGGTAATAATGCAATCTGGGTTATTGTTGATCGCTTGACCAAATCTGCTCATTTCCTTGCTATACGAGATACTTTCTCTCTTGATCAAATTTCCCGTTTGTATCTTAAAGAGATAGTCAGGTTACATGGAGTTCCTCTCTCCATTGTATCGGATCGTGATCCCAGGTTTACTTCTAACTTTTGGAAAGGCCTTCAGAAGTCGTTGGGTACTGAATTAAATTTTAGTACAGCTTTTCATCCTCAATCAGATGGACAGTCAGAACGAACAATTCAGACATTGGAGGATATGCTACGAGCTTGTTCTATGGATTATCAGGGATGTTGGGACCAACATATTTCTTTGGTTGAGTTTTCATATAATAACAGTTTTCATTCCAGTATACAGATGGCACCATTTCAGGAATTATATGGGAAGCGGTGTCGAACTCCAGCTTTCTGGGATGAAGTGGGTGAAAGGAAGTTAATGGGACCCGAATTGGTAGAAGAGATGGCAGAAAAAGTTCAGCTAATTCAGAAACACATGAGAACAGCTCAGAGCAGGCAGAAGAGTTATGCGGATAACCGGAGGAAGGATCTATCTTTCGAGGTAGGTGATCATGTTTTTCTCAAGGTTTCTCCTTGGAAAAGCGTGATGAGATTTGGTAAGAAAGGAAAGTTGAGTCCAAGGTTTGTTGGACCATACGAAATTCTGGAGAGAGTTGGATCAGTTGCATACCGAGTGGCTTTACCTCCGAGTTTATCTTAGGTACACAATGTATTTCACGTTTCGATGTTGAGAAAGTATATTCCAGATCCATCTCATGTTTTGAGTCCAGAGGTAGTTCAGCTGGAAGAGAACCTATCTTATGAGGAACAACCGGTCCAGATTCTTAACCACAGGGAGCAAGTGTTACGGAATAAGTTGATTCTCCAGGTAAAGGTTTTTTGGAAAAACCACATGATTGAAGAGGCGACATGTGAATCTGAAAATGCAATGAGGGATAAGTACCCCCCACTTATTCGATAAGTAAATAAATTGCGGGGACGCAATTTTCTAAAGGGGGGAAGGATATAACATCCCATGTAAGTAATGAATAATAGATATTTTTATCTATGTCTATTAATGATAAATATAGTGTTATAGAGGCTTAAAATGAAAATAAATACAATCTTATGCATGGAATACACTAATATTCTTAAAAGATTGTTTTAGTGCCTTTTGATGGCAAACCATTTTTGAATCTATATTTTGAAAATTTTATAAACTATGTTTGTCAAAATAAACTTATCCTTTATGACTGGGACATCAAAATTTACCTTGTGTGAATTTTTGGTATTTTTCTGACAATGTTCATTTTTTAATGAATAGTGAAAATACTGCATTTTACATCAAAACTGCTTTTTAATCTAATTTATTTATATGATTAGATTATGTTTTGAATTGGATTTGAAGTGAAATTAGAATATATTTTTACCATTTTATCCAATGGTGGTCATTGGAATCAATTTCACTTTGAAATTAGACTTAAACTGGTGTCAATCTTTTGATGCTTATTGTTTTGTAAAAACACGCTATTTGTTCTGGCAGCGGGAATTAATTATTAAATTAATTAATCTGACTTATATGATTTGAATTTTGTAAAATAGACTTCATTTTTGAATTCGGAATATCAAATATAGCTTAGGGTGAATTTTTGGTAATTTTCTGAAAAACTTCAATTTTTGATGAATAGTGAAACCACTAAGTGGTAATCAAGCAAACTGATTTTTCAGTTAAATGAAAGTTTACCACTAATGTGTATTGAATTTTGAAAATCTGACATACATGGTTGTCATTAAGAAGTAAAATGTGGTTCAATGAGATTAAAATAATTTTTTGGTGAATAGTAACTTATTAAGTTTTTAATCGCGATTAGTGGTAATTGGTGTAGTTTAAGGTATAAATAATGCTTTAATAATATGAAATGACCTAGACACATGTCCCAACCTTATTGGTTGTGTCATGGCCGACCAAGACAAGCCATGGGTCAACTTGGGGACCCCATGGAGACATTTTGGTTGGGAAATGACATAAATAACTTTTTGTTTAATGTAAAAGTAAAAATGACACAAACATAATATGTTTTACGAAAACAATTTTTACATGGGGTTATAAAGATCAGATTTTTGATTATAAATAGTCATTGGAAATCTAAATGATTTCCTACATCATAGTGTTTTTTTTAGACATTAAATAAAATAAACTATTTATGACATAATAATGATGCAGCGATAACATCATTATTCGATGATTTAAATAAAATGGAAAGATAATGTAAAATCTATGAACTACACATGTCCAAAACTTATTGGATGAGTTTATTTCGAAGCCTTATCACCTTATCCACGAATTATATCAATGTGAGACCTTTTTAAACCCAAACACATTTTCATATAATGTAATATTTCTTTACTTTCCAAAAGTGCCCCTCCTCTCCTCTTATAAAAGGCCCCCACCTCTACCTCATTTCACACACTACTCAAGCCTTTGGCTTGGCCAACCCCTGACCATTTACTCTCTCCACATCCCTCTCCTCATCCTATAGGATTCCCTTTGGTCATAATCCTTTCAAAGGAATCCTTTAGGCTCAAATCAAAAGGAGTTACACTTTTAAGGTAATTCATTCTCTCATGTTCATTTGTTTTATTTTTCTTCTCCAACCCCCTAAACTCTTTTTATTTAATTCTTTCGTAAAAACACCAGTATATTCAATATACTAGGATGTTTTTATAAGATTTATTTGAGCTACACTCTCACACAACTGCCTCAAATGGTTAAAGAACATACGGTTTCCGTGGATGGCGAAATTCTGCCTCCCGAAACGATGATTGTTCAATACTCATTTAAAACCTTCAAAGGTGGCCATTATGATATCACTATTTTTATATATGATATATAATATGTTTATTTTTTCCTTAAGCTTCTGTTTTTTTCATTTTGGGCATACCATTATGGTTTACATTATGGGTAAACACGATATCTTCATTTTAGGAAGTGCGGACTACCGCCCCCTCAAAGTGATTTGATTCGTTAAATACCATATGTGGGACATATAAAGGATGGAACTATGATATTATATATGATATTATACTGGAATTATAATATACCTTTATATCATTATGATTCCATTCTATAAAATACGAAATAGAAATGAAAGTATCGTTCATGCGTACGTACGGCTTACCGTCTCCATGAACGGTGCATTTCATTTATTACCTATAAATGATTATGTAATATTATAAATGCATGTATGTACTGGATATATATGACATATATGATATCTACATCATGAATACCATTCTGGATATAATGAACCTTTGACCAAATTAACAACATGTAAGTGTAAGAAGTCTATTTTTGACTTAAGAACCAAATACCGACAAAATGAACATTATTAACTAAACTGATTACATGATGTTCATAACATGGTATAAAAGGAATAATGAACTTGAAAAAGATTCATAAGAAAGTAGAGATTAACTCAAGTTTATTATTCAGGTGATTAAAGAATGGTCGGGTCATGTCGGATACGAGGTATGGGACTTCGTCTCAATCTCCTTTCATTGAGGCATATTTTATTTTATACACAACTTTCTTTTATACGGTGTATAAACCCCTTTGACTTTTACGTTTATTCAAAAGGAATATTTTTTATACGAAGCGTTTACTAAACGACAAAAGGGAATGTTTTTGTCGTACGTATGCGGCGACAACGACTTCTCCGCCGTCGTGACCGTTATTTGAGTTTCGGCTTCCTCTACAAGCCATACCTTTTTTAAAAAAAACGAAAAAAATACCATGTTTTACTTTGGTATTGAAAATGGTTTTCATAATGTTTTTATTGTATCAATGTGTTGTATTGATATCTCGTTATTGAAATGTGGAAATGTTATGTTTCCTTTATGCATGTTTTATGTGATATGATTATGTTATGGTTCTTGGGCATTATTATGAAGACGGGTGGTTTCGTGATAAACTAAGGGCAGGTGAGCCTGTTATAGCTCTCCAATGCATTGGGTAACGCGAAGGAGTGAAACGTTAAGGTTTCTCCGAAGATATTTTAGGGAATATACTGTGATGGGTATTCCAAACGTAACCAAGAGGGTTACTCCCTACGTAAGAATGTTATGAATGCCTCAAGTTACCTTTATGTCTTATGATTTCTATGATTTATTCATGATTTAATGAGGTATGTTAAAGTGCCTATGTTTTATGGGTAACGTATGATTTCATTCTTATGTATATATGAAATCATGTTTCCATTTCATGTTTTTTTTATAACCCATACTGAGTTTTTATGCTCATCCCATGTTTTTGAAATGTTTTTCACAGGTCAAGGGAAAGGTACATGATAAGATGATAGAGTCAAGGATGTGTCAAGAAATAATACATGTTTTATTTTAAATGTGTTTCCATTGATGGGAATTAAGAATACTATCTTTATGTAACCACTTTGTTTATATTTGGAATTGTAATGCAAGTTTTATGATCTAATTCTCTAAAACTCTAAACCCGAAAAGATCCTCAATGTGTAATCTTGTAATAACTCAAGATTAAGTAAGGTTTAAGGTTGGGGCCTTATACGTACTCCTGAAAAGGAGGCCCAAATTAGGTGAGGATTTATGATTGATTTTTAATCCTCAGAAGGAATCCCAGATCAAAGTTAAATTAGGACTGGTAAAGAGAAATTAAGACTGGGGATTACTCCTGAAAAGTAGGCCCAGGATAAAGGAATTGAAAAATTCAGGGACTTGGGGATTACTCCTGAAGAGGATGCCCATATTAATGAGGACTTGGACTGGGGATTACTCCTGAAAAAGAGGCCCAGGTTAAATGAATTAAGGTTTGGGGCTTACTCCTGAGGAGGATGCCCATAATTTGGGGAATTATGACTGGGGATTACTCCTGAAAAGGAGGCCCAGCTTAGGGGATCTGGGGCTTACTCCTAAGGAGGATGCCCATATTAGAGGACTTGGGGCTTACTCATAAAGAGGATGCCCTTATTTTTGAATTATGACTGGGGATTATTCATGAAAAGGAAAGCCAGGTTAAGGGGTTCTCTCATCGTAAAGGATGATGTTGAATGAATGAAATCTCAATTTTTTAGTGACATAAAGATGTATAAATCACTAGGTTTTGAGAGATATTCCACAGAGTTGCTTTCAAATAAGGAATCCAAATCAAGAAATCATGCCATAAATGGCTTTGAACAGTGTCTTGAAGATTTAATCTTGAATAAGAGAGGTGGAATGGCTTAAGAGGGGTGAAATGGGAAAGAAGGGAACCCAAAAAGGCAAGGGCGCGCATGTCCAGGTGGGAGCGCAGGTACTGTGTGGGCGCACAAGTCCTGGTCGCGCAGGTATACCTGCAGGACACATGGGTACATGCACGACGGTTAACTAGCAGGGTAATACTTGAGCGAATCTTGATTAAATCCTTTATAATCCTCTTGAGGTTCTTCCAGAAGAGGGGCACGCAAGTTCTATTGAAGGAGTAAGGCCGCGCGCAAGTGTGGCCTTGTCCCTTAAGGGCTGGCCACTCAGGCATGCAAGTGTTGATGAGTTTCAACACTTAGGCCTTCCTCCCCCTATTTAGATCTTCCATTCTAGGTAATAAATTACCATACAAGTGTTTCAGAAGATTTGAGAAGAGACTAGGGTGTCGGGATCTCAAATATGAGTTTCTGGAAAAAATCCTCTCTCAAATGGGGGGCCCACAGTGTCTATTTATAGGCAGGAGAAGACTCTGGGCGGCTATTTCTTAGGTCACGCAAGTGGACTTGTGTGACAGTGATAGAACATTCGTGGAACATGTGATTTTGATCCCTTGTTCATGCCCTTGTCGATTTTTGATGTTTTTTTCAAAGGATGAATCAATATGTGCTAAGTCATTTCCCTTTACATTGCTTTGGACTCTGTGACGAAAAACGAGCGTCAACAACAACTTGCAACCAATTATTAGTCTACCATTTTAAAATGATGACATAATTCTTATACAAATCATATCTCTGAAAATAAAATAGGTTAATCCTCCAGGTTTCATTATTGATGACCTGAACAATATGGTCATTGATTGACACAACCTTCAAAACATTTTCATTGAATACCTAAGGAGGGAATCAACCTAGAGAAATAGATATAAAAGAGAAAATGTTATGGTATCATAATCATAATATATATAATTTTTAGCGATATTTAATTTACTAAAATATAACCCAATTTGTATTGTATATGGTCTTTAAACATTTTTACAAAAAAACAAAATGTATGATCCTTTCCTAAATTACTACCCTAATAAAATCATCACTTTTATTAACATGTTTAGTGAAATTTAATTTTTGTTTTATCTGAATAGAGGGGGCCCAAAATAACTTTTTACAAGTTGGTATTAATTTTTTTCATCTTGTAATAACTCTAGTTTACAAAATTTACCAAACAACACATTATATCTTCAGTAGTTCAAATCTCTAAAATCAATTCAATCACTCAACAATCAATTTTGATACCACCATATAACGACCCCCCTCAACTAGTGCCCCTCCTAGGATAGATTTAAAGGGAGGTAATGACCCTAGAATCACTCAAATAATAATACCTGGGATGGATACTAAAAATTAGGTAAACAATTTCCTACCAATTTTCAAATATCCCTCCTTTCATAAATTACAGGATAAGATAGAAGAGAAAAACATCCAATTAACACAAATAAAAAATAATCAATCCATCGATATACATGAATGTACTAGAATAGAAAAAAGAAAACAATTGAAAGTACCAAAACACATCCAAACCAGTGACTAAAAAAAATATCACCACATAAATAATCACATTGATCTAGTAACACCAATATCTGTCCCCAACCAATTCCTACAATCCAATGAAACATCATATATATATATATATGGTATGATAATAATGGAATACTCTATAGAACCCGCCCTAAAACCACCATATTAAAATTTTGATGAAGCATATTAATTACTAATGATTATAAAAATGAAAAAAAGTCATTTCCTAACTAGGTAAATCTATACCCATTCTCACTAAGGTACACCTACCATGTAATATGTAGATATATGTTTATCTATGTCAAATAATATACATAGGGAAGGTAACATACATCAAATCCCACCTTAGTTTGTCATTCTCAGACACCAAATCCAAATTTTTAATAATCCCATCCCTTCTTTATGTCATACTACCACTGGTTCACACTGGTCCCATCTCATCCTATATTCCATGTTGCTCGTCCTAAAATCATCATAATTATCTCTCCCTTGCCAATGTATTATTTCTAAAGTAACCTATGACCCATAAATCAGGTGTTATACCGTATATCATCTTAGACCGTTCATGTAAACCAATAGAAAATCATAATATAGAAGGAATACTATTACATGTTATTACCATAATAAATCATATCCCAGACAGAAATTTATAGTGAAAGTGAGATCCATAAAAACAAATCTAGAATGGTACCCTATACCTTAAACTACTACAATGTGGTTATATCTATAGATCATTTAATATATAATAGAAAGTGTTGAATGGGTATAAGACATCCATATATTTCCTCAGCAACATGGATATTGGGTAAAACAACCATACTAAAAAATATGGGTGTTAGTTTCTCACCAGACTCAGGTGGTGGTGAATATAAAATCTGAAAATGAATGAATAAATATATCACACAACCAAATAAATGAAAAAAAAATCCTTAGACTCAATAAATATATTATATTACACTAAACCATGTTTCTACAATAATGGTCAAGGTTATAGATTCCATATGTAAACACAACCACTAAAAATAAATATAATTAATAAACTAAACTTAGTAATCAACAATAAATTTTTATTCATTATTAAACCAATTATATTATTTTGTTTAATAAATAAAATCCATTCCAATCTTATATGATTTCATAATTACTCAAAACATTCCATAATATCTATATGATAATTATATAAGATCTATCCTACCATCCCGTGATTTTTGTTATTCGTTATTTTTAACATCAAAAACACCCATCCCATAAGTACATTATTAATTAATTTACCATCCCATTATATGGGTTCTCTAACACTAATACTAAACTTCCATAAAAAATATACATAAGCTGACTATAAAAGGTATTTATATCCCATTAAAAAAGACCTTTAAAAAATAATCAAATGAAAAAAGTATTCAAGAATGGAAACCACTTTCTCTTAACTTGTACCCATGGAACCCAATGAAAACAGTCATACATAATTTGAAAAATGAGAAATCCACACTATCAAATTATGTTATTTATTTATATCAACCAAATATTATGAAATAAAAAAGGAAATAACCTGTATCAACATGTGATTTTTATCTCTCACATATCTGATTAATACAAAAACACTATCATTTATTACAATATGGATCTACAATATGCGAAGACACATTGATTGAAAAAATTATTTTCAGCATGAAAACTCAAAGTGATGTCAATGGGAAAAAACAAGTTATACATTCCTTAAGAAAAAATAAAAGATATTCTTATCACCAGAAAACTATATCTAGAAAATAATCCATTTATCTCAATATTGAACTAAATGATTCATTAGGAATTGGTTTCAAAAACAATCTACCTATCATCGATTGATAAGAAAAGATAATAATCAATCATAAACATTATTTAATTATTAATATCTTATTTCACAGTTATCAAGGAAAGAAAAATAATCAAATTCTTATTATTATTCCATAATTTATTTTATAATTATAATAATTAAATTGTTTTAAAAAATTTATTTACTTCAAATAATCTGACCAATAATAATGAAAAACATGTACATTGAACAATATCCAAAAAAATATTAATAGGAATCAACAAAATATATTATCACTGGTGATCAAAATCACTTAAAATACAATCTTAATTATTATTATCGTCTTCTTTTAGGAAAATTATATTTTTACCCAATGAACCAAAAAAGTGATAAACCTACACATTCCAAAAAAAAGATAAATAATGAATCACTTACATCAAATATTTAAATGTTATCCAATAAAGACCAAATGGACAAAAAGATATCTATGATCACCTATCATACATTGTAATAATGATATTTATAGGCATACCAAAATAGATAAACCATTAAAATCAAAAATAAAAACCATAATAATGTATGGAATCCATTTTCCATACCTTGTGAATAGAAAATAGGAGAAAACAAAAGCTAATTGTGATGAAAAAACTCACCTCAGATCACCAAAAAATGATTTCTATCTGTTCAGGACTAACTAAAAGAAATAGGGCCCTCAATTATCATTAAAACCCATTTGGATTCCCTATATTCGATGGATAATGGAGAAGATATGAATATTTTTGAGTCACTTATTAATTTATAAACATCAATACTTTAGTAAAACTATTCCATAATCTTCTTGACCACAACATAATCACAAGGGTTATTACCCAAAATAAGACACAACAAGGGAGACCATGTCATAAGGTATCAAATTTTGACTTTACTCCTAGAATAAAAATTTAAATCCAATAATTTCCCACCCAGAACATAAATACCCATGGGGGGATATGGAGTAACCTATACACTACCTCAAAGCTGTCCCCATGTTTAGAAAATATAGTACAACTTGATACCCCAAGACTCTATAGTGAAGTCCATTTACATGTTGTTGATACCTCTATATTGATATAATAAATAAAAGATAATAAAAAATCCAAATTATATTGAGAACCTCCAAAAAAAATATAACTTATAGCGAGAATGACTACTGCAATCATCATCTATGGACACCACACCTCAAGACCTGCCACCAACACACAAGAGGACATCTTTACACTACACCACACCACAAACAACATGATCGCACCAAACCAATATCTCCATATTATGTTTTATAATATATTCAATTCAACCCCTTATCCTATAGAAATACACCTCCAAATTTCTAGGTAAATAAATTAAGGTCTTTAAAAAAACTAATACCTTACAACCGACTTCCACCACCTTTACATAATGGATTATATCATCATTTTATTTAATGAATTTCTCCTCTCGGTAGAATCCATATAAATTTTATAACAAATCTATAGGGATCTTTTTTAGCCTACATAAACTCATATTTTTTTAAAAAACATGTTACATCATTACTAGGGATATATCCATCAGGATAGTCAATATAATCTTCATCTTAGACCTCTCCATTTCGAAAGGAATACATTATATCTATTTGAAATATTTTATATTAGTTGTGATATATAATTTTATAGAACATTATTATATATTCTCTTTTGAAAAAACTATAACATAATATTAAAAATCATCACCTTCAACAAGTAATTTCCCATGTCTGCACAAATGACAATGTTCCTTGAGACTTCCACTGTTTCATTTAGTTTTTTCTAATTATTCACACTGTTTCAATCACATTTTTTATTCCTATTACAGGTAACAGATCCCATATTGAATTTATCACATTTGGATCTAATTATATATTCATATAATTAACCAATTTCTAATTTTTAATAACCTCAGTAACTGAATGTGGAAAAATCAATGAGATAATTGTGCTTTTATTTTCAATACTCAATATGATTTGGGTTTGAACTAGGCACACTGATTTCCCATTATATTATCTACTGACATATTTTTAATTAGCTTATAAACGATTTACCATTCAGTTAAAATATATTATTCTTCAACACTAGTCTTATTATATTCAATATTAGAAATATTTTATTCAATTACTAATTTCTTTTAATTAAATTTATCTAAAATATATTCATTAATATCATCAAGGTCTTAAAAAACATATTTATATATAACATAATGGTAAAACATATTTTCAATACCCTTATTATAATAACTATGAAAAATATTATAAATATTATCATTTTAACATATTTTTTCTTTACAATGAAGCAATTATCCTTGAAAGAAACCTTCCCTATACCTCTCATAAAATATCCTCAGGATTTTCTTAATAATTTTTATCATTAATAAACTGAAAGGGATTCTGTAGTTGTTAATAGTGGGTCTTTATTTGTATTGAATCACATAATAATTAAGGCTATAAGTAGATCTTATGAACCAATTGTTTAATATATGCACATTTTTTAATGAAAGATCACTCTGGCAACACATTAACCTATTTAACTCTGAATGTTTAGTTTTAACCATTTTAATAAGGAATGTACCAATTATATCTACAACAAAATTATATAATGTTGTTTAAAAGGATCTAATTTTTTATTCATTTTATTTTTATTAATATAGGATTTAAAATACCTCTTAGTAAACCCCCATACATTTTTTTTTTCATAATGTTTTTGATAGGAACTACCAACTCTTTCTTAGAAAGACCTCTAAAAATTTATTATCAAATCCACTACCTATAAAATATGTTTCATAAAAATAAAATTTCTTATTCTATAAAAATAATTAATTATTATGTTGATTTATAATTAACTTATAAATTAATGATATCTGATTGTTCCATGTATATCACAGTTGATAAATTCAATTTTCCAAATATATTTTAATTCAACTCTTTAATTCTATATCTAAACCATCATCACCTTTTATCATGATTTTCACATAAAATATTTGTCCGATATTAAATGGTTTAGATATATTACACTATTTTATCTTCATACATTTCTTAATATTTTCTTCACATAATGGCGAAGTGTCAAACAAACATTAATATTTTCTTCTCTAGAACTGAGGATGTAGTAATTTCTAGGATCATCAATTAGAAATATATTTCCCTATTTTTATTTATCAATTTATAATTATCATAAAAATTTTATTTTATTTATAATCCAAGTATTTATCATTATTATATAATCATTTTATTCATAAATAATTTGACACACCCATATAAATTATTTTTTGATTCCATCTAAAAACACATCACACGATGTAAAATTTTGAGTATCAATAATAGATGAACTAATTAATTTATTCATAATGTAGGTTTCATCTGTAAAATAAATAGAACCACCATTTTTTTAAATTGTATTAATGATTTTGATAACTCTATTGATAAGTGATTAAAAGCCACATTAAAGAATACCTGTTTTTCTCCTCTTGCAATCCTTGGGAGACAGTTAAAAAAAATTGACTTATCTATTTTTATTATTCTATAAGACCTCTTATCATCATAATCCTATTTACTTTATCATTTAGTAAATATTATAAAATATATATAATAGTTATTTTATTGGAAAAAATATAAATATATTTTAATTATCCATTAAAATATACTCTAAATAGGTATCTGAGATGAATTTTACTTACCTCTTTATTCCACATTGACCTATTACACCAATTAATTGGATAACTCAACCTTAATTATTATCTTCTCAACTTCCATGGAAGTCACGTTTTTTTCTAAGAAACATATTATTTGTTTATGAACCCCCAAAAACTAATATTACACTTTAATCCAAGATATTAATTGAATATATTAACTTTGTATGTAATCTCCATCTTACTATCTATATACATGTATAGTTTTTCCTTCTACATTTGTTTTAAATAATGATTTTGTATCAATATTTTTTTGAAATTATTTTGTTTAGAAGTGATATTTTTTGAGATATTATCAACATGTACTTTACGTAACTATATTTTATAAAAACAACTACTATAGAAAATCAAATTTAATATTTTTTTGAAATACATGTTTAGTATTTACATGATATAACACATCATACATTTCATAACATTTTGATGAATATAACTTTTCAAAAAAAACTATCATTGTAATATTCAATTTTTCACATATTAATCATGTATTTATAAAACCATGAATGATTCATATTTAGTACATCATTTTAGATAATAATATTTTTAGAGACACTTCAACTATTTTTTCTTTTTTCTGGAGTTTATCATGTCGATTATATATTTCCACAAAATAATAATTTCTCTATCATAGTATTTTGTTTTTTTATAAAATTATATCTTCTTTGTTTAGGTACTTTATCTCCCTCATTTGTAGTTTATTCCTCTCAGGATACACATTAAGATAATTTATAGCTTATGTTTATTATATTTTTTATCTGCTTATTCTTCACTAATTTAGCTTTCAAATTATTTATAGAAATATACCATGAAAATATTATATTTTCATACATAACATTCCTATTAACATTTAAATGAATTGGATCATTCATCATATTCCTTATTCAACATTATTCTCAATTTTCTTCAATTAATTATTTCCTTATTATCACCAGACTTCTTGTTCTCTCTAGAACCAATTATATATTTCATTATCTTTTAGATATATTAATAAATATTATCTCAGTCTTCCAAATATGTTTTCTTAAGGAAATAAGATAAAAAGTGAGAAATTAACCCACACTTGATGAATAATTTCTTAAGACTACATTAATACCTAGCCTTCCCATTTTTTATTTTTTAGATATATTGTTTATTATTCTCATATATTCAGAATAATTTTTCATACCATCATCTGATTCTCTCGAAGAATTAGTACACCCCCTTTATCTTAATTTTTTTTCATGAATTTTAATTTAATTTACTCTTTATCTCCTTCCTTAAAAGCCCATGACATTCTCATATCAATATTGGGTTAATATTATCAAACTCATTAAAAGATAAGTAATTTTATCTTATGGTGAAGAAGAAATTGGGAAAAAACTATCAGAATTTTATTTCACTAACATCTTAAGAATAGTTGATTCATCTAAAGTATGTATAAATCCTATTGTATGACTAACTATCTCATGAAACCTAGTAACATAGTATGATATTTTCTCATATTTATCCCTTATGTGGTTTTAAAATTTCTCACTCCATAAATTAATTCTGGGTGTATTGATTTTAAAACATCCTTTATGAATATTCTCAATGTTGTCCCGTATTTCCATGGATAATCTGATTCCCACTAATTTCTCGAAAAAATATCATAAATTGGATTAATATAATTTATTTTCAGTTCTTCAATCAATCAAAATACCATTCTTGTCTAAAAATATTATGGAAGAATATATTTTATATGGTATAAATCCAAATATTATAGAATCACTCACTTTATGGCCATATGAAAGATGATAAGGATGTATTATATTCTTTTATCCTAGAATGTTCTATCTATTAAATGCTGGAATTCCCCAACTATTTGTATAATTCATTTTCTCTATAGATAATAATATGTCCAAAGTGAGGACGTGGTTAGATCTATGACCACATTATGATACCAGATTAATTGATATACCATTGAGAGGGGTTAAGGGTTACTCATGGGATCTTTTTAATTTATTTTTGAAACTAACCATTTTGATAATTTTAGGTTATGATCCAATCATATTTAATTTATTTCTCACTAATATAAAACTATAATAGAAATAAAAATCACACATGGATTATTTTTCATTTTTTACCAATAATGAGAAACCCTACTATTTTAGTGTTTGGTTGGTTACCTAAAAATGATTACATCACTATTTAAATATTTAAAGATTAAATTTTACTAATAATCACACAATATTGTTGGGGATGGTATCATATACATCCTAGAGAATTTATTTTCCACCTCCTAAATTTTGTAGTGTGTTATTTATAATGGTCCACTAGAATTCATGATATTTTTATACTCTTGGTATGAAAAACAATTTCATTATACTTATATGTGACTCAATATAAAAAAATATTTCCTTTTGATTAGGTCTTTGATTATTAGGACATTATCTGTTGAGCAGTAAGAACATCATCATTAATCCATAAGAATTTATAATAATTGATGTGTCCATGAGTGTATAGAAACAAGACATATAATTATTTACTGTCACATGAAACTTTTCAAAACATAAATGACATCTATTCTAATCATTAATTTTATGGTTAACATGGAAACATAATATATTGATATTTCTTTTATTTCCTCTCTCTTTGACACATTAGTTGTCATGCATCACACAATATTTGAAAAAAAAATATTTGATAATTATTTTCTCATTTCATCATTTTTATATATTTATCTTCATAGATATCATAGGGAACATTTTCTATATCTCAAATATGAAATTTACATTATTTTAGGTAGTTCAATATTAATATAATTTAATCTTTTGAATAGAGTCCTCTAGTTTTTATTATATTCCATATCTATCAATGTAATAGTTTATATTTTATTTAATTTTTCTAGAAAACTATGATATTTATTATGAATAAATGTGAATGAAATACCCATGTAATCAAAATTATTTACATTCTAGAATAAATACATGTATGAATAATGCCTCATTTTGGGATGACCTCCTCTAAACAGAACTATATCTCACTGTTCTAAGTATACAATGGGGAATTTTTTCACTTCTAATACAAAATAACAATTATTTAGAATTCTTTTGTTTTCTAAAATGTGGAATAAAACGAGGAATCATATTTAATATCCTTTTCAAACTCCCTTTATCTTCTTATATTAGCTAAATTTTAGATGAATAATTTTTCAATGACTAAAATTATTCATGTGGTTTTCATAGTAAATACATACACTTATTGTAGTTTAAATTGAAAGGATAAATCCTAAGATTAAAATTATTCTTAATGAATTCGCAGTTATTCTGTATAATTTTTATTTTTCCATTCAAATAATACATCTTGATAAGAATGAAACACTTTTTATTTTTTATTGATTCTTTACCATTTTCATTTTTCCACATAAAATGATACATCAAAAGTATAAAACAAACCATATTTTATTCTCTAAAGGATATTTATAGAAATCAACATGACTGTTATAATGTCTTAACAACAATTAAAAAAATTTCAAATGATTTATACAAAATATCTTCAATCTTATAGAGTCTGAATGACTCTTTTATACTATCAACAACTCTTATAGAGTTTGAATTACTATTATAACAATCAATACACCTTCAACATTTTTTCATCATATTGTTTAAATAAATCTTATAGAATATCATTTAGTAATTGTTTACTAATATATTGTTTCAAGAGTTAATAAAAAAGATATGTAACCGAATTTAAACATCTTAATAATGATCATGATAACTCAAGAAACCCCTTATTTATCATCAAATGCTTCTTACTAATGGTTGAAATAAAATACAATATTCTTTTCCAATTTAGTGGGTTAACAAATTTTCCTTTAGTGAGAATATAAATAAAATATTTATAAAACATTATATAAAATTCAAAAAAAAATTCATTAATATATGATGTTCACTATACAATGTGTTTCTTATAGTTATTCAGTTAGCCTTAAAAAGATCATCTAAAATGACCAAAATCACTATAATGGAAACTATTATTTTCATAATGATCTCCCCTTTTTTGGTTTCAAAAACATTGGCATGGACTATCCAAAAATGTTTATTCATATTCTTTTGATATTTTTATCCATTACATTTTGAAAAATAATCATGAAAATGTTTGTTGGACCAACCATATATTGATCATAAATCCTAAATCTATTTTGGTGATCTATTAATCTCATGTTGAGCTTATTTATTTTATAGTTCATAGTGAACTATCAAAACATTCTCGATAGTGATTATAAAGTGATGTTTGTAGAAATTTATTCCTAAGTTTTGATATTCATATTATTGAGAAAATTTAAATATGGAATAATATTTCTCACATGATTTGAGAATAATGTTTCTTTATCCATCTTATACTAAAATAGTTCTTTATGGAAACAATATATCATGTGTTTATATTTTTTTCATTATATAACAACATAAAATTGTCCAACATATCCAAGAAATATACACTATCATGTTTCTAATAAATATTATGATCCATATTATAAAAAATATACCTAGATATTTTAATAGTGTTTATTATCATATGAGTTTCATGTTATCCAACAATTTATTAAGGTATTTTAATAAATTTAATCCCATTAATATTAATACCGTTCAATTTCATCATATCTATTAGTGGGTAAATATCCATATCTAACTATTTATTTTTATACCTACCTGAGATTGTCATTCATATATATATACATATTTTTAAATAAATATTCAATTAATTTCACAAATACATACATTTTGACTATAATGGTTTAGTGAATTTTTAGTCGAGATAGACCAAATTTTTATTGAGGATTTTAACATCTCCCATAATGATATTCCCACACAGAATTCTTTATAGACATAACTTCCCTAACCCATTACTCTTAGCCTAGGGAAAGAAAACATTATAAAGGATGATAATTGATTCTCAATAAAGGAAAAAATGGGAGATATCAATGATTACTTAATCAAAAAATGGGTATTAATGTAAAGAATATGAACATAACATTTTAAAACCATAACCTAAAAATAATACATAATAATATTCAATTATTGTATTATATGTTCATAAGTTATTAATAATAATGAAATCAAATAACAATATCCATGATAGAATTTGGTTGGTAGAAGACATATAATTATGGTGAAAACATTATCATAGAAAATCATTCCATAGTTGTTATGGATTCACTTCTAGAATAATCATAGTGGATTTAGTTAACCCACCAAATCCTCATAGTTGTAAAGGTTCAATACCAACACTATCATAGTCGATTAGGTTCCTACAAGAATCATAGTTATAATAATGG
The DNA here is from genome assembly GCA_963277665.1 of Viscum album. Taxonomy (NCBI): domain Eukaryota; kingdom Viridiplantae; phylum Streptophyta; class Magnoliopsida; order Santalales; family Viscaceae; genus Viscum; species Viscum album. The sequence goes on along the minus strand of OY728123.1, from coordinate 1,871,649,591 downwards.
ATCTTTGAAATTACTATCATATTGTATTGGGTTCACTCCATAAATGATTGTAGTAGTCATGGATAACACATGTGACTATAATAGTCGATTGGGTTCACTCACATAACCATCATAATAGTTAATGATTACTCCCTCAACTATCATAGTGTATTTTTTTCAATACCATAACTATGATAATAGTTAATTTTCACTCAAATGTTTATTATAGTTTGAGATGCCCCATATTAAACTTCATTGACTCCCCTTTCCTTTCCAATTTATATGATGACATAAAAATCACTACACAATGCATTTGAGGTAGATATAGGGCCCATAAACCACCTAAGGGAAATCATACATATGTGTTCCACATTATTAAAAAATATTTATCATATTAGAACCCATGAAAATAAATTGTCTCCCTTAAAATACCATCATGTCATAACTAATGGAAAAAAAATTGGTCTCATAAGTATTTCATTATTTCGTCATAGCATAACCCATTGAAAAGGGGGATATTTCTAATATATATTCATCATAATTATAAGTACATAGAGAAAAAATAAGGATGGTATACTTTTAACACCATATTGTTTTAATAATAAATTGAAATGAATGAAACACTATGTCTCTACATATTGACACTTTTTTAGGACAAAGTTATAAACTTACCATTAAATAAAAATTTTATTCTTCTAGGATTTAAATTTTGAAAAATAGACATACAACATTGTGATCATTAAGTTATATGGAGTCTAATAGGACAAAGATAATTTTTGGTGAATAGTAAATACCCTTATGAAATGTAATATGACCATTATTAATAATAAAATCGAAAAATGAATCGTAACCTCAACAATTAATGTATAATAAAAATCCATCAATAAGTAATAATATGATCATTATATATTATTTCATATTTTTCTAAGTCATAAATATTTAATTGATATTTTATTCATAATTAAATAATTTATATGCAAATGTATTTTCATAAAATTTAATCCTAAATTATTATTTTATTTTATTATACTAATAATTTAATTTTTTGGAGATCATGATAAATGTTCAAGGCGTTATAAAATGATTTACTGTTTTAAAATTGTTATTTTTCCTATAAATTATGATTTTATTGAAAATTTAAATTAAAAATGTTTATAATTTTATTTTATAAAATGGAGTTCATTTTTGAATTGTACACATTGAAAAAATTTTATGGATAATTTTTTAGAATTTTTTGAAATACTTCAATTTTGATGAATAGTGAAATACAATAATTTACCATATATATACATTATATGTTAAATAACCTATTCATATAAGAATGGTTGATTTAATCAACCTTGGATAAAAATAGCATGCCATGTTTATTGTTTGGGTCACATGAATCATGACTATTCGTAGTCTTGAGGAAAAATATTAAACTGATGATTAAAATACTAGAAAACCAATCCTCTCCCCGAAAATAAATAACACCCTCATCCCCCTCTTCCTCACACACCTCTCAAGATTTTAGAATATTCTAAATTCTTTCCAATATCCTTCATAAGAATTTTCCTTGCGTCTGGGGCCTTCTTTTCTTACCAAAATTCCAATAATGAAATCCCTAAGGAGGATCTCAAGGATATGAGTTCAAGAGATAAAAATCCTATTTTATTTTATTTTCTTTTCTTTTAAATTTTTTTTATAATTAAAATATATTCACATATACTTTTAAAATATTAATGAAATATTCATTATTATATATTTTGTTTATATCTATCATGTTTATGTAAAAATTAATCTGCAAGCTTCCTCTCATATTTCTGTTGTTTAAAAAAACACTGTCTTTGATGTATCGATTTACCTAAAATCATGGAAGATGTGATTTAAATTTATATTAATTCCATAAAATATAGTTTTAAAACCATTTTAATGGTTCATAATGATTTCAATTTTTATTATATAACCATATTTATGTTCCAGAATTAACTTATAGGCATGATTTAAAATTATTTAGCGAACCTATTCTCTGATTATCGATGAACCGCCCAAATGATTTAAGCAAATATCACTAATGATTTATCTAATGATTCATCATAATAATGTATAACCAAAATTAATTATGGAATAATTTCATTAAATTAATACCATTGAATTCCACATCTGATGTTTCACTTCCATTCGATAAGAAAATGCTTTTTGAACTGACAATGGAAATCATGTAAAGAACACACCTGAAACAATGTAAAGAAGAAAATATTATTAATTACTTGGTTGGATGATTTTATAAAATAATCATATATGGAATTATAAACAAGAATTGGTTTCCAAAAATTATTAATATAGCACTTTTAACCATTATATATGATTTTTAATCATGTTTTAAGTAAGGTGGACCTACGGTAAGGGAATTCTTAACCCAATTTCCATTTTCTGCGTTATCATTCTAAATAATTTATTTTTTCATTATAAGATTATTTTTGAAATGAATTAATATAATATTATGTTTTGTAATGATAATATATAGTTAATATACATATTCATATCATTTTATTAATTCTTGTTGAATGGTATGGTATATATAAGTGACTCTTCTTTAAAAATTAAAAAGGAATATTTTTATGCATGTTTTCTTATTTTGTGAATATGATCTAGTTCTTTGAAATTGTTTATGATGAAATATGGGATCTATATCTCCATCATGTTCATTGAGTATGTGTAGTTTTTAGGTCCACCGTATGGTTACTCAAAGTGTAACTATGGTGGTTACACCATTTGGTAGCAGTTATGATTACATTGTAATGTAGTTGTGATGGTTACAAATCATAAGATAGAAGTGAGGGTTACAATATTAGTTTTTAATTTTTTAGTAAACCATTTGGTTTTATATATCCTCTCTAATGATTATTTTAAATATCATGTTTCGTAAATTTAGTATATATGGGTGACAAATACGTCTTTGTGAAAATGATTTATTATGTATATAAGAGTTCATGGAATAATGGTTTCTTACCTTTTTATAGACCTTATTGATATTTTTATGCTCATCCAATGTTTTAAAATGTTTTTCACAGGTTATAAAGACATTTTAGAAAAAGAAAAATATCTTGATAAATGTTATGATGATTTTCAAATAAATAGTGTTGTCGGTTTGTGTTAGAAAATTTATGTTTTGGATGAAATGGATATTGTTTTAATCTTACCATAATTATATTCTTGTGGGTTGATATGTTTTTTTAGGTACTAATATTCAATAAAATATAATCCAAAAAGTTCATTGGGAACATAAACAAGATAAATCTTGTTGAAATAGATAGATTATGTAATGTTTATGGTTGGTCCTTTATGGTTTGTATCAAAGAACAATTTAAATGAATTTAGGAGTCAGTATGATGGAAATAAAAAACTATAAATTATTTTAATCTTATTTTTATTTTTTAATGATAAAACATTTAATGACTACCTTGTTTATTTATCTAAGATAGGTCTGTTCAGAATGCTTTTTCATAAAAGAAATAGGGAAGCTAATGTTTGAAGGAACCAAGCAGCTGCTATAAATTTGAATCTAGAACCAGGAATGATGGGAATTAGAACCAATTAGTTTATAAAAGTAATGGATCTGCTAAAACAAGAAATAAATGGTGGTGGAATTGTTTCAAGAGAAAAACCAGAGCTACCACTATGGAACTTGATGACAGTGGAAAAATCTATTATGACAACCCTGCTTTTTATTACAACTTAAACATGCTTTATTACATAAAACTTCACTTGATACAACAAATAAGATCGAGAGTTTTAGTGTCTTTGGGGCTTAGGATCATTACATAAAAACTTTAAACTTGAAATACAACATCCTTATTGAAAACATCCTTTACATGACCACTACATTCCTTCGTACTTAGCATTGCATGGGATAACCTGAGGACATGCATAAGAAAAGGGTGAGCTATAAAGCCCAGTAAGGGAGTACACAATGAATAACATGAGGAGTACAATACATGTTAGGAAATAGTCATATCAATAGAGCATAAGAGAGACATGAACATAAAGGCATGATAAAGCATGATAATCATAACATGGAAATGTGGCAACAACACTTAACATTGAATTAGCATGAGCCAAGGCTCATTGCACATGGAGCATGAGTAAACCCTCATTGCACTTGAAGCACGAGTAAACCCTCGTTTCACTTGAATTATCATGAGTCAACACTCATTGAACATGACGTATCATGATACTATACTTTACCCAATGCATTGGAGCGCTATAAAGGGCGCACCCTTCTTAAACATTTCATTTCATGCATAAGTGTGCCACATGGATCATAAAACATGGATTCATAAAACATAATCATTTCTTCCACGATAAAGTAATGTGGAATTCATACATGAAACTTTACAATCAATATGTATATGTGCATAAAGGTGAATACCCTTGATGGAGAAATGGGCATGGTATTCACTACACAAAGACATTGGCTTAGAAAATCGGTGCGATTTCGGCAGCGTAACGGCGTGACATAAGAATTCATAAAAAAGGTTGATGAGAGAGAAAGGGGTTCATCATCATATTTACATGTAATGGACAGTAAGGAGATAATATATATACATGTACCAACAATAGAAATGGAATTTAGATTTATGATACAAAAGTATTGCTTGAATGTAAAAGAAGAGAGAGAAGTTCCTTTCGGAATTTCGGCATAGTAACGGGTGTACATGGGAGGCATTTAATGAGAGAGAAAGGGTTATCCCATAATTAAAACAATAAGAGGGCAGTATGGGGGAGGTTCGAAACCATACCCCAACATTCATAATTGAAATAAAAAGGGAAATACAACTTAAATAAAATTGACAAAAAAATGAGAAAGGAAGAAAACCCCTTACTTGGAAGTGTGCTTCCAAAGGCTAGAGAGAGGCTTGTGAGAGGCTTCTTGGGAGCTTGGGGCACCATGGGAGGATTATAGAGATAGTAGGGCAGAGGTTGGACGAACTTCAAGGGCTTTGAGTGAGGATGAAGTGGGAGCTTGGGTGGGTTTATATAGGAAAGGTGAGAGAATTCTTTATTATTTAGGTTTGGGACCCCTTATATTAAAATAATCCAAACCACAAACCATCCCATGGTATTTGCCCATGGTTTCTGGAAAAGGAAAGAGGAAAACAATATTTTACAAGGCCAAGGTCAGAACTTATTAAAAAATAAGGGTTGCTTATGTGGAGGTGAGTCACACTCCCATGGAAATTAATTTAAAAAGGCAAAGTGTTGAATTAGTCTTGAGGGCTCCATTAATGCTTTGAAAAGTGAGTCAAACAAACCCAAAACCTCATTATTTTAATGATAAAACACATATTGTCCGAACATAAGGATTATGGTATTTTATTACATCACCATTGGGTCATTATGATGTCATAAAACACATTATATATTTAAATGGTATTTAATTTTTACCCAAAAATTTGACTATCTCAGAAAATTATGAAAAATTCACCGTTGGATAATTTCGACATCCTGATTCCAAAAATAATATTTATTTTATCTAAATAATTTTCTAAATATGTGAATTCTCACTTTTAAAATAAAAACCGACATTTATAAAAAATTCACGGGTTTTGACAGAAATGGCTTTCAAACCTTAATAAAAATTTTAATTGCATTCATAAAATTATAAGATCATTTATATTTAATAAAAATTAATTTAATATTAATAATAATATTTTATTAAAATATTATTTAATTCAAAAATCCTTTAATTTAATAAAATATAATTCTTAATTAAATAATAACTAAAAACACCGTTTGTACTTTAAAAACTAATTACTATGTATCAAAAATGACTAGAAATTATATTCATTAATATATACAAAAATAATGTACATGAACATGGTGCTACTTATTTGTTACATAACCCCTTAAAATAGCCGCATAAGACCTAAGGGTAAGGTGTGCGATGGTGACAGACTCTTGGGGTTGCTCGGATAACATCGCTCGAGTGGTAATCTCTATCAACTTCCATTTTTCCCGTAGACGATCACGTTCGAGCTTGACTTGATGAAGCTCAGCTTGGGCTTGGTCAAGGGCAAAGCCCAAAGATGCCACCTCCTTTCCGAGCTCCGACAAATGGGCTTCATAATGGGCAATTCTACTGGATGATGCCATCGCTTCCTTTTTCTGAGTAGAAAATTGGTTCGTTAAAGCCTTATATTTAAACTACCCAGATGATCACTGTTCAACGGCTATAAAAGCAACGGTCACAAATCTTAACGTTAAACTAAAGAAGTTGACATCTTATAAATACATTTTTTTTTCATAAAGAAACATTTAACTGGATCAAGAGGGATTTTCCATTAATGAAATTTTGGGTCATTACAACATTCCCCCCTTAAGAAATTTCGCCCTCGAAATTTTACTTTTCCCACACTAAAACAAATGTGGGTAACTTAGCTTCATCATATCCTCCGACTCCCAAGTTGCTTATTCAAACTTGTGGTTTCTCCACAACACCTTGACGAGGGGCATTGTCTTATTTCGTAGAACTTTTTCTCTACGATCCAAGATCTTCACTGGTTGCTCCTCATAAGAAAGATCGTCTTCTAATTGTACCACCTCAGAAGAGAGTACATGTGAAGGGTCTGGTATGTACTTCCTTAAGAGGGATACATGGAAGACAACATGCACCTTGGCCATAGTAGGTGGAAGTGCTAGTCGATAGGCCACAGCCCCAACACGATCAAGAATCTCGAAGGGGACGATGTACCTTGGACTTAACTTCCCTTTCTTTCCAAACCTCATGACCTTCTTCCACGGAGATATGCGTAAAAACACCATGTCTCTGACTTTAAACTCAAGGTCTCGTCGACGATTATCTGCATAACTCTTCTGTCGACTTTGGGCTGCCTTGATATGCTGCTGAATGGTTTTCACCTTCTCCACCATTTCTTCGACCATTTCTAGTCCAAGCAGCTTACGTTCACCGACCTTATCCCAACATGCTGGTGTTCTACACCTTTTCCCATAGAGGGCTTCATATGGTGCCATTTGGATGCTCGAGTGGAAACTATTATTATAAGAGAACTCAACTAGAGGAAGATGTTGATCCCATCCTCCTTTAAAGTCCATTGAGCACGCTCTCAACATATCCTCAAGTGTTTGGATAGTCCGCTCGGATTGGCCATCAGTTTGAGGATGGTAGGACGTACTGAAGTTCAGTTCAGTATTCAGAGCATGTTGAAGACTCTTCCAAAACTTAGAGGTAAATCTTGGATCTCGGTCAGACACAATAGATAGTGGTACTCCATGCAACCGTACCACTTCCCTGATATATATCTGTGCCAGTTGATCCAAAGATAAATCCCCTCGAATAGCAATGAAGTGTGTAGTCTTTGTAAGACGATCCATAATAACCCAGATTGCATTGTTGCTTTTGGATGTCCTTGGAAGTCCAGTGACGAAGTCCATGGTGATGTTCTCCCATTTCCATTCTGGTATGGGCAATGGTTGCATCATCCCCTTAGACTTCTGCCTCTCTGCCTTCACTTGCAGACACACCAGGCACTTTGATGTATATTCGGTGATCTCCTTCTTCATATTATCCCACCAAAAGTTTTCTCGGAGATCTCGATACATCTTTGTGCTCCCTGGGTGAATAGAGAAATTTGAACTATGTGCATCATCCAAAAGTTCCTTCTTCAGCTCCGAACATGATGGGACAGATAGTCTTTTCCCAAACCGCACAATTCATTCTTCATTAACATTAAACTCTGAGGATTTTCCCTTTTTGATAGCTTCCACTTTAACTTGGATTCTCACATCATCCTTTTGAGCATCCTTTAACCTTTCCAAAAGAGATGGTTGAGCAATCATTTGTGAAAGGATTGATGATGTTCCCTTCTTTATGATTCCCACATCCATCTTCATCAAGTCTAAGAAGATTGGATCCTTCTCAATTCTCATCATTGATAGAATTGCTGGATCCTTTCTACTTAGGGCATCCGCCACCTTGTTCTCCTTCCCAGGGTGGTAATGTATTGAACAGTCATAATCCTTTATGAGCTCTATCCATCTTCTCTGGCGCATATTAAGCACTTTCTGTGTGAATATATATTTAAGACTCTTGTGGTCAGTATATATCTCACATTTCTCTCCATAGAGATAATGCCGCCAGATTTTCAAGGCAAAGATTACCGCCGCCAACTCCAGATCATGCGTTGGATAGTTTCGCTCATTGATTTTCAACTGTCTTGAGGCATAGGATATCACTTTATCATTCTGCATCAGCACACATCCTAAGCCCTTCTTCGAAGCATCAATGAATACCACAAAAAGCTCCCCACTTGTGGGTAAAGTGAGCACAGGTGCAGTGATAAGCCTCCTTTTCAACTCCTTGAAGCTTTCTTCGCATTCATCACTCCAAGCAAACTTTACTCCCTTTCGAGTTAGCTTGGTAAGAGGGTTGGACAATCGTGAGAAGTTTCTCACAAATCGTCGATAATATCCAGCTAACCCCAAGAAGCTATGGATATCAGTTACCGATGTTGGCCTTGGCCATCCCTAAATTGCATCTGTTTTTGAGGGGTCCACAGATATCCCATTGCTTGTGATGATATGGCCCAAGAATGAGACCTCCTTCAACCAGAACTCACACTTGCTGTACTTGGCATAGAGCTTCTCCTTGCGCAAAGTCTCCAGTACAGTTCTTAAATGCTCCTCATGGTCCTCCTTGGTTTTGGAGTATATTAGAATATCATCTATAAAGACTACCACAAATTTATCTAGGTAATCTCTAAAGACTCTATTCATCAAGTCCATGAATATTGCTGGAGCATTGGTGAGTCCAAAAGGCATTACTATGAATTCATAGTGCCCGTACCTTGTACGAAAAGCAGTCTTAGGGATATCTTCCTTCTTCACCCTTACTTGATAATATCCAGACCGCAAGTCAACCTTGGAGAAGTATTGTGCTCCACGTAGCTGATCAAACAAGTCATCGATTCTTGGGAGAGGATACTTGTTCTTTATCGTGATTTTGTTTAGTTCACGATAATCGATGCAAAGCCGCATTGACCCATCCTTCTTCTTGACGAAGAGGACTGGTGCACCCCATGGTGATGCACTTGGGCGTATAAACCCTTTATCCAGATTCTCCTGTAGTTATTTCTTCAGTTCTTCAAGCTCAACCACAGCCATTCTATATGGAGTCTTGGATATGGGTAGCGCCCCAGGTATAAGTTCAATTGAGAACTCAACATCTCTTCTTGGAGGAAGACCAGGAAGTTCCTCGGGAAATACTTCAGCGAATTCCCTCACAATAGGCATTTCTTCAAGGGTGGTTTCTTCCTTGGACTCAATCATCTGAGCCAGATATGCGTGATCATAAGGTAGTAATATCCATCCTTGAAATGATGGAGCTAAAGGAGATTCATCTTCCTCCTGACACTTGTAAAGAATCAGGGGTCGATTCTCCATATGGAGTGTGATTTCCCTCTCCCGACAATTTATGTTGGCTCTATATAAGGAAAGCCAATCCATGCCAAGAATTGCATCAAATTCCACCAAAGGGAGTATGACGAGGTTCGCCGGGAAATTCAATCCACAGATTATAACGGGGGAGGACTTATACTCATGGGATGCAATGATTTCCCCATTTTCCATACTCACCGACATCTTTACTTCCATGATTTGTGGTGGTGCAGGGATTGTTATAATAAACTTTTGAGATATAATAGAATGCGTAGAACCTGAATCAAAAAGTACGTTTGCTATTCTTGAATGAATAACTAGCGTACCTTTCACCACTTCGTTGTCGGGGTTCACTTCGGCAGAAGTGATGGAAAAAGCTCTTCCTTGCTGTATTGGAGGTTGTTGATTGCCCCCGATAACCCTTGGATTAGGGCACTGATTCGCAAAATGACCCGGTTCTTTGCATTTGAAGCATTGAACAACGCGTTGAGGTTCGAACGGAGCATTCCTCCCCTCCGTCGCAGCCGCGGGTCTTTCTTGCTGACAGTTAACAGCTAGGTGCCCTTCTCTTCCAAACTTGAAGCATTTTCTTGTCCCCCTAAGGCAATTTCCAGGGTGCTTCTTTCCACACTTTTGGAAAGTGGGGTGCTGGAATTTCTTAGCGCCGTTGGATTTATCCATCGGACCACCAGCATTGAATTCCACCTTACGCTTCTTGTCCCCATGATACCCCTGTGATTCTCCGATCTCCATTTCAACCTTGAGGGCACATCGGACAATTTCCTCATAGCTGTCGAAGTCACGGATCGCTAATGCTTTCCGCAAGCTAGGCTTCAGCCCACCAAAGAAGCGGTCAACCTTGCATTCTGGGGTAACGACAAAGCCAAAAGCGTATCGTGCAAGCCTTGTGAAGTTTTCCTCGTACGCTCCCACAGATTCCTCATCTTTCTGCTTGAGGGAAAGGAAGTCCCTTTCCATCTTAAGACGGAGGGTGCGTGGAAAATATTTATCGAAAAACATCTTCCGGAATACCTTCCATTCCAAAGCCTCGATCTCCTCCTCAGGCTTCGTATTTTTGATCAACGTCCACCATTGATCAGCTTCACCCTCCATACGATAAGCTGCCAGGAGAACCTTCTCTTTTTCAGAGCATTGGAGGATGAAGAATATCTTTTCAATGGAGTTGATCCATTGTTCAGCAATCGTGGGATCGGATGATCCACTAAAAGTAGAAGGCCTTTGTCTCATGAAGCTTTCAATAGCGACTTGTTCTTTCTTAGGGGGGGTTGAACGTTCCTCTTGACCAGTGTTTCTATTCAAAACATGAGTTAGCTGAGAGAGAAGCGTGAAAAAGTTCGCGATTCCCGCTCCCATTGGATTGGGCATCTCATAAGTACAATCATCACACTGATCTTCACAACGGTTGTTAGCCCGAGTTCTCCTATTACAGGCCATTGGCTGGATTAAAAGGAAAGTTAGGGGTAAAACATAAAGGGTAATCCAAAGACAAAAGTTGATGACTTATAAATAAATTTTAATCTCTTTAACTCATGAGTCTATAGGATTCAATCCAGGATTTTCATGATCTTCCTTCTAACATATATTCTTAGGGGCATATTTCCCTTAATAAGGGTTCATACTAAGATTGTGAATTTATCAAAACATATCCCTCGGGAGTGTCGTAACCAAGAGTGCAGCAAGGCCCGTTGTCGTGCACCAGTTCCCGTTCGAGTCTAGCTCAAAGCGGTGTTTTCGGGTTTTACCCCTAGGATACATCTGTGCCAGAGCCGCCTCTACCTGCTCGTATCCAGACAGGGATGTATTTGTTTGATAAACCACTTACTTAGTATTTACCAAAACTTAGGGATGTTTTTATTATGCTTAGTCTTGTATCTAAGGCTTTACTAGGGTTTCCTAATCCCAAAAATAACTAAACCTATCCTCTGATACCAACTATGACAACCCTGCTTTTTATTAAAACTTAAACATGCTTTATTACATAAAACTTCACTTGATACAACAAAGAAGATCGAGAGGTTTAGTGTCTTTGGGGCTTAGGATAATTAAATAAAAACTTTAAACTTGAAATACAACATCCTTATTGAAAAATTCCTTTACATGACCACTACATTCCTTCGTACTTAGCATTGCATGGGATAACCTGAGGACATGCATAAGAAAAGGGTGAGCTATAAAGCCCAGTAAGGGAGTACACAATGAATAACATGAGGAGTACAATACATGTTAGGCAATAGTCATATCAATAGAGCATAAGAGATACATGAACATAAAGGCATGATAAAGCATGATAATCATAACATGGAAATGTGGCAACAACACTTAACATTGAATTAGCATGAGCCAAGGCTCATTGCACATGGAGCATGAGTAAACCCTCATTGCACTTGAAGCACGAGTAAACCCTCGTTGCACTTGAATTAGCATGATTCAACACTCATTGCACATGACGTATCATGATACTATACTTTACCCAATGCATTGGAGCGCTATAAAGGGCGCACCCTTCTTAAACATTTCATTTCATGCATAAGTGTGCCACATGGATCATAAAACATGGATTCATAAAACATAATCATTTATTCCACGATAAAGGAATGTGGAATTCATACATGAAACTTTACAATCAATATGTATATGTGCATAAAGGTGAATACCCTTGATGGAGAAATGGGCATGGTATTCACTACACAAAGACATTGGCTTAGAAAATCGGTGCGATTTCGGCAGCGTAACGGCGTGACATAAGAATTCATAAAAGAGGTTGATGAGAGAGAAAGGGGTTCCTCATCATATTTACATGTAATGGACAGTAAGGAGATCATATATATACATGTCCCAACAATAGAAATGGAATTTATATTCATGATAGAAAAGTATTACTTGAATGTAAAAGAAGAGAGAGAAGTTCCTTTCGGAATTTCGGCATAGTAACGGGTGTACATGGGAGGCATTTAATGAGAGAGAAAGGGTTCTCCCATAATTCAAACAATAAGAGGGAAGTATGGGGGAGGTGAGAAACTATACCCCAACATTCATAATTGAAATAAAAAGGGAAATAGAACTTAAAGAAAATTGACAAAAAAATGAGAAAGGAAGAAAACCCCTTACTTGGAAGTGTGCTTCCAAAGGCTAGAGAGAGGCTTGTGAGAGGCTTCTTGGGAGCTTGGGGAACCTTGGGAGGATTCTAGAGAGAGTAGGTCAGAGGTTTGACGAACTTCAAGGGCTTTGAGTGAGGAGGAAGTGGGAGCTTGGGTGGGTTTATATAGGAAAGGTGAGAGAATTCTTTATTATTTAGGTTTGGGACCCCTTATATTAAAATAATCCAAACCACAAACCATCCCATGGTATTTGCCCATGGTTTCTGGAAAAAGAAAGAGGAAAACAATATTTTACAAGGCCAAGGTCCGAACTTATTAAAAAATTAGGGTTGATTATGTGGAGGTGAGTCACACTCCCATGGAAATTAATTTAAAAAGGCAAAGTGTTGAATAAGTCTTGAGGGCTCCATTAATGCTTTGAAAAGTGAGTCAAACAAACCCAAAACCTCATTATTTTAATGATAAAACACATATTGGCCGAACATAAGGATTATGGTATTTTATTACATCACCATTGGGTCATTATGATGTCATAAAACACATTATATATTTAAATGGTATTTAATTTTTACCCAAAAATTTGACTGTCTCAGAAAATTTTGAAAAATTCACCGTTGGATAATTTCGACGTCCTGATTCCAAAAATAATATTTATTTTATCTAAATAATTTTCTAAATATGTGAATTCTCACTTTTAAAATAAAAACCGACATTTATAAAAAATTCACGGGTTTTGACAGAAATGGCTTTCAAACCTTAATAAAAATTTTAATTGCATTCATAAAATTATAAGATCATTTATATTTAATAAAAATTAATTTAATATTAATAATAATATTTTATTAAAATATTATTTAATTCAAAAATCCTTTAATTTAATAAAATATAATTCTTAATTAAATAATAACTAAAAACACCGTTTGTACTTTAAAAACTAATTACTATGTATCAAAAATGACTAGAAATTATATTCATTAATATATACAAAAATAATGTACATGAACATGGTTCTACTTATTTGTTACATAACCCCTTAAAATAGCCGCATAAGACCTAAGGGTAAGGTGTGCGATGGTGACAGACTCTTGGGGTTGCTCAGATAACATCGCTCGAGTTGTAATCTCTATCAACTTCCATTTTTCCCGTAGACGATCACGTTCGAGCTTGACTGGATGAAGCTCAGCTTGGGTTTGGTCAAGGGAAAAGCCCAAAGACGCCACCTCCTTTCCGAGCTCCGACAAATGGGCTTCGTAAGGGGCAATTCTACTGGATGAGCCCATCGCTTCCTTTGTCTGAGTAGAAAATTGGTTCGTTAAAGCCTTATATTTAAACTACCCAGATGATCACTGTTCAACGGCTATAAAAGTAATGGTCACAAATCTTAACGTTAAACTAAAGAAGTTGACATCTTATAAAAACATTTTTTTTCATAAAGAAACATTTAACTGGATCAAGAGGGATTTTCCATTAATGAAATTTTGGGTCGTTACATCTATGATGAAAAAACCTCCAACATTTAGTGGATCCTCAGACCCATTAGTTATTTAATGATAGCTTAAATCCGTTTAAAATATATTTTATGTTATGGAATGTTCAAAAAATAAAATGGTTAGTCATTAAATTTATCATTTTGAAGGTGAAGATGAGAAATGTTAGTCAATGGTCAAGTATATCATAGATTAATAGGATATTGAAGCAATAGATTCGGATGGATTTAAAAGTTTTTTCCCTGAAAAATAGTTTCATAAGGTGTTTCTAATTAGGATAGAGAATAAATTTATTGAATTGAAGAAAAAGAAGGATGATTCAGTGGCTGTGCGTGAAGAAAAAATGACCCAACTGGAAAGGTATTCACCAAATTTTATTCTAGTTCATGAATGAAAAATCCACCATTTTTAATCAGGATTGATGCTAAGATATCGAAGGTAATTGGATTCTAGTGAGTTCAAAAGTTATTAAAAACTTGTTTAATGTGTTATAGGGTTGAAATGAAGTTTATTGATGATCACATGTACATTAAAACTAAGTAGAAGAAGATTTTTAGATGGAATGTTATGGGTACGAATCAATCAATGAAATATGATCATAAGAATGTTTAGTTTATAGTTTGTGAAATGTGTGGTAACAGTCACCATAGCTAACTCTTTACCAAAAATCAGAAGTGTTTTCAATGTGGTACGTTTATACATATGGCTCGAGATTGTAATGAAAATGATCCTAACACAACTCCTGACATGGAAACAGTAAAATATTGTAAATGATGTGAGATAAGTCATTAGGAAAAAACCTACCAAAAAATTGATATGGATGATAAATGGAATTCAATATATAATAAGATAGGTGTAGTGAGTTATTTTGGGAATAAGTCAATATATTTATGTCCATACAACATAGTGGTATCAGGTACTATGTTTTCTTGATCATATTTTTCTAAATCCTTGTTTTGTGTTGGGTCTACACATTTATTTATTTCTATGAATTTTTTGGGAAAATTTGAAATATCACCACAAAAAATGAGATGATATATTATTATTAACACACTAAGAGATAATATTACATCAAAAATGAATTATATGAATATTACTATTGTTATCTATGGATAAACATTACCACAAACCCTTGTTGTTTTACCCATAGTAGAGTTTTATGTCATTCAAGGTATGGTTTGGTTTTCTGTTTATCATGATAATATTGATGAATGATCTAATTAAGTTATTTTTCATGAAATTTTTTAGTTTTTATATAATAAATTACCCATACAACAAATAAAATATCAAGAAGATGGGAAACTATTAATAGATTAAAATGAAATTTATCATTCTTATATTATTGAAAACAAGGAAACTATTTATATTAATGATGTTGTAGTGGTAAATGAATACCCTTAAATTTTATCTAACGTGTGTCCTGGTGTTATACCTGATTGGGAAGTCTAATTCATATTATACTTCATTCCTTATGTTAAGCCAATTTCAAAACACCCATATCAAATGACTCAAATGGAACTTCTTGAATTGATAAATTGGTTCTTGGAGTTACGTGATAAAGGCTTTATTCATACTAGCACTTCACCATGATGTGCTATTATTTTTTTTTAAATAAAAAGGTTCTATTATAAATTTCATTGATTATTTAGTATTTAATAATATTACTATAAAGAATAAGTATCTTTTTCCACTTATTGATTAATTGTTTGATCATATCCAGGGAGATCCGAGTTTTTTCAAGATTGACCTGAGATCTGGATACTATCAGCTGAAGTTGAAAGTGTAGGAAATTCAAAAAACATATTTCTATAGTAGATATGTGAATTATGAATTTTATGTTATGACCGTTGGTTTAAAAATATCCCCTATAGTATTTGTGGATCTTATGAATAGAATATTTCACGAATATTTGGATAAGTTTGGTGTTGTTTTTATTGATGATATTTTGGCTATTTCAAAAAATTTTGTGGATCATGAAAAAAATTTAAATATTCTCTTGAAAACTATTATTGAAAAAAAGTTATACTGAATGATTGGAAAAATGATTTCTTGTTGAAAAAAATTCTTTTCACGGGAATATTCTAAATAAGGATGGAATAATAGTTGATCCTACCAAAAAAGTGGTTGGTGAATTGATAAGACCTCAAAATATTACAAATATTCTTAGTTTTTTTGGGATTTCCAGTTTAATACAGAATTTTTGATAAAAACATTGGATATTAATCTACCCCACTAAATATATTAATATGAAAATGTGACAAATTTATTTTCATATAAGAATGCAATTGGTTTTTAGGAATAGATAATGAGATAGGTGAATGCCCTATTTTTTGCCCTACTTTCAATATATAGGGAGTTTTTTATCTAAATAGATGCTTCATTTAATGCAATTGGTTTTTTCCTAATGTATAATGATTAGGAAATTTCTTATGATTCAAGACAACTGAACCCTCATGAGTTAAATTTTCCCACACATGATTTTTAATTAGAATCTATGATTTATTCATTGAAAATTTGGAGTCATCATTTATACGAATCCAATTTTGAAATATATATAGACTCTTAAATTGTAAAGTATATATTCACTCAGAAATAGTTATACATGAAATAGAGAAGAAGGATTTAATTGAAAAAGGATTATTATTGAATGATCAATTACCATCCTAGAAAAGAAAAGAAAGTGGTGGATTCCTTTAGCCAAAAACATCATGCATAAATAACTATGTAACATTTGGAACATGAACCCTTGGTTAATTATTTACTAAACTTTTTATAATAAGTTGCTGGTGAAGGAAATTACTTTTTTTGTTTCAAGATTCAGTTTACTCAATTTTTTAGATAGAAAAAATAAAACATAGAAGGAAGATAAAGAGTTACTAAAAAAGGTAGAATTTGTTAAAATGGGTAAATTTCGAGAATTTAACATTTATAAAGATTGTGTTTTATGATTTGGAAAAAGATTTTGTGTGCCTTGTGTTTCCCACTAGATTAATGGATTATTGTGTGAAGCTTATAGTTCACCATTTTCAGTTCATCTGAGAATTAGTAAGATGAAAAAAGAAATTACAGAATATTATTGTTGGGATGGAATACAAAGATATATTTCATATATTACCATGAAATGTTTGACATGTAAATAGGTTAAACTAGAAGAAAAGAAACCATAGTGTAAGATTAATCCTTTACCAATGCTATAGTTGAAATGGGAAAATATATCAATGGAATTTGTGGTGGGACTACCAAAGACATCTCAAGGTAACAATTTGAATTTAGTTATTGTTGATCGGCTAACTAAATCTACACATTTCTTTCCTATTTGAGATACTCTGTATTTGGAGTAACATTCAAAACTATACCAAAAATAGTTTTTAGGTTACATGGAGTTCCACTCTCCATTGAATCCGACCATAATTCCTTATTCACTTTTATCTTCTAGAAATACAATTATATTATGGTGAGAACAAGATAAAATTTCACCACTACTTTTTATCCTCAATCTGATGGAATGACAAGTAGAACAATTCAGATATTATAGTATATTCTTCTATCTAGTTTAGTCGAATTCTTCGGATGTTGGGATAAATATATTGGGTTAGTCAAGCTTTCATATAATAACATTTTTCATTAGAGTATAAAGATCGAACCATTTGAGCAATTATATGGGAATCAGTTTCGAAATCAATTTATTTGGGATGAAGTAAGGGAAATGATGTTGATGGGAAAATAATTAGTAGAGGAAAAGGTTGAGAAAGTTATGATGATCTAGGAGAAAAAGACGTCAACTGTGAGAGGGAACAAAATTTATGTCGATAACTTGAGGAAAGAATTTTATTTCAAGGTCGGTGACCATGTCTCTTATATAATATTATAATGGAAAGCTATTATCCATTTTGGTATGAAAAGAAATTGGAGACTATGATTCATTAGAACTTATAAAATCCAAGAGAATGTATGACTAGTTTCCTACCCAGTATCATTACCATCGCGCTTTTCTCATGTATACAATGATTTTCATGTTTTGATGTTAAGAAAGAATTAGTGAGATCCAAATCAAGTTTTGATCCCAAAAGTAATTTATTTTGAAGAGAAATGTTATTATAAAGACAAAAATTTTCATATTTTTGATCAAAGAGAAAGAAGTATTTTATAATAAGGTAATCCACCAAGTAAATGTTTTGGGAGAAAACACATGGTTGAAATAAAAACAAGGGAATTTGAAATTTCTATGAGGCAAAGGCACCCTCACTTGTTTAATAATTAAATAATATTATGAGGACTTAATTTATAGAAGGTGGGGAGAATGTAACAGTCCAAGTATTTAAAAATTAGATGAATGGAATGAAACACTAATTCTCTACATAATGACACTTTTTTTTAAAGAGATAGTAATAATCTTATCATTAAATTTAATTTTTTCCCTTCTATGATTTAAATTTTATAAATCAGATGTAGATGGTTGTGCTCAGTACATTATTTGATGTCTGTTAGGATAAACATTATTTTTGTTGAAAAATAACATAAAATTATTAATATTAATATTACTTATTTGAATAGAAAAATGAAAAAATTAATAGTAACATCCACAATAAGTTTATAGTAAAAAGGCATCTTAAAATTGACAATATGATCATTAAAAAAATGTTAGAATTTTTTCAAGTCGTATATAATTAATTACATTTTTATTATTAATTATATAATTATTAAATAATGATTATTTTCATAAACTTAAATCATAAATTATTATTATTTACTTTATTGTTATAAGATAATTTTATGACACCATGATTAATTTTTCAAAGTGTTATAAAATGAGTTACAGTTTTAAATTTTTTATTTTTCAAATAAATTAAAATTATAATTAAAAATTAAATTAAATATTTTTAGAAAATTATGCTAATAATGTGGTGTAAATATTTTAATTATGAAAATTTAAAAATTATTGGGTTGAATTTTTGGTATTTTTTTAAATACATTATTTTTTATGAATAGTGAAATATGATAATTTTCCGAAAATATACATTATATGTTAAGTACACTATTCCTGGCATCATGGATAGTGAAACAAATCTTGGATTGAACTAACATTTTTAATTTTCTATTTTTGGTCACATTAATCAAGACTATTCATATTCATGGTAAGAAATATTTAACTAATGATTAATATAATGGAAAACCCCTTATCTCCTCCATTATAAATATCACCCTCGCCACCCTCTTCCTTTCACACCTCTCAGGCATTAAGAATTCCCTAAATTCAGCCCATCCCCCTTCCTATGTAATATCCTACATCTAGGACTTGCTATTTTCACCAAAAGACCAATTCCAAAAACCTTAAAGAGGATCTCAAGGATAAGATATCTTGAGGTAAAGATCCACTTTCATTTTCTTGTGCGTTTTTATTATTTAATTTCTTTTATGGTACTCTTTTCACCTCCCCTTATATAAGAGGAATGAAAAAACTATTATTATATATATTCTATATTTTTATCATGTTTTCAAGAAAAAATCATCACCATTATTCCTCTCCCCATCTTCTTATTGAAAAAAAAATGACTATGATGTGTGGATTTTAAAAAATGGTGGACAATGTGTTTTCAATTTTATTTACCTACAACTAAGTTGGTTTTAATAAAAAAATTAATGGATGAAATTTTTTAATGTGTACGATATGAAAAATTTTATTTTTTTGAAATAACTTATATTGATTATGTTAAATTAGAGTATTAAAATAGTTTTTGATTATAAAAGAACAACAAAATATAATCTAAATGAATATCACTAATTATTTTTTAATGATTCATACTCAAAAAACATAAAAAATTGATTTTTAGAATTATTTAAAATATATTAACACCATTTCATTCCACTCATTGAGTTTCTATTCCATTCAAAATGAAAATACTTTATGAACTATCCATGAAAATCATGTAAGGAATGCACCTAAAACTATGGAAATAATAAATTATTATTAATAAAAGGGTCAAATAATGGGATAAAATGTTAAAATAAAGTTTTATAAACTGAAATATGTTTTGTTAATATATTAATAACACTTATTTAACCATTATACAATAGTTTTAAATAATTTTTTAGTAGAAAAGACTCAAGGGAATGGAATTCTTAACCCAATTTCCCTTTTTTGTGTTATCCTTCTCCATTAATGATTTTGTCGTGATATAATTATTTATGAAATGAATTAATATTATACTATATTGTATTATTTGGATTAACTATGAGTATAAATATTCGTATCATTTTATTAATTTTTGATTCAAGGTTATTATATATGTAAGGGACTCTTCTTTAAAAATACACATTTAAATTTATATCTTTTCTAAATTTGAAAGGAATGTTGTATGCATGGGTTCATATTTTTTTATTATGTTATGGTTCATAGATTTTTTTTGGATGAATGGTAATACCTATATATCAATCAAAAAAATTGAGAATTTGTATGATTGAGGTCAGTCGTATGGTTACTCCAAGTGTAACTATAACAGTTACACCATGTAGTAGTCCTGAGGGTTACATTATAAGGTAGCAGTGAGGGTTAAAAATCATAATGTAACCATGAGGGTTACAATATAAGAAATTACCGAAGATACATTTATTCTTTTATATAGCTTCTCTAATGTTTTATGTAAATATCTTTTTTCTCAAAATAAGTATATCTGGGTGAGGTATATGTCTTTGTGAAAATGATTTCATATATTTATAGGTATTCATGGATTAATGGTTTCTTTCTATATTATTATATCCCTTACTAAGTTATTTATGTTCATCCAATGTTATTAAATGTTTTTAATGCTTATAAGTATGTGTAAAAAAAATATGGATGTCAAGTTAAATGTTATGAATGTTGTTCAATGAAATCTAGTTGATGTATTGTGTAAAAAAGTTCATTTTTTGGAAAAAATGGATAATATTTTAGTGTTACCCTCTTTGTATTCTTGTGGTTTTATATGTATGAGTTATGTCATATCCTTCAAAAACTCTTAACGAAAAAGATCGTTGGGAATGTAAAGAAGTGAAATATAGTTGAAATTCTTATATTTTATATTGTTTAAGGTCTAATACCAATAATACTTGGATCTTATCCATAGTATAGAGTATGAAACATCCATTGATGTCATTATATTTAAAATATTTCATTAACTATCAATAGAAAACATCATGAGGAAACTATCAGTTTCACTTTAAAATAACCTTAGTAAAATATAAAAATTTCACAAATATTAATGACTAATTTTATTTGAAGAGAACGTTGAAAAAATTTAAATAAACCTTCCAAAACATGAGTGTTCATGGTTTATGGAAACTCCATTCATGTAGAAAATATCTAAAATAAAGCACCCCATTCAGATTTTTGTAAAATGTCAAAAAAAAACTCTTTTGAAAATAAAAAATAATAATTTTATTTATTTAATAAAAATAATAAATGTTTATGATTGAATTTAAAAAATCACTCGATAAAAGTAAACAAAAATTAATTTTATTTTATAAAAATTGGATACTTATGAAAATGGTTTTTTGACTGATGAGATTACTAATATCAAATTTCCTTAAAAACATATTTCCAGTTTCATGAGTATATAAGTGGAGGAAAATGAATTGAATAATTTATTTTCAATAAATAAACCTATTATAAAATAATTCATTTGTTTCTTTATAGGTATATCATAAAATATCACCATTGAAAACATAATCATAAATAAACCCGATAAAAATGAGATTTTGAAATAAAACCCTTAACACATTTGTATCATTAATATTATAATTGGAATAAAATAAATAGTATTATATGGATATTTAATTCCAAATATAATTCTTATTGATCATTATAAAATAAATTAATGGATAGTAAATACAACACATAAATGAAACAAGTTGTGAATATGTAACTTGCCCCCTATGAAATTAAAGTGGCACAAAAATCCATTACCTTAGGTCAAACGTCTCCCTATGTGTTAAAAAACAATATATAATAACTATATGTGTACTGAATAATTATTATTTTACCATAATTATATATATCATAAAATATATTATTTATATATAAGTTTTCATCACCTTTTTATTTTCCATTCTTTATTATAATCACCTTTTTAAGTGATATTTTCTTCGTTATTCATATATATTTATATTTGGAAGTTATAGATAATGTATTTTGACAATGGTTAAATAATATATTGGATATTAATCATTATATTATTATTATATATATTCATTGTATACATATTTTGAGTTATGAATAAATGATAGATATTAAAAAATAATTTACTACATTCATGAAGATGGTATATGATATATATTCATGAACAATGTTTTCATTTTTTGACGAATTGAATGAACGAAAGAAAAATAATAAAAAATTAAAAGAAAATATTATATAATTTATATAATACGTATTCCTTAAATAAATCATTATTACAATAATAGTCAAATATAAATGAAAAAAATCAAATCACTTTATGAAGGTGGCAGCCCACACAAAAAAACAATACGTGATTTCATTTTCCAAATGATTTGAATGTAATAATATTGTTAGAATATTATAATTATAGATATATTATTATTTCATAATTATCATATATAAACATTAAACCCATCTTTTTAACCATCCATACAATATGGTGATGAAAAAAAAAATTTATCGCTACATCCATAAGACAAGTTATAAATGCACAAAAGTAATAATTTCACATCCCATTTGATGAACAAGAGGATTTATAATTATGTTTTCATAATAATAATAATATTTTATAATATTTATGATACAGAATTTAATATTTAGAAAATAATATAATATATTTGGTTGAGTTAAAAGAATAATTAAAATGGATGTAACTATTTAAGGTGATTGCGTCTTCTTTGAAACAATACATTTAAATCCCCACTGGAGGAACCTAGAGATGATATATTGGGAATAAAGCCTCATATAAAATGTTTATAAGAATCATTATATGGGATTTGTTTTTGGTTCTGGTGGATCTTAAAGAGTAAATGAGGAGAAAATAAGTGAAAAGATAGGTTCCCTATTATAAATGAGGTGAGATGAACTTATGTAATTTCCTAGAAGATTAAAATATAAAATGGTCATTATTTATCACAAATTATTAACAATGGTCTAAAAATTAAATATATGATAGTATAGGGTTCAAATAATTTCCATAAATAAATATTTTAAATAGGTTTACATGCTGTTTTAAACAATATCTTTTAGTATCACCTCTTAGTATAACTTTTTAACAATAACTATGGTAACGTCTTTTTAAGTATTATAATTTTATAATTTTACATATAATGTATAAACTTGATTATAAATGAATAATTGGAAGCATTTTAGACCAAATATTATCCAACTTTTTCTATTTAAATAGTTTTATGAGTTTTAAATAATTTAATAAATTATTATTTTGATAAAATATCCTTAATTCAACTTGTAATGATATTTATATAATTTTACTTAAAATACATAAATAAAATGTTTTATTAGAATTTAATATTTTAAAACAACCATAATATGTCATATTCATCTAGAAAATTAATGGAACGCATTAAATCATTCAAATTATATTACATTTAATATTTTAAAATTCAATTATTTTATTTTCCTTATAATTAAATAATCACCACATTAGTGTTTCATAAGCATATAAGGTAACTATATAATTTCAAAAAATTATAAAAAATTAAATCCTAAATATAATTTTACTATTATCAAAATATACATTTTCATTCATTTATTGCTTTGTTTTGTCCGTATTGGGAGACAAAATAGATATTTAATCTTAGGAAAGAGACATTTTGTATCTTTCATTACAGTAATGAATATATAAACCACATTCCTGGTAATGAGTCCATTAAACAAAAACAATTTAGTAATATTGTTATAAGGGTTTTAATCCCTTCATCAAAAAAAAATTAATAGTAAAAATCATTCCATTATCCCCTAATTTTAACAAATATACACCTCATTTACATTTTTTCGAGTTGATAAATTTTATAATAGTTAATTTTAGAATTAACTAAAAATAAAAGTTATATATTTACCAAATGTAAACCTTATAATTTGAAATATTAAATACATTTTTTTCTAATTAAATAAATATAAATGGGAAAATATAATTTGATAATAATTGTGGAAAATTTTATGAGAAAATATTCTTAGAAAAACATAATTAAAATTTAAAACATTGATTATTCAAATCAGATGCTGAGAAACATATTAAATTATTGATAAAAAATTTGATTGTATACTTATAATATAATATATTTCATTAGCATTATCCACCAATAGTGATAAAGTAAATTTATTATGTTAAAAACACATTGTGAGAATTAAAATTGTTTTTATAAAAAAGGAATTAACAAATAAAAAATGTTTTTTCTATTATTTGAAACCATTTTATTCCAAAAAGAACCTTATATAATGATAAAATACCAAATATATCTTTCCTTAGTGTTTCCTAGTTATGTTCAAACTATATCTCATTCTTGATATTGATGAAAAATCCAATTATTTCACCAATATAATTCATTCCTTATGTAAGATAATCCAAAAAAATTACTATATGATAATTTTGATATTATGATTTAAAAAATGTGGTTATTTATATTTAATAAAATATTTATATATTAATAAAAATATTTTTTGGTTGAAATATATTTCGTAATCATAATATAAATTTGAACAATATTGAATTCTTGTTTCTTACAAAATAAAAAATAAATCTATAATGAGTAGGGAATTTTTATATATCACATTAATTAGTTAATAGTATTAATAACCCCCAATTTTATTTATTAGGTGAAAATGGTCATATTTAAATAATAAAACATCATGGTTTGTTTATGTTCAGTTTTTCATGTCTTATATCTTATTGAGCTTATTTTTATTCTTATAAAAATTTATGGTGTTACAATTGGATTCTAATTTAATATTACATTAATCATTTTTTAATTTCAAAATTTTATAATGTCAATCATATCATAAATATCTCTTGGATAGATTAATGAAATAATAATTGAAAACATTCTTCATAGGGAAAATATAAAATATATACTTGATTTTTGTGATTCATAGATAAGTGAATTCTATATAGCATACAATATATAGAAATAATTCATATTATTTCCCTGACATTATTTTTTTATTATATTATATAATCCAAATGTAATAAGATTTTCAATTAACCTACATAATATGAAGATCTAGGTTTTGTAGGGGTGTGGTTTCTATGGAATCTATAACTTAACATATTAAGATGTTTCAACATTGAAATATCTTATCTCATATATTCCAATTATATATTAATGATGATAACAATTAATTTTTTCATATCCAACACACTAAAAATTGAATATGTTCTAATCATATTAATATATAAAACATTATATAAAATATGATATTTATTAATTTCCACAAAATAAAATTATTATTATATATAAAAATATAAAAAAATAATTTTGTATTTCAAGTAAATGGAATCCTTTTTTAAATTGGTTTTTAATTATATGAAATAAAAATCCACACTAGAGAATATATGGTGTGACAGACAGGGAACACTGTATTTTCTAATTCAACCTTAAACTCATTTATTAGCGAGTTGTATGACCTGAAGACATATTTTCCATATATAAATACTCAAGAGAGACAATAGTTTCAATATAATTCAAACAAATAACATGTTTAATTCCAAACCAACCCTTATAACCCACACACATGTCACTATTTGCACAATATAACTAATATTATGAAATACCAAGAATGTAATTCATTATATGAATAGTTTGGAGATTATATAATGTTTATAAAATAATAGAAATTAAATCAGGCCTTCATTATAATTAAAAATAATCATATTCATTAATTAAATAAGGCATGAAATAATAAAAATAAATATTCAATTCAAATTTTTTACATGAGATATGAATTTATGACAATTTCATATATAAATATTTCGCAATAATTGGTAATTAACAAGATTCATTGACCTTTTTTAAAAAACATAACTTGAAAATTTCACATTGATTTCAATATAATCTCATTAAAATTGTTTTTGATGCTCAAATTTGATCAATGGGAAGTTTTAAAGACCTATCATAGAGACACAAAATTTTTAATGTAATTATGAATACCTACCTAAGAATGAACATTTCATGTATAATTCTATTATTCCTTGAAAACCTATATTAATTTTCCATTCCCTTCCATGTAGTCAGTTTATAAGGAAGATACACACAACCTATTCTCTGTATATCCCTATTACTGTCAATTTTTATGGGAAATTGTGTCTGATTTGTTTACTAATAGTAAACTGGGCTCCCAACTCCACTATCATTTATATGGACCCCTAAACACCCATTTTAAGAAAGGATAGACATCGAAACCATCTCAGGAAATGAAACAACTTTTTTTTATCCCCAAACCATAGAATATTACCCTCAATAAATTATTAGATTAAAACCAAGGGAAAAATAATGATTGTTATATGTATTTTAATACATTTATTATTTTCATCATCATGAGAGGCCACTTTACCTAGGTTAATATAAAGCCTCTAGATAAATATACTTCTCAAGGAGTTCTATTTAGATATCGTGGAAGAATACCACGGATCCCATATATTTCACCATTGAACCCATGAAATGTTCTCTTATGTAACATATAAGAACCCATTATCTATGGTATCATATCTATAATTACACATAAACTCCATGGTCTCTTAAGTATGAATCCAAGGTGTTAATAATTAGAGCGTTAGCCAGTCTATCATTAATGTTTCCCATTCACCAACATCACGCAACTCATTATACATTTTCCTAGTTTTATAAATTAAGAATACCTTCATCTAGGAACCTCACTATGGTTTATTCAATGATTCCATGATCAATATATCATGATACCCATGTTTCTCTCTACAAGAGAAAAGAAACCAATCAAATATATGACCAAATTACGAGTCCTATTCACCCAAGTTAACTATTTTGACTTATTTATTTTCGTAAAATTTATCTTCTAGTATTCTCTTTTTGGGCCATATCTTTTTAGGGCATTAGATAATTTGAACTCCTCCCAAGACTCATGATGTATTTGATTAGAGATTTTGGAGAACTGATATTATATATCATGATCACATAGTCCTTTGATGAAAGTAACTATGAATCATATAATATATCTCTCACATTCTGTCATATTAACTAATTCGGCCCTCAAGGTAATAATGATCACATATTCCTCTAATAGTGGGGACTCATATCATTAGGAAACCAATGTCATATTCCACATCCCATTCCACTCATCTAGGATGACATATAATGGATTCCATGAGTTACGAATATCTAGTTCACCGCCCTTTTCCCTACTAATGATCCAAACATTTTCCCCATTTAGATCAACCCTTTGGGGCCCCCAAACATAGTTATTCTAAAGTATCAATTTTTCCACTAAGTTTTCTATGGACCCATTTGTTATCATTTCATGTCTAGTTAATGAGTTATGTATATTAATTTTCTTCCTACCTATGGTATTCCCTAACCTATTATCACAAGAATTATTTTTGAGGTTAATGTAAAAGGGGCCACTAATATATAAGACCCACAGTAAACCATTACTATGAATTTATCCATTTTATTCCATATCATTTGAAATTACTGTGTTATAAACTAATCCATATTTTATAACATCAAATTAGAGAAAAATTGGTATGAGACACAAAACCATAAAAGGAACATCACATGGTCCTAGATTCTTGATATTACATGTAACAACATTTTTCTTGGATTCATGACATTAAGAGGAACCCCATATTCAATAGATTCATGTCCTTAAAATATATACCATTAGTCCAAGGTATATGGCCCTAAAATAAATATCAATGTTCTGAGACATTTAAAATTAAATTAAACTTATATTGTTAATAAAAATGTAATATTAAAAGGAATATAAATGGTCCATCTCATATTTACTCAAATGGTTGGGCATTTGTCATGTAACAGAACCAAACTACCTATGTTATATGTCTGTTCATAGTGAAATATATGGACCCCCTCTCAGGGTCATGTCATTGACTCTACATAGAAAACCATATCCCAAGGTGGTTATCAATCATAGAGTTCCAACAAATATAAATTTTAACTATAGTTTAAATAAACAGTCAATCAGGTGAGAAAATTGATAACTAATCATATAAATAGTTTCATGATGTCCAATCAACAACTTTTAAAGTAGGGGTAACATGTATTGTTTTTGGGATCAATTTTAGAAACTTATATGAAATATATTTGAGATACCCTGGATAGACAATAAGACCCTTCATAGGATGAGTAAAATTCAAATAATCCTAATTATGATTCACAATATTATATGTCATTGATAAATCCTAATGACCACTAATCATTAAAAATAAGGAATACATCCAATCAAAAACTGGACTTAAATATGTAGGGTAATAAAAAATTTGAACCCTCTGTCAAATATTTTCCCCTGAATAATGTTGAATAGTCAATCACTCTAACTTTTGAGGTTGTACTATTGGGTTTTTTACTTATATTTCCCCATTGATTTTTCATATAAAATAGAACATACCCACTTAATAATAATACCATATAATTTCATGAACGACTAATAGGATAAGGGAAATAAAAGAGGAAACTATAGGTTTTCAAATCACTAACTGATGATTCATAGGGAATATTTTTCTTATTCAATGATAGACTTAGACCCTCAACCCTAATGGGTTTTATATCCAGCCCACAAACCTGAAATTATGTGGTAAATGTCTTATATTTTACATATAACTCAAATGATTCAACTCAGACTAGGGATAATTAATTTAAAATACTCAATAATAAGAATTCTTATAGGTATACTCATCAATGATAGGCTAATGGAAGATAGGTGGACCATGTCACTATATCATATTGATTCTGGATTTTTCCACTATTTGAAATTAACTATAGTCTCCCTTACCTTTTACAGGTAGAGATAGATGGAATCAAAATCATTATAAATCTTCAGTAGATTCTATATTGGGATCCCATCAACCATGGTCACCACTATCACTTTTTGGACATGATCCTTCATATAGTCCATAAAATAATATTTTCCTTTTGTTCCACACTAATATTCAAAACTAGGGAACTATGGGGGATGACATAGAGGGGGTGTCTACTACTAGAGCCTTGGAGTTTATTTATTTGTCTCCTTATACCTATGAATTTTATCATTTAATGTCCTTGATGTATTATGACTCTATTATTAATGTTGTTACATAGCCTACCTAGGCTATAGAATATAGATGACCCTGGAAGGGGAAACACAATACTGGTTATAGGGGATTATTTACTACCTTGTCACTAAAAATTTCCCTGACACATGTCAATATATCCTAAATTCATATCAGTGATAATTTTTTTTCATAAAGACAAAGAAGCCTCAATTTTAATCAAGGTAGTCATTAGTGATCACATTATTCATTCCTGAAACAGTAAGAGTGAATTATATGTACTATGAAGGTTCTCTATATAGTACCAACTCAAATATCTCGGATATTCATCATCATGGTGTACACAATTTAATTCCTCATAATAATTAAATGCATGGAGGATGTATATGTATCGCCTATACTGAAATCAGATAAAAAAATCTCCACAATAGAGGTCATCCCCATATTTTAATGTTATTAAATTCAATAGGTATTCCCCAGATTCTATGTTATAAAGGAAATCCTATAAATAATATAATAACCACCTATAGAGATCCTCCGCTTTAATAAATATCACACAATAATCACCTAGGTCCTCCATAAAATGGAAAATTAAATGTAAAATAATGTATTATTATAATCAATAAAATAGTGATATGCAGCGTGTCGGCGACACGCTTCTCCGCTGCGGCCCATTGTGGTCGCGGCTCTCTTTCCACATGGCATGGTGGTGCCGCTCCCTCTCAGTGACCCGACGACCTTGCACCACCGATTCTATCATGACAGGCCCGATGTCGGACGTCGTTGCTCTACCTTCACCATCAACACAACGAGATCAACATCAAGGGGGGTGGGTTAGACTGTGTTCGTGTGGTCTGAGTTGTCCTCATTAAGATGATATCAATGGGAAACAAGGAACACAAGAAAATGATAAACAATGGAGGGTAAATATCATACATAAATCAACCCCTACCTTGTATGATGATCATTAACAGTGGATGGAGAGGAAAAGCGGACGTCGATTCGTCGATGTCGGGAAGCGTCTGGGGAAGAAGCGTCGTGGGCGTTCTTTGCTGTCAACTCCGTCTCTTTTGGCTCGGTCGAAGATTAATGAAGAAGTTCATCGTTCTTCAGTTTTGTGTGGAGTTCTTCATTGGAAGGATGATGTTATCCACTCAAAGCTCCACCAATATATTTTCCATCCCAAAAATAAAAGACTACTTATTATTTTAATGGTTGGAAAGAATTCAAAATAATTCAAAGGGTGCCAATTTATTAAAAGAAGTTCAAATAATTAATGGTGACGGTTGGCAAAAAACATAATGGGGGAAGTTGGAGAGTTGACATCCAACATAAATGGGGAGTTAAACGGGGGGTTTTAAAGCTCATGTGTGGACTACCAAAGATATCCTCCCAAGGGAGGTTATGTGCGGGTGGGACCCACCACCATAACCTCCCATGGGAGGTTAGGGTGTCAGGGCCCCCACCTCCAACCTCCCCTTGGAGGATTAAACCGCCACAAATAGAAATAAAGTTAGTCTTTTTTTTATTTAATTTATTTAAAAACCTCAAAAAATAACTTCCATTCTCATCAGAACGCAACTGTGGTGAAGGTATCCCTAAGCAATCACTGATGCTGCAAGTTCAACGTTTCCCTCAGATTTCAATTCCGATCATCAATTTAATAGTTATAAAATCCTGCTTGTACGTTTACTGAATGTACCTGAAAAAACATTAGAAAATGACTCCGGGCACACCGGGGCTTAGAATCATGCGGCGTAAATTTACATGGACTCGTAAAAATCCCATGAAATTATGAAAAAAAATTCCAAGGAATTTTCAGGTCTTTACATTTTTCCCACCTCAGGGCTTTACGTCCCCGTAAACTAAAACTCACACTAAGGGAAAAAATTAGGGTACTGAGCATGCATCTAAACCTCCCACTCCCATGTGATCTCCTGAAGGTTCCAGTGCTGTCTATGAACGTGCACCAGAGGTATCAACCGTCCACACAGGACCCACTCCTATCGATCCTCAATCTCTACTAGAACCTCTGTGAAAGTCACACCGTCATCGATATCCAGCTCCCCATGGCCGATGTTGTGGGATGGGTCATCCATGTCTCTCATCAGTTGTGATACGTGAAATATGTCATGCACCCAATTCAACTGAGGTGGATGAGCCAAGCAGTAAGCCACCTCACCTACTCTGCTGGGGACCTATAATGGTCCGATTAATTGCAGTGGTAACTTTTCACCTCAGCCAAATCTCCATAGACCTCGTCGAGGTGTGAGCCGTAGAAAGACGTGGTCGACATCCTCAAACTCCGGAGGTCTCCGTGTCCTATCAGCATATGACTTCTTCTTGCACTGTATAGACTTAATCCACTTCTGGATGATCTGCACCTTCACTATGGTAGCCTGTACCATCTCTGGTCCCACTAGTGCTGACTCCCCTAGGTTTGTTCAGCAAAGTGGTGATCTACAAGGTCGACCATACAAGGCCTCAAACGGCGCCATACCGATTGTGGAGTGATAGCTATTGTTGTAGGCGAACTCCACCAAAGTCAAGTGATCCTCCCAGCTGCAATCAAAGTAGATAACACATGTGTGGAGCATGACCTCGAGGGTCTGAATGGCCCTCTCAGTCTGGCCATCCGTCTGAGGATGGAAGGCGGTGCTCAATCAATGTTGTGTCCCAAAATCCTCCTCCATCCACTTCCATAGTCGGGAAGTAAACTGTGTGTCACGGTCGGAGACAATAGAAGAAGGTAATCCATGAAACAGAAAGTCTCCTACACATAAAGGCATCACAAGATCTCTACTAAGTCATGCTCTCTGATTGGTAGGAAGTGGGCCGACATGGTGAGTCGGTCAACGATCACCCATATCGAATCACCACTCTTGGATATACGTAGAAGACCCATCATGAATTCTATAGATATCCCATCCCACTTCCAATCTAGTACCTCTAAGGGCTATACCAAGCCTGCTGGTACCTGGTGCTCCACCTTCACTTGCTGTCAAGTGAGGCATCATTAGACAAACTCATCTACTTCCTTCTTCATACCTTGCCGCCAGTGCGGTCGTTGGAGGTCCTGGTACATCATTTCCACTCTTGGATATACCTCTAGAGAGGATGTGTGGAAGTCCCTCAATACATACTCTTGAATTGAAACCGGTAACAAGGTACGTCCTTTGAAAAGGATGACATGCTCTCACCTTCAGAAAATCTATCAGGTTCCTTCCCTATGGAAATTTGAGCACGTCGTATCTCACAATCAGCGTCTCCACACTTTTCCTCCCTGACTCGCTGAAGAAATGGAGGAGTGACTATTAAAGACTATAGATAGGCTGATCCATCCATATCCATGAAGGATATCTGTAAGGTAGCCATCTTCTCTATAGCCTCTCCTAGTAGTTGAATGCCTGATCTCCTGCTGAGAGCATCTGCTACAACGTTCCTCTTCCCAGAACTATAGACTATCTCGAAGTCATAGTCCTAGAGGAAATAAATCCAACATCGTTGTATCAGGTTCGGGTCCTAATAAGAGAAGATATACCTGAGACTCTTGTGATCAGATTAGACAGTGAAACACTCACCCATCTGATAGCGCCGCCACATCTTCAAAGAGAAATCCACTGCTACTAACTATAGGTCATGGGTTGTGACGTTCTGCTCAGGTTTTCTCAGCTTCCAAGAACCATATATGATCATGGCTCACTCTGAAATCAGGAAACACCCATGTCTAATCCCTGATGCATCGCAGTAAACTACGTACCCTACACCCTCCTCTGGAAGCCTCAAGATGGAGGCACTAGTTAGCCTCTTCCTCAGATCATGAAATATCTGCTGGAATCTCTTCGTCCACACAAAGGTTTTCCCCTTATTTTTCAAGGCTGATAGTGGTGCTGTTACTCTGGAGAAGTCTGGAATGAATCTTCGGTAGTATCCATCCAAGCTCAGAAAACTCAATACCTCTGTCACACTCCTGGGAAGATCCCAAGCATGTTCCACCTCAATCTTCAATGGATCCACTATAACTCCAGCCTCCAAGATGACGTGTCCCAAGAAGTGAACCTCTCAAATCCAAAACTAGAACTTCGAGAGATTGCCATAATGTTGGTTCCCCTCGAGTGTGTCCAGTACTACCTGTAAATGGTAGTCCTACTCCTCCTCAGTAGTCGAGTAAATCGGAATGTCGTCGATGAAAACAACGACAAAGTGATTGAGGTAAGGCTGGAAGATCCTGTTCATGAGACACATGAACACTTCTAGAGTGTTGGTTATGCCAAATGGCATAACTAGAAACTCATAGTGGTTGTACCGACTCCTGAAGCACATCTTCTTCAAATCCTCATCTCGAACTCTGAGATGGTGATATCCTAATCTGAGGTCTATCCTAGAGAACCAACCTGCTCCCTTGAGTTGATCAAAGATGGCTTCAATATTTGGATGTGGGTACTTGTTCTTCATTGTCACCTGGTTCTGGTGATGATAGTCAAGAAAGAGCTTCAAGCTCACATCCGCCTTCTTGGTGAACAGAATTAGGGCTTCCGAGGGAGAATCGCTAGGCTAGATGAATCCCTTACCCTGCAAGCCCTCCAGTTGTACCCAAAGATGACAAAGATCAGCAGGAGCCATCCGATTTGCTGGAGTAGATATCGGTGTCTTCCCATGGTACAAGTCCATATAAAATTACACCTCTCTATGATGAGTTAGTCCTGGAACATCATCAGAGAAAACATCCATGTACTGGTCCACCACTACCGGATAACTTGGACTCTCCACGTCAACTGATCCAAGGGTAAGGCAGGAGAACTGATGAGTGATCTGAAGCACCCTCCTCCTAGTAAGTCTATCATGTGCTGAAAAGGTTCCCTTCTCGCTGGTGAAGGTAAACATATTCCCATCTGTGCGGACACACCACACTTTTCACCTAATAAAGTCAATCTGAGCATGGACTATAGATTACTAGTTCATACCCAAGATAACGTCGTAAGTCCCTGATGCCACTACTGAGAGATCCCATCCGATGCTCTCCCATCATAGAGTAAGCTCACACTGCCGGAACTAGTGTGTAAACATCTTGTCTGCACCCGTAGGAGTCTCTATCTATAAGGATTAAGCCAACGACTCCGTCAGAATCTCCGAGCTCCGAACGAGGTCAGTGGCTATGAAAGAGTGACATGAACTTGTGTCTATAAGAACTGCATATAAGGTGGATTAGACATATATAGAACCTTGAATCATATCCGGAGCACCATTGTTGTAGGACTTAGCTACCTGAAGCTGAGGTCTCCCATGTCCACCTACTCCCTACTATCAGGGTGGACCTTCTAGTGGTTGTGGAGGTAGCACTCGTAACGTCGCCCACCGCCAGCTACTCGACCATCTCCTCTTCCACGTCCGCCTGCACCATACGGACTGCCTTGATAAAATCACTACCTCTTTCTTGGAGGTCCCTCAACTGTCAGTTGATCATCAGAATAGAGGGTCGGACAGTCACGAGTCATCTGACCCTGCCCACCGCATGAGTTGTACTGTCTGCTCCTGTAATATGTTTCTCTTCTCTTTGTTCCCCACACAACCGATCCTAAGTCCTACGGTCGACCACCTTTGGGTATGGTCCTCTTGGACATCTGTTTCATCTGTCTACTACCAGATTCTAAAGACTCAGCTTCAGAAGAATCAGCTGCATGTGGACTAAGAGTGGGTCCCACTGCTGGTGACTTCCAACACGGAAACTCTCCACTAAGAGGGCTCTCTCTAACACCCCTACCTGCGTCGAGATGTTGAGGGAGATCATTGAAGCTATGATCTCTCTCCTGATCCCCTGCTCAAAGGTCTGGGCCCTGATGAATGGATCCCAAACCGTATATGTGGAGTAGCGCAAGAGTTCGGTGAACCTCACCGACTACTGCGCTACTATCATGTTTCCCTTATAAAAATGAATTAGCTCCTATATCTGCACCGCACGAAGGGTGACTGGAACAAACTCTGCTCGAAATAAGCTCTCAAAGTCTGTCCAAAGTTATGTATCCTCATCGTGAACCTTAAGCATCAGGCTCCACTATCTACCAGCTACTTCCTGAAGGAGACTCACAGAAAGGATCATCATAAGGTCTGTTGGTGTCCCTACAAGCTTGAATATTCTCACCAAAACATCTATCCAATCCTCAGCTACTTGTGGGTATGACTCTCCCCGGAACCTGGGTGGCCTCTAGTGCTAGAACTCATACAACACACTCAAGAGGAATGCATTTTCTGGTGCTGGGGACAGTTTCCTCAGTGGCCCAATGGGAAATGGTACCGCTGGTGCATCCGCTGGTAAAGGTCCATGCACCAAGGCCTCATCACTCGGTGGGCTGTCAGAGCATACAACTCTCAGGGATCTATATGGTATTCCACGAAGAGGCATCCTGAATTAAATAGATGCGACACGGTAAAAAGATTTATACCTGTTGAGATGACCTGGTTGAGATGATTTTAGAAAACTTTGAAAGACATGCATTCAATCAGTGTCATTGTGCACTAAGTCAAAAATCAGTAGTAAGGGTCCTGGTGTATGGATACGTTGTCCGCCGCACCATCACTGGACTCCCAGAACTAACAACCACACATATTATTGTTAACACTATTGAATCACAAAAAATAAATATCAGAGTCCTAAGTTCTGTGGTAGAACTAATGCCTCTGATACCAATTTGTCACAACCCATCCCCCGGGGCTCGTATCGTGACTACCCCAAGCCCAACATCCATAGGCTAGAGGCTGGCGACTAGCACCAAAGGCGTAAAGCCCTATACTAAGAAGTCATTTCCTTTAAAACAGTAAACAAACACAACAGAGTACGCAAATGGAATTAAAACACTAAGTAAAACTGTATACAAAATAGTATCCTTCATGTAAAGGTTCCAGAAATACAAGCCCAACAGTAAAGAACAATACAACTGAAAGGCTAGTACGACTATAGAAAATAAGTAAAAAATCTATTGTGTCATCCTCCGGAATTCTCTCATGAAGGGTGGGAACAGATGGACACCTCCGCACCCCAAGCCTATCCGTCCTCTCTGTGTACTTCTCTCCGAGTGGTCCACCTCCAGGTACCGTCCAGTTCTGCTACTCTTTACCCCGATCAGCACTGTCCGTCGTCTACAAC
This sequence comes from Viscum album, assembly GCA_963277665.1. Classification (NCBI taxonomy): domain Eukaryota; kingdom Viridiplantae; phylum Streptophyta; class Magnoliopsida; order Santalales; family Viscaceae; genus Viscum; species Viscum album. Next base: position 1,871,613,200 of record OY728123.1, on the reverse strand, counting down.
CAATACAACAATGTGTGGGCATAGCCCATGTGGGGGTTAGTATAACGATACTCAGTAGGGACCTCTAGACCTCATGGTCTCACAAAATCCAATAAGGATAACCACAAAGTATGGAATCAATAGGTAACCATTACTAAGGTACATTCCCATACATATACATATGCTAATTAGTAACCCATCTCAATCATGAGGAAAACACAAAAGTCATTGACTCAACTCAAACCAGGATTTAAGTGAAGTATATAATTATAGATGATTAGTTGTGAAGATATATCATCATATTCTATCAAGAGGAACTACTTCTGACCATATGGAGTCTGACACACACAGGATCAATAGGTACTAACCCCTTCAATGACCCACAGAGGATCTTACCCACAAAGGATTGGTATGTGATGAACCGTACAAGATCGCAGAGCACTGACCCACACAGGATATGACCCACACAAGATCAGTATGCGCTTATCAACACAGGATCACTGAGCGCAGACCTCCGTATGATCTGCCTCCAACCTCTGCCTCACTATCATCCACTGGATTCCTCCCACCCAATGTGCATGAGTTCCATAGAATCTTTCCACGAGATATTAGTCATACCTAGATAGCCACTAACTCCACAAATTAGAAACACAAAGTACCTCGATGTTATAAGGTTTCCAACGTGACAGACGGTGTGTCAATCGAACGCCCGCTCTGTGAGTTATTGGCATTTCTGTCACAGGGGCCTCGTTGGTATTTGGGTTCAAACCAACATGACCATACTCCAACTATGTTCAAACCTCATGTGGGGTAATCCAATAGAACATCCTCGCTCTAAGATTTCCGTCTCCACAAATGGTTCATTGATCGGACACCCGTATCAAAAGATATGGGTGAACTGGTTTAAACTGGCCAAACGGGTCCGCTTCCGGTCCGACCCAGTCAGACCGAACTGGTCCGACCCGATCCGCAGGTCCAATCCAGTCTGAGGAAGCGGCCAGGCTCGAAGGGGCGGCCCGACCAATGGTGGCCCGGCTGAGGCCAGCCTGGCCGAAGGCGGCCCAACGGCTTGCCTTGGCCACGCCCATTGGGGGAGGCGCTTTCCCCATGGCACCCGAATGACTCTGTTGTTCGGGTGTGAGCCAAAACCGGAAACAGTTCCCACTAGTCCAGCAAACGCAGGACCCGATAGGGTCCCACACCTATAGACTAGCCTAAGAGGCCAGACGCTTCGCAACTCGGCATGGGGCGACGACGCCGTGCCCCTCTATCGTAGCCCACCCAGGTTACGACCTTCTGTTGGCCTTCAGGCGACATGTCAGTGCTGCATGCCTCTGTCGTGGCCCGTCGTGGCCGTGGCTCTCCTTCCGCGTGGCACGGTGATGTCGCACCGTCTCATCGACCCGGCGGCCTTACACCACCGGTTCCTTCACGGCCAGCCCAATGTCAGCTGCCATTGCTCCGCCTCCGCCGTCAACACAAGGAGAAAAACTACATGGGGGGGAGGGTCGGACCGTGCTCATGCGGTTTGAGCCCTCCCCTTTAAGATGATATCAATCAGCAATAAGGAACACCACAAAACGATGAAGAACTTGTGGTAAATCTCATACATAAATCATCCCCATCCTCGTATGATGATCATTGATGGTGGAAGGAGAGGAAAAGTAGACGTCGATTCGTCGATGTCGGGAAGCGTTCGGGGAAGAAGCGTTTTCGGTGTTCTTAGCGGTCGACTCCTTCTCTTTTGTCTTGGTTGACGATCGATGAAGAAGTTTGTCATTCTTCGCTGGTGTGTGGCATTCTCCATTTGAAGGATGATTTTTTCCACTCAAAGCTCCACCAAAAGATTAGACAGCCCAAAAATTATAGACTATATATTATTTTAATGGTTGGAAAGAATTCAAAAGAATTCAAAAGGGTGGTGATTAGTTAAAAGAAGTACAATTAATTAATTGTGAGGGTTGGCACAAAAATTAATGGGGTAAGGTGGAGAGTTGACATCCCACATAAATGGGGAGTTAAAGGGGGGGGGGGTTTAAAGCTCGTGTGGTCCCCACCAAAGATATCCTCCCAAGGGAGTTTATGTGTGGGTGGGCCCCACCACCATACCCTCCCATGGGTGGTTTGGGTGTCATGGCCCCTACCTCCAACATCCCCTTGGAGGATTAAACCGTCACAAATATAAATAAAAAAACACATTATTTTTATTTTATTTAATTAGAAACCCCCAAAACTAAATTCCATTCTCGTTAGAATGCAATTGCGGTGAAGGTTTCACTAAGCAATCAGCGATGATGTGAGTTCAATGGTGCCCTCAAATATCAATTTTGAGCACGAGTTTAAAAGTATTAAAATCCCACTCATACGTTTACTGAACGTACCTGAACAAAACTTCAGAAAATGATTACAAGCACACCGGGCCTCCGAATCAAGCATCATAATTTTTTGCGGACTCGTAAAAATCACATGAATTTAATAAAACATACTCCACTAAATTTCCATGTATTTACATAAAATATGGATATGGAGGAGAATGAAAATGTCCAAATAATAATAATGAGTGATATAGAATATGCTCATGATATACTTAACCACATATGCACAAATTAGTGTGGGGTTAAAACAACCATTAAATCCCAACAACTAACAGTGAAAATGAAAAAAATCCCATCTTAAAAAATTAAGGTCATCATTAGTGGAAAGTCCATTAGGAATTATTTTTCCATTGAATATTGTAGAATATACTTATCTGTTTTCTTTTACATTTTATTATGATAATTTATACATTGGTATTTCTTCAACCATTTTCCACATATATCTCATCTCTTACACTAATAAATGATTATTCAAGGTGAATTGTTGATGCCTAAAGTGCTAAATTAACTTTTAACATAACATAATATACATAAAATAAATGCATGTTATTACTTTTTTTCTATATATATTTACCAAAACTAAAATAGATATAGAATTTAACCGTTGTAAATAATTCAATTTATAATTAAATAATAAATTAAACTCAAAAACGTCAATAATAACTCCATATGTTTAACATAATACATACAATAAAAAAATAACCTTAAGCACCTCTAAAATATTTATGCCCAAATTTGAAACTTAAGATCTAATAAAAAATTTCAAAAATGTTCTAAAATACCATATTCTTTAATATTCAAATAATATATACTGCCTCTTTGTTTCACATTCAAATCATCTGATTTATTTTATCAAATATTTCCAAAAAATATTCTAATACTATATATCACCAAAAAACATCAATGAAAAACTAAATGCTTTAAAAATATATTTATATTTTTATTCTGAAAAATTCTTATACTATCTAATATATTCCATGAATAAAAAAGGTAATAAACTTAATCAAAGATAATCTGAACACAATTTTATAAATTAAATAAATAAATTAATGGTCAAAAATAATATTATATTTACATTGTAAATAACTATTAAAACATTAACCTAACTAAATTTTTTTATCTCAGCTATAGGAATATAATAAAATATATATCCCTCAATCATGTGTGTTCCCAAAATATCATATTCCCACTGATGTGATTTTCTACATTATAAATTCCATTCATAATATACATAAAAATAAATAAAGAAAAACTATTGTGGGAAATCCATAAATATTTTAGCAATATTATGACCAGAAGATCATTATTAAAACACTTTTACAACATAATTATCAAATCCTAATACCGAAAATATTAAATTATTCTACTTTAACAGTTGACAGAGCATATTATTTTCCCTGGGCAATGTGTTAACCCCTATATTAGGTAATAATAAATTATAATTCACATGTTACTCACACTTAAGAGATTGAATCATAAATGGTATATTATGACATAATTTATTTCATTCTAGTTACTTCATAATTATTTAGCATAAATTAAATACTCTATGTCCCTATTTCCCACACATTAATATCTTACCATTCTATTAAGACATTATTTTGAGTGATTCATCCCAAATTATCAATATGTGGAAGGTTGAATAATTTCTTATCAATGATCTTCATGCAACTGAATTTTTTTCTATACTTGAATTATTCAGAAACCAACATATGCCCAGAATATTAATCAAATTACGTTATAGATGGTTAGAAATAAAAATGTTTTTCTATTCTATTTCACATATCATTAAATTGATTGTGATGATTGTTCTTAAATTAACAATCCCTCAAGTCAATGGTAATAATTTTTCTTGAATTGTGGGGAAAGCCCAAAAAATTCATGGGGGCTAAAATATTGGACAATACGTCTATCACAATATTATCACACAACATGGGGGGATACTATGGTTTTTATGATGATACATTAGTTATCATGGGTGTCCCAATAGTCTATGAAATCTATGACAATATTCTATTATAGGCATGTGCGACTAATATCAATGTGACAAGAGATAAGACTCCTGTATTTGTGAACAGATAATTGATAACCCAACATATTGAGATAGTCTACATGATAGATCTATAAAAATGGAGGAATTAGTTTCCACCCAAACCATCAAGACACCTTGGGAGGGAAAACTATTCATCCCCCCAAGCATGGGTGGATATTCTACTAAGAGAGTATTGTTGTAGCCAAAAGAAACTATGAAGGTAATAATTATTGATATGGACCAGTTACAACCCACTCCTCTGATTATCATGCTACCAATAATGTAGGATGAGTCAATAATCATTTTGACACTACAACCAGGGGGAATCCAGTAGACCTAGGTACCTTTTGAGGGATATATTTGAACTGTGCATTCGGAACCCTTACCAGCCCTTAGTAGATGAAGGGAAAGGGAGAACTCCCAAATCATATGCAACACGACCTGATCGATGACCTGAGAGAAGACTCATAGAGTTCCAAACATGGTACAATGTCTCATTCATGGTTTACCAAAATCACAGTTTAAATATAAATAAACATGTTTTTAGGGTTATTACCCAAAGATAAATGTATTCAAAATTTCTTTCCACTTGTTGATTCTAGATAAGGATCTATTTCTAGGAAACCATAGTCAGTCCACAACCATAACATAAGATTTTCTATAAAACCAAAGCTTACTATAAGTGTAATCACTAAATTTTCTCCATCTTGTTTAAAATAATTAATAATTTTTTATATGATTCCAAATATAGAGATGGAATACAATTCATACATAAATACTATATCTTATTTCTAGAATATTAATTATATATCTATATTATCATTGCTGGAATAGTGATATTTTGGTGTCTTTGGAAACCTATATAGATAAAAATAATAATTTCAAATCATTTAATATCACTTTCATCATGACTATTCACATTTTTTACTTATCATACATAAATCATTTCTTCATACCATAGGGAAATTAGACATAAAAATGGGTGAGAATAAATGCTTAGTAAGGGTAAAAATAAGAGTTATAAATCAATGTTCATGAATTATTATAAGATAATTATAAGGGTATGATAATAATGAAAAAATATTATAAATTAATACCCAAAAATTCATGGATAATAATCATGAATCAAATAATAAATATTTTTCAATACTAATTCAAAAGACATTAATTTTTAGAATCATCCATAAATAATAATTATCAAAAAGAATGTATAATAATAATAAGGAATAATTTTTTGGAATTGATAAAATTATATACAATTAATTCTTTATTGAAGATTAAATCCCTTTACTATAATTATGGATAATATCTTATAATGTAAATTCTTACCATATGATTTCCAACTCTCTCGTAGGGTAATCTGCATCAAATTAACTTAATCATCTCTTAGGTGTTTATTAACTCTATCATCTCAGAATAGTTTCTCAGGTCATTAATCATTACCAAATACATTGGAATGATATAATCAATCCACAAATCCTTGTTCTATGAAGTGATAACTCATTATTATTTTATAATGGAACCAACTATCACATAATCATAATCCATTTATAATTATCCCACCAGATCCTGAAAACATTTATTATTAGTTCAAATATTATCCAATATAATGAAAATATGTTTCATAAATATTTCGTTAGAATAAACATAAACCATATCAAGAATGGTTAAAGATAATAAATTGGATATTATACTCAATAAATCATAAGAAACATCAAAGTACATTATTATACATGGAAAATAATATAAAAACATCACTAAAATATATCCAGAAAAATTACTAATTTCATTTTAAAATCACTTATTTAAAATCAAAAATTACCTAAAATATTAAGGTAAAATAATATTTGAAAATAAAAAAAGGAAGCATATAAAATAAGGTTCATGGAAAATATTTCACATAATAGAGGGAAACTTATTTCAAAGATGTACAATAAAACAAAAATTCCTTTCTCAATTGGTAAAATCTAATAAGGAAACAATTTCAAAAATAAAGAAATATTCCTTATAGACTATGGTAAATTAAGTCAATTATAGTTAAAATGACATTACAAACTATAATAAAAGTAAAAATATTATGTATTTTTTTGAATAAAACACACACACATATATATATATATATATAACAAATGCTTCTCAACTGAAGGGAAAATAACTGGTAATCATTAAAAACATTCTATCTACCTCTTGAGTACATAATGGGAGAAAATTTATAGTAAGTCATGATCTCTAGAAATAAAAAATTTTTAATAAAATGTATAATATTTTGGAGGGATAGATCATATAATTTCACTATTTCAATTTACACACAAACAATCTTGATGAAAATGAGATGAAAACATAAATTTCATATAGAATTGGTAAATATTAAATCATGTACCATCTATAAAAGGGTCATTATACACAACTTCTAAATTTTTTACTTTATATTCTAAGGTATTTCCTGAAAAAGAAAATTTGAAAAGACAAACCATTACCACATTCATAAATTTTGAATCAGAAATAACTGGATAAAATATTATTTAAAATTTACATATTTTTATTTAATAAGAAAAAAAATATAAAATTGAAATATATTTATATACAAATCATAATAAAAAATTAGAGAAAAACATGTAACATGTATCCTTGAAACAAAAATTGTGATAAAGAACCCTTACAAATTATTTAGTTTTTGAATCGAAATTCATTGGAATATTTAAATCAAAAAATTATATAAATTCCCTTTATTAAATCATGGAATATATGACAATACATCATAGGTATATATAAAAAAGTATAACTATATAATTGTTAAACTATATTAAAACAAATATTATTGAAGAGAAATTGAGATGAAACCCTCACTTTATATCCAACTTGATTCATGAGTCATCTAACCTCATCATGTATATTAGATATATATATATATAATAATTAATTAACTAATTAATATTTATACATATAATATCATAAATTATCTATTTATATCATTTCAATAGAATTTGATTAACAATTTTCTATTAAAGTACTTATATTAGGTGTTAACTACTTTATATTTCATCTATGTTATATTTTGGAAGTTTTGGTACAATCTCTTTGATGATTGATAATAAATATAATTATTTAATAATAATAAATTTATCATATATAATTATTATATACATATATATTAAAATTCATATTAATTGGTGATGAATGAATTATATCAGTTTGTGGGGACGGTAATTCGAATGTCTACATGAGTGATGATTCAACTTTTAGATGGATGGACTGAAGGAAAGGAATATGATTATTCACATTTATATATTCATTATGATATCATAAATATTATAAAATTTCACTATTAATGTCCTTATTACCATCTATGTAAATGATAAATGATAGAAAAATCACATCACTTCATGGTGGTTGTAGTGAAGATGTAAGCATGAGTGAAGTTCTCTTTTACCAATGGATTATTAGGTAATAAGGTATATAATATATTATAATTCCATAATAATAATTATTTTAATAATACCATATATAAAAATTATTTACATCATTTTCCACCCCTTATATATAGTGGTTCCAAATGAATCATATCGCTACATGGAGGAAGTAGTCCACTTGTACGGAAGATTGGTACTTTTCTTTCATATTTGATGTAGAAGAAGTTTTAGATAGATGTGAAAGAAATAAAATAACATCGAAATATATTTATTAAATTTTATTAACTGTATTTTAACAGATACAACATGTTTAGAGTAAATAAGAGAAGAAATGAGATTTAAAGTGTTTGTTATCATTTATAGTGCTTCATTGAGAGACCCTCTTTGGCTTTCACCATTAGTAAAAAATGTTTGGCATTAAAATCGGACAACATTCTATGTTATTATGGGAATGATTCAGGTAATGTAATTTATTTGGTTTTTTTTAATATAGATATCTCAAATTTTGATAATAAGGGAGTATATGGGGAACCTATTTTATATACGAGGGGAGGGTCACACATGAAATTTCATAAAAGATTTCAATTATTCATGGTCAATTTCATGTCAATGTGACTCCAAATGGAAAGGGACTAAAATATAAGATAATATAATATTTAAATTTAATTACCCAATAATAATTATATAGGTTTCTTTGGTAATCGTACCTTTAACAATTGATTTAATCTCTCAGTGAACACAATGTAACATTAACCGTGGTAACAATTTTTTACTATTTTTACTATTTACTATGACCAAGACCCAATATGAAACTATTATATTATATTAATTATTATATTACCACATATTTAATCCATTTACCTTTTCTAATTTATATTAGTGTAAAATTTTAATTTCAAATAAGTATACATAACGCAATGAAAACATGTTTTAGAAAAAATACATATGTAAGCATAAAACATATGTTTTTTCCATCACATTCTTTGTACAAACCATAAAATTCATATTAAAATATATTATTGAATATTTAATCTAAAAATGACATTAAAGACATTAATCAGTATTTATGAAATAATTTATTATTAAAATAAAATATTATGGGGAAAAAAATAGGTTTTTTGGAAAATGTCTTTTATATCCAAAATTTAAATTATTCAAAAATCATGTATAATGAAAATAAATTTGAAAATGATTGTATTATATATAAAAAACGAAAAATATTTTACTTTTTATATAAAATTATTCATCTAATTGTAATTTAAATTGAAATTAAATGACACCTCTTATCAAGAATGCGTATTTTTCACAATTAAATGAAATATTAATAATTTAACAAAAATACATCATAATAAAACTATGATAATAATGATATTATAATTTCAAAATTTATATTCATATATTGAAATAAAATTTCTAAAAATAGAGTAAATTATTTATAATTTTTAAGCCAAAAAATGAACAATCACCATTTTTTGAAGAAAAAATAGTTCCCTAGTATGAAATTACTTTTGTGAAAATGATTTCCTATTTATTATGAATTAACCCTTACATTTGTATTATGTGAAAGTATTATACATATTTGTCATAATTGTTTTATTCATATACATATTTTCTAATTCAATGAATAGGTTTCAAAGGGTTTCTATGTCAATGATTTTTTACATTTAAGGTTCCATGTAATATGAGATATAGAACAATTGAAATGTTTTAATGAAAATATATATTTTAAAATAAAAGGGTGATTGAAAATTAATATACAAAAATAAAATTAATGTTATTTTATAAATATTCCAAAGAAACACTCCAAGTGTGTGGATCAAAGGATGGATAGAATATGGATATCTACACTTCACTCTATTAGTTTGTTAATAAGAACCACTAGATGGAAGTGTATCATGAAAAATCAATACAAAGGGAAAGGTCTTAATCCTAGGATCTTTTTATGAATGTTCTCATTCTAAAAAATTCATATAGATCCCATAGATCAAAAAATATTAACATCAAGGGAACTATCTATTAATATACTTATGATGGGTTTTAATTGGATGTATAACATTTAAACATGGGGGACATGTAATTATAAAACAATAATAAAGTCATAATATATGAATACTTTAATATTGAATATTAAAGATAAGCATAATAACATAATAAATGGATGCGGTTGATCTGACAGATTCATTCTTTTTGCAAGGGTCTGATTCAGATTAATGAGTAGTAGATGAAAGAATAATTTCCCTTATGGTATCCATATATTTCAAGAACCTCAAAATTATTGGTAAGGATCACTCCCAATACACATTATTCTAGGAACATAAGATTAATGTAATGTGAGAAACTTGAGCTAGATATATTTTTTATGAGAAGTTTTATATTCATTTAAACATAAGTAAATTATGAGATAATAAATATTTATTGAATTGATTTTTATAGTCCTATAAGAATCAATAGTTTATCCATATATTGGTTATGCAATTAAAAATATAATCAAAAAAACTTAAATCATTCAAACATTCAATTTATCCTATATAATGAAACTTTAGTATTTATAAAATCATATCCATCATTCATACACACCAACATCATCATTATATAATGAATAATTGAGTATGATAAATAATATTGAATATGGTGGAAAAACTGATCATTATAACAAAATAAGATAATATCACATGCTACCCCTATGATATAGTGACATAATCTATGACATGGTGAAGAAAAGGCTAGACCACAGTGTGGTCTAAAGAACAATGTCATGGTTAGAATTTTAGGGTTTATAACCCTCGATACCACACATCAAAAAAATCATCCTAGACTTATCAAACTTTCATCTTATGTAATATTATATATAAAAACTCAAGAAATTATGTCTTGAAATATTTTTGAAAACATTCCACACTAATTTTGCAAAATCTATCTTACATTTTTATTATATGTTACATCATACATAACAATTATTGTAAATCCTACAATAACCTCTTCTAGATATCATCAAAAACAATATTAGGGTTATAATTAATATTAAATTGGAACAAAATTCACCAAATAAAAAAATAAATTATAACCCCATTTGTTTTTATATAATTCAAAATAAATATGAATTCTATGATCTAAAAATTTAATCAATGTGTGACCCTAGAAAAGAATCAATGTTATTTATATTATGAAGGAATCATTAATCATATCCATTAAATGAATATATCATTATTCTTGTTCCCACATGCTACATCAAAAATAATTATGCATTTCTGTATAACCCGTTTTTCAAATAAATCATCTAAACACAAGACACAGAGTATGGATATTACATATAACTACTCATATTCTCTTGAATATGTGATTATTGACTCGATAGTTTGATTAATACATCACATGTAATTCATTTTATATGGACAATCAAATTACATTCCACTTACCCATTAATATAAAAAAATTATATATACTATCTAGGAATGAAAATATACCTTATCATCCTATCCTAATCACTGATAAATATTTCACACTCACATATGAGTGGAAATTTTTTAGCTTGGATATTCTAAACAAAAGACATAAAAACTACATACCCATATACTCCACGATTAGATAATCAAATAGCCTATCATAACAAAGGTATGAAAGTATAAAGGTTAATAGGTTTTTTTTCTCACAATCCATAGTTATAGGGAAATCCAAAATTTTAAAAATAACATGTATTATACAAATATATATTGTATAACACTCTGCATGGTATACGTTATGGGCAATCCAAATCCAAAAAACCCATTTTGTGGCTCATGTTTATATTTCATATCTAAATACAAAAATCCTACACACATTAACATTAACATTTAATCAATACTAATAATAATAAATGAATAACTATCATTGGGGATAACTCATAGTCATACTTTGAGATGTCAGTTGGGGTTTTATTTTATTAAATACACCCACACAGTAATATATATATATATATATATATATATATATATATATATATAAATTTATGAAATCAAAATGAAGGAATGACAAAATGGACATTTTCATTTATAAAACATGATAAAAATGTTATTCTAAAACTCCATTAAGAATACCTAACCACACAATATATAAGAACAAATCTATTATATCATATTTGATAGAATTTCAAATAATCCTTATATATGATATACTTTAAGGGGATTTAACTAATTATGTATCTTCTGTTTCTCTAAATACATCACTATGTTGTAAACTAATAAAACCATACCACTATTTAATGTTTAAAATTTATTAATAAGGATAGTCTAAATAATGATGATACTAAAAAATCATGTTTCTTATGATTTAAAACTTTTAAAAGTATTAAAATTTCAAAACATAAAAACATAATTTTTTATATCTATTAATTATAGTTTCTATGTATAACTCTTCTAAGTTTATTATTATCTAGGGAATATTATTAATTAACTGTTTTCGTTAAATATGTTAATGGATGAAATATATATTTACATTAATCAATTAAAAATATTACCTTAAATTTTTAGGATATTATGCAATATATAATTTTTTATTTTATTGTCAATATCCATTATTTATGATAATTAATATTCTATATGTTCATAATGAATTATCTAAATCTTAATATAACTCTTGGTCTTGTAGACCATAATTTACTTCCATGGTTTCTGTGGGAAATATCCATATAAATTGAATAAGGTAACTATAGAACCTTAATTGTGAGGATTAGTCACTTATTGTTAATAATTGTTATTATATTGGAATTTTATTAAAATGTGATAATTATTCTCTATTTATGAATTAAATTTTTTCTCATTTTATTTCCCCATTAAGTTAAAGATTTCTACCGTGAATTTCTATTTCAGTATTTTCATGTTCATACAGAATTTATTTATTCAGATATTAGTGTGACATATTCTAGTGTATATGAACCAAGTACCTTAAATCATATTTTGTTTACTTTTAATGGAAATTCCATTGATTATATTATTCTCCATAGGCAAGGATACAGATTTTTCTTCTCATTCTTGAGAGAATATTAGAGTTTCACTATAGTGCACAGTATGTTAGAACCAAGACGAAGATGAAGGTGGTTGTTTTCAAATGGATTATGTGGTATTGGAATTTCCTCTAAATCTTGAAATAATATTAGAGTATATCCATAACATTGTATTATGGGGATTATTTTCAAGTGGATTGTGTAGTATTGGATTACATCCAATCCACAGCAAGGATGTAGCTATTCTCATTGAATAGTAAACTATGTAAATAGTTTTGTTCCTTTGGTTGTGTGTTTGACATGTTTTTATTATGGAATAGAATATTTAATAGGAGGAAAAGGTTGTTTCAAGGAAATTTAAAATGAAAATTATCACTGAATCACCCCTTCCCCTCTCAGTGATATAATCATCCTTACTGGGAACTTTCAAGTGGTATCTGAGGGTATTATCCTTTCAATTATTCTTTTGGATGTTTTGAAGAAAATATTGTGTTGAATATGAATTATGTGAACATGAAAGGTGTTCGGGACATTTATAGAAAGTAATTTCATATTTAGAATGATATAATGCTTCATTATCTTATGTCTATCAGATAAGATGTTCGTGAAGCTGCAATAGTGGGGTTTCATCCAATTTATGGTAAATAACTAATTACATATGTTGATAAAAACCTAGAGAATAATGGAAGTGGCAAGAATGATATATTATCATCACTTTTTGAAAGTGATTTATAAATAGTGAAAGGTGTTTCCATATCCAAAGGTATAGGGGAAAACATGAAAAAAATGATGGAAATATAATGGTGAATAAGGAAAAGTTAAAAATATAGAGATTTAAATATAATGATTTGAAGATTTGTGAGCATGGATCTATTGGGGGCCTCTTTACCAAGTTGAATGGAATTTTTGGTACTATCATATGTCTTTTTGAAAAGTTAGATGATTCTAAAAATTTTGAAAAGATACTGATAATACATCCCCAAAAATTTTGATGCAAAAGTCTCTTAATCAGTAGAAAAGAATTCTGAAACATTTTCTCTTGAATATTTTCATAGTACTCTCATCACATCTAAATGTAGAAGATATAAATCTATAAAAATGAAAACTAAATATGACAGAGAAATTCCTTTCAAGGCAGATAAGAATGAAGATTCAATGAATTTTCTTATTGAATATGAAGGTGGTGATTCAAAATCTGAAAAAATGGTATGTAAAAATCATAATGATATGTGATCCTTATTTTAGAAAAAAATTAAAAAATTGTTATCAGGAAATAAAAAGGGAAACATACCTTAAAAAGTTTAAAATGTGGAGGAAATACAAATATTTATGATAATTATCTTGGATGAAAGAATGAAGATGTCAATGAAGAAGATGAATAAAATCCATGAATGTCGCTATAGAAACATAGTGATATAAGAAATTTAACTTCTAAAGGGAAATAAAATATATTCCTCAAATCCCAAAAAAATAAGTTAGTGTTGTTGAATCCAAAAAATTAGTTGAGTATAGTTTTAAAATTACATTCATTGAAATATTAAATGATAATGGAATTAGAATAAATAGTTTTGAATATGAATAAAATCATATTAAACATCATTTGAAAGAAGATTTGAAGTAATGTATGAGAAATATAAGATGTATTAAAAAGAATAAATTTTTGAAGATAAATGTTCCTAAAAAAGTAACCATGAATGATTAGTTGATGAAAATTTGAGGCTGGTGAATTAGATTAATTACTTGAATAAATCTATTGTTGAAGAAGAAAATCATATGTGTATCTAGAAGTGAGGTTGAAGGAAAAAAGAAGAAGAGTTGGAACATTTCCAACAAAAACATTCTAAAGATGAGTTGTGAAGTACATGTTTCTGAAACACTATCATAGAAGATTGTGAAAGATCATGTAATGAGAAACTTGTGATGTTTTACCAAAATATAACATCAATGAGTGATAACAAGAATTATATTTTTTTTAGAAAACAAGATTTATGGGAATGTTATATATGTTTTCTAATCCCAAAATTTTTGGAATTCAGAATGATAAAAAAACCTAGAGTTTGAAAATGTTTTGAAAAAGTATAAATATGAAATCGTTACAAATTCTTCTTATTCCAATAATTTTATAAATAAAATGATGAATATGTTTGATAGGAAAAAAAATTGGTGGCTCAAAAAATATTGAGAAGAAGGTTGCTATATAACGTATTCACAATTCCAATCAATATGGATGTTTCAGAAGAAATAATATTTTTATGGATATTGATGGTATTTTGGTGGATTCAGACACACAAAAAACATGTTTTTGTTCATCCAAAAACATTTCAATTATCCCACAGGTTATCAATGAAAAACATTGACAGGAGCGTCAATTTTCTCAAGGAAAAAATTCTAAGAAGTTTGTACTGAAGAAATTAGAGAAGTTTGGGGTAAAGATTGAAAATAGGTTCCCCCTAAAAACTATTTTTGAAAGTGTCAATAACCTAAAATCCATTTTGAAGGATTTATTGTTTTGTTTCCATTACTAGAATAGGTTAGGAACAATTCTCAGGATCCAGATATGAATAAATGAATGAATGAACAAAAATATCTTATTATCCAAACTATATTGAAAGGTAAAAATGGAGAATGAACATGGATTTTTTTTATTATAGGTGTTCGTTCCATATGACAAGAGAGATGGAATTTTTGGGGAATGTGATTTATTTTAATAAAGCAATAGTGACATTTGGAAATGATTAATCACTAGTAAACAATGGTGTTGGGTCGTCCATCATTGAGAAATAATGGTTGAAATCAAAAAACTTCTTTGTATGTATATGGGTTGGAAAATAATCTATGTGTTTCATAGTTTTGTGATGATGGTAACAAATTTATCTTAAATAAGGGTTGATTTTTGGTGAAAAGTTAAGAAGATGGAAAGATTGTTACAAGAGAAAAATAAACTAATGGAAATTGTTTTAGATTGGTGAAATACAATACTCTTATTACATAAGTATTGTTGGAGAGAATAAATTGTGTAACAAAAATATGCAACATATGTGTTAAGGAAACATGAGAAAATTATCCTAGAGATATAGTTTTCATGACATTATTCAATTTCCATGAGGAATATATTGGTGTTTCAGTAGTTTAGAGAAAGGGAAGATTATTTTTATTGTGTATAATAAAGTTATAATTTGATGATGACAACCCCTAGAGATGATTCATTCCAATATCCGCAGGTTGACAAGAAAAAAAATAATCAAATGAAGATAAGTACATTATTACATTAATTGATGATTTTACTCATATTACACGTGTTATGTATATTCAAAAATCAGATACTTTGAGAATGGTTAAATGTTTGGGAAGAAAATATGTGAAAGAATGTGAGTATTCTATTAAGAAGTTTAGAATAGATAATATTGGTGAGTTTAGAAGTTAAGAGATTGAATGTTATCCTCATATTCATGGAATTATGTAGGATTATTATTCTCCATACACTTCTCAATATAATGGGGTCACCAAAAGAAAGAATAAAAGTCTGGTGGAAATAGGATGAATAATGTTTCTTGAACATGGTCTTTCACATTACTTTTGAGACAATCCATGTATACATTAGTTTATTTTTAAAACAATTATTTAAAAAGACCTCTATCAGATATGACCCTATAAAAATTTTATATGAAAAAATCGATGTTTGGAATACTTGATGGTTTTTGGGGGTCCGTTCATTATAAGGATGATGGTAACTATATAATGTTTGAATAGAAAGGTGAAGATGTAATCATTCTTGTCATTTATATTCAAATAATAGGATGGAGATTTTTCAATAATGAAACATGAATAATTTGTTATTCAGTTTATGTTAAAGTGATTGAAATGGAGAAGGAATATAAACATGATCAGGTAGACAATGGATTTAAACTATTTGAAAAAAATAATTTTAATAACGATACAAACAATTGTAATCCTTATCAAGTAGAAGAACCGGACACAAGTATTTCTATTGGTGGGGACGATACTCATAAATCCAATACTAGGATAAAGAAGAAAGTGGATACACAAAATATTATTGGTGATCAACATCAAAAGGTTCAAACTAGTAGAACAACTAATTCCATTACACAAAATTAATTGTATTCAAAAGTAAATCTAGATGATGTGAATGAAGTGTTTGAGTATCCAAAATTGGTTCATGACATGAATGAAGAGTTGTATCAGATTGAAAATAATGATAAATGAGAACTTTTAAAAAAGCGTGAATATAGTTACATTATAGTAACAAAGTGGTTTTTTCAGCACAAGATGAAGGAAGAGAGTGAAGTAATAAGAAATAAATAATGATTGGTGTGAAAAGTCTATTCATTAATTGAAGGTATTGATTTTCAATAAACCTTTTCTACTATTGTAAGACTTCAAAAAATTCAGAATATTAAATTTCATTATTGTATAGCAAGACAAAAATATAATTCAAATGGATGCTAAATAAAAATTTCTGAATGGTGATTGTGACGAAGAAGTTTATATTAAACAACCATATATCTTTGTTTTTGGGAAAGATGAAAGATATGTATGTATATACTAGAAATCCTTTTATAGGGTAAAACAAGCTACGAGGGAATGGAATTCAACATTAGATAAAGGCTTAAGGAAGAATAATTTCAAGAAAGGTATAGTGGATAACATTCACTACATCAAATAAAGTCAAGATTATTCCCTCATTTTAATTGGTTATGTTGATAAAATTATATTTGATTGGAACAATAAAAAATTTGAGTTTTATTTGATGATGAAATGAAAATGGTATTTGAAATGTCCATGTTGGGGGAAATGAAATTCCTTTTTGGGTAAAAAGTACATCCAAATAATCAGTATGATTTTCATTTTTATGAAAAGAATGATAAGGAACTTCTTGAGAGGTTTGGCATAGAAAACTCAAAACTTTTTTCTGTAACAATATCAGTGGGAACAGTGTTTTATAAAAAACGATAATGAAATGAAGTAGATCAAAAAGAATTTCCAAAGAAGATTGGATGTTTTTTGTATTTAACTACCTCAAGACCCAAATTTTTATATGTTTTTACCTTATTGGAAATATTTTAGAGTGCATGAAAACAATCACATTTTTTATAGGAAAAAATAATTATCAGATGCATCAAAAGAGAAAAATAATTAACAATCATGTATGGAAACTCATATTATATTGAATTTTATGTGTATGTAGATGCTGATTGGGTAGTAAATGTTGATTATAAAAGTTCCACATTATGTGGAGTATTAATTCTAGGATTGAATTGAGTTATTTGTATTTCAATTAAATAGCAATTCAGTAACTCTCATTATGCATGACATTGAGTATGTTGTTTCCACCCAATCCATGACTCAAGTTATATTGATGAAGACTCAATTATAATATTTTCCTATTAATGTGATGGTACCCTTTCTATTGGAATGTTATAATCAATGTAAAATCAATATAACTAGAAATAAAAATCAAAATTCAAATTCTAAGAATGTTGTTATCAAATATCAATTCATTAATTAGGATGTAGAGAAGTATAAATTGATGTCTGACTATGTTCTTACATCAGAACAAGTTTGCAACATATTAAAAAAACGTTACTTGAGGATTCATTCACTAAATTGAGGTTGAACATGGGTTTACAAAATATTTCTCTTAAAGGTTGAGGGTTTTGTTTCTTTCACGTCTCTCATTTTATCATTAGATAGTGTTTCCATGGGGGATAAAAATTGTTTCAAAAATGTATCCATTTGATGCATTTAAAAAGTGGCAGTTGTGGGTAAGCTATTATTTGTACATTGTTTTGTGAGTGAACTATTCTAACTATTTGTTGGAGTGTTTTACAGGTTTTTTTGTATTCTATAGAGGATAAAGAAGAGATGAGAAAGGAAAAATAAAAATGATGTCATGATAACTAATTTTGGACATCATGGTTTTTTGTCAATTTTTCTTATTTAGAATCATTATTCTTCTCAAGAAGGCTTAGAATTAATGATAATTTATCCATTTCATGAGAATAAAAAGTTCAGTAATTTTTGAATATTGGTTGAAAAAAAACAAAAGGGGCGATTGTTAGGACTAAACTAAAGATGAAGGAGGTTGTTTTCAAATGTTGAAGATTTTCAAAGAAGGATATATTTTTTTTGAGGTTGTTTAAGATGAAAGTGAAATTACCTCACTTTTTATTTGGTGAGAATAGTATTGGTCCATGTATTCAAAATAACAGAGCATATGAATTTTGAAAAATCTGATTCACTCTGTCTATAATGATAATATACTATTTTGAAGAAAAAGGAACTTTTTAAACTCACCTTGGGTCTGGTATGTGAAAGACCAAAATGAGTAATTGATAATCTTTTTTTAATAAGAGAATAGGTAGAATGGATACTTTATCTTATTTAATGTAAATGTTTAATAAATTCAATCTGAATTTGATGTGAATGAAGTGGTTTGTTTGATAGAGAATCAGAGTCTCCGTGACTACAATAAAATAAATGTGATGATACTTTTCTGATTTATATTTCGTAAAACAAAAGTTAATTTGAAAACATTTAATTTATTATTTATATAAGAAATTAAGAATGATATTTTCTTGAATGGAAAATATTTGTGCCTAGATTAATCATATCCAGGTGGAAGAAAAGTAAAGGAATATAAAGATTCACTATAGCATTTGATCATTAATCATATGCATAAAAATATTATCATTTCCCGGATAATATTACTCATGATCAGGAAGAGAAATATTATATTCACAATGATCATTCCCAGAATGATTATATACAAGAAAATTGTAATTAGAAATATCTTACTCTCAATAATCTTACTCAAAATGATTTGGATGGATGATTGAATTGTCCAAGTAAAAGATAGATGAACACTAATTTGTTTTTAGATGTATTCATCAATTGGGTCAAGAGATGATTTACTTTATTATTCTATTCAAGTGATTTCATCAAGAGGATCTAAATAGGAGTTTGAGAATAAATGTTTTTTTTATTCAACTAGGTCAAGAGAAGAATATAAGATGTTAATTTTAATTGAAAACAATGTTATTTGGATGTGCAACAAATGTGGGATTGGTATTAAAAATAATGATTGTTTCCAACATTCATAGTTGTATCTGTTTATTCATACATTTTCATAAAATATTACAGATCATTGATTTGAAGAAACTAGTTTCATAAAATTAAACCTATAAATTGAAATAAAAGGTTGATGAAGAAGAAAATATTGTTTAAGAATCAAGAAGGTTCGAGAAGAGTTGACAGAGTCAAAATTAAGTCAATATATTAGGGGAAATTGAGATTAAGATGATTTTTATTATTTGGGAATTTTTTTTATTCCTGCCAATGCCACTAGAGGGCCACCTATAAAACTCAAAAAGTAAATTTTACTTTTCTGATGCCCAATGTAATATTCAATAGAGAGAAGCTCTGAGTTTAAGAGAGAGTAACAATTTTCCATAATCAATTTTATTAGAAAATTTTATATGGATTGAAGTGAATGATAAGAGACTGGATAACAATGTTGTATTCAACTAATCATCAAATTCATTACTTATCATAATCAGTTATTTACCATATTTTCCTAGTCTATTGTATTCGAGTGATTACCGTATCGGGCTAGATTAATCAGATATGGATCTACATACTTGGTATTCCAGACTATGGAAGTTAGATAATTGAAGTGGTTCCAATTCATCTGTATTGTATTCTATAAAAATTATATATTTTGTACTGGGGAAAATCGTACTAGGATATATCATACCGAGAGGATTTGTATCCGAGAGAATCGTACTCGATTGAATTTGAATGGGAAAAAATGGACTAGGAATATTGGAAATGTTTTTTCATATAAAAGCCCAATAATTTCTTACCATCTTTTGGGTAAGAAATTGAATAAATTTTATTAATTCAATATTTTTTAATTGAAAAATAAACTCATGTAACATTAGTTTCTAAAAAATCATTGTATTACACTATTTGTGATAAGATGGTGCACATGCACTATTGGAATCATATACATAGTTCTACATGAGTATAAGGGTATATCCTACTTGTTGTAATATAGGGATTATTTTCTAGTGCATTTTTTATTATCTTACTTCCAAACCATACCATGTATATAATTATTCTTATTTAATAGTAATCCTTCTAAATATTGTTGTTACTTTGGATGTCTAGTTGAATTGTTTTCAGTAGGTAATTATTTCATTAACATGAGGTGAAGGCTATTTCAAATAATGATAAAAGAAAAAGTATAATTGATTCACTCCCTCCCCTCTCTATAATACAATCATCATTACCAGGTAATTTCACAATAAAACTCAACCCTATAACAATATATAACCAATATTGAATAATTAGAAAAACTATAACTAAAAAAGGCCCCATTATCTAATTTATCATTCTAAGTAGACATAATTTTAGAAAATGTTAATAATATTATTATAGTATTCTTATGAGATATGTTGAACTCATGTATTAATATATCAATCCTAGTCATTCATTATAGTAGACCATGAATCCTTATCTCCATTTATAAAAACAAGAAAAATCAAATATTTATTTAAACTATTTTTATTCGAAAAATAAATAAATAAATTTTATATTAACTGACCATACAAATAATTAATTTTTGGATATTTATATGAATAAATAAATACATAAATTAATCTATTAAATATAATAATGAAAAAATATAAATTTATATATTATCATTGGAATAAAAATTGAAGATAAATCTATATTTTACTCACTAGAATCATGAGTAAATATTTATTTTAATAATCTTCACACACATTATAAACATGAATATATGGTGGTTGAAATTATATAATCAGATTAACCGTAATAATTATCATTCCACATAATGCGACTTATATATAATCATAATATTACATTAAAATAGAATATAACTCTGATTCATTGTTCAATTACTATGTGACCGGCTATGTCTCATTCTTAGTGGTGGTAGCTGAACATACCCATTGTCCAAGAAAAAAAATCTAAAAACACATCTAGAAACAAATAGAGATGGAAGTTAATGTCACAATCACAACAAATTCCTTTGAGTTATTCTATTTAATTCAATCCCTTATCCATGATATCGCATAAGAAAGTTTCATATATTTTTTTGAATGAAATATATTTTCTATTTATCTTTCTTTGGCAATGCGATATTAACTCATCGATAAACTATCATGGATATTGATATAATTATATAGTTTAATTTTAATCAGAAGGGAAAAGATACATTCCTCTATCAAATAAAAAAGAAAAATATCATTTCTTGACTAATTAATGTTATATCGTATCACATAATACTCAAAAACATTATTCTACATTTCAATGACAATATGGTGTCCTGATTTTCATTTATATGTCAGTGTACAAGATTCAAGATATAAATTAATTATAATCTCATGTTTAATTACCAATACATAGATCCATATATATGAATATATTGTGACACATATTATAAGTGGAATTACAATTGTTAGTTATCTCCACAAAACATTCATTCGTAAGTATTTCCTTCTGTTAACTTCATGAGAATAATTCATAATGTTTTATGAACCTTAAACTCCTAAAAATCTAAAATAATATGTTTCTTATCATTAATATGTTATCCATACCATATGAAGTTTTTTTAAGAATTTTTTCATAGTATTTCTAGGTTCTAATTATAGTTTGAAACAATCATAACCTTATTTTAAAAAAATTACTATAAATATATTATCTCATCAACACTAAAAAAATGAAAAATAATTATATGATATGTTATTAATTATTTTTCTCATAATCAAAATTAAAAGTTAAGTTTGTATTCGGACATCAAATCCCAAAGAATCCCACTTGCAAAAGATCCAACTTAAAACTGAATATTAATTACCTTTTGGTAACATCCCAAATATCCTTGTTGGATTGAAGAGTGAAATGGTGGTACTAGATCTTTCGTGAAATACCCACGAAACCAAATGAAGAAATTAAATTCTAATGGATTTAACGAATGTTGGGAGACAATTTTACCTTTTAAAATAAAACAACTAACCAACATAAACGAAAAAAATTAAATCATCTGTATGATTCATGAAACAAATTCAACCAATAAGAATAATATATAGTAAAGAATAATACTATAGAAACTATAAAAATACATGAAAATAATACAATGAACTAAAAGGATTATGAAATCAAGACAACAAACTCTGAAATATCTCCATGCTCTAACTCTACATGTCAAAACATTTCTAAAGAGGCATCACTAAATAAGTGAGATACCTTGACTATAACATTTACCTAAAAATTGAAATCCTAAAAATCACTAAATTTCTAAATAAGGGGGTGAGTATATACATAGTAATATTCCCCCCAATGACTTCCTAACTCAACCCACTAGTTAAAAAAGTAATAATAATTATATAAAATAGCATAAATGAATTTTGAAATAGTTTATATCAAAAAAATAAACAATATTTTATAGAAAACCCATCAAAAAATTACAAAAATATATCATGTCCATTAGATAGATTAAATCCCATGTACACAAACAACCACACACACTTACACAAGATTAGTGTTACAATTTATAGAGAAACATTAAATCCATAATTCATCCCAACATTGATGGTAGTACTTCATGACCGTAATCCATCCCACATAACACATGTCTTTTTGGTTATGCCTACATCATACAAATAAATTCAAAAAAACCCATTATTTATATAAATAATATTAAAAAAATTTACCTTAGACAAAACCAAAAAACTATTTTATGGCCATAATATTAAAAAAATTAAAAAGGGGGGGGTTTTTTGAAAACCAATAAAGGTGTAATATTTCAATGTAACACACCAATACTATACCATATTTACATTTAGACATCATTGTAATACGCACAACAGTTTATTGAAATGAAATATTATTTAGTAACAT
This sequence comes from Viscum album, assembly GCA_963277665.1. Lineage (NCBI taxonomy): Eukaryota > Viridiplantae > Streptophyta > Magnoliopsida > Santalales > Viscaceae > Viscum > Viscum album. The sequence goes on along the minus strand of OY728123.1, from coordinate 1,871,589,482 downwards.
TTTTAATCTCAATTAAAATTTACCAATTTTAGATAGTATATACATATATATTATATTTCCATCAAAATAATTTTACACTCATCCAATATTTATAGGATAAGAATAAACCTAATATTACCCATAAAATACTATATTTTTTATATATACATATTTGTCTCCTTTTGATGGTCAACCCTCATTAAATCAAAATTTTACCTTTTTATATATTCAATGTGACAAAATAGACACCTTATTTAAAGTATAAAAATAAAAATTATGCTATGATTAATTTTTGGTATTTTTCATTGATGATTCATTTTTTATGAATATTAACAAAACTGAATTTTAGTATAAAATTGAGTTTTTTCATTAAATTATATTATAAGAAAAAATTATAATTATAATTTTTTTAATGTTTAACTGGATAACATTTTTATAAATTAATTAAATTTAGGTCATTATAATAAATTTCACTTTGAAATTAACTATTCAAATATGGATAAATTTTAGAAATGTTTACCTAAAAACACCACATTGTCATCCCGACTATAGGACTAAAAGTAAATTTATTAATGCTACTTATGCGATTAGAATTAGAAAAAATGGATTCCAGATTTGGAAAAATAATAATTTAAGATTTCTAATAAGACTAAATTTGTTTTTGGACAAAAATATTAGTGAATGTAATTAAAATTAATTAGTACAATTTAGGTGAAATTAATCATAATTAAGAAATCAATTTTTAACATAACGAAAAAAATGACTTATAAATTTGTCCCAAACCCATTTTATTACAATAAATCAGCCATAAAATTTCCATTCCTAAGCTTCATTTATTTTTATGTCTTTTTTTATTTAAGAACATGTGCACACAAAACCTGTTTCCAAACATTCCAAGATAGTCCTTTTCCGTCCCTATAAAAGGCCACCACCTATCCCCATTAATCACACCTCTCAACCCACCATTGTTCCACCAATCCCTGTTCAAATATTCTCTAAAAGTACCTTTACTATACATATAATTCTCAATTTTGTCTAAAATCATTTCAATATAGTTTTTTGGTTAAAATAAAAAGAAGTTACCAATTTAAGAGGTAATTCCTTCTCTCGGGATTTCTAGTTTCATTTCCATTCTCCACTCCCAATACTCTACTTAATCTATAATTACCTAAAAAAATTGTATCATCAATATAAATGTATGTTTTCTGATAATTATTAAACAAAAACATACACACACATCTATCTAATGGATAACAATCATAATGTTTTTGTATATAGAGAACTAATACCTCATGAAACGTTGATTGTTAAATTTTCCCCTACCACCTCTCATGGTGGTGGTTATGATAGAAAATATAATATATATATATATATATTAAATTTAAATTTTATTTATTATTCTGTTATATTAATTTAAACAAAACATTATGCTTTCTATGTTGTGTAAATACGATAATTTCTTTTGAGGAAGTGTGGACTACCACCCCCTAAAAGAGATAATACTCATTTATGACATATATTGAATGTATAGAGGTTTTTTAAAATGAAATAATGTAACATTTATAACATAGATATAATAATTAAAATTATAATATAAATATGTATCTTTCAGTTTTAAATTCTTTTAATAAACCAATAAAATTAATGTAACATTCATGTGTACGTACGACCTACTGTCTCCATGAACATTGCATTTCATTTCCAATATCCAAATATTATAGTCTATTATAAATTCATATGTAGTTAATATATAATAAAATTTTCATGTTTTACATTAAATATATTATGAAACAATAATATATTTGATAATAACAATAAATAACAAGTCTAGACGTACTTGAAAAAACTACACAACTAACTCCTGAAATAGTAAAAATAATGAAAGAGATTTAGAAAAAAAAGTAATGAAATATTTTAAAAAGATAATATATGGTATTAAAAAATGATGGTGGTTCTATTATTTTTTATTAACATATCTTAAATCACTACACCGAAGGTAAAATACCACACAACAAGAGGATGGTTAAGGTAAGGGATTTTCATCTCACTTTTTAAAACTGAGAGATTAATGTCATATTCACTAATTACTTCATTTGTGTTCAAAAACTTTACCCCATTTTGATATATTATTTCATGAATCCTATTATTTTCATTATATCATATGATTTAATTAATGTCATTCATTTATGGTGATTATAATTTAATTGTTTAAAAGTTTTATTTGACACTGTAAATTTTAATATTATTCTCCTAAAATGTTCCTAATCTTCCATCCTTTTTTATTGTTATCTTACCATAAAGAAATAAAATTATTTTAATATTTTTTCAATATCAATTTCATTAAATATCCACACGTTCATAAAATGTAAATTATTCTTATGTTAACCGTATATCATTTCTCATATAGTGGTTACTTGGAAAATTATTTGATTAATTGAGTAATTATTGATAAATCCATAATTTTAATTCTATATGGTTATTTGATAATTCATATTAGTTATTTTTAGTATTCAATATGATGAATTATTTGGACTGGAAATAATGGTGTGATCATGGAATTTATATATTCCTTCGATGTGTTGATAGGTTCAAATGAGACAAATAAGATGTCCAAATTAAATGGGTTTATTTATGTGTTTTAAACCGTCTTATGAAAGGTCTTCACAATAATATGTTTTCATGTTCCTAAGACATGACATTAGGTATTGAGGAAATTTCCCTCATTTAATATAATTTATTATTTATTCATGAGATTTGAAAATGAAATATCTATTGATGTATTTCATTCTCAGTTTATTGTTTTATGGCATGAGTTTGAGTTTCTTACTAGCCACATTATTTATTACTTATCTAGATATTTTTATGGAAAATGTACTTAGTTATTTACCTTATATATTTGGATAGATTCATTATTACTTTTGTTATATATAACCTTTCTAATAATTTGATCTCATCCTGATTATTTTTATTTCCCCATGTTATTTTGAAGAGAACGTTAAATAAGCTTTCAAGGAAGGATATATGTTTCATTTTATCGTGCAGGAAATTTTATTATATCTTCCCTATATATTATCGGTATTATGTATGTAATATTTCTTTATAAGGCTGCTAAACTGAATGGTGCTTCTTGATTTTTTTTCATTGTAATAATTCCAATGTAATGTAAAAATACACAAGCCCCGAGATTCTGGGGTCGAAGAATTATAGTTGGTATCAAAATATATTTATAAACTAAATTGGAAACTAGATTTTGAATAAATAGATTAGGGACAACAAAACTAAGATAGAAATTGTGGAAAATTATACAATAACATCTGAGAATTATGGTAATGTATAGATTATATTGTTATTCCTATCAATACATCCATGTCTAGATACAATAGGTGGGTGTGGTTCTTGATTAAATATACCAAGAAGTAACAACGTTGAGAAGGTGTTTCGAGCCTATCTTGGGGTAGCCGGGTACTTGACAATGGGACTTACTATGCACCATGTTTGACACACACATGGGATATGGTTAGGATAATTCACATTCTCTTTACCAATAATTCTGATGGATTTAAGATTAAAGGTATCCCAAAAGTAAGAAAATATATTGGTTCCAAGAGTTACAATGAATAAAATTATGTTACATGCTATTACATGTTCAGTGTTATAAAGTGTTCATAATTTTATTGGATGATAAATTATATGTCATTTTCTAGAAATGGATCTTAGAAGGAAGAATTATGTCAACACTAATGGACAATGAAATGATATCTCTCATGAGGAATCCAACATTCATGGATTTATAATAGAGAAAAGCATGGAAATATAAGGAAAAATAATTAGTTTTTGACAAATAACTTTTCCCAAATTGAGCATCTTATTCCAAGAAGAGAATATCCTATGAGGGACCACTTTATTTTCTAGAATCCCCCATTATTTAGTAGTTCTAATAATCCAATTGTATCTAATATGTGGATTAAGTTTCTCGATAATATATTTATAGCCATGAATCATATGGAAAAGAAAAGGTTACCCTTGAGGTGTATTTTCTACAAGAGGTTGTTGATCAATGGTGGTATCTGATCAAGAATACATGGGAACAATAATACATTGAACTCATATACTAGAGTAAATTTAATGACATATAATTTGATAAATACACCCCTCAGGATAAAAAAATTGAGATGATGAAAAAGTTCCCCAACATAATGAAAAATGTAGAAATGAGTGTAGAAAATTATGAATCTACATGCACAAGGCAATTTAGGTATTCTTCAAATTATATATGCCTCATATTGTTCATGATTGACCACATATATTAACGTCTTAAGACACATATCTAAAGGGCACTAGTTTCTAATAATTTTTTATCATATGAAGAGATTTTTTATGTTCCATCAAGATGGAGAGAGAATTTTATAAAATCAATATATTCAAGGGAAACCATGATATGAATAAGTCATCTGAGAATCAATAGAAAGGGAATTCATAGAGGAAGAATAAGTTTGATATATTCCCATCTTGTGAAAACTGTGGGAAAAGGAACCAAGGGAAATGTTTGAAGGGACTGTGAGTTTTCTATATATGAGGAGAGAAGAGTCACCAAGCACTTAAATGCAAGGGATAAAATCCCATAAAAAATATCCAGTTCTATCATAATAAGGAGATGGGACATTATGAAAATTATTTTCCCAATAATCATGGAATTGTACCATAGAAGAGGAAAATCAGAAATGAAAAAGAATATTTTATTACTACAATTGAGGATGATATACCAAATGATGATGTGGCAGGTACATTAATATTATCTTCAAATCTATCCAATGGATTATCTGATCTTGAATTGTCACATTATTTAATATCTACCCAGTTTTCCAAAATAATTATACACTTGCATTTTTATTTAATAAGAGGGTTGTTCCTTAAAAATCCAAATAGAAGTATCATTCAACAAATATGTATCGTTCAGTCCCAATGATGACTCATAAATGTACATTATGTGCCAACCTTGTTATCATAATTATGCTACACTTTGATATTATCCTTGTATTGAATGGATATTGAGATATGATGAAAGTATTTATTGCATGAGGAAAGAAATAACTATTTGTGAGGATTATGTACAATCTTTAATATTTAGACAAGTAGAATCCTCCCTAAATCATTATTTAGAACCTTCCCATATAGGTCTACAGAATGGAATTATTTTATAGGAAGAGAAAAAAATTTCTACATATGAAGGGGGAAATCACCAAATTGAATACGTACATATTGTGTAGGAATACATTGATGTATTTCTTAAGGATTGACATAGACATCCTTTAGAATGTGAGTTTGAATTATCCCTTAATGTATTCCCTAATTCAATGATAATATCAAAGACTCCCTATGAAATGGACACTATGAAACAGTTAGAGTTGGAGGAAAGACTATAGGATTTCGGTAATATTGGAAATATTTACCCTAGTGTTTTACCTTCGGAATCCCCTATAAACTTTTTCAAAAAGAATGATTGATTCAGGATGTTTTCCATTGATTATAGGGAAATCAATTCCATTTTAATAAATAACAAGTACCCTCTACCTAGAAATAATGACTTGTTTGACTTACTTCCAGGATCCCAATATTTTTCAACGATTGATATTTGGTCTGGGTATCACCAATGGTTAATGAATAAGTAACACATTCCTAAGACATTTTTTAGAAAATGTGTGGACATTACGATTTTACAGTAATTCCATTTATTCTAACAAATTAAACATCTATTTTTATGGGCATGGAAAATAGAGTATTCAAGGAATATTTTACAAAATTTATAAATCATTTATGATATTCTAGTGTATTCTAAAACCTATGATGATAAAAATGGTCATTTTTTTATCATACATAAGACTCTTATAAGGGAATAGTTGTATAAAGAATATAGTAAATGCCATTTTTTGGATTCATGAAGTTATTTTCATGGATATATTTTCACAAAATATGAACTATTGGTTGATATTTCAAAGAAAAAGGCATTCAAATAATGGAGTATGCCAAAAAACATATCTGAGGTATGTAGTTTCATTGGTTTGGTAGGTTATTGTCAGAAATGCATTCATATTTTTTCCCAATTAGCTAACTCTTGAACCATGATTAAGAGTAGAGGTGTTTAGTTTGTATAAATGAAGGAATTTGAAGAATTATTTGTTGAACGAATGGGAAGAGTAATTAATGATCCAATTTTAACTCTACCATATTTTAGTGATGGGTTTTTCATATATAATGATCCATAAAATAAGGGACTTGATTATTCCGTAATGAAAAATGAAAAAATTATTTCATATACATCGTGTAAATTGGAGACACACAAACTAAACTATGGGACCCATGATTTGGAGTTAGTATTTGTAATGTTCACATTGAAAATATGGATACATTACCTATATGGAGAAAGATGTTATATATACATTGATCATAAATTCATGAAATAAATATTCTCATAGATATAACTCAACATAAGACAAAGGTGATGGCTTTATATACACATGGATTATGATTTCCCAATACACTACCACCAAGGGAGATCAAATAAGGTGGAAAATGCATTGAGTAGAAAGGATCATGGAGTTCTATCCCAAATAAGGATTTAGAGGATTCTTATGTTCATTGATCTAGTGAAGATGGATACAAGAATTTATAAGGAATAGGAGAAATCAATATTTTATCTAATGATTTCAAAACCATTATTAATAGAGAGGATAAATAGTTCTCAATCAGATTAAGAGGACTCTAAAAATAAAATTAATGTTATGATGAATATAAAATTAGTAGTCATTGTGAATATGGTGTTCAAAAATTTGGAAGGAGGCTATGTGTTCGATTTTTACCTGGGATAAAAAGGGAATTGTTGGATGATTCTCATAGTTATAATTTATCTATACACTCTAAGATATCAATGATGTATAGGGACTTGAGGGAACACTTTTGGTGGGATAGATTGAATCGTGAAATTGTAGATTTTGTGCCATGTTGTCTGGTTTTTAAATATGTTAAGGCAATAAGATAGAATCCTATTGGATTTTTAAACCTCTTCTTATCCATCTGTGGAAATGGGACGAAATTACTATAGAATTTGTTACAGGATATCCAAAGACTCTTATAAAGAATGATGAAATATTGGTTATTGTTGATCACCTAAATCAAATCATCACATCTGTTTGTAATAAGACAGGATCCTCCAATTTAGCACCTCGCATGGCTCTACATTAATGAATTTATAAGACTTCATGGTGAACCTCTTTCAATTTTCTCCGATTGAGACCCTCACATTACATCATTGTGCTAAAGATTCATTAAAAGGCACTAGACACTAAGCTTCATTTCATCACTTCCTACCATCTACAAATAGATGGACAATCTGAATGAACCATTAAAACAATAAAATACATGTTGAGAACATGTTCATTCGACCTTCATGGTATATCTGATTAATACATACCATTGGTGTAGTATTCCTATAATAATAGTTTCATTCATGTATTCATATGGCACTGTATGTATCATTATATGGAAAGAGGTGTATTAATCAAATTTTTGGCATGTATTTGGTGAAAGGAAATTTTAGCCCTATAAATTTTTGAAGAGATCGTGATAAATGTGATGTCCATTTTGGAAAATATCAAAACTACTAAAAATAAGGAAAAATTGTTATGCCAATAATTATGGAAATTAATTTTAATTATAAATGGGATATTATGTTTTCCTGAAGGAATCATCATGTAATGGTGTTATAGGGTTCTATAATAAAGGGAACCTATGTCATCGGTACATCATACCAATAAAAATTCTTGAAAGAGTCGAAATCGTTTCTTATTGTTTAGCTTCGCTACCAAATATCATAGGGGTTCACGATGTGTTCCATATATCCTTGCTGAGGATGTACATGCTAGTCCCAATGCATGTGATCAAATCAGATGAAGTTGAGATGGAACCTTACAATTCACATTATGAAGAACCCATCTAGATTCTTGATAATAGAAAAAAACTATTGAGGAATTGGAAAACTTGTCTAAAAAAACTATGGAGAAACCACAAAATGGAATAACTAACATGGGAACCATAGGGTTCTATGATGTAAATCTACCCACATATTGTTAAATATAATAACCCTAAAATTTTGTGGATTAATGTTTTTTAGGGAAGAATGTATCACCCTAATACTTTACCATATTTACCTTTTTATCTCTTAAATACACACAACAACTGATCTAAACAACATTATTATTTAATGTTTTAATATTTAATTAAATTATATCTTTTTGCAGAGATATTATTTATATATAATATATGAAAAAATATTTTTTCACTCATCTAATAGGCATAAGATTAAAACAAACCAAATATAACACATATAATACTATTTTTTATATATATAGTTTGACCATATTTTGATGGGGAACCCTCTTTAAATCCAAAATTTTACCATTTTATATATTTAATATTTCATAATAAACCTATTATTTTAAATGGAAACATAAAATTAATATATGATTAATTTTTGGAATTTATCATTGATGATTCAAATTTTAATGAATAGCTCAAAATAACGAATTTTAGTTCAAAAGTTATTTTTCTTCTAATTAATTTATAATGAAAAATTATAATTTTTATTAATTTTAATGTATAATTAGAAAATATTTTTATCAGTTTATAAAATATATTTTTATATATTGAATTTCACTTTGAAATTGGCAATTAAAACCTAGAAAAAAATCAGACATTTTTACCATGGAATCAGAATAATTTATAATTAATAATAACACCAACTTTGTTTTTAACCAAAAATATTACTGAATGTAAATTAAAGTAATTACAGTTAATATGGTGACATTAAGCTTAGTAAAGGAAGAAAATCATAACTTAAGGGCCCAAATGACCTAATGAATGGTCCAAAACATATTATCCAGCCATAAATCATCAATTAAATTTCCATTCTTTATTTTTGTTATTTTTGTATGAATTTTCTTAGGTAAAAAAATATACACACCTAACATGTTTTCAAAAATTACAAGGGAGTCATTTTCCTTTCCTATAAATTCATACCACCTCTCCCCATTCATTATACCTTTAAAACCACCAACGCTCAAAAAATACATGCCAATATTGTCTCAAAAAATAATTACCCTCAGCATAAAATCATACATTATTTAGAAATATTTTTAAGGATGTATTTTGATGCAAACAAAAATAAGTGACCCAATAAAGTGGTAACACCCTTTCTCATGATTCATACTTTAATTTCAATTCACCACTCCAAATACACATAATATTATATGATTACATAACAATAACAATATCATAAATATTATAGGATGTTTTTATGCTATTGATTCAACCTAAAAATACACGGACATCCATCTAATTGGTAATGAACATATTTTTTCTATGTATGGAGAACTACCAACTCACGGAATGATGATTGTTCAATTTTACCCAAAAATATATCATGGATTCCATTATGATGGAATATATATATATATATATAATATTTTATTTATAATATATTAACTCATTTATAATTTGTATTTATAACATAGCTTTATACTTTCCAATTTGTGTAAATACGATAATTTCGTTTGCGGATGTGTGGACTACCACCCCCTCAAAGCGATATAACACATTCATACCATACATAGAACCTATAAAGGATGATTATACTAATAATATGTAAAATTTAAAGCATATATATGAGACTATAAATTATTATATACATATGTATCATTTATTTGTATATTCTTTTAATACGAAAATTAATTGAAATTAGTGTTCTTATTTATGTACGGCATACCACCTCCATAAACGGTGCACTTCATTTCCAATCTACAAATATTAGGGACTATTATATATACATATGTACTAAACATAAAATATAATTTAGTCATGGTACACAATTTTTGAATGATGAAACCATGATTTATTTTATAAGAACAATAAATAGAAAATCAAAACATACTTGAGAAAAAATGGTAGTTAACACCTGAAATAGTAAAATAATAAAAGAGTGTTAAAAAATGGGTTATAAAATATTTTCATAAGTAAATATATGGTATTATAAACATGAATGTTGTTCTGTAATGATTTAGTAACATATTTTGAACCATTATATAGGAGTTCAAATACCACACAACAAGAAAAAGGTTATGGTTATGGATGTTCATATCACTTTTTATATTTGTCTGATTAATGTCATATTCACAAATTAAATCATTTGTATAAAATAAATAAATTCTATTTTGATTTATTATATCATGAATCCTATTATTATAATGATATTATAATATTAATTTAATTTTATCTCTTTCATTTAAGTATGATTTAACCATTTCAAAGTTGTATGGGACACTTCGGAATGATTTATAGATTATTCTCCTCAAATGTTCCTAATCTCGCATCTTTTTGTCACTCTTAACTTCCCTTCAAAAAATCACATTATTGTAATAATTTTTAGTTTTAAATTTAATTTAACATCCATACTCTCATATAATGGATATTAGTACTTTGTAAATTGTATACCATTTTTTATACGGTGGTTACATTGACAATTATATGATTAATTGTTGAATTATGGATAAATCTTTATTTCTCATTCAATATGGTTCATTAATAAGGACTTTTAGTTATTTAGGTTATTAAATATGAAAAATTATTTGGACAGGAAATGATCAGTGAAGCTCGTAGTTTATATAGTTCATCGATAAATCAATAGTTTCTCCTGAGAAAAATATGTTTTCCAAATTAACCTGGTTTATATCCATTTTTTAAATCACCTTCGGAAAGGTCATTATAGTAATAGTTTTTCATGTGGATAAGAAAATTCATCTTATAAGAATAAAATTTCCCTTATTTAGTATCAATTATTGTTTTTCCATGATATTTTACGGTGACCTATCTATGGATGTAGTTAATTCTTAGTTTAATGATTTGTGGATTGAGTTTCAGTTTCTTACATGCACATTATTTATCCCTAATCTAGTTATTTTTATGGAAAATGCACTCAGTTATTTACCTTTACCAGTGTATTGATTCATTATTACTTCCATTTTATATACCCATTCTGATCATTTGAGTTCACCCTTATTATGTTTCATTCCGTGGGTTATAATGAAGTGAACATTGGATAAGCTTTCAAGGATGGATTTTATTTTATTTATTATGTAGAAGGTTTTATTATATTTTCCCAATGTATTATCGGTACTATGTATATAATCTATCTTTTCAAGGAATTAATACATAACGTTCCTTTGGGATTTTCTTCTATGTAATAATGCCAATGTACTGTAATAATTCACCAACTCTGAGTTTTTGGGGTCAGGTAATTACATAAAATACATAAAAATATGATGTATTCTATAATTTTATTGGATTCATGTCTTTGAAACAAATATACAAAAGAAAAATTTTAAGATATGTACATCATGTCCCATTATGTTTCATCACACAAGTCACCATTTATATACTAATCTTACTGAGATCAATTCTTCATAATTTGTGAAATGGAAACATAAGAAAGGAAGAGATAAAATTATGAGTAATGGTAAATAAAGAAGACATTAATTATTACATAAGAAACAAATAAGAAAAATGGAATGAGAAAATGAACTCAAAATTTTAAATCCATAGAAAAAATATCATATATCATAATCACGAGTCATTGAATAAAGTATTTAAATTCATATGACATGAATAGTAATTTAAGTCAAATAATTTGATCCAGGAGAGCATAACATTAGAACTAGACACAAGGTGATGGAATAAACGTAATAATGGAAAAATAATTTTATAAGTCATGGTTAAAAAGTAATAATATAATATTTGGTGGGGTTTAATCCCAAAAAATTAAATCATTATTAAAGGTTCTTTCGAAAGACTGTCCTAATAGATATATATTGTTTCTGAGAAGGGTTCAGTACCTATTGTATTCATTATTATCTCATAATATATCCAAATTTATCCAGTGCAATAGAGGGTTATATAAATATAGGCTGACAAAACACAAAATAAAAATTCATTTATATGTATGGCATAAGATCATAAAACATTCATCATGTATCATAACACATGAAAAAATGTGTTTCAAAATCATTTCAACAATTCATCATATCCAAACAACTGGAAAATAAACGGTTTTCATAAATATATCTACATCATAATCTAAAATATTTTAGGGAAGGAATAAGGATGGTATCCATGGATCATATCCCAAGTAAATCATAAAATACATCCATAAATGTTATTGTAGATAATATTTCATTTAAAAGATCAGTTTAAATATTTAATGAGGGAAATACCCATTTCATTTCGAGATAACTTCTTTATATTCCAAATTATTTATAATTTTTATAGAAAAAAATTATTTGAAAATAAAATATGTTAATATTAATTCATTTTTCAATGTTTTCAGTGGTCATGATGGCCTAAAATTTCATTCATGAAGTGTATGTTAAGATACCTATTTAGTTCAAATTTTTTAAAACATCAAAAGATAATATTTCAAAAAAAACTAAAAGGGGAGTTAATTTTTATTGCGACCTAGACTTTTAATATATTACTATTACATAATTTTATATATAAATAACATAATAGTATTACACATAGAGGATCTAATAGTTTTGATTCTTGGGAAAACCATGACTATACATAGCAATTTCAACCTCTAGCATAAACATTTATTCAATTTCTTCTTCTCTGGCTTCATACTGGAACTTGGCCTCTCTTTTGTACATGTAGTCACCTGAGGATATAAATCAAAAGGGGTGATATAGAATCCCAGTAAAGGGATAGATAAGAACAATATAGAAAGGGGTGAGCATAATCATAACATAATAAAAGGATCATGAACATAAGGGGAAGTGTAAATATAAGACATCAAATGTAGGAATCCAAAAAATGAATAAACATTTCTTAGTAGTTCACAACCATACATAATTTTGAACAAATCTAGCATCTTTTTCAAATATAATTTCACATTTTCTAATGATATTCATCACTTTACCCAATGCATTGGAGTGCTGTATAATTATGGGTGCACCCGTCACATTTAAACATTCATATTATGCTGTATAATTACGGGCGCACCCATCACATCATATCATTATCATTTATCATGCATGCCATATAACAAAAATGAACATAACTACCCCATAAAAAATAATGGGTTTCATCTCATAATAACACATTCATAATCATATGGTGCCCAAAAGAATGAAGTAATAACATACATATTACATGAACCGTCAATCTTGAATGATAAGTAAAAGGTGTGTTCTTAAAAGAAGAGTTCTTTTGGAAAATATTTGGTTGGACATAAATATCATTAACAAACATGTATATACCATAAAAGGAAATACAACGATGATAAAAATATTTTTATGCTGTAACCATATCCTTAAAGAGTGATAGAAGGAGAACCCGAGGTATGAAAGTTCGCTTCAAGAATTTCCCATTACCTTATATCTAAATGATTCATTCACTTTAATGTCCTCTTGAATCCTCCTCTTAAGATCCTCCACTTAATATACACTTTAAGGGGCATAAGCTTGGTATTTTGATGAGAATATAATCTTTTGGACGTGGGGGAGGGGATAGGGAAGATTCCTGGTTAGATTTTAGACCAAGCTTGACGCTTGAGAGGTGTGAGGAAATGAGGGTGTGAAGGGAGGTATTTAGAGTGGAGGGGAGAGGGGTTTTCTTAATATAAAATTCATTAGTTTATTATTTCACAACAAGAAAAGGAATATTGAGTCCTCCATGAACAAATAATAGTAATTTTATAATGTAATCCCGAACCAAGTTGGATAACATCAGTAAAACCTCATACATGACTCTATAATTAACTTATTTAGCTTATTTTGTAAATTATTGTATTTCACTATTCATAAAAATTCATGTATTTCATAAAAATGCATGTATTTCATAAAAATCCCAAAATTTCACCCCAACCATTTTTCAAAGTGTAGAATCAAAAAATGAAGTCCATTTTTTAAAAATAATTTTTTAAAAATTATTAATTTAATATTTAATTAAAATCATAATTTAAATGAAAAAATTAAAACTGATTTAATAATGCTTGAAAAAAAATTTAGGGTCTTATAAAGTTATCTAAAAACTACAAGATATTGATTTTTAAATTTTTGAACACATTTTATGAAAATAAATTTTATTTAAAATTAATAAATTATTTATAATTAATTATTTATGACATACAAAATAACCAAAACGTTTAATATAGAAAAATTGTCACTTTCAAAAATTCCTAAATTTTATTTAATTATTCATGGGTATGGCTAATCTTATTATGGAAAATTTACTATTCATAAGGGTCATACTAAAATTCATAACAATTGGTTACTATTCATACGAGTAGGTTACTATTCACAAAAAATTATTTTTTTCTTATTGGACCCTAAAAATCATCTTGAACACAACTGTGTATATTGTATTTTCAAAATTTCAAACACAGAAGTGATAAACATATGTTTAATGGTTACATAGCATTTATTAGTTCATTATGTTTTGTTTTTATGTGATTTTATGGCATATTTATAAGAAGAAAATTTCCATTGAAAATATTTGGGTCATTACATTCTTCCCCCCTTATGATATTTCACCCCCAAAATGTTACTTTACCCAAACAGGTGAGGGTAATACTCCTTCATTGCCTCCTCTGGTTCCTATGTAGCTTCATCAAACTTATGGTTCCTCCATAACACTTTACTTCCCTTCAGTGTTTGTGTGTGTGTGTTCGACACACTGCGCTTTTATTTCCCATTTCCATTTATTAACTTATTAATTCATCATCCTAAAATTATAACCAGATTATTACCCACCAAAATATTTTTGAAATTGTTAAATAATTCTTAATCAATCATTAAATTCAATTAATCTTAGCAGACACCCCCCAATAAAAATCCATTCAACTAAAAAACTAAACTGTTAAAAGTGTCATTGTAGAGGATTAGACCCTTGTTCTGCTATACATATTAAAAAAAAACCAGAACATTGACTGTTTGAAAGGAGAAAATTGTTCATGATTTTAGTTTCCCCTTAATCAAATCTCCAGAAAATAGAGGCATCATGATCCCCCTAATAAACTCTATATCTAGGTAGCTAGGAAGTGGGCCGACTCGGTGAGTCAGTCAATGTTAACTTATATGGAACTGTGTCTCCTTGACATACGTTGTAAAAACATCATAAATTATATTTATATTTCACCCACCATCCACTTTGGTACCCCTATGATTTGTGTCAATCCTTTTGGATCCTGGTTCTTAACTTTCACTTACTATCAATTGAGACATCTCGAAACAAAATTTTCCACTGCCTTCTTCATCCCCGACCACCAGTACAGATGATAGAGGTCCTCGAACATCCTCACCTCACATGGATGCACCACCAAATGGGATGTATAGAACTCCCTCAACAACTCCTCCATCCAATAAATTGGTACAATGGTGTATCCTCTAAAAAGGATGATGTTAGCCACACATTTCAAATATCCATCAGGGTAATGCTCTATGGACATCGGTGCATGTGTGGTCTCAAAGCATGCATATCCAAGTTGCACCTCCCAAAATCACTGTAATATTTTAATGGAAATCACTATTAACAAATGATAAGCTACCTCATCTTGATCTACAAATGATGTCTTAAATGAGATCGACTACCCTATGGCCTCGTTCAATTGCTGTGAACTCGATCTCTTACTGAGAGCATCTTCCACCACCTTCCCCTTACCTGAAGTATAGACTATCGCGATGTAATAGACCTGGTAGGTCTCTAGACAACATCGTTGTCTCATATTAAGATCCATTTTTAGAAAATATATAATTGAGACTCTTATAGTGAGTGTAGATGATCAATCGTTCTCCCATTAGGAATTTTGTCCACATATTCATTGTGAAGAATACCATTGACTACTCAATATCATAAGTTGCATATTTCAGCTGATGTGTCTCAATTATCGTGAGCTAGAAGAAATCACTACATTCCCCTATATCAAGACATAACCCGGCATTGTTCCCAATGCATCACAGACCACCATGTAGTTAGTGCCCTCCTCAGGCATCCTCAAGATAGGACCACTCGAGAAGATCTACCTAATGTGCTGAAAGCTCTATTGATATCTCTCAATCCACACTAAGGGTTTTCCATTCTTCGTCAATGTCAACATGGGTGATTCTACTCTGTATATGTAATGTAAAAACATGTAATAATACCCATCCAACCCAAGTAAAAATCATTACTCAGTAACGCTCTTGGGTGGCTCTCAAGAATGAACACACCTATCATTGCTAGATCAACCATACCTCCATATTCTAAGATGACAAGTCCCAACTATTGTACATTTCGTATCCCGAACTCGTACTTTGTGAGCTTACCATAGATTTTGTGATCATTACGTGTGTTCAGAACTATATTTAGATGTATCATGTGATCCCCCTTGTATTTTTAATACATTAATATGTCATCAATGACAATCACTGCCATCCGGTCTAAATACAACTAGATGATCATGTTCATAAGTCCCATGAACACATCTGGGGAGTTCATCATTGAAAAAGGATTCACTATGTAATTGTAAAATTCATAGTGACATATAAAATCCATCATCGAGTTGTCATAATCTCGTACTTGAATCTGGTGATACCCTAATCCCATGTATATCTTCACGAACCATCTTGCTCACTTAAGCTACTTGAATAGTTCATCAATCCTTATTTTATGATACAATTTATTCATGGTCACCTGGTTCATTCACAATTAGTCTATTCATAACCTTAATTTTATGTTTTCCTTCTTGGAAAACAATTCTGGGGCTGCCCTCTGGTGAATCACTAGGCCTCACATACCCCTCCCTCTACATGTCTTCCTATTATACCCTATGCTCCCAGAGCTCTGTGGAAGCCATCTGATATGCATGTGTAGATATCGGTGTCATCCCTGGGTATAGATCAATGCATAAATCTACCTCTCAATGAAAAGTTAGTCTTGTAACATCCTCTAGAAAAATATCATCACAGTCTTCCAAGTCTCATAGACTATCTTTTATTTCCTGGTTTCCGACTTCTGACATCCACTGGCTCTATCTGTTCATCCAAACAATATTCAACCCCAATGGCTCTCTCTAGAACCCCATCATAATTAGGAATTCATAGAGGAATTGTGATGGCATGGATGTGCCTAAACACATATATCTAAAAGGTCCGAGCCACAAAGAACTATTAATAACATATTGATTGTGTAACTATAGGGGTCAGTACGCCTCAATGAATACTCAGCTACCCACATGGTGTCCCACTAAAGCTGCAGAAGCACTTGAGAACAGATAACCCTTAAATTTTATGGAAAAAGATGATTCTCTGAGAGAGGTACTCAAGCTCTATCCTTTGAAGAGTCACCTCATCATAAGATCAGAAAATATTAACCCCATCATCACTATGTCAAGACACGTAGAAGGCTCAATATTAGGACTACCATCTGATCTATTGGTTCCCTAACAAGATGGATAACTCGGTGACCACCACAAGCCATCCCTTAACCCCCTATGAGTTAGGATTGCCTCAGAACCGTTGGGGTCTCTGTTTCTAAAATTCTAGTATGGAACTGAGCCTACATGTGTCCTATACTAGAAGAACTAATAGTAACTATTGACTAATGGGTTATATAAAACTGGTACACCACCCAAAGGTTCTGTCCCGAGCAACTGTCCCTATATCGAAGACTCATCACTCTAAGGCCCATCCTCATGGTCACACACTATAATCCTGGATGGATTTATGTGTGGAGGCATATTGAATGTGGTCTCGATGTACCATTTTCAATATATTATACTTGGTTATAAGACTCTTATTCCAGAAGAAAATGAGGAAACACTCAATTTCAATATGATGCATGCAACCAATATTTTTATGGATGGATCAAAAATGTAGAATTAAATGTCATGGTGTATGGATACGTCATTCGCGGCACCAACACTGGACTCCCTGAATCTAAATGTTTAACATGAAACATTTACCAATGCTTCCAAAAAATAAAACAATAGACCCCCGATCATTTAGGTTGAACCAATCGCCTCTGTTACCACTTTGTCACGACCTGTCCCCTAGGGCTGGTGTTGTAACTACCCCAATCCAGCCTCCCAATGATCAGAGGATGATAATTAGCACTGAAGGCACTATCCTATGGGTGGGAGGCATTTTCTTGAAAACCTATACACATGAAAAAATATCATATTATGGAATGTAAAAAAAAACCACAACTGTCATTGAGAAAACTTCTGAGATTACAATAAAAAATGAAAGGACAAAGGGGAAAAAATACAACCCCAAAACAACAAGGAAATTAAAACATCCATGGTCCGCCCTTTTGAGACTCCACCTATTGGGTAGATGAAAGGTAGATACTAGTATATATAGATGTACACTTGTCTGTCCCATCTTAATGAGAACCACCTAGTCCTGAAACACCAAGGTCGTTGTTGAAGCATTCATATGACCCGTATCACTGAGAACCACCTCGTCCCAGACCACCATGGACTCCGACAAAGCGTCAATCACCTGCATGGGACACAACACAAGCGGGAAAATCCTATTCAGGGGTGAGTAAAATAATACTCATTAGGGACCCCAACCACAATGAAATCCCACAAATGAATTCACAAACCAAACCATGAAACATGATCATTAAGCAAGACATATGACACACACATAATCTAATGTACAGAAAAAAATACTATCAGTTGTAACACAGAACACCATGGACTATTGAGGTACTCATATGAGGGGAGTATTTTGGGTATTCTGGGTCACACAGAGCCACTAAAAGCTTATCCAAAAACGGGCTTTAGGAGTTGATCGACACAAGATCACTATGAGCTGATCCACACAGGTTTTCTAGGAAATGATCCACACAGGGTATCTAGGAGCTGATACAGACAGAGTTTCTAGGAGCTGATCCACAATGGGTCACATAGAGATGATCCAAATAGGGTCTCTATGATTTTATCCACATAGGTTCACTAAAATATGATCCAAACATGGTTACTAAACTTTGGGTCTCATCTTGTCAAAGGATTCTCATGCTTAACAAGCTTGATTCTGGGAGAATTAAATACTTAAGCCATTGGTCATATCTCGACTACCACTAAAACTCATAGAGAGTATTCCCAAAGTACCATATCTTCACAAGGATCACAACACCATATATGTAATGTCAATCAGATGCCTGGTTTGAAGTATATTGGTGTTTTAGTAAACAGTGGATGACTGTGTCTGCACCCAGTCTGATGTGGTCAGACCGACCATACCACCCCAGCCCGGGGGTCCCACATGACCTGGATTGATTCAACCTACACAATCTGACCTTGGTTTGGTCTCGTTAGGCTTGTTCTAACCCAGATAGTTGGATTGGCCCATTGGTCCTTGCTGGACCTGACCAAGTTCGATCATGTGTGCTGCCCATCAGGACACCAAACGAATCGAATTTCTGTATCCCAACCCACATAGGTAGTCTGGGTATTATTCTTCTCTTATGCCACCATGAAGTCCAACTTTAACCCATTATCCCATCCCCCTTAGAATCCTGGTTCACTTTCCCAGGCATGGCCTACATTGTGGGCAAGTTTTCTTCCAGCCTGGGCCACCCCTGACCCGACTCATGCCCCAGTCGAACTGCTTGAGTGGTCGAATTCCTAAAATTGGGAAAGATAATTCAGTGAAAAAACTTCACTTCTCTTGGTAAATGTGGCATAAGGCACATTGACCCACTCTACGTGGTTGTTTCCCCTGGGGATTTCCACCCGGGAGAATGTGGTCAGGCCACATTCCATGCAGCAGGTCCGCATGCCCAGCACTGATCTGTAGTGCTATCGCGGGTCCTGCCCCCCCCCCCCACAATCTATGGAATAATCGTTCCATCACCCATGTCCTAGGTGTTGTGTACCTACTGCCACTAAACACTGGCATGGGTGCTATAGGTTCCTCCTCTTCCTCACCCTGATTTTCATGGCCCTCCTGCCACCTGCCCTCAACAGAGGTGACAATGGACCTTACAGCCGTCAAAATGCATTGTATGCATGGTGGATGCCTCCTAACAATGTGGATGGGGTGTCATGGACTAGTTTCTCCACCGCGGACTCGTGACGCCAGTGTCGTGACCTACTTGTCTGTTGTCCTTCCACTTGATGCTTCATGGGCCGGTGTTCGTTGAAATTGCACAGAAATGAACGGGGTGAGGGAGAGAGGTCACAAAGAACTCCCAACGAACAATCCAGGACATTGTATTTGTTTTCAAGGAAGCCGTCTTATTGGTGGTTCATGGAGAAAAAAAGGATTGGACTAATTAATAATAAAAGATATCTCATTTAGCCCACATCACTAACCAACCCACATGAACGACTGACCCCAGGATAACATTTTTTGTGTTAACCTGCTTTCAAAGTTTAATAAAAATATGGGGAATGTAACGCCCCAACCCCAGTTACCCAGAGTCAGTGCATTATTGTGTTACATTGGCATGATCACAGAAGATCAAGTCTCGAAAGATCGATTAGTTTAGTTGTCTTGGAAACACTAGATACATTCATAAGTCTTACATTACATCATAAAGTAAAACAAAACAACAACAACATCTTGTCTTCATATCACCTCATACTATCCCTGCAGGTGATTCATAATATACTTCTTCACATCCTGGAAAATTGATAACATTGGAAGGGGTGATCTCAGATGCTCAGTAAGGATAACAATATAGCGGAAGCTTTCATAAATAAACATTAACATTTAAAGAAATGTATAACTAAAACAAAAGCCTTTTAAACTTGAACTTAAGCATAATATGGAAAAAGTAAAATGAGATAATTCCATTTAATTTTTCACATGGATATTCTACTAGTCGAATAATCACATGAAATATAAATAACCACATTTATAATGATGGAATGCATAATGCTAGACTATCATAACCATGTAGCGAAGGACTCGTGCCAAAGCTACAAATAATATTTTGTCAAGGCCTCGTGCCAAGACACTAGTTTGTCTCATGAGACCTACCGATGCATCAAGGAGCTATAGCGGGCTCCACCCGTCACTTATTAAGTCCAATACATTCTTCATATGAATAGGTTTAAACATATCATAAACCATAACATAATCGTATCACATAAAACATGCATAAAAGAAAAATAACATTTCCACATTTCAATCATAGGATATCAATACAACACATTGATATAATAAAAACATTTTCAATACCATTTTCATACCAAAATAAAAGAAAATTAAAACGTGGTATTTATTTTTCATTTAAAAAAAGTTATGGCTTGTAGAGGAAGCCAAAACTCAAATAATGGTCACGGAGGCGGACAAGTCGTTGTCACCGCATTTGTACGACAAGAAAAAACATTCCCTTTTTTTAATTTAGTAAAACTCTTTGTATAAAAAGATTCCTTTTGAATAAATTTCAATTTCAAAGGGGTTTATACACCATATAAAATAAATTTGAGTATAAAACAAAATATGCCTCAATGAATGGAGATTGAGACAAAGTCCCTTACAAAGTTTATTTTTTAAATAAAATAGATCTATTATGTGTATTAACTAAAAGTACAAATAAAAAAATTACAAATACAAGATAGGACATAATAATATCATGACATAATTTGAAAGTAGGAGTTTGACCCAAAGAACAGAAATTGGGTTAAGAAGTTCCCTTACCTTGTGTCTGACTTGACTCGATCGTTCTTTAATCTCCTAAATAATTAACATGAGTTAATTTCTAGTTGATTAAGAACCTTTTTCATGTTCATTATTCCTTTTATATCACTTATTACCATGTTATGAACATTATGTAATTATTTAGATTAATAACGGTCATTTTTTCGATCTTTGGTACTTGAGTCAAAATAAACTTCTTATCATTACAAGTTGTTCATGTGGTGAAATATCCATTATATCTGGAATTATATTCATGATGTAGATATCATATATATAATATATATCCAGTATATACATGCATTTATAATATTACAAAACATTCAGAGGTATGAAATGAAATGCACTGTTCATGGAGATGGTAAGCCGTACGTATGCCTGAACGCTACTTTCATTTCTGTTTCATATTTAATGGAATGAAATCATAATGATATAAAGGTATATAATAATTCCAGTATAATATTATATATAATATCATTTACTCTATCCTTTATACATCCCACATATGGCATTAACGATTCAAATCACTTTGAGGGGGCGGTAGTCCGCACTTCCTAAAATGAAATTATCGCGTTTACCTATAATGGAAATCATAAAGGTATGTCATAAATGAAAAATACAGAAGCATAAGGAAAACATAAACATAATATATATCATATATAAATATAGTGACATCTTAATGTCCACCATGACAGGTGTTAAAATAAGATTGAACTATCATCGTTTCGTGAGGCAGTAATTCCCCACACACAGAAATAGTATGTTCTTTAACCATTAGACGAAGGTGTGTGTAAGTGTAAATAAAATAATTCTCATAACAACATCCTAGTATATTTAAAATACTTGTTTTGTTACAAAATAAATGAATAAAAAGAGATTAGGTGGTTGTAGAAGAAAAATAAAACAAAACAACATTAGAGAAGACATTACCTTTAAATCGGGTAACTCCCCTCGGTTTGAACCAAAATGGTTTCTCGAAGAGCTTTCTGCCTAAGGTAAGGCTTCTAGGATGAAGGGAGGAATGTTGAGAGGGTATATGGGCAGAGGTTGGCCGAGCCAAAATGCTTTTATGGTGTGAATAATGTGGTAGTGGTGGGGGCCTTTTATAAGAGGAGAGGAGGGACACTCTTGGAAAGTCATGATATGTTACTCTATTATATAATGAGTTTCAGATTTTAAAGGCACTACACATATATATTTCGAGTATAAGGTGATAAGGGTTCTAAATATACTCATCTAATAGGGGTTTTACAAGTGTATGTCTTATATTGTACACAGTCTTTTCATTTTATTTAAATCGTTAGTTAATTAGGTAATCGCTGCATCATCATGGTGTCATAAAAAATTTAATTTATTTAATGTCTAAAAATTATAAAAAAATATCATGACGTAGGAAATATTTTTATATTTCAAATTAATATTTATTTTTGAAATTTTAACTTATATAACCCCATGTAATAATTTTTTTTTAAAACAACACATGTTTGTGACAATTTTATTTTTACTTTAAATATAAAGTTATTAATGTCATTTTCTTACCCAAGTGGCTCCATGGGGTCCCCAAGTTGACCCATGGATTATCTTGGTCGGACATGACTCATCCAATAAGGGTAGGACATGTGTAAAGGTATTTTCATATTTTTATAATGTCATTTTTACCTTAAATTTCACTAATTACTTTTAATCGCGATTAATAAAACTTAAATGTTACTATTCACCAAAAAAATTATTTTAATCTCATTGAAACACATTTTACTTCCTAATGACAACCATATATGTCGGATTTTTGAAAATCAAGTCACAGAAGTGGTAATGTTTCATTTACATGAAAAATTAATTTTTAAACTACCACTTAGTGGTTTCACTAATTATAAAAAATTAAAGTTTTTCAGAACAATGCCAAAAATTCACCCTAAGATATAATTTATATTACAAGTTAAAAAATGATGTCTATTTTAAAAAATTCCAAACATATAAGTTTCATTAATTAATTTCATAATTAATTCCCACTGTCACAACAAATAGCGTGTTTTTAAGAAATAATATATATCAAAATATTGACAATTGTTTACGTCTAATTTTAAACTGAAATTAATTCTAATAACCACCATTGGATAAATTGGTAAAAATATATTCTAATTATACATTAAAACCACTCAATAGTATAATTTATCACTATAAATTATTTTTATTAAAAAAGTTGTTTTTAATTATTTTTCGCTATTCATAAAAAATTGGAAGCTCTCTGAAAATTAAAAAAAATCAACTTAGGATAATTTCGATATTCCGAATACAAAAATGAAGTCCATTTTGAAATATAAAATTTTATATAATTTCCAAAGGTGGGAATTACTATTCATAATGTCTACTTTTATTTGTCGTGGTGTGTTAGAATCTTGAACTTGCGTACAATGCAATCTATTGCATTATTTAAAGAGAATCGTATCGTGGAAACTAGGGGTGTTTCATTCTCCCCTGCTTCAATAAATTGTGTCCTCACAATTTGAAAATTTTCTTTGAAAATAAAAGGTTGAAAATAGAAAATACCTTTGTGGAAAACCCACATCAGAAATAAGGTTAATAAAATTTAGCCTTAATAAGAGGGAAATGGAAAAAGAAAAAGTCACCACAAAATTTTGATCTTGATAAGGTGAACATCAATGGAAATTAGAGATATATAATTTGAGGAAAAACATAAATATTTGTAGGGATTGATTGAGGCCATCAATCACAAACAAGTGTAAAATTGAGGGCCTTAAAGCCTTCAATCTATGTTGATTTAAAATATTTTCAGTTCAACAAGACATAAGGTATTATGATAACAAAGTTTTTGTTTTAATATCACTTTACTAAAGTTTAAGAATTAATTTATTTATAGAATAAGAGATAGATATATATTTATTTATGCTTGAAAAGTAGAGTTTCAACTTTCATCTAATTTCTACCACAAACTCATCTTTCACTCAAAAAGATAATAGAATTCAAAAATATTATATTTATTCTAGTCGTACAAGTTTCAAAATATTAACACATACCATTTAGATTAGGAAAACTATTTTTTAATAACCAGGGACTTCCTGTAGGCTTGTGGTAGGTAATAAAGGCTTGTATCACTATGGTTGTGGGTTCGATTCCTACAGCTTTGTCCGACGCGACGGTTTATCCTCCAACCTGAAGGTTGTCCTATTACTAAAACTATGTTATTATAATATTCCTAAAATATTATTCATAAATGTCTTAACCGTAAACAATACTACCCAAAGTTCAACTTAAACCATTCCAACATTTATAGTTACCCAAAACACCTATGTCTAGACTTTTTCTAAAAGGTCTCTAAATTCCAAAATAAATTATATCATCATATTCCTCAAACAAAGTAATGTTTTTCTTATTGTCACATACAAAAATATGATTACCTTCATCATATTAAAACCTTAATGAAAACAACAAGAACTGCAGTACAATCCTTATATATATCACATTATTCTTATAACCAGAATATAATCCTTGATTCCAAAGCACCAATACATTAATTATTCCACTTCAACTGTAGTAACAACATAAGATTATCCTTGATCCCTTTGCCTTTTCTGAGGTATGTTTCCCTGATGCATAAGACATTCATTTTCATAATTCCCCGTTTCCCTATAATTGTAGCATTAAACATTGATAGCCTCTTTCTTTCCCTTGCAATCATGATCCTGGTGACCTTTTTCTCCACATTTATAACAAACTCCCATTTTTTATAGGCAAGTATCGGGGTGATTCTTCCCACAATTATCACATAATGGAAAATACGTCCTTGCATTTTTCCCTTTATCTGTCTCCTGATCCACCGTTCTCTTCTTCACTTTCTTTACATTGTTGTCATAAGACTTAGAAAATGCCTTTCTCTGTCTAGATAGCACACGAGATAATATCCTCGTATGAAGAGAAGGATTGTGATACTAAATCTCAATGGAGATATGGTTTTAAACCATAAAATAAACGATCAATATTAATTCTTGGGTTATGTATATAATCTACATCATGTCTTTCTAACCTTGTAATGTTGGCCTCATACTTTGCGACATTCTCATCCTACTTTTGTCTCAGACTCATAAATTTCATTTCCATACATGCTCGATGGTCACGAGGGAAGTATGTTTCTAGGAATAGCTCTTGAACTCCCTCCATTCCATATTTGATACTACATCATCTTCATTTGTGTTTTTAATCAATGACCACCATTGATCGGCATCTCCAGTGAGGCGGTAAACTGCCATGATAACCTTTTCCCTTTCACTACACCCCAAGGCATGGAATATTTTCTCTAAGGAATTTATCCATTGCTCAGCTACTAAGTGACTTGTACTCCCATTATATTTTGGTGTTTGTTTCCTCAGGAAGAGGTCTAACATTGATCCTCCACGTTGCGGATCAGGGTGCTCCATACGAGTAAGGTTATTATTCATAACCTGAGTCAGTTGTCCCAGTATGGTGATAAGTTGATCAGCACCAGTTGTATCACCAACTCCATTATAATTATCTAGAGCAGGAGGGAAATACCTACATGGAGTGCGTGCATTGATACTGTTTCCATTCCTTCCATTATGCACCATTTCTAAACAATGGCATAAAATAGATTAGTTTATGAATCAAAATACATAATTCCATACTTGTAAAACACATAACATAAATTGAAGTATAATCATAAAAATGTTTTCTTTGAGGAATTATATACTCATAAACACTTCTTAATGGTTTGTAAAGAAAATATGATTTATCCTAAGCATATCCCCCGGGAATGTCGTAACCAAGAGTGCAGCAAAGCCCGCTGTCATGCACCAGTTCATGTTCGAGTCTAGGTCAAATCGGTGTTTTCAGGTTTTACCCCTAGGTACATCTGTGCCAGAGCCGCCTCTACCTGCTCGTATCTAGATAGGAATTCATTGCTCGAAAAACTCATAAAATCTCTATAATAACAAAATTCTAGGATGTTCTTCTATACTTATCCTCAAAGTCTATCTTAGGGCTATGTGCTCTAATCAGAGTTTATCTAAATCTAGCTTCCAAGGTTTGTACCAAACTTTCTCGGATACCGACTGTAACGCCCCGACCCGAGTTACCCAGAGTCGGTGCATTATTGTGTAACATTAGCATGATCACAAAAGATTAAGTCTCGAAAGACCGATTAGATTAGTAGTCTTTGAAACACTAGATGCATTCATAATTCTTACATTACATCATAAAGTGAAAGAAAACTACTACAACATCTTGTCTTTATATCCCCTCATACTATCCCTGCAGGTCATTTAGAATATAATTCATCACATCCTATATAAATTAAAACATTGGAAGGGGTGAGCCCAGATGCTCAGTAAGGATAACAATATAGAGGAAGATTTTATAAATAAACAATAACATTTAAGGAAGTGTCTAACTAAAACAGAAGCCTTTTAAACTTGAACTTCAGGATAATATGGAAAAAGTAAAATGAGATAATGTCATTTACTTATTCACATGGATATTCTTCTGGTCGAATAATCACATGAAATATCAATAACCACTTTCATAGTGATGGAATGCATAATGCCAGACTATCATAACCATATAGCAAAGGCCTCGTGCCAAAACTACAAATAATATTTTGTCAAGGCCTCGTGCTAAGACACTAGTTTTTCTCATGAGACCTACCGATGCATCGAAGAGCTATAGCAGGCTCCACCCGTCCCTTATTATGTCCAATGTATTCCTCATATAAACAGGTTTAAACATATCATAAACTATAACATAATGGTATCACATAAAACATGCATAAAGGAAGCATAACATTTCCACATTTCAATCAAAAGAAATAAATACAACACATTGATATAATAAAAACATTTTCAATACCATTTTCAATACCAAAATAAAATAATATTAAAACTTTGTATTTATTTTTCATTTAAAAAATGATATGGATTGTAGAGGTAGTCGAAACTCAAATAATGGTCACGACGGCGGAGAAGTCATTGTCACCGCATTTGTACGACAAGAAAAAACATTCCCTTTTTATAATTTAGTAAAACACTTTGTATAAAAAGATTCCTTTTAAATAAATGTAAAATTTAAAGGAGTTTATACACCTTATAGAAGAAATTTGATAATAAAACAAAATATGCCTCAATGAATGGAGATTGAGACGAAGTCCCTTAAAAATAACATTTTTTAAATATAATAGATCTATTATGTGTATTCACTTTAAGTACACATAAAAAAGTAAAAATGCAATATAGGACATAATAATATCATGACATACTTTTAAAGTAGGAGTTTGACCCAATGAACGGAAATTTGGTTAAGAAGTTCCCTTACCTTTTGTCTGACTTGACTCGATCATTCTTTAATGTCCTGAATAATAAACTAGAGTTAATTTCTAATTGATCAAGAACATTTTCCATGTTAATTATTCCTTTTATATCACTTATTAACATGTTATGAACATTATGTAATTATTTAGGTTAATAACAGTCGTTTTGTCGATCTTTGATACTTGAGTCAAAAATAAACTTCTTATAATTACAAGTTGTTCATGTGGTTAAATATTAATTATATCCAGAATTATATGCATGATGTAGATATCATATATATCATATATATCCATTATATACATACATTTATAATATTACATAACATTTAGATGTAAGAAATGAAATGCACCGTTCATGGAGATGGTAAGTCGTACGTACGCATGAACGCTACTTTCATTTCTATTTCATATTTAATGGAATGAAATCATAATGATATAAAGGTATACTATAATTCCAATATAATATCGTATATAATATCATTTACTCCATCCTTTATACATCCCACATATGGCATTAACGATTCAAATCATTTTGAGGGGGCAGTAGTCTACACTTCCTAAAATGAAATTATCGCGTTTACACATAATGGATATCATAAAGGTATGTCATACATGAAAAATACAGAAGCATAAGAAAAACATAAACATAATATATATCATATATAAATATAGTGACATCTTAATGTCCACCATGAGAGGTGTTAAAAGAATATTGAACAATCATCGTTTCGTGAGGCAGTAATTCACCACCCATAGAAACTGTGTGTTCTTTAATCATTACAAGAAGGTGTATGTAAGTGTAAATAAAATATTTCTCATAAAAAAATCCTAATATATTGAAGATACTGGTTTTTTTACAAAAGTAAAGAATAAAAAGAGTTTAGGGGGTTGGAGAAGCAAAATAAAACAAAACAACATTAGAGAAGACATTACCTTTAAATCGGTTAACACCCCTCGGTTTGAACCAAAATGGTTTCTTGAAGAAATTTCTGCCTATGTTAAGGATTCTAGGATGAAGGTAGGAATGTTGAGAGAGTATTTTGGCGGAGTGTTTCCGCACCAAAATTCTTTGAAGGTATGAATATGGTGGTGGGGGCCTTTTATAAGAGGAGTGGAGGGCCACTCTTGGAAAGTCATGAAATGTTACTTTATTATATAATGAGTTTCTGATTTTAAAGGTCCCACACATATATATTTATAGGCTAAGGTGATAAGGGTTATAAATATACCCATACAATAGGTTTTTGACAAGTTTAGGTCTTATATTTTACATTATCTTTTCATTTTATTTAAATCGTTAGTTAATGAGGTAATCGCTGCATCATCATGGTGTCATAAAAATTTTAATTTATTTATTGTCTAAAAATTATAAAACAAATATCATGATGTAGGAAATCTTTTTATCTTTCCAATGAATTTTTATAGTTCAAAAGTTAACTTATATAACCCCATGTAATAATTTTTTTAGTAAAACAACACATGTTTGTGACAATTTTATTTTTACTTTAAATAAATAGTTATTAATGTCATTTTCTTAGCCAAGTGGCTCCATGGGATCCCCTAGTTGACCCATGGATTTTCTTGGTCTGAAATTACTCATCCAATAAATTTAGAACATGTGTAAAGGTATTTTTAATATTTTTATAATATCATTTTTACCTTAAATTTCACTAATTACATTTAATCGCGATTAATAAAACTTAAAAGTTACTATTCACCAAAAATTATTTTAATCCCATTGAACCACATTTTTCTACTTAATTAAAATAATGTATGCCAGATTTTTGAAAATCAAATCACAGAAGTGGTAATTTTTAATTTACATGAAAAATTAGTTTATAAACTACCACTTAGTGGTTTCACTATTCATCAAAAATTGATGTTTTTCAGAACAATGCCAAAAATTCACCCTAAGCTATAATTGATATTCCAAATTCAAAAATGATGTATATTTTACAAAATTCCTAAAATATAAGTTTCATTAATTAATTTTATAATTAATTCCCGGTTTCACGACAAATAGCGTGTTTTTAAGAAACAATATATATCAAAAGATTGACAATTGTTTATGTCCAATTTAAAACTGAAAGTAATTCTAATGACCACCATTGGATAAAATGGTAAAAATATATTCTAATTATACTTTAAAACCACTCAATAGTATAATTTATTACTATAAATTATTTTGATAAAAAAAGTTTTTTTTATGTATTTTTTTCTCTTCATAAAAAATTAGAAGTTCTCAGAAAATTACAAAAATTTCATTTTAGGATAATTTTGATATTACGAATACAAAAATGAAGTCCATTTTGAAATATAAAATTTTATATAATTTCAAAAATTGGGTATTACTATTCATAATGGCTAATTTTATTGGTCACGGTGTGTTAGAATCTCGAACTTGCGTAAAATGCAAGGTATTGCATTATTGAAAGAGAAGCGTATCGTGGAAACTCGTGGTGTTACAGGGAAACTATTTTTATCACTAAAAATATCCCCCTACCTTGGTATATTTTATTGTTGGTTTCAATCAATTATATGTTTCTAGTGTTTGTTTATCTTCGGTCTCGGATCCTTTCTCCATGGTGTTGTCGCCGCATTCCAATCATTCAGAATTCATTATTAGAGTGAGATCCTTCGAAGTGTGGATGGTCAATTATTTTCACTATTCATTTTTAGAGAGTATTCTTCATCATATATTTTTAGAGGGGTTCCACATATTGATATCCTTTCTCCAAGCCCATTAATCCATTAAAAGATAAAAGCATCATAACATTTTTGTTATGATGCATTGTCACATCGTTATGTTGTTTCATTTATGAAATAGCGTATCAGTTACACATCATTTAAGGGTTTGTTACACTTCACATTGACAATCAATTAAAGGGATTCATTGAGTGAAACTCGTTTTTCCTCGTCATCGCGCTACAGTAAGGATGTGTCACTGCTCATCGGTGAAGGAAACAAAAAAATAACATTTTTTGTTATTATTATTTTTCTCCCGAAAATACCAAAAAATATTTCTTCTGATCACCCCACTCTGGTCGATGTTAGGTTCATTCAAAGGTATGTCTCTATTCTAGACACAATGGTTCCATCAAATTTACAATCTAGTCATCCAATTATATGTTTCTAAAATTGTGATGTTCATCATTTTAATTTAGTTAAAAAAAGTGACAAAAACTATCATTCACCCTTGACCAGCGTCAATTAAGGGTCAACTCCAACTAAGGAAAACAATCACTTTTGATCTAAATGGTTCCCTCATGTTTTCATTTTTTGATACCATTTAGGAGTTATAAAGATTGTATAATATACAAATTGTTACTTAGTTATTTTATTTACAGCCAAAATCTAACTTCCATTGTTGGCCCACACCAGCCAACGTTAGGCTCTGCCTAAGGAAGGAATACCCTCATGATGTCATTTTTTGTCTCATATTTTCAATCATAGTCACCATTCGTGATGAAGAAGTATTTGAAAAATAAAATAATTTTATTTAATTATTTTATTTACGATTATTCCACTATCGGTTTTTCTCACTAGATGTTCGCTCTAACAAAACCAATGTCACGCCTAGGGTAAACCCCTCCATCCTAAATGTAATAGTGCCTTTAGATTTCTAATATTGGGAAACTATTTAATAGTTATTCCAATTTTTCTAAAAACCCAATATCGCGTGCTATTTAAAACGCAACAATTTTTGACGGATCATTTTGGGAACTTCGGGCCTCAGAATCACACGTCCTCTTAGCTCTTGGACTCAAAATATTACCATTTAATTTCAAAAAACATCATGGATTTTTTGGGTAGTATATTCTCTTATCCATTTCCCTCCATCAATAATTTTTCCATTTGATATTTTTTGAGAACGAACTATTAGGTCCCACAATAATATTAAAAGAGACATTATGGGGACTGAATCCCCTATCCAAAAATAATAAAAGTTATTTAAAAATTTGTCAATAATTCATAGGATGAAAGAAACAATAATTTTAAACCAAAAAATGAATTTTTGGACGTTTAAAGAGTGTCATAAGGTAAATAACATAAAAAATATGTATTTTTAATACATCAAATATAAATGAACCTATGTTAGAAATTCAAACCCTCAGCCCAAGAATATGGATATCCACTTGATATTACCTTTTATAAGAGTTGTAAAAATAACCAAATATTATACAAAGTGTTATACCAAAAATTATCTTTTATATTAGATTATACCTAACCCATGACATCTGAAGCAATATCATTTAACCAAGACCGTGCTATTTATAATGATCATTCATAACCCATATAATTTCCTTTCTTCAAGGTGGGAGAACTAACTCAATATATTTTAATGGTTGGAAAAATTCACTACTACAAATACGGGCATTAACAGTGCTAAAAATGGGCTTTAATAGTGCTAAAGAAGCGTTGTAAAGCTCGGTGATGATAAAGGGGGCTACCCTTTATCAGCGCTAAAATAGCATTGATAAAACAACCCTTTATCAGCACTAAAATAATGCTCATAAATGAGTGTTTTATCAGTGCTTTTTTAGCACTGATAAAGGTGTAGTTTATCTGCTCTTTTTTAGCGCTGATAAATTCCCTCTCTGCTGCTATGAAAAACTCTGCAGCAGCACACCCAAAGACCTGCAAAAAAAAATCAACATCTCAATAAGCTAATTAAAGCAAGTATACCCATACAAAATTAACTCATAAATCAAAAGCTAATTATACCAAGTATACCCATACAAGATGTATACTCGTACACCATTAACACATAATTCATATGTTAATTATGTACATAAAGAATTCAATTCAGAATTTAGGGGGTTGGGGGGATATTCAAGGGTATGGGTTGGTTGTCCAAGGGGTGGTAGGGGGTGTCTGGGGGGCTTTCCAAGTGGGTGGGCTGGTGTCCAAGGTGTCGGGGGGGGGGATTTATAGGGGGTGGGGGTTTCCAAGGGGTGGATTGGTGTCTAGGGGGGTGGGGGCGGTCCGGGGGGCGGATTGGTGTCCGGGGGGCTTTCCATGGGGGTGGCATGGTGTCCAAGGTGTCGTGGAGGGGGGATTTACTGGGGGTGGGGGTGTCCAGAGGGGTGGATTGGTGTCCAGGGGGTGGGGGTGGTCCAGGGTGTGGATTGGTGTCTGGGGGGGCTTTCTAGTGGGGTGGGCTGGTGTCCAAGGTGTCAGGGTGGATTTACAGGGGGTGGGGGTGTCCAGAGGAGTGGGGGTGGATTGGTGTCTAGGGGGTGGAGGTGGTACAAGGGGTGGATTGGTGTCTGGGGGGGGGGCTTTCCCGGGGGGTGGGCTGGTGTCCAAGGTGTTGGGGGGCTTTACAGGGGGTGGGGGTGTCCAGAGGGGTGAGGGGTGTCCGGGGGGTGGATTGGTGTCTAGGGGGTGGGGGCGGTCCATGGGGGTTGGAGGTGACGACTCATACACATCACCAAGGACCCTTGGATTGTTCTTATAAAATATCAACGCAATCCGACTACATTTGGTTGGATTTTCATACGTCATTTGTTGTTTTCAATTAAAATTGTGTCAATTTTAAACAAAAGACAGACCCTTTGAGTGACAGCGGTCACACTATGCAAAAGATTGAGGTGAGGTTGAATCGTACACGTCACAAAGGACCCATGGAACGTTCTCCTAAAGAATCAACATAATCCTAATGAGTTTGGTCAGATTTTCATTGCTCAGTTGTTGTTTTCACTTAAAATTGTGTCCATTTTTTTTAAAAAGAGAGACAATTTGAGTGGTACCGGCCACACCGTGCCTCTGATTGAGGCAGGGATCGATCTTACACGTCACCAAGGACCCTTGGATCGTTATTATAAAAGATCAAGGTAATCAGAATCCGTTTGGTCGGATTTTCATATGTTAGTTGTTATTTTCACTTAAAATCGTGTCCATTTTAAACAAAATAGAGACACTTTGAGTGATAACGGTCACACCGTGCCTTGGATTGAGGCAGGGTTTACTCATACACTTTACAAAGATCTTGTGGATCGTTATCCTAATGGATCAACATAATCCTAATGCGTTTGATCAGATTTCCGTAGGTCAGTTTTTGTTTTTCACATAAAATAGTGTCCATTTTAAACAAAAGAGAGACACTTTGAGTGATAGAGGTCACACTATTCCTTAGATATAGGTAGGGTTGACTCATACATGTCACAAAGGATCCATGGATCGTTCTCCTAAAGGATCAACACAATCCAAATGCATTTTTTTGGATTTCCGTATGTCAATTGTTGTTTTCACTTAAAATCATGTCCATTTTAAACAAAAGAGAGACCCTTTGAGTGGTACCAGCCACACCGTGCCTTGGATTAATGAGAAGATGACTTGTAATCGTCACCAAGGACCCTTGGATCATTACTATAAAAGATAAAGGCAATCAAAATGCGTTTGGTTGGATTTTCAAAGGACAGTTTTTGTTTTCAATTAAAATTGTGTCCATTTTAAACAAGAGAGACCCTTTGAGTGATAGTGGTCACACCGTGCGTTATATTGAGGTGGGGTTGACTCTTACTCATCAAAAAGGAACCGTGGATCGTTCTCAAAAAGGATCAAAACAATCCGAATGTGTTTGGTTGGATTATTGTAGGTCAGTTGTTGTTTTCACTTAAAATCATGTCCATTTTAAACACAAGAGAGAACCTTTGAGTTATAGCGGTCACATCGTGCCTCGGTTTGAGGTGGTCTTGACTCATACACGTCACAAAGAACCCGTGAATCGTTCACCTAAATTATCAACAAAATCTGAATGCGTTTGGTCAGATTACTGTAGGTCAGTTGTTGTTTTCACTTAAAATTGTGTCCATTTTAAAGAAAAGAGAGACCCTTTGAGTGGTACCGGCCCCATCGTGCCTTGGATTGAGGCAAGGATGACTCTTACATGTCACCAAGTACCCTTGGATCGTTATTATAAATGATCAGTTCAATACGAATGTTTTGATCAGATTATCGTAGGTCAGTTGTTGTTTTCAATTAAAATTGTGTCAATTTTAATCAAGAGAGACCCTTTGTGTGATAGCGGTCACACTGTGCCTCAGATTGAGGTGAGGTTGAATCTTACAAGTAAAAATGGACCCTTTTATTGTTATACTAAAGGATAAATGCATTCTGAATGCATTTGGTTGAATTTCCATAGGTCAGTTGTTATTTTCACTTAAAATAGCATCCATTTTAAACAAAATAGAGACTCTTTCAGTGGTACTGTCCACACCGTGCCTCATATTGAGGCAGGGTTGACTTTTACACATCACCAAGGACCCTTGGATCGTTCTTATAAAATATCAAGGAAATACTAATGTTTTTGGTTGGATTTTCGTAGATCAGTTGTTGTTTTCAATTTAAATTGTGTCCATTTTAAACAAGAGAGACCCTTTGAGTGATAGCAGTCACCCCGTGGCTCAAATTTAGGCGGGGTTGACTCTTACAAGACACAAAAGACCCGTGGATCGTTCTCCTAAAGGATCAACACAATTGTAAGGATTTTGGTCGAATTTCCGTAGGTCAGTTGTTGTTTTCACATCAAATCGTGTCCATTTTAAACAAACTAGAGACCCTTTGATTGGTACCGGCCACACCGTGCCTTTGATTGAGGCGAGGATGGAATGTACACGTCACCAAGGACCCTTGGATCATTCTTATAAAAGATCAAGGTAATCCGACAGTGTTTGGTTGGATTTTTATAGGTCAGTTTTTGTTTTCACATAGAATCGTGTCCATTTTAAACAAAATAGAGATCCTTTGAGTGATAAAGGTCACATCGTGCCTCGGATTGAAGCGAGGTTGACTCTTACACATCAAAAATGACTCGTGTATTAGTCTCCTAAAGTATCAACATAATCTGAATGCGTTTGGTCATATTTCTGTAGGTCAGTTGTTGTTTTCACTTAAAATCGTGTCCATTTTGAACGAAAGAGAAACCCTTTGAGTGATAGCAGTCACACCGTGCCTCGAATTGAGTAGAGGTTGACTCATACTTGTCACAAAGGACCTTTGGATCTTTATCCTAAAGGATCAACACAATCCAAATTCATTTGGTTTTATTTCTGTAGATCAGTTGTTGTTTTCACTTAAAATCATGTCCATTTTAATAAAAATAGATACCCTTTGAGTGGAAGTGGTCACACCATGCCTCAGATTGAGTCGGGTTTGACTCGTACACGTCACCAAGGAATCTTCGATCATTATCCTAAAGTATTAATGCAATCCCAATGCATTTGGTCAGATTTCTGTAGGTCAGTTGTGGTTTTCCATTAAAATTGTGTCCATTTTAATTAAAAGAGAGACCCTTTGTGTGATAGCGGTCACACCATCCCTTGTATTGAGGCAGGGTTTACCTTTACACGTCACAAAGGACCCATGGATCATTCTCTTAAAGGATCAATACAATCCGAATGCATTTTGTTGGATTCCTGTAGGTCAGTTGTTGTTTTCACTTAAAATCGTGTCAATTTTAAACAAAAGAGAGACCCTTTGAGTGGTATCGGCCACACAGTGCCTCGGATTGAGGCGATAATGTCTCATACACGTCACCAAGGACATTTGGACCGTTCTAATAAAAGATCAAGGATATCAAAATGCGTTTGGTCATATTTTCGTAGGTCAGTTGTTGTTTTCAATTAAAATTGTGTCCATTTTAATCAAAAGAGAGACCCTTTGAGTGATAGCGGTCACACCGTTCCTCGGATTTAGGTGGAGTTGAATCTTACACATCACAAAGGACCCTTGGATCATTCTCCTAATGGATGAACACAATCCGAATGCGTTTGGTCAGATTTCCGTAGGTCAGTTGTTGTTTTCACTTAAAATCATGTCCATTTTAAAACAAATAGAGACCCTTTGAGTGATAGAAGTCACACCGTGCCTCGGATTAAGGATGGGTTAACTCTTAAACATATAAAAGGACCCGTGGATCATTCTCCTAAATGATCAACACAATCCGAATGCGTTTGGTTGGATTTCTGTAGGTCAGTTTTTGTTTTCACTTAAAATCGCGTCCATTTTAAACAAAAGAGAGACCCTTTGAGTGGTACCGGCCACACCATTCCTCAGATTGAGGCAAGGATGACTCTTACTCATCACCAAGGACCCTTAGATCATTCTCATAAGGGATAAACAAAATCCGAATCTTTTGGTAGGATTTCCGTAGGCCAGTTGTTTTTTTCAATTAAAATTGTGTCCATTTTAAACAAGAGAGTCCCTTTGAGTGAAAGAGGTCACATCGTGCCTCAGATTGAGGCGAGGTTGACTCATACATGTCATAAAGGACCCATAGATCATTATCCTAATGTATCAACACAATATAAATCCGTTTGGTCAGATTTCTGTAGGTCAATTTTTGTTTTCACTTAAAATCGTGTCCATTTTAAAGAAAAGAGAGACCCTTTGAGTCGTACCGGCCACACCGTGCCTCAAATTTATGTGGGGATGACTCGTACATGTTACCAAGGACCATTGTATCGTTCTCATTAAGGATAAACACAATCTGAATGCATTTGGTCATATTTTCATAGGTCAGTTGTTGTTTTCAATTAAAATTGTGTCTATTTTAAACAAGAGAGACCCTTTGAGTGATAGCGGTCACATTGTGCCTCAGATTGAGGAAAAGTTGAATATTACATGTTATAAAAGACATATGGATCATTCTCCTGAAGTATCAACACAATCCAAATGCGTTTGGTCAGATTTCCGTAGGTCAGTTGTTGTTTTCACTTAAATTCGTGTCCATTTTAAACAAAAGAGAGACCCTATGAGTGATAGCGGTCACACTGTGCCTCAAATTGAGGCGGTGTTGACTCGTACATGTCACAAAGGACCCATGGATTGTTCTCCTAAAGTATTAACACAATCTTAATGTGTCTGGTCAGATTTCTTTAGGTCAGTTGTTGTTTTCACTTAAAATCACGTCAATTTTAAACAAAAGAGAGTCCCTTTGAGTGGTGCCGGCCACACAATGCCCTGGATTGAGGCGGAAAAGACTTTTAAACATCAACAATGACCCATGGATCGTTCTTATTAATGATCAAGGAAATCATAATGTGTTTGGTCAGATTTTCGTAGGTCAGTTGTTGTTTTCAATTAAAATTGTGTCCATTTTAAACAATAGAGCACCCCTTTGAGTGATAGTGGTCACACAGTGCCTCGAATTGAGGAGAGGTTGACTCTTACACGTCACAAAGGACTCTTGTATCATTCTCCTAAGGGATAAACACAATAAAATAGTGTTTGGTAATATTTCCATAGGTCAGTTGTTGTTTTCACATAAAATTGTGTCCATTTTAAACAAAAGAGAGACCCTTTCAGTGGTACCAACTACACCGTGCCTCGGATTGAGGTGGGGATGACTCGTACATGTCACCAAGGAAAATTGGATTATTCTTCAAAAGGATCAACACAATCCAAATGCGTTTGGTCGGAATTCTGTAGGCCAGTTGTTGTTTTCACGTAAAATAGTGCACATTTTAATCAAAAGAGAGACCCTTTGAGTGGTACCGGATACGTCGTGCCTCATATTGAGGCAGGAATGACTCGTACTCGTCACCAAGGAACCTTTTATCGTTCTACTAAAGTATCAAAACAATAGAAATGTGTTTTGTTAGATATCTATAGGTCAATTGTTGTTTTCTATTAAAATTGTGTCGATTTTAAACAAGAGAGACCCATTGAGTGATAACAGTCACACTGTGCCTCAGATTGAGGTGGGTTTGACTATTACACATCACAAAGGACCCATGGATCGTTCTCCTAAAGGATCAATATAATCTGAATATGTTTGGTCAGATTTCCTTAGGTCTGTTTTTGTTTTCACATAAAATCGTGTCCATTTTAAACAAAAGAGAGACCCTTTGAGTGGTACCGACTACACTGTGACTCAGATTGAGGTGGGGATGACTCTTTCACGTCACCACGGACCCTTGTATCGTTATACTCATAGATCAACACAATATGAATGAATTTGGTTGGATTTCCATAAGTCGGTTGTTGTTTTCAATTAAAATTGTGTCCATTCTATACAAGAGAGACCTTTTGAGTGATAACGATCACACTGTGCCTTAGATTGAGGCGGGGATGACTCTTACACATCCAAAAGGACCCGTGTATCATTCTCCTGATGGATCAACATGATCTGAATTTTTTTGGTCATATTTCCATAGGTCATTTTTTGTTTTCACACAAAATCATGTACATTTTAAATTAAAGAGTGACCCTTTGAGTTATAGTGGTCACACCATGCCTCGTATTGAGGCGGGGTTGATTTGTACATGTCAAAAATATCCTTTGGATCATTATCCTAAAGGATAAATATAATCTGAATGTGTTTGGTTGGATTTTTGTTGGTCAGTGGTTGTTTTAACTTAAAATCGTGTCCATTTTAAACAAAAGAGAGACCTTTTATGTGGTACCAGCCACACAGTGCCCCGGATTGAGGAAAAGATGACTCTTACACGTCACCAAGGACCCTTGGATAGTTCTCCTAAAGTATCAACACAATCTGAATGCGTTTGGTCAGATTTTCATAGGTTAGTTTTTGTTTTCACTTAAATTCGTTTCCATTTTAAACAAAAGGGAGACCATTTGAGTGGTTCAGCATTCTTTCATTTTACTGGTGCATATCATTTGTTAAAATGGTAAAATGACTCATTATAGAGAGGATATTTTATTGAATGACAATTACATTTTTCCTACAAACATTTATATACAACAATGTTTCATCTTTTTATCCCCTTAATCCCTCTCAAAAATGACCACCAATTGTACATGTCCCTAAGTCAGATCTTCATTGCATTTGTGTACAATCTACCATCAGGTATGCGTCCCACTAATTTCTGAACACATATATATCGTCTTGTGAGTATGAAGCTTTTTGGCTGTCAAAGTAGTTCTGCAAAATATAAAAATAAATAATTAAAAAATAACTGAAACAAACTATTAGTTGTTTTTGAAAACACCTCTTTAAGGATGCTAGTTTGCAGATGAAAAACTATCTATTTCATAAATTTACAAACATAATAACCACAATCATCATCATTTCTTTGTTTTGGACACTGCAAAAAAATTGATCATTAGGAGAATAAGTAACTTTTGTTGAGATGTGTTTGTATAGTGAAATTTTGTTATATATACCCCGAAATTTTTCCAAAGGTAGTACTTACTCGCCTCGCTATGCTTATCCCCTTTCCTCATTCATTTTTTAGAAGATAATGATACACCGCCCAATCATAAAATAATCCTCAGTATAAGATAATATAAATTATATTACTTGATGTTTAGACCTAAAACGTAAGATGTAGTGTCTTATATGTAACATCCCAGGTAAATAAAGAATAATACATTTTCATATTTATTAATATTAACTAATTAAATATTAATTTTACTTTAAAGGGGTTGCTATGTTCGATAGCATACCCGATACGCAACAAAGAGTTTCTTTGAAATCGTACGTTGCACACTAGTAATAAAATAATATTATTTTAAATGTTAGTTAACACATACCCGTTGTACTGGCAGGAATGGATATAAATAACTAAACTATGATTATATATGTTTGTTAAATGTTTTTACATTTATCTAATAAAGGATAAAGGCTTAAAATACGAAAAGAATTCAATTTTAGGCTTATATACTCTAATTTTCACAAAAGGTCCACTTATCAACATTTGACGGTGAACCATCATTAAATATAGTTTAGGTCACACATATACATTCTATTGGAACAAATAAAAATCTTCTTTAGAATCGGGACATCAAAATTTACTTTGTGTAAATTTTTGGTATTTTTCCGATAAAGTTCATTTTTTTAATGAATAGTGAAAAATGTTGTATTTTAATTCAAAACCTCTTTTTAATATAATTTATTAAGATGATTAGATAATCTTTTGAGTTGGTTTATAAGTGCAATTATAATATATTTTTACCATTTAATCCAATAGTGGTCATTGGAATTAATTTCACTTTGAAATTGGACTTAAACTAGTGTCAATCATTTGATACTTATTGTTCCATAAAAACACGATATTTGTCATGACAGCGGGAATTAATTTTTAAATTAATTAATGTGACTTATATGATTTGAATTTTGTAAAATAGACATCATTTTTGAATTCAGAATATCAAATATAGCTTAGGGTGAAGTTTTGGTATTTTTCTGAAAAACATCAATTTTTGCTGAATAGTGAAACCACTAAGTGGTAGTTAAAGAAACTGATTTTTCATTTAAATGAAACATTATCACTACTGTGGTTTGATTTTCAAAAATCCGACATACATGGTTGTCATTAAGATGTAAAATGTGGTTCAATGAGATTAAAATAATTTTTTGGTGAATAGTAACTTTTAAGTTCTTAATCGCGATTAGAGGTAATTAGTGTAGTTTAACGTAAAAATAATGTTTTAATAAAATGAGATGAGCTTGAGACATGTCCTACCCTCATTTTATATGTCATGGCCGACCAAGACAATCCATGGGTCAACTTGGGGACCCCATGGAGCCACTTTGGTTTGGAAATGACATAAATAACTTTTTATTAAATGTTAAAGTAAAAATGACACAAACATGAAATGTTTTACTAAAACAATTTTTACATGGGGTTATATAAGTCAGATTTTTTACTATAAATATTCATTAGAAATATAAAAAGAGTTCCTACATCATGATAGTTTCTTTTGTAATTTTTAGACATTAAATATATTAAATTATTTATGACATCATGATGATGTAGCGATTACCTCATTAATAAAGGATTTAAATAAAATGAAACGATAATGTAAAATCTATGACCTACACACATCCAACAGCTATTGGATGGGTATATTTCTAACCCTTATCACCTTAACCTCGAATTATATCAATGTGGGACCTTTTTAATCCAAAAATAATTTTAAAATAAAGTAACATTCCTTTACATTCCAAGAGTGCCCCTCCTCTCCTCTTATAAAAGGCCCCCACCTCTACCTCTTTACCCACACTTTCCAAGCCTTTGGATCGGCCAAACCCTGCCCATTTTTTCTCTAAACATACCTCTCTTACTCCTTGAAGCCTTACTTTGGGAATAAGTCTTCCCAAGGAAGCCTTTGAGCTCAAATCTAAGAGAGTTAACCGATTTTGAGGTAATGTGTTCACTTATGTTCTTTTGTTTTATTTTGATTCTCCAACCCCCTAAACTCGTTTTATTAAATTCTTTTGTAACAACTCCAGTATCTAAAATATACTAGGATTTTGTTATAAGAAGGATTCTAGATACACTTACACACACCTACCTCTAATGGTTAAAGTACATACTGTTTCCGTGGATGGCGAATTTCTACCTCACGAAATGATGATTGTTCAATCTTCTTTTAAACACCTATAATGGTGGCCATTAAGATGTCAATATATTTTTATATGATATATATTATTTTTATGTTTTCCTTATTCTTATTTATTTTTCATTTGTGGTATACCTTTATGGTTTCCATTGTGGGTAAACACGATAATTTAATTTTAGGAAGTGCGGACTACCGCCCCCTCAAAGTGATGTGATTCGTTAATGCCATATGCAGGACGTATAAAAAATGGATTTAAAGTTATTATATATGATTTTATACTAGAATTATAATATACCTCTATATCATTATTATTTCTTTCCATTAAAGCATGAGATAGAAATGAAAGTAGCGTTCATGCGTACGTACGGCTTACCGTCTCCATGAATGGTGCATTTCATTTCTTATCCCCAACTGTAATGTACTATTATAAGTACATGTATATAATGGATATATATGATGAATTATACATATAAATGATGAATATAATTCTGTAATTAAAATATAAATACCTCTCAATTAGTTTTAATTCCATTAATATGACAAAGAAATGAAAGTAGCGTTCATGCGTACGTACGGCTTACCGTCTCCATGAATGGTGCATTTAATTTCTTACCTCTAAAAGATTATGTAATATTATAAATACACGTATATTCTGGATATATATGATATATATGATATCCAAATCAGGAATTTCATTCTGTATATAAAGAACGTTTGACCACACGAACAACATGTAATTGTAAGAATTCCACTTTCGACTTAAGAACCAAATATCGACAAAACAAACATTATTAACATAATGATTACATAATGTTTATAACATGGAAATAAGTGATATAAAAGGAATAATAAGCTTGAAAAAGGTTCTTAAGCAAGTATAAATTAACTCATGTTTATTATTCATGACGTTAAAGAACGATCGAGTCAAGTCGGACCCGAGGTAAGGGACTTCGTCTCAATCTCCTTTCATTGAGGCATATTTCGTTTTATACACAACATTCTTTTATACGGTGTATAAACCACTTTGACTTTTACTTTTATACAAAAGGAATCTTTTTCTATGAAGAGTTTTACAAAATGACAAAAAGGAATGTTTCTTTTAACGTACACAGTGACAACGACCTTTTCCGCCGCC
Organism: Viscum album; assembly: GCA_963277665.1. Taxonomy (NCBI): domain Eukaryota; kingdom Viridiplantae; phylum Streptophyta; class Magnoliopsida; order Santalales; family Viscaceae; genus Viscum; species Viscum album. The sequence continues at coordinate 1,871,545,984 of OY728123.1, read as the reverse complement.
GTGAGTATTATTTGGTCTTTGGCTTCCTGAACAAGCGGTAATGTTTTTTTAAAATGAAATAAATATCATATACACTTTTATATATTTTGGTATTGAAAATGGTTTTTATAATGGATTTTTTATGTCAATATATTTAAGTGATATATTGTGATCAAAGTGTGGAAATGTTTTCTTTCCATTATATTTGTTTTATGTCTTATGATTTTTATAATGGTACTTGGACATTTGACGGGTGGTTACGTGATAAACCATATGACGGGTGGTGCCGTGAATACCAGGACGGGTGGTTACATTATAACCTCTAATGCATTGGGTATGGAAGTCGGCCGTATGGATATTCCATTAAGTATGTATAGAAGTTGGCCGTATGGCTATTCCATTAAGAGATATGTGTGGAAGTCGACCGTATGGTTATTCCACTTATGTATGTTTATGTCCTAAGTTACCTTTATATGTTATGTGTTCTTTATATGTGTTTTATGGTAATCCTTTGTTTACAAAAGGGTAAGTAATGATATTTTATTCAGTGAAGAGTTTTTACTACTTTATGAAGGTGAAGGTATTACTTTGATAAAGTATACATAGTTTACTTGATGTTTGAAAAACTAACAGTTTTCATTCTTTGTGTATCCCTTACTGAGCTTTTTATGTTCACCCCATGTTTTTTTTAAATTTTTTTCACAAGAATTAACGTGGAATAGGTTCAAGGACGAGATCAAGGGAAAGTCATGCTATATAAAACATGGAACTATACATGTTTCTTTTTAAGAGTTTTTTTCTTATTCTATGGAAACATAGTAGAAGTGTCTACTTTGTAACCATTTGAGATGTAACAGTTATGTCCTAATTCTCTAAAACTCTAAAACTGAAAACATCCTCAATGTGAATTATTCATTTAATTCAATATTAAGTGATATTTAAGGCTGGGGACTTATATTATAGATTCACAAAAACCATCATGTGTGGTCGGTTTGATGGATATCCTTCCTTTTAATCAATAAAATAAATCTTCGGAGTATCCAAGTTCACCGTAATTAGCAACAAATGTTTCCTAAAAACACAAAAAAAATAATTAATAAAAGAAGTGAAAATATAATAGATATGCTTTAGTCGTAGAGTATTACCCTTGCAAGATTGGTATTAGGAAAAGTCTGTCATCTGTAATCATGCATTCAAATTTTTTCAGCAAGCCATTCACTATTGCGTCCCTTTTTGATGGATATAATTTTGTTAGGTGTGTTGATGTGATATAAAGACTAAAGAGTCCAAATCTTGGATCATGGGAAAATTCCTTCAACTTTTTTTCATAAATTCATCTATTGAAAATATAAAATGCATTTAGTCATAATTTTCACAGTAGATCAGCTTTTAGAAAATCAATTCATGGAAACATACCTCATATATACATTTACAATTGTGGCGCCTAGCCAACCGTTTTCAATGATTTCAATTACATTTTCAGTAGCAATGAAATCATGTCTTTCCTCTCCGTATATATTCTCTTCGAAAACCACTAGAGGACTATTACCATCTTTTAGATTCGTATCCACATGAGTTTTCAAAGCTAGTAAATGTGGATAGAGAACATGTGGTGTTATTGTACTTTCAGTAGATCCTTAGGACCGTTTGGTCGATCCTTTAGATGGTTTTGAGTCGACGATTGTCACCCCCTTCCCTTTCTCTGCCTATAACAACAATCATTGGTTCAGACCCTTTTTTTCATTAATTGATAAGGGTTTAGCTTGAAAAAAAAAGGAAATAAATACCTCTTTGTCCATATGTACTCTTACAAGTTGTGACAGCCATGCAATGAATGTCCCAATTGCCTTTTGGACCATATGAATATCATCTCCCTCAAGTGGAATAGGTAGCTATGCATTTGGATCATGAGGTACAATAATCGTCACTTTCAGATGGTCTTTCGGAAGTGGTTTTTTATGCAATGTGGCATCTATGATATTGAACATTGTAGCCCTCGCTACAAGGTGATAGGTGGGTGTTGACATATATAAATCACAATTATTATCACCCTGTAGAAGATCAATACAATAAAATTATCGGTGTTTTCCTGATTCATATTTCATAGGAACAATTATTAGAATACTGATTACCACGGCCAAGATAGTTCTTTGAGGAGAATGGCTCACCTCAAAGCTGGTGGGGGGGTGGGGCGGGATGTTCACGCACTGGTTGTTCTTGAGTTGTGTCTTCCCTTTTCTTCCCACCCAAAAAAGTTGCTAGCAACTCTCCCTGCCATTGCAATCTTTCTTCAAGGGTTGCTATGTTTTCGCTCATTTGTTCCAATTTCTCATCTGTATCATCAATTTTTTCTTCTTATAAAAATATTCTCAGGGTGTCACCCCAAACCCTGAACCTCTGACAGGACCGTATTTTTCTGGCTGCTTCAAAGCCGTCATTAATAGGTCTGTATCCATTACAAGAGTATCTGATTCTTGTGACTAACAGATATAGAAAAACAACTAATTATTTTTATGCAATATCAATTTTAAACAAATCTTATTATCGTCATTTCATACATACAGATATTTCCCACACTTTCTGTTTGTTCCCATCTACTAACTTCCTTTCTTTGTTCACACGTGCCTCCTTCCATAGCACATGATGTGGTATGGAAGTGAATTTGGTCTTAGACTCATCAATCTACATATAAATATAGAAAGATAATTATGAGGTTGTTTATTGGAACCTAAAAGTATTACGATAAATTTAAAATATGTACCATTTTCATTTCTAATGAAGAGTACCCCATCCTTACATTAGCATAGGGGTATGTTGGTTTTGATGCACGTTGCTTTTTTTCAGTACAACGTTTCTATTTCATAAATGAAATATTGAAAATCAATGTGATGAATACAGGTATCCTCAAACAACGTATTATCACCCACAATGTACCTGAAACTTCTCATCCCCACGATGGACAATAAATGCATCCCATGCTTCTTGGGATATCAGGTGAGCATAGAAAATGGGTGGGTGAGGGTTTATTTTACCTTTAGAATCTTTGAGGAGGCATCTTGTTAAAATAGTGTGAAAACCTCTATGAATATTTCCTACAAGCCTTAGTACATAATCCTTTTGTGAATCGTCTAATATAAATGTACTCTGCAACAGATTAAGAAGAGTAATACATTGTTTAATTATTTTACTTGGTAGTAAATTTAAGAAATAAATTCATAATGTTACCGTAATTTCTTCCCAGATCATAGCCTTCAGCCCAGACACAACATTGCGGCATGAATCTATATCAATCGGCACGCGTTGCCGAGTGACAACTCTAATGTAGCAGCTAAACATAGCCTTGTTGGGTTTCACATGTTCGCCTTGTGCATTGCATCCGACTTCAAATTTGATGCCTTTGAGTTTCGCCTTAAGAATTTTGGCTAACACCGTCAAACTACGACGCACTTGTGTTTTCTGTGACGTTGATCCTTCATTCCCAAACATTTCATAGATATCGTCATCATATATATGTTCATCTAGAATAGTGTGAACGGCATGTGCTGAAGGTTGTTGGACCTCAACACTAGGAGCAGCAGGAGCCGCAGCAGCAGGAGAAACAGGATCCGCAGTAGGAGCAGCAGGAGGAGCAGCAGGAGGAGCAGCATGAGCAAAAGGAGCTGCAGTAGGAGCAACAGTAGCAGCAGCATGAGCTGCAGGAGTAGTTGGAGCAGCAGCAGTCGTAGCAGCAGCAGCTTGAGAGACTTGTTCAGCCTCAAGGTTAGGGGCACCAAAATGTGCAGAAGTCATTATCTGCAAATGTGGTTGAACAGTTAATTCAGATTACATAAATTCAGTAATGATAAGATAATAACATGAGATAACAAGATAAATATTACGAACAAAATATAACCTGTTTATTGAAATCGCTTTCTTTTTTTTCAATGGATGAAGGGATTTGACACCTCTATCGACTATCCAAATCTCTTCCTTGTGGTCTCCTCTAACATACAAAACATCATCTGCATTGGGACCGCTCCTAAATGATTGCGACGTACCACTAAAAGGATCGTCCTCAACTGAATTTTCATCGAATCCTTCAGTAGATTTGGACGATAACAGAACAATCGACCACTTTCGGTTTGCAAGATCTGGAACATAAAAAACTTGTACCGCTTTTGATGCCATTATAAAGTATTCATGTTTGTACCCATTACTAAAATCAACTTTCACAAATCCCCATTCATCTATTTTAACACCACTGTTGTTATTAATCCATTTGCATTGAAAAATCTTCAATTGGAATGTCGTATAATCCAACTCCAATATTAATTTGATAATTCCAAAGTATGAAATATTTCCATAAATTGGATTTCTATCCTTACTACCAGAAGCATGCATCGCTTCATCCACTAGTGTAACTCCACTATTTTCCATGGTACTATCTTAATCATGTTCATCTGTATAGAATGTATAACCATTAATTACATAACCACTGTAAGATAATACATAGACCCTTGGTCCAGTGGCTAGCCATCAAAGTCATTCTGATATTGAATTTGGATTTTCATCCAACTCCCTAAAAATATGGTCCTAAAACCATCCTATAAACTGGTGATTATGTGTATCTGATAACCATTTTCAGCCCTTGATGGATTCAACTACCTAATAATTTCATTGTTAGTTTCAATATATGGAGAAACCACCCAACTGTTATGCAAAACATAAAGATGAGCTTGCGCGCGATCTGTAATACGGACTGTCACAATTTCACTTATAGAAATTCCCTCACCCTCAATGTGCCCAGTGTGATGAGATTTCGGGATACCAATTCTTTTTTACATCAGATAGGTACTCAGTACAAAATTCAATGGATTCTTAAATAATATATCGCTCCACTATACAACCCTCTTGGTGACTTCGATTTTTAACATAACCTTTCAAAATATTCATATACCATTCAACATGATACATCCATCTATATTTAAAAATACCACAAAGATGAATCTCTCTCACCATGTGAATCATTAAATGAACCATCATATCAAATAATGATGGTTGGAAGAACATTTCTAATTCACATAATATGATGGAAATTTCTTTTTCCATAGCTGGAAATTTCCCCAGGTCTAAAACATTTCTACATATAGCATTGAAAAAAACAATGTTTGGTTAACGTATAACGATCATTATTAGAATAAATGCAATGTAAAGCTATAGGAATTATATCATGCATCAAAACATGGCAATCATGTGATTTCAAAAATTTTAACTTCAAATAATTCATTGACACAATGTTCTTGATATTTGATGAGTACCCATATATAACCCTTACATCAATGAAGAAGTTTCAAAAAGGATATCTCTCCACCCTATAAAGAGTATAAGCAGTTGGAGGAAGAAACATTCTATTTTCACCCTTCACGGTAGCCAACTCTTATCGTATTCCCATGTCAACCATGTCCAACCTTGCCTTAATTCCATCTTATGTTTTTTCAGGGGCATTTAGCAATGATTCGATAACACTGTCACATACATTTTTTCCACATGAATCACATCAAGAAAATGTCTGACGTACAAACAATTCTAGTATGGTAATTCAAAAAAATATGATCTCTTTTTCCAACAGATATTCGTAAGGTTTTACGAAAATGGTTTACCAAAAATAGTGCTCAGATCTTTTACATTCTCAAATAGATGATCACCTGTTACTGGAGACGGTGTTGCGCATTTTTCTGAACTTCCATTGAATGATGTCGTCCAAGACCGGTACTTATGCCGACAAGGTAGAAATCTACGATGTCCTAGAAACACAGATTTCTATGAATGTTTCAACCAAATTGATTATGTATTTTCTTCGCACACGGAACACCCTTGAGTTCTTTAATTCTATAGACTGACAAATTTCCATATTCATGGAAATCATTTATTGTCCCATACAACATCACTCTGAACATGAAGTATTCACTTTTATAATCATCATACAACATTACAACTGAGTCCCACAATAACATTAAATCCTCGATCAAAGGATCTAGATAAACATCAATATCATTACCTGGTTTGTTTTGGTCCTGATATAAGAAAAGATAACAAGATGAATTTCTACTTCATGCATAACGAGGGTGGAATGTTATAATTTACCAACATAACTTGCTATGTACTATGAGTGCTGGTTTGGAAACCAAAAGGATTCACTCCATCTATAGATAACGCAAGACGAAGGTTTCTAGGCTCTTTTCCAAATTCAGGATACTCATGATCAATTTTCTTCCATTGAGGAGAGTCAGACAGATGACGTAATAACCCATCTTTATTTCATTTATCTGCATGCCACGACAATTGTCTTGCAGTTTATTCACTTCCATATAGACACCTAAACCTTGGAATGATTGGAAATTACCATACAACTTTCATAGGATTTGATTTATCTTTCTTGTATCGAGAAGCACCACACTTTGGGCATTCTGTAAGTGATTTATTCTCCTTGCAAAACAATATACAATCTTTTGGGTAGGCATGTATTCTTTTATATATCATTCCCATCGAGCATAGCATTCTTTTGGCTTCGTATGTCCATCTTGGGAGCTCATTATCTTCCGAGAGCATCTCGTTCAAGAGAGAAAGTAGTTCCATAAAAATGGCATCACTCCAACTATTTCCTGCATTCAATTTATACAACTGCAGTACAGCTAACAATGTTGTATACTTAGTGAATTCAGTATACAATGGTGTCTTTGCATAACCCTTTAACTTCCCAAACAATTTTGGGCAATCACGGAGATCATATTGAATTATCATTTCCATTTCCTCAATACAATCTTAATCATCATTGAAATCTGTAATCACATCCTCTATATGTTCTTCTTCATTATCCATATTTGTATTCATATCTAAAAATCCATAAAACGCAGTTTTATCCCATCCAGTAGCTATATTTGCTTGTTTTCCATGTTTATTCCAACATTTACAACTCTGATATATTCCGTGACATATCAAATGTTCTTCCAACTTCTCTAGAGTAAGTAGTCTAGAATAAAAACAATGTCTACACGAACAAAGGATTTGAAAAGGATCATTTTCGTGATCCTTTTCAAACATTATGAACTCTTTCACTCCGTTCTCGTACTCTATTGTTAAACGATTAGCATCCATCCAATATTTATTCATCTTTATCCTATTTGAATCTAAATTATTAGTATTTATGGTTTAAGTACACAAATAAATACTTCCAAATACAGTAGACTATAAACAATTACTTATAAAAATAGTGATTAATAGATCCTAAACATTAGTATTTATTCATATTCATTAAATATAATTACTTTAGATTCATTATAGTTTCCTCAAATCACCCCAGACCAAACACAAGAATAATCAAGAATGATACATCTACCACTCTTAGGTCTCTTCCCTACATTCAACATCATCATTCCTAAGTACCCATATATCCACACATACACATGTCTCAAACACATAAAAAACCATATACACATTAGAACCAAAGTACAAATATGGATATCAATCAGGTTACTCGACTCAAGTGGTGGTGTGTAAGAAATAATAAGAAAATATAATATGTATATAGTCACACATAAATCTTAGTAACATGTACAAATATGGTATCTTAGAATTTACATATTTCCAACATCCCATACTTTCATAACAAAAAATATGGACGATATATAAAAACTGACATAAATGAACAATGTATATAAAACTCTTATATAAATTAGTTGTCATGAACAAAATTGTTCTATAATAAATGTCATGTAATAAAAAAATTATATCATAGTAACATGTATCAAACATTATGGTATGTTAGTTTCTAGTAATATGATCCTCACACAACTGAATCAGTGATCTTGGCTCAATGTGTGAACACATCCCACGACTCAGGTCATCGGGACTCAAAATCCCACTGGGGAAAAATTCATGTCACAGTATTTTTAAGTTAGTATTTTCATCATAAATCTAGTGGTAGGAGATTATATCCTAACATTATTATCCAAATTACCACAAGATACCATGGCTTCATATACTTCAAATCAAATAATCAACCATACATGGGAAAAACAATCATTACAAATAATTTCATTTATTACATTGAAATACCCAATTTTAGTTTTCAACATGAAATTTAATTTCAAAACCAAATAATAGGTTTTCATAACATCTATTCCCTTTTCAAATAATATTATATTCTAATCATTTTATTTGAAATAAAGACTAATTATTTTATAAAATATTCCTACTAAAATATATAGTTTATAAAATCATTCCATGGCACAAAAAACAACTAAGAAGGGGATTTATTTCAAAAATACATGCCTCTAAAATCAAAAATAAAATCCACTTTAATTAAAATCATATTAAATTATTTTTATAATTCATATTGAATAAATCAAGAAAAAAAGTTTCAATTGTGTGGAAGAAAAATTGTGGAACCACCTACCTTTAATTAGTGATCAACCCAACTTAACACCCATAATGGGATCTGTCAATGAATAATGAAGGTGTAGGAGATCAAGTAGTCTAACCTATAATAAAGATTCATAAAAAATAATATAATATTCACTAAAAAGATGATGATCTATCACTCTATAAGGGGGATTTAATAGGATAAATAGTATTTCTAGTCGATGAGAGATCCCCTTATTAGAGAGAAACTAAACGCATCCACTAGATCTTCTATCTGAGAATAAGGGAGATTGGAGGAGTTAAAATGACTCTTGTAAGCCTTAAAGGATCAAGATTTCAATTGAGTGTTGTGTAGGGGAAAAAGAATATAAAATGGGGATCATGGAATTTAATACTATAAAAAAATATACCACATTGAAACCTCCCATAGACATGGTACAAAAAGTATTTAGACAACCATACTATGGTTTAGAAATATTGTCATGCACTAGGCCAGGTTGCCACCCCACTTGACACCTGACCCAACTCGTGGGAAGGTCCAAAAGGAATTACCAATCCCCATGGGTTGTAACTAGTGCATAGGCATTGAGTAACACCTTTGGGAATGGTTTTTTCATGTAAAAAACCATAAATATTATATAATAATCAAACACCATATCATAACCAAATTTTACAATATAATAGACTAAAAGATAACACTACAATAGGGGATAATCATTTAACAATTTCAACCAATACAAAAATAACAAAAAAAGATAAGGGAATCAAAAATACAACCAAGCCTCCATGAAACATGAGGGTCAAAATCCCCATTCCACAACCAATAACAGTCACCAAAAGGGGAACTACTAGCACATATATCCACCATCACCACCAAGGGAACCTTGCCTTTAACTGGGTAAAACATAATAAGGTCTACATAAACCTGAGGGTGTATATAAGGTTTGATCCAACATTCCTAGTAGGACACAACAAAAATAGATTCCATGTAATGACATTATGATTAACATTAACATGTTATTTTTTAAGAAAAAGGAAGATACAATTTAAATAAAACATTCTTTGAAATAAAAGAGAAAGTAAACATGATAGGATAATGGTTAGAAGTGTGTGAGAAATATCGAAAAACTATAAGGAATTAGGGTTACTAGGGTCCTAGGATCGTCGTACTCTTGGTGATCACATCTCTTAGACATGAAGGTCCTATTTGAGCCTCCAATCCCTAGCACATGAATGTTTAGTTAGTATTGCTATGTATATCCTTATTAAGGAGACCAATCATCGGCCTGACTACTTCACCAAATATATTAGACCTAGTCTACCCACCTAGATAACTAGGATTACATTGTTCTCAATTCCTCCCCCTATATAAAATTATATCTATTATATACAATCACACTTCCAAAAATAGAAACACACAAGACAAACAACCATTTACAATAGTCAAATCATTATTAAACCCTTACGTACAACACAAAAATTGGAAAACATGTTTCCCACAACCCAGACAATTTATAAAACCATTTAAGAACCATATAAATAATATTAAAAACCTAAAACAATGTCAAATTATAGAACAAGCTACCTATTTCATGATATCTTTACAAAACTAGAATGAAACCACCAACTGAACTAAGGAAAGGCCCTAAGGATTCAATTAAACACCATAACCATAATGATTTAACCTAAATAAATGAGATTAAATCAAACCTAGGTCCGACAACGAGAATAGGGCATTGCAGGCGATGGAGGTCCGGAAAACCATAGAGGGCATTGTAGGCGGCGAAGGTCTGGCAGCGAGAAGCGAGGGCGGAGGAGGTCCGACAATGAGAAGTGAGGGAATTGCAGGAGGTGGAGGTCCGGAAACGAGAAGAGAGGGTGAAGGAGGTCCAGCAATGAGAAGTGAGGGTGGTGGAGGTCCGGCAACACGAACTCATCGGGCGGCAGAGGGGAGTCTCAGGGTTCCAGTACCGCAAAAGCTTTTGGTCATGATATAATGAGGCCACTATGTGACTGGCTTTATAAAAAATGGACTAAGTTTTTATCAGCGTTAATAAAGCACTGTTAAAGACTACCTTTATCAGCGCTATAAATGCGCTGAAAAATCATTCCTGTATCAGTGCTAAAATTTTAGTGCTGATACAAAGATTCATTATCAGTAATTTTCTTGCACGGATAAAGGGTCGTTTTATCAGCAGTTTTTCTTAGCGCTGATAGAAGGGGGTGCTTCCATTACCCATTTTTTGTAGTAGTGAAATAGTGTAAATGAAGTGTTAAAGTGAAATGTCTCTAGAAACAAAGAAATAACCCATTGGAATCTATTGATGAAGTGAATGTTTATAAAAATAATCTTAATCCCATAATATATTTTTTAATAATGAAGCAAAATCAATCTAGTAATTAAATAAAAAATCCATACAAACAGTGTTGATTTTCGAATTTAGTCTTAAAAAATTTAATCTATTATCTCATACTATGCCTTATTTATTTTTACATATTTATAGAAAATTTCTAACAATGATTATCATTAATGAAACAATTATTAGGGATTATCCTTATTTCTATCAAAATACCATAATTAACAAGGTTAGTATAATTCAAATAGTAGTTTATATTATCATCAGATTCTTTTATAATAATTTGGAAATTTTTTCTATAGATGTTGATACTAAACACTTTTAAATAAACCTTGAAATAATGTAAAAAATATTGAATGTAATTAAAACCATTTATGTTTTTAGTATCGTAATATAAAAATATTAGTCATTGGATATGATTAATAATAATATAATAAATAAAGATAAATAATTACCCATTGATTTTTTCATACATAATATATTTTTTAAATTGTTATGTATTTAAAAAATCCATTAATCTTCAAAAATATTCTAACATAGGAGGATTTATTAAATCTTCCTTTGTAAGATAATAAAATAATATTGAGATTACAAAGATGTTAAAACTTATCTAAATCATCATGTAGAAGTGAGATATAATTTCATGGAACATTATTATCGATTCTTATGATGAAAAAAATATAATAGATTTTTCAAAATCATCTCCTTAAACTAGTAATTTCCCTTATACGCACGGATGATATTGTTTCTTGAGATTTCAAAATTTTCATTCAGTTTCTTCGGAATGTTCACTTGGTTTCAATCACATTTTTTATTCTTATTCCATGTAAAAGATCCCATGTTGAATTTATCATATTTAGATCCAATTATGTAACCATATAATTAAACCATTTTTTAATTTTTATTAACCTCGGTTACTGAATGAGGCTAAATCTATGAGATAAGTGTGTTTTGATTTTCAATACTCAATCTCATTTGGGTTTGAACTAGGTACTCTGATTTCCCATTATATTCTCTAATAACATATGTTTAATTAGCTTATAAAAATTTTATCATTCAGTTCAAATATATTTTTCTTCATTACTTGACTTATTATATTCAATGTTAGAACTATTTGGTTCTATTACTACTTTATTTTAATTAAATTTCTTGAAAATATATTCATTCTTATCATCAATGTCTTCAAAAAATAATTTATCAAGAACCTAACGATAAAAAATATTTTCAATATCCATATTATAATAACCATGAAAAATATTATAAATATTCTCATTCCAACATATTTACCCTTTCCAATTAGACAAGTATCCTTGAAAGACACCTTCCCCATACTTCTAATAAAATATCCCCAAGATTTTTTTAAATAATATTTATCATACATATACTAAAATGGCTTTTGATGTAGATAATAATTGTTCTTAATTTTTATTGAATCACATAATAATTCTGCTAGAAGTAGATCTTATGAACTAGTTGTTTAAAACATACACATTTCTTCATGAAACATCACTCTTGAAACACATTAACCTATTTAACTATGAATTTTTTGTTTTTACCATTTTAATAAATAATATACCCATTTTCTCTACCACACCATTATATAGGGTTGTTTGGAGAGAAATATTTTTTTCTTGATTTTATTTTTATTAATATAGTATTTATAATAACTCTTAGTAAACCACAATATATTATTTTTTCATAATGTTTTTTATAGGAACCGTCAACTCCTTCTTAGAAAGAACTCAAAAACATTATTATCAAATCCACTACCTATGAAATATGTTTCATAAAAATATTTTTTATTATATAAAAATTATTAATTTTTCTGTTAATCTATTATTCACTTATACATTAATTATATCTAATTTATCCATGTAAATCATATTTTATTAATTCAATTTTTGTAATAGATTTTATTTCCTCTCTTTAATTCCATATCTAAACCATCATCACCTTTTATCACGATTCACAGATAACATATTTTTCCCATATCAATTGGGGTAGATAAATTACAAAATTTGGACTTCATACATTTCTTAACATTTTCTTCCCATGGTGGCCATGTTTTCTATTAAAATTAATATTTTATTCTCTATAACTGAGGTAGTATTAATTTATAGGATCATCAATTAGAAATAAATTTCCCTATTTTTATTTAAAGATTTATAATTATCCATCAATATTTTATTCTATAAATAAATCAAGTATTTATTTTTTGGATATAAACAATGTATGTATAACAAAATTGACACACACATAAAAATTTATGTTTTATTCCATCTAAAAATACATCACCCGATGTCAACTTTTGAGTATTAAAAATAGTTGAACTAATTCCATAATTTATAATGTAGGTTTCATATATAAAATACATAAAACCACTATTTTTTCCATTTTATTCATGATTTTGATAACTCTATTAATGTGTGATTTGAATCCACTTTAATGAATACATGTTATTCTACCCTTTATATCCATGAGAGACACTTCAAACAACAATGACTTATATATTTATATTCTTCTTTAAGACATCTTATAATCATAATCCTATTTAATTTATCATGTAATCAATGTTATACAACACATATAATAGTTATTTTTTTGGAAACAATATCAATATATTTTATCTATCCATTAAAATCTATTTTAAATAGGTATCTCAGATGAAATTTACTTTACCGCTTTATTCAACTTTCACCTATTACACCAATTCATTAGATAAATCTCCCTTAATTAATATCTTCTCCACATACATAGATGTGAAATTTAGGTCCAAGAAACATATTATTTATTTATAAAAACTCCCCAAGACTAATATTATACTTTAATTCATGATCTTCATTGTATATATTAACTTTTAATGTAATCTCTATCGTACTATCTCAGTAAATACATAGTTTTTTCCTTCTACATTGGTTTTAATGAATTATTCCTTATCAATATTGTTTTGAAATTATTAGATTTATAGGTGATATTTTTGAAGATATTATCATCATCTACTTCACCAAACTAGATGTTATAAAAACAACTACAAGATAATATCAAATTTAATATTTTTGTAAAATACTTGTGTAATATTTATGTGATATTATACATCATAAAATTCATTACATTTTTACGAATATAACATTTCTAAAGAAATTATCCTAGTAATATTCAAATTTTTCAATATTAATCATGTATTTATGAAACAATGCTTATTTCATATTTAGTAGATCATCTGAGATAAAAATATTTTTAGATACTCTTTAAATATATTGTCTTTTTTCTAATGTTTTTTAATATATATTTTTTATTTCCACAACATAATAATATTTCTATCATTGTATTATATTTTATATTTTTATAAAATTATATCCTCTTTTTTATGGATTTTATTTGCCTCTTTTGTAGGGTATTTTTCTTAAGATACATTTTATGTTCATTTGTAACATATGATTAATATATGTTTTCTCTACTTATTCATCACTTATTTAGCTTTCCAATTATTTATAGTCATATTCGATAAAATTATTATATTTTCATACATAATATTCCAATGAATGTTTACTTGAAGTGGAGCTTTCATTATAGTCCTTAATCAACATTCTCATCATTTTTCTTCCATTAATAATTTACATGTCATTACCAAAATTCTTATTCTCTGTAAAACCAATTCTATATTTTATTATCTTGAGAATTTCAAATTAAAACTTATCTTAGTATTCAAAATATTTCTTCTTAATAAAGTTAAATGAAATGCTAAAAATTAACCCACACTTGAGGAATATTTTTGTAAGACTACATTTATACATAGACATTCCATTTTTTATTTTTTAGATGTATTGCTTATTATAATCTTACATTCAGAATAATTTTCCATACCGTCATTTTATTTTCAAGAAAATTATAACACGCCCTTTATCGTGATTTTAATCATGAAATTGAATTTAATTTACTCTTTATATCTTTCCATAAAAACACATGACATTCTTATATCCTGGATGGGGTAATATTATCAAACTCATTAGGGGATAAATAATTTTATCATCTATTGAAGAATAAATTGGGCCAAAAGTGTAATAATGTTTTTTCACTAACTTCTTAAGAATAATTGAGTAATTTAATGTATCTATAAATCCTAGGGTATGAGTAACTTTCTCATGAAACCAGGTAACATAGTCAGATATTTTCTTATATTTATCCATTATGTGGGTTCAAAATTTCTCATTCCATATTTTCATTCTGGATGTGTTGATTTTAAACAATCCTTTATGAAAATTTTCAATGATGTCCTATATTTCCATGGATAATTTGTTTTCTATTAAATTCATGTCCAACTAATCATTAAAATGATTATTAAAAAAAATTAGCACTTCAATCATCCACAAAATTTTTTTTGGCTAAAAATCTTATGGAAGAATATATTTTATATGGTATAAATCACAATATTATAGAATCACTCACTTTAATGCCATGTGATAAATGATAAGGAAGTATTTTGTTCTTTTAGCCCTGCATGTTATTTCCATTAAATATAGGAATTCCCAAACTATTTACACAATTCATATACTATATTGATAAGAATATGACCACTGTGTGGATGTGGATAGATCTAAGACCACTTTATGATACCATGTTTATTGATATACCATTTAGAGGGGTTAATGGTGACCCATTGGTTATTTTTTAAAAATTTAGTTTTGAAATTGACCATTTTGATAATTTTAGGTCATGATCCAATCATATTTTATCTATTTCTCCCTAATATAAAAATATAATAGAAATGAAAATCACATATTTATTTTTTTCATTTTTTACATATAAAGTGAAACCCCAATCTTACAGGGTTTGATTTATTACCTATAAACTGATTATATCACTATTTATGGATTTAGAGATTAAATTTGATTAATAATCACACAGAATGGTTTGGGGTCGTATCATCCCCTTCCTAGGGAATTTATTATCCACCTCAAAATTTATGTATGGTGTTATTTATAATGGTAACACTAGTATTCATGACATTTTTATACTCCGGGTATGAAAAATAATTTTACAATACTTATTAGTGACTCGATATAAAAAATAGTTTGTTTTGATTGGGTCCTTGATTATTATGATATTATCTGATGAGAAGTATGGACATCATCATTAATACTTAAGCATTCAGATTAATTGATGTTTCCATGAGTGTGTATACACACAACATATAATAATTTATTTCCAAATGAAATTCTTCAAATCATAAATGATAGATATTCAAATCATGAATTTTATAGTCAATATAGAAACATAAATTATTGATCATTCTTTTATTTTCCCTCTCTTTGATACATTTTCTATCATGCATCATACAAAATTTGAAAAAAAAGTATATTTGATTTATATTTTTTTCATTTCATTATTTTAATAAATTTATGTCTATATATATCATAGAGAACATTTTCTATTCCTAAAATATGGAATTTCCATTATTTTAGGTAGTTTAATCTTCACATAAGTTAATCTTTTCAGTCGAGTCCTCTAGTTTTATTATATTCATTATCTCTCAAAGTAATGGTTTATATTTTATTAAATTCTTCTAGAAAATTATTATATTTATTACTTAGAAAATTCAATGGAATACCCATGTAATCTAAATTATTTGCATGATAGAATGCATACATGTATGAATAATGCCTCATGTTGTGTTGAACTCCTCAAAACAGAACTATATCTCACTTTTCTATGAATACATTGGGGAATTTATTCACTTCTAATATTTAATCCCAATTATTTATAATTCATCTATTTTTTAAAATGTCAAAAGAATGAGGAATCACGTTGAATAGTCTTTTCGAACACCCTTTAACTTCTATGATTTGCTAAATTTGAGATGACTACTTTTTTAATGAGTAAAATTATTCATAAGGTTGTATAGTAATTTAATCCTCTTATTGTAGTTTAAATTAAAATGATAAATCCTAAGAGTAAAATTAGTCCTACTGAATTCTTAGTTATTCTGTATAATTTGTGTCTTCCACTTCAAATCATACACCTTGAGAAGAATGTGACTCGTATTATTTTCCATCTAATATTTTCCATATTCATATTTCCACATAAAATGATACATCAAACCTGTAAAATGAACCATATTTTATTCACAATATGATAGTTACAGAAATCAAATTGATTGTTATAATGTCATAACAACTATTAAAAAAAGTCCAAATGATTTAAACAAAATATCTTGAATCTTATAGAGTCTGAATGGCTCTTTTAGACTATTAATACCACTTATAGAGTGTGAATTACTCTTATATAAATCAGGAAACCTCCTCTAATTTTTCATTATATTGTTTAAATAAATCTTATGGAATATCATTTTGTAAAATTTTACTAATCTTTAGTTTCCAGAGTCAATAAAAAAGATATGAAACCCAATTTAAACATCATAATAAATGTAAAGATAATTCAAGAACCACCATATTTATTTACCAATTCTTCTTACTAACGGTTGAATGAAAATACAATTTTCTTTAATAATTTAATTGGTTAATTAATTTTCCTTTAGTGATAATGTTTATAAAATATTTATAAAACGTCATACAATTTTTTTCAAATATTGTTTTTTTCATTAATATATGATGTTCACTACACAAAGTGTTTCTTATAATTATTAAGTAATCCCTGAAAATTTCTACTCCATTGAACAAAATCTCCATAATGGAAACTATTCTTTTCTTAAATATATCTCCTTTTTTGGTTTAAAAATCATTGTCACGAACTATTCAAAAAATTTATTCATCTTCTTTTGATATTTCTATCCATTATATTTTGTAAAATAATAATAATAATGTTTATTGGACGTACCATTTATTGATCATCAATCCTAAATCTATTTTGGTGATCTATTTAACACTTATTGATCTTATTTATATTATAGTTCATAGTGAACTATCAATACTTTCTCGATAGTGATTGCAAAGTGACGTCTATTGAAATTTATTCCTCATTATTGATCTTGGTATTTTGGAAGACATTTAAATATGGAATAATATTTCTCACATGATTTGAGAATAAAGTACCATTATCCATCTTAGACTAAAATAGTTCTTTATGAACTAAATATATTATGTTTTTATATTTTTTTACCATATAACAACTTATAATTGTCCAACATATCCATGAAATCTACATTATCATGTTTTTATTAAATATTATGATCCATTGTATAAAAAATAAACATAGATATTTTAATAGATTGTTTATTATCATATGAGTTTCATGTTATCCAACACTTTATTAAGGTGTTTTATGAAATTTAATCCCACTAATATGATTACCTTTTAATTTCATCATATCTATTACTGGGAAAATATCAATATTTCACTATTTATTTTTATAACAACCCTATATTATAATTCATATATATATATACATATTTTTAAATAAATTTTCAATACCTTTCACAAATACATACATTCGGACTATAACGAATTAGTGATTTTGTAGTCAGCATACAAATTTTTTTTATTGATGATATTTAACATCTCACATAAAGATATTCACCCACATAATTCATTATAGACAAAACATAACAAAACCATTAATCATAGCCTAGGGAAATGAAACATTATAAATGATGATATTAGATTCTCAGTAATGAAAAAATGGGAGATATCTATGACTACTTAATCATAACATGGGTATAAGGGTATAAGAATATATACATAACATTTCCAAACCATACCCTAAAAAATAGATCATAACATTCAATTATGGTAATAAATGTACTTAGGTTATGTATCATAAAAGAATAAAATAACAATATCCATGACAGAATATCATTGGTAGAAGGCATATATTTTGGGATTAAACATTACCATAGAAAATCATTCCATATTAGTTATGGATTCACTTCTAGAATAATAATAGTGGCTTTAGTTCACCCACCAAATCCTCAATGTTGTAAAGGTTCAATCCCAAGACTATCATAGTGGATTATGATACCTATAGGAACCATATTAGTAGTAATGGATCAATAAAAAGACTATCATAGTGGAATGGGTACACTCTCTAAATGATCGTAGTAGAAATGGTCGACACCCATGACTATCATAGTTGATTGGGTTCACTCACAAAACCATAATATTAGTCAATGTTTAATACCATAACTACCGTAGGGGATTTTCTTCAATCCCCATACAATCATAGTAGTCATTATTCACTCAAAAGTTTATCATAGTTTGAGATTCCCCATACCGAACATGGTTGATTCCCCTTTCCTTTCCAATTTATCTGATGAGATATAAATCATTACACAATGAATTTAAGGGAGACATAGGGCCCACCCACCACCTAATAGAAATCAAACATATGTATTCCACATTATTATAAAATATTCATCATATTAGAACCCATGTAAATAAATTGGTTTGCTTAAAATTTTATCATATCATAACTAATGGACTTGAAATTGGACTCATAAGTATTTCATTATTTCTTCATAGGATAACCCATTGAAAAGGGAGATATTTCTTATATATATATTCCTCATAATAATAAAGTACATAGAAAAAAAAGGATGGTATTCTTCTAACACCATGTGGATTTAAAAATAAATTTAAATGAATGAAACACTACGTAAATATATATTGACACTTTTTATGAAAAATTTATAAACTATCCATTAAATACAATTTTTCCTCTTCTGTGATTTGAATTTCAAAAAACAGACATACAAAGTTGTGATCGGTAAATTATATAGAGTCTAATAGGACAATGTTAATTTTTGGTGAATAGTAACTTACCCTTATGAATAGTAATATGACCATTATAAATAACATAATGAAAAAATGAATAGTAACTTCATCAATTAATCTATATAAAAAATGAATATTATAAGTGACAATTTGATCATTATATAAGAATTCGTATTTTTTTAAGTCATAAATATTTAATGGAAGTTTTATTATTAATTAAATAATTTAAATGAAAATTTATTTTCATAAATTTTAATCATAAATTATTAATTTATTTACATACAGGTATAATATAATTTTAGGAGATCATGATAAATTATCAAGGTGTTTTAAAAGCATTTACTATTTTATAATTGTTATTTTTCCTATAAATTATTATTTTGTTTAAAAACAAAATTAAAATTTTTTATAATATTATTTTATAAATTGGAATTAATTTTTGAATTCGACACATTGAAAAATTGTTAGGTTTAATTTTTGATATTTTTTTTGAAATACATCAATTTAGTTGAATAGTGACATAGAATAATTTACCATATATATACATTATATGTTAAATAACCTATTCATAAAAGCATGGATGATATAATCAACCTTATATAAAAATATCATACAATATTTATAGTTATGGGTAACAAGAATCATGACTATTCGTATTCTTGAGAAAAAACATTAAACTGATGATTAAAATAATAGAAAACCCCTCCTCTCCTCAACAATAAATACCACCCTCATCCCCCTCTTCCTCACACTCCTCTCAAGATTATAAAATTTTCTAAATTCATCCCAATAAACTTCCAAAGTATATTACTCAGGGCTAGGGCCTTCTTTTCTCACCAAAAGGCCAATACTAAAATCCTTAATGGGGATCTCAAAGATAAGAGTTCAAGAGGTAAAAATATTCTTTAATTTAATTTTGTTTTCATTTCAATTTTTTCTATTATCATACTCACGTCACATCAACTTATCCAAGATGAATAAAATATAAATTATAATATTTTTTTATTTATATCATTTTTATGTAATAATTCGTCATCAATCTTCCTCTCATATTCCTCTTGTTACAAATATAAAAACAGAATCCTTGATGTGTTGATTTACCAAAAATCATCTATGATGTGATTTCAATTTACATTAATTCCTTAACATATTGCTTTAAAACCATTTGAATGGTTGATAATGATTTTAATTTTTATTATATAACCTTATTTATGTTCTGTAATTTACTTATATTCTTGATATTAAATTATTTAATGAAACAACTATGTGATTATCGACTAACCACCAAAATGATATAAACAAATATCATTAATGATTTATCTATTGATTCATAATTATAATATATAACCAAAATGATTTTGGGAATAATTTCAACATATTAATACCATTTAGTTCCACATATGAGGTTTCACCATTCGACAATAAAATACTTTATGAACCGACAATGGAAATCATGTAAAGAATGAACCTGAAATAATGGAAATAACAAAATATTATTAATAACTAGGTTGGATGATGTTATAAATTGATCATATATGAAGTTATAGACAGGAATTGGTTTCTTAAAATTGTTAAAAACACACTTTTAACCATTATATATGAGTTTTAATCAAGTTTTAATTAAGGAGGACCGGAGGTAAGGGAATTCTTAAACCCAATATCAACTCTTTGAGTTATCATTCTACATCATTTAATTTTTCATTATAAGATTATTTTTAAAATTAATTAATATTATATTATGTATTATGATTTGAATTTATAGTATGTATACATATTAATATCTTTTTATTAATTCATTAATTATTGATATGGTGTGTATATATATGTGATTGTTCTTTAAATATTATTTTTTAAATTTCAATTTTTGTCATATTTCAAAAGGAATGTTTTTATGCAGTTGTTCAGGTTTTATTATTATGCTCCAGTTCTTGTAAATTGTTTATGATGAAGTGTGGGTTCTATAACTCTATACAATTTATTGATTATGTTTAATTTGTTGCTCCACTGTATGGTTACTCAATGTGTAATTATGATGGTTACACCATTTGGTAGCATTGAGGATTACATTTTATGGTAGCTGCGATATTTACAAATCATAATATAGATGTGAGGGTTATAATATAATTAAGTAATTACCCAATAATCCATTATGTTTTTATATATGTTATCTAATGATTAATATAAATATCATCTTTCTTAAATAAATTATATATGGGTAAGAAATATATATTTCGGAAAATGATTACATATGTATATAAGTATTCATGGACTAATGGTTTATTAAAATTTTTTATATCCCTTACTGGTCTTTTTATGCTCATACAATGTTTTTAAATGTTTTTCATAGGTTATAAGGATGTGTTAGAGAAAGATAAATATCAATATAAATGTTATGATTATTCTACAAGAAAATAGTGTTGTTGTTTTTTGTTAAAAAGTTTATGATTTGGAAGAAATAGATATTGTTTTACTGGTACCCACTATGTATGATTGTGGGTTGATATGTTTTTTATAGGTACTAACATTCAAGAAAATATTTCCAAAAAGATATTAGGGAATATAAACAAGGGAAATCTAGTTAAAATATATAGATTTTGTAATTTTTATGGTCTGGTCTTTGTAGTTGGTATCAAAGAAAAATTTAGAAAAATTTAAGAGTTAGTATGATGGAAATAAAGAACAATAAAATATTTTTACCTTATTTTTATTCTGAAATTGTAAAAAAAATAGTGATTACCATGTTGATTTAACATGGATAGGCCTATTCAGAATGGTTTTTCACAATAAAAAGGGTTAACCTAAAGTTTGAAGGAACCAAGAGGCTGATATTATTCCGAATCATGAACTAAGAATGGTGGGATTTGGAACCAAGTAGTTTATGACCATAATGTATCCCAAAAAACATGAAATAAATGGTAGTGGAATCGATTCAGGAGAAAAACCAGTGCTACCACAAAGGAACATGATGATAGTGGAACATTTTATAAAGAAAAAGCATCATGCGTTTAGTGGATCTTCAAAACAATTAGTAGCTGAATAATGTATTAAATCCCTTTAAAATATATTTTATTTTATGGGATGTTCATATAATCAAATGTTTAGTCCTTCCATTTGTCATTTTAAAGATGATGTTGATCAATGGTGGTCAATGGTCAAGAATATCAGGGATAAAGAGGACATTGAAGCAATATAATTGGATGAATTTAAACGTTTTTTCCTTGAAAAACGATTTCCTAAGTTGGTTCGAATTAGAATAGAGAAAAAATTTCATTAATTGAAGAAAAATGTGGATGGTTTAGTGGATGTGTGTGAAGAAAAAAACACATGACTAGCAGGGTATTCACCAAATTTTATTCTCATTCTTGATTCAAAAATCAACCACTTTTAATCAAGATTGATGCTAAGATATCAAAGGGAATTATATTCCAGTGAGTTCAAATGTTATGAAAAACTTTTGTAATGTGATGATAGGGTAGAAATGAAGTTTACTTATGATCACATGTACATTTAAAGTAAACATAAGAAGATTTTTAGATGGAATGTGATGGGTACAAATCAATCAATGAAATATAATCGTATGAATTTTTAGTTTATAATTTTGAAATGGGTGGTTAAAATAACGCTAGGGAATTCCTTACCTTAACCGAGAACTATTTTCAATGTGGTAAGTATAGATATATGACATGATATTGTAATCGAAATGATCCTAAGAGTAATCCTGACAAGAAAAAGGTATTGTGCTGTAAATGATTTAAGATATGTCATTTTGAAAAAACCTACCCAATGAATGATATGATTGATCAATAGAATTAAAATAATAAGAAGAGAGGTATAGTGATATATTTTGGGAATACGTCAATAGATGTATGGCTATCCAACAAAGTGGCATCAGGTGCTATTTTTTCTTGATCATATTTTTCTAAAGTATGGTGTCGTTTAGGGTCTACACATTTATTTATTTAAATGAATATTTCTTGAAAATTAGAAATATCACCTATAAAATGAGACAAAATATTATTATTAATTCACTAACGGATAATATTACCTCAAAAATGAATTATATTATTATTCATATTGTTATCTATGTAAATAAATAACCTTAAACCCTTGTTGTTTTACCCATAGTAGAGTTTGATGTCTTTCATGGTATGGATTGGTTTTCTGATTATCATGCAAATATTGATTGAATATATAAAGAATTTATTTTTTAGGAATTGTTTTATTTTGTGTAGAAGAATAAACCCATAAAATTGATAACATATTAAGAAGATGATAAACTTATAAAAGATAGAAATGAAAATTATCTTTATTATATTGTTGAAAACAAGGGAACTATTTATATTAATGATGTTTTAGTAGTAAATGCATACCCTGATGTTTAATCTGATGACATACATGGTGTTACTCCCAATCGGGAAGTTGAATTGATAATTTACTTAGTTCCTTATGTTAAGAAAATTTCAAAACTCACATATCGAATGACTCAATTGGAACTTCTTTAATTGAAAAATTGGTTCATGATGTTGCTAGATAAAAGCTTCATTCATCCTAGAACATCACCATGGTGTTCTCTTATTTTATTTTTTAAAAATTAAAAAGGTTCCATGATACATTGAATTGATTATAGAGCATTGACCAATGTTACTATAAAGAATAACTATCTTTTTCCTCGTATTGATGAATTATCTGATCAGCTCTTAGGTGATCAGATGTTTTCCAAGATTGAATTGAGAACTATATACTATCAACTGAAGATGAAGGAGGATGAAATTATAAACATATATTTTTAAACTAGATATGAAAATTATGATGTTTTTATTTTTCCATTTCGTTTAAAAAATCCCCCTATAGTATTCATGGATCATATGAATAGAATATCACATGCCTATTTGGATAAGTTTACTGTAGTGTTTATTGATGATATTTTTGTCTTTAAAAAACATTTGATGATCATTTAAAACATTTAATGATTGTCTTAAAAACTATTAATGGAAAGAGGATATATTCAATGATTGGAAAATATGGTTTCTAGTTGAAAACATTTCTTTTCATGGGAACATTCTAAATAAGGATGGAATAATAGTGGATCCTGCCAAAAAAGTGGTTGGTGAATTTTAAGACCTACTAATATTACATATATTCTTAGTTTTCTAGAATTTTTGGTTTAATACTAATGGTTTGTTAAAAAAATAAAATATTAATCTAGCCCACTAACAATGTTAATATAAAAAGGGGTCAAATTTATTTTGATAAAAGAATGCAATTTGTTTTCAGGAAAAGATTACGAGATAGGTGAATGCTCCATTATTGGCCATGACTTCCATAAATAGGTTTTTTTTCATCTAATGTGATGTCTCATTTAATTGAATTTATTTTTTTCTGATACTCAATGATTAGGTAATTTATTATGCTTCAAAATAACTGAATCCTTGTGAGTTATATTATCCCTCACATGATTTGTAATTAGAATCTACGTTTTTTGCTTTTAAAATTTTGAAGCATCCTTTATAAGGAGCCAAATTTGAAATATATATAGACTATAAAATTGTAATGTATATATACACATAGAAGGAACAATACCTGAAACATAGAAGAAATATTTAATTGATAATGGATTATTATTGAATGATCAATTACCAACCTGGAAAAGAAAAGGAAGTGGCAGATGCCATTAGCAAAAAATATCATACATAATTAGGTATGTTACATTTGGAACATGAACCCTTGATTAATATTTACTAAATTTTTTATTTGAAGTTGTTTCTAATGGAAATTTCTTTTTTTGTTTCAGGATTCATTACAGTCATCTTTTTCTGATAAAAATAATGAAACGTAGAAAGAAGATATGGTGTTACTGAAAAAGGTTGAATTTGGTAAAATGGGTATGTTGCTAGAATTTAATATTATTAAATATTGTGTTTTAAGATTTGGAAAAAGATTTTGTGTGCCTTGTGCTTCCCGGTAAAGGAATGGATTAATGTGTGAAGCTTATTGTTTTCCATTTTCAGTTCATCTTTGAAGTAGTATGATGTCAAAGGATATTCGAGAATAGTACAAGTGGGATGGAATGAAAAGAGATATTTCATATGTTACCATGAAAAGATTAACATGTCGACTGGTTAAATGAGAGGAAAAACTACCATAGTGTAGGCTTCATCATTTTCCAGTGGAAGAGTGGAAATGGGAAAATATATCCATGGACTTAGTGGTGAGACTACAAAACACATCTTGAGGTAACAATTTGATTTTTGTTATTCTTGATCGACGGAATACATATACCCATTTCATTGCAATTCGAGATAATATGTGTTTGGATTAACATTCTCAACCACAACATATATATTTTTCAGGTTAAATGAAGTTCCTCATTCCATTGTATCTGACCGTGATCCCATGTTCACTTCTATGTTTTTGGAAGGACCTTTAGATGTCAGTGGGAACATAATTAAATGTCACCACTTCTTTTCATCCACAATCTGATTGAATGACCAACTAAACAATTCATAAATTGAATTATATTCATTTATCTTGTTTAGAGGACTACAATGGATGTTGGGATCAATATAATTGGTTAGTCACATTTTTATATAATAAAATGTTTAATTAGAGTATACTGATGGAACCATTTTAGGCATTATATGGGAATTAGTGTTGAAATCCATCTCTTTGGGATGAAATTGTTGAAATTATGTTGATG
The DNA here is from genome assembly GCA_963277665.1 of Viscum album. Classification (NCBI taxonomy): domain Eukaryota; kingdom Viridiplantae; phylum Streptophyta; class Magnoliopsida; order Santalales; family Viscaceae; genus Viscum; species Viscum album. The sequence goes on along the minus strand of OY728123.1, from coordinate 1,871,519,825 downwards.
GGACAATAATTAGTTAAGTAAGTGGTTGATGAAGTGAAGATGTTATAGGAAAAAATGAGTTTAACTCAGAGAAGGAACAAACATTATTCAGATAACATGAGGAAAGAATTTTATTTCGAGGTAGGTGATCATGTTTTTTATGTAATCTTATAAATGAGAAGTGTTATTCATTTTGGTATAATAAAAAAGTTGAGACCATGGTTTATTAGACAATAAAAAATCCTATAGATTCTTTCACCATTTTCCTTCCCAGTATCGTTGTCGCGGAGCTTATCTCATATATTCAATTATTTTCATGTTGTGATGTTAAGAAAGAATATGCGATATCCATCTCATGTTTTGAGTTGAAATATAATTCGGTTTGAAGAGAATAGTTCTTTCAAAGATAAAAATTTTCATATTTTTGATCGAAGAGAAAAAAGTATTGTAGAAAAATGTAATCCATGAGGTAAAGATTTTTGGGAAAGCGACATGGTTGAAGAAGAAACCTGGGAATATGAAAATTCTATAAGGGAATGGCACCCTCACTTGTTTAATAAGTAAATTAAATTATGAGGGCACAATTTATTGATGGTGGGGAGAATGTAACACTCCATGGATTTAAAAATATGATGAATGGAATGAAACTCTAAGTCACTACATAGTGACACCTTTTTAAATAGATACAAATAATCTTGTTGATAAATACAATTTTTTCTCTTCTATGATTGGAATTTTAATAAACAGACATAGACGGTTGTGATTAGAATATTATTTGATATCTGGTAGGATATACATTATTATTATTTAGAAAATAACTTAAACTTATGAATATTAATAACACTTATAAGAATAGTAAAATGAAAAAAATCAATAGTAATATCCACAATAAATTTATAATAAAAAGTCATCTTATAATTGACATTATAATTATTATATAAGTGTTATAATTTTTTCAAGTCATTAAAATTTAAATACAATTTTATTTTTAATTATAGAATTTTTAAAAAATATTTTTCAAAAAATTCAATAATAAATTATTATTATTTACATTATGGTTATAAGATAATTTAGTTATACCATGATTAATTTTTCTAGGTGTTGTAAAATGAGTTACAGTTTTATAATTGTTATTTTTCAAATAAATTAAGATTTTAATTAAAAGTTAAATTAATTTTTTTAGAAAATTATCTTAATAAAACTGTGTCAATATTTTAATTATAAACACATAAAATTGGATAGATTGAATTTTTGGTATTTTTCAAAAATACAGGATTATTTATGAATAGTGAAATGCAGTAATTTCCCGTATATATACATTATATGTTTTGTACACTATTCATAGAATCGTGGATGATGAAAGAAAAATTGGGTTGAACTTACAAGATCTATTTTCTATTTTGGGTCATAATAATAAAGACTCTTCATATTATTGGGAAGAGATAGTAAACTATTGATTAAAATATTGGAAACCCCTCATCTCCTCTATTATAAATTGCACCCTCACCACCCTCTTCCTATCATACCTCTCACGCATTAGGAATTACCTAAATTCAGCCCATTCCCCTTCCTATGGAACTTCCCTCGTCCATGACCTACTGGTTTCTCCAAACGGCCAATACCAAAATCTTTAAAGAGGATCTCTAGGATAAGATATCTTGAGGTAAAAATCCACTTTCATTTTCTTGTCTTTTTTTCCATTCTTTTCTTTTCATGTACTCTATTCACCTAACCTTATCTAATATGAATAAAAACTATTATTATATATATTCTATATTTTAATCATGTTTATAGAAAAAATAATCACCATTATTCCTCTCCTTGTCCTTTTATTCAAATAATAATAATAATGACAATGAGTGTTATCACCATTTCATTTCACTCAATGAGTTTCTCTTCCATTCAACATAAAAATACATTATGAACTTTCCATGTAAATCATGTAAGGAATGCACTCGAAACTATGAAAATAAAAATTGATAATTAACAAATGGGTCTAATGATGGGATAAAAGTTTTATATAATGTGTTATAAATAGAAACATTTTTCAGTATAATATTAATAACACTCATTTTACCATTATACAATAGTTTTAAATATGTTTTTAGTAGGATATACCCATGGTAAGGGAATTATTCGCCCAATTTCCCTTCTTTGTGTTGTCCTTCAACTTCAATGATTTTTTTGTGAAAAGAGTATTTGTGAAATTAATTAATATTAAAAAATGTTTTAATATGTGTATTTACTATGATTATACATATTCATATCGTTTTATTAATTTTTTATTCAATGATATTGTATATGTAAGGAACTTTTCTTCAAAACTCCTCTTTCAAATTTCAATATATTCAAAATTTGAATTGGATGTTTTATGCATGGGTTCATATTTTATGATTATCTTATGGTTCATATAAATTTATTTAGGATGAATGGTCAGACCTATATGTCCCTCTAATACATTGGGAATGTGTGTGTTTGAGGTCAGTCGTATGGTAACTCCAACTGTAACTACAATTGTTACACCATATGGTTGTTGTGAGGGTTACATTGTAAGGTATCAGTGAGGGTTACAAATAATAAGGTATCCATGAGGGTTATAATATAATTAATTACCCAATATAACTTTATTGTTTTATATAAGATCTCTAATGTTAAAAGTAAATCTCATGTTTCTCAAATTAAGTATATATGGATTAGATGTATGTCTTTGTGAAAATGATTTCATATATTTATAAGTATTCATTGATTAATGGTTTCTTTCTGTCTTGTTATATATCTTACTGGGATTTTTATGTTCATCCAATGTATTTAAATGTTTTTAAAGCTTATAAGGATGTATAAGAGAAAGATAGAAGTCGGGTTAAATGTTAAGAAGGTTATTAAATGAAATATAATTGTTTTATTGTGCAAAAAAATGTATGTTTTAGAAAAAATGGATACTATTTTAGTTTTACAAACTTTTTATGCTTGTGGTTTGATATGTATAAGTTATGTCCTAACCTTTTAAAACTCCAAACAAAAAATATCTTTGCGAATATAAGGAAGTGAAATATAGTTTAAATTCTTATATTATATATTGTATATAGTCTAGTGCTTATAATACATGGATTTTATCCCTAATAAAGAATATGTAACATAAAATTATGTCTTTATATTTAAAATACTTCATCAACTATCAATAGAATACTTTCTGAGTAAACTATCCTTTTCACTTTAAAATATCCTTTTTAAAATATAAAAATTCCACAAATATTAAGGAATTATTTTTATTTGAATATAACATTGAAAAAATGTAAATAAAACTTCCAACACATGAGTATTCATGATTTATAGAAATTCCATTCATTTTGAAAAAATATAAAATAAAACAATCCTCTAAATTTTTTGTAAAAATTCAAAAATAAACTCATTTGAAAATGTGATTTTGAAATAAAACCCTTAACACTTTGGTATCATTGCAATTATAATTGGAATAAAAAAATATATATGGATATATAAATCTAAATAAAATTCTTATTAATGATCATAAAATAAATTCTTGGGTAGTATATACTACACGTAAATGCAACAAGTTGCGAATATGTAACATGCCCCTATGAAATAAAAGTGGGCCAAAAATCCATTACCTATGGTCGAACATCCCATATGTGTTACAAAATACTATATAATAACTATATATATATTATATAATTACTATTTAAATATAATTATATATATCATACAATATATTATTTATATATAAGTTTTCATCACCTTTTTGTTTGTCATTATTTATTAAAATCCCCTTTTCAAGAGATATTTTCTTTGTCTTTCATGACTATTTTTATTTGGTAGTTTTGGCACTTGTACTGTGATATGGTTAAATAATATATTGGATATTAATCATTATATTAATAATATATATATTCATTGTATAAATTTTTAGAGTTATGAATAAATGATTGATACTGAAACATGATTTACACCGTTCATGATGATGGTATGCGATACATATCCCTGAACAATGTTTTCATTTTTGAATGGATTTAAAGAAAGAAAGGAAAATAATAAGAAAAATTAAAAGAAACTATTATAAAATTTATATCATTCACAATCATTAAATACATCATTATTACCATAATATTTTAATATAAATGAAAAAAATCACATCGCTTCATGATGGTGGCAGTCCACATATTAAAACAATACATGTTTTCATTTTCCAATGGATTGGATTGTAATAATATAAATAGGATATTATAATTATAGATATATTATTATTTCATAAATATCATATAAAAAAAATAAATCCATCTTTTTATCCATTTATAAAATATGGTGATGAAAAATGAGTTGTATCGCTACATCGATAAGAAAAGATGTACGTGCACAGAAGTAATAATTTAAAATCCCATTTAATGAAAGATAGGGTTGATAATTATGTTTTAATAATAATAATAAAGTTTTATAATATTTATGATACTAAATTTATTATTTAATAAATAATATAACATATTTGGAGGGGTTAAAAGAAGAATTAAAAAGGATGTGACTGTTTAAGGTGATTGCATCTTTTTTGAAACAATGCATTTAAAACCCCTCTTAATGATACCAGATATGATATATTAGATTTTAAGTCACCTATAAAATGTTTATAAGGATCTTTATATGGTATTTTATTGGTTTTGGTCGATCTTAAATACAAAATGCAGTGAAAAGAAGATAAAGGATGAGGTGTCATGGACTTTTGTAATTTTTGGGAAGATTAAAATATAATATGTTCATTAATAATCCCAAATTATTATAAATTGTCTGAAATTGGGATATATGATAGTATATAGTTCAAATAATTTCCAACAATTTAATTTAAATAGTTTTACATGATGTTTTAAAAAATAACATTTAATTAACCACTTAGTAAGCCTTTTTAACATTAACTATGATAATGTATTTTTTATTATTTAAAGGCGATAATTTTTCATATAATGTAATAGATATATAAAAAATGAATATTTTACAGAATTATTGAACACATATTATCCAACTTTTCCAATTTAAATATTTTAATGAATTTTAAATAATTTAATAACTTATTATTTTTATAAAATATTCTTAATGTCACTTTTAATTTTATTCATATAATTTAATTAAAATACATATATAAAATGTTTTTATAGATTTTAATATTTTAAAACATCTATAATATGTAATATTCATCTTTAAAATTAATGGAACACTTTAAATCACTCAAATCATATTAGTTTCACTATTTTTGAATTCAATTTTTTAATTTTCCGTATAGTTGAATAAGTACCACGTCAGGGTTTCCTATGAATATAATGTAACTTTATAATTTTTAAAAATAAAAAAACTAATTCATAAAAATAATTTCATTATTATCAAAATATACATTTTCATTCATTCATTTATTTCTTCTGTCTGCTTGTGGGGACAAAATAGATATTTAAATTTAGGAGAGTGAAATTGTGTATCTTTCATTACATTAATGAATATATAGGTACAATTCTTGGAAATGAGTCCATTAACCAAATACGTTTTAGTAATAATGTTATAAAGTTATTAATCCCTTCATATAATAAAAATTAATTTGAAAAATTGTACCATTTTCCACAAATTTTGACAAATATTATTCTAATTTACATTTAGTGAGGTGATAAATTCTATGATAGTTACTATTATAATTAACTAAAAAGAAAAGGGATATATTCACAAAATTGAAACCACATAATTGGAAATATTATATTAATTTTTTTAATTCAATAACATTAAATGGAAAAAATTATTTTAAAATATGTGTGGAAAATTTGATGAAAAAATCTGCATATAAAAACATAATTTAATTATAAAACATTTATTGATGCTGAGAAACATATTAAATTATTTAAAAACATTTGGATGAATATTTATTACATAATATATTTTATTAGAATCATTCATGAAAAGTGATAAATTTAATTTGGTAAGTTAAAAACACATTGTGTTCATGAAAATAGTTTTTATAAAAATGAAATTAACAAATAAAAGATTTTTTTCTACCATTTGAAATCATTTTATTCAAAATAGAACTATGTATAATCAGAAAATAACAAATCTATCCTTCCTTTTAATGTTTCCTAGCTATGTTCATACTATATCTCATTCTTGATACAAATGAAAAATACAATTATTTTACCCATATAATTCATTCCTTATATAATATAATCCTAAAAATTTAATATAAGATAAATTTGATATTCTGATTTAAAAAATGTAGTAAATTTTATTTAATAATATATTTATTGATTGAAATATATTTTGTAATCATAATATGACTTTGATAAAAATTGAATACTTATTTACAAAGAAAAAATCTATAATGATTAGAAACATTTTATATATCACAATAATTTGTTAGTCGTATAAATATCCCCCTATTTAATTAATAAGTGAAAATGGTCATATTAAAATAATAAAACATCATAGTTTGTTTATGTTCAGTTTTTCATGTCTTATATCTTATTGAGCACAATGTTATTCTCATAAAATCACATGGTGTTACAATTGGAGTCTAATTTAATACTACATTCATCATTTTTTAATTTCAATATTTTATAATGTTAATCATATCATAAAGATCTCTTGGATTTATTAATGAAAAAATAATTGAAAACATTCATCATAGAGACAATATAAAATATATCCTTGTTTTTTGGGATTCATAGCTAAGTGAATTCTATGCATCAAACTAGATATCGAAACAAATCCTGACATTTCTCCCATATTATATTTTAATTATATAATATAATCCATGTATAATCATATTTTCCATTAACCAACATAATAGGACGATCTGGGTTTTGTAAGTGTTTGATTTGTATGGACACTAAAACATAACATATTGAGAGGTTTCAACATTGAACAATCATATCTCATCTATTCGAATCATACATTGATGTTGACAACGATTAATTTTTTTGTATCCAAAACAATTAAAAATGAATATGTTATAATCATAATAATATATAAAAAATTATATAAAATACAATATTCATTAATTTCCTTAAAATTAATTTTTTATTTTATATAAAAATAAAAAAAATAATCTTGCATGTTTATTAAATGGAATCCATATTTGGAATGGTTTTAAATTACATGAAATAAAAATCCGCACTAGAGAATGTATGGTGTGATAGGCAGGGAACACCATCTTTTCTAATTCAAGCTTAATCTCTTGTATTAGTGAGTTGTATGACGCAAATACATATTATTCATATATAAATACTCAAGAGATATCATAGTTCCAATTTAATTCTAACATATAACATTTTTAATTCAGAACCAACCCTTATAATTCATACATATTTCACTATTTTCATAACGTAAAAAATATTATGCAATACCATGCATGTAATTCCTTATATGAATAATTTGAAGATTATATAACGTTTATAAAACAATTGAAATTATATAATGTCTTTATTATAATAAAAAATATTTATATTAATTGATTAAATAAATCACGAAATAATAAAAATAAATACACAATTCAAAAATTTAAACATGAGATATTAATTTATGACAATTTCCTAAATAAATATTTATCAATAATTTGAAATTAAAAATCTTCATTAACATTTTTTAAATAAATAAACATGAAAATTTCACATTTATTTAAATATAATTTCATTAAAATTATTTTTGATGCTCAAATTTGATCAATGGGATGTCCTGAAGACCTCTCATAGTGACACACGATTTTTAAGGGAATGATGAATAGCTACCTGGGAATGGAAATTTCATGTATAGTTCCATTAATCCTTGAAAACCTATATTTATTTTCCATTCCATTCCGTATGATCAGTTTATAGGGAAGTCCCACACAACCAATTCTCTTTATATTCCTATTACTATTAATGTTCTTTGGAAGTTGTGCATGAGTTGGTTAATAATACTAAACTAGTCTCTCAACTTCACTATCATATATATGGACCCCCAACCACCCATTTAAAGAGAGGATAGACACTGACACTATATCATGAAATGAAACAACTTTTTTACATTCCCAAACCCTAGAATATAACCCTAAATATATTATTAGAATATAACCAAGGGGAAAACAATGAAAGTTATTCATATTTTCATACATTGACTATTTTCATCATCATGAGAGACCACTTTACTAAGGTCAACATGAAGCCTCTGGAAAAATATACTTCCCATGGAGTTCTATTATGAGATCGTGGAAGAATACCATGGATCCCATATATTTCATCATTGAACCCAAGCAAAGTTCTCTAATGTAACATATAATAACCCATTATCCAAGGTATCGAATATATAATTACACATAACCTCCATGGTCTCTTGAGTATGAATCCAAGGTGTTAATAATTTGAGCGTCAACCAGTCTATCTTACATGTTTCCTATTCACCAACATCACACAAGTGATTAAACATTTTCCCGGTTCGCTAAATTAAGAATACCTTTTACTAGGTCCCTCACTATGGGTTATTTGTAGTTTAAATAATCCATATAACATGGTACCTGTGTTTCCCTCTCCAATAAAAAATAAACCTATAATATATGACACCTACATAGGAGTCCTATTCAACCATGTTAACTATTTGGACTTATTTATTTTCTTAATTTTTTTTCTTGTTGTCTCTTATTTAGGCCATATCTTTTTAGGGTCTTAGATACTTTGAACTCCACCATTGCCTCTTGATGAATTTTGTTAGAGAATTGAGAGAACTGATATTATATCTTGTGATCACATATTACTTTGATGAAATTAATTATGAATCATATAATATATCTCCCACATTCCATCATATAAACTAATTGGGTCCTCAAGGTAATAATGGTCATGTATTCATTTAATATTGGGTACATTTATCATTAGGTTACCAATGACATATTCCACATCCCATTTCACTCATCCGGGATGATGTATAAGGGATTCCATGGGTTTTGAATATCTTGTTCACCAACCTTTTTCCTTCTAATTATCCAAAATGTTCCCCAATTAGATCAACCCTTTGCCCCCCACCTAAATATAGATATTCTAAATTAGCATTTTTTCCACTATTCTTCCAATAGAGCCCATTGTTATCTTTTCATGCCATGTTAATGAGTTATGTATTTTAATTTTCTTCCCCGCTCATGTATTCTCTAACATATTAACAAAAAAATTATTTGTGAGGTTAAACTAAAAGGGGCAATTAATATATAAGACTCAAATTAAACCATTACTATGAATTTACACATAGTTTTCCATATCATTTGTAATTACTATGGTATGAACTTGTACATATTTTATAATATCAAAATAGAGAAAAATTGATTAGAGACACAAATCCATAAAATGAACATAACATGGTCGTAGATTCATGATCTAACATGTAACAACATATTTCATGGATTCATAATATTAACAGAAACACCATCTTCCTCAAATTCATGTCCTTAAAATGCATACCATTAGTCTTGGATAGATGACTATAAAATGAAAATCAATGGTCTTAGACATTTAAAATTAAATTAACCTTATATTGGTAATAAAAAATAAATATTAAAAGGAATATATATTTTCCTTCTCATATTTACTCAAATGGTTGGGCAGGTGTCCTGAAAAGAACCAAACTACTTATGTTCTATGTCTGATCAGAGTGAAATTTATGAATCCCCTCTCACGGTCATTTACCTGAATCCACATAGCAAACCATATCCCTAGGTGGTTATAAAATCTAGAGTTCCCAAAATTAAAAATTTTAACTATAGTTTAAATAACTATTATATTGGGAGAAAAAATGGATAACTGATCATATAAATAGTTTCATGAAGTTAAATCAATAACTTTTATAGTAGGGGTAACATGTACTATTTTTTGGATGGATTTTGTGAAATTATCTGAAATCTATTTGAGATACCCAGTGTTGAAAATAATACCCTTTATGGGATGAGTAAAATTCCAATACTCCTAATTCCAATTTAAAATTTTAGTTTTCATTAACAAATCCAAAAGACCACTTGTCATTAAAAATATGGAATTCATCCAAATAAAGAATGGACATGAATATGAAGGGTAATAAAAAATTTGAAACCTATGTCAAATCATTTTCCCTGTATAATGCTGAATGGTCAATCACTCTGATTTTTGATGTTGTACTATTGGGTTTTTTATTTATTTTTTCCCCTTGATTTCTCCTATAAAATCTAATATACCTACTTAATAACAACACAATATAATTTCATGAACGCCTAATAGGATAGGGTAAATAAAATAGAAACCATTGTGTATTAAAATCACTAACTGATGATTTAAAGGGAATATTTTTCTAATTCAATGACAGACTTAGTCCCTTAACCCCGATGGGTCTTTATATCTACCGAACTTCTATAAAATTATGTGGTAAATGTATTATATTTGACATAGAACTCAAATGATTCCACTCATACTATAGAGAACTAATTTAAAATAGTCAATAATGAAAAGTACATTAGGTATACTCGTCAATGATAGGATAATGGAAGGTAGGTCGACCATGTCACTATATCAAATTGATTCGAGAGTATTCCACTACAGAAAATTTACAATAGTCTCCCTTACATTTTATAGGTAGAGAAGGATTGAAATAAAATCAATATAAAAATTCATTAGATTCTACATTAGGATCCTGTTAACCATGGTCACCATTATCACTTCAAGGATATGATATTTCATATAGTCCTTAAAAAATTATTTTCCATTGTTTCCACTCTAATATTAAAAACTATGGAACTAAGGGGGATGACATAGAGGGGGTGTCTACTACTAGAGCGCTGGAGTTTCATTATATATCTCCTTTAACCTAATAATTTTATCATTGTTTGAGCTTGATATATTCTGACTCAAATATTAATTATGTGACATAGCCCACCTAGGATACAGAACAAAGAAGACCCATGAAGGGGAAACACAATACTGGTTATAGTGGATTATTTACACCCTTGTTACTAGAAATTTCCTTGAGACAAGTCAATATATCCTAAATTCTAATTTGTGATAATTGGAGTTCATAAAGACCAAGAAGCCTAAATTTTAATCAAGGATGTTATTAGTGATCACTTAATTCATTCCTTTAACTGTGAGGGAGAATTATACGCACTATGGATGTTCTCCATATAGTACCAAATCAAATATCTAGGATTTTCATCCTCAAGGTGTAAACCATTTAATTCCTTCCTATAATTAAATTAATAGATGAAGTATAAGTATCTTCCATACCGAAAACCGATAATGAAATCTCTAATATATAGGTCATACCTAGATTTTAATGTAATGAAAATCAAGAGGTATTCCACAAATTATATGCTATAATTGAAATACTCTAAATAATATAATGAGAACCTATGAAGATCCACCACATTAATTAATATCCCACAATAATCTCACAGTTCCTCCCTAAAATGAAAATTTTAATGTAAAATAATTTATTATACTTATCAATAATATATTGATATGTGTCCATAATGTTCTTCAATAGAAATCAACCCATAAGAAATTAAGATGGATATCCACTCTATATAAGTTATAAGAAAATCATTAATAATTAAGGTACCCCTCCTAGTGGTCAAGAAACCAATATATCTATAAGTTTCCCCATAGGGTATTCAAAATGGATATCCTCTCCATGAAATAACAAAATATTGATAAGAAAATGATCCCCATAATGGTTGTCAAAAAGTAAGTAGCCATATTTTTCGACAGTATGGTGATTGATTAATTAGTGACTGTGATTTTCCTCACTAGATTATTCTTCCTGAGGGTCATACATGAAATTATATGTGTCCCCATCATGATGTTCCTCCCTATTTATTAACCATTTTCAGCTTCACTAAAATTTATAGGAACAAAAAACAATATTGGCCACTAAAGGCACTTCTTCACCAATCCATGGTGTTTCACACCAATTTAATAAAAATAAAAGGTGTATATACTCATTTGATGCAACCCTAGATCATTAAAAACTATGTGTAGTTGAATAAATTCAAGATTATTTCACCCTTCTCGACTAACTATAATTAGAATGAACTTTATGGTAAAAAATGATTGAGTAACTAGTCAAAAAAGTTGAAAAAATCTAATATGATATTGATATAATTGGAAGACGATATTTTACAATTAATTTTATATCCCTTTTACACTCCTATATATGATTCTCAAGAGGATTTCGAATAGGAATACATTGAACATTATAGACACAATCAATGGGTATGTTTTTACCACCCCAAATATATAAATAAACCATATTGTGGATATTTTTGTCATGTCTGTTCATTAGGTGAGTAGTGGTTCCAATAATATTTGACAACACAATTAGTTGTTTGGTATCTAAAATATATTATAAAACATGAATGAACATATAATGACCAAAATATTTTCGTACATAAATAATACATTTTATTAGTGTAATATTCATAACATATCAATCTGATACCTACTAGAACAATGAATTTTTTTCATTGAAAATTTTGATACATAAAATATTCATACAAATAAGATATATATCATTTCTTATCATTTTATTCAAAAATAGAACCCTTATAAGGTATATCGTATATAATTACATTATTTATTATAGCAGTAATGGAAATATATGATGTGGCAAGCTCAAATTATTAGTTAGGGAAAACCCAAGAGATATAAATCAATGATTATGAGTGGTCTTAAGATAAGCATTATGTATAAGAATATTTTTTGAACACTTTAATGTCATAAAAAAAATTAGATATTAAACAATAATCATGGTATAAATATTTTTCAATCAAATTTCATAATATATTTTTTTTTAGAATTATGAATATACAATCATGATCCATTGGAATATATAAAATGATGGATGAATAAGTTCCTTTCAATCACATTAGCATAGAAAATCACATCATTTATCATGGTTCACTCTCAAGACTATCATTATGGAATATTTATAATAATGTAATGATACACTTTCATCCATTTAACTCTTTCTTCTCTAATGATTTTTTAAACTCTTTCATCCTAAATATATTTCCAAACATCATCACCAATACCCACTGCATCGAAAGTCTAAACCAGACCCATCGATTCTTTGTTTATAACACAAGGATATAAACAAGTTTTATAATAGAAATACACATCACAAAATCACTATTCAATCAAAAATATTCCACAATATTATAAAAAAATTATTATTACATAAAATATTATACCATAGAATGAAAATGAGTTTCATAATTATTTCACCATAATAAACATAAAATATAAAAATAAGTTACATAGATGGTAACATGGGATCATATCCATTTTAAATCACAAGATACATCAAATTATGTTTTTATATATGAATACGCCTTTCAAATGTAACCAAAACTATTCTAGATGGAAATACACTTTTCATTTTGAAATCAAATATTTTATATATAAATAATTCAAAAATAAATAGGAAAAAAAATTCTTCCAAAAAACCCATCAAATATTATCAAGTAATATTTAAGTAAAAAGAAATTCATGATGTTGGAAAAAAAATTAATGTGGTATATACAAATACAGAAATTCATATAATGTTTTCGATAAAAAATCATAAATAAAACATTTGAAGAAATATAAGATGATCCCATTTACAAATTGGTAATTAATATAAAATACCACTGAAAATGAATTTAATTAATATTTGGATAATTGTTAAAGGTTCGTGAAATCATTTTGATGAATATATGCGCACGGAAAAAACGATTCCATAATAAAGAAAAAACCAAGGTCTCTCTTCCCTAAAAATATCTATATGTATGTTGATTACAGAAAAGGTGGAAAATTAAGAGAAGGAATATATGATTTAGAAATAAATATTGGGGAGGAGACATAATATTTGGTAAATATATATCACATAATTTCATATTTTAAATTATAACATAAACAATCATGCAGAAAATGTGATTGTAACATAAAACCCTTACAACGTTAGTAACATTTATTCAAATAACCCATGAAATAAAAAAAATTAAATTGACAAAATAAACCAAATTAACATTAGTATATTCATTTTAAAACATTTAAAATCATTTTTATATACCCTTTAGAGAATAATTTTGCTTCATAACATGACATATATACCAAAGAAGACCATTTGAGATGAAAACCCCTTAACACCTTAGTAGCACTCCAATCAAATCCCCTTGGAAAAATAATTTGATTTATAAAATTATATATGATTAATTAAGCATTATATATGGAATAACTTTTCAAAAGTTTGTCATATTTACAATTCAAAAATAATTAGATTCAAAAAAAATTATTTCTCAATGAATCAAAATTGAGAAGAATAACCCACACCGTTATAGTAAATTTTTAACCAAAAGTAAATGGATGATTGAAAATCATATGGTTCTACAGAAAATATTAATTAAATAATGGATTAATTAATAATACATTATGTTTTATAATATATATCGTATAAATATTTAATTGGATTATAACACTAAAACATGTCTCAATGAAGTGAAATTACGACAAAACCCTCAACATATATCCTATATGATTCTTTAGTTATATAAAATACAATATAATAAATATATAATTATTATAATACTATAAAATAGTTACATTAGAACATAAAATATCATATATGTTCCACTCGTATCATTTCAACAACCCTTTATTAACAATTATTTATTAATGTGGTCATTTTGGGTGTTAATTGCATCGTTTTTGGTTTATGTTTTTGTTCAGAAGTTATTACCCTTAAATAAATATCATGGTCACTATATCTATATTATGTTAATAATGATTTAATTATGAAATATTTAATATTTATAACCACATTTATAAATCTTAATATAAATATTTTATAAAAACGAATTAAATCACCTCCTGGAGATGATAATCTATAAAAACACAAGAGTTAAGTGTCCACAATTCTATGGATAGAAAAAAACTTAATGTAAATCATAACTAATAATTTAAAGATAATATTTATATTATAAATATCATATATTTTCATTAAATTTACCCTTTTTTAAAGTCCTATTAATTCAAAAGTGATTAAAAACTGACAACACTTTGTGGTGGTGGTAATCCCCACATACAAATGAGGGCCTTCAATGATTTCCAATTGTTTAGAAGGTAAGAATGTTAAAAATAATTTATAATTAAATAATAATAATTATGTGAAAAATTAATATATAAATATAAAATCAAACATTATAACAGTACATGAATGATGGAGATGGAAAATTAATCTTGTCATTAGGTGGAGGTGGTAGTCCACACGTATGCACACACAATACTTTTATTTTTCATTTGATGAAGAAAAAGTGGTAAATGGTTTTTTAATCATAATAATATGTAATAATATTTATGATACTATGTTGCACATTTTTTATGGATAAAATTGTTTAAAGGACGTTGATTAAGATATAAAATTTGAAGACCTTGGTTATGATATATACCTCTTTTTTAAGAGTCATCCTTTGGAATACCCACTAAACCTTAAAGTATTGGTAGAGATTACTAGACGATATACGATGAAGATAGAAATAAAATTATGATATTTATAGGGTATTATATATTTATAAAGTTAAAATGGTTAGACTAAAAGAGTATAATTTGATCCCTTTTATATGTGAGTGGAGCGACACACATGGAATTTCATAAAAGGTTTCGATGATATAAGGTCACATTAATGGGATAGGAAATTAAAATGAAAAATAATTCTAATTAATGATATATAATGGTCGAAATATAATCATCCAAAAATAATTATACATTTTTTGGTGGCATTCCTACCTTTATCGTATATTTTAACACATAATAAACCTGGTTTAACTTTTACCATGGTTACACAATTTTATTTTTTAGTATTAAGTATAAAAATTTAAGATAGATCAATAAAATTATATTATTTATTATGATTAGAAAAATTTAATACATTTTAATAGATTAAATTTATATGAATGAATGAAAATTAATTTATATAATCACATGAACTATAATTAAAACTGATTTGAGTTAAAAAAAATATTTTTTCACAAAAAATAAAATGCATCCATTCATATCAGTGTAAAAACAAAAGAAGTAATGTTAAATTACTTAGATTAACATATAATAGATATGTTCCATTAAATAAAATATTATATATATATAGTAGTTAAATTTACTATGTTAAGTATAAATTATAGGCATATAAATAATTTATTTTAGAAATAAGTATTTAAGAACAGAAATTAACTTATAAAAAAATCATGAATATTGATGATTACTATTTAATTAATTATATTATTCATAATTAAATGATGGTTTTTTAAAATTTCATATAATATTTGAAACTTAAAGGGACATTTACTTGAAAATAATGATACTTTTTTAAAAATTCAATATGATTCACTATTCATAGAAATATAATCCATTCTATAAAAATTATAAAAACTATATTTAAGATAATTATGACATGAAAATTTAAAAAATGATAGAAATTTATTTTATTTTTTTATAAAAGTGGTATATATTGATTATAATTTTCGTTCAAAATATTAAATTTATTTTAATTTTGAAGAAATTTTTTTTACACATAAAGTAGTTTTAATTAAAATTATGTTTTAATTTATTAAAAATGTATTCAGTAAAAATTCATTATTTAAAACAATTTTAAATATTTTTTTAATTTTTTTATTACTATTAAAACATTGAAATTTAATAGCTACCTTTTAAAGGGTTATTATATCCTGATTCATTAATACATAGGGTTTCATTTAAAGAACGACACTAAAAAACAGAATTTTTTTAAAGAAAAATATTTTAAAATCCCTAGGTGTTACATCCATACACTTTAAATAAATTCAATTTAAAAAATTTATCTTGGTAATAAATGTTTTAATATTCTACAATACCTTTTTTTTTGAAACCCACATTGTACATGTCAAAAAAAACATCCTTTGAAAAAAGGATGTCAATAATATAATATTTAATTAAAATGATACAAAATAGGATTCCAGGATATGGTCAACACTAGTGGGATGTTAAAATATGGAAAAGGAGGAGAATGAAAATTTCCAAATAATAATAATGAGTGATAGATAATATGGTCATCATATAGTTAATGACCACATATACAAAAATCAGTGTGGGGTTAAAACAACCATTAAAACCCAACAACTAATAGTGAAAATGAAAAAAGTCCTTCTTGAACAATTAAGGTCATTATTAGTGGGAAGCCCATTGGGAATTATTTTACCATGGAATATTATAAAATATACTTATTTGTATTCATTTCCATTTTACAATCATAATTTATACTTTTGGATTTTTTCAAACATTTTCCACATCTATATCATCTCTTACACCAATAAATGACTATTCGCGGTGAATTTATCTTGGCTAAGTGCTAAATTAATGTTTAACATATCATAATATAGAAAAAATAAAAACATTTTATTACTTTTGTCTATATATGTTAAACAAAATTATAATGGATATATGCTTTATCCATTAAAAATAAATCTATTTATAATTAAAAAATAATTTAAACTCAGAAACAAAAAAAATAACTCCATAAGTTTAACATAAAACATTCCATAAAAATTAACCTTAAACACCTCAAAAATAAGTATGCCGAAATTTGAAACATAAGATCCAATAAAAAATTTCAAAAATGTTCCCAAATACCATATTCAATTATATTCAAATAGTATAATCTAACTCTTCATTTTATATACTAATCATGAGATTTAATTTGTCATATATTTTCTCAAAATATTCTAATACTATGTACCAAAATAAAACAACAGTGAAAAACCTAAATTCTTCAGAAATTTATTTCTATTTTTATTCTGAAAATATCATATACTATCCAATATATTATATAAAAAATGTAATAAACTTAATCAAAATTAATCTAAACACAAATTTATAATTCAAATAAATAAATTAATGGTCAAAAATAATAATTTATTTACATTGCAAATATCTATTAACACATTAACCCAACTAAAAATTTTATCTCAGATATAGGTATATAATAAAATATATATCCCTCAATCATGTGGGTACCTAAAAAATGACCTTACCACTAATGTGATTTTCTAGGTTATAAATTCAATTCATCATATACCTGAAATTCTATAACAAAAAACAACTGTGCAAAAATCCTTAAATATGTTAGGATTACTGTGACCAGATAATCATTATTAAAACACTTTTACAACATAATTCACAAATCCTAATACCTAAAATCTTAAATTATTCTACTTAAACAAGCAACAAAGCATATTCCATTCCATAAGCAAGGTGTTAACCCATATATTAGGGAATAGTAAATTATATTTCACATTTTACTCACACATAAGACATTGAAGTATAAATGGTACATAAGGACATAATTTATTTCATTCCAGTTACTTCATAATTATTTACTATAAATTACCTAATCTATGTGCCTATTTCTCACACATTAACATCTTCATTTTCCATTGAGACATTTACTTGAGTGATTCATCCCAAATTATCATCATGTGGAAAGATGAATCGTTTCCCCTCAATTTTCTTCATGCATCTTAATTTTTTTCTTACATGAATCATTCATAAACTATCCTATGTTCATCATATTAATCATATGATGATATAGATGGTTAGGAATAAAAATGAGATTTTTTTTATTCCATATCCCATCTAATTTAATTGATCGTGATGATAGTCCATGCATTATCTATCCCTCAATTCAATGGTAATGATATTTATTGATTGGGGGAAAAGACATAAAAATTCAAGGGGTCTAAAATAATGGAGATAAAGAGAATTATCTCTCAAAAGATTATCACACTCCATGGTAGGGATCCTATGGTAGTTTTGATGATACATTAGTTAGCATGGGTGTCCCAACAGTCCAAGAAATCTATGACCATATTCTATTTTAGACATGTGTGACTAATATAAATGCGATAAGAGATAAGTATCCTATATTTGTGAACAAGATATGTGAAATACCAACTTCTTGAGATAGTACACCTGATAGACCTATGAAAAACAAGGAATTAGTTTCCTCCCTATCTATAAGGATACCTTGGGAGTGGAAATATTTTATCACCCTAAGCATGGGCGGAGCTTCTTCTAGGAGAGATTTCTTGTAGACCAAAGAAACATTGAAGTTATAAAAGATTGATATGGACTAGTTATAAACCACTCCTCCCATTCTCATGTTACCATTGATGTAGGATGATTCAATATTCATTTTGACACTACTAACAGGCAGAATTCATCATACCTAGCTACCTTTTGATGGATATCTATGAGCTTTGCCTTCATAACCCTTAACATCCCTAAGTCGGCAAAGGGATGGGGAGGACTCCCAATTCATAAGTAGCATGACCTGATCAACGGCCCGGTAGAAGGCTCTTAGAGTTCCAAACATGGTACAATGTCTCATTCATGGTTCACCACAATCATAGTTGAAATATAAATAGTCCTGTTTTTAGTGTTATTACCCAAAGATAACTATATTCCAAAATTATTTCCACTTGTAGTTTCTAAATAAGGATCTTTTTCTAGGAAAACCTTACTTCATCCTTAACCATAACATAAGATATTATCTAATAATTAGGCTTATTGTAACCATATTAACCAATGTTTTCCCAACCATGTTTCATATAATTAATAATCCTTTATATGGTACCAAATATATTGATGAAACAATATTCATATATATATACTATATCTGATTACCAGAATATTCATTAAATATCCATATTATGAATTCTGGAATAGTGATGTTTTAGTGTCTTTGGAATCCTATATTGATAAAAAATTAGTAAAAAACATTTAATATAAAGTTCAGCATGACTATAATCCTTTTTTTACTTATCAAACATAAATCCTTTCTTCATATCCAATGGAAATAAAAAATACAAATGGGTGAGAATAGATGCTTAGTAAGGTTAAAAATAAGAGTTACAAATCAATGATCATGAATTAGTATAAGATAATTATAAGGGTATGATAACATAGGAAGTAGATTATAAATCAATACCCAACAATTCATGGATCATAAAAATAAATCACGGAATAAATATTTATCAATACTAATTCATAAGACATTAGTTTTTAGAATCATCAATAAATAATCATTATCAGAGAGAATGTGTAATAATAATAAGGAATGATTTTTTGGAATTTAAAAAAGTATATAAAATAGCTACTTTATTCATGATTATCTCCCTAGACTATCATTATGGATAATATTGTATAATGTAAATTCTTACACTATGATTTCCAAAACTCTCGTAGGGTAACCTCAACCAAATTAACTTCATCATCTCTTTGGAGTTTGTTAACTCTATCACCTCACAATATTTTCTCTAGTCATTCATCATTACCTAATACATTGTAAGGATATATTATATCCACCCATCATTGGTGTATGGTGTGAAAACTCATTCTTTATTTATAATGGAACCAACCATCACATAATCATAATCCATTCATAATTATCCCACCAGATCCTGAAAACATTTAATATTAGTTCAAATCTTATCCCAAAAAAAGTTAATGTGTTTCATAAATATTTCATCGTATTAAACATAAACCATAGAGATAAAGATTAAAGATAGTAAATTGGATATTATCACCAATAAATCATAAGAAACATTAATGTACGTTATTATAGATGTAAAATAATATAAAAACATTAAAATATATTTCAACAAAAATTACTATTTTCATTTTAAAATCACTTATTTAAAATCAAAAAATCCCATAATTAATAACGAATAATAATATTTTAAAATAAACAATGAATCATATAAAATAAGGTTTATGGAAAATATTACCCAAGATGGAGGGAAAATTATTTCATACATTGTATAGTAAAACAAAAATTCCATTCACATTTTTTAAAAATCTCATAAGGACAAAATTTCAAAAATGAAAGAATATACCTTATAAACTATGGTAAATTAAGTAAATTATAGTTAAATTGACTTTAAATTTTTTTTAAAAGTTCAAATATTATGGATTTTTCAATGATGAAAACATATATATAGAACCAATGCTTCCCAACATAAGGGAAAATAGCTAGTTATCATTGAAAACATTATATCAGCCTCTTCTGTACTTAAAGAGATAAAATTTAAAGTATGTCATGATTACTAGAAATAACTAATGTAGAATTAAATATATAATATTTGGGAGGGATTGATAATATAATTTCACAATTTGAATTTACACATAAAAATTCTTGAGGAAATTGAGATTGCAACATAAATTCCATATAGCATTGGAAACTACTGAATCATGTCCCATATATTAAAGGTTCATTAGACACAACTTATAAATAGTTTATTTTAATAATATAACATATGTCCAAAAGAAAAAAAATTAAAAGATAAAACATTACCACTTCCTTAAATATGGAATCAGAAATCATTGGATATAAATTTATTTAAAATTTACATATTATTATTTAGTAAAGAAAAATTATTTAATTTTGAAAATATATTTATATACACATCATAAACAAAAAATAGTGAAATCCATGTAACATGTATTCTTGAAACAAAAATTGAGATGAAGAACCCTTACAGATTATTTAAGTTTTGAATTGAAATTAATTAGAATATTTAAATCAAAAAATTATATATGTCTATTTTATTAAATCATGGATTATATAGAAATAAATCATAGGTAAGTATATAGACAATATAATTATATAAATATTTTAAAAGATTAAAAAAAATTAATGATGTGAAATTAGGATGAAACCATCACATTATATCCTACTTGATTAGTGAGTCCTCTAACCTCGTGTATATTAAATATATATATATATTAATTAATTAAGTAATTAATATTTATACTTATAATATCATAATTTATCTATTTATGTCATTTCAATATCCTTTGATTAACAATTGTATATTATAGTACTTATTTCAGGTGTTAACTACTTTATATATCATGTATGTTTTAGTTCTGCAGTTATGGTACTTTCTATTTGATGATTTATAATATATATAAATGTTTAATAATACTAAATTTATCATATACAATCATGATATAAATATATATGAAAATTCATATTATGTGGTCATGAATGAATTATATCAGTTTGTGAAGACAGTAATTCGTATGTCTATATGAGTGATGATTCAATTTTTAGATGGATGAACTGAATGAAAGGAAAGTGATTATTCACATTTATATATTTATTATGATATCATAAATATTATAAAATTTCACTAAATATTTCCTTATTACCGTCTAATTAAATCATAAATGATTGAAAAATCACATCTCTTTGTGGTGGTTGTTGTCACGATGTAAACATGAGTGATGTTACAATTTAACAATAGATTAGAATGTAATAAGTTATATAATATATTATAATTCCATAATAATAATTATGTTTATAATATCACATATAAAAATTAATTACATAATATTTCCACCCCTTGGATATGGTGATGCCAAATGAATCATATTGCTATATGGAGGTAGTAGTCCACTTTTATGGAAGATTGGTACATTGGATTCATATTTTTTATAGAAGAAGTTATAGATGGATGTGAAAGAAATACAATAACATCACAATATATTTATTATATTTTTTAACTATATTTTAATAGATACATCATGTTTACGGTAAATATGAGAAGAAATGAGTTTGAAATTGTTGGTTATGATTTATAGCTTCTTATTAGGAGACCTCCTTTGGAATTCACTATTACTCATAATGGCTTGGTATTAAGACCTGAAAAAATTATTTGTAAGGATGGGAAGGATTCTGGTAATGTATTTTATTAGGTTTATTGAATCTACAAATCTTAAATTGTGAGAATATGGGAGGTTATGGGGAAACTATTTTATATATGAGGGGAGGGACAGACATGAAATTTCATAAATGATTTCAATTATACATGGTAAATGTCATGTCAATGTGACTCCAAATGGAAAGGGATTAAAATATATGATAATATAATATTGAAATTTATTTACACATTGAGAATTTTACTTGTGTTTTTGGTAATCATACCCTTAACATTTTATTTAATCCCTCGGTGAACCCATTCTAACATAACTATGGTAACTATATTTTAATATTTTTAATATTTACTATGACAACAAACAAATATGAAACTGTTAAATTATATTAATTTTTCTAATAAAAAATATATTATATGTTTTACTATTTTGAATTTATATTTGGGTTAAATTTTAATTTCAAATAAGTATACATACAGCAATGAAAACATGTTTTAGAAAAAATTAATATATAAGCATAAAACATATGTTTTTTCCATTACATTAATTGTTCAAAAAATAAAATTAATGTTAAAATATATAATTTAATATTTAATCTAAAAATGTCATTAAAACATTAATAAATATTTATTAAATAATTTATTATGATAATAACAAATTGTGGGCATTAAAATACAATTTTAGAAAAATGTGTTTTATACACAAAATTAAAATTATTCAAAAATAATGTATAATGACCATAAATTATAAATTAATTGAATTATATATAAAAAGGGAGAAATATTTTACTTTTTATATAAAATTAAAAATATAATTGTAATGTTATCTGAAAAACAATGTCACCACTTTATAAGAATGGGTATATTTACTATTAAATGAAAAATTAAACTTTTAATAAAAATAATAAAAAATAAAACTATGATAATAATGACATTATAATTTCAAAAAATCTATTCATAAATTCAAATAAAGTTTCTAATTATTGAAACAATTATATATAATTTTCAAGAAAAAAATAAACAAAATCCATTTTTTGAATAAAATATATTTCCCATGTATAAAATCACTTTTATGAAAATGAATTCCTATTTATTATGACTTAATCCTTACATTTGTATTATTTAAAAATATTATTCATATTTGTCATAATGATTTTATTTTTATTCAAACTGTCTAATTTAATGAATAGGTTGCAAAGGGTTTGTATGTAAAGGTTCCTTTAGATTTATGGTTGAATGTAATGTGAGATAGAGAACAATTAAAATATTTTAACGAAAATAAATATTTTAAAATAAAAGGTTGATTGAAAATTAATCTACATAAATAAAACTAATGTTATTTTATAAATATTCCATAGAAACACTCCATGTGTGTGGATCAGAGGACGAAGAGAATATAGAGCTCTACACTTCACTCTATTAGTTGGTTAATAAGAACCACTTGTTGGAAGGGTATCATTAATCATCACAACATAAAGAATGGTCTTAATCCTATGATCTTGTTATGAATGTTCTTAGTCTAAAAAAACCTATAGAACCCGTAGATCAAAAAATATGAACATCAAGGAAACTATCTATAAAAATACTTATGATGGGTTTTGATGGAATGTATAACATTTAAACATGGGGTACATGTAAATATAAAACACCAATTAAAAAATAATATATCAATAATTTATGATTTAATATAATAGATAAACATAAGAACATCATAAATGAAACTAGTTGATCCAAGAGATTCATTCTCTTTGCAAGTGTCTGATTCAAATCAATTCGTAGTAGATGAAAGAATCATTTCACTTATGTTATCCATATATTTAATGAACCACAAAATTATTGGTAAGGATATCTCTCAATACACATTACTCTAGGACCATAGGATTAATGTAATATGAGAAACTAGATCTAGATATTATTTTTATAAGTAATTGTAACAATTATTTTAACATAAGTAAATTATGAAAAAATAAATATAGATTGATTCGATTTTTATAGTCCTATAAGAATCAATAATTTATCAATATATTGGTTATGAATATAAAAATATAATCCAAAAATATTAAATCCTTCAAACATTCAATTTATACCGTGTAATGAAAACCTAGAATTTAAATAATCATATCCATGATTCATACACCCCCAAATCATCATTATATAATGAATAATTGAGTATGATAAATAATATTAAAGATGGCGGTAAAATAGATAATTATCACATAATATGATAATCTCACATGCTACCACCATGACAGAGTGATTTAAGCTATGAAATGGTGAACAAAAGGCTGGACAACAGTGTTGTCTAAAGCACAATGCCATGGTTAGCCTTTTAGTGTTTATAAGCCTCAATATCCCACTACAAATAATATCACCCTTGGCTTATCAAAAAATCACCTTATGTCATATTATATATAAAAACTCATGAAATTATGTCTTGAAATATATTTGAATATATTCCAAGACTAATTTGGGAAAATCTATCATATAATTTTATTAAATGTTAAATTGTACAAAATAATTTGTGAAAATATTATAACAACCTCATCTAGATATAATCTAATACACTTTTAGTGTTTCAATTAAAGGTAAATTGGTTCCAATTTCACAAAAAATAAATAATAACCCCATTAGTATTTAAATAATTAAAAAATATTTATTATAGGATTTAAAAATTTAATCAATGTGTGGCCCCATAAAAGAATCAATGTTATTTAAATTATGAAGGAATCATTTGTGATATCCATTAAGAAAATATATCTATATACATGTTCCAACTAGCTACATAATAGTAAATTATTCATTACTGTATAACCCCTTTTCCAATAAATCATGTAAACATTATATACAAAGTATGGATATTACCTATTACTACTCATATTCTCTTGAATGCATGATTATTTACTGGTAAAGTTGATGAAAACATCACATGTAATTCATTTTATGTGGATAATCAGATAACATTCCCCTTACCCATCAATATAGACAAATTATATGTACTATCTAGGCATGAACATATACCTTATCATCCTATCCTAATCAATGATCATGATTTCACACTCATATATGAGTGAAAAAATTGTATCTTGGATAATCTCAACTAAAAACATGACAACAACATACCCATCTACACCAAGATTAGATAATCAATTGGCCTCTTATTAGAAAGGTATCAAATTTGAAAGGGTAATATGTTTCTTTCTCAAAAACCATAGTCATAGAGGAATCTAAAATTTAAAAAATAACCCATATGAAACAAATACATATTGTATAACACTCCAAATGGAATACATTAAGGCCAATCCCGAACCCAAAACCCATTTGGTTGTTCATGTTTATATTTCATATCTCGATATAAGAATCCAACACCCATTATAATTAAAAATTTATCCAAACTAAAAGTAATAAATGATTAACAGTCATTGGGGATAAATCATAGTCAAACTTTGAGATGTAAGTTGTAATTTTATTTCAGTAAATACACCCATAAAATTATATATATATATATATGTATATATATGAATCCAACATGAAGGAATGATAACATGCCTATTCTCATTTATTAAACATGATAAAAATGATATTCTAAAACTCCATTAAGATTACCTAACCACAAAAAATATAATCACATATCTATTATATCAAATTTGATATAATTTTAAATCATTCTTATATTTGATATACTTTATAGGGTTTTAACTCATTAACTATCTTGGGTATCTCTAGACACATCACTCTGTGGTAAACTGTTAAAACCCTACCAATATTTATTGTTTAATATCTATTAATAAATATAGTCTAAATAATGATGATACTTATGAATCATGTTTATTATGTTTTAAATCATGTAAAAGTTTTAAAATTTCAAAAGATAAAAACAGAAAACAATATTATATCTATTAATTATATTTTCTTTGTATAACTCTTCTAAGTTTATTATTATATAAGATACATTCATAATAAAATTTTTCTTGAAATATTTTAACATATAACATATATATTTACATTAATCATTTAAATATTTTCCCTTATATTTTTATGATATTGAGTTATATGTAATTTTTTATTTTATCGTAATTATCCATTATTTATAAACATTAATATTCTATAAGTTCATAATGAATTATCTAATTTTTAATAAATCTATTGGTCTTGTGGACAACAATTTACTTTAATGGTTTCAACGGGAAATATCCAAATAACATGAATTAGGTAACTATAGAATATTAATTGAGATGATTAGTCACATATAGTTAATAACTGTTATTAAATTATAAATTCCTCAAATGTGATAATTATTCTCTATTTACAAATTCAATTTTTGGTCATTTTATTCATCATTACTCTAAAGAATCCTACCATGAATTTTTATAGAAGTATTTTCATGTTCGTACAAAATTTAGGTATTGAGATATTTGTGTTGCATACTCTAGTGTTATTGAACCAAGTACCTTGCATCATATATTGTTAACTTTTAATGAAATTTCTCTGATTCTATTGTTCTCCAGAGGTAAGAAGGACGAGTTTTCCTCTCATTCTTGATTGAATATCAGAGTTTTACCATTGTGCATAATATGTAGGGACCAAGCCAAAGATGGAGGTGGTTGTTTTCAAATGGATTGTGTGGTATTGGAATATACTTTCATTCATGAGAGATTATAAGAGTATATACATCTCATTGTATTATGGGGATTATTTTCAAGCGGATTGGGTATTATTAGATTACATACAATCTATACTAAGGATGTATCTATTCTCATTGAATAGTGAACCTTGTAAATAGTTGTGTTCCATTAGATGTGTGGTTGAAATTATTTTAGTATATAATTGAGTATTTAATAGGAGGAAAGGGTTATTTCAAGGAAATGTAAAATGAAAAGTATCACTGATTCAACCTATCCCCTCATAGTGATACAATCGTTATGACTGGGAAATTTAAAGTGGTATCAGAGGGTAGTATCATTTCAATAATTAGTTATGCATTTTCTGAAGAAAAGATGATGTAGAATTTTAATTATGTGAACATGAAAGAAATTATTGAAATTTATGGAAAATATTTTCATATTTTAAATGATATAATGTTGCCTTCTCTTATATCTATCAGTTCTGATGTTCATGAAGCTATAATAGGTGTATTTCATCTCATTGATGATAAAGATCCAATTACATATTTTCCTAAGAAACAAAATAAGGATGGAAGGTCCCAAAATGCTATATTATGATCACTTTTTGAAAGTAATTTCTTAATAGTGAAAGATGTTTCCATAGACACATGTATATAGGAAAAATTGAAAAAAAAATACGATGGAAATATCAAGGTGAATAAAGAAATGTTACAAAACTGGATATTTAAATATAATCATTTGAGGATTTGGGAGTTCAGATCTATTGGGGACTTTTTTACCAAGGTGAATGGAATTTTCAGTACAATCATATGTAATCTTGAAATTCTAGATGATTTAAAAGTATTTCAAAAGATATTGAGAATCCTTCCCAACAAATTTGATGAAAAAGTCACATAATTAGAAGATATAAATTCTGAAACATTTCCTCTTGAATATATTCATAGATCTCTCATAACATCTAAATGAAGAAGATAGAGATCTATAAAAATGAAAACTAATTGTGATATAGAAATTCCTTTTAAGACTGCTAAGAAAGAAAAGTAAATGAAGATTCTTATTGATGATGAAGGTGGTGATTCTAAATCTGACAAAATGGTTTGTAAAAAATCCAAATGAAACGTGATCCTTGTTTAAAAAAAAAATTATAATGGGTATAATGAAATAAAAAGGGAAACATATGTTATAATGTTTATAATTTGGAGGCATTGGAGACATTTCTGCTAATTATCTATGATAAAAGAATGAATAGGACAATAAAGAATATGAAATAAAGCCAAGAAGGTCGTCAATGAAACATAGTGATAAAGGAAATTTGTATTCTAACGGGAAGGAAAATAAATTCATCAAATCCAAAAGAATAATTAAGTGATATTGAATCCAAAAAAATAGTTGCTTATGTTTTTGAAATTACATTCATTTCAATATTAAATGATGAAGAAATTAGAATAAATAGTTTTGAATAAGAATAAACTCATCATGAACATCATTTGAAAGAAGATATGATGGAATGCATGAGAAATATCAGAAGGATTGAAAAGAAAAAAAAAGTTCGAAGATTATTGTTCCTCAATAGAAAACCATGAATTATTTGTTAATGAAAATTTGAGGTTAGTAAATGAGATTAATGAAATGAATAAAACTATTGTGGAAGAAAAGAATAATGTATATCGTGAAGTGAAGATGATGGAAAAAAAGAAGAGTTGTAACATTTCCAACAAAACATTTTAATAATGAATTGGGAAATACATGTTTCCAAAACACTCTCACTGAAGTTGGTGATAGTTCATGTAATGAGAAACCTATGATTTTTTAACAAAAGATACCATCAAAGGGAGAAAATAAGAATGATTTTTTTTTCTAAACACAAGATTAGTGGGAATGTTATATATGTTTCCAATAACGACAATGTCTGTAATTCAGAACTCCAAAAAATCCCTAAGTTAGAAATTTTTTGTTAATAATATAAAAATGAAAAATTTGCATGTTTTTTAGTTCTAATAATTCTGGAAAGAAAATGAAGATTTTGTTTTATTTAATGAAATTGATGGCTCAAAAAATAATCAGAATAAGGTGGCTATGAAATTCATTCAAATTTCTAATCGATATGGTTGTTTCAGAGGAAATACTCTTTTTATGGATATTGATGGTATTATGGAGGATTCAGACACCTAGAAAACATGTATTGGTTAGACCAAAAACATTTCTATTATCAAATATGTTATGAATGATAAAGATTTCGGGGGTGTCAATTTCCTCAAGGAAACAATAACAAGAAGGTTGTATTTCAGAAATTAGAGAAGGTTTGAGTGACGATTAGAAATAGGTTCCAACCACAGGAAACTATTTTTTAATGGTTTGAATGACCTATAAACCATACAAAAGGATTTCTTGTTTATTTACCATCATAGGAATAGGTTATGAACAATTCTCATAATCCAGATATGAATAAATAAATGATAGAATAAAAATATATTGTTTTTGAAACTACATTGAATGGTATGAAAGGATAATGAATATAGATTATTTATTATGGGTGTTCTCCCCATAAGATAAGAGACATGAAATTCTTAAAGATTTTGATTTATTTTAAAGAAGGAATAAAGAAATTTGGCAATGATAAATCCATGGGAATTAAAGTTGTTGGGTTATCCTTCATTTGAAAATAATTAATGAAATCCAAGAAAGATCTGTATGTTGATGGGTTGGAACACAATTTCGATGTGTTTCATATTTTTGTGATGAGGGTTACAATGTTTTCTCAAAGAATGATGGATTTTTGGTGATAAGTTAAGAGGATAGAAAGGTTGTTAAAAGAGGGAAATATAATGGAAATTTATCTAGATTGGTGAAATACTATACTCTTATTACATGTGTATAGTTTAAGAGAATCAATTAGGTAACAAAAGGATGGGACTCATGTGTTAGAGAAACATGAGAAAATTATCCTAAAGAGATAGTGTTCAAGACGTTCCTAAATATTCATGGAGAATAGTTTGGTGTTTCACTATTTTAGAGAAATTGAATATTATATTTATTGTGCATAATAATGTTATTATTTTTTCAAGATGGCCCCTATAACTGATTTATTCTGATATTTTCAGGTCGATGAGAAAAAAAATCTACAAGTGAATATAAGTACATTATTACAATAATTTATTATTTTACTCAAATTACTTGTTTCATGTATATAAAAAATCATATAATTGTAATTTTTTTTAATTGTTGGGAGGTAAATCTATGAAAGAATGTGAGTATTATATGAATAGGATTAGAACAGAAAATAGTAGTGAGTATATAAGTGAAGATTTTGAATGTTATATTGAGAAGAAAGGAATTCTACGTGATTATTATTCCCCATACACTCCTAAATAAAATTGGGTCACCAAAAGAAAGAATAGAATATTGGTGGAAGTATAAAGAACAACGTTACTATAAATGGTCTTTCACTTTACTTTTTGAGATAGTCCATGTGTACATAAGTTTATATTTAAAACAATTATTTAAAATTTCCTCAATCATATATGACTCTATAATAATTTTATATGAAAAAATCGATGTTTGAAACAGATGTCTGATTTTGGGAGTCCATTCATTATAATGAAGTTGGTAACTGTAGAATGTTTTAGTAGAAATGGGTAGATGTAATCTTTCATGTCTATACCCCAAAAATAATAGGATGATAATTATTCAATATTGAAACATGGATAATTTTGTATTATGTTGATGAGAATGTGATTTAAAAGTAAAAAAGAATACAAACATGCTCAGGAAGACAATGGAGTTAAACAATTTGAATAAAATAATTCTAATAAGGAAACAAACAATTGTATTCCTTTTCATGTTGAAGAATCAGACAAAACTAATTCCATTGGTGAAGAAGATACTCCGAAATCACATCCATGTATATGGAAGAAAGTGGATGCACAAAATATAATTGGTGATCAACACCATAAGTTTCAGACAAGTAGAACAAAAAATTCCATTAGGCTTTCTTCATTGTATTCAAATGTAAATCCGGATGATGTGAGTGAAGAGTTTGTGAATCCAATAGTGGTTCATTCCATGAATTATGTTTTGTATCAGATTGAAATTAATGATAAATGATAACTTTTACCAAAGCATGAATGTAGTGACATTATAGTAACAATGTGGTTTTTTCAGCACTTGATGAATGAAAAAGGTAATATCATAAGAAATAATGAAATATTGGTGTGAATAGGCTATTCAGAAATTAATGGTATTGAATATGATGAAACATTTTCTCTGATGGTATAATATCAAAAAAATCAAAATATTACTTTCCATTATTGTATAATGAGGCTAAAAGATTATTCAAATGGATTTGAAATCGTAATTGATAAATGGTGATATTGAAGAAGATTTTTATATTAAATAAACTTATAGCTTTGTTTTTGGGAGAGATGAAATATATGTATGTAGATTGTAGAAAGACTTGTATGGCCTAAAACAAGCTATGAGGGTATGGTATTCAAATTTAGATACATGCTTTAGGAAGAATAATTTTAATAATGGAATAGTGGACAACATTATCTACATTAAATAATGTCTTGATTATTCCCTCATTTTAATTGGTTATGTTGATGAAATTATCTTTGACGAGAATGATAAATGAATTTGTGATTTATTTGATGAAGAAAAAAAATGTATTTGAAATGTTCATATTAGGGAAATAAAATACTTTCTTGGGTTAAAATTACATCAAAGCAATGAGTACGATTTTCATTCATATTAAAATAATTCTAAAGAACATCTTGAGAGGTTTGGAATGGAAAACTCAAAACTATTTTGTAAATAAATATCAGTGGGAACAATGTTTTCTAAAAAATATAAGAAAAATAATTAGATCCAAAAGAATTTCAAAGGTGGATTACATGTTTTTCGTGTTTGACTACCTGAAGACCAGTTTTTTTATGTTGTTACCTTATGAGAAATATTTCAGAGTGCACCAAAAGAATACCATTTTTTGATAGGAAAAAAGAATTATCGGATGCATCAAATGAAAAATATAATTTGGAATCATGTATGGAAACTCATATAATATTAAATTGTATTGTTGTGCCAATGCCGATTGTGTTGGAAATGTTGATTATAAAAGTTCCACATTATATGGAGTACTATTTCTAGTATTGAATTGAGTTATTTGTATTTCAATGAATTAGAAATTTAGAAACTCTTATTATGTATGAAGATAAGTATATTGTTTCCACTCAATCCATTACTCAACTTATATCGATGAAGACTCAATTAGATGATTTTCATACTAAATTTAATGTATTTTTGCTCTTGGAATGTTATAATCAAAGCAAAATAAATCTCAATAGGAATCATTCAAAGAATATTGATATCAAATATAATTCTATTAAATAGGATGTGGAGAAGAGTGAATTGAATATATACTAGGTTCTTACATTAGAACAAGTTGTTAACATATTCAAAAAACATTACCAATGGATTCATTCTCTAAATTGATGTTAAACATGGGTGTCCAAAATATTTCATTTAAATGTTGAGGTATGTGTTTCAATCCATTATATCATATTATAATTAGATTGTGTTTTAAAGGGGGAGAATAAACTGTATCATAAATGTATATATTTGATGCATATTTAAAGTGGGAGTTGTAGGTAAGCTATTATTTTTACATTGTTTTTTGAGTGAACTATTCTAACTATTTGTTGGAGTGGTTTAACAAAATTTTTTGTATTCCATAGAGGATAAATAAGAGATGAGATATGAAAAATAAAAAGGTTTTTATGATCACTACTTTTGAACATCTTGGATTATTTTTCAATTTTTATTATTTAAAAAAATTATTTTTCTCATGTAGGCATAGAATTAATTATATTTTATCCATTTCATGAGAATAAAAAGTATAGTATTTTGTGAAACATGGTTGAAAACCAAATCCAAAGGGGGAGATTGTTAGGACAAATCTAAAGATGAAGGAGGTTGTTTTTAAATGTTGAATTTTATTCTCAAATATGTATTTATTTTTTCAACGAAGTATAATATAAAAAAAATTGCCTCACTTTTTATTTGGTGAGAATTGTATTGATCCATGTTTTCAAAATAATCGAGCATGTGTTTTTTTTAAATCATATTTACTCTATCCATTATAATGAGAATAAGCTATTTGGATTAAATGGTTCTGATGAGTCTCCCCTTGGGTCCGGTATGTGAAAATATCATAATGAGTAATTGATTATTTTTTGGAATTAGATATTTGGTAGAATGTATAATTTATCTTGTTCAATTTAAATGGTCATCAAATTCAATCCGAATTTGGTGTGAATGATGTAGTTTATTTGATAGAGAATCAGAGTCTCCATGACAACAATAAAATAAATGTGGCGATGCTTTTCTGATTCATATTCGGTAAATCATATGTTTATTGGAAAAAATTTGATGTATTATTTATATAAGAAGTGAAGAATTATATTTTCATGAATTTTATGAAATTTTTCCTAGATAAATCATATCTAGTTGGAAGAAAATGAAAATAATATGATGACTCACTATAGTATTCTATCATTTATCATATGCATAAAAAGTTTCTCATTTCCATGATAATAATACTCATGATTAGGAATAGAATTATCATATTCAGAATCATCTTTCCCAAAATTATCATATCCAGGACAATTGTAATTAGAAAGATCATACTCTGGATAATCGTACTCAAAATGATTTGGAAAAATGATGGAATTGTTCATGTAAGAGAAAGATGAACTCCAATTTTTTTTAGATATATTCATCAAGTTGGTTTGGAGATGAATTACATTATTATTCTATTTAAGTGATTTATTCAATTGGATATAGAGAAGAGGATGAGAAGAAATGTTGTCTTCCAACTAGGTCATGACAAGAAGAGACGAAGTTAATGTTAATTGAAAACATGGTTTTTTGTATGTGATACCAATGTGGGATTGGTATTCAAAATATTAACTGTATCCAACAGTAATAGAGGTATCTATTTCTTCATACATTTTCATAAAATTTTACAGATTATTATTTTGAATAAGCCTGTTTCACAAAATCAGACCTATAAATTTAAATTAAAGGTTGATGAAGAAGAAATTATTGTATAAGAATCAAGAAGATTTGAGAAGAGTTGACAAAGTCAATATTCACTCATGATTTTAGGGGAAATTAAGATAAAGAGGAATTTTATTATGTGTGAATTCTTTTTGATTCCTGCCAATTCCCCATAAGTGTTACCAATAAAACTCTAAATGTAAATTTTACTTTTCTGATACCCAATGCAATATTCAATATAAATAATCTCTATGTTTAAGAGAGAGAAACAATTTTCTGTAATCACTTTTGTTGGAAACATTTATATGGACTAAAGTGAAAGATAAGAGACTAGATCAAAATGTTGTATTCAGCTAATCATCATACTCAGTGCTAATAAAACTCAGTTTTTTACAATATTTTTCTTGTTAGTAGTATTCGAGTGATTATCGTATTAGGCTGGATTAATCAGATAGGGATCTAAATACTAGGCTTTCCAGACTATGGAAGATAGATTATTGAAGTGGTGTTGATTCATCTCTACAATATTTTATAAAATTTATATTTTTTGTAGTATGGAGAATCATACCAGGAAGTATCGTACCATGAGGAATTGTATCCGAGAGAATCGTATTCGAAGGAATTGGAATGGGAAAAAATGGACAGGGAAAATGGGACTTGGGTTTTCATAACAAAGCCCAATAATTTCATACCATCTTCTTGGTAAGAAATTGAAGAAATGTTATTAATTCATTAAATTTTTGGAATTGGAAAATAAACTCATGTAAAATTAGTTTCTAAAAAATCATTATATTACACTATTTTTTATAAGAGGGTGAACATGCACTATTAGAATCATTTACATAGTTCTACATGAGTATAAGGGTATATCCCACTTGTTGTAATCCATGTATTATTTTCTAATGCATATTTTTATTAGATTACTTCCAAACCATACCATGTATATAGTTATTCTTATTGAATAGTAAACTATCAAACTAATATTGTAACTTTGGATGTGTGGTTGAATTTTTTTCAATATGTAATTGTATCATTAATAGGAGGTGAAGGCTATTTCAAGGGATGATAAATGAAAAAGTATCATTGATTCACCCCCTCCCCTATATATGATACAATAATCCATACTATGAACATTAACAACAAAAATCAACCCTATAATAATATATATCACATATTAAATAATTAGAATACCAATTGATAACTACGAAAGGCCCCTTTATCAAATTTATCCTTCTAAGTACACCTAATTTTAGAAATTGTTGTTAATATTATTATAAAATTATGAGGAGGCATTTTGAAAACATGTATTAATATATCAATTCTAGTAATTCATTATAGTGTATCGTGAATCCTTCTCACCATTTATAAAAACAAGAATAACAAAATATTTATTTAAACTATTATTATTCTGTAAGTAAATAAATTAATTTTATATTAACCAAACTTATGAATAATTAATTTTTGGATTTTTAGAAAACTACATAAATACATAAATTAATCAATTAAATATATTAATGAATAAGTAGAAATTTATTTAATATCCTTACAATGGAAATTGAAGATAAATTAATATTATACTCACTAGACCCATGAATAAATCTTTATTTTTATATTATTCTCATATATTATAAACTTGAATATCTAGTGATTGAATTTATATGATCATATTAGCTGGAATAATTATTATTCCACTGGAAGAGACTTATAATTAATTATAATATTACATTCAAATAGAATATAACTCTGATTCATGGTACAATTACTATGTAACCGGCCGAGCCTCTTTCTTAGTGGTTGTAGCTGAACAAACCTATTGTCCAAGATAAATATCTAGCAATACATCTAGAAACATATAGAGATGGATGTTAATGTCACAATGACAACAACAAACTTTGAGTGATTCTATGTAATACAATCCATTTTCAATGATTTATAATTAAGAATGTTACATATTTTTTCTAGTGACCTATATTTTCAATTTATCTTTCTTTGGCTATGAGATATTTACTCAATACTGAACTACCATGGATATAGATTTAGTTAGATAGTTTAATATAAATCAAAAGGGAAAAGATACATTCCCCCATCAAATCAAAATGAAAAAAATATAATTTCTTGAATTATTAATGTTATATCAGATCACTTACGACTTAGATAATTTACTCATAATTTAAATGAAAATTTGGGGTCCTGATTTTTATTTATATGTCATTGTACAAGATTCAAGATATAAATTAATTATAATCTTATGTTTAAGGACCAATACACAGATCCATATATATGAATATCTAGTAAAACATATAATAATTGGAATTAGTATTGTTAGTTATATCCTCATAACATTCTCTATTAAATGTTTCCTTATGTTAACTTTATGAGAATAGTTCTTAATTTATTATGAACCTATAACACCTAACAATAAAAAATTATATGTTTCTTATCAAAAAAAATTGTTATCCAGAACAAATGAAATTTTCTTTAGAATATTTTCATAGTATTTCTAGGTTCTAATTATTGTATGAAACTAACATAACCTTTTTATAAGAAACATACTATAAATATATTATCCCATTAATAATATAAAAATGAAAAATAACTATATCATATGTTATTAATTAATTTCCACTTAATCAAAATAAAAAATAACTTTTGTATTTGGTCATCAAATCCCAATGAATCTCACAAGCACAAGATCCAACATCTAACTGAATACTAATTACCTTTTTGTAACATCCCATATATCCTCATTGGATTGAATATTGAAATATTGATACTAGTTCTTTTGTGAACTACCCACGAAAGAAAATGATGAATATAAATTCAAATGTATTTAACGAATTTTGGGGGACAATTTTAACTTTTAAAATAAAACAACTAACCAACATAAATAATAACCATTACCACATCTGTATGATTCATGAATGAAATTCCACCAAGAAGCATAACATATAGTAAAGAATAATATTAGAGAAATAAGAAAAGTACAATAAAATAATTCAATAAACCAAAAGTATGACGAAATAAAAACAACCAACTCCCGAATAGATCGATTTTCCAACTCTACATGTCATAACCTGTCTGAAGAAGCATCACTAAATAAGCGAGATACCTTGACATTAACGTTTACCTAAAAAATGAAATCCTAAAAATCACTAAATTTAAAAGTATGGGGGTGAGTGGATACATAGTAATATTTCCCCTAATGACATCCCAACTCATCCCACTAGAAAACAAACTTGTAAGAATAATTTTATAAAATAGTATAAAATAATTTTAAAATAGTTTATATCATAAAAATAAACAATTTATAATGTAAAACCCATCACAAATTTCCAAAAATATATCATGTCCATTTGGTAGATTAAATCCCATGTACACACACACACACACACAAGATTAGTGTTACAATTTATGGAGTAAATTTACATCCATAATTCCTCCAAACATTGATGGTAGTACTTCATGTCCAAAATCCATCCCACATAACACATGCATGTCTGGTTATGCCAATATCATAGTAATCAATTCCAACAAAAAACCATTATTTAATTAAATAATATTAAAAAAATTACATGATACAAAACCAAAAAAAAAAATTTAAGACCATCATTATAAAAAAAATTAAACAAGGGGGATTTTTGTAAACTAATATACATTCTATAATTCCCAAGCCATAACAAAAATGCTAATTTTATTAATAATAACAAAATAATTTCACAAATATTTAGATAATATCAATCAATTAAAACTAATCCTTCACTTTATAAATCATGGAGATTATAGAGAGAATTTATATACCTCAATGGTTGGGAAAAAACAATTAATGGCATATGAAAAACACAAAATATAATATCAATCTATGTTAACTTCAATTTATGAAACAAGATTTATTCAAATACTATTCATAACACATAGATATATCAATTATGATCTAGATATATTTTCTTAAAAGGTAAAAGAATCTTGGATGTAATAGAAATATTGAGGAACCTGTACTTACTAATGAATATAGGCCTCCAACACACTTTTATTCACCTAATAATCGCTCCCAGGACAAAGGGGGTAATCTCTCATTCCTAGGGAGTAAAAGAAATTTTTGGTATAGGTGGATTATGGAACAACCTTGGTTAAGAGGAATAATTAAAATTATATCCATTTTTTATAAAGGTTAAAGTGTACTCCCCATGGTTTCACCACTTGGTTTGGAAAACTGAGAACAAATTATGTGGTCCTACTCTCTAAAATCCTTACCTCACGTGGTTGGCTCCGGTGGTTAGACAAGCCATGCAACAATAATTATTTTCCCTCTATTTTAATATTTGTGTTTTATCATGGAATTTCACATTATTTTCCATTCCATTATAGAATTGTGTGTATTACTGGTTCTCATTTTCTTGCCTTTAACATTTTTATACAAATTCATTATGCTTTAAAATAACTATTCACCACTATAAATGCTCAAAAACATTCAAAATAACCTCAAACCTCCTAAAAACTATCCTGAGTATAAATTATACTCCAAATACATGAATAATTGGTCATGTATCCCAAGTAGAGGGTATTATATGCTCTCTACCATTGGAATTTACATCCTTGAATGTTTAATATCCCTATTTCACTGAATGCTTTCAGGCCATTTCTCCACCATTACATTATCACACTCCCACATTTATTCATATATCTAACCATGTTTCCATAAAACCCGCAATAGAAATATGCTTTTCCATTGAAATATCTTCTATCTTCTATCCAAAATATATACTTTCTCATGAATTAATATAACATTTAGCTCTAGATCATAGTGTTCCCATAAAATCACATGGTTAGTATCAGTTTGGTGCTTCTTCAACTTGGATACATGAAGTATAATTTTTAAAAAAAATATTGTGGTGGAAAGGAAAATTAATATTCCACATCAATAACTCATTAATGTTTCTCAAAAGGGCCTACGTATTAAGGATACAACATTCCATGTGCACCAAAATGATGACTCCAAATTCTTAGAGATGTTCTATAGAATTAATGATTACTCGCCTCAAACAAAAATAGTCATCAACGATTATCCACATTCAATTCCAGTTGACTGTAAACTATCATCATCGTCTTTTTAATGAATTGAATATTCCTTATTTCATATTTCACATGGATAGGTAAAATTAGTAAAGACTCACATGTTTTCGCCTGACATAGTTGATAATGAAAGGGAGACCAATAGAATGCCTAAAAAAGATCCACATGTATCTTGTTTTGATAATGTATATTTCAGGATAACTCTAAAAATGGTATATTCTCCTCCCATGATCCACAAAAATCTATTTCAAAAGATATAATCATATCCTAATGTTTTTTTTGGATTTTCAGTCCATTTTGGGATGATAAGGTGTAATTATAGTATACTGTGTACCATGGGCATGTAGTATGGATTTACAAAAAACCAATGAAAACATAGGTTCTGGGTTTGATATAGTGGATACTAGAACATCATGCATCATTATAATTTATTTAATGTAAATTTTTGGTAGGTCTTCCCATAAAATAGTTTCATATATTTGTATTAAGTGAGGAGACATTTTGAAATGATCCACTATCAACCATATGTAATAATGTTCCCTAACCAACAATGGTATACCTTTTACAAAATCTACTTCTATCTATTACCATTTATATATGGGAATAAAAAATTACTAAAATAGTTCTTCTAGTTGATTGTTATTTTCATTAATAATTGATTGGTGATGAATCTAAAAACATACAACCCCATGGATATATTCATTTAAACCCACAAAAAATATGTTTTCAATGTTTTATAATGTTTTTGGAATTCCCAGATGAACATCCAATCTCAAATGGTGGAAGGAACTAAGAATTTGTTCTTGAAAATCCAAATGTATGACCATTCGATTCCAAAACTACTACATTGAAATTTTATCCATCATCTATTACTCAATGGTCCCCCAACATTGTGTTTTGACAATATAAGAACACATCCAGGATTAGATATCTCAGAAACTGTAACCACCTCAACCTATTCATGGAAAAATGAAAAATGAAACAAAACTATAACACAAATTTTTTATTTGAAATCAAGATTCATATCCATTATTAATTTTGTTAGTTTTCCCTAGTCTAAATACCCTTTATTCAACTGAGCATTTGAATTCCTTCTCAATTCATCAACCATAGAGTTCCCATTCCCTGGTGTATACATAATGTTGATTTCAAACATCTGTAGATACTCTTTTCATCAATTGTGCCTTATATTCAAATCACTTTGCGAGAAAATGTATTTCAAATTCTTATAATTCGTAAAATATGTGAATTTATCACCAAATATGTAAGGATGCAAAATCTTCATAGCAAAGACCACATAATCTAATTCAAAATAATGATTTCGGTAGTTTATCTCATACAACCAGAATTGCTACAATCCAATAGTAACAACATGATCTTCTTTTATGAGAATACTTTCCAACCCAGATCCTGATGCATTACAATAGACTACATAGCCCAGTCCAGACTCAAGAAGCATGATGATTAGAGCTAATGGAATTTTATACTTACATTCATGAAATAGTTTCTAACATTTATCATTAAATTAAAAGTTAATGTCATCCCTTGTAATAACTATCATCAGTGATGTGACATGTGAAAAATCACATAATAATGAATGTATTATCATGAAAAGATAAGAAATCTATGTATATATAATACATTTTTGGTAGTTCCCAATATATAATAACTTCTATAATCTCGAAATGTATATGAATTCCTTTTTAATAATTTACATGTCCATAGAAATGTACACTTTTAACCTGAAACCACACTATGATAACTTATCGTAAAACCGATGTTTCCAAACAAATAAACAAAAAAATTTCCATGTGTTTATCATGCTCTACTTATACCAATTAATATAGAAATATATCGTTGAGAAACACCAATATAAAGAAAACTTGGGACCTTTAAATCATTTGACTTGTACTTCCTTAATGAGGGCTGGTGCATTCATTAAAAAAAGGAATAATGACATGTTCATAGTCTCTATATCATCGTATTCCGAAATAAGTTTTTTTAATCCTATTTTTGAAATTAT
This sequence comes from Viscum album, assembly GCA_963277665.1. Taxonomy (NCBI): domain Eukaryota; kingdom Viridiplantae; phylum Streptophyta; class Magnoliopsida; order Santalales; family Viscaceae; genus Viscum; species Viscum album. Next base: position 1,871,478,334 of record OY728123.1, on the reverse strand, counting down.
AATTGGTGATACCTTGAATATAATTCAATTTTAAATAACCATTTCATCCCCTCAATTGATTAAATAGATAATAAATGTATGGAAAAGTATACTAATTCATCATCATAATAAGGTTAATCGTATGACAATACACATAAAGACATATAGTTGTATCAACATTGTATATAAAAATACAACTTATTCCCATGGAGGTATGATTTGTTGAATAATAATATTTCTTTACAACTATTCCTACTAAAATTTAAATTCCATTAATTCTATTTCTGCCATTTGATACAAAAAAAAGTGAGAAACTGCTAGTCATTGGTATGAAATCAATTATAGTGTTAATTAATCGTTTGGGTGGAAATGATATGAAATATTTATAGAAAACATCTATACATTGGTCAAAAATCATTGGAAAATCACAATTCCCATTATCATCCAAAAATTACAAGCTCAGTGATGCAAACTGATTTGAGATGGTTTCAACCGCTGATTAAAAAAGTCATTGATTACATATTTCTAAACGTCAATATCCACGAAACAGATCCTCAACCCCATTTAGACATATGATAAAACCTTTAGTTCAAAACAACCAATGTGGAACTTAAACGATTCGAACTAGTACACACCCAAAATCAAGCCACAAGCATCTATCTGAATCAAAAATAAATCCTAATGTAACCTATACCCATCAATTATTACAGAACAATAATTAAGGATCAACAGATGATACTCTCATTTTCCATGAGTATTTTAATATTTAAAAATTGAAGGCATCATCTCAATATTAAAACCCATATATTAGCAACACAAAAAAATAAACTAGTAAAATGAAGCTATATAAAAAAATCATTCTTCATGGTTGATTTAAAAAAGGAATGTATCTCTCCCCATTATAGGATGTGACATATTGTCCATGATCATTTTATCATCTTCATACAATTGTTCACTCACTTCACTTTTCTCATTATTACCCTATAGAGATTTTTTTACATGAGGAGTTAGAGTGTTCCAAGAGTCACCTTGGATTTCCTATTCTAATTATGAGAGTTATGATTCTACAAGCTTCTCATCAAACCATAAGATAACTACGAACCATGTGATATTTTTATAGATAATTACCTTGGAGTATTGTGATGATGGAAATGAAGATGCCACATCATGTTGAAATGATAGAATTATCTGTGTTGTTATGTACAATATTACATTATGAGATCATTTGATCAATACTAAAAACATCTCAGGAAACTTTTCTATTGAGTAAGTTGATATATTGATCACTAAGATTTATTTAGAGGTGTACTGCCACTCTAGAACTAGGTGTCCATCTTCCACTTATTCTCTAAATTAGACATCTATGTTGTTCCCATAGGAATAATTATACTCCCTGAAAATGTATTTCATAATATATCCCATTCAACCAATTCCAATCTATATACCATCTCCTTATAATTCGTTATACAAATCATGATATTATTTTAGAAAATATCTGGTCATAATCCTATCTAGAAAATGAATGCCTTCAAGGATGCACATTAAGAAACTTCCAGGATATAGTATACTGAATTATTAAATTTAACAGCATACCCAATCACTATAGGGTTATCATTCTTTAAACCAAAGATGTAAATTTTTCTATAAATAATAAAGGTGTGATGGTTGAATTTCATGTATACAAGCCTACTAAATCCTCTATTATTATTACTTGGACCAATTTATTCATAACTGTTAATTACCTTCATTTTTATTTCATGACCTCTGTTATATTCACATCCATGTTTAGATTGAAATATCCTAGTTCAAATGTGATTCAATTATTAGATTCATCATATTCAATAAATCTTTTTCTTTTTCTAACTAAAAATACCCTTTAAAGATGTTTGGATTATATTTTTAGAATTGAACTAAATATTCCACTATCCACCATTCAATATTCCAATTACCCTTTTCCCCGACCAGAAATTCCTAATGAAGACATTGGTAGTTTTTTATTGAACTATGGCCCTGGTGAAACCATATTCTCAGCAACATCATAATGTTTTTTGTATAATTAGTTCCCATTTCCATTAACTATAATACAAAAAAAACTATTTATTCTCACAAATAAAAAACATTAAATATTAGAAATTTAAATCTAATATGTTAACCGATATCAAGAACTTATATTTCCACTAATCAAACCTTTTTATCCTTTAAATAATTTTAAAAAATTCTACCACCATTCTTTTTAAAACAACTATTTCCATTATTTTCATAAATAACACTATTTCTATTTCTTAATCTATATAAAAAAAAATTACCTCATAATATTGTTGGAAATAAATAAGGTCAAATCATTTCATGAAATGATCATGGGATAAACCCATGATATTTTCATGAAAAATCATCTAAAAGTGTCTTTTTTCACTCATGTATCCAAACACACTTCTAACCTGATGTTCAACATAAATAGATTATCTACACATTTTTATTATTTATATTTTATGTAATAAAAGTAAACCTTATTAATACTAATCTTAATAATTACATATTCCATTACATACTCAAGGATCAAACAATATGTTAACATTTTTCACAAAATGATAGAAGGATTGGTCTAGACTAATACCACTTGTAACAGTACACCCATCCTAATTTTCTTGAGGATTTACAAGGATATACTTGGCCTTATGTGACATCTGCAAGATACCCAATTATTTTAATAAATGATAAGGGATTTACGGAACATTGGGGAATAATTTTATTTTTCAAATAAATTAACCAATAAAAAATCACAATTCCATTATATATATTATGTAGAAACAAAAAATAATACCAAAATCAAAACAAAAAATAAACTCTTTAACATTTACACAATGATTTCCTAACTTATGGTTGTACGACAAATACTAGTTTAAAAAATTATATAAAATATTTTGAAGACATTTTAAGTAAGTATATATCAAAATACTAGACCAATTCTGTTTAAAAACAAACAAAAATGTACCAAAACTATATCACATTCATTTTGAAGAATAAATTACATGTACACTCACATAACCACAGACACAAACACTCAAGATTGATTTTAAAATTGATGGTGTAACTTCATGTCCATACCCTCTCTCAACATTGACTATGGTAACTCATTACCATAATCCATGCCACTTAACACATGCCAACCTAGTTATACAACATCTTACCAAAACATTACAACATAAAAATATTACATATTTAATTAATTTTGAAAAACAATGAAAAGTAGTCAAACCCATTTTATTAATACAATAATTTCAAAATTTATGAACAAGGGGATTTTCTATAGACAAATAAAATTTCTAAAAATTTATAATACAATATAAAAATGAGATATTCATCAACAATCACACAAGAATTTCACTCTCATTTAAATATAATTAGTCAATGTTAACTTTTATTTTATGTTAAAAACCATGTATAACTCAAAGAGAAGCCTCATACATTAATAGTTGCTAAAAATGAAGAACAATTTAACAAAACTCAATGAAATGATCACAAACCACATTCCAATCACTGTATCTCAAAATATGTAATCATAATCCACTAATATAACATATATAAATCCATATTAAACTATATCTGTGATCACAAGAGAGTGAAAACCCTTGGATATAAGAAAAATGTGGAGTTATGGGTTCTTACCATTGAATATAGGCCTCCAAAACACTTTTATTTACCTATTAATCTCTAGAAAATTGAAAAGCATCATATCTCTTGCCTAGGGAGTATAAAGAATTAGAGTTATGGGAAAATATTGGAAAAAATATTGATAAATAGATAATTCATATTAGATATACATTTAATGGAGGGGTATCTATATGGAACATGGTTATGATACATTGTTTGGAAAAGAGTGAACCAATAATTCAGTAATCCTATCTTAAACCCATTCATCACACAGTTATATTGCATAGTTAAACAAACCTTGTTCCAACCATGATTTTCCCTACATTTTAATATTCAATGTTTCTCTAAGTAATTCACTCTGTTTGGACAAACTGTATATATACACAATATCAATACATGGTATATCTCATGTCATATATAATAGATTCCAATCATTTAGGAATATGGAATTCATCACATAATATTTTAACAGTTTATCTAAACACATCATCATAGATAGATTTCATGCCACGTGTCATAAGTAATAATTTTATCCTTGAATTTCTCTAACTATTATTTTCAATACATTTTCAATATTGGAACTATAATTTGTTATAATCAACCCCATACACCTATCTTGTTAGATCTTGTACCGTATAAATTTTTGTTCTTCCTAGATTTATCCATTGGGAAATATCTTTTATCCTAGTCTCTATGATCTATTAAGAAAAAATATATTATTTGACATATGTCATTAATTAATTTGTCTAATAAGTTCATGGTTCTATGAAAAAACTCTTATAGAAACATGGAATACTCAAATTCTTAATAAAACCAAGTGGAATTCATTATTTATCCAAATGAATACTATTTTAGAATTATTCTTTCTCTAATCTATAATTGGATTTCCTCAAATTTTATAACTTATTGAAATTATATTGTATCACCAACCCTTATAGTTGATTATTTTAGAAAAATTTATTTAGATTTACATACTAGAATGTTTACAATATATCCATTTTCCAAATGGTCATTGATTTTTTATATGACAGGTATATTTCTAATTGATCTTATCATTGTAATGTTGGGCATATTTCATCATAAATTAAATATGTAAATCACTTGAAACCTTGAATAAAAATCATTTGTTATTCATCTTATGATTACCATCCCTATCTAGTCTATTCTTGATACCCACCAATTAATTTACATCAGTTAGAGAAACAAATAAAATTCATATAACAACACATATTTTCATAGATAAATAATATATATTATTAGTATAATATTTGAATGTAACACCCCAAGAATTTAATATATTTACCTTTAGATATCATTGTAATACACATAACACTCGATTTAAATGAAACATTATTTAATATCATTTTTAATATAAATAAAAATTTACCTATTTTAGATAGTCTATATATATTATATTTCCATCAAAATAATTTTACACTCATCCAATAGGTATAATATAAGAAGAAACCCAATATTACCCATAAAAACTATTTATATATATATAAAAATTTCTTTCCTTTTGATGGTCAACCCTCATTAAATCCAAATTTTGACCTTTTTATAAATTTTAGATGTCAAAAGAGACCCCTTATTTAAAAGAGAAAAATAAAAATTATTCTATGATGGATTATTTGTATTTTTCAGTCACGATTCATTTTTAATGAACAATTAAAAATACTGAATTTTAGTTTAAAAATATTTTTTTTCATTTTATTACATTATATGAAAACAATATCCTTATAATTTGTTTTAATGTTTAAACTGATAATAGTTTTATCAATTAATTTATTTTCGGTCATTATAAACAATTTCACTTTGAAATTATTGATTCCAATATAGAAATCCTTTTGAAATTTTTACTTTAAACCCCCACATTGTTGTCCCAACTACAAGATTAATAGTAAATTTATTTCTACCACTTATGCGATTAGAATTGGAAAAATGGATTCCATATTTGGGACCATAATAATTTATAATTTATAATACGAAAAGTTTTGTTTCAGGCCAAAATGATTAGTGAATGTAATTAAAATTAATTACAATTATTAAGGTGAAATTAAGCATAATAAAGAACTCAATTTTTAACATAATGAACAAAATGACCTATAAACATGTCCAAAAACCATTTTATTAACATAAATCTACCATGAAATTTAAATTCATATGTATTATGTTTTTCTATAACTTCTTTTAGTTGAGAACATGTTCACACAAAACATGTTTCCAAAAAATCCAAGTGAGACCTTTTCCTTCCCTATAAAAGACCACCACCTCTCCCCATTAATCACTCCAATCAACCCACCTATGTTATGCCAATACCTACCAAAATATTCTCTAAAAATCACTTTAATATACCTATAGTAAATTATTTTTTCTAATATCTTTTCATAGATTTTGTTTCATTAAAACAAAAATAAGTTACCCAATTAAGAGGTAACACCTTCTCTTAGGATTTCGAGTTTCATTTCAATTATCTACTCCCAATACTCTATTTATTCTATAATTACCTTAAAAAAACATTATCCTCAATATAAATTTATGTATTATGCTATGTATTGAACATAAACATACAAACACATCGATCTAATAGATAACAAAAATAATGTTTCTGTGTACAGTGAACTACTACCTCACGAAACGTTGATTGTTCAATTTTCCCCAACCAACTCTCATGGTGGTCGTTATGATAGAAAATTTAATATATATATAAATATATATATTTAATTATTAAATTTAAAATGACTTTATTATTTTGTGATTTTTATTTATAACAAAACATTATACATTCTAAGTTGTGTACGTACGATAATTTCATTTGAGGAAGTCTGTACTACAGCCCCCTCAAAGCGATAATACACATTCATGACACACGTTGAATGTATAAAAGTTGGTAATAATACAACAATGTAACATTTATAACATATATATAATAATGGAATTTATAATATAAATATATATTATTCAGTTTTAAATTCTTTTAATACACTAATGAAATGAATGTAGCATTCATGCGTACGTACGACCTACCGTCTCCATGACCATTTCACTTCATTTCCAATCTCCAAATATTATAGACTATTATGAATTAATATGTAGTCAGTATATAATATAATTATATATGGTTTATATTTAACATATGATGAAACCATTATATATTTTATAAGAACAATAAATAACAAGTCAAGACGTAGTTGAGAAAACTACACAATTAACACTCAAAATAGTAAAAATAATAAAATAGAGTTAGAAAACAAGTAAAAAATATTGTAAAAAGTTTATATATTCTATTAGAAATAATATTTTGGTTTTAGTAATATTTATTATCATATTTTAAATCACTATACCAGTGGTTAAAGACCACACAAAAAGATGAAGGTTAAGGTAAGGTATTTTCATCTCATTTTTTAAATACGAGAGATTGATGTCATATTCACTAATTAATTAATTTCTGTGACAAAACCATATCCCTTTTTGTTATATTATATCAATAATCCTCATATTCTCATTATATTATAAGATTCATTTAATGGAATACCTTTATGGTGATTATGATTTAATTGTTTCAAAGTGTTATGAGATACTTTGGAATTTTTAATATTATTCTCCTAAAATGATTCTAATATCACTTCATTTTCTGATTGTTATATTCCCATAAAAAATTATTTTAATATTTTTTCATTTTAGATTTAATGAAATATCCGTATTTTCATAAAATGTAAATTATAATTGAGCAAATGAAATAGCAGTTTTCATATGGTGGATACTTTGATGATTATTTGATTAATTGATGCATTATTGATAAATCCATAATTTCAATTCAATATGGTTATTTTATAATTCATATTATTTATTATTAGTATTCTATATGAGTAATTATTTGAACTCGAAATTACGGGGGGGGAAGAATTTATATATTCCCTCAATGCATCAATTGGTTCTAATGAGGAAAATAAGATGGCCAAATTAAATGGCGTTCTTTCTATGTTTTAAACCATCTCGTGAAATTTATTCATAATAATATGTTTCCAGGTGCCTAAGACATGACATTTAGAATGAAAGAAATTTCCCTCATTTTTTATAATTTATTATTTATTCATGAGATTTAGTAACGATATATCTATTGATGTAGTTCATTCATAGTTTATTGATCTACAGTATGTGTTTCAGTTTCTTACATGCAACATTATTTAAGACATACCTTGTTATTTTTATGGAAACCTTACTTAGTTATTTAACTTCTTATTTTTATTGAATCATTATTACTTATTTTATACATACCCTTACTATGAATTTGATCTCATCCTTTTTATGTTTCATTCACCATATTATGAAGAAGAGAACTATGAATTTGCAATCAACGAGGGATATTTTTTCATTTTACTGAGTATCATATTTTATTCAATTTTCCCAATGTATTATTGGTATTATGTAAGTAATCTGGATTTATTAAACTGAAAACTAAATAGTGATTCCAGATTTTCATCCATGTAATAATTCCAATGTAATGTAATAATGAACGAGCCCTGGGTTTCTAGGGTCGAAGCATTATAGTTGGTATCAAAGGATATTTAGAAACAAAATAGGAAACTAGATTTTGAAAAAATAGATTAGGGACAACAACCATAAGATCTAATTTTTGGATAATTATATAATAACAACTAATAATGATGGTAAGGTGGAGATTATATGGTTATTCCTATCAATACATCCATGTCCAGATATTATAGGTGGGTGTGGCTCTGGAATAAATTTACATAAGAGTAACAACCTTGATATGGTTTTTCGAGCCTAACATGGTGTAACCTGGTACTTGACAATGGGACATACTATACACCTAGGTCGACACTCCCAGGAAATATGCTTAAGATAATTAACATTATCTTTACATATCATTATGAAGGATTTAAGTATAAAGATGACCCCAAAGTAAGCAAAGATTATGGTTCCAAGCTTTACGATGAATAAATTTATGTTACATGTTGTACCATGTTTAGAGTTATAGAGAGTTCATAATTTTATTGAATAATATAGTATATGTCATTATCTAGAAATGGCTCTTGGAAGGAATAATTATGTCATCACTCATGGACAATACAATGATGTATCTCATAAGGAAACCAATATTGATGGTAATTTAGTTGTGAAAAACATGGAAATATAATGAATTATATTTCGTTTTTGACAAATAACCATTCCCAAATGGAGAAACTTATTACAAGAATAGAATCTATAATGAGGGACTACTTTATGTGATAGAATCCCCCATTATTTAGTGGAACTACAAATCCAATTGCAGGTGATATGTTTATTAAGTCTCTTGATAAAATATTTACAGCCATGAAACATCGTTAAAAAAAAGGTTACCCTTGGAGTATATTTTCACCAAGTAGATGTTGATCAGTGGTGGTATCTGATCTTTAATACATGGGAAGAAGAATAAATTGAACTCATATAATGGAGGACATTTAAGGAGATATAATTTGATAAATACACCCCTAATGATAAAAAATTGAGATGATGAGAATGTTCCTCGACTTAAAGGAAAATATTGAAGAGATTGTATAAAATTATGAAGCTACCATCACAAGGCTATCAAGGTTTGCTTTAAATTATATTCTCCACACATATTGCATGACGTACCACTTATTTTAATGTCTTAAGACACATCTTTGAAGGGCACTAGTTTTCCATGATTTTTTATTACATTAAGTGATATTTTTATGTTCTATAAATATGGAGAATTAATTTTTAAATATCAATATATTCAATGTAATCCAACATAAGAATAAGTCATCTGAGAATTAATAGAAATAAAATTTAAAGGAGAAGAATATGTTTTATATATTTCCATATTGTGAAAACTGTGGGAAAAGGATCCAAGGGAAATGATCGAAGGCATTGTGAGTTTTCTATAAATTTGGAGATAACGGTCACCAAGATCATAAATGTAAGAGGATTAATCCAATCATAAAAGAGTAGTTCTATTATTATAATGAGATTGGACATTATGAAAATTATTATTGCAAGAGTCAAGGGAACGTACCATAGAAGAGGAAATGGGGAAATGGACAAGCCTATGTGATTACTATAATAGATGAAGATGTACCAAATGACATTGTGGAAGGTACATTAATCTTATATTCAAATCTATCCAATGATTTATTTGATTCTGGATAGTCACACTATTTTATATCTAACCAGTTTTCCAAAATAATTAGACACATCCCTTTTGATTAAATAATACAGTTATACCTCAAAAATAAAAAGAGAAGTATCATTGAAACAAATATGTATCGGTCAGTCCCAATTATGACACATAAATTAACATTATGTGCCAACCATGTTATCATACCTAAGAACTATTTTGATATTATCCTTGGTATGGAATGGATATTGAGATATGATGAAAATATTTATTGTATGAGAAAGGAAATTACTATTTTGGAGGATGATGTACAATCTATCATATTTATGGAAGTAGATTCCTCACATAATTATTATTTAGAACCACTCTAAGTAGCTCTAATAAGAGAAATTATTTTACAAGAATAGAAAAAAATGACTATAGAAGAAGGAGGTAATAACCAAATTTAACGCGTACCTATTATATAGGAATACTTTGATGTATTTCTAGTGGATTTTCATAGAAATCCCCTAGAATGTGAGGTTTAATTATCCAGAAATGTAATATCTAATGCAAGGATAATATCAAATAATACCTATAAAATGGAAACTATGGAATGGTTAGAGTTAGATAAACAACTATAGGATTTGGGTAATAATTGATTTATTCACCCTAGTGTTTCACCGTCAGAAGACCCAATCCTATTTTTCAAAAATAATGATTTATCCATGATGTTGTCCATTGATTATAGGGAAATTATTTCTATTATAATAAATAACAAGTATCATATACCTATAAATAATGAGTTCATTGACCAAATTCATGGATCCCAATATTTTTCAAAGATTGATATTTGATCTGAGTATCACCAATGGTGTAACACCCCAGGTAAATAAAGAATATGAGATTTTTATATTTATCCTTTTTTTAAATAAAATGTTAATATTAATTTAAAGGTAACGCTATGCTTGATGTCTTACCCAATATGCAATAACATGTTCCTTTGAAATCTTACGTTGCACTCTAATAATAAAATAAAATTATTTTAAATGTTAGTTAACACGTAGCCATTGTATTGGAGGGAATGAATAGAAATTACTAAAATATGATTATATATGTTTGTTAAATGTTTTTACATTTATCCAATAGAGGATAATGGCTTAAAAAATGAAAAGAATTCAATTTTAGGCATATATACTCTTATTTTCACTAAAGGTCCACTTATAATGTTTTAATGGAGAACCTCTATTAAATCCACTTTTTGACAATTTTATGTGTTATATTTGACAAAATAAAATTCTTCTATAGAATCGGGACATCAAAATTTACTTTGTGTAAATTTTTTGTATTTTTCCGAAAAAAGTTCAATTTTTAATGAATAGTGAAAAATGTTGTATTTTAATTAAAAACCGCTTTTTAATCTAATTTATTTATATGATTAGATTTTCTTTTTAATTGGTTTTAAAGTGAAATTAGAATATATTTTTACCATTTAATCCAATAGTGGTCGTTGGAATTAATTTCATCTTGAAATTGGACTTAAACTAGTGTCAATCTTTTGATACTTATTGTTTCATAAAAACACGCTATTTGTTTTGATAGCGGGAATTAATTATTAAATTAATTAATTAAACTTATATGTTTTGAATTTTGTAAAATAGAAATCATTTTTGAATTTGTAATGTCAAATATATCTTAGGGTGAATTTCTGGTAATTTTCTGAAAACATCAATTTTTGATGAATAGTGAAACCACTAAGTGGTACTTATAAAGACTAATTTTCCGTTTAAATGAAATTTTTCCATCTTTGTATTTGAAATTTAAAAAATCAGAAATACATGGTTTTCATTAAGAAGTAAAATATGGTTCAATGGGATTAAAATAATTTTTTGATGAATAGTAACTTATTAAGTTTTTAATCGCGATTAGAGGTAATTAGTGTAGTTTAAGGTAAGAATAATGTTTTAATAAACTGAAATGACCTAGACACATGTCCTACCCTCATTGTGTGTGTCATAGCCGACCAAGAAAATCCATGGGTCAACTTGGGGACCCCATGGAGCCACGTCGGTTGGAAAATGACATAAATACTTTTTTATTTAATGTTAAAGGAAAAATGACACAAACATGAGATGTTTAACTAAAACAATTTTTACATGGGGTTATAAAAGTCAGGGTTTTTACTATAAATAGTCATTGTAAATATAAAAAGATTTCTTACATCATAGTAGTTTTTTATAATTTTTAGACATTAAATATATTAAATTATTTATGACATTAAGATGATATAGTGATTACCTCCTTAATAAAGGATTTAAATAAAATGGAAAGATAATGTAATATATAAGACCTAAACATGTCCAAAACCTATTTTATGGGTGGATTTCGAGCCCTTATCACCTTATCCTCGAAAAAATCAATGTGGGACCATTAAAATCCGAAACTCATTCTAAAATAAAGTAACATTTATATACTTTCCAAGAGTGCCCTTCCTCTCCTCTTATAAATGGCCCCCACCTCTACCTCCTAACCCACACTTCCAAAGCCTTTGGCTCGGCCAACCCCTGCCCATTTTGTCTCTCCACATCCCTCTATAACTTCTTGAAGCCTCAAATTGGGCAGAAATCTTCCCAAGGAATCCTTTGAGCTCAACCCAAAGGGTGTTATCCGATTTTAAGGTAATGTCTTCACTTGAGTCCATTTGTTTTATTTTGCTTCTCCAACCCCCTAAACTATTTTTATTCATTTATATTGTAACAGCTCCAGTATCTTCAATATACTAGGATGTTGTTATAATAAGTATTCTAGCTACACTTACACACACCTTCATCTAATGGTTAAAGAACATACTGTTTCTGTGGATGGTGAATTTCTACCTCATGAAACGATGATTGTTCAAAACTCATATAAAACCTTCAAAGGTGGCCATTAAGATGTCACTATGTTTATATATGATATATAATATTTTTATGTTTTACTTAAGCTTATGTATTTTTCATTTTTGGCATACCTTTATTGCTTTCATTATGGGTATACGCGATATCTTCATTTTAGGAAGTGCGGACTACCGCCCCCTCAAAGTGATTTGATTCGTTAATTCCATATGTGGGACGTATAAAGGATGGATTTAAAGTTATTATATATGATTTTATACTGGAATTATAATATACCTTTATATTATTATTGTTTTCTTTCCATTAATGTATGAGAGAGAAATGAAAGTAGCGTTCATGCGTACGTACGGCTTACTGTCTCCATGAACGGTGCATTTCATTTCTTATCCTCAAATGTAATGTACTATTATAAGTACATATAATGGATATATATGATGTATTATACATATAAAGTATGTATATAATTCTGTAATTAAATATATACATATCTCTCATTTAGTTTTAATTCCATTTATATGACATAGAAATGAAAGTAGCGTTCATGCGTACGTACGGCTTACCGTCTCCATGAACGGTGCATTTCATTTCTTACCTCTAAATGATTATGTAATATTATTAATACATGTATATTCTGGATATATTTGATATATATGATATAAAAATCATGAATATCATTGTTGATATAATGGATATTTGACTACGTGAACAAATTGTAAATATAAGAGGTTCACTTTTGACTTAAGTACCAAATAACGACAAAACAACCGTTATTAACTTAAATGATTACGTAATGTTTATAACATGTCAATAATTTATATAAAAGGAATAATGAACTTAAAAAAGATTATTAATCAAGTATAAATTAACTCAAGTTTGTTATTTAGGATGTTAAAGAACGATCGAGTCAAGTCGGACCCGAGGTAAGGGATCCTACTCCTCTCTTTCTTTTTAAGTACGCTTTTTTATGTCATTATTTTTAGAGCTCATATTTCTTGTTATTGGTATGTTATTTTATATTACTCTTACTGTAATTTTTATTTTCATATGATGAGATACCCTATTCTCTCTCATAAATCGATTTTGGAAGTTTTGAGTGGCCCCATTAGGCTGCCGAATTTTCGTAAGAGATCTAACCTCTCTCTTTTTTTTAAGTACTCTCCTTTATGTCACTTCTTTTAAGCTACTCTTTGTTATGTTGGGGGATGTTCTTTTATATTCCTCTTTTTGTAAACATTATTTTAATATGATGAGATACCCTATTTGATCTCATCAATCCATTTTTGTTAGTTTTATGTGGCGTCGTTAGGCTGCCGAGTTTTCGTAAGGGATTTTTCATCTCACTTTTATTCCCGTGAGATTTAGGATACATTTGCCACAATTTTATTTGAGTGGTGTGTGTACTGCCCATTATTTTACTAATTTTGTACTATACTCTCATTTATGAGTATTTACATCAATGTTGTATTGTCCTTCTTTCACGGGGTGCATGTCTCGAAAGATACCCATATCGGTAAGGGAACCTTTCACCCTCCTCTTTTTAAAAGACTTCTTTTGTTGGGTCTTTTAATTTACATATTGTTATACTGGGATATGTTCTCATATACCCTTATTGATTTAAATTTTATGTCCAAGTGATGAGAAACCCTTTTTATCTCTCATCATCTAATTTTCTGAATTTTGTAGTGACGCCATTAGGCTGTCATATTTTTGTAAGGGAACTTCTTAACATAAATTTGATTCATTGGGATAATCTTGTACTCCATGAATATGTCATTCTATGAATATGTGTGAATAACCTCTGATTGTTTTACACTTAATATCCACTTATATTGGGTGTATTCGTTTGTCACACATAATTATGTAATTGATTTATCCTTAAACCAAGGATACCCTCTTTGTAAGGGACTTCGTCTCAATCTCCATTCATTGAGGCATATTTTTTTTATACACAACCTTCTTTTATATGGTGTATAAACCCCTTTGACCTTTATGTTTATTCAAAAGGAATCTTTTATCTACGAAGCGTTTTACTAAACGACAAAAAGGAATGTTTCTTTTTACGTATGCATTGACAACGACCTTTTCCACCGCCGCCACTATTATTTGATCTTTGGCTTCCTCAACAAGCCCTAATGTTTTTCAAATAAAATAAATACCATATACTTTTTTTGTATTTTGGTATTGAAAATGGTTTTGATAAATGATTCTATTATGTCAATATATTTAAATGATATATTGTGATTAAAATGTAGAAATTTTATCATTCCTTTATGTTGGTTTTATGTTTTAAAATTTTATAATGGTACCTGGTCATTTTACGGGTGGTTACGTGATAAACCATATGACGGGTGGTGCCGTGAATACCAGGACGGGTGGTTACGTTATAACCTCCAATGCATTGGTTATGGAAGTCGGCCGTATGGATATTCCATTATGTATGTATGGATGTTGGCCGAATGGATATTCCATTAATTGATATGTGTGGACGTCGACCTTATGGTTATTCCACTTACGTATGTTTATGTCCCTAGTTACCTTTATATGTTATGTGATCTTTATATGGGGTTTATGGTAATCTTTTGGTTACAGAAGGGTACGTAATGAACTTTTATTCGGTGAAGAGTTTTTACTACTTCGAAAAGGTCAAAAGTATTACTTTGATAAAGTATACACGGTTTACTAGTTGTTTTGAGAAACTAACAGTTTTCATTCTTTGTGTATCACTTACTGAGCTTTTTATGCTCATCCCAAGTTTTAGAAAAAAAATTCACAGGACTTAATGTGGAATAGGGTCAAGGATGGGATCAAGAGAAAGTCATGATACCTAAAACATGGAACTAGACATGTTTCTTTTTAAGAGTTTTTTTTATTTTATGGAAACATAGTAGAAGTTTCTACTTTGTAATCTTTTGAGATGTAATAGTTATTTCCTAATTCTCTAAAACTATAAACCTAAAAATATCCTCAATGTGAATTATTCATTAAATTCAATATT
This sequence comes from Viscum album, assembly GCA_963277665.1. Lineage (NCBI taxonomy): Eukaryota > Viridiplantae > Streptophyta > Magnoliopsida > Santalales > Viscaceae > Viscum > Viscum album. The sequence goes on along the minus strand of OY728123.1, from coordinate 1,871,462,691 downwards.
AAGAGATGTTTAAGGCCGGTGCCTTATAGTTGGTATCAGAGGTCGGTTTAGATAACCTTGGAGGTTAGGGTATTTTCTAAGCATAAGTTACAGTACAATAATTGTTAGGATATCAGAAGGAGTCCTAGTTTTGGGATAAAGTGAATGAGTAAGTATATCTTAGTGTTTATCTTCCTCATTAGTACATGATGGTTTTGTTGATATACTCACACTGAGATTTCTGTTTTTAGTGAATTGATGGATCTAGCAGGCACCAAAGAGACAACAGGTTTGAAGGAAACAGTGGTGGTTCTCTGATTAAGAAACTAGATAAAATGGGGGATTCAATGAAGAAACTCGTGGTTGTTCTAAACCAACTATCAAGGAGTCATGATCAACCACCTTAACCTTGGTATGTTCTGTAATGCATCATGTATGAGATGACCAATCAATGTGGAAGTTCAGGTAATAATTATAAAGGTAACTATTAGAGTTTATATGATCCTTACTTTTGAGGTAATTATGGGTTATTATATGTTATGATGGAAAATGAAAGGCATGAGATAAAATTGAGGTTAAAATATGTTATGATCATTTTTTATGATTTTATCTCGTTTTGGGGAATTTTTTAAAATTATATAGTTTTGGAAAAAGGACAACACGCAGACCGTGTGACAACCTGTCGCGTCAGACAAAGCTACGAGAATCGAACCCACAACCAAAGTGCGACTGGTATTTATCTCCTACCACTGGACTACGTGAAGTCCCTGGTTAGTTTGACTAATTCTTTTTAGTTATATGATTTTAGGAATCAAGAGTAAGTTTATTTTGTGTTATCTATGGAAATTCATTAACCTATCATGGAGGATATGTGATTAGGTTAATTACTTTTCAATACGATACATTAAGAGAAACTGATGTTGTTTGGAGATAAATGTTATGATTTAACTTGGAAGACTTTGTGACTAAATCCTTCAAATATTTGGGTTTCAATCTTAGTTTGGTTTACTTTGAATAATTTTATGGACAAATTGTTTATCGAATGGTCCTCGTTGAACTTTGGGTATTGTTGGACAAATTTTGGAGGTTAAGAATAGATTTTCTTTTTATAAAGGGTTATCCTTTTCTGGATTATCTGATCTTGTACTAACCTTTTTTGTTTTGGTTTTGGTTAGAGTCTAAAGACATGGGAATTATAGAGTTCTCTTTTTTGGATTATGTGATTCTCTAGAAATTGATTATAGTACTCTTAATGTGAACAAGTATTCCTAAATACTCGTCTTTTGGAGAAAATATGAGTTTGATTGAGGAATCTAGTAAAAGTTGAAAGTCTACATGACAAGTAAGTATGTTTCATTATGATTTAGTTAAGATCAAAAATAAATTCCTCAATGAAAATTAACTTAAAACAAAAATTTTGTCTGTTAACTTTTCCTACTGGGGAATCGAATACCGTTTAACCCATCACATGTTTGTGATTTTCTTATGATTAACTTTCTCCTAGAAATGATTACTATCACTCTCCATTAGAACATGACCCTATGTTTTCTCCTCCATGTACATATTTTCTTACATGGAATCCTAGTATGGGTTAACTCGGGTGACCTTTTTACTTCTCTTTATTTATATTAATGTGATTGTTTTACCGACTCTTGTTAGGATGTGGGACTTTCAAGGATGTTTCCAAGCCCAATTTTAAAATTGAGAGGACGTAATTCCCAAAAGGGGGGAAGGATGTAACACCCCAGGTAAATAAAGAATATGACATTTTTATATTTATCCCTTTTTTATAAAATTTAAATATTAATTTAAAGGTAACTCTATGCTTGATGTCTTACCCAATACGCAACAACGAGTTCCTTTGAAATCTTATGTTGCACTCTAATAATAAAATAAAATTATTTTAAATGTTAATTAACACGTAGCCGTTGTATTAGTGGGAATGAATATAAATAACTAATATATTATTATATATGTTTGTTAAATGTTTTTACATTTATCCAATAGAAGATAAAGACTTAAAATACGAAAATAATTCAATTTTAGTCATATATACTCTAATTTTCACTAAAGGTCCACTTATCAACTTTTAATAGAGAACCTCTATCAAATCCACTTTTTGACAATTTTATGTGTTATATTTGACAAAATAAAATTCTTCTTTCGAATCGGGACACCAAAATTTACTTTGTGTAAATTTTTGGTATTTTTCCAAAAAAGTTCAATTTTTAATGAATAGTGAAAAATGTTGTATTTTAATTCAAAACCTCTTTTCAATCTAATTTATTTATATGATTAGATTCATTTTTTAATTGGTTTTAATGTGAAATTAGAATATATTTTTACCATTTAATCCAATAGTGGTCGTTGTAATTAATTTCATCTTGAAATTGGACTCAAACTAGTGTCAATCTTTTGGTACTTATTATTTCATAAAGACACGCTATTTGTTTTGACAGCGGGAATTAATTATTAAATTGATTTATGAAACTTATATGTTTTGAATTTTTTAAAATAGACATCATTTTTGAATTTGGAATATCATATATAGCTTAGGGTGAATTTTTGGTAATTTTCTGAAAAACTTCAATTTTTGATGAATAGTGAAACCACTAAGTGGTACTTATAAAAACTGATTTTCCGTTTAAATGAAAATTTTCCATCTTTGGGTTTTGAATTTCAAAAATCCGACATACATGGTTGTCATTAAGAAATAAAATGGGGTTCAATGGGATTAAAATACTTTTCTGATGAATAGTGACTTATTAAGTTTTTAATCGCGATTAGAGGTAAATAGTGTAGTTTAAGGTAAGAATAATGTTTTAATAAAATGAAATGACCTATACACATGTACTACACTAATTGTATGTGTCATGGCAGACCAATAAAATGCATTGGTCAACTTTTGGACCCCATGGAGCCACTTTGGTTGGAAAATGACATAAATACCTTTTATTTAATGTTAAAGTAAAAATGACACAAACATGAAATGTTTAACTAAAACAATTTGTACATGGGGTTATACATGTCAGAATTTTGACTATAAATATTCATTGGAAAGATAAAACGATTTCCTACATCATAGTATTTTTTTTATAATTTATATACATTAAATATATTAAATTATTTTTGACATCATGATGATGCAACGATTACTTCATTAATAAAGGATTTAAATAAAATGGAACGATAATGTAATATCTAAAACCTACACATGTCCAAAACCTATTGGATGGGTGGATTTCGAACCCTTATCACCTTAACCTCGAAACACATCAATTTGGGACCATTAAAATCCGAAACTCATTCTAAAATAAAGTAACATTTATTTACTTTCCAAGAGTCCCCTTCCTCTCCTCTTATAGAAGGCCCCCACCTCTACCTCCTTACCCACACTTCCAAATACTTTGGCTCGGCCAACCCCTAACTTTTTTGTCTCTCCACATACCTCTATAACTCCTTGAAGCCTCACTTTGGGCAGAAGTCTTCCCAAGGAAGCCTTTGAGCTCAAACCAAAGGGTGTTACCCGATTTTAAGGTAATGTCTTCACTTGAGTCCTTTTGTTTTATTTTGATTCTCCAACCCCCTAAACTCTTTTTATTCATTTATTTTGTAACAACTCCAATACATTAAATATACTAGGATTTTGTTATAATAATTATTCTATCTACACTTACAAACACCTTCATCTAATGGTTAAAGAACATATTGTTTCTGTACATGGTGAATTTCTGCCTCACGAAATGATGATTGTTCAACACTCATATAACACCTTCAAAGGTGGCCATTAAAATGTCACTATGTTTATATATGATATATAATATTTTTATGTTTTACTTAAGCTTCTGTATTCTTTATTTGTGGCATACCTTTATGGATTCCATTATCGGTATACGCGATATCTTCATTTTAGGAAGTGCGGACTACCGCCCCCTCAAAGTGATTTGATTCGTTAATGCCATATGTGGGACGTATAAAGAATTGATTTAAAGTTATTATATATTATGTTATACTGGAGTTATAATATACCTTTATATAATTATTGTTTTCTTTCCATTAATGTATGAGATAGAAATGAAATTAGCGTTCATGCGTACGTACGGCTTACCGTCTCCATGAACGGTGCATTTTATTTCTTATCATCAAATGTAATGTACTATTATAAGTACATATAATGGATATATATGATATATTATACATCTAAAGGTTGAATATAATCCTGGAATTAAAATTATACATATCTCTCATTTAGTTTTAATTCCATTAATATGACATAGAAATGAAAGTAGTGTTCGTGCGTACGTACGGCTTACCGTCTACATGAACGGTGTATTTCATTTCTTACCTCTAAATGATTATGTAATATTATAAATACTTGTATATGCTGTATATATATGATATATATGATATCCAAATCATGAATATCATTATTGAGATAATGGATGTTTGACTACGTGAACAACTTGTAAATATAAGAGGTTCACTTTTGACTTAAGTACCAAATAACGACAAAACAACCGTTATTAACATAAATGATTACATAATGTTTATAACATGTCAATAATTGATATAAAAGGAATAATTAACTTGAAAAAGGTTCTTAAGAAAGTATAAATTAACTCAAGTTTATTATTCAGGATGTTAAAGAACGATCGAGTCAAGTTGGACCCGAGGTAAGGGATCCTACTCCTCTCTTTCTTTTTAAGTACGCTCTTTTATGTCATTCCTTTTAAAGATAATATTTCTTGTTATTGGGATGTTCTTTTATATTACACTTACTGTAATTTTTATGTTCATATGATGAGATACCCTATTCTCTCTCATCAATCCATTTTGGACGTTTTGAGTGGCGTCGTTGGGCTGCTGAATTTTCGTAAGAGATATAACCTCTCTATTTCTTTTTAAGTACTCTCCTTTATGTCACTTCTTTTAAGATCCTCTTTGTTATGTTGGGTGATGTTATTTTATATTACTATTTCTGTAAACTTCATGTTAATATGATGAGATACCCTATTTGATCTCATCAATCCATTTTTGTATGTTTTATGTGGCGCCGTTAGGCTGCCGAGTTTTCGTAAGGGATTTTTTTTCTCACTTTTATTCCCATGAGTTTTATGCTACATTTTCCACAATTTCCTTTGATTGGTTTATGTACTACCCATTATTTTACTCATTGTGTAATATTCTCTCATTTATGATTATTTACATCAATGTTGTATTTTACTTCTTTCACGGGGTGCATGTCTCGAAAGATACCCATGTCGGTAAGGGAACCTTTCACCCTCCTCTTTTTAAAAGACTTCTTTTGTTGGGTATTTTAATTTACATATTGTTATGTTGGGATATGTTCTCATATATCCTTATTGATGTAAATTTTATGTCGAATTGATGAGATACCCTTTTTATCTCCCATCAAATCATTTTCTGTATTTTGTAGTGACGCCGTTAGGCTGTCATATTTTTGAAAGGGAGCTTCTTAACCCAAATTTGATTCTTTTGGATAATCTTGTACTCCTTGAATATGTCATTCTATGAATATGTGTGAATAAACTCTTATTGTTTTACACTTAATATCCACTTATATTGGGTTTATTCGTTAGTCAAACATAATTATGTAATTGATTTATCCTTGAACCAAGGATACCGTCTTTGTAAGGGACTTCGTCTCAATCTCCATTCATTGAGGCATATTTTGTTTTATACACAACCTTCTTTTATACAGTGTATAAACCCCTTTGAATTTTACGTTTATTCAAAAGGAATCTTTCATCTACGAAGCGTTTTACTAAACGACAAAAAAGAATGTTTCTTTTTACGTATGCGGTGACAACAACCTTTTTCGCCGCCGTGAGTATTATTTGATCTTTGGCTTCCTCAACAAGCCGGAATGTTTTTAAAATAAAATAAATACCATATAATTTTTTTTTGTATTTTGGTATTGAAAATGGTTTTGATAAAGTATTCTATTATTTCAATATATTTAAATGATATATTGTGATTGAAATGTAGAAATGTTATCATTCCTTTTGTTGGTTTTATGTGTTAAAATTTTATAATCGTACTTGGACATTTTACGGGTGGTTATGTGATAAACCATATGATGGGTGGTGCCGTGAATACCAGGATGGGTGGTTACATTATAACCTCCAATGCATTGGGTAAGGAATTTGGCCGTATGGCTATTCCATTATGTATGTATGGAAGTTGGCCGAATGGCTATTCCATTATGTGATATGTGTGGAAGTCGACCCTATGGTTATTCCACTTAAGTATGTTTATGTCCCAAGTTACCTTTATATGTTATGTGATCTTTATATGGGTTTTATGGTAATCTTTTGGTTATATAAGGGTAAGTAATGAACTTTTATTCGATGAAGAGTTTTTACTACTTCAAAAAGGTGAAAAGTATTACTTTGATAAAGTATACATGGTTTACTGGTTGTTTTGAGAAACTAACAGTTTTCATTCTTTGTGTATCCCTTACTGAGATTTTTATGCTCATCCCAAGTTTTTGAAATGTTTTTCACAGGACTTAATGTGGAATAGGGTCAAGGATGGGATCAATGGAAAGTCATGCTACATAAAACATGGAACTAGACATGTTTATTTTTAAGAGTTTTTTTTATTTTATGGAAACTTAGTAGAAATTTCTACATTGTAATCTTTTGAGATGTAATAGTTATTTCCTAATTCTCTAAAACTCTAAAACTGAAAAGATCCTCAATGTGAATTATTCATTTAATTCAATATTAATAGATGTTTAAGGCCGGTTCCTTATAAATGGTGAGTGAATAATGAAGACATTCCTATGAAAATTTTCAGAAATGTTATGGGCATTACGAGTTTAGAGTAATTCCATTTATTCTAACTAATGAAACATATGTTTTTCTGGGAATGATAAATAGAGTATTCAAGGAATATCATGAAAATTTCATTTTATAAATCATCGATGATATTCTAGTGTATTCTACAAACTATAAAAATCAAACTACTCATTTTTGGATCATACGTAACAGTCTTATAAGGGAATAATTATATAATAAATTTAGTAAATGCCATTATTGGTTTCATGAAGTTATTTTCATGGATATATTGTCTCAATATATGGACTATTTGTTGATCTTGCAAATAAAAAGGCATTCATAGAATGGAATATGCCAACAAACATAACTAAGGTATATAGTTTCCTTGGTTTGGTAGGTTATTATCGAAAATTCATTCATATTTTTTCCAATTAGATAACTCTTTAACCGTGATTATGCCTATAGGTGTTACGTTTTTATGGATGAATCAATGCAATGAATCTTTCGATGAACTAAAGAGAAGAGTAATTAATTCTCAAATTTTAACTCTACGATCCTTTAGTGAGGGGTTTTTTATATATAATGATGCATAAAAAGGGACTTGGTTGTTTATTAATGAAAAATGAAAATTTTATTTCACATACATCAAGTAAATTGAAGACACACAAACTGAACTACCTGACCCATGATCTAGATTTAGTAGTTGTAATTTTCACTTTGAAAATATAGAGACATTACCTCTATGGAGAAATATGTTTGATATACACTGATCATAAATTCGTGAAATAAATATTCTCATAGAAATAACTCAACATAAGACAGAGGTTATGACTCTATCTACTCAAGGATTATGATTTCCCAATTCACTACCACCATGTGAGTGAAAATAAGTTGTAAGATGCATTTATTAAGAAAGATCATGTATTTATAACCCAAATAAGGATAGAAATGTATCTTATATTCATGGATCTAGTGAAGATGTATATGGGAATTTATAACTAAGGGGAGAAATCAATATTTTATCAAATGATTTCAAAACCATCATTAATAGAGAGGAAAAAAATTCTCAATTTGATGAAGAGGAATTTCAAAATAAAATTAATGTTGTAAACAATGGAAAATTAGTAGTCTTTGTGAAGATTGTGTTCTAAAATTTGGAAAGAGGCTATGTGTTCAATTTTTAACTAAGATAAAAAGGGAATTTTTGGATGATGCTCATTGCAGTAATTTCTTTATACACTCTAAGATATCAAAGATGTATAGGGACTTGAGGGAACACATTTGGTGGGATAACACGAATCATGAAATTGTTGATTTTGTGTCATATTGTACGGGTTTCAATACATTATGGCTATAAGACAGAATTATATATTATTTGTACAACATCTTATTATCCTTGAGTGGAAATGGGATTAATTTACTTTGGAATTTGTTATAGGACATCCGAGGAATTTTATAAAGAATGATGCAATATGGTTTATTGTTGATCACCTAACCAAATCTTAACATCATTTTGTAATAAGATAAGATCATCCTATTGAGAGCCTCACAAGGCTCTACATTAATGAAGTTATAAGAATTCATGGTGCACCTCTTTTAATTTTCATTGATTGAGACCCTCACATTACATCATTATGTTAAAGCGTCTTTAAAAAGATCTTGACATTGAGCTTCATTTGGGTACTTCCTACCATCCACAAACAGATGGACAATCTTAACGAACCATTCAAACAATACAAGACCTGTTGAGAACATGTTCATTCTATTTTCATGGTATGTCAGATCGATACATACCTTTGGTGTAGTTTTCCTATAATAATAGTGGCATTCATGTATTCATATGGAATCGTATGAATCATTATATGGAAAGAGATTAATTATTCCAACTTGTTGGGATGTATTTGGCAAAAGGAAACTTTTAGGCCCAGAACATGTTGAAGAGATGATGATAAAGGTGAAGGCTATTTTGGAACATATCAAAACTACTCAAAAAAGGAAAAAAATTTATGCCAATAATCAGAGAATATATTTTTAATTATAAATGGGAGATTATGTTTTCCAAAAGGTATCCTCATGGAATGGTGTTATTAGGTTCTATTATAAAGGGAACCTATGTCCTAGGTATATCAGACCATTTGAAATCCTTAAAACAGTTGGAATCATTACTTATCATTTCGCTTTGGAACCAAATATCACAAGGGTTCGCTATGTGTTCCATATATCCCTAATAATGATGTACATTCCCAACACAATGCATGTTCTCACATATGATGGATTTGAGATGGAACCTGACATTTCATATTATGATGAACCCATCAAGATTATTGGTACCAGAAAGAAACTATTGAGGAATTGGACGGCCCATCTAATAAAGGAATACTGGAGAAATCACAAAATGGAATAAGATTCATGGAATCCATGGGATTCTATGCTGGAAATATACCCACATCTTGTTAAATGTAATAACCCTAAAATTTTGTGGATGATTGTTTTGTTGGAGGAAAGAATGTAACACCCTAAGACTTCCATATTTACCTTCATTTATCATTACAATAAACACACCACTAGATAAAAAAAATTATTTTGTAATGTTTTTATATTTAATTAAATTATAAATTTTTAGAGAGAATATTTATATATTATACATGAAAAAAATAAATTTTCACTCATCTAATAGGCATAGGATAAAAACAAACCCAATATTACATAGATAATACTATATTTTTTTATATCTGTAGTCTTTCTACCATTTGATGGAGAACCCTATTTAAATCCATAATTTGACCATTTTATATATTTAAAATGTCATAATAAACCTATTATTTGAAATTGAAACATAAAAATTATGTTGGGAATAATTTTTGGAATTTTTCAGGGATGATTCAGTTTTAACGGAATAGTTAAAAATAATGAATTTTAGTTCATATTTTTTTCTAATTAATTTATAATGATAAAATATAATTGATATTAATTTTAATGTTTAATTAGATAATATATTAACCAATTTATAAAATATATTTCATTATAATTAATTTCACTTTGAAATTAGCTATTAAAACATAGAAAAAATTTAGACATTTTTACCATAAAAACACAAATTATTGTCCCAATTATAGGATAAATTTAAATTTATTACCATCACTTGTTTTATTTTAATTTAGAAAAAATGAATTCCATATTTGGAATAAAAATAATTCATAATCTATAATATGGCCAACTTTTTTTTGGACCAAAAATATTTGTGAATGTAAATAAAATTAATTACAGTTAATATGGTGAAATTAAGCTTAGTAAAGGAATACAATTTTAACTTCAGGGCCCAAATGACCTAATGACTGGTCCAAAACGCAATTTTCAGCCATAAATTATAAATTAATGGTGCATTATTTATTTTTTTATGAATTTTGTTATGTAACAACATGTACACACCCAACATGTTTCAAAAAACTTCTAGTGAGTCATTTTACTTCCCAATAAATGGATACCACCTCTCCACATTCATCATACATTTAAAATCACCATGGATTAGAAAATACATGCAAATATTGTCTCCAAAAATCATTTCCATAAACCTAAAATAAATTTTTTTTAATAAATCTTCTCAAGGATGTCTTTTAATTCAAACCAAATGAAGTGACCCAATTAAGTGGTTACACCATTTATCATGATTTCTAGTATCATTTCCATTCTCCACTTCAAATACACTTAATATTATATGATTTGATAACAATAAATAGTATGGTTAGTATTATAGTATTTATTTATAATAAGGATTCTATCTTAACATACACACACATCCATTTAATGGGTAATGAACATATTGTTTCTATGTACGGTAAACTATCACCTCACGAAACGACGATTGTTTAATTATACCCCAAAATCTATCATGGTTTCGATTATGATAATATATATATATAATATTTCATTAATAATATATTTATTCATAGGTAATTTGTATTTATAACTTAACTTTATACTTTCCATGTTTTGTAAATATGATAATTGTGTTTGAGGAAGTGTGGACTACCGGCCCCTCAAAGCAATGTAACATGTTCATGGCATACATGGAACCTATAAAAGATGATTATAGTAAACCTCTATAACATTTATATCATATATATGATACTATAAATTATAATATACATATGTATCATTTATTTTAATATTCTTTTAATATGATAATGATTTGAAATTAGTGTTCATGTGTACGCACGACATACCCTCTCCTTGAACAGTGCACTTCATTTCCCATCTCCAAATATTAGAGACTACTCTATATTGATATGTACAGAATATATAATATAATTTTTGCATGGTTTAAAATTTTTATATGATGAATACATGATATATTTAATAAGAACAATAATTAATAAATCAAAACATACTTGAGAAAACTGGGTAGTTAACACCCGAAATAGTCAAAAGAATGGAAGAGTGTTAACCAATGGGTAATAAAATATTGTAATAAGTCAATACATGGTATTATAAACACGAATTTGGTTCTATTATGATTTAGTAACATATTTTTAACCGTTAAATAGGTGGTCAAATACAACACACCAAGAAAATGGTTACGGTTAGGGATGTTCATCTCACTTTTTATATTTGAGGGATTAATGTAATATTCACAACTTACATCATTTGTGTTAAATAAATACTTCCCATTTCGATTTATTATATCATTAATCCTCTTATGATAATTATATTATTTTATTAAATTAATTTCACCCCTTTTGGTGATTATGATTTTAATATTTCAATGTGGTATAGGACACACTGGAATGATTTAAAGATTATTCTCCTCAAATGTTCCTAATCTCACATATTTTTTTCATTGTTAACTTCCCTTGAAGAAATCACATTATTATAATAATTTTCTTGTTTTAAATGTAATTTAATATCCATACTCTCATACAATTAATATTAATACTTCTTAAACCGTATACCATTTTTCATACGGTGGATACATTGACAATTATATGATTAATTGTGGAAATATTGATAAATATGTATTTCTCAATTAATGTGGTTCTTTGATAAGGTATATTAGTTATTTTGATTATTTCATAGGATGAATTATTTGGACTATAAATGGTCGGTGGAGCTCGTAGTTTATATAGTTCATTGATGCATCGATAGGTTCTCATGAGAAAAATAAAGTTTCCAAATTAAACTAGTTTCTATCCATTTTGTAAACTTCCTATGAAATGGTCGTCCTGGTAAGAGGTTTTCATGTAACTAAAAAATGAAATCTAATAAGAATAAAATTTACATCATTTAGTATTAGTAATTTTTTATCCATGTGATTTATGGCGACCTATGTATGGATGTAGTTAATTATTAATTTAATGATTTATGGATTGAGTTTCAGTATCTTACTTGATCCTTATTTATCACTTATCTAGTTATTTTTATGGAAGATGAACTCAGTTTTTTACCTTTACATATGTATTGATTCATTATTAATTCCATTGTACTTACCCATTCTGATCATATGAGTTCATCCTTATTATGTTTCTTTCCCCAGGTTATGAATAAGAGAATATTAGATAGGCTTTCAATAATGTATTTTATTTTATTTATTAGGTATCATGTTTTATTCTATTTTCCCAATGTATTATTTGTATTATGTATGTACACTATCATTCCATGGAATCTAAACATAATGGTCCTTTTAGTTATTCTTCAAGGTAATAATGCCAATGTAATGTATTAATGCACCAACTCTAGGATTTTTGGGTGGGGAAATTACATAGAATACATAAAAATATGATGAATTCTATAATTTTAATGGATTGATGTCTTAGAAACATGGATAAAAAAGAAAATTTATAAGATATATACATCATCTCCCAGTAGGATTTTTCACAGCTATCACCATTTATAGACATATCTCACTGAAATCCATTCTTCATAATTTGTGGAAATGATACATAATAAAGGAAGAGATAAAATGATGAGTAATGATAAATAAAAAAGACATTAATGATTACATAAGAAAAAACAAGAAAAATGTAAAGAGAAAATGAACTCAAAATATTAAATCCATTCCAAACATATCCTATATCATAATCATGATTCTTTTAATGGAATATATAAATTCATATGACATGAATAATAATTTTAGTAGAATAATATGATCTATGAGAGAATAAAATTAGAACTAGTCACAAGATGGTGGAATAAACATAATAATATAAAATGAGTTTCAAATTCATGGATCAGAACTAATAATATAATATTTTTTGGGGTTTATACCTCTTCAATTAAATCCTTAGTGATGGTTCACTCCAAATACTATCATATTAGAAAGAGATTGTTTCTGAGAGGGGTTAACTACCTATTTTAGTCCATATTATCTTATAATATATCCACATTTAATCAGTGCATTATAGGGTTATATAAGTTTAGGCTGACAAAACACAAAATTAGAATTAATTTATAGGTTTGTAATAATATCATAAAAAATTCAACATGAATCAAAACACATGAAAAAAATGTGTTTTATAATCATTTCAAGAATTCATCTTAGAATAAACAATGGAAAATAAATGGGTTTCATAAATATACCCACATCATAATCTAAAACCATTTAGATAAAGAATGAGGATGGTATCCATAGATCATATCCAAAGTAAATCATATGTTACATCAAGAATGTTATTACAGCAAAGATTTCATTTAAATGATCAGTTGGAATATTTATTGAGGGCAATACCCAATTCATTTGGAGATAAATTTTTTATAGTATAATTGTTTTATAAATATTATTGAAAAATATTATTTTAAAATAAACTATGGAACTATTAAGTCAGTTTTCAAAGGTTATAGTGGTCAGGACAACATAAAATTTCATTTATGAAGTTTAAGTCAATATAATGATTTATTTCAAATTTTGGAAAACATAAAAAGTTATTAATTTATAAAATAAAAAGAGGAGTCAATTTATTTTTTTTAAACAAATCATATTTATTAATTAATATCAATAATATTACGAAAATAAAAAAATATTTAAATAATTTTTAGAAATCATGGCCATGAAAGATAAATGATTTTTGACTAAATATAGAGTTAAATTCAGTTTTCTATAATAATATTCATTCAGTATCCTTAGTACATAAATATAGATAATGAAAGGAAAACATATACTCTATAGAAAAAAAATATCAGAACACAATTCAAGGTAATCTTGAGATATTGGTCAAAAAAATTTATCATTGTAAACCTATTCATAAAAAACCCATTAGAAATGATATTGTAACATAATTACCCAACCAAATTTGTATCATTGGAATCAGACCATTATGAAAAAAAGAACCATATAAGGATATTTATATCCTAATAAATATCAAGATTAGAATTATAAATGAAATTCATGGGTAGTATATCCACCACATAAATGAAACAATTGTTGAATATGTCATGTGTCTCATATAAATAAAAGTGTGATAAAAATCTCTTACTCAGAGATTGAATTTATTTTATTGTTCTATCACCGAATGTAGAAAAAGGTTTTATTTAACATAAATATATAAGATAACAATTTATATTATTATATTATCATATGTGGTCTACGTATAACACTTCAACACCAATTTGCTAATACTTAATTTCATAAATTGATGTTTTCATGTTTTAAATGATTCATTTTTTAGAAATATTTTTTCGGTACTTCCAATAATTCTACACTGATAGTGGTTCCCAAATTTATATAATTATAATAAATAAATATATATGATATTTATTAATTATATATTTATAATTATAAATGAAATTTACTTATTGAAAAATTATATACAACATTCATAGAGGCGGTAGGTCATACATGTGTATGAATGTTTTTTTCACATTGTGAATGTTGAAATGATTGAAAGGAAAATAATAATTGAACATTAAATAATAAATATAACATAAATATCATATATATTCCTTAAATTTATCCTTATCACCATACATATAAATTGAAAATGATAAATAAATCATATTGATTTTTGGAGTTGGTAGTCTAGTCATTTTCATGAGCGACGTTATCATCTCCCAAGGGATGGGAAGGATACAAGGTATATATGAAATTATAATTCATGAGTAAAAATTATACCATAAAAAAATTTATAATCATTAAACCATTAATAATTATAAATAATTAATTTCTGTTATTTAAATTTAATTGTATCCCTAGGCGGCAGTCCACACATACACACAACTGAGAATTTTGACTATAATTTGATTAAAAAAATAGTGAGTAATGGTGGTTCTGTAAACATTGTAACATTTTAGTATACTTAGGATAAATATGTTATTAGTTTTTAATTAATAAAATATATTAAAAGGATTTATAAGAAGAAATTAATTATTAGAGGTATGGTATGATGATTACCTCTAATTTAGTATAACTTCTAAGTTACCTTCATATGGACCATTGGGATTTTATTTTTGGAAGGAAAAACCTATAATATTATATTAAAGATCATCATAATTAAATTTAGATGTTTTTGGTGAATCTATATTTATCATGTTTGTGTGATGAAGTGAAATGAGGGTGGCCTTTTATATGTGGGGGAGTGGCCACACTTTGAATTTCTTACAAGATCAAAATATAATTTTGTCATACTCAATAAAAATGATTGAAAATGTAATGTTATTCTAACATGGGATAGTATAACTTAAAAATAACACCATAAATTATGATTTATACATGTTTAATTAGTAAACACCAGCTTATATTTTGGTTTAATACCCTAATAAACATGTTGTAACCATAACCACTATGAGAGTGTTTTACATTTTTAATTTTAGTTATAAACAAAATTGATTTTTTACTCATTAAAAAAATTATTTAGATTTTAAATAATAAAACCATTTTATAAAATTCAATTTATATAATTTAAAATTTTTAATTTAATATGTTTCCAACAAAATGCGATGAAAATTAGTTATTTAAATGTTTTCTTAATTATAGTTATTTATTTCATTAAAATACACCAAAAAACTAAATATAACGAAAGTAATTTTATTTTTAATAATATTAATGAATTAATTATATGATTAACTCCATTTTTTGTTAAATTGAATCTTTTTAATACTTTAAAATAAAATATAGTCTTCAATAAAAATAAATATTTTTCATTACTCGTCAAAAATCCATATTATCATAAACATGTCAAAACTTCACTGTAGGTTAATTTTTAAATGATGATATCAAAAATTAAAGTTATTTTTTAAGATAAATTATATAATAGTTCAAAAATTTATTATTTTATTTTCTCATAAAATAATGTAAAACATCATTTATGAAGAAAATGAATTTTTAATGAAAATATTGGCTCTACTAAAAATTTTATACTTATTTATTAAAATATTTTATCAATGTAACACCATTAAACCTATTTTTTCCAAAATGTAGTCCTTCTAATATACTCCTCCAATTAAACAATTAGGGTATAACGGTATACTCTACAAAAATTCTATTAGACTATTTTTTCTATGTATCAAAAGTTGTCAAGGTAATTAAATTTATTTATTAATAAATATATTACAATATATCTGCGTGTTATAATGTCCATATTGATTTTCACATAGAATAAATTAATTAATTCTTATGATCATTTCAATTAGTGACAGATTTCATTTACATCTTCTTGTAGAGATTCATTATTTTAATAAATTATTATAACACATGAAATGGTGAATTCAAAACAACCACCTTAGTTTTATAATTTCTTATAGAATATGTGTCTCTACAAAAATTCATTCATATAAGGTATATGGAGTTTATTAATTCTGGGAAAAAACATTTGTGTCTAAATAATTGTATTCATTAGGAACTATCATTCTCTCACTATCAATAAGGAAGATGTTCCTCCATCATAAATAAATATAATGGCTAACTTCAATCACAACATTTTATCTCATGGATATTTATTTAAAAAGCATCATTAAGTGTTTTTAATTTCTATTAAAATAGGTTTTACTAGATGTATGGGTGTAGAATATATTTTTTTTCAAAAATATTTCTCATCAAAACACTTAATATTATGAAATAAATTATTTCTTTCGTATTATAACTTATTTTCTTTCTATAAGTCAATGTAGTTGGCTTGTGGTTTGGTATTAACACCACTACTTGTAAAACATGTTTCAAAAGGAGTTGTGGAAGGATTCATTTACTTTTAATTATAACCATCAATATTCCTTTTAACATTATTATCACACATCTTTCTATAAGGATGTGTGAGTTTATGTAAATCTCCGATTTACATTTAAATAGTCAATGAATGTATTATTAAGATAATTTCAAACTAACCATCCTAGATTATTTTATATATGTTTCCAAGTGTATTCAAAACTCCACTTTTCATCAAAAAAATATATTACAGAAATTTCAATGGATTATATAAATTTAGACCCAGGTTCTACTTATAGTACTTTACGAATTTGTTATAGACAACATTCAATATTCTTTGTAGATATAATACTTTTTCTATGTTTTTCTAATCTTAAAAAAAGATGACCAAGTACACAAAAATACATATGAGTCTTATCTTTTTAATTTATAATAACACTTTTAAACATATATGTAAAAATTTAATATAATTTTATTACAAAAAGAATTATTTTTCAATAAATGGGCATGAGTCTAATTTTTTATATTCATTATTCCTTTCCTATATCTAGAATATGTGATTCAATTATTATTAAATTATTTATAAATCATTATATGTCATTAAACTATAAATTTCAAATTTTAAATATTTCTCTAATGTATTAATAACTAAAGAAGAGTATAAATGTTTTTGTATCATCCAAAATATACTAGTAGTATTCTGAAAATCAATCCCCATGGAAATATGAAGTTATAATATTTTATTATCTGATTTAGGAATCATTATCATTTAGAAATATAAAAACATCACCTTAATTATTGTAATATTTTTGACCGTCCTTCTTATCCATTATTTGGATACAAATATATGCATATCATATTACATTTAATACCCATGAATCGAGTTATAAAAAAATAATCAATGATGGATATTACTGATGTGAAAAAATTATTAGTTACTAATTTATTATAATTTCTTTATCAATGAAATTTATTAATACTTGTTAAGAATAATGTCCCAAAAATGAACTATCCTATGGGGCCCATGCAGTGAATACCCCAAGCTAGCATCACAAAGGGAAGGGGATGGAGACTAAAGTCGAAGGAATTATATCACGAGTGTCATGCATTTTCTTGAAATCCTCTACACATAATCAAAGCACAAACTGTGGAAAGTAAACACTAAGAAAATCAAAAATATCACTGATATAAATACCGAGAGTACAATAAAAACTGAAAGTAAAATGGGTCCATATTACAAGCCCAAAACCACAGGGAAACTAAAAATGCAAAGGTTTTTCTGCATGGGACCCCACCATAAGGGTATGTGAAGGTTATCTTCCTATATCTGTAGAAATATGCATGTCCATCTTGACTCACTAAGCATCACCTAGTCCCTTTCCACATTGGTCTTAGTTTAAGTGTTCATTTGTCCCATCTCATTGAGCACAACCTTATCCCGGACAACCAAGGACTCTGTAACAGTGTCAATCACCTACACAGGGACATGACATGTGCAGGTGAAGCCCATGTAGGGGTGAGTAACAAAATACACAGTACAAACCCCAACCGGAAGGAATTACCACAATGAAATCCAATAACTAAAAAATGAATCATGATCACAAAGCAAGAAAACTCAAACATGTATAATCTAATTTAATGAAAGAAACACTAGCATTCATAACAATAAACACCTTGGACAATTGAGGTACTCATCCTAGATGAGTATTTTGGGTCTCCTAGGTCCCACAGATCCACTAGGATCCAATCCACATATGGAATTTGGGATATGATCCACAACATGTTGCTAGAAGCTAATCTAGAGAGAGTCAATAGGATCAGATCCACAGAAGGTTGATAGGAGCTGATCCACAGAGGGTTGCTTGGAGCTAATCTATACAGGGTCCCTAGGAGCTGATCCAAACTATGTTTATAGGATATGATACACAAAGGGTATCTAGAATATGATCTACATAGGTTTTCAAGGAGATGATCCCCATAGGGTCCCTAAGAGTTTATCCACATAGGGTTGTCAGGAGCTGATCCACACAGGGTTGATATTCTTCAGGTCTCTTCCAGCCACATGATTCCTGCATGTAACACGCCTGATTCTGAGAGAATATAATCTTCAAGTCATTTTTTGTATCTTTACTACCAAGAAAACTCACATAGATTATGCCCAATGTACTTTCTCATATCAAGGTTCATAACGCCGTAGACAGAGAGTCAATCAGATGATCAGTCCGAATGATTTTGGTGTTTTAGTAATTATGGGTTGGTTGTGTTCGGGCCTTGTATAACTCAGTTGGACCGACCTGACCAACCTTGCCTGTGGGTCTCACATAACCTGGACTGATTCGACCGACCTAACATGTCCTGGTTCGGGTCTAGGTCAACCAGGCCTGACTTGGCTAGTGGACCATTCCCATTTGGTCTTTCTAGACCCAGCCTGTTTTAGCTATGGATCCATCCCACCGGGTCGCCCAGCAATCCAAATTTATCCTACCTAGCCCACACCGGTGGGCATGTTTTCTTTCCCCACCCAAAATTCTGGAATTTTTTCAGAGGCCCTCCCCAAAATAATGGTCCAGTTTACTCTAGCATGGGCCGCTCAGTGGCCAGGTTCGCGTGCCTCAGCTCAGCCTACATGACTGTCTGGATTCCTTCCATCTCGGGATACCCTATGGCTGGGCTCTTGCCCCAGCCCAGTAGCTTGATCTTACATCTTCCTCTAGTGGGGATATGATGGTATGTGAATGTACCTCTCTTATCCCTGAAAAAACAGCATATGCCACATTGAATCGTTCCCCACTACCGGTTTCTACAGGGGTTCACCCGCCAAACAATCTCAACCAGTCCGCATGGCCAGCACCAGCCCACGAACCTACCGCTTGTTCGCTACCCCCCCCCCTCCACCGTCTACCTCCACTTCATGTTGTGGCCCATTTCCACCGCCCGTATCCTAGGTGTTTTGGTTTCCTCCTCTTCCGCATCCTTGGTGTCGCGAGGCTTGCTGCCACCATGGATGGGTTGTCTTTCCCTAGTTGTACTGCTATCACTGGTCATCACAGCTTCATACTACCTATGCCATGGCTAGCCTGTATATGGTCCTTTATACTAGAACATCCTCAACTAATGTATCATTTATATTTTTCCATAATGGATGGGGGGAGAGAGGTCATAGAGAACACCCAACGAATGATCCAGGTCTTTGTTTCAGTTGACCTTGAACAATTCTTGTTAGTGGGGAACAATGAAACAAATGAGTGGACTAATTTATAAGACAAGATATCCCCTATATTCCACACCACTAACCTCCCTGTATGAACGACTAAACCATGGGTTAACATTTTGGAGTTATCTCGTGTTGGTCATTTAAATTACAGATGAGGAAAAGCAGTTATTCACATAAAATAGACCCCCACGTGGAGAAGGATCGTTTCTTCTTTCCAATATTCTGAAGTTCTTCATTAGAGTCTAATCCTTCGATGGTTGGAAGGTGAATGTGTTCATTGTTCATTTTTGGGAGATTCCTCTCAATAGATTCTTCATGGTTGTCCCATGTCTTAATCCCCTTTCTCCAACACTGTAAGTCCATTAAAAGATAAATGTGTCAAATCATTTCTGTTACACTACATCGACACATTGTTAAACTTAATTTTATGTGTCATTAGGAAACACTCTGGATATCCATTAATGGTATTTATTTAATAAGATTCTTTATCGCCTCGTCACCATGCTACAATGCAGATGAGTCACCGTACAATGGTGAAGGGAGAAAAAATAATACTTTTTATGTTTTTTTTATTTCTACAAAAAATTCCACAAACTAGATTTTCAAGTCGAGCCACTCTTGTTGAATTTTGGTCCATTCATAGGATATTTGGCTATTCCAAACACAATGGTTTCATAGGATTTTAAATCTATGCATCAGTTTAGAATTTTCCAAAAATGTGCATGCACGTAATTTTAATTCGCTTAATTTTTTACCATTATATACCTTTCACCCTCGACCAGTGTCGGTCGAGGATAAGCTCTTCCTAATTGAAACCTAAATTCATGAGCTCAACTTTATTCTCATATTTTCAATATGAGTTACCATTTAAGAGTTATAATAATTTTAATATAAAATAATTGTTACTTATTTTTTTATTTATGGTCAGAAACTAACATCCACTATTGGCCCACATCATCCAATGATAGACACTGCATAATTAAATAATACCATCTCGAGCACAATAGTGGTCTCAGATTTTCTATCTAAGTCACTGTTCAGGAATTATATTCAATTAAAAAATAAATTAATTTTATTTAATAATTTTATTTATTGCTAAGAAATTTTCAAGTTTTCTCAATAGAGGTCTCCACCGACAAATCATAAGTCGAGCTAAGGGTTAAAAAACCATCGTGAATGGAATGGTGCCCTTAGAATTCCTATCTGGGAAACTTTTTAAGTTTTGGTACACTTTTTAAGCAATACCACTCACCTATTCTATTTATAACATTACATTTTTTTGACACATCACTCTGGGAAATTCTGGCCTCATAATCACACACCCTCTCAACACATGGTCTCAAAATAGTCATATTTAATTTAACAAATATATTCATGGAATTAAGGGGTATTACAACAATCCCCCCTTTTGGGATTTACATCCCTATCAGTCATAACATGATCAAATAAAAAAAGGGGTTACTAGGCCCGAATCTGAGCCTCCTACTCCCAAATACTCTCTTGGAGATTCCGATACTCCCAATGAACATTCATCAAAGGAATCGAATTTCCATGAAAGATCCTCCCATATCATTCTTTGGTCTATATGTGAAATTCCATAAAAGTTGTGAATGTATTTAATATTTTCATAACTTTTTATATACTCCATTGACAGATTTTATATGAAATGTTCATAATTATTGTTAAATATTAATGTTTTAATATTAAATATAATTTTTGAGCAATATTTGGATTCATCTAGATTCAAGTATTTTTAATATTTTCATAATAAATATCACAATAATGATCCAAATTGAGTGTTTTTATATTTTTTAGGATTCCTCTTTCAATATTAAACATTTCATTAGAAGGTATCATGGGACAAGTCTTTTATCTTAAGGGTGATATTGACCACACAATAAGACCCAATGAATTTGTGATGAAACCAGACCATCTATGAAGATAGAATTAATGACCTCAATCCATAATTTCAAATTATTATATTATCCTACAATGTTCTGGGGACAATGTGAGGAGTCAGGGATAAAACATTCATGGCCCAAATCCAATAACTAGTGTCCCAACTAATGCTTAGAATTTCTGCCCAAAAATATGGAAGAGAATTAACATCCTAACACTATTCATGACATTAATAATGATCTATTCATCCACCCAAGATGAAATTTTTTAGTATGAAAGATGAGATATATTCCACCGATATTGTTGAATAATGAATTCATATTGGAAGGAATATTTCTATTCAAAAATCCATTCAGATTTTGTCCGTTGAAAAAGAATGGACAGAAATTAATAGTTTAACATTATTTATAAAAACAACCAAAACATTAGCTCCATAAGTCCAAATTCCTCCAGATATATAGATAAGTCTTCCAACATTAATATCTATAACATTGAAGAAGAAGATATCATTAGATTCAGTAATCTGGATGTCCAAATCATCGACCGAAGTAGAGGGGTAGTTTTAGAATGCATACGGTCCTCCAACTTGGGCTATAAATACATTACCTCCTCTCCTATCAGAATAGATGGCATTTAAGAATATATAATCATACATTGGCTCGACCAAATCCCTTCCAATGTCTTGGTAGGACCATACACACTCAATTTTTAACTTGAGATACCCTTACACCTCTCTTTGTTTTCATTTACTTTGGTGTTCATCATTGTTGTAATCATGTAAGTCTTTATTTTTGTAATTCTATTTTAATGAATGTTTATTCTTATTCAAATATAATTATCATCCACCTTATATTAAATAATATTAATGTTCTAAGATAATTTAAATATAATTTAATCCAATTCCTTTATTATTCTTTATCATTCAATCATAATTTAGTATTTAATTCCCATTACAATTTTTGTGTGTGTGTTGGACGCACAAATATTCTCTTATACCATTATTTTTATTTACTTATTAATCCATCATCATAATATTATAAACAGATTATTACTCACCCCAATATTTTTCAATTTTTTAAATCAATTTTGATCAATCAATAAATTCAATTAATCTTGGTACACCCCCCCCCCCCATCAAAATATAATCAACTAAAAACAATTGAAAGGTAAAAAGTGTCATTGCTGAGGATTCGACCACAGTGCTGCTATACCCATTAGCAGTGCGCCAGAACCTTGATCGAACGATAGGAGACAATCAGTTGTGCTTTCAAATGGAGTTTTATCAGAGATGGTGCAATAAGTATTCATTAGTTTCTGGTTATTTAAAAAAAACAAATAAAATTAGAAAAAACTAAAAAATCACACAATGAAAAATCATCCTTCTCATAAAAATGATAAACGAAAATAAAGCCACAAAGAATAACATGTCTTCTTATTTCATTGAAAATCTCTCTGAATTCTTCGTAGCCTCCCAAACAATTCTTAGGATTTGTTTGACACTAAAATTGAGCAAACAATTATCCAAAATAAGAGGAACCTTAAGGATAATCAAATAATTCAAGATTCTGTCCTCATCCAACTAGTTGATTTAGAAATGTCCAATCCTAGGGAACAAACACTTAAATAACTCTCTTCCCCTGATATGAATTGCCAACCCCATGGTATTCAATATTCAATCATAAAGTCTAACTTCAATATGAAGTTGAGTTTGATTCATCTTCTCCCTCATTTCCATGGGCTAGCCGGTGAGGATCCACATCTCCACCTTAAAGAGTTACAAGTGGTGTGATCTACCATGAATCCTCAAGGGGTTTCTGAGGAACAAAACCAACTCAGAGCATTCCCTTTATCCTTTGATAACACTGTTATTTCATGGATTGACTACCTCCCTCCCAGTTCCATAACCACATTGAATGAGATGAAGTGACTCTTTTTAGTGAAATTATTTCATGCATCTCATACTTATTCAATCTGAATGTATATAACTGGTATTCTTCAATTCCAAAATTAATCACTCCATGAGTACTAGGAGAAGGTAAAAAATCTTATTTCCACCTACCCACACCACAAAATACCTGACCAACTCATGTTACAATACTTCTATGAGAGGTTATTGGCTATGTATTGATCTCTTATTGATGTCTCAAGTGGTGGTGCTATTGTTGATAAAACTCATATAACTGCAAGAGATCTCATAAGAATCATTGATGGAAACACACAAAAATTCCATACCCGAGCACATGCTCAATTAAATCAAACATAAGATAATAAATATATAGATCCAAACAACATGACAGAGTGGTTGAATAAACTTACATGTGTTGTGTGACAACAATTTGTGCCTACCAAATCCCCAATATCTTATTCTCCACAATCAATGATCCCTGTACCTATCAAAAATTAAGGAATCTCCAGCTCCCCGTTTCATCCAACTGAAACATGTCCACAACTTCAAGAGGTTTAATCTAATTCATCTAGACCAATGGAGCTAAATTAATCATATGATCTATAAAACCCCAACCCTCAACAATATAGTCAATTTGTTTGAAAGTTCATCCAACCCATTCTAAGCCCTTCTCTTCTACATATAACCCTAACTCTAGATATGAGAATCCTGTTTTTCATCCCCCCCAATACCCTCATCAAGACCCAAACCAATTACAACATGGTCATGATGTTTGTAACTTCCAACCACCTTACCCTATTCCCCCTCAACCTCAAAGTATCAATAATCCTTCTCCTCCTACCGAATTCCACTATCCTAGTATGCTTTCCCATTTCCCAAACTAATACAAACACTTTCCCACAAAGTATAATCAAGGTAATCCCAATAAGGGAAAAAAAGATTCTTCTAAAAATCCATGGGAAAGTGCAGTTGAAGTCCTTTCCTTCAAAAAACCCATTCCTGATTCAAAAACATTTAAAAATTAGTCAACTTGTATCTTACTTGAGACAACAACAACAATCAAATTCTTCCGAACTCCCAGCTCAACCATTACCCAACCCCAAAGGTATTATAAGTGAAATTTCACATACATTGGGGAAGAAAATTTCTATGCCTCAAGATAAGTCCTATAACTCCCATTTAAATGATGTCGTAGGAAATTTAAAGAAAATGGATCCTAGATACATTCCATAACCTCCTTCCATTTCACTTAGGCATCCAATTCCTTTTCCTCAAACCATTTATAAGCTAAAGATGTCCTCTGAACCTGATCTTGAATAGATCGATATGCTTATAAGTGTTTAAGTAAACATTAAACTCTTGTATTCCTTAAAAAAATCCCTAACTATGCCATGTTTCTTAAGGAATTATACAACCATAAGGGGAAACATAGGACCTTTGAAAATGTTTCCACCCAGCATTATATTCTTATAAAGTGCAAAGATTCAGTGACCTTTACAGTTTCATGCCAAATTGGATGTTCCATCTTTGATGATGAACTCATAGACCTAGTATCCTCATTTAATGTCATTACCAATTCCATCTTCTCTAACCTTGGTATAGGTATATTACATCCAAAAGCGGTTGTTATCCAGTTGGATAATCAAAACACAACCAGTGCTGAGGGAATAATTGAAGATGTCCTTGTTCGAATCAAAGATCAAATCTTCCCAGCTGAATTTTATGTCCTTGACATGGAAGGTTAAACAACTTGTCTCCAATATTATCTTATTCTAGAATTACCTTTCATCATGACATTTAAAACCAAAATTGACTTCCATTCTCGCATCTTATTCATAAAATATGGTTACCAACTAGCCATGTTCAATATTTTTGTATCCATGTGATACCCATCAGAGAGTCAATATATATTCTCTCTCCATACTTTCGAAATTCTCTTTGAGAGTGTGTTGAATCACAATCCATCATATTCTTTATATTCTACTGATATTGGAGTTTTTGAATATTGCATCCTCATTAACCAAGACATAAATGTAGAAGTCGATGTTAACATTACAAATGAATACTCCATTGATCTAATGGATCATGAAAACTATTTTGGATCCCATCTCATCTTTGAAATCCATTTCTCCAAATTGGACGTTATTGGAGAAAATGATCAAGAATATTCATTTTTTGATTCAAATCAGATTGTCCCACATTCATCATTTCCTATCCATGATTCTGAAAATTTTGTTATATGTGATGTGAACCCCGAACCAATGTGTTTATATTATCTATATGGGAGTGAAGGTAGTGAGATTTGTTCCATAATTAATACATTGATCACTTGAGATGTTGAAATTGACCATTCATTGGTGAACAATATTGATATAATGTATATTGAAAAATTTATTCAGTCTTATGACTCCACTGATCATCATTACTCTACAACAGTAAGTGATAAAATAAATGAGTCAAAATTAATTGGGATCTCAAAATATGGTTTTGTGTTCTTTGAAACTTACATAAATGAACCATCAGAATTGAGACATCTTCCTAATTTTCCAACCATAGAAAACCATCACTTTTTGGATAAAATCATTCCTCACGTAGAAGAAGAAATGTAGGATAGTCATATTATATTTTTACCCCCGTTGAATTGCAAGTGAAACAATAAGGAAGGTATGAAATTATCCAATGAATCATCGGGCCTCCCAAAGGAAATTTTTTTATGGAATCACACTAGAGTTGAGAAAATAAGATGGCCACGAGCAGAGTATAGGTAGTCCACTACAACTATCCAGCTTTAGAAAAATAAATTTTGTGCTTCTTGTGAGGAAACCCCTGTTTTATTTTACTTTTATAATATTTTAATTTCTTTTTTGTTTTTAATTATATGAATAATGATTTTTCTTTTTCAAGTAACATCCCAAAATCCTATAACCACATCGACTTCCATTGGATCCCTAACTTCTGCAGTTGACCCATCACTGGATGGAGATGGAAACCAACCAAATCCAAACTAGGGATCACCTCTTTCCCTTTAACATATTTCTCTCTCTCTCTCTCTCTCTCTTTCTTTCCCTCTCATTTTCAGTTTTTTTACCACATTCCTCATCACACGTTTTTATTTACTCTTTTTCTGTTTGTGGGAGTTTCTTTATAAAAAACATAAAAAATCCTAAAAAATTAAAAAATAAAATAATTTAAAAATGATATGAAAAACCAATGGTCTAACTTACTCACCTTTGAATATTAAATTTTTTCCTACCATTTTGGGGAGTCAAAATACATGGGTTCATCTCAAAAAAAAATTACGATTTCTTCATAAATTTGGACAATGAATATAGTTTCAAAACCAACAAATTTTGAATGTTCAATAATTGATTTAGAAAATGATTTTCCACACCCATGAGGGACAACATTTACTATCATTCCAAGGATTCCTATGACCATATTTCTAAAATGTGTGTTTTTCACCCCCATTTGTGAGTCTTGAGTTTGTGGACCTTTGAGCTGAATTTCCTACTTTATTTTGAATTAATAAGATATAGGCTCTTTTTTGAACCCCATTGGAATTATAATAGCCGAATAGCCTCACATGAATCATATATTAATCCTCCTTTTGAAATCACATTAGAGCCTATGAAAACCTTTTCTTTATTAGAAATGTTATAAGACTAATACATTCTCCCACCCAATATCAACATGAATTTTCGTTGATTTCTTTTAATTTATGTGTGGAGGAATAGATTTCATTTTGGGTACCCTTTTGTTTAATTTCACCATCTAATCATGTGGTTGAGGGCAGACATCAATTTACGTGTGGGGTAGAGGATGTAATTTAGTGTGTTTTGGGGAATGTAATGTACTTCCATTAATATAATTTTGTAATTTTTAATGACAATTGGTTGAAAAAAATCAAAACATAAAAAAATTAAGAAGGGGTTGTGTCTTGTGCTGGTTAAAATCACTATTACCCAATATTTGATCTTGTTATAACAATTAGTGTCATGAGGAGATCAATCATGGTTTTGGATATGAGTGTGGGATCTTTTTCATGTTTAACTTTTGAAAAATAAAAATAAAAAAACAAGGAAAAAAAGAACACTTGCATTATATTATTATGTCATTGGGAGAAGTTTCTTGTTTTTTAAATATTACAACTTCACATTCCCTTCAAAAAAAATCAACTTTCGTGTCTTATTTAACATTTTCATTCCCCCATAAATATGTGTTTCCATTTCCTTTCATTTCTCATTTCCAAAAAAATGTTCATTTCTTTTTCCATGTTGGTGTTTCACCCCTTTTTTAAAATCATTTGGATATCATCTTCCTACCCTACCATACCCATAGAAAAATCCCTAAAAAGACCTCATGATTTTTTAGCATTTTATTTTAGGTAGTGGAACTTAATATCTCTTAAAAACTCTAACATTTTCACTTTTGGATGGTGAAAGAGTGAAGCTCCAAAAATTAATTTTATCATCTTGAGAGGAGTTTGTTGTGTGTGCCACTATTTTCCATTTTATTATTTGTGAATGGAAAAAAAAATTATTTTTTGGAATATTTTTTATCTAAAAACATGTGGTGGAATTTAATACGGATGAGTGAAATGGTCTAAACCTCTCCTAATTGGAGGAAACAAAAAATTTATATATGTTGGTGAGTAATTTTTTTTCTCTTTTTACATTTATTGAACATGAGGTCATGCACAAGAATACTTGTGTGGATTTTATGTTATTAATATTTTCATAGATTTTTATATACTCCATTTTCTTATTTTATATGAAATTCTCATGATTTTTGTGAAATATTAATGATTAAATATTAAATATATTTTTTCACTATTTGAATTCATCCATATTCAAGTAAGTTAAATTTTTTAATATTTACTATCACAATAAGGATCCAAAACGAATGTTTCATAATTTTTAGGATTCCTATTTCAGTATAAAACATTTAATTAGAAGGTATCATGGGCCAATTCTTCCATCTTAAGGGTGATATGGACCACACAAGAAGATCCAATGAATTGGTGATTAAACTGAACCACCTAGGTAGATTGAATTACCGGGATCAATACATTATTCCAAAGTTAATTTATTCTCCTACAATGTTTGGGGGAAAATTTAAAGATTCATGTACAAAACTTTCAATGCCCAACTCTAATAACAATGGGCCCAACAAATGCTTTGAAGTCTAGCCCACCATTGTGAACATGAATTAAAATCTGGACACTCTTCCGGGAATATCTCCTAAAATATTCATCTAATCAAACTAAGATATTGCATTATGGAAGAGGGGATATAAGAAGCTTAATTTTTTGAAGAAGGTATTTGGATTTGAATTCATATTCCTTTTCACAAATCCATTCACGTTTTGGCCATCAAAATAACATGGATATAAATGGACAGTTTAGCATCGTTTATGAAAACTGCCATAACATTGGCTTCATATGACCAAATGCCTCTAGATTTTAAGAGTATTCAGTAAACATTAGTATTTATAACTTTAAATAATGAGATACCTCGATATTAAACTATCTGGATTCCCAAATCTTCTAGCCATGTGGAGGGGTATTTATTGAATACAAACAGTCCACAACCTTGGGCTAAAAATATATCCCATCCTCTCCTTTCAAAAGGGTTATAATTTCAGAAGAGATGATCAAACATTGGAATTACCACAGCCTTTCCAAATCCTTGTGAGGATATTACGTAGTCATTTTTTTCACTGGTGATACCCTTCCTATTCTCTTTGTTTTCATTTACTTTTGTTTTCTTCTTTGTTGTAATCATGTAAGCCTTTGTTTTTGTAATTCTATTTTACTAAAAGTTTATTATTCTTTATATATTATTCTAATACACATTATGTTATATAATTTTAATGGTCTCAAAATAGTTTTTATATAGTTCAGTATCATTCCTTTGTTGTTCATTCTCATTCAATGTAAAGTTAGTATTTAATCCCCTTAATTGTTTGTGTGTGTGTTCAATGCACAACTCTTTTCTTATCTCTTTCCTTTTATTCACATTTTAATTAATCATTATGAAATTATAACCAGATTATTACTCACCCAAATAGTTATAAAATTTTTAAATCAATCTTAATCAATCAATAAATTTCATTAAGCTCAAAAAACAACCCCCCCCCCCTAAATCAAAATACAGTCAACTAAAAACAATCGACTATTAAAAAGTATCATCACCAAGGATTCGACCTGAGTGCTAAAATACACATAAGAAAAGAAATAGAAACTTGATCAGATTATAGGGGAAAACTAGTCATGCTTTTAGTTTCCCCTTAATCAGATCCCTAGAAAAAAGAGTAACCTGGAGCCCTCTACTAAACTCTGCATCTTGGTAGTTTGGAAGTGGGCCAACTCAGTGAGTCCTTCAATGATGACCCATATGGCATTGTGTCTCCTTGATATAAATGGTAAAAAAATCATGAATTATATCAATATTTCATCCCCCATCCACTCCAGTACCCCGATGGTTTGGGTCAAACCTTTTGGATCCTGGTGCCCATCTTTGACTTGTTAACAAGTGAGGCATCGGGAAAAAAACATTTCCACTGCCTTCTTCATCCCGGACCACCAGTACAGATGACAGAGGTCCTGGTACATCTTCACCTCACCTGGATTCATCACCAAGGTGTATGTATGGAACTCCCTTAACAACTCCTCTATAAATTCAATTGGTACTATGGAGCATCCTCCGAAAAGAAAGATGTGATCCCCACGTTTCAAATATCCATCTTGGGAATGCCCTATGGACAACTGGGCACACGTGGTCTAGCAGCTCACATATCAGAGTTGAACCTCCCTAACTCACTATATGAGTGTAGGGGAAACCACTATACCCTAAATATAAGCTACCCCATCTTAATCTACAAAGGATATCTCGAACGAGGATGACTACCCTAAGGACTCGTTCAGTAGCTGTGAACTCGATCTCTTACTGGGAGCATCTTCCACCACCATCCCCTTCCCTGAAGTATAAAATATCTCAAAGTCATAGTCCTAGTGTAAATCTAGAAAACATCACAGTCTCATATTCAGATCTTGTTTTAGAAAAAACATAATTGATACTCTTATGGTCAGAGTAGATGATCAATCGTTCTACCATAATGAATTGTTTTCACATATTCTGCAACAAGACTACCGCTACCAAATCAAGATCATGAGTTTCATAGTTTGGCTAATGCAGTCTCAATTATTGTGATCTATAAGAAATCACTACATTCTACTGTATCAAGACATAACCAAGAGTGGTTCCTGATGCATCAAAATCCACTGTGTAGTCGGTGCCCTCCACTGGTAGACTCATGATAGGAGCACTCATGAAGATCTTCCTTAGGTGCTGAAATCTCTACTCATATCTTTCTAACGACACTAAGGGTTTTCCATTATTCGTCAATTTCTTCATGGGTGATTCTACGAAGTATATTTCAATTACAATCCTTTGATAATACCCATCCAACCCAAGGAAACATCATCCTTCAGTAACCCTCTTGGGTGGCTCCCAAGAAACCACACACTCTATCTTGGCAATATTCCCCATAAATCCACCTTCTAAGATGACATGTCCTAAGAACTGGAAATTTCATATCCAAAACTCAAACATAGAGAGATTACCATAGAGCTGGTGCTCTTGATGTGTGTCCAGAACCATCCTCAGGTGTATAGTGAGATCATCTTAATATGTTGATTACATTAATATGTCATCAATGGAAATCACTAAAAACAAATCTATTTACAATATGATGATCATGTCTATAAGTCCCATGAAAACTTATAGGGAGTTAATCATTGAAAAGGAATTACTATGTACTTTTACTACTCATAGAGACACCTAAAATCCATCTATGAGTTGTCATCATTCCATACTCGAAGCTAGTGATAGCCTAATCCAGGGTCTATCTTCAAGAACCATCACGATCACTTCAGCTACTCAAAGAGGTCATCAATCCTCAGTCGAGGATACATGTTCTTCATGGTCACCTGGTTTAGGCACCAACAGTCCGTTCATAACCACAAGCTTATATCCACCTTCTTGGAAAACCACACTAGGGATGCGCTACGGTGAATCACTAGGCCTTACAAACCTCATCCTCTCAAAGTATACCTACTATACACTCTTCTCTTGGAGCTTTGTGGAAGCCTCCTGATATTCATGTGTTGATATTGGTGTCTTCCCTGGGTATAGATAAATGCATAAATCAACCACTCTATGGAATGGTTGTCTTGGAACGTCCTCTTGTAAGATAACATCGTAGTCTTCCAAGTCTCATAGACTAACATCAGTTTCCAATTTTCCCACTACTGACAGCCACTGGCTATATCTATTCAGCCAAACAATATTCAACCACAATGGTTATCTCTAGCACCATAGAATAATTAGTAATGTAAATAGGAATTGTGCTGGCTTGGATAAACCAAAACGCATCTCTCTCAAAGGTCCGAGCCTTAATGTACCGGTCACTACATATTCATTGAGTACCTGGATGGTTCAATATGCCTCGATGAATACTTAGCTACCCACATGTCATCCTACCGAAGTAGTAGAATCTCTTGGGAATGCATAACACATCAATTTTATGGAATGATCCCCTTCTATAATAAAGTTACTCAAGCTCTATCCATGAAAGAGTCACCTCATCGTAAGATCAGATAATATAAACCCCATCATCGCCCTGTTAATCTAGGTAGAAGGATCACTACTAAAACTACCACCTGATCTAATAGTTCCCTGACTAGATGGATAACTCGGTCCCCACCACAAGCCATCCCTTAGCTACCTATGAGTCAGGATCACATAAGAACTTGTGCGGTCTCTGTTTATGAAACTCTAGTAATGAACTAAGATTACACGTGTCCTCTACCAGTAGCACTGCTTGTAACTATTGACTAATGGGTGGTAGAAAAACTGGGACACCACCGGAAGGTACCATCTTGGGCTACAGTCCCTATACTAAAACCTCATCACTCTGTGGACCATCCTTGTGGTCACACACTGGAATCCTGGATGGATTTTTGGGTAGTGGCTTATTGAAAGTGGTCATGATGTACCACTTTCAATATATTATAATTGGTGAGATTACTCTTATTCAAGAATAAAATTAGGAAAAACTCAATTTCCATATGATTCATGAAACAAATATTTTTATGGATAGTGCCAAAAAGTATAATTAAGCATCATTATGTATAGACACGTCATCCACAAAAAAACACTAGACTCCCTGAATCTAAATGTTTGAAATTATACATTTTACAATGTTTCCAAAAAATAAAACAATAAACCCCCGACCATTGAGGTTGAACTGACCGCCTCTGATACCACTTTGTCACGACCAGTCCCCCGGGGCTTGTGTTGTGACTACCCCAAGACTACCTCTTAATGTCCAGGGAATGATTACTAGTACTGAAGGAATTATCTATGGAGCCGGAGGCATTTTATTGAAAACCTATAAACATGCATAATGATCATATTAGGGAATGTTAAAACTAAAAAACAACAACTTTCATTGAGACAACTACTAAGAATACAATACAAAATGAAAGGACAAAGGGGCCAGAATACAAGCCCTAAACCACAAGTAAAGTTCCACTTCCATGGTCCATCCACTTGAGACACCACATATAGGGTAGGTGAACAGTAGCGACCTATAGTTATTGAAGTATGATTGTTTTCCCTGTCTCAATGAGAACCACCTGGTCCCAGTACACCAAGGTCTCTATTGAAGTATTATTATGTCCCGTATCACTGAGAACAACCTCATCCCAGACCACCATGAACTCCAGCGATGCGTCGATCCCCTGCATTGGACACAACACATGCGGGCGAAGCCTATTCAGGGGTGAGTAACAAAATAGTCAGTAGGGACCCCAACCACATGGAAATCCCATGTAGCAATCCATAAGGAAATCCATGAAACATGATCATTAAGCATGACATATGACACATGTATAATATAAAATACGGAAAGGAAAACTATCAGTTTTAACACCGAAGACCTTGGACATTTGAGGTACTCATCTGATGGGATTATTGTGGGTCTATTGGGTCCCATGTATCCACTATGAGCTAATCCACTTAGGTTCAATACATAATGATCCACACAAGAACACTAAGAGAAAATCCACACATTTTTTCTTAGAACTAATCTACATAGGGTCCCTATGAGCTAATCCAGATAGGGTCACTTAGATCTGATCCACAAAGGGTCTCAAGGAGATGATCCATATATGGTCCCTTGGAGTAGATCCACCTAGGATCACTAGGAGCATATCCACTCATGGTCACTAGTCTTTGGGTCTCATCTTTTCAGAGGATTCTCAAGCGTAACAAGAATGTTTCTAGGAGAGTTAAATACTTAAGTCATTGGTTATATCTGTACTACCACTAAAACTCACAAAGAGTCTTCCCAAAGGACTATCTCGTCACAAGGATCACAACCCCATAGACGATATGTTAATCAGACTCATGGTTTGAAATATATTGGTGTTTTAGTAAACAGGGGAAGACTGTGTTTGGGCCCAGTTCAACATGGTCAGACCGACGTGAACAACCTCTCCCAAGGCTCCCAGATGACCTAGCCTAATTTAACCAACCCATCCCGACCTGGTTCATGTATCTCCCGGCATGGTCTGACCTGGCTAGTGGGCTTGTCCCATTGGGCCTTGCTGGACCAGGCTTAGTTCTCCCGTGGGTCCAACCCATCACGACATCCAACGACATGTATTTATCCTTCCTGACTCGCACTGGTGGTCCAAGTTTTATTCCTCTCCTAGTCCACTATGTAGGCCAGCTTTATCCCTCTAGCCCAGCACCCTCAGCATCCCGGTTTGTTTTCCCTAGCATGGCCAGCATGGCGGGCTAGTTTTCTTCCAGCCAGGGCCGCCCTTTGACCCGACTCATGCCCCAGCCCAACTACTTGAGTGGCCGACTTCCTACAATTGGGAAGTATAATTTAGTGACTACACTGCCCTTCTCTCTGTCAATGTGGCATAAGCCACATTGACCTACCCCACATGGCTGCTTCCCTGGGGTTCGCCTGCCGGACGAACATGGTTGGCCCACGTTCCACACAGGTGGTGTGCATGGACAACAATGATTTGTTTTGCTATCATGGGTCTCTCCCCCCCCCAATGATCTTCCATGGCTTCGTTCCACCACTCGCGGCTTGGGTGTCATGGATGTACTATCACCAACCACTAACCATGGTGCCGTAGGTTCCTCCTCTTCCTTGTCCTGGCTATCACGGCCCTTCTACCACCAGCCCTTATCCTAGGTTACAATGGCCCTTACTACCATCATGATACAATTTAAGCACAACGCCTCCCTCCAACCACCACGTACAGGGTTCCATGGACTAGTTTTTCAATGGCGGTTAGTCACCGCAGCCTCGTGCTACCGGTGTTGCTGCCAACCTAGCCGAGTTCCTTTCACCTAGTGCTTCCTTGGCTGGTGTATCATCACCATTGCACCGTGATGAACAGGGTGAGATAGGGAGGTCACAGAGAACACCCAATGAACAATCCTGGTCCTTCTTTCTATTTACCATGAAGTGTTCTTGTTGGTGGTTCACAAATCAAAAAAGGGTGTGGGATCATTAATAAGACAAGATATCCCCTTTAGCCCACATCACCAACCACCCACATGAACGGCCGACCTCAGGATAACTTTTTTGTGTTAACCTACTTTCAAAATTTAATAGAAGGATGTTAAAAAGAATTTATCAACGAAAATAACCCCCTAACTAGTGACAATTCGTCATTTGTGTCAATCATTTTGATGTTGTTAGTGTTCATCGATCTCTGGTCCCAAATCCTTCCCCCAATGTGTCATTGCCGCTTTTCGATCATTCAACATTCTTTATTGGAGTGAGATATCTTGAAGGGTGGAAGGTGAATTTGTTTTTAGTGCATTATTCAAGATTATTCCCCATCATATATTTTTCATAGGGGTTACAAATCATGATCCCCTTTCACCAAGACCAATAATCAATTAAAAGATAAATGTGTCAAACCATTTTTTTTATGTTGTGTCACCGCGTCCTTACGTTGTTTCATTTATGAAATAGCGAATCGGCTACAATTCATTTAAGGGGTCATTATACTGTACATTGACGAGCCATTAAAGGTCTTTATTGAATCCAACTCATTATCTCCTTGTTGTAGTGTGGCAGTGTGGATGTGTCACTACTCAACGGTAAATGAAACAAAAAAATAACATTTTTTGTTATTATTAATTTTCTCATGAAAAGTAAAAAAAATTAAATTTCCTATTCAACCCACTCTAGGATAAGTTAGTTCCATTCATAGGAATGTATCCATTCCTCTCACAATAGTTCCCTCAGATATACAATCTGGGGATCTATTTATATGTTTTCAAAACTATGATGTTCATCATTTTAATTCGGATAAAAAAAGTTCCAAAAACTATCTTTCACTGTCGACCTGCGTCGATCAAGGTTAATCTCCACCTAAGGGGAAAACTCACTCATGATCTCAATGGTACTCTCATATTTCCAATTTGTGTTACCATTTAGGATTTAAAAAGATTTTACAACATAAAAATTGTTAGTTATTTTATTTACGACCAAATTCTAACTTCCAAGGATGGCCCACACCGGCCCAAGATAGGCTCTGTCTAAAGAACAAATATGCTCATGATATCAAATTTAGTCTCATGTATTCATTCCTAGTCACCATTCGTGAGTGATAAATATTTGAATAATAAAATAATTATTTAAATTATTTTATTTACAGTTATTCCATTATCAATTTTTCTCACTGGATGACCGCACTAACTAAACTAGTGTTACGCCTAGGGTAAACCCCTCCATCCTGAATACAACAGGGCCCTTAGAATTCTAATCTGGAGAAACTGTTTAATAGTTGTTCAACTTTTTTCCAAAACCCACTCATCTGAGATATTTAAAACATAAAATTTTCAACGGATCATTTTGGGAACTTCGGGCCTCGGAATCACACGTCCTCTCAATTCCTGGTCTCAAAATGTTACCATTTAATTTAAAAAAACATCATGGAATTTTTGGGTATTATAGTCTCTTATTAATTTCCCTCCATAAATGTTTTTTACCTTTGAAGTTTTTTTAAAATTAACTATTAGGACCCACAATAATATGAAAAGAGACATAATGGGGAGTGAATCCCCTATCCAAAAAAACAATTTTATTTATATAATAATAGATAATTCATCGGATGAAAGAAATAATAAATTTAAACATAAAAAAAGAAGTAGTGGACGTTTGAAGAGTGTCAAAAGGTAAATAAAATAACAAATATGTATTTTTAAAACATCAAATATAAATAAACCTATGTTAAAAATTCAAACTATCTACCCAAGAATGTGGATATCGACTTGATATTACATTTTATAATAGGTGTAAAAACAACCAAATAATATACAGTGGGTTATACCCAAAATTCTTTTTTACATTAGATTATACCAAACCCATGATGTCCAAAGTAGTATCCTTAAACCTAGACCAAGTCATTTATAATGATCATTCAAAACTGATATAATTTTATTTAGTCCAGGTGGGAGAGCTAACTCAATATATTTTAATGGTTGGAAAAATAGTGTAAATGAAGTATTATAGTGCAATGTCTCTAGAAACAAACAAAAAAACCCATTAGAATCTATCAACGAATTGAATGATTATAATATTAATCTCAAACCCATAATATATTTTTTAATAATGATTCTCAAACAATCTAGTAATTACATAACAAATCAATACAAGTACTGTTGTTTTATTAATTTAGTCTAAAAAATTAAATCTTTTATCTCATACTCAATATTATTTATTTTTACATTTTTATAAAAAATTCTAACAACTATAATCATTAATGAAAAAATTATAAGGGAGTAGCCTTATTTCTATAAAAATACCATAATTAACATGGTCTTTATAATACAAATATGTGTTTAAATATTCATCAGATACTTTCATAATTATTCATAAAATTCTTCCATTGATGTTGATAATAAACACATTTAAATAATCCTTGAAATAAAGTAGTAAATCACAAATGAAATTAAAACCATTAATGTTTTTAGTATCATAATAAAAAAATATCAACCCTAAGATATGATTTATAATAGTATAATAAATAAGGATAAATAATTTATAATTGATTTCATCATACATAATTTGTTTTCTAATTTGTACTGTATTTCCAAAATCTACTAAACATAAAAAATATTCTGACATAGGAAGATTTGTTAAATTTTCTTTCATAAGATAATAAAAAAATATTGAGATTATAAAGATATTAAAACATATCCAAATCAATATGTATGGTTTCATTAGTACAAAAGAATTTTATCTTCAGAACATATAAATATGATTACATTTTCTATAACCTATAAGATTCATTCCATCGCCATGATTCCATACATATGACATTTTTAAAAAAAATACATAATGATTAATTTAATATATATGTTTTTAACCATTTTGTATATGTTTCTTTATATTCATCTAATAATCAACATCAAAAACATTCAAAACATTAAATATATAAGTATTACTTTTCAATACATATGAAATTAAACTATAATAAAATTATATCATTGTCCTTATTTAATATTCTATTATAATATTTAATATTATTTATTTCACCAGAATATAATAATATAATATTTTTTCCTAACTTCACAAAAGTTATTTATTTATCCATATAAATATGATATATTTAGTGTATGTATACCCATTATAATGATTCCTTAAAAACTCCTTGAACTTCACTTTTTACTTTTGGATGAATTGGAAAATTCAAAAATAAAATATAATTATAATAATAAATAATAATATATACTAAATAATATGAAACAAATAATTTTAGAAAATGTTGTGTGTGGGGGGAGTGGGGAATACTAATTATCAAAACACAAAATAAATTGATTGGGATCCACTAAACATTCTCCCACTATTTAATCATTATTAAAAATCTAAACATTATGAACATAAGAACTTATCCAAATTATTATAGGATTAAAAATGATAATATTTTTTGGATGAAATCATATAAAATAGAATAATAAAAATAATTGAAGGGAGAGAAATAAAATAATTAAAATAAAAAATACTCCCTTATGACATGAAATATAAATAGATAAAAATATACTCTATAAAAAAATAATCCATATTAAACAAATATAAATCAAGGGTAAAACTACCTATAATATAACACAAATATAAAATATCTTTAATAAATATAAATCACTATAAATATTTTATAATGAATAGAGGTGTAAAATTATTTATATAATAACCCCCCAAAAACACATGCATAATTATAAAAACTATAAAATTTCTAATTAAATCAAATATTTCTCTCCATAATGATATGCCATTGAATACTGAGTTTTTATATTAGTATTATATAAGAATATCAAGGATATGTGACACTAGTTAATAATATAAAAATAATTAAAATATATATATATAATGAATTTAAAACTAAATAATTGTAACGTTCTCTCTTGACAATAAAAAAATAAAATAGATTTTACATCCTCAATGGCCATAGTAACTCTTATAATAATGTTTATAACACCCTAAAAATTAATAAAATGATAATGGGAAAGTATAAAATTCATCCAATATAATATTAACTATTCATGTACATGGGGTTTGGTCCAATCGTACCAAAAATATCTCTTTTATTGACCCATGCTGTAGAAGGGTTAGATATTTTAACATTGGATGTTGATTTGGAAATAAATATCCTTTTATGAACATGTTATTGAACAAAACATAAGTTAAAATAATACTTATAATGACTAAATAATTCACTCTCCAAAAAAGTAATAGAATAAATACATATACATTTACCTTAAATAATGAATTTCAAATTTTTATTTTTTAATCATACATTGAAACACATAAAACTCATATTCTAACTTTTTCTAGATATATTTTGAAATCAAATAAATTCATCCAGAATTTTACTTGAAATTAAAAATACACAAAAGCAACTCTTAAACCAATACACCTTAGTCTTATGTTTTCCATACTCTTTTTTCATAGATTCTATATCACCATATAGTTTCTCCATAGTCTCTGAAGTTGTATTTCTCAAGAAATAATAATCATCCATTGAATAGAAAAGTTATACACCATTTCCATTAATTCTTTACTTCACTTATTAATTATTATAATCAATATCTTTTATCTTATGAATAATTTGAAATTAGGAAATTGTTTTCTATTATAAACGTATTTTTATGTTTATTAAAATTACTATACCTTATTATAATATTATCAATCACTTCCTCATAATTTTTAAAAATCCCATTTAATTTTAAAATATTCTTATTCTCATTACCATTATCATTAGAAGATTTATTATATGAATCAAAATAAACATTACTTACCTTAATCATTATATTAAGAAGATAATTATTCTTTTATCCCTTCCCGTTTATTCTTTTTTCACCTAATCATGAATTATAAATTTAGATTTATCCTATACTAAATGACTTTTTTATTGTTTCTATTCTTATTTTATAATATTTCTTTCTTTTAATTATACTAATTCATATTTGGTATCTCTCATATTATTTAATTAAAATAATGTAGTACCAAAATTTTTGTTACCTTTCCAGAATATTCATTTAAATCCCTTTCAGTGCTCATTTTTAATTTCCTTCAAAACACATTTTCCTTCATTATAATTTCTATAAATTTGAAAATAAAAATTGATCCATCACCCTTTTCACTAATGGAATAATTCACCCTAATAACTGATGAATTAGAAGATAAATTTTCTGTGTATTTTAAAGGAATTACCTTTTTTCATTATCATCATTATCAATATTATTAAACTAAAGCTCGTTTTAAAATTATTGTCGAATAATATCATCTATGGTATGTTCAAAAATCCTTTTTGTTATATAATAAAAACTTTTTTGGGATGTTATTTTATATATTGTCCTTATAGAATTATTTATGTTAATGTTTCATTCTCCATGGTCTCATAATGATTAGTCAAGTTTTTTACAATATCAGTAAAGATATTATAGATATCATAAATACACTCATTATCAATAATTCTAAAATGATTTAAACTCAACCCCTTGAATACCTAACAGATTTTTCAGAAAAAACTGTTACTATAATGTGTGCCTTTTCATTTCCTCTTATTTTCAGAAGTAGTTTTATAATAATAAATAGGGTAATTAACATATTTAATTACATACCAATAAATATAATTACTAATTTTTAAATTCTATATATATTTAGTTGTATTAATACTTAACAATGTATGAATCTTAACATATAGAGGTTTATATGTTCAAATCATAACAGTATCATACTAAATACCAATATTATTAAAAAATACCTATATATTTCCTTTTCTATAACCGAAATAATTCCAATTTAAATGTGATAACCTTATAGGATTAGAAGTATCATCCTATTGGACTTTTGTAACTATAAATATATCTTCACTTTATCCTTTGTAATAAATAAGATAAAAATTATCTTAAAATATTCAATATTCACCAAAAAAAATATCATCATAATTTTTTACTAATATAATGATAATTATTATCTGGAAGAATAATTATGTAGACATTCAAGTTAGACATGAATGGTCTATACCTAAACTAATTACTGTAATTTAAATACCAAGTTAAAAGTAGTTGGATGAAAGGAATTAAAAATTTCAATGTAAATAAATAAATAATTGGATATCTTATGAGGGTAAGGATAAAACTAAATAAGAGAACCAAAAAAATGATATTATTTGAAATCTATAAGAACCTAATACAACATAAAAATAATACCTAAACCCATATATATCATTTTTTTGGGTCTATGTAAACCCTCCGGGAATACCATTTTGTGAGGTTGTAGAACTATCATAATTCCATTTAATTTTGGAATAACCAATGTATATAAAATTTTATACTGTATACAAATTAAAAATCATAAAAAATTACAATTCAAGGAAAAAAATAAAATTCAATGATTAATTTCAATTATTGATAAGTTATTTTTGATCATTCATATAGGATACAACAATGATGGCAGTTTCTTCCAAAAATTCATTAATAAATTCTTTGTAATCAATATATTTTTTAAACATCAGTATCAATTAATGAAATCATGTATATCATACTCTACATGATTACATCAACATTTTTGGTAGAAAATATTCAATGG
The DNA here is from genome assembly GCA_963277665.1 of Viscum album. Classification (NCBI taxonomy): domain Eukaryota; kingdom Viridiplantae; phylum Streptophyta; class Magnoliopsida; order Santalales; family Viscaceae; genus Viscum; species Viscum album. Next base: position 1,871,420,569 of record OY728123.1, on the reverse strand, counting down.
TTGTAATATTATTTAATAACTTTATCATGGGAGTAACATTATTTCTCTCGACTAATAGCATTTTATATGTTTATAATAAATCAAATGAATTTCTACATCATCATGAAATACTTATTCAATAATCACTGAATGTATTATGTTAATGCTGCCTTTAAATATATTAGAGTACTCCCAAATGTAACATTTGAGAATCAAAATAAAAATTATAACCATTTAAAAATTTTATATCATAATATCATAAACTTTTTCATAAGATTTAATTATTATGAATCTCATAAACAATGATAGATAATTTACTATAGAATACTTCATTTGTAATATATTATATGATATATAATAAATTTATAATCTCCACTAAGATATATAATATTCTGGATTGGAAATAATTATAAAAAAAATTATATATGAACATTAATATTTTCTGAAATTTATCATATATTAAAACTTATTGAAATCAATACATATGATTTTCCTAATTATGTATGATAATTGGAATTAAATAATATCAATACATATCATTTTCTTCTAATATGTTATATTCTATAATTTATTGTTATTTAATATAAAATATATTACAAAAAATATACATAATGGTTTTATTAATATTTTATGTTCTGAATATATAAAACGATTTTCTCGCTATCATTATAGTTTTTACTTAACATAGATTCATATCCCTTAATATGTAATAATCTATTCCCAGTACATAAGAAGCTATATTTTTTCAATACTTCCTCACTATCCATACATAAAATTAAATATCAATATTTTATATTCTATTTTAATCTAGTATATATAAAGCATGTATTTCCTACAAAATTTAAATAAATGAAATATTTCTAGACCTCTACGTGAAACATAATATATATTTTATCCATTAGAATATTTCATTCCAAATATAATAAAAACATTATTTTAATACTATAAGCTATATATTCATTCTAATTAAATTTTCGTAACAAAAAAATTAAAAAACATTATATAGTATTAAACTTACAATAATAACAAAAGATGATTGTGAATTTTTTTATCAAAACAATATAATTAATGTGCCAATGTTTAATAAATGAATAACAATTAACTCTGAACTAATCAAATGATTTTGAACCTATTATTTAAAATTGTTCCCCTTAAAGATTGAGGAACGATGTTTCCACGAATCCTTAGAAATTTGAAAAGGAATAGACAATTTTTCTTGAGTGGATTATAAAACATATTCATTCTAAAATTAATATTAAATAAGAATAACCTTGGTGTTAATGATCATAATTTGATTTCAAATGATATTTTTTTATTCTAATAGAACTCAAAATTCTTTCATTGATAAATTTACATCATTATCTTGAAGGAATAATCAATTAATATCTTTTAATTTTCTAGTTGTCTATTGTAAATTGTTGTGAAAATCCAATTTATATTTTGCTATAGTTTCTCCTCATTTGGTTCAAGGACATGTCTTGTCAGTGTGTGTAAATAAATATGTTTGTGTCGTATCATAAACAATATATATATAGTATATAACATATTGAAAGGTATATTTTAAGAATCCTATATTTATATCCTATAGTTTTCCGTTTATCCTTTTTTTCTTACTGGGGTCTATGATTAAGAATAATAGATTCAAATATTTAATAAAATTTTTATTATAGTAGTGTCGTATAAAATCCATTTTTTCACTCTTAAAATTTTTTTATGCCTTGGAATTTTCTTTACCTAGTAATGATTTCATTTTCCATGTTTCTCTTTCCATTATTAAAAAAAAATTATAATTTACTGATTTAACTTTATTACTCGTAATGATATATTAAATTAATTTTAATTTTCACCCTAAATTATATAAAATCCAAAAATCCACATACCATTGGATTTGAAATATCATCTCACTTTGATATTCTAATATGAAGGATCTATTTTTTCCATAAAATAACCCATATGAATGACTAATAATATTTATCAATGCCCTTCACATAGGATATACTAGATTAATTTATTAACTCAAATTACGTAGATTTTTTATATTGAATCCATAGTCTTTAAATCTTAATAATTATTTCCACAATACATGCTTCAATGTTACATAATTTAACATGAGGAAGAGTTTCTCTTAATGAAAAATTGGATATGTAAACCCAAAACATTCCATAAAACACCCTGATAAATGGAAGTATCTTAATGTGGTGTTGTTTAATACATTAATCTAGGTTAATATTCTATCTCATGTAATAGAAGGATACATTTTAAATAAAATTTTCTTTTAGGTATTTTTTGACTTATATTTAATTTTTATTTTTTATTCCTTAAATATATATTAATATTTTTTTAATTTACATAATTGTTTAATCATGTATAGTAAAATAATTATTTGATAAAACAATTATTTATTATCTTCTTAAAATCTTTATTAATTGATTTGAATTATGTAATTTAGTATAATAAATTAAATAATTCATGCATAATATTAATAAATAAATTATCATTCATGTGAAAATGTGAAATAAATACATGATATTATCATATCCTTTTAACCACTAGTTTATTTATAGAATGTAATAGTTAATAATTACAACCCTATGGGAAATAACGCCTTTAGGGGATATATGGATAATGTTGAAAATTCCACTGGTACACTATGTATGTTTATGTTGGTATAACCTTATCTTGGTTCGTCAAACATATCCACTCACTATGAGAACTATCATTTACAAATTCACACTGACTTCCATGTAAGCAGTGGTAGTGGCTTAGGGTTACATAAACTAATCCTTCAACATGCAAGATCGTAAATAATATCATAGAAAGGATGATACCATGATAAATATATTTAATGTAATAAAAAATTATCAAAAAAATAATGCAATACACAATTAAATTAAATAAATTGTAAAACAAATATAGGAAAATAAAATGCATGATTAATCAAATCCAAAAAAGACTAAGAATTTAGACATTAAATCATTAATTTGATTCACTATAATTATGGAAGACTTAATTGAATACAAAAAATTAATCAAACCATCAAATAAATAAATAATTACATTATTTATTTACTTAAATATATCTTGAGATTCCCCATGATTAAAATTTCAAAAAAATAAATTTTAATTATTTTTAATTTAAAATTAAATACATGACATGTACTAATCAGGTAATCTGGTTTGTACCATTTTTTTTAGTTTAAATAATATTATAGATTTTAAATATACCAAATATACACTTGAGGAAACAATGTGTTTTCCATTATAAATTTTATTTAATCCATTTCTTGAATTCAATACTTACATGACATGAAATATCAGTCAAATTGAAGAGTGACACATGTTGTGTATAGTACTCTTCAGGTACGATATATTTTCATGACATGTAGTGATTTAAATGGTGAATTATTTCAAGATAAAATATAAATAGTTTTACTTGTCATTATATATTAGAGACATTTCTTGAATATATGTGTATTATACCTCTTGTGATTATTATGATGTAAACAATTTCTCTAATGACCATACACATCTAATTTTTACATTTTTTCATGAATAATAATTTTATTGTATTTAATTCCAAATGACTCAACAAAAATAACTCATATGTACTTTGTAAAGATTAATATATATTAGATGTCTTAGAATGATTTGTATACACCGTGTAGTTATATAGTGTCATAAGACTATCATATATCCAGTTTACATATTTCCAGATGAATATTCATTACATTTAGAAAGCTCACACATGAAGACTATAATAGCATTGTTACTTTGGAAACATGGAACTTAATAATCATAATTTATGGAAGATCGTTAATGTGTCCCTAAAATATATTACCTTTTTGTAATCCTAATTAAAAATTGTTCTTTATGACCTAGGGATCAGAAACATAATAAATGGTGAGATCAAATTCTTAGTAAGAGTAAATATGTGATATAGAAATTCATAAAATGAAAAAATAGGCAAGGGAACATGAGTATACAATTTTTGAACCCTACCCAACATATAAAGGATCAACAAATTGAGTCATAAAATAAATATTGGTAGTCTATAAGACCCAAAAATAATATAAATCAAAGAACATGAGCTATTTGAGAATAAAATGTCTTAAGACATGGAATTTTTTTCATACACACAAAAATAGAATATAATTTCTATATTAGTCTAGTCTCATATCCTAGACCATAATAGAGGAAAAACCGTTTTACCGATCTCAGTTCCCTACCCTTTTGAGCCCTATCAAACTGGACAAGGTTTATTCCCTATTCTAGCCATATCTTACTATTTTAGGTTCACTCCCCATTCAAGACATGTCTTATGTAACCAAGGTCACTACCCATTCCAGTCATTTATAACTCAAGATATATAAATATTTACCGAATTCATTTGTTATAGATATACGTCCCACCCATTAGATAATGAAATCCATATTTATTTGTAATATGGGATCACAATAATTAAACATATCATAACCTATGAAATGAAATTTGAATCATAAAAAATGTATCATATCATAACCTGTGTAAAATGTATTGGTTTCATAATCATTTGATCATATAATAACCCATGGAAAGAATAGGGTTTCTTATGATTTTCATCATGGTATGTCCCATGGAATTCAAAGGAGTTTCAAAAAAAACATTTCATTAAAACATAAATAATTTATAAAAATAATATTAATGGAATCCTTGGATAATATACCCAATGACACATAGGTTTCCAAACAAGATGTCATGTTAGATTGATAATAAATTAGAAAGATCAATTAAAATATTCAATGAGGTAAATATAATTTTCAATTTAAAAAATTCTTTATAAAAAAATATTGAAAAAATATCCCTTTCAAAAAAACATTCAAAACATATGATGGAATCATTAAAAATAATTTAAAACATTTCCTAAGGAAAACACTGATTAATCTTTGAAAAAATATTTTCCAGACATAACACATTTTTAAAACCTTTTTATTTTCAAATTCCAGTTAAAACAAATAAAGAAATCTTAAAAAATCATTTAAAACATTTCTTGAAGAAAAGATCCTTTCAATATAGAAGATTTCTTTTTAAAACAAAAAACATTTTAAAAGCATTTATCATTTAAAATAACCTTGAAAACATGAAAATAAATCTCTAAAAATAAATTAAAAACATTCTTTAGGTTTATATAATTTAATTTATGAAAAATTATTATAAAAGCACCAAAAATTTTAAAAAACAATTTCATTGAAAATAATAATGAAAAAATATGAATGAAGATTTGAAAGTCATTAAAAACATTTATTTAGGAATGTATCATTTCCTATTTGAAATTTTTTTAAAAGTTAAATGATAATGAAAAAAATAAATTTGTAAATAAAATTGAAAATATATCAAATATTCAGGGAAGAAATGATTTTCTATGATGTTGTAAAATTATATTCGTTCTATGCATGCTAAAATGAAGGAAGCTTTCACAATTTTAGTAAAACTCAAAAAATAATTATTTCATAAATTATATGAACATTATTTTACAAAAGTTGTTTAAAAATATAAATAATGTAAAAAAATTACCTTTAACCATCTCAATGTAGTAATAAAAATTATTTGGTTTTTTTATAAAACATGGTTTTGGAAGAAAACAAATTTCTAACGGCAGAGGTAAATAATTTTGAATTTTCTTAAAAATGTTTTCGTAATTATCATAAGTTCAAAAATTGTAAATATTATACCACTACGTGAATATATAATTAGTATATATAGGATAATAAAATCCATGATAATATTTGAGAGGTAGATCATGATATTTCAACATGCTGACTTAATCATAAAAAATCCTGATAAATTATGTGACAGCAACATAAAATTCGAACAACTTTAGAAACATTGAATCAGGATAACCATGAAGGAATAAGATAAAAGGAAACTTCAATTATCATAATTATGAATAAATTAATTATATTAAATATCAAAGGGACTCTATATAAACCTTGTAAAACAATATAGTTGTATAAATGAACGTACGTCTCAAAGAAGAAAAATTGAGATGAAAATCCATTCCTATATTTGTAACTATTGAATTGTAAACACCATGAAATAGAGAATAATAAATTGGATATTTTAATACGATTAATTTTAAGAAAAATTTTAATAAAATACATTAATGTGCAGCATATATACTACATGAATGAAATATATAGTGAACATGGAGTGGGTCCTACAGAAGTAAAAAGTGAGACCTAAATCACCTAGCATAGCAACTGACTCCTATCATACTCATTTAGACGTCTTAAAAAATAAATATTTTTTTATTATATAACATTTATAGAAAAATATTAAAATATAAAATACCATATATTATTTTTTTATGACATTTTATTATCTTTTTATGTACAATTCCTTCTTAGATTTATCTTCTGGGTAATAACCACTCTGTTTTTTATATGTTTTGATTTCTTATGTTTTTTGTCCTTTTACATTTATCTTAATATAATCATATATAAAATTTAAAACATGATATAAATAAAACATATATTCTGTATATATTTGTTTTTAATCTTTAATTTTTATAACTTAGGAATGAAATATATTATTCAATGATATAATAGGTCGTATGTATTTGTAAACATTATTTCTATTTTATTATTGGATTAAAAGAATGAAAATTAAAATATATATTATAAATAAATAATATTTTTATATAATTTTTATCACCAATTTTAATTAAATATATCCTTAATTAATTCCATGTAATGTGTAAAATAATCATATCGCTTCGGGAGGCAGTACTTCGCTGTACATACAATTTATGTTATCATTTTCCCACAAAATGGAATGCGTGAAATTTTGTGTAATATAAAAATTTGAAAATAAAAATTACATAATAAATAAAATAAATATCATATATAAACTATAAAAACATCATTAATACCATCCTTGGTAGGTGGTAATGTAGAAATTAATGACATTGGTTCACGATTTGGAAGTCTTCCCTACACTAGAACAATAATTTTATAACCCATTCAACGTAATTGGAGATTTTTTTATGTAATTATATTATGGTAAAAGTGTAAAATTATATGGGAGATACTAATAATATTATATTATCGTGATGTAAAAAAATTATGTTTTTGGAAGAAGAAATAAATTAAAAATGCTCATTGTTGAACATTACCTCTTCTTCAAGTATCATCATATGGTTTTCCCTATAAGTCATTATAGATTCAATTTCTTATAAAAATATAGATTCTAGGATGAGGTTATGGAATTCTGTAAGTGATTTAGTTATTTATATGATTATATGAAGTTCTATAAATTTGTGATTAAGGGGGGGTTCCATTTTATAATTAAGGAGGGGTGACATTTGCGTAAATACACAAAAGTATTCAAAATTGGATGGGGGTATAACTTAATTATGTTCCATAAAAGTAAAATAATAATGGATATGAGGGTTTATTTGGTCTAAAAACACTTCAGACACAAAAAACATAAATATATTATTATCATGTTATCAATTATTCTTAATGTTTAACCAATTTTATCCTTATCATTTTTACCAAGTTAACCTAAATATTTTTATTTACAAAAGTAATATAACCATTTAAAAAATTATAATGTGATTTATTATATATTTAAAACAAATTATTATAAATAATTAATAAAACTAAATAAATAAAATTAATATGTTTTTTCCAAAATAATTTTAATTAAAACATGTATAATGCACAAAACACCATTTTAACATAAATAATGTTAATTAATTTTTACTGTTTTCATTCATCATTATTCCAAAACGAAAAGTTCATATTATTATATAATATAAATTATTTTTATTCCAAATATAGAATAAATTTTATAAAATTACCATCTCAATAGTGGTTGAATTTAATTTAATATTAATCCCACAGACACAAAGAGAAAGTGGGGTTTTAATGCGAAGATGATCAAATGTTTCTATTGTTTTTATATCAAATTTCTATATGAAATTGGTTAAATTAAACTAAATTGGATTAACTAATCTATAATTGAATTTATTATACTTTAAACAAGTTTATAATAAAAATTAAAATTATAAATAAATTAAATTAAATAATAGTTTTCATTTTGAATTCATTATATTTAACTATTCATCAGAAAATGAATCTATTCCGAAAAATATTAAAAATTCACCCTAATATAATTTTGAAAATTTGAATTTAAAAATTCATTTTATTTTATGAAATATAAATTCTAAAAAATTTAAAAAATGATTTTATTATTTTTCTCAAACATACATAAAAACCATTTCATGAAATTTTTTATTTTTTGAACATATAACGACATAATAAAAAAAGTATATATTTATTTATCAATATGTTTTATTTATATTAACACAATATAAATAATATTTTTGTTCTATTTTTTATGATTCAAATTAATAAATTTTATTTCTATGTTATTAAATTCAACTTCATTATATATCATTGTTTTATTAAAACATATTGTTATGTGTAACGTATGCCAAGCCAGCATTGCGTGTAGTGCATGATCAACTTATTGTTATTTGTAAGGGAATAAATCATAGAAATTTAATTTATTTTACAAAAATTATTCAATGAAACTCATGGTATTAAATTCAATCCCCCGTAAAATGATGTTTTCTCTTATAATTTGTTATGTTCATCAAAGGTTAAATACTTGTTCATTCCCACCATAATAACCCACATTATATAAAGTCTTAATAAAACATACACTTTGAAAAGTGAATGTTATGTATGAATTTTATATAGAATAATATATATTAATTTCCAAAATGAAATATCATTGCTGGGATGTGATGACATGTACATAGAAGAGAATGATAACACTGAAATATTTATGGAGAGTGATAGAGAACATTTTCCAAAGAATGTTAATGATCATGAATAAATAAACCAAATAGGATTGAATAAGGTCACTAATTTCATCATAAATGATAATAGAATGAGAACACTTTTTATGGACATTTTTCTAAAGGTGGAAAATTTTCATAACATGATATAATTAATTGATTTTGTTCTATTTCATAAGAACAATCTCACCCACTGGTTTTTTCCTGATCAATTTAAAATTCATATATTAATATAATAAATGAAGGTGAATTAGTTATTATTGAAGAAATAATATATCTTGATATCCATAAATAGAATGATATGTAATTCCTTATATCTTTAGTTATCATCAAAACCTAAGGGTTATAATAGTTTATACAATATGCTGAAATCATTATCTAGTGAAACAATACATTAATCACTAAAATTTCATTCAAATATAAACATAAACCATTTCATATGTTGTTATCCATTTTAACCATATGAAATAAAAAATCCCAAAATATTCGAAATAAGGTTAATAAATTTCTCAAAATCTACCGAATGTTGATCCCCCATATATGATTGTGTGTATCTTGCTTTTCATATACCAAACATGTGAATACCTTCATCATGTATTCTCTAGAAAAATCGTAATAACATGAAATAATGTAAAACTGCATTTAAAACATACATTCTTCTATATTCTTTTCAAATAACATAAATTATTGAGTATATTCTAAAAATAAAAAAATTATTAAAATTCATCCATGATAATAGAAACGTCTTATTTATAAAAATCATTACTCTGTTTTAGGGTAATTAATACCATCCAATTTAATTTATCCAAATCAATCATCCCATTACACCAAAATCATTATCTCACCATTAAGAACATATTAACAGTTATCTTCACTATATCACATTTCCATTAAATCACTTTTTAGTCCATGATCATTTTTCATCATATTTATTATAATCCTTAATAACAAACTTATACAAAAACATAATTATATGTTTCATGATTTAGATTAAAAAATCATTAATTTCCAATAAAAACTACATCAATCATACCACTTCCCTATCAAAATATTAGCTAGGATTTAATATTTTATTCCATAATAGTTGTTTTCATTCATATTCAAACTTTAATATCTTCAGAATCAGCAATATAACCATTACATGTACATCAAAGTAGTTTTATTCATGAAATATTCACTTAGGAAAAAAAATTTCATTATTCATAAACATTCCACATGTAAATAATTCAACAATCGATGATATATTAACGACAACAATATTCACATACTTTGTGTTTTCTAAACATTTTGTTTTCCCTTTGTAGTTAATTAATTTATGTCTTTATTTATGATAGTCAAAATATATTATCATTCCATTGATACATTCTCTTCAGTGTTTCTTCATACTTTCCTTACACATATTAAACTGAATCTTCATTCATCTTTGGTTACCAGAATAAAACAATCAATAAATTATTTCCTTCACTTCATTGGAAATTTTGAGAGTCGGTTAAGGTATAAAATGTTATTCATTTTTTGTGAAAACTAATTTGGCATAACCATGAAATCAATTACTCTATTCACAATTTCATTTGTCTTATCATAAAAAAAATATTCAATCACATTCATTTTTAGTCTAGTTTCTTCTATTTCCCTCACATGACTAAAACTAGAAATCATATTGTGAGAAAATCTAATCATAATGAAAATTCAAATTTTCTGAAAATTATTTAGGATTTATAAACAAAAATATAGTTTATTTTTAATATATGACACCTTTATTTTATCCCCGCTCATTCATATTAATCAGTTATTCAAATCCATCTTGATTCTCTATAAAGAAAATTTTAATTTCTAAATAATATCCCCCATGAGTGTCAAACTATGTGTGAATCAATGAAAAATGTCATAGGCTACTTCCTGATATAATATAGAATGATAAAGTGTTTTTGGGGTTGTTACCCGAAGATACATCTATTCCAGAGAAACATACACTTGAAGTATCTTGATAAGGATATTCTTTTATGAAACTAATTGCTCTGTCATTTACCAAATTTATATTAATTTTTCCTATACATTGATTTTTCCTTATACATAACCATAGAGATGTCCTTAGGGATATCAATATGATTTTCTAATACGTGTTTCCAATGTTTGACTAAACCTTTCCTTTAATAGTGACCAAAGATTCTCAAACATTGATATTACATCTTTTAGATGAATATTCATTACATTAAAACAATAAATTATCAAGGACTATAAATTTATAATGCATTTTGAAACATGAGGTACAATATTATTAATTTATGGAATATCTTCAGTGTCTCCCATAATGATCATCCCTTCTTATACACCAACATAAAAATAATTCTTCACTACTTGGGGATGGGATGAAAATGAAAGGGTGAGATAATATTATTAATCAGAGTTAAAAAGAATGATGTAATATAATACCGTGAAAATACGTATATGGAAACATGAAGTTAAAATATGAAAGACATACCCTACATATAAATGATCATAAAATATAGTCATTGGATAATGATTAGTAGTTCATAAAACATAAATCATAAGTAAATTAATGAATATGATTCATGAAATAATAAAATTGGAAGAAGACATGGAATTAGTAGTATACACATGAGGATAAAAAATAATTTATATATTATTCTAGGATCTCCTCCAAGTCCATCCTAAAAAAGTCTTTTACTGAGATGGTTCCACTCCCCATTATATCCTTCTATTACTCATCCAGGTTTATTCCCCATTATACCCATGTATTACAAAATTTCATTCATTCGCCATTCATTCCATGTCCTACTAGATTCAGTACACTCTTCATGATAGTTCTTTATATCTAATGAGACATAAATATTTACCCAATCCAATTGAGATATATATAGGTCTCACCTGTCTCTTAACAAAAATCATCTTTATGTGTGCCATAAGAATATAATCCTTCATCATATCATAACCCATGAAAGGAAAAGTGTGTCATAAACATTTAATCATATAATAATCTATAGAAAATAGATAGTTTTCATAATAATTCCATCACATAATAAACCATTATGACAGGTGGGGTTCATAAGGATTTTTTATGGTATAACCAATAAAATAGAAACTAGTTTCATAAATATCATTCCATTTAAATATAAACCACTCATATAATTAATATGAATGATATTCTTAGACCATATACATAGTAATTAATAGGTATCACCAATAGATGTTTTCTTAGATGGAAAAATTTTCAAATATCATTAAATCATTTCATGAAGAAAAATATCCTTTCCTATTTGATTTTTTTAAAATATAATCATTTTGAAAACATTTTCCTATGAAAATAACCTAGAAAACTTATAATATAACCATTAAAAAATCATCTAAATCATTTTTTTATGAAAATATATTTTTATCATTAATAATTATTTTTTAAAGATAAAATCATTTTAACTCAGTTTTAATTTAAAATAACAATTAAAAAATTAAAAATAAGCTTTTAAAATCATTTAAAACATTTTTTGTGGAGAATATCATAAGATCATTGATTTTGTTTAAAACATTAAACATTCATAAAACATTTTTCCTTGAAAATAACCTTGAAAACTATTAAAATATGTTTTAAAAATCATTTAAAAAATTTCATGACGAAAATATCGTTCCATCGTTGAAAAATACTTGTTAAATAAGGAATTTGAAGAGATTTTTGTTTGAAAATTACCTTTAAAACATATAATATAAGATAAAAAATTATTTAAAAAATACATATATGAAAATATCCTTTCTTCTATAAAATAATATTTTTAAAACATTAATAATTTTGAAATTATTTTTATTTTAAAATAAACCTAGAATCATATTAAGGATGCTTCAATGAAATTATTTGTCATGATTTCATAAAATCCTCTTCATGTCATGCATTATAAAATAAACATTCCTTTCACATTTTCAGTAATAATAAATTAGGCATTTTTTGGAAACCTAAATGATGATTCCATTCAAAAAAACACAAAAAATGTAAAACATGTGTTGAAATGGCTTTCAAAAAGCATAAGGGAGTAATAAAAATGTTTAGAAAACAATTTTAGAGTATTTTTTTTTGATATTAAATGGGTTTCTAAATAAATATAGAGATGAACATGAATTTTCAAAAAAATAATGCTTCTTATTAATAATAAGTACCAAGAGTGGAAAAAATCTACCATTACTTCAGGATATCGTTTTTTACCAAATGTTAAAAAAATAGGATAATTCTTGGGTGATATATGATGATATTTTATAATTGGAGTCTTAATTATAAACAAACACAATAATTGATGAGACAGAAACATAAAATCTATTCTACAAAGGTAACATTGAATCAAGAGCCCCAAGAAAAAAAATTGAACCTTAAATATCATAAGGATTATTAAATCCTTGAAATAATAGGTCAAAAGATATTTATATACACATCATGAAATAATATATGTTCTTAAAATACCATCTATCTCAAAGAATAAAAAATAAAAAAAAATCTCTTACCGCTTTTGTAACTTTTGAATTTTATATCCAGAGAAAGATATAATGCTAATATTAATTTATAAATGAAAAATAAATTATCAAAATAATGATAAAATAAATTAATTGGATGTATATAAAACACATCAATGAAATATGTGGTGAACATGACAATTGTGTCACTAATGTAAGAAAGTGAGACATAAATCCCAAGCTTAAATCTCGACTCTCATCAGAATCATTAATAATTACTATATAATAAGTATTGGTTAATTATAAGTATTTTATGGAACCAAAACAATATATATATTAATATATCAAAACATATATTTTTATCTTAAATCCATTTATTATTTATTTGTTAATTATTCCATGTTAAATTTTTGTTTTGGGTAATAACTGTATTGTTTTTTATATATGTTTTGATTTGTAATATTTTTTGTCATATTACATTGGTCATGATTTAATAATATATTTAATTTAAAACATGATATAAATATCATATATATCTTATATATATATATAAATATATTAATTTATAGTAATAAATAAAATTAAGTGATTGGAAATGACATCCATCATTCATGGAGAGGGTAGGTCATTCGTATGAATGAATGTTGTTTCCATTATATTGTTATATTGAACGTATGAAAAGTAAATGAAATAAAATCAATTATGAATAATTTTTATTTAAAATATATCAATTATTTTCATTAAAACCATCCTTAATTTTTTCCATGTAAGTTGTGAATGGATCACATCTCTTCGAGAGGTTGTAGTCTGCCTTACACACAAGTGACAATATCGTATTCCAAAAAAATGGAAAGTTTGAATGTATATGTGATATACTAATTAAATAATCATAATATGATCAAAAATATCATTAATATAATATATTAAATATAATTACCCCATTAAAACTATCATTCATAGGGGGTAATAGAAAAACTAATGACACTGGTATTGTAGGGTGGTCTCCCACTATACACATGATCATTGATTTGGTAACTCATTTGAGGGATGTTCATATGTTTTTAAGATATTAAATTAATATCACAATATATGTGTATATTAATGATATATAGAATATAATATAATCCACATATTATAATAAATTAATGTGAGTGGAGGAATAAATAATAAAAATACATGTGTTGATGGATGATACCTCTTCTATAAGTCTCCTCCATAGTTTTTCAGTAATAGTCATCCTATGATGAATTTATACAAATAATAAGGCTTAAAAAATTAATTTATTGAATTTATGAGGTTATTTATGTAGGATTGTTTTAATTAAAATATATTCAATTATTTGAGTAAGTGATTGGTGTGTTCACTGTTATAATTGAGTAGGGGTGGTATTTTTGAAAATACCAATCAATGTTCACAATTAGGAGGTCTCCCTAATCTCATTTCCTCAAAAATTGAAAATTAATTATGGATTGGGTTTATGTGGTCTAGAAATATCTACAAAACACAAAACAATTCTCATTTGTATCATGTTATTATTTTGAAAGTATTTTTATTCAATTTTATCCTAATAATTTTTAACAAGGTAAATTTTATATTTTTATTTAACTACGAAATTTAACCATTCAAAAATATTAATATCATGTCAATTATATATTTTATATCTTATTATTGTAATTATTAAATAAAATTAATTTAAAAAGTATCATATTTGTGTTTAAAATTTATTTTTATACCAACAAATGTAACACACAAAACCCTATTTTAACCATAATCACAATAATTTGTCTTAACAATGTGCAATAATCATTATGGTAAAAAAATTTAGACAACATTAGTAGATAATTTCAATTATTATGATTTCAAATATGGAATCAAATTTTCCAAATTAAATTAATGTAATTGGCATAAATTACTTTAATATTAATCATGCATACAAGATAAGAAAACATGTTTTTAAAGCATATATGAATAAATATTAACATTATTGTTATATAAAATTTCTATATTAATTTTATTCTAATGACCTAAATTAGAATAATTTATGTATTGAATAACTGATTACTTTTTAAAAAATTAAATTATATATTTACTTTATAAAAAAATAAAAAAATGAATTTTTCAATTAAAATATAATATTTATCACTATTAAAAATATATATACTTTTTTGAAAAATCTTAAAAATTTATCCTAAGATAATTTTGACATTATGAACTAAAAAAATGAAGTTTATATAATTAAATTTATATTCTAAATGAATAAAAATTATATTTTTTATCTTTCATAGAAAGACATAAAAACTATTGTTTTTGAAAACATAATATTTTAAAAAAATATAATGACTTTACCAAAAATTATAATTATTATTTTCAATTTTTTGATTAATATAAAATAACTATTCTAAATCTTAAAAAAGTATTTATTACTATTTAGATGACTAATTTTAATAGTTATGTTATATTAGACATCTTTAGATAATATCATGGTTTTATTAACACTCAATTTTGAGATGATTACATGTTTAACATAGAATTTCTTATAATTAAAATCATGAAACAATTTTTACTTATTCAATAAGTAATAATTAATGAAAACTCTAGATGTTATAATTTCTATATCAAATTTAATTATTCGCATGAATGGTGTTATATTAAATTCTCTCATAGTTCTTTCATAATAAAAAATACTCAATTATGAATTGAATCATTTGAATTGATCTATTTTCACTTTTTACGAGGAGTATATTATGCTAACTATCATATCAAAATTGAAGGAATCATTCTAAGCGTAATTGATCATTTTACCGTCTTAAAGGACATTAAAGATTCTATAAACATCATATTGATGATTTAAAAGATCTGTTGATATTTTAAGATTGATAAATTTTGATATAATAACATTGTATTCTATAGTATATGTGATAATAAATAGTAATCTTAAATAACCCATGAAATAAATTTCTCTAAATTTAATCTCTTTAATAGCTTAAGAATCACACAACCTCGAGTCTAAATAAAAAATAACAGAGTTTACTGTAATAACCTCATCATTAAATTTATTTTTATGTATAGTAGTAAATATATTATTAAAATTATGTAAATTTATTTATTATAAATAATCAAAATATCATTTAAACAAAAAATTATGATTTTCTGAAAAAATTGAATTTTTCTAAAAGACGGATTTTTCGTACTTTTGGAACATAATTTAAAACACAATTTTTCCACTTTTAGAAGAATTATATTGAAAATTATTATTCATTTTTTAAATAATAATATCAAAATAATATTGGGGTAATTTTTTGGGATTTTACTGAAAAGATTCATATTTTGATGAATAATAAAAAATAGTAAATTTTAATTTAAAACTATATTTTTCTTTAAATTTTCAATAAATGTAAATTATATGTTAAATAATTTTTTAAGTAAAATTAGTTCAATAATATATCAATTATTAAATTTTATACCATTTTATCATTTTATATTGAATATTAATAATAAAAATTTTAAACTGTAGACTATTTTCTCTTTAAAAACTGGAATTCTCATTAAGTCGACGTGATTAATTTTAACATAAACATTATTATATTATTATAGAATATGAAAAAATGGATTCTATATTTACAATAATAATTTATAATATCTAATATTTTTAACATAATGGTTTACCAAAATGAATATTGAAAATATTAAAAATTAATTACCGTAGTTAGGGTAATAATTGATTTACTAAGGAGTTAGTCTAAGATGATAAGTGTCAAAAATGACTTACCTTGTTTTCCAAAACCGAATTTATTGAAATATTTTTTACCTTAACAATAGTTGGTTCGATAAAGGACTATATTAGAGGATTTCATCATGTGAAAAAACATGGGAATGATTGAGTCTTATTAATCCTATTTCTATTTTGCAACTCACCTCACTAATAAAAGGTCATACACACTCTATTATTCAAATCATAAACAATATTTTTTTCGGAAAATATCATCATAAATCACTTCAATGATTCCTTAATCTCATACATTACTCCCTAGTTTTCAGATATCCAACCAATAAAGGCCTTTAGTGAGAACCTTAAGAGGTTACCTGAAGAAGAAGTAGCGTTTTTTAATGAGTGTTTTTATTTTATTTTTTAACCCACCAATTGAAAATAATATTAATACAATAATATATAATAAAGAAATATATTCTATATATTGATAATTTTATTATAATTTCATGACCTAAAACCATAACAAATTCCATAAAATGGTTTATAAAACCATTAATCGAGTGTACGACAAATTCCCACCTCACCCACAGATGTCATTCGTTCATTAATTACCACATTACATGGTTTGGTATGTTGATGGATATAAGGTTTTTATATTATAATTAAAACATAATTATACCTATGGAATTAATATATCTTAAATATATATATTTTTCTTCCATGCGTTGGGGATACGATAACATCTCTCGTGAGTATGGTGAACTATAACCTCGCGAAGCGATGTGATTTAAATGTCACTAACACTATTCATGGAAAGTGATATGGATAATTTTAATGATTATATGAGAAAAATATGAAATAATTATTATAATCAGGACATATTTACCATTATGGAATGATAATATGAAATTTTATTTCTTATTTTTTTCACTTACTCAATGATGAGAACACTATTCATGTACTTGTGGACTACAACTTGTATGAAGTGATGTGATTGTCTTTTCATCACAAAACAAAATGAATAATATATATATGTAAATAATATGGTAATTATTATATTATGGTAATTATTAATGATAATATATTACTTACCACCTTTCCAAAATGATCGTTGAAAAATCGAAATGTTACTCATGCGTATATATGGACCACTGTCTCTATAATCGTAACATACTCCATTTTTCATAAAAATATTTCATGATAAGATTTAAAAGAATAATTGATATATAAATATGATAATTATTTGATTATTATTATTATTGAGAATATTTATCTTTATAATAAGCACAAGAATTAGAACATTCATGACAAACCATGAATGAGAAGAGAAGGTAATTGACACCTAAAACAATGAAAATGATGAAAGATTATTTATTAACATGAGATAATATGTTATAAAAGGATCATAGATGACATTATAAATATTAATAGGGTTCTAAAATAAGTAAATGACATGTTTAAAACCACTATAAATGAGTTTAAATCATGTTCACCAAAAAGGAAGTTTGAGGTAAGGGGTTTCATAACTAAATATCCATTCATTAAGATAAACATCTACATCATCGATTATTCCAATTAAATAATAGGTGAAAATTTACATTTGATTATATTATGTTGTATGCGAAATAGGTATATATGTATTTATAATTTACAAATATAAATTATTAATTTATTAATTCTCATTTCAATGTTAGGATATTCGAACAGGTTTAACTCAAAAGCACATTTTTATAGGGATTATTTTTACTTGAATTTATATTAATGGAAATTTTTTTATCCTTTCATAAAGAAAAATTTATTATTATTCTAATCTGGTTATTAATTAAATTTTTAGTTAATGGTAACATTTCCAAAATATTTGGAAAATAAAACTACTGAGAAAATTTTTTTAAAAATATCTAACATCATCTCTCTCTTCTGTCGAAAATATATATTCTTCCAAGAAATTTTTTAAAAAAATGTTTTCAAAAATATTATAAATTACATAAAATATATTATTAAATACAATTTTACAATTTTTTTATTTTTTTAATGGAATCAAATGTTTTCTAAACAATGTAATTTTCAATCCTTTTTATAGTGTAAAAGGATTATTCATTTTAACTTGTACGAAATGTATGATATCACCCTCAAGCATGATCTTCTTTTATTTAGATATTAATTTATATGTTCACTGGGTTTTTATAATTAATATTTTCCATAATATTATTTAAATTATAATTTTTAAAAAGTTATTTTCAAGGAAAACAGTTTTAAAAAAATTTAGTTTTTTAAAAATTATTGTTAAAATTAAATGTATATTTTCCTCCAGAATTATTTTAATAATATTATATTTAAAAAAGAAAAAACCCTTTATTATACATATAATACAATATGGATAAGTTTTTTTGATGCCATCCAAATTCTTCCTCAAAATTGTTTATGATTATTTTCACCACATATTGTATTTACATACACATCCCTGTTTCAGTTTCTTGATTCATTTACTTCCATTCAATTATTCACCATACTAAGATTAGTACACATTATATTTCAAAATACATATTCATATTATTTTTCAAGGACATGTTTATAAATAAACAGTATATCATTTCAATATATGGTGTTCAACCTTGAAATTCAATTTTTTTATCTTTGGAAATTTTGATAAATAATTATTATTTACTCTATATAGATATTTTAATATAGGGAACTTTGAATATGAATTAAATTTATTATTAAATGTATGAGGAATGAATTAGACTTTAAATACATGGGTGGTCTAGGTTAATTGTATCCCCTCGATGCATAGATACTCTCATTGGAAGAATTGTCTATTTAAACTTAGTTAAATTTTTTTACCAATATTTATGATATTGAATTGATAATAAATCTTAATGATAATGGTATCATTTGCCTAGGAAACATTATGTCTAATAATAAATCATTCACTTTTTTAGGAATCTAGTTATTATTATCTATGATATTTTTATAATGATTTTATCAATGTATGTATTTCATTATTAGTGTATTATTTAAATTTATTTTTTTAGTTATTTACTTTTATATCTTTATTATTACTTATATTTTCATGATAATAAGTTTATTTAAATATAATATGTGTTTAGTTATTTAATTGTCCTTATTAATTATTATCCATGATATTTTCAGAATGATATTTTCTCTGTATACACTTCCTTATCTGTATGCTGATTAGATTGAATATCTGTTCAATTATTTACAAATCTATATTGATGGTTATTATTCTCTCTTGATTACTTCCACTACAGTTATACATTATTTTGAATTTATGAACAGTCATAATTTCTCGCTTTTATAAGGAAGCCATAAATCATAATATAAATGATATGAAAAGTATTCTAGAGGGAATAATTCAATTCGCAAAACAATATGTTCAAATTTGTGTGCTTCAATGTTATATGGTATTTAGTATGTATCTAGTTTATGAAGACAATTAAATTTTTTAGTCCTTTGTATTATGATTCCTCGTATCTTATTCGAAAATATTAATTTAGGAAAAGACATCAAGGTATTGGAGTTGTGGTTATTGTAGTTGGTATTTTATAATGTTTAATAAAAACCATGGGAATTGGATTTAGGAAAACCTTGATTAACTATATTAACCATATAACCGAATTTAAGGAAAAGTATTCAATAATATCCTAATTTTTTATGAATATATTATGTAGGTTTTCATGGACATACATACTTACATGGATACAACAATTAAATGTGGTTCGGTCACAAATTTACCTCAGGTATTAACATTAAAAAGGGAATATTGGGCTTGAATCAATCATTACATGTTCCAGGACAAGAAGACTTACTCCACACCAGGGTCGATAGTCATTGATGATATGAGTTTGGAAAATTATATTTTCATTAGACACCATTATAATGGATTTGAATAGTTGATGAAAATGAATGACATAGGTATACACTAAGGTGTATTAGATTGAAAATAAGTCATCTTAGTGGAATTGGAAAATGATTTTTGTGTATAAAAAAGGAAAAAAGAAAATATTTAATGAGAAAAAATGATTTGTACAATGGAAGGAATAAAATATTAAGTTAAAAATCCATTTATAGTTGATTTTCATAATTGTGAAGAACCTGGGAATTATCTCTATCAATTACCTCTTCTAAAGGATAAAATCATGAACAAAAATGACCTATCTTGAAATTTAAGGGATTAAAAATTTAAGAATTGGATTAACAAAAAATTGAAATATTTATACCAATGGAATTTTGGTTATAAGAATCATGAGACATATATGGTTTATGATGAATTTTTGAAGCATATGTGTATACACTAACATAAGGGTTATATATAACATTATGGGATAAGAATTTAAGGATGATCATAAGTTTAATATCTTAAAAATAATTATTAGGATTTATGTGATGGAATTCAACTGTTATTAATGGCATTTTATATGTCATTTTGGGACATACCACCTATTGGTTATGAATATGATTTAGTAGAAATGTTATTTGAGTAATAATGCCATTACATATTATAAACATATTTTTAAAATAAATCATAATCTTTAAGGTTGGAATCACCATTAGTTTCATTATAATAATAGTAATGTATGATTATCATACATTGTAAATAATTAAAAAATAAAAAATTATGAAAAACCTTATTAAAGAAGTTACTTAAAGATTAATTTTCTTTCATTGATGTCCATAATATTTTTTTGAAAGCTACCAGAATTATATAAATATAATTTTGAAAAATGAGACCCCAC
This sequence comes from Viscum album, assembly GCA_963277665.1. Taxonomy (NCBI): domain Eukaryota; kingdom Viridiplantae; phylum Streptophyta; class Magnoliopsida; order Santalales; family Viscaceae; genus Viscum; species Viscum album. The sequence continues at coordinate 1,871,398,831 of OY728123.1, read as the reverse complement.
ATGCCAGGTGACAATCCATGACATTGTAAAAAGGCCTCTAGGATTGACCCCACAACAGATGGATGATAAGGGTTTAAGACATACCATTAGACTAATTAAATTCTTTGTTATATGTAACTAGTTTAGTAAAAATATTTAATCATAAAATATTTTTACTAAAATAGTTGTATTTACAGTGAGTTTTAGGGATTAATGTATTATATTGGATAAATTTTACTAACAATATTCGATTTTGAAAATAGTTAGAGAAATAAAGAAAGAATTTTCACTCTTTTATGGATCTTATGATCCATTAGAAGGGAATTTTAGTGCTTTAGGTATAAAAAACCCCTCTTTGGAATATTCATTTCTTGAACTATGTAATGAATTGTAAATAAATCAATATTCCAAGCGATGAAATTTTTATCATGAAATAAGAACGTGTTATGTGTGTATATTTAATTCTATTAATAAATCATAAAATAATTCCTCAACATCAGGAAAAGTGTCACAACTAGTCCCCTGGGGCATGTGACAAGACCTAACCCAAACCCGCCTACCAAAGTCCATGGGTTGGTGACTAGTGATGAAGGTGTGAAGCTACTACTGGGAGGAATTTTCCATAGTACCTGTAGGCACACCCATGCCCACTAACATCCCACAAAAATATAGTGAAATAACAAGTACACTGAAACAAGTGTTGACTACATGTATAATTGAGAAATGTGGGCTAGAATTTGAACCCATCAAAATGAACTGAAAACAGCAATGTAAAAAGGGACATGATAATCCATCCAATGAAAACCCCACAGGTTAGTAAGTGTAGTGTAGCTACTAGAAGCCAAAGTAGTATGTCTTATGCACCTGATCCTACTAGGCCCCGCCTACTCCTAGTCCACCAATTCCTCTATCGAAATATCTTTCATCCACACAAGACACATCACATGAAATTGAAGCTCGAGAAGGGGTGAGTAACATAGTACTCAGTAGGGTACCCCTATACACTAAGGATAAATATCAAAAAGAAACAACAATTCTAAAACACAAAACAACGATAGCCCAAACCAGTTATATACTAGAATGTGGAAGGATTATCAGTTATAGTAATAATGTTTCATACTTTTGAGGGACCCATTCCTGATGAATCACAACTCGTTTTTCATGAAACTAAGTATCTGCAGGAATTCAGATCGTCTACTAGGCCACTAAGGATCCACATAGCTGGTGCTCATCTGCTGGGCTAGTAAGGATCTACATGGATGATGCTCATCTTTCTGGCCTCTAAGGATCCACACAGATGCTGATCAAGACATCTATCATATCTCAACCACCACGATGTCCATCATAAAAATATACCAAATGACATTCTCATCGTTAGGGTTCCAACACAATAGACAGTGCATCAAACGGATGCTCAGTCTGTGAGATACAGATATTTTAGAAAACATGGGCTGGTTGCATCAAGGCCTAGTCTGACTCGGTCAGACAAACACAACCAATCTAGAACTTGGGTCCCACATAACCTCGCTGCCTACATGGACCATTAGACCTAACTGGGCCTAGCTGAGGTTTTTTCTGGGTCCAAACCACCAGGTCACCCAGTTACATAGTTTTATCGGTCTCGACCCACTTAGGAAGACTAGTCTCTTTTTCCCGCCTGGGCTGCATAGTGGCCTTTACAGACCAACATTAACTCACTAACCTGGTCAGAAAAAATGTACCGAATCATGGTCCAGACCATGATTCTCGGGCGGCTCAATCCAACAGGATCAGCTCAACCCAGTGGGATAGCTGGTTCAGCCCGGCACAAAGGGTCTACAAGGTTTGTCCGGTTCAGGAGGAGGCATCTGTAGCCGGTCAACCCGACAACCCCATTTATTCAACACGTCCCATGGTTCCCGGTGTCACTGTGTTCTATATCAATTCATTGGATTTCTACCGTGCCACTACAGCACGCGCCAGATGCACCGCTCCCATCTACCACCGATGCATGCCTGTGGCCAGTTGATTGTGGGTCTCCTACCATTGAGGCGCACTGGTTGTTCCTTTTGTGGTCCACTAGAGTTGATTAGGTGGTCCGTTTTTTGATCCATCAATTCCTATGGGACCATAGGTATGTTTCCCTCACTGTGATGGGCTCAAATATTCCTTTCTTTCATTTGATGAATTTTCCAACCATGAACACACAAGGAGGAGGGCACTTAGGCATTTTTTGGGTCGGCCCGCACCCTCTGCATTAGAAGATTAATGCCTAGGAGGCCGAAGAATACAATTCAATAAACAATGAAATTAACACTGCATATAAAACCTAATAATAAAACCCTTCCACAAAAACACACAATCCTCAGATTAACCAGTTCATTGTTTAATCTGTGTTCGTCGTTTAGAATATGGAATGGGTAAAATTATAAATAACTCAATCCTCTACCTTGTTCACATTCGTTGCCACAACGTTTCATACCTGAGGGTACGACAGGTTGATGTCGTTCATTATTCGTCAATGTAGGTCAATTACTATGATGCCTCGCCGACATTCCTTGTTCTTCGTTGGGGAGAAAATTAGTTGAGGTTTCGTCGGAGAGTCCTCAAAGTTTAATTCTCCTTTCTACGAATGTGTCAACTATTTAAAAGGAAACATGTTTCAATGTTTTTGTTACATTGTGATGTCAAATAATTAATGTTTAATTACATTGTGTATTTATGAGTCATTAATGAGTTTCATTGATGATCCACATCACTGCCTTGTTGCGGCACTGCTGCATCACAATGTCACTTCTCATCGGTGAGAAAATAAATAAAATAAAATAATCTCTTATTTTAATAGTTTTCTCAAAAAGTAAAAAACGTTACTATGTTGTTCGGCCCTTTTTGGAAAAATTTATGTTCTTTATAGGTGAATCTAAAAATTATATATTCAACAGTTCCCTTAGTTTTTCAATCCAAGCATCAGGTCAAATGTTATAAAAACACGCTAACATGTAAATTAAACCTACCTTTAAAAAAGAACAAAGTTTTTTATTGGGCTCACCGAGCCTCAAAATCATGTGTCATCAATGTTTTTGGTATTGAAATAATTCCATATAATATTTTTATAAATTACATGAAAAAAATAATACATTACATTATCCCCACCATAAGGATTTACATCCCTGAAAATCCAAAACTATGGTTAAAAATAAATTGGTGTATTGAGCATGATATGATCCTCTTTATCCCAAATGCTCTCTTGGATGTACCTCTACTTATACAGAACGTGCACCAGAAAAATCAACCATCTTTAAATGATCCACTCTTATATATCATCTCTCTCCACTGGGATCTTTGCAAATTTCATCCCATCATCGATGTCGAGCTCACCCAGTCGATGGCGTGTAATTGATCATGCACATACCTCCTCATCTATGACATTTGGAAAAATCAGGAACCTATTGCATTTGTGGCATAAGAGCTATGTGGTGCAGAACCTCTCCAACTCTACTAAACACTAGAAAGGGTTTGATGATCCTCAGAGATAGCATGCCGCCCTATCCAAATCTATGAAATCCTCATTGGAGTGAGACCCAAAGAAACACATGGTCTTCCTCTTCAAACACTAAGGTTGACTATCTCTTATCAACATAAGTCTTATGCCTACTCTATAGAGTCATCATCCTATCCTAGACGATATGCACATTCTTGGTGGTAGATTTTAACAATTCTAGACCCTTTATTTCAATCTCTCCTTGGTATGTCTAACATATATGTGATCTGCAAGGATGACCGTACAAGGCCTCCAACGGTGCCATGCTAGTAGTGGATTGATAGATATTTTTGTATGAAAACTCCACCAGTGGTAAGTGGTCCACCAAACTATGTCCAAAATCTAGGATGATTGCATGAAGCATTTCCTCTGAGTCATGTATGTTATTCTCCTTCTAACCATCCATCATGGGTTAATAAGATTCTCTCAAGCACAACTGATTCCTGAACGCCTCCTGTAACCCCTTCCACAACTGGGATATAAAGTGTGTATCGTGGTTGATGATCATCGATGACACTCTGTAGAACTGCACTATCCCCTAGATGTAGAGCCATCCCAAGCCCTCAACTAGTCCATGCTCCTAGATGGGTAGGTAATGAGATGACGTGGTAAGTCATTCAATGATCACCTAGATAGAAACATGGACTATGGAGGTATTTGGTAACCCCATCACGAAGTCCATCGAGATATCATTTGATTTCCACTATAGTACCTCAAGTGGTTGAGCCAATCCTACTGGAACCTGATCCCTGAACATCCCTTGTTGTCAAGTGAGGCATCATGAGACAAACTCATCCACTTCATTCTCTATTCATGACCACCAGTACTAACGTCGGAGGTCCTGGTACATTTTTTCCACTCTATGGTGTACCGCTAAAGGGGATATATGGAACTCCCACTACACTTTCTCCCACAACAAAACTGGTACTATCATGTGCTTTCTGGAAAGTATGACGTCCTCCCCACCTATCTAAAATCCATAAAAAAACATGTCTAGAGGATAACTGAGCACATTGGGTCCCATATTCAACATCCACCAGTTGTGCCTCCCTGACTTACTATAAGAGCGGGGGAGTAATAGTCATCGACTAATGGTAAGCTGCTCCATCATCATCCATGAAGGATATTTTCATCGCGGAAAGTTGCTCTGTCACCTCACACATTAGCTATAAACCATACCTCCTATTGAGTGGGTATGTCGTCACGTTCCCCTTCCCATGATTATAGAATATCTCAAAATCATAGTCCTAGAGGAACAATTTATTTTTCCATTGTCCCATTTTCAATTATTTTTGGGAGAAAATATACCTAATACACTTGTGGTCAGAGTAAACTATTTACCATTCACTCATCATGTTTTACCACCACATAGTCAAGGAGAAGACCACTACTACTTACTCCATGTCATGGGTCACATAGTTTTTCTCATACTTCCTAAACGGATGATATCTGTAGGTGGTCACCGCTCGCTCCTAATTTTGGATAAAACCTAGTCTGGTCCAAGACCAGTCGCATAAGACTACAAACCCAACTACCTCTTCTGGTATATTAAATATGGGGGAATTCATTAGTTTAAATATTATCTCTTAGAAACACTTCTGACATATCTCCATCCATATAAAGGGTTTTCCCTTCCATTTCACTGATGATAGTGGTGTTTCAACTCTGGAAAAGTTAGGAACAAACCTTTTGTATTATCCTTCCAACCCTAAGAGACTATGTACCTCAATCAAGTTTATAAGTACAACCCAATCAAGCAATGCCTCTATCTTCGCCGGATCTGCTACAACTATATCCTCCGAGATGATGTTTCCTAGAAATTGGACTTCCTAAATCTATAATTGGACCTTCTTGAGCTTACCATAAATCTTTTGCTCTCAGATTGTATCTAGGTTTATCCAAAGATTTGCAGCATGCACCTACTCAAATACTGAGTACACCAAAATGTCATGAATGAATAATACCATTAAAAGATCTAGGTATGGTTGAAATATCCTTCTCATTAGTCGCATGAAAACGAATGGGGTATTGGTCATTCTGAAGGTAATCACCAAGAACTTATAGTGGCCATACCGGCACCTTAATGTTGTATTTGGTACATCCTCATCTCAAACCCCGAAGCTAGTGACAGCATGACATGAGTTCGATCTTCAAGAACCACCTCTCTCCCGTCAGCTGATTGAATAGGTCATTGATTCTCGGAAGTGGATACTTGTTCTTCAGGGTCACATAGTTCAGGAATTGTAAGTCCACACATAGCCTCAATCTCTCATCTTCCCTCTTGGAAAACAACTCTGGGGATTCCCATGGGGAAACAATGGGCCTTACGATCCCCTTCTCGTAAAAGTTGTCTAGTTGTACCCTCAGATCACAAAGCTCAGTGATAGCCACTAGATATGATGGTGTGGATATTGGGGTCATCCCGGGGTACAGGTCGATGAAGAAGTATACCTCTCAACATGGAGGTAATCCTGGAAAATCCTTAGGAAAAACATCCTCATACTAATAACCCAATATAGTAAATCTTGGACTCCTATCTTCCACCGCACCGAGGGTGAGGCCAGCCAACAAATGAGTGATATGCTGAACCATACTACAAGAAAGTATATCCTATGCGGTAAGGGATTACTTCTCACTGGTGAAGGAAAACTTGGTCCCATCTCAACGGATGCACATCACTGTATTCCTAAAATAGTCGATCTAAGCATCATCTATGGACAACCAGTCCATACCCAAGATGACATCCCAAGTAATCGACGCTGATACTAGGAGATCCAACCTGAATCTCACACCTCCAAGAGTAATCTCACACTACCGAAACTAGTGTGAAATTGTTGGATCACCTCCCAGTGGAGTCTCTAGCCATAAGAATCGAGTTAACGGCTCCACAAAAATCTATGAGGTTTGAACAAGAGTGTGGAATGAAATGTGTAACTAGAACCTATCTTGATAAGAACGACATATTTAGCAGTGAAGATACATATCATACCTAGAATCACCTATATAATGGTGTGGTCATATGCCTCAGCTGCCTAAAGCAGAGGTCTTCCATATCATCTTGCTCCATGAGTTCAGGATGGACCACCTAGAGGTGGTGGACGTAGTACCTCGAATGGTCTCCCACCACATGTTTCTCATCCTACTCCCCTTGCACAGATAGCTCAGCTACATTTCTCCCATTGGTGACACCCACTATCAGTGAATGCTATACAAGGAATCTATCCATAATAAGGGCTCTCTCTAGCACCCCTACGTGGGTAGGGATGCAGAGAGACACCATCGATGCCCTGTTATCCCACCTGAGTCCCTTCATAAAGGATCGATCCCAAAAAATAGGATCTCGAAACATGTTTTTGGAGTTGCAAGAAAGGATTGTAAACATCACAGAGTACCCAGCCACTAATAGGATACCATGATGAATGTGAAGCAACTCATGAATCTGCACAGAGGGCATTGTCGTAGGGAAAAATCCTTCCTATAAAAGTTGCTTGATGTCAACACAATGGAGGGTTCCTTCATAATGAGCCTGAATCATCAAACTCCACCATCTCCCTGATCATCCCTTTAAAAGGCTCAAAAGAAAATCACTATCTTGTCGAGTAGTGTCCTCGCTATATGGAACATCCACTTCACCACTTCTAGCCAATCCTCTGTGATATAGTTATACGTCTCTCCCATGAACATAGGAGGACCCTTTCTCTGAAACTCATGTATGGAACTAAGTCAATGCACATCATATACCATTAATACTGTTATAAGATGTTGAACAACGGGTGGTGGTAGAATTGGTGCACCACCCAGTGGGGCCATCTCATGAATGGGTCCCTGAACGAACACCCCATCACTTAGAGAGTTTTCCTCCCAACCATATATCATAATCCTGACGAGTCTTCCTCATGGAGTCTTCTTAAAATATTTCAATATGTTCCTAGTTCATAATATTATACATGGTGAGCTCTCTCTTTTACAAAAGAACATAAAGAGACACTTTTTCAAGAAGTGTTTTATTGATTTTAGTAGAATATAAGAATTCAAGGACATGGTGTCTGGATGGGTCAGCCGCCGCACTAATATTTGACTCCACAAATATGAAGGTCAGACTCACAGCATTTAATATGGTTACCCAAAACAAAAACAACATAATCTCGGACTCTAAGGTATAACTGACCTTCTTTGATATGCCTTTGTCACAACCTATCCCATAGGGGTCGTGGAATTACATACCCCAAGACCGCTTCCCGAAGGCCAGGGGTAAGAGACTGGAACTGATGTCTTGATCCTTCAAGTGGGAGTAGTTTTTATGAGTACCATTATGCACATGCATTCCTAACCACATCCCACAAACTGATAGGGGAAAACAAGTATATAAAACAACTGGCGAGTAAAAATGAACCTAAAAAAATTGGGGAAGAAGAAAATACCAATAAATAGAACTGAAAATAGTAAAGTACAATGGGACTCGGGTATCCATCCACTGAAAACTCCACATGATAGTAAGATATGTGCAGCTACTGGAATCCAAAGTTGTACATATTTTCCACATGGTCCTATTGGGTCATTCCTGCTCCTAGGTCACCATGTCCTCCATAGACATTTTCATTAGACATCGATGTACATCAAAGTCAACAACATCTAGTCAGTGTTCATCATTCTTCCATGGGGAGGAAATCTATCAGAGGTTCTTCAGAGAGTCCTCACATTTTAATCCTCTATTCCACCAAAACGTCATCTATTAAAAAGAAAACACATCACAACATTTTTATTGAGTGGTGGTATTACTTCTTTATTGTTTTGTTATGTTGCATGTTAATGAGTCATTAATGAGTTCCATTAATGCACCTTATGGCAACCTCGTCACTACAACGCAGCATCGTCGTGACTCCGTGTAACGAACCAAAGTTTTTCAATGGAAATTTCCCTTCTTTTAATTATTTCATAAAATCACAGAAAATAATGAACAAATAAGTGCTAAGTGTCTTTTAAACAAAAGTTTGTCACATCTATGTTTTGAATCTTAAAAATCAGACATACACGGTTGTGTTCAAGATGATTTTTGGAGTCCAATAACACAAAAATAATTTTTGGTGAATTGTAACATGCCCTTGTGAATAATAACCTACCCTTAGGAATAGTAATATGACCCTTATGAATATTAAATCATCCAACATAAGAGTAGCCTCACCCAAGATTAATTAAATAAAATTTAGATATCTTAGAAAGTGACAATTTGACCTTAGTAAATGTTTTGTTACATTGTAAGTCATAAATAAGTAATTTGAATTAATTTATTTATTTAAAAGAAAAAAGTATTTTCTTAAAATGTGTTCATTAATTATCAAATCAATGTCTTACAGTTTTTAGATAATTTTATAGGACCCTGCGTAATTTTTTGAAGCACTATAAAATTAGTTTTAATTTTTAGAAAACTGTTTTAAGTAAATTATAGTTTTAATTAAATATAAAATTAATAATATTTTGAATATTATTTTTGAAAACTGTACTTTATTTTTGGATTCTACATGTCAAAAAATATTTTGGGTAAATTTGTGGGAATTTTCTGAAATACTTGAATTTTTTATGAATAGTAGAATCTGATAATTCACAATAAATGCTAAATAATGGATTAATTGAGTCATCGATGATGCTCTGCTGATGTATGACCACTTGGTTTGGGATCACATGATAAAATTACTATTATTGGACATTCAATAATCACTTTTCCTTATCTTGTGATGAAATAATAAACTAATGAATTTTATATTAATGAAACCCCTCTCCCCTCCACAATAAATACCACCCTTCACTCCCTCATTTCCTCACACCTCTCATGATCTAATCATTCTCTAAACTCAGCCCAAACATCCTCCATAGCCCCTCTCCAACGTCTATTAACTTTTTGTCTCATCAAAAGACCATTATTAGTCCCTTATGGAGGATCTAAAGAGGATGACTTAAGAGGTAATTTCCCTCCCTCTTCTCCTATAATATCCTTTCAAGTTCGAGTTCATTTCTTGATCTCTCCGCACATATCATCATACAAATGGTATTGTAACTCCATTATTATACATATAATGTAATTGTATGAATATAATGGCAAATTATTTCATCCAACCCTATTTCCCTCTTCCTTTTATTTTGTTAAGGAGAACATTGATCATGAGGTGTTAATTTATCACCTTCAAGAATAAAAAGTTTTACTCTTCAATTTATACCTTCATATCTGGTCATGAAACCATTATTATGGTTGAAAAATAATATTTTATATGTATTATCTCATATTTAATGTTCTGGAACAAACTTATGGCCGTATTACTAAGTTATAAATTAAAACAAGTTCATTGTGATCGAAAAACCGCCCAAATTAACCCAAACAATCTTCATTTAATTATTATATAACGATTCATCCACATGGATCTAATTTGATTCATTATAAGATCATTAAAAATTATGTAATATCATTAATAACATGTAATATCTGTTCTGGAAGTTTAACCATGTTCTACCCAAACATCAATTTTAGAATACAAGTGAATCACTCAAGAAAACCATGAAAACAAACATCCTCGAACAAAGTTTTAAAACTATATAACTCTTCAAAAGGCACATAAAATCACTTAATGAAACCATAATGAAACATATTAATTTACACAAGGTTCTGGGTTTCTAATTATTGAATATAATTTCATTATAAAGGACATTAAAGAGAAGGAAGCATTCTGATACACGATAAGGGGAAATTCTCGAACCCAACTTTAATCCTTTGGGTTCTCCCTCTTCCACTTCATTTTTGATATGGTTACTCCATAAAGATAATTTTTTCCTCATTGTATTTAATTTTCTGGGATATAGGTGTTTGTCACTGTTTTTTATTTCAATCAAAATGTTTTCCAAAATAACTCCTCTTTTAAGAACACCCCTTTCACTTCTCACTCAAAATGGACGGTTCTTGTAACATATATGTTATTCCCTATTTCTTTTGGGAACCATAATCTTATGATTGTTTTATTATGAGATGAAACCCATTCCATTCCATGGGTCAATTATGTACATTTTTTAAATTTTTTAATGTTGAAATCTTGATGATGATAATGTTATGATGTGACGGGTGTGCCCGTAATTATATAGCGCAATATGAATGTCTCAATGTGATGGGTGATCCCAGAATTAGGCAGCGCTCCAATGCATTGGGTAAAGTGATTAATCTCATGATTAAATGTGAAATTATGTGTGAAGAAGATTATATCTTGGTTCACAAGTATGTTTTGTAGTAAACCACTAAGACATGATGTTTCATTTTTATGCATTGCCACATTCCAAGTTTTATATTTATACTTCCTCTCATGTTCATGATCTTTTTCCCATGTTATGATTATGCTCACCCCATGCTATATTTTTCTTATCTATCCTCTTTCTAGGCTTCTAGATCACCCCTTTTGATGTATATCCTCAGGTGGATACATAAACTAAGGAGAGGATAAGTCTCAATAAGAACCTAGAGAAGCATAAATTAAATAAGTGTTTATGATTGATGTTGTAATTGTTATGTATGGTCCTAGTTTGCCCAAGACACTAAACCTTTGTATCCTATTTGTGTAATTATATTATGTTTTTTTATCTTTAATATCATGTAATAGTAATGTAAAAAAGGTTGGGTCACTATAGTTGTTATCAGAGGCAAGGTTTAGTTAATTTGGGAATTAGGATTAGTGAACCCTAGAGAAACCCATAGCATGAGACTAAGTACAAATATGCACACAAGAATATTTACATAGGGATCCCATATGTTTTATTCTTAGTATAAATTGTTTAAATAAATATATTATTCATGAATTTATTACTTATGTTTTGTTCTATCCTTTTCTATTTTAGGAAATGGTGGGAACCAGGCGAAATCAGGCCTACAACTCGTGTGAGGGCTGATGCAACGATTTCCCAAAAGACATCCCCAATTATTTGGGGGGTGGAGTTCAAAAAATCATGGAGATTCTTACCCAATTATCTCAGGTTATTAACAATAACTATAACAATGGGGAATGACCTACTTCACCAAATAGGGATCAACTAGCTATTGAATGTTTTATACGGCAACGACCACCAACGTTTAGTGGATCATTAGATCCACTAGTTGCGGAATAGTAGTTCAACTCCATGGAGAAGATATTTTTTGTTCTTCACTATTCTGGGATGGAGAAGGTGAACCTAGACGTTTATCATCTAGACGGAGAAGCCGATCAGTGGTGGGATTTGATTAAGAACACCAACCCAAGGGTGGAAATTGAAGAGATCGAATGGGAAGACTCTAAGATATTGATTCTTAAAAAGTATTTTCTAAGAACTCTTCACACGAAGATGGAGAGAGAATTAATTGAGCTAAAGTAAATAAAGAAGAATCTGTCACAACCTATGAAGTGAATTTCATAAGGATTTCAAGGTATGCTTCATGTTTTGTTATAAACAATGATATAAAAATTGATATATTATTTATTGTATTAAAACCACACCTTCGAAAGGCTCTTTCAGTTCGATAATTTTGGAGCTATGAAGAAGTTGTTCGATGTGCCCTCAAAGTGGAGATGGATTTTGGAGAACGGTCCCCTACCTATGGTGATATGAAAAGAGAAATTGTGTTTCAATCCGGTCGATCTAATGTTAAAGGTGGGAAGAAAACTCAACGACCCACATGCCAAAAATGTTGGAAGTTACCCCATGGGAACTACCTCAAAGGGATGGGGAAGTGTTTCAATTGTGGGAAAGGACACCATGCTCAAGAGTGTCCAAAAGACACGAAAATGAAGGATAATGTAGCCAATGAAAGGATAGAACCACTCATGGTTCAATGCTACCACTGTAGGGACCTAGGGAATTATGCGAACCAGTGCACTAAACCTTGAGTTCTCGAGGGTAATCAGCGTCAGTAGCCACCAAAGCCAAAGGAACTACGGAAGGATTGTGCCATCACTACTGTGGATGTGGAGCATGATAATGGAGTCATACAAGGTACACTTCTTATTCAGTCAAGAATGTAAAAAGTCTTATTTGATTCTAGTTCTACACATTCCTTTATATCATGGAATTTTGATAGAACTATATAATCGAAGCTCCGAAACATTGAAGTAGAGATATCTGTAAAAACACCTAGTGGTGCAATCATTTCAACCCAAGTTTTTTACTCTTCTTCTATTGGCGTATATGGGAATATTCTTACAGAAAATCTCGTAATACTTCCCTTGGTGGAATTAGATGCTATAATGGGAATGGATTGGATCTCTTTGTATAGAGAACAAATCAAATATCGGGAAAAGGAAATATCTTTTCATATTCAAAACCACCCCATTCTCCTATAAAAATGCAAGAATGATTGTGAATCTCCTTTGAAAAATATTTCAATGGTGTTGGTGTTGATTCCCTATGAAGAAGAATACCACACCCAAATGGTTGAGTCGAAGAAAAGTGCCAACCTTGAAGAAATTCCCATCGTGAGGGAATACAGTAATATATTTCCAAAAGAGTTATCCATAATTCCCCTGGATCATGAGGTAGAGTTCTCAATTGAACTCATACCTAGAGCTAATCCTATCTCTAAGTGTCCCTATAGGATGGATCCTATCAAATTGGAGGAGTTAAAGAAGTAGCTGCAAGAGTATTTAGACAAAGGGTTCATACACCCAAGTGAATCACCTTGGGGTGAAACAATGCTCTTTGTAAGGAAGAAGGATAGAACATTGTGGTTGTGTATCGATTATCAGGAACTCGACAAGATAACCATAAAGAAAAAGTATCCTCTCCCAAGGATTGATGACTTGTTCAATCAGTTAAGAGGGGATCAATACTTCTCAAAGGTGGATCTCCATTATCGATATCATCAGGTAAAGGTTAAGAAGAAAGATATTGAGAAGATTGCCTTTCGTACAAGGTATGTGCACTATGAGTTTTTGGTGATTCCCTTTGGACTTACTAATTCCCCTGCAATCTTCATGGATTTGATGAATATAGTCTTTAGACATTTCCTTGAAAAAAATTTGGTAGTGTTTATCGATGATATTCTCATCTACTCTAAGAGCAAGGAGGAACATGAAGAACATATATGACTTGTGTTGGTGACATTAAGAATGGATAAGTTGTACACCATGTTCATCAAGTGTGACTTTTGGATGAATAAAGTCATGTTCTTGGGACATATGATCACAAGTGAAGGAATTTATGTGGATCATTCAAAGAAAAAGGCGATTGAGGAATGGCCCAAGCCCACTAGTGTCACATGAAATCTGTAGTTTTCTGGGATTAGCTGGGTAATACTGATGTTTTATGAGAAACTTATCACACCTGTCAAGCCCACTAACTAAGTTGACAATGAAAGGGGTAAAGTATGTCTGGACAGAAGAATTTTAGGGATGCTTCAAGGAGCTAAAGAGAAGGCTGATCACTGCACCTGTACTCACACTACCAAAAAGTGGAGAAATTTTTGTGATATACAGTGATGCATCAAAGAAAGGCTTGGGTTGTGTACTCATGAAAAATGATAATGTGTTAGCCTACGCCTAACGAAATTTGAAGATACTTGAGCAGAACTACCCGACGCATGATCTAGGCTGGCAGCCGTGATTTTTTCCTTGAAAATCTGGCAGCATTACCTTTATGGTGACAAGTGTGAAAAATACACTGATCAAAAGTTCTTAAAGTATATATTCACACAAAAGGAGCTCAACATGAATCAAAGGAGATGGTTAGAGCTAATAAAGGATTACGATTTCTATATTCAATATCATCCTGGAAAGGAAAACAAGGTAGATGATTCTATAAGCACAAAAGAACCTCCTACTCAATCCATGTTGTGGATTTAGAAAGACCATATCTTAATGGATATGAAATGAATGGATTTGGAAATCATAAGGGCAGGGGACACATCCTACCTTTACAAAATGATTGTGCAACCATCCATCCGGGAGAAGATTAAGGAAGCATGAAGGGATTATGTGGAGATACAAATGATAGTGAAGGAAGTAAAGGAAGGGAAGCTACAAGAGTTCCATATCGACGATGATGGTGTGATTCAGTTTGGAACGCGGCTTTGTGTGACTTCATCACCCAGAATAAAGAAGGAGCTATAGGACAATACACATAGCTCAACATTATCTTTCCATCAGGGAAGTGCCAAGATATATTTTCATCTCCAGGAACACATCTGGTGAGATAACATGAAGAAGGATATTGTGGAATATATATCAAGGTTCTTGGTATGTCAGCAAGTTAAAGTTGAGTGAAAAAAGTCCAAAGGTATGATGCAGCCATTGCCTATAACCATGTGGAAATTGGAAAATGTTATTATAGACTTTATCATGGGTCTCCTGAAGATGTCAAATGGAAATAATGCGATATATTTTGTGGTTGACCGACTCCCCAAGACTGCCCATTTTATCTCTATTCAGTAAGACCTCTATCATGAACAAATTGGAAATATATATGTGAATGAAGTGGTGAGACTACATAGTGTTCCACTCTCAATTGTCTTAGACCATGATCCAAGGTTCACATCTATATTCTGGAGGAACCTTCAACCTTCTTTGAGCACTGAATTAAATTTCAGCACGGCATATCACCACCAAACTGATGGACAATCTGAAAGGACTATACAGACGCTTGAAGATATGATAAGACTGTGCTCTCTAGAATTCAAATGTTGATGGGACAATCATCTACCATTGGTTGATTTATCATACAACAATAGCTTTCACATGAGTATTTAGATGGCTCTATATGAAGCATTGTATGGAAAGTTATGTAAAACTCCAACCTATTGGGATGAAGTTGGAGAAAGAAAGCTACTTGGACCGAATCTTGTACAATAGATGATAGATAAGGTTCAAGTGATCTAGAAACACATCAAAGATGCTCAAATTCCGCAAAAGAGCTATGCTGAAAACCATTAAAGGGACTTGGAGTTCGATGTTGGAGATAATGTCTTCCTTTGAATATCTCCATGGAAGAGAGTCATGTGATTCGGGAAGAAAGGGAAGCTAATCCAAAGGTGTATTGGACCCTTTGAGATCCTTGACCGCATAAGAGTTGTGGAATATCATCTTGCACTTCCAATGAATATGGCTCAAGTTCATGATGTGTTTCATGCATCACTACTGAGGAAGTACATACCAGACCCCTCACATGTACTAAACTTAGAGGTGGTGCAGTTGGAATATGATCTCTCCTATGATGAGCAGCTTGTAATGATTCTGGATCAGAGAGATAAGGATCTACACAACAAGACAACCCATCTTTTCAAAGTGTTGTGGGGGAACTATACGTTTGAGGAAGCAACATGGGAACCAGAAGAGGAAATGAAGGAGAATTACCCTCACCTGTTTGTGTAAAGTGAAATTTCAAGGGCGAAATTTCTTAAGGGGGGAAGAATGTAATGACCCAAAGTTTTTCAATGGAAATTTCCCTTATTTTAATTATGTCATAAAATCATACAACATAATTAACTACTAAGTGCTAAGTAATCTTTAAACATAAGTTTGTCACCTCTATGTTTTGAATCACGAAAATCCAACACACACGGTTGTGTTCAAGATGATTTTTGGAGTCTAATAAAAAAATAATAATTTTCGGTGAATAGTAACGTACCCTTGTGAATAGTAACCTACCCTTATAAAAAGTAATATGACCCTTATGAATGTTAAATAATCCAACATAAGAGTAACCTCACCCATGAATAATTAAATAAAATTTAGATATCTTAGAAAGTGACAATTTGACCCTAGTAAATGTTTTGGTACTTTGTAAGTCATAAATAATAAATTTTAATTATTTAATTAATATAAAAGTAAAATGTATATTATTAAAACATGTTCATTAATTATCAAATAAATTGTCTTATAGTTTTTAGATAATTTTATAAGACCATACGTATCTTTCTGAAGTACTATAAAATCAGTTTCTGTTTTTAAAAAACTTGTTTTTTTGTAAATTATGATTTTAATTAAATATTAAATTAATAATATTTAAAAAATTATTTTTGAAAAATGGACTTCATTTTTGGATTCTACACTTCAAAAAATGGTTGGGGTAAATTTTTGGTATTTTTCTGAAATACTTGAATTTTTTATGAATAGTAGAATCCGATAATTGACAATAAATGATAAATAATAGATTAATTGAGTCATCGATGATGCTCTGTGGATGTAAGCCCACTTGGTTCGGGATAAATTTATAAAATTAATATTATTGGTCATTCAATACTCAATATTCCTTATCTTGTGACGAAATAATAAATTAATAAATTTTATATTAAGGAAACCCCTCTCCCCTCCACTATAAATACCACCCTTCACTCCCTCATTTCCTCACACATCTCAAGCTCCACGCCTTCTATAAACTCTGCCCAAAAATCCTCCCCATCCCCTCTCCCACATCCAAGAGCTACTGGTCTCATTGAAAGACAAATCTTAGGCCCTTAAGGAGGATCTTAATAGGAGGACTCAAGAGGTAATTTCTCTCCCTCTTCTCCTTTAATTTCCTATCAAGTTCATGTTCATTTCTTGATCTCTCCCCACCTATATTCATCCAAATGGTATTGTAACTCCATTATTATAAATATAATGTAATTTTAGGATTCTAATGGGATATTATATCATCCAATCCCCTTTCCCTCTTCCTTTTATTTTATTAAGGAGAACGTTGTTCATGAGGTGTTAATTTATCACCTTCAAGAACGACAAGTTTTCCTCTCCAATTTCTAACTTCAGATCTGGTCATGAACCCATTTTTATGGTTTAACCCGAATATTTTATATGTATTATCTCCTATTTAATGTTTTGGAACTAACTTATGGCCATATTACTAAGTGATAAATTAAAACAAGTTCATTGTGATCGAAAACCCGCTAAATTAACCCAAAAAATCTTCATTTAATTCTAATCTAATGATTCATCCACAAGGAACTAATTTTATTCCATATAAGAACATTAAAACTCTTGTAATATCATTAATAAAATTTAATATCAGTTCTATATGTTTACCCATGTTCTACCCAAACATCAATTTAAGAATACAAGTGAACCACTCAAGAAAACAATGAAAACAAACATTCTCGAATAATGTTTTAAAACTATATAACTCATACAAAGGAACTTAAAATCACATAATGAAACCATAATTAACTGTATTATTGTACACAAGTTTCTAGGTTTCTATGTAATGAATATAATTTCATTATATAGGACATTGATGAGAAGTAATCATTCGGATACAAGGAAATGGGAAATTATTGAACCCAACTTTCATCCTTTGGGTTCTCCCTCTTTCACTCCATTTTTGATATTGTTACTCCTTAAATATAATTTTTTATCATTGTATTTACTTTTTTGGAATATACATGTTTTTCACTATTTTTTATGTCAAACAAAAGGTTTTCCAAAATAACTCATCTTTTAAGAACACCCCTTTTACTTCTCACTCAAAGTAGATGGTTCTGGTAACATATATATTATTCCCTCTTTCTTTTGGGAACCCAATGCTTATGATTGTGTTATTATTAGATGAAACCCATTCCATTCAATGGGTTAGTTTTGTACATTTTTTATATGTGTTCTATGTGGAAATCATGATGATGATAATGTTATGATGTGACGGGTGTGCCCGGAATTATATAGCACAATTTGAATGTTTCAATGTGACGGGTGCACCTGGAATTATACAGTGCTCTAATGCATTGAGTAAAGTGATGAATCTCACTAGTAAATGTGAAATGATTTGTGAAAAATATTCTATCGTGGTTCACAAGTATGTGTGGTAGTTAACCACTAAGACAAGATGTTTCATTTTTATACATTTCCACATTCCAATTCTTATATTTATACTTCCTATCATGTTCATGATCTTTTTCACATGTTATGATTATTCTTACCCCATGCTATATTGTCCTTATTTATCCACTTACTGGGCTTCTAGATCACCCCTTTTGATGTATATCCTCAGGTGGCTACAAGTACTAAGGAGAGGAAAAGTTCCAATAAGAAGCTAGAGAAGAAGAAATTAAATAAATGTTTACATCTGATGTTGTAATTTTTATGTATGGTACTAGTTTTCCCAAGACACTAAACCTTTGGATCCTCTATGGGTAATGATATTATGTTTTTTATCTTTAAAATGATGTAAAAGTAATGTAATATAGGTTGGGTCACTATACTCTGTGTCACCGCTCATCGGTGAGAAAACAAATAAAATATCTTTTTTAGTTATATTAGTATTTTTCTTGAAAAATAATAAAATTAATTTTTTTGGTCGGCCCTTATGAGACGAAGGTATGTCCTTTATAGGTGAATCATAGATTCTAATGTTCAACGGTGCCCTTGGATTTTTGATATATGCATCATTTCAGACATTAGAAAAATACGCTCACACATTTACTAAATGTCCCTTAAAAAGTTCTAAATTCCATCTCAGGCTCACCGGGCCTCAGAATAATATGATTTTAGAGTGTGTGGTCTTTAAATAATTCCATAAAATTAAAAAAAAAACATTGAAATTCATGGACATTAAAAAATAGGTATTGAAACAAAATATTATCCTAATACCTTCATCTAATATTAATCTATTGACTTTTATATAATTAGATAATTGTGTTTTTGTGTCCCATAACATTCCATTGATATTTAACAATTTTAAAGAAAATAACCTCAACCAATATCTATAATTAATTATACCTTCACTCTAAGAAAATTTCTTCACATTCATCCAATTTTATCCTAAAAGAATCCAAGTTATGTGTAATTCCATATGAATTTTATTCTATTTCTCTATAATTAAGTGGATATTTCATTAAATCTTTTTACGATGTGGGATTTTAATAAATGATTTTTTTCCAATATCATTCCCCTGATTACAAAGTTCATGTTTAAATTGTGAGAAAAGAATCAATTTAAGGTGGGGAGAATGTAACACACTGAAATTAAAAATTAATAACATGTTATTAAATAGCGTATCATTCACAACACTGGTTGTAAAAAAACCATTAAACAATTTTCATTAAATTTAGTTTATTTGATAAAATTCAGTACATAAAACCCAAATACTGTCACGACCCATCCTAGAGGGGCCCATGTCGTGAATACCCTAATCCCACCACTAATAGGCTACTGGATGGAGACTAGAACCGTGTAGGAATATCAAATGAGTTAGAGACATTTGACTATGTACCTATACACAATCAGAAATCTCCAAGACCAAAATACTAAAAAGGATAAATGTCGAGTAAAAAATTGCATGCATAGAACTGTATCCCAACCAACAGAGTATGAATGGAAAGTAAATTGTAGTAAAGTCCAAGTAGGATATAATTCAATCCCACTAAAAAGAAATATTCAATAATATAAGTTCATGAATCTTTTTCATTTAAAACCGTACTTGAGGGTTAGGTACATGAAAAACTATCTATAGCCACAAGAGAACAACTCAATTGTCTGGTATCTCTCTAAGATCAACCGAGTCCTTGTCAACTAAGAATCTGTCAAATAATTGATGGTACTGATAATACAAGACATGTTAAGGCAACTCCTATGTTGGGGTGAGTAAAATAATACTTTTTAGGATTCCCCAAAACATATTGTAATACCACAAAAGAAACATCATGAAAAATAAACCACATAGAAATACCTCAAAGGGAAAACACCACTACGATTATATAGTGATATCAACTGAGGTATATTTATATAACACATATTCAAAAGGATTCTTGGAATACATGTAAGGTATTCCAAGCCTCAATGTCTCATCCACCATTAGCTACACACTTATACTCCTAGCACGCTCGTTTTGGGAGATTTCACTCATCAATATATCTTAGAGAAGTATGGGGAAATGGTTTAAAAAAAGTACCCAAGATAACATTAGGGTCTATACAAGTTATATAGTTTCTCTGATACATCTACTCTCACAATGTAACAGACTTTCAATAAGACACGAAGTGTCTGTGACACACCGATTGTTAGTAACACATGGAGTGTTGGTAAGAAAAATAGTTTCGGTAACACATAGAGTGTTGATAAGTCAAGAATCCCCTATGTATAATAATCACCAAGTCACATCCAAACATCTTCCAATGAAAACTGACAGATGCACAATCATTAGGTATATTCATGAATGATGGAAGGAATCTGGTCTTGATATGTTGATAGGGTCCCTCCGTGACCCTAGCACACTTGGGGGACTCCTTTCCATACTAGAAACATCATTCTAGATAGGGGAAAGGTTCCCATGAAAATAATGGTCACAACATTTCTAGAAACCTATATAAGGTTCCATGAAGAGAATTGTGGACTGACCAGGCCTCTCTATGTGATACATGCTCCATCCCACTGAGTCAACTGCCAAAATCGGGCTGAGACAACTCCATTCAGAATATGGTAAATCCTCTATGATGGAAACAAGAACATGCATCATACCCTAATATAAAAACACCAAGGGTATGATATCAAACTCTATTGATCCAACTAAAAACCCACTAATACATCTCAAAAAGACTACCTTTTTTCATGGGTCTGAACTCAATAGAGGTCTCATTAATAGGATGATCTATTTGAAATACATGACAAATTTAGAAAAATGGGTCACATCCAGTCAAATTCTGACTCGACCTGGCCCAGTTTTATTGATCGGGCCCCACCTGGTCAGTCAGGGCTAACTCTGACTAGCACAACCCATTGAGCTAATAGTCTGCACAGTCTAGTTTGTGTGGCCCCTAGAGCGGCCTCGTTCTCTAGCTTACCTAGGTCGCATGAGATTGTTTTTCTCCATCAAATGTTTCCCGACCTGGACATATCCCTCTGTTCCATGATGTCTCTTGACCATGTGGCCAAAAGGCTACCCTGGTCAATGCAATGTCAGACCGCATTTCAGATTGCTGACTGCCTCCCTTTCCATGGCCCATGGCCTCACCGCCTCCACATGTTCACCCGTCTAACATGGGTTTGTTCCGAGTCATAGCTGCAGCCAATGATATCTCCTTCCATAAACTAAGGTTGCCGCTTGTGGAATATGCTTCTCTAATCCCCCCTATCTAGTGTGGTCCCTCCTTAACCACATCCTGTCGTAGCCCGCGGCCGCCCCATCAGAGTCCCATCAAGCCACACTTCGTCGAGTTTGACCTCCCTTGTTAGGTTGATGTTTCCTCCATTTTCGAATGATCCTCCAACTGTCATGCCTCACTACACTCCTCCTTAGTTGGCCTCCCTTTCTATGTTGATATTGCATCCACCTCTGCTCTCAACTGTGATATCGTGGAATCGATCCACGATTCAGATTGATTGCATAGGGTTTAAAAGAAATAGGGATAGGAGAATAACACATGAATAAAGGAAAAAAGAAAACGAGAGGATGAGGGGAAAAAATTCCCAATAACACTAGAAGAATTGATATTCGTCTTTTTCTAGTCTCCCTTGATCCGTTTATGTTAGAAGGTTTAACAAGAAACAAGAAAAAATAATTAGAATGATCTATCTCCCTTTTTAAACCCTGTAACAAGTAAATCCCATCCCACTACAATGACTGATCTGTGGGAAAAACTATTTTCTGATTGGATAGTGTTCATCATGAAATTCCTGAATAGGAAAAAGGAAACGCACCACAGATTCCCTACCTCGATTCGATTTGATCACTGATGAAGATCTATCGCCATGTTGTTTCCCTAGGTGATGATCCGTGAATATGAGGTTCATATTTAATCGTCGATCCATGATCCACCACTGTTCATCGATAGAGATTTATCTCCATGCTTCATGGAAATTCCAGGGTTATGGTGATAACCCTTAATCCTCTACCAAATTCCTTTTAAAATAAAATACATCCCCACACAATGAATAAAATATTTTAATGACTTTACATCAAAAAACAATCTTTCACTACCAGCCCATGCCATCATATATTAGGTATCGCCTAAGGAAAACACCCCATAAAGAACTCAACAGTGGTCTCAAATTTTCAATCTAAGTTATCATTTATGATTTATTAGAATTTTAAAAATAAAATAATTTAATTCAATTATTTTTTTTATTGTAATTCTCTTTTCACATTTTTTCAATGAAAACCCATGCCAGCTTTAAGTAAAGTCGTGTGTAGGGAAAATACACTACTCTAATATCAATGTATCCCTCGCATTTTTAATCCAAGAACCTATTTAAATGTTATACCCCTATTTTATAAAATTCTAACACATGTGCTATTAAAGTATTATCGTTTTTTATCGAATCGTTCTAGGCACAATGGGCCTTGGAATCGAATTTTATCTTAGTGCTTCTTCTTGGAATTTTCCTTAATAATTTCTAAAAGTAAATTTAGAAAAATATGATTCATTAAATTCTCCCCACCATAGGGCTTCACATCACTAAAATAAAAAATAATGTGTTACTCAAACAATTGAGGGTATTAAGCACAAATATGATCCTCCTACTCCTATGTGATATCCTAAAGATTCACGTGCTTCTACTAAATGTGCTCCAATGGAATACTCCACCCATGAAGGATCCCCTTGTATAAATCCATGACCTCCACCGGTTTCTCATCAATTGTAACCACAGTCAATTAAGTGTAATGAATCATGCAAGTATCTCCTCTACAGTGACACATGGAAGATGTTGTGTACCCAATCCAAATCGGCAAGTAGAGCCTATTGGTATGCCACCCTACCAGAAATAGTCTATATCAAGAAGGAATCCATGAACATTAGAGATAGATTATTGTCCTGACTAAATTCATATATGCCGCATCGTGGAGATACTAGAAGAAAGAAACTGTCTAACTCCTCCAACTCCAAAGGACTCTTTTTCATGTCATCATAATATTTTGGACCGCTCTGTGGAGTCTACATTCGCTCCTAGATAACATACACCTTCTCTATAGTTTCCGACACCAACTCTAGTCCCATGACTTCCAAATCATCTAAGTTAGTCCAACATGGTTGTGATTTGTAGGGTAGCCCATACAGAGACTCGAATGGGGAAATACTAATCGTGGCCGAGTAACTATTTTTTTACACAAACTCCACCAGAGGTAATCAATCAACCCAACTATAGAAAAAATGTTACATGATATTTTGAAGAATGAACTCCAAAACCAGAATGGTCTCCTTAGTTTGGATGTCCTCCTATGATTGAATCATTTTTCTGAAGTGTAACTGAGTCCCAAAGGCCTCCAATAATCCCTTCCACAACTCTGATGTGGAGCGATCATCACTGTCTGAAAAAATCAGAAATGGAACATCATGAAGATGAACTATCTCCATTATTTAGAGGTGTCCAAATCTCTCATTTTAACTCTACTCCCTAATAGGTAGGTAGTGGGATGACTTGGTGAGTCTGTCAATGATCACCTAGATAGTATCGTTCCCTTTATACATATTTTTTAATCCTTTCGCAAAGTCTTTTTTTATTCAATCCCATTTCCATTTAATTACCTTAAGGGGTTGAGTAAAACCCACTACAAACTGATGCTCATCCTTTATTTTTCGACAAGTAAGGCATCTGCACATAAACTATGAATCTTCCTTCATCATGCTTGGCCACAAAACTAATGTTGAAGGTCCTCATACATAATTTCCCTACCTGGATGTACAACAAAAAGGGTATCCATGAATCCCCGTATAAATTTTCTCTTGAAATTCCCTTAGTATTGTTTTGAGTGCACTGAAAGGAATAACATGATCTCCACCTATTGAATATCCATCAGGGTCATGCCCTTTGGAAAGTTGAATATGTAAATCCTCATAGTTCATATCCATAAGTTGTACCTCCCTAACATGCCGTAAGATTTGAGGGGTGACAACCATTTACTAGAGATAAGCTTCTCCATGTCCATATACAATGGATATCTACAATAATGATAACTAATCCAATTCCTTTTTCGACATCTTCATGATAGATCTCCTCCCAAGAGAATATTCCACTATGTTCCCTTCACTATGAGTATAGAAAATATCCCATTCGTATCACAGGAGGAACTCTATCCATCACCTCTATCTCAAGATCCAATCCTTCAGAAATAATATATACTTGAGACTCTATTGGTAAATGTATATGATAGACCTCTCTCCCATTAAATAGCGTAACCGCATATTCAATGCCACAACTACTGCAGCTGACTCAAGATCATGGGTTGTGTAGTTATGCTCATGTGGTTTAAACTACTGTGAACCATTGGAAATCACTATTTCATATGCATCTAGACACAACCAAGCCCTTTCCCTAATGTGTCACATAACATTGTGTACTCAAAAACCTACTCTGCAAACATCAATATTAGCGATCTTGTCAAACTATGCCTCAACCATCACTGGATATATTGGAACTCCGGTCTTTGAGATGATGTGTCCCAAAAAAACACCTCTCGCATCCTAGATTGATTGTTTATGAGATTCATGTGATGGTGGAACTATTGAATTTGAGTCTAGTAATATCCTAACATGTATCATGTTCTCTACCTTGGATGTTGAGTACACTATAATTTCATCAATAAATACAACTAATGGATAACCTCAGTGAACCACTAGATCTCACTAAGCCCTTTCCCTATAAATTCTCAAACTACACTCTTAGCTCACAAAGCTATGTGGGAGGCATCTGATATGTTGGTGTAAAAAATATATGTATCTTCATATCATGTAGATCAATTCAAATGTCTATATCTTAGTTGGTAGGAAAATCTGAAACATTTTTAGGGAAGGTTTCCTTATACTCCACCACCGTTACTGGAAACTGAGGACTCAATACTTCCATTGCACTGAGGATCATGATAGATAGTTGAATATTAATTGGATACACCCTCCAATTCATGAGTCTATCCTGATCTAGAAGGATTTACATTTCATTGATAAAATGGTAAATTTGGTTCTATTATCAATAAAGAACTGCACCTCTTTGGCTAAAATAATCAATACGAGAATGAACTATGGAAACTAGTCTATGCTAAGAAAGACATCATAAGGACTAGATATTATTACTAATAGATCCAAACTGAAGCCCTCACATTTAAAATTTACGTGAAACTATTAAAACTAGTGTTTATTAATTGGTTCCCCTCTAGTAGGAGTCTGTAAATGTTAGGGTCATGTCAACGGTTTATCCGGAATCTTTAAGCATCAACCACGAAAAGTGGGAGGAAGAAAACTATACCTCATTTCCCCACAACACATTGAGCTTTATAGATCAACCACAACATATTTATTTAACTTTCCAACATCCATATATAAGTTTTGATGATAATGGTCTTCCAATAAGATCACCCCTAGATCCCATAATATGAGATCTCAAGGATGTCTTCTGAAGAAAAGGAATCACTTTTACCAACACCTCCATGTTCATTTCTACATATACATGATCTTCATGTATTTATTCCATTATAAATTAAAAATTTCAATATAATTTATATTATGATATGTTATTATGACTATTATATAGCTATATTATACCTTTTATCCATCCTATAAAAAACTATATCACCACATGTGCGTCCATACGTCTTACCATCCCCTCGCAGATGTGTATTGTATTTTTCATAAAAACATTTATTGTATGGGTTTAATGATGAAAATAATATATATATATATATATATGATATTTAAGAAATTATATTGATTCTGGAAAACGTAATATTCCTTATACATCCTTACCATTTCACCATTAATGGAATAATATTTCGGCACGTCAGTGCATTTGACATAACGTTTCCATGACACAATGTGATTAATTTTCAATGTTATCCATTCAAAAATGATTATAAAAATTAATTTACTAAATATATATGATTTATGTGAACTCAATATCATTATGTACACAAAACTTATTTTAGGAGGGGTATATAAAACCCATTTTACTTCTCATGTCATTAATTAATTTATTATCATGTTATTTAATATTTTTAAATTTTATTCATTCTTGGGGATCAACATTTAAATGTTCAAAGTGGAATGGGACACCTTGAATGTTTAAATAATTAATTGTTATAAATTTTTCTACATGATGGTATTCATGATTGTATTGCATTTTTATTTATATGAATATAAATGTAATTATAAAAAATAAATTTGTAATTTCATTCAGTTGATTTCAATGGAATATTTTAGGTGTTTTATATGAAATTTTCTCATAAATGATAAATGTAATTTTTTATTTTTTAACATACATTGAAAAACCCCATTTTCAGCTACCATGGTAATTATTTCTAAATTTCATTTCAATATTAAATATTTCTTTAAATTAAAAACATATTCTCTTATTTTTGGGATATTTTTCATTTAATTTTTTTATTTATTTTAAAAAATATAGTACTTTGTTACGAAACTAATTTTAATATTGGTTTAGTGATATTATTTTCTCATTATATTTTCTATGATATTATTATATTATTTTTTATATATCTCAATACCATTTTTTGAATCTAATTCCTAAGAGAGGTTGATCTCTTCTGATATCATTTAAAATTTTTTATTGAATTGTTTTTAATCATTTTGATTTCTAATGTGTTATTTTGATACAAAACTTGGTTTATGTTTAAAGTATTCAAATTTCATATGATATTTTTAATATGAATATTTATGTTGTTTATGGTTCACCCATTTCATATGGGGATTAAATTAGACTTATTAATTAATGTTCATGGATCACTATAGATTCTCGAAGATTTGGTAGGTCTCATGAGACAAAGAATATATGGATTTTGTTGGGACCTTATCCCTTTCTATTTAAATGTCTTGGTCGAGGGATCGATGCTATGTTTGAGATGTTCAACATTATACATTACATCATTTCGAAATTAGTTATTAATTTTTATGTGATTATTTAACAAGTAGAATAAACATAGTGTTGTGAAAATGCTTTTGTGATTATTTCAATGTCATGTGTTTTATAAATTTACCTCATTGAATTTTTTTATTCCATATTAACTCAATGATTCTGTTGTATGCTTACCATTACTAGGAATTTGATCTCACCCCTTTCATATATTTAATCTTCTCTTTTATTCTAAGAAATATCATCTGATTGGTAAACAGGATTACACAAATAATGAACAATAAAAGAGTAAATGAAATTTTTTTTATACTTAATGTTTTAATATGAAATATGGATTTCATGTATGTGTCTAGTATTAAAATACTACTAAAATATTTTTCCATTGGGATGTTATTCCTTGTATCTTACAAAAATGTTATAAAGTAACCACTGACTCTAGGTAGCTAGCTTCATGGTCTTTATTTTTGGTAACATTGAAAATCTAGTATAATCCTGGTGAGATAGATTTAGGAAACCATGGATTAGGAAACATAACCCTACAACTGACTCTGAGGATACGTCTACATATATGATATTATCCAATAGATATGGAAATACCATGGATAACCTAGGTTCAACCCTTGGACTCATATATTGAGAAGAATATATTTTCATTTACACATCCAATAAATGATTATTCCGGAATAAATCAATATTATTTTTTTTAAATAAATTTCCTTAGATTTAGGTTAATGGTTAGAATCAAAATAGTTATACATGTAATGGTCATACTGCTAATAGTGAAGATAATAAAAAAGAAAAATAAAATATAGGGGATATAATGGAATAAGATGAGGAAGCATAGAAAATGGTTTATGAATGAACAATAATTATTAATAACATTTTATATTTTTATATAAGAAGTATATTACAAATGGTGCTCTAGTTCTTAGAATCATGAGATATATAAGGATTGTAGTGCTATACTTATTCTTTAAAAATATGGAAGAATGTTAATTTTCATTATAGTTTTTAAGGTGATAAAATATATGTTATGTGAAAATAATATATAAATTATGTTGTTTAGGGAATCTAATAAGTCAATTATATTTTTTCCGACCACAAATTTAAGGTTTTTTCTTGGTTTAATTTCTAATGAATAATTTATATGTCATAATACATCAAAACTTTATATTTATATTTATCTTCCTTGTCCATGTTTTTACATTCTGTGAGTGTTCACCTATTCAAAATCCTAAGTTTGTGGTGAACATCATATTTCACTTTTCTTCTTATTAGGATTATATTTTAATAACCCTATTTCAACGTGGGTTTCCTATAAATGAATTTTCAAAATTCAATATTTGATTTCTAAAGTGAAATTTAAAATTACAATGATACAATTTATTAATGGAGGGGAGAACTCTACCACCATGAATTCTAGGTACGTATCTTTTTTAAAGATGATCTTATCAAAATCATACATGGAGTTCAACACCTATCTTAAAAGAAAACTGAAATATTATTCTAGGGTCTTGAAAAATCCGCAAAGGAGATTCTTCCAAAATCCCCCAAAATAATTGGGGAAAAGAATGGAGAAAATAAAAAGAAGGGAAACAAATAAGAACGGTCCGCGGATGGGTCCCATGAAAACGCGACGTGGTCAGGCCCTGCGAAGCACCCCCTCTATGAAGCATCATCGTTCGCGAGATGGAGTCGGTGATCCTCCGTGGTCACAAATCATGGCGGGTGCCAATCCAGTTCACCGACGAGAACCGCCCCAACCGCGGACCGCGTCGACCAGTTCAAAACGCATCTGTTGTCGTTCGCAGAATAGAGGTGGAACCCTCCGTGGCCGTGAACCACTCCCTGTGTTCGGTTCGTGGGGGGAAGCGTTCAATACCCACCGCAAATTAAGGATTTACCAAGTCAGCTGTAAAAAGGGTATTAGGTCATGGGCCTCTGAAAAGGTGTCGCGTGATCTCAGATACATCTCTTTCCCCACTCTATAAAAGGAGACTGAGGGGGAAAGGATTCGAGGATTCATATTCGGATGATTTGAAGGCAGAAGAAGAGAAAAGCGATCAGACTCAGGTGAAAGGATTTCGAAGGAAGGCTTAGGATTTCACAAAAAGTGAAGTTCCAGTTCGCGAAACAGAGCAGGTATAAACCTGAGAACGAACTAATAAGGAACTGAAAATTCATAATAATTTGGGGAACTGCGAAATCAAAATAACTTTAAAAGAGAATACCGCAAACCACAGCCCATCCGCAGACGCACTCCCCATGGACCAGGGAGTTTATGCCTCTTTTACGATCCTTCACACCGCGTAGCACCCTCCTACGCGAAAAAATCCTTGACCGAAGAACCCCCGATCGATGCCGCCCTTGGCCGTCGCTGCTCGCGTGGAACCCTTTGCAGACCACCCTGGTTCACGGATCGAACTCAGAGCTGGGAACCACCTTGGTTCGCGGGATGCCAATCAATCTGCGGACCCTCCTGGTTTGCGGATGGCCAGTCAGTCTGCGGACGCTCCTTGTTCGCAGACAGCCTCTTAGTCCGCGGACCACCCTGGTTCACGGACAGCCCCTCCAGCTACGTATCACTTCCCAATGAGAAGGGCACCAAAATCTTTAGAGTTCCTGTTCCCTGAGCTAGATAGAATCCCTCCAATCCAGCCGGATCCCCCGTGACTCCTTCACGGGCCTACTCATCATCCCCGAGTCGAGGCCTCCACCAGAGCCACCGGATCTGTGTGGTGTAACCCTCAAGCACATCAGCGCACCGTTTTTAGTTCACATACCCATGGTAAATAAGAGAAAATGGGTTGCCCCGACCCATGGGTAGATTCCTGAAGCATGCTTGGGTCCACATTCACATGGTAATGCGGGGTCTGAGCCCGAGAGCCCCCTTCCTGCCTCCACTCGCCAGGATGGGGGACTGCATGCTTCGGCGGTCGGTCACTTCACCCATCCCCAGAGAGGGGGCGGAAGACCCATCAGAAGGCAGCCATCCCCCTGCACCTCGATACTTCCCCGGGGAACAAGATAGGTGACGGGCACAGGAGTACCCCTTCCCCTCTCCCAATGCACTATGTCGCATGGGCCTCTTTAGAGTGTAAGCCCCAATCTATTGCCATGGGCATCCACCTAGGAGTTAACCCCGACCGTATGGGCTTCCCTCTTGCATAAGTACCACTCTACTTCTCACAGACGCACCTCTCGCGACGTGATCCTCTGGTCTCTCCTGCCTCTTGTTTCACACACCGAGCATGAATCACGTGGGCTTAGAGTAAGAATCAACCATGAGATCCTCTAATGGGCCTCCATTGAGTGTAAGCCCTAATCCACACTATGGGCCTCCTTAGTTGGTAAGACTTGATCCATCGCACTGGGCCTCCTCAGAGTGTAAGCCCCAATCCATCATTTCGGGTCACCTCCGAGCTAAGTCCCAAGCCAATGTGAACTACGAGGACATTGATTCCCTACTAAAGGGATACTTAGGAAGCCTCCATGAGGTTCAAGCCTGATCACCAATGGACCCCCGGGTCCAGCTTCACGTCGGTTCTCCGACGCTATCCATTCAAATTATGTGGACTTTGATAAATTTCCCCTAGGTAGGGTACGTTGGAAGCCTCCATGAGGTTCAATCCCAACAACTAGTTGATCCTACTATCTTTACATCGGTTCACCGAGTCACTCCTAGTGCCGCCTCAATGAGTTCTGACACCCCGGGGTCATTAATCCAATGAGGGATGGTAAACCTCAGGCCTAAATGATTCTGAATTCCCTGTGTCCAGTTGACCATTGCCCACCAGGGTTAAATCTGTGGATACTATGTTTGGGTATAAACCAATGATTCGCGAACATATGAATATGTCTTAAATCTATAAGAGAGTTCTGGAATAGGAAATAATTCCCCCCAAAAGGGTGTGATGAGCCCTACATCCCATCCTCTCGACCAATGTGAGTTCTTAAGCATCGTCGGTCATACCATCAGGCGAATTCCTGCCTTTGGAATGCAGTTCCATCAATCATATGATATGGAGTTGTTGGGCGTTTTGAGGCCAAAACCCGTGATACAAAAATGGTGAACCCGACATGAATCTTTATCTAATCATGACAGATTTAACTTAATCCCACCCTATGCCCCTTTTACTCACAAGGATGGCCAAGCAAGGTCATTAACTACACATGGGATCATGAGATAATGCTTTGAGGGGTTTCCTATTTGTATTTGTTAAAATGTTTTACAGGTACCACACAGAACTCCCTTCAATCCAATGGCATCGCAAAGGAACTCACAAGTGTGTGCTTCCGAAAATGCAATGATCGGACATCCTCACCTATGGAGGACCACGTCACCCACCCAGCACATTCAACACTGGGTCTCGGACGCGCTGATCTGAGAGTACCACGTGGACGGTACTCTCTCAATGGTGGAGGCGGCCATGAAAGCCCTCCTATCTGCCAGAACACACCGGTCGCCTGCCCAACAGCGGCCGCAAAGGCAGATTCAGACAGCCCCTATTGTTGTCTCCAACCGTTTCGGGAGTCTATCCACATAGCGAGACAATGCATACCTCCATTATCTTAGGGAGGTGGATGAGGTCGATGTTGAGGACTTCATCCCCACCGAACGGGAGTTCCGCTCCAAGGCCCCCGCCGGCATACGTCATCGCGGTCACGCCACGATTCAACATCCTCGCACTGATGAGGATGTCTCCCCAAGGATTCAGGCCAACGCTCCCCGATATCCAACCCCTCGGACCGCCTGAAGAGGGCGGAAGACGTACAATCAGGGACCGGTCATCACCCTGGTCCCCGAGGAGGAGCTCTGCTGCCCAGCCACAGAGACGTACCACGAACATGAACCTAAACCTTTTCGCTCCTCCCGAGCCCGCCATCCAGACATGGAGGCATCATACAAGCCGGTGTGCATACCTAGTGAGCTCCATCAAGCCCGTCGCTCACGCAGGATGACACTTACTCGGTAGGCACCTCTCCCTGCCCAGGGTCGTGAAGCCCACCAAACTGACGTGGTGGCGACCCATCAACTATAGGACATGTTCCTAGAAGTTTATTCTAAGGGCCTCCATCCTTATATGGAAACGATCGACAAAGCCCGCCACCCGGATGTGGTGGAAAATCATAGGTGGGTATGTCTCCCCACCAACGAAGGACACCAACTCGATACGGTGGGAAACCAATATATGCAGTGCCAGCTTTTTGTGGATTCAAGTAATGCCCACCATCCCAATGTGGTGGTAAATGAAGAGATAAACCGGAGTATCCCGGTACATGGGTAGATTCGTTCACCTACCCCGACATAGGAGAATTTTTAGTACCCACTAATTGCCAGAGGACCGGAGTAGGATATTCTTATTCTGATACTGGAATGGGCATTCATACATGTTCCAGCCAAAGATGTCTCTCTACATATTCTGGAAATGATGGAGGAGCAGGTATCGATCCCAGATCATATCTTCCAGACTTGCCAGAATGTAATTGCATCAGCGGCAATAGCAAGGACTCAGGCCCGTGAGCCCGTATCCCAAATTTAGGAGACTCATCTAAGAGATAAGATATCCACCTCGGAGCATATCTACATCCCTGCTTCATCCCAAGAGGGTTGCCGACCATATTCTGCAACGCAAGGGCAACCGGATCGAGCTGCTTCACTAGTTCCAACTGGGGGAAACCCATCCATCACGGTGGACGCTCCAGAGCATGCATATACCCCTACTAACAGTCATGATGTTCATTGGCAAATCCCGGTAGTATCACGAGACCCAATTAGATAGGGACCCAAAGATGAAGGTCATTGTCAACAGGAGATGGTCCCGGCTACCCACAAGAAAGCGCCCTGAACAATCCGAAGGTAGTCAGAAAATAAAGGGGGAGTTCATGATTCCACTTTGCTGGAAGCTAGGGTTCCCAACGCTATTGGGCATACATTAAAGGCTCAGAACCATTCCCAGCCATTACCATATTATGGGAGTCACATTAGCAGTTGTGAAGGTCTTCCCCACAATGTCTTTACCAGCGGCTCTGAAGGTCCTTCCCAGAGCACCCGTGGGGCCTCCCCCACGGGCATATAATGATCGATCACGAGAGCTCTTCTTTTGATACGAGACACAGAAACCCTTCACATGACCAGAAGATTGAGTAGCAAGAAGGTCCTCCACTTCTTGCAGTCCACCCTGAAGGTCCTCCCCGAGGTATACACTACAATCACTCTCCATGCAGTGGGACCACATATTATGATAGTAGTCCTTGCTATCATAGTCGCAACTGTGGAGTCCCTCCATGCAGTGACGTCTCATCACAACAAGAAGGCCCTCCCCTTGTCGTGGCCTACCCTGAAGGTCCTCCCCAGGGGTTACGCTGCAACAAAACTCCACGCATCCAGGCATCAGATCACGGTGGTAGTCCTCGCCACCTTGATAACGGAGGTCCTCCCCATAGAGACGTCAAGAAACGAGAAGTCCCTACCCAAATTGTGGTACATTATGGAGGCCCTCCCCTAGATGTATCCCACAGATATTCTCCCTGCGACAGAGGTAATAGTAGTCCTCGCCATTTCTGTAGCTGTGATGGTAGTCCTCGCCACCACAACCGCCATTGCAAAGGTCATCCCCGCATTGGCCCCAAGCAACAAGAAGGTCCTCCCCTTATCACGGTGTGTCTTGAAGGTCCTCCCCAGGATGCACTTCGAACTTCAAGCCATGATGGTCATCCCCACCATGATGGCGATTGTTGCGAAGGCCCTCCCCGTAACGATGCTACGCATCCAGAAGGTCCTCCCCTAGCTACGACACACCATGGAGGGCCTCCTGAGGGTGTGCACTGCAAAAGTCCTCTATGAAGTGATGCATCAAGCAGCAATGGTTTTCCTCTCCATTACGACCACCATTGCAGAGGTCCTCCCCGTGATGACATATCATATAGACATGATGGTCCCCCTCCTACCGAATCAAACACTGAAAGGCCCTTGAATTCTGAGGCACTCAAAAGGATGGGATCAAGCATTTCAGATTCCCAGTTAGTCACCAATGACATCCTTCTGCAATCAGGAGACGGTCCAGGGCCGCGTTCATCCTCTGAACCACCTCGAAATCGCCCACATAATGACTCAGCACCTACCGGTCCTAGTGCCTCTGACTACGCTGATAGCGAGCGTCTCAATTGGGCTGACCAGGTAGAGGAATCACTAGTGGAGGAGTATGCCAATATACTGCACCTGGGGAAATGACTGGAGAGGGATGAGATACCAGTTATGTTTTGGCCTACGACCACCTCTCATTTCGACATACCCAGAGAGTTGTCAGAAGAATGCATGCATGACATCCACCATAATATATGGACAACCCTACACCGACTGAAATCAAGATTCCTTCCCAACGATGGGTATGTAGACCACGTCAAACGATAGGAGACATCCTGCGTCACATCGACCTGGAATCTCTTCCTTCAGCACGACAACAGCGACCCGATAGGCACGAAGGAAACATGGAGATAGCCTGCCTCCATGCGCTGCACCAACAGCGCCACCTCATCGGTGATGCTCCAATGGGAGTCCATATCCGGGGATGGAGGGAACACGGAGCTCTACATTTCACTCCACTTCCCGCCCAGAAAAATGTGTTTTGTATGGTGTCTTGAAACGTCTTCACATCAAGATGACAATATAGTTTTCTCCTTATTCAGGAAAGGCATCACACGCAACATAGTCAGGCCTTGAGTAAGTCCTAGAAGCGCCAGGCCCGACGGAAAAAATCCATTCACGAAATCCTGAATTAGGCCACCGAGAGCATACAACAGGTCTCTCACCTAAGAGAGTCCAATCAGCGACTTTTTCCTACTTCCCGAGAAATGATAGGTTCAAAGAAGAACTCGACATCAAACCCAGTTCACCCCTGAATGGGGGAACGCAAGATGAGACAGGTAGCAAGAGCCACAGCGCCTGCCGCAATCCAGGGTCAACCCGAGCCTGCAAGGCTGGGGGAATTTTTAACAACAAATTCCCCCGTAAGACCAATAAAACCGGGAAGTGACTTGATGTCTAATGAATAGAGCCAACCCTAGCACTAAGGGCTGGGGTCATTATTACCCCCTCAACAACAACCTACCCCACGAGAATCAGTATTCTCTCATCTAGGGAGGACAATCAGAATAGTAGGTTCTCGTCCTATCTCGTCATTTTAATCATCATCCCCTCCGATAGGAAGGCGCACCATAAGTCCGCATCAAAGAACACTCAGCGTCACCTTTTGTCAAGAAGTCTGAAGTCAATCCCAGGTCACGAATGGGAATGCCAGCAGAAGACATGGGAGATCCTCTTCCCATTTGGAAGATGACATCCCCTTCACCTCAAGATATGCATTCATCAATGCCATAGAGGCAAACCCCACGGGTGACACCAGAGAAAATGAAAATCCGGATGGGTCGGGAGATGATAGTTCCGGTCAGGCTGTGACTCACAACGAACCACCAGGTGTGCACTCTCGGAACTAGAGGGCCGCCCTAAATATAGTCGTCCTTCCAGCCAACCCTCCTCCGCCTACCCAGCGATCTTTCAACGGGGATAAGAATAAAGGACTGGTTACCCTTAACCCCCTCCTTCTCTCGACAAAAATGATCCACTCGTGCTCGAAAAGAGATTAGATCGACAAGAAGAGGAGATGAAAGAATTGTCGTGGCTTAACACCGAGCTACTCTAGAGGAACTGCCTTATTGAAAGTTCTTCCTAGGAGGAACCGCATCATGCACTCCCAGAAAGTACACCTCAAAGCCTAAGGTTTTCCCTAGAAAATGAAACACGGTCAGGGCTACCATCCAATGAGGCGCATGGCCCGTCCAACTACCTAAACATAGATTCACATGAATACAAAGACTTCCCTCTACTTAGGAAGAAAACGGAGAGAGTACAACTGAACCCTATGAAGGTGCCATAAACGGCACATGCACCCTTGGTGCCGGCCAATCCAGATCCTCAGGTAGTGCCTCGGGCTACGCCTGCCCATGACCGGGACCAAAAGGATGTAAACCAGGGTCTCACCAACACCATAGATGCACTAATAGCTCGATTGGAAGCGATGGATAGTCGACGTGCTCTGATACAGCCAGAGTGGAAGCCCTACCTGGATTGGGTGAGCAGCACACCACCTCCAACCAATTTTGGGAGCCCTATATTCCCCATCTTCAATGGATCAGGCGATTCGGAATAGAATTTGATGCACTACGTATCCTATTGCGACCCTATGATGGGATCTCCAGAGTAGAAAGAAGCATAGAAACTCAGATGCTTCTCATGGACCTTGCAAGGATCTACCTTCGTCTGGTATACGGGTCTTCTAGCCCAGTCAATAAAGAGCTGGGAAGACCATCGGCAGCAGTTCCTATTCCACTTCAGCTCAATGTTTCCTAAATCAACGGTCAACGATATCATGAACTACAAGAAAAGGGAGAATGTGAGGGTCTCATATTTCATCGCCAGATGGAAAGGTCTGACCTATACTCTGAATAGGCCAATGCCCCAAGATGAGATGCTAGCCATATGCAACAATAATCTTCGATATGTGTTGCGAACACCGCTCATACCAGTGGAGTGCACCACTAGCTTCCGCCATCTCTCGGCCATTGCTCAGATAATTGAGGACACCCTGTAGCGAACTAATTCGATGTCCCGAATAGCCTCGCAGGCTCCTGTGAATAGATCCCCTAGAGATGAAGCATCCACTTCCACACTCAAGCCGGTCCCTATGCCCGCTCCACCGCTCAGGCCTCCATCAAATCGTCAAGGTACCCCTTCATACTAGTGGCCACCTTCGCCTAAATGGGACGATCAGAAAGGACCGAAGCGGAACCAGTTTGAATAATGAATACAAAAAGTATACTCGTTCAGGGATGATCAAGTCTGTGACTACTTCATTGCCGCCATGAACTGTAACTAGATCCGCCTCCCGGAGCTGAGGAAACCTGAAATGGTTCACCATGATGACAGGCTAGATTACTGCCCTTACCATCAGATGTTGGGACATAGTATTCGAGAATGCTTCATCTTCCAAGACCTCCTACAGAGGATGGTAGACTCCGGACAGGTCGATCTTAGACCACCCCCAGCACATGTGGCATGTATCTCAACCATTGACTCCGACATAGAGGAGGGGTGGAAGAATGTCACCAGAAAGCAGGGGCAGAAATTTGACAACTAGATGACTCGGAAGACTATCAACCGAGGACAGGGCATACTTTGAGCTCAACTATAGCAGCCAGTGGTTCCACCAACATCCCCTGAATCCGCACAACCGACATCATCGGCTTCACAACCCTCCACAATCCGGTCATCCAAGCATAATCGAAGGAGGAGGAAACAATCGCAAGAGAAGCAGTCTGTAACGAGGCCAAAGTTTGTCGCGACCATGGAAGATTATATACCCTCGAATTTGGCGCCACGGGCACTGACCTACCAAACGGAACCATCAGGGAAAACCGACCCGGTTGACCTGTCAAAGGATAAAGAGATGATCTTGGGTTCTATTAATGTCATCCATCTTACGAAATGATTCTCTAAAGAAGGGTTTAGTTACGAACCCAAGTTCCCTGCACGAGGACCCAGGTGGAGGAACCGCAGAGGTAGGGGATACCAGGGGAGGTTCATCCCCGGTAGAAACCAGCCCTACAGTTGGATCCTAGCCCAATCCGTTAATATTGAGGAAACCCGTGGGAGAGCCCTTCAACGGACTCAACAGGAGAAGGAATGACCCTCCACCTCCACAAGCAGCCACTCTGGCCCTGTTGTTCTGCGGTACCCACCAGAGGAGGAGAAAGTGTCTGGCCTCCAAGTGCGCATAAAGAGACCGGCTGGGCCAAGTCCTCAAAACATGGGAGCGCCATCGATATCTGACCCCGCGGTCGTCCCCTCTTCGTCAAATTCTCTATCCCCTAAATCACCCACTAAGACTCTCCCGCCAATGGAGAAGCGTCGGCCGCTGGAGCAGAAATACGATATCCTTAAGCAGCTGGCATCGGTACCAGCCATGTTTTAAATCCTAGATTCCCTAAGTCTATTGTGAGACCTCAAAGAGGTTCTTATAGAATCTTGGATCAGCCCCCAAGATTTTCAAGCCGAGGTAGCTGCTGCCGAAATTTACCGAACGGAGACTAACCCAGCTGAATGCAATGCGGTGATTTCCTTCACCGATCAGGATGAAGATTTCATCATGCAAGGACACATCAGAGCACTATATGTGTCTGGCACACTAAATGGTATAGAGATATGAAAATTCCTTATAGACAATGGCTCTGGAGTTAACCGTCTTCCCCTACGAACACTCCGTAAGTTGGGCTACAGTGAGGATGACCTAATTCCCTCGAGCACAACTCTGTTGGGTTATGACAAGAGTGAGCAGAATCCAACGGAAAAAAACAAGCTAAAGACCCATTTTGGTGACCTGGTAGCCTATGCAGAATTCTTGGTGGTCCGGAAGAGCACAACATTCAATGCCCTGCTGGGAAGGCCGTGGCTCCATAAGCACATGGATGTTTCTTCATCCTATCACCAATGTATCAAGTACTGCGTCAATGGAAAATGTGGAACATTTCACACCGACAAGACCCCTTTCAAGATCTCCGAGTCACATTACATTGACGCCAGGTTCTATAAGAAAAAGAAAAGGAAGCCTTTGGTCAATTGTGTCGACTGGATCCCCGCTCCAAATGGTCTAGGGATGGCTCTTGATGACCCCCTCACGTAGCTTGGTAGATATTTTGTCCTGCCAATCAACCACGTTG
The DNA here is from genome assembly GCA_963277665.1 of Viscum album. Classification (NCBI taxonomy): domain Eukaryota; kingdom Viridiplantae; phylum Streptophyta; class Magnoliopsida; order Santalales; family Viscaceae; genus Viscum; species Viscum album. The sequence goes on along the minus strand of OY728123.1, from coordinate 1,871,359,783 downwards.
AGAGTAGGAGTTCAAGTCCGAACAGGCACTCGGATGTCCTCATGACTTCAGCCGTAACGGCCGAGTGTGACAATGTGGGAACATCCACCAACCCTTAATCTGGGGATAAATACTCGAGTAAGGACACCCACGACACCTCGCCTCCGGACTCCCAAGAGACCGTGTCAGAAAAAATCACCCCTCCAGATTAAGAAGATGATGACTTGGGAGAAGAAGGGGAGGAAGATCTTAGGGATTCACCTCCATCAATTGAGGAGGGTATCTCCACCACTGTGGACAAACTCAGGGAAATAAACCTGGGTACCGAGGAAGATCTGAGGCTTACTCTTATTAGTACATCCATGTCCCCCGAGGAGCATGAGGTATATACCTCTTTCCTAAGGTAATATCGGGATGTTTTCACTTGGAATTACATAGAAATACCGAAACTTGATCTCGAAGTGGTGACGCATCACCTGGGTCTTCCAGAAGACCAATAAGGATATAAAAAGGCCGTCAGAAGTACGCATCCCTCACATGCCACCAAAATAGAGGCTGAAGTCGATAAGATCATTAAAGAAGGCTTCATTCGAGAGGTCCAGTACACCATGTGGTTGGCCAACATCGTCCCCATCAAGAAATCGAATGGCCAAATCCACTTCTGAATCGATTTTAGAGATATCAATCAGCATTTCCCGAAAGATGACTTCTCTGTTCCAATCATAGAGTTGTTAATCGATGAAAAATCCGGGTATGAGGCTCTGTCCTTCATGGACGGCTATTCCAGCTATAACCAAATCAAGATGGTCTGAGAAGACAAAGAATCCACTTCCTTCAGGGCACCTCAAGGTGTATTTTGTTACAGGTTCATTCCCTTTGGTCCCAAGAATGCTGGCACCACATATCAGCGTGCCATGCATCAGATCTTTAATCCGTTTCTGGGTAAATTTGTTGAATGTTACGTGGATGACCTAGTGGTCAAGTCCAGAAAACGCTCAGATCATCTTTCGGATCTTGAGACCATCTTCAACAAGCTCTGACAGCATAGATTGAAGATGATACCCTTTAAATGCGCCTTTGGGGTTACCTCAGGGAAATTCCTTGGCTTCATCATACGCCATCAAGGCATCAAAGTCATCCCTGAGATGAAAAAGGCCATCCTTGGCCTGCCACCTCCAAAAAATCTCACCGAGCTGAGTGGATTCCAAGGACACCTAGCCTATAATATTCATTTCATATCCAACTTGGCATGAAAATGTTTTCCCTTCACCAGGTTGACGAAGAAGGGGGTCACGTACCAATGGACGAATGACTACCAAGAGGTGTTCGACAACATGAAGAAGTACCTTTTAAGCCCACTGGTTCTCATGCCCCCAGTTGAAGGAAGACCTCTCATCTTGTACATGAAAGCCTTAGAGCGATCACTGGGAGCCTTCCTCGCACAATAGAATGATGCCGGAAGCGAAAACAGTCTCTATTACCTCATTCGAACAATGATTGATGCTGAGACTCGATACTCAAATATCGGGAAGAACTGTTTGGCCTTGGTCTTCATAGTTCAAAATCTGCGAAATTTTCTGCAGCATCATGAAGTCCATTTGATCTTGAGGAGTTACCAGCTCAAGTACATCCTCAGCCGCCCAATGCTAACCGGGCGCCTATCCCGATGGGAAGTCATCCTGCAGAAGTTTGACATCTGGTTTGTGCCTCAAAAAGCCATCAAGGGTCAAGCATTAGCTGAATTTCTGGTAGATCATCCTTCGATAGGGACCACTGCACCAGACACTGAGCTACCTGATGAAGACATCTTCTCAGTTCAATAAGAGTTCCCATCATGGAAAATGTACTTCGACAATGCATCTCTAAGCCCAACCGGAAATAGGATGGAGGATCCTAGATTCAAAGAAGTGGGTTTTGGTATAATAATCATTTCCCCAAAAAAGGCAGTCATGTCATATTCCTTCCTCCTATCAGAGGGGTGCACGAACAATGAAGTGTAATATCAATATCTCATTGCAGGCATGTAACTCGCACTCCAGGCTCAAGTACAGCACCTTAAGGTAAAAGGTGACATGGAGCTAGTCATCAAGAATGTCAATGGTGAAAATGTTATTAAAAAGGAGATGATCCCCCTGTTTGACCACGTCTGAGGGTTAATGGTGGAATTCTCCATAGAACCCACATTGACCTTTATTCCCTGGTCTCAAAATGCCCAGGCTGATGCACTATCCAATGTGGCCACATCCCTAGCTGACCCAGACCGGGATGAAACGGTCATCAGTATTGCTCATCGTTGAATGGTATTGCCATTTGTTTAGAACAAGATGGAAGAGATCCATAAAGTTAGTCCTGTCTCCGAGCCATATGCTCCTACCACTGGCTGGATGACCCCCATTGCAAACTACCTTCAACGGGGAGAACATCCATCAGACAGGGCTGAACGAGAGAAGAAATGGTGGAGGGAAATCAACTTTGTCCTATATGGCGGCGTGGGTAAGCAAGAGGTCCTCTACAAATGAGGCCTTGACGGAGTGCTCCTCAGATGCATTGATGGAGAAGAAACCTCCACCTTAATGTATGAAGTACATGCAGGAGCATGTGGAGCACATCAACCAGGGACCAAGTTTTCCCATCAGGTTCGAAGGCTTGGGTACTACTAGCCTACAATGGCGTGAGACTGCGAGCGTTTTACTGCAAAATGCCACTCATGCCAAACTCATGACAATTTCATACACCAACCTCTGGAGTTACTTCATCAAGATCAGTACTCATGGTCGTTTTCCATCTGGGGAATGGACATCATGGGACCATATCCTCCCACCACGGCCAAAAAGTTGAAGTATATTCTCATAGAAACCGACTTCTTTTTCAAATGGGCAGAAGCCATACCCCTCAAGGAATTCGGGGAAATAAATGTTGTTAGCTTTGTGAAGACCAATATCATCACCAGATTTGGTGCCCCTCATAACATACTGACAGACAACGACACCAAATTCTGCTCTGCCGAAGTGGAGAAACTATACAATGAGTATGGTATCAAAGCTAACCACTCATCCTGTTACCATGCAGTAGCCAATGGACAGATAGAGTCTTTCAACAAGGCCCTATCCAAAATTCTCTAGAAAATGGTGGACAAAGACAAGAAGACATGGCCGGATAAACTCCTTCATGCGTTGTGGTCTTATCGAAGCACAATCTGCACTACTACTCGGGCCACCCCGTACTCATTGGTGTACGGCACAGAGGCGGTCTTTCCCATTGAACTATAACTTCCCTCACTATGTGTTTCCATCTGTGATCAATTATCTGAAGATGAGCAGTCAGAAAAGCGACTAGCTGAATTGGAATAGCTGGATGAGAAGCGGTTGCACACTTTTCACCATCTGGAGGTATACCAGAACCGGATCGCACAATCCTTCAACAAAAAGGTCTGTCTCTAGTCTTTCTTGGAATGAAAATTGGTATTGGTCCTCCGGACCCCAATGATACCCGAAAAGAAGCCTCAAAATTTGGAGCCCAAATGGGAGGGACCATACGTTGTACACAAGGTCTACTCCAATGGATCATATACCCTGATCTCTATGGACGGACAATTTATAACTGCTCCTACAAATACGAGATTCCTAAAGAAGTACTTCGCATAGAAACCGGAAGTGGAGAACATCTTTACCACACAACGTTAAACTGCACAGACCACATCATTACCATAAAATGTTAAACTGCACAGAGATCGTCTTCACTGCACAACATTAAACTGTATAGACCCCCCTTTTTCGTTTCACGTCGGGTCCCCTACGTCCTCATTGCACGATGTTAAACTGCATGGAGTTCATCTGAGATGCATGACGTTAAACTACCAATCACCCAATGGTCTAAACTCTATGACCATAAACTACGAGTATTTCATCCTTACTGTACGACGTTAAACGGAACGGATAATAAGAGTCAAGAATGCTCCCTCCCCCCATATACGGACCAGACCTGCATGGGGTGTACTCTTCGTCTGATCTGCATGACGTTAAACTACCAAGAACCCAACAGTCCAAACAAGATGATTTAAAACTACCTCTTCCCTTATATATGGACCAGACCTGCACGGGGTGTATTCATGACCTCACCGCATGACGTTAATGTGCATGGAATCTAATGATACCCTCTTCCTTACCACATGACGCCAAACTGTATGGCTTTCATCCTCACCGCATGACGTTAAACTGCACGGATTTCAGAGAACTACATACGGCTTTATTCCTTCCCTCGTAGGATATGTTGCGATGCCAGGATCCCCTATCCTGGCCCACCCCCTGAAGAAAAGTTAAAAAATGCCTTCTTCCCTCCGTGTACAGACCAGACCTGCATGGGGTGTATCAATCGTCCTCACCGCATGTCGTTAAACGGCATAGACAAGAATTTTTAACAATGCCCCTCTCCCCTCATGTATGGACCAGACCTGCATGGGGTGTACTTATTTCAGAGAACTACGTAAGGCTTGATTCCTGTCCTCGCAGGATACATAGTGACGACAGGATCCCCCATCCCGGCCCAAACACTCTAGAATGAAAATAATGTTAGAAATTCCCCCTCTCCCCGTGTATGGACCAGACCTGCACGGGGTGTACTTATTTCAAATAACTATGTGCGGCTTGATTCCTGCCCTCACAGGATATGTAGCGATGCCAGGATCCCCCAGTCCTAGCCCATCCCCCTGAATTAAAGATAAAAACGGACCTTTTCCCCTGTGTACGGACCAAACCGACACGAGGTGTACTTCTCGTCCTTACTACACGATGTAAAATTGCACGGATAAAAAGATTTAAAAATGCTCCCTTTTACCCATGTACAGACTAGACCTACATGAGGTGTATTTTTGCATCTTTTCCATACGACATTAAACTGCACAGACAATAATGTTAAAAATGCCCCTTCCCCCATGTACGGACCAGACCTGCATGGGGTGTATACTTCTTCCTCACCACATGACATTAAACTAAATGGACTTCATCCTCACCGCATGACGATAAAATCCACAGACATTGTCCTCACCAAATGATGATAAATTGCACGGACTTTGTCCTCACCGCATGACAATAAACTGCATGGACTTTATCCTCACCGCATGACGTTAAACTACACGGACTTCATCGCGACCCACCCAAGACACATGGAGATACGAGATGGATATACTCCATGCACATTTGGATGCATCCTCTCCATACATCAGACTCCACGACCCGGATAATTATGGATCTTCGTAACCACTCATGGCCATCGAAAGTGGAAATTCATCGACCCGTGGACACATTTTCATGACCATGCATACCATGCCCTCAGCGGCTCTGTATAGTGATAGCCCCAGGCTTGTCTACCAAAGGCAAGATTTCTGCAGGCGACACTCTTCCTAGCTCCATACGCTTACCGACCTCAGAGCCCCCATACCATACCTCCTCATCCAGAATTTTATGGCAAAGTGGTTTACAAGTTCGTCTCCTCTTCACATCCAGGTGTTTCCAGGGTATCCCTATCTGGCTAGCCTACGTGTCTGTTAGTGGATCACATAGCGACCTAAATCAACGAACATCATGTGAGGAGTAGACTACTTTGACACAATAGAAAATTGCAGTGAAGATGTTTCTGTTATACTCAGACACAATTTTCCCCACGTGCAGAACACTGCACTATGAGAAATCGTGGATTCTCATAATCATTAATGGCCATCAGAGGTGGAAAGTTATCGACCTAGGGACACCTTTGTATGACTATACATACCATTCCCTTAGTGGCTCTGCATAATGATAGCCCATGGCTTGTCCATCAAAGGCAATATTTCCTCGAGCAGTACTCTTCTTAGCTCCGTACGCTTACCGGCCTCAGAGCCCCCACGCCATACCTCCTGATCTGGGAAAACTCAAAGTTGCAGTTTACAACCTTCATCCCCCACCTTGTTCTAAGTATATTGGAACATGTTGACTCAGTTATCCTTCGAGTGACTGCAGTGATAGTCACCCAATGGTCTGAGCTCTATGACCACTAAACTAGGAGTATCTCATCCTTATCGCACAACTTTAAACTGGATGGAGTAAATTCACACCCCCACGTGCAAAATAAATCAGCACAGGGGGAACTCTAAGAGTTAACAGCAACCATGGACGAGTATGTCTTACATGTTCAGACATTTCCATCCCCGATGACATACTTTGTGGCTCGGATAATTGCGGATCTTCTTAACCATTCATGGCCATAGGAAGTGGAAAGTCATCGACTCGGGGAAACCTTTGTACGACTATGCATACCATTCCCTCGGCGTCTCTTCATAATGATAGCCCATGGATCTTCCGCCAAAGGAATGATTTCTTGGGCGATGCTCATCCTAGATCCGTACGATTACCGGCCTCAGAGCCTCCATGACATCTCTCCTGATCCAAGAAGCCTCGGAACCATGATTTACACCATCAACCCCCTTCCATGTCTCGGACATGCCAGGATAATCTGGCCCAGTTACATTCTAATCAAGAGCGTCCTTTTTAACTACATCCTTACAGCATGACGTTAAACTTCACGGTCAATTGTCCTTGCTACAAGACGTTAAACTACCCATCATTGGCAAAGGAAAGAAAAATTCCCCATGTCCTCACTACATGACATTAATCTGCACAAAAAACTTTAATAATGCACTTCGTCTTTGCCGCATGATGCTAAACTGCATGGTCAAACCCACCACGGGTTCATCAAGGAACGAAGGATTTTCTCTGTCCTTCATTCCACGGGTCAAACCAGCTCAAGCCACCATCTCACACCCGCATGAGAAGGGATTACTTCACCCATTATCACGAAGTTCAGTCTAGATATTTCCCCCGTATCCTGGAACCCTCTCATAATAAACCATACTCTGCACTCAGAAAAATCCGATCTCTCATAATCAACCCCTGGTGGTCCCAAATCTCAACTACCCTGAAGTTTCTTGGATATCTGGTGAATACAATCATTGTCTTAAGGAAACATTTTCATGACTATGCATACCATTCCCTCAGTGGCTCTGCATATTGATCACCCCTGACCCATCTACCAAAGTCATGATTTCCTTAGGCAATCCTTCTCTCCATGCGCCTCTTGGCCCCTGAGCCCCCATGTTTATCCCATGATTCAGAAACCCTCTGAGCTACAGTTTACCAACATCTTTCACAAACCTTCCTAAATATGGTGGAACGTCATTGACAAGATTAATGAGAACCAGGAGAAGTCGTTCCATTTTAAATGATGTCCCATCTACATGACTTTAAACTGCGCCAAGCCTCAACCATCCCTTATGATAACTAAATGCGTAGGGAAATGGTCTTCTGACCACACTCCTGATTAGTACGGACGTTCCCAAAACCCTTTAAGATGTCACACTCCCCTTCTGAGCCACCCCTGGTGGTTCTCATAATTTTCCAAGTCACCCATCGTGGTTTCCATGAGCCGGACTTCCATTAAGTACCTTGGCCATCAGAAATGGATAGTCATTGACTTGATGACACCTTTTCACAACTATGAATATCATGCCCTCAGTGGATCTGCATATTAATCGCCCTTGGCCCATCTACCAAAGTAAATTTTTCCTTAGGCAACACTCTTCTTACCTATCTACACCGACGCGGCTCCCATTCCTTGAGGCATGCCCTGCAAGCTGTTCAAATTTAAACATGATCCCCCCCACGTGCATCTGAAGAGTATTGAGACAACTTTTAATCAGTTGAACCCCATTAGGGCCCTTGCCCCGCCATTTTTTGGAAAATTCTGTTCAACCTAAAACATCAGTAATGATAGTCTTATTGGTGGGACTTTAAAACGCCCAAGAAAAGAGGCACAAAGCATGTTAGGCCGAAAACCCGAAAAGGGAGGCCTAAGAAAAAGTCAAGCTATACCCACTGGGTCCACACTAAATGGTCGTAGGAAAAATTAGGGAATTAAAATAAAAGACAAAACAATTGTGGGGTTTCCTTATAAAATCCTAGAAATAGTCAAACTATACATGTTGGACCCCATGGTCTAGGCAAAAGTTAGAGTTTTTTTCCCGAGTTAGGATTAATTCTGATTCAGTGAATTGTTTTTTACACAAAAATTGTTCTAAGTAACAGTCAAATTTCACAGCAACAAGTGATTGACAGAGATTTTATTTTGTTCGAACAAAAAAATGGAGGACGTCCACAAGCTGGGGTGTCTCCTTCACAAAAAGGGGGAGGGGGTAAGTAAAAGAGAGGGTACAAGAGTGGATTTGATAGTCATAAAGTAGCCTGAATCGCTCTCTCCACCAGATCGACATCCGTGTGGCGGAGGTCGTTGCAAGACCGTTCCAACACGGCCTTCTCCCAGGCTACAACATCATCTACCGGATGAGTATGCTCCAATTTTGTTTGGAGATCAGTGATCCATTTTCTAGTGGCTTCGATATGACCAGTCACAGCTGACAACTTATTCCTCAGCATCGTTTCCCGTTCTTCACATTCATGCAACTCAGAGGATAGGACGACCGCCTGATCTCAATAGGTCGCCTCTTGTTCCATCAGCTGATGGAGATGTATCATGGATTCCTCCAGGTCTCAGGTCCCACAATGAGCAGCAGCAAATTGATCAAGTTTGTGTTCACTAGTGGCACCTTCCTCACAAGCCATGACCACATGGAAAGAAAGATAATGGAACTGCCGATAGTCGAAGCCACCTGACCCCAAGCCCAGGAAGAGCTATCGAAGAGCTTCGGTCTTAGTTGCCATATCAGTAAGAGGAGTTTTGGAAACGATCTCATAAATCAGAGGTCAGGCCCACCTGCGCACCGCCCGGTGGTCCGCCATGACACGGGGATCTTTGGTATCCTCGCCGGATGGCACAGGAAGGAAATCTGGCATTAAAACGAGTGAAGGTATGTGCTCGATAGAAGTTGGTTCCGAAATAGGAAATTCTGGAGCCTCTAACCCCGGTTTAGGCTTGGGGATCATGTTGCTAAGACCAGTGTCAAGTGGAAAAACTATCGGGATTGTCTCACTAGGGCCCGGAACCACAAGGTCATCCTCATCCACGTCCAAGAAGGTTGAACCCTCCTGATCTTCAGCCACCACAGGACTGGGAGAGGAAAATCCCCTGAGTAGCTTTGATCTATGAGCCAGCAGTCGATCCTCCCTTAGAGATGATGGGGAAGGTGTGGTAGACGTGATGGCCGCAGTACCTCCTAATTTGGGAACATGCTGAATGGACTTCCCTAGGATCCCATCGAGATATTATTTTTACCACACCTTGTCATACTCCATGGAAAGGCTGGCGGCCGCCCCCATGACAGGCAGGGGAATGCTCGCTTCATATCCCACCCGCGTCAGCATCATCCACCATTTACGAAGTGTTTTCGGGTGCAGTCCTCGAGTCTAAGGAGGGGGAAGGGAAAATTGGACTTGCATGCACCCAAAATGGCGAGAAAAGCGATACGGTACATACAGCTTGCAGAGAGAAACTTCATCGATCCATGCGGACATAAGTTCGTCCCACAGAGAGATCATGTAAGAGCGCTCCTCCAGGCTCCCCCGGTGGTAGTCAACTAAGATACTAGAAGGGCTGGGGTAGAAAGTGAAAGAAAACTGGGAAAATTCGCTCAGATGTTTGAGGACTTCACCAGGGCTGAGGGATTTCAGGAAAACTCCAGCTATATCAAGAAGGGTAGGCCAAAAATTAGGAAGAAATATGATCGTGTTGTGATGATACTCATAGCATCGACAATGATCTGCTACCCAGCCATACAAAAATTGAAATTGCCCACTCAGACAGAAGTGTGAACCACCCTTCTAGATATGACTTAGCAGCTCATAAATATAAGCCAGTGGGGGCATGGCCAAATTCACCAGGTGGCCCTCTGCCAGCTCAACTGCCATCATCAGGGTGCCAGCCCTGACGCCAGGATTAATATCATGGGAAGGGAATAGACACCCGCTCAGGAACATTACAAGCAAGAATGCCAGCTGGAGCATAGGCGGCACACCGGGGCGCACCTCGTAACCCCATGAGAGATAGTCTCCCACCTCCAGAACCGTCCTGTAGGAACCTGCGGAGGTTAATGAAGACTGAGAAGGATGAGTCCTGGGGCGCTTGATCTTCGGCACAGGACCAGTGTTGTTCATAAATAACCCTATCCAGGTACTATAGGGAATTAGAGTGCGGGAACACAACGTTTGACCTAGTGACTGCTCCGCCATAACCAATAGATCCCTTTCTAATAAAGGCACATGTTCGACGTCCTCACATATGTCAAGATCAGGCAAAAATTTGTCACACATTTCAACGATAATCAGGAGTCCTCCTAATTGGTGGATATCCCACAGACTGATGCCAACTTCACCATGGGCAAGGTGGAAAGTATTAGTGCTTGAACACCAGCGACTGAGTAGGTCTGGTAGGAATAAGGATGGTGGGTAAATGGAAAATTGGGAGACCCACACTGCAGAGTATAAATTGACTGCTTCCAGTGATTCAGGAAACTCCCGGCAGTGATGATGGACGGAGAAATCCCAGGCCCAGTCATTTGAGAAGAGCCCACGAGATCGAAGATCCCACCAAGGAATCCACCCCACATCGGGATCTACTCGATCAAGGTTGATAATAGATGGTTAACTATTGAAGATAGCTTCCTGAGAAATTATTCGGGCATGATGATCACTTTGGGTCCAAACAGATCCCCTCAAAATAAAGGCTTCTTTCTTGTCAGAGTCGGAAACCATCTCCCCCAATTGGGTAAGGTTTTACTGAATACACTTGGTCGATGCTTCCAAGAAAGGAAAGGAAGACCTGAGAAAGTGGGGGGAATAGGTACATCATCTTGAAGACCGAATCCATGAAGTGGAAGTCGATTTGATAGTGGATAATCCAAGAGCTCAGGATGGAGAAAATCTTTCAAGGCACCATCGTCAGGAATGATGGACGGACTAGGGTCCCCTTAGATGTTCTCCGCTCTATGAACTATAGCTAAATGTCTCCCTGAGCCAATTGGGAGCAGCTCTGCAGTAGGACTTGGTGCAGAATAAGGGGGAACCATGTTTTCTCCCTGAACAACGAGAGCCAACAATCGGTTAGTCCATAATAAAAATCTTGACAAAAATACCAGATATATGGCTGAGGATCAGTTGAGGAGCCTTCACAAGCAACGTACGCAAGGAGGCCTCGAAGGACGGTTCACAATGAGAGAATCTCGCGAACCAGCCCTTCGGGAAATCAGTCTGCAAAACCCTGGCCCGCAGAGCGTTGGATAGGAAACCGCAAACCAAGTTTCTCCACCAAATTTCAATCCTGAATTTAAGTGATTAAGTTCAGAAGACCTAGAAACTTTTAAATTTCAAGAGATTATTGTCCGCGGAGCACCAAAATCATGAATCAAGTTCCTCTGTAGCCCGTCATGACATACTTTTAAATTGATTAAGAGTAATGGTTTGAGGTTGGGGAATTGCTTTGTGGGTGAAGGTGACCGCGAAGGTGGAATGATTCGCAGAAGTCGTACCCGGTTCGCGGATGAAGCACTTCACGAAGGAACGAGCATGTAGAGGCGAGGGAGCTCTAGTTTTGCAGAGAATTCGGTAAAGGAAAAATGAAGGGACCCCGTATTTATAGTCATGGTCCCCTACTAGGTCCACTGCCCTACCGCAAACCATCTCAGTTTCATGACCACTTTGCATCGGAATGGCCTCCTCTTCGTTCCGATCGGACCCCATTCATATGGGGGGAATTTTTAGTGTCCTGAAAAATCCGTAATGGATATTCTTCCCAAATACCCCAAAATAATTGTGGAAAATAATAGAGAAAATTCAAAGAAGGGAAACAAGCATGACCAGTCCATGGACCGGTCCCAGGAAAATGCGACGTGGCTAGGCCCCACAAAGCACCCCCTCCGCGAACCATCCTAGTTCGCGAAATGGACGCGGAGATCCTCCGTGGTCATGAAGCATGGTGAGCGCCAATCCAGTTCACCAATGTGAACCGCCCCAACCGTGGACTGCGTCGACCGGTTCAAACCGCATCCGCTGTCATTTGCGGAATGGAGGCAGAACCCTCCGTGGCCGTGAATCACTCCTTGAGTTCGGTTTTCGGGGGGGGAGTGTTCAATACACACGAAGAATTACATATTGACCAAGTCAGCTATAAACCGGGTATTCAGTCATGGGCCTCCGCAAAAGGTGTCGCGTGACCACAGATGCATCTCATTCCCCACTCTATAAAAGGAGACCGAGGGGAAAAGGAATCGGGGATTAGGATTCAGACGATTCGAAGGCGGAAGAATAGAAAAGTGATTAGACTCGAGTGGAAGTATTTCAAAGGAAGGTTTAGGATTTCACAAACAACAAAGTTCCATTTCTCGAACCAGAGAAGGTATAAAATTGGGAGTGAACTAATAAGGAACCGAAAATGCATAATAATTTGGTGAACTGCGAACTCAAAATAACATAAAAAGAGAAGACCACGAACTGTAGCCTCTTCACAGATGCACTCCCTGCAAACCAGGGATTTTATACCTCTTTTCCGATCCGTCGCACCGCGTAGCACCCTCCTACGCAGGCGAAGCCTCAACCGATGAACCCCCGATCAGTGCCGCCCTTGGCCGCCGCTGCTTGTGTGGAACCCTCCGTGGGCCACCCTGGTTCGTGGATCAAACCCATAGCTGCGAAACACCTTGGTTCGCGGGATACCACTCAGTCTGCGGACCCTCTTGGTTCACAGATGGTCAGTCAGTCCATGGACCCTCCTGGTTCGCGGATGACCTCTTAGTCCCCGGACCACCCTGGTTCACGGACGGCCCCTCCAGCCGCGTAGAACTTCCCTACGATAAGGGAGCCAAATTCTATGGAGTTACTATTCCTAGAGCCAGATAGAATCACTCCAATCCAGCCCAATCCCCCGTGACTCCTTCATGGGCCTACTCATCAACCCCGAGCCAATGACTCTACCAGAGCCACCAGATCCGGGTGGCGTAACCCTCAGGTGCATCAATGTTCCGTTTTGAGTTCACATACCCATAGTAAACAGGGGAAAAGTGGTTTCCCCGACCCTTGGGTAGATTCCCGAAGCATGCCTGGGTCCACATTCCCATGATAATGTGGGGTGTGAGCCCGAGAGCCCCCATCCTACCTCCACTTACCAGGATGGGGGACTGCATGCTTCGGCGGTCGACCACTTCTCCCCACTCTAGAGAGGGGGAAGCATACCCATCAGAAGGAAGTCGTCCCCATACACCTCGGTACTTCCCCGGGTACTTCCTTATGGAACAAGAGAGGTGGCAGGCACCGGGGCACCCCTTTCCCTCTCCTGCTGCGCTTTTTCGCATGGGGCTCCTTAGATTGTAATCCCCAATCTATCTCCATGGGAATCCACCTAAGAGTAAGCCCCGACCGTATGGGCCGCACTCATTTGTAATCCCCACTCCCCTTCCCACGGACGCACCTCTCACGATGTGATCCTCTGGTCTATGCTGCCTCTTATTTCTCACACCGAGCCTGACTTATGTGGGCTTAGAGTAATCATCGACCATGACATCCTCTAATGTGCCTCCTCAGAGTGTAAGCCCCAATCCACACTATGGGTCTCCTCAGAGTGTAAGCCACGATCCATCACCCTGGGCCTCCTCAGAGTGTAAGCCCCAATCCATCATTCTGGTCTGCCTCCGAGAATAATTTCCAAGCCAATGAAAACTACAAGGAATTTGATTCCCTACCACAGGGATACGTAGGAAGCCTCCATGAGGTTCAATCCCTATCACCAACGGACCCCCGGGTCCACCTTCATGTCGGTTCTCCGATGCTCTCCATTCAAAAAACATGGAATTTGATCCCTGTCCCCTAGGCAGGGTACGTAGGAAGCCTCCATGAGGTTCAAGACCAACAATCGGTCAATCCTACTATCTTCAAATCGGTTCAACGTGTCACTCCTAGTGTCGCCTTAATGAGTTCCGACTCCTCGGGGTCATTAATCCAACGAGGGATGGTAAACCTCAGGCCTAAATGATTCTGAATCCCCTGCATCCAGTTGACCATTTCCTGTCAAGGATAAATCTGTGGATACTATGTTTGGGTATAAACCAATGACTTTTGAACATATGAATACGTCTTAAATCTATAAGAGAGTCTCGGAACATGCAATAATTCCCCCCAAAAGGGTGTGATAAGCCCGACTTTCCATCCTATCAACCAATGTGAGTTATTAAGCATCACTGGTTAGACCATCCGGCAAATGCATGCCTTTGGAAAGCAGGTCCATCCATCATCGAATACGGAGCTGTTGGGTGTCTTGGCGCCAAAAAATATGGCCCGAAAGAAAGGAACGAAAAAGACAGCTGGCACGCTGCCTCACGAAGCACCCCCGTGAAGCACCGTCGCGAAGCACCCACGCGAAGCGCCCCGACCATTGCGACTCCGCAAAGATCCTAAGGCGGTAATGCTTCGCGAACGCATTTGACGTTCGCGAGCCACCGCGAAGCTCCTGAGGCGGTAATGCTCCGCGAACGCATTTGACGTTCGCGATCCGTCGCGAAGCTCCGGAGGCGGTAATGCTCCGCGAACGCATTTGACGTTCGTGAGCCGCCGCGAAGCTCTTGAGGCGGTAATGATCCGCGGACGACGTTGACGTTCGCGAGCGCGCCACAAAGCACCGGAGGCGGCGCGCGAGCCCTTCTTCGCTGCTCCCCTTCCCTATAAATACAGGACTCCCCCTGAGTCCCAGGGATGGACAATCCGACCTTTCGGCTTCTCCTCTCCAGAATCGCGAAGCACGCTTTGCCCCGGGAATCATGAGCTCCGCGAGGTACTTCTACTTCGCGAGACTCCTCTGCATTGTCTCGTTTTGAGCCCCTCTTCCGAGAGGGATGCCCTTCGCGAAGCTCAAGGGCATTCGCGGAGGAAGGGGATTCCCAAGGGAACCCGGACAGCCGTGGAGCGTTTATGCTTCGCAAAACACCCAACCCATGCTAGTGATCACTATGCTAAGGCAGGATCACTACACATCGCGAAGCACACTGCTTCGCAGGACCCTGCTTCGCGAGGCACCCCTTCTTCGCGAGGCAGTGCTCCGCGAACACTGTTCCACTTCGTGAAGCACCTTCCACTCACACCTATGCCCCATTCTAAGGCCAAGGCACTCCACATCGCGATGCACACTCCTTTGCTTAGCGATTCCTCTTCCCGTGCGACCCTCCAGGTTTGCACGATGTGATTTCAAAGTCCCATGGACAATACCACCCGTAGCGTTGCTTCGCCTAATGCTTCTTCACATAGGCATGCTAACGGCTATTACTTCTTCGCATAGCCACGCTAACATGGACCCCTCGATGGTTCGTTCCACAACCCCCCTTAACCATGGCCTTACTGGTACCTTCCCTTCCCCAAGGACCAGAGGGTACCGGTTATGTAAGTCCTAGGGGTGTGGAGTGAACCCACCTCATCCGAGCTGCAGGACGTTAAACTGCCAAGCACCACGTCCTCAACACATGAAATTAAACTGTGACCCGACCTCGTCTCCCTCGCGAAGGGTCCCCCCAGCTCGAACATTTTTTACACCACTCGTCTCCACGGGAATGGAATCACCCATTCACATGGGATGAGATCCTCCTTGTCGGAGTGGCGTATGTTCGCAGGAGAAGGGAAACCCTAGTTCCCCAGCGGATGGCTGCACCTCTACATCTCCGTACTTCCCCACTACCAAGGTCAGTGGAGGGCATGATAGGGAACGAGGCACCTCCCATCGTCAGACCAAGGTCCATCTTTCCCGTGCTTTTTCGCTCCATGGGCCTCCATCCTGGAGTAAGTCCCAGCACCGTGGGCCGCCTAACGCGTATGCCCCTCTTCTCTTCTCACGGATGCTTCCTTCGCGACGTGATCGTCAGGTCCTTGCAACCTCTTGTTTCTCACACCGAGCATGACTCACGTGGGCTTAGAGTGAGCACCGACCATGACCCCAGCCATCCTAGAGAACTACAAGGACTTTGATCCATGTCAAGGTATGGTACGTAGGAAGCCTCTATGAGGTTCAAGCCCACCCGTCCTTCACGTCAGGTCTCACCCCCTTCCAGCACGACGTTAAACTGCATTATGGTCCAGTGGTAAGCCATTGCGACCCATCCCACCTGAACTACGAGGTCTTTGATCCATGTCAAGGCATGGTATATAGGAAGCCTTTCAGAGGTTCAAGCCCACCACTCAATGGACCAAGGTCCATCTTCATGTCGGTTTGCCGACAAAGCCACATTGCTCGGTCGTTCATTCACGTCGAGTTTCACCCTCGTCCAGCATGACGTTAAACTGCATGCCTCCTTTTGTCCCGCATGACATTAAACTGTACACCCAATTCTAGTCCGACGGCAAGACGTTGTGAATAACCCGAACTACGAGGTCTTTGATCCATGTCAAGGCATGGTACGTAGGAAGCCTTCCCCAAGGTTCAAGCCCACCACCCATTGGACCAAGTTCCACTTTCACGTCGGTTCACCGACAAAGCCCCCATATGAACTACGAGGTCTTTGATCCATGTCAAGGCGTGGTACGTAGGAAGCCTCCATGAGGTTCAAGCCCACCCATCATCCAATTCACGTCGTGTTCTACCTACGTCCAGCACGACGTTTAAACTGCAATTCCAGTCCGACGGCAAGCCGTTGTGACTAACCCGAACTACGAGGTCTTTGATCCATGTCAAGGCATGGTACGTAGGAAACCTCTACGAGGTTCAAAGCCACCATCTGGTCGTTCCAACCTCATTCACGTTGGTTCACCCCCGTCCCGCATGACGTTAAACTGCATTACCCATTCCGAACTACGAGGACTTTGATTCAAGTCAAGGAATGGTACGTAGGAAGCCTCCCCGAGGTTCAAGCCCAACTCCCATCAGACTAAGGTCCCTCACTTACGTCGATTCACTGACACCCACCGCCCGTCGTTTGTTCACGTCAGGGTTCACTATCGTCCCCCATGACGTAAAACTGTGTTCCATCAATCCCCTGAACTACGAGGACTTTGATTCATGTCAAGGCATGGTACGTAGGAAACCTTACCAAGGTTCAAGCCCACCACTAGTGGACCCACGGGTCTACTTTCATGTCGGTATACTGACGATGCTCATCGGGCCAAGGTCCACCTTCACGTCGGTTTATCGGTGTCATCCCGAACTACGCGGACTTTGATTCCCTGCCACGGGGATACGTAGGAAGCCTCGTCAAGGCTCAAGCCCAACTTCACTGTCTCCCCTTTCGATGGTCCCATTTCACTCTCCCTCCACTCCATCCATCAACCTATCACCCATCCCGATTCTCACCCGGACCGTCTTATCCTGGTGAGACCTTGTTGGTACGCTCTTTTTCGCAGCCATCCATGGGCTGGCCCCGATATCGACATCCCTTCAAGGAGGATTCCTCAATCCGATCTATCCTAGATAATGCTCTGGTTGGGTTGATCCGTCTCCGTTGGACGTTAAACTTGCGGCATACCCTGTGTTAAACACGGGAAGCTGAGGAAAACCTCAGATATGTGTCTATGACATATAATTCCCCGCGTTCGATGTGTGATGCCTCGGGCCTCCACGCCCTCGAGAAGCCTTGTAGCCGAGGATAACAGACAGACATGCCAGGTACCCTAGCATCCAGACACGCTACTGATGCCTCAATGTGACTACTCCCCTGACTGAAGGTTGCTGCCCTGACTGGACCCTTTGGAATGTCCCGACAGAAGCAGTGTAATTAACCGGCGTCCATGGAAACATGGCACTGGGAAGAGTTTCACGAACTACGTATTAAATC
Organism: Viscum album; assembly: GCA_963277665.1. NCBI lineage: Eukaryota > Viridiplantae > Streptophyta > Magnoliopsida > Santalales > Viscaceae > Viscum > Viscum album. Next base: position 1,871,342,028 of record OY728123.1, on the reverse strand, counting down.
TATGAGGGAGACCCATACTAGGTGACGAGTTCTGAGAATGAATACGTAGGAGGAAGAACCGACATCCCATCATCCTGTTTCGATCAAGGAGTAGACGTCCCTGAATAAGGAGTGAATGTCGCCCGCCTTTGGAAAGCGGGAATGCGGGGCAACAGCTGCGCGTCCTCCACAGACGGATGTGCACGCCCCGGCGAAAGCGTCGGAAACAGAAATGGTGAACCCGACGTGAAATTCTTCTCCTCGATATGGAGATTAGTAGCGTTCGAGACATCAGTAGATTGACGTGTCACCAGATCCAGATATCCGGTGCCTGGTCCCGCCAAGAAAATGGAGGGCCTGTCATGAAACTCACCCGAAGTCGGGGCAGTAGAACGTGGGGCACTCCGTTCTGCGGCGTGTTGGCGTGGATCCTTATTACAGACATGGAGAATGGAAGGACGCTGGGGCACTGGCTGTCAATCCTTTTCCCTCTCAGTACTGATGAGTTAATCCCTTCGTTTGTCAGGAACCATGTTTCTGTTACAGAGATGTGATCACCGTCCGCTCCTCGCCCACGTAGAGGCAGGGGAAACACTGCTACGGTCACCCCACGTAACGCCGCTACTGCGACGATGGCCGCCACATCACAGAATACGTTGCGCCCACGTCCCCTTTCCCCATCAGAGGTCATCCAGTGAAGGGTGATCAACAACCTCGTGCGCATGTACGAGGAAGAAGGGGTCATCCCGACCCGGGATATGGCCCGCTTGGACTTGGAGGCCTCCAGGCCCCGCCATCAACGCCGCCCTAACAGGCCGCGCAGGGAGCCCCTGTTCCCCACCCCAACATTCAACCGTTTCGGGAGCTTGTCTCCGGAACGCCTTGACGACTCCTCGCCTTACGCTGAAGAGGCGGGCGCCGTCCGGCTCAGCCCGCTCAGGGTCCCGACCCGAGGGCTCCAGGCGAGAGCTCCCGCCCGGCCGCATTAGCGCCGCCGTCCGGCCCCGTAGGAAGAGCAGGCAGGCTACGTCCCTGCACCACCTGCACCAGCCCACCTGACCTGACGTCAGCGCTGGGCCCGGGCTGAGGACGCTTGCCCGGGCGCGTCAACGTCGACAGCTACAGTGGTTCGAGGCACCGCCGATGTGCATCGTGAAGCCCCTGCATATACTGAGCAGGGGCACTCCTTCACCCAACCAGGATCGAGACCCCAACCGCCCCAGGGGCGGGCTGGGTTGACTCTCCGGGTTGCAGGCCCTAGTGGCGATCGCCGCGAGCTAACCCGCGGTAATGTCACCCCGTACGGAGGTCCTCCCCGTACCACTACTCCACAGAGCGTGGGTCTTCCCCGCTCCGAGGTTCGTCATGGAGGCATGCCTCGTGCTACCCCCATCCCGCAGGAAGACCTGCCCCGCGGCAGTGACGCTCAGCGCAGAAACATTTCCCGCGCCCACTATACAGGGTATAGAGTCCATCCTCCTGCCCCCGACAATCAACCTGAAGGCACCGTCCATCCGGTCCTTCTCCAATGTGGGGGCCCTCCCTACGTCCTCTCTGCAACCGGCTAAGGTCCTCCTCGCCCCAGCAACTCGAGGAGTGAAGGTCAGCCTCGCTCCACTCGCATTGACCATGGAGGTCCTCCCCATGCTCCTGCCAGTTCCAACAGAGGCCCCGCCCACATGGGTACTGTTCATGGAGGTCTTCCCCATGTACCCTTCGACATTTTCCTTGGTGCCCCTCGCACCCCGGCTATCTCGAGTGGGGGCCCTCTCCGCCACGGTGCCATCGCCGCCCCGAGGCTGCCGAATAGGGATCAACCCTATCCCGAAGAGCCGCCACAGGGCAGAAGAGCAGGTCGTCGCCGCCACAAGAAGAATCCTGGGGAGGCCCAGGTGGAGATCAAACCTGCCCGCTTCTCCGACTCGGAAGCGGACTGCGATTCAGCGATGGAACCTTCTCCCCGTTCCTCCGTATCAAGGAATGGGGCAGGAACCAGACGCGTTTGCCTCATTCTCCCGGAATTTGAGGTCCACCATATTCCCGTCTCTCTCCGCAGGTACATCCAGGAGGAAGAAATCCAGGGAATTCCGCAGGTCTCGACCACGCAATCACCGCCTCTGTCACCAGAAGAGCCCTCTACCTCTACCAGAGATCACGGAGAGTTATTTTGGGGGCCAACGATGGTAGAGCGACAACACGACCTGTCGTCGGTAGCCGCAGCTCCTATTCTGGAAGCTGTGGTTATCATCCTGTCGTATCGTGACATCGTGGCCAGGTCACCTCATTCTTCAGAGGATGGCCCGGAAATCGGCGGCCAGTCTGCTCGTTTACCCTATTCTCCACCGCCGAGCTTGCTATCCCAGAGGTCCGCCTCGGTACCGCTACCGGTCCCTCAGCCGCCCCCGGTTGATGAGTGGGGCAACACAGGGCCCGACCCTGAGTTTGAGCCCAGGAGCTTATGGAGTATCCTTGCAACGGATTACTTCCCGGAGAAGTTCTGGCCGACGGCGGCGCTGATTTTCCACATACCAGAGTCTCTTTCCCCTGAAGAAGTGGGGTGCTTTTGTCGAACCCTATGGGCGACACACTTCCTCCTCCGTTATGAATGGGTGGTGTGCCCCAGAAGTCGAGAGCACTTCGAAGAAATCGGCGAGCAGTACCGCTTGATCGATGCAGCCGCACTTCTTGTGGCCCAGCACCCTGAGTCGCCAGGCCACCAGAGCGTCCTTCAACGAAAATGCGTTCAGTGTCTTAAAGCACTCCGCAGAATCGTCAGGGAATCCACCCCCTATGTGCAAGTTTGTGGTTGGGGACACTATGCCGCTCTCCTCTTCGACCCTATCCGACGACAGCCCGATTCGCTATGCGACATTGAGGACATGCCCTCAAGAGGGGTCGCAGTCCACATGGCCGACGTTGTGGATAAGGAAGATGAGCTTGATTTCCTTGATGGATACTTGCCACCCGAGGGCGTACCGCCGCTGCTCGACCCATCAGGGAGAGTTACCCGTCAGCAGAGGAACCTTCTAGGTCTCTCCGTACCCACCGAGTCGCTGGTACTCGGTCGGAATACCAGCAAGGGTAAGGAGCACGTCGGAATAGTCAAGCACTCCGACCCGTCCGCCTCTGTGTAGAAAACGGATGAGGATCCTGAGAAGGCCACGTTACGCCAGCTGCTTGCTGAGCAGAAAAGGCTGGTTGACGAACTCTTGGCTGAGCGCGCCGCAGAGCGGCGACCCGATTATGGTAATCTCAGGCCGGGGCAGAAGGGGCAAGAACAATTCCCCCTCGGTGAGATGCCTCCGGGCCACCCTGATCATGCTACTGCCATAGACAGGGCAGAAGTCAGAACGTACATCAAGAGGGCACGATACATCTCGCCAAATCCCCCCGAGCGACGGGGCAATCTGAAGAATCCAATCCGGGTTCCCCCAGTCGCCCCGCTGGTCGTCCAGCCAGTTGACCCACGAGCGGCCGAATCCGTCTACCGTGTTGAAGAACCTGGAAATGCACTTGTGGTTATGGATCCCCGTCAAGACAGGGACCCCCACCCAGAGGATCTTATCGCAGTGCTCACAGCCTGCCTCAAAGCGTTGGAAACGCGGCAGGTGGCGGTCCCACCGGATGGCAAGCCTTATCCCGCGTGGGTGGATGACATGCCCGCACCTCCGGGTTTTGGGAGCCCCACTTTCTCTCCTTTTGACGGGACAGGGGACCCGCCGCAGCACTTGGCTCATTTTTCTTCTAGGTATGGCCCCATGCTGGGGACCCCGGATCAGCAAGAAGCCGCCAAGCTCCGATGTTTCGTACAAACATTGGAAGGTCCGGCATTCGTCTGGTACAGCCCGCTCCCTATCGGATCGGTGACCGGTTGGTAGGATCTTCGCCGGCAGTTCTTATACCAGTTCAGCTCCACCACGTGAAAGACCAGCATTGCAGACCTCTTCAAGTGCAAGCGAAGGCCTGATGAGCGGGTTGCAGATTTCATCACCCGGTAAAAGGGACTTACGTATTCCCTTGATATGCCACTGACTCAGGAGAAATTACTGAAGATGTGTGTCGGGAATGTCAATACAGAGCTGGCACCCTCCCTGATCACCCAGAACTACCCTGGAGGGTTTAGAGATTTCTTAGATAAGGCTCAGCGCCTCGAGGAAGCCCTGCAACCGGATAGTCAGGCACGTTTGTTGCCCCCTATAATCCCAGCCAGGAGGACCGCCAGGGCTGAACCCGCCGCGGTGGCTCAAATAGAAGCCCCGAAGAAGCTAGAGTTGCTGCCGGTGGCACCACCCCCGCAACCCCGCAGGGGTCCTCCACCTCAAAAACAGGCTCCTTCCCAGCAGCGAACGTCTCAGAACCGACAGGTTCCCCCGCGCAACGCGCCACCGCCACCTAGGCGAGACAATCAGGCGCCGTCTCCTCGGCAGGCCCCTCTGGCCCCTCATCAGGACCAGGCCCCCAGGGCCCCCTATCCGGAAAGAAGGTACCAGACCTATTCGTTCAACGCAAATCAGGTCCCTGGCTACTTATGAAGTGCTCTAGAGCAAGGGATTGTGCGTCTGCCTGAGTGCTGAAGGCCGGCAGAGGCGCATCTCACCGATCACCCCAACTAATGCCCTTATCATCGGATCCTGGGGCACACCCTCAAGCGGTTCTATGTGTTTAAATACTGGCTTCAGGACCAGGTCAACAACAACATAGTCAAGTTGGGCCCAGCACCAGCGCAAGTGGCAGGTGTCTTTGCAGGATCAGAGATCGGCAGCGACAGCGAAGGCGAGTGGCAGCAGGTCCCTAGCCGCGGATTCCAGAAATACAACGATTGGATGGCTCGAAAAACCGTCATCTATGCCCAGGGTATCATCCTGGCGCGCCTGAAGTAGTCGGAACCTTCATAAGAAGTAGTCGGTGCCTCTGCATCGTCTTCACAGTCGACCTCTGCCCAAAAGGGCAAGCAGCGGTGACGCAAGAAGAAGCAACGTGCACCGCCAGTGTCGTCGTCATCCCACACTCTCGGTGACTTTATGCCCCCCGAAATGGGGATTGCTCCCAGAATCCACCCAGCGGTGGATGACTCCTCGAGCGACAGCCAGGGGTACGCTTCGGTTAACACCATGGAGCTGGTAAAGCCCTATATGACCCCCGACGAGGGGGAACGCCAGCCAGACCTCCCCAACGTTTCCAGCCGACGTCAACGTCAGTGGAATCGCAACCGCGCCGGTCATCGAGGTACGTCAGCAGGCACTCTTGGCCAAGCCGTAAACGCTACCGAGACCAGGCAGCAGGCTCAGCGCAGATCTCAGCACGCGCAAACCCATCTAACACCCTCGGCTCTACATCCACCGCCGTTCGTGCTATTCGATTAGGGGGAGCCGCCTTGTTCGTATCACAGTCAGTCTTGCCCGGCTACAGACCAGCCTCCGCTATCCGATCTCAGTCCGGCAACTACTCTTCAGGCTTTTACTAGTAGGCAGCGAGATGTACCCAGTACTAGTCAATCGCCGGTTCAGCCGGCCGGACCCGTTGTGCCTCCAAATGCCGAACGACCTTCTGTAATCAGAGGCTTGCGTTTGGCACGAAAGTATGATGTTCTGAAGCACCTGGCCGGCATTCCGGCGAGGCTCTCCATCCTTGAGGCCCTTCACCTATCATCTGAAATGCGCGAGGCACTTGCCGAGGCCCTAAGGAGCCCCCTCCAGTTCGAGACGGAGGTAGCAGCTGCAGAATCCTTCCATACCGAGACTATTGAAAATGCCGAATGTCAGGCGGTTATCTTGTTCTCCGGTGAATATGAGGAACCTCTTATACAGGGGAACATTCACCCGCTGTACATCACTGGCCACTTCAACGGTGTGGAAGTCCGCCGCTTCCTCGTTGACACAGGTTCCGGAATCAATCTAATTCCGACCCAGACGCTGCGAAAGATGGGTCTGTCTGAAGGTGATTTAACTCCCTCTGACCTCAGGATCCAGGGGTACGATAGGACAGAGAAAACCCCAATCGGCAAGATCCGCCTGAAGACTCAGTTTGGTGGCTTAATTGCCAGCACCGAGTTCATGGTTGTCTCTCAGGACACCGCCTACAACGCATTGATGGGTAGGCCATGGCTCCATCTGCATGCAGTGGTCCCTTCGTCGTATCACCAGTGCCTCAAGTACTCGCTCAACGGTCGAGTAGGCGTGCTCCAAGGAGACGCGTCCCCTTTCGCTTCTTGTGAGGCCCGCTATCTGGATGCGGGTTATTACAAAAGTAAGGACAAGCAAATCCTGGTAAGAAAGGATGAACCTGCCCCGGTCACAAGTGATCCCTGGGCAAGCATGGATGACGCCTACATCCTCCCGATCCACCGGTTGGAGGTCACGACCCCCGACATGGGACAATGTTTTTTTTTCGGGTACGCAAGGAAGGCATTTTACCGTGTCCAAGCGATTACGGAAAAGCACCTCGTACTCCTACATCAACCAGGCTCAAGTAATCTCGGAACCCCCTACCCCTGTACGGTACCGGGACGTCAAGCTTATGACAACAGCGGTGTGCCATATGTGTCTCTTCCGCCGGGATGGAATTAACCGACTCAGGTCGACACGTCACCACTGCTTTGATATCATCAAACGTGGCCCTTTAGGCTGAAGGCCAGATGGGATAGGGTCAACTGCCTTCATTTCTATGGTCTCAATGGCAAGCGAGTCTCTCGGTGTGATGACCGCAGCTGCCCAAGCCAGCACCAGCTGCCCCTCAAATTTTGATAGCCTAGAAGTGTCCCCCGTCGCGGGAAGTACCCCCACGGGTGGGGATGAAGACTTGGAGGATGCTCCCCCAGCCTTTGAAGAAGGCGTCTCTACCACGGTTGATGAACTGGTACAGGTGAACCTTGGTAGCGAGGCAGATCCGAGACCCACATTGATCAGTGCAGACATGTCCCTCGAGGAGCGGCAGTAGTACGTAGACTTCCACAAACAGCACCGTGACGTGTTTTCTTGGAGTTACAACGAGATGCCAGGGCTAGATCCCCATGTATCCGTTCATCGTCTGGGCCTCCCGGCAAAACATCGTGGGTTTAAGCAGCCTCCCAGGAAGATGCAGCCTTCTCATGGTGCTATGGTTGAGGCCGAAGTTGACAAGCTAATCAAAGCCAACTTCGTCAAGGAGGTCCAGTACCCCAAGTGGCTTTCCAACATTGTGCCAGTCAGGAAGAAGAATGGGCAGATCAGAGTTTGTATTGACTTCTGCGATCTTAATCGCCACTGCCCAAAGGATGACTTCCCACTCCCGGTGAAGGAGCTGTTGATTGACGCCACGGCCGGGTTCCAAGCCCTCTCTTTCATGGATGGGTATTCTGGGTATAACCAGATCCGAATGGCCCCCGAAGACGAGGAGTCCACTGCCTTCAGGGCTCCCCAAGGTACCTTTTTCTACCAGGTAATGCTATTCGGTTTGAAAAATGCAGGTGCCACTTATAAGAGGGCCATGCATCGCATATTCAAACCGATTCTCGGGACATTGGTGGAATGCTACGTGGATGACCTTGTAGTCAAATCATGCCAGCGCCAGGGCTATCTCAAGGACCTTGAGAAAGTGTTCGGTTTCCTCCGTTCCGGTCACCTGAAGATGAACCCGCTGAAGTGTGCCTTTGGGGTCACCTCCGGGAAGTTTCTGGGCTTTGTTGTCAGATACCGAGGTATCGAGATCGACTCGGAGAATATCAAGGCCATCAGCCAAATGCCTCCCCCGAGCAACATTTGGGAGCTTCGAGGCCTTCAAGGCCACTTAGCCTATATACTCCGATTCATCGTGAATCTGGCCGGCAAGTGTAATCCATTTTCCCGGATCATGAAGAAGGGCGCCGCCTATGAATGGGATGAGGAATGTCGGACCGCCTTCGAGGAAATCAAGCAGTATCTGCTCCAACATCCGGTCTTGATGACACCCGTCTCCGGAAAGTCACTAGTCCTTTACGTGACCGCCCTGGAGAGATCCCTCGGTGCGCTGCTTTCCCAGAAAAATAACGAAGGTACTGAGAATAGTCTCTACTATCTCAGCCACATGCTTCTCGATACGGAGATCAGATACTCCCCTATCGAAAAGAGCTGGCTTGCACTCGTCTTCACTGTGCAGAAGTTGCGACATTACCTGCATCACAACGAGGTGCAATTGGTCTCCCGGGTAGACCCACTAAAGTACATCCTGAACCGCCCTATGCTGACTGGCTGACTAGCACGGTGGGCGGTGATTCTCTAGCAGTTTGATATCAGGTTTGTACCTCAGAAGGCCATTAAGGGACAGGCATTGGCGGACTTTTTAGCTGCCCATCCAACCTCCGCGGATCAATCCCTGGACCTGGATTCCAGGATGAGACAATCCTCTCAGTCGATCATGTTGTCCCGTGTTGGAAAATGCATTTCGACGGTGCCTCCCGGAGCCCCACCGGTAGGAGGCTCAACGATCCCAAGCTCAACAGAGTGGGCCTGGGTATTGCCTTCATTACCCCGGCGCAAGCCATCCTTCCTTACTCGTTCCTGTTGTCAGAAGGCTGTACGAACAACGAGGCAGAGTACCATGCTCTCATCACCGTCCTCAAGCTAGCCCTTCAGATCCATGTGCCCCATTTACATGTGAAGGGAGATTCTGAGCTGGTAATCAAACAGGTTAATGGCGACTACGTCGTCAGGAAGCCGGAGCTCGCACCGTTGCTGGAGTACACCCTCCGCCTAATGGCCCAGTTCTCCCCTCGACCAGAGGTTACCCATGTCCCACGGTCACAGAACGGCAAAGGAGACGCCTTGGCTGGTTTAGCCGTGTCGCTCGCAGAACCCGAGCAAGATGATTTGATCATACATGTGGCCCACCGGAGAGTCATTGCCCCCGTCACCCAAGAGGACCATGATGGCCTGTGGGTAAGCCATCTCACCGCCGGACCCTCCATATCGGGAGTCCCGGGTTCTTCAGACACAGTGGTTGAAACCACCCCCGACTGGAGAACACCTTTTGTCGAGTATCTCCAAAATGGTCATCTCCCGGACGACCGGGCCGAGCGCGGGCGAATTCGACGCCGTGCGCTGCAATTTACCCTCCAGAGCGGCCCCAGTCTGGAACAGATTCTTTATAAGCAGAATTTAGATGGTGTCCTCCTCCGTTGCATCCAAGGAGGGGAGATACCTCAAGTTATGCAAGAGGTTCACGCCAGTTCCTGTGGCGCCCATCAAGCTGGGCCGAAACTGTTCCATCAAATCCGGAGGTTAGGGTACTTTTGGCCCTCTATGATCCATGATTGTATTGGATATTCCAAGAGATGCCACGCGTGCCAAGTACACACCAACTTCTTGCATCAGCCGCTGGAGCCCCTCCACCCCACCAAGTACTCTTGGCTATTTGCGGTATGGGGACTTGATGTAGTGGGACCGTATCCACCGGCAACAGGCCGCCAGTGTAGGTTCATCCTGAATGCTACAGATTTCTTCTCTATGTGGGCAGAGGCAGTTCCGCTCAAAGAGGTCAAGGCCCGTTCCATCGTTGACTTTGTGAGCTCCAACATTATCCACCGGTTTGGGGTACCTCACGCCGTCCTCACCGATAACGGAACCAACTTCCAAGCAGCTGAATTGAAGAAATTGTACGCTAAGTACGACATCCGGTCAAACCATACCTACCGCTACCACGCGCAGGAGAATGGTCAGATCGAGGCGTTCAACAAGACCCTCTCTAACATTCTGCAGAAGATGGTTGGTCAGAACAAGAAGAGTTGGCCGGACAAGCTCCCCAACGCCCTCTGGGCTTACCGGACGACGACTCGCAACTCTACCCAGGTGACCCCATATTCCCTGGTGTATGGAGCTGAGGCCATCCTACCCATTGAGATTCATCTGCCGTCGTTACGCACTGTAGTTTATGACCACCAGACATCAGATGAGTTAGCTGAGATCCGTCTGGATGAATTAGAAGCACTGGACGAGAACCGGCTTCGTGCCCTACACAATCTGGAAAGGCATCAGGACAAGATAGCGAGATCCTTTGACAAGAAGGTTCGTCTTCGCTCTTTTCTACAGGGCGACCTGGTACTGGCCCTTCGAGCGCCAATTATTCCCGGTAGGAAACCGACCAAGTTAGAACCCAAATGGGAAGGGCCTTATATCATCCATAAGGTTTACCCCAATAGAGCATACTCCTTGGTGACCATAGATGGAGAGCGTATAACCCCTGCCACCAATTCCAAATTCCTCAAACGATACTTTGCCTAGGGAAAAAAGGTCCAGCATGACCCTAAACTGCGAGATGGTCCCACACGACCCTAAACTGCATCCCTGTCCTTACTGCAAGACGTTAAACTGCATGTCAGTCAGGCCTTCCTGACCGAGGCTCAGCCTCAGGCCCCTTGGCCTCCTCGGGCCCTCAGCCCTGTCAAGCGATACTTTGCCTAGGGCAAAAAGGGTCCTCCACGACCTTAAACTGCAAAATTGTCCCGCACGACCTTAAACTGCATCTTCATCCTGCAAGACGATAAACTGAAAAATAGTCCCGCACGACCTTAAACTGCATCTTCGTCCTGCAAGACGATAAACTGTGAAATGGTCCCACATGACCTTAAACTGCACGTTATGGTCCAACATGACTCTAAACTGTAAAGTCCGGCATGACCATAAACTGCATCTTCGTCCTGCAGGACGTTAAACTGCAATCCGGTCAGGCCTTCTTGACCAAGGCTCAGCCTCAGGCCCCTTGGCCTCATCGGTCCCCCGGCCTCGTCTTCACTGCGAGACGTTAAACAGCAAGCTGGTCAGGTCTCCTTGACCGCGGCTCGGCCTTAGGCCCCCTGGTTTTCCCTGATCTATTCTCTTGCGGGATTGTACGGTATGGTGTAGGACTACGTCTTCATTCACGTCGGATTACTCGTCGTACCGTACATATCCCCAAATGAGATGCTTCTTATCGTCCTGCATGACGTTAAACTGCATTTCTAGAACTACGTATGGCTTGATTCTCATCCTTATGAGATACGTAGGAATGCTCAGATGCCTCATCTTGAGCCCAGCCCCAAGCTCTTCCCTTCCACTATTCCCCCCTAGGAATAGTTTTCTTGGAGGATCTTTGTGTACCATGGAGTAGGCATTCTTGGCCCTGCTCGCACAAGGATTGTAAGGGTCGCACCATGTGCCCACTCCCGTTATTCTATCCTCCCATGTCCTCACCGCATGACGCTAAACTACATGGCCTTCAAGAACTATGTATGGATTGATTCTCATCCTTATGAGATACGTAGGAACGCCCGAACATTTCGTCCGTTGGCCCAGCCCAAAAGCCAAAATCTTCCCCTCGGGTCTAGACATGGCAGGGTGCACACTTTTGCCCCAAATCATATCGAGCAAGCCTCGACCCGGCTGCACATCCCCCCTAGAGGTGTTTGCCCCTTTCGTGGATGGATACAGCTATGCTTCACCCACTCCTTCACCGGGATTCCATCATTTTTCACACCCCGAGGGACCCCCAAGAACGTCCTGGATACAATTCCCAAGGGCTCTCCTACCGATACGGGCCAACGCCCCAGAGGGTTTTCAAGCAACAAGCCGATACAAGTCCCGCGTTTCGAATTTGGTCAGCGGTCGACGCTCATTTGTTGCTCCCATATGGGTCACCATAGGAACGCTGTGTTTCGAACATGGTCAACAGTTTCCTGGATCTTCGGGTCCACCCCGAGATGTCCCAGACATCGAGTGCAGTGATTCATTCTGCCCCATCCCGAGGTGACAGACATCCCCCAGGTGGTGCTAGCGATCGGGCCCACGGCCCAAGATTCCTCATAAGGGTGTACGGTGTGACGTGGGACTATGTTCTCATTCACCTCGGGATCATGTACCATGTCGTACGCCCTCCCTTTAAGAGGCCCATCCTCAGGCCCCTTGGCCTTCTCGGGTCCACGACCCTCATCCTCATGTAAGACGTTAAATTGCAAACCAGTCAGGCCTTTCTGACTGATAACTTTCCCTTTTCTCCGGGCCACGGCCCAGGATTCCTTATAGGGGTGTACGGTGTGATGTGGGACTATGTCCTCATTCACGTCGGGATCATGTACCATGTCGTACGCCCTCCCTTTACGAGGCCCAGACTCAGGCCCCTTGGCCTTCTCGGGTCCCCGACCCTCGTCCTCATTGCAAGACGTTAAACTGCAAACCAGTCAGGCCTTCCTGACTGATGCCTAACCATCAGGCCCCTTGGCCTTTCTGGGCCACGACCCAGGTCCTCTCTTATAGGAGTGTATGATGTGGTGAGGGACTATGTCCTCATTCACGTCGGCTTCTTCGCCATACCGTACACTGTTGGGCAGAGAAAAAAAGGAGGTGATGGCAAGAGGGGGGTGAATTGCCTTTTAAAAAAATGATTAACAAATTAAAATCAAAGTGAAAGGTGCAGCGGAAATAAAGAGGCAAGACACAAGAATTGATAACGGAGTTCGGCCAAAAACCCGGCCTACGTCTCCGCTCCCAACTAAACCGAAAATTTGAGTAATACCTTCACCAGTTTCAAATTTAAGATCCATTGTGATGGCATCAACCTCTTTCACCCCCGAAGGCTTTTCTTTGGGTCGTGCTCCATTTTTTGATGGAACCGACTATATTTATTGGAAAACCCACATGACTACTTTTCTTAGAAGCATAGGATATCCCATTTATAAAATTGTCATGCAAGGTTACACTCTCTCTTCCCCCGGTGAATCCAAATGGACCCAAGCCGATATTAAAAATTTCGAGCTTGATGGCAAAGCCATGAACGCTCTTCATTGCGGCCTTGATCATAATGAGTTCAATCGAGTTTCCACATGCACCTCCTCACATGAAATCTGGAAACTTGTGGAGGTTACCCATGAGGGGACCAACAAAGTAAAGGACACTCGATTGGACATGTTTCGTCAAGATTTTGAATCATTCTCCACGCATCCAAATGAATCTATTACTGAAATGTTTACACGTTTTACTGACGTTTGCAATGGTAGAAAATCTCTTGGAGATGATGTGTCTGCAGAGACGATGGTTAAGAAGATCCTATGGATCCTTCCAAGCTCATGGGCACCGAAGGTAACGGATATCCAAGAAGCAAAGGACATCAAAAACATGCTGGTAGAAGAGCTCATCGGATCTCTAATGACCTACAAGATCACCAAGAGGAGGCAAGCTCAAAAGGAGGTCACACCAATCAAGACACCAAAGAACATCGCCCTCAAGGTTCAAAAAGAAGTAAGCTCCTCCTCATCATCATCATCTTCATCTTCTTCATCATCAAGCGGCGACTCGGAAATGGAGAATCTCGCCCGCCAAATGCACAAATTTATGAAGAAGCACAAGAAGAAGAAGAAATCTCACAAGGCGCGAAAGAAAGAATCCACCGCAAAAGTCGAGCCCAAGGTGAAATGCTACGGGTGCGGCGAAAAGGGCCATTACAAGCCCGATTTCCCACTCAACAAGAAACGGGCCACGCAAAAGGAAAAAGGAAAGAAAAAGGTCCTCAAGGCGACATGGAGTGACACCTCATCATCCTCCTCCTCCTCCTCCTCAAGCGACCAAGGTACAAAATGCCTAATGGCAAAACATGAGGTATCATCATCCTCTTCCTCTTCTTCCTCCTCTAGTTCTTCTAATTCTTTTAATCATTTATCATATGAAGAACTCCAACATGCTAGAGACCAATTAGAAAATGGTTTTCATGAACTTTCTTCTAAATTTTTTTCTTTGAAAAAGAATTTCAAAAAACTTTCCTCCGAAAAAGAACAACTTCTCAAAGAGAAGGAGGAACTCTCCCTAAAAATCCAAAATTTCCCAAATGTTGATTCTTTGGAATCAACCATGAAGGACCTTAGAGAATCCCTAGCCATGTTCACCCAAGGTGAACAAAATTTGTCCAAAATCTTAGGTTCTCAACGAGTATCTAGAACCACCAATGGACTTGGCTACACCAATATGGCTTCCTCCTCCCATGCACCCACTGTTTTTGTAAGGGGGAGCTCTAGTTTTAAATTTTTTAATTATTGTAAGAAACCCGGGCACCTCATTTATGAGTGTGATTGCAAAAATGCCCAGTACGGTCAACCCAAATCTATTTTTTATTCGGACGAGTTTTATAGGAGAAAACCCGCCATGAAACAAATTTGGATTGAAAAATCCCTTTTGGCGAGTCTCTCCGGGCCAAAAATAGTTTCGTTTCCCCGATGATCTTTTGTTTTATTTAGGGGGAGAAATTTTCTTAAATTCAAAAATCTCTTTCGATTCATTTTTCAATTTAAATTCATTGATTCAAAACTCTCAATTTCAAAAATTTCATTTGGTTTCAAATTTCAAATCTCAATTGGTTTTTGATTCAAAAATTTCAATTCAAACTGTTATTCAAATTTTCATTTCAATTTCAAAAATCTCAATTGATTTTTCAATTCTCATATCTTGTTTTTCAAACCCTTTCCCTCAATCAAGTTTTATGCCCCGAGCTATTTTGATAATCACAAAGGGGGAGAATTTCTTGATTGATTGGGGGAGAAACATTTTGATCATGCTTAGCATTTATTTTCAATTTATTCATTAAAAGCATGCCTTTAATTTTTGTTTTTACTTTAATTGTTTTGGTGATTGTGATCATCAAAATAGGGGGAGATTGTTGTACCTCTCGTTCCTCTCGTTGTTTGATTTTCATGATCACAATCACCTTATTATTTGTCTAATATTGTTTGAAGTGTTTTTGAATGATAGGCAGAAGGTTGCCAAGAAAATGGCCCAAGAAAGAATCAAGAAGTGGACTGAATTTCAGTCCACCGGCCAACCGGTGTGATAGCACCGGCCAGCCGGTGGACCTGGCAGAGGCATTGCCCACTGCCAGGTTCCACCGGTCAGCCGGTGGCTCTGTCACCGGCCAGCCGGCGGCAACCTGATGCAACAGTGATGGCTACTGCCTCACCACCGGCCAGCCGGTGGCTCTGTCACCGGTCAGCCGGTGCTGCCTGGGCAGAAGGCCTTCTCAACATCCAAGGCACCGGCCAGCCGGTGGCCCTGCATCGGCCAGCCGGTAGCCCAGTCAAACTAGCCGTTGGCTTTGACCAGTCAACTCCCATTTGGCCTCCAACGGCTCTGAGGCCCTTTACAACGGCTCCGAAGACTCCCCAAGGGTTCCATGCCTATAAATAAAGGCCAAGGAAGCCCCGGACACCAACCAGATCATATACGAAGCCAACGGACATATTTTGTATCAATTGGCCAACCTCCGGCGACTTCCTTCAAAGGAACCTCAAGTGCTCCAACAACTTCCACATCCAAGGAGCTCCTCCAAAGAAGCTTGGAAGCGGCCTTCAACATCTCCAATCAATCAAAGGCGCCCAAGGATTCTCAACATACGGGTTTTATTGTTTTATTTATTTTGAGCTTTAAATTTGGGTTTGTGCCTACAAACCCCAAAATCATTCTTCATCCCTCTTTCTTTTGGGTTTCACATCACCATTAAGGTGTAAAGAGGTTTCTTCAAGCCTTTCCTTTTAAAAGGATTGTGTCATAGGTGAGCTATCCTTCACCTGTAAGAAGGATAGTGGGTTCTTGCTAAACCATTAAAAGCAAGTGGGTTCTTGCTCAACCATCAAAAGCAAGCTGTAATAGGTCCTAGTGCTACCTTAAAGCCTAGTGGGTTTCTTGAGGTGGCTCGCCGGAGGATTGCCGAATGATCAACAAAGTGTCCTTGGGCTTGGTTTAAGTTCCGGTTGGTGTCCGGGGCTTCCTTGGCCTTTATTTATAGGCATGGAACCCTTGGGGAGTCTTCAGAGCCGTTGTAAAGGGCCTCGGAGCCGTTGGAGGCCAAATGGGAGTTGACTGGTCAAAGCCAACGGCTAGTTTGACTGGGCTACCGGCTGGCCGGTGCAGGGCCACCGGCTGGCCGGTGCCTTGGATGTTGAGAAGGCCTTCTGCCCAGGCAGCACCGGCTGACCGGTGACAGAGCCACCGGCTGGCCGGTGGTGAGGCAGTAGCCATCACTGTTGCATCAGGTTGCCACCGGCTGGCCGGTGACAGAGCCACCGGCTGACCGGTGGAACCTGGCAGTGGGCAATGCCTCTGCCAGGTCCACCGGCTGGCTGGTGCTATCACACCGGTTGGCCGGTGGACTGAAATTCAGTCAACTTCTTGATTCTTTCTTGGGCCATTTTCTTGGCAACCTTGTGCCTATCATTCAAAAACACTTCAAACAATATTAGACAAATAATAAGGTGATTGTGATCATGAAAATCAAACAACGAGAGGAACGAGAGGTACAACATACACCTCCCTTGATTAGTGGTATATTGCTCCCCTTCTCGTCCAGTATGACGTTAAACTACATATGGAGAACTACGTGTGGCTTGATTCCCATCCTCATGGGATACATAGGACCACCTGAATGTCCAAGACTCGGGTCCAGCCCCATCTCTCGGGAATCCTCATCCCATCCCGGCCCCTTGGCCTATCCTTCATCCATGAGAGGATTATATGGTGTGGTGTGGGATTATGTCCTCATTCACGAAGATCTCGTAATGACCACACCATGTTCCCCCCCCCCCCTGCTGAGCTGTTTTGTCGATCCCTTTTTCGGCGGTTCACTGATGTGCTTAAGAGTACTCTGGTTTATTACCTGGAACTCCAAGCTTTACTCGGACACGTCCGCACCCGCTTTCTAGGCTATGTGTATCCATGCATCAGGGCTTTCATCATCTATCACACCCGGAGGGACCCCCAATAACGGCCTGGATACTACGCCCAAGGGCTCTCCTACCGTTACGGGCCAACGCCCCTGAGGGTTTCGGACAACAAATCGATAAAATCCCGTGTTGCGAATATGGTCAGCGTTCGATGCTCGTTTGTTGTTCCCACATCAGGCTAACGTGATATGGACGGTGTGTTTCAACCATGGTTAACAGTTTTCCTCTATCGCCACGCCAACCCATTAAGCCCAAATGCCGGGTACACGATTCACACCCTTCATCACTTCATCATGTCCAAGTAGAGTCTCAGAACTCTTAGTACTTTTCCTTCGTGCACATCTGCGCGTTGAGAGAACAAGCTGCATCAAAGGTTTCCTTCGAAACTCTCTGCTGACTCCCCTTTGATAGACGCCCCATGTATTGCGATAAGGATCTTCCCCCCTTGTTTCCCACACCGAGTTTATCTCACGTGGGCTTAGGGATTGGGTTGACATCTGTGCTTGCTCGGGAGTTGTCACCATCTACGGTCCGAGCTCTAAGACCATAAACTAAGATTCTCATCTGGAACTACGTTCAAGACCCCTTGTCTTTGGGTCCAGCTTGAGTTCAGCAAGTTCACCTCTCTGGTCCTGCCTTCAGGACCCCGACCACGGGACCGCGTGGCGTAGTGTAGGACCATGTCCTCATTCACGTCGGGTTTGCAATAGCTTCACCATGCACACCCCGTTCTGAGAGTTAGCCCTCCTATTCCTTGTCCTGCATGACATTAAAAGGCATCCTTCAAAACTACGTGTGGCTTGATTCCCACCTTCATGGGATACGTAGGACCACCTGAATGTCTAAAGATTCGGGTCCAGCCCCACCTCTTAGTGATCTTCTGATCTCCCGGTCACCTGGGCCACTTGGTCTATCCCTGTCCAGGAGGGGGATGTGTAGGTATGATACAAGGTTTTGGGCACCGTGCCCCCTTCCCCTGGGAATCTTCCATCTCTCGATCACCCTCAAGGTTGAGTCCCTTGACTCCTTGAAGTGGTTCACCCATGTATTAAGAGTACTCTGGTCTAGGACCAAGAGTGTCAGATTCAACTTGATCAAGTTCCTTCCACTTGTCAAGCTTCGTGTTCCCCTCCATTCGGGCTTCCATCACCTTTCACACCCAGAGGGACCCCCAAGAACGGCATGGATACTACGCCCAAGGGCTATTCTACCGTTACGGGCCAACGCCCCCGAGGGTTTTGGACAAAAAATCGATAAAATCCCGCGTTGCGAATATGGTCAGCGGTCGATGCTCATTTGTTTTTCCTCATCTCAGGCTAACGCGACAGGATGCTGTGTTGAGAACATGGTCAGCAGTAATCCTCTGTCGTCACGCCAGCCCCTTTAGTCCTTGAATGTTGGTTGCATGATTCACATCATTTTCCACCCCATCATGTCCTGGTGGAATCTCGACACTTTTGGCGCTATCCCTCAGTGCACTTTTGCATGTCAGGGGGACAAAGCTACAATCTGGCGTCCTTCGGGGCTCCCATGGTCCGAGCTCTAAGACCATAAACTAAGATCCATTCAGGACTATGTTCAACATGATTCCCATCCTCATGTGATACGTAGGACCGCCAAGACGCCCTGTCTCCGGGTACAACCCATTCAGGAAACCAGTCTCTCCCCCGGTTTCCCCTCTGTATAGGCCCCTCGGCCTAAGGTTTCCCTCTCCGAATGGCATACAATTTGATGTGGGATCATATCTCCGTCAATTGTGTTTTATAACACTACGCACATTTCCTGCTTAGCATCATCTCTGCTACATCTGTGCTGCATGACGATAAAATGCATGCTTGGTCCTATCATACGACCCTAAACTGTGACATTATCGTCCTGGCCGCATGACGAAAAACGGCACCGCATTGTGGTGACCTCGTTGTAGAGGAAATCACGTTGGTTATTGGTCACGTGCCATGCCATTTGTCAATGCCCATCACGGATTGATCCTTGTGGTGACATCATGACCTACTACTCTAGGCTTGTCGCTTCACAAAAAAACCATTCAACTTAAAGAACAAACAAGATACATCAAATTCTGCTTCATTTAGTGCAAGGGCCATTCCCGCACTCCCCTTTTCCCCTGACACTGGTATCCTACCGCGTCACCATTCAGAACTACGTATGGCTTGATTCTCATCCTTATGAGATACGTAGGAGCGCCCGGGCACTTCCCCGCGGGCCCAGCCTAACCTTTGTGTTCGATCCCTCGACTCGAACATTTCCCCAGAGAACGCATGGTAAATAGGGCTTAGTTCCTCCTTCACGTCGGGTTTTGATTCCATGCGTCCCCTTCTCCCTTTACACATTTATGGTCTAAGGTCCATTCAGAACTACGCAAGGCTTGATTCTCATCCTTATGAGATACGTAGGAGCGCCCGGGCACTTCCCCGCGGGCACCAGTCTAACTTTTCATGGTCCGAATTCTACAACCCTAAACTAAGATCTTCCCAAGGGAAAGGAATCTACTCCCTCTCTCTGATACGTTTCGTTGTCGTATTCATATGTGTTTTGACAAAGAACCCGAAGTGTGGGACTTTCATACGGATATTCCCTTCATCCCACGACCAAGATTCATGGGCTCGCTATTTGGATCCTCATCCTCTTCCACATCCAAAAGGACCCCCGGACGACATGGATACTAGGCTTAAGGGCTCTCCATGAATGCTGGACCTAAGGGACCTTCAATCGTTTCGGGCCAACGTCCCTACGGATATTGGACGACAAATCGATAAAATCTCGCGTTGAGAATACGGTTAGCGGTCGATGCTCATTTTTCTGTCCCCATTATAGGATAACGCGACAGGATACTGCGTTGCGAATACGGTCAGCAGTTACCCTCCGTAGTCACACCGCCATCATCGTGATCTGAATCTCGAGCACCATGATTCACACATTTCCACTTCCTCATGTTCAAGTGGAATTCCATCATACTCAGCTCTTTCTCTTCGCGCATCTATGTGTGCTAAATGATCGTGTTAGTGACATTGGGTTGGTATTCACCGAGCATCCCTTTGACCTAACCTTCCCCTTTCTATGTCGGGAAATTCCCATCACTACTGCTTGTTTCCCACATCGAGCACGACTCATGTGGGCTTAGTAGTTTTGGCGGGATGTGTACCAACGCGGTCAGGCTGCTCCTCATCCTGCATGACGTTAAAATGCGGTTTCAGAACTACGTATGGCTTGATTCCCATCCTCATGGGGTACGTAGGAATGCACGTCCACTCTGCTTCGGGCCCAGCCCAATCCTCACTCTTGGTCCTTCAACCTGAAGAGTTTCCTCTAGGGGTATGTGGTATGGGTTGGACTCCATGTCCTCATTCATGTCGGTTTCATATCTACTGCGCCACACGCTTCCTTCCCTCTTATTCCACGTCCTATCGTATGACATTAAACTACGGGAGTTTGCGTCCTCAACGCATGACATTAAACTGCGGTTCTACCCTGAACAAGTTCAGGATGCCCCAAGATCCCACTGGGAAGTGACAGATCCCCTCGCCAGAGAGGCCCTGTCTGAAAGAAGGAATGATCCATGATCAAACCGATGCACCTATCTGGCGTGCTCCCACCACGATGGTGTAACTACCTAAGTGTTGGATTCTGTTCGGACAGACCAGCACTCCATATTCCACGCTTTTCATGCCCCTTATTTGGACCCTCGTCCCTTTTCATGTCTGAAGGAACCCCCTAACGGCCTGGTATCATGCCGCATCGGCTTACCTACCGTCTTGGGCCAACGTTCCGGAAGACGGGTCATATCTAGAAGGACCCCCTAACAGTATGGATTTTTGACCTATGGTCCACCAACTGTCCTGGGCCAACATCCCGAAGGATTGGTCAACAACATTTGTGACATGGTCCCGTGTTTCGAACATGGTCAACGGTCGACCCTCATCTGTTGTCCCCATTACAGGATAACGCAATAAGGGTACCTCTTCTCCTCCAAGGTTAACATTTGTCCCTTATTGTCACGCCATCCCCACAGTGTTCCGAATCTTGGGTATCGTGATTCACGCTTCCCATTTTCATCTGTCTGGACCGATTTCAGCGCCCCTGGAGTTTCCCCGTTCGTGCGTAAGAGCACGTTGAAGAAACGGTAATTCGGTCATCCTGAAAGTTCCTTCTCCCAACAAGCCTCTCCCGTCTCTCAGAAATCCGGACTGGTAATCCGAATCCCGGACATCGGGCTCGACCCACGTGGGCTTGGGGAATTGTCGTCGAACGTCCCAAAAACATTGTAGGGATGTAACAATGCAATTCGAAAGTGGAAATCATGCGTGCTACGACATTCAAAACAAAGGTAAAATTTGGAAGCACGAAAGTACCAATAAGTGGTTTGGGGTTTGTTAAAATACTCGGGGGTCGACTTCCCCCATGGACGGGTTGACCCCGTCAAAAGAGCACTGCAGCTCCGCCACCTGTTGACTTGTGGCATCCAAGGCTTGCTGCCGCTGAACCAGCTCCCACTCCTCAGCAGCGACGGGACGCAGTTCGACGGTCCCGGCTTTGGCCCTCTCCACGCCAGCCTGAACGACAGTCATCTCTCGAGAGGTCTACCTCATATGCTCTTCTGCCTCTTCCAGCTAGGCCTTCAACCGTGAGACCAGCTCAGTTTGTGAATCAAGAGAGGCTGAAAGCTCATCTGCTCGGGTCTGCATCTGTAGAACCTCGCCGTCAGCCTCCTGGAGCTTCTTGATGTTGGTCGCTTTCCTCCGCTGCCAGCCCACGCTGAGCCCGCGATCATGTTCCCGGATCTTCTCATCCATAAGATCTCGGATGAGTGTGTAAGGACGTTGGGCATCCACTACCCCAGCGCACAGTTCGCGCAACCGCGAGCGAAGACTATCCATTTCGGCCAACCATTGTGCTTGGGGAGTGTCCTTGATAAAGAGTGCGATCAGCTTCAACGACCGGTGGCGGGCTATGCTGCTGTCTTCCTCGTCGGAGGCCGTTTCATCCCAGTCTGCGCGATTGGAAGGCTCGTACGTGGGATACGCCCGCAGGAAATCCACGGCAGGATCAACATCCGGTGTTGAATCCAGTGCGACACCTGGCGCTGAAGTGGTCGTGACAGAACTGGGATCGACCGGTTGATCCTCTTCCTCGGAGTCCACCTCGATGACTTCGGGTATGGCCCTGCTGGTGGACCCTCCAGTGATGATGTGCATCGCAGCTTGAGGAGATGGAGGGACTATTGCCACCATCACTGGCATGCCCCTAGGAGGGACGCCACCAGACATCCCGACCAGTCTTGCCGCAGCGGCCCACGCCAGTCGAAGAACTGTACGACAGAGAGACATAAACGTTAGTTGGCATGGTCTACATGTGACAACGAGGAGACCAGTGGAGGAGACTTACAGAGATCAACCTCCGAGCGCTGCTCTTGAGCCGGTACTGACGGGACCCCGAGACGAGGCCCCCCGTATACTGTTGGAAGGTCTGGAGATTCCAGAGGAGCCGCCTCGGGCGCCCTGGTCCCACCAGACGCAGAACTGGACGCAGCCATAGGCGCGGGTTCTGAAGGTCCTGCATCATCACCTGCCAAGGAGCGAGAACGAGGCCTGCGAACAAGTTCCTCCTGCATGGCTCAAACATTGGTGAGAAGCCCATAGGGACCCGAGAACAGATCGTAAGGAGAGAAGTTCGGAATGCTACCTCGAGAGCCTCCGCGAAATCGTCGGATTCTGAGCCTCGGTCTCCGACCTCGCCCTCCTCCAGTGGGCTTCCTCCTCTAGCCTCATCCTCCCGAGAAGAGTCCTCTGATTCCTCCGGCAAGGGGAAGCGCTCCCTCAGATTGGCAGCCGATAACTGTGGGGGGGCCGTCTGATCCAACAGTACCCTCACCCGGTCTGTCAATTGGCGAGGGACACCACTGGAGTGGACGTAATCCTCTAGTTCGTCCAGGTACTGCTCTTCCTCCGCCGGAGACGCCATGAATCCATCCTGGACTGGGCCTATTCCCGGTAATTCCATCCCGAGACGATTCAGGTGGGCCCATATCTCGGGTGGGCTGAGGAACTGCCGGTTGACATCCCAAATGTCCCAAGCTTCCGGGAATACGGCATCCTCTGCCATGTCAATGTGACGCAGGCGTTTCCACGGAGCCTGGGTGGATATCCTACGAAATCCCCTCGGTGGACGCCCCTCCGGATGACCCTGCTCTTTCGGAATCACCGGATCCACCGCGGCTGCCATACCCTCGATCGGTGCGGGTCTCGCTGCCATGGCAGCCCTGCCACCGCGAGCGGCCCTAGCTGCCCACCGACCCTGACCTCGAGATAGAGGAGGTCCACCGTCACTGACCTGGATAGTTGGTTTCTTCAGCATCTCTCCTGGGTAAGCAGCCTCCCAACTAATGGCGTACTCCTTCACTAATCCAAAGGCGGCAGTGGATGGAGGCAATGCAATCCGCATCTTTCCATCTTCCCGTGTGAACATGATCCACAGCTGCCTCATCACACACGGGTGCTCCTCATGACGCACCTCCCAGTAGACCTGTGGGGTCAGCCGCTGGAGGCACTGCAACTGCCTCGCAAACCGATGCGGAGTGTACGGTTCACAGAGCGGCTCACGATCTATTTGTGCCACCAAAACTCTACCTCGGAAGGCCAGGAGGTAAGGCCGATGTTCTTCCGTTCCCCGTCCGTCATCAGTAAGCATCCCCGTCGGCAACGGGAAGGGATGGAAATTGAACTCATCCACCCTCCACACCCGATTCAGCACCATCGGCACGGCTAATTTGAACGGGAAGCTCCCGACCGCGTTCAGGATGGAGGGGCGGAAGTTCGATCCCGGCGGCGAAATGGGGTTTGGATATTCGTAAATCCCCCTGATATGCGCTGCGATCCACCCATACAGTAGGTGGAAGGCCCCGCATATACTTGGCGGCTTCTTTCCCTCGCTAATATACCGCAGCATTCTGTACAGTTTGGTGAGCATTGGGATCCCCATGTTGATCCGCTACCCCATGGCAAACATCGACGCCATGATGAACGAGCTGGGTCGTACCCCCATGCTTGTATCCCTCAACGGTAGGATCCAGCCACAGATGAGAGCCGCGATGAACGCCGCCAGCCTGACTATCGGCTGTTGTTCAGTGCTGACACTAAAACCCCAAGTCTTCCATTGGATTTCCTCCAAGACCCGCCAATACCAGTGCCCCTTGCCCCGTTGGGCCGCCCTTGGACAAGATCGAGGCCTCGGAGGGAACTCTCGATTCTCTGGGAAATTCAGGAAGCATTTGAACCACCTCCTGAAGTGGACATCCCTCACTACCTCCTTGTCCTCTCCGGGGACAAGTGCCATCAGCGCCGACGCCAGTCACGGCATTTGCTTCGCATCTCCCCACGCGCTGACAACGGGGAGGAATTCGTCATACATGGCCCCCAAGATTGGGACCCCAGAAATCTGGTGGACATCCCACAGGCTGATTCCCACCTCCCTGTGATGCAGGTGAAAAGTGTTGGTCCTTGATGACCATCTTCTCAGAAACTCTGGCATTAGCTGCTTCGGTTGGTAAATGTGGAATTGGGAGGCCCATGCCGCCTCATACAACCCCACTCTCCTCAGCTCGGCCCCAAACTCCTCGCATGAGGCGCCTACCCAGTAGGTCCATTCCCAGTCATCAGTAATGTTGCCGCCCTGGCGCAGGTCCCACTCATCGGACCATCCCTTCTTCGAATCCTGCAAAGCCACCTTCAGTATGGTACGATAGAGGGGAGGGGAAGTCTCCGGTTGTAGTGGCTTCCCATCAATATCGTTCACATGGTTGTAGAGACAGTCAGCGGTGACGGGTGTGAAGTCCTCCCGCGCATGACCATCGGCCGCCCTGAACCATTGGTGCTGGCACGATGTGCTCCTGAACCAGTAAGCTGGTTCATCCCTATTTGCCTCAGGGATAAAGACATAATCCCTCAGCCCGAAGCCGTACAACGGCAGTTTCTTGCACTGCGGATAATCTTTCTGACCCTCCGAGAGTAGATCTGTCAAAGAAGTGTGGTCCGAGTGGCTCCGGATCATCTCCCCCAAGCCTTGACAGTTGGCCATCTCATCCCACTGAGAAACATCTGCAAGCACCCCCAATACAGCCTCTTGATGGGCCATCTCAACTCTGGCCCTCAGAAAAGAATTTTTCAGCTGGATCGTGAAGCTCGACCGCGAAGCTGAATCGCGAAGCCGGATCGCGAAGATCGGTCGCGAGGCGAAGTCGCGAAGTCAGGCCAAGGCCGACAAGAATAAGTTCGCTTGGCGCGGACGCGGAGTCGGAGACACGCGGTACGCCGCGAAGCTCGCTTCGCGGAGGGCTGTCGCGGAGTACGCGGAGCTTCGCGAAGTCGAGAACACAAAAGACAAGGAAGGCACGTGAAGACAAAAGAGGTCGGACCCCCTATTTATAGGCGGCGACCCCGGAGCATCGCGGCGTGCCTCAC
Organism: Viscum album; assembly: GCA_963277665.1. Taxonomy (NCBI): domain Eukaryota; kingdom Viridiplantae; phylum Streptophyta; class Magnoliopsida; order Santalales; family Viscaceae; genus Viscum; species Viscum album. The sequence goes on along the minus strand of OY728123.1, from coordinate 1,871,316,894 downwards.
CCGCACGGAGCATCGAGGCGCGTCCGGATCTGAGGCCCCGGTCAGCACCGTAGGTCCCCTTTGCGACGCCGATTCGCGAACCGCCGACAATTTTGGAGATTTTCCCTCAGACTTCGACCCTTCGCCCTCCGCGGCTCCAAGTCTGAGGGGGGGCATTTGTTGGCCCCAAAAAATATGGCCCGAAATAAAGGAACGAAAAAGACAGCTGGCGCGCTGCCTCGCGAAGCACTCCCGCGAAGCACCGTCACGAAGCACCCACGCAAAGCGCCCCGACCATTGCGGCCCCGCGAAGCTCCTGATGCGGTAATGCTCCGTGAACGCATTTGACGTTCGCGAGCTGCCGTGAAGCTCCTGAGGCGGTAATGCTCCGCGAACGCATTTGACGTTCGTGAGCCGCCGTGAAGCTCTTGAGGCGGTAATGCTCCACGGACGACGTTGACGTTCGCGAGCGCGCCGCGAAGCACCGGAGGCGGCGCTCGAGCCCTGCTTCGCGGCGCCCCTTCCCTATAAATACTGGACTCCCCCTGAGTCCCAGGGACGGACAATCCGACCTTTCGACTTCTCCTCTCCAGAATCGCGAAGCACGCTTTGCCCCGGGAATCATGATCTCCGCGAGGTACTTCTACTTCGCGAGACTCCTCTTCATTGTCTCGTTTTGAGCCCCTCTTCTGAGAGGGATTCCCTTCGCGAAGCTCAAGGGCATTCACGGAGGAAGGGGATTCCCAAGGGAACCCGGGCAGCCGCAGAGCGTTTATGCTTCGTGAAACACCCAACCCATGCTAGTGATCCCTATGCTAAGGCAGGATCACTACACATCGCGAAGCACACTGCTTCGCAGGAACCTGCTTCGCGAGGCACCCCTTCTTCGCGAGGAAGTGCTCCGCGAACACTGTTCCACTTCGCAAAGCACCTTCCACTCACACCTATGCCCCATGCTAAGGCCAAGGCACTCCACATCGTGATGCACACTCCTTTGCTTAGCGATTCCTCTTCCCGTGCGACCCTCCAGGTTTGCACGATGTGATTTTAAAGTCCCATGGAAAATACCACCCGTAGCGTTGCTTCGCCTAATTCTTCTTCGCATAGGCACGCTAACGGCTATTGCTTCTTCGCATAGCCACGCTAACGTGGACCCCTCGATGGTTCGTTCCACGACCCCCCTTAACCATGGCCTTACTGGTACCTTCCCTTCCCCAAGGACCAGAGGGTACCGGTTATGTAAGTTCTAGGGGTGTGGAGTGAACCCACCTCATCCGAGCTGCAGGACGTTAAACTGCCAAGCACCACGTCCTCAACACATGACGTTAAACTGTGACCCGACCTCATCTCCCTCGCGAAGGGTCCCCCCCAGCTCGAACATTTTTTACACCACTCGTCTCCACGGGAATGGAATCACCCATTCACATGGGATGAGATACTCCTTGTCGGAGTGGCGTATGTTCGAAGGAGAAGGGCAACCCTAGTTCCCCAGCGGATGGCTGCACCTCTGCATCTCCGTACTTCCCCACTACCAAGGTCAGTGGAGGGCGTGATAGGGAACGAGGCACCTCCCATCGTCGAACCAAGGTCCATCTTTCCCGCGCTTTGTCGCGCCATGGGCCTCCATCCTAGAGTAAGTCCCAGCACCGTGGGCCGCCTAACGCGTAATCCCCTCTTCGCTTCTCACGGACGCTTCCTTCGCGACGTGATCGTCAGGTCCTTGCAACCTCTTGTTTCTCACACCGAGCATGACTCACGTGGGCTTAGAGTGAGCACTGACCCTGACCCCACCCATCCTAGCGAACTACGAGGACTTTGATCCATGTCAAGGCATGGTACGTAGGAAGCCTCTATGAGGTTCAAGCCCACCCATCCTTCATGTCGGGTCTCACCCCCGTCCAGCACGACGTTAAACTGCATTCTGGTCCAGTGGTAAGCCGTTGTGACCCATCCCACCTGAACTACGAGGTCTTTGATCCATGTCAAGGCATGGTATGTAGGAAGCATTTCATAGGTTCAAGCCCACCAATAATTGGACCAAGGTCCATCTTCATGTCGGTTCGCCGACAAAGCCATATTGCTCGGTCGTTCATTCACGTCGAGTTTCGCCCTCGTCCAGCATGACGTTAAACTGCATGCCTCCTTTTGTCCGGCATGACATTAAACTGTACACCCAATTCTAGTCCGACGGAAAGACGTTGTGACTAACCCAAACTACGAGGTCTTTGATCCATGTCAAGGCATGGTACGTAGGAAGCCTTCCCCAAGGTTCAAGCCCACCACCCATTGGACCAAGGTCCACTTTCACGTCAGTTCACCGACAAATCCCCCATATGAACTACGAGGTCTTTGATCCATGTCATGGCATGGTACATTGGAAGCCTCCATGAGGTTCAAGCCCACCCATCATCCAATTCATGTCGTGTTCTACCTACGTCCAGCACGACGTTTAAACTGCAATTCCAGTCCGACGGCAAGCCATTGTGACTAACCCGAACAACGAGGTCTTTGATCCATGTCAAGGCATGGTACGTAGGAAACCTCTACGAGGTTCAAAGCCACCATCTGGTCGTTCCAACCTCATTCACGTTGGTTCACCCCCATCCCGCATGACGTTAAACTGCATTACCCATTCTGAACTACGAGGACTTTGAGTCATGTCAAGGCATGGTACGTAGGAAGCCTCCCCGAGGTTCAAGCCCAACACCCATCGGAATAAGGTCCCTCACTTACATCGATTCGCTGACACCCACCGCCCGTCGTTTGTTCACGTCAGGGTTCACTATCGTCCCGCATGACGTAAAACTGTGTTCCATCAATCCCCTGAACTACGAGGACTTTGATCCATGTCAAGGCATGGTACGTAGGAAACCTTCCCAAGGTTCAATCCCACCACTAGTGGACCCACGGGTCTACTTTCATGTCGGTCTGCTGACGATTCTCATCGGGCCAAGGTCCACCTTCACGTCGATTTATCGGCGTCATCCCGAACTACGCGGACTTTGATTCCATGCCACGGGGATATGTAGGAAGCCTCGTCAAGGCTCAAGCCCAACTTCACTGTCACCCCTTTCGATGGTCCCATTTCAATCTCCCTCCACTCCATCCATCAACATATCACCCGTCCCGATTCTCGCCCGGACCGTCTTATCCTGGTGAGACCATGTCGGTACGCTCTTCTTCGCAGCCATCCATGGGCTGGCCCCGATATCGACATCCCTTCAAGGAGGATTCCTTAATCCGATCTATCCTAGCTAATGCTCTGGTTGGGTTGATCCGTCTCCGTTGGACGTTAAACTTGCGGCATACCCTGTGTTAAACACGGGAAGCTGAGGAAACCCTCAGATATGTGTCTATGACATATAATTCCCCGCGTTCGATGTGTGATGCCTCGGGCCTCCACGCCCTCGAGAAGCCTTGTAGCCGAGGATAACAGACAGACATGCCAGGTACCCTAGCATCCAGACATGCTACTGATGCCTCAACGTGACTACTCCCCTGACTGAAGGTTGCTTCCCTGACTGGACCCTTTGGAATGTCCCGACAGAAGCAGTGTAATTAACCGGTGTCCATGGAAACATGGCACTGGGAAGAGTTTCACGAACTACGTATTAAATCTATGAGGGAGACCCGGACTAGGTGACGAGTTCTGAGGAGGAATCCGCAGGAGGAAGAACCGACATCCCATCATCCCGTTTCGATCAAGGAGCAGACATCCCTGAATAAGGATTGAATGCCGCCCACCTTTGGAAAGCGGGAATGCGGGGCAACAGCTGCGCGTCCTCCACAGACGGATGCGCGCGCCCCGGCGAAAGCGTCGGAGGGTCTTTCGAAGCCGAAACCTACGAAACAATTATTTTAACCTAGCCATTAAAATATAAAGAATGAAAATGGTTTAATAAATTAAAAATATATGGTTTACAAATTTAAATATAGTGAAATATTTTTTTAACTAATTATTTATAAATGGATATAAATCACTTTTCTTTAAAATATATATTATTCTAAAATACCATTTAAATGAGAAAAATTGTGTTTTATACCAATGACATAAAAAAATAAGACAATATGGATTATATTTATGATATATATATAATAAAATCAATAATATTCATTCTATGTGTTTTATATAGATGATAAAATAAAAATTACAATTTTATATATAAAAGATGTATTTTTATAAAAAAGATAGTTTTATCACATTTTGATGGAACACTTTTTTTTTCAAATATAGTTTTTTAAACTTTTATAAATTTTATCTGAAAAAATAAAAAATTTATTTGATATTGGAATAATAAAATCCGCGTTGACTTATTTTTATATTTTCAGATAAGATTCAATTTTTTCATGAGTAGTAAAACAAATATAAACTTTTAATTGAAAACGACATTTTCATCTAGGTAGTTTAATGAGTTAAATTATATTTTTTTAACATATAATAAGATCAATTTTATATAATATAATACAATTTAATTCAATTGAATCAATTTCAAATTTATTTTTTATATAAAAAAATTTAATTTTTTTGATCATTTTCACTTTAAAAACTCGTTTTCTCATTCCTTCTAAGAGATTCATTTTAAAATAATTTTAAAAAGTTATGTGTTTTGAATTTTGGAACATAGATTCCATATTTATAATCATAAGGTATGTTTTATTAAATATTTCCCCTTTTTTGAATATATGAATAATAACTTTAATATTTTTTAATTTCAATGGTTGTGGGTAAATACAAAAATAAAGGGTAAAAATAATATTATAAATATTATGAAATTACACAAAAACTGGTTATAAGTTGTTTTATATGAGTTATTTTATAGAAAATCAACCCCTAGCCATAAATTATGATTTATTATAGCCACATGGATGAAATTAATATAATTATTTTATTTTATTTTAAGAAGAATCAAATATGCAATAATCTTTTTTAATTATTGTTACAATTTTAATATGTGGTTATTTAGAAAATATATTCAACTATAAATAGAAATTTGAAATATAATGTTTTTACCTTATTTATAATAATGTATTTATAATTTTTAAGGAAGAAATTATTAAATTAATTTCCTTCACAATTTTGTTGTAGTTATTGTTTAATTAATGGGCATATCAAATAAATGTTATTAAAAATAATAAAATGAAAATTAATTTGTAAAATTAATTTCATAAAATTTTAGTTGATTAATTAGACATATCAGGGATTTACTAATGCTTTTTTAAGGTTGTAATATTTATTAATATTTTTAAAAAATGTATGTAATTAATAGTTTCAAAATTTACATTAATGATATTTTAAAATGAATAATAATTTATTAAATATTTTCAAATTCATAAAAACATTAAATTCATCCAATTGAGTGAGATAATTTTCAAAATGTCATGAATTATTTATTTATTGTTCTTTTTGAACTTTTTAGTAACTATATTAACCCATAAGATGTAAAAATACTTATTGTATTGATAGGATTTAAAGAGATTGAATAAGGGTTATAGCCAGATAATAAGGGTATTGATGTGACATTAACATGTATTAAAATAATTTTTTTGAGTATTTATATCCGTACATATATTAGATCCATAATAACTCAATTTGGATTCATTTAACATTGAGAAATAATTTAAATTAATTTAATATTTTGAGAGTTTCCAAAAATGCCCCTAACCTCAATTATAAATTGGAACCCCCTCCCTCACATCCTAACACCTATTTGAGACTTCTATATCAGCTAAATTTTGTAAATATCTCTTCCCAATATATATATATATATATATATTTGTGTTTGTGTGTGTGTGTTCTGGATAACCTGGTCTTAAAAAAAAACTAACCCTATATCCCTTATGGAGTGATCTAGAGGAATTCCACTGAAGAAGTGGTAATCATTTTTACCAACTCATCCAAGATAAATTCGTATTCTACATATTCACAATGTGTTTTTGTAATAATTTACTAAATAAAGTATCATATATATTTTGATATATTATTATTATTGTAGTAAAATAATATTCCATATTTTATCCATCATATGAAATAAGAAAACACTACGTGTGCATATATACGACTTTCTGTCTCCACACAACAGTGTAATCAAATTTTCACCACCATTATACTTGGATGTGTATAATGATGGAAATAATAAATATATATGATAATTATGAAATAATATTTATTCTATAAAATAATATATCATCCATTTCCTTCCCCATTCGACATCAAATGATTTATACCATCACTTGTGCGTGCATACAACCTAACGCCTCCACAACACGATGCCATTCATTTTCCATGATAATAATTAATAAATGATTATAAAAATGTATATAGTGAATAAATATGATATCTATGAAGTCAATATCATTCATAAGATGAAATAAATATATCCTATGTATAATAAATACAACATAAACCAAAAAACATGCATAATAAAATGAGGTTTTGAACACCCGAAACACATGTAATAACTAAATATTATGAACAAATGAGTGAACCAATAATATATAAAGATCATATATATTGTCATAAATATGAATAAATTTCTAATATAATTAATAAATAATTTTAAAAACACAGTACAAGATTGTAAATCATGTTTGATTAATGGAATCTTAAGGTAAAGTACTTTGTCTCAGTCTACATTCTATGAGTAGTACATTGATGTTATACACCCAACTAATTTTATGATATTTATATAATGGAAATTTTAATTATCATATCATTAATTTATTTATTATCATTTAATTTAATATTTTTTTAATTTTTATTCTTTCTTGGGGATTAAGATTTAAATGTTAAATGTGGTTTGAGACACCTTAAATGCTTTAAGATTTAATTACCACTTCTTCATCATCTTATCTATATTCATGATATTATATTTTATATTTATTTAAATAGATACAAAAGGATTATAATCGGAATTTTAGGTATATTTTTAATTGCATTATTTGTTTTTTAACGGAAAATTTTTACATGCATTGTAATGAATGATTTGACAAATGACAAAATTAATGCTCTAATTTTAATGTACATAGAGAAAATGACATTTCCCCCACTTTTTTTATTATATATATCTTTCGTAGAAAGAAAATATATTTTCATAAATGAAACACCCTCTTCCATGTTTTTTGGAAATTTGGTATTGCAAATAGTTAATTAAAAAAACAGGATATTTCTGTTCCAATGTTTTTTTTCAAATAAGTTTATTAAAATTTGTTACTCAAAAGTTTTTATATGATTTTTTTAGATTATTTTTCATATACTCCAATACCATTTGTTTATTATTATTCTCAAGAGATTGTAACATCTTATGATATCATTCATCATACTTTATTTAATGCTTTATGGTCAATTTGACTGTGGATGTTATATTTAAACACCATTCTTGGTTTATGTTTAAAGTATTCACATTTCTTATGATAGTTTATAATAAGAATTTTTTAATTTTTTATGTTTCACCCATTTCATATGGGGAATGAATTAGAAATAGTATGTGATAGGTTGAAGACCTATCTTTCCCCTATATGCATCAGAAGGTCTCATGATACCATGTAGATAGAGATTTGGTGGAGCCTTTACACGTTTGTTTAAATTTTTTTGTCTTTTTCCTCCATGATTTGTTTTAGATGTCCCATATTATTCATTCCATAATTGTGAGATTTTTTATTCATTTAAATTTGATTATTTTTGTAGTACAACATTCATTGTTAACTTTACTAGAACATTTTATTATTTAAATTGTATTTGTTTCATTTTTTACCTTTCCTTACTATTAATTATATATTTACTCATAGATTTTGTTGTACACTTACCCTTACTGAGTGTTTGATATCACCCCTTACATATGTTTCAATTTTTAATATTATTTCAATATTAATGTTATTACTAGTATAAAGGGTAACAAAAATGGTAAATAATGGAATAATCAATGAAATTCCATGTCTGTTTTATGTTTTAAAATGTAATGTTTATTTCATGTTTGTATCTAGTTTAACAAGAATACTAAACTATTTTTTAAATTAGGATGTGATATCTTGTATCCGATGAAAATTTAATAATGTAATCTCAAAATATGGGTAACTGGGCTTAGTGTATTTACATGTGGTGACTTGAAATTAATTACATCAGTTCGTGAGGTGGTATTCCATTATACACAAAATCGAAATCTTCATTTTAAATTTGATGGAAGAGGACATGAATATAGGTTATTCCATTATCTTTTTAACATATCAGTATTTGAGATCTTATTATGTTATAATTTTATAATTTTGTATAAATATTTAATGTTGATTGAATATGAAATAAAATGAAAAATCATTGTTAAGAACTATACCTCTTCTTCGGACATCCACTTTTAGGTTATACGTTAAGCCTTTATAAAATAGATATATTTTAAAAAAGGATTGATGATCATGGGGGGGTATGTTACATTTTTTTGTGTAGGTATTTTCTGATACAAATGGGTCATTATGTGTGGTTAGAAGAGAAGCGGGGTGTTATTTTATATGTGAGGGAGAGTACACAACCGGAATTTCTGAAAGAATAAATTCTACAAAAAATGTTTGAAAAAAAAATTTCTCCAACATAGACCCTTATAAATGATATAATTTTTATATTTTCCCATTAAATAAAAATTATATAAAAATATTATTTAATTTTAACAAGTACCTTTTTGGTTTATCTCTAATTAAACACGCATTAACCTTTTCTGTAGTAAAATTTAATATTCTTTACTCGTAAATTTTTTGAAAATAATATGTTGAAATTTTTGTCTTAAAATTAATCTTATGAAGGCATAAAATGAATAATTATTTCTAATTCATAGGTCAGATAAAGTGAAATTCTGTTAAAAATTAATCCCATAAACAAGATGAAAAATGATTCTCAAAAAACTACTTCTTAAGTAAAGCCTATTTTATATTAAAAAATAACATAAAATTGAATCCAATGACTTAAATTAAATTTATTATATTATAATTAAACTTATTTGAATTTTATCTAATTTGTTAAAAATAATATAATATTTTAATAACATCAAAAGAAAATTATTTTTCCAAATAAATCAACATTTTTTCTATTCATCGAAAAAACAATCTTTTCAAAAAAATAAAAATACACAATAATATAATTTTCAAAATATGTTTAAAAAATATAATTCCATTTTTATAAATTTTTTATAATTTTTTTTAAAATTTAATGTAAAAATAATTCTAGAAAATGGATCAAACCCACTTTATAGAAAAATAAAAAAAATTAGCACAGAACTATGATTATTTTATCTCATGTCAAAAAATATTAAATTAGTAAAAAATATTGATTAAATAAAATTTAAATTTACATAAAATAATTCATCAATAGTTTCTAATTAAATATATTAATATAAAAACACATTACTGGAATAAATCATTTTTCTCAAAAAATCAGTTATTTTAAATTAAAATGTTTTTTATTATTATTTACAATGTCTTAATAAAAAATGAAATTATTTTTTTTACGTTTGTAAACAATATAATTTTAAAAATTTACTTTAGTCATATACATAACCCACAAATTAATATCTAGATTATAATTTTATACTATTTTATTGTACTTTTTGACTTGGGGTCCCCTGTACTGCAATATTTCAAATATATTAAATTTATTTAAAGAGGAATATATTTTAAAATATATGGTTGTAACAATTTCCACAACATCAGTAAATTACTTCCCCATAATTTTAACATTTTCTCAAAATCAAGGGTTCGACATTTGAAAATTCCATGGTGTAAAGTAATCATCGTTTATGGATTAAAAAACATCCCCTTAGAAGAGGGAATTGAAAAAATAAAGGTCATTTATAATAAAATATAACTACATTTCAATATATGGGATCATTAGTGGGAAGTGAATATATATACATGGAGAATTAAACATACTCTTAAGGAATTATATAGAGTGATAGTTATCATGGTCTGGAGAATGTTAATAATCCCTAAAAAAATAAATCTATAGTAGGTAAAAAAAGGCCATCAATTCATATAAATGAATATAATATGACAATATTTTTTAAAGATCCTTTTTGAAAAGGTGATGAATTTCTTTACTATAATGAAAAATAATATAATCAATTAATTTAACATGGAGTATTATATTTAATAAATTAAATAATTTCCACAAAAATCACATATTTTTTCTCAAATATATTAGTATTAATGATATGTTTTTATGCCAGAAGCAGTAAAAATAACATGTAACTGATCACATAATCCATAAAATTATAACAAGCTATTTATTATATATTTACTAAAAACAAAAGTGTTCGTATAATGAATTATATTACACAACAAAATTTCTCCTGAAACATAATATAATTCATACAAAATAATCCCTTGTGTTAATCATGATTGTTATTTATACCATAATCCAACAAAATATCTCCTGAAATAACATTAATCAACAGGAAATCAAAAAAAATACAAAAAAATTTGATCAACCTAATATTTATCCATCGGACTGGTTGAGATAAAATAATTTCATATTAATATGAACATCATGTAGGCCCATGGTTAGTGATGAACCCTTTTCAATCATTGGTTTCGGTTCACACATCATGACCATACCAAATGCATTGTGTTATCTCCCTTATTTCATATTTTAAATTTTTTGAAACCTTGTTAATGAAATTCCTATTAAATTATGAAAATATTTATTAACATCATCAAAAACAACATTAATAGTCTAATCACTTTTTTACCCACTAGTTTTTTCTACACAGCTGAAATTATTTTCCATAAAATCATATAATCAACATTTATTATTGTTACCTTAACATTAATGATAAATTTACCATAAATCAAATTAAAAACATTAAAATTATGTTCAAAATGTAATGGAATTCTTCCTCAAATAACATTTTCAATGAAACCCATACTAATCCCAAGGGTAATACCACCTTAATCGTCTCCCAAAATATTTTTAATAATCTTGGTCTTCAATCACTTAAGCCTAAAAAGGTGTGTCTCTGCATTTTAACATATGTGAAAAATAAAATTCATAAACCCATATTAGTATAAATAACTCTTATGTTAATATTATATGATGAAATATATTCTTCAAAAATAAACTATTATCCCTTTATATTTAATGATTTTATAACCAGAATAGCATTGATAAAAATATTTCTACAATATAACTCCTGAAAAAAAACATAAATACCTCAACGGTTTTATGTAAATAATTGTTAAAGCATAGGTCCATCCATGGAATTGTATATAACCATTCAGAATGGAATTAAATTATATAATTCAAAGGTTCCCCATATTAATGGAAAAAATATATAAATAGAACTATAAGAGAAAATATGTTTCTATAAATTAAATAACACAATTTTCCTTATTTATTTGTATATATATGCCATTTTTTCCATAATTAATATATTTTCCAATACCTTTGAGATATTAATCTTAGTTTATCTTTTTTTTAACATGATGTAAATTGAGTCACATTCCCATTATAGTCTCAACCACACTATCTCTAATCAGAGTCTGCCATTGACTTCTTTGGTGTGTCTGAGAGTTATTTAATGTAAATGGTGTTAATTATATTAATGGATAACTAATTATGCATGATAAAAATATATTTTCACTCTATTATCATCCCATTTAGATTAATAGAATCACTATATTGTCTATCTGATTTAGTGTTTACATCATTCCTCCAAGTCCCATCTATTGACTAAAATAAAAAATCATAGTTTAATTAAAATTAATAATTATTATAAAATTCTCATTTATAAGATGTCTAAATTTGGAAAACATTTTTTTCAATCTGTAAGACTTTATGTAATACATAGGTTTTATTTTAACTTCATTTATCAATATCCTCCCAGACTATTCAAAATGATATTTCTAATTAACATAATAATATCTATAGGGAGTGTCAAACCATGTAATATGTATGACATATTTTTGTGTACTATGTAATGACCAATTAAAATCTCATTTCACCCTTTTTATAGTTATTACACCTATATATAATAGGTCCCAAACTATACCCATCCAAAAATATCAATATAGTAATGATATTATAAGAAATCATATGATTAGTACTTAACAAAAATTTGTGACATAATCCGTTAATTAGAATTATCCTCAATGTTATTCATAATCTTATGTTATATAATTCATGTTTCCCAAAATCTTGTTCCCAAGGAATCTAAAAAATTTCAATTGATAAAAATTACAAATACGACAACCATAATATCATAAAGTTGGTGGATACATTATTACATTTCTAGTATATACATGTTATCACGACACAAATGAATTAATATTTTAGTATCATTGGAAAACTAAACAGATACATGAATTTCACATTATATTTGAAAACATAAAATAAAAAAAAATTATTTTATTTGAGAACACAAGTATACCCTTTATCAAATCCATTCACATTAATCATAATACAATTCCAAGTATCTTGAGAAAAGGAAACGTAAGAAAGGGGTGATATTAGATTCTTAGTAAGGGTAAGCATACCATATAATTTATAATAACTTGTTATGGAATAATAAATATGTGATTTAAATATATAAGGACACATTTCATTTAATCAATAACTTTGGAATGATGAATAATATGGTTGTAATAAATACAAATAAAATAGTTCTATATAACTAATCAAATCATTATAAAACTTTTCCATGGATATAATAAATATTAAAATATTTACATGGAAATCAATAATTAATATCATAATGAGATAATTAATAAGTAAAATCATCCTAAACATAATATCATGGCATTATTCCAATACATATTTCCTAAATTGGCAAGTCCCCAGCTATATACCAAATATATTGTTTCTTGTGGTACATACTAATGCATCAAGTGGATATAGAAGGACCCACACATCCCTTAGTAAGTCGAAAAAATTCCTTATATGAAAGATATAAAATATAATAAAATGTAAACAATATTACATGAATACATTAATATGAAATGTTAATAATTTACAAAGTGAATAAATTTAATCATAAATAATCTAGATTAATATGGATAATTGTAACAAAATTGTAAACCCCGAGTAAAAATGATCATAAATCAACTAGAGGAATAAAAATAAATTGTTCATAACATTACAAAATCAGAGGATCTAATGTAAAATAAGGTCTCTTGTCATTAATAAATAAAAATACCATCAATTTTTTTAAAAATATTTCTTGAGAAAATTATCCTTTCAATTTGAAAATAAATATTAAAACCAAAAAATTTACGTAATATTATGAAAAAAATTCTTTGAAAATAATAATTATAATTTTTAAATTAATAGTAAAAATAATGGGTTGTTATGGTGGTAATAAATTCTATCCATTCTGAGTTTGTTAAAAACAAATATTCCATTCATATTTTTAGTAAAAAGTCAAAATATAAATCATTTAGAAAATAACAGGAAGATTCCATTTATATTTTTATAATAAGTCAAACATGGTTAAACATTAATTAAAAATTCATCGTATAATAATATAATAATTAATGAAATTTTTTAGAAATCAAGATTATAGATGAAAAGGCATTTTGACAGAGAAGTAAAATAAAGTTGGATATTCAGAAAATATTTTTCTAAATTATATAATGTATAAAAAAGAGATAATTGGTTCTTTTAAAATATGATTTCATTAATAATCATATTATAATATAATATATTGTTATTCAGATATATATGTCAAATATTTATCATAGTTGAGACTTACAAATAAACAATCTCAAATGATGATGAGACTGTGAAATAAACCAATACCGTATTTGTATCATTCGAATCATAACCCACATGTACGGAAAAAATTCAAATTAAAAATTAAATAAAATTATGGTAAATTTATTTATGATATAACATAAAAATTGGGGATTATATACACCAAAAAAAGAAAATAAGTAGTAAATATGACATTTTACTCATGGATGTAAAAATGAGATGACAATCCCTTACCTAGTTTTTACTTCTTTCATACCTCTCCAAAAATCATATATAATAAATAAAATATAACTATAAATTTATTAAAGATCCATATTTATATATACAATATTATATTATTTTATTATAATCTTTATCACCTGTTTATTGACAATTTTATTTTATAAACACTATTTTTATAATTTTTACTTCATTTTTAATATAATTTTTAGTTTGGTAGTTTCAATCCATTAAAATCTGTCTTGCTTCCAACAAATTATGAATAATAAAAAAGATAAAAATATCAAATATATTCATTATATATATATATATCAAGATTCATCTATGAAATTTATTGATTGAAAAATGAGGTACACCATTTATGTAGACATTTGTTCGTATATATGCATGATTAATGTTTTAATTTTTTGATTAATAGAAAGAAAAAAATTAAATTAAAATTCAACATTAAAGAATAATTATAATATCATATAAATAATATATGTTCATAAAATCCATCCTTATTACCATAATTGTCTATATGAAATTTAAAAAACATCAGATCACTTTATGAAGGAGGTAGTCCACACATATGCATGAGATGCCATATCATTTACCAAAGAACATAAAGGTATGAATGTAAAAATTATATTATAATGTAGTAAGTATAATTCCATCATCAATATAATATATAAATATATATATTAAATTTATCATTATATGAAACCATAAGAGGCAGTGATTGAAAATGAATTACATCGGTTTGTGATGTGGTATTCCACTATACACATGATCAACAATTTCCATTCACATGTTATGAAATATAATATTTATATATGTTATTCTATTAATATAATAACATATAATTGTATGGAAATGAAATTTGTTATTTTTTATCAATTCTATGAAGATTTTATATTTTTAGAAGATTAAATAAATAAAAATTCAAGGTGAATAATTATTCCTCTTCATCGAACATCCTCTTTAGTTTCATACAAAATTCCTTCCTAAACTATATTTATAAAAATAAATAGACCCTAAGTTATTGTGTGGGATTTAAGTAATTTATTTAATGAATATATTAAAGGAAGATATATGAAAAATTGTTGGTTGAATCGAAGGTCTCTTGATACGTGGAGAGGAAATGAGAGGAGGTGTTTATTTATATGTTTGTGGGAGGAAACAATTATAATTTTTTAAAATAATAAATTATACGGCATTATTCACAAACCAAATGGCACCAGACAGAAAAAACCTAGAAACTTAGATTAGATGAGGTCAAATTGTGGATGGATAACTGAAACTAAAAATATTTTTATGTAATTTTAAATATTATAATTTTAGTTTAACCATATATAATCTTGTTTTAATCATAACTATCATAATCAATGAAAACCAAATATTAAAAATTCTGATTCCATATGTGGATTACATTTTCTCAAAATAAACCATTGAATTAGAAGAATTAACACTTTCAAATTATTCTGATTAGGGTGATGATAAAATAATTTTCTAATGATATGTTTTCTTTAGTATAATATTTTTTATATATTTAAATTAAACATGAAATATGATTCAAATAACATAAATTAAATTAGTTAAAATGTAGATTAATTTATTTAACATTAATTTATTTTTTTAAAAAGATCTTTTTATTTTTTTTAAATGGAAATATAGTATTCAATAAATACCTCTTTTTTATCACTCATAAAAAATATTTTTTTTAATAATAAAAAAATAAATTTTTGATATTTTTGAAATGTTTATTTCAAAAAATAATTTCATATTTTGAAAATATCTTTTTAAAGGTGTTATAAAATAACTTTAAAATATGTTGAAAAATGTGACGAATCATATTTTTAGAAAAAAAATCATTTTATAATAAAAAATTGGGTTTATTATTATCTAATGACAATGATAAATATTTGATGTATGATAAAATATTTTTTCAATAAATAATATGTAAATTTCATTAAATTAATTCAATAACACTTACTCATTTAATTATTTTAGATAAAAACACACAGTGCCCAAAAAAATTGTAGAAAAACATTTCTTTTACCATCAAATGTATTTTATGTTTATATTAAATCATTTAATAAATAATTAATTTATTTAATTAATATGTAAAATATAAAATTTTCATAATATAGGTTTTCTTATTCCTACCAGAAAATTTACACACTATGTTATACTAGTATAATATTTTACAGGTATTTTAGAATCAATGATTCATGTATCAGACACTTTCAACGAGATTATATTTATGTAAATTAGAATTTATTCTAAATTCATATGGTGTTTTAATTTTCTCTCCCATTATTTAGATAATATTATAGTCTCACTACTATGAAAAAAAAATTCTCAACCTCCAAAAATATATAATCGAGATTAAATATATAGGTTTAAATAATTGATAACTATATAAGTGCCCTTTAAATAATTATTTATTATAATTACACCTCATTTCAAATATTAATAGTGGTGTTTTTATTATATCATCATGAGATGATCTAAATTTGTAGATTAATATATGATCTTCCATGTGGAATTATCTTTCCTCTCTAATCCACCTCTGTATTTAGCAAACATTGACTAAAAATTACTAAAATAAAAATTATTATTTATTAAATGAATAAATAAATATTATATTTACCAAAG
Source organism: Viscum album (assembly GCA_963277665.1). Classification (NCBI taxonomy): domain Eukaryota; kingdom Viridiplantae; phylum Streptophyta; class Magnoliopsida; order Santalales; family Viscaceae; genus Viscum; species Viscum album. Next base: position 1,871,300,333 of record OY728123.1, on the reverse strand, counting down.
TATTACGTAAATATTTATTTTAATATTAATGTACCTAAATAAAGTTTTAAATTAAAATTTTCATTATTGTGGTGTGTTAAGAAATTTTTATTTATTACCATATTGATAATAAATAATATATAAATTAATATTCTAAAGACTAATGAATAAATATTAATTCTAATATTGATGAGACATATTCTATACTTGAATATTTGGTGATTGAATTTTATGATATTCCATTTTTGAATAATTCATTTTCCACAATCCAAGAATAATATTTGTTATTAATATATATTTCAAAAACAATTTAACTAATATTCTGGATACACTTAATATATGAAGATATATTCCGTTATCTCATCGTCAATATTTTCCCTTACATAAAGTCAAATATTGGGGTCTAACAACAAATCAAGGAACCAATAATGAAAAAAGTTAATGTCATAACAAAAAGAGCCTCCAATAAATACATCTATGTAATTTATTCTCCTTTTCATGATATATCATCAACTCTACATGATACATTCATTCATTAACCAATATTATTTATTTTTCAATTATTAAATAATTTCAATGAACTCATTGATGATATACCATTGTCGCGGATTTAATCAGACATTTTTATATTTATCAAATAGAATGATATATATTATTCCATTTACTAATATATATATAATTATTAACTTTATTACTTAATTCAAAAAACATGTGATGTACCCATCATATGCTGCCTCACCATAAGTATATGAAGTCTTGGTTTTCAACCATTAATAAATTCATACCATTCATGAAGTACATTAATAATAATATTTACTATAAAGAGAAATACACAAATCTTTTGATAGGAATATCCAAAGACACATATAATATATGGAATTCTAGTTAGAGGGTTTGTCCTTATTAGCTCATATATTGGATATTATCATGTGTATGCATCCTGAAAATTTTTATCAATTTCTTATATAACTTCAATATATGGTAATAAAATATAATATCTTTCCCATTAAATACTATTTGGATTATATATTACCAACTGGCCAAATTTTACCTCACGTGTAACATGATCTGGCTATCTATGAAGCGTAAAACGCATTCCCAATCACCATTGGAAAGAAAAAAGCAATGATGTATTGAAATTTAACCAGTGGAAATTATTTCATCCTCATAATCCAATAATGATATCACATATTTCCCCATTAATCCATCGTGTGTTTTCTATATATAGAATTCCCATTCACGTGAATAATTAGTATAAAATCGTATGTACAAAAAAAATCATATCATTGTAATAATGATAATATCTCATGGAAATCACAAAATAATCATAAATTATGGGAAAAAATATGTATATTGGTATTCCAAAACATTTTCAAGGACAAAGAAGATGATTAAAAATAACCCAAACCAGTAAGGATTCCAAAATTCTTCACACGATCCAAATATCTTCATAAACCAAAGCCATCATCACCACTACATCATATAAGGATGAAAACAAATATGGAATATCCCCCAAACTAAAAGAAAACCATTCCATTGATGTTATTCTTCCAAACCAATCCAGTATAAACCTAATATCTATTTTCAAGGTGTGAGGGAAATCCAAATAGGATTCCACCATGATTATAAATAATGAATTTGACCATGAAAATTGTAGGTCTGTGATTAGAAATAAAATTTGGAATTCATTTCAGTTAAAATGTTTCTTTTTTCAAAATAAAATTTTCCTTTTAAAATTAGTTGAGTTTTAAAATACTATGAACAAACAAAAAATGATAAAATGAGGAATGATAACATAAAAACATTGCATCAAGTATAATAATTGTAATTTCATGGGAGATAATAAATTATATATTTCAACTCTAAATCTATACAAGCTTCATGTAATCAAATCAATAGGTCTATAAAAAATATTACTCAATATAGTAAGGCACACCAGCTGTAAATTCCTAGACCTCTTCAGTCCATTAAATTGGTGAAATCTGGTTTTTGAGGTGTTCTAGGATGTCAAGGTGACTTATTCCTAACACATTTCCAAAATTCTAGTTCATGAACACTATTTCCAGACCAAAGAGGTTCTACTGGTAGACCGATGGAAACAGTTCCAACGGTATACCCATGTGAACAATTCCAACAGAAGACTGATGTGAATAGTGTCACTGGTAGAATGATGTGAATTGTTTTAACGGTAGACCAATGTAAACAGTTGCAATAGTAGACCCTTGTGAAAAGTTCCAATGGTTGCCTTTTGAACAATTCCAAAGGTAGTCTTATGTGACCAGTTCCAACAGTATCCTTGTGAATAGTTCCAATAGTAGCCTTGTGAATAGATCCAAAAGTAGGCTTATGAACAGTTCCAACAGTAGGCTTATGTAAAAAGTTGAAATGGTAGGTTTATGTGAACTGTTACAAAGGTAGCCTTTTGAATAGTTCCAAAGGTAGGTTTATGTGAACTGTTACAAAGGTAGCCTTGTGAATAGTTCCAATGGTAGGCTTATGTGAACAGTTCCAACGATAGCCTTGTGAACAGTTCCAATGGTAGGCTTACGAGAACTGTTCCAACGGTAGGCTTTTATGAACAGTTCCAATAGTATCCCTGTGAATAGTTATAAAGGTAGGCTTATGTGAGCAGTTCCAACGGTACCCTTGTGAATAGTTCTAAGGATAGGCTTATTTGAACATTTCCAATGGAAGACATGTGAATAGTTCCAATAGTATCCCTGTGAAGAGTTACAACGGTAGGATTTTCTGAATGATTCCAACAATAGCCTTATTAATAGTTCCAACAGTAGGCTGATGTGAACATTTCCAATGGTAGCCTTGTGAAAAGTTCCAACGGTAGGCATATACGAACAGTTCCAATGGTAGCCTTATGTGAATAGCATTTCTATAATGATTACGTTCCAACTGAAGCCTCTATTTCCTTTTCTAAATTTGGAGTTCATGAACAGTGTTTCCAACATCCTATAGTTTCTCCCCATTGACATTCCGTTTAACAGAAAATGCTTTTGAAACCTCGTTTTAAGGACTCTAAGGCCGATTCAAAGTCCTTAACTCCAAATTTAATTTTCATTAAGGCTTAGGATGCTTTTACATAGTCAAACCACATGGTTATATGTGATCTACTTTTAATGGAAGATCCAGTGTATCAAAAATCATTGCTCCATTAAATCTTCTAAAGGGATGAGATATCTTCCTCCCTAGTTCATCCTCCTTGTTCTCTGGTGTTAGAAGCTCGAACCACTCATTCATTCACATAGGAGTTTTGTGATCAAACATTCCTCCAAGGATTGGGACCCTGCTTTTGTTGATGTAACCAAGCAGTATCAATCAATATTTGATATAAGGTATGATATATCTTCATTTGTTTGGGTTCATCTCCTTATGATTCTCCGTGACCAATTATAGAATGATATATCCATATACCTAATGGGATTTTATTGGGTGTTTATTGGTGTGGTGGTGTCTCTGTATCCTCAGGTAGATACAGTTGTCACAAGGGTAGTAGATCGTAACCCATTGTGTGGCTCATTATCGTATAATAAACATCAAGAACCGTTTGAGGTAGGGGATTCATTGATTCTCTATTATTTTACGTGAAAATATACAGCTAGTATGTTTTAACCCACTAGATCACAATTGAATTTCATATTAAATATTTGAACAAGATAAATAAATTGATATTGATCTCATGTTTTTGTCTCTTATTTTTCTATATAGTGTGATATCTATGAATGCTTTGCTAGATTTTCATTCTTGATGGAAATAGGTAATGAACGCAAAGATGGAATTAATTCATAATTGAATGGAGAAAGATAAATATGGAGGTAAATGAATCTGTTTGTTCATGTTGTTATTTGATATTAATCAAATTACTGCAGTAAGCATGTTTAATCAATTTTTGATAGCCTAATTTTTAGATTTCCTAGTATTGGAACCTTTTAATAATAAATTGGTTAATAAAAGATGGATTAAATATCTAGTTGCCCGATACACAATAAATCCTTGCATGGTTCCGAGTTACGTTCTTGCTTGTTTAAGGGACAAGAGCCCAGTTGATATAATGTTTCCTTTCTTGTTTCTTGTGTTGTGATGTGATCCAAGAAGGATGGTGTGGTTTGTGGGGTAGGGACTCCTATTTATTGTGGTAGAAGTAGACACCTAGAGTGGTGAGATGCATCGGTTTATGCATGTGGGTGTCGGGGTGGACACCGGAGCTGATGTAATGGCTTGGATTTTAATATTTGGATGCATTATGTTTCTTATTGATTTTTTATCTTCCTTACTTTCCCCACTACTCAAGGTAGCTGGTCTTTCTTACCCTTCCTCCAAAAAAGTGAGATCTAGCGTGGGATAATCCACATGCTTTCTGTGTTTAGCTTCTCAAAGGAGTATATGACTATGGTCATGCTATAGGTGGAAAAAAGTCGACAGGTAGTTCACTGACTCACTGTGTTGATACCATTGTGTTTAGTAGAATAAAATGTTTTTCTATAATGCTTGGGAATATAGGAAAGTAAAAATGTTTTTAATAAATGATTGAATAAATGATGTTAACCCGTGGGGTTGGAGCTTGTTGGGGAATAATGCTGAGGTCACACTTTAAAGGAACACTGGACATTGGGTGTGATGCTAATGAAATATAATGTGAAATTTTGTTAATAGTTAATTAATATTAAAGAATTAATGAATTTAAAGTGTAACTGATAAAAAGGTAATGTAGGAATGTAAAAAATTCCTCTTTAAATGGTTGTGTGATTATAGGATACATAGTCTTAGAAGTGGAAGTCAGGAGTTCGAGAGATGTTAGATGCAGTTGATTCTAAGACTAGGTTATTCCCATTGCAAGGTTGTAAAATATAGTATATTCTATAAAATTTTTTTTGTTTCTATATGCTACTCTATGCCGTTAGATTGGGAAACTGACACCTTGGGGATTCTGAGCCCTAGGCGTGTTTTCCCCAACATTCTGGTGGGAGGATGGATGGCTAACTACCCCCTTTGGCCCTGCTCTGTTCTCTTGGAAGTTACTTGTGCTGGTAGGCACATTAGTTACTTTTTCGCATATATGTGTGTAAAGGGCTACAATGTCTTATAGTTATTCACATACATGTATTTTGTATATAGTTTCCTATGGTATACTATAGGTGTAACTTGTGTGGGATGTGAAAGCGTGAGGATCCTTACACTATGTATACGGTGAAATGGCTTGAGGTATAATGCTTGATGTATGATACACATTATATGAGATGTGGTGGCTCAGGAAAACTACATGGTTACTTTTCTTGCATGGACATGGTGGTTTTTTTGCACAAGGTTCATATTGTGGTTCTTCACCCAGGTGTCTGTGGGAAAGCATTTTTTGGAGAGAGATTCTTAGGATCTGCAATGTTGTGGCAAAGAGGCAAACTAGTGGGGATGTAGTAGTAGAGTAACCTTGAATTTTTTTATATTATATACTCTTGTATACGATACTTGGTGATAATATCCATAGTGAGGCATGGAATATAGTATACCTATTTATGTGATTATTTAGTTTCACTTGTTGTTCACTGTGCTTTAGAATGATTCCTTTACTTTTGCATGAGAGGCTTCATGGAGGATCCTACAGAGTATATTGTTATACTGACCCAATGTCTATATAATCTTTTTTTTCAGGTCACATGGAGCATGATATAGATCAAGTTGGTATCTAAAAGATCAGCATTGTCGGAGTATTTTGGGATTTGTGGCTTCGTCTTTTTTTAACTTTTTTTTGGGTATTTACAGTTTTACCCATTCAATTGTAGTAGTTTTGCATGACATTATACATGTGTTCTGGAGATTTATTTTATATTGATGTCTAAGTTGGTGTTGGTTGGTGATTTTCTTATCTTTCTCTTTCACATGTGTTCTCTTAGAGGGTACTTCCTTCCATTTTAGTGTTTACTATACCCTTGGTGCTAGTCACCAACCTGAGGCCTACTGGAGGAGGGAATCCGGGTCATTTTCTTCCTTCTCACACTGTCGTCCCATGAGGGGTAAACATTGTGGGGTGGTGGAAATGACAGAGTGGTATCAAAGGAATGGTTGAGGGATAAGATGGTGTTTAGTGTTTGTAACAACTGAGGATGCATGGGTTGGTAGGAAGATATTGTTATTCAGGTTTAGTAGGTGATGTAAACAGTAGAGACCGGCTGAGACATTGGCGTTTAGGCCCCCCTGTGATCTAATGCACAAACCTTTATGTTTACAATGTCTACTAAACGAGGTGATACTAGTTGCTGTGTAGAGACCTAGGAAAGGATTATGCATCATTTTTAATTGTGCATCTATTTGAATGGGTAAAACTTGTAGTAGGTTAAACTAAAATGAATAAAAGAAAATAATTAATTCATTAATGTTTATCCTTCAATATTACATGTTTAGGAGATCAAAATATTATTTTTATTTTGGGGTTATGGCTACAGGTCGACATCCTCACCAGGTTTTCACAGAATATGTCCAGTAGGTTGTTCTAATAGATCATCGTAGGGTGGTAGTTAACGATGAAGATGCATAGAAGAGAACACTACGCAAGTTTCAGCGCAAGATTATACAGAAGGTTGAGTGATCCATTTCATATGCAGTCACTGAAGAAAGTTTGGAGAGGGTCAAGATAGGATTCAGTTCGATCCATGCTTGGACGGAACATTGGGATTCTTTGGTTGTGACAATACTGCGTGGAGAAGCAAGGCAGTGGTGGATCTTGTTCCTCGGGGATCGCGAGGAGTCTACGATCTCATGGAAGGAGTTCCGACATATTTTTAGATTCAAGTTTCATTTTTCGAACATGAAGGAGTCTAGTCACTAAAACCTTTTTACCCTTCGATAGGGGAGATCTAGTGTCCGAGATTTTGGAATCCATTCAGGAACCTTTTACGATATGCTTCAGACCTATTCCCAGATGAGGCGGCTCAGGTAAGGAATTTCGAGGAGGCATTGCATCCAGAGATCCAATGTCAGGTCACCAAATTTATACTGAAGACATTTCATGATTTTCTAGTGATGGAATATGTCATCAATAGGAAATTGGATAGAACCAGATTGTTACGAGAGGGGAGTCTTCATGATTACTCGTGAAGCAGAGCTGTGGTCTAGGGTTCCCGATTTTTAGGGTAGAAGAGTTTTCATTCGTCCGGGGGTAGGTCCCAGCCCTCCACATCTCGTTTATCTAGATGAAGCATATCTCATGCCTATACCAAGGGATTATGCGCTTGTGTTTTCTTTTTTTGGTCGAAGTCATCAGTAGTGAGAGTTCCCGGACTTTTAGGGAAGTGATTATGCACTAGGTGTTCTGCTTGAGGTTCCTCTTTGGAGGCAGTTCTAGCTGACACCACAGAAGCTGGTTTCACCAGCATTGGATCATTAGAGGGTAGATTGGGAAAGTGTAGGACAACCTCGTTACACTCCCTACCCTCATAGTGTAGAGAGCGACTGTGGTGGTGGTCTTCATCAGGTTCAGAGACGTCATGGAGGAATTTGTGGTCAGCTTCATGCATTAGTGTTGCCAGCACCATGAGTTTCATATGTTGTTTGAGGTACCCATTTAATTTTTTCAACATTCGTGTATGCCATTTTTGATTCAGGAGAAACACACTCCTTCATATCAACTACCCTTTACCATGATTTGGGACTTGAGGTATAGAGGCTTCGAGTGCATTTGGCATTGACTACGCATGTTGGAGGTTGAGATGATAGGTTTGAAGTATGTAGTGACTATGAGCTAGTGATGGGGAATCACCGCTCTTGAAGAGATTCCATATATTTGTGGATACAACCATATTATGTCTCTCATGGGGTGGATTGGTTGTATTCAATGTAGGTTATCGTGGATTTCTTCAGGATGAAGAATGTGTTCTTCGGTGAGTATGGAGAGCCAGTTGTGTTTTTTAGTGAGCGGTATACTCAGATGATTCATAGGTGAGTTCCATATTTATCATACTTAATGGTTGAGTTGAGGCTGTGTTCTTTAGAGAATCAACAATTGTCATTTCCTAGGGTTATAGAAGAGTATCATGATGTCTATTCAGAAGTTGTTTTAGCATTACCCCCTCGATGAGAGATCTTGTTTGGGATCGAGCAACAACCCAAAGCATCTCCCATCTCTATATCTTCATATAGGATGGCCCCTTCCAATTTAAAAGTGGTAAGTATATAGATTGATGGTCTGTTAAACTATGGTTTTGTTCGGTCGAGTGTTTCACCATAGGGTGTACCGGTTATGTTCGTGATGAAGGCTGATGAATGTTTGCAATTGTGTATCAATTATCGTCGTTTAAACAAAGTGACAGTGAACAATTGATATCATCTTTCATGGATTGGATATTTATTCAAACAAATGAATGGTACAAGTGGGTTCTCAAAGATTAACATGTGATCAGGATAACATCATATTCTTGTGAAGGATGAGGATATCCCAAAGACTACTTTCTATTGTCATAATTGGTAATAAGAGTTCGTTGTAAGTTCATTCGGTGTGAAGAATGTTCCAACTGTGTTTATGGGATTGATGAATGCAGTGTTCTATGAGTTATTGGATATGTTCATGATGGTTTTAATCGATGAAATCCTTCTGTACTCTAGGTCTTAGGAGGAGCATGTATAGTATCTACACACAGTTTAGGGAGTTCTTCATCAAAATTAACTTTTTGGGAAATTGTCGAAGTGTGAGTTTTGGGATCGAGAAGTCCATTTCTTGGGGCATGTTGTGTACAAGCAAGTAATATATGTAGACATATAAATTATAGAAGTGTTTGTGTCTTGTTCATCCCCCATGACAGTGATAGAGGATTGAAGATTCCATGGTCTTGCAGGCTACAACAGGAGGTTCTTATCTGCTTTATCTCATGTTGCAAATACTCTGACAGCACTGAGCAGGAAGGATCGGGTGTTCTTGTTGACTTATCATTGTCATTAATATTTCGAGTATATGATGGAGAAGTTGATAAATTCTCCAATTTGTTGTCTTCTAGTAGAGGGAGTTCATTTTAATGTTTTCTATGCTACTTCGCATCTGATGTTAAGTTGTGTTCTGATGCAGTAGAGATCAGTTTTTTTATGGGTCTCATCAACTAAGTCCACATGAACATAACTATTCCACCAATGATCACATGTTGGAAGCTATGGGGATTCCTCAAGAGTTGTGGAGACATTACCTCATTTGAGATCACTTTGTGGGTTTCACCGATCATAATAGCATGAGTATAGTTTTCTCCCTATGTGACTTAAACTTGTGACAACATTAGTGGATAGAGTTCATAAAGGAATAAGAATCTGAAATATCATATACCCTTATAAAAGGGAATGATGTGGCTAATGTACTGAGTAGGAAATCATGTGTTGTTATAGTGTGGGAATCTGGTGATTCATGTAGAGTTATGGAAGATCTTTCAGCATTACATGTTGATATGGGAGAAGTTAGGGTTAGAGGTTGTCTTTTCCAGATGACGGTGCAGTCATCTCTAGTGCAGTAGGTGGAAGAGTCCTAGTTGGGGGATGTTGAGGTGGAGGTATGGAGAGACCGAGTAGTTTGTGGTAAGGCCCTCTGATGGTTGGTCTGAGGATGAACAACATCGAGTGTTGTATCATGGAAGGATATTTTTTCCTTTATAGATTCATGAAAAATTACTCATATATTTCCATAGTTCTAATTTTGTGGTGCATCCTGGAATGGAAATGATGTACCGAGTCTTAAAGAGAAATTTTTGTTGGCCATGGTTGAATAATGCGGTTTCAGAGTTTGTGTCTCAATGTTTGGTCTACCATAAGGTGAAGGCCAAACATCATGTTTTGGTTGGTCTGTTCCAACCATTATATATTCCTCAGTTGAAGTTGGAGGACATCTCAATGAAATTTATTATTGATTTACCTCATGCTCTAGGAGGACATGAAACTATTTGTGTGGTAGTGGATCGTTTAACAGAATCATCCCACTTCATAGTGATAGAGGATTTAAGCTTAGTGGATTTTTTTCAATGAAGTATCTGGAAGAGGTGGTGAGACTCCATTGAGTCCGGAGGATGATCATTTTTGATCGAGATCCTCATTTTACTTATAGGGTATGGATAGGTCTCCAGCAAGATTTTGGTTCTCAGCTATGCCTTAGCACTACTTTTTATCAGTATATGGATGGTCAGACATAGCGAACCATCCAGACTCTTGAAGACATCTTACGCTCTTGTGTCCTAGATTTTGGAACTTGATGGATGAGGTACATACCCTTGGTGGAGTTCTCCTACAAAAATATTTTTCACTCCAACATCGGTATGATGTCATTTGAAGTCTTATATGGCCACCCATTCTGTTCTCTACTGTGCTGGACTAGGTCTAGATAGTCATCAATCCTCATACTAGAAATAGTATAGAATATAATAGAGATGGTTTAGCTGATTTGTGCGAGGATGAAGATAGAATAGGATTGTCAGATATCAAATACCGATCAAAGGGGGAGACCATAGGAGTTTGTTGTTGGGGATCATGTGTTTCTGAAGGAGACTCCATGTTGTTGGCAACGAAGGTTTGGTTATGGGAGTAATCATTCTCCCTAGTTTTTTGGTCCTTTCATGGTTTTGGATACTATAGGATATGTGACATATTAGATAGAACTTCCCCCATAGATGTTCCAGATACACAATGTTTTCCATGTATCACAGTTTTTTTATTATCTTCCTGACGAATCACATGTCATCGATTGGAGTAAGAACGATATTGATGATGATGCGACCTTCGAGGAGCGGCATGTGGATATCCAAGTCATCAATGATAGTGTTAACTGATTGTTATATCACCTTTGTTCAAGATTTTTGGTGACATACTGGCATGGAGAAGAGTACCTCAGAATGTGGGTTGCAGATACATGCTCAGTACCCCCAAGTTATTTAATGTTAAACTCTATTCATGTTAAAAAAATGTTCTCTTTGTGGTTGTAGACCATTCATGTTTGTTATATGTCTTCATTTAGTTACTTCGTATGGATTTCTCTCTTTTGAGTGGTATCTCAACGGGTGGTTTTTTACACCATCTTTTTGTTTCCCTTCAGGTGGGTTTTGAATTCTTGGGGTCAAGAATTTTTGAGAGGTATCTAACGCAATAGCTAAGACATCTTCGGTCCACTACATTGCTAAAATATGGTGTTTGAGGTGTTCTGGGAGGTCAAGGTGACTTAAACCCAACACTATGCCAAATTTTGAGTTCATGAAATGTGTTTCCAGAATAGTGTGGTTCAACTATTAGACCGATGTGAACAGTTCCAACGGTAGACCCATGTAAACAAATCTAATGGAATACTGTTTGTTGGCGCCAAAATATCGCACGAAAGGAAGAGGTGAAAAAGAAGCCCTGCTCACTGCTTCGCGAAGCTCCGACGCGAAGCACCCCCGAGCATCATGGTCCCGCGAAGCCCCGGAGGCGGTAACCTCCGCAAACGGCCTGAAGTTCGCAAGCCCACCGCGAAGCCCCGAAGGCGGTAACCTCTGCGAACGACCTAATGTTCGCGAGCCCGCCGTGAAGCACCGGTGGCCAGACCTCTCCGCGAACGGCCTGACATTTGCGAGCCCGCCATAAGGCACGGCCGCCCCTTCGCGCCGTGTAAGCCTTGCTTTGTGGTGCCCCTTGCCTATAAATACCGGACTCCCCCTGAGTCCTGAGGACAGACAATACGACCATTTGGCTTCTCGAGTCCCGAATCGCAAAGTACCCTTCGCCTCGGGAATCATGACCTCCGCGAGGTACTTCTACTTCGCGGGTCGCCTTCGCTTTGTCTCATTTTGAGCCCCTCTTCCGAGAGGGATGCCCTTCGTGAAGCTCAAGGTCATTCGCGGAGGAAGGGGATTCCCAAGGGAACCCGGGCAGCCACGGAGCATTTATGCTTCGTCAAACACACATCCTTTACTGGTGATCCCCATGCCAAGGTAGGGTCACTGTGTATCGCGAAGCACCATGCCTCGCAGCACCTTGCTTCGCGAGGAACCTCTGCTTCGTGAGGCAGTGCTCCGTGAATACTATTCCACTTCGCAAAGAACCTCCCATTCACACCTCTACCCATGCTAAGGCCAAGGCACCCCACCTCGCGAAGCTCACTCCTTTGCTTGGAAATTCCTCTTCCCGTGCGACCCTCCAGGTTTGCACGATGTAATTTCAAAGTCCCATGGACAACACCACTTGTAGTGTTGCTTCACCTAATGCTTCTTCGCATAGGCACACTAACGGCTATCACTTCTTCGCATATCCATGCTAACGTGGACCCCTCAATGGTTCGCTCTACAACCCCCCATGACCATGGCTTTACTAGTACCTTCCCTCCCCCAAGGAGCAGAGGGTACCGGTCATGTAAGTCCTAGGGGTGAAGAGTAAACCCACCCCGTCCGAGCTGTAGGACATTAAACTTCCAAGAACCACGTCCTCAACACATGATGTTAAACTGTGACCTGACCCCAAACCCCACACACAGGGTCCCCCCAGCTCAGTCATTCTTTACGCCTCTCGTATCCACGGGGATGGGATCACCCCCTCCACAAGGGATGATATCCTCCTTCTCGGAGTAGGGTATGTCCATGGGAGAAGGGAAACCACCTCGGTGTAAGCCCCTAACCTTTCTTGCAAGAGGCATCACCCCCATTCCTCCTCACTTCCTCGGCGCCAAAGCCAGTCAAGGACGTGATGGGGAACGATGCTCCTCCTTTCATCTTCGGTCCCCAAGGCCAGCGGAGGGCGTGATGGGGAACGAGGCTCCTCCTTTCTTCGATCCCAAATTCCTCTCCCGCTGTGCTTTCTCACCCTCGGGCCTCCATCCTGGAGTAAGTCCCATCACCATGGGCCGCCTAATGCGTAAGCCCCTCTTCACTTCTCACGGACACACCCTTCGTGGCGTGATCGCCAGGTCCTTGCTGCCTCTTGTTTCTCACACCGAGCATGACTCACATGGGCTTAGAGTAAGCATTGGTCATGAAAATTACCTCATCCAACATGACGTTAAAATGTGTCCCCTTGTCCTTCATGACATTAAACTGCACACCCATTTGAACTATGAGGTCTTTGATCCATGTCACGGCGTGGTACGTAGGAAGCCTCCCTGAGGTTCAAGCCCACCCTTCATTTCTTCACATTGGGTCCCATCCTCGTCAAGCATGACGTTAAATTGCATTCCGGTCCAGTGGTAAGCCATTGTGGCCATTCCGAAATACGAGGACTTTGATCCAGGTCAAGGCATTGTACGTAGGAAGCCTTTATGAGGTTCAAGACCACCACTAGTGGACCCCCAGGTCTACTTTCACGTCTGTTCACTGATGAAACCCTTTGAACTACGAGGTCTTTGATCCATGTCAAGGCATGGTACGTAGGAAGCCTCCTTGAGGTTCAAGTCCATCATCCATCGGACCAAGGTCCACCTTCATGTCGGTACACCGACGAAGCCCCATTTCGAACTATGAGGACTTTGATCCATGTCAAGGCATGGTACGTAGGAAGCCTCCCTGAGGATCAAGCCCATCTCCCATCGGACCAAGGTCCCTTCTTCACGTCGGTTCGCCGACACCCAACGCAAGTGGACCCCCATGATCATCTTCATGCCAGGGTTCATCTTTGTCCCGCACGACGCTAAACTGCATTCTGGACCAGCGGCAAGTTTCTATGACCAACCTGAACTACATGGTCTTTGATCTGTGCTAAGGCATGGTACGTAGGAATCCTCCACGAGGTCCAAGCCCCACCACCTGTTGGTCACTCCGACATTCTTCACGTCAGGTCACCAGCACCTGGGCAGCCTAGTGTGTAAGCCCCACACCATCTGGACTAAGGTCCTCACTCGCGTTGGTTCACCGACACACCCTTTGAACTACGAGGTCTTTTATCCATGTCAAGGAACAGTACGTAGGAATCCTCATGAGGTTCAAGCCCACCACCAGTGGACCCCCGGGTTCACCTTCACGTCGGTTCGCTGAAGATGCCCATCGGATGAAGGTCCACCTTCACGTCGGTTCTCTGGCGACACCCATCGGACCAAGGTCCACCTTCACGTCGGTTCACTGGCGACACCCATCGGACCAAGGTCCATATTCACACCGGTCCTCCGGCGCACTCACCTGAACTAAGAGGACTTTGACCCATGTCAAGGCATGGTACGTAGGAAAATTCACAAGGTTAAAGCCCAACATCCATCGGACCAAGGTCCAACTTCACGTCGGTCCACCGGCACCATCCAAAACTACGCGGACTTTGATTCACTACCACGGGGATACGTAGGAGGCCTCGTCAAGGCTCAAGCCCAAATTCACCATAGCCCTTGCGATGGTCCCATTTCATTCCCCCCTCCACTTCATTCATCCATATATTATCCACCTGATTCTCACCCGGATCGTCATATCTCGGTGAGATCATGTCGTTCTGTTCCTCTTCACAAAATTCAAGAAGCCGCCCATGGGTTGGCCCCGATATCGGCATCCCTTCAAGGGAAGTTCGTCGTCAATTTTATTCACTACAGTAAGTGTCTTTCCCAGGTCGGACCGTCTCTGTTGGACATTACAACTGCGACCCACCTCGTGATAAACACGAGATGCCTGAGGAAAACCTCGGATGGCACGCCTTTGGCGTAACCGTCTCCACTGGATGTTAAACCTGCAGCGTACCCTTTGTTAAATACAGGAAGCTGAGGAAAACCTCAGATATATGTCTATGGAATATAATTCCCCGCACTCAATGTGGGATTCCTTGGGCTTCCACTCCCACGATAAGTCCTACAACATGGGACAAAAGACAGACACGCCAGTTCCCTAGCATCCAGACACACTACTGATGCCTCGACGTGACTACTCCCCCGACCAAAGGTTGTTTCCCTGACCAGACCCCTTGAAATTTCCCGACAGAAGCAGTGTAATTAACCGGCATCGATAGAAACACGGTACTGTGAAGAGTTTCACGAACAACGTATTAAATCTATGAGGGAGACCCGGACTAGGTGATGAGTTCCGAGGAGGAATCCACAGAAGGAAGAACCGACATCCCATCATCCCGTTTCGATCAAGGAGAAGACTACCCTAAATAAGGAGCGAATACCACCCACCATTGGAAAGAGGGAATGCGGGACCACAATGCGGCGCGTCCTCGTCCTCCACAGACGGATGCGCGCGCCCCGGTGAAAGCGTCGGAAAAAGAAATGGTGAACCCTACATGAATCTCTTCTCCTCAATGTGGAGATTAGTAGCATTAGAGACACCAGTAGATTGACGTGTCACCGGATCCACATATCCGGCGCCGGGTCCCACCAAGCAAATGGCGGGCCTGGCGTGAAAATCACCAGAAATTGGGGCAGTAGAATGTGGGGCATTCCCTCCTGCAACGTGTTGGCGTGGATCCTTCTTACAGACATGGAGAGTGGAATGAAGTTGGGACACTGGTTGTCAACCCTTTTCCTCGCAGTGGTGATGAGTTGATCTCTCAGTTTCCCAGGAACCAGGTTGATGCTATGGAGATGAAATCACCGCCCACTCGCCTACGCAGGGGCAGGGGAAATACCAGCACAACCACCAAGCATGGCTCAGATGCTGCCACGACGGCCTCTACATTCGTGAATACGAGGCCCCACGTCCTCTCTCCCAGTCAGAGATCATCCAGCGGAGGGTGATCAACAACCTTGTACACAGGTACGAGGAGGAAGGGGTCATCCCAACTCGGGATATGGCCCACCTAGACCTGGAGGCATCCAGGCCCCGCCGTCAATGCCACCCTAACAGGACGTGCAGGGAGCCCCTGCTCCCCACTCCAACGTTCAATTGTTTCAGGAGCCTGTCCCCGGAATGCCTAAATGACTCCTCGCCATATGCTGAGGAAGAGGGTGATGTCTGGCTCGGCCCGCTCAGAGTCCCAATCCAAGGGCTCCAGGAAAGGCCCCTACCCGGCCGCGTCAGTGTCGTCGTCCGTCTTCACAAGAAGAGCAGGTAGGTTATGCCCCTGCACAACCTGTGCCAGCTCGTCTGACCCGACGTCAGCACCGGGCCCGAGCTGAGGATGCTCGTCAAGGTGCGTCGACGTCAATAGCTACTGTGTCCCAAGCCGCCGCTGACGTGCATAATGGAGTCCCTGCATACACTGAGCAGGGGCACTTCTTCACCCAACCGGGATCGAGGCCTCAGCCGCCCCATGGGCAGGCTAGGTTGACTCTCGGGGTCGCAGGCCCGAGCGATGATTACTGCGAACCAATTCGCGGTAACGTCACTCCATACAGAGGTCCTCTTCATACCACCATTCCAAAGAGCATGGGCCTTCCCCACTCCGAAGCTCGCCACGGAGGCAGGCCTCGTGATACCCCCATCCCGAAGGAAGACCCGCTCCGTGGCAGTGACGCTCGGCACAGAAACCTCTCCCGCGCCCATTATACAGGGTATGGAGTCCCTCCTCCTGCCCCCAACCACCAATGTGAAGACACTGTCCATCCAGTCCTTCTTCAATGTAGGGGTCCTCCCTATGTCCTCTCTGTAACTGGCGAAGGTCCTCCTCGCCCCAGAAACTTGAGGAGTGAAGGTCAGCCTCACTCCTCCCGCACCGTCCATGGAGGTCCTCCCCATGTACCCTTCGTCATTTTCCCTGGTGCCCCTCGCACCCCGGCCACCTCGAGTGGGGGCCCTCTCTGTCACGATGCCAGCGCTGCCCCAACACTACATGTTGAGAATCAACCTTGTCATGAAGAGCCACCTCGGGGTAGAAGAGCGGGTCGTCACGGCCACAAGAAGAGTCTTTCGAAGGCTCGGGTGGAGATCAGACCTGCCCGTTTCTCAGATTCTGAAGCAGAATGCGACTCAGCGAGGGAAAAATATCCATGATCCTCTGTGTCAAGAACTAGGGCAGGAACCAGGCGCGTCAACCTCATTCTCCCGAAATGTGAGTTCCACCGGATTCCCGCCTCCCTCCACAGGTACATCCAGGAGGAAGAAATCGTGTAACTTCCACAGGTCCCGACTGTGCAGTCACCACCGTCGTCACCAGAAGCGCCCTCTACCTCTACCAGAGATCACGAGGAGCTATTTTGGGGACCAACAACAGCAGAGCAACAGCGTAACCCATCATCGGTGACCGCGACTCCTTCACCTGAAGTTGTGGCTATCAGCCCATCGTATCGTGATATCATTGTCAGGTCACCTCACTCTTCAGAGGATGGCCCGGAAATCAGCAGTCAGTCAGCCTGTTCGCCGTATTCTCCGCTGCCAAGTTTACTGTCCCAGCGGTCCGCCTCGGTACCACTACCTTTCCCTCAGCTTCCTCCAGTTGACGAGTGGGGATATATAGGTCCAGATACCGAGTCCAAACACAGGAACTTCTGGAGTATTCTCACAGCGGATCACTTCCCAGAGAAGTTCTGGCTGACGACGGCGCCAAACTTTTGCGCACCGGAGTCCCTTACCCCAGAAGAAGTGGGGTGCTTTTGATGGACCCTATGGGCCACACACTTACGCCTTCATTATGAGCGAGTTATGTACCCCAAAAGTCAAGAGAACTTTGAGGAAATCGGCAAACAATGCCGCCTAATCGATTTGTACGCACTCCCTGTGGCCCAGTACCCTGAGTCACTAGGCCGTGAGAGCACCCTTCAACGAAAATGCGTCCAGAGTTACAAAGTACTCTGCAGAGTCATCTGGGAAGCTACCCCCCATGTGAAAGTCCGTGTCTGGGGATGCTATGCCGCTATCCTATTCAGCCCTATCCGACGGCAGCCCGATTCGTTATGCGACATCGAGGACATGCCCTCGAGAGGGGTCGTAGTCCACATGGCTGACATAGTGGACAAGGAAGACGAGCTTGAATTTCTCGACGGGGACATACCGTCCGAGGGCGTACAACCACTACTAGACCCATCAGGGAGGGTTACCCATCAGCAGAGGAACCTTCTAGGACTCCTTGTACCCACCGAGTCGCTGGTACTCAGTCGAAATGCCGGTAAGGGTAAGGAGCACGTTAGAACTGTCAAACACTCTGACCCGTCCGCCTCTGTACAGAAGACGGACGAAGATCCTGAGAAGGCCACGTTATGCCAGCAGCTTGCTGAGTAGAAGAGGATGGATGAAGAACTCTTGGCCGAGCATGCTGCAGAGCGGTGACCCGACTATGGTAATCCCAAGCCGGGGCAACAGGGGCAGGAACAACTTCCCCCTGGTGAGGCGCCTCCGAGCAACCCCGATCAGGCTACTTCTGCAGACCGGTCAGAAGCCGGAACTTATGGTAAGAGGGTGCGATACGTCTAGCCAAACCCTCCTGAACGACGGGGCAATCTGCAAAATCCATCCTGGGTTCCCCCAGTCGCCCCACAGGCCGTTCCGCCAGTCGCTCCACAAGCCGCCGAAGTTATCTACCGTGTTGAAGAACCTGGAAACGCACTTGTGGTTAGGGATCCCGTCAAGACAGGTACCCCCACCCAGATGATCTTATAGCAGCAATCATCGCCCACCTCGAAGCGTTGGAAACGCGGCAGTTGGTAGTCCCACCGGATGACAAGCCATATCCCGCGTGGGTGGATGATATGCCCACACCCCCGGGTTTTGGGAATCCAACTTTCTCTCCCTTCAATGGGACAGGGGACCCGCCGTAGCATTTGGACCACGTTTCTTCCAGGTGTGGCCCCATGTTGGGGACATTGGCCCAGCAAGAATCTGCCAAGCTCCGGTGTTTCATGCAGACATTGGAAGGTCCTGCATTCGTTTGGTACAGCCAGCTCCCTAACGGATCGGTGACCAGTTGGGAGGATATCTGTCGGCTGTTTCTATACCGGTTTAGCTCCACCACGCGGAAGACTAGCATGCAGACCTCTTCAAGTGAAAGCAATGGCTTGATGACCAAGTCGAAGATTTCATCGCTCGGTGGAAGGGACTTACCTACTCCCTCGATATGCCACTGACTCAGGAGAAATTACTAACGATGTGTGTAGGGAATGTTAAAACGGAGCTAGTACCTTCCCTGATTACCCAGAACTACCCTAGAGGGTTCCGGGACTTCTCAGATAAGGCTCAGTGCCTTGAGGAGGCTCTACAACAGGCTAGTCAGGCACGTTCGTTGCCCCCTATGATCCCAGCCAGGAGGAATTCTAGAGCCGAACCCGCCACGGTGGCCCAAATAGAAGCTCCCAGACAGCTGGAATTACTGCCAGCAGCACCAGCCTTATAACCCCGCATAGGTCCCCTACCTCAAGCGCAGGCTCCTGTCCAACAATGGCCGCCTCAGAATCGACAAGTTCCCTCGCCCAATGCACCACCCCCACCTAGGCGAGACGATCAGGCGTCGCCTCCTCGGCAGGCCCCTCCGGCCCCTCATCAGGGCCAGGCCCCTAGGGCCCCCTATCCAGAAAGAAGACACCAAACTTATTCTTTCAACGAGAATCAGGTCCCTGGCTACTTCCGAAGTGCTCTAGAGAAATGGATTATGCGCCTGTCCGAGTGCAGAAGGCCTACAGAGGCGAATCTCGTCGATCACCCCAAGTATTGTCCTTATCATTGGATTCTAGGGCACAACCTCAAGCAATGATATGTGCTTAAAGACTGGCTTCAAGACCAGGTCAACAACAACATAGTCAGGTTGGGCCAGACACCAACACAGGTAGCTGGTGTCTTTGCAGGGTCAGAGATTGGTAGTGACAGTGAAGGCGAATGGCAGCGGGTTCCCAGCTGTGGGTCCCAGAAATATGACAACTGGATGGCTTGAAAAACCATCGCCCGTGCCCACGGTATCATCCGGGAATGCCTGAGGCAGCCGGAATCTTCAGAGGAAGTAGTCAGTACCTCTACATCGCCTTCACAGTCGACCTCTTCCCAAAAGGGCAAGTCGCGACGACGCAAGAAAAAACAACGTGCTCCGCCAGTGCCATCTTCATCTCGCACTCTTGGCAACTTTTTACCCCCTGAAATGGGGATTCCTCCCAGAATCTGCCCGGTAGTGGATGACTCGTCAAGCGACAGCCAGGGGTACGCTTCGGTTAATACCGTGAATCTGGTAAAGCCCTATATGACCACCGACGAGGGGGAACGCCAGGCGAACCCCCCTAATGTTTCCAGTCGACGTAAACTTCGGTAGAACCACAACCAAGCTGGTCGTTGGGGAATGTCAATGGGAACTTTTAGCTAGGCTGTACATGCTGGTGAAACTAGACAGTAGGCTCAGTGCAGAGCTCAGCACGAGCAACTCCATCTAACACCCTCAGTTCTACCTCCACCACTATTTGTGCTACTGGATCAGGCAGAGTCGCCTCGTCCGTACCACAGCCAGTCATGCCTGGCTCTAGGCCAGTCTCCGCTGTCCGATCCTGGTCCGGCGACTACTCTCTAGGAATCAACTAGTAGGCAACAGGATATGCCCAGCACTAGCCAACCGACGGTTCAACCGGCAAAACCCGCTATGCCTCCAACTGCAGAACGACCTCCTATAAGAAGAGGCACGCATTTGGAACGAAAGTATGATGTCCTATAAGCAGAGGCTCGCATTTCTCCTGTCGTCTGAAATGCGCGAGGCGCTTGCCGAAGCCCTAAGGAGCCCCCTCCAGTTTGAGACAGAGGTGGAGGCCATAGAAGCCTTCCATGCCGAGGGAATCGAGAACGCCGAATGTCAGGCGGTTATCTAGTTCTCCGTTGAAGATGAGGACCATCCCATATAAGGGAATATTCTCCCACTGTACATGACTGGCCACTTCAATGGTGTGGACGTCCGCCGCTGCCTCATTGACACGGGTTCGAGGATCAACCTAATCCCAACCTGGACACTGCGAAAGATGGGTCTGTCTGAAGATGATTTAACTCCCTCTGATCTCAGAATCCAAGGATATGATCGGACCAAGCAAACCCCAGTCAGAAAGATCCGCCTGAAGTCTTAGTTCGGTGGCTTAATTTCCAGCACCGAGTTCATGGTCGTCTCTTAGGACACCACCTACAATGCGTTGATGGGGAGGCCATGGCTCCATCTGCACGCAGCAGCCCCTTCGTCGTATCACCAGTGCCTCGAATACTCCCTCAATGGTCAAGTAGGAGTGCTCCAAGGAGATGTGTCTCCTTTAGCCTCTTGTGAGGCCCGCTATCTGGATACTGATTATTACAGGAGTAAGGATAATAAAATCCTAGTAAGTGAGGATGAACCATCCCTGGTCACAGGTGATCCTTGGGCAAGCATGGATGACGCCTACATCCTCCCAATCCACCGATTGGAGGCCACGACTCCCGACATGGGGTAATGTTTTGTTATTTCGAGTATGAAAGGAAGTCATCCTCCCATGTCCAAGCGACGGTGGAAAATCACATCGTACTCCTACGCCAACCAGGCTCAGGTGATCTCGGAGCCCCCTACCCCTGTGCGGTATCGGGATGTCAGGCTCATGAAAACAGCAGTACGTCACACGTGTCTCTTCCGTCGGGCTGGAATTAACCGACTCAGGCCAACGCGTCACCTCTGCGTTGATATCATCAAATGTGGCCCCTTAGGCCGAAGGCTACATGGGATATGTTCGACTTCCTTCATTGCTATGGTCTCGATGTTGAGAGAGCCTCCTGATATGATGACCACTGCTTCCCAAGCTGGCACCAGCTTCCCCTCAGGGATTGACAGCCCAGAAGTACCTCCCGTTGCGGGAAACCCTCCCATGGGTGGAGAGGAAGACCCGGAGGATTCTCCCCCCGTCTTTGATGAAGGCGTCTCTACCATGGTTGATGAACTGGTACAAGTGAACCTTGGTAGCGAGGCAGATCCGAGACATACATTGATCAGCGTGGCCATGTCTCCCGAGGAGCTGCAGCAGTACGTAGACTTTTTCAAACAGCACTGTGATGTGTTTTCCTGGAGTTACGGTGAGATTCCAGGACTAGATCCTCAAGTATTCTCTCACCGTCTGGGCCTCCCGGAAAACCATCGTGGGTTCAAGCAGCCTCCAAGGAAGATGCACCCTACTCATGGTGCTATGTTTGAGGACGAAGTTGACAAGATTATCAAATCCAACTTCGTTAAGGAAGTCCAGTACCCCAAGTGGATTTCTAACATTGTGCCAGTCAGGAAGAAGAATGGGAAGATCAGAGTCAGCATCGACTTTCGATACCTTAATCGCCACTGCCCAAAGGATGACTTCCCCATCCTGGTGACTGATTTGTTGATTGACGCTACAGCTGGGTTCCAAGATCTCTCTTTCATGGATGGGTATTCCGGGTACAACTAGATCCGAATGGCCCCTGAGGACGAGGAGTCCACTGCCTTCAGGGATCTCCAAGGTACCTTTTTCTACCAAGTTATAACCTTCGGTTTGAAAAATTCAGGGGCCACTTATCAGAGGGCCATGCATCTCATATTCAATCCAATTATCGGGACACTGGTGGAATGCTACGTAGATGACCTAGTGGTCAAATCATGCCAGTGCCAGGACCATCTCAATGACCTTGAGAAAGTGTTCGGTTTCCTCCATTCCCATCACTTGAAGATGAACCCGTTGAAGTGTGCCTTCGGGGTCACCTCTGGGAAGTTTCTTGGCTTTGTTGTTAGATATCGAGGCATTGAAATCGACCCAGAGAAGATCAACGCCATCAGCCAAATGCCTCCCCCGAGCAATATTCGGGAACTTCGAGGACTCCAAGGCCACTTAGCCTATATACGCCGATTCATCGTGAATCTGGTAGGCAAGTGTAAGCCCTTTTCCCGGCTCATGAAGAAAGGAACCACATACGAATGGGATGAAGAGTGTCGGACCGCCTTCGAGGAAATAAAGCAGTATCTGCTGCAGCCCCTGGTTTTGATGCCACCTGTTTGTAGAAATCTGCTGGTCCTTTACGTGACCGTCCTAGAACGGTACCTCAGCGCACTTCTCACCCAAAAGAATAACAAGGGTACTGAGAACTGTCTCTACTATCTTAGTCACGTGCTTCTCGATACGGAGGTCAGATATTCCCCTATCGAAAAGATCTGTCTTACACTCATCTTTGTCATACAGAAGTTGGGGCACTACTTGAAGCACCATGAGGTACAATTGGTCTCTCGAGTAGACCCACTGAATTACATTCTGAACCGCCCCATGTTGACTGGTCGACTAGCGCAGTGGGCAGTGATTCTCCAGCAGTTTGATATCGGGGTCGTGCCTCAGAAGGCCATTAAGGGACAGGCGTTGGAATACTTTTTAGCCGCCCAACCAACCTCCACGGACCAGTCCTTGGACCTGGATTTTCCTGATGAGACGATCCTCTCAGTCGATCATGTCGTCCCATGTTGGAAAATGCACTTCGATGGTGCCTCCCGGAGCCCCACTGGTAGGAGGCTCAACGATCCTAAGCTCAAAAGAGTGGGCCTGGCCATCGTCTTCATTACACCGGTGCAATCCGTCCTACCATACACATTCCTGTTGTCAGAAGGTTGTACCAACAATGAGGCAGAATACCAGGCTCTCATCACCGGCCTTGAGTTGGCCCTTGAGATCGACGTTCCCCATATACATGTGAAAGGATATTCCGAGCTGGTAGTCAATAAGGTCAATGGCGATTATGTCGTTAGGAAGCCGGAGCTTATGCCATTTCTAGAGTGCACCCTCCGCCTAATGGCACAGTTCCCCTCTCGGCCAGAGGTCACCCATGTCCCTTGGTCACAGAATGGTCGAGCTGATGCTTTGGCCGGCATAGCTACGTCACTCGCAGAACCTGAGAAAAATGATTTGATCATACATGTGGCACACCGGAGAGTCATTTCCACCTTTACCCAAGAAGACAACGATGGCCTTAGGGTAAGTCATCCCACTGCCAGACCTGCTATGTCAGGGGTCCCGAGTCCGTCAGAAATAGTGGCCGAGGACACTCCCAACTGGAGGGCACCTTTTGTCGAGTATCTCCAAAATGGTTGCCTCCCAGATGACTGGGCCGAGTGCGAGCGAATCCGACGCCGCGTGCAGCAATTTACCCTCTAGAGCGGTCCCCTTCTTGAGCAGATCCTCTATAAGCGGAGCTTCGATGGCGTTCTCCTCCGTTTCTTTCAAGGAGTAGTGATTCCTCATGTTATGCAGGAGGTCCATGCCGGTTCCTATGGTGCCCATCAAGCTGGGCTAAAACTGTCCCGTCAAATCCGGTGGATGGGATACTTCTGGCCCTCTATGATCCACGATTGTATCGAGTATGCCAAGAGATGCCACACGTTCCAAGTTCACGCCAACTTCCTACATCAGCCTCCGGAGCCTCTCCACCCCACCAAGTACTCTTGGATGTTTGCGGTATGGGGAATTGATGTAGTGGGACCAGATCCACCGGCAACAGCTCACCCGTGTAAGTTCATCGTGATGGCTACAGATTTCTTTTCCAAGTGGGCAGAGGCAGTTCCACTCAAAGAGGTCAAGTCCCATTCCATCATCAACTTTGTGAGCTCCAATATTATCCACCAGTTCGGGGTCCCTCATGCCATCCTCACCGATAACGGCACCAAATTCCGAGCGGCTGAGCTAATGAAATTGTATGCAAAGTATGACATTTGTTCGAACCACACCTCCTGCTATCACGCGCAGGCAAACGGACTGATCGAGGCATTCAAAAAAACCCTCTATAACATTTTGCAGAAGATGGTTGGTCATAACAAGAAAAGTTGGCCGGACAAGCTCCCCAATGCCCTCTAGTCTTATCGGACGATGACTCGCAACTCTACCCATGTGACCCCATATTCCCTGGTGTATGGGGCTGAGGTCGTTCTACCCATTGAGATCCAGCTTCCATCGTTACGCACTGCAGTCTACGACCAGCAGGAGCCAGATAAGGTGGCCGAAATCCATCTGGCTGAATTAGAAGCACTGGATGAGAACCAGCTTCGTGCCCTGCACAATCTAGAAAGACATCAGAATAAGATTGCAAGAGCCTTCAATAAGAAGCTTCTCCTCCGTTATTTTCTACAGGGCAACCAAGTGCTGGCCCTTCGAGCGCCAATGATCCCCGGTAGGAAACCGCCCAAGATAGAACCCAAGTGGGAAGGA
Organism: Viscum album; assembly: GCA_963277665.1. Classification (NCBI taxonomy): domain Eukaryota; kingdom Viridiplantae; phylum Streptophyta; class Magnoliopsida; order Santalales; family Viscaceae; genus Viscum; species Viscum album. The sequence continues at coordinate 1,871,275,396 of OY728123.1, read as the reverse complement.
CCTTATATTATCCATAAGGTTTACCCCAACGGGGCTTACTCCTTGGTGACCAAGGATGGTGAGCGCGTAACTCCTCCCACCAATGCCAGGTTCCTCAAGCAATAATTCACCTGATCATGTTGGGTCCAGCACGACCCTACACTGTATGGTCCAACATGACCTTAAACTACACCACCGTCCCGCAGGATGATAAACTACAAAGGGGTCCAAGCTCTTTGACCTTAAACTAAGATCTCCCCCCGTCCTCACTGCAAGACGTTAAACTGCAAGCCGGTCAGGTCTTCCTGACCAATGCGCAACTTCGGGCCCATTGGCCTTCGTCGACTCAGACTCTCCTATGGGATTGTACGGTGTGGTGTGAATCCTCATTCGTGTCGGGTTACTTGCCGTAACATACATGTACCCAGTTGAGACACATTTCTCATCCAGGAAAACGTTGAACTGGCCTTCAAGAACTATGTGTGGCTTGATTCCCATCCTAATGGGATACGTAGGAACGCTCGGACGCCTTGTCTTGAGCCCAGCCCCAAGCTCTTCTCTACCACTATCCCCCCTGGGAATAGTTTCCTTGGAGGATCCTTGCATGGCGAGGAGTAGGCTTTCTTAGCCCCTCTCATACATCCCCGCTCATACGAGGATTTTAAGGGTTGCACCATGCGCCCACTCCCGTTCTTCTATTCTCCCACGTCCTCACCATATGACGTTAAATCGCATGGTCTTCAAGAACTACGTATGGCATGATTCCCATCCTAATGGGATACGTAGGAACGCCCGGACATGTCGTCCGTTGGCCCAGCCCAAAAAAGCCAAAATCTTCCCCTCGGATCAAGACATATGACAGGGTGCACAACTTTTCCCCAAATCACTTTGGGACAACAAATCGATAAAAAATCCCGCGTTGCGAATATGGTCAGCGGTCGATGCTCGTTTGTTGTTCCCACTTCAGGCTAACACGATATGGAGACTGCACTTCCGTCACGGCTAACGTTTATCCTCCCTCTCCATGCCAACCATGTTAGGCCCAAAATGTCAGTTACACGATCCACATCCTTCTCCATTCTCATCATGTCCAAGTAGACTCTCAAAACTCTTGGTACCATTCCTCCATGCACGTCTGCGCAAAAGGGGAATAAAGCTGGGTTAAAGGCTTCTTTCGGAGCTCTTCACCGACTCCCCCTAGTTGGATGTTTTGGGTATAGCGATAAGGATCTTCCCCCCTTGTTTCCCACATCGAGTTCAGCTCACGTGGGCTTAGGGATCGGGTTGAGGTCTGCGCTTACCTGTAAAGGTGCCATCCATCCATGGCCCGAGCTCTATGACCATAAACTAAGATCCTCTAAGAACTATGTTCAGATTGAATCCCATCCTAATGGGATATGTAGGAATGCCCAGACCCCCTGTCTTTGGGTCCTGCTTGAGTTCAGCTAATTCACCTCTCTGGTCCTTCCTTCAGAACCCCGACTACGGGACTGTGTGGCGTAGTGTGAGATTATGTCCTCATTCACACCAGGTTTGCAATAGCTGCACCACACGCACCCCGTTCTAAGAGTTAGCCCTCCTATTCTTTGTCCTGCATGACATTAAAAGGCACCCTTCAGAACTACGTGTGGCTTGATTCCCATATTCATGGGATACGTAGGACCCCCTGAATGTCAAGACTTCGGGTCCAGCCCCACTTCATAGAGATCCCCCAATCTCCCGGTCACTTAGGCCTCTTGGCCTGTCCCTCTCTAAGGAGGGGGATATATAGGAAAGATACAGAGATTTTGGCACTATGCCCTCTTTCTCGGGAGTCCACCATCTCTCTACCACCCTCAAGATGAGTCCCTAGACCCCTTGCAGTGGTTCTCCTATGTGTTAAGAGTACTCTGGTTTAGGACCCAGAGTGTTAGATTCAACTTGATCAAGTTCCCTCCACTTGTCAAGCTTTGTGTTTCCCTTCATTCAGGATTTCATTATCTTTCATACCCAAAGGGACCCCCATGAACGGCCTGGATACTATGCCCAAGGGCTCTCCTACCGTTACGGGCCAATTTTCCTAGGGGTTTCCAGACAACAAATTGATACAAATCCTATGTTGCGAACATGGTCAGCGGTCAATGCTCATTTGTTTGTCCCCATTTCAGGCTAATGCGACATGATGTTGTGTTGCAAACATGGTCAGCAATAATCCTTTATTGTCATGCCAGCCCTTCCCGGCCTCGAATGTTGGATACATGATTCATATTATGTTCCACCCCATCATGTCTAGGTGGAATCTCGACACTCTTGGTGCTACCCCTCAGTGCACCATTGCATGATAGGGGGACAAAGCTACAATACGATGTCCTTCGAGGCTCCCTTGGTCCGAGCTCTGAAGGCCATAAACTAAGATCTCCCAAGAACTATGTCTGGCCTGATTCCCATCCTCATGGGGTGTATAGGAATGCAAAGACCTCCTGTCTTTTGGTCCAACTTAAATTCAGCATCCTACCTTATGGACCCTGACTACGGGACTGTGTGGTGTGATGTGCACTCCAAATCCTCATCCACGCCGGTTATGTCGCATGACACCATACACCTCCCCCACCTAGCATCGTCTATACTACGTCTGCGCTGCATGATGTTAAAATGCATTCTTGGTCCTATCATACGACCCTAAAACTGTGACATTATCATCTTAGCCGCACGACGAAAAATGGCACTGCATTGTGATGACCTCGTTGTAGAGGACATCATGTTGGGTATTGGTCACGTGCCATGCCATTTGTCAATGTCTATCACGGCTTGATTATTGTGGCGACACTAGGGATTTCTACCCTAGGCTTGTCGCTTCACAAAGAAGAAAAAACCACTCACCTTAAAGGACAAACAAGATTTATCAAATTCCACTTCTTTTAGTGCAAGGGCCACGCCCGCACTCCTCTTTTTCCCTGGAACTGGTACCTTACCATGCCACCCTTCAGAACTACGTATGGCTTGATTCTAATCCTCATGAGATACATAGGAGCGCCCGGTCACTTCCCTGTGGGCGCAGAATAACCTTCATTTTCCGTCCCTCGACTCAAGCATTTCCCCAGAGAACACATGGTATGTAGAGCTTAGGTCCTCATTCACATCGGGTTTTGTAACCACCTTGCCATGTGTCCCTTTCTCCCCTTACCCATTCATGGTCCAAGCTCTAAGACATTAAACTAAGATGCTTTCAAGAACTACGTGAGGCTTGATTCTCATCCTTATGAGATACGTAGGAGCGCCCGGGAACTTCCCCACCGGCCCAGCAGAACTTTCGCTTTCGGTCCCTTGACCTTAAACCTCTCCCAAGGAGGGTCATGCGATGTAATATGGGATTATATCCTCATTCACGTCGGGTTGTCCACTGCACTGTACACACCCCCTATTCCCAATCACGCCAGGGGTTTGAGTTACTCCACTATGTGCCTCTTATGTTTCATCCCATCCATGGTCCGAATTCTACGACCCTAAAGTAAGATCTCCCTATGGGAAAGGACTCTCCTCCCTCTACCTAATACGTCTCATTGTCGTATTCAGATGTTTTTTTTGACAAAGAGCTTGAAGTGTGGGATTTTCATGGGGGCATCCCCCTCGTCCCATGACCAAGCTTCATGAGCTCTCTATTTGGATCCTCAACATCTTCCACATCCAAAAGGACCCTCAGACGACATGGATACTAGGATTAAGGGCCCTCCATGAATGCTGGACCTAAGGTCCCTCCAATCGTTTCGGGCCAACATCCCTACGGATCTCTGAAAACATTTGTGACATGGTCCCGTGTTTCGGTCATGGTCAACGGTCGACCCTCATTTGTCTTTCCCCATTCTTGACTAACGTGATATGGATGCTGGGTTTCTTCCACGGTTAACAATTATCCTTTATCATCATGCCTCCATCATCGTGATCTGAATCTCGAGCGCCATGATCCACACATTTCCACTTCCTCATGTTCAAGTGGAATTCCATCATACTTGGATCTTTCTCTTCGTGCATCTAGGTACGCCACATGGTCGTGTTAGTATCATGGGGCTGGTATTCACCGAGCGACCCTTCACCCTAACCTTCCCTTTTCTGTGTTCGGAAAGTCCCACCACTACTTGTTGTTTCCCACACAGAGCATGACTCACGTGGGCTTAGTAGTTTTTGCAGGATTTGTACCAACACAGCCGGTCTCATTTTCATCCCGCATGACATTAAACTGTGCTTACAGAACTACGTATGGCTTGATTACCATTTTCATGGGGTACGTAGGAATTCCCGACCACTCTGCTTTAGGCCCATCCTAATCCTCGCTCTTGGTCCCTCGACCTGAAGAGTTTCCTCCGAGGGTACGCGGTGTGATTTGGACTCCATGTCCTAATTCATGTCGGTTTCGTAACTACCACACCATACGCTCCCTGGTCTCTTCTCTTTCACTCCACGTCCTATCGTATGATGTTAAACTACAGGAGTCCATATGTCTTCAACGCATGACACTAAACTGTGGTTCTACCCTGAACATGTTCAGGATGCCCTGTGTTAATTATGGGATGCACCAGAGCCTCTACCAGAGAGGATTTCACATGCCAGTGATGGTCTATGACTACACTGTGCTTCCATAACTATGTGTGGCTTGATTCCCATCCCCATGGGATACGTAGAGACACCCTGGTATTTCACCTAGGGTCCATCCCCAGGAATCGAAAAATCATGTTCCTTTCCATTTTCGGCCCTCATGCATGACCCCTCGGGGGGAACTATGTCGCTGCAATTTTGCCCTGAACAAGTTCAGGATGCCCCAAGATCCCATTGGGAAGCGGAATGCCCCCTCTCCAGAGAGGCCCTGTCTCAAAGAAGGAATGATCCATGATCAAGCCAATGCACCCATATGGCGTACTCCCACCACGGTGGTGTAATTACATGAGTGTTGGATTCTGTTGAGACAAACCATCACTCCATATTCAATGCTTTGTGTGCCCCTTATTCGGACCCTCATCCCCTTTCATGTCTGAAGGGACCCCCTAACGGCCTAGTCTCATGCCGCATCGTCTCACCTACCATCCTGGGCCAACGTCCCGGAAGACTGGTCTTGTTTGGAAGGACCCCCTAACAGTATGGATGCTCGACCTAGGGTCTGCCAACTATCCTGGGTCAACGTCCCGAAAAATTGACCGGAAACATTTGTGACACGGTCCCGTGTTTCGAACATGGTCAATGGTCGACCCTCATTTTTTGTCCCCATTTTAGTCTAACGAAGTAAGGATATCATTTCTCCTCCACGGTTAATGGTTGCCCTTTATTGTCACGTCATCCCCAGAGTGTTCCGAATCATGGGTATCGTGATCCACACTTCCCATTTCCATCTGTTCGGACCGATTTCAGCGCCCCTGGCATCGCACCATTCGTGCATAAGAGCACGCTGAGAAAATGGTAATTCGGCTGTTTTGAGAACTCCCTTCTCCGGTCAGGTCTCTCCTATTTTCTTTCTGGAAATCCGGTCTGGTTATCCAATCCCCGGATGCCCGAAGCCTGGTTTCCACCCTTATGTTGGGTGGAAAGATGAGGAAACTATCTCCTATTTCTCACATCGGGCTTGACCCACGTGAGCTTGGAGAATTGTCGTTGAATGTCCCAAAACCATTGTAGAGATGTAATGAACTGATGAAAACAGTGGAAATCATGCATGCTACGGCATTCAGAAGAAGTGAAATTAAAGCACGAAGGTACTGATAAAAAGTTTTTAATTTTTCACAATACCCGGGGGTCGAATCCCCCCATGGACGGGTTGACCCCGTAAAAAGTGAATTGCAGCTCCGACACCCTTCGGCTTGTGGCATCTAAGACTTGCTGTCTCCGACTCAAATCCCACTCCTCCTCAGTAGCGGCGGGGCACTGTCAGTCAGCCTTGGCTCTGGCCCATTCTACGTCAGCTTGAATGGCATCCATCTTTCCAGAAGCCTACCTCATATGCTCCTCTGCCTCTTCCAGCTAGGCCTTCAACCGCGAGATCAGCTCAGATTGTGCATTAAGAGAGGCTGAGTGCTCATCCGCCTGGGCCCGCAACTGTTGGACCTCGCTTTCAGCCTCTTGGAGCTTCTTCACGTTGGTCGCCTTCCTCTGCTGCCAACCCACTCTGAGCCCATGATCATACTCTCGGATCTGCTCGGCCATGAGATCTTGGACAAGCGCATGAGGGCATTGTGCATCCACTCCCCCAGAACACAGTTCGCGTAGCCGCGAACGAAGTCTGTCCATTTTATTCACCCATAGCATTTGAGGGGTGTCTTTGATGAAGCGTGTGATCATCTTCCACGACCGGCGATGGGCTATGATGTTGTCCTCCTTGTCGGAGGCCGTCTCATCCCAGTCTGCGTGATTGGCAGGCTTGTACGTGGGATACGCCCGCAGGAAATCTTCGTTAGGTTCTACATCTGGTGTTGAACCCGGCACGACATCTGGTGCCGAAGCAGGCATGACAGGATTTGGGTCGGCCGATTGGTCCTCGTCATTAGACTCCACATAAATAACCTCAGGCACGACCCTACTGGTGGCCCCGTCAGTGATATTGCATGTAGCATCTCGGGGAGATGGGGGAACTATATCCACCATCACCGGCTTCCCTCTAAGAGGAATGCCGCCAGACATCCCGACCAGCCTTCCCGCAACAGCCCACGCCAGTCGATGGACTGTACGACGGAGAAGGACACAAACTTTAGTTGTCACAGTCTACATGATACATCAATGAATCCAGTAGAGGAAACTTACAGAGGTCAAACTCTTGGTGATTCTCTTGGGTTGATGCGGACGAGACCCTAGGGAGTGGACCTCCATACACTTTTGGAAGTTCTGGAGATTTCGAAGGAGCCACCTCGAGTGCTCTGGCCCCACCAGAGGCAGAACTGGATGCAGCCGTAGGTGTGGGTTCTGAGGGTCCTGCATCATCACCCACCAAGGGGCGAGAGCGAGGCCTGTACACAAGTTCCTCCTGCATGGTTCAAACCTTGGTAAAAAAATCCATGATGGCCTAAGAACGGACCATGAGGAAAGAAGCTCAAGATGATACCTCGAGAGCCTCTGCGAAATCGTAAAAATCTGAGTCTTGATCTCTGACCTCGCCCTCCTCCAACGGGCTCCCTCCGCCAGCCTCATCCTCACGAGAGGAGTCCTCTGATTCTTCCAGTAGGGGGAAGCGCTCCCTCAGATCGGTAGCTGACAACTGTGGGGGGACCTTCCGATCCAGCAGTACCCTCACCCGGTCTGTCATTGGGTGAGGGACACCACTGGAGTGAACGTAATCCTCCATCTCATCCAAGTATTTCTCAACCTCTGCCGGAGACGCCATGAAACCAGCCCGGACTGGGCCTATGCCCGGTAACTCCATCCCGAGGTGATTCAGAAGCACCCACATCTCGGGTGGACTGAGTAATTGTCGGTTGACAACCCAAATGTCCCAGGCCTCTGGGAAGATGACATCCTCTACCATGTCAATATGACGCATCCGCTTCCCCAGAGCCTGATTGTGTATACTACGAAATCCTCTCGGTGGCCGCCCCTCCAGATGGCCCTGCTCTTTCGGATCCACCGGATCTACCACTGCTTCCACACCCTCAGTCGGTGCGGGTCTCGCCACCACGGCAGCCCCACCACCATGAGAGGCCCTTGCTGCCCTTGGACCTCGACCGCGGGATAGAGGAGGCCCACTGTCACCAACCCGAATAGTCGGCTGCTTCCCAACTAATGGCATACTCCTTCACTAATATGAAAGAGGCAGTGGATGGAGGCAATTCAATTCACATCTTCCCATCTTCACGCATGAACATGAGCCACAAATGCCTCATCACACACGGGTGCTCCTCATGACGCACCTCCCAGTAAACCTGTGGGGTCAGCCGATTGAGGCACCAGAACTGCCTCGCAAATCGATGCAAGGATTACAGTTCATAGAGCGGCTCATGATCCACTCGTGCCACCAAAACTCCGCATCGAAAGGCCAAAAGATAAGCCCGGTGCTCTTCCGTTCCCTGCCCATCGTCAGTGAGTACCCCCGTCGGCAACAGAAATGGGTGGAAATTAAACTCATCCACCATCCACACCTGGTTCAGCACCATCGGCACAGTTAGTTTGAACGGGAAGCTTCCGACCGCATTCAGGATGGAGGGGCGGAAGATTGATCCAGGCGGCGAGATAGGGTTTGGATATTCATAGATTCCGTTGATATGCGCCGCATCCCACCCATACAGGAGGTGGAAGGGCCCGCATATCCTCGGTGGCTTCTTGCCCTCGCTAATATGCCTAAGCATTCTGTACAGCTTGGCGAGCATGGGAATCCCCAGATGGACCCGCTTCCCCATGGCCAGCATAGACACCATGATAAATGAGCTGGGCCGCACCCCCATGCTGGTGTCCCTCACTGGTAGGATCCAACCACAGATGAGAGCCACGATGAACGCCGCCAGCCTGACTATCAGCTGTTGTTCAGTACTAACACTAAAACCCCACGTCTTCCAATGGTTGTCCTCCAAGACCTGCCAGTACAAGTGCTCCTTACCCCGTTGGGCCACCCTCGGACAAGTTCAAGGCCTCGAGGGGAACTCTCTATTTTCTAAAAAATTCAGGAAATTCTTGAACCACTTCTTAAAGTGGACATCCCTCACTGCCTCCTTGTCCTCTCCAGGGACGAGTGCCATTAGCACCGATGCCAGTCGCGACATTTGCTCTGTGTCCTCCCACGCTCTCATGACGGGGAGGAACTCATCATACATGGGCTCCAAGATCGGAACCCCCGAAATTTGGTGGACATCCCACAGGCTGATGCCCACCACCCCATGATGAAGGTGAAAATTATTGGTCCTAGACGACCATATGCTCAGCAATTCCGGAATCAGTTGTTTTGGTTGGTAAATATGGAATTGGGAGGCCCATGCCACCTCATATAAACCCACTCTTCTCAGCTCGACCCCAAACTCCACGCATGAAGTGCCTACCCAGTAGTCTCAAGCCCAATCATCGGTAGAGTTTCCGCCTTGGTGCAGGTCCCACTCATCGGACCACCCCTTCTTCGGATCCTGCAAATCCCGCCTTCAGTATGGTATGATACAGAGGAGGGGACGCCTCCGGTTGCAGTGGATTTCCTTCAATATTGTTCACATGGTTGTAGAGACGGTCGTCAGTAACGGGTGCGATGTCCTCCAGCGTATGACCATCGCCCGCCCTGAACCACTGGTGCTGACATGGCATGCTCCTAAACCAGCAAGCTGGTTCATCCCTACTCGCATCAGGGATGAAGACGTCATCCCTCAATCGGAAGCCGTACAATGGCAGATTCTTGCACTGTGGATAGTTCTTCTAACCCTCCAAAAGTAGTTCGGTCAAAGAGGTATAGTCCGAGTGGCTTAGGACCATCTCCCCAAGACCCGAACAATTGGCCATCTCATCCCTCCGGGTGGCGTCTGCAAGGACCCCCAAACCAGCTTCTCGATGGGCCATTTTGGTTTCGGCACTCAGGAATGTTTTTCGTGGCTAGATCACGAAGCTCTCTCGCGAAGATCACTCATGAAGATCGGTCGAAAAACCAAACCGCAAAGTCTGGCGTTGGCCGGCAAACAGAATTTCGCTTAGCACGGTCGCGAAGTCAGAGACTCGCGGTTCGCCGCGAAGCTCGATTCGCGGAGAGCAGACCTGGAGTACATGGATCTTTGCGAAATCGAGAGTGCAGAAGGACAAAAAATCACGAGAGGATAAAAGAGGTCGCCCCCTATTTATAAGGGGCGACCCTGGAGCTTCGGGGCGCGTCCCGCCCGCACGGAGCATCGCGGCTCGTCCGGGCCGCGTAGCCACGGTCAACACCGCGGCCCCTCTTCGCGATGCCGCATCGCGAACCGCCTACAATTTTGGTGATTTTACCTCAGACTTCGAACCTTTGTCCCTCCATGGCTCCAATTCTGAGGGGGGGCATTTGTTGGCACCAAAATATCGCACGAAAGGAAGAGGCGAAAATGAATCCCCACTCACTGCCTCGCAAATCTCCGACACGAAGCAGCCCCGAGCATCGCGGTCCCGCGAAGCCCCATAGGCGGTAACCTCCGTGAACAGACTAACGTTCGCAGGACCACCGCGAAGACCCTGAGGCAGTAACCTCCGTGAACGACCAGACGTTCGCGAGCCCTCCGCGTAGCACCAGTGGAAGTACCTCTTCACGAATGGCCTGACGTTCGCGAGCCCACCGCAAAGCACGGCTGCCCCTTCACACCGCGTAAGCCCTGCTTCTCGGCGCCCCTTTCCTATAAATACCGGACTCCCCTTGAGTCCTTAGGACGGAAAATCCGACCATTCGTCTTCTCGAGTCCCGAATCGTGAAGCACCCTTCGCCTCGGAAATCATGAGCTCTGCGAGGTACTTCTACTTCGCGGGTCGCCTTCGCTTTTTCTCGTTTTGAGCCTCTCTTTCGAGAGGGATTCCCTTCACGAAGCTCAAGGGCATTCGCGGAGGAAGGGGATTCCAAAGGGAACCCAAGAAGCCGCGGAGCGTTTATGCTTCGCGAAACACCCATTCTTTACTGGTGATCCCCATGCCAAGGCAGGGTCACTGTGTATCGCGAAGCACCATGCCTCACAGCACCTTGCTTCGCGAGGCACCTCTGCTTCGCGAGGTAGTGCTCCGTGAATACTGTTCCACTTCGCGAAGCACCTCCCATTCACACCTCTGCCCCATGCACAGGCCAAGGCACCCCACCTCGCGAAGCTCACTCCTTTTCTTGGAAATTCCTCTTCCCGTGCAACCCTCCAGGTTTGCACGATGTAATTTCAAAGTCCCATGGACAACACCACTTGTAGTGTTGCTTCGCCTAATGCTTCTTCGCATACGCACGCTAATGGCTATTGCTTCTTTGCATAGCCATGCTAATGTGGAACCCTCAATGGTTCGCTCTACAACCCCCCTTGACCACGGCCTACTGGTACCTTCCCTCCCCCAAGGAGAAGAGGGTACCGGTCATGTAAGTCCTAGGGGTGAAGAGTAAACCCACCTCGTCCGAGCTGTAGGACATTAAACTTTCAAGCACCACGTCCTCAACACATGACATTAAACTGTGACCTGACCCCGAACCCCACACACATGGTCCCCCCAGCTCGGACATTCTTTACGCCACTCGTATCCACGGGGATGGGATCACCCCCTCCACAAGGGATGATATCCTCCTTCTCGGAGTAGCGTATGTCCATGGGAGAAGGGCAACCACCTCGGTGTAATCCCCTAACATTTCTTGCAAGAGGAAGCACCCCCATTACTCCTCACTTCCTCAGTGCCAAAGCCATCCAAGGACGTGATGGGGAACGATACTCTTCCTTTCTTCGATCCCAAATTCCTCTCCCGCTGTGCTTTTTCACACTCGGGCCTCCATCCTGGAGTAAGTCCCAACACCATGGCCCACCTAACGTGTAAGCCCCTCTTCGCTTCTCACGGATGCACCATTCGCGGCATGATCGTCAGGTCCTTGCTACCTCTTGTTTCTCACACCGAGCATGACTCACATAGGCTTAGAGTAATCATTGGTCATGAAAATTCACTCGTCCAACATGACGTTAAATTGTGTCCCCTTGTCCCGCATGACATTAAACTACACACCCATTTGAACTACGAGGTCTTTGATCCATGTCACGACATGGTACATAGGAAGCCTCCCTGAGGTTCAATCCCCCCAGTCATTTCTTCACGTCGGGTCCCATCCTCATCCAACATGACGTTAAACTGCATTCCGGTCCAGCGGTAAGCCGTTGTGACCATTCCAAACTACAAGGAATTTGATCCATGTCAAGGCGTGGTACGTAAGAAGCCTTCACGATGTTCAAGACCACCACTAGTGGACCCCCGGGTCTACTTTCACGTCTGTTCACTGATGAAACCCTTTGAACTACAAGGTCTTTGATCCATGTCAAGGCATGGTACGTAGGAAGCCTCCCTGAGGTTCAAGTCCCTCATCCATCGGACCAAGGTCCACCTTCACGTCGGTACGCCGATGAAGCACCATTTCGAACTACGAGGACTTTGATACATGTCAAGTAATGCTACGTAGGAAGCCTCCCTGAGGCTCAATCCCATCTCCCATCGGACCAAGGTCCCTTCTTCATGTCGATTCGCAGACACCCACCGCAAGTGGACCCCTGGGATCATCTTCACGTCAGGGTTCATCTTCGTCCCGCACGACGCTAAACTACATTCTGGTCCAACAGCAAGTCGTTGTGACCAACCTAAACTCTGTGGTCTTTGATCTGTGCTAAGGCATCGTACGTAGGAAGCCTCCACGAGGTCCAAGCCCCACCACCTGTTGGTCACTCCGACCTTCTTCGCGTTAGGTCCCTAGCACCTGGGCAGCCTATTGTGTAAGCCCCACACCATCTGGACCAAGGTCCTCACTCGTGTTGGTTCGCCGACACACCCTTTGAACTACGAGGTCTTTGATCCATGTCAAGGCACGGTACGTAAGAAGCCTCATGAGGTTCAAGCCCACCACCGGTGGACCCCCGGGTTCACCTTCACATCAGTTCGCAGACGATTCCCATCGGACCAAGGTCCACCTTCACATCGGTTCGCTGGCGACACCCATCGGACCAAGGTCCACCTTCACGTCGGTTCGCTGGCGACACCCATCGGACTAAGGTCCATATTCACGCCGGTCCTCCGGCACACTCACCTGAATTACGAGGACTTTGACCCATGTCATGGCATGGTACGTAGGAAACTTCACGAGGTTTAAGCCCAACATCCATCGGACCAAGGTCCACCTTCACGTCGGTCCATCGACACCATCCTGAACTACGAGAACTTTGATTTCCTACCACTGGGATACGTAGGAGGCCTCGTCGAGGCCCAATCCCAAATTCACCATCGCCCTTGCGATGTTCCCATTTCATTCCCCCCTCCACTTTATTCACCCATCTATTATCCACCCTGATTCTCACCCGGATCGTCATATCCTGGTGAGATCATTTTGTTTCGTTCCTCTTCACAACATTCAAGAAGCCGCCCATGGGTTGGCCCTGATATCGGCATCCCTCCAAGGGCAGTTCGTCGTCAATTTGATTCACTACAGTTAGTGTTTTGACCAGGTCAGACTGTCTCCACTGGATGTTAAAACTGCGACCCACCTCGTTATAAACACGAGATGCTTGAGGAAAACCTCGGATGTCACGCCTTTGGCGTAATCGTCTCCACTTGACGTTAAACCTGCGGCGTACCCTGTGTCAAATACAAGAAGCTGAGGAAAGCCTCAGATATATGACTATGGAATATAATTCCTGGCACTGGATGTGGGATGCCTTGGGCTTCCACGCCCTCGAGAATCCCTACAACAAGGGACAAAATACAGACACGCCAGTTCCCCAGCATCCAGACACACTACTGATGCCTCGACGTGACTACTCCCCCGACCGAAGGTTGCTGCCCTGACCGGACCCCTTGGAATGTCCTGACAGAAGCAGTGTAATTAACCGGCGTCCATGGAAACATGGTACTGGGAAGTGTTTCATGAACAACGTATTAAATCTATGAGGGAGACCAGGACTAGGTGATGAGTTCCGAGGAGGAATCCATGGAAGGAAGAACCGACATCTCATCATCCTGTTTCGATCAAGGAGAAGACGTACCTGAACAAGGAGCGAATGCCGCCCGCCTTTGGAAAGCGGGAATTTGGGACCACAATGTGCCGCGTCCTCATCCTCCATAGACAGATGCGCGCGCCCCGGCGAAAGCGTCGGAAACATTGTTGTAAACAGTTCCACTGGTAGACCGATGTGAATAGTTCCAACGTTAGACAGATGTGAATAGTTCCAAAGGCAGACCCTTGTGAACAGTTCATATTATAGCCTTGTGAATAGTTCCAATGGTAGCCTTATGAACAGTTCTAAAGGAAGTATTATGTGAGGAGTTCCAACAGTAGCCTTGTGAACAATTCCAACAGTAGACTTACATGAATAGTTCCAACGGTAGGCTTAAGTGAACAGTTCCAATGCTAGCATTGTGAATAGTTCCAACAGTAGGCTTGTGTGAATAGTTCTAATGGTAGCCTTGTTAGTAGTTTCCAATAGTAGGATTGTGTGAACAGTTCCAATGGTTGGGTTATGTGAACAGTTCCAACGGTAGGGTTATGTGAATAGTTCCAACAACAGGCTTGTGTGAACAGTTCCAATGGTAGGCTTATGTGAACAGTTCCAATGGTATCCTTGTGAACAGTTCCAATGGTAGGCTTATGTGACCAGTTTCAATAGTATCCTTATGAATAGTTCCAATGTTATCCTTATGAATGGTACTAATGGTATGCTTATGTGAATAGTTCAAATGGTATCCTTGTGAACTGTTCCAATGGTAGGCTTATGTGAACAGTTCCAATGGTAGACTTATGTGAACGGTTCCAACTGTATCATTGGGAATTGTTCCAATGGTAGGCTTATGTGTAGAGTTCCAAAAGTAGCCTTATCTGAACTATGTTTTCAAAATGGAGAGGTTCCAAATACAACCTCGAATTCCATTTCCAAATTTCGAGATCATGAACAGTGTTTCTAACATCCTACAGTTTCTCCACTTTGACACTCCCTTGGACATAAAATTAATTTAAAGAATCGTTTTAAGGAATCTAAGGCCAATTCCAAGGCCATAACTTTTATATTAATTTTCCTAAGTCTCGGGATTCTTTTACATGGTCAAACCATGGGGTATAATGTGATTTTCTTTTAATCAAAAAAATAGCATATCTTAAAACACTCCTCCATTAAATCATCCAAAGGGACAAGATATCTTCATCCCTAGTTATTTCACCTTATTCTATGGTGTGAGATGCTTGAACCATTCATACCTTCCCATATGAGCTTTGCGATCAATATTTCCTCCTTGGATTGGTCCCCCTCTGTTTTTCATGCAACCATGTACTATCGATCAATATTCAATAGAAGTTATGATCTACACTCATTCTATTGGGTTTATCTACGTCTGTTTCTCCTAGCGTTTTTATGGAATTCCACCTTCATGTTCTTAATGGGATTTTCTTTAGTGTTGACCGGTGTGGTGGTGTTTCTGCATCCCTAGGTGGATACAGTTGTCACAGGGGGAGGAGATCTTAACAAGTTGAGTGGCCCATTCTCTTATAAAGAATGTCAATAACCATTTAAGGTAGGGGACTCATTGCTTATCTATTCGTTTGTGTGAAAATATAGACTTATAATTTTCAATAACACTAGATTGCAATGGAATTTAAATAATAAATATTTGAACCATATTAATAAATTTTTATCGATCATATGATATTGTCTCTTCTTTTTCTAGATAGTGTGATATTATTTCTTTCATTGTTAACATTTCATTCTTTATATAAATTGGTAATGATCGTAAATATAGAATTAATTGATAATTTTTTTTCTAAAGATAATGATGCATGTAAATGAATCTAGTGGTTGTTTTTGTTATTTGATGTTATACAAATTGATATAGTAAGTATTTTTAGTCAATTTGTGATAGCTTACTATCTAGATTTCTATAAGATAGAACATACGAATAATAAATCAGTTAATTCAACATTGATTAAAGAACTGTTTTTTTGATTATAGATAATTCCTCTTAGGGTTTCGAGTTACCCTCTTACATGTTTAAGGGCTAAGATCTCAGTTGATATGATATTTTTTTTCCTGCTGCTTTTCTTGTGATGTGATCTTATAAGTTTTTTGTGATATGTGGGGTAGGGAGACATATTGATTGTGGTAGTAGTTGACACCTAGTGTGGTGAGATGAAACAGTTTATTCATGTGGGTGTTGGGGAAGACACTGGAGATGACGAAACGGGTTTGATGTGAATGTTAGGATTCTTGTTGTTTCTTATTGATTGTTTATCTTCATTACTTTCCCCACTTCTCAAGGCATATTGTCTTGCTTACCCTTCCTCTAAAAAATAGAGAAGACATGTGGGGTATTCCACGTGCCTTCCGTGTTTAACTTATCGAGGGAGGACATGTCTAACCTCTTTCTATATGTGGAAAAGACTTGATGGGTAGTTCACCTACTCACCACATTTCACCCCTTATGTTTAGTAGCATAGAATGTTTTTCTTAAATGCTTGTGAATATGGGAAATTAATAATGTTGTTAATAAATGGTTGAATAAATGATATTAACCCATGGGGTTGTAGCTTGTTGGGGCACAATGGTGAGGTTTCAATTTAATAGACTAGTGGACTATCGGTGTGATTCTAATGAAATATAATATGAATTTTTTAATAGTTAATTAATGTTAAAGAATTAATGAATGTAATGTGAAACTGATAAAAAGGGAATGAAGGAATGTAAACAATGGTCGTTAAATGGTTTTATACCTATAGAATACCTTTTCTTAGAAGTGGAAACTGGGAGTTTGAGAGACATTAGCTACAGTTGATTCTAAGACTAGGTTATGCCTATAGTGTGGTTGTGAGCTATAGTATATTGTGTACTTGTTGTGTTTTTCTATGCTACTCCACCCCACCAGTTTGGGAAACTAACACCCTAAGTATTTTTATCCCTTGGGGTGTTTTTTCCATCCTTATGTTGGGAGGATGGATGGATGAATACCCCCTTTGGCCCCACTCTCATATCTTGGTAGTTACTTATTAAAACCATGTTCTTTAATTCACACTTAAACATGATTTTTACATAGAATAATCACGTGGTACAACATAGAAGATCGAGTGGTCTAGTGTCTTTGGGTATTATGATCATTACATAAATACATAAAACCTGAAATACAACATCTTTATTAAAAACATCTTTTAAATGACCCCAACATTCCCTTGTACATAGCATTTCATGGGATAACCCGGGGACATGAATAAGAAAAGGGTGAGTTATAAATCCTAGTAAGTGAATAAACATGGAATAACATGAGGAATGAAATACATGTTAGAAAATAAGCATTTCAATGGAGCATAAGAGAAACATGAACATAAATTAATGATAAATCATGATAATCCTAGAAAAGAAATGTGGAAACAATGCTTAACATGGGAGCTTGGGGAACCTTGGGAGGATTCTAGAGAGAGGGGGAATGGGATGGTCGAACTCCAAAGGATTTGAGTGAAGGGGAAGTGTGA
Organism: Viscum album; assembly: GCA_963277665.1. NCBI lineage: Eukaryota > Viridiplantae > Streptophyta > Magnoliopsida > Santalales > Viscaceae > Viscum > Viscum album. The sequence goes on along the minus strand of OY728123.1, from coordinate 1,871,258,319 downwards.
TCTTGGGAGGGTTTATATAGGAAAGGGGAGGGAATTCTTTATTATTTTTGATTGAGAAACCTCACAATATATTAATCAAATCCACATACCAACCCATGGTTTTTTCCAAAGGGGAGTGGAAAACAATATTGTTTAAGGCCAATGGCAAAACTTCTTAAAATAAAAGGGTTTCTTATGTGTAGGTGAGTCACACTCTCAAAGAAAACAATTTAAAAATACAAAATGTTTTATAAGCCTTTAAGGGTCCACTAAAGCTTTGTAAAATAAATCATACAAACAAAAAATCACATTATTTTAATGGTAAAACACATATTGGCCGAAAATATTGTTTATATTATTTTAATACGTCATTATTGGGTCATTATGATGTCATAAAACACATTTTATATTTAAACAGTGTTTAATTTTTACCAAAAAAATCGACTATCTCAGAATATTATGAAAACATCACCGTTGGATAATTTTGACATCATGATTCCAAAATTAATATTCATTTTATCTAAATAATTTTATAAATATTTTCTTTTTTTACTTTTAAAATAAAAACAGTCATTTACCAAAAATTCATGGGTTTTGACAAAAACAGATTTCAAACCTTAATAAAAATTACAATTTCAATCATAAAATTATATGATCATTTATTTTTAATTAAAATTAATTTAATAATAATAATTTTTTATTAAAATATTATTTAATTCAAAATCTGTTAATTCATCAAAATTGATATCTTAGTTTATTATTAATTGAAAATACTATTTGTACTTTAAAAACTATTTACAAAGTAACAATAATAAAATTAATGCACATTATTTATAAAAACAATGAATATAGCCATAGTGTTATAGTATTGTTATATAACCCCTTATTACACTTGCATAAGACCGAATGGTAAGGTGTGTGATGGTGAAAAAATCTTGGGGTGGCTCAGATAACATCGCTCGGGCGATAATCTCTATTAATTTATACTTCTCCTATAGTTAGTTCCTCTCAAGATTAACATGTTCATGCTCGACTTGGGATAGGTTATGAGTGATTCCCAATTATGCCACCTCATTTTCTAGATCCAAAAAACGGGGTTCATACGGGGAATGTCTACTAGATAAGGCCATCACTTCCTTTGTCTATGTAAATTGGATTTGTCAAATCCCTATATATATACTAATCACGTGATCATTGTTCAAGGACTATATAAGAAATAGTAACAATTAATAATGGTATTTCAAAATCTAGAAACATAAAACCAATGAAGATCACATTTTATATAACCATAATAAAAAATTTCATTAGATCAAGTGGAATTTTCATTAATGAATGTTTGGGTTATTACAATCTTCCCCCCTTAAAATATTTCACCCTTGAAATTTATTTTTCCCACACTAAAACAAATATGGGTAATTTTGCTTCATCACTTCCTCTTATTCCCAAGTCGCTTCTTCAAACTTTTGGTTTCACCACCACACCATGACGAGGGGAATTGTCTTATTTCGTAGAACAATTTATTTGTGATCTAAAATCTTCAATGGTTTCTCATCATAAGAAAGTTCATCCTCTATTTGGACTACCTCTGAAGAGAGTACACGTGAAGGGTATTGTATGTACTTCAATAAGAGAGATACATGAAATAAATCAAGTACTTTGGGCATGGTAGGTGGAAGTGCTAGTCGATATGCCACAGCCCCAATATGATCATGAATCTCAAAGGGGCTAATGTACCTTGGACTTAACATCCCATTCTTTCCAAACCTCATGACTTTCTTCCATGGAGATATGCATAGATATACCATGTCTCCATCTTTAAACTCAAGGTCTTGACGACGGTTATCTGCATTACTCTTCTATCAACATGGGGCTGCCTTGATATGCTTCTGAATGTATTTAACCTTCTCTACCATTTATTTGACCATTTCTAGTCCTGGTAGCTTACGTTCATTGAAATCATCCCAACATGTAGGTGTTCTTCACCTTTTCCCATACATGACATCATATGGTTCCATTCGGATGCTCCAGTGGAAACTGTTATTGTTGGAGAATTCCACCAGTGGATGATGTTTCTCCCACCCTCCATTCAAGTACAAAGAACCTACTCTCAACATGTCCTCATGTGTTTGGATCATCCACATGGATTGACCATCAGTTTGAGGATGATAATCCATACAAAAGTTCAGATCAGAATGTAGAGAATGTTGAAATACTCCTTAATTGCTATGAAGTGTGCATACATTGTAAGATGATCCACAACAACCCAGATTGAATTGTTTCCTTTGGATGTCTTTGGAAATACATTGGAAAAGTCTGTGGTGATGTTATACCCTTTCCATGATGGTATGGGCACTGTTTTCATCATCCCCTTATACTTCTGCCTCTCTGCCTTCACTTTTTGACACACCAGACACATTGATGTATACTCAGTGATCTTCTTATTCATATTATCCCACCAAATAATGATTTTAGAGATATTGATACATCTTTGTGTTTCCTGGGTGAATAATGAAATTTTAAATATTTTCATCATCCAAAAGTTCTTCCTTCCACTCTAAACTTGATGGAACACATAGTATTTTCCGAAATCTCACAATTCCTTCTTCGTTAAAATTTAACTTTGAGTATTTTCCTTTTTTGATAGATTCCATTCTCTTATAAATTACCACATCATCCTTTTGAGAATCCTTTAACCTTTAAAAAAGAGATGGTTGAGAAATAATGTTTGAAAGGATCGATGATGTTCCCTTCTTTATGATTCACATGTCCATATTCATCAAATATAAGAAGATTGGATCCTTCCCAATTCCCATCAAGGATATAATTGCTGGGTCCTTTCAACATTGATCATCTGCCACCTTGTTTGATTTCCTAGGCTAGTAATGGATTGAGTAGTCATAGTATTTTATCATATCTAGACATCTTCGTTGGTGAATGTTCAAATCTTTCTATGTAAATATATATTTTAAGCTTTTGTGGTCTGTATATATTTCACACTTCTCCCCAGTGAGATAATGCCTCCTAATTTTTAAAGAAAAGATCACTACTGCCATCTCCAAATCATGTGTTGGATAATTATGCTCATGCACTTGAAACTACCTTGAAGCATATGTAATGACTTTTTCATTTTTCATCAACACATATCCCATCCCTTCTTCAAAGAATTAGTGAATACCACAAAATGTTCTCCACTTGTGGGTAATGTGAGCACAAGTGCAATGATAAGACTTCTTTTTAATTCCATGAACCTTTCTTCACATTCATCACTCTTATCAAACTTTACTCCCTTTTGAGTTAGCTTGGTAAGAGGGTTGGAAAATCGTGAGAAATTACTCTCAAATAGTTGATAATATCCAGCTAACCTCAGGAAGTTATGAATATCTATTAACGATGATGGCCTCTGCCATCTCTCAATTACAACTATTTTGGAGGGATCTATAGATATCCCATTGGTTGTGATGATATTGACATATAATGAGACCTCATTCAATGAGAACTCGCAATTGTTATACATTACATAGAGATTATCCTTTCACAAGGTCTGTGGTATAGTGCTTAGATGCTACTCATGATCCTCCTTAGTTTTGGAGTATATCTGAATATCATATATAAAGACTATCAAAAAAATTTCATGGTAATCCCTAAAGACTCTATTCATAAATTACATGAAACATGCTGATGAATTACTGAGTTCAAAAAGGCCTTACTATGAATTCATAGTGCATGTATGTTGTTAAAAATGTAGTCTTGGGGATATCTTACTTCTTCACCCTTATATGATAATATCCTATCCTTAAATCCACCTTGGAGAATTGTTGTGCTCCACATAGTTGATCGAACAAGTCATCGATTCGTGCGAGAGGATACATGTTCTTTATCGTGATTTTGTTAATCTCACGATAATGAAAAAACACATTAACCCATACTTCTTCTTGATGATGAGGACTGCTTCCCCACATGGTGAAGCACTTGGGTATACAATACCTTTATCCAGATTTTCATGTAGTTGTTTCTTTAGAACCTCAAGCTCCACAATAGCCATTCAATACGGAGTCTTGGATACTGGAAACACCCTAGGTATAAACTCAATTTATAATTCAATATCACTTCTTGGAGGAAGACAATGAAATTCCTCAGGAAACACTTCAGTGAATTCCCTCACAATAGGCATGTCTTGAAGGATGGTTTCCTCCTTAGACTCAAGAATCTGAGCTGGATGCCTGTGCTCATAAGGAAGTAATATCAATGCTTGAGATGATGAACCTAAAGAAGTTTCATCTTCCTCCACGCACTTGTATATATTCGGTGGTTGATTATCTACATGGAGAGTGATTTCCCTCTCAAAGAAATTTATGTTGGCTCTATATAAGGAAAGCCAATCCATGACAAGAATTGCATCAAATTCCACAAGTGGTAGTATGATGAGGTTCATCGGGAAATTAAATCCATAGATTACAACATGGGTGTAGTTATATTCATGGGATGCAATTATTTCCTCATTTGTCGTACTCACTAAACATCATTACTTCCATGATTTTTGGTGGTTCTAGGATTGTTCTATTAATATTTTTAGATATAAAAGAATGCGTAGAACCTGAATGGAAAAGTATATTCTCAATTATTGAATGAGTAACTAGTGTACCTATCACAACTTCGTTTTTGGGGACCAATTTTGTAGTAGTGATGGGAAAATCTCTCCCTTTCTTCCTTGAGGTTGTTGGTTTCCTGAAAAAACCCTTGGATTAGGGAATTGATTTTCAAGATGCCCTAGTTCATTGAATTTGTAGAAATGAACAACACATTGAGTTTTGAACAGAGCATTTCATTCCTCTATTGCAGCCATGAGTTTTTTTTCAGTAGTTAACATCTAGATTCCCTTCTCTTATACACCTACATCATTTCCACATCACCTTTAGTAAATTTCAGGGGTTCTTTTTTTCCTCATCATTGTCATGTGGGGTGCTGGATCTTTTTATAACTATTGTATTTCTCAATCGGACAACCATCACTGATGTCCTAATAACTCTTTTTATTCCCATGATACCCCGGAGATTCTACCATCTCTATTTCGACCTTGAGGGTACATCAGACAATTTCCTCAGAGCTATCAAAGTCATAGATCTCCAGAACATTCAATAGGCTAGGTTTCATCCCACTAATGAAGTGGTCAACCTTGCATTCAGGGGAACGACAATGTTGGAGTCATATCGTGAAAGCCTTGTGATTTTTACCTACTACGCTCTGACAGATCTGTCATCTTTTTTACTTGAGGTCAAGGAAGTCCGTTTCCATCTTATGTCATACGATGCACAAAAAATATTTATCAGAAAATATCTTCCAGAAATCCTTCCATTCCAATGCCTTGATCTCCTCCTCAGGATTCAAATTTCTGATCAATGTCAACAATTGATCAGCTTCACCCTCCATATGAAAATTATCCAAGATAATATTCTCTTGTTCATAACATTAAAGGATGCAGAAGATTTTTTCAATGGAGTTGATCCATTGTTCGGTGATTGAGGGATCAGATGATCTATTTAAAATATGAGGCCTTTGTCTCATGAATCTCTCGATAGCGACTTGTTCATTATTCATAGGGGGTTGAATGTTCCTCTTGACATATGCTTCTTTTCAAATATTGAGTTAACTAAGAGAGAATTGGGATGATGTTCATGATTCCTACTCCCATCGGATTGGGAATATCATTAGAACAGTCATCACATTGATCTTCACATCTATTGTCAGCCCGAGTCATCATATTACTGGCTATTAGCTAGAATAAAAGGAATGTTAGGGGTAACACATAAAGGGTAATCCAAGGAAAAAACTGATGACTTATAAATAACCTTTATTTCCTTAAATTATGAATTCATAGGCTTCAATCTATGTTATTCATGATCTACATTAAATCATATATTCTTAGGGTATTTGTTTTTATTCCATTAATAAGTGTTGATACTAAGATTTTGAATTTACCAAAGCATATACCCCAGGAGTGTTGTATCCAAGAGACCAATAAGGCCCGTTTTCGTGCACCAGATCCTGTTCGAGTCTTGATCAAGGTGGTGTTTTCAGGTTTTACCCCTAGGATACATCAGTGCCAGAGCCGCCTCTAGAAACTCGTATCCAGAATGGGATGTGTTTTCTTGATAAAACACTTACTCAATACTCACAAATATATATATATATATATATATATATGATTTTATTATACATATTCTTGTCTCTAAGTCCTTACTATGGTTTTCTAATCCAAATAACATAAATAACTAAACATATCCTCTGATACCTTTTATAACCACCATGTTCTTTAATACACACTTAAACATGATTTATTACATAAAATATTCACTTGATACAACATAGAATATTGATAGGTATAGTGTTTTTTTGGCTTTGTATCATTACATAACAACATAAAACCTGAAATACAACATATTTATTGAAAATTTCCTTTACATGACCACTAAATTCCCTCATACTTAGCATTGCATGGGATAACCCGAGGACATGCATAAGAAAAGGGTGAGATATAAGGCCCAATAAGGGAATAAACATGGAATAACACGAGGAATAAAATATATGTTAGATAATAGGAATATCAATGGAGAATAGAAGAAACAATAACATAAAGGCATGATAAATCATGATAATCCTAACATGGAAATGTGGCAACAACACTTAACATGGAATTCGTATGATCCAAGGATCATTGAACATGGAGCATGTGTAAACCCTCATTTCACATGAAGCATGATTAAACCCTCATTGAACTTGAATTATCATGAGTGAAAACTAATTGCACATGATTTATCATGAAACTATACTTTACCAAATGCAATGGAGCGCTATCAGGGCGCACCCTTCTTAAACATTTCATTTCATGCATAAGTGTTCCACATGGATCATATAACATGGAATTAATCAAAATAACAAGTTATTACATGATTAAGTAATGTAGAATAAATAATGAAATTACCATTAAATATTTATATTTTCATAATGGTGAATACCCTTTATAGATACATGGGTATGGTATTCACTATACAATGATCTTGTCTTGAAAAAACATGGTGCAATTTCGAGAGCATAACAACATGACATAAAGATTCATAAAAATGGTTGATGATGGAGAAAAGGGTGTCTCATAATACATACATGAAATGGACAGTAAGGGGTTCATATAGATACATTTCCCAATAAAATTAATGGAATTTATATGCATAATACAAAAAATTACTTGGATGTAAAATAAGAGAGAGAAATCCCTCAAAGAGTTTTTTCATGGAAACGAGTGTATATGGGAGGAATTAATAGAAGATAAATAGTTCTCACATCATCCAAAAATAAATATTGAATTATGGGGGTGGTTCTAAATCATACCCCAACATTTTTAATTGAAAACAAAAGGGCATAACATCTTAACAAAAATTGGACAAAAATGAGGAAGGAACAAATCCCTTACTTGGAAGTGTGATCCCAATGGCTTGGGAGGGGCTTGAGTGAGGTTTATTGGGAGTGTGGGGAAACATAAAAGGATATATAGAGAGATGAGTTCATGGGTTGGTCAAAATCCAAAGACCTTTAGTGAAGGGGAAGTGGGAGCTTGGGTTGGTTTATATAGGAAAGGAGAGGGGATTCTTACTTATTTATGTTTGGGATACCTCATATTAAATAATCAAAACCAAAAACCAGCCCATGGATTTTTTCCAATGGTTTTTTCTAAAGGGGATTGGAAAAAAATACTTTATAATTCCAATGGACTAATGACTTAAAATAGTAGGGTTACTAATATGGAGGTGAGTCACACTCTCAAAGAAAACAATTTAAAAAGAAAAAATGTTTTATAAGCCTTTATGGGTGCACTAAAGCTTTGTAAAATAAATAAAACAAACCCAAAATGACATTATTTAAATGAAAAAACATATATTGGCCGAAAATAATGTTTATATTATTTTATTACATCACTATTAGGTCATTATGATGTCATAAAATATATTATATATTTTAATGGTATTTAATTTGTACCCAAAAATTTGACTATCTCATAATATTTTGAAAAATTCCCCATTGTATAATTTCAACGTTCTTATTCCAAAAATAATATTCATTTTATCTAAATAATTTTATAAATAGTTGAATTTTTTACTATTAAATTAAAAACAGAAATTTACCGAAAATTCATGGGTTTTGACAAAAACAACTTTCAAACCATAATAAAAATAAAAATTTCCTTCATAAAATTATATGATCAATTAAATTTAATAAAAATTAATTTAATAATAATAATATTTTATTAAAATATTATTTAATTCAAAAATCCATTAATTCATCAGAATGGATTTCTTAGTTTTAATATTAACTAAAAATACTATTTATGCTTCAAAAAACTATTTACAAAGTAACAACAATAAAATAAATCCACATTCATTATAAAAACAATGTACATAGTAATAGCGCTATAGTTTTGTTATGTAACCCCTTATAACACCCGCATAAGACCAAAGGGCAAGGTGTGGGATGGTGACAGACTCTTGGGGTGGCTCGAATAACATCGCACAGGTGGTAATCTTTATTAACATCCACTTCTCCCATAGTCGGTTCTGCTCAAGATTAATGTGTTCAAGCTTGGCCTGGGATTGGTCAAGAGAGAATCCCAATGATGACTGCACCTTTCTGTGCTCCGAAAAATGGGCTTCATATGGGAAAATTCTAGTGTAAGAGGTCATTGGTTCCTTTGTTTGAGTAAATTGGATTTGTTAAAGCCCTATATTTATACTAATCATGTGATCACTGTTCAATGACTATATTACCCACGGTCAAAATTCATAATGGTATTTTAAAATCCAGAAACATAAAACCAATAATGTTCAAATTTTATATAACCCTAATGAGACATTTAATTAAAACAATAATAATTTTCATTAATGAATGTTTGGGTCATTACATTACTTGTGCTGGTATGTACATCAATTAGTTTTCCACATATATGTGTGTAGTGGGGTGTAATGTCTTGTGTTTATTCACACACATGTATTCTAGATATTGTTTCCTATGGAATAATATAGGTGTAACGTGTATGGTTTGTGATGTCTTGAGGATCCCTAGTCGACGTGTGGGCTGTAATAACTTGAGGTATAATTCCTGACGTATGATAGACAATATGTGAGCTGTAGTGGCTCTCAAATACTACCTGGTTACTTTTCATGGGTGTACATTGTGGTTTTGTTGCATGAGGTGCATGTTGAGGTGCTTCTCCCATGTGTCTGTAGCAAAGCCTTTTTTGAGAGATATGTTTAGGACATGCGACGTTGGGAAAAAGTGGAAAACCAATGGGGTAGTAGTAGGAGGGTGACCATGATTTTCATTATTATATTATATACTCGTATATGAGATACATAGTGAGAGTATCCATGGTGAGTCTAGGAACATAGTATACCTATTTAGTTGATTAGTTAGTTTCACTTTTTGTTCACTGTGATTTAGAAAACATTCATTACATTAGAACGAGATGCTCTGCAAGGATCCTAATTTTTATAAAGTTATACTCACCATATGTCTATATAATCTATTTTCAAGTCACATAGAGATGGTTGGAGATCATTCTAGTTTCTACTAACATGGGGTTTCAGGAGTTTTTTGGGAATCATGGTTTCTTCTTATTTTTACTTTCATTTGGGTATTTGTTTTTTCCCCATTTAGTTTTAGTAGTTTGGCATGACATTACATATGTGTACATTGGATTTCTTTTATATTGTATTCATAGTTAGAGTAGGTTGGTGTATGTATTATCTCATTCTTTATCATGTATTCTCTTAGAGGGTAATGCCTCCCTATTGTGTGTTTACTATACCCTCGATGCTTTTTTCCAACCCGGGGCGTATTAGAGGTGGGACCCGGGGGTCATTATCTCCCTTCTAACATTACCAGCCATGGAGGGTTACACCTTGTGGGGAGGGGGTCATGACACCAGCATACATGAACCTATTACCATCCCATAAGTCTTATTAGGATAATTTTTATCATAGTCATCAACCTCAAGAAATAAAATCAATCACATTTTCTTACATGGGATAATTCAGATATATTTTATAGGTATTGAACATTATACACTAGGGTTTATTTAATATATTTTACCCACTCTCCCAAGGTTTCCCCCATGAAAATAATCATTCAATAAGTATTCAAATATAAGCATAACTAAAACATTAATGGTGTACATTATCAAGATAACAACAATAATGAATAAGAACCCAATTGAATAAAACATTTAAATTTCTTTGAAACTATTAATATATTTTTTGAAATTTTATTGAACTATTTTAGTCACACAAAGTATTTTCAAATAAAACTATCTGAATACACCCCCTTAAAGACAAAACAAAAAAATAATCACCGAAAATAAAATGAAAACAACCCTTAACACCTTACACCAATAATATTTAATTATGTTAAACTAAAAGAAATTCATCAAAAGATGGTGTTTTGGGCGAATGACCAGTTATGTAGATACACTTACATGTGAACAATGAATCATCATCAGAATCATAAACCAACTTGAAATTGAATAAAGGATTCATAAAAAGAATATACCCATAGTTATTTTTATTAATAATCCATCCCTATTCTATGGTTTGACCCCAAGGACTTCTTGGGTACCAATACTGAAAATAATAAAACATAACAAGGTATGAGAGGAAGAAGAGTGGAGGAATTCAAGAGGAAGGATGAATCAACACAAAAAATAAACCAAAGTCAATGGGAATACACCAATGAGGCATAGGTGAAAAAGATCCCTATATGGAGGGGGATGGTTCACATGAATGAAGAGAAGATATTGTAGGGTTGAGATAAATCAAAAAGTATAATGTTTTTATTTTATCATTATTATGAATTTACTGTAGGATGCTTGGTTTGGCCATACATTTAAGGAAATCCTATTTCAACCATCAAGATCGTGACCTATTCATAAAACCTGCCACATGGTTTCCTAGAATATTCCACATGGATAAAAAAACCTTTTGTAACCTTGAAAATGGCATTGAAATCCATCCCTCACCCCCTCTCTCTTGGATGGGTTAATGGTTTGTACTAACCATGGGGTAACTATGCACCCTTTTCAGTTATACAGAAATTTCAAATTATCCAAATACTATCACTAAAAACTCTATTTTAGATGAAATAAATAAAAAATTGAAGATAAATACATACCAGTGACTTATTGAGTGTCACAATTCTTTCCACGATGTCACATTATACCCCCGAAATGTTCTTAATGATCATAATCCAGGAAAAGGTGAGGTCACTACTCCACCAATAATGATTAACTCTTTCACATAACTTGGATAATCTGAACACAATATCATAGTATATATACTATGGGAATAAATTCAAAACCAAATACCTTATTATAAAAATCCACGGAACTGATATATCGCTCACCAAAAGTGATTTTGAGATTCAGTTCAAAGTCCACAAACTCAATCTTGTGTGAGGTATCTAGATGATAATTATTTTTCGGAGAGATGTGGAGTACATAATGAAAGGATTTCATCCATGGTGCTAATAATAACTCCTATGAATCATTACATTCATGTTACATGATATGAAATGAATAAATATAGTGTTGTTATAGCATATCATATATCCCGCATTGATAGTGTACTGGCCAGATATGCACCCTCATAAAAATCTGATCACTAACTATATACACTAACAAATGATGAAAAGTATCATCATTTGATATTTTATGAAGCTAAGGTATCTTTTTCAGATCAAATTACTTTTCCCTATCATCTCCAAAATGATGATCCTCCAATAAAGAATCATTAAGCCAACTGTATTAAATAGAGAGAAGATTAATGTAGTCATACATAATGATCTTCATGGAGATACCTATTAACCAGAGATAGTTAAATATTTTTATATGTAAATAAATTATTATAAAAGAATATTCTAATGAATTTTTATAGACCACTTAGCCTAACAATCTACATGTGGAAGATATATTATGATCAAATATAGCTGAAAAACCCTCTCCGCCAAAGGTTTCATAAAATTACCAGGAATGTTAAGTCAGAGGAAAAACATCGAAATATTTACTAAAAATAATGAAAAAAAATATAGAGAGTAGGGACATGGATGAGGGAGAACATATTTCCCAACCCCAATCAATAATTCAAGCCAAAATGAGAAAATTGCATACCATTAAAGTCAAAAAACAACATCAAACAGTGTAGAAATCTCACAGTATGCAGTAATCCCCCATCATCATTCGGTGAAACCAAGTCACCAGAGTAACATTCCCAAAACTAGTTGCAGGTCCCCTTTTAAACAACAAAATATTCACATAACTGATCATTTCACACACCATTGTCAAAATCATAGCAAAATACATCAAAACTATTGATAATACCACATAATTGATGCACCGCTAAAAAGTCCATACACAAAATGAATCTAGATCCAACCTTGATCCAAAATCACAACTAAAATGATAATACAATACTGAGAAACACTAACCATGGAACGAAGAAAACCTGCACCAAATTGGAACAACATGCTCGTCGCCACCTTCAATCTAGCACACGGCAAACAGATCTTCCAAATGCATCCAAACGACACAGAAACGTCATGTAAACCCCACTACAGAATCTGTAAACTAGACTCAATGAGCCTCCAGAATAGCCCTATCCAAATACATGGTGTTGATGATACCTCCACGGAATACACCACATGCCATGACCTCGTATGAGTAAAGTGTCTGAGGGTAGCTAATCCATTGTGGGGGACAGGAAGGCGACAGTGGGGGGAGGGAATCCCTAGTGTACATCCTGTTATGGGAGCATCTTCATTGTATACTATTTTTTCATAAAATTATAATAAATGACTCAAGGGTATCAATAAAAAGTAATGGATAATTGAAGAACATGATGATTTATGATTTCTTAGATTTGAAATTTCCTGAATACCTCCTCCATTATTGATTCTCTAGTGATGATTTTGTTAACAGATTAATAAGCAATCAATAATATCATTTATAATAATATTTTTAGGAAAAGTGATATGGAAATAAATATTAATATTATCCCACATCCACTCATCAATAGGAATAGCCTATAATAATCATCTAGGTCACTAATTCTTAACATTAATCCTTTGATGGGTGATACAATAAGATACAAAATCATAAACATGACACATCATATCATGCCACAAATTTTTTTATTCCAAATCAGTAAACATATTTGAATCACTATGTTGAACCACCCACCTATACTGGTACCCACTCTACATCACCACCTACCTCAATTCCAAGTGATTGATTAGAAAATTATAAAAAATAAATGAAACATTCTAGAGACTAAAAATAGTTATCAAATGTCTCCTCGCAATTTAAAACTCTATTAATATACTAATAGTCATGACCAAATACATAATCAAGTCTAATTCAAAGATTTCATGAACACGTGGCTTTTACAAAAGTCATGATGTCTTAAACATCTATCTCTTCCATATCCAAATGTATCTCAAAAAAAACTCATCAGTCACTATCTATCAACTATTAACCCCTTATATGGATCAGTAATTTCCTACAAAATTAATCAACTACCACATTCCCCCTTTTAGGTGTTTAATCTATAAAAATGTCTAAAATTTTTATTTATTACACCCAATATCTATAATAAATATTTTTTCTCTTTGGGTAAAAATATAATATAGAATTATATGGTCTAAATAAATCATAAACCACTTGAAGAAAATTTAATAATTCCAAAAAAATAAATAATACATAAGTGCTTCTAAATAAATGTTATGATTTGAGGAAATATATCTTATATGGATGTAAATGGTAATATTCACATTCTACCATATAATCTTACTAAATTAACACACACATGAATCATGAAAATGGATTATTAAAATAAACTATATAACCCTGAACATTCTTAGAAATAATTATAAAGAGTGGTGAATCCATCATAACTTTCATCTCCTCAAAATAATTTTGGCACTTCTATAACCAATAAAAAATAACCCCTTTTAATGTAATACAATAATGGGTGAATCCAACCGAGAATGTTTATATATAAAACACCACTATTATTATTCTAAACATAGGATTCACCTTATTTAAATCACATTATAGGGTTTCTTTCAAGACATTACTATTTGGTTCTACTCATGATCGAATGAGACACTATTCAGATACCCAATGACTCTTCAATCTTATATATTAAATGTAAAAATGATATTTAGATATCAAAGAATGCATATGTTTCTATTTCATGGTTTCTATGAAAATAACCTAATGGTACTCATGTTTCTCTTTTAATTTATAATAAATCCTGATATCATACTCAAAATCTATGATGTTGCAATATTTGATTCCTCAAATCAATGGAACCCAAAAGATTATTTTGGATGGTAATTTTCTTGAAAAATAATCACATTTCCTATAAATTACCATAAAAGAGGATGTAGGAATGACAACATCTTGAAACTGTTGCTAATGGTTACATCATCGTAAAATGATTTTCAAAAACAATTTATATTAATTTATATGATCAAAGAGATCAAAAATCAATATAAATGGGTATTTATTCATGATTATAACAAATTTTATTCCTTTGTATTTAATGCATTGTTATAGGTTTTGATATATATTCAATGTTCATAGAATAGGTGTTCCCTATTGTGAACCATTCATGCGAATACTTTCATTTCATTAAGGATCATCATACAAAACAACAATAATTAATATTAGAATAAAAATTTACAAAATAAAAACGAGAAGAGTATTATCAAAGGATTTATGTTTATCAAGAACTCTTACACCCATATGGGTGGAAATGATGAAAAAACATCAAAAAATACCTCAAGATACATGTATACCATCATTTAGAACTAACCAACTAAACTTTGACGAAAAAAATAAAATAAAATAAGAGAATTAGACTGATAAAATTTAATCATATTGAAAAAAGGACCATACCTCCCTGACCAACGGTCACTCTGTACATAGTTGTTTTTATTATTCCCTTTTGGAGAAAAAAATGAACTCTATGATGATAGTAATCAATACGGTTCATAAAACTAATCAACTGTTGAGATCCAATAATGTGATTTAGAAAATAAAATCTAGGGACAAATGAATCACAGTAAATCTAAAAATTAAAAATCATAACACAAGACCCATGACTCTTGAATCCTTTTTCCTTTTTAATTCCAAATAAAATATAAATACCAAATCAAAATGGAATGAAATATAAATTAAAATAGAAAACATTAATATGTTTTTAAATAAATAAATTATTTGTAAGTGAATGTATTATATACTTCCAAATCCATTGAAGAAAAAGTAATTCTTATACCACTCACAATAGTATAACAAGAATTCATGTCCTTCAGTAAATGATAATATAACAGAAACAACCGATAACTATCCCACTCTAGATCTTCATATCATAGAAAAAATACAATATTTTTTATCGATAAGGTGCAACACCCTTTGTTTTATCTTATCTATCTGAAGTGCTCCTAAATAAATAATATTCAACTCTTCTTCCATTTTACGGTTGTATGAAAAATAACTGAATATTAAACAACACCCACTTTGGTTGAATGACATTGGTGTCTGTTAATATATTGGGTTATTTTATCCTACTCTCATATACTATATTCACGTGGAAATAGTTTTCACTATTGATTCTACATGTAGATAATCTGATGAACGAAGGGTTCCCCCACCACAATGATGTGAGAACTCCATTTACATCGTTTATTGTCCTAGAGAATTAATATTACTAACCCCTTTCATATAAGTGTCACCCATGAGCTTGGTCAATGGTTCTAAATTAGTATCTTATATAACTTCAGTATTGACCCCATCTGTGTATGTTTGAAAAGAAATGTAAATAATAATAGATAATATATCTATCTTCAAAATAGTCTCAAAGCATTGTTCCTTGAGATAATCTTTCATGATGAGCTTAGGAGGAGGATGAACCAACTCTATTTAAGGACTGGCATATTCCATTACCAAATATCTACCTCTCATTGTTCACAGGAATTCATTTTCATTCCCAGTCCTTAATTTTTTTATAATGACTATTGATTGAAAATATTCTTGAATACATCCCATGTGAGATCCTCATGTAACCGGGCTTTCATTATGGTCTCTAACTAAAATAAATCATACATTTCATACATAAATAATAAATATTTTTATATGAAACTTTAATACTGTCCCCAAATACTCACCCAATGACTATAAATATTTAGTGTCCTTGGATACTGGAAACACTGTATTCTTATTCAATGAAATTTATTTAACCTGTCACATAAATATTGTCTTAGTTACTAATATGAAAATGAATACCCTACATAAAACCATTTTTCATTACATGGGGAATGGAATAATAAGAACTAGTGGGTTAAAATTCTTAGTAAGGATAAATATAAGAGATATTAATATATTATCATATGAAATCATAGGATAATCATAATTGCATGTGATTATGAGTATCACATAGAATGTTTATACCCAATCAATAATAGATCGTAAACATGAGTCCCGGAATAAAACAATATCATTTCAAAATCCCTGAATCATAAAAAGTGATAAATCCGTATAAATCATTAATGAAACATAAGATCATGTGTTATATGATTGGAACCATAATAATTATAGAAACTTATTCACATGTTAGGGTTAACAAAAATTACTATAAAATCATAACAGATCAGCAATAAATACCTAATTTAGATAGTGGATAAATTAAATTGACTTGATTCTCATAATGGATATGACACATCTACTTACATCCTATATAAAATCCTAAATATAATTATCTTTCCTAGAGTAGATCAAGAACATAGACTTTTTTACCATAGAGTATCATGTGCATCGACATATTTTCCATAATTAACTAACGAGATATAATACTTTACCAAATGAACTGGATGGCACTATAATTCCATGTCCAACCATAAATTAAATAAAATCATAATATTTCTTCCATAAAATCATTAACCATTCATCATATCATCACATCATCCTATCATAACACACTCAATGAAATATGGTTTCATAATAATTTCATCATCCATTAATGAATATCCCAGGTAAAATAAATGGGATTCTTAAATACCTTATCATCATAATCATAATCCATATTTAGAAATAATAAGTATGATAGAATTAAATTATATCCCTACTAAAATATATGTAACACTAAATTTTTTTCAAGTGAATGAATAGAAATTCCATAAAAACATAAAAAAAATTCTTCATGAAAACATCCTTTTCATTTTAAAATAAATTAATTTACATTTTAAAATTTACCAAATATTTTAGAAAACATTTTATTTCAATATATAATTCAAAGCATATAATGTAATCTTAAATCCATTTATATGTTATTTCAGATTAAATTTTATACATGTTTAATAAGTTAAAATAAAACATTCCTCTCACATTTTTCTAACAAATCCAAAAAGAACATCATATGTGTTTGAGCCAGCACCCTAGAACAAACATATGTATACTTTATGATAACCTATGTTAATAGTTTTTTGTATTTTTAAACCTCATATAAAACCTGATTTTTCTTCAGTTTCATATAGTATGTGATAATTTATAGAGAGTATTAGTTTTACTAAATGTTCATAGTAGTTCCCCACAATTATGAGAACCTTGAAGAGAATCAATAGTCTTCATAAATATATGTTCTATAATTAAATATTATCAATTTAGGTACACAGGAGATATAGAGTATTATGGTTAGAGACTCATAGGACTTTGAGAAACCTTCTCATTGTGTAATACCATAGTAATATCCAGTGTAGAATATTATGAAAATGACACCAACTAGATAGAAATCCTAAATTATATATATAATTTGATGTTCCAACATTTTAACAAGTGTATTGAACCTTATACTTAATGATTATTATTAACGAATATTATAAGTCACATGATTTGTTGTATTGATAGAAACAAAGATGATATATCTTCATTGTGATGTTGGATGAATTGGGTGAATCACGAGTAATATTGAGTTTATGTATTATAAAATAAAGGATTTTCCACTTATTTCTATTAATAGAAGTTGATATCTCATGAAATTTGACAAAAAAATATATAGCATAAATAAATCCATGGCCACGGTGTTCTATAGTCTTCATTGATTTACTAAAATTCAAAGAAAAAGAAATAGAGCACATAGATAGATGGCACCAGCCTGAAACCTGCTTCACTAGAGATATCATGATAAACAGATTATATTATATAGTATGCATATGCATGAGGTATTATGTAATTTCAGAATTATCTTCTTTCTCTTTGGTTTCCTATGAATGTTTTCATATGATAACTATGGAATTTAATATACTTCACCTAATTCCACAGATAAATATACCCAAAGGTTACGATACAATGTGTTTCAAGATTCCCTGTTAATTAATATATAATTATTTATTTTTTTATAAGAAGAAATAATATTATTTCTTCACATGGTTTAATAAATATCAATTTTTTATTGATCAAAAACATTTTATCACAAATTATTCTTGAAAATATTATGTTACCATAAAATTTAATAAACATGTATTTTATACTTCAATTAAAAAACTATATTTATATATTTGGGAATAATTCAATGATATTTATTTACTATGTAAATATTCATTAGTAGTGGCCTGATTAATATTTAGGATGTGTGGAAGACCATGTATAATGGTCTAAAGATAAATAATATATATTGAATATTATTTTAATAAATAATATTTAATTTGATTCCCTATATCAACTCTTTTCAAGATATAATAATATTACTTTTACTGTAGACATGGGGTTCCACATGGATTACATAAATGACCGAGGGAACTAGGGGAATTTTAAGTTTTATACCTAGTGGTATACAAAGGCAATTATAGTTTTTTAATAGATCCAATTCATTTTTTTTGTGCATAATAAAATCCAAAGAAATATGTTGAAGCCTTAGAGAGATCCCTTCTCTAAGAATACTCCAATGAATGGATAGTGATATTCCTCTACCTTCCACTCTCGAGTCATGAGAGGTCAATAAAAATAATTTTAAGTGATGTATAGGGAGATCAATGGAAAAAATTAAAGGGATAGGATCCCTCATGCTAGCACCCAATGATTCCTACAACAGTGTTCAGAGATTTCTAGAGCACATTTGGATCAATTCTAGTGGGAATCTATTCATGATTCCTTCCTTGAAATTATGATAAAATGTATATCCATTTTTAGATCCACAAACAAAGAATCAATTTATCACATGTAAATTAATTAATTTATTAAATTAATTATAAATAATAAGTAATGATCGATCAATTTGGTTCTGGAATTTTATCCATTGCCTATATTAATTGATTTAATTTTATTGATCATGGAAGTTATGATTGTTTAAATATTTGATTAATCATTGATCATGAAAAAAATCATAGTGGGGAATGACCGATCACATGCTTTCACAGAACCCAAAATATTCAAGTAGTGTCAAATAAGGAAACATAAATATTTATAATTATTTAAAAAAATTGTTTGATTTATGAATTTTGAAATTTGAATTCGATTACAACAGAAACATTATAAAATATTAATTAAGATATCTGATCCTTCCTCCTCATTTCTTTTAAATATAAAAAATGTATAATTTTTATCAATGAAATAAATATAAAGAACTTATTTTATGGTGATAAGGAATCATGAAAAATAATAAAAGTGTACATGCTATGTAACTTGGAGGTATACGTCGTTTAATAGTGTTTAATTAACTAATATTTTATTTAAAAATAAATCATGGAATGTTTTTTATCAAACATTTTTAATTGAATTATACACTATTTCTTCACTGGGTGAGCCTAGAACATGGTAATATGGTGTAAATTCCACATTACATCCGTACAAAAACATGTAGTCCTTATTCTTTGACAGGGTGTGTATCTTCATGCATGTCCAACTTGACTGGTGACCATGTAACTCAGAGAGCAGACACAATGTAGCCCATGTACATGTTGTGTCCTCTAATAATTACATGGAATAGTTATATGCTGATCCCCATGGTGCGTGTCTCATAAATAAAGTGATTATTTTAAATTCCATGTGCCTATACCAAAATATGCATAATAGGAAATTGATTTATTATTCTGTTGAATCTTAATTAAAATTTTCCCATATTTGGTCAATAAGTTGATTGTAAAGGCCATGTGAATTAGTATTATATATATAAATTCCAAAAAATATATATATAATGATCATATTTACATGTCATTTATAATTCATAATATAGATATTAATCTACGCATTGATGCATTACACTCTATATTAAAAAACTGGAATCATGTAAACAATGTGAAAATAATGATTATTGTACAGATCATGATACTACGTGAAAAGTCTTATATTACACATGTCTAATTATTAAAAAATATAGAATAATAATATATATTGGGTTGAATGGATGGTTACACACCATGTTTCCGCCAATGTGAATTTTAATATTGTACATTTTTAATTTAAAAAAAATATTTAATTTTACGAACGTTATGAAAGATTCGAGTCTCAAGAAAATTTGGTTGAGAGTAAGATAAAGAATTTATTATTAAAAGATGATTATTAATTTTTTTGAGTAATATTTATCTTAAATAAGAGTGATTAAGAATTGAATGATAATTTTATGAAATGTGTATTTAGTGTCATGCATATGGGTGATCATGATCTGAGACCAGATCTTTGTATGTGATTGATTTCATAAAGATTATAATTAAATTAAAAATAATTAATGCATTTCATCTCACTTCTGATTATATACAATCTATTATTTCCATGTATTTTTTATGTAAACCCCATTCTCTCTCCTTGGTGTGTGTAAAATCAAATGTAATAAATGGAACTCCAATCCTAGTGGAGGTTGTGCTTGGTAGGGATGAGGAGAAACCAATCGAAGATATACACATAGGTTGATAGGTGGAGATCTCTAGAATGAACCAAAAATGGTTCAAGGTGTTTCTCTCATAGATCAAAATTCAGTTTATAATATTTTAGATAAAGTAAACCTTAGTTAAATCTCATGATAATACCAATTTATTAGTTTCTTTCATCCATGTTTCATGGTAACATCGTTTTGAATGTTTTGATGTGATTAAATTTTATAATGAATTAAAAACAATGCTATATATATCTAAAATAAACTGGATTTGTGTAAATATTATCTAAGGCATCGTTAGTCACATAAGTAAATCCACTTATTATTAATAAACATATAATAAATATAAAAATTCTTTATTTATTCATAAAGGTAAAATATTTCAATTATTCATATTAAGCCAGTATATCTATTAAGTAATTTAGTTAAAATAAAACCATAGTTCAATGTTCTTGACCTATCAATGTGGAGGTACATTCAATTATCGAGAAATTCCAACATGATGTTTTAGGTAAACACGATACAGATAAAATATAGGGTTATATACCACATTAGGACTTCATGTATCTGAGAGGAAAGGGTTAAGGAAATCCATTTTTAGGATTTCATGATTTTGGATTCATCTCAATAGTCCATGGAACTATGAGTTAATAAAATTGGTAGTTTGAATTCTAACCTAAAACCTTTCAAATTGATTGACCAACCAATTTTGGTGCAATGATAAGGGAACTATTGATCATTTCCATAGTAATTTACATGAAAAAGGATATTCCAAAGCCAATGGTTAGGGGTAATGGGTTATGATAAAATAGTGTGAGAATAATTAATATAAATTTTATTTATTGTTCAAAATTTTGTAAGATAATTTAATAAAAAACATTCATTTTATTTTAAGAAACATCATTACAAATTAATTCATTTATATCACTCTGATCCATTCTTGGGAAGGATTACATTCTTATCAAAACACATTTCCACGAGTGGAAAACGTTATTGCACATTATCCTACTTGATGAAGGGAAACTATATATGATAGAAGAACCAGTTTATGATGCACATGGTAATGAGGATAGTCGGGAATAGTTGAATATGCTTGAGAAACATTTCTAGGATTCCACAAATTTTCAATTCTTCATACAATTATCGATGACCAATGAGATTTTGAAGAAACAGAAGGACATGGATTCATATAACATTATGTCTCTCCATTAAAATCTATATCCATAGAAGGAAAGACAAGATAGATATGATATCTCCATTGCTCTGTTTACATATATCATGATGATTTTATATATGATTGGCCTCATGACCATAAAATTATTGTCTATATTGAATTCATAGAATTCATAGGGATTAAATTCCTTGATGAGTAACACATTGATATTATGATATCCTCAAAACCCAAGACGCTCCCCCATATTATTGTTAATTATTACATATAAAATAATGAGAATAATCCTTTATAACTTCTTACATTTATTTACTATGTGGATAAAGATATGGTGATGAGAAAACCAAAGTTCTCATAGTCAGACTCTCTCTAAAAAGAGTAATTTTTTAGCATAGCATCTATAAGATGGAATTAAGCCTTTAATTTTGAAATCTATTCAATGTATCATAACCACTTTTGGATTTTGGTCAATCAAAATTTAATGTAAATCATGTAAGGTGATAATGGTTACAAGAGATAACATTGTACATAGAAGGTGAAGTAAGTACATATAAACAAAGGATTGTGGAAAAGGGATTAAAAAACACAAATTAATTGACTAAAATGAGTCCTTTTCACTGGTTTCCATATTTATAGCCCTTATAATTCCACTTATTTTTAACAGTGTTCTATAACTGAGAATATATAAAAATAGATTTTTAAACTAATTTATTTATTAGGAACATTTTTTAGGATGTCCATATGAAACAGTCAAAAGGTTTGGTGATACTAGGTGATGAAAGAAATATTTGAAAGCTACAAAGATCCATTTTTGGATTTATAAAATCATCTACTTTATTTAAAATTATATAATGTGATGTTATTAAATATGATGGTTTCATTAACTATTAATGTTATATTTTTTTATTGAAATAGATTTATTGGAAATGTATACATTATCCTAGTAGTATATTTTTATTAAATATTACTTATTGGAAATGACAAACTAGTCTAACATTCTATTAAAGAATGGATAAAGACATTTTTCTCCATGATTAACTTAGGTGAAGAATCACATTATCTATTGATTAAGACCATTTTTGAAAATTTAAAGTTGATACATATACTAAGTCATAACACACTCATTGAAAAGATATTGAAGATATTTAGTTTGTAACAATAACTAAGGTTATTAGTTACAATGTAAAATGGTATACATAATTCAATGAAAATGTGTATTTACACAAAACATAAGAAGTAAAGATTGAGAAATATCCCATACACATTAGTGATTGGATCAATGATGTATCACATGTTATGAATAAGAATTTATGTTTCCTATGTATTGAGAATAATAGGTAGATATTAAGCATGTATAGGAAAACATTTCTAGTTGTCTATTAATCCTATGCTTAGGTATTTGATAATAAACAACGTTATATTCCTAGTGTTTGTTAGAGATAAAGAGTCATTCATTAGTGGTTATACTAATCCTAGTTTTGAAATATATTTGAATGATCTGATTTGGCATTCCAGATAATATTTTATCTTAATGGATGACCTGTGAGCTAGAAGAGTTCAAAAATTCAAGTTTCCACTAATTCTATAGTGATGTATGGGTATATTGTGTCTTATGATTCGTCCATGGAAGATATGTGGATACAAAAAACTTTCTAAGATCATGACTCGGTACCGATATATAAATAACCTATCTCATTGAATTGTGATAATACTACAATGGTGGATCTTAAAAGAGAGAAATGGTCACAACAACTAATAATGAAAATGCAGTAGAAGTATCCCATCCTTATGTATTTTTATAAGAGGTGTGAAGTTATAGTAAAAAGTGTTTCAAAAGAATAATATTTACTAGAACCCTTGACGAAAATCCTATCTAATAAAAAACAATAGTATCATGTGAGAGCTAGTATAATGAAGGTTGTTAGTAGTTTGATCTAGTTTAATATGGAGTCTATTGGAGTTGGTTACCCTGAACAAACTTATGTGTACTTTATGGTAAAATATATTTGTAGTTATAAATATTAATGAACTATCAATAACACCATGATTGTTATCTTATATAATATAATATGTGATAATGTTCTAAGTATATCTATTGCACTAAAATGTCATAATAGATCTCTAGTACGATGAGAACCAAGAAGATCCACTAAATTATTTTTAATGTTATGTTATATAGAAAGTTGATATCTTTTGAGGGAATAAAGGATACATGATATCACAGGTGGAGAATCATAGGCCTTTGATGAACATTCTCAAAGTGTATTCCCTTGCTAATATTTAGTATATGATAGTATGAGAATGATAATAGTTATAATGAAATCCATATATATATATATGTGTCATTAAATGATCTATTCTATAGAAATATGTATATATCTTTAGAATTTAAAATTATTATTAATTTATATTATAAGTCATGTACGTTGATTTATTTTCAATAACTATGATAACATATGTTCGAAGTACTATATGATATAATGGGTGAGTTACGAGTAATGTTACATTAATTAATAACATATGAGAGGATTTTTTTAATTATATAATTTAAGGGATGTTGAAATATGTGTACCAATTATAGAAACAGTATAGCCTAAATAAATCCATGGCCATGGTGTTATTTGGAAAATTCTCATTTCAAGAAATTCAAAGAAATAGTCATAAAGAATATTGGTTAATGGTACCATTATGAAACCTTTATTGTTAGATATATCATGATAATTCGATTATATTACAATGTAAGCATACACATGATGTATTATTTCATTGCATCATTAAATAATTTCTATATAGGATCTATAGAATTTTGCTCAATCCTAAACATGGACATTATGATACTTTACATAATTACATTGAGAAATAGGCCTAGCGAGTCACACACTAAGAGTATCTAGAGTCTCAGACCGATAATATATTTTTATTTATTACTTAAATAAATGAATAAATATTATTAGAATACATGGATTACTAATTAATCTTTTTTTTCATGGCCACGTATATTCCATCACCATTTATTCATGTGGAAAATATGTGAGAATAATATTTAATAAATATTTTTTTAACTTTTAATGAATATAATATATATATATATTAGTTAATAGTGAAGTGATATTTATTTATTAAATAAATAGTAATTATTTAGGGCTCGATAAATAATGTGGAGGAATAGAGTAATTAATTTAATTTTCCATAGAGAAAAAATATATATTAAATATAATTTGAATAAATAATATATTATTTAGTTCACGGGTTCAAAACATGTCACGAAATAATTATAAGATTATTATTTTCAATACAGGGTTCTAAAAGCATAAAATAAAATTTATATGGAACATGTTCAATTATTTATTTCTTACTCTACCATATTTCAAACCTATTAATTTTTTTCAATAGAGAAAATTCATTTCTTTTGTTAAGCACAAAAAAATAGAGAATCCTCTAAAATCACTAGAGATCTCCCTTATCCATGAAAACTCTCTATAATGGATATTTTTCTTCATCCACCATTCACTCTTGACTCAGAAGAGGTCCAATATAGCCTTTTGGAAACAATTATTTAGGTAATCAAAGATGAAAAAAACTAGAAATAGGATCCATCATGTAATGACATGGTGATTCTTATGGAAATATTTATTGAATTGTGGAACACCTGTGGAACAATTCTAGAGGTAATATATTCATGATTACTACAATGGAATGATGGTATTACATAGATCAATTTTATTATCCATTGAATAACAATAATTTAACAACATGTAATTCTTTATCTGTTAAAATAATTATAAATTATATTTGACTATATTGCTCCTTGGATTTGATATTTTATTAATTTTCTGTATTATTGGATTTAATTCCATTTCTCAAGGAATTTATCATCGTCTAAATCTTAGATTTATCATTGATCGTGAAAAAATTAAAACTTTTACCCTACCCAGTACATCCATTAATTTCTCCAAGAACCGTTAATATAGAATACCATAAGAATATTTAATATGAACAATAATGTAAAAATTTTATGTTTGGAAAAAAATAATTTAAAAATTTATAAAATAGTAGTAAAAATTTTATTGAAATAATTTTTAGATATAATAGACATGGGGAAGAAAGTATTATTGACCTAAAAGAGAAATAAAGTCTCTTTTTCCCATAAAAACATTCATTTACACTCTTGTGTACATAAATAAGGGAAAAGTAAATGAAAATTTAATTTTTAAACTAAATATATGATAACAATTATGAGTTTTCTATGAGATTGATCATTTGATTTCATTGTTTGATTATAAATGTAAACAATCCTGATAAACAATGATATTACAACATAAAATCATTACTACATTGGTAACTATAAAATCAAAACCTCAATAAAGAGATAAACATATATAGATATAAATATCACCTTAATTATCATTCTAATAATCATAAAATACATTCATGACCATAGTATAAACCACATAAAATTAATATGTTTGGAATTGTCTTGGGTATCAAAGAATTAAATGTGGGAAAAAATACCTATCCTCCAGTATAAAAATTCATTGTTCACATTTTAATGTAACATATAAAAAATATATGTTTATTAAACATATATTAAATAACCATATTCCTAAAATACCATCTTCAAATCCACATGATGGTGCCTCAAGCTGGTTTGTCATGTGACCTGTAACATCCCAAGAAAGTAATGAATAATAGATATTTTTATCTATGTCTATTAATGATTATGATAGTGTTATAGAGGCTTAAAATGAAAATAAATACAATCTTATGCATGGAATACACTAATATTTTTAAAAGATTGTTTTACTGCCTTTGATGGAAAAACATTTTTGAATCTATATTTTGACAATTTTATAAACTATTTTTGTCAAAATAAACTTATCCTTTATGATTGGGACATCAAAATTTACCTTGTGTGAATTTTTGGTATTTTTCTGACAATGTTCATTTTTTATGAATAGTGAAAAATACTGCATTTTACATCAAAACTGCTTTTTAATCTAATTTATTTATATGATTAGATTATGTATTGAATTGGTTATAAAGTGAAATTAGAATATATATTTACCATTTTATCCAATGGTGGTCATTGGAATCAATTTCACTTTGAAATTAGACTTAAACTGGTGTCAATCTTTTGATACTTATTGTTTTGTAAAAACACTCTATTTTCTCTGGCAGCGGGAATTAATTATTAAATTAATTAATGTGACTTATATTATTTGAATTTTGTATAATAGACTTCATTTTTGAATTCGGAATATCAAATATAGCTTAGGGTGAATTTTTGGTAATTTTCTGAAAAACTTCAATTTTTGATGAATAGTGAAACCACTAAGTGGTAATCAAGCAAACTGATTTTTCAGTTAAATGAAATTTTACCACTAATGTGTATTGAATTTTGAAAATCAGACATACATGGTTGTCATTAAGAAGTAAAATTTGGTTCAATGAGATTAAAATAATTTTTTGGTGAATAGTAACTTATTATGTTTTTAATCGCGATTAGTGGTAATTAGTGTAGTTTAAGGTATAAATAATGCTTTAATAATATGAAATGACCTATACACATGTCCCAACCTTATTTTTTGTGTCATGGCCGACCAAGACAAGCCATGGGTCAACTTGGGGACCCCATGGAGACATTTTGGTTGGGAAATGACATAAATAACTTTTTATTTAATGTAAAAGTAAAAATGACACAAACATAATATGTTTTACGAAAACAATTTTTACATGGGGTTATAAAGATCAGATTTTTGATTATAAATATTAATTGGAAAGCTAGAAAGATTTAATACATAATAGTAATTTTTTTATGATTTTTAGACATTAAATAAATTAAATTATTTATGACATAATAATGATGCAGCGATGACGTCATTATTTGACGATTTAAATAAAATGGAAAGATAATGTAAAATCTATGAACTACACATGTCCAACACCGATTGTATGAGTGTATTTCGAACCCTTATCACCTTATCCATGAAATATATCAATGTGGGACCTTTTGAAACCGAAAAACATTTTCAAATAAAGTAATATTTCTTTACTTTCCAAAAGTGCCCCTCCTCTCCTCTTATAAAAGGCCCCCACCTCTACCTCATTTCACACACTACTCAAGCCTTTGGCTAGGCCAATCCCTGCCCATTTACTCTCTCCACATCCGTCTCCTCATCCTAGAGGATTCCCTTTGGGCAGAATCCTTTCAAAGGAAGCCTTTAGGCTCAAATCAAAAGGAGATACACTTTTAAAGGTAATTCATTCTCTCATGTTCATTTGTTTTATTTTGCTTCTCCAACCCCCTAAACTCTTTTTATTTACTTCTTTTGTAACAACACCAGTATATTCAATATACTAGGATATTGTTATAAGCTTTATTTGAGCTACACTCTCACACAACTACATCAAATGGTAAAAGAACATACGGTTTCCGTGGATGGCGAAATTCTGCCTCCCGAAACGATGATTGTTCAACAATCATTTAACACCTTCAAAGGTGGCCATTATGATGTCAATATTTTTATATATGATATATAATATGTTTACGTTTTCCTTAGTCTTCTGTTTTGTTTCATTTTGGGCATACCTTTATGGTTTCCATTATGGGTAAACACGATATCTTCATTTTAGGAAGTGCGGACTACCGCCCCCTCAAAGTGATTTGATTCGTTAAATACCATATGTGGGACATATAAAGGATGGAACTATGATATTATATATGATATTATACTGGAATTATAATATACCTGTATATCATTATGATTCCATTCTATAAAATACGAAATAGAAATGAAAGTAGCGTTCATGCGTACGTACGGCTTACCGTCTCCATGAACGGTGCATTTCATTTCTTACCTCTAAATGATTATGTAATATTATAAATGCAAGTATGTACTGGATATATATGACATATATGATATCTACATCATGAATACCATTCTGGATATAATGAACCTTTGACCAAATTAACAACATGTAAGTGTAAGAAGTCTATTTTTGACTTAAGAACCAAATACCGACAAAATGAACATTATTAACTTAACTGATTATATGATGTTCATAACATGGTATAAAAGGAATAGTGAACTTGAAAAAGATTCATAATCAAGTAGAGATTAACTCAAGTTTATTATTCAGGAGATTAAATAACGGTCGGGTCAAGTCGGATACGAGGTATGGGACTTCGTCTCAATCTCCTTTCGTTGAGGCATATTTTATTTTATACACAAATTTCTTTTATATAGTGTATAAACCCCTTTGACTTTTATGTTTATTCAAAAGGAATATTTTTTATACGAAACGTTTACTAAACAACAAAAGGGAATGTTTTTGTCGTACGTATGCGGCGACAACGACTTCTCCGCCGTCGTGACCGTTATTTGAGTTTCGGCTTCCTCTACAAGCCATACCTTTTTTTAAAAACGGAAAATAAATACCATGTTTTACTTTGGTATTGAAAATGGTTTTCATAATGTTTTTATTATATCAATGTGTTGTATTGATATCTTGTGATTGAAATGTGGAAATGTTATGTTTCCTTTATGCATGTTTTATGTGATATGATTATGTTATGGTTCTTGGGCATTATTATGAAGATGGGTGGTTCCGTGATAAAATAAGGGCGGGTGAGCCCGTTATAGCTCTCCAATGCATTGGGTAACGCGAAGGAGTGAAACGTTAAGGTTTCTCCGAAGAGATTTTAGGGAATATACTGTGATGGGTATTCCAAACGTAACCAAGAGGGTTACTCCCTACGTAAGAATGTTATGAATGTCTCAAGTTACCTTTATGTCTTATGATTTCTATGATTTATTCATGATTTTATGAGGTATGTTAAAGTGCCTATGTTTTATGGGTAAAGTATGATTTCGTTCTTATGTATATATGAACTCATGTTTCCTTTCCATGTTTTTTTTATAACCCATACTGAGTTTTTATGCTCATCCCAAGTTTTTGAAATGTTTTTCACAGGTCAAGGGAAAGGTACATGATAAGATGATAGAGTCAAGGATGTGTCAAGAAATAATCCATGTTTTATTTTAAATGTGTTTCCATTGATGGGAATGAAGAATACTATCTTTATGTAACCACTTTGTTTATATGTGGAATGTAATGCATGTTTTATGATCTAATTCTCTAAAACTCTAAACCCGAAAAGATCCTCAATGTGTAATCTTGTAATAACTCAAGATTAAGTAAGGTTTAAGGCTGGGGCCTTATAGTTGGTATCAAAGGTCGGTTTAGATAACTTTAGGAGTTATAATTCGATTAAATGATTATCCAAAAATATTTTTTTTCGAAATGATATAGCATTTAAAGATTACCATGTTGCTTCATCTAAGACATGTTTGTTCAGAATGGTTTTCCGCAGAGGAAACAGGGAAGCAGTGCTAGGAAGGCATACAGAAGGAAATAACCTTCCGAATCAGCATCCAGAAATGGTCGGAATTGGAACGGAACAGTTTGTTGCAGTAATGGCACAGTTGAATCAAGCGATAAATGGTGGTGGTATCCATGCACGAGATCAGCCAGAACAACCGCAGAGGAACATGTCAGTGGTGGAACATTTCATGAGGCAACATCCACCATCATTCAGAGGATCATCTGACCCTGTGCTAGCTGAAGGGTGGATTAAAGCACTGGAGAATATTTTTGATGTCATGGGGTGTTCAGACAATCAAAAGGTTAGTCTTGCTATTTACCGTTTGGAGGGTGAAGCAGATCAGTGGTGGTCTATGGTTAAAAATATCCGGGACGCCGATGAGATTGATGCTCTTGACTGGGATGAATTCAAATGTATGTTTCTTGAGAAGTATTTTCCTAAGGCTGTTCGACTTAGGATGGAAAAGCAATTCTTGGAATTGAGGCAAGAGGAAGACTCAGTGGCTTCTTATGAAGAAAGGTTCACTCGATTGGCAAGGTATGCTCCAAATTTTATCCGGGACCTTGATAGTAAAATCAATCGTTTTTACTCAGGATTAAAGCCAAAATATCGAAGGGAATTAGCTTCTCGTGAGTTTAAAAGTTATGAAAAGCTTGTTCGATGTGTTGAGAAGGTGGAAATGGAGTTTGCCGATGACCAAGTGTTCTATAACAACCAGCAGAAGAAGAGACCGAGGTGGAAGGAGAAAGGTAAGAGTTCTTCAAAAAAGTCTGATGGTAAGAGAACTAAGTTTCCAGTTTGTGATAAATGTGGCAAAAGGCATGCTGGGGAATGTCTTCTGAATTCTGGGAAGTGCTAATGATGTGGTAAGATGGGACATAAGGCTCGTGATTTCACTGAAAAGGATCAAGGTGAAGGTAAGAACAAATTTGATTTACAGTTAGTGAAATGTTTTAAGTGCAATGAGATGGGTCACTATGCAAATGAGTGTCCGACAAAGAGCTTGAGTGATGGGAAGCAGTTAGACTACAAGCAGAAAGGGGTGGTGAAATCCTTTTCAACTACTTCAGCAGATGTTGGGCCATCAAATGAAGTTGTATCAGGTACTTTGTTTGTTTTTTCAGATTATGCCAGCGTGTTGTTTGATTCGGGGTCTACACATTCTTTCATCTCTGAAACCTTTTCTAGTAAAATGGGAATACCATCTCAAGAAATGACTCCTGAACTTTTGGTAAAAACACCTGGGGGAAGTGTCGAGGAAAAAAGAATTTATAAGAATCTTCCTATCCTTATCTGTGGAAAGAACCTACATGCAAACCTTATTGTTCTACCTCTAGTATAGTTTGATGTTATCCTGAGTATGGATTGGCTCTCTATTTACCATGCTAAGATTTACTGTAGAGCTAAAGAAGTTTCTTTTCAGAAAGACTTTCAGTTTGTTTACAGGAATGAACCCTTACTTTTGATAATATATCAAGAGGCCGAGAAACATGTAAAAGATGGAAATGAATGTTACCTTGCACACATCGTTGAAAATAAAGGAACTATTCAGATTAATGATGTGCCAGTGGTAAATGAGTATCCTGATGTTTTTCCTGATGAGTTGTCTGGAATAATACCAGATCGAGAAGTTGAGTTTACTGTTGACTTAGTTCCTAATGCTAAGCCAATTTCAAAACCCCCTTATCGAATGGCACAAATTGAACTTTTAGAGTTGAAGGAGCAATTGCAAGATTTATTAGAGAAAGGTTTCATTAGACCTAGCACATCACCATGGGGTTCTCCTGTTTTATTTGTTAAAAAGAAAGATGGTTCTATGATACTTTTCATTGATTATAGAGCCTTGAATAATATCACTGTTAAGAACAAATATCCTTTGCCTCATATCGATGATTTGTTTGATCAGCTCCAGGGAGCTCAGTTTTTTTCAAAGATTGACCTGAGATCGGGGTACCATCAGCTGAAGGTAAAGGAGGTAGATATTCCAAAGACTGCGTTCCGTATGAGATATGGCCATTATGAATTTGTAGTAATGCCTTTTGGGCTAACCAATTCTCCTGCTGTATTCATGGACTTAATGAATAGAATTTTCCATGAGTTCTTGGATAAGTTTGTGGTGGTTTTCATTGATGATATTTTGATGTTTTCTAAAAGTAAAGAGGAGCATGAAAAACATTTAAGGGTTATCTTGCAAACTTTAAAAGAAAAGAAACTGTATGGTAAATTCAGCAAGTGTGAGTTTTGGTTGCAACAAATTTCTTTCCGTGGTCACATTGTTTCTAAAGATGGAATAACTGTTGATCCTGCAAAAACAAAAGTTGTGGAAGAATGGACAATACCCACAAATGTAACCGAGATTCGTAGCTTCCTTGGTTTGGCGGGCTATTACCGAAGGTTTTTTAGAAATTTTTCACGGTTATCTAGTCCAATGACTAAGCTAACTCGGAAGGGTGTTAAGTTTATCTGGACAAAAGAATGAGATGATTGTTTTCAGGAATTGAAAAGAAGATTGGTGAATGCTCCAGTTTTGGCACTACCTTCCAGGAATGGTGAGTTTGTTATATATAGTGATGCATCATTGAAAGGACTTGGTTGCGTCTTAATGCAGAATGATCAGGTAATTTCTTATGCTTCACGACAGTTGAAAACTCATGAGTTAAATTACCCTACACATGATTTGGAATTAGCTGCTGTTGTTTTTGCTTTAAAAATTTGGAGGCATCATTTGTATGGAGTAAAGTGTGAAATATATACCGATCACAAAAGTTTAAAGTATATATTCACTGAGAAAGAGTTAAACATGAGACAAAGGAGATGGCTAGAATTAATCAAGGATTATGATTGTACAATTCATTACCATCCGGGAAAATCAAATAAAGTGGCTGATGCTTTGAGTTGAAAAAGTAATGATTCATTAACAATGTTGCGTTTGGAACGTGATCCTTTGTTTAATGATTTGATGAACTTTGGCATAGAAGTTGTTGGTGCAGGAAGTCCTTCTGTTTTGTTTCAGGTATCAGTGAGATCTTCTCTATCAGATAGAATCAAGCAAGCACAGAAGCAAGACAGTGAGTTGCAGAAAAATGTAGAGCTGGTTTAGAAAGGTAAGTTGCATGAATTCAACATTGATAATGGTTGTGTTTTTAGATTTGGGAAGAGATTGTGTGTGCCTTGTGATTCACAGTTGAAGAGAGAGTTGTTATGTGAAGCTCATAGTTCTCTGTTTTCAGTTCATCCAGGCAGTACTAAGATGTATAGAGATCTGTGGGAGTATTACTGGTGGGATGGAATGAAAAGAGACATTGCTGATTTTACTGTGAAGTGTTTGACTTGTCAGCAGGTTAAAGTAGAGCGACAGTTACCGAAAGGGATGCTTCAGCCTTTACCAGTGCCAGAGTGGAAATGGGAGAATATATCCATGGACTTTTTTGTTGGATTACCGAAGACATCTCGGGGTAATAATGCAATCTGGGTTATTGTTGATCGCTTGACCAAATCTGCTCATTTCCTTGCTATACGAGATACTTTCTCTCTTGATCAACTTTCTCGTTTGTATCTTAAAGAGATAGTCAGGTTACATGGAGTTCCTCTCTCCATTGTATCGGATCGTGATCCCAGGTTTACTTCTAACTTTTGGAAAGGCCTTCAGAAGTCGTTGGGTATTGAATTAAATTTTAGTACAGCTTTTCATCCTCAATCAGATGGGCAGTCGGAACGAACAATCCAGACATTGGAGGATATTCTACGAGCTTGTTCTATGGATTATCAGGGAAGTTGGGACCAACATCTTTCTTTGGTTGAGTTTTCATATAATAACAGTTTACATTCCAGTATACAGATGGCGCCATTTCAGGCATTATATGGGAAGCGGTGTCGAACTCCAGCTTTCTGGGATGAAGTGGGTGAAAGGAAGTTGATGGGACCAGAATTGGTAGAAGAGATAGCAGAAAAAGTTCAGCTGATTCAGAAACACATGAGAACAGCTCAGAGCAGGCAGAAGAGTTATGCGGATAACCGGAGGAAGGATCTATCTTTCGAGGTAGGTGATCATGTTTTTCTCAAGGTTTCTCCTTGGAAAAGTGTGATGAGATTTGGTAAGAAAGGAAAGTTGAGTCCAAGGTTCATTGGACCATATGAAATTCTGGATAGAGTTGGATCAGTTGCATACCGAGTGGCTTTACCTCCGAGTTTATCTCAGGTACACAATGTTTTTCACGTTTCGATGTTGAGAAAGTATATGCTAGATCCATCTCATGTTTTGAGTCCAGAGGTAGTTCAGCTGGAAGAGAACCTATCTTATGAGGAACAACCGGTCCAGATTCATGACCACAGGGAGCAAGTGTTACGGAATAAGGTGATTCATCAGGTAAAGGTTTTGTGGAAAAACCACATGATTGAAGAGGCAACATGGGAATCTGAAAATGCAATGAGGGATAAGTACCCCCATTTATTCGATAAGTAAATAAATTGCAGGGACACAATTTTCTAAAGGGGGGAAGGATGTAACATCCCAAGTAAGTAATGAATAATAGATATTTTTATCTATGTCTATTAATGATTAAGATAGTGTTATAGAGACTTAAAATGAAAATAAATACAATCTTATGCGTGAAATACACTAATATTTTTAAAAGATTGTTTTATTGCCTTTGATGGAAAAACATTTTTAAATCTATATTTTGACAATTTTATAAACTATTTTTGTCAAAATAAATTTATCCTTTATTATTGGGACATCAAAATTTACCTTGTGTGAAATTTTGGTATTTTTCTGACAATGTTCATTTTTTTATGAATAGTGAAAAATACTGCATTTTACATCAAAACTGCTTTTTAATCTAATTTATTTATATTATTAGATTATGTTTTGAATTGTTTTTAAAGTTAAATTAGAATATATTTTTACCATTTTATCCAATGGTGGTCATTGGAATCAATTTCACTTTGAAATTAGACTTAAACTGGTGTCAATCTTTTGATACTTATTGTTTTGTAAAAACACGCTATTTGCTCTGGCAGCGAGAATTAATTATTAAATTAATTAATGTGACTTATATGATTTGAATTTTGTAAAATAGACTTCATTTTTGAATTCGGAATATCAAATATAGCTTAGGGTGAATTTTTGGTAATTTTCTGAAAAACATCAATTTTTGATGAATAGTGAAACCACTAAGTGGTAATCAAGCAAACTGATTTTTCAGTTAAATGAAAGTTTACCACTAATGTGTATTGAATTTTGAAAATCCGACATACATGGTTGTCATTAAGAAGTAAAATGTGGTTCAATGAGATTAAAATAATTTTTTGGTGAATAGTAACTTATTAAGTTTTTAATCGCGATTAGTGGTAATTAGTGTAGTTTAAGGTATAAATAATGCTTTAATAATATGAAATGACCTAGACACATGTCCCAACCATATTGGTTGTATCATGGCCGACCAAGACAAGCCATGGGTCAACTTGGGGACCCCATGGAGACATTTTGGTTGGGAAATGACATAAATAACTTTTTATTTAATGTAAAAGTAAAAATGACACAAACATAATATGTTTTACGAAAACAATTTTTACATGGGGTTATAAATATCAGATTTTTGATTATAAATAGTCATTGAAAATATAAAACGATTTCCTACATCATAGTATTTTTTTTATGATTTTTAGACATTAAATAAATTAAATTATTTATGACATAATAATGATGCAGCGATGACGTCATTATTTGACGATTTAAATAAAATGGAAAGATAATGTAAAATCTGTGAACTACACATGTCCAAAACCAATTGGATGAGTGTATTTCGAACCCTTATCACCTTATCCACGAATTATATCAATGTGGGACCTTTTGAAACCGAAACACATTTTCAAATAAAGTAATATTTCTTTACTTTCCAAAAGTGCCCCTCCTCTCCTCTTATAAAAGGCCCCCACCTCTACCTCATTTCACACACTACTCAAGCCTTTGGCTCGGCCAACCCCTGCCCATTTACTCTCTCCACATCCCTCTCCTCATCCTAGAGGATTCCCTTTGGGCATAATCCTTTCAAAGGAAGCCTTTAGGCTCAAATCAAAAGGAGATACACTTTTAAAGGTAATTCATTCTCTCATGTTCATTTGTTTTATTTTGCTTCTCCAACCCCCTAAACTCTTTTTATTTACTTATTTTGTAAAAACACCAGTATCTTAAATATACTAGGATGTTGTTATAAGCTTTATTTGAGCTACACTCGCACACAACTACATCAAATGGTAAAATAACATACGGTTTCCGTTGATGGCGAAATTCTGCCTCCCGAAACGATGATTGTTCAACAATCATTTAACACCTTCAAAGGTGGCCATTATGATGTCAATATTTTTATATATGATATATAATATGTTTTTGTTTTCCTTAAGCTTCTGTTTTCTTTCATTTTGGGCATATCTTTATGGTTTCCATTATGGGTAAACATGATATCTTCATTTTAGGAAGTGCGGACTACCGCCCCCTTAAAGTGATTTGATTCGTTAAATACCATATGTGGGACATATAAAGGATGGAACTATGATATTATATATGATATTATACTGGAATTATAATATACCTTTATATCATTATGATTCCATTCTATAAAATATGAAATAGAAATGAAAGTAGCGTTCATGCGTACGTACGGCTTACCGTCTCCATGAACGGTGCATTTCATTTCTTACCTCTAAATGATTATGTAATATTATAAATGCAAGTATGTACTGGATATATATGACATATATGATATCTACATCATGAATACCATTCTGTATATAATGAACCTTTGACCAAATTAACAACATGTAAGTGTAAGAAGTCTATTTTTGACTTAAGAACTAAATACCGACAAAATGAACATTATTAACTTAACTGATTACATGATGTTCATAACATGGTATAAAAGGAATAATGAACTTGAAAAAGATTCATAATCATGTAGAGATTAACTCGAGTTTATTATTCAGGAGATTAAAGAACGGTCGGGTCAAGTCGGATACGAGGTATGGGACTTTGTCTCAATCTCCTTTCGTTGAGGCATATTTTATTTCATACACAACTTTCTTTTATACAGTGTATAAACCCCTTTGACTTTTACGTTTATTCAAAAGGAATCTTTTTTATACGAAGCGTTTACTAAATGAAAAAAGGGAATGTTTTTGTCGTACGTATGCGGCAACAACGACTTCTCCGCCGTCGTGACCGTTATTTGAGTTTCGGCTTCCTCTACAAGCCATACCTTTTTTTTAAACGGAAAATAAATACCATGTTTTACTTTGGCATTGAAAATGGTTTTCATAATGTTTTTATTATATCAATGTGTTGTATTGATATCTCGTGATTGAAATGTGGAAATGTTATGTTTCCTTTATGCATGTTTTATGTGATATGATTATGTTATGGTTCTTGGGCATTATTATGAAGACGGGTGGTTCCGTGATAAACTAAGGGCGGGTGAGCCCGTTATAGCTCTCCAATGCATTGGGTAACGCGAAGGAGTGAAACGTTAAGGTTTCTCCGAAGAGATTTTAGGGAATATATTGTGATGGGTATTCCAAAAGTAACCAAGATGGTTACTCCCTACGTAAGAATGTTATGAATGCCTCAAGTTACCTTTATGTCTTATGATTTATATGATTTATTCATGATTTTATGAGGTATGTTAAAGTGCCTATGTTTTATGGGTAAAGTATGATTTCGTTCTTATGTATATATGAACTCATGTTTCCTTTCCATGTTTTTTTATAACCCATACTGAGTTTTTATGCTCATCCCAAGTTTTTGAAATTTTTTTCACAAGTCAAGGGATAGGTACATGATAAGATGATAGAGTCAAGGATGTGTCAAGAAATAATCCATGTTTTATTTTAAATGTGTTTCCATTGATGGGAATGAAGAATACTATCTTTATGTAACCACTTTGTTTATATGTGGAATGTAATGCAAGTTTTATGATCTAATTCTCTAAAACTCTAAACCCGAAAAGATCCTCAATGTGTAATCTTGTAATAACTCAAGATTAAGTAAGGTTTAAGGTCGGGGCCTTATATGACCTCATGTGGGCGTCTCTTTATGCTAGAGGCTTCTGACTAGAAGTGAGTGAATAAAATATAATGTGTTGACTTTTCCAGCATTATAAAAGAAGCACAAATTCAGAAAGAAATAAGACATCGAAAACTGATAATAAACCAAAAAAGGGAAATTGGAAATCCACCAATTTTGTCGATATTTTCTGGAATATGTGTGTCACGTTACAAAATAAAACTGTAAATGAAGATACACTAAAAACTCTAAAGAGGGTCCCAGAATCCTATCAGGTTCCCTCATCCATATTATATCTTGAATTCCAACGTATCCATCTAACATATGGATGTTTCCCTTATCATATCCTTTAAAAAAGAAGTATATTTCTGTACCGATTAGGTAGCTTTAGTAGGGTGTGATAAAAACACAATAGGTGACCACCAACAACATCTAAAGAATTATCCATTCAATAATAGTGTATGTATTTTTGTAATAAACAAATATATATGAAAAAAGTAAAATATTTTCACAATTATGCACTTTATCCAACTATATCATTCTTTCTTAAGCATGTTCCAGTGTCTGTTCCATATTCTATAAGTAAAATAAAAAAATATTCTTTCCAAGGATTTTATTACAAATTTAATTTCAATTTCATATATGGTACTATGATGCATTAATACAAGTACCACTATCTTCGAAAATTGGAAAATCAATCCAATTCCAATATCTTAGGTTCCTAGATAGTGTGTTTGGAACCAAGTTGGTATTTGGTTAACGAATCCCTATCCTAAACCCCATGAGTATCTGTGGCATCAATCCATGTCCCATACTTTATTCTTCACATGCATGCCTCTGGGGCCTAGTGTATCATTCCAAAGCCCCCATGGGAATTTGGAGTATCAGTCCTAGACCCACACCTAATTTCTCAATCAATCTATAATATCACATATATTATGTTCATATAATTTTTGAACAACATTGAGCATCTTATAAATAATATAAATCAAGGTTTAACAATTGAATTATAAAAAAACAATGGTTATTTACTTTAAAAACATTGGATAATATGAAAAATTGACCATTAATCAATTTATCATCAATTTAACCCATCTCATATTTCATCATTTTTAATAAAAAAAACAGTTTAAATTCCCTAATTATACATGAAACAAGGATATAGTTCAATTACATTAACCCATTATTCCTCTTTTGAAATTCAAAAGTCATCATTTTAATGGTATTGGAACACCCCATATGCTTCCATCAATCCTGGACACAAAAAACAATCATCTCTCGTAGGATCCATGAAGGGTCCCACAATCAAATTGAAATACATTCATAAATTCAGTTTAAATTATTCTTCCTAATGCGGAAACAAAATATCACAATTACATATCTGTGATCATAATAATTACTATGGTAAATATAAATTAGGTCACCTACCTCAAGAATATTTATTAAGGTTCTCCAAACTGCAACCCTCAATTCATTGTAGAATGATCAAAATAAAAATAGAAATAGATTGATAGGATTAAAACCTAGTATAAAGATAAAAAAAACAAGATCCATCAAACCATAGATAAATAGAATTGAAAATGGTGGAGAAATCATCCTCCGCCATTAGGAAAGAGAAAAGGGGGAGACATGAATATAAAAAATAAATGATTTGGTAACATAGAGGGTTTAATATCATTAAATGAATAATTGATCTACACCATAAGAGGTTCAAGGTTCCTTGAAATCATCTTGGGTGGCTCCAAAATCCATGGAATTTTTGTTAAGATGAGTCGAGGTTAATAAGTATATAATCCAGGGGTTTAATAATTTCTTATAAATTTTTCAGTGGTTTAATTTCCTATAGGCACAGTTTCCTATTTAGAGTGCATACTTTTCCAAATAATGTTCCTCATTAATGAACCACAACTCTTCGTCTACATGGTGACTCCTAAGTGGGGACATGTTTGGGAAAAAGATTTTTAAACCATGAAAAACCCCTCTGCCTGAGGGTGAACAGTTTGGGGTTGGAGATAGAACGGTTTAGTCAAACCCTGCACCACCTCCTATGGATCTAAAAAATGGATGATGATTTTCTTGACAAAACCTCTCAGTTTTCCCTAACCATGGGCAACCCCATGGGATTCCAAATTATTATGAATTCACCTAATTTAAACCCAATAAAATAAAAAATAATATATGATCAAAAAAATAAAAATAATACCTAAACATGATAGATACATCTATAGAAAGGTTTAGATCTTACAATTTGACCACTTTATTATATCTCATCCTGGATTTGTACTCCCGTGATTCTAAAAGATTACAATGTGAAAAGGTTTGGCCACTTGACTAGCATATCTATTTCCCTCTCCCATGATTCCTTTCTGAATAGGACAATGCTACCTCAACCCTCATACAAATGACACAATCTTTCCCTTCAACACTTTCTCGATGTGATCTACAACTTGAATCAGATGCTCCTGAAAGGATGCATCATCCTTAATCTCAACATCATCATTATAAATTCCATGAAAAGGGATAGGGTGATACACTTGATGTATAGAAATATAAATAACATCCATTATATCAGTATTCTAATGTGGAAGATCCAATCGATACACAATCAATATGATTCTCTCCATAATATCAAATTTTCCACATAACTAGCCGCTAACGTTTTCTAGATTTGAATCATATTGTCACCCAATATCGATGAAACGTTAAAGAACACACAATACCTTAATGTGAACTTAATAGTTCAGTTAATTCAATCAATATATTTCTTTTTTTCAACTATTATCAACAATCATAACTGTCCAAATCAATTAATCTTTCAATGTTGTCTCCTACATGAGACTCGGTGCCAGAAACTCTTACTTGCCTACCTCCATCCTTTTTTTGAGGTGATATGAATGGATTACAATATGATACATCATAAGGTTCCATATGAATAGTTGTATAATAAATAAATTATATATGAACTCAATGATAAAAATGTGCTTCTACCATTTCCCCAAATATCTAGGATTGATTCCCATAGCATGTCCTCAATAACCTGAATAGTATGTTCTAATTTCCCATCTGTATGTGGGTGAAAAAATACCAAAAAACACCATGGAACCAGGACCTCTTGAAAGCCCTACAAAAATCATGGAGTAATGACCAAATCATTATATTAAATTATGATCTGTGGGACCTACTGAAAATGTAGTATCTTCTGATCATACATATACCCTAAATGATCAACTGATAAGGTTTCCTGGATGGGCATGAAATGAGATAATTTTTTCAACTGCTTCAGATTCTCCCATATCGCATCATTCATCTGTGGGGTCCTCAAAATATCCACCACAACATCCATGGTAACATTTTCACACTACCATTTTGAAATAGGAAATGGTTGTAACAATCCACAAGGTAATTGATTCTTATCCTTCACATGTGATAGGTGTAACATCATGTCACTAAAACTACAATATCAATTTTCTTGAAAGACTACCAATACTGTTGACGTAGGACATGAAATGTTTTGTTCAAACTGGTATGAAATTCCCACATTGAGGTATTAAACTAATGAAATAAATCCTCAAACGTACTTGTAGGAACAAAAACATGACCTCATAAATATATGATCTCATCCTCATATGTATTCTAATCAGAAGAAGACTCCCCACCATCATAGATTTCCAACGAGGAAACAAATTCTAGATCCCCATTCTACATATCCCTAATCCATCTCAAAAGTCGAGACTCTACATTTAGGGATTTTTCGGTCATATTCTCTATCCCTCCTGAACCTCAATATTCATCTCAACCATCATGTTCCTCATATTCCACATAGAACATCACATTTGAACTACATGAGTTTTTTTCATCATTCTCAAAGAATCTATAACACTATTTACTTCCCTTCATGCATAGGATAGATCAAAATAAATTGATCTCAAATACTCAAATCATATCCACTATCATGGATTAAAATATCTCTATGAAATGACATACTATAAGATTTTTTGATCGGATTACACAGCTAATTTTTCTCCCAATAGTTAATGTCACCAACACTTTTAGGAATATACCATTATGCCTAATTAATGAAAATGCATATGGTAATTCAAGTCATGTGGCCTCAATGGTTATTGACCATACCCAATAAGTCGATCCCCCTAATTCAACATTACTCATTAGATGAATTTATTTCCATAAAAAACATTGTAAAATCATCACCTAGCTCACGTATGATCAAAAATATTTTTGTAGTTCTCTGCTTCTTTATCTCTATGAAATCATTCTCATAATTTCTAGACCATTAAAACTTTATACCCTTCTTCGTAACGCCCAAATTTGGTGTTGAAAAATAATAACATTAATGTATAAC
The DNA here is from genome assembly GCA_963277665.1 of Viscum album. Classification (NCBI taxonomy): domain Eukaryota; kingdom Viridiplantae; phylum Streptophyta; class Magnoliopsida; order Santalales; family Viscaceae; genus Viscum; species Viscum album. The sequence goes on along the minus strand of OY728123.1, from coordinate 1,871,215,410 downwards.
CCTATGATAATATCCGAAATACCCCATAATTCTTAAAATATCATAATATTTATTGGGATTCTACCAAGAAACAACATCCTAAACCTTATTGGGGTCCACTGACACACCATCCTCAGAGATGTTCTGGCCGATGAAATATTCCTTGTCAATCTAGAATTGAAATATATATCTTTTAATATAATTTTAATCTATAAATATAATCTGGAAGATGTAAATATGTTTCGAATGATCTTCTTGAGTCTTAGAGCACACCAATATTTCATCAACAAAATAAACCAAAAATTGATCTATGTATAATAGAATGATTATGTTCATCAATGTCATAAAGGAAACTACAGTAGTTTTTTAGCCCAATCAACATCATGATGAACTTATATGGTCCATGTCTACTTCTAGATAAAGTCCAAAACATATCAAATAGTAAAACTCTCAACCCATGATACACTTATCTCAATTAATTCTTGGATAACAGAAAATATCCACTCAATTGGTCTGAGAGATTATCAATATTTATATGTGGACATTGGTTCATAAACACAATCTAGTTAAACATTAGATAATAAATTTATAAATTCAACATCCCATTATCCATATTAGAAAAATAATGGGGAACCCCAATTCTATATTCATGGATAGAAAAATCCATTATATACAAACTCATTCAGCTACGTCATGATCTATTAATGCTCTATTGGTTCTATTTGGTATGGTACAATATAAACTAGTTCAGCTCCAGGAACTGAATCTATCATAAACTCAATGTCTCTCTCATTTGGTGGCCCTAAAAATTTCATAGGAAACACATCCTAAAATCCATCCACTCCTAGTAGAAACACATCATGTATTACACCTCCTTCATCCAATAGAACACTTTCAATTTAGAATGTGAGCTTCCCTAGTTTTTTATGAACTATCTCTATATTGACATTTTGGATATCCCATTATCCATGATGAATGTAACTATTACCCTGATGAAACATGACGGTTACTCTCCAATAGTAACAATCATTGTGGGATCGGTATGCTACCAATCAATCCATACCCAATGACATGTCAATACATGACTAATTAAGTATGTATCAATCCCAAACATGATTACACTCACCATTCTTGAGAGACCATCCCATGAATAGATAGATGTCCCTTGACTGCACACCTAATGGGGTGTCAATCATCATAACTTCACACAAACACTCTATCATTAGACTCAAAATGATTTCAAGTTGAAAAAGAAAAAAATAATAATTATAGGATCTTGGGTCAAATAAAAAGTAGAAATTGTAGATGCTACAAGAATAATACCTATGAATATTGATGTGTCATACTCTCTATCCACAAGGGAATGTTGAACTACACACAACTGTAAATTCCCTCTAAACTATGATGTAGTATATGTCCCATGAGGATCAATACCCATCTGATTCTAGAACACTTATCTGGAACCACAATATACTAAATCTTGACCAGTTTGACCAGTAGTACTCAAACATCTGTACTTGTATGGTGTAGAATATCCATGTCCCATACTCTAGATCAGTCAATATTTTCAATTAAAAAAAATGTATTATGGGTTCCTACAGAACTATTTTATTTGTCCCATCCAAATGAAAAATTAGCACTCCTCCAGTGGTCAATGGTATTGTTTACAAAAGTGACCCATCCTACTACTATGATGCAAAATCTCTTGATTAGTTTTTATGTAGTTAACCCTTCTACTAGCCATTCCATCCACTTTCTGAGATAATATTACCATAAAAATGCTTCATACCCTCGAAATATGTGACTCGTAGACATTTAGTATAGATCCCTTGTACTACACTAGGATACTCATTGAGGTTCCCCTCAGATTTGATATCAAGTCTCAAAACCTCAAAAAACATCTTCGGCTGAAATATATTTACCTAGGACTTAATCTCACATTTAATTCCATTCTAAAATAGTGTCACCGAAGTTGACACATCCCCTTCCAGTGCAAGGATGAATATCTGAATGTAGGTGAAATGGCCACAATAGTCTATCACACTCATAAAAAATTAGATCAATTTCATATTCTATTCTATTATCTCTTACCTCTATTTCTCCACATAAAAGTTCTTAATGATCTTCTCCAAGAATTTCTTCAATTCCATGCCTTCAAACTGCACATCCCAATCTCGGATATCCCGAAAACACTTTGGGGATACTTATAACATATCAATACCCATCTTGTCTCTTTTCTCTAAAGGATTCTATCAATGATCAATGATTTTCATGATAGAGATAACCCAGATTTCAAAGACATTAGTTCCACCCTCTTAGGTGAATGTCATAGGGTGTAGCAACTAAAACACCCATGTCAGATTATAAATATTCCACATGTCCAACCCTGGATTTATGTCCATAAACAACATAAAGCATGAAATATTTCACACACCTTCTCAAATTCCCATTAACTCAAGACTATCTAGGCCTTTTTTCCATAATCGTAGACATGTTTCATGTAATTTCATTAAATCATCATACCAAAACATTTGTTCATGAAGTAATGTATCTACAATTCCAAACACATTCCTTATGACATATAATACTTAATTTTCAAATTTATATAAATATATTCACATAATCTCTAAACAGTGATTCCTAGTACAACAAAACATGGTAATATTTGAGGCACTATTACATCAACCCTCCTTAACCTGATCATGTCATCAACATTTCATTAGAACCCCATTTTGAATATTTAAAATTACAACATTTATCATCATTAACAATTAGAAATTTTATATTATGCACTATTTAATTTTAAATTACACAAATAAATAAAATCATTTTATCTTCACAAAACCCTCTCATTAAATTATTTTTTGTGTCCACCTAATATGATGCATACATCATAAATTTTTTATTTCCCAAAATGATGCATGTATATTGAACTCTTATTCAATACTAGTCCTTGAAAAAAATCATATAAAACTATATCATCCATCAACAAATAAATCACCCAATGTGAAATAACATCTAACTATAATAGAAAATATCAATAATAACAATCCTACACTAGGTAATTGGTTTCTCAACCACAAAAGGGAAACCTAATCTAATGAACGAGCCCATGAACAAGTCACAAATCATTATTATATTTTTTAACATTTCCATATAATATTTCAACTAAAAATAAATTAAAATATTTTTCATTCCATATTGATATGTCTTGAATCAGGTGGCACATTCCAGTTCCCCCAAGTTGGTTCATCACATCTCCTTAGGTGCACCACCATGTATTCCAAAGGATTCCAACCAAAAATGAGAGTCCAAAATGTAATGTGGGGGTGATTATACCCTTATTATCAAGGAAACTCAATTAAAAAAATCAATATCCAGATGACTATAAAAACTAATAAATAATCAACCAATATCACATGTATGAATCCAAATCGCAGAAAATGAACGTAATATAATGTAGTAGATATGTCATTACATATGAGTTTAATGTTTCAGAAGAAATTCTTAACTGAAGACACACTGAAAACACCTGAGAAGGTCTAAATATGATGTCTGGTTCCCCCATCCTTGATCTATACATAATCCTAACTTGTCCATCTAATATTGGTCTCTTTACCTTAGTTTATTTTCAACCTTGAAGTCTATTTGGGTAATGATCAAAAAACCCAAGTAGGGTGTGAGTAAAACTAATTAGGCCAAAACAAATGAAATCAAAATAAATATTAAGTCAATAAATTTGTATGAATCTATATAATAAATAAATATAAAGGAAAAAGTTAAACATGTTTCACATTTAATACTCATTGAAAAAACACATAATAGTTGCTCTAGTTCAATACATATTGTAAAATATATTCTTGAGGGAATATCCCAAATCATAATATAATTGGATATAACTATTAATATAATTTTCATTTCATATATGTTAACTTGGATAATCAGTCCATTTACCAATATCTCAGGAACATAGAACATTAGTTCAAAAAATATATACTAGGGGCCTAGAGAATATGTATGGAACCCAATGGGTATTTAGAGAATCATTCCCTAACCCACACTCCATTTTAATTTTTAGTGTGAGTCTTTCTTACATACATTATTGTTCGTGTTGGTTGGAGTGGATACTCAAGAGGGGGGTGAATTGAGTTCCAATTAAAATTTCTGTTAAAAACTTTTAGTATTAAAATCCCCCAAATTAGAACAGCCCAGTCAATTAAGGCAGAAGATATATAAGTGAGTTATTGTTCAACAGGTTTCTCCAAGTTTTATTACTCCTCAGTTGAATCAGTATGAGAACTAATTCAACTTTTGAAACAAGTTTACTAAAAAAATCATACATACACACTAATCAGAACTAACTATCAGAGTGAATGTAAAAACAGATTTATGTTTTTGCTAATATAAGCACAACAGATAGCTGTTAAACTGAGTAAAGAAGAGATGAACACAACAAATTTAAACAAGAGGTTCATTCTTAAGTCAAGACCTAGTCCTCTCCACTTGGTGATCACCTGCCACCAAGCAGTTATATTAAAAAGAGATACACAACCTGTATCGTGCTTTAAAACAACTTTCACAAATTGTCCAAGTTTTTCATCCTCTACCACAGTTCTACGTGGGATAGAAATAAACTACCAAGCCACACCAGGCTTCATCCACGGTTATATGGGGGAAACAAAAACAAAGAGAGTTTAGAATGGGGATTTTAAGTATCCCTCAGTTCAAGTACAAGAGTCAGTGTGTGTAACACAGACACACTGCTCACAAATGTAAAATTTTTAATCCTAGTATAGCTAATGATAGTAGGGATGAATTTAGAAATCTCTGATGTGTTTTCAGATCAGCTCTGGACTCGTTGGAATGAATGAGATGAAGTTTTGGTCCTTCTCTGAATGTTGACTCCAAAACAAAGTGTCGCAACTTCCACTTTATGACTTCCAAATTGTAGAGATGATCAACTTCTAGGATATAAAAAATCTTTGGTGCACACAACTATAGCTTGAAGAAGATTCTTTCAATAGATATTCATGATGATATATGTTATTTTGAATGAGTGCTTGAGTTTTCTCTACTTCTTTCTAGTATATTCAGGTTCTCTTTTTGTGTCTCTCCTGTATCTTCTATATAGTCTCTTGTTTTTCATTTTTTTTGTTCAGTAGAGGTCGACAAGAGAAATGTTTCAACAACATGTGATCTTCCTCGTACATCATATTATCTCCTAATATCCCTTCAAGTAACATTAAATAATGTTAGGTGCATTAATTTTTCCAGACATGACAGTTATATTAGTATTAAAAAAATTGTTAGAGGAAAGAATAGAATATCATTTGACTGGTAGCAGATGCATGTCACACGGTAGACTTCAATCTCTACAAATGTGGACTTCATCGGTAGACTATTCAGCTATGAGCTCCAACGGTAGGTTCTTCAACTGTAGGATTGTAACGGTGGAATTTGTGTTAGTGGATGTATTGTAATGGTAGCTTTTACTCTGTGTAACAGTAGCTCCTCATCAGTAGACTTTGAACAACAGTCGAATATCTTGACAGTAGGAGTTGTCCAGCGGTAACCTTCTACTAAATTTGTCCAACTACAGGCTTGAACAGAGAGGTTCTCAATAGAATACTTGAGAAAGAGTCTAACAGTGGACTTCTAATAGTATCCTTGTTATAGCAGTGACCTTGTGACAGTAACTCTTTGTCCATGAGTTTTGATAAGTAGATCATCAGTAGGTTTGTGACTGTAACCGTGTACCAGTAGCTTCCAACAGTGACTGTAAATATTCAATAGTGATCATCTAGAATCTGTGATGTAAGGTGATAATAAGCTATAACGGTGACTTTAAACAGAAAGCTCTTACCAGTAGCCTTCAATAGTGAACTTATATTTAGATTAATATAAACTATAAGATGATGCAACAATGTCATGAGACTTAAGAGTATACATTGTTCAGGATAGGATAATTATAAATGTAGATTACAAAGATTAGTAACTGACTTAATATATCATGATCAATATTTAAACATGATTTGGGATTATCAAAACATGTGAGTCCAAAAATCTCCCCCTTTTTGATAATCACGAATTATGTCAGTATGTATTAAAGATAAGTATCAGAGATTAATAAGAGTGTAAAACCAGAAAATATTGGTTCATGGTATCAGAGAGAAAGGCAGATAAGATTCAACATAGTATTATAGTAGCATAGTAGCATATTTCTCTCCAATCATATGATTAGTCTACAATTAGCACAATATTTCTCAAATTAGCACAATATTTCTCAAATTATCAAAGTATTTCGCCCCATTTGTGATTAGAAAAAAACAAGAATGATAAATGAGAGAACATAGAAAGCTTGTATTAATAAATATTTCCGTACATGACCAAAAAGAATACATAGTCACTATCAAATGATAGAAACAGACTCAATCAACATTATCCTTGGGAAGGGGATATTTCTCTTTGGAGGAAGCATAGGGAGGATGAGCTGGTAGATTAGCAGGTTTAGGAATCGCCGCAGGAATGGCCAGAGGGGTAGCAACAGAATCTCCTATGGGTCTGTAATGGGTAGCTCATTGATGTATCAGTGGAGTAAGGCTTCTGATAGCTTCAGTAGGAGACATCGTAGAAGAACCATTGGGTTGAGATGCAGTAAAGGTAGGAGGGATAATGACATGGGTGCAGTCCACATGGAGAAAGGGTAGAAGAAGGTTTCTGAAATCCATAATAATGTTTCTTCCTCTTTCCATAGGATATCAGAAATCATCTTTATTTTCTGAAAAAATATCCAAATCTGGGGTTAAATCTCTCAGCTTTCCGACATGCTCCCTGAATTCCTGAGTCACTGGAGGCAACTTCATATTCTCAATCAAGAGCTTGATGTGGTTGGTCATTTTATTCTTTGTGTAGATCTTCTCAAAGTAAGAATCTACCTTATTCTTAATGGCCTCTTGAGAGGCAGTAGCTTCCCGCAGGTGGTCACGAACAAAACCGCTGACTTCCATACTGGTATCAAGTATTTGAGAAGCAGAGGTGCCACTGGTATTGTCCTTAGCAAACTCTTCCTTGATCACAGTCCTGATTTGGACAAAGTTCGCAGAGGAACTGGATGAGGGAAGGGGATTTACCGAGAAGGATATTTTCTCATTGAATGACTAAGTCAAATTACTAATCACCTTCTGAACAAGTGCATCTTGACTATTCAAATGTTCTTTGAGTGATGTCTTAAAAGCCTCAAATACTACCACAAACTGTTTGACTACTTCTTTGATATATCTAATCTCAGAATTCACTTGGGTTTGAGAACTATTCATGATAGTCAATGAAGCAATCGATTGTCTCAGAGCAACCACAAATCCTGTCCAGCTCTCAATTTGAGTATGGAATACTTTAACTTCATCCATCATTTCTTTCACTAGACTAGACACAGCACATCCTAGAGATAGCTACAGGGATTTCTCCACACTCCTCATCTCTTCAACTAGCCTTTTCTTCAAATCTTCCACTGATTACCTCAGTGATTCTTTCATTTCATCCTTTAAATACTCAAGGACCTCTTTGGTTGCCAAATTTTCATCCAAAACAGGTAGGATAACTAAATCCCTTTGGGGATGGTTTTATTCATCAGAATCTCCATAATTGAGTCCAAGTACCATATATCCTGGATCTGATGACCAACATTCGATGTCATACAGCACAGAAACTAAACCAAGATGCTCCCCTCACATAGAGCATTCTCATGAAGAATCTCCTCTAACTGTTCTTCTCTAGGTAACTCCAAAACATCCTCTACAACTTCAGCGGATTCAATAACGATTTTCTATGTTAGTTAAACAGTAGGGTGAATCATATCCTTTCTTGAGTCATCAATGACTCCCTCATCAATGGCAGTAGATTCCACTCCTGCATCCTGATCAGGCACTATCTTGACCGTAATATCTATCAAAGGGCTCAAACTGAGCTCTTCTTCTTCATTGTCCTATCATCAGCTTCAGCAACAACCTCCTTTTCTTCATGAGAAAAATGTTCTGACTCAGTATCCTCATCCTCTTCAGAGTTTTCCTTGACAACATTCTGATATGCTTCTTCTTCTTCTTCTTCAGTGGTTTCAGTATCACCGCCCTTCAGAACAGTCTCTCTCCTTGGTAGTTCTTTTGGAAGGTTAGTTGCTCCAAAAGCTACTGTCCTTACAGGACTATGAGGTAAATCAGGATAACTCCAATCATGAATGGGTGTGTTCTCTCTTTGAGGGTCCATGACTCCTTCAGCCTCTTTTTCATCAGAATAAACCGGTTCTGGATAATCAGGGATTAAGCCTGAATCTCTCTTGTCTTTTGTCCTAGATGGGTGAGTAGTAGGGTCAAACATTTCATACACCTTTACTTAATCATTTACCCACACCTTCTTCCAGGTATTAAAGATAATTTTCATGAATTTGGAAATCACTTTGGAGATACAGACACTGTTATTGGCCACTATCATTTCCTCTTGATTTCTAGCCACACCCTTTACCTTTAGAATGACTAAAATAAGCTTGGCATGGAATAAGGCATTGGACATTGAACTTACCTTATTCATATCCTCCAATTGTGCCATCAGTAACCTACATAGCTTAATCTACTTTCCATGCCTCAGTAAGTACATCAGGAATATGTCCTGGTACTTAAATACTATGAAATGTCCTCTCCTTGGACTAATTACATGCTGAATAAACATGAATAAGAGCCTTCCTTCTCCATTCATATCAACTGAAATAATCCTTCTTCATTTTCCATCTCCTATCGGTTTTTTCAGAGCTTTTTCATACTAAAAAACAGTACTGTCTGGATGAGCTATTCCAGAATAGAAATAAAATATTCCTTCATGAGGAACTCTAAAACAGGCAGCCCACTCAGCAGATGATAAACTATCATCATTGCCATTTACTCTGGACATTACCTTATAAACATCCTCTTTCTCTTCAAATGTAATATATTCATAGAATTCTTTCACAAGATTCGGGTAGTAAGGTCCACTATTGTTGGAAAATCATTCTGTCCATCCTTGGGCATCTAGTACATTCAGTACTAATGACATTCTCGATAGTAGACATTCTTCACTTAAATCCTTCTCAGCAAAGATTTGTCTCTTGGTTAGATGCGGTTTTACATGTCTTGATGGGGTGTTACTAGTGCCACTGGAATCAGCTCGAGTTCTCTTAGGCCTTGGCACATCCTCATTGAGAGTCAGAGGTCACTTGGTTATGGCCATAAAGATTGAGAGAGGATCGAGAGCTCTGGTGAATGGTTAGGGTTTGAGAGAAAGGTTCAAGATTAGGAGAGGACGGTGGATTGGAATATATTCCTTGACTTTGATTTTATCATTTAGGGATTAAAACAAAATAAAATAAAAAGGAATAAAAACGTTTTGAATTATCGCAAAAAAAATAAAAAAACAGTGAGGTATCCAACAGTGAGATGTATCAGTGAGGTACATAGCTGAGATGCAACAGTGAGGTGTAATAGTAAGGTCCAAATGTGAGCTTTGACTATGAGGTTTGACTGTGAGATCTAACTGTGAGGTCTAACTGTGAGGTTCGACTGTGAAGTCTAACTGTGAGGTTCAACTGTGAAGTCTAACTGTGAGGTTTGACTGTGAGGTCTAATTGTGAGGTTTGACTATGAAGTCTAACTGTGAGGTTCGACTATGAAGTGATTAATCATACCTAACTCATGTTATATGTAATTTAACCTCTCAGGATTCAAAGGATTTGTGAATATATTCTTCAATTGATGTTCAGTGTCAATGAATTCAAGAGTGATATCACCCTTTTGATAATGATCCCTCAAAAAGTGATGTCTCACATCAATATGCTTTTTCATATCATGAGATACTAGATTTTTGGAAAGATAATAGAACTTGTGTTGTCACACATTATAGAGACATGTTTGAACTAATATCCATATTCTAGTAAAGTGTGTTTCATCCATAGAATTTGAGCACAATAACTACCAGCAGCTATGTACTCAGCTTAGGCAGTAGACAATGCAACAGAATTTTGTTTCTTACTACACTAAGATACTAGTGACTTTCTTAAAATTTGACATTTCCCAGAGGAGGATTTTTCTATCTAATTTTCAACCAGTAAAATCAGCATCAGAATAAATCAACAAATCAAATGATTGTCCTTTTGGATAAAATAATCCTAAGTTAAGAGTATGTTTGAGATATTTTAAAATTATTTTTACAGCAGTTAAATGAGATTCTTTTGGATTGGCTTGAAAGTGAGCACACATGCATACACTAAACATGATGTCAGGTCTACTAGCTGTAAGATAGAGTAGACTTCCTATCATACCTCTGTAGTTGGTTTGATCCACTGGTTCTCCAACTTCATCAGCATCCTACTTACAAGTGGTACTCATAGGATTGTCACTACCTTTACTACCATCTAAAGAAAAACATTTTAAAATATCCTTAATATATTTACTTTGATTTAAAACAATTCCATTTTTATTTTGAAAGATCTGAAATCCAAGGAAAAATTAGAGTTCTCAAATTAAAATCATTTCAAACTCATTTTGCATCATTTTTGAAAAATCAACACATAATGAATTTTTAGAAGATCCAAAAATAATATCATCCACATAAATTTTTACTATCAAAACATCTTTAAAAATCCCTTTAATGAAAAGAGTAGGATCAACTATCCCTTTGGTAAAACCTTTTGAAATAAGAAAAGAGGTGACCCTATCATACCATGCTCTTGGAGCTTGTTTTAATCCATATAAAGATTTAGTTTATTTGAAAACATCATTGGAAAAATGGGGATTCGTAAAACCAGGAGGTTTTCCAACAAATACATCCTCAACTATATAACCATTTTGAAAAGAACTTTTGAAATCCATTTGATAATGTTTAAAATTCAGATAAGCTGCATAGGCAAGCAGTATCCTAATAGCTTCTAATCTAGCTACATGTGCAAAGGTCTCCTCATAGTCTATTCCTTCCTCTTAACTATATCCTTGTGCAACTAGCCTAGATTTATTTCTAACTATATTCCCCGACTCATCTACTTTGTTTCTAAACACCTATTTAGTTCCTATGGTTAAGGTGTCCTTGGGTCTTTCCACTAATTCACAAACATTGTTTCTTTTGAACTGATTTAGTTCTTCTTTCATAGCCATCACCCAAAATTCATAATTGATTGCATCATTAATATTTTCGGGTACATGCTTTGGAAGAAAAGCTTGATGTTCAACCTAGTTTCTTAGAGAAGCTCTAGTTTGTGTCCCTCTATTCCTATTGCCTACAACAGCATCTAGAGGATGATTCTTATGTGTCCTAGTACCTCTAGGAAGGGTTGAACTAGATTCTTCATTGTTGTCTATTGGTTTAGAATCGGTAGGATCAGATTCTTGAAAATTTCCAGAACTTGATACTTTTATAGGGGATTCACTATTTTTATCATTAGTGTTAAAATTTGATAAATATTCCTCAAGATTTTCATGTGAAGATTTAGGCTCATGTGGATCAGTCTCATCGAATTTGATATGAACTTATTCTTCCACACATTTGGTTTTCTTATTGAAAACTCTATAGGATTTAATTGAAATAGAATAACCAAGATAAATTCCTTTATCACTTTTGGGAGAAAATTTGTCAAGATTATCATTCATATTAAGATTAAAGACATTGCAACCAAATACTCTAAAATAATTAACCTTAGTCTTCCTAATATGCCAGAGGTCATAAGGGGTTCTTTTTAGAATAGGTCTAATTAAAACTCTATTGATAACATTAAAAGCTGTATTTTCAGCTTCATCCCAAAAATAAATGGGTAAGTCATACTCATTAAGAATATTCCATGCAATTTCTTGAAGGGTCCTATTTTTTTCATTCTACAACTCCATTTTGTTGAGGTGTCCTAGGGGAAGAAAATCAGTGACTATAGCCATTGTGTGAGCAGTAAGATTCAAACTCATGATTCTCAAACTCACGACCATGATCACATCTCAGGGTCTTAATTTTAAGTCCACTAAGGTTTTCTACAGACTTGGAATATTTGACCAAGTAAGAACAAGGTTCACTTTTGTGATCTAGAAAGTATACCCAAGTATACCTAGAAAAGTCATCTATAAGAACATAAACGTAGTGCTTCCCATTTATACTTGACACTATTGATGGTCCAAAACAATCCATGTAAACCAACTCAAGTGGTTGAGAAGTTGAAACTTATTTATTTGGTTTGAAAGAAACTTTGTGTTGTTTTCCCTTTTGATAGGAATTAAAAACATTATCATTTGGGAACTCTAATTTAGGGAAGTCTCTAACTAAACATTTCTTAGATAGCTTCATAAGTGAGTGCACATTATAGTGTCATAATCTTCTATTCCAAAACCAAGATTATTTATGAAAATCATTTAACCAGGAAACATTTTGTTTGGTTAAGGAGTTTAAATCAACCGCATATACATTCTCATTTCTATATGCAGTGAAAACTAAATCATTTTTTGATTTAAAAAGATTCCATGAATCATTATCAAATTTAACATTAAGTCCATCATCACATAACTAAGATATTCTAATTAAATTATATTATAATCCATCAACAAAAAGTACTTTAGAAATTAATATTGTATCAGGGTTACCAATCTGGCCTAAGCCGATGATTTTTCCTCTTGCATTGTCACCAAAGGTGACATGCCCACCATCAAATTTAATTAGACTCTTGAAGCAAGAATAGTCTTCTTCCATATGCCTTGAAAATCCACTTTACAAGTACAAAAGGGTCTTACAGGAACTCCTTAAGCAACATCCCATCAAAACAGATTAAACATAGGATAATTTTGGTACCCAGATCATCTTGGGTCCAGAAAGGTTATCCAATAAATCTTTGGGAACCCATATTTTCTTTGTAGATTTTCTGAAATCAGCAAACATGTTTTGAGACATAAATACTTTTTTTGGTCCTTTAGAAAATTTTTTCTCAAAAGATAATCCAGAATTAGCAGTGAACTGTCCAAATTTTGGAACAAATTAGGTTTTACTAATTTGCCTCTGTCCAGGCTGATATCCTAGACCAGTTGTATATTTTGGAGCAATATGTCATCCAAGAAACTGTGTTAGGGTATCCCTACTAGTAGTGAACTTCTCAATATCCTTTCATAATTGTTAATTAGATAATTTGAGTTGAGTTTTCTCTTTCAACAGTTGAGAATTATTTTCTTTTTCTACACATAGATCTGATTTAATATTACTAGTCAAGGCATGTTGTTTCTTTAAAGATTTATATTTGTTTTTAGTTCATTGCAGGTATCATCCAGTATATTGAAATATTTAAACATTTCATTCTTAGACATATTTTCATCGATATCTGAATCACTGTTATTTCCAGAATAATAATCATTTAGAATAGGGGAAACATGTACCTCAGATATGTTTGTTATGAAGCACATGTTGGCATGATTATTTTCAGAATCAGTGGCATTTGATTCACTTGTGCTGTCTTCTGAAGCACTCCAGGTTTCTTTCATGGATTTCTTGTACTTATTGTCCTTATAATCATATTTCTTTTTGAATTTTAACTTCGGACAGTCATCCTTGATATGTTCTTTCCTCTTGCATTCATAGCAGACTATATTATCTTCCTTATCAGATTTCTTCCAATCCTTCGTCCACATACCTTGTTGTAGTTTTGTTTTCTGAAAGAATTATTCTTCTTATAGAACTTCTTAAATCACATTTCTATTTGATACATTTCTTCATCACTATCTGAATCTGAATTTTCACTAGCTGAACTTTCAATAGGTATATGTATTTTATCCTTGTCTTTTCCCTTTGAAGTAGTAGAATTGAATGCCACAGATTTTCTTTTGGATTCACCATCTTCTTCTTTGTTCACCTTCAGTTCCTCTACATACATTATTAGTTTACCGATCAACTCCTTAACAGTTAGCTTGCCGATGTCACATGACTCTCGGATAGACACAGAAGTGCCTTTCCATCTGTCAGGAAAACATCTCAATATTCTCATGATCAACTCCTTTTTTGGAACATCTTTTCCCAATGAACTCATGGTGTTGAAAATATCATTAAACCTGAGATATATATCAGAATTTGGTTCATCATGTCTCATCATAAAATTATCATATTTAATAGTATAAGTATTTAATCTCATTTCCTTCACGTTGGTTGTTCCTTCATGAGAAACAGCCGACATGTCCCAGATTTCATGAGCTGTTTTACATGCAAAAATTTGGTTAAATTCCTCATCTGCTAAAGAGTAGTAAATAGAATTCATAGATTTATAGTTATTTTTGTAGTTATATTTTTTAGCATTATCCCGGGTAGATCTACCAGTTTTGGGGATTTCATATTCTAATTCTATAGCAGACCAAATATCAAAACCAATACTTTCCAAATGAATTTTCATTTTCATTTTCCATTGAACATAATTCACACCACTAAAGAAAGGTGTCATGTTAGTAGCAGCTCCTTCTAGTCGATTTTCCATAACTAGATTTTATAAAATATATTAAAGAGATAAAACATAGAACTAATAGAAATTAAAGATCATTAAGATAAAACTAAAATCACAGTTTAAAAAACATAGGGTTTGAAAACCTTTTTATAAATAACAATGAATCCTCTGATACCAAATGTTGGTCAGAGTGGATACTCAAGAGGGGGGTGAATTGAGTTCCAAATAAAATTTCTGTTAAAAACTTTTCATATTAAAAACCCCCAAATTAGAATAGATCAGTCAATTAAGGCAGTAGAGATATAAGTGAGTTATTATTCAACAGGTTTCTCAAAGGTTGATTACTCCTCAGTTGAATCATTATGAGAACTAATTCGACTTTTGAAATAATTTTACTAAACAAATCAGATATACACACTAACGAGAACTAACTATCAGAGTGAATGTAAAAACAGATTTATGTTTTTGCTAATATAATCACAACAGATAGATGTTAAACAGAGAAAAGTAGAGATAAACACAAAAAAATTAAACAAAAGGTTCAGTCTTAAGTCAAGACCTAGTGCTCTCCACTTGGTGGTCACCTACCCCCATGCAGTTATATTAAAATGTGATACACAGCCTGTATCGGGATTTACAATAGCTTTCACAAACTGTCCAGGTTTTGTAACCTCTACAACAGTTCTATGTGGGAAAAAAATAAACTACCAAGCCACATCAGGCTTCTTCCATAGTTATATGTGGGAGACAAAAACAAAGAGAGTTTAGAATGGGGATTTTGTGTATCCTTCAGTTAAAGTACATGAGTCAGTGTGTGTAACACATACACACTTCTCACAAATGTAAAATATTTAATCATGGTAGATCTAAAGATAGTAGGGATGAATTTATAATGCTCTGATGTGTTGGAAGATCATCTCTAGACTCGTTGGAATAAATAAGATGATGTTTTGGTCCTTATCTGCAAGTTGACTCTAAAACAAAGTGTCGCAACTTCTAGGTTATGACTTAACAAATATAGATATGATCAGCTTCTAGGACATAAAAAATCTTTGCAGCACACCACTACATCTTGAAGAAGATTCTTTCGCTAGATCTCCATGAGGCTCTATGTTCTTCTGAATGAGTTCTTGAGTGTTCTCTGCTTCTTTATAGTATTTTCGGTTGCTCTTTTTGTGTCTCTCATGTATCTTCTATATAGCCTCTTGTTTTTTGTGTTTTTTGTTAAGTAGAGGCCGACAAGAGAAATGTTTCAACTACGTGTGATCTTCCTCGTACATCGTACTGTATCTTAATATCTCTGTAAATAACATTAAATAATGTAAGGTGCATTAATTTTTCCAGACATGACCATTATTGTAGTATTAATAAAATTGTTAAAGGAAAGAATAGAATGTCATTAGACTGGTAGCAGATGCATGTCACACGGTAGAATTCAATCTCTACAACTTTGGACTTCATCGGTAGACTATTCAGCTGTGAGATCCAATGGTAGGTTCTTCAACTGTAGGCTTGTAATGGTGGACTTTTTGTTAGTGGATGTCTTGTTACGGTAGCTTTTACTCTATAACAGTAGCTCCTCATCAGTAGGCTTTGAAAAATAGTCGACTATCTCTATATTAGGAGTTGTCCAGCGATAACCTTCTACTAAACTTGTCCAACAATAGGCTGGAACAGAGAGGTTCTCAATAGAATACTTCAGAAAGAGTCTAACAGTGGACCTCTAATTGAACCCTTGTTACATCAGTGACCTTGTGATAGTAACTCTTTGTCTATGAGTTTTGATAAGTAGATCATCAGAAGGTTTGTGACTGTAACCGTGTACCAGTATCTTCCAACAGCGACTGTAAATCTTCAACAGTTATCATCTAGCATCAGTGACTTAAGGTGATAGTAAGCTATAATGATGACTTCGAACAGAAAGCTCTTACCAGTAGCCTTCAACACTGAACTTATATTTAGATAAGTATAAACTATAATATGATGCATCAAAGTCATGAGACTTAAGAGTATACATTGTTCATGTGAGGATAATTAAAAATATAGATTATAAAGATTAGTAACTAACTTAATATATTCTGATCAATATTTAAACATGATTTGGGATTATCAAAATAGGTGAGTCTAACAGTTCGCATGCATGTGTTGGGGTCTTGTAAAATCAGTCTAGAACCCCATTGGTTCTTTGATAATGGTCCCATAACCCAAACCACATTTTTAATTAAATTTAAAATATCACATATATCATATTCATATCAAGGATCAACATCATCAAAATTATTATCAATCATTCACATCATGGTGTACCATTAAAATTATCAATCACAATCCTGGTTTTTTACATTAAGCATATTGAATAATAAAAACAATTCACCATTAATCCATTTTTCATTAATTATCCACATCTCATTATCTCAACAATGTTAAGCCAAACAACCCTTTAAGTCTCATTTTCAAATATGTAATAAATAATTAGTTCAATTCCATTAATCCATTATTCAACTTTTTACAATTCCTAAATCATTATTTCAAATGTATTGGAACACCCCCATGGGATTCCATCAAGCCTGATCTCAAAAATCATATGCAGCTAACCTAATCTATGAAGGGATCATAGTAAAAAGTTAATAAATTAATAAATTTAATTTCAAATAAATTTCCAATTTCTCAATGAAATCTCAAAATTGTATACAAATTATCAAAATTAATACCTTGGAAAACACAAATTTTAATAACTACCTCAGGATCATTAATTTGTGATTTCCAAACCAGAACTCTTAATTCCATGAAGATTTATTGAAATCACAATAGTGAATGAAATATAGGATAAAAACATAAGATCAAGACGAAATGAACCATGTTCAATAAAAACCTTGATCTAAACAGTAAATAATGGGGGAAAATTATCCCTCTCTAACAGGAAGGAGAGATAAGATGGGGTAGAATCCAAACTAGCAAGAGATTATGTACTGTAATGGTTTTGATCTCATATGTTGGATCATCGAGTGTCACTAAGATAGGTTCTAGGATCCAGGGAATCCTCCCAGAAGCCTCCAAAACAATGGAAATTCATGTTAAGATGATCTGGGTCGATTTGGGATATAGACCGAGTGTTTGATATTTATATATATACTTTTTGGGGGATTAATTTCCAATATGAACACTTTATTAGGAGGGTCATACTATTTTTTAAAATTATGCACGTAAACTATGCTCCTATACTGATGAGGTGAATCACTGCTCTTAGTTGGGAACACAATTTGATAAACCATGTTCTAACTATGGATAACACTCTATCAAGGGGTGTATGGTTAGGGGGATGCTGCATAGTTTGGGCCAACCATGTGCCACCTCTAGTGGATACAAATAGGGGAACACGATTCCCTTTAAAAAAATACTTGTTTTTCAGTAATCGTCATCCAAATGTTCATAGCACCATGCGATTTAAAATTTCCTTAATTTCACCTAAAATAGTCCTAATGTAATACACATCCAAAGTATGATCAAAATAAAAGTAAAATAACAACTGAAAATGAGTTTGACAGATATTTAGAAAGTTAGCGATTTTACTATATTTTTATAAATAATAGGTAATATTATTTACTTATAAAAGTTTTCCGATATATTAAAAACTCTGTATTAAATAACCGTTCTATGTGATAACTACTTATTTCTTCTGGCATGTTTTGGTTCTGTATTTTTTGTTATTTTAAATTTTTTACGTTTCCATAAACTCAAGAATGTTAATACTGATATAAAAATCATGCACATTCCATATATAAGTATTTATTGTAATTTTTAAAAATTATTGATATGCAAATAAATTACCCTATTCATGGAGATGATAGGCCGTATATACGAATGAACAATGATTTCATTTTTTGACAGATGGAATGAAAGAAAGGTAAATATTTAAATACAGTTATAGAATAATTTTTATATAATATATATCATATATATTCTTTAAATTTATACTTATTACATTCCATGTCATAATATAATGAATAATTTTTCACATCGCATCATCAAAATGGTAGGTCATACACACACTTGAGCGAAATTATCATTTTCTACTGAATTTGATGAAAAGAAGGTAGAATTGTTATTATAAATATAGAAGTATATTTATCTAATAAATATAATATAAATATATTAATTCATTTTTGATATAAATTAATGAGATATGGTTATAGAAAATGGATTATATTGGTTCACAATGTTGTATACCACCATACAAACGATTGTTGGTGTCATTTCCCATTTTATAGAAGAGAAAAGGTTTGTTGGTTATATATGTAATTAAAAAGAATCTATATTTGTCGGAGATAATTATGATATTATATTATCACGGATGAATTATATTTTTTGGGGTGGAATAAGGAATAATAAATGATCAGTTAATAAGGACTCCTCTTCTTCGGACAACCACTTTTTGTTTTCCCAAAAATCGTTCATTAGTGGGGTTCCTAATAAAACCAAGGACTCTAGGTTGATAAAAGGGAAGTAATTAAGGTATATGGTTATAGAATTTATAAAACAAAAGGTTCTATATGTGTGGAATGAATTTTATAAGAAATTTCATTTAATAAGCGGGAGAGAGTACACAACTTGAAATAACATGGAAGCATCCGATTAAAATAAAAAATGATAAAGGAATTCCCAAGAAATATTATTCCAAATGTCTATATTTTCTAATTTAGGATTTTATAACAACAATATATAAACATATTATATAATTAATTAATTATTAATTTGAATACATGCTGCTATCATTTAGTTTATCCCTTAGTAAATTCATTTTAACATTAACACGAGTAAGTATTTTTTACTCTTTTACTTTTCATTATAACCAAAAAATATGTTTAAATTATCACGTAATATTAATTATTATTATTAAATGTTTTTGATACACCATAAAAAAATCAATTCTCTTATGTGGTAGATTATATTTTAAAATTTAACCTGTAAGCATGAAAAAATTTGTATTTTTCCAAAGAAAACCTTTTATAATGTATAAAAAGTTTTCATACGAATGATTAAAATAAAATTGTTTCTAATTATCCAAATAGAATTAATAATACACTAATTGAAATAATTTTACTTTTTAATCCTTATTAATAAAAAATGACCTTTTTAATTATTCAATAAAAATGTCACTTTTAAATGAATATCGATATTTTTCTTAATTCATCAAAAAATATTCTTTTGTTAAAATTCCAAAAACAAAATCACTCTTGGAAATTTTGGAATGTTGATTTAAAAAAATCAGGTTAATTTTATGAAATAAATTTTGTATAATAGGTAAAAATTAATTCTAAAATATTTTTCCACGGACGAAACAACATTATATAAAAATATATTTTAAATGAATAAAACTGGATCTATTCTTATCTCATGCATTAAAAGTACATTATATGTACAATAACACATTTTATTTAATATATTATCTATATTTCATTGAAATCATTAACTAATATAGATTAATTTATTAATTTATGATAAAACCCATAGACCTCATAAAAATAGTTACTAAAATAATAGTTCTTTTACTCATAAATGATTTTTATTTTCATTTACAATCAATTGATAATAAATTAATTTATTTTATAAATATGGAAAACATATAATTGTCAAAATTTATTTATTATTTTCCATTCAATACAATTTAATGTCTAAGAAATAATATTCACCTTTTGTACTAATATTTTAATCATAAATCCATATCGGTTTAAACATAATGTTGCATTTACCACAACTATCAATGAAATTAAAATTATTTTAAAAATATATTTCATTAAATATTAGGTTTCTACACCCACAAAATCTTTGATATTACCCAAGAAAAAATTATCATTTTCTAAATCACATTGATACTTTAAATATTACATCTCGTAAATTATTTCACAATTAAATTAAAAAAATTTTTGTTTCATTTGATATTAGATACATAAAAAAATTCAAAACACTTCTAAACATTAATTCATAATCATAATCTTCTAGGACCATTCATGATGTTCAAAAGATATAGTCATATTCATAACATAAAGAATAGAAAAATAAGAAATAGGTTATTGTAGAAAAGAACCAGGGGTAATAATAGTAGATATTAATTTATGGTTATAAGTGTGCCTAATATAAGCATGCAGGTATAAAAGAATATCCAAGGTCCATGAACATAACATTAGGAAATCATACACCAATGAAAATGTATAATCAGTAATTATTCATAGAAAAAAAGATATGAGACTAAAATAATACATGAGTCTTCATAACATGAGATCATTGTAAAACATTTGACTATAAAACCAAAATAACCATATTAAAAATAACATAGTGGGTTAGGAAATCAAAACCATGTTTACCATAACATAGTGGATCAAGTATGTCATTCCTAGATCCAAAAATTTAGTGGGTCAAGGATTCATTTCCTTTACACTCATAATTATCTCATATGATAAATAACACAACTTTACACATTGTAGGTCCATATAGGGTCCACCTATCAGATATATATAAACCATGAATATGTGCTCCAAAAGAACATAAAATAATTTATATTTCAATGATCCATTAATTACCCCATGGAAAAGATATATTACTAATGATTACTAAAGTATGTTAGTTTATAATATATTTGGATAATGAAGGTGGATTGTATCCTTAGACAATATACCAACTAGTTTACAAAAAAATTAATATGTTTTGACATATATGAAATACACATTAATAAGATATTTAAAAACTGACTTGGTAGAAGAATATAAATTACTCATTATAATTCATATCTCATTTGAGAAAAATATTATAAATTAAATGTAATTAAAATTTAATTGTTATGAAATGATAATTTTGAGATCAGGTTTCTAAAATATTTTCAAAAAAAATGTGATAAAAAGATAAATTAGTTAGGAAAAAATTAAAAAAATATTTGTTTCACATTTTGAAAAAATTGAATGTGAGTAAAAAATGACGGTAATGAATTTTTTTAAAATATTATTAATATAATAACAAAATTAAATTTCATTAAAAATTTCAATAATAAATTCTATAAATAGTGAAATTATTATCTATAAAAAATAATCAATTTGTACATGTAGATGATTTCTCAATGAAAAATAGTAATATGGTTAGTGTTAAAAAAAAGAATCATTCTGTGTGAATTATAAACCACTGGGGGAAGTAAAATGGGTTTAAAAAATGGATCCCCATGAAAAACTTAATGATGATAAAACAAATATGTTTTTAGATATAAATATCATAAATCTATCTGCATGATAATTCTGTTATATCAATCTGAAAAGGAAGAAGAAAATTGGAAAGAGAACCCCTTAATTGTTTTACTTTCTACCTAAATGAAATATATTTAAAACATGTTATAAAAATAATAAAAAAATTAATATAAGAATTTGGAAGCTTATTATTAACTATAACTATTTAAACAATTTAATTTTCACCATTAATTATAAATTCATTAAAAATTTCTCATTTTTTACAATATCATATATTGGTAATTTTGATAGTTTCATACATATTTCATAATAGTTATGTCAAAACCTATTATATAATACCATGATTATCTTTCATAGATTATAAAATTACTAAAATATTTTTTTTGAATTATTCAAACATATGTTCATTTTAGTGTAACAATGGTTGTGGTTCGTGAAAATGTGATCCATGATGAATTTACTTTCAGTAATTTTTGACCAATACATTTTTATATTAATAATGAGATAAATATTAATATAATATTTATAAACCTAAATGCTTTAATAAACGTAATTCAAATTCCAAAATACATCTTCAAAATAATCTATGGTGGTTGGTGGTGAAAATTGAAATACTTCATTCCGTGGATGCAGTAGTATGCACGTACAAACGAATGACATGTTAATTTTTTATTTAATAGAATGAAGGTAGAAAATGTATTTTTCATTTTGGAATGGAAAAAACCTATGAATTTAGTATTTATTAAATTAAATAAATAACTTTGATTATATATTTTGATATATGAAAAAACAAACTAAGGTAAATAATACTTTTTTAAAATGAGAACAACATCAATATATTATGAATATAAAATGTAAACATAAATAAATTAGTACAAATCAGTAAATGATATAAATAAGATAAAAACTAATTTAAATTTAAAGTGTTCATTTTTCTATTAATTTGTTTATTATTTTCTATTTTCATTTAAAAGATAAATTTTTGAATTTTTGAATTTTAATTTTATGATAAAAGCTTAGTTTTTTAATTCACCATATCACAATTTTTTAGTGGGATTTCTGTTGTATTTATAAAAAAAATATTCATTCTTGTGTGAATAGAAAAAAATACTAATTCATTAAATAATTTCACATTTAGGAAACTACAATCATGTATGAATTAAATTATGTTTTATGGAACTACATTTTTTAGAATTAGTATATATTTAAAATTTTCTATAATTTATTTAAAAAATTAATGTTGAACTAGTAAATATATGTTTGAAATTATTGAAATATAAGTAAATTTTCTATTACTATAAAAACTTGTTTGGATTATTTTATATTAATAAATTATTTAAAAAGTTCATTTAGTATTTCGTTTTTTATTAATGTAAAAAAATTCGTATAACTATTTTCCAAAAATTTAATTTAATGCCATAGGAGTTGACATTATGCATGATGCTACGGTAAAAACAATTTTAATCTTTGAAAATACAATTTTCTTGAAAAGTAGTTGATTTTTATTGGAAAAAATTATCAAAAGATATTTTTACCAATTATGGAAATTGAATCATAGATAATTAATTTCATATTTATAATCATAATTTTTCCAAAATAGTAACGCGGCCAATTTCATTGTTTTCATAATGAATTTTTACCAAGATAAAATATTTTCCCAATAGTATGGGTTTAAATAGGTATGGAGTGAGTAAGAGATAAGGCATAAAATCTTTAATATAATTTTATAAATATGATAGTTTTATGGTTTTTAAATCACAAATTATCCTATATTGAAAATTGTAAAAAATGTAAGCCAGTTCCCTTATATATGACTATATATTTTTTAAACTCTTCAGAATATTTACAAGAGTGAAACTCCACTAACATAGAAAATGGCACATCCTATATTCCCTTATATTGACAGATTGATAATCCACTATCAAACAATACAAACCCAAATAAATTCCCAAATTTCCTTTCGACATCCTAGTGTTCTTGGTCACACTAGAAGTCCAATCCTTTAAAGATTACGGTGTAATCCAAATAAGATATCCTTGTAGGAGGTACAAGTTTTAATATAATTATTTAAATTCTATTTGTAATTATACCACCATTTAGTATTTCTTAACCTATGTTACATAATGAAATTAGTATATTAGTTATACTTAAATGAAATTATGATTTTGGAACAAATAAGTTTTACCTCACTTGATTTTTATGGTAAATGAAATCATTATTCGTACGTACATGTGAAATATTACTTCCATGAAGTGATGTATTTATTTAATCACCACCTTGATTTGATGATTATGATAATGACATAAATGGATATATATGATTTTATTAAATACTTTTAATTATATAAACGTATTTTTTTATCTACCTGCATAAACTAATATTTGTTTGAGAATGATAATTCTTTTCATTCATAAATGTTTACTACAATATCAAAGAAGCCATGAAATATATTTTCATTTTTTAATTATATAGAAGGTAATTAGGTTGGATATAACATATAAATATTATTTTTATACAAATTATTCGATTATATATAAGAATTATTTTTTCTTGTTTTTTTATATTCTATTAATTATAATAATGAAAACATTGCCCATGGAATATAATTTATTTATATTCCATTAATTAAAATAAAAAAATTATAATAGAATGAAAATGATATATTTTTTTAATTTAGTTAATAATCATTATAATTTTATTAATTTTTATGGTAATAAATGTGTGAGGTGATTCAAGAAATGAGGTACTTGATTTTCCAAAAAAACATTGTTTTAATATTATCCTTTCAATATCATTCAACTATAGAGAAATGTTCTTTAAAATTATTCAGAAATATTTGTATATAAACCTAAAATATTTTAAAATTTCATTTTTAACTAATTATGACTTTCCATTCAATGGGTATATAAGTGTACCTTTTAATGTTTTTCATAATGGGTCATTTTTGAATTCCATTAAAAAAGTAAAAAATAATACAGTTTTAACATTTAATGCATGAACTAATTTTTCCAAAATTATATATGATATATTTAATAATGGTTAATATATATATTTCTATGTTTTTTAAAATAATATCATATTCCCATTAATTTTTATATTTTCTATTACCAAAATATATTTACATTCTTTCTAGTTTTTAATGTAAATTCAAAATATTATAATAAAAACTTTTGACATATATGAAAAAAAATAATTAATGTTTCATATAAATAACCATGGATATATCTTAAATATAAAATACACATTTTTTATTTAGATGGATTATGATTATTATATTATATCATTCGAGGAATATTTTCATTCTGTATAATTAATTAAATATAAATATTTTATCTTTTCTAATGAATATTGGTTATGTTTTGAATTGATCATAGAATATATGAGAAATTAATTACACAACATTATGTGAAAGGTGTGGTAAATTATTTTTCCTAAAATTCATACTGTAGGACAAATGAAAAAACTTATAATGGGTATCATTTGGTAAATGCCAAGAGTTAAAATAACAATGTCTTGGTTGAGAGGCCATGATGATATATAATATGTCATGTTGAGAGGAAAATATTATATATATTATTTCTTAGTTGAGATTCCATTAATTATTTTTATATTTGTTAATTTTTTTTTTAATTAAAGGATTTATTTTTTTAGAGGACTAGAAAATAAAATTAATATTCCAGACATTATGCATTTTATCATCATGCCATAAGTTTTTTTTCAGTTTACAATTTACATTGTACTTGTATATAATACATTTTGAAGATCTTGAAAAAAAGTAAAAAAAATTTGATTCAATATTATGAAGTAATTATAGTTGAAAATGTAGGTTATTCCAAAATAAGGGTGATTTAAAGAATTAAATGATTATTATTTCTCATGTAACCATCATGTTTATGATTCTTTACTTTATTATTTCTTATAAAATGTT
Source organism: Viscum album (assembly GCA_963277665.1). Lineage (NCBI taxonomy): Eukaryota > Viridiplantae > Streptophyta > Magnoliopsida > Santalales > Viscaceae > Viscum > Viscum album. The sequence goes on along the minus strand of OY728123.1, from coordinate 1,871,189,810 downwards.
TTATTGAACACTTTATAGAAATTAGTTTCTTTAAATAGTTAGTAAGTAATATATTGACCTAAAAGTTCATTACATGGAATAAAACACCATTATATATTTTCTAAAATTTTTAATGGAAAATCATTTCCTTAATTTTTAAATCTCATTTTGAGCCTTTTTGACTCATCCCATAGTTAAAAATGTTTTTCAATGGGACTAAGGAAGTGAATGAATTAAAAAAAATTTAATAGTTACATGTATTGAATGAGGCCAATGTTCAATTAAAGAAAAAAAATGGAAATGCTAGAACCTATTTTTTGGGGAAATTTTGAGGATTTATTATGGTAAACGAAAATCTAGGTTTAATATAAAAATACCATTTTATGAGAAGGAGACATTTAAATTTATATAAAGGGTGTTTCTTAATTATCTAAAACATTACACCTATATTATCTACAGTATGTAAGTGCCTCATTATTTTCTATTTAATTTATAATTTTAAAGATACAATTTATGATGCTATACTTGGTTTCAATGCTAGCATGTAATCTAAATACATGAACTATCTATTTTTTGGTTTTTGTAAATGGAATAACTGGTACAAAAAAAGGTAACAATAGATGTGAAAAAAAATTATTAGTTGTCTCAAAGAATAGAAAAATGGGAGATGAGTGGGAGTGAAGAATCTTACGGTTATTCCTAACCAGATATCATGAGTTGGGATTAACAGAATAAACCTATTTGGTTTTCTTAACACACCAAATAAGTGAAAATGGATATTCTTAGAAGATTATGCAATCAAGACCATGATGTTAAAATTATTCCACATCGTATATATAAATAATACAGGGATGAATAAATAAGGTAAATATATCAAAGAAACATGAGTAACATTCATATGTTGTTACCGATAGAATATGGAAAAAAATACTAAGAAAAAATAATGTATTTCATTAACATAGTGGAGGGGAATAAATTTGTTTCCATAGTAACAATTGAATGCTATAAATTTGAGTAGAATGAGAATTATATAAATAAATTCCCATGGTGTAGATATTATGATGATGATAAATTGTATTGTACAAATTATGTTTTAGATAACCTAAATTCTATAACATTATAGACAAAGATAATATGAATAACATATTTATGGTATAAAATAATTTTTACTTTAATTTTTAATGTTCATTGTAAGAAGCATAATTACTTTCAGATTGATGAATATTTGTACATGATTCATATTTATGATTTTATAATGGTTTTATTAAATAATAAGTTGAAAATAATGTTTAATGTTTTGCGAACATAATGGAATGATTTATTATTCTATATTTAGGGTTTTTTAGAGTTTTTATGTAGGGGTATTTTATTTAATGACTCATAAAATATAAACATGGCCATATGTTAATGAGTATAAATTGCATTTTTGGGGTTTGTGGGACTATATTCAAAGGTGAATAATGATATTTTACTATATTTGTATTGGATTTAAATAGAAATTCATTATTTAAGTATAAATAATCATATTGATTAATATGATCATTGATGTTAAGGTAATCATGTTTATCTAGGATAACAAGTTATTATATTATTAGAAACATGTATATTGTCATATATATAATTAAGGGAATATATATATGTGATTTAATGATTTATTGATTAAGTTATTAATATTTTTTCGAATAAGTACACTATATTTTTAAGAATATAATAGGAATCAAGGTCAACAGGATATTATTGTCTAGTCTTGGATTTTTATGTCTAAGTGGTAGATATTAATCAAGGAATTAATGATAAGTTATCTATTTGAATTGTATATGATTTTATTATTATTTTATATTAATTTATGATATTTATGTAAACGATTACCATATCATGTTGAATCTATGGTTAGAGATTATACATTTCTTTATGTTATATTATAAGTGTTGGTGTTATTTAGAGGTAAACATTTTATTAACTAGATAAAATATTACTAATGTTAGGGTTCAAAAAAATGGTATTTTTTAAGGATTTATAGGTTTTTTTATTTTTTGATTTATTTTAGTGGGGATTTTGATGCAATTATTTATGTTTTAAAGATTATCATATTATTTATTCAGATATTGAATAATTCTGATCAAAAAGTATCATAACATTTTCAAACCATTTTGGTTTTAGTTAAGGGGTAGAAATTGGTTTAATAAAATTTCATCCTTGTGTGGATCTTATGATTCATTAAAAATAAATTATATAGATTTATAAATTAATGATTCGTCATTAATATTTATCATTTTAAATAAGAGTTTTATCATAAATGAATAAATGATCAAAAACAAAATCAATGGATGGAAATATACTTATCATATGCATAGAAATAAAGTAAATATTTTTTCTTATGATTTATATCCCTATGGAAAAATAATAACTGATATGCATATAAGATAAATAATAATCCACCATGTATTATATGGAACATATCACTAAGCTATCATGGTTTTTTTTGGAAATCATTCACAAGTTTGAGTCTCATAGTTGTAAATATATTATTTAAAAAATAATTGTGAAATTATAATACAAATAGTCTTCATATAAAATAATCCCTTTACATTTAATAATGATAATAAATGTCAAGGGATTCATTAAAATATTGGGGACAATTTGACCTTTTAGAATAAAAAAAACAACAAAACATGCCATAATCAAATATCCAATACATGATCAATTAAATTAATGATATACAAACTCAATGTAATTCAATTTTTATCAAAACCAGCTACAGAAATTGCCACATGAGAATTCTAAAAAACATAAATGGGAACAGTGGAAGATAAAACCAACGAAACCTCAAAGACTCAAAGAGACCAACTCTAATATCCAACTCCAACTACATCCCCAATATCATGAATCACCACAAAATTACTTAGATCCTATATTGTTCATGTATCTGAATAGACAATCTTTTCAAAAGACAAAGTGTTCCAAAGTAGGGGTGGGTAATTAAACATCGTAAGATTTCCCCAAGTAAATTCCTTACTCAATCCACTAGGGAAGAACAAGTTAGACATTTATATAAATTAATTTACATAAAAACCATTAAAAATAGTTCAACTATTAATGAAAAAGAAAAACAATACCTTACAAAAACAATTATATCTAATAAACCAATTTACAGGGAAAGAAGGAAAACAAGTCATTCCAACCATTTTATAAATTCCATTGGAATTACCCATTACAAATAAATTAGCAACACAGAACCAAACACACAAACTTGGAGTTACAATTGACATGGGAATTTCATATACATAACTATCCCCTTTGATGGGGGTACATCACATTTATTATTCATCACATTACATATAGGCTTAACCAATTAATCCAACCACATTCCAATCAAACATTATAATCCATTTCAATGAAACCATATTTTTATTTAAAAATCATTTTTCTATGAATCAAAACCAAATTACCAATTTAGAATCATAATTTTAGAATCATATTACTGTTTCCACTTTACACAAATTACCAAATGTTCACTATTCCACAAACCACCGCCAAATAAGGTTTTCAAAAATTGTAGAACAATAATTTCAAAATGAATTTCTGGGAAAAAGTCAATTTAAAATCAAGACATCTAGTTCTTGCATGAGGGGTCAAGAGAGAAGCCATGTACCTAATGATTTATTGAAAAGTCAAGGAATGACACTGAAATTCCCATGAAATTGGTTTGAATAACCAAAGACCTACCATAGATCTATAACACTATAATCACCTTGTCCTAATATAATATTTTTATTTATCATCAAAATTATATTCTTAAACAATAGAACTGTACCTATGAAACTAGGATATTGAGAGATGTAATTCTAACTAAAACCATTAAAAACTACTTTAAATGATGAATTACTACATGACCCTGGATTCAATGTACTAAGATATGTCTTCGTATCACTTCCTACTCAATGGATAATGGTTAACAAGCCTTAGAGTGGTAGAAAACTTATGTGAGGGCCTATTTGGGGAAAATATGTGGGGTCAAAACACAATCTTGACCTATATCCAAAATTTGAGGATATAGATTTTAAACCGTGAATGGTGAGTCGCATATTTTGGAAAAACTATATGCTAACCATGTGCCAGCTTGTACCTCAAGGGGGGCCCTCATATATTTGGGTCGCATGATTTGACATACAATGATAAAACCATAAAAAAATAACAATATCCCATTTTTCCTTGTTTCTCATAGTCCTCCGCATAGTTTTGAAAAACCATGTGCCAACCCATACTCCATCCCTTTTAGCCTCTTTCTCATTACACATAGTTTCCTATAGGTTTTTTCATGTTTCCACTAACCGTGCACAAACTGTGCTCCCTTAGAAAATACCCCAAAACATTCATAATGATTTACAAAATCTCCCTAACATCACCCAAACAGTTTATATACCTAAAATACATATATTAATGGTTACTTACTTGAAACTAGGGTTCCACATTCTACCCATAATTGGACATAAAATCCCCAAAAATTAGAAAACCCCAATTACTAGGAAATAATATTGGCCATTTCTATTTCATTTCATTATCCCATCGCCAATTCTCTTCGAAAATATGAACTTGTTTCCACAAAACCCAGACTATGCGAATTATTTTTCCATGCAAGACATTCTATTTCCAATCCAAAATCTGAACTAGAATATACATAAATGACACATATTACTCTAGGAAAACATGTTTAAATAGAATCACATGGTTAGTATTAGGATGATACATTTTCAATTTAGATACATAAAAAACTTTTTTCACCACAATAAACTGTGGTGGTAATCTCAAACAATATATCACATCTCCAACTTATTCAATTATCTCAAAAGTGATTGTGTATTGAGAAGATAACTTTTATTTCTTTCCAAGACAATGATGTCCAAACAATGGATAAATCCTCATGAACACGTGATCACTCACCATGAATGAAAAGTACTAGTGATGATGTTTCACATATGATTTTTGACAATATAGAGACTTCTACATTAATTTCTTGATCAACTGAAACTTCTCCATTGTTTCATGGACATGTCTATGCAAAACTAGTGAAGTATCACATGTTTCGACCCAATAATGTGGAAAACAACAAATATACCCATACAATTACTTAAAATTATCCATTTTTATCAAGTCATGATAGCTATTATTATGTGAGAACTCAACCAATGATTTATTCTCTTACCATTGGCCACCAAAATATACTACACAATCCAAAAAAATGACTTTCAATGTCTATATCATTTGTTCGTATTTTCGATCCATGTGTGGATGATATGTCATACTCAGGGTCTACTAAGAATCAATGTATTTCAATATGGATTTATAGAAATGATATGTAAACCTAATATCACTATCTAACACAATAATAAATAGAGAACCATGTCTCTTTACCACTTCTCAGATACAGATTTAGGACAAGACCTCGACTATATGAGATTCCAGAATATGGATGAAATGGGCTGACTTTGTGAATTGATCTACTATTACATATATGTAATTTTGTATTAGAGCCATTCTTGAGAAAAATATTTCAAAATCCATATATATCTACTCCCATTTCAAAATATGAATAGGTAATGACTAAAAAATAAATATTATTCATTTTTGTTATGCCTTAACTTGCTAACAAGATATGAATCTTCAAAAAAACTAAACCACAATCCTTTTTATACTGATCCACTCGAACTATTATTTCAATTCCTTATACATCCATTTTGTTCCGGTATGAACAACCATCTTGAATGTTAGTAATCATGATGATGTTATTTCTAACAAGGCCTAATTACGATCATCCAAATTCTAAACCAAAATAACAGACTCTAATCTAGCTTCCATCCGTCAATGGCCTCCCCAATATTGAGTTTGGACAACATATCAAAAAATTATGAATTATATTTTTATTCCCCTTTAACCATCTTCTCAAGATCATAAAAATGTAAATAAAACTACATCATCCTCTTGGTCCTCAAATTTAATGTGCATGTCTTCTATGACCGATATAAACTACCATTCATCTAAATCTTCTTTTTCAAACTAAGCATATGAATTTATATTTAATTAATTTTCAACTGTTTTTAATTTAACCTATGTATAAATAAAATCATTATATAACATTTTGACATAATAAATTCTTATTCATTATCTTAGACTTGAATCCTTTTCTGATAAAATATCACTAAAGCACTTTTGATGAGTGAAAAATGTTAATTTATATCCATATAATTAATGATGTTAAGTCTTCAAAGTATGAACTATGAAAGATAATTCCAAATTGTGTGTTAGATACTTCTTCTCATGAAACTGAAACATCATTGAACCATAATCAACAACATATCTTCATACATGAAAACACATCCCAACTCTGATCACTATGGATCATAATATATGATGAACCCTTGTTCGGATTTTAGTAATATCAAGAAAGATGCTAGTGTAATGAAATTATTAATCTCTTTAAATTACTTCTTACATTTATTATTACATTGGAATGAATGATTTTTCAATATAAAATTTTTCTTATGAGAAGATATTCAAGAAAAATATTAATATCTACCTAGGACAAGGATACTCTGTATCTCGAAGACATTCTTTGGTTGTTGAAAATATATAATAGATTCTATCTTTTTTGGATCCTCAAAAACACCTATTTCAGATATTAACATTCTAATAAAGTGTACCTATTGTGTCCCTAAATCAAACAATAATATTTTTTCCTACAATTGATGATATCTCATGATTCCCAACATGGTCCCTAAGTACTTCACATGCTCATCCCTTTCCCTTGAAAAAAAAATATTTTTCATCCACAAAAACCACAAAAAAAGAATCCATATATCTCTAAAACAACCAAATCACCAATTACATAAAGTATTCTAGTTAATTCACAAGAGTTATAGTCATTACCACATATCCATAATGGACATATATAATCATGAATGATGCCTTTGGAATATCCAATGGTTGAACCCCCAATTTGTGACTTCTTGATCGCAAATAAATTTGGGAGAACAACTAAGACACCCTCAATTGATCTAATAGACCATAAATGTGTAGATGTGGGTACAAAATATTTATTGTAATTTGGTTCTGTTTTCAATAATTCACAGAACACCAAATATTTTCATATGCATTTTGGAAAAACTAGATATTTGCTATCCACAGAGATGAGATATGCTAAATGAACTATTTTTTTTCCAGCCATTCTAACTCTATTGTTATCTACATAACATTCGTTGGTGTCATCTGATAATATAGAATAAAAAAAGGGATTGGTCCCCAAAAGGAGATCAATCGTAAATTTCACTTCTCCTATGGGTAGAAACCCTGATAAATGTTAACAAATAATATCAATAATATGGTCAATGATTTCTGGAAAACTGCCATTCTTGTTCACATCCATTGACTCTAATATCAATTCCACAAATTGTTATGATATCATTCCGACTATTGGTTCCATGAATCCTATTGTATCTACCATTACATTTTATTCCCCTCATAAGACATGATATACCCCATCCTTAGTCAAAAAATGACTCTTCTTTTATAACTATCAATAGGATCCATGAATATTTTGAACAAATCCATGTTATGGATTGGACATGGGAATCCATTTAAAGAACATAAAAATACCCTACCAACTCATCTCCATCAATATGTATATAACATGAATAGCACATAATGGCTCAACATTCAAATTGACAAAGAGTAGTTCATATTTTCAGCACTAAAGACATCATATTAGCATTTGTACATAAAAAACAATAGAATAAGAAGAAATAATAGAACTGGTTCAATCCATATCAATAAAATCATGCATAAGGGTATAATTAAAATGAATCATACCTATCAAGGTTGATGTTCTATAATGACTATATTTATAAACTTGTTCATCTCTATATAATTGTTTGATTTCTGTACATATTTAATTATTATCATATTGAGGTTTTCTTTAATGAGGAGTCATGTTATTCTAGGAATCACTATGGCTAGGTTTTTTTCTTCAAATTAGATTGATTCTTCTTCCCTCATCCCATCAAGGCATATGATTTCTAGGACAACTAAGCATTATCCTAAGTAATCAGCCTTGGAATTTTAGGCTAATATCACTGATAATTCTCCATCTGATTACAATTTTGGATTCTTTAGGTTGTTTCATCCAATCTCACATCCTGTGGTCCAAATAGAAAAATTGGATACATCCTATATTTTTCTTCAGTCATGGAAGATGATTTACCGATCCTGCCATTAGATTTTGATCCATCCCACTACCTTGTAAATAGGATTCCCCCATCTGATTTACTCCCATAATTCATGTTACCACCATTTACCATACATATAAACATACTTTCTCCACCCATATCACATGAATTTTCACTTTCATCTATTGTCTCTCTATCACCCATTTTGGATTAATCTGTTTTACAATGTATATAAATTCGTGAGTTAATGTCCTATATTAGCTTTGATTTACTAATATGTGCCATCAAGGATGCACAAGAAACAACATTCGATGAAAAATGGAATGAATTCATAAAATTATCAGCATACACTGTTACTAAGTGGCTCTCTGTCATTAAGATAGGTAAATCTATTGTTCTTGCAATTATGAACAATCGAGGATAAAATTAATTTTTAAAAAATTATTATAAACCATCCCAACCAATACCTTTGTATAATTTAGATTTGAAAAATAAATCCCACCACCTATATGAAAGATCATAGACCTTATATGTCACCGAAATGGATTTTAGATCTGCTTGTGTGCTAACTAAAATATAATATTATATTAATCATATTCAGTCACATCATATCCATCTTTGGTTCTGAATTACCCTAAAAGATGGATACATTATGCTTCTTTATCTAAAATAAATAATCCACATTACATGGTTAGTCCCATAATTTACCTCAATCCATATATTTATTGGCTTTAAATATACTCTAAACCAGATGTGGGTTCACTTATGTCTCATGTGCAACCATGTCCTCAGCAATTTCTACCGGTTGGTTTTTACAAAGTCCACATAGGGCCATTTTCTATAACCAAAACTTATTTCATAAGTATCACATTATCTTGACATAATTCATAAAAATTTAAAATTATAACACATCATGATTTCACATAAATGCTTTCAAAAATTCAACATATGCATATTCAACAATTGTTTTTGAAAAAATATGATAATTTTGAAAATCAATCAATATTCAAAATTAACAATTCATGCCTTTTTTAAATATCACTTTTGAAAAAATGTTGAATAATTTTCTCATGAATCAACACTTTTGTATGAAATCATATATTATTACTTCTAATGGTATATACACTCATATTGGGTAATCATTTATACAATGCATTTCAGTCTCATCTCATGAGCTAAACCCATGATAATGAGATTACATGTACAATATGTTTTTATAAAACACTTATATACCCAACACCCTGGTCACTTTAATATCATAATTAAAATGATAGATACATATTTTTATGGACTACATTTAATTTCCAAACAATAATACTCCTTTCCAAAATCCCAACAAAAGGAATAAACTATAATTAATTTCAACATTATGACTGACAGAACTATTGATCACTTATTCCACAAAGACAAATGGAAGGTCCAATATTGATACCACATGGAACATTGTGCCCCTCTTCATTGTCTTGAGAATGAGGAAGGGAAATGCATGGTCTTAATAGAAACCACCAAGATACTAAAGGGTATAATTAAATTCAATGGGATTCATTAATATATAGGGTTAAATTTTCCATATGAGAATTAAAAAACTACCTAATATTCCATAACAAAATAACCACTACGTGATGCATGATAATAATTAAAAACCAGTCAATGTAATTACCCTAAGATCAAAACCAACTACACAAATTATCATAGAAATAGAATAAAAAACATCATAGTAAACAACAATAGACAAAACTAAAAAATCTCAATGACTCTGTGACACCAACTCTATGTTATAACTCCAAATCCATGACTAATATCATGAATCACCACTAATGAATTTTGATGCTTTACCTTTACATGTATCTCAATAAAAAATAACAATAAAATCACCAATGTTCCAATTCAGGGGTGTTTAATGAATCTCTTAAGATTTATGCAATTAACTTTTATATTAACAATACTATGCTAGAACATGATAGAACATTTGTATAAATATATATATAAAAACATTAAAAATAGTTCAAAATCTGATAACCAAGCCGAAAAATTCCCTACAAAATAAAATTTCTCAAATAAATTATTTTCTAAGGATATCATGAAAACAATTCATTCCAACCACATAATGAATTATATTGGCACTACCCATTCCAAATTATTAATCCACACCCTCACACATACACAGATGATTGGTTTTACCATTAATGGTGCAAAATCTCATTCATAAACTATCCCTTTGATAGTGATACTTCATGACCATTATCCTTCCCATTCCTCACAGTCTTAACCAATTAATCACACCACATAGTAATACATATTTATGAACCATTTCATTAAAATTATATTTTTATTTAAAACCATATTTCTCATGCATCAAATCCAAATAACCATTTTAAAATTATGATACAATTTCTACTTTCCAAAAAACACTCATTTTTCCCAATTCGAATAAATCGTCACCAAATAAGGTTTCCAAAAATTATTGAAACAATATATGGAAATAAATTTCAATAAAGAAAATCAAGTTGAAATCAATCCTTCTAGTTCTAGAAATATGTGTCATTATTGAATCCATCAACCTCAGGATTTATGTAAAAAACACAACGCTAAAACACCAATGAAACCATATTGAAACTCTATTAACCCATGTTATTTCTCTTCCCCTATCCTAAAATTTCCAATTTTAGTTATATATTGAATAAAAACCCTTGTATACATCCATAAAAGAGAAATATCAAAGAATAATAGAGGTAAAGATAAGTAGATCTAAGGAAATCAGTAAAACAAACTACATTAAATGATCACATACATTGTGATCTATGCTTCAATGTATGATTAAACGCCTCTATATCATATCGAAATTAATGAATATGGGTTCCATATCCTTAGAGAATAATAAATAATGAGTTAGGTTTGATTTTATGAAAAATATGAATGGTCAAAAACAAATCCCATCCTACACCAACCTTTTGGGGATCTAGCTTTTAAATCATGCACTGTTAGGAAAAAGGTGCGCTAAGAGTATACAAGCATCTGACTTAAGTTGGGCCTCACAAGTTTCAATCACAAAGTTTGAAAAATGGTGCACCATCCAAGAAAAATTACACTATCCCACTTTTCACAGTTTCACTTAAGTGGCCACACGGTTTGGAAAAAAACATATGCATACCCATGCGTCTTCTATCTTAGCCCCTATCTCATTGTTGATGGATTCCTGTAGGAGTTGGACAGTTTCCAATATAGTTCTCCTAATGTTCACCTTCATAAAGTCTAAAAAATACATTACAATAGGATTCCAAACCTTGTCAAACATCACCTGGAGGCTTTATATACAAAAAATGCATAATTAAATGGATAATTACATGAATCTAGGACAACTATAATTAATATTTCAATTATTCTATATAAAATGTATCCTTGAACCCTTTAATATCATGAGCACACCAAAGTTGTATTTGACCAAATTATCCCAAAACATATGAGGTGAAATTAACCAATGTCAAAAATAAATAGAATATGATGATGAATGAAATAAATATAATAATGATAATGGAATGAATTTATAAATTTTTATTCATCATGAGATTAATTAATATAAGTTCATTATTCTCAAATTTAAAAGATGTATATTGTGAGTTTAGAGATAAGGTAAGAGTATTTCATTGAAATATTATTTTAAAGCTCTCCATTGAAAATATTTATCTTCTATATCCATGTTATTAAAACTATTTCAGGTGTTTTACTATTTATACGTCAATATTTTTTAATTTCCATTTTAAACTACTTTTGAGTATCATTATAATTGATTAATAAAGAATATTTAAAACATTTTTCCAAATGAGTCATGTTTTCCATTCATTATTTTCAATAATATTGTAAAATTAAACATTAAATATCAACAAAAATATCATAATCCTAAAACTTGAATTTTTAGTTTTTGTTGACATTGTATATATAAAGAAATGTTTTGAAACAAGTATGATAATTCTCTCACTCTTAAACTAATTTTATAAATTTTATAAGTTATGGAAGAAACATTAAACTGGGGAATATAAATATAATAAATGGGTTTGATCCTATGATTTGTAAGGATAAAAATAAGATAAGAATATTGATTATTATAATTGATAATATGATAATCTTGTGGGAATGATATTATAGGATTTGTCGATGAATCATAAATTATAAAATCATACCCAAGAAACATGAATAATAAATAAAAATCAAGTAATATATAAATGATAATTATATAATACATGTGTATTAATAACATGATAATCTTGAAAAAAATATTTATATAAGACAAACATAAACTAGAAATCATAACATAGTGTTTCAGGAATTCATTTCCTTGTCTCCCTTAAAATTTTGCATCTTGAATTCATGTCTCTATATCCCGTAAAATAATGGGTAATGAATTAATATCTCAAATTCATATAATAAATTCATTAGATTTTAAATTTTATCTAATTAATTATAGAAACATATATTTTCCACCCATTATATAATTATAAACCATATATATGTGTTCCAAGAGAATATGAAAACATTTTTATTACAAACATCACTTAATTATCTAGTGGAAAAAAGATGGGTTTCATAAGACCCTTTATAGAACATTTCCCAATCCATCTAAATAAAAAATAGGGATTTTATTCCTATAGAGTATTTCAATTGATTCAAAAAAAACTGAAAGGATATTGAAATTGATGAATGACACTTTTATAAGAGCTTTAAAAATTCCTTAGAAAAAAGGATGTGAATTTTTTTTTACGCTTTTAAACTATATAGAGGTAAAAGATAAAAAACAAGGGAATATAAATTTATTTGTTAAAACATTAAAAAATAGAGTCGAGGTTTTATAAATAGATCTAGAAAATTTTGTAGGAAAATTAATTTATATGGAATGCATTGAAAAAGGAATTTTCATACCAATTTCAGTAAAACGTTCAAGTAGGTTGAAAAAAACACACCAAAAACCTTAAAAGAAGAGAGATTTAATAAATAAACTAAAAATAGTAGGAAATTATGAAGTCATATTTTTATATTTAATTATATCTATAAAACAAAAAAAATGAAATATGGACATAGAGGAAAAGTTATAGATTGAAATAATAGGTAAGGATAGTTTTTTAGAAAATTATCACATGGAGTGGTTTATAAACAAAAAGAGGAAAGAAAATCATAGGATAGCATGGTATCCTCCTGAAAATAAATAAAATATAAATGTAAATATGTTTTTAGAGGGAATCCTTAAAAAATTTCCTAGATGTTAATTTACTTATAACAATCTCAAATCAAATTTGTGATTGGAAATAAAAAAAAATACCATTTTACTTTAGACAGTCACAAAATCCATTAAAATCCAGTATAATAATAATAACTATATTAATATAATATTTAATAAACTTATTCATAGATATTACCTTTTCTACACTTTAATTATAATCATTCATTTAATATTATTAGTCATTTGTTTTTTAGGAACACTATTGGAAGTTGGTAAAGGTATTTATTTTGCACATATTTTATAATAGATATTTTGAACCATATTAATTGAATCCAATTTAGGAATTCATATATTATAAAATTTATTTAATTAAATTTTTTTAAAATGATATATACATTCCCATTTTAATTTTATAGAAACAAATGGGCTTGGTTTGAGAGTGTAAGATCAGTGTTGAACTTTTTCTGGGATTTTCTTATTAAAATGGTTGGTATATTAATTATGTCTTAAATATTAACATAGCCATTACATAACCCAAATCATTTTATACTAATTGTTGTAGTACATTAAATACATTCATATAATCATACAATTGAGATAGTGGTTGGAAATGAAATATGTTATTCCATGTGGGAGGTAGTCCGCCCATACACACAGATGAGTTTCCATTTTCCAAATAATATAAATAAGGAATAAATTGACTAATATTTTCATAATCTTTATTACAAAAAAATATAGCATTTATTCATAAAATAATTTTTTTAAACATTTTTTTGGAGGTTTTATAAAAGAAAACATATCATTTGTGGTGGTTTCAGTTTATACATTATTATGGATGACGTAAAATTTTTTATAAGGATGTACAAAGAATATAGATAACCATTGTTTCATAAATTTACTACACATATATATTCTAATTTTATTAATGTTATTATTTTAGGATACATTAATATTAATTGATGCAGAATAAAATGGCATAAATGGTTTATAATGAAAAAGAGATATTTGGGAAATTTTGACATACTCTTTGGAATAACCCAGTTGTGAATTTGATTAACCCTTTGTGGGGTGATCATTTGAGGATAACAAAATATATTTTGTGTATAAGAGTTTGGGGAGGTGGGATTTGGGAATATCTTTGTCTAACTAAACGGAATTTGGTGTTTGGATAATTTGGGTGGTGAAGGGTTACTTTTATAAGTGACATGGGTCATATTTTTGTTAAATAATTTTTACAATTCATGGGATGAGGTTACCAAAGTGGAACATATTGTTGAGGGGATTTTTTATGGTTAATAAAGCCTAAAACCATGATTTGGGGTCATCTTTTAAACAAATTTTAGGTCATTTACCCCTAAGAATTATCTATTTTAATAGTTTGTCTTTTACTATGGAATCTTATTTTAACCTAAGTAATTTAATTTTTATTCAAAAAAATAAAATAAAACATGTTATATAAGATGGAAATTATGATTCTAAAAATTAAGTTTTTATATTAGATAATGTTTTTTTAGATTAGTAAAAATTAATCTTTAAATAGTAAATGTCTACCACATTATAAATAGTTTTTGTTTAGAAAACCATAAATATTGTTTTTATGTCAAATATAATATTATTAATTAAAATTAGTTTTTTATTTTATAAAATTACATTAAAAAATTTTGGTTAATAACATGGTTTCATGTTTTTTATGTCACACATATATTCTAAAAATTTTATAGAATAAGTGATATTTTAAAATAAATCTATTTTTCAATATTCATCTAAAACTATGTATTTTTCGGAACCTAAAAAATGAAGTCAGTTCTATTAGATTTGATATCAAAAATTTAAGTAATGTTCTTTTTAAATGAATAAAATAATATAATGAAAAATATATTAATATGAAAAATTTTATATTTAAAATAGAAATTATATTTTTAACCTGGTTTCATATCATTTTTAATTAAAATAGTTTAAATTTATTATTCATTTGAAAAATATTTGTTATCATTATTTATCCATAGGTTATATACTTAATTAGAATTAAAATTAATATCATATAAAAATACAATTTTAGTTGAAAAATGTAAGCTTCAAATGACCAAATTAGTTGTTTTGATACACTAATTTAATTTTATCAGTGATTTAGTATTAAGAGTAATAATTATTTGTTATTTCTACAAGTGGTTTAATATAATTTATATATATATACTTTTACATACCAATTAAATGACTACTCTACATTGGTAAAATTTATCATAATAACATGTTTTGTGGTTTGTTAAGGCTTTATGGTTTATGTGAGCCAATAAATGTAAAAGAATGTTTAGTTTAAATATGAATATTCACTAAAATCAGAGATCATTACATTATGAATACGTCCTTCCAACTTATAGAGAGAAATTTTTCGTAGAAGGATTCAATGTCATCAAAAATATAAAACACAATAAATATATTCCAACTAGTTATCAAGATCCTGATCTCCATTAATATCAAAAAATACTAGGGTATTTTTCTTAGTAAAATCTTGAACGTAGTATAAAATTTTAACATTCCCACTTCTACCCTAATAGGAAATGGATCAGTTAATTCAAATAAATTGTTGAAGGACAATAGATTCAATGGGAGGGCTTCCTAGTAGGGAATGTTCATTATCTATTTCTTCTCATTTAATAGGGGTCCTTTTGATTGTCTTGGTCTACCATACATAAGAAATATAGGTTAAATAATACATTATTAAAATTCATAAATCATCATTTTTTTGAAAAAATAGACTCATTTACTTCTAGAATAGTTATAATAGTACTATTTTAAATTTTCCTTAAAAATGGTGTAAAAAACATAAAATCTAATTTTTTTCCCCATATTCAGGGTTTGACCATAAAATTATCCACACCATACACTACCCATTATTGTTCCACTAATGGTTATTATAGAGATTGTCACATGGGTACCACATGGTATCCCATAAAAATGTTCCTAAATCATAGTCCTCAAGCTTCATTAACTATTTCACCTTGATACTCAATATTTCCATAAATATCACATGGATTCTTCCTAAAATAAATTATAATGATTAAACATAAAAAATACAAATAAGAAATTCCAAATTTATCTCAAAATATATACATAGATTTAAAAACCCATGGTAACTCTAGGTTCAACATGCAAGATCTCTAGTTCAGAACTTCCCATCACCTACCTATGGCACAATAATGGTAATAACTATATTTCACCTTTAACTCCACAAAGAATTGGAATTTATGGAATTTTTTTAAAAAAAAATCATTGTTTTACTTGAAATTTTACCTAATCTGACTCCATATAATGCTCTAATCTTGTTTTGGATCACCAAAATATGGATACAAGCACAATAGTATCCAAATGTGACAAATGGGAATAGTTTATCACTTAAAACTCAATAATAAAATCAATTAATTCATCTTGAAATTCTATAATTAATGTTTCTTATGTATAACTCTCATTCACATAAACAATCAGATTCTAAAACAATTCCACAATCCAAAAGATAACAATGGAAAATAAATAATAATAATAAATTAACATCACACTACATGTATACAATAAGATAGAAATAATCATTCATTACAAATATAATAATAACATTAAAGGTTATAGATTGTGATAAAAATAACCCAAAATCACTAAGAATCCCAAAATTCTCGTTATGATCCCAGACACTCCATGACCATGATTATCAAGGAAAATTATATAAAAACATGTAATTTAGTTAATAAGTAAAAATAACTATTATAAAACCATTTATTTTATATTTATCATATAAACCATGTATATATATATACCCCATGGGTATATACATGGTTTGAGAAAAACCCATTTATGATACAACCACGAGTCATCGTAGTTTTGTCTTCTCTATGAAAATAATTGGCTATTGTTTGGAAACAACATTTTTCATCAATTTCATTTAAAAAATATTTCTCTTATAAAAAATAATTTAATTACATTAAAATAAAATTATTTAAAAAATTTTATTAATAAAGAAACCTAAATTAAACAAAGGAAAAATAAAATAATTACATATAATTGTATCCATTAATGATATTGTCATTTTAAATAATAAATAAAAAAATCATGAAAAAATAACACAAGCATTATAGAATAGAACCATTTGGTCTATGAAAAAAACACACTATTGGAACACTAACCAACATACCTGAACCTATTACCAATGTAGTACTACATTATATGAAATCATCTACATAATCATCATTATTTAGAAATAATATCGATCATATTTTTCAAGTAGGATAATGGGGAAACGTTTTTAAACTAGTGGAAAATCTATCTATGGCTATTTTTGTTTTGTTTTTATACACTCACAATGTGAAAAATAAAAAAATAAACCATGAAAAACTATTCTTATATAAGCATAATCCTATAAATATGGGATTCTATAATCATTACAACATATATAAAAAATATTAACTCCCTTAAAATATCATTTTAAATAACATTGAAATTAAGAATCACTTTTGGAATATTTTATTAAACAATTTCTTGGAAAAACACATTTAAAATAATCCCTTTGGAGAAAATCATATTTCAAACCAACACAATCCACTAATAACATAAAATAATCCCTTAACATCCCTTGACAGCTTATACCAATTTGATATAATAATATTAATCAAAATAAAATTCAAGGACCTAATGTGTTCCATGGGATAGACCCATTAGGTAGAGACACAAAATTCATTTAAAAAAACATAATTGACATCAATATGATTTTTTATAAATGGATGAAATTGATATCTATAATCATATACCACTTTGAAATTTATTTAAAATCCAATCCAAAACCCTTGGTTCATCCCCCATGGATTTTAATGGTTTTAATACTCATTATATAATAGAAGAAAAAAGGGATGAAGGCATAAGAGAGGAGGTAATCAAGATAAAAATATCAGAACATCGATAAAAACCACCTAAATTAATTGGAATTTACAAAAGATGAATAGAAGAGGAATATATATGATTATAGGGGGTTGGATTTCATGAATTGGGATAATATATAAGGAGAGTGACTTATAATCATAAGGTAAAAGAGGTAATTATATATATATTTTTTAAAATCATTGAAAGATGCGTGATTTTACTCCAAGGTTAGGGAATCTATTTCCCAACCAAATAAATCACCCCAACATCATAATGCAATCAATTTTGTTACATGAGATATCTTTCACAATTAGATGAACCATGGGGGAAACGATGAAAAATGAAACTATAATCCCTCACCTTGTTTCACATGGAATGGTTCTTGGTTATAACTAACTATGTTCCATATAACATTTCTCCTAAAATTAAATTTTCCCCACTAAACAGTAATTTTTTTTATTAAAATATAAAAATTTAATGACTCTAAATAAATAAATACCAGTGACATGGTGGGTTCCACACCATAAGAAGTATAATTAGGATTATTTTTCTAGAATTTATTGGTTCTCATTATATAAGGTAAATGTTATAATGTTTTGATGAAATAAAGTTTATAATAAAATTATCACATTAATATTTTTAGAAGAAAAATAATAATTTATTAATGTATTCATTAATTTTTTTTAATTAGTAGTACAAAGGATGTTATTTCTAGGAAAATAAATACAACAAAAACACAATCCCACTAGTCTCCTAGAAACAAAATATGTTTTTTTAGAATAAATTTTCATGATACGAAAACAATTTTTTTGTCCGAAAATTATTATTATTACATTAGTGTAATTATCTATAAAGTAAAACATTTTATAAAAATATTGTGTGTTATGATACATGTTTTTATAAATTCTATGAAATGAATATATTATTCTTTAAAATATTCCCTAATAAGTGGGAAAAACTCTTCCCTATTATTTTAATGAACATTTGGATAAAAAAATTTATCCTGGATAAAAACCGATTTTTAACCATATTCTCATGCATGTTATATAATATAATGAATCAAAAATAACCTCTAACATCATATATTAGAATAATATGAAAATAAACAACTCTTATTAAAATCCATAAATTATTTATTTACTTAATTAAATTAAAAATAATGAATCAATAAACCATTTTTCCATCATTTTTATATAAACTATAGGTTCTATCAATTATTTTGTTGATTTTGAATAATTGTATACTTTATTAAATTTTAAATTATATTTTTTTATAATATACATATCAAAATGGAATAATTTATTTCTATAACACCAATACCTCACTTGTACATTCCATAGAGTTTTAATAAACACCTACATCTATCTCAAACATTGTAATCATTTGGAAAATATTAATTTTCTTCCTAAAACAAAAATTAGGATTCAATTACCTTGAGTGAATATTCAAGGGAAATGTTTTGGAAGTTATAATTTAATTTTTTATTCTTATTTAAACTTTTAGGAAAATGTTTTATTGAAAATTCCTCAAAAACTAAAAATCACATTCCCAGTTTTTCATTCTTCAAAATTTAATTAAATTGTAAAAAATTATCTAGAACACAATCAAATAGTTAAAATTTTTAAAAATGAAAATTGAATGAATTTTATACCATGAAACAATTATAGAAACCTATAAAAAATCATTATATATGTCTCACATATATCATAATTAATTTTTTGATAAATTCATTAAATTATTTATTTGGGATGATTTTCCCCGAACTCGAATAATTATCCATTCTAAAAAATAATTTTCATGTTCTTATTAGTATAATATGTTTCGTTTAATATGATTTTCCAACTCTAGGATTTATATAATTGTTTGGTTTCATAATGACGATTTTAACATCTGAAATAGAATCATTATCATATTAGAACTATATTCTACCAACATTTAATATGTACATTTGTTAAATGATATCTCATTATTATGATGACATATCATAAACTCATCATATCAGGTAGTGGGATAGGACCCACATTTTAATCATAAAATAAATCTGTCAACATTTAAATAATTTATTAGTATATCTTGTATAACATCATTTCAATAAAAAACTCGACTCCTATGTAATTTAGCAGAAAATTGTTTTTCCAATTAATCATATTGATTGTGTGAACATGATTCAATTTTTATCTTATTGGGTAGGGTTTCCCAACTAATTGTAACCCAAATTAAACTCTAAGAATAAAGTTCCAAATCAATAGATACACCAAATTACTTTTTTTCATTCCTAAGATAATCCAAAGGCACCCAAACTTGGTTTATCCTATCTAGATAGATGATTATGGTCTTTCTTAGTGTCTCTTTTGAATGAAAATTTCACTTTTTTTAACATGGATTTAATATCTCCATATTATATCATTTATTTTAAATGATTGATTTAAATGATTTAGTTTTAAATTATATTACCTCAAAAAAATCAAAAAATAATGGTTTGTAACATTTCACACAACTCATATCTTATTTTTTAGTAATAATTAAAATTCAACTATCTTAAAAGATATAAAAATGAATCTCATGTATTGGGAATATTAGGAACTTTATTTTAATGTATTATAATTAAATGTAAATGATAATCTTTATAGTTTTAATATTGGAGTGATATTGGAATAAAATTTCAGGCTAGTGAGCAGTCTATCCCCAAGACCAGCTACACAAGGATACATTA
This sequence comes from Viscum album, assembly GCA_963277665.1. Classification (NCBI taxonomy): domain Eukaryota; kingdom Viridiplantae; phylum Streptophyta; class Magnoliopsida; order Santalales; family Viscaceae; genus Viscum; species Viscum album. The sequence goes on along the minus strand of OY728123.1, from coordinate 1,871,168,785 downwards.
CTCAAGAAGAAATTAGATTTCATAATAGTTCTTACACTATAAAAATATAATCTAAAATCAAATACTTAATTTTAAAACATAACCAAATACTAGTTAAATTCATATTAGAGATATAAATATCCATTTTCATACCTACCATGTATCATCTTAGATAAATATATGAAAATTTATAACAAAAGTTTCACTCATTAAAATTAATAATTAATCACAATTCATAAAATAAATAGTATACTTCTAAAAATAATTATTGTAATTAATAATTTATTAATAAATAAATCAATCAAAATATGAAATAAAAAATTTATGAAAAATTCCTTAATAAATTATGAACACATTATGATTTAAACATGGATAAACTCGAAAAAATTATGTTTTATCTAGTATGAAAATTTTGTATTATTATTTAAATTATATTATTATAAACCAATTCATATTCAAATTATCATATATTTTAGGAATACTTTAAATATTTAATATGAAATATCTCTTATTTATGTTAAAACATTACATACTACTAATATCAAATATTTTATTTTATTTTAATTTTTGATCGAATAAAAATCCCAAAAACATTGAAATAGATTAAATAAATTTTACAAATAATTCTATAATATAAGAAATATATTGTAATGGACCGGACCTCTCAGGTCCATTATGTTGTGAAAATGTGGTGTTTGTGGTGTTTCGGGAGGTCAAGGTGACTTATCCCCAACACTTTGACAAATTTACAATTCTATGAATACTTCCATCTGTGAATAGTTCTATTTGTAACCTATAATGGTAGGTGAACAAAATTCTATCGATGAGGTTCAGTGAACAGTGATCTTTCGGCAAGGTTCAGAGAACAATGTTCTATCAGTGACGTTTAGTGAACAATGTTTCCAGAATGGTGAGGTTTATCGGTAACCTCTATCGGTAACCTCTATCGGTAACCTCTAACGGTAGGTGTACAGTAATGGTAGGTGTACAGTAATGTTAGGTGTATAGTGTTTCCATAATGGTGAGGTCTATTGGTAACCTCTAACGGTAGGTGTACAGTAATGGTAGGTGTACAGTGTTTCCAGAATGGTGAGGTCTATCGGTAACATACGGTAGGTGTACAGTAACAGTTGGTGTAATGTAACGGTAGGTGTACTGTGTTTCTAGAACAATGAGGTCTATCGGTAACCTCTAACCATAGGTGTACATTAATGGTAGGTGTATAGTAACTGTAGGTGTATAGTGTTTCCAGAATGGTGTGGTTCTAACAGTGAGGTTCATGAAGAGTGTTTTTCCTTTTCCAAATTCTGAGTATGTTAACTGTGTTTCCAGCTTCCTACAGTTTCACCCATTTTATGTTTCCTTTGGCGAAAATACATTTAAAGACTTATTTTAAGGACTCTTAAGGCCGATTAAATGGCCATAAATCCTATATTAATTATTCTTAAGGACTGGGATGTTTTTACTTGGTCAAACCACATGGTTTAATGTGACCATCTTTTAATGGGAAATCATGCATTATCTTAACCTATCACTTCGTTAAATTTCTAAAGGGATGGGATATCTTCCTCCCAAATTCTTCCACTTTGTTCTCAAATATGAGACGCTTGAACCTTTCATTCCTTCCCATAGGATTTGTGCAATCAAATTTCCATCCTAGGATTGGTTCCGCTCTGTTTTGATGCAACCAATATGCATCGATCAATCTTTGATATAAGGTATATTATATCGTCGTTCTTTTGGGGTTTATCTTCTAATGTTTCTCCTTTCCATATTATAGTATATAATCTCCATGCTTTTAATGGAGTTTTCTTGGAGATCCGTCAGTGTGGTTGCACTATGGAATCCTCGGGTGGATGTAGTTGTCACGAGAGGAGGATCGTTACCCATTGTGTGGATAAAGAACATCAAGAACTGTTTGAGGTAGGGGATTCGTTGCTTCTCTCTTATTTTATGTGCAACTATATCTTTAGCATGTTTTATCCCACTTGATGAAAATGGAATTTACATAATAAATATTTGATCTAGATAAATAAATTTATTTATATCATATGTTATTGCCTCTAGTTTTTCCTAGATAGTTTGATATTTATGCTTGTTCTTGATGGAAATTGGAAAAGAACGTAAACTAGGATTAATTGGTAATTTTTTGGCTAAAGATAAATAGGCATCTAAATGAATCTGGTTCTTGTTGTAATTTGATGTTAATCAAATTGGTACAGTAAGCATGTTTATTTATTTGTGATAGCTTTCTAGTTGGGTTTCCCTAATTTGGAACCAACGAATAATATATCAGTTAATCCAAGATGGATTAATGAACTGGTTGTTTTTAAAAGATAATTTCTTCCATGGTTCTGAGTTACCCTCTTGTTTGTTTAGGGCCAATAGCCCAATTGTGCATATGTTTGTTTTACTACTGCTTTTGTTTTGATGTGATCCTGGATGTTTGTGGTAATATGTAGAGGTATGAATGCATTTTTGGTTGTTGTAGAAGATGACACATAGAGTGTAGAGATGCATCAGTTTATGCATGTGGGTGTCGGGGAGGAAGCTAGGGATGTTGTAATGTGATGGATGTGACTGTTGGATTCTTATTGTTTCTTTGGTTGTTTATCTTCTTTACTTTTCCCCACTGCTCAAGGTAGCTAGTCTTACAAACCCTTCTTCTGAAAGAGAGAAGACACGTGGGGTATTCCACCTTCTTTCTGTGTTTATCTTCTCAAAGAAGGATGGATATATGCTCTTTCTATAAGCGGCTAAGACTCAACGGGAAGTACATCTACTCACTGTGTTGAGACCCCTTGAGTTTAGTAGAATAGAATGATTTTCTAGAATTCCTGGGAATGTGAGAAAGTATTTCTTTAATGAATAATTGAATAAATGGTGTAAACCCATGGGGATGGAGTTACTGGAACATAATGACGATGTTGTAATTTTGATGGAACAGTGGACTTTGGGTGTGAGGCTAATGCAATTTAATGTGGATTTTTTCATGGTTAATTAATGTTTAGATAATTAATTAACGTAATGTGGAACTGATAAAAAGTTAATGAACTAATCTAATAAATCTATTTAAATGGGTGTGTGATTATTGGATATATAGTCTTAGAAGTAGTATCTCGGAGTCTAAGAGACGTTAGTTGTAGTTTTGTATAAGACTAGGTTATTCCCATAGTGTGGTAGTGATTTATAGTATATTCTGTACTTTTGTGTTTCTATACGCTACTCCACCCTGTCAGTAAGGGAAACTGAAACCCCGTGGATTCTGAGCCCTGGGGGGTGTTTACCATAAAATTTTGGTGGGAGGATGGATGGCTGACTATCGCCTTTGGAACGGCTCTCTTCTCTTGGTAGTTACATGTGATGGTAGGTACATTGGTTATTTTTTCCCATATATGTGTGTAGAGGGTTGTAATGGTTAGTGGTTATTCACACACATATATTCTGGATATAGTTTTTTATGGACTGCTATAGGTGTAACGTGTATAGGCTGTGATGGCTTGAGGATCCTTACTCGGTGTATGGGTTGTAATGGCTTGAGGTATAATACCCGACGTATGATACATGTTATGCGAGTTGTGGTGGCTCTCAGATACTACCGGGTAACTTTGGTGTGTGGACTTGGTGGTTTTGATGCACTAGGTGCATATTGTGGTGGTCCACCCAGGTTTCTGTGGGAAGGACTTTTTGGGGAGTGATTCTTAGGATATAAAAAGTTGGGTAAAAGGGGAAAACTAGTGGGGAAGTAGTAGCGGGGTACCCTTGATATTATTTATTATATAATATATTATTATATATGTTACTTGTTTAGAGTATCCATGGTGATTTTGGGAACTTAGTATACCTGTTTAGGTGATGAGTTAGTTTCACTTGTTGTTCATTGTGCTTTAGCATTCTTTCTTTACATTTGCATGAGAGGCGTCAGGGATGATCCAATTGATTATACTATTATACTCACACTATGTATATAAAAACTGTTTGTTTTTTTAGTACACTTGGAGAAAGTTGCAGATCAAGATGGTTACTACTAGCTCATGGTTTCATGAGCTGCTCAGGCTTGTGGTTGATAACGTTTTACTTTCTTTTGGGTACTTGCCGTTTTCCCCTTCCATTTGTAGTAACTATGCATGACATTACATATGTTCACTTGGGTTTTCTTCTATATTTCAGCTCTGAGTTGGAGTTGGTTGGGGTCTATCTTATCTCTCTCTTCTACATGTGTTCTCAGAGAGGGTAATGCCTCCCATTTGTGTGTTTACTTTACACTCACTGCTAGTCGCAAACACGGGGCCTACTAGAGGTGGGACTTGGGTGTCATTATCTCTCTTCTCACACTGCTGGCCCAGGAGGGGTACACTTTGTGGGGAGGGGGTCATGACCGAGTTGTATCCAAGGCTCTGGTTGAGGGATAGTATGTAGTTTATAGTTAGGAACAAGTTATTTTGCATGGGTTGGTAGGGAAACGGTGTAATTCATGTTTATCATGTGACATAAACACTGGAGACCAGCTGAGACATGGGCGTTTTGGGCCCCCTATGTTCTAATGTATGGACCTTTATGTTTTCCATGGCTACTAAACAATGTTGTACTAGTTGCAGGGTAGAGACCTAGGAATGGATCATGCATCATTCTTCTTTTTTCATGTGTTTGAATGGGTATACCTTGGGATAGGTTAACCTAAAATGAATAATAGAAAATAATTAATTAATTAAAGTTGATTTCTCCATATACCAGGTTTAGGAGCTCTAAAAGTTTGTTATTTTTCATGTATGGCTCCAGGTCGACATCCTCATCAGGTTTGTGTAGAAACTGTTTAGCTGGCTTTTCTAGCAGATCACTGCAGGGTAGAGATTGATGACAATGATAGTTGGATGAAGACACTCCGAGAGTTTTAGCGCAAGAGTATGCAGAAGTACAAGGTCTCTGTTTCAGATGCAGTCACGGAAGACTAGTTAGAGGTGGTCGATATCGGATTAAGTTTCATTTGTGCTAAAAAGGAGAACTGGGTGTCCTTGGTGGTGAAAATGTTTCATGGAGCAGTGAGGTAGTGGGGGTTCTTGTTCTTGAGGATCGTGTAGAGTCAGCAATCTCATGGGAGGAGTTCTGAGACATGTTTGGAGTCGAGTTTCTTTCTTCTACTGCGAAGGCATCCAGTCGCCCAGAGCTTCTTACCCTTCGACAGGGGAGCTCCATTGTTCGATAGTTTAGAATCTGTTTCAGTATCCTTTTACGATATTCTTCGGACCTATGTCCAGATGAGGAGGCTAGGGTGAGACATTTCAAGGAGGCCTTGCATCCAGAGATCCAGAGTCAGGTCACCCCATTTATGCTGAAAACTTTTTTTGAGGTGCTCGTGAGGGAAGAGGTTGTCGAGAGGACTTTGGCCAGGACCAGATCATCATGCGAGGGGAATCATCATGATTCCTCACTAAGAAGAGCTGTGGTCGGGGGTTCTATGTTTTCAGGGCAGAAGAGTTTTTGTTCATTCGGGGGTAGTTCCTAGACCTTCACATATTGTCTCTCCAGAGGCAGCAACTCTCAGGCCTATGCTAAGGGATCAGGTGATTGTTTTTATTGTGGTGGTCATGGTCATCCGGAGCGGGAGTGCCCGAAATTTAAGAGCGGTCATCGTCCACCAGGTGTTATGCTCTGGGTTCCTTTGTTGAGGCAGTTCCATCCAAGGCAGCAGTAGCCGGTTGCACCAGCTTTAGATCGACAGAGGGTAGATGGGGCAAGTAGAGGACATCCCCATGACACTCCCCATCCTTAGATATCAAAGCGTGTCCATGGTGGTGGTCGTCATTAGGGTCAGAGAATCCATGGAGGAGGTCATGGTCAGCTTCATGCTCTAGCATTGCAAGCTCCAGGTGATCTAGACGTCTTTCGAGGTGCCCTTTTCTTGTTTATAGCTTGGGGTATGCCTTGTTTGATTCAAGAGTGACACACTCCTTCATATCACATACCCTTGACCATGCTTTGGGACATGAGGTAGAAAGGCTTCTGGTGCCCTTGGAGTTGACTACACTAGTTAGAGGTCGAGCTGACTTGTTTGAAGAATGTAGAGACTGTGAGCAATAGTTGGGGAAACACCGCTCTTGGGGAGATTTCGTATTTTTACCAATAAAACCATATGATGTAATACATGGTATGTATTGGTTTTATTCAGTGGATGCTAAAGTGGATTTCTTTAGGATGATGTTTGTCTTTATTGGTGCGGATAGAGAGCCAGTGGTGTGTGATGGTGAGCGAGATCCTCGGATGGGTCATAGGGGCATTCCATCCTTATCATCCATGATGGCTGAGATGATGTTGAATTCTTCATAGGTTCAGCAGTTGGCATTTCTTAGGGTCATAGAGGATTTCCCTGATGTCTTTTTAGAAGAGGATGTAGCATTACCCCCTCAACAAGAGATCATGTTTGGGATCAAGATACATCCAGGAGAATCCCCTATCTCTATGTCTCCATATATGATAACCCCTTCTATGTTATAAGAGCTATGTATACAGCTGTATGGTCTATTATAGTGTGGTTTTTTTCGTCCAACTATGTCAGCGTGGGGCGCACTGGTTTTTTTTGTGAAGAAGGCTGATGAAATATTACGGTTTTGTGTTGATTATCATCACTTAATCAAAGTGACAATAAAGAATCTCTATCTTCTTCCGCATATTAATGATTTATTCCATCAAAAGAAGGGACAAGTTGGTTCTGAAAGATCGAATTGCGGTCAAGATATCCTCAGATTCATGTGAAGGATGAGGATATCTCAAAGACTACTTTCTTTTATCGTCATGGGCATTATGACTTCGTGGTAATTCCGTTTTGCATAAAAAATTCTCTAGTTGTATTCATGGGATTGATGAGTTCTGTGTTTCGTGAGTTATTGGAAAACTTTTTGGAAATTTTCATCAACGACATCCTTGTGTACTCCACATCTGAGGAGGAGCATGCAGAGGATCTACAAGCCATTTTGCGAGTTCTTCGTCAACATCAGTTGTTTGCGAAGATTTGGAAGTGTGAGTTTTGGGCTTGAGAAGTCCGTTTCATGGGGCATGTTGTGTCTCAACAGGGAGTAGCTGTGGATCCATTGAATATAGAAGTAGTTTTATCTTGGGCAGCCCCCAAGATAATGTCATAGGTGAGAAGTTTCCCTGGTCTCACAGGCTACTACATGAGGTTCATAGCTAATTTCTCACGAGTTGCGACTCTTCTAACAGATTTTACCAGGAAGGATAAACCATTCATATGGACTGATCAGTGTCATGCAGCTTTTGAGTATCTAAAGGAGAATTTAGTAAGTGCTCCAGTCCTTTTTCTTCCAAATAATGGAGTTCAGTTTGATGTTTTCTGTGATGCTTTACTTCTGGGGTTAGGCTGTGTTCTCATGCAGTAGAGGTAATTTGTTTCATATGGGTCTCAGCAGTTGCATCCCAAGGAATGCAACTATGCCACCCATGATCTTGAGTTTATAGCCGTGGTGTTTTCTCTGATGTTGTGGAGACATTAACTTATTAGTGTGCTCTTTGTGGTTTTCACCGATCAGAAGAGTTTAAGGTAGGTTTTCTCCTATCTTGACTTGAACTTATGATAGTGTTGGTGGATGGAGTTCTTACAGGAATACGACTTCGAAATTTCTTATACACCTAGAAAATGGAATGTTATTACTGATGCACTAAGTTGAAAGTCTTGTAGTGATACTATGCGTGAATCATGTGATTCTTGGAGAGTAATTTATGAACTATCATAATTACATCTTGATATGGTAGATATTGGGGGTAGAGGTTGTCTTTTTGAAATGATGGTACAGTCTTCCCTAATGCAGAAGGTGGAAGAGTCCGAGTTGGGGGATCATGAGGTGGAGGTCTGGAGAGTTGGAGTTTTTTGTGACGAGGACCCTCATGGTTGGACTGAGGATGAACAAAACCGAGTGTTGTATCATGGAAGGCATTTTATTCCTTTGATGATGCACAATATGGTTCTCAGATAGTTTCATATTTTTCCATTAGCAGTGCATTCTGGCATGAAAAAGACGTACCAACCCTTGAGGAGCCAATTTTGGTGTCCTAGGCTGAAGCATGTGGTTGCGGTGATTGTGTCTCGATGTTTGTTCTTCCGGAAGGTGAAGGCTGAACATTGTGTTCCTGGTGGTCTGATCCATCCATTAGACATTCCATAGTGGATGTGAGTGTAAATCTCAATGAAAATTGTTACTTGTTTACTTTGAGCACCGAGAGGACTTGGTTCTATTTGGTGGTAGTGGATTGTTTAACAAAATCGGCCCACTTCATAGCGATCAACGAGTTGAGATAAGTGGATATTTTGTCGAGGAATTATCTAGAGGAGGTGGTGAGACTTCATGGAGTCCCTAGGGAATTCATTTCTAATCAAGATCCTCATTTACCTCCAGGCTGTGGAGAGGTCTCCAACATGATTTTGGTTCTCAACTATTCCTTAGCACTGCTTTTCTTCCTCAAATGGATGGTCAAACAGAGTGAACCATCCAGACACTTGATGACATGTTATTCTCTTGTGTTCTTGATTTTTTAGGTTCATGGATGAGGCACTTAACCTTAGTGCAATTCACTTACAATAATAGTTTTCACTCCACCATCGGTATGGAACCATTTGAAGCCTTGTATGGCCAGCCTTTCATTCTCCATTGTGCTGGACTAGGGTCAGAGGGTCAACAATTCTCGGAACGGAAGTAGTGCATAACACAACAGAGATGGTTCATGTGATTCATGAGAGGATGAAGACAATGCAAGATCGTCAGAAATCATATGTTGATCAATGAACGGGACCCTTAGAGTTTATTCATGGGGATCATGTGTTTCTGCAGGTGACTCCCCATCGTGGGCAGCCATGGTTTGGTAGTGGATGTAAGCTTTCTCCCCGATTTGTTGGGACATTCAAGGTGTTAGCTTGTGTTGGAGCTTGGGCGCATCGAGTTGCATTTACCCCATATATGAGTTGGATACATGATGTTTTCCATGTATCACAGCTCCGTAGTTATCGTCATGATGAAACTCACATAATCAATTGGGTAGAGATCGATGTTGATGATGATGCGACCTTTGAGGAGCGACCTATGTAGAACCAAGACCGTAAGGAAAAGGTGTTGTGCGGGAGTTCTATTCCCTTGGTTCGTGTCTTGTGATGACACGGTGGCATGGAGGAGAGTACCTAGGAATGTGAGTCATTGTTTCATGCTCAGTACACAGAGTTGTTTGATGTTTAACTCTTTTCATGTAACAATGTTCCCTTTGTGGTTAGACTATTCATTTTTTATTTATGAATTTCTTGTGTTGCTTTTGTGGCTTTCTCTCTTTTGAGTGGTATCTCGATGAGTGATTATTCGGACCTCGTTTATTTTTTCTTTTTTCAATTTATGTGGGTTTTGAATTCTTGAGGATGAGAATGTTCTGAGACGTATCTGATGTAATGGCCCAGACCTCTTCGGTCCATTACTTTGTGAAAAAGTGGTGTTTGAGGTGTTCCAGAAGGTCAAGGTGACTTATCCCCAACACTTTTCCAAATTTCCAAATCTATGAACAGTTCCATCAGTGAACAGTTTTATCGGTCACCTATAACAGTAGGTGAAAAATATTCTATCAGTGAGGTTCAGTGAACAGTGTTCTATCGATGAGGTCTAGTGAACAGTGTTTCCAGAACTGTGAGGTCTATCAGTAACCTCTAATTGTAGGTGTACAGTAAGGGTAGGTGTACAATAATGGTAGTCATATAGTGTTTCTAGAACGGTGAGGTCTATCTGTATCCTCTATCGTTAACCTCTAACGGTAGGTGTATAGTAAAGATAGGTGTACAGTGTTTCCAGAATGGTGAGGTCTATCGGTAACCTATAATGGTAGGTGTATAGTAACGGTAGGTGTATAGTGTTTCCAGAATAGTGAGGTCTAACGGTAACCTCTAATAGTAGTTGTACAGTAATGGTATGTGTACAGTAACAGTAGGTGTACAGTGTTTCTAGAATGGTGATGTCTATCATTAACCTCTAATGGTAGGTGTATAGTAATGGTAGGTGTGCAGTGTTTCCAGAACGGTGTGGTTCTAACAGTGAGGTTCATGAACAATGTTTTTCCTTTTCCAAATATAGAGTATGTGAACATTGTTTCTAGCTTCCTACAGTTTCTCCCCATTGACATTTCCTTTGATGTAAAATACATTTTAACCCTTAATATAAGGGCTTTTAAGACTGATTCAATGGCGATAAATCCTATATTAATTATTACATAGGCCCGTGATGTTTTTAGTTGGTCAAACTGCAAGGTTTAAAGCGATATGCTTTTAATGGAAAATCAAGCAGTATCATAATATGCCGCTCCGTTAAGTCTTCTAAAGGGACGTGATATCTTCCTCCCTAATTCTTCATCTTTGTTATCAGAGATGAGACGCTAGAACATTTCATTCCTTCATGTAGTAGTTGTGAAATCAAATTTCCCTCCTAGGGTTTGTTCTGCTATGTTTTGATGCAACCAGGTTGTGTCGATCAATCATCAATATAAGGTATTTTTTATCTTCATTATTTTGGGGTTTATCTTCTCATGTTTCTCCTTTCCATATTATAGAATATAATCTACATGCTTTTAATGGTGTTTTCTTGGGGATCCATTGGTGCGGTCATACCGTGGCATCCTCGGGTGGATACAGTTGTCACGAGAGGAGGACTGTGACCCGTTGTGTGAAAAAAGAACGTTAAGAAATGTTTGAGGTAGGGTATTCATTGATTCTCTCTTATTTTATGTGGAACTATATCTTCAACATGTTTTATCCCACTGGATGACAATAGAATTTACATAATAAATATTTGAACTGGATAAATAAATTGATATTGATCATGGGTTATTGCCTCTTTTTTTGCTAGCTAGTGTGATATTTATGCTTGTTCGTGATGGAAATCGGTAAAGAACATAAAACATGATTAATTGATAATTGTTTGGATAAAGATAAAGAGGCATGTTAATGAATCTAGTTCTTGTTGTAATTTGATGTTAATCAAATTAGTGGAGTAATCATGTTTACTTATTTTTGATAGCTTATGGGTTAGGTTTCCTGAGTTTGGAACCAACGAATAATAAATTGTTTAATCCAAGATGGATTAAAGAACTGGTGGTTGTTAAAAGATAGTTTCTTCCAGGGTTCTGAGTTACCCTCTGGTTGGTTTAAGGGCCAAGATATGAATTGTGAAGTTGTTTCTTTTACTGCTACTTCTATTTTGATGTGAGCCTGGGTGGTTGTGGTAATGTGTGGAGGCATGGAGGAATTTTTGGTTGTGGAAACAGATGACACCTAGAGTGGTTAGATGCATCAGTTTATGCATGTGGGTGTCGGGGAGGACACTAGGGATGTTGGAATGGGATGTATGTGATTGTTGGATGCTTGTGGTTTCTTTGGTTTTTTATCTGCTTTAATTTTCCCCACTGCTCAAGGCAGCTGGTCTTACTTACCCTTCTTCCAAAAGAGGAAAAGACACACGAGGTATGCCACGTGATTTATGTGTTTAGATTCTCAAGAAAGGATGGGTATATGATCTTGCTATAAGCGACTTAGACTAGATGGGTAGTATATATAATCACCATGTTGAGCCCCCTTGTGTTTATTAGAATAGAATGTTTTTCTAAATATCCTGGGAATGTGGGAAAGTATTTTTCTAATTAATAATTGAATAAATGGTGTTAACCCATGGGGATGGAGTTGCTGGAACATAATGATGAGGTTGTAATTTTGAAGGAACAGTGGACATTGGGTGTAATTCAAATGAAATTTAATGTGGAATTGTTCATGGTTAACTAATGTTTAAAGAATTAATTAACGTAATGTGGAACTGATAAAAAAGAAACAAATTAATCTAATAAAGCTATTTAAATGGGTGTGTAATTATAGGATACCTAGTCTTAGAAGTAGCAGCCCAGAGTATGAGAGATGTTAGCTATAGTTGTGTGTAACACGAGGTTATGAACATAGTGTGTTTGTGAGTTATAGTATATTCTGTACTTTTGTATTTTTATATGCTACTCCACCCTATCAGTAAGGGAAACTGACACCCTAGGGGTTCTTGAGCCCTGTGGGGTGTTTTCCCCAACATTCAAGTGGGAGAATGGATGGATGACTACCCCCTTTTGACCCGATCTCTTCTATTGGTAGTTACTTGTGCTGGCAGGAAAATTGTTTAGTTTTCTCCATTTATGTGTGTAGAGGGTTGTAATGGCATGTGGTTATTCACACACATATATCTGGATATAGTTTTCTATGTACTACTATAGGTGTAATGTGTATAGACTGTGATGTCTTGAGGATCCTTACTCATTGTATGGGTAGTAATGGCTTGAGGTATAATAACTGACGTATGATACCCATTATGCGAGCTATGGTGGCTCCAGGAAATAACCGGGTTACTTTGGTGTGTGGACGTGGTGGTTTTGTTGCACAAGGTGCATATTATGGTGCTTCGCCCAGGTGTATGCGGTCAAGCCTTTTTGGAGAGAGATGGTTAGGACATACAGTGTTGGGGAAGAGTAGAAAACCAGTGGGGAATAAGTGGCGGGCTACCCGTGAAATTATTATTTTTATGATATATTCTTGTATGAATTACTTGGTGAGAGTAGCGATGGTGAGGATGGGAATATATTATACCTGTTTAGTGACAAGTTATTTTCAATTTTTGTTAACCGTGCATTAGCATGCTTTCTTTAATTTTGCTCGAGAGGCTTCGAGGAGGATCCTACTATGTATACTGTTATCCTCTTACTATGTATATACAAACTGTTTGTTTCTTTTAGGACACATGGAGTATGTTGGAGATCAGGCTGGTTACTACTAGCTTGTGGTTGTAGAAGCTGTTCATGATTATGGTTGCTATTGTTTTACTTTCATTTGGGTACTTGCGGTTTTCCCCTTACAGTTGTAGAACTATTTCATGACATTATATATGTTCACTTGGGTTTTCTTTTATATTTTATTTCTGAGTGGGAGTTAGTTTGTGTATATCTTATCTCTCTCTTCAACATGTGTTATCTTAGAGTTTAATTCCTTCCATTTTTGTGTTTACTATACCCTCAGTGCTAGTCGCCAACCCGGGGCCTACTGGAGGGAGACTCAGGGGTCATTTTCCCCATTCTCACATTTCCATCCCAGGAGGGATACACTTTGTGATGAGGGGGTCGTGACATATATATTTACTTTTATGATATATTATTAAATGAATATAAAATCATATATTTTACATTATTTATGTTTCATAAATAATATAAAATAATAAACTCTATAAAACAACATTAAACATATAAAAATCTATCAAATCATTTATGCTATAATCCAAACCCCCTAAAAGTTGTTTTTGGACCTCCTGGCTGGCACCGATGATTAGTTTTGAGTAAATAAAAAAACATTAACTTTTTTAAAATTCTTCTTAGAACACCTTACTCCAAAATTTGTTTTCCCTATAGTGAAAAATCCTTCTGAATGAAGGCCATAACTAATTTTATGGCACCTTTCATTGGCCAAGGTGATTTGATCATGGTGTTCTATGATTCCATTTTTTTGTTTGTTCCATTTGATGATGTCAATTTTATAAGATGAGGTATTTTGAAAAATAGATTTCAATTTTTTATAATATCAATGAAGTATTAGTTTTGAAGTCCATCCTGATATAAGTCTCATCACCATAATATAGTCTGTCATCTTATTATTCTATAGAACTCATGAGTTCCTCATATCATACAAATGACCATTTTTAAAGAACTATGCCTTGGGAATTTCAACCATAAGAAGCAACACATCCATCATTACAATAAACAGGTTGTGATCTTGGATTCTCATGAATGGAAATGTGATTTTTTGGATTTCGATATGTTTTGGGACCTCATGAAAATCCTTTACAATATTCTATAACCATTTAAAAATCCAACAAAGCATTGATTGGTCATATATGACCCCATCATTGGAAGTCAAATGGATATTTATCATCTAAATAATACTTTTGTGAAAAAAGATAAAACACAATTAAAATATAAATATATATATCTATATTTCAAATTAAGAAAATAAAAACCAATAAGAAAGGAATAAATTACATAGATTGATTGGGACTCTCAAATATCACCAAGTGCATTGGTGTAGATCACTATAAATTAGTTTAATGACTTCTTCTTCAAAAGGTATCTAAAAATTTCATGAAACTACTAAAACTTAAGAATGATATCTCTCAAGCCACTCTATTTTAGAACCATTCATTTAAACGATAGCTAGAATCGATATATATGGAGAATCAAATATCTGTAGTTTGAAACAGTATTTCAATATAATGGAATACGACACAAATTTATGATGATGTTACTAATTAGGTAGGCCTCTAATAATCATTAATTAAATAATATATTGATTTTTTATTTCATATAAAAGATTAAACTCCTTGAAAATTGTGGTCCATACCACCTGAAGTCTATTTATTGTTTAAGTGATCATATCCAATATTCATTCCCCTAAAAATAATCATCATATAACAAACAACTAACTATGATGGATGATATGGAAGATGGCATACAAATAGAGAAATATGATAAAATATGATAATCCAAAATACAACCACTATGACAAAGTATCATTCACTACCTCATTCTAAGAAAAAGTTTAGAACAAGTATTGGTATAAACCACTACATTATGGCTATACTTTTAGTGCACAAAACAATAAAATAATGTACCAAAATACTATAAAGGAGAAAAGGTGTTCAATTTTTGAAATAATGTGTTCTTAAATAGCAAAACCCCTTTTTATGGTTAGAATATTCTATATGGAGTATAATGAAAGCATCTTGAATCTTACTCCCACTTGGATATGAGATCATAATGTTATGTGAAATCTAGTAACGACACTATTGGAATACTATGTTCGACCATAACAGGTTGTGATGGTGGGATTTTTCACCTCAACAAACACCCTGGGAACCATCAAATGTAACATGGGTTACTACCATGGAGAAGACCGTCCCATCCTCTAATGATGATATAATTTTTACCCTCCTATAATAATTTCAATGTTCTACATATTTTTATATGATTTTTAATAATAACCTTCATGTTTATCTCAAAAAACATGTCATGGTTTATTCCCTTCATCGGAGTTACATTAAGTGAAATCTTTGTGATATTTTCACTGGACCTCAATATATGAAAAATATTCTTATTTTAATTAACAGATATATGGAATTGTGGGGATAAAATGCCAATGGTTCCCAATTCTAAGAAGTCTTCCCATAGGGATAAGTAAAAAAGAAGATTATGACATAGTCCCCCAAGGTTACCTAGAGGATGATGATGAGTTCCCTTCCATATCAGATATTGAGGATTAATTTATCCCTAATATGTGGTTTACAATAGTAATCAATTTCAATATCAAATCTATAGATAATGAATATTATTAAATAGATGTAGAATATAATTAAAATATAGATACATTAATTTTTAATGTCACTCAATCTAATGAGTGAGGAAAGTGTGTCCACACTAAACATTAATGGTAAAATCAGGGCTATATAAGATTCTATTAAAATTTAACTACTACCTATTTGGGAAGAATCATTAAAATAAAATTGAATGGATATAGATATATCAAAAACATACAGTCCATCAAAATTAGTCAAGACCTTTTCTTTGAAGTAAAATATTTCTTAGTACATAACCATGATAGAATGGTTGAGACATCTCAATGACGAGTTACATAGTAAATGAAAAAATTGAATTCAATGATAGGTTATAAATTATAATTCATCCAATGGATAATCAATTATTAAAAGTGAGGTATTTTATTTGGAAATTGTTATGATGAAGATATAAATGTAAATTTATTTCCAATCAACTTTTACCATTGATTCCATCACTAGATGGTTATCTATTTTTTCCCTTGGGGGACCAACCAACTCTACTACATATGAGTTATCGTAGGATACATTTCAACTACGTGAATATTTAAGTCAACCATATTTGGATCTACTAAATTTACCTACTTTTATTTGAATATATATGGTTATCTTGAATGAGATCCATAATTATATTGAGTGTCATAGCACTCTAATGAAATCCATGGAATCCCAACAAGAACCAGTTCAACTAGTGGGGAATCCATAACCTAAATTGGGTGATCAACCTCTTCCTCAACCCAATTTTCGAAATAAGAATTTTTTTATGTTTAATGGTATGGGATATATTAAAATAACCTCTTTAAATTCATTTATTATTTTGGTCTAATGTGGGATATGTGATTCCAAAAAATGAGAAATATCAAATTCTTTCTAATGAATGTGTAAGGAACCATATTTTTCTATTAAAAAAATTTATTGGACTAATAATATTCTTCCTAAGAACATCTATGAAGTTAGTTCTCTTCTAAATTCAATTAAACACTATGTAAAATTAAAATGCATGACCTCTAGTATTGAAAACCCAATAAATTGATTAGGTTTTAGATTTCTTCATTAGGTAGAAAGGATTGACCTACTATATTAATATGAAACCTCTATAGTAGTAATTAAAAGAGTTATACATTGAGAATTTAGGGGATGTTTCAAAAATGTCTCTCAACTCAATATAATATTCCCAAAAATATAATGAGAGTTCAATATAGTTTCCTAGTGATAAGAAAATTCTATTTGGTTATCGATAATATATTTATATCTTAATATTCAATAATTGGAAAGAATTAAAGAAATGAAAAAGTGTAACCTCAAATCATTGAAATTATTAGTGGGTCATACAAATACAAAAAAGGTGTCCAAATTAGGTATGGTATTTTTTATTTACCAAATTAATTACTAAAATTTTAATTCCCCTTAGTTTTTACCCTCTATAACCTGTTATAATGAAATTTGAATTCCTGTAATTTTCCCTTATTTACACCTATAAAACAATATATAAAGTAAAAATAATACTTTCATAGGTTTTTATGTGTTTATTCCCCAATTTGAGAAACATACTCTTTCCCATGTTCGAACCCATTTTAGATAGAAATTGTTATCTAATAACATTTTTCCCAATTACAATGTTTTTTTTCTTGGGATTAGCCTAAAAATGGTTTAAATAATTATATAGGTAATGTCACCGTATTACTCAGGTTAATATTAACTATATTACAGAAACATAAAATGATATATATTCCTAATCTTCTCTTCACGTTGTAATCATACCATTTTATCTTTCCCTTCCCCTCTTTGATGTTGAACATGAATTCCATCTAGGGATGTATCATCAACCATCAAATACATTTTTCTCCCAAAATAAAATATTCTTTGAATGTCATAAAATATTTAAAAACTATTTCATTAAGTTACTCGATGAAAATTTCTTAGCTATGAAATTCCTATCAAGTGTCTCTTACTATCCACTATCATAAATAAAAAATTCATCAGGAACATAGCCCCAAAAAAAATTACATAAGTGCATATAAAGAAACAAATTTCTCCACCTGATCTTTCCTTGTGGTATAATTTCTTGATAAATGAATCCCATATGTTTCTAACCTTTCTTATCCTCTTCTTCTTACTCGAATATATATGAATCATACTAAAAATTGTCATAATCAAATTTTTATTTTTATTCTTATTCTTTAATTTATTAAAAAAATATTTCATCTTTGGCATAGTCTTAGTGGACCTTCTTCTTTCATTGGTTCATAATTCTCTCAACACACTCTCAATTTTTATTTAATAGGTTCACTATTCTATCAGATAACTCACAAATTATTTTTCATCCAGAATTATTATTCTCTCAAACATCTAAGATCATTTATATTACAATATACATAAACTTCCACATCTTATTCTCCATATATATTTGGACTTACTCATGTGAAGTTTCATTAGTATTCCTCCTTCACTACCAATATATATAAAAAAATGAAATATTTCAAATAAAAAATTAATTCTTTCCCAAAATATTCGTTATAAAAAGACTATATTTGGGTTCTATTGATATTTCATTCACCTCTCAAAAAAAATATCTCATGTCCGAATTCTTTTCAGGATTTCTAAAACCAATTGAAAAAACAATTTTCAGTTTTGTTATAATTTTTCAAACTCATATGAATATGTCTTCTTCTTCAACTATATTTCGATAGATTTCATATTCATATAATAAAAAATATAAAAACTATACAAGTATTAGTCCCATGAATTTATTAAAAAAAGTTTTTTGTTTTGTAGTTTCTAATGTTGTGAATGTTTGAAACTAAATTTTAGAAACAATATTCTCTTTAACCATAACATTTTTCAATTATAAATTATCTCTTATTTGTCATCAAATATCCAGTATCAATTTTTTAATCTTTAGTACTTGAATATTTAATCCAACATCAATAAATTTGTTTTTTATCATTAAAAATTCAACAAAATAAAGATGCCATCTCATTTAATTATTGTGTAAATTCCCAGCATTCCATATCATATTTAATATTCATTAACCCAATATTGAATATCAGTATCTAAATCATGAATCTTATATTAAAATGATTTATAATATGACGCACAAACCAATATTTTAGTAAAATTAACCTACTTTATTTTTGGAAACTCCATGAGTTTTTCTTCATTATCATCTCAGACATTAACTTTATTATCTCATCCACATGCTTGAATCATGTATTGACTAAACATCTTGATTATTTGTACTTTAGGATCTACTCTAGAATATTCATATGTGATTTTGATTAAAATGAATAAATTTGGGAAACTCAAATATCATACTTGAAAACTATTTTCAGATTATACTTCATGGATTGGTATTCTTATTCACAGATGAGTATAAACATCCCATAAATTTTATCACTGGAATAGGATTCACTCTTAGGTGTTTGTTATCTTTAGAAACATGAAGATCATCATAAAAATAAAAAAACTCACTTTATTCTTCATAATTTAAATATATTTAATCATGTTTTAAATCAATAGAAATATAATACTATTAGTGATTCTTCATGTTTATATTGATAGAGATCATCAAAACATAGAGTGGAAGATGCATACACTACTTGGTATTTTTTCTTACCTAGAACAATGATGCTTCCATAGGGGTCTATTATTGTCTATGAAATAATAATTAATATTTATATATGGAATAACTCATGAATATTAAACACTATAATTCTTACACAATAGTATGATGATTCTCACACAACCAAAAAAATTCCCTTTTTAATGTAATCAATTGAACTAATTCTTAGACAACATGTGGTCGACATTTTCACAAGACTAGATTATGTTTACAGAGAAACTTCCTTTCTTGTTTTTCACTAATAGAGGTAGGATGATCAATATGAAACAATTATATTTTCATTATGAAGTATATGATATGATCCTTATGAAGTCTATAATTTTTTAAATTCAATAAAAATTTAAATTTCATAACTCATAAAATTAATGAAAAATCACATAAAATAAACTCTATCTTTGTTAAACCTACATGAATGAATATTTCGACACTCATTATAGCAAGGAATATGTCTATAAACTCTTGAATAGATTATCAACTATTCATGTAACAGTATCTAGTACATCGTTCATGAATAATAAAAATTTGATCTCTGTAACGACCCAAAGTTTTTCAATGGAAAATTCCTTTCTTATATCTATGTCATAAAAACACAAAATAATGAACTAATAAGTGATAAGTGACCTTTAAACATAATTTTGTCACCCCTATGTTTGGAATTTTAAAAATCCAACATTCACGGTTGTGTTCAAGATAGTTTTTGGAGTCCAATGAAACAAAAATAATTTCTGGTGAATAGTAACCTACCCTTATGAATAGTAACCTACCCTTATGAATAGTAAGATGACCCTTATGAATAGTAAATAAGAGTAAAATTATCTATGAATAATAAAATAAAATTTAGACATCATAGAAAGTGATAATTTGACCTTAGTAAATGTTTTTGGTATTTTATAAGTCATAAATAATTAATTGTAATTAATTAATTAATTTAAAAGAATATTTATTTTCCCGAAATATATTCATAAATTATTGAATAAATGTCTAATAGTTTTTAGATAATTTTATAAGACCCTAAGTAATTTTTGAAAGAACTGCAAAATCAGTTTTAATTTTAAAAGCTGTTTTTTATGTAAATTATAATTTTAATTAAATATTAAAATAATAATATTTAGAAAAATTATTTTTGAAAAATGGACTTCATTTTTGTATTCTACACATCGAAAAATGGTTGGGTTAAAATTTTGGGATTTTTCTGAGATACTTGAATTTTTGATGAATAGTAGAATACATTAATTTATCATATAAATACATTTTAATTAAAACCCACTATTCCTGACATCACAAGTGATGTAATCACCCAAATCCAGAATTCACAAGTCAAATTTACTATTCTTAGTCATCCAAGACTCACTATTCCTTGTCTTAGGTGAAATTAATAAACTAATCAATTTTATATTAAGGAAACCCCTCTCCCCTCCACTATAAAAGCCACCCATCACTCCCTCTTTTCCTCACACCTATCAAGCTCCAAGCCTTCTCTAAATTCTTCCCAAACACCTTCCCTATCCCCTCCCCCACGTCCAAGAGCTTCTGGTCTCATAAAAAGACCAAGATTAGGCCTTTAAATAGATTCTTAAGAGGAGGATTCTAAAGGTAATTTCTCTCCCTCTTCTCCTTTAATTTCCTTTCAAGTTCAAGTTCCTTTCTTGATCTCTCCCTACCTATCTTCATTCAAATTGTTCTGTAAATCCATTATTATATATATACTGTAATATTATGATTCTAATGTTATATTATATCACCCCACACCCTTTCCCTCTTACATTTATTTTATTAAAGAGAACGTTGTTCATGTGGTGATAATTTATCACCTTCAAAAACAACATGCTCTCTTCTTCCATTTCTACCTTCAATCTGGTCATGAAACCATTTTTATGGTTGAACCAGAATGTTTTATATGTATTATGTTCTATTTTAAGTTCTGGAAATAACCTATGTCCATACTACTAAGTGAAAAGTTAAACTGAGTTGGTTGTGATCCAAAAACCGCTCAAATTAGCCCAAATAATCTTCAGTTAATTCTTATCTAATGATTCGGCCACATGGATATAATATAACTCATTATAGAATCATTCATCCTTCTGTAATATCATTAATTACATGTAATATCAGTTCTGTATGTTTACCCATGATCTACCCAAACATCAATTTAAGAATACAAGTGGACCGCTCAAGAAAACCATAAAAATGAACATCCCTGATCAATGTTTTTAAACTCTATAAGTCATCCAAAGGAACATAATATGAAATAATGAAACCAGAATGAACCCTATTAATGTATAAAAGGTTCTGGAATTTATAATTAATTAATATAATGTCATTATACAGTACATTAAAGAGAAGTAAGCATTCGAGTACAAGGTAAGGGGAAATCTCGAACCCAATTTTCTTCCTTCGGGTTCTCCCTCTTTCACTCCATTTTTGATATGGTTACTCCTCAAAGGTATATTGTTAATCTTTTCCTTTACTTTTATGGGATATACATGTTTTTCACTGGTTTTTATGTCCATCAAAATGTTTTCCAAAAGAACTCTTCTTTCAAGATCTCACCTTTTACCTCTCATTCAAGGTTGATGGTTCTTATATCAAGTATGTTGTTCCCTCTTTCTTTTGGGAACCCAAAGATTATTAATGTGTTATTATGAGATGAAACCCATTCCTTTCCATGGGTTATTTATGTACATGTTTGATATGTGTTCTATGTGGAAAGCATGATAATGATAATGTTATGATGTGACAGGTGCGCCCGGAATTATATAGCACAATATGAATGTTTAAATGTGACGGGTGCGCCCGGAATTATATAGCGCTCCAATGCATTGGGTAAAGTGATTAATCTCATGAGTAAATTTTAAATGATGCGTGAACATGATGCTAGATTTGTTCACAAGTATGTGTGGTAGTTAACCACTAAGACATGATGTTTCATTTTTATGCTTTGCCACATTTCAAGTTTATTGTTTATGCTCCTCTCATGTTCAAGATCTTCTTCCTATGTCATGATTATTCTCACCCCATAATTTATTGTTCTTATCTATCCTCTTACTGGGCTTCTAGATCACCCCTTTTGATTTATATCCTCAAGTGGATACATGTACTAAGGAGAGGACAAGTTCCACTAAGAAGCTAGCGAAGAAGAAATTAAATAAATGTTTATGCTTGATGTTGTATTTGTTATGTATTGTTCTAGTTTTCCCAAGACACTAAACCTCTGGATCCTCCATGTGTAATACTATTATGTTGTTTATCTTTGAAATTATGTAATAGTAAAGTAAGAAAAGGCCGGGTCTCTATAGTTGGTATCAGAGGAATGTTTTAGTTAATTTGGGAATTAGGATTAGTGAACCCTAAAGAAAACCTCTAGCATGAGACTACGTACAAATATGTACACAAGAATATTTACCTATGGATCACATATGTTATGTTTTGGGTTTAGTTGTCTAAATGAATAAGTTATTCATTACTGGTTTAGTTATGTTTTGTGCTATACTTTTCTATTTTAGAAAATGGTTGGAACCAGGAGAGGTAATGAATGAGAAGTACCCTCACCTGTTTGTGTAAAGTGAAATTTTGGGGGCGAAACTTCTTAAGGGGGGAAGAATGTAACGACCCAATGTTTTTCAATGGAAAATTCCCTTCTTATATCTATGTCATAAAAACACAAAATAATGAACTATTAAGTGATAAGTGACCTTTAAACATAATTTTGTCACCCCTATGTTTGGAATTTTAAAAATCCAACATTCACGGTTGTGTTCAAGATAGTTTTTGGAGTCCAATGAAACAAAAATAATTTTTGGTGAATAGTGACCTACCCTTATGAATAGTAACCTACCCTTATGAATAGTAATATGACCCTTATGAATAGTAAATAAGAGTAACATTACCTATGAATAATAAAATAAAATTTAGATATCATTGAAAGTGATAATTTGACCTTAGTAAATGTTTTTGGTATTTTATAAGTCATAAATAATTAATTATAATTAATTAATTAATTTAAAAGAATATTTATTTTCCCGAAATATATTAATAAATTATTTAATCAATGTATAATAGTTTTTAGATAATTTTATAAGACCCTAAGTAATTTTTGAAAGAACTACAAAATCAGTTTTAATTTTAAAAGCTGTTTTTTTAAGTAAATTATGATTTTAATTAAATATTAAATTAATAATACTTGGAAAAATTATTTTTGAAAAATGGACATCATTTTTGGATTCTACACGTCGAAAAATGGTTGGGGTAAAATTTTGGGATTTTTTTGAGATACTTGAATTTTTTAGGAATAGTAGAATACATTAATTTATCATATAAATACATTTTAATTAAAACCCACTATTCCTGACATCACAAGTGATGTAATCACCCAAATCCCGAATTCACAAGTAAAATTTACTATTCTTAGTCATCCAAGACTCACTATTCCTTTTCTTAGGTGAAATTAATAAAACTAATCAATTTTATATTAAGGAAACCCCTCTCCCCTCCACTATAAAATCCACCCTTCACTCCCTCTTTTCCTCACACCTCTCAAGCTCCAATCCTTCTCTAAATTCTGCCCAAACACCTTCCCTATCCCCTACCCCACGTCCAAGAGCTTCTGGTCTCGTCAAAAGACCAAGCTTAGTCCTTTAAGGAGATTCTTAAGAGGAGGATTCTAAAGGTAATTTCTCTCCCTCTTCTCCATTAATTTCCTTTCAAGTTCAAGCTCCTTTCTTGATCTCTCCCTACCTATCTTCATCCAAATTGTTCTGTAAATCCATTATTATATATATACTGTAATATTATTATTCTAATGTTATATTATATCACCCCACACCCTTTCCCTCTTCCATTTATTTTATTAAAGAGAACGTTGTTCATGTGGTGATAATTTATCACCTTCAAAAACAACATGCTCTCTTCTTCCATTTCTACCTTCAATATGGTCATGAAACCATTTTTATGGTTGAACCAGAATGTTTTATATGTATTATGTTCTATTTTATGTTCTGTAAATAACCTATGTCCATACTACTAAGTGAAAAGTTAAAATGAGTTGGTTGTGATCCAAAAACCGCTCAAATTAGCCCAAATAATCTTCATTTAATTCTTATCTAATGATTCGGCCACATGGATCTAATATAAATCATTATAAAATCATTAAAGCTTCTGTAATATCATTAATTACATTTAATATCAGTTCTTGATGTTTATCCATGATATACCCAAACATCAATTTAAGAATACAAGTGGACTGCTCAAGAAAACCATAAAAACGAACATCCCCGATCAATGTTTTTAAACTCTATAAGTCATCCAAAGGAACTTAGTATGAAATAATGAAACCAGAATGAACCCTATTAATTTATAAAAGGTTCTGGAATTTCTAATTAATGAATATAATGTCATTATACAGGACATTAATGAAAAGGAGGCATTCGAGTACAAGGTAAGGGGAAATCTCGAACCCAATTTTCTTCCTTCGGGTTCTCCCTCTTTCACTCCATTTTTGATATGGTTACTCCTCAAAGGTCTTTTGTTCATCTTTTCCTTTACTTTTATGGGATATACATGTTTGTCACTGGTTTTTATGTCCATCAAAATGTTTTCCAAAAGAACTCTTCTTTCAAGATCTCACCTTTTACCACTCATTCAAGGTTGATGGTTCTTATATCAAGTATGTTGTTCCCTCTTTCTTTTGGGAACCCAAAGATTATGAATGTGTTATTATGAGATGAAACCCATTCCATTACATGGGTTATTTATGTACATGTTTGATATTTGTTCTATGTGGCAAGCATGATAATGATAATGTTATGATGTGACAGGTGCGCCCGGAATTATATAGCGCAATATGAATGTTTAAATGTGACGGGTGCGCCCAGAATTATATAGCACTCCAATGCATTGGGTAAAGTGATTAATCTCATGAGTAAATGTGAAATGATGCGTGAACATGATGCTAGCTTTGTTCACAAGTATGTGTGGTAGTTAACCACTAAGACATGATGTTTCATTTTTATGCTTTGCCACATTTCAAGTTTATTGTTTATGCTCCTCTCATGTTCAAGATCTTCTTCCTATGTCATGATTATGCTCACCCCATGATGTATTGTTCTTATCTGTCCACTTACTGAGCTTCTAGCTCACCCCTTTTGATGTATATCCTCAGGTGGATACATGTACTAAGGAGAGGACAAGTTCCACTAAGAAGCTAGAGAAGAAGAAATTAAATAAATATTTATGCTTGATGTTGTATTTGTTATGTATTGTCCTAGTTTTCCCAAGACAATAAACCTCTGGAACCTCCATGTGTAATACTATTATGTTGTTTATCTTTGAAATGATGTAATAGTAAAGTAAGAAATGTCCGGGTCGCTATAATCCCTACACTATAATGATTCTTCCAAACCACATACAAAATGTTTCTTGATTGTACTCCACAATCATGGAACATTTCATCGAATATAAGATTAGATCACTAATTTATTGATATAATGGGATTTGTAGTAATATGGTTATTACATACTCTATTACCCAAATTCATGGGTAAAGTTAACAACAGTTTCTCTAGAATTAGATAATAATTCCTGTCGATATATAATGTAATTGACTCTATTATCTTATATTAAATTATAATATTATTCATACTGACATCAAATATGACTGATTGTTCAAAAAATCCAAGGTCAATTCATTTCCCTCCTTTATATTTTATTCTCAATAGCATTTTTATTCCTAAAAAAATTTATATATTCTTCCCACATTATTAAAAATAACTAAAATTAAGGTAATATTATTCTTCTCTACATTGACATTGTTTATAAATATTTAGGATTTTCTTCTTAACTCGTATTGATATTACCAAATCATTTATAATGTGGTATTTTTAAAGAAAAGTTTTCTAATTTAATAAATCTCATATCATTCCCAATTGATTCCTCTCAAAATATTAAATATTCATTTAGTTCCATAAGAAATGGGAGATACTTCATTCTTTTCGAAAAAATTCAATTGACCAAAAAACTCAAATCCCACATGGGATAGCCTATTGTAGAAAAAAATAGTTGTTAATTTTTATAAATAACTACCAATTTATTAACATTATTGAGTAAGAAAATTAACATTTTAATTCAACGGGGATTCTCAAAAAACAATTAATAATTTTGTTAAATAATCACTCACATTAATAAAAACATCAACCCATGTGATATTAAATTTAATTATTCTACATTTAGTTCGATAATCAGTCCATACTAATAAAAATAATCAATATGAGTTAAATTAGTGATTGTAAAATGAAAATAATGACACATAATTTTGATTTTTATGGGGATTTTAGGAATGTGTGATTCATAGAAATTCCTAAATATCGTGAAACATTACTTCTTCTGAAATATCCCAATTAATTTATTATCTCTATTTTTAAAATTGTTATTTTTCAGCTTTTATGAAATTATATGATATGTTTTACACTCATTGATAGTTGAATTATAATTTATATAATTCATTTATAACACTCAAAATAAATTTGTAAATTAAAACATTAATGATTTCTCATTTTACAAACAATCATTTTATCTCCCTTTTGGAAAATTTATAACCAAACAAAAATTATAAAGAGATGGACATACATAAGATCTTAAATCATAAAAGTATGTATGGGTCATGTTTCTCAACAAATAAGTATCTTTTTTTAGGCTATAAAGTTCCTAGATTTATTTTTTCTTTTTTTACCTTCAGTTTTGATAACATACACATTCTTAGGATGCATTGTGATCTTTTCCTCTTCAGCATTCTTCTTTGAAATATTCATCATGTTATGTTTAATACCTATAGCACTAAATGTTTTTATAGATTCTCTATATTCTTTTACATTTCCATTTTATTTAGCCATATAGTTAAATTCTTTTTCATCCCATGATCTGATTTCATTTTC
This sequence comes from Viscum album, assembly GCA_963277665.1. NCBI lineage: Eukaryota > Viridiplantae > Streptophyta > Magnoliopsida > Santalales > Viscaceae > Viscum > Viscum album. Next base: position 1,871,141,826 of record OY728123.1, on the reverse strand, counting down.
TTGGATGACTCCCTCATCCCATAATACTTCTCGATAGAAGGATTCATCATTACAATACTATTTTCTACATCGCTTCTTATTTTCAGAATCCATCTCATTCAAGTATTAGTAATTTGGATAATCTTATTACCCTATTAAAACACACTATCAATAATATTCTTCATTCCCTTATTTAGTAGATTCTAAACTTCATCAGAATAATTTTCAACAACTAATCCAATCCATATTTATATATATTATATGTATTCTCCTTCTGATTTTTATTTCCCCATTGAAATTAAAATTCATGGAAATCCTTTTTTGGTCCATCATGTGGCATCATTTCCATAATTTATGAAAATTATCCCTATTGGAATTACATCCTCATAACCTCTCTTCATTAATTTATAGGGTGGATTTGATTAATATTTCTTAGTTTTTTAAGTATTTAATGGGTAATATTTTTCAACATTGCCTTGTATTCAAATTAGTTTGATAGTTTTGTGGTGTTGAAAAATATAACCACTCCCTATAATATTTTCTATTTGTGTTGAGAAAATAACATAACCTTTCCATGATTTCATATTATTTAATTTAAGGTAGATTCTTCTGTATCAAAGAATTTTTCCTTAATCTAATAGGTGTGTTCATTTTTAAAACATTGTCCTCCTTAAATTTGATTTTATATGATTTTAACATGATGATATATTCTTCTAGAAATAAATATCAATATTCCAAGACCTTCAACAATAGAATCAGATTTAATAAGACATTTTATTTTATCATTACAAGAATATTTTCTATATTTTGGGAATTATTATTATTGGGATCAAACCAAGTATTTTTGGGATTCTTTTTTCAAAAATGTTTTTTAGAAATTATTAAATTTACTCTTGATTATGGGGTATGTTCTTTGGTTTTTTATAGTTTGGAATTTTTATTGATATGACCTTTTATAATATTTTAAAAAATATTCATTACGAAAAAATATAGCTACACAATGGGTTACTTCTTTGTATGACCATGATATAAATATTTATACATATGATTAAAAGGTATTATTTCAAATATAATGCGTATTATATAATGTGGTCCTCATCTAAAATGTTTTTTTATATGAACATCATTTATCCTCAATATATTTGCAACTTACAGATTATTTAACATCTAGATTTTTCAATGTCACTTCTATCTTCAGGAATAACATGTTGATAGTATGTTTATCAACCTGCACTAAATACAATCTTTATTTCAATTTTATTCTATTTTTTTTGAATAATTCAATTAGAATTTTTTTATTTCTCATAATGAACTATCAATATTATTCACCCGCTTTACTTTATCTTTCAGCTATAGATCATTGACATTCATAGACACTTAATGAAACTTCTCAAATTCAGGGAACAATTACTTTTAAACCATCAAAAAAAAAAATTATAAAATAACTCATTAAAATTAATCCTAAACTATAGAAAGTCCTTAATTAAAAATCGATTCAGGTTATTCATTGACATTTGTAGTTATCTTAAATGTGTTCCAACATCATAACCTATTTTTCAATATAAATTCAATGATATAGAATTTCAAAAGATGGTTTAAATTTTCATGAATTAATCCTTTGATAAATGAATATATGTTTATTAAAACATAAATGAGAGACTTATTCAAATAATATTTACCCTCCATGAAGAGTTATTCAACAAATTCAATTCCACCACTACCATATCATGAATTTTAATCACTTTAGGACTCAATATTATTAAATTTAGATTGGAAAATATCACTATGAAAAACATTTCACAAGTGTTTGATCCAATTTTAATTTTAACATATTTATTATCATATTTTATTATTCATTATTCATGTATGATATTGTCTTTTTAAAAACTTCCAATTTTTTTAATAAGAACATAAAATAGATTCTATACTTCTTGTAATCTTATAAATATAACTTTATAAGAAAATAATTTAAAAATAATAGAGGTAATACTTGAAGATTATATTGTATATGTGATACTAAAATAGATCAAATAAAATAGAAACATTATATAATAGAAATTATGATTCATTGTGGGTCATTTAGACCCACCATAGTGGGGACTGTATTCGATATTGTTTAATAATTTTACAAGAAACTAATTCTTTTTTCAACATTTAAACACCTCATAGTTTTAAACTTATTTCACCTATTTGGATGTTAGTGAATATCTTTTAGTTTACCTAGGAATATACCTATATAAAATGAAAATAATGACTTTAAGGATAGAATTAATGTTTTTATAAGTTTTGAGCCAGTTGTGGGAAACCTAAACCATTGCATGTTCAAATATGATTGAGATATAAATTCAACAATAATAATATTTTTATCGACTAGGGTGTATTGGATATATATTATTTTGAAATTGGGTGCATCATATTAAATATCTTACATCAAAATATTTTAATGGTGACTATCAAGTATATTACTCATGTGGAAAATGATTTTTATCACATATGTTCCCTTCAATATGGAATCACACAAGTAGTTTATTCCTTCCACCTTTTATTTGAAGTATAACAAAAATATTTTTAGGGATGTTTCTACAACCAGAAAATCTGATCTTCTTCCTCAATAATAGAGTATCTTATTTACTTATATTCTTCTAAAACTTCTTATACAATATGTTTATTGCTAGATTCATAGCTATCTTATTTCTAATATGAATTTTGTTTTTGCGATTTCTCTCAAGTTTGAACTTATTCAAGAATAATTTTCTATAATAATATTACCTCTCCCATATATAATGAAATTAATTTTTCCCTATATATTTTCATGGTTATATTACTCACTAAAAACAGTTGTATGATTCTTGTTCAATATAATATTATCTTATTACTATTACACAATAATATTTGGTCACCATTTAAAATTGTCACACTCAACTTCTTATTTATCAATCTCTTCATATCCATGAGAATATTTTTTCCTTACAGTCTTGAAAACTCTTCTTCTATGATACATTCATAGTTTTCTTGACTTAGAGACTCTTTTTCCATTAATATGTTCACTATTATATAATATAATACATTTTTTCTTCTTCATGATCACTTCTTCTCCCATCCTTCTCACTTCATCTCTACTACAAGATACAAAATATTCTTCTTTATCTTCTCCATTAATATTATAACATACTCATGTGATGATATATTAATTTTATTCATTCAGTTAAAAAATAAATAAGTTTATCATGTTGAGGACATTCTTATTTCTATCCAAAAGGTATCATTATAAAATAAATAATGTTGGGTTACCATGATCACTTTTTCACAACATAAAAATCTACCATATAAAAATACTAATATTTATCTCTAAATTCATTTCAAAAAAAATAACATTCTATTTCATTCTCATGTTTTTTAATAATTTGAATATGTTTTCTTCATTATCTTTCATAAACATGGATTCCTATTCTACTAAAAACAAACTCTATATAGAGGCATCATATTAATATCCTTGGGTGTATAAAAAAAAATAAACGATAGAGTAGTTTTTAATATTATTAATTTATGTTGAAGTATTCTAAAAACAAATTCATTTTTAAGAACATATTTTATAACTACTATATTAAACCATCATTAACATCAATAATATTGAATCATAAATTAATTTTATCTTGATATTTAGTTCCTTAATGATATATACTTACATAATCTCATTTGATTTTTCAATTCTAAATTTAAAAAAAATATAAAAGTCCACAATTGTTTTATTGGGTAAATTCTAATACATACATCACATCCATGATATTATTTTACTCAGTAATTGAGATCAGAAACTATATTAATTATATCATACTATAATGATTTAAAAATTGATATAAAACTCCACCATTAACTCGATATCACCCTCTTTATTATTTAAAACCCATAAAGAAGCTTTTTATTTATCAAGTGACTCATCCAGTTGATCATATGAACCTAAAAAATAAAATCCTAAATAAGAATCATGATTATTAGATGGTAAATATTATCTTATAAAATTTCAAATTCAAAATTCATTAGAATAAGAAAATCATTCTACTAAAATTCCAGACGTTAAAATTCTTCCCAATTTCTTTTTCTTGTATCGATCTTCTTCAACATATTTTAGGATAATACTATCATGAATCTCATATCATGAATAAAATACCATATTGGGTGTTTTAGAATTGTAGAAGCATGATAATAAACTTTGGAATAATAAAAAGGCATTTAATAGTTCACACATTAATTCTGAAAATTCATGCACTCATTTTAATGAAATACTATGTTTTTATTCAGCCATGTTTTTTACAAATACAAAGATCATTCATAGAAAGATAATATTTTTCTTACAAAAAATATGGATTCTTATGTGGATTCATTATGTTCAAATATATGAAGAATGATTTTAATAAAATAAGGATTAATGTTTTTATAAGTCCAACTTCATATAAATACATCACTGAATAATGATTACATATTAGAAGAATGATGCTTATACAACCAATATATTACAATTTTTCTGTGTCTACTGGTGAAATTATGCATATGAAAAACATGGTACATGTTTACATTGGATTTTCATATTTTTAATGAAACCATTCCATTAAATTTTCCCAAGACCAAATGAATGTAAATAATTTTTAAATCATTGAGATAATACATTCAAATTAAGGCAGATATTCCTAATTAAGTCCTGATGTTTTAAATTTCAAAATCACTAAAAAACTAATGAATTATTAAAATCAAATGAAAATAAATTCTAATCAAATCAAACATTAATCATCCATTATCAATGATTATTTTATCACTAATTTTTAAATATAAAATGATTATTAACTCTTAGAAGTATTATCTTTTATTCTCACAACTTCTTCTAGTACTTATTTCATGAATAATGCCACATAAATCTATTCACTATATAAATTTTTAAAAACAATTCAAAACTAATGTAGATAATAGTAAAAAATCATGGAACATTTCATTTATATTATTTTCATCTAACTATTTATCCAATGATATGGGTTTTTCATTAAGAATCCATCACCAATTATCATTTCCAAATTGTGTGGGTAGCCTTATAACATCATTTTCCAACCTGAGATGGATCCTTATTTATATATAAAATTTAATCCACTCCATTCATATTTAACACATATTTAGTTTCATCATATTGAAAAAAACATAGGGTTAAAGTATCTATGGGAACATCACTCTTAAACCAATTTTAGTGAAAACTGCAGACCCTAAACTGATGTTGTATAATTTGGTGTCACCTCTTCGGGATAAATAATAATTTCTGAATCATAATAAAAAAATTTGGAAATACTACCAGAAATATGTAGAAGGGGAAAATATATTTTAATCACACTGAATGATATAATTATCAGGTCATTTTAGTACCTACTTTTAAAATAATCTACAAACACTTATAGTGAATAAAATATCTAATGGCGTAGGGTTAAATGTTCCCTCCAATTCATGAACCTACATTAAAATACAAGGGAATATTATTTATAAGTTCTATATCATTAATGAATTTCTCAATAAGATGGTTGATAGTAGAAATATAAAGTAGGTCTATCCCATGTATTCTGTGGATTATGTCTCAAATACTTTAATAGAGAAAAAATAGGGTTAGAGTGTCTTGTACATGTGTGTGAATTTTTTTATTTGTAGATGACTAGAAAATCAATAAACTATTAACATGAAATATAAGAACCTGTTTTTTCACTCTGGTATGAAACCTTAAAATTTCATTCTAAATCATTATCGTGTCCCTTTTTGGATGCCTTTTTAGTTTGTGAATGTCCCAAGGGTTTCTAAGGCTTTTTAGAGCTCGTAACACACATTTTTGGTGAAATTATCCTAGTCGCAGGATTGGCGCATGGTTGTCACATGATTTGCCTAACCATGTATATGGTGTTTTCAAGGGAGATTCACCTCACATGGTTGGTGCATCACCGTACTACCTAACAAATCATGTTACTGTTCATCCAAGGTAATCATTCATAGTTTACGCATTGTTTGTCAATCCGTGTTAACAAACCGTGCGCATTCCATTTTCCTTGGTAATTTTAAAAAATTTAACTTAATGGTCTATTAACCCTTCTCATCCTTCCTTCATCTGAGAACTATATGGATTAACCCATTTCACTATAATTTTTGATCTTTTTGAATACCTAATGTAGGAATCAAGGGATCTACTTCATGCTAGATCCAATTGAGCTTTTGTTCATCACATTGGATGTGAAACAGTAAGTACTCGTGTCCTCTTAATCCATTCCTCTTCTCTCTTACTCTCAACCTAGTTATTGCATTATAAGAGATTTTATCCTTTTCATAGATATAATCTGGTCCTATCCAACCCAAAGGTCAATACCATGGGAGGATAGACGCACAAGCCTAAGGTGGATTTTATATAAATCATCCCTCTAGTTTTTTTATTTTGGAATTCTCATGTGGGCCCCACTGATTCCATCAGATTTCATTTATAGAATTAATATGACATTCTTACACATGATAGAAATATATGGTTATTCTCATTCAAAAAAATTTAATAGTTGTTAGTGGTTATTCCCATATCTTTATTCATCCCATGTAGGATGTTATTCTATAAATATTTTTTTAGTGTTTTGACGCTTTTGAGCCACTGTTTGGTTGTACCTTGGCATGAACTTCCTAAGGGTAAGTGTTTCTCTATAAAATGTCTTGATTTATATTATGAATTGTATTATGGAATTTACCATGTCCGCTCATCACTTAACGTGCCTAAGTTAAGTGCTTAAATTTATTATTAAATTTGAAATGTGAATTGGAAAGTATATTAAGTACATGAAATGGTATTAAATGTAAATGAATAATTGGTTTCATATTTGAAGAAACCCTTAACAAATTAATGGAAGGTAGTGGAATTAACCATTAATATGGAATATACATTAAAGGAATTAAATGAATGGCTTCATGTTACATGGAATTATCATAGTAATGAAAGGGAAGACGTGAAACAAATGGATTGATTAAAAGGTTGATGCTACATGTCCTTATCACCCTAATGAATGGAATGGATTTGACCAAAAGAAATATTACATGAAATCATAATCAAATAGGAATGGATTGACTCAATCTTTCTTGGTATTCTTAATAGATAATTCATTGAGATCCTGGGAACACCATTCTTATTCAATGACACTACTTGAATAGTTTGATACCCACCTAGATCTTGAAGATTTTATATTATTTCGATGCCTAGTATGACACAATAGGATCCCTTACAGATCATCATAGTATTTCTCATATACACTCCTTGTATCTAGCATTGATAACTGTGTTCCATGTTTACAACCCATAGGTCCATGTCTCTTATTAACCCCAATTTACCATGGATGATCACCTTGGATTCGGTAGTCATGTAATTAGAGAATGACTTAGACTATGCTTATTGGATTACACTCTTACCAATGCCAGGATATAGTTATTACTGAGTTAGAAACCCTTCAGGTCTTCGTCACCTTTGTTATTCCCAAGGGACTTCACTATATGATATCATTATAGGTGTCCTTATTACATCAAGGATCCTTTGAAATTGCTAACAATTTTTTTATATATAAAATACTAATAATACAATAATGAATTTTTTACATGTTCAAAAACTTGCTAAGGTATGAAGTAGGTACTTGGGTATTTAGTTACATTGCACTTATTTACTTTATATATGCATTCATGGATACTATTGCATTTCCATTACACTAGTTGGATGTTATAGACATAATTTTTCGTGTCCTACTGAGATTTATATTAGGCCCTATCCGAACATAGTTTGGTACCTGAGGCTTTTTGCATGGTGGTAGGAGTTGAAAAAGGGTTCATACGGCTTGAAACACATTATTTCTTGCAGTTTAGTTTAAAGATTTATAGAATATGACCGAGATGGATATGAGGATTCATGGGATAGAGTTTGATTTCTTTTATATTTTTTTGGAACTTGTTATATCTTCTATCAGGCATACGTGTTTTTCAGTTTTCTAGTGACATGACACATCTTCAGTTGTTTAATTATATTCCAGTTTTTTCTATTATTGTTATTTTTGTCTCTGTTTTTTCATTATTCCTTCTTTTTACTTATATTGTTTTGGTTATTTACATATGGTTATTATATCTATTGTGTTGCACATTGGTAGTGGGGGTATCGTATCCCCAAAGAGACACCCTAGTCCATCACTACAAGTTGTCAGCCTCTGGCATTTAGAGAGATGTGATTGAGGACATGTGAACCACTGATATTGGTGTACCCATTAAGTGGCATCTGGGTTCGGGACATCACAATGTTGTATCAAAATGATAGGTTCCTTTCTTACATTACTATATTGAGAAATTATTATAGATATTTTCAATTCTTGGGTTTAGTTTATAATCCATTCCAGGGAATCGTGAACCTAGGTTCAAGGTAAAATCCATTTTACCAGAAATATAATTATTTTACTTCTTTTCTCTATTACAGTTGATATTATTTCATAAATGGGTGATTTAGATTTTGTGTGGGGTTGTTTATTATTACTCCGTTTGAGGTTTTTATTTCATCCTTGGCACGATGATTTGACATCATGATGCATTGTTACATGAATCGTTATAGAAACCTATAATTCTCATGTAATTCATAATTCCATTACATTTTGGTGCATTTAACTGCTTTGCATTGCGGGATAAGATTGTGATTTATAAAGTGGTTATGTGATAGTTAGATTATGCTTTCATATTTATTTGTTGTGACTGAGTGATTGCCTATATCAATTCATGAAATGTAGGGCCATCATGGGTTATGATGGGTAATTTACTGAGTCAAGCCATTATGATATTAAGAAATGGTTTTCATTTCTAGTGACTAGTGTATGGCAAAAGATTCATTAGAAGAAGATATCTCTTATAATGTGAGTCATGACATCAAAATGGAATGGTTTTCTATCCATATCCTGCCATGGAATTTTTATGATAGGTAAAGGAGTGAATATGGTAATTAAAAGTAAAATAAAATGGAACTTATTCTGGATCACTTACTAATTCCTAGGTGTATAAGTGGGTTTTTAGGGTGTATGCCTTGGGTAATGAGTTTTCCTATATTAATCTTTTGATAGTGATTTTATCTTCTTCTTAATATTTTTCTGAGGAATGTGATTCATATTTGTTGACCAATGTCACCACGAAATCATCATATTTTATGCTAGGAGTGTGGTAATTACCATGCTTCAGACATGGTGGGCCCTAAGCCTCCACTCTAACCTCCAGGAGTGCCACTGGAGGCACCCCCTATAGTACATGATCTGGGAACTATAGCCCATGTTATTGATAGTTTCCTACATCTGATGTAGTCCATTCATGGTGCTCTATGTCATGAACCTATGATGGATGATCTGACTCATGAGTTCTATTGGAAACATCCTACTTCTTTGTTAAGGGATGGCAGTCCCCAAGCTGTTGAGTCTTGGATAGAAGCCCTTCTATATATATATTTTATAATTTATAGGATCCTCTACAATGGAGGGTCAAGATTTGTATATATATAATTCAGGATTTGTCTAAGAATTTGGGGGATGTGACTTACTAGGATAGTTTTCATTAGGGAATGTTATGGGTTGAGATCCAGACCTCCTTTTATAATAAGTTCTTTCCTCATATGCTGAGAGATGGCAGATCTAGAGAGTTCATGCATCTAGAGTAGGGTTCTATGTCATTAATGTAAAATTTTATGTGTTTCACAGTGTTGTAGCACTTTTCACCACTTCTATCTGTTGATGAGATTTCATGTGCAAGACGTTTTGAGGATGGGATGTCATATTCCATCCATACACATGTTAATGTTTTTCAAATGCCTATTCATTCTTAAATAGTCAATCAAGTTCTTATCACTACGTGTTACCTAAGGAAATGTAGTAGTATGGAGAAAAGAGGACTAGTTTCACGACATGGATGTAGTTCTTCCCATGGCAGTAATCATCCACTAGAGGATTATCATCAGTGTAGTGACATACATAATTCTCGCTTCAATAGATCTATAGAGTGTCATCAATGTGGATGATGGGTGGTGGAAGAATCTACAATGTGATAGTGACCCAATGTAGTGTAGGTATTGTAGATGTATGGGGAATCTCCAGCATTTCTGTAGGACATTTACCACATCTTTGAGTGAAAAGGGATCTTCACATGCTCCACATTTAGGATATAATTATTTTATGCAACATTAGGCATGGAATTGGAATAGCACTAGTAGGTCTGGCTGAGGAAGAGGTCATAGTCATGGAAGCCATGACCCTAATAACAAACCTCACCAATATAGTAGTTATGATCATTATAGTCTATTTGTCACACATGGCCATGGATCAGGTCATTTGAATACACTAAGACCAATAACTGAGCATCAGGATACAATACCATCTATAGTACGAAGTAATATTCTTATGGTATCTAAAATAGTATCTTCTTTATTTGATACACCTGATTCAAACTCTATTATCTCTATATCTATTTTAGAATGAATCTTACAAGAGATACAATATTAATTTGGTGTAATGACCCTAGATACACCATTAGGAGTAAGAAATGAGGGTATAAGCCAGTGTAGGGACTTCCCTCTTAATGTATGCGGTTACCCATTTTTATGGAAATTCATCATTTTCGAGATGACAGGCTCTGATGTGATTCTTGGGTGGATTTGTTATTTCACAATCATGATTTTTTATTCTTCCATCCCCATAGGGTATCGTTTACATAACTATAGGGTAGCAGTTACCTACATATGGTTGAGTGGGATGTCAATTCTAGTAGAGTTTGACTAGAGCATCATGGTCACAGTGGAGTAGCTGCCTAGATTGAAATTCTCTTTACAGAATATTTTGGTTTAAGTCATGTTTATTAACTAAAAGTAGTGGATCATTATAGGGATGTCTTTACAAATGATTTCTCTATATTACCTCCTAAGAGAGAGGTAGATTTAATAGTCGATCTAGTTCATAGAGCATCTCTAGTTTCCATTACTCTGTACATGATAGAACCTATATATATTCAGTATGTTATGAGGAAGTTAGAGGATTTAGATGACAATGTTTATATATTTCCCAATACATCAAATTGGGGTTTACCCATTATTGTTTCCAAGAGGATGATGGATCCTTACCACATTCATTGGACTATAGATATTTGGACATGCTTACAGTCAAAAATTGATTTCCACTTCCTTGAATAGATGATCACCATGACCAACTCTACAGAGTAAAGGTCTTATCCTAGATCAACAAGAGATCATGATATTATTACATATGAGTCAGTACATCATAAATACCTCATACAAATTTACATTGTATGTATGGTATATATGAGTACCTTGTTGTGTTGTTCTGTCATATGATCACACCCACTATTTTCAGGCCCCTAATTAATAGTATCTTCCAACACTATTTGGACTCTTTTTTCATGGTATTTATGGATGACATATTGGTTTATTATCACATTCATAGATACCAATCTAAATATCATGAGATCCTTTTGACTACACTAAGAAATAATCATCTCTTCACTAAGAATTCTAACTTCCAATTCTATATTGATAATGCTCACTTATTATGTAACATAATATTGGAATGAGGAGTATCTATTGACCCAGAAAATGTTAGTGTTGTAGTTTCCTAGGAGGATCCTAAAAACGTGTTTGACATAGAGTTTTTCTTGGTTCGCACTTGATATTAAATTGGTTTCCTAAATGAGATTTCACACCTTGATTCACCTATTACTTGTCTTAAAAATAAGGGTGTCAAGAGAACATGGTCATAAGAATTTGAGAAAGAATTTCAGGAGATGAAAAGGAGGCTTCGATCGGCACCTATTCAGTCTCTTTTGAAGCCATGTAGAGGTTCTATCATCTTTTTTTATGCATCTAGAATTGGCATGGGAGAAAAACTTATGTATGAGGATAGAGTTTTTCTATGTGGGTCCTGTTAGATGAGACCTCATGAGAGAAGTTACACAGCGCATGACCTTTATCTAATAGTAGTTATCCATGCCTTATGTTCCTAGAGACATTATCTTTTGGGTGAGTTCAATTGGGTCTTCAGAGACCGTAAGAGCCTGAAATATATCTTCTATCAACATGAGTTGAACCTCATATAGTGGTGATGGTTCAAATATCTATAATCCTTTTATTTTTGGCTTACCTATATACCTATGAAGGGAAATGTAGTTGCATATGTGTTGAGTCAAAAAAATAGGCTGTATGGGAAGCCAGTGATGAATGGAAATTGATCACCCACTTTTCGGAGATCCATCTAGAGTTTCATGATTGTCACAAGTAGTCTTATCTCTCATCCATGACAGTTACATATTCCCAACTTAAAAATGTGAATAGTAAAAAATTCTTAGATACTGAAGGCTTGGTTCACCATAAAAGTATATCAGGAGATAACCCACGTCCAGATTGGTCTATAGAAAAAACAAATCTTCTGTATTCATAGACATATCTGGGTCCCTAAATGTATGAGAGAGGTGTTGATGAAAGAGTCTGACACCTCTTATTAGACAGCTTATCAAATAATCTCAAAGCTGTATTGAGATATGTTATGTCAATATTGGTGTTCTTGGATGAAACATTAGATATAATTCTTTATCACTAGTTGTTCCTCCAATCCGCAGGTGATGGAGGAGCATGATAGATTAGTGGGATTACTACAGCCTCTTCCAGTCCCAGAATGGAAATAGAAAGATATTTTCATTGATTTAGTAGTCATCATACCTATGTTCCCAAGGGGTAGTGATGATATATGGGTAGTCATTAACAAACTAATGAAATCACCCCCTCTTAATGGAAAATCAGAACAGAAAGTATAGGTTCTAGAGGATATGTACCATGCATGTGTCCTTGGTTTTTGTGGATCATAGGAGAAACAAATCCCTATCATTGAGTATTACCAAAATAATTTTTTTCATGTGACTATTAAGATTGATCCTTTTGAATTTTTATATTTAAGGTCATGTTGATCACCCCAATGATGGCTAGATGGAGGTGAGGCATTTCTATTAGGTCCTTGTCTCATTCATGAGACTTCATATAAATTTCATCTGATCAAATATCATATGAATACTACTCAGTCTCGACAAAAATATTATGCTAATTTCTAGCGATGAACTCTTGAGTTTGAGGTTCGGTATTGTGTTTCTCCTTGGGTATATCCTAGGATAATTCATATATTTTTATGAATATAGGGATAGTTGTCACCTCATTTTGTTGGGACTTTTGAAATATAGATTGTGTTAGGACGGTAGTTATCCGATTCTTTTACCACAGAGGTATCATTACAAAAATTACATATTAGATGATTCATAGCTTCTACAGAATCATGATGACCCATATCATACTTTTTAACCATAATATGTTGAGTTAGATGTTGATGCTACCATTTAAGAGTATCTAGTATGCATCGTTGACCGGAGTACGATGTATTTTCAAGACCGATCTGTTCCTCTTGTATAGGTTATATGGAAGCATGGTAGCTTGTAGGATGAGGCATAGGAGTGGGAGGCAAATATGGGTACTCAATTACTAGAATTTTTAAAAGATAGAGATTCACCACCCATGGAAGGTGAAATCATGGATGAGTTCTTTTGTGGAGGGAAGGCTGTATGAACCCGTGTTTTTACTCAGGTATGGATCCTTTAAATTTATGTATACATATTAATCATGGACCATAGGTGGATTCATTTTTTGTTAGTGATCGTACCAAGGGTTTATGGGGCTTGTTCGGTTCTTGGAACAAATATTTTTGGGGAAACTGGAAAGTCGCATGGTTAGTTCACAATTGGCGCATTGTTTTCTTAACTGTGAAGATGGTGTTTTTCCAGACAGAGGCACATTTCACAGTTGGTGTATAGCTGTGTGGCCTAACCATGCAAGTTCCCTTTCTTCCTAGGTAACCATGTACAATTTATGGATGATTTGTCAACCTGAGTGGACAAACCATACGTAAGCCATTTTTCTAGGTAATTTTATAAATTTTCCCATAATGGTCAATTAATCCTTATTCTCCTTCCCAAATCCACGACCTAGTGGGATTAACCATTTCCTCTCATTTTGGTTCTTTTTGAAGACCTATGGTCGGAATAAATGGATCTCATTCATCTGGGATCTGAACAAGCTTATGTTCATCTTATTGGATGCATAATGGTAAGTAGTCAAGTCCATTTAATCCTTTCCTCTTCTCTTCTCTCTTTCTCTTAACCGAGTTAATGATGTTTAAGGAATTTTCTACTTTTTTAGATATACAGTGATCTGAGACAAACCATGTGAAAATACCAGTGGAGGATAGTCATACAATACAATGATGGGTGGACTATAACTCATCACTCATGTTCGTTGATTTTGAAATTTTCATGTGGGGCCCACTGATTTCATCAGGTTCTATATATAGAGTTAATATTCCATGCATATACCTATTATAACTCTATGGTTATGCTCTTTTAAAATAAGTGAATAATTTTTAGTGTTTATTCTTAGAACTCTATTTATCCCCTATAGGAATATATGCGATAATTTTCATTTTAGTGTTTTGACACTTTTGAGCCACCGTTTTGGGGTACCATTTCTTGGCCTTCCAAAGGGTATACATTTATATATTAAATTTATTGATATACATTGTGAATTTAATAATTGAAAGTACCATGTCTGATCACCACATGACCCCACTAATGTAAGTACATTAGTTGATAATTAAATATGAAATGTGAATAGTAAATTATACTAAGTATATGACTTGGCCTTAAATGTAAATTAATCGTACGTTTCATATTCATAGAACAATGTAGAACATTAATGGATGGTATAAGAATGATCCATTAACATGTAATATGCTTCAAGAAATATAAATTAATGGTTACATGCAACATGGACCTATCACACCAATTAAAGGAAAGGATTAAACCAGATGGATTGATTAAAAGGTTGCATTATACATGATTTTATCATGATAATAAAAGGAAATTATTGAACGAAATGAAATATTACATGATCTCATAATCAAATAAGAATATATTGATATTATCACAATTGGGATTCTATTCGGAGAATGCCTTAAGAACTCAAAAACCCCATTCTGATTCATGAACACGGCTTGTATAGGTTGATACCCACCTAGATCTTGATCCTTGTTTATTATTTGTATGCCCAGTATGACACAATAATATCACTTAAATATCATCATATGATGGCATAGATACACTCCTTGGATCCAATGTAACACCCTAAGCTTCCATGATACGCTTCTCTTTCAATAATGCAATAGCTTGCATTGTATGCAAGTTCGAGATTCTAACATACCACGACCAATCAAAGTAGCCGTTATGAATAGTAATACCCACTTTTTGAAATTAAATAAATTTTATATTTCAAAATGGACTTCATTTTTGAATTCAGAATATATAAATTATTCTAAGTTTAATTTTTTTTAATTTTCTGAGAACTTCCAATTTTTTATGAATAGTTAAAAATACTTAAAAACAACTTTTTTAATAAAAATAAATTATAGTGATAAATTATAATATATAGTGGTTTTAAAGTATAATTAGAATATATTTTTACCATTTTAACCAATGGTGTTCATTATAATTAATTTCACATTTAAATTGGACATAAACAATTGTCCATCTTTTGATATATATTGTTTCTTAAAAAAACACTATTTGTAGTGACAGTGGGAATTAATTATAAAATTAATTAATGAAACCTATATGTTTTAAATTTTTAAAATAGAAATAATTTTTGAATTCGGAATATCAATTATATCTTAGGGTAAATTTTTCGTATTTTTCTGAAAAACTTCAATTTTTGATGAATAGTGAAACCACTAAGTGGTCTTTAAAAAACTGATTTTTTGTTTAAATGAAACATTATCACATCTGTGATTTGATTTTCCAAAATCCGACATACATGGTTTTCATTAAGAATTAAAATGTGGTTCAATGGGATTAAAATAATTTTTTGGTGAGTAGTAACTTTTAAGTTTTATTAATCGCGATTAAAGGTAATTAGTGTAATATAAGGTAAATATAATGTTATAATAATATGAAATTACCTTTACACTTGTCCTACCCTTATTGGATGAGTCATGGCCGACCAAGACAATCCATTGGTCAAATTGGGGACCCCATGGAGACACTTGGGTAAGAAAATGACATTAATAACTTTTTATTTAAAGTAAAAATAAAATTGTCACAAACATGTGTTGTTTTATTAAAACAATTATTCCATTGGGTTATATAAGTTAAATTTTGGACTAAAAATATTAATTGGAAATATAAAAATATTTCCTACATCATGGTAATTTTTTTATAATTTTTAGACATTAAATAAATTAAATTATTTATGACACCATGATGATACAACGATTACCTCATTAATTAATGATTTAAATAAAACGAGAAGATAATATAAAATCTAAGGCATAAAATTGAAAAAAACCTATTGGATGAGAATATTTAGAACCCTTATCACCATAGCCTATAAATATATCATTTTGGGACCTTTATAATCCGAAAATCATTTCATAATAAAGTAACATTTCAATCTTTCGAAAAGTGCCCCTCCTCTCCTCTTATAAAAGGCCCCCACCTCTACCACCTTATTCACACCTTCAAGCCATTTGTCTCAGCCAAAATCTGCCCAAATACTCACTAAAATTCCCTATATTTCTCCTAGAAGCCTCACATTTGGCATAAGTCTTCCCAAGGAATCCATTGGCTCAAATCAAAAAGAGTTACCCGATTTAAAGGTAATGTCTTCACTTATTTTCTTTTGTTTTATTTTGATTCTCCAACCCCCTAAACTATTTTTATTCCTTTATTTTGTAACAACACCAGTATATTAAATATACTAGTATTTTTTTATGATAGTTATTCAAGCTAAAATTACACACACCTCCGTCTAATGGTTAAAGAACATATTGTTTCCGTGGATGGCGAATTACTGCCTCACGAAACGATGATTGTTCTATCTTCTCCAACCACCTCTCATGGTATCCATTATGATGAAACTATATTTATTTATGATATATATTATATTTATTTATTCTCTGTGCTTCTTTATTTTACATTTAAAACATATCTTTATGCTTTTCATGTTGTGCAAATTCGATAATTTCATTTGAGGAAGTGCAGACTACTGCCCCCTCAAAGTGATTCGAATTGTTAATGCCATATGTGGGACGTATAAAGGATGGTGTAAGTGATATTATATTTGATATTATAAATGAATTATAATATACCTTTATATCATTAAGATTTCATTCCATTAAATATGAAATATAAATGAAAGTAGCGTTCATGCGTACGTACGGCCTACCGTCTCCATGAACGGTGCATTTCATTTATTATCTCTAAATGTTATGAAATATTATAAATTATTGAATATAATGGATATATATGATATATATTATATCGAAATAATTAATATAATTATGGAGATAATGGATATTTTACCACATAAACAACTTGTAATTATAAGAAGTTTATTTTTGACTCAAGTACCAAAGATCGACAAAACGGCCGTTATTAACATAAATAATTACATAATAACATGGTAATAAGTGATATAAAAGGAATGATGAACTTTAAAAAATTTCTTAATCAAGTAGAAATTAACTCTAGTTTATTATTCAGGAGGTTAAATAACGATCGAGTTAAGTCGGACACGAGGTATGGGAACTTCTTAACCCAATTTCCGTTCTTTGGGTTAGTCTCCTACTTTCAAATTATGTCATGATATTTTTATGTACTATCTTGTATTTTTAATATCTTTATGTATACTTATAGTGAATACACATAATAGATATATTTTATTTAAAAAAGTATCTTTGTAAGGGACTTCGTCTCAATCTCCTTTCATTGAGGCATATTTTGTTTTTATACACAAATTTCTTTTATACGATGTATAAACCCCTTTGACTTTTACATTTATTCAAAAGAAATATTTTTATACAAAGTATTTTACTAAAAGACAAAAGGAAATGTTTTTTTATCGTATGTATGCGGCGATAACGACTTCTCCACCACCATGACCATTATTTGAGTTTCAGCTTCCTCTACAAGCCATAACTTTTTTTAAATGAAAAATAAATACCATGTTTTATTTTTCTTTTATTTTGGTATTGAAAATGGTTGTGAAAGTGTTTTTATTATATCAATGTGTTTTATTGATATCTTGTGATTGAAATTTTGAAATTTTATGTTTCCTTTATGCATGTTTTATGTGATACGATTATGTTATGGTTTATGATATGTTTAAACCTGTTCATATGAGGAATGAATTAGACTTAATAAGTGACGGGTTGAGCCCGTTATAGATCCTCAATGCATCTGTAGGTCTCATGAGACAAACTAGAGTCTTTTCATGAGGCCTTGACAAAATATTATTTTTAGTCTTGGTACAAGTCCTTGGCTACGTGGTTATGATAGTCTGGAATTATGCATTCCATCATTATGAAAGTTGTTGTTGATATTGCATGTGATTATTCGACCAGTAGAATATACATGTGAATAAGTAAATGGAATTATTTCATTTTACTTTTTCCATATTATGCTAAAGATCTTGTTTAAAAGGCTTTTGTTTAGTTAAGAATTGCCTTAAATGTTTATGTTAATTTTTGAAATCTTCTTCTATATTGTTATCCTCACTGAGAATCCGAGGTCACCCCTTTTAATGTTTTCATTTTTCAAGGATGTGAAGATGTATTTTATGAATGACCTGAAGGGATAATATGAGTAGATATGAAGACAATATGTTTTTGTTGTAGTTTTTTATTACTTTATGATGTAATGTAAAACTTATGAATGTATCTAGTGTTTCAAGGATACTAAACTAATCGGTCATTCGAGACTTAATCTTTGTGATCATGCCAATGTTAAGTAATAAGGCACCGACTCTGGGTTACTAGGTTCGGGGCGTTACAGTTGGTATCAGAGGCAGTTTAGTACTAACCTTGGAAGCTAGATTTAGATAAACTCTGATTAGAGAACATATCCCAAAGATAGACTTTGAGGATTAGTATAGAAGAACTTCCTAGAATTTTGGTATTATAGTGATTTTGTGAGTTTTCCGAGCAATACATCCCTGTCTGGATACGAGCAGGTAGAGGCGGCTCTGGCACAGATGTACCTAGGGGTAAAACCCAATAACACCGCTTTGAGCTAGACTCGAACGGGAACTGGTGCACGACAATGGGCCTTTCCGCACTCTTGGTTACGAAACTCCCGAGGGATATGCTTAGGATAATTATCATTTTTTTACAAACCATTATGAAGGGTTTATGAGTATATACTTCCTCAAAGAAAACATTTTTTATGATTATGGATTATATCCATAAACTATTCAATTTACATTAAGTATTTTAAAAGTTTTGAATTATTCATTGCAATTCATAAACTAACCTAGTTTATGCCATTGTATAGAAATGGTGCCCAGTAGAAGGAATGTAAACTCCGTCAATACGTATGATCCAAAGAGTAAGAACAATCATATCTTTCACGGAATTAAGCCAACATTTAGATGGTAAATAGTCCCCCATGTGGTCTCAACATATGAATAAATAGTATCATGTGTTAATAAGATAAGTAAAGAATTTTCTGAGTCTTATGGATTTGATGGGAAGAAAGAGAAGAAAAGAATGGAAGAGAGAATCATGGATAAAGGGACCAGGGAAAAGAAGAATTTTCCAATATGTGAAAACTGTGGGAAGAAACACCTTGGAACTTTCATGAAGGGAATGGGAGTTTGTTATAAGTGTGGAGAAAAAGGACACCAAGTGTGTGACAGCAAGGGTAAGAAAAAGGTTTCAAATGTACAATGCTTCATCTGCAAGGAGTGGGGACACTACACAAACAAATGTACAAATCATCAGAGTATTCCCAAATGATGTTATTGGATAATAATCAAGTTATGATACTACTAATGATGAGGAGGAATGATTAGAGTTGTTATGTTGTTATTAAAGAATTTTTTCATTTGAGTGTTGTATCAATGACGTACTGGTTATAATAATTATGGAGTATATAAGGATTGCACTGTAGTACTATTTCATCAAGGACTTGAGATGGCGTGGAACCAAGAAAATTGACCAACAGCAGGTTAAATTTTTGGAAAATATATGGTTAAGAGAAAGATAAACCATAATATGGTTCTTATACCGAGATAGTAATTTTGGAATAATACATGATTGATTTGGATAAATTATATTTGATATTCTTAACTTCCTTGAAAATGATTAATGATTTGTATACATTTTTTGATAGAAGAAGTATATCTAGTATTCTATAAGGAATAAGGGATCATGAATGTAATCAATAAGGATTTATGGTAATTCAAGATGTTGCAGTGTTTTAAAAGAATACATGATGAAGGTGTTCACATGTTGTTACGTGGAAAAAGGATCTTCATTATGTTTACCTTCCTTATAAAGAACCTTGCACGATTAGGATAAATATAATATTTTTTAATTCTATTATCTTTTTGGGTGAATGATGGGTTTGTTGTAAAAATTTATTAATGAATTAAAGTCTACATGACAAGTTTTCTTAGAAAATCTCCTAAATAAATTCCTCAAATTTATCAAAGGTAACTTAAAACAAAAACGTTGTTGGTTAACTTTTCCTACTGGGGAATCAATGATTGTTTAACCAATCACAAGCTTGTGATTTTCTTATAGTTAACTTTCTCCTAACCTTTTTTTCTACAACTCTCCATTAGAACTTGATGGTTTGTTTTTCCTCTATATACATTTTTTCATATAATCCTAGTATGGGCTATCTCGGGTGACCTTTGTACTTCTCTTTCTTTCTTTTAATGATATATTTTTATTAACCCTGTTTCCAATGTGGGTTTTCCATAAAGGTATTTTCTATTTTCAACCATTTATTTTCAAAGAAAAATTTCAAATTTCGAGGACTCAATTTATTAAAGGAGGGGAGAATGTAACACCCCAAGCTTCCATGATACGCTTCTCTTTCAATAATACAATAGCTTGAATTTTATGCATGTTCGAGATTCTAAGACACCGTGACCAATCAAAGTAGCCGTTATGAATAGTAATACCCAATTTTTGAAATTAAATAAATTTTATATTTCAAAATGGACTTCATTTTTGTATTCTGAATATCGAAATTATCCAAATTTGATTTTTTTGTAATTTTCTGAGAACTTCCAATTTTTATGAATAGTGAAAAATACTTAAAAACATATTTTTAATAAAAATAAATTATAGTGATAAATTATACTATTTAGTGGTTTTAAAGTATAATTAGAATATCTTTTTACCATTTTATCCAATGATGGTCATTATAATTAATTTCACTTTGAAATTGGACATAAACAATTGTCCATCTTTTGATATATATTGTTTCTTAAAAACGCTATTTGTTGTGACAACACGAATTAATTATAAAATTAATTAATGAAACGTATATGTTTGGAATATTGTAAAATAGTCATTATTTTTCTAATTATGAATATCAATTATTTCTTAGGGTGAATTTTTTGTATTTTTCTGAAAAACTTCAATTTTTGATGAATAGTGAAACCACAAAGTGGTCGTTAAAAAACTGATTTTTCGTTTAATTGAAACATTACCACATATGTGATTTGATTTTCAAAAATCCGAAATACATGGTTGTCAATAGAAATTAAAATGTGGTTCAATGAGATTAAAATAATTTTTTGGTGAATAGTTACTTTTAAGTTTTATTAATCGCGATTAAAGGTAATTAGTGTAATTTAAGGTAAATATAATGTTATAATAATATGAAATTACCTTTAAACTTATCCTAACCTTATTGGATGATTCATGGCCGATAAAGACAATCCATGGGTCAACTTGGGGACCCCATGTATCCACTTGGTTAAGAAAATTACATTAATAACCTTTTATTTAAAGTAAAAATAAAATTTTCCCAAACATGTGTTTTTTTACTAAAACAATTATTACATGTGGTTATATAAGTTAACATTTCAACTATAAATATTCATTGGAAGGATAAAACGATTTCCTACATCATGTTAATTTTTTTTAAACTTTTTATACATTAAATAAATTAAATTATTTATGACACCATGATGATGCAGCGATTACCTCAATAATTAACGATTTAAATAAAATGAAAAGATAATGTGAAATATAAGGCAAACAACATGACAAAAACCAATTTGATGGGAATATTTCGAACCCTTATTACCTTAGCCTAGAAATATTTCATTTTGGGACCTTTAGAATCCGAAAAGCATTTCATAATAATGTAACATTTCAATCTTTCCAAAAGTGCCCCTCCTCTCCTCTTATTAGAGGCCCCCACCTCTACCACATTATTCACACCTTAAAGAAAAGTGGCTCGGCCAAACTCTACCCAAATACTCTCTCAACTTACCTCTCTTACTCTTAGAAGCCTCACATTGGGCAGAAGTCTTCCCAAGGATGTCTTCGGCTCAAATCAAAAAGTGTTACCCGAATTAAAGGTAATGTCTTCACTTATTTTCTTTTATTTTATTTTTCTTCTCCAACCCACTAAAATATTTTTATTAATTTATTTTGTAACAAGACCATTATCTTCAATATACTAGGATGTTGTTATGATAATTATTCTAGCTACACTTACACACACCTCCGTCTAAGGGTTAAAGAACATACGGTTTCCGTGGATGGAAAATTACTGCCTCACGAAATGATGATTGTTCTATCTTCTCCAACCACCTCTCATGGTGGCCATTATTATTTAACTATATTAATTTATGAAATATCTTATATTTATTTTCACTCTATGCTTCTGTATTTTACATTTAAAACATATCTTTATGCTTTTCATGTTGTGCAAATACGATAATTTCATTTAAGGAAGTGTGGACTACCACCCGCTCAAAGTTATTTGAATCGTTAATGACATATGTGGGATGTATAAAGGATGGACTAAGTGATATTATATATGATATTATACTGGAATTATAATATACCTTTATATCATTATGATTTCATTCCATTAAATATGAAATATAAATTAAAGTAGCGTTCATGCGTACGTACAGCTTACCATCTCCATGAACGGTACATTTCATTTATTACCTCTAAATGTTATGTAATATTATAAATGCATGAATATAATGGATATATATGATATATATGATATCTAAATCATTAATATAATTCTGGAGATAATTGATATTTTACCACATAAACAACTTGTAATTATAAGAAGTTTATTTTTGACTCAAGTACCAAAGATCGGCAAAACGACCGTTATTAACTTAAATAATTACATAATAACATGGTAATAAGTGATATAAAAGGGATAATGAAATTTAAAAAGGTTCTTAAGCAAGTAGAAATTAACTCTAGTTTATTATTCAGGAGGTTAAAGAAAGATCGAGTCATGTCGGACACGAGGTATGGGAACTTCTTAACCCAATTTCCATTCTTTGGATTAATATCCTACATTAAAATTATGTCATGATATTATTATGTAGTATCTTGTATTTATAATTTATTTATGTGTAATTATAGTTAATACACATAATAGATCTAATTTATTTAAAAAATTATCTTTGTAAGGGACTTTGTCTCAATCTCCTTTCATTGAGGCATATTTTGTTTTATACACAAATTTCTTTTATACGGTGTATAAACCCCTTTGACATTTACTTTTATTCAAAAAAATCCTTTTTTACAATGAATTTTACTAAATGACAAAAGGGAATGTTTTTTTGTCATACATATGCGGCGATAATGACTTCTCCACCACCGTGACCATTATTTGAGTTTCGGCTTCCTCTACAATCCATAACTTTTTTTAAATGAAAAATAAATACCATGTTTTAATTTTCTTTTATTTTGGTATTGTAAATGGTTTTGAAAGTGTTTTTATTATATCAATGTGTTGTATTGATATCTTTTGATTTAAATGTTGAAATTTTATGTTTCCTTTATGCATGTTTTCTATGATACGATTATGTTATGGTTTGTGATATGTTTAAACCTGTTCATATGAGGAATGCATTGGACTTAATAATTGACGGGTGGAGCCTGATATAGCTCCTTGATGCATAGGTAGGTCTCATGAGACAAACTAGTGTCTTGGCACGAGGCCTTGACAAAATCTTATTTGTAGTCTTGGCACGAGGCCTTGGCAACGTGGTTATAATAGTTTGGCATTATGAATTCCATCATTATGAAAGTTGTTATTGATATTGGATGTGATTATTCGACCAATAGAATATCCATGTGAATAAGTAGATGGCATTATTTCATTTTACTTTTTCCATATTATGCTGAATTTTTTGTTTAAAAGGCTTTTTCTTAGTTATACATTTCCTTAAATGTTTATGTTTATTTATGAAATACTTTGCTATATTTTTATCCTTACTGAGCATCTGAGGTCACCCCTTTCAATGTTTTAATTTTTCCAGGATGTGAAGAAGTATTTTATGAATGACCTGAAGGGATAATATGAGGGAATAAGAAGACAAGATGTTTTTTTTGTACTTTTGTATTACTTTATTATGTAATGTAAAAGTTATGAATGTATCTAGTGTTTCAATGCTACTAAACTAATCGGTCTTTCGAGACTTGATCTTTGTGATCATGCCAATGTTAAGTAATAATGCACCGACGTTGGGTAACTGGGGTTGGGGTGTTACATCCAAGATTGACATTTATGTTTTATGGTTACATTCCATAGGGCCTTGACTCTACATATCCATGTTATAATTTTGATGATCACCTTAGATTTGGTAGTAACCTCATTGCGGAATGCCTTGGACTATGCTCCCCATATTACACTATCAACCATTTTAGGCTATAGTTATTACTGAGTTGGCGACCCTTGATGCCTACATCACCTTGTATATTACCTTGGGACTTCACTATTTAATATCATTACTTGTTTCCTAGTTACATCATGGAACCTTTGTGGTTGCTAACATGTGACTTATTTATAAACTCATAATAATCAAACATTAAATTATTTACATGTACTGACACCTACCGAGGGATGAAGCAGGTACTTGGGTATTTAGTTACAATGTACTACTTTACTTTATATATTCTTTAATGCACACTTTTCATATCCATTACATAGACCGTATATTATAGACACAATTTTTGGTGGCCCACTAATGTTTATCTCACATACACTTTTGTAATTGTTCGGTATCTAGGGTATATTACATGGTTTACACTATTGAAAAATGGAATAATATGACTTCAAGAACTTGATTTCTTGTTTTTAAATATGGATATTGATAGAAAATTACCGACTCAGGGTTCAGGATTCTTAGGATAGTCTTTCATTTCCATTAGAAGTATGTGAATCATGGTATACATGTTTTCTTGTATCCTTGTCTTCCAGTTTTTAGGTGACATGACATATCATCAGTTTTTCGATGTTATTCTAGTTATTTCAATTTTGTTACTATTGTCCCTATTTATCTATTATTCCTTATATTTAATTATATTTCTTCTATTATTTACCTATGTTGACTTTTTTCCACTATGATACACTTTGGTAATGAGGGAATAGTCTCCCCACAGACACACCTTAGGCCTTCATTGCTAGTTAAAAGCCAATGGCATTGGGGGAGATGCACAAGAGGCCATGTGACCCAATGAGCTCGGGGCACCCATTAAGAAACATCCGGGTCTGGAACCCCACATAAAATCATCATGGAATGAAAAAAAATTAGATGATCAGAAACTAAATTATTTATAAAACCCTAGTGATATTATCTTCATTTGTATAAATTCCAAATAGTAATGTAACTTATTTTGGAATATAATTTGTGCATAAATTGGTGGCTCAACCCCTATCATTATATGGATATGAGTTTCTCTCCAATATAGGATTTTCATTTGATGTGGAGCTATATTTTTGGATTTTAATGTCAACTACATGAAAAATATCATTTTTGATGAAGATGAATTTTATGAAATAAATCACCTTACCATTAGTTAAATAGGAGGCTATAGAGGATGATAATATTGAAATTTTGGTGGAACTTCATGTACAAGTGACATACACATAAAAATCCTACATTTCACTAAAAAGTGGGTGATTCACCAGTGGGACAAATAGGAACACCAATAAGATACTGAGTTGTCCAAAAATCATTCTAAACTTGTCATACTAGTATATTGGTAAGAATATAAAAAAATAATCTTATGGAAAGAGGGATACTGAAATGATATCTTTTTCTAACCCAAAAATAACCAAATCACACCCAAATTCCCACTAAGAAAAATAATCACAATTTTAGTCAACCTATTGTCTCAATTACCTCATATAGGAATAGATCTTTTTAAAATGTAGATTTTATTGACTAATAAATATGAAATATCAAATAATATCTCTTATTTACCTTCAAAAATATATATTGGGACTCCTTTCAACTCTCTAGAGAACATAAAGAGGCCATTATCGGTGACCTATATAAACTCTAAAAGTTGAATAAAAATTTTCTTACATATTACGATCACCCTTTATAGAAATATATCAATGAATGGAATAAAGATATATCTTATAGGGAGTTGTATTATAAGAAAATTACATAGGGACACATCACGAACTTTTATTTATTTAAAATATATGATGACATGAATATTCAATGTGATCTATTTGATAGTGATTATAGAATTAATCTTATTCATATTTAGATTCATTGTTTCTTGGCTGAGGAATATATATTACCATACAAACTAAAAATCCAAGACTATGATATGACTTTTTAGAAAATAATTGAGAGGATAAAGCATAGAATTGAACTTATAAACCTAATTAAAATTTTATAGTTTATAGGATTCCATCTCAAAAAATCCTTGAACACCTTATTGGGAAGACAATAGATCAATGTGCATACAGTGGTAACATATTACAATTAAAAATTCTTGAAATATTCAATTGAAATGGTAGTTTTCATAGTCTATATTGATAAATCCCCTATCTAATTTTATGAACCATAATACGTTAGAATATGATACTATAAATTAAGGAGAACTAGTCACCAGTGAATAATGAAACATATATTTATATCCATAGAAATTTCCCATTTAATCTATAGTATGTACTGTGTGATTATTTGATGATTCCCCTCTATTTCATTTTTTAAGTAATTCTTAATATAAGGAGTCATAGGGGTGTGGTTACTACTAACACAAACCCTCTAATAACCTTTCTATCCTATAATAGAAATGAAGATAACTTTGATATTTAACATCCATCAACAAGGTAACAAATCATCGTGATATTTATTCATATGAATCTCACTTCCTTGCATATTGTTGGGTCCACTAGGTCAAATACCGTGAGAGGGGGTGAATTAGGGTACGACAGATTAAAACATTCTACCATTCAGATATTGTTTTGTTGTTAGATAAAATACAATTCTCTTTTCCTCGCATAACAATATATGAACAGATATAAAATCATGAATAGGACACAATGATTTTTACTTGGTTCACCCTAACTGGTCTTTGTCCAAGGTGAATATAACGATAATGTGTAGATGTAACAAATTCACTAAGGTTTACTGCCAATGTTGAGTACAATGTTTGGGCTAGATCTTTTATGCCCATGCTCACTGCCTCAACAAGGTTTAGGATCTTCTCACGGCATTTCTGTGGGTCACTCCATTTGCCTCTTTCTCTGGATCAATGCCGGTGGAAAGGGTCAATGTCTTATTCTTCCTACACTCAATGCTCTTGGAAGGGAATCCACTCCCATTTGTGGAATATAAGGTCAAGAATGGTTTATGGACATGTAGGACCCTTCATTTTCTTGAATTCATGTATCCTCAACTATAGGTAGATTCTCTATTGAAGTTTTGTTTTCACCTATAGAAGATGTACACATTCCTTAGTAATACTTGGTACCAGAAAATACTTTTTCAAACTGAATTCATGTTTTTCAAGATTCTATGATAAAATTTGGAAACACTCCCTTCTCCCGCGTACTTTGTACCAATTTTGGTACACGGGACACCTTCTTCACATAAAATTTCCACTATTGTGAACTGCACTTCAACCGCAGATTGCCTCTGCCTTCGTGATCTTGTATTGCTACCTTGAACCAATTCTGCGTACCTCTTATAAAAAATACCTCTTATCCTCAAACTGTTATCTATTCATGTACTGTTTTCACTTCTTTATGTCGGGGCTCCCATCCACATACCTCTTGCGGAACACCCCTTTCACATACCAGATATTCCGCCTCTTCATACGAAGTCAATTCATTCCACATACAGGACTTCCTCTTTGCATACAAGAATTCCTTGGGGGGTTAAGAATCCCAGGAAACACCTTAACCAGAACTACTCCTTTTATAACCACCATAACCATCATGAACAACCCTTCACAAACTTCTTTCATACTTCACCGAATTCCCAGAGAAAAATGTATTCGCTAATAATGTTAAATATCCACAATAATCAGTGGGATGAGAGTTTTTTATATTTGAAAAGATACCCACTTAATTCGCTGAATTTATATTAACCAAATATTTAATCAAGCATCAAATGCTTACTGATTCTTCAGCTATCGCGAACCAGAATCCTTCGGTGAACCATTTTCTTACACGCTCTATGTACCGTATTCGCTTTTACGTAGTCGACTTATTCCACCGACTTCAACCCATCTGTGCACCGCACTGTCGCTCAGCAGCGAACTACTTTTTGTTCTATGAACCGTATCCACGTACCATTCCCACTACCTGGTATGTGTCCATGTACCCTTCCCAGACATGGTATGTGATACATTTCATGGGCTCCCCATACTCATTTGTGGTCATCTGGGTTTTTCAACAAACACAACCACACCCAAAACATACCTATAATATGTATTGAGGGATTTTTTCCCATCAAATTTCAATATAAGAATGTGTTAGACTATTATTCAATGAATGTGTTAAATGATATTTACTCAATTAGAAATAATCCCTTTAATAACAACATAATAATTTTGTGATTTTTCATTATATTTACAGAAATAATCAAGATCCAAATTTTTTTCTTCTTTGGATATTGAATATCAATTTATAACACTCCCAATGTACCAAAATGTGACATTTTCTATTTTCCATAATGATTTCTTTGAGGAGGAACATTGGGATTCACAACCTTGTTTTTAATGAAGGTGATTCAACTAATGTCGATAACCATTGACATTTGAACATGGGTAACATAGAAGAATTATGGGCCTTGTTTATTAGTGGCACTATGGCCTCTAAAGGAAAAAATATGGATATATATATTTTGTCTTGGAATATAAATATTTTATTCCAGTGAATTATAAAAATATTCCTCAATAAGATCCTTATGTATTATTTCACCATTTTGGTCTACTAATCAACCATTGTATTTTTAAAAAGTGGTTATGATAATGAATTAGACCCATAAAACAATGGGGTAAGAAAAGGATAAAAAATTGGCTAGAACTCACTTCATTAAGGAGGTTTATTACAGTAATATTAACAACAACAATATCTCAATTAAATATATAAATGAGAAAACGTGGTTTTTCCTTGATTTTAGGTATTTTAACCATAATTTTAGAAATGGAAATTTTCAGTCCAAATACATGATCCACTAATTATTGTGTGGGATAATTTACATCACCTTAAATTTATGATAAAATATTTTATTCTTAAATATAACTATGTTCTTCTAGAAGTAGAATGTATTACATTCATGCTACCCAATGTTTTTTAATCATACATTGTGAAAAAATTAATATTGAAATATATTAGGTGAAATTATAAATATAAAATGAATCATATTTTTTTCATTGTTTAGGGATGTGGTGGAATAAATAATGGATGGCCTAGTTTTCAAATCCACCTAACTTTTGGTCACCTAACTGACAACGTGATAGTTTTTAATAATTCATGATTTCAAAAATTGGATATGAACCAATTACAATAGTCGTTTAGGTGTGAAATCAGGAAAATGTATTGATATTTGGTTCACTAACATGGTACCAATGTTAATATTATGAAAAAAATATAAATAGTTGATTATAATCCTCCTCATAACCAAAATTAATTTAGATTATATTATATCCAATACACCTACATTAAGTGGTTCATCAAAAATATCATCGGTAAATATTTCCCATTATGATGCTAAACAAAATGTATCACCCAAGACCTAGTATCCCTTAGCTATTTTCATCATTTAAAATTTTTATTAGATACATGGAACCATATCTAGATGGACCAAATAGTTTAGTAGTCTTTGTAAACGACATAAATACATGAAATTAAAATTCTATTTTAAAACATAAAATATAAAAAGAATTTTATTTGATAAATATATTTTTTTCCATAAAATATCCCTTTATATGAATCAAAAAATAAATATTCAACTCCTAGTTAAAAAAATCATATGAAATGTGTGATTTCATATTCTTAGTAAGGGTAAGCATAAAATATATGTTATGAGTAAATAAGGCATAATCTATACAGAATGGTAAATAATTATAATAAATTTAATTTAATAAATAAATTTAGAATAATGTGGAAAGAATAAAATTTGATCAAATAATTCCATATAAATAATCACACGAGATAGAAACATTACCATAGATATTCTATCTAATCCAATAATCACATGGAATATCTATAAAAGAATTCAAAATGGCGGAATACTCATTTTTTTACATCTAAAACATTTCATTGAGATTTTTTCTCAGACATCTAATATTGTCATGGATTTTTCCAAGACATATAATTAAATCAAGTCACGTGATAATATATATATATATATATATATTTAATGTCATTTGAAAAAACAATGTCTCGAATATCTCACGAGACCTAATGATGCGTTGAAGGACCATAGAGAACCACTTCCATCACTGAAAATGTCTGATAAATTCTTCACATGAATTTTGAGGAATATAAACTATATAAAAAAATTTATTAAACAAAATAACATATTAAATGTTAATAATTAACCCAATCTATAAACATAATCCAAAACCATTATGAGTGAAATGGTGAATGGTGATAAAACAATACGCCCTCAATTAAAATGATAATAAAACATGAAAATAAATAATATGGATGAAAACAATACAACAAAATACCTAGTAGATCATAACAATATTAAATTTTTTATGTCATTGATTAATATAAATATGATAAAAACATATTTTAATCATTCTTGGGGAAAATATATATTTCATTATAAAATAATATTTAATAAAAGTAAAAAAATTATTTTGAAGAAAATTTTATTTTAAAATAATCATCTAATATAATAAGTGAAACTTCAAAACATCATGTGGTTAATATATAAGTAAATTATATAAATTCTGAGTATGTTAAAATATTTATTCATTTCACATTTTTGATAAAAACTTAACAAGAATTGATTTTTAAAACAAAATAATGAATGTCATCAATTTTTTGTAAAATGTAACAATGCGTAGATATTTCTTAAATAAATCCCTTTAAAATTTTAAAAAATAATTTCAGAAACATATTTAGTAAACATGGGTTTTGATGAAAATGGAATTCCTACAAAAGTGAAATAAAGTCAGATATTCTTCAAAATATATTATCAAATATTATAACTACCAAAGAGTATGAAATGGAACTACAAGTTAAAAACTCCATTAATAACTAGAGAATAATAAACTAAATTCATTATATGAGAACAATATCATATAATAACAAGTACTACATAAATAAAATAAATCATGAATAATAATTACATTGTGAAATAAATCCATACGTCTTTGGTAACAATTGTATATTAAGAACCATAAATGAAATAAATTAAATGAAACATTAAATAACATGAAGATATATAAATTCAGGGTATGACTTTAAAATTTATAGTATATAAAATACACAATATAAATGAGTGGTGAATATGGGGTATGTGTCCTGGAAGATAAAGTGAGACAATAAACCCTTACTTAGGCTTAATTTTTGTTCTATGTGATTTAACCTCCTGGTTATTAGGTTTAAATTTTTAGTAACATAGAAAGAACCATATTAATATTTATAGTATCATATATTAGTATTTTAAAAAATATTATCACTTATTTATTAAATTTCATTAATTATTTTCATTATTTTGTGGGTTATGTTCCTTGTTTTCTAAATCATACTTTGTATGGAATGTTCCTTTTGTGTACATAATATATAGATACAACATCTATAGAATAATAATCATGAAACATTTATAATATTTATACATAAATTAAATATTTAATACTAATCATGAAATAAATTAATCAAAAAACGGATTATGTTTCGATCATAGAGATATCAGACCTTACATATTCATGGGTAACATTTCCATTTTTCAACTATCATTATAGAAAAGAGGTAATTAATATTTTATCCTTAGATAATGATAAAAATAACATAAATAAAAAGAATATTTCATTAAATATAATTATATATATATATATATATCATTCATGTGGTGTTGTGATGAAAATAGTGTCACATTGTATTCTTAAGGTGGTAGTCCACATATACATGAACAATGTTGTCATATGTTAGTGGGTGAAAAGGTAAGAAGTAAAATGAAATATATTTAATTTTATAATTATAAATACATCATGTAGATGATATTTACATTATTTATATCACCTATAATAATAAAATTGACATTATCACTTTCTATGAAAAGAGATAGTGAAAAAACATATAACATCTCTTCAGGATATGGTACTCCTTCGTACACACATGTGACATAATCATATACCCTACATAATGGAATATAAAAAAAGGTATATATTAAATAATGAATATATATTTATAGTTATGTTATATCTATCATGTATATAATTTAAATCAATAATTATACCCAGCCAAGAGTGGCGGTAACATAAAAACAAAAGATATCGATTCATGTAATGGTAGACCATCTTACACATGATTGACGATTTCATAACCCATTTTATGGAAGTGGGTATGGTACATGATCATAAAATTCAAATTAAAATAAATTAATTATATTTTTTATGCTGAGGTTCTTATATCATTATATTTTTAATAATAAATTATAGAGGTGATGAAACAAATAAAAACATGTCCATTGAAAATGATAACTCTTCTTTAGATATCCTCCATAGGTTATCACCAAATCCTTCCAATGGTGGATTTTGTCACAAATTAAATCTTGTAATATGAGATTAGAGAAAATTAGAAGATATTTCTCTGGGTATTTTCTAATCCAAAATGTTTTGATGGTGTGAATAAATGTACATAGTGGGTTTCATTTTATAAGTGAGGTGAGTGACACATTTGTCATCTTTGAAAAAAAAAGGTGGTACAACTTTTTACAAATTCTAAAATTATAAAAATATAGATTATTATAGATAATATTATATAATAGTATCTATATATATCAATATAATATATTTTAGACATCCTTTTAAGAAATTTTAACCCTTATCTTTTTAGTTTATCCACTAGAAAATCCATTTATCATAAATGTAGTAAATAATTTTTACTGCTTTTACTATACATTATTTTAAAAAATTATGTTTAACAAATTATATAATATAAATAATTTTGATTCAATATATTTAATCAATATTTATAAATTAAATTCACAAAAGTGTAAAATTTTAATTTGAAATGAATCCTATTTATATGGATAGAAAGTGGGTTTTGAAATGGAAATAGTTCAAAAGATTGTAATGATTTTATATCGAAATTCAATATGAAAATTTTAACTATGTTAGTAATTTGATTAATGGATTTATAATTTAACTAATTTTAATTTGTGATCAATTAAAAATATAATTTTACATTATATTTAATTGAATTGAAAATGAAAATCTCAATTAAAATTTAGACTTTTTAAATATTAGATTAAAAAATAAAACCTTTCAAAAAAATCCAATGAATTAATGGTTTGATAATTTTTCTACAAAGCTTTCTTATATTAAGTTTATTTTTAAATATAAATTTTTTAAAAAATTAAATAATTAATTTTAAATAATGTTTGCGAAGCATGACCAAGCTTTCATTAGAAAAAATGAGGTTTTCTAGAAAACATTTCCTCTTCCTTCAAATGTAAATAGTTTTATTTCAAATCAATATATATCTATTTTATTTAATTATTGAATATATAAATTTAGTTATTTATATAGTAATATTCATATTCACCTGTAATGAATTGCATTTCACCGAGCCATTCCTTTGTGAAAATCTAGTTCTTGTGTAGTTATTGGGGGTCATAATGATTTCTTTCGGGACGTTTCCAAAAAAATCTTGTTTCACCAAGACAGTGGTACTATAATGGGGACAGACTAAGATGGATTCACAAACATAGTGGCACCGTAACAGTGGAACCCCAAAATGGTGGAATCGTAATGGTGACACCATGACAGTGTAACACTGAAATAGTGGCACCGTGACGGTGGAACACCAAATGATGGCTCAACCTTTGTCAAATTTATACTGTTTTTCCTTCTTCCTATAGTTTCACCCCTTTGACGTTTTTATTGACATAAAACTCATTTAAATCCATTTTTAAAGGGTTTAAGGTTATACAAATCTCATAACTCCTATCTTGATTTTTTATGGCTCGGTATACCTTTACATGGTCAAAACGTGTGGTTTAATGTGATCTGCATTAATTGAAAATCTAAGATGGTTCAAAACCCATTAGTCTCACATATAATAAATAAAATTCGGAAACCTTCACTTATATAATTCCTTCTTTTTCCTCTCAGTATGAGGTTCCTTTTTTAAAGGGTATAAGGTGCATTCACATCTCATTACTCCTATATTGATTTTTCTAAGGCTCAGTATACCTTTACATGGTCAAAATGTGTGGTTTAATGTGATCCGTGTTAATGGAAAATCTAAGATACTTGAAAACCCATTAGTCTAATATATAATGAATCAAAGTTGGTAACCTTACCTTATATAATTCCCTCTCCTTCCTCTCAGTATGAGGTTCCCAGAGATCTTTCTCCCATAGGAGTCTTGCGATCAAACTGTGATCCTTTGATCAATTTCCTTGGACTCTTACTACAGCAAGCGAACCCCCTATTATGGTGTAACCAAGAAGTGTTGATCTTTCCTCAATATATGTTATGTTATAGCACCATTCTTCTGGGTTCATCTCCTTCTATTCATCATTTTCATGTTATTCCATACGATCTCTATGTTTTTAATGATGTTTTCCTGGGTGTTGGTTTGTGTGGTGGCGTCTCTACATCCTCATTAGGATACATTCTTCTAGGAGAGGTGACCATGATCTATTATGTAGGATGTTCTCATGTAAAGAATGCATGATGTCTTTTGGGGTATGGGACTCATGCATTATCTATTTTTTGACATGGAAATGTGTAAATATCTTCTTTTAACCTGCTGAATCACAATGGAATTGACATAATAAATATTTGAACTGAAAAAATGAATTGGTATCCATTGTATATTGTTGACACTTGTTTTTTCTAGATAGAGATATATCTATTCTATATTTTTTTTATATTTTCATTATAGATGGAAATTTGTAGGTATTTTAAATTCATGATTAATTTTGAATCAATTAGATGAAGATAAAGAGGCATGTTTTTGAATCAGTTCGTTGCTGTGGTAAATATTGATAATCGAATTGATGAATTTTTAAATGTTTAAATGAACCATCTAATAATGATGTATTAAATAACTTGTTATTTGATAAAATATAATTCTTGGAGGGTTCTGAGTTACTTCCTTCATTATAAATACCTAGATCCTTATGATTGGAGTCGTTAGTGCTCTTTCTAGGTGAATGATAAATTCATTTTTTAGGATGAAGAGCCCGGTTGATT
Organism: Viscum album; assembly: GCA_963277665.1. NCBI lineage: Eukaryota > Viridiplantae > Streptophyta > Magnoliopsida > Santalales > Viscaceae > Viscum > Viscum album. The sequence continues at coordinate 1,871,106,004 of OY728123.1, read as the reverse complement.
TATTACTTTAATTCTTCTAGTGATGTTTTTTGAGCCTAGATTGATTTTTTGAGATGTGAGGATAGGGAGGCCCAGTGGTTGTGGTAGTAGTTGATGCCTATAGTGGTGAGGTGCATCAATCTATGCATGTGAGTGTGGGGGAGGGCACAATAGATAATAAAAGAGGTAAGATAATAATGTTTGATTCTTGTGTAATTTTTTTGGTTGTTTATATTATTTACTTTTCCCACTACATAAGGTAGTTGGTCTTGCTTAACCTTCATCCAATGGAGGTGAAGATGCATGGGGTTTTACAAGATCCTTATGGTTTTAGATTCTTGATGGTGGATGGGTCTATGATTCTCTTATATGTGGAAAATGATCAATGGGTAGTCCATCTACTCAACCTTTTGAGCCCCATATATTTGGTAGCTCATTTTATCTTTTCTTTAATTCATGGAATTATTGGAAAATAATAATGCTGCAAATAAATGATTTTAACCCAAGGGGTTAGAGCATGCTGGTATGCGGAGGTAATATTTCTGAGAAGTTCTGTAGTTGGTTTGGGTATACATGGAGGGCATGAAACATGATATGATGATAATGAAATATACTGTAGAATTGATATTTCTTAATTAATGGTAAAATTATTAATTTACATAAATTGAAACTAATAAAAATGGATAAAATAATATAATGTATCTCTTTAAATGGGAACATTCTTATAAGATACCTACTCTTAGCTCTGACAGTAGGGAGTCGAAGAGACATTAGATACAATTGATTCTAAGACAATGTTATTCTCATAGTGTGGTTTTGAGATATATTGTATTGTATATTTTTGTTTTTCTATACAATAATATACCCCTTAGGTTATAAAAATTCACAATATAAGGATTCATAAACCAAAGGGGCATTTTCCCCAACATCCTGATGGGAGGATGGATGGTTGTCTTCCCCCTTTGTCCACACTCTCATCTATTGGTAGTTACATGTGCTGGTATGAATGAGGGTTAGTCTTCCCCATATATGTTTTAAGAGGGATATAATGGCTTGTGGTTATTTCACAGACATATACTGTAGTTGTAGTTTCTTATGGACTACTATAAGTATAACATGTATAGGCTATGATAGATCATGGATCCTTACTCAGTGTATGGGTTGTGGTGGCTTGAGATGCAATACTCGATGTATGACACATGTTATGTAGGCTGTGGTGGCACAAGGGGACTACCTGGTTACTTCTGGTTGTATGGATGGTGTGGTGTTTCACCCAAGTGTGTGTGGTAAATCCTTGTGTTACATGACTTGTAGGTTGTGGTGCTTCTTGGGTTTCTTCGGGAGCTTCCTCTTTTTGATCAAAGCCTGGAAACTCTTAGACAGAGCATAGAAGGTTTGGAGACTAACTTGGAGGAGGAGTGGGATGGATTTGTTTTTGAGGATGTCATGGACAACAAGGAATGCTGGGATGTGGAACTTCTCAAATAGGAAAGGTTGGCTCGGGATCACTCTCGGGCGACGTGGATTCATGAAGGGGATCAGAATTTGGCTTACTTCCATGCATGCATCAGAGAGAAAATACGCATATCCTTTCCTAATCTGATAATGGATGATGGTTCTTATTCGAATGATTGGGATACGGTATGGGGTTTGGCGACATCCTTCTCTAAATATCTTCTTGCTTGCCCTAAATCGGGGATACCCTCTGGGTATCCTAGTGGATAGAGTGTTTTTTGGGAGGTTATTCCAAAGTGGGTTTCCACATCGGATAATGAGGTTCTTGAGGCTATTCCAGAGGAGGAGTAGATTCTTGCGGCCATGCATCATCTCTACTCGGACAGCACCCCCGGGCCTGACAGCATCCCAGGATCCTTCTACAGGGGGGCATGGGGAGTTGTTAAAGATGATATAATTGCCTTGGTCCAAGATTATTCTCGGGGTAGAGGTATCCCAATGGTGGATATTGAAACTACATTGGTGCTTATACCCAAGATTAGTAATCCTTCCTCCCTCTCTCATTATAGGCCGGTGAGGTTATGAAAATTTCCATATAAGATTTTGGCGACTATCATTAATCAATGGTTGGCCAAGTTTCTTCCTATTTGGATTTTTCCAGAGCAACATGGGTTTGTGAAAGGGCGCTCTATTCGTGGAGTGATAGCGCTTGCTCAGGAGATGATACGAGATATTGAGATGAAAACACATGGCTCGAACTTGGAAGTAAAGATGGATATGAATAAGGCTTATGATAGGCTTGAATGGAGCTTCATTAGAAGAGTTATATCTTGTATTGGCTTATCGGATAAGGTGGTGGACCTTCTTTTTAGGATTTTTAGCTCCCCATGGCAGGCGGTGTCCTTTATGGGGAAAGTTCACAGCTTTTTCAAATCTACAAGAGGTCTTCGAAAAAAAGATCCTCTATCTCCCAGCATCTTCATCCTAGCTCAAGACTCCCTCAGCAGGCTCATTAATAGTGGTTTAATCCAATAGAGGATATATCCTTTCAAGAGGAGAATGAAGGTCCCCTCCATCTCTCATCTAATGTTTGCGGATGACACCATCATTTTCATTAACAGTGGGAGGGATTTGGTGAGAGTCATTAGGGACATCCTGATGACTTGTTGCCACTGGAGTGGACAGATCATAAGCTCTTCCAAGATCATTTTTGTTGTCCCAAAACAGAGCACTGACAGTCGGGTGGCCTCTTTATGTAGGCAGCTGGACATGGACCGTGGGGAGTTGCCTATGGAGTACTTGGGCACCCTAATTTCCTCAGGGGGACTTCGGGTTCGTGATTTTGACACCATTGTGTGTAATATATCAAATAGAATATTGTACTGGAAAAGAAAATTTCTATCGTTTTGAGGCTGGATATCTTTGGTTAACAGTTTCCTCTCCTCCATTCCCATACATGCGATGGCTGCCTCCAATGTACCTCAATGTGAGATCAAAGCTATTGATAAGATTCTTTGTAACTTTATGTGGGATTCCAAGGTAGAGGGTAAGTGGCACTGGGTCTCTTGGGATAATATAGTGAGGCCGGTTGGGTAGGGTGGGATTGGTGTTAGGATCCGGCATAATTCGATCAACTACATGCATGCAAAGCTGGCTTGGGAAGTTTTGGAGGAGCGCACGTTATGGGGGAGTTCCATGTTGACGATTGATGGGGAGAACAAAGTGGATACTAATGGCTACAGGTCTCCTCTGTGGGTGAAGATCTACCCCCTGATTCAACGCCTTCTTTCGTATGACCGATGGATTGTCTGCTCAGGGGATTTACTTTTCCGGCATAAGAACTGGGCTGGTGTAACGTTGGCCTTCCCGGGGTGTCCTGCTCCTATGATCATGGTGAAGGAGGATATTTTTCATCCCATGTTTATGGAGGCAGTGCTGAGTCCAGAGAAACAGGATCTCCTTGTGTCCATTGATCTAACTTCAAGCCCAGATCTGTGTATGGTTTCTCCTTCGACATTGGGAGTTTTTTCTACCAAGGAGTTTCGAAGGTGGACACTGGAGAATACTTCTCATAATTAGTGGAATGGATTGGTATGGTTCCATTTTGTACCTATAAAATATAACTTTCTTCTATGGCGCCATAGGAGGAATGTGGTGGCCACAGATGAGAATGTCAGGAAACTTGGATTGAGTTTTCCATCAGCGTGCCAGTGTTGCAAGAGAAGGAGGGAGGAGAGTGTGAACCATTTATTCTTTGAATGGGATTGGGCTTCAGCGGTATGGAGGTGCTTCAGAGGCCCTACTTTTAACAGGTCGCGGAAGTGGGATTTTTCTTCATTACTGAGGGAATGGTTTCAGTGATCTAATGGGCTGTTGAAGGAGGGCATGGCTAGATCATGGATTCTGAGTGTAGGATGTTGGTGTGTGTGGAAAGCCAGGAATCAAGTGAGGTTTGAGGGTGCAGGGACTTTGGCAAGCTCCATTATAGCAAGTAAGAGGTTCTTGATCCTTGAATGGATATATCTTCATAAGGAATGGAGGGATGCTCCAGTGTTTGGTAGGCTTCACGAAAGGGGTCCTCAGCTTCTTACTTCTAATGCTGAGGTGCGGGGGAGTTGGGTATCTTGGCATCCACCTTCTTCTGGTTTCAAATTGAACATGGATGGATCTTTTCTTGCTGGTGTCATGAAAGGGGTAGGTGTGGTTCGGGACTCCAAAGTGGTTGTGAGGTTGGCCTTCTCTGCTCGTTTTAGCATAGGAAATCCACTTATGGAGGAGACCACGGCTATACTCACAGGGCTCATGTTGTGTGTTCAGGAGGGTGTGGTTATCTCCCAGGCCGAGACAGATTCCCTTATCCTTCGTGATTCTATTCTAGGTATGTGTGGTTTTCCTTGGTCCATATAATATCCTGTATGGAAGTACAAATCTGTGATTCGGGATTCCATCTATGTTTCCCACTCATGGTGGGAGGGGAACAAAGTGGCTGATCACTTGGCTTCCTTAGCAGTTCAGCCGGCGGGGCATGACTGCCTCATTCACCCTAGTAGTTTGAAACAAGATACGGTGAACTTAATTAGAGGGGATGCCCTTGGTTTACATTATTTTAGGCCTCCTTAATCTGGGGGGTTTTCCTTGTGGTGTTTTTAGCTCTTCCCATAATATTTTTTTTTATCTTGGATGGATGTGGGGAAGTGGTATTAGGTACCCTTGATATTCAATATTGTATTATATACTCTTCTTTTTGATACATGGTGAGAGTATCCATTGTGAGTATGGGAACATAGTATACCTATTTAGGTTTCATGTTGGTTTCACTTGTTGTTTAGTGTTCCTTAGAATGATTTTTATACTTTTTCATAAGAGGATCATGGAGGATACTACTAAGTAGACATTTATACTCACCCAACATATATATAAACTATTTTTTAGGTCACTTGGAGGAGGTTTGAGTCGAGGTTGTTTACTACAATCTTGTATTCGGAGGATCTTTTTAGGATTAGTGGTTGCTGTTGTTTTACTTTATTTTTCTGAATTTAGTTTTCCCCTGCATTTGTAGTAGTTCTTACATTATTTTACAAATAGGTACATGGGTTTCTTTTTATATTGTAGTTTGAGTTGGAGTTGGTTGGCTTCTGTCTTATCTATCATTCATATGTTTTCACTTAGAGTGTAATTCCTAATATCTATGTGATTATTATACCTTAAATTCTAGTCACCTACCAAGGACCTACTTGATACAGAGATTAGGTGTCACTATCTCCTTTCTCACATTGTTGGACCAAGTGTGATACACTTTGTTGGGAGTGGTTCATGACAGAGTTGTATAAGAGGTATCGTTGAGGGATAATATGGAGTTTCAAGTTAGGAAAAGGTGAGGTTTCATTGGTTGGTAGGAAAACTGTGTTAGTCATGTTTATAGAGTTTTTTAAACATTGGAGACTGGTTGAGACACAGATATTTAGGCCGCTCAGTGGTCTGATGCATAGACCATTATGTTAATAGTGGATACTAAATGAGGTGATACTTGATGCTGGGTGGATACTTAGGAAAGGATCATGTATCATTATTATTTGTTCTTGTCTTCGAATCGGTATAGTGGGGGATATTTTAACCTAAAGTGAATAAAATAAAACAATTAATTAATGTTGAGTCTTCCATATTAAAGGTTTAAGAGTTATAACTATTTCTTATTTTGTATGTATGGCTCTAGGTCGATGTCTATTTCAAGTTTTTGTCGAAGTTTTCTAGTAGTCTATGCCATCAAATCACCATAGAGGGAATTTAAATGACATATACACTTGGAGGAGGACACTCTGATAGTTTCAGTGCTAGAGTCTACAGATGTATGAGGGATCCTTTGAGATGAAACCATTGAAGTATGGTTGGAGGAGGTTGAGATAGTTTCTAGATCAATCCATTCTTAGAGTAGGACTAGGTATCATTTGTGGTGATGATGTTTCATGGTTTAGTGAGGTAGTGGTAGTTTATTTTCCTTAGGGATCGCAAGGAGTCAACTATCTCATAGGAGGAGTTTCGAGACAAGTGTATATTCGAGTTTCTTTTTTCATCCATGAAGGCATCCTGTTTCCATGAGGTACTTTCCCTTCAATAGGGGAGATCTAGTGTGCACGTCTGATGTCTATTTTAAGAACATTTTGTTATATTCTTCAGAAATATTTCCAAAAGACGAGTCTAGGGAAATGAATTTTGTCGAGGCTTTTCATCTAAAGATTCAGCACTAGGTCACCCCATCTATGATGAAGATATATCTTGAGGTATTGGTGAGTTAAAATGTCATTGATATGACGTTATCATGAACTAGATCTTCTTGATAGGAGATTCATTAGAATTCTATACAAAGAATAGATATGGTCTGGGGTTCCTAGTTTTTAGGTAGAAGAGTTTCCCTTTGGTAGGGGCTTAGTCGCATCCATAAGCCTTTCATTTCACTAGAGGCGGCAACTCTCAGTACAATGAAAAGGGATCATGTGATTGTTTTTATAATATAGGTTGACTTTATAAACACAGATATTTCCTAATCATTCAGAGCGGTCAACGTACACCAGGTTTTCTTGTCCAGCATCCTCCATTGAGGTTGTTCTAGTTGAGGCAGGATCAGTAGGTTACACCAGATGTGGACTAGAAGAGATCAGATAGGACATGCAGATGACAACCTCAGGATGGTCCTAATCCTCGGGGAGAATATCATGGATGTGGTTTTTGTTGTCATCCATATCAGAGTGGCCATGGAATAGGTCGTGGTCAGCTTCATGTTTTAGCAATGCCAGCATTGGGTGAGCCAAACATCATTCAAGGTAATATTTTCTTTTTTTACTTTGGTGTATTCCTTCTTTGACTGAGTTTTTATGCTCTACATCATATTTCATACCCTTTTCCATTCCTTGGGACCTGAGGTTGAGAGGCTTCCAGCGACTCGGGCATTGACGGTTCTAGTTGAAGTTCATGTTGACTTTTTTGAATTATTTAGGGACTCTGTACTTGTTCAAGGGTACCATCACTCTTAGGTAGATATCCTAGGATTATGGATACATCCATATGATTTTATCCCCTTCATGGATTGGTTTTATTCAGTGCAAGATATTATGGATTGTTTCAGGATGAAGGTGGTGTTCTTCGATGATGATAGAGATCTAGTTAGGTTTTTTGGTGAAAGAGACCCTCAAATGGGTCAGAGGCATGTTCCATCATTGTCATCCATGATGGATGAATTTATTTTGAGTTCATCGAAGGATCAGTATTTGACATTTCCCATGGTTGTGGAGGTGTACATCGATGTCTTTCTCGAAGAAGTTGAAGCATTACCCCCTCGATGGGAGATGGAGTTCGGCATCAAGCTACAACAAGGAATGTATTTTATCACTATGTTTCAATATAGTATGGCACCTTCAATGTTGTGGGTTCTACGTATATAGATTGATGTTCAATTTAATTTTGTTTTTGTTCATCCCATTTTGTCCCCATAGGGTGCACCAGTTTTGTTTATGAAGAAGGATGATGTCAGTTTTCGGTTGTATGTTGATTATTATCACTTCAACAATGTGATAGTGAATATTCACTAACCTATTCCACAAAATTATTATTTATTTGATCAAATGAAGGGTGAAAGTCGGTTCTTGAATGTCAATTTGTTTTCTGGGTATCATCAGTTTCAATGGAAGGATGATGATATAACAAGGACCACATTCTATTGTCATCATGGGCATTATGAGTTCGTGGTGATATCATTAAGTGTGAAAAATTATCTTGTTGTGTTCCTCCGATTGATTAAGGTTGTGTTATGTTAGTTCCTTGATAAGTTCACAGGGTTTTATTCGACAAAATCTTTGTGTACTCAATGCTAGTGGATGAGAATGTAGAGATTTTTCATGACATTTGGGGAGTTCTTCGTCAACTGCAGCAGTTTAAGAAGTTGTCAAAGTGTGATTTTTGGTCTTTAGAAGTCTGTTTCATGGGGAATTATATTTCCCAATATCGAGTAGTTGTGGATAAATAAATTATATATGGATATTTGTCTAAGTAATCCTTGAAGAGAGTAGTATAGGTGCAATGTTTTTTTGGCATTGCAAGATCTTACATTTGGTTCGTAGCTGATTTCACTCGGGCTATGAATCCACTAACAACATTGACCAAGAGGGACCACGCATTCGTGGAGAATAATTAGTGTCTGGTAACATCTGAGTATCTAATGGATATGTTGTTCAGTACTTTGGTTCTTTTTCTGCTAGTATAAAGAGTTTAATTTGATGTTTTCTGCATTTCTTCATGTCTGGAGTTAGGCTATGTTATGATGAAAAAGAGTTCAGTCATTTAATATGGATCTTAGTAGTTACTCCCACATGAAGGTGATTTTTCCACCCATGACCTTGAGTTAGAAGTGGTGGGTTTTTCTCTAAATATGTGAAAACATTACCTCATGGGTGAGCACTTTTTCATTTTCATCGACCATAAGTGCATGAGTTATGTTTTATCCTTACATGACTTAATCTTGTGGCAGCATCGGTGGATGGAGTACTTACAAGATTATGATTTTGAAATTTTTTATACAAATAGAAAGGGGAAGGTTGTAGCTGCTTCACTGAGTAGGAAGTGACATAGTGATGCACTGCAAGAATCAATTGATTCCAAGAGGGTGATGGAAGAACATTCATCATTACATATATTTAAGGGAGAAGATAGGGGTAGAGGTTGTCTTTTCCAGATGGTGGTGTAGTCATCTCTGATGAAACATTTATGAGAGACCCAGTTAGTGGATCTTGAGGTAGAGGTCTAGAGAAATGGAGTAGTTTGTAGCAAGGAACCTAAAGGTTGGTCTAATGATGAACAACATTGACTGTTATTTTAGGCAATGTATTTCATTCCTTTTAGGGTGTGTGAGATAGTTATTAGGTAGTTTTGATGCTCCTTTCCATCACAGAGTCCAAAGAATGAAAAGGGAAATAACATACACACAAAGTGATTCATCGTTTGAAGAAACATAAAAAATTGACAAAGGTATGAACACTGATTTATTTGAGAATGGGATGCGCAAGTTCCAAGATGGTCATGCAGGTATACCTACACGCCACATATTGGGAGCACAATTGACCTGCGTTCCCTATTTAATTTTCTCCCAAGAACTTCAGAAGCATATAAATACACTTTGTTGGCCCCCCATTTCGAGGACGGAAAAATTCCCAAAGTCAGATTTCAGATCCTGGCTCCCTAGTCTCTTCTTGAAGTCTTATGAAAAATTATAAGGTAATTTCTTACATCGAATGGATGATCTATAGAGGGTGAACAAGGCCTATGTGTTTAAATTCACCAAAACATGTGCGCCTAAGGGTCTAACCCTTAAGTGAAACAGTCACACCTACGCGCCACCTTATCCTTTCAACAGAACCTGCACGCCACTCATTTTTAATTCATTAGGGACACTACTAAGGGCTTGAGCCAAGATTCTCCCAAGTGTTACCCTATGGGTTGACTGGCACGCTAGTACCCAAGTGTCACACAGGTATACTTGCTTGACTAGGACTTGCGCACCCCACCAATACCTACATGCATGCATCTTTTTGGGTGCCCCTTTTTCTTATTCACCTCTTTTCTTCAAATCCACCTCTCCTCTTCAAGATTTATCCTTCAAAACCCTCTTCAATGTCATTTATGACATGGTCCCTTTTTTGGATTCCTTATCTGAAAGGAATTATGTGGAACATCTCTTAAAACCTAGTGATTTACATATCTTTATTTCACTAAGGTTAGAGATTTCATTCATTCAACATCATCCTTTAAGATGACAAGATCTTCAATTTGGGCATCCTCCTTAGGAGTAAGCCCCCAAGTCCCCAAACCTGGGCCTCCATTACAGGAGTAAGCACTAGTCTTCAAATTCCCTTAATTTTGGGCATCCTCTTTAAGAGTAAGCCCCAAGTTCCCAAATTCTGGGACTCCTTTTCAGGAGTAAGCCAAAGTTATAATTCCATAACATGGGCCTCCTTTTCAGTAGTAAGCCCCAGTATTAATTTCCTAACATGGGCCTCCTTTTCAAGAGTAATCCCCAGTCATAACTCCCTATCTTGGGCCTCCTTCTCAGGAGTAATCCTCATTTCTCAAGTCCCTTTAACATCGGCTTCCTTCTTAGGAATAAGCCCTAGTCATAATTTCTCTTAACCAGTCTTAATTTATTTTTGACCTAGGAATCCTTTTCAAGAATAAGACCCAATCATATGTACCCCTTAATTTGGGAATCCATATCAAGATTAACTCCTAAGTGAAGTATCCAAATCTCCATAAAGAACATATACCTTTATAGACCTTGTTCCCGGGATTCTTCCCTGATGTATGTACGAATGTTCATCTTTCTGGGTAGTCATACATATGTAAGCCCCACATCATTCCTTGTGATTGCATCTTTTGTTGTACAAGTCATTAGGTTTACTGATACCACTTGTTTCTCACACTGAGCATGACTCACGTGAGATTAAAGTGTAAAACTAACCATGACACATCTCTTTGGGACGTTAATCATACATAATACCCACACTTCTTAATTCCTAAACTACGAGGGTTCTGATTCCTTTTCTAAACAATGATACGTAGGTATCCCATCTACGGGTACGATCCCAACTCTGAAATAATCCATGTCCTTCTGAATAATAATAAACTTCAAGTTCCCCACTGAGTGGCTTTAAAACCAGTATGGTTATCATAATGACCAAGAGATCCTTATATAACGTGTTGAAGGATACCATTAACTAACAATCTCAAACAAATACTGATGATTCTCTATCAATGAAGAACCTCAAATACATATAAAATATTCTCTAAATCTGATACATATTAATCATTTAATTTTAGATATTAAGGAAAGCTCATTTTCATACTTGGTTGTGTAATAAGGATTCACGAACATAACTTAAATATATAAAGAGAGTCCCAGAGTTGACAATAATTCCCCCCAAAAAGGTGTGATGAGTCCGACCTCCCATCCTCTCGACCAATGCATACTTTTAAGCCTCATCGGTCCACTAATAATGAGCACCTAACTTTGGAAAGTAGGTCCAAATGGATATAGAATCATTAAATGTTTTCATTTCTATGAACAAACCAGTTAGAAATTGATTGAAATGTTTGAACCTTAAGCAAACAAGGTCATCCAAATTTCTAGAAGAAACAAAAAAATTATGAACCCAACCTGAATCCTTAACCAAATTAAAATGATGTTTTACTTATTTGTTAGGCCCCTATTTAAACTCAATGAGAGGGACAAAAATCAATCAATAAGATATCTTCTCATCCAAAAGATCTAGTGGATGAACATATCTTGATTATTTCTGTTATATCAAAGAGGCACTTTTTTCCAAGATCTTCTACATTATAGAAATGGATTATCTAATGTTGACACCTGTGAATACCTCTACTGCTACTCCTGATGGATCATCATCCGCTCTGAGGAAGACATCACCTACTATGCATCTTCAACGCTGGGAATCAAATGCACTGGTTAATTAATACCATCAGCACTATACCATTACAACTCTGGACGCCGCTCAAAAAGCCCTCAATGTCAATAATTCACCCTGGTTGTCAGGACTGCGATGACCAACAATCAAGAAATAGGTTGTTTCAACCATTGTCTCCAACCGTTTCAGGTTGTTATCCCTAGAACGCAATCACCAGTCCCTCCCATATTACAAGGAGGTGAATGAGAAGGTCACTCAAGGACTTAATTCAAGGAGACAAGAGTCCTTCCCGAGGGATCCCATCAACAATCACCACCAGACTCATGCGGTAGTGCGTCCTCAACATGATTAGGGTATCACCTTCAGGGGTTAGGCTCATGTTCCTTAGACCCGAGTCCACAAGACGAACCGCCAGAGGCAAAATCTATTCAATAGGGAGTAGGTTCTTATTTCTTCCCCCACCGGAGAATTACATCAAGCCTACTTGATGTCAAGCAATGAGAATGCATATACACCCATCTTTCTTGATGTTGTTTCCCAGTAGACTCATCTGGAAGAAGAATTCCAATACCGCCAGGAAATTCCGACAGAGTATTATAGGAATGCATATAAACCTATTTATAACTCATCAATTAGTCAGCAGGATCGTCTGACTACAACCAAAGATGGTCTCCAACTTAATATGGTTGCAACTGATAACCAGGAATATACACCTATTTACAATCGACACTTCTGTCAGTAGTCTCGTCTACTAGTATTAAAGGAAAATTGTTAACCATACATGATAAGTAATACACAGTAGTCACATACACCTGCCAATGTTAATCAAGCCTATCAACAGTCTCGTTTGGTAGCACTCAGAGAAGTCAGTCAGAATGTTCCGACGAAAAATTTGGAGCAGACTCAACTCTCTGCCCCCACACATGAGTACTATCAGAATTCACTGATAGGAAAAAGAGGATAGGAGCAGGAACACACACCTACTCCAAGCACAGAATGGTCGTATATTCACGTTCCGGTAGCTGATGTCACCAAGCACATTTTAATAATGGTGGAAGAGCAGAAGGAAGTCTCTACTCATATTCTGTATGCCTTCTAGAATATTATAATAGCTTCAGCAACATCAGAGGGAAATAAATGAAAATATGTCCCTACCAGTGGAGTGACACATCAACATATCACTCCAGAACAGACACACACCTCTGTTCCAGTCCAAGAGGGTTGTGGGGAATACTCCCCCATGTCATACGGACAACCAAGTCAGGCACATACACCTGATTTGAGTGAAGATAATCAGCATAACCTGACTATTTCTCTTGATCAGGCACATAAACCTTCCCATAATAACCACTTTCTTGAACAAGTGGTCCATAAAGTGATTAAGAAGCCATCTATGAAAAATTCCCACTTACCACAGTCAAGAAATCAAGATCCAATCTGTAATAAGGCCTTTCTCGATGCTGGAGTTCTTGAAGCCCTCAGACAATTATCTATTGGAACTCAAGACTCTACTCTCTCATTTCCAAATAGTGGGAACATTAATTCTGAAGGACTGCATCAGACACTTCCTCATGAAGGCCTTCTTGATGATAGTTCAGTTGATCTCGAAGTATCATCTTCAGATGAGAGTCACGATAACCCTCTGCGTCGCCAGTAGATCAAGGAGGAAAAGGTTTCATCTTTTTCTGTAACCCACCATGGTGGTCCTCCCCATGATGATGAATTTAGCTACAAATGTCCTCTCTGTAGTAGTAATACACATTGCTTTGAAAATTCTCAAATAGAAAATGTAGTGATGAGAAAGCCTTATTATCCTGACGCACTTGCAAATGTAAATCCAGTCATGTCTGATGCTTTACAACTAGTAGGTTAAATACTTTCTCAATCAGAAGATAACTCGAGGTGTAGGTCATTCTCTGAACCACCCTTGGGTCATTCATCTTCTAGTCTGATAAGTGAATTCTCTACCGATCTTGTTGAATCTATTGAAGGAACAAGGAAGCACGAGCTCTGGAATAATCAGGTAGAATAATCTCCATTGAATGATAAAGAGGAAGTACTGAATATGAGAAAACAACTGGAGAAAGGTGAAGTGCCAGTTATGTTTTGGCCTTTGGCTGACTCTCAATATAACATTCCAGAAATGTTGACAGAAGATTGTATTCATGATATTTATCTCAACATGTGGAAAACTCTTTGTCAATTGAAAAAGAAAATATTATCTTATGATGAATATGAATATCATTTCAAGATAATAGAAGGTTTACAACGCCAAATTGATTTGTCATCTCTCTCAGTTTCTCGATATCTAATGGCTGAAATGAAGTAGAAAACCCTAAGAGTTCATGCCTTGGAACACTAAAAAGGTTGTGCCAGTTAATTGCCAATGCCCCATCTGATATTCATATCATGGGATGGGGTGTCCATTGAGCACTAAATTTCACTGTACTCTCAAACCAACCAACCCACCAAAAATGGTCTCATGCAATGTTATTGGCCATGTCCGGCCACAACCAATTGGCTATGTTTGTAATAAAATGATTTCTCAAGAACATGCCTCAACTAGTTCTTCTCAACGTCAGGCATAGAGAGAATATGTTTTTGAATTACTCTTGCATCAGGAAAATGATAATATCGAACAAGATACTTATTTAGATCATGCACATCATCAAGTGATAGAAGTGTCAGAAATCATCCAACGGTCTGTTGAGCCAGGTGATTTGAGTGGATGTAGGTTGTTGCATCCAGCCAATTTCCAGACTAAAGTCTGCAAGATCAGGAGAGATTTTAAGAAATTATTAGATGTAGCAGCTCATGAACCACCCCAGCTTTCCAGACTGGGGACTCTTTTATCCCAACCCTTGGAATCAATAAATAATACTCTAGGAGTTGAGCAGAGATAGCAGAAACAACCCCAGTACACTAGACTAGGGACTTCTTCAAATCCTCAAACTCTCCCTTAGAGAAAGTCAGTCTTCTCTCGATTAGGGAAGAAGCCAAAAGAGGAACGAAGAGACGAATTATCCAGAGATTCCCTCTAAATTACCATTCATCAAGAAGTTACTGAGGGATCATCTCAATAAAAGGCAATGTATCATCAAGGACCAAGAAGAAGGAAGTATCGCAAAAATGCTGATAGAAGGGACGCAATGTATTATGCATCAATAAATGTCATAAATGCCATTGTTGCTGATCCTCGAGAACATGAGGCTCATTCATAGGTATCAGATGAAGAAGTTTTGGCCCAAGAAGTTGTACACACAGACACAAATGAAGAAGGTGTGCATACACGAAATCAATGGATTACTCAGAATCTAGGTATTCCTTCAAATAATCAGCTTCTCCCTCTCCGAAAGGCATCCAACAAGGGGAATGAAAAGAATCAGGTTACATACCCATCCTATGGAGAAGTCCAATCAATATCACTAAAGAAAAGATTCACACAGCAAGAGGAATAAATGAATGAATTAAGGAGGTTGAATACAGAACTTCTTCAAGTTAGTATTCCTCCTAAGCGTGCTGGAGTCAGTCAGCCAAGGGAATTTGCTACAGCTACTGATATGGATCAATAGTATCCTCCTTTACCAGTACACCCTCATAGGTCTAATCCTATGGGTTAGGTGTAACAACAACCGGTGGTGTTCTACTCCGTTGCAGTACCAGCCACCACATCTATAAAAGCTCTAGTTATTCAACCTTCTCAGGTCCAAGCTCAAACAGATGTTTCTCAAAAGTTAATGACTACCATTGAGTCATTAACAGCTCAATTGGAAGCTATTGAGGGAATGCATTCACAAATTCAACTAGAAAAGGGATCTTACCCTCAATTGGTTGATGTAATTCGTCCCCCATCAAATTTTGTAAGTACCACATTCCCAGTCATTAATGGTTCGGGAGACCCAGAGAAACACTTAACACATTTTGTTTTTCGCTGAGATCCTATATTGGGAACCCCTTAGCAACAAAACGTAGTTAATCTAAGGTGTTTTGTATAGTAATTACAAGGGCCTGCTTTTGTTTGGTATACAAGCTTGCAATCCAAGTCAGTTACCAGGTGGGAGGCTCTCCGTCAATGATTCCTTTTTCAATTGAGATCAACTTTTTCAAAGACAACAGTTTTTTATCTTACAAATTGTAAGAAATGGGAGAATGAAAGAGTTTCATATTTCATTGCTCACTAGAAGGGATTAACATATTCCCTAATCTTAGCACTCCCTCAAGAAGAGTTGTTTCCAATATGTGGATAATATGCGTGATGAATTACGCACATCGTTGATCCCTATGAAAAACACAGGAGGGTTTTGAGACCTTACTACGATTGATCATAAGATTGAATACTCTCTTACAAATACTAAGGATAAAACTTGTGTAATTACATAATCTCTAGGAAAGAGAATGGGTAAAGTAGAGACTGATACAATTACACTTAAACAAGAAGATCTATCTGCTTCTACTTCAAAACCTTCATTTTATCGAAGGGATCCACCTCATGAGTGATAACAACAGAGGCCATTTCATCAAGATGATCAAATAGATCAATGACAGAAACAATTTGAAGATCTAAAGATAAACGTTTACTCTTTTTGAAATGAACAAGTTCCTGGTTACTTCATTTCGGCTCTGGAAAATAATTTGGTTTAGTTTCCAAGGCCCAAAAGGTTTAACAAGGAAGTATATGAAGATCGTCCCAACTATTTCCCATTTCATCAAATGTTGGGTAATCTCATTCAAGAGTGTTTTGTCTTCAAATACCTCCTGTAAAAAAATGGTGGACTCAGGTCAAGTCAAATTTAAAGGTTCTTCAGCTTAGGTATCATGTGTTACTGATACAGATCCAGAGGAAGAAGGCGAGTGGTAGGAAGTCAAAAACCAAAATGCATAGAAATATAATGATTAGATGGTCAGTAAAACGATTAACCAAACTCATACCATTTTGCGAACTCAATTGAAGAAAAAAATTGTTTCTTATTTTATGAATGACACAGCAAAACCCTCTTCATCAGAGAGAAAATCCTCAATGGGGAGACATAATTCAAAGAAAGAGGAACAATCAGAAGAAGATGAAATCGTGTCAAAGCCCAAGTTTTATTTGACTCTGGAAAGTTTTATACCATCTACATCATAGCCACGGGAACCACCCCACAAAAAGGTACAACCTAAACTGGCTAATCAGGCAGAGTCTTCCTCAGAAGAAGAGTTGATCTTTAGTTCTGTTAACATGATTCATTTAACAGATCCTTATACGAGTCATAGTTTCGAACCTGATGAGACAGTGTTCCCTGTATCAAATAGAGAAATTAGAGGGAGTTCTAGAGGTATGGAATAGTGAAGAATTAGTGGATATACTAGAATCCATTATTCCAATCCTACCCCTGCTAGAACTGTATATGCAGCAGCAACTCATGGCAGAGCCCTTTTGTGGGATCAACAGGAACAAGAAAATTCTTCCACGAATATCAGATTCAGTCCTGGCACAATTATTCTGGAGGATTGTATAGAGGTTCCACATTCTTCCCCTCAGTAAGTAAATAGACCTATTTAGTCAAATATTCCAAAGCCAAGAGTATTTCCAACTCCTACCCCGATACAAGATGCATCTACTTCCAAAGCATCAACTTCTAAGGCACCTGAGAAACCACATGTTCCTGTTGGAAACATAGACCTTTGGATAAAAAATATGATGTCTTGAAGCATTTGGCCCAAGTACCGACCATGTTATCAATTCTGGATGCCTTAAATCTATCAAAGGATCTACAGGAGGCACTCATCGAGTCTTTGTCATGTCCTCAGGAATGTGAAAATGAAATTGATGCGGTTGAAGTCTACCATGTAGAGAATGGTCCTGTAGAATTTCATCCAGTGATATCTTTTACAGTTGAAGATTATGATGATGTTGTGCATGGACTTATTAGACTTTGTATTTATCTGGGAAGGTCAACGGTGTAGACATCAGAAGAGAATTCATTGATAATGGTTCGGGATTCAGCCTCATCCCCATTCGTACACTTCGTCGATTGGGCCTCACAGAATCTGATTTATCTCCTTCTACTTTGATGTTAAAAGGATATGATAAAAATGAACAAGAACCACTAGGCGAGATTACACTCAGAACTCAGTTTGGAGACCTTGTAACCAATTCAGATTTCATGTTTGTTGATCACGATACAGCCTTCAACGTTTTTCTTAGAATACCATGACTACATCAACATGCGGCTATCCCTTCATCATACCATCAATGCCTCAAACATTGTTTCAATGGTCAAATTGGGACATTGTATGGTGATAAGGACCCATTAAAAACATGTGAATCTCAATACATTGAGGCAGAATTATATCACATGGGTGGTAAGGAGAAATCCACAATAAGGGAGGTTACCAAGGTTATTGCTCCATATGGTTTGGAAAAGATTCCAGTAAACCAATTCATACATATGAGTATAGATTATGTATTTACTATCAGTAAAATTGATAGGATAGACCCAAATCCAAGTGCTATTATAGAAACTTCCATAATGTCAATTATGGAAATCAATCCAGACAGCATGGGAGAAAGTGGTGACTCACCAAGAAATGATGAAAGATCAAATGGAGATGTCTTCATTTCATCCGGTGAAATCAAGTAAGTCTATACTTCACCAACTAGGCTAGAAGAAGTTATAGCAATGTCAGAGGTGAACGATGATGTCGATTCTCAATCCAGCATCTCCTCTTTACCCAAAGAATACCCTTCATCATCAATATGGTCAGAAATGGAAGCTTTTTCTTCAAGATGTTCAAATTTTAACATCTCTCCTGATCATGGAAATTCTGCTGCATCATCAACTATGCAATTAGAAATAGAAGAGATAACACATATTGAAGAAGAAGAGGAAGATCTCAGAGATTCTCCTCAAGCATTTGAAGAGGGTATCTCTACCACTGTGGATTAACTCAGAGAAAAAAATCTAGGTACAAAAGAAGATCCACACTCCACTTTAGTTAGTGCGGCCAAGACTCTGGAAGAGAAATAAATGTATATTTCATTTTTAAAGCAAAATAGTGATATATTTTCTTGGAATTATATAGAAATTATAGGGCTTGATCCTGATGTTTTTACTCATCATTTGGGTTTTCCAGAAGAACATTGAGAATTTGAGCAAGCCGCAAGAAGAACACACCCAACTTTTACTTCCAAAATTGTAGCTGAAGTGGATAATCCTATCAAAGATAACTTCATCAGAGAAGTTCAATATCACAAGTGGTTGGCTAATATTGTCCCTGTGAAAAAGGAGAATGGTCAAATTAAAGTTTGTATTTATTTTAGATATCATAATCAGCATTGTCCCAAGGATGATTTTCCAGTTCCAATCATAGAATTATTAATTGATGCAACAGCTAGCTATGAAGCACTTTCCTTCATGGATGGATATTCTAGGTATAATCAAATCTGAATGGCTCCATAAAATGAAGAATCTATAGCTTTAAGATCCCCTCAGGGTGTGTTTTTCTATCGGGTAATTCCCTTTGGCCTGAAAAATGAAGGCGCAACATATCAATGTGCCATGCACCATATCATCAAACCCTTTTTAGGGAAATTGGTTGAATGTTATGTGGATGATTTGGTGGTTAAATCCAAAAAAAATTTCTAATCACTTGGCTAATTTGAAATTCATATTCCACAATATTCGACAACACATTTTCATGATGAACCCCTTGAAATGTGCTTTTGGCGTAACCTCAGGAAACTTTCTCTGCTTTGTTGTACGCCATGATGATATTGAAGTTGATCTTGATAAGACAAAATCAATCCTTGGTATGTGACCTCCTTGGAATTTGAATGAATTGAGAGGAATTCAAGGACACTTTTCTTATATTCGGAATTTCATCGCCAATTTTACAGGCAAAAGATTACCCTTCACCAAATTGATGAAGAAGAGAGTCACTTACCAGTGGAGTGAAGAATGTCAAGAAGCATTCAATATTCTCAAGAAATATCTCTTGAGTCCATCGGTATTAATGCCACTTGTTGTAGGAAGACCACTTATTCTTTCTGTGACATCCTTAGAGCGATCATTGGGAGCCTTACCTACCCCAATGAATGATACTGGGAATGAAAATAGCCTTTACTATCTAAGTCAGACTATTCTTGAAGCAGAACCCCGATATTCAAGTATTGAAAGGTTCTTCCAAGCATTAATCATTGCAGTTTAGAAATTGAGACACTATCTACAACACCATGAGGTCTAATTGGTATCTCGCAATAACCCTCTCAAATTCATCCTTAGTCGTCCAATGCTTGCAGGACGTCTAACAAGGTGGGAAGTTATTTTGTAGTAATTTGATATCCAATATGTGTCTCAAAAGGCAATAAAGTGCCAAGCTCTGGATGATTTCCTTACTGAACACCCTTCAGTAGAAGATACATCTTTAGATATTGAACTTCCTGATGAGGAAGTACTTTCTATTTATGATTGTCTTCAAAGATGGAAAATTTACTTTGATGGTGCTTCCAGACGTCCAACAGGGAATAAAATGGTTGATCCTAAATTCAACAAAGTTAGGTTGGGAATTGTGCTTATTTCCCCAGAAAAGGCAGTGATACCTTATTCTCTATTCTTACGGAAAGACGGTACAAATAATGAAGTGGAATATCAATCTCTCATCGCAGGATTAGAGTTGGTTCTTCAAGAACAAGTGAATCACTTAAATGTGAAAGGTGATTTAGACCTTGTAATCAAACAAGTCAATGGGGATTATACACTCAGGAAAGATGATTCAATCCCTATGTATGATTACGTCAGAGAGTTAATGGCGTAATTTCCTTCGGAATTGACATTTTCTTATGTCCCGCGATCACAAAATGCTCATGCTGATACATTTTCTAATATAGATACAGCTCTGGAAGATCCAAATCAGGATGATAAAATCATCAGTATTGCCCACCATCGTACTATTTGACCTTATTTTCAAACCAGGACAGAGGAAATCAATGAAATTAGTCACATTTCTGAACCATATGGTCATACTAAAGGATGGATGACACCTATCAGGGAATGCCCTCAAAATGGAACACTCCCACCTGATAGAGCCAGGAAAGAACAAATCCAATGACGTGTGGTCAATTTTACACTTTATGATAGCCCAGATCACCAAGAAAAAATCCTTTACAAAAGAGGTTTGGAAGGAGTTCTCTTCAGATGCATTGATGGTGAAGAAACAATGAATGTCATGAAAGAAGTACATGCAGGAGTCTGTGGTGACCACCGGTCTGGACATAGACTATCTGATCAAATTCGAAAGCTTGGATACTTTTGGCCTTCAATGATACAAGATTGTGTTCATTTCACCAAGAAGTGTCATTCTTGCAATGTACATTCCAACTTCATTCATCAACCCCTAGAGGTTCTTCATAAAACTAAATAATCATGGCCATTTTCCATATGTGGAATGGATGTAGTAGGACCTTATCCTTCGGCAACATCCATGAAGTTTAAGTATATTCTTACTGCTACTATGTTATTTCCCAAATGGGCAGAGGCAATACCTCTCAAAGAAGTCAGTTCTGAAAGCATTGTTATCTTCATCAAGTCTAACATCATTACCATATTTGATGTCCCTCATACCATATTGATAGACAATGGCACCAATTTTTGGTCATCTGAGGTAAGGAAGTTGTATCTAGAATACAACATCAAATCCAATCATTCATATCGATATCATGCTACGACCAATGACCAAATAGAAGACTTCAACAAGAATCTTTCAAACATACTACAAAAGATGGTGGATAAAGATAAGATATCATGGCCTTATAAACCTTTTCCTACTTTATGGGCTTATCAGACCACCACCCGCACTGCAACGTAGTCAACTTCATATTCATTAGTATATGGAACAGAATCATTCTTGCCCAATGATGTTCAATTATCCTCAATCAGAGTAGCTATTTGTGATCATTCATCTAAATATGAACAATCTCAAAAGCGATAGGATGAATTAGAATGATTAGATGAAAAAATATTGTGCACCTTGCACCACCTAGATGTCTATCAGAATCGAATAGCACGAGATTTCAACAAAAAAAGACCGTCTTCGTTCATTCATTCAAGGAGAATTGGTATTGGTTCTCATAAATCCAATGATATTAGGAAATAAGCCTACAAATTTTTAGCCAAAATGGGAAGGACCCTACTCAATAAATAAGGTCTACTCCAATAGAGCTTATTCATTAATCATAATGGAGGGAGAACTCATCACTACTCTAACCAATGCCGAATTTCTGAAGAAGTATTTTATATAATAAAAATACATCAAAATGGTCCATGCATATGACCTTAAACTATTTTCACTTACATCCAAAACAATGTTAAACTATGTCGTCCTTGCTATATGACGTTAAACTATACATCCCCCCTTTTTTCCTTACTATATGTCATTAAACTGAACAGTCCCCCTTACATCCAACATGACGTTAAACTATGATATCCTAGCTACATGACGCTAAACTGTACAACACTCATTCGTACCACATGATGTTAAACTACATTGTCCCTACCATGTCCATAAAGACGTTAAACTGTGTATCCATCGTCCTAGCTATACAACGTTAAACTATGAAAAAGTCCCTAAATTGTCCAACATGATGTTAAACTGTGTCCCCATTGTCCTCACTACAACACATTAAACTGCATAGTCCCCTCTTCAT
This sequence comes from Viscum album, assembly GCA_963277665.1. NCBI lineage: Eukaryota > Viridiplantae > Streptophyta > Magnoliopsida > Santalales > Viscaceae > Viscum > Viscum album. Next base: position 1,871,083,921 of record OY728123.1, on the reverse strand, counting down.
CCAACATGACGTTAAACTATGAATCGTTATGGTTGTTGCTACCTCTTTTTTTCACACCGAGTATGACTCACGTGATCTTAGAGTAAACTTCAACCATAACACCCACTCTAGGCTGCTAACCATGTGTAATTCCCAACACCGTTTTTAGGTCGTTCTCCTCAAGAACAACTTGATTTCCAATTCATTCTTTAATTGAACTACGTGGACTTTGATCCTTTCTTTCTAGGCCGGGTATGTAAGCATCCTCCGGAGGTTCAATCCCAAAACCAATATATTCACATTAGTTCACCTCCATCTCATATGATGTTGATTCGTGAAGCCTCCCTCATAACCAATATTTTTTTTACATTGGTTCACTGTCATCCTTGCTATATGACGTTAAAATATTCTCACTTTTCTCATGTATGACAATAAACAACAACATTATTTGACACCCTCACTTTAGATGGAATCATTATTTACATTGATCTCCAATCATGTTATATTCTAAAGACTACATGCATACATGGAAATGCTTGAACCATTAATCTTCAGTCAAACCATCATTGCACTAAATTCCCCTTTCACCCTTCACTTATACGAAACAAATCTGTATAAAGTGTATTTCAAGAACTACGTGCAGCTTGATTACCATCCTTATGGGATACGTAGGAACGTTCGATCATCCCTTGAATCCAACCCTGAGTCTTTGGGCCTAACCCCAAATTCCACTTTCAGTCCCTTAGCTGAAAAGACCCCTTGTGAAAACATGATTGCGGTATGAAAACCCTACTCTTCATTCACATTATATTTATAAAACACACATTGTGTATTCCTTATTATGTTCTGAATTCTATGAACCTAAACTATGATCTCCTACACTCTCATCCCACATGACGTTAAATAGTATTTCAAGAATTAAGTATGACTTGATTCCCATCCTTATGGGATAAGTAGTTAATTCCAGCATCTCAATTTAGGACCCAGTCACAACATGATTATTGTTAGCATTGGTCTGTGTATCTTCTACATGAATTGGACAATGACCATTTTAATGTATCATACTCTTAACCTTAAATACTTCTAGATCTCCATAACCCTTTTCTCGACTTCTAGTCACAAAATGTTTGATAACCGAGAGTTCTTTTTCCTGACTATGCAGCACATTCCCTTAGGAGGCCTTGCATAAACAGTCTACATAACGTACTTTTCAGCCAAAAGATACTATTATTTGACAATGCAGCCAATGCCCTTAAAAGGCCCTGCATAATTCAACCCCCTAACGGGTTTGTCAAACAGTGGTAACTTCATTCTTAGGAGAAAAACTTCTTTTTTCCATATTTTTCTTAACGAAAATATGTAGGGGTCTGCAAAAATAGCCATCCTTAACATATTTGTTCCGTAATCTTTTTCATGATTTGAAAATATTCCAGTATATGGATTATATTTACCTTCCATACATTTGGGTCAGACCTTCGTAGGAGTGACATTCATCCAATTCTTTGATAATATTGATTGGAAATATCCTCTCTATATTCGAGTACCTCTCTCCATACAACAGAATCTGTTCTTTGGAAAATTTGAATCTCCATAAACATTCACTGGCTTTTTAGCAATATAAACGTAAAATTTCTGAGACTTCTTTTTCCTGACTATGCAGCACGTTCTCTTAGGCGGCCTTCCATAAATAGTCTACAAAACTGACTTCTCAGCCAAAGGATACTATTATTTGACTATGCAGCCAATGCCCATAAGTGGCCCTGCATAATTCAACCCCATAATGGGTTTGTTAAATATTGGTAACTTCATTCTTCATAAATACTTCTTCTAATTCCATTTAGCCCTTTATTCATATCATTCCTTAGATTTAAAATTTCTTAAGTCATAGTTTACATTTTTCCCCCATACATGAGTGTGGTAATATGTTTTCAGATAAATTATCAAGGAATCGGGTCAATTTTAATCCATTCGGTCAAAGCTATTTTGACCATAAACATTAGCCCTTTTTATGTCTAACATGCATGACTTTAAACTACCCACAAAATACAAGGGAACTCTGAACAAAAAGTTATGTCCCAGCTTAATAAACATATATTTTGAATGATTTGGGTAATATTGGGCAATTAGAAGATTCAATGTTTTTAGGGTTATTTTATTAATCCTAACAATAATCAAACTATGCTTACTAGTACCATTGTCTTATGTAAAAAGGATTTAAAGAAGGTTGGAAAAGAATGCAGACACAAATGATTGAAGATGAAAATATTCTTCATTGATGCACAAGAGTTAGAAGGACATCCACAGACTGGAGTCTCTTATATTTTCCAAGAATTAAAAAAGGCTGTCAACATAACTCTTCACTTGATTCACGACATCCTGAGATTCATCAGCAGCCACTTGAAGCTCATACACTTGACCAACTTCACTCTTTTCATCTTGATGGAGTGCTTTCTTGGCATCTGCAATGGCTTTCATACCATCCGTTTGAGCTCCTTCCAGTGAATTATTAAGTTGGTCAAGTTCCCCAATAACAGCATCTAACTGTTGCTGAAGGTTCATCTACTGGACGAATTTCTCTTTAATCTTATACTTCAGCTCCTTTAACTTGGCAGCATGATCAGCCTCATCTCGGGACACCGAAGACTCAAATTTTCTAATATTGGCTAACAGCCTTACTCTGGCCAGGACATGACGGTACCTCTGCACTTTCACCCTTCTTAAAATAACTTGTTTCATAGTTGCATGGTTCTTTTTATATCCAAAACCACCACGTCCCGACATGACAAACATGGATGACAGTCGGGGGATCTTCGATAACAACTCTTCAATATGCGCTTCAGATATGAACTTCCATATATTCTGCCATGCCTTGCATCATGAAAATTGGATCACCTTTTGTACTTCCGGGTCTGACTCAGCTTCACTGTCACAGGGGGGAATATAATCCAATATTAATGCACTTAGAGAAGTTTCATGTTCTATTCCTTCCCCCATAACCCTTGTTATTTCACTTTCTGTTCTCGTTGGGATGGAGGTTGAGGATTCACCTCTAGATCTAGCCAATGAAATTGATTTCCCTGCACAGTCAAATGAATTTTTTGGTTAGTTTCAAAGGATAACAAAAGTTGATTAAGTTGTCTTGAAAATTAAGTGTAGCCACAAATATTGTTATCTCTTACCCAATGGTAGATCAATAGCAGGAGAAGGAACCTCCACATATTTCCTAGCTTCAACCGGATTTTCAGGATGAGTTTGAGGAAGCTCTACTAGGTTCAGCTCCACTTGAGCCAATGTCTCCGCAATAGTAGGGTTGTCTGTACCCCATTCAGGCATTGGTAGTTCAGCAGCTTGTTCAGATGGAACTGCACATTTGAACCAGTCATGGTCAGAGATGTAATAAGAATTTATTTTAACAGGACGAAGGATAACACTCACGTACAAAATCCTCTAAATTACAATGTAATTTAACTTTATCTAAAATATATTCAACAGATGCCCTAATTTTCATCATTTCATCTAATGATATCTCAGATTCCAGTTTAGTCTCACTAGTGAGATCATTCGATGTATCTACTTGGATACCCACATCCTACAGCCTCTGACCCCGGACAGTTTCTTCAGATAAAATTGTGGCATCAGTTGTAGTGGATTCCAAATGATCTGGTGTAGGGGTTGAATCTAAAGTATCATAGAATGGAAGTCAGTTGATGTTTTCATTCAACATCTTATGAAGAATTGTTAATTTACCAGAAGTGGACTCTTCTCTTCTTGTATAAGCAGCAGGAGTGGTACTGGTAACAGACGCCGGTTCCTCTTTAGGAGTAGCCAAGCCAGTATGAACTTGTGATTGTTCACCAACACCCTCTGTTGTTCTTAGAGGAGGGTCAGTCCTCTCCCTCAAAGGCGAAGCTATAGAAGCCCCTGCAATCCCAAGAATTATGAGTGACCTTTTCATGGGTTAAGACTCATTACAATCAAAAGGACTTACCACTATTGATGAAACGTTTAGCTTTTCACATCCACCTTCGATGCTTTTGCTTCTTTTGCTTTTTGGGTGTGTTGACATCGTCCTCTCCAAATACAGGTATTGGAGAGTGAAAAGACCATTCTAATTCCTCATCCATTTCTTTCCGGCCTGGATATACCTCGCCCGGCTCATGAGGAGATTCATTAGCCCTGATGGTAGTACCACCAGGGCTATACTGTGGTGAAGGAACTTCAGCAGTTCCATTCTTTGCAAGATGCAGGATGATGAAAATAACTTCCTTGAGTAAAAAACCATTGACTGACATCAATTTGCAAAGAAAATAAGGAAAGAAACTTACATCTTCAGGAGCCACATAATCATGCTCCTCCTCATCTACTGAAGCACCAATCCCCTTAATGGTTCCCTGATCCATCATTTCCTTCACCCGCTTGGTGATAGGAATGGAATCATTAGTGGCATAAATGAGCATCTCCAGATCTCTAATGTAAGACCACACTTCATAGGGATTATACTAAAAAAATATATCCGTAGAAGCCTGAAGATTCCATATTCCAGGGATGTGTAGAACTTCACATAAATCTAGCCAGGAAGTTTCAGTATTGCAATATAAACTCCGCCATGTCTAGACAACCTCTGGTCATAAATATTCAGCATGTGTACTAGAAGGCTGTGAGGAGGGTCCTACAATCTTAGACTTTAGATTTTTCCCAGCTCCTACAACTACAGATAATGGATAATAAAATTAAATTTGTGCCTTTATAAAGTAATGGAGATTAAATTTCATCAATTAAGTAACTCACTAGGAGTTTATGGAGGGGTATCTTGATTCTGACAAGAGTACTATATCTGGCACGAGGCTGCTTTGCTGCATGTAGTGCCTCATCATCCCCATCTTGGGAATCTGGCGAGTCAGCCCTAGGTGAGGAACCTGGTGAATTAGCTCCAGTTGGGGAAGAGTCACCTTCCCGATGAAGGGATTATTTCTCTACAATTATTTTCTTTTCCCCCCCAGATGAACCAAATGATTCAGTACCCCTTCAGGATATGATGCTATCCAGTTCTTGGCATACCATGTAGTCAAATTACGCACAGCTTTATCAACTGTTAGATCAAAAACTGCCCCAGTCTTCTCCATAGATGTTAGCAACCATAGTTTTCAGGAAACCATCGGATGCTACTCTGACCTGACATGCATAGGAGGGGATAAAATATTCTTCTATAGACATTTGAATTGGAGTGAAAATCTTTATGGAGCATAGGCCTCACATATAATCTCTCCGTCAATCCTGGTGTCCAGTACACCATCTCTGCATGCCAGCATGTATGACCTCAGTTCCAGTCTTTTTGTTCCATCATCAACAAAACGCCCTATTGGCGGGTTACCATAATAGAATAAATTAAATTCCTTGAACATGCTCAGCCTCACCTTCATATCATGGATATTGAGAGCTAACGGACCAACTCGAGAAAATGCCAGCACTGATGGCCTGAAAGAACCTCCAAGAACCTGTACTCTATTCTGTACAATATAGGTCTTGAAATGAGTGGCGATCCATCCCCACAGAACACGGAATGGTCCCAATATTCTCAAAGGATACTTACCCATAATTACATGGAGTAATCTCCTATGAATAATCACTAAAATGGGGATGTCGAACCCAACCATTTTCTTCTCATCCAACTTGGATGCCACAACGAAGGTCCCTGGCCTAACGCCGCCCTTCGAATCCCTGACTAGAAAATGATAAACACTGAGCCAGAAGGCTACGAAGCTTTCTAGATGGGTCTTTTCTTGGATTCTCTGATCCACTTCATACCCCCACTTCTCAAATTCCCCTACTTCTAGAGTTGGCCAAAATGTGCCAGAAGCACCGCTCTTCTCTATTCTACGACAAGTAGTAGGATGAGTAGAGGTGGTCCCCTTCACCTCCTTCTTCGTAAGAAACATATCCATCCACTCCTCCGGATGAATATCCTTTCTAGAATGAGTTTTGGAGGTCTTGTAATTCTTGAGTATGTAGAAAGTTTTCAATAATTCCCTAGCCAAAGCTAGAGTCTTATTTGAATCATTCCAAGTCTCCTTTGGAGGGTTGAATTGATCATACATATCACCCAAAATTGGAGCCCCTGAGATCTTGATGAAATCCCACAAATTGATGCCTACTTCTCAATGAGTCAAATGGAAAGAATTGGTTTCTAGGCTCCTGCGGCTGATTAGTTCCGTACTACATATATTACAACTCCTTTCAGATCCTCGATAAACTCTGCATAGGTTTTTCACACCCAATATTACCACATCCATGTTGGATTCACACCTCCTCCAGGACGAAAGTCCCAAATCTTCTTCCAGCCTTTGGATTGATCGATATGATAATTTTGTAAGATTTAAGGATAACAATGTTGTTGCATCTCGGGCTTGTGAGGTTTTAGATCTGGGGAATAAGGGCTATGATGCATTATATAGGCCTTCTCCACTATTCCATTATTTAAAAATTATCCTCCCATTGAGACATTTTCTGATGAAAAATTGTTGTAAGTCTGAAACTAAGAGTGCAGAAGAGAGCTCTTTGCCTCTGGAATATTGACTTCTGGCAGATGACCATGCCCATATAGAGGCAAGTAGACGCTCTATGGAAAGTTAAGATGAAACTTCTTCATGTACTTGGCCAAATATGGAAGATTTTTGTCGCATATATCATAGTAATCATGGCCAACAATGTTCATCATGTCATCAATCTTCTTGCTATCTAGTTCATCAGCCGTTCTGATTCTTCTAAGAGCCATTGAATCTGCACAACGGTCAAATGATTAACTCTTAATTAAGTTGATTTTTCTTAAAATTTATGAAGAAAAGTGAAAAAATGGATAAGGCATTAAGGAGCACAAGTACAAAGCTGGTACGCAAGTGTAACTGTGTCACACAAGTATTAGTGTGCAGGTATCACCGTGCAGGTCAAAATACCTCTACAGAAGTGTGACAAAAAAAAGTAATGAACCATGGAAAATCAAGAAACTTGCGCGATGAGGAAAACTTTTGTGGTGAGAGAAGAAATGTTTGAGAGTCGGGTGCTTTGCGAAAGAATGGTTCAAATATTTATAGGTCAGGCCGCATCCATGCGCACTGAAGCCTCTACGGCTCGCACCTACGTGCCGCTTCCTGCGTGCTCAAAACATGTGCGCCATTTTTCCTTGGTTTTCTCCTTTACCTAAGAATCAAATCCTCCGTCCTTTCAGATCCAACTTTGAGGGGGTAGTTTTTTTGACGCTCCTTTCTGTCATAGAGTCCAATGAATGAAAAGGGAAATATCATACACACAATGTGATCCATCCTTTTAAGAAACATCAAAAATCGACAAAGGCATGAACAATGATTTCTTTGAGAAAGGGCCATGCAAGTTACAAGATGGCCACGTAGGAATACCTATGTGCCACATATTGGGCGCATAGGTGACTTGCATGCCCTTTTTAATTTTCTCCCAAGGTCTTCAGCATCCTATAAATAACCCATGTGGGGCCCCCATTTCAAGGACAAAACATTCCAAAAGTTAGATTTGATCTCTCGGCATCCTAGTCTCTTCTTGAAGTCTTCCAAACACTTATTAGGTAATTTATTACCTATAATGGAAGATCTAAATAGGGGGAACAAGTCCTAAGTGTTGAAATTCACCAACACTTGCGCGCCTGAGGGTCTAAAACTTAAGGGAAATGGTCACACATGTGTGCCACCTTATCCTTTTGACAGAACATGTGCACCACTCTTTTGGAAGTCTATAGTGATAATACTAAGGGATTGAGACAAGCTTCTCCCAAGTATTTCCCTATGGATTGACCAGCGTTCATGTACCTAATTGTCACGTAGGTATACTTGCGTGACCAGGACTGTAACGCCCCGACCCCAGCTACCTAGAGTCGGTGCATTACTTCATAACATTGGCATGATCACAAAAGATCAAGTCTCGAAAGACCGATTAGTTTAGTAGCCTTGGAAACACTAGATACATTCATAAGTCTTTCATTACATCAAAAAGTAAACAAACTACAATAACATGGTCTTCATAGTCCACAATCATATCCCTTTCTGACTACCCCTGTAGGTCATTCATAAAATACTTCTTCACATCCTGGAAAAATATTAAAACATTGAAAGGGGTGAGCTCAGATGCTCAATAAGGTTAACAATATAGCGGAAGCTTTCATAAATAAACATTAACATTTAAGGCAATGTATAACTAAAACAAAAGCCTTTTAAACTTGAACTTCAACATAATATGGAAAAAGTAAAATGAGATAATTCCATTTACTTCTTCACATGGATATTCTACTGGTCGAATAATCATATGCAATATCAATAACCACTTTCATAATGATGGAATGCATAATGCCAGACTATCATAACCAAGTAGTCAAGGCCTCGTGCCAAGACCACAAATAATATTTTGTCAAGGCCTCGTGCCAAGACACTAGTTTGTCTCATGAGACCTTCCGATGCATCGAGGAGCTATAGCGGGCTCCACCCGTCACTTATTAAGTCCAATGCATTCCTCATATGAATAGGTTTAAACATATCATAAACCATAACATAATCGTATCACATAAAACATGCATAAAGGAAACATAACATTTCCAAATTTCAATCACTAGATAACAATACAACACATTGATATAATAAAAACGCTTTCAAAACCATTTTCAATACCAAAATAAAAGAAAGTTAAAACATTGTATTTATTTTTCATTAAAAAAAGTGATGGCTTGTAGAGGAAGCCGAAACTCAAATAATGGTCACGGCGGCGGAGAAGTCGTTGTCGCCGCATATGTACGGAAAGAAAAACATTCCCTTTTTGTCGTTTAGTAAAACGCTTTGTATAAAAAAAGATTCCTTTCGAATAAACGTAAAAGTCAAAAGGTTTTATACACCGTATAAAAGAAAGTTGTGTATAAAACCAAATATGCCTCAATGAAAGGAGATTGAGACGAAGTCCATAAAAGATCATTTTTAAAATAAAATAGATCTATTATGTGTATTCACTATAGGTACACATAAAGAAAGTAAAAAATACAAAATAGGACATAATAATATCATGACATAATTTGAAAGTAGGAGATTAACCCAAAGAATGGAAGTTGGGATAAGAAATTCCCTTACCTCATGTCCGACTTTACTCAACCGTTCTTTAACCTCCTGAATAATAAACTAGAGTTAATATCTACCTTATTAAGAACCATTTTCAATTTCATTATCCTTTTTATATCACTTATTACAATGTTATGAACGTTATGTAATTATTTAAGTTAATAACGGTCGTTTTGTCGATCTTTGGTACTTGTGTCAACAATAACCTTCTTATAATTACATGTTGTTCATGTGGTGAAATGTCCATTATATCCAGAATTATATTCATGATGTATATATTATATATATCATATATATACCGTATATACATTCATTTATAATATTATGTAACATTTAGAGGTAAGAAATGAAATGCACCGTTCATGGAGACGGTAAGCCGTACGTACGGATGAACGCTACTTTCATTTCAATTTTGTATTTAATGGAGTGAAATCATAATTATATAAAGGTATAATATAGTTCCAGTATAATATCATATATAATATCATTTACTCCATCCTTTATACATCCCACATATGGCATTAACGATTCACATCACTTTGAGGGGGCGGTAGTCCGCACTTCCTAAAATGAAATTATCGTGTTTTACCCATAATGGAAATCATAAAGTATGACATAAATGAGAAATACAGAAGAATAAATAAAACATAAACATATTATATATCATATATAAAAATAGTGACATCTTAATGGCCACCTTTGAAGGTGTTATATGAGTGTTGAACAATCATCGTTTCGTGAGGCAGAAATTCGCCATCCACAGAAACCGTATGTTCTTTAACCATTAGATGTAGGTGTGTGTAAGTGTAGCTCGAATCCTTCTTATAACAACATCCTAGTATATTGAGGATACTGGTGTTGTTACAAAAGAAATGAATAAAAAGAGTTTAGGGGGTTGGAGAAGAAAAATAATACAAAACAACATTAGAGAAGACATTACCTCAAAATCGGGTAACTCTTTTTGATTTGAGCCAAAGGCTTCCTTGAGAAGATTTCTGCCCAAAGTGAGGCTTCTAGGAGTAAGAGGGGGATGTTGGGAGAGTATTTGGGCAGAGGTTGGCCGATCCAAATGGCTTGAAAGTGTAAATAAGGTGGGAGATGTGGGGGCCTTTTATAAGTGGAGAGGAGGGGCACTTTTGGAAAGATTGAAATGTTACATTATTACACAATGCTTTTCGGATTCTAAAGGTCCCACACTTATATAATTCGAGGATAAGGTGATAAGGTTTCTAAATATCTTCATCTAATAGGCTTTGGACAAGTTTAAGCCTTGTATGTTTCATTATCTTCTCATTTTATTTAAATCGTTAAATAATGAGGTCATCGCTGCATCATAATGATGTCATAAATAATTTAATTTATTTAATGTCTAAAAATTATAATAAAAATACTATGATGTAGGAAATCTTTTTAGCTTTCTAATTAATATTTATAATCAAAATTTGGACTTGTTTAACCCCACGTAAAAATTGTTTTAGTAAAACATTTTATATTTGTGTCATTTTTTACTTTAACATTAAATAAAAGGTGTTTATGTCATTTTCTAACTAAAGTGGCTCCATGGGGTCCCTAAGTTGACCCATGGGTTGTCTTGGTCGTCCATGACTCATCCAATAGGAGTAGGACAAGTGTCATGCTCATCTCATATTATTAAAACAATATTTTTACCTTAAACTACACTAATTACCTCTAATCACGATTAAGAACTTAAAAGTTACTATTCACCAAAAATTATTTTAATCTTATTGAACCACATTTTACTTCTTAATGACAACCATGTATGTCGGATTTTTGAAAATCAAATCACAGAAGTGGTAATATTTCATTTAAATGAAAAATCAGTTATTTAACTACCACTTAGTGGTTTCACTATTCATCAAAAATTGAAGTTTTTCAGAACAAAGCCAAAATTTCACCCTAAGCTATAATTGATATTCCTAATTCAAAAATTATGTCTATTTTACAAAATTCCAAACATATAAGTTGCATTAATTAATTTTATTATTAATTCCCGCTGTTACAACAAATAGCGTGTTTTTTAAGAAACAATTTATATCAAAAGATTGGCAATTGTTTATGTCCAATTTCAATGTTAAATTAATTCTAATGACCACCATTAGATAAAATTGTAAAAATATATTCTAATTATACTTTAAAACCACTAAATAGTATAATTTATCACTATAAATTATTTTGATTAAAAGTTGTTTTTAAGTATTTTTCACTATTCATAAAAAATAAGAAGTTCTCAGAAAAATACCAAAAATTCAACATAGGCTAATTTCGATATTACGAATACAAAAATGAAGTCCATTTTGAAATATAAAATTTCTACAATTTTAAAAAGTGGTTATTACTATTCATAACGGCTACTTTGATTAGTCTCAGTGTTTTAGAACTCGAACTTGCATACAATGCAAGCTATTGTATTATTGAAAGAGAGGCGTATCGTGGAAGCTCGGGGTGTTACATTCTCCCCTCCTTCAATAAATTGCGTCCTCGCAATTTGATATTTTTCTTTGAAAATAAGAGGTTGAAAATAGAAAATACCTTTGTGGAAAACCCACATCGGAAATAAGGTTAATAAAATTTAGCCTTAATAAGAGGGAAGGGGAAATGAAAAAGTCACCACCCAATTATGATCACGATTAGGAGAACATTGGTGGAAATTAACGACATATAATTGGAGGAAAAACGTAAATATTTGTAGGGAGTGATTGAGGTCATCAATCACAATCAACTGTCAAATTGAGGGCCTCAAAGCCTTCAATCTATGTTGATTTAAAATATCATCAGTTCAACAAGACATAAGGTATTAGGATAACACTTTTTTTTGTTTTAATATCCCTTTACTAAAGTTTAAGAATTAATTTATTCTTTGAATAAGAGATAGGTATATATATTTATGCTTGACAATTAGAGTTTCAACCTTCAACTCATCTTTCACTCAAAAAGATAATAGAAATCAAAAATATTATACTTATACTAATTTTATAAGGTTCTAAATGTTAACACATACCATTTAGATTAGTAAAATTATTTTGTAATAACTGGGGACTTCTTGTAGGCTAGTGGTAGGAAATAAAGGCTTGTCGCACTATGGTTGTGGGTTCGATTCCTGCAGCTTTGTCCGACGTGATGGGTTATTCCCCACCCTACAGGTTGTCCTTTTCCTAAAAATATAGTACTATACTATTCCAAAAATAATCTTCATAAATGTTTTAACCTTAAACAATACTATCCAAAGTTCAACTTAATCCACTCCAACCTTTATAGTTATCCAAAATATCTTCGTCCAGACTTTCTCTAAAAGGTCTCTAAATTCCAAAATCAATTGTAACATCAGATTCCCCAAACAAAGAAAAGTTTCTCTTATTGTCACATACTAAAAATATGATTACCTTAATCATATTAAAACCTTACTGAAATCAACAAGTACTGCAGTACAATCCATATATATATCACATTATTCTTATAACCAGAATATAATCCTTGAGTCGAAAAGCACCAATACATTAATTATTCTTCTTCAACTGTAGTCACAACATAAGATTGGCCTTGTTCCCTTGGCCTTTTCTAAGGTAATTTTCCTTGACGCTTAGGAAATTCATTTGCATAATGCCCTGTTTCCCTACAATTGTAGCATTCAACTTTGACAGCCTCTTTCTTTCCCTTGCAATCACGAGCCTGGTGACCCTTTTCTCCACATTTATAACAAACTCTCATTCCTTTTAGGCAAGTACCAGGGTGATTCTTCCCACAATTATCACATAATGGAAAATCCTTCTTTCCCTTTTTCCCTTTATCTGTCTCTTGTTCCACCGTTCTCTTCTTCTCTTGCTTTACTTTGTTGTCATAAGACTTAGAGAATTCCTTTTCTGTCTTGATAGAACACGAGACAATATCTTCGTATGATGAGAAGGATTGCGATACTAAAGCTCGACGGAGAAATGGTTTTAACCCATCAAAGAAACGATCAATCTTACTCCTTGGGTTACGTATATAATCGGCAGCATGCCTCGCTAACCTTGTAAAGTTAGCCTCATACTTTGCGACATTCTCATCCTCCTTCTGCCTCAAACTCAGAAATTTCCTTTCCATATCTGCTCGATGGTCACGAGGAAAATATTTTTCTAAGAAAAGCTCTTTGAACTCCCTCCATTCCATATTCGATACGTCATCATCTTCCTTTGTGTTTTGAATCAGCGACCACCACTGATCGGCATCTCCAGTGAGGCGGTAAACTGCCATGACAACCTTCTCCCTTTTGCTACTCCCCAAGGCATGGAATATTTTCTCTAAGGAATTTATCCATTGCTCAGCTACAGTAGGATTTGTACTCCCATTGAAGGTTGGTGGTTGTTGCCTCATGAAACGGTCTAGCATTGATCCTCCAAGTTGCGGATCAGGGTGCTCCATACGAGTAAGGTTATTATTCATAACCTGCGTGAGTTGTCCCAGTACGGTGAGAAGCTGATCAGCACCAGTTGTATCTCCAGATCCACAATAATTATCTTGAGCAGTAGGGTAATCCCTACACGGAGTTCGTGCATTGATACGGTTTCCATTCCTTCCACTAGGCGCCATTTCTAAATAATGGCATAAACTGGATTAGTTTATGAATAAAAATACATAATTCCATACTTGTTAAACCCTTTACATAAATTGAACTATTTATGGATATAATCCATAATCATAAAAAGAAATGTTTTCTTTGAGGAAGTATGTACTCATAACCCTTCATAGTGGTTTGTAAATAAAATGAGAATTATCCTAAGCATATCCCCCGGGAGTGTCGTAACCAAGAGTGCAGCAAGGCCCGTTTTCGTGCACCAGTTCTCGTTCGAGTCTAGCTCAAAGCGGTGTTTTCGGGTTTTACCCCTAGGTACATCTGTGCCAGAGCCGCCTCTACCTGCTCGTATCCAGACAGGGATGTATTGCTTGGAAAACTCATAACATCTCTACAATACCATAATTCTAGGAAGTTCTTCTATACTAATCCTCAAAGTCTATCTTAGGTCTACGTGCTCTAATCAGAGTTTATCTAAATCTAGCTTCCAAGGTTAGTACTAAACTGCCTTTGATACCAACTGTAACGCCCCGACCCCAGCTACCCGAAGTCGGTGCATTACTTTGTAACATTGGCATGATCACAAAAGATCAAGTCTCGAAAGACCGATTAGTTTAGTAGCCTTGGAAACACTAGATAAATTCATAAGTCTTTCATTACATCAAAAAGTAAACAAACTACAATAACATGGTCTTCATAGTCCACAATCATATCCCTTTCTGACTACCCCTGTAGGTCATTCATAAAATACTTCTTCACGTCTTGGAAAAATATTAAAACATTGAAAGGGGTGAGCTCAGATGCTCAGTAAGGTTAACAATATAGCGGAAGCTTTCATAAATAAACATTAACATTTAAGGCAATGTATAACTAAAACAAAAGCCTTTTAAACTTGAACTTCAACATAATATGGAAAAAGTAAAATGAGATAATTCCATTTACTTCTTCACATGGATATTCTACTGGTCGAATAATCACATGCAATATCAATAACCACTTTCATAATGATGGAATGCATAATGCTAGACTATCATAACCACGTAGTCAAGGCCTCGTGCCAAGACCACAAATAATATTTTGTCGAGGCCTCGTGCCAAGACACTAGTTTGTCTCATGAGACCTGCCGATGCATCAAGGAGCTATAGTGGGCTCCACCCGTCACTTATTAAGTCCAATGCATTCCTCATATGAATAGGTTTAAACATATCATAAACCATAACATAATCGTATCACATAAAACATGCATAAAGGAAACATAACATTTCCAAATTTCAATCACAAGATAACAATACAACACATTGATATAATAAAAACGCTTTCAAAACCATTTTCAATACCAAAATAAAAGAAAGTTAAAACATTGTATTTATTTTTCATTAAAAAAAGTGATGGCTTGTAGAGGAAGCCGAAACTCAAATAATGGTCACGGCGGCAGAGAAGTCATTGTCGCTGCATATGTACGGAAAGAAAAACATTCCCTTTTTTCATTTAGTAAAACGCTTCATATAAAAAAAGATTCCTTTCGAATAAACGTAAAAGTCAAAGGGGTTTATACACCGTATAAAAGAAAGTTGTGTATAAAACCAAATATGCCTCAATGAAAGGAGATTGAGACGAAGTCCATAAAAGATCATTTTTAAAATAAAATAGATCTATTATGTGTATTTACTATAGGTACACATAAATAAAGTAAAAATACAAAATAGGACATAATAATATCATGACATAATTTGAATGTAGGAGATTAACCCAAAGAATGGAAGTTAGGTTAAGAAATTCCCTGACCTCATGTCCGACTTTACTCAACCGTTCTTTAACCTCATGAATAATAAACTAGAGTTAATATCTAACTTATTAAAAACCATTTTCAATTTCATTATCCTTTTTATATCAGTTATTACAATGTTATGAACGTTATGTAATTATTTAAGTTAATAACGGTCGTTTTGTCGATCTTTGGTACTTGTGTCAACAATAACCTTCTTATAATTACAAGTTGTTCATGTGGTGAAATGTCCATTATATCCAGAATTATATTCATGATTTAGATATTATATATATCATATATATACAGTATTTACATTCATTTATAATATTATGTAACATTTAGAGGTAAGAAATGAAATGCACCGTTCATGGAGACGGTAAGCCGTACGTACGCATGAACGCTACTTTCAATTCAATTTTGTATTTAATGGAGTGAAATCATAATTATATAAAGGTATAATATAGTTCCAGTATAATATCATATATAATATCATTTACTCCATCCTTTATACATCCCACATATGGCATTAACGATTCACATCACTTTGAGGGGGCGGTAGTCCGCACTTCCTAAAATGAAATTATCGTGTTTTACCCATAATGGAAATCATAAAGTATGCCATAAATGAGAAATACAGAAGCATAAGTAAAACATAAACATATTATATATCATATATAAAAATAGTGACATCTTAATGGCCACCTTTGAAGGTGTTATATGAGTGTTGAACAATCATCGTTTCGTGAGGCAGAAATTCGCCATCCACAGAAACCGTATGTTCTTTAACCATTAGATGTAGGTGTGTGTAAGTGTAGCTCGAATCCTTATTATAACAACATCCTAGTATATTGAGGATACTGTTGTTGTTACAAAAGAAATGAATAAAAAGAGTTTAGGGGGTTGGAGAAGAAAAATAATACAAAACAACATTAGAGAAGACATTACCTCAAAATCGGGTAACTCTTTTTGATTTGAGCCAAAGGCTTCCTTGAAAATATTTCTGCCCAAAGTGAGGCTTCTAGGAGTAAGAGGGGGATGTTGGGAGTGTATTTGGGCAGAGGTTGGCCGAGCCAAATTGCTTGAAAGTGTGAATGAGGTGGGAGAGGTGGGGGCCTTTTATAAGTGGAGAGGAGGGGCACTTTTGGAAAGATTGAAATGTTACATTATTACACAATGCTTTTCGGATTCTAAAGGTCCCACACTTATATAATTAGAGGATATGGTGATAAGGTTTCTAAATATCTTCATCCAATAGGCTTTGGACAAGTTTAAGCCTTGGATTTTGCATTATCTTCTCATTTTATTTAAATCGTTAAATAATGAGGTCATCGCTGCATCATAATGATGTCATAAATAATTTAATTTATTTAATGTCTAAAAATTATAATAAAAATACTATGATGTATGAAATCTTTGTATCTTTCTAATGAATATTTATAATCAAAATTTGGACTTGTGTAACCCCACGTAAAAATTGTTTTAGTAAAACATTTTATGTTTGTGTCATTTTTTACTTTAACATTAAATAAAAGGTGTTTATGTCATTTTCTAACTAAAGGGGCTCCATGGGGTCCCCAAGTTGACCCATGGGTTGTCTTGGTCGTCCATGAATCATCCAATAGGAGTAGGACAAGTTTCATGCTCATCTCATATTATTAAAACATTATTTTTACCTTAAACTACACTAATTACCTCTAATCGCGATTAAGAACTTAAAAGTTACTATTCACCAAAAATTATTTTAATCTTATTGAATCACATTTTACTTCTTAATGACAACCATGTATGTCGGATTTTTGAAAATCAAATCACAGAAGTGGTAATATTTCATTTAAATGAAAATCAGTTATTTAACTACCACTTAGTGGTTTCACTATTCATCAAAAATTGAAGTTTTTCAGAACAAAGCCAAAATTTCACCCTAAGCTATAATTGATATTCCAAATTCAAAAATGATGTCTATTTTACAAAATTCCAAACATATAAGTTGCATTAATTAATTTTATTATTAATTCCCGCTGTTACAACAAATAGCGTGTTTTTTAAGAAACAATTTATATCAAAAGATTGGCAATTGTTTATGTCCAATTTCAATGTTAAATTAATTCTAATGACCACCATTGGATAAAATTGTAAAAATATATTCTAATTATACTTTAAAACCACTAAATAGTATAATTTATCACTATAAATTATTTTGATTAAAAATTTGTTTTTAAGTATTTTTCACTATTCATAAAAAATTAGAAGTTCTCAGAAAAATACCAAAAATTCAACATAGGCTAATTTCGATATTACGAATACAAAAATGAAGTCCATTTTGAAATATAAAATTTCTATAATTTTAAAAAGTGGTTATTACTATTCATAACGGCTACTTTGATTAGTCGCGGTGTTTTAGAACTCGAACTTGCGTACAATGCAAGCTATTGCATTATTGAAAGAGAGGCATATCGTGGAAGCTCGGGGTGTTACAAGGACTTGCACGTCCCACCAAGACCTGTGCACCTTCCTCTTTTGGGGTTCCCTTTTTTCCTATTCAGCTCTTTTCTTCAAATCCAGCTCTCCTCTTCATGATTTATCCTTCAAAACCCCTTTCAAAGTCATTTATGACATGTTTCCCTTTTTGTATTCCTTATCTAAAAGGAATTATGTGTAACATCTCTTAAAACCTAGTTATTTACATATCTTTATGTCACTAAGGCTAGATATTTAATTAATTAAACCTAATCCTTTAAGATGAGAATATCTTTAATTTGGGAATCCTCCTTAGGAGTATTCCCCAAGTCTCCTAACCTGGGCCTCCTTTCTAGGAGTAAGCCCCAGTCTTCATGTTCCCTTAATTTTGGGCATCCTCTTTAGGAGTATGCCCCATGTTCCCAAATTATGGGCCTCTTTTTCATGAGTAATCCCTAGTCATAATTCCTTAACCTCGGCCTCCTTTTTAGAAGTAATCCCCAGTCATAATTCCCTAACCCAGACCTCTTTTTCAGGAGTAATCCCCAGTCATAATACCCTAACCTATGGCTCCTTCTCAGGAGTAAGCCCCAGTTCTCAAGTCCCTTTAAATTGTGCCTACTTCTCAGGAATTATCCCTAGTCATAATTTCTCTTAACTGGTATTAATTTGTTTTTGACCAGGGATTCCTTTTCAGGAATAGGTCCCAATCATAAGTCCCCTCTAATTTGTGCATCCTTATTAGGATTAAGTCCTAAGTTAAGTATCCAAATCTCCATAAAGCACATATACCTATATGGACCTTGTTCCCAAGCATATTCCCTGAAGTAAGTCCTGATCTTCATCTTTCTGGGTAGTCATACATATGTAAGCCTCACATCATTCCTTGTGACTGTATCTTTTGTGGTACAAATCGTCAGGTTTACTAATACCTCTTGTTTCTCACACTGAGCATGACTCACATGATCTTAGAGTGTAAAAGTAACGACGACAAATATCCTTGGGCTGTTAATCATACATAACCCCACACTTCTTAATTCCCAAACTGTGTGGGTTCTGATTCCTTTTCTAAACAAAGATACATATGTAGCTCATATGCGGGTACGATCCCAACTCTGAAATAATCCATGTCCTTCTGAATGACAATAAACTTCAAGTACCCCACTGAGTGGCTTTAAAACCAGTATGGTTATCATAATGACCAAGATATATTTATATAATGTGTTGAAGGATACCTTTGACTAAGAATCTCTAACAAATATAGATGATTCCCTATCGATGAAGAACCTCAAATACATATAAAATATTTTCTAAATCTCATAAATATTATTCATTGATTCTTTGATCTTAATAAAATCTCATTTTCATACATGGTAGTGTAATAAGGATTCATGAACCTAACGTAAATCTATAAAGAGATCCCCAGAGTAGTCAATAATTCCACCCAAAAAGGTGTGATGAGTCTGAACTCCCATCCTCTCAACCAATGCAAATTCTTAAGCCTCATCGGTCCACAACTAATGATAATATTCCTTTGGAAAGTAGGTCCAAATGGATATAGAATCATTGGATGTTTCTGGTTCTATGAACAAACCCGTCAGAAACCGATTGGAATGTTTGAACCTTAAGCAAAAAAGGTCATCCCCATTTTTAGAGGAATCTAATAGATACATGGTTGACAATCAGCGGCGCATACTAGTTTAAAAGAAATGTATCATGCCTTGAGGATTTAGTTTTGGTGGCCTAGCTAGATTTGTGCATATATAGAGTTTGTGTCTCGATGTTTAGTATAGGAAAAGGTGAATGTCACACATCGTGTTCTTGGTGGTTTTCTCCCGTAGTTAGATGTTCCTCAGTGGAAGTGGGGGGAAATCTTGATGGACTCTGTTACCAATTTACCACAACATTGGAGAGGCTATGATTCTATATGTGTGGTTTTGGATCATTTGAAAAAGTCTTCCAAATTTATATTGGTCAAGGAGTCAAGATCTTTGGTGGCTTTGTCGAGACAATATTTGGAGGGGGGAGACTCCATAGAGTCACGAGGATGATAATTACTAATAGAAATCCTAGTTTTACCTCAAGGGTGTGGAGAGGTCTCTTGAATTCTTTCAATTCTAAACTATTCCTTAACATTTCATTTCATCCACAAATAGACACCTTCCCTTGTTATATTTCACTTTAAAAAATAGTTTTCACTCCCACATCAGTATTGAGATTTTTGAAGCCTTGAATGGACAACATTTTTTTCCTCCATTTTGTTGGACATGGGGAGAAGAGTTAGAAATTGTTAAGCCAGAGTTTGTACAGAATACAACAAAGATGGTTCCGAAAATTCACGAGAGGAATATGGAGGTGCATGATCATTAGAAATCATATAATAATCATAAAAGGATACCTATTGAGATTGATGTTGGGGATCCCAGTTTTTCAAAGGGGAATCCCTTTCATGGGTAAAAAAGTTTTTGTCTAGGGAATAATATTTCTCCTTGTTTTGTTAGGAATTTCAAGGTGTTGTCTCATGTTGGAGATAATGCATATTAGATAGAACTTCCCCATAAGATGAGATGAATAAACAATGGTTTTCATGATTCGCATCTCTATCGTTATCTTCATGACCACTCCCACATCATTGATTTGGTTGAGATTGACATTGATGATAATGGGGCATTCAAGGAGCAACCTGTAGATATCTAGAACCACAAGGATAAGGTTTTTTGCAGGCATTATATACCCTTGGTTCATGTATTATGGTGGAATAATAGCATGTTGTAGAGTACCTGGTAACATGAGTCACAGATAATCACTCAATACCCTGAGTTGTTTTATGTTTAGATCATTTCTTGAAATGATATTCGTTTTCTGATATTAGAACTTTTCTATTTGTGATATAGATTTCTTTTGTTGCTTGTTGTGGCATACTCTCTTTTGAGAGGTATCTCCCCTGGGAGGGAGTTTATGAGCTAGTTGTGGTTTTCACATGGTTTCAAAGTATTCCATAGAGGATGTGGTTGAACTCTTCTTAATGGTGAGATCCTTGAGAGGTATCTCAAAGGGAGGTTGTTCGGACACATCCTCATTATATTTCCTCTAAACATTGGTTTTGAAATCTTTGGGATGATAATTGTTTAATTGGTATCTAATTTAATGACCCAGATTTACCTAGGACATTCTGGTGTGAATATTCTATTCTTATTGAGTTCTTTAGGATTACAAGGGTTTGTTTTGGGAAGTTACCAAAAAAGTACAATTTCACTAAAATGGTGGCAACCTGAATTTGGAACACTGAGATAGTTTTACATAGAGATTGTGGCACACCAAGATGGTGGCACACTAAGATGGTGTCACACCGAAATGCGGACACAAAGACCGTGGAAAACCTAAATAGTGGCACACAGAAATGGTGACACACTGAAATAGTTTCATAATGATGGTGCAACAAAGAAATTATGGAACACCAAAATTGTGTAACATTATGGGATCCATCGTGACAATGTCACCTTACAGGATCCACTGTGATGGTGGCACCCAAAAATGGTGGCAAACCAAACATTGGCCAACCCTTTGTTAAATTTCAATTTTTTCAAGATTCCTATAGATTCTTTCCTTTGATGTTTTATTTGACCTAAAATAGATTTTAATCCTTATTTTAATGTGCTTTACAGAAATTCAAATCCCGTAACTCCTACTATAGTTTTACTAAGGCTGGGGATGACATTACATGGTCAAACGGTGTTGTTTGATGTGATCCACATTAATAGAAATTGTATGCCATTTGAAATCCCATTAGCCTCAAATATAATCCTTCAAATTCAGGCACTGTCACTTTTTATTCATTCATTCTCCATCTTCTCAGAACAAGGTTCCTAGAGTTCTTTCTTCCAAATGGTTCGTGCGATTGAACTGTTATCATTGTATCATTTTCCTTAGAGCCTTCTTGCTTCAAGTACAATGGCTATTTTGGTGCAATATATAAGTGTTGATCTTTCATCGATATAATGTATGTTCTACCACCGTTCTTTTGGGTTCCAATCCTTCTATTATTCATTTCAATTTTATGGAATGTTATCTACATGTATCAAATGGAGTTTTCTTGGATGTAGGATGATGTGTTGGTGTCTCTGCATCATCGGGTGGATGATTTCTTCTAAGATAGGTGATCAGGAACTGTTGGGATGGTCATTATAATGTAAAGAATAATTGAAACCTATTGAGGTATGGGATTATTCGATTCAAAATTCTTTTTTGTTTATGTGTATAGTTATCATTTTTTATCTTTCTGCATCATAATGGAATTGACATAATAAATATTTTAACTGAATAAATAGATTGGTTTTGATCTTATGTTTTTGCCTCTTGTTTTTTATAGATAATGTAATACCTATGATTGCATTGTTTAGAATGTGATTATTGAAGGAAATTGGTATGGAATGTAAAGATGAGATTGATTATAAATTAATTGGATAATGATAAAAAGGCATGTTTTTTATTCTGGTTATTGTCGTCATAGACCGTTGGTAAACGAACGGATGTAGTTATGCGTGTTTAAATGAACTAGCTAATTCAGGATGGAATACGTAATCGGTTGTTTGTAAAATATTATTTTTGGAAGGATTCTATGTTAGCCTACATCTTTTAAAGGACTAGTGCATTATGTTTGGATCTATGATTTCTCGTTGTGTGTGATGGATAAATTCCTTATTTAGGTATAGGAGCCCAGTTTCTTTGTTATTATCTTGCAGGTTGGGATGTGTCATGACTCTGGATGGATTTTTCAAGATGTGCGGGCATGGAGGTCTAGTGTTTGTGCCATCAATTGAAGGCTAGTGTGGCGATGTGAATCATTTTTAGCATCTGGGTGTCAGGGAGATCACTAGAGATGATGAAACATGTCAGTTAAGAATATTAGTTTCTTGATGAATCTTTTTGGTTGTTTATATTATTTAATTTTCTCACTACATAAGGCATTTATCTTTTTGTACCTTCCTTCCAAAGGAGACTAAGAAACACTGGGTATTCCATCTAATTTCTGTGTTTAGCTTCTTAAGGATGGATGGGTCTATGATCTAGCTATAGGTGTCCAAGGCTCAATAGGTACTCCATCTATAAACAATTTTGATCCCATAGAGTTTGATTTCATATGTTATCATTTCTAAAATGAATAGTATTATGGGATGGTATTAATTTTGATAATAGATGATCATAACCCATGGGATTTCACCTTAATAGGATTCAATGATGAGGTATTGTTTTTGAGAAACTGTGGACTTGGTTTCGTTATGCCTGTAGGGAAAGTTACTTGGTGTGGTACAAATGAAACGTAATGTGGAATTGATAATGGTTAATTAATGGTTAATAAATTAATTAACATAATGTGAAAATAATAAATGTGGATAAATTAATATAATGTATCTTTTTAAATTTTGTTTTTTCCTTATAGGATATCCATCCATAGCAGTGATATCTGGGAGTCCAAGAGATGTTAACTGCAGTTGAGTCTAAGACTAGGTTATACCCATAGTGTGATTGTGAGATATAATATATTTTGTATGTTTTGTGTTTCTATATTCTACTCCACTCTGTAAGTTATGGTGATGAAACCCCGAGGACTCTTATCCCCGAGGGGTGTTTTCCCTAACATCCCGGTCAGAGGATGGATGACTAACATCCCCATTTGGCCCAAATCTCTTCTCTAGGGAATTACTTGTTCTGGAATGAACAACAATTATAATTCACTATATATGTATGTAAAGGTATGTAATGTCTTGTAATTATTTCTCATATATACACTTTTTATATAGTTTCATATGGAATACAATAGTTATAATGTTTATAGGCTATGATGGCTTGAGGATCCTTATTTAATGTATGGGTTGTAGTGGCTTGAGGTGTAATAGCTGATGTATTATACACATTTGCGGGCTATGGTGGATCCTGCGAACTATATGGTTACTTTTGGTTTTGTGTATGGGGTGGTTCATTTATCATGTGTCTATAAAAAATCCATTTGTTGAATGAGAGGCAAGATCTGGTCCTCAACTAAGTGTCTTTGGGAAATCCTTTTTGGAGAGAGATGTTTAGGGCATGTGACGTTAGGGAAAAGCAGTAAACCATTGGGGAAGTGGTCGTGGGGTACCATTAATATTATTTATTATATTATATAGTATCTTATGAAATACATGTGAGAATAGCCATGTTTAGGATGGGAACACAGTTTACATGTATATGTGTTGAGTTAGTTTCACTTGTTTCTCAATATGCTTTAGCGTAATTTCATTACATTGGAATGAGAGGCTCTAGGAGGATCCCATTGTGTATACTATTATAATCACCATAAATATATGTAAAATATTATTCAGGCCACGTGGAGTAAGTTGGAAACTAGGATGTATACTACTAGCTTGGAGTTGGAGGATCTATTCAAGCTTCGTGGTCATTGTCGTTTTACTTTATTTTGGTACTTGTAGTTTTCCCATTTTAGTTGTATTATTTCTTTCATCACATTACATATGTGTAATTGGTTTTCTTTTTATATTTTTTATGAGTTCGGTTTGGTTGGTGTCTATCTTATATATCCATTTCACATGTGTTCTCTTAGAGATTAATGATTCCCATTTGTGCGATTATTATACCCTCAGTGCTAGTTGCCAACCTGAGACGTACTAGAGGTGGGACTCATGTGTCATTATCTCCCTTCTCACATTTTCATCCCAGGAGGCATATACATTGTGGGGAGGACGATATGACAGAACCAGTTCAATGGATAGGTTTTATTGGTAATATTTAAATACTACTATTTTTATTGATTATCACATTCCATTAGAACTCAGTACTAAATACATTACTTTCTATCAAAGGGATTGGATTTTTTTAGTATATATATATATATATATATGTAGTCATGAGTTAATATTCCTGTGTATTATTTTTATTTTGTGTCATATATTCTAAAAAATATTATATTCATATTTTATAATATTATGGTGTCACATTATACCCCTTTCAAAAATCAGGTCCTAGTTTTTTAATCTTGATCTTGGTAATTGATGTATTTTCAATTGAAAATACAATTCTTGAAATGAAACATTTTGAAAATGGTTAATAAAACACCCTATTTATAATAAATAGGAATAATACATAACCAGGTTTCTTAGTGTGAGATCATTGGTGGAAATAAAATATATGGGCATGGATGAAAAGCATAAATAATTATAATGATTTATTGATCTCATTGATCACAAGAAAGTGAGTGGTCAATGGAAAGTGAAGGTGATGAAAGCCAGAAATATTTTATGGATTAGATGACCATTAGTTTCATCTCATACAAATTTAATAGGATAATTTTTTTTCAGTATCCTTTTCTTAGAGTGGAGGAAATAAATTACCATATAGACTGAGAATATATGAGTATATATTAACTTGATGTCCTTAAATTTTATTTTAAAAATTTAATCTGATGGTTGTTCTTGGGTTATTTTGAACATTATTTATTAGTATAATAAATAAACTTTCAAGGTTATTTTTATGCATCAGGCAATAAAATTCACATTTAATGAATCATAATATATGTAATAGAATGATAAATCATTATTTTTACCTCTAATTAGTATTTTGAAAAAAAAGGTTGGAAAAGTTCATCCAATGTAGAAAAATATTCATATGGTGTTGTAATTAATTAATCATTAAAACCATGTTCATAGTTCAAGTTAAACAATTTCATTAATGGTAAACTGTATTACCTTTCTAAAATATTACTATCCAAATCATTATCCAGAAGCTCAATAAACTTCCAAAATGAACATATCATTAATTGAAACTACATTAAGTAGATATTAATAATCGCAAACCAAACATGTCAATACCTTCATCTTGTAATATCTTAAAACAAGGTTTTAACTAAAATTAATATAAAATAATTGATAAAATTCATGCTTCCTTATTCTATATGTAAAAAACATATTATTGGATATACTAATTAAACTAAAAAAATTTAAAACTCCATCTATGTAGTCAGTACAATCCAATTCACATCATCTATATCAAACATATATGTATCTCAATATCATTATATGAACATCCGGAACATATTAAGGGTTTTCCTTCCTACAATCACATGTCTTCCTTGAATTTTAGATTTTCATTAAATGAAAAATTACTACAGTACAATCCTTATATGGTTCAAGAATGTCATTAATAAAATATTCTTACAACAGATTTTTGGGATCCAAATACACAATCATAGTAATAATTCCACTTCATTGGTTATAGTATCATATGATTTATTTTGACCCCTTATCTCCTTTTATTGTATGCTCCCTTAACTCTTATCACATACGTTTTTATAGATCGCCATATCTTAATAGTGGAAGCATTTTACCTTGGAATATTATTTCTTTCCCTTGAAGTCATGATCATGGTGAAGTTTTCTACAAAGATGAAGTAAAAATAGTTTCCCATTTATGTAACATGATTCATATATAAAATAATAACATTTCATTCAATTGTGTATTCATCAAGAAAAACCAATATCAAATATCCCACAAAAAACATTTCTTTAAATTTAATCTCTTTGAATCATTGTAGAACACCCAACCCGGAGACAAAACAAATCATAATATTGTACACCATATTACCAAGCCTTTAAATCCTAGAGTATTAAAATTATTAAATAAATTTTTAACATTGTGTTTCATTATGTATTATATATATAATGAAAATAATTTACCTGAAAAAAAATGTTTTCTAAAAAACATTATTTTTTTAAAAGACAAATTAGTCACAATTCTCACAAATACTTTAAGTTTAATTTTTAGAAATTTTAAAAAATATATTTAAAGATTTGAACTAAATTTGTGAAATCAATATATGAAAATTAGTTTTGGGATAATTTTTTATAATTTTTTATAATTTTTCATTTTTTATGAATAGTGAAAAATATTATTTTTATTATTGATAATTTCGGTTTTTGTTTAAATTAATTATAAAGAAAAATTATATGTTAAATTTGTTTTAAAGTAAATATAATTAAATTAAAATTAAAAAAAAATCCAATTTTGTTCATTTAAATCATTTTCAAATTTTTTTATATAATAACATTGTAAATTATTGAACATTTTATCATAAAAAACCATCTTTCTCGTCACGTCTGTGGGATTAATTATAAATTAAAATCTTCCACCAATGAGAATTTAATTTCCAAAAATGTACTCCATAATTGTAATCAAAATAATTTATATTATATAATATGGTCATCTTAATTTTAGACTAATATAAATAGTGAAAACCGAAAAAAAACTAGTTACCATGGTCTGGGTGAAAACTGATTTACTAGGACATAAACTATGAATACATTGATTAAAATCACCAAAAAACATCTAAAACACCAATTGGATAGAAACAGTTTTTTCTTATCTCATATATGTTTGATAATTAACTCTTTCAGTGGATTTATCATTATCTGAATAGTTGTATGATTGAATCTTGTCAAACAATTACATGTGTGTCACTCACCCCACTAATAAAAGTTTCCCCCCTCTCCTCTATTTTTGACACTTCATTGTCTTTTTTTGGCCATGATCTTCAAAAATAACTACCAAACATACCTAAAATAATAAATGATTAATTTTTTGGATGAGATAAATCATTGTAGGGATTTAGTGAGAACCTATTAAGGATACCTAAAGAAGATGCATCGTTTTCAATGGGTGTTTTTGTTTTCCTTATTTCTCCACATCCTTAAATTTTTGTAAAACCATGATGATATTATAAACTAATTATTTTAATAACAATGAGATGTTTTTATTTTATTTTAATGAACTACCACCATCCCCACACCCACAAAATCAGTTATGAAATCATCAATCATGTGTACGATAGACTACCACCTTGTAAAATAATGTCATTCAGTTTTCCAATACCACGTAATGTTGATGGGTATGATGATGGATATAATGTATATATTTTATATTTATAATATAATTATACATAATTATTAATTAAATCATATAAAACTTTTTACTTTTTATTCCATAGGATATATGATAACATCTCCCATGTGTACGTCATACTACTGCCTCCCGAAGCGATGTGATTCGCCTTTCATTGACGCTTTACATGGAAAGTGATAAAGATAAAGTTAATGATTATATTTCATTAAAATTAAATTATGATTATATAAATTAAATATATTTTATTATTTGAACACAATAAATCAATTTATTTCTTACATATTCACTCACTTAAAGACGGTAACATCGATCCACTAAGTGTGGACAACTGCATTCACGAATTGATGTGACTCTCTTTTATTTACCAAATTGCATGGATGATATTTATATGCATATAATATGTTAATTATGGTATTATGATCATTATTTAGAGATAAAACATTACTTAACACCTTTCTATAATGATCTGTAAAAAATGGAAATGTTACTTATGCGTATATACAACTTAACATCCTCACGATTGTAATGTACTAAATTTTTTATAAAAAAATTTAATAGTTGTTTTGAAAATAAAAATTTATGTAAAAAAACATATAATAATTTGATGATTTTTATTTTTGATATTATGAAACTATATAATATTCATGAGAACTAGATCTTTCTCAACAAAGCATAAATAAAAAACAATGCAATAAACACCAAAAATAATGAAAATAATACAAGATTATTAATAAAAATAAAATATCATACTATAAAAGGTTAATATGTCATATTATAAACATTAATATTGTTTTATAATAAGATAATGAAATATTTTAATCAATAATACATGTTTTTAAAGAACGTTTAACCAAAAGGAAACATGGGGTAATGGATTTCATCTCATTTTTTCATTATAGAATATTGTACTGTAATAATAATAGATTCATTTATATTGTGTGTAAACATACTGTTTTAAATGTAATATCATGTATAATTCAACATTAATTTAATTTTATATTTCCATATTGAATATTTCATCAACGTATATTTGACTTAAACGTTACCAAGTGGTTAAGAATTACATAACTCCATTTATTTTTATTGGGTTATAATACTTCTTCCTCCTCCAAATCATTTTTTTGATATTTTCAAAGAGCCACATTAAGGAAAGTGGTAACCCTTCATCACAAAATACATCACAAAATTCAAAAACCGCACCACATACAAAAACTCGCACCCCACTTTTCTCAAAGCCAAAGTGCTACGCAACCACAAGATCTTTCAAATTCAAAATTCACAAACAAAAACCGTTTTCCATTCCACGTGTCGGCCATCATCATTCCTAGTTTATCCAAGAGCCACCTCGAGTCACGTAGACACCGAATAACTCACCCACCTAGATTCATGCAGACATCGTAATCATCATCCAGTCACCTCCATCATCATCGATTCTCGGAGCCACCACCATTATCATCGTCGGAGCTTCCATCGCCATCGTTGCTGGACCTTCCAACGCCATCTTCGCAGTCGTCATCGCTTGACACCAAAATCCACTTCTTTGACGTCTACCACCAAATTCACCCTTCAACATCGACTTCAACTCCACACACGCCGTAGGACACACACCTCCAAACAAAACAGCTTCGGCATCACAAGTACACCCGAAAAGAAACTAATGAAAGGATCCACCAGTTGCGGCTCCATGGACACCCTTCCACTCGCATGAACACTTCTCAATGCCTCCTAAGAAGGTACCATGCCCAACCGACCTAGGAGGGTGCGATGAACCTGGAAACCAGAGCAGAGCACAAGCGTCTGGGTCTCCACAGTAAACGCAAAAATCGCCTCCCAAATTTCCGTCGACCGCTCGAGCCACACATCCCAAAACTCCAAATGGACCATCGCACCAAACCAACCTAGAAAGGGCGATGGACCTTGAAGATAGAGAAGGGTTGAGCGGACAAAGGAAAATCCATCCAACACGATCGATGCCAGAACCAAAACATCACACTGTCACCGGGGACCGTAGAAAACCGAACAAATGACATAGCTTGCCTCAAACCCCATAAGTCCTTTCACACCACTGAAATAAAATGATGATGCCATCGTACCTTCGGCAAGCTACAAAATATGAGAATCCCCACCCCTCAGATAGATTTTGACAAGGTGTGTGCACCCTCGAGCTCCTTCAGCCGAGAAAACATCACCAAACAAAGCCTCCCTGAACCACTGCAGAAAACCGACTTAGAGAGCAGAGAAGGAACAAAGATGCCAGGGCAGAGTATGGGTGGAAGGAACTTTGCAAAAAAGCAAGACCCCGCCTGGACTACCGATCCCAAACGACGAAGCCACCACCGGGAGAAGACACAGCTGCGAAAAAACCAGAACAACAGAGTAGGGAAAAAAGGAAAAAATGAAAAAAAGGGCAAGGAGGAGGAGGGAAATCGGGAAGCAAAGAGAGAATAATGAGAGGAGGGAGAAGAGAAGGGGGAAGGGGAGATGGTGACGGAAGCGGCGCAAAGGCCTCCCCCTCCCAAATCGCCGCCGATGGAATCCCTAGCGCGGGAGGGAGGGGAGAGCGAAACCTCTTAGAGTAATACTTCTTCAATATCTTTGATAATATATGAATATGTGTTTACTTATTTTTTATAATCTACTGGTATATGTAAAAAAATATTTATTTATTAATTCTCACTTTAATTTTGCTATCACTGTAAGATTTTTTTTCACAATCTTATTCTAATCAATATTTGTGATTTAAATTTCAGTTGAAAGAAATTATTTGACCAATTTTTAATAAACCCATTTTATTTACATCACCTATAATTATTCAAGATATTTTAATGTAATAGTACCATTTCATCTATTATTTAATTAATTTTTTTTAAAAAGTTTAATGAATTTATCTCTTCTATCAAAAACCTATTTTCATTTAGAATAATGTATAAGAAAATTGGTTTAATTTTTTTTACCTTTTTACAAATGATTTATTACAAAAATAATATCCATTTTTTCAAATTAAATAAATTTATAGGAATATTGTTGTTTTAAAATTTAAGTTTGGTTTTACAAAAAAAATTAAATGAAATCTTTTTTTAACTTGTATTGAATAAACATAATATGTTGCCCTTAAAAACACAAAAAAAAATTAAATATTATTTTATATGATTCAAATAATATTTCAAAAGAAAATTATACTCCAATGTTTTGGTGAAATATTAGTTTTATTAGGTGATTTTAGAAATTCAAAGGATATTTTCCTCGTGATGTTTTTTTAAAGATCTTTAATAATATTTATATTGGTCATTGAAAAATCTTATTTTAAAAAAACGTCAAAAGGGATATTCAATATGGATTGCATTTTTATTCTTCCTCTATATGGAATATGATAATTTTGACCAAGGATATTATTGAAATTCCCTTCCTTGATTCATATTTTTTTGTTAATAACTTTACCTTGAAATGTTTACTCTAATATGATCATTGGAAATTAAATTTCACCTAAATATCCATATTTTTTATGTAGATGTGTTAATTTGTTAAAAAATATATTATTTTTTTATATGGTGTTCTTTATTCCAATGTCACTTATTTAACATAGTAAATATTGAAAAATAGGTTTTCTTTACTCAATACAGATATATAATGATAAGGAAAAATGGTTATGTATTAAATCAGTTTTTTGATATAAGAATAATCATTAGAAAATATAATACACATGTGAGATCTAGTTATAGTTCAACCGTTGATGCATCAGTAGACTTATGGGAAGAATCATGTGCATAGACTTAGTTAAATTGGTTTCTACACGTCAGTTATAATCTCTATTAAAAATATATATTTATGGTAAAGGTATCATGTTCCTAGGAAGCCTAACATTCAATAATAATTAATTTCATTCATTAATAATTAACATATAATATACATGAGATTATTAAAAATTGTAGTATATTTAGATGTGTTTAATGATTTTATTATTATTTAAATTGAATGTGTGTTAAACTATTTACCATTCCATATTGAATATGTCTTATCATGTCATGATATTAATGTTATTTAAATAGAATGTGTGTTTAGGTTTTTTGCCTTCACATATTGATTATTACCCATGAGTTTTTTACATTGATATTATCTCTAGATTCACCTCCTATATAGGTTATTGATTATATGGAATGTGTGTTAACTAATTTTATTTTTCATTTTTATTATTCGCATTTATTCTTAACTTCTTACACTTTACTTTAACCTTATCAAGCATTTGAGCCCACCCTTATTTTCACTCCTTTCCTAGGAATCCATGAAAAACATTAATAAATATAATCAAGAATATTCTTTAGGGAACAATTATATTCTTAATAAATATTTATGTTGTAATTTGTATATTCAAATTGTATATGGGAAAAAAGAATGTATATAGATTTCCAAGACTAATAAGGTATTTTATCCTTCAGGATGAGATTCCTTCCATCTTATTCCAGTGTATTAATGAAGATGAAAGATCTTTTATATAGGTTTCATTGACTTTGTAGTTTTTATCATGGGAATTTTATTTGAATCCTTGGAAAATAGATTTTATAAAATATTGATTAGGGATCACAAATTCATGATAGACTTTGAGGATAAGTGTATAAGAAAATACTGATGTTTTGGTAAGGAAGAGATTAAATGGGATTTCCTAGAAATAAATCTTAGTCTAGATATTATAATTGAATTTCATTTAAAAAAATATGTATCTAGGGTTAATTACTTAATGAAGGGTGCATTTGGCTTCTCACAATCATCACATTATGCACG
Source organism: Viscum album (assembly GCA_963277665.1). Lineage (NCBI taxonomy): Eukaryota > Viridiplantae > Streptophyta > Magnoliopsida > Santalales > Viscaceae > Viscum > Viscum album. The sequence goes on along the minus strand of OY728123.1, from coordinate 1,871,051,302 downwards.
AGAATAGACCTTACTGTGCACCTAGTTTGAAAATCTATAGGGATATTATTCGTATAATTCACATTTTTTAAAATCTATATAGAATTATTTCAATAGACGATGAAAATAAAATTGCTAGGATAATTTTATGGTGTCTTACATTTAAAATAAGTCTCCAAAATGGGTTGGAAAATGTGTAATTTTTTAAAGGGAATAATCAATATAATTGTTGAGGAAAATAAAGTGTATGATATAAGGATATAAATCTCATACATGGGATCCATTTATAATTCATTGTATTACATGTGTAGAACTTGGGGATTGTCAAAGTCTATTTTCACTTCTAATGTTTAACCCGTAGAACAATAAAATATATATGTTTAAAAACAGATAATGAATTGAATTATTGTAATCCAAGAATTAAATTGTGAAGTTATTTTACCATTTTTTTGGTATAAGAATAATGAAACATCTAAAAATTAGTTTAACATTAGATGTATATATTTAATAATTAATGAAAGTGTTATGAAGATCATCATGGGTTTATGATTTTAAGGTTGATCAAAAGTTCAATGTAAAAAACACTCCTTTTTTATGTTTTATGTGATGGATGTTCACCATGATTAATGATTCGTTGGAAGTAATTTAGTGAAATACAACCCATTGGTTTAATATATTTTAAGTGAAAAATCTAATTAAGGAATATTGAATTTACATATTATAGAAATAAGTTTAAAGGTATTGATAACATTTAGGGTTGGAATAGTAATAATTGACCTAGTAATAATAGCATGTATGATTATCTAAATTTGTAGAAAAATACATTAAATAATTTTTATTGAACATCCTAGAAAATATTTTATATAATGATTAAATTTATTATTGGGATGTCAATCAAATTATTTGAAATGTTATATGAATTATGTATAGTTTTTTTAGAAAAAGTATAACCTGCATTTTAGGTGAGAACCAATAATGTCCAAAAAGTCCACGGGGCATGAACCCACAAATGACAAAAATTAAGTGTTGACAATTACTAATGACTTACATGATATCCTGGTAAATATTTCATTTTTTCAGTTGAATTATTTGATGAAAAATTATTAATTTCAAATCATTTTTGTTACCTTTGAGGTTTAGATATTATTTTATTATATTGCATAAATTTCTCAAACCACATTAGATTCAGAAAATAGTTAGAGATCGAAAAAAATAAATTCCACTCTTCTATAGATCTTTTGATCCACTAAAAGTTAATTTTAGTGCTTCATGAATCATAAATTCATTATTTCATATACATTTCATGTATTTTTTGATGAATCATAATGTGATCAATGAATAAAAAATGGATGAAATTGTGTGTATGAATTTTAAATGTATTAAGTATGTATACATCCTAATCATCATAATCCAAAAAGGAATTAATCAACTCTATAAAAAGGCTATTGATTGTTTTCCTAATACCTTCATTTTTTGGAACATATGATCTTATAAATCATCATATATTTATGGTTTTTAGGGGCTTAACATTCCATTGATCATTCCCTATGTTGTCATCATTGACGTCAAGCTCTATCTATAATTCTTTATACTTTTCTTCAATCAAAATATTTTTAAATTACACAATTTATATCCAACTAAGAAACCTAGTTATTTTACATTCAATTTTTTCTTTTTCATTTCATGTTATCTCTTATTAAGAGTATGTTTTATTAACACACGTTAATATTTTGGTTTTCCGAAAAAATAATTTTCAAATATCAACCCCTTGATTACCAATATCAATTTTAAATTATGAAGATAAAATGTATACAAGGTGGGGAGAATGTAGCGTTCCAGAATTATAAAATAATAAATTGTATTAAATAGATTTTAAGTCAAAGAATACCAAGATTAAATAACCCTTGAAATGCTTTTTTTAAAATTTAATCTCACTGATAGCTTGTGGAATACGAAATGCTATGGAAAAGTAAACCATAATATAGTATACTAGTATAAAAAATATGTTAAATTGATTGCATGGAATATTATTGAAGAAATTATGAAAATTAATGTTTTCTATTTTCTATAAATAAAATAATATTCATTTAAAATAAAAAATAATTATTTTCGGAAAAGTAAAATTTTTCTAGAAGATGGATTATTCGCGGTATGTGTAATTAATTTAAAATTAGTTTTTTATAAATGAAAAAATGAAAATTTAATCTTAATTTTTTAAATCATATTATGATAATTATATTATTGTGATATTTTGGGACTTTTCATAAAAGTACCATTTTTTGATGAGTAATGGAAAATAATAAATTTCTATAGAAAACTATGTTTTATATAAATAACGTATAAATTTAAATTTTATTTGAAATTAGTTTTAAATTAATATATGTTCAATAATATATCTATTAATCTAATTTAATATATTTTTGTCATTTTTATTTTTAATTTTGATATAAAACCTTTGTTGATGTTTGATCAATTTCAGGTAAACACCCTACATTAATGTTTGACCATAATGAATATAGAAAAATAAATCTTAATTACTATAGTTAAGGGAAAAATAGAATTACAAGTGGTTAATCATAGAAGATAAGGGTTAGAAATTACCTTCAAAATTATACAACACCCATTGTCGGGGAATATTTCAATAATATATATTATAGACTTGATAATGAAAATTATTTGGGTTTTTTTATGATATGAATGTTGGTATTGTTTAATATTTTAAAAAAATTACCGATTTCCCACTCACCACACATATAAAAGGCATCCCATATCTTCTATTAGTAACACCTTAAAACCATTTTAGTTAGGATAATACCTAATAAAATTGATCCCTAACCACCCAAAAATCATAATAAGACCATTTTATTAGTTATAAATTCAAACTAGGAATGCTTCAGTGGAAACCTATAGACAATATCTAAAGAAGAAATAAAGTTTTTCTGTAAGTAATTTTTATTTTATTTATTCCTCCACCTCCATCAATCCAGAATACTCAATGATGAAATAATAATATAATTTACATACATATAATTAGATGTTTTTAGGTTATGTTCTTGACCGAACAACATCACAATATTAATCAAATGGGGTACAAAATCATCATTCATGTGTATGGCGGACAACTGCCGTGCAAAATGATGTCAATCATTTTTCCATTACCACCTATCACAGTAGGTTATGATGATGGATATCAAATATATATATCTCTTATAAATTAATTATAATTATATATTCATTATATATATATACATATTTACATATATTTACATAGATTTTTATGTTCCATTATATTGGAATCACTATAATTATTCTTTTGTGTACAACAGACTACCACCTCATGAAACGATGTGATGTTCCTTTCAGTAATGTTCTATATAGAAAGTGATAAGGATAAAATTAATGATTATATGTGATATAAATTATATAATTATTATATTCATGAAATATTCATCATTATATAAATATAACATATGGTTTTATTACTTAATTTTTCACTCACTTAAAGATGATTACATTATTCATGTGTGAGTGTACTTTCTCCTTCATGAAGTGATGTGACTATATTTTCATCACCACATTGAATAGATCATATATATAAGAATATAATATTGTAATTTTGGTATTATTATCATTATTTAATGTTAAATCAATAAATAACTCCATTCCAAAATGATCAATGAAATATGGAAATGTCACGTATTCATACATACGACATATCTTCGCCATTACCACATCATAGATCATTTTTCATAACAATATTTCATAGTTTGTTTCAAAAGTATAATTGATTTATAAATATGATAATTATTTAATGATAAGTATTTTTAAAATCATTTACCTATATAATATGCATAAGAACTAGGACATTCAAGAGAAATAATAAATGATAAAACAAGGCAATTAACACCAAAAATAATGAAGGCAATGAAAAAATATTAACAAAAGGGTTATTATATGTTAGAAAAGGATAATATATGATATTATAAATGTTAATATAGATCTATAATATGTTAATAACTATTTTAAAACCACTATACATTATTTTTAATCATGTTCAACCAAATAGAAGCATGAGGTAAGTGATTTCATCTCAATTTCGTTTCATTGTATCATATTGTAAAATTATTCACCTACTTTATTTAAATTCTTGTATGCAGTACACATTTTACATGTAATATCATGAATAATTCATTATTAATTTAATTTTAAGTTTCAATTTAAATTATTTCATATAAATTTATTTGACATAAAAGTTACCATATGGAAGAAAATTCACAATACAATTTCTTTTCATTGGGATAAATTACTTCTTCATTATCATTAATATTAAATGATTATGTGGGTAATGACATTTTATTATCTTATGTTGCATATAAAATTATTTTTTTCTGGATTCAATGTTAATACACATATTCATTTCACTAGTTAATTCTTACTTTATCCTTATGATCATTGTAAGGGTTTACTCCACAATATAATTCTAATCGAGATTATTGTTATTGAATTTCTATTGATGGATGTTATTTTAAAATTTATTAATAATAAACATTTCTTCTTATTATTCTCTTCAAATTGATTATATTTTAATGTAATAGTACCATTTTCACACTCTTGAGTACATAAATTTTTTGAGAAAATGCCTTTAAGAAAATCCAACTTTGTTGCACTATACAGTCAAAAATATATTTTTTCCAAAAGAATGATTTTTTACATTGTATTAAAAGTGGGTCATAACAATTTTAATGAGTTATTAATGAAATTTTTAAACATATAACCTTTTTAGAAAAAAATATTTTATGAAATATTCATGTCGGTTTTAGAATAATACACATTTAACTTTAACTGAAAATGAAAAAAAGGATCCTTTGTTTTATCAGGTACAACTTACAAATAAAATTATAACCATAATGAACAATCAAAAGTTCTAAAAACTATTTTATAATTTCTAATGGTTTTTTCTGAGTAATGTTTTTTAAAAATTACTTTTATTTTTTTATGTTGTGTCTAAAACTGAAAATTATGATTCACTCTGGAAATTTTTTCTTGATCATTTATAGTATTTATATACATTAATGTTAAATAATCATTTATTTTATATATATTCCACCATGGGAGTTTTATATTGATGTCATGTTTATTCTTCCTCAGGATTGATTGTGATTATTTTAACCAAGGGTAGTATTGAGATTCTCTTCAATGAATCATTTTCCCACGAAATGTTCACTTTCCTCTAATTAGAAGACATTAAATTTATCTTAAATATCCATATTATTTATCATCCATATTTTTATTTTTAAAAAAATATATCATTCCTACATATGGGGTTATATATTTTAAATTCCATTTTTAATCTGGGGTAAAATTGTTAATTTTTTTCTTTTCTTGATAAATTTATTTGATGTAAATTCACAATGTTTATGCATTAAATTCGGTATTTGATATATGAGGAATGTTTTGGAAATGAACAAAATCAGTGGATCATAATTATAGACTACCCCTCAATGCAACATCTGTCTAATATAATGAATCAGTTGTCTATACTCAGTTAAATGTGTAAAGACCCGGAAATTTCAAGGAAATTTTTTTTTCTTAATTTTCTTTGAAATTTTACAGGAATGCAGTTTCTGACAACGCCTGATTCTGAGGCCCGGTGTGCCCAGAATTAATTTCCAAAGTTTAGCTCGGGTACTTTCAGTGAACGAACGAGCGGGAATTTCTAACTTTGAAACCGGTGCTCAGAATCAAATTCTGAGGGCACCGATGGAACCACAGCGCCGGTATTTTCTTAGGAACGCCTATTCCGGAGTTGTGTTTTCACGGGAGGAGTTGTTAAAATTTGTGGATTAATTGAGGAATGAATAAAATTGTGAGACAATTTTATTTCTTAAGTCTAAGGTAGTTTTATCCTACATGTGGAAGTTGGGGTGGCACCTAACTACCCATGTGAGGATAAATGAGAGGATAATGTGTGGTGGGGCCCACATGAGCCCCCACGTTTTCAAATTCCCCATAACTCCCTAACTCCTCTAAACCCCCCACTTATGTTGGGTAACTCTTCCTCTCCCCTCTCTGCCTCTTAAATTCTTGCCAACCTATCACTTAATTAATTAGACAACTCATTGTTTAATTGATTTAGTGAATTAGGTTTTGAATTTTTGTAAGTTTGAATGCATGGCAAAATAATAAAATTAGGAGAGGCCTTATTTTATTTTGGGATTTTGGTTGTGTGAGAGAATTTGGAAGAGAGCTCTTCCCTCTTTTGAAGGACTTCATCTCCAACGAAGAACGACGCCTCTTCAACGAAGAACGACGATGCACCCATTATCCTCTTCTTCATGCGACAAGAGAGGAGACACTGATTCTTCTTTGGGTGCACTTCTACAATGACGGAAGCGACGAACGTCAACAACCTTCTTCGACTTCCTCCCTCGGATCCTACCGACGTTTAGTGTCTTCCACGGCCGACGTAGCTTGGGATTGGGAGTGTGTGACGAACGCGGCGAAAGACGGACTTCATTGTCTTCTTTCCGCAACACCGTCAACGAACGACGAACGTAGATCAACGAATCAAAAGTAGGGGTTTGTTTCATTTTTTTCTTGATTATATCTTTGACGTTCTACGAGTAATGAGAACCCCTTGTTATCGTTTAACGGGAGGAGGCCGGACCGCATGAACATGGCCGAACCTCCTCCCTTTTTATTCTTTCTTGTCATTGCGGATCGAAAGAGAGTGACACGGTGTCATCGCACCGCGTGGGAAAGAACGACAAGGATGTGCGACATCGTCACGCTGCGCGGGATCGAGCGACAAGAATGTGCGACGTCGTCACACCACGCATTAAAAATTTTTAAACCCTCGTGTGTGGGTATTTGATTTCAAGGTGATCGTATAATTTATTTTGGATAAATTATACCCTCGTCAATGATTAAAATCATGTGTTATTATTTTTCAATTGATAACACCTAACGCGGAGGGCGCGGGCCGAAGAAACACGGCCCGACAACCATCCGCAACTTGTTTATCGAAGTGCGGATCGACGGACGACGACGAAGCAGGCCACTATGGCATTTGAATCCCTTCCCAGTGAAGGTCGGGTCCCGGGAGGACCGTAGGTGAAGACGGCAGGAGAAACGGACCACCGGAGCGCGTCCGGTGGTCCGCGTAAGGTGGCGGAAGCACTCCGCCGGAAGACCGGCGGCGGTGGTCGCCGCTGGATTCAATTATCGGTGAGGGCGGGCCGCACACACCCCCGCCCACGGCTTCCGCGCGGCTGCGCTGGACGAGCCGCGGCGGGCCGCGCCGCGCCGTCCGGGCCGGGCCTAGCCGTGTCGGACCTGGTCCAGGATGGGTCGACCCGGTTCGGGCCGACCTGGGGGGGGGGGGGGGTCAGGCTGGGTCGGTCCGGGCCCAGACACCCCGTTTCGGACCCTCTTTGGTCATTTTCCCATATCTTGAGCTGTAGACCACCGATCGACACACCGTCAGTGGAGATGCGATCCTTGGATCGAGACGGTCGTTTTGGTATAGCGCACTCAAGGTTTCGGAATACTTTGTGTTCGTCCGGGTTGGTTCGGATATGAAACCAACTGGGCCCTCGGAGCGGAAACGCTCGTAACTTGAGCTCCGGACGTCCGATTGACGTGCCGTCGACTTTGTTGGATTCCTCATAGTGAGACAGATAATTTGTCTTACTCCTCTCGAGGTTTGGATGCCTTCGGAGTGTGGTCGGGTTGGTTCGCTCATGAAACCAATCGGGCCCCTAGAACGAAAAAGCCAATAACTCACAGACCGGGCGTCCGATTGACGCGCCATCTGTCTCGTTGTTTTCCTCTTGATGAGACGGAACTTTTGGCATACTTCGCCCGAGCTTTGGTTGTTTTTGGATAGTGTCCGGGTTGGATTGTACCCGAAAACCAACCGGGCCCCTGGAACGGAAAAGCTGATATCATTCAAACCAGACGTCCGTTTGACAAACCGTCAGCGGCGTTGGTGATCACATTGAGAAACGGTACCTATGAGTATACCGTATGAGTGTTCGGGGTATAGTTGAGTTACGGCCGGATTGGTTCGCACACGAAACCAACCGGGCCCCGGGGACAAAAAGGCTAGTAACTCACAGACCGGGCGTCCGATTGACGCGCTAACTGTTGCGTTGAGACCCCTATGATGATGTGGTCCTTTGAGATACTTCTTCGTGGGACTTTATGATACTTGTAGTATCGACCTGTAGCTCGTGGAGTGGACCCTCCCGGAGACGAGCGTACGGAGTACAGAGACCGTGTAGCCGGCTGAAACCTGACGACTGCTTGACCGACTCGACTTGGAGTGAGTCGACTAGCCCAGTGGACGGAGCGCCCGGTATTTGGCGACAGACCCACGGTAGACGGAGCGCCCGGTAGTTGGCTACAGACCCGTGGTACTCGACATGATAAGTACCTCTGTAGGCTATTAGGGGGAGCGCTCGGTATTTGGCGACAGACCCACAACCGACGGAGCACCCGGTAGTAGGCCGCAGACCCACGATACTCGACAGGAGGAGTACCTAAGCAGTCTTAGGTTAGTGAGCAGTATCTCGGAGTCCTGACAGGACCACTGTACACTTCAGAGACGGAGCTCTTCAGCAGTTACGGTTTTGATAATGAAAATACTGGTTTGAGCTGAGACTTTTGACCTTTGTGTTTACCTCTTGATTGAGATGGGGCACTTGATAACTTAGGTATATGTATGGGCATATACCTAGGTAGTGGTTATCCGTTTATTTCATGATCTTTGTGTTTCTCTCATGATTGAGATGGGTTACTTGATAACTTAGATATATGTATGGGCATATACCTAAGTAGAGGTTATCTGTTGAGATCTTCTTTGTGGATATCCATGTTGGTTTTAGTGAGACCTTGAGGGTCTTAGGGTCCCTACTGAGTATCATTATACTCACCCCTGCACGGTTTATGCCCGCACGTCATTGTGTTGGTTGCAAACGACGAGCAATGCTGACGGAGGCCGAGTGTTCGAGGACTGGACGGTACCCGGAGGTGGACTACACGGCGAGACGACACACGGAGGAGGTTGACGGGCGAGAGCGTTGTGGAGGCTATCTGTACCTACCCTTCAGGTAGGATCTGTGGTGGACGATCCAGGAGCTGCGTCATCTGTACCTACCCTTCAGGTAGGATCCGAGGAGGATGATCCAGGAGCTGATTCCTTTCTTCTAGCTATTGTCTTTTCATGTTGTACTTGTTCAGTTGTAGTTGTACTTTCATTTGGGTTTGTATTCTGGCTCATTTACTTTGCAGCAATTTCCTTTGTACTTAGTGTTTTTCTTCCTCTTGTACTATGTGGTGTTTTTTTTACTTTTATAAGGAAATGCCTTCCCAGTTATCGAGATTTACACCTTTGGTGCTAGTCGCCAACCCCTGGCCTATGGAAGGTGGACTTGGGGTAGTCATGGCACGGGCCCGAGGACGGTTCGTGACAAATTGGTATCAGAGGAGTCGGTTCTACCATAGAACTTATAACTATGATATTTTCTTTCTGTGAAGCGATAGTTTTAAGAGTACCGAGTGTGGTTTTCAGTTCAGGGAGTCCAGTGTTGGTGCGGGAGGCCGACATATCCATACACAAGGACCCTAACAACTGATTTCCGACTTTTTGCACGAAAACACTGTTTGTGTGTGTGTTTCAATAAGTTTTAAAAGTTAGCTCAAACCAGGTCAGCTCACCAGGTAAATCGTTTGACCGTGTCATGTTTTTTCTTTCAGGATGCCTTCCCGCGGACGACCAGCTAGAGCCCCGAGAGTTGTACATACTGACAGCCCACCAAGCGACGAGGCCTCAATACATGTCCCTATCCCAGTTGAGGCACCAGTGGAGGCACCAGTGGTACTACTACCCGTTGGGCCACCGATGCCACCAGCCCCAGCAGCAGAGGGTGCACGTCGCTTGAGCGCACTGCACGAGTTCCAGCGCCAGAGGCCACCCAGGTTCTAGGGAGGGACGGACCCGCAGGTGGTTGAGGATTGGTTGGAGGCTGTGGTGAGTGTTTTCAGGCTAGTGGGGACACCGGCAGACTTCATGGTGATCCTTGCTGCCAGCCTTCTTCAGGCAGCAGCAGGCAGATGGTGGAGCCTGATGCTCCAGATGCATGACGAGGTGACACTTCTTTGGGCAGACTTCGAGAGCCTGTTCTGGGCAGATTTTGTACCAGCCACCCTTCGAGCAGTGCGTATACAGGAGCTACTTCACCTGTGGCAGGGCAGCATGACCGTGGCACATTATTCAGCGAGGTTAACAGACCTCTCGTGCTACTCCACAGATATGGTACAGGACCCATTCTTTAGGGCCCGAACCTTCGAGAAGGGGCTCAGGAGAGAGATTAGAGCTTCTGTTGTTTATCACTTCATTCTGACGTAGAAAGGGGTGTTAGAGAGAGCCCTCTTAGTGGAGAGTTTCCTTGCTGAGTAGTCTCCAGCAGCAGGACCCACCACAAGCCGGCCTGCGGCATAGTCTTCTGCAGCAGGCAGTAGACAGATGACGCAGAGGTCCAAGAGGACCAGACCTACCGGTGGCCGACTGCACGACTCTGGTTCAGTTGTGAGGGGAAACCGGGGTGGAGTCAGAGTCAGACGTGCCGAGAGTGGACAATGTTACTCCTGCGGCGGAGTTGGTCACATGGAACATGACTGTCCGATCCGCCATGTAGATGACCAGCAGTTAAATGAAGAACCTCCAATGTAGAGGCAGAGGTTCGATCAGGGCGGACCGCAAGGAGCAGGCGGCCATGACAGAGGAGCTAGCCATGATGCTGGAGGTGGATGATGCTTCGGGATGTTGCCACCACCACCACCAGGAGGTCCACCCCGACCGCAGGGGACATGAGGACATGGGAGATCTCAGCTTCAGGCAGTAGAAGCTTTTGACTACGGAGCTCCAGAAGTGAGTGGACAGGAGCGGAACTAGTGGTGTATATCTAGTTCCATGATGTTGTTGTTATATTTGTGTCTTTGTACCATGAGCTGCAATAAAATAAAGACACTTACCTTTGTGATGTTATCAATCCTATCCTCTCTTGTGTTGTTACTAAGAGGTTTCGGATTAAACTGTTGACTTGACCCTCACTTGTGAGATACCTACTGGAAGAGACCCAATTACCACACACTGAAGCCGACAGTGTGACTCAACCCTTGGAGGCGAGAGTAACGGTTGGATCTCTTGGTAGTAGCGTCGAGGCCTTACGACGTCATCCTTGTTATGGATTAGTATCATCCATGTCGGGATTGACTGTATTAGGAAAAGAAAGTGGTTCATCCAGGGGATGAGATGATATTTCTATTATCGGCAAAGAAGAAATATTTGTAGCTCTTGTGGGACCGGAGATGGTCCAAGCCACGACAGAGAACGTCCAGGTCATCCAGGAGATGGAGGCCACTGGAGTTCGAGGATGGTGACCACGTTTCCCTATGGGTCTAAGCTCGACGAGCTTTATGGAGATGTAGCCAAGGCGGCAAGATATCTACAAGGTTCAACGGACCTTTCTAGGCCCTCAGTTGGGTAAGCGAGGTGGTTTACCACTTGAACATTCCTCCTCAGTTGCACCGGGTGCACGAATTCTTCCACGTATCTCAACTGAGGAGATACGTGCTTGATCCTTCACATATCATTGACCTGAGGGAGTTGGACGTCGATGATAGGGTGACATGCACAGAGGTTCCAGTGGGGATCGAGGATCGACAAGAGAGGATCCTACGAGGACGATCGATTCCTTGGGTGTACATTCTTTGACAGTGCGGGAACCTCCAGGTGAGCACATGGGAGCGGAAGGCTCAGATGCATTCTCTATACCGCTTTTGTGACCCTAGTTTGTGTTGACGCTTTACAGGTACGTAAATCCCTGAGGTGGGAGTAATGTAAAGACCCAGAAATTTTAAGGAATTTTTTTTCTCTTAATTTTCTTTGGAATTTTACAAGAATTCATTTTCTGACGGCACCTGATTCTGAGGCCCGGTGTGCCCGGAATTAATTTCCGAAGTTTAGCTCGGGTACGTTCAGTGAACGAATGAGCGGGAATTTCTAACTTTGAAACCGGTGCTCAGAATCAAATTCCGAGGACACCGATGGAACTGCAGTGCCGGTATTTTCTTAGGAACGCCTATTCCGGAGTTGTGTTTTCACGGGAGGAGTTGTTAAAATTTGTGGCTTAATTGAGGAATGAATAAAATTGTGAGACAATTTTATTTCTTAAGTCTAAGGTAGTTTTATCCTACATGGGGAAGTTGGGGTGGCACCTAACTACCCATGTGAGGATACATGAGAGGATAATGTGTGGTGGGGCCCACATGAGCCCCCACCTTTACAAATTCCCCATAACTCCCTAACTCCACTAAACCCCCCACTTAAGTTGTGTAACTATTCCTCTCCCCTCTCTCCCTCTTAAATTCTTGCCAACCTATCACTTAATTAATTAGAAAAATCATTGTTTAATTGATTTAGTGAATTAGGTTTTGAATTTTTGTAAGTTTGAATGCATGGAAAAATAATAAAATAAGGAGATGCCTTATTTTATTTTGGTAGTTGGTTGTGTGAGAGAATTTGGAAGAGAGCTCTTCCCTCTTTTGAATAACATCATCTTCAACGAAGAACGACGCCTCTTCAACAAAGAACGACGACGCACCCATTATCCACTTCTTCATACGACAAGAGAGGAGACGCCGAATCTTCTTTGGGTGCACTTCTACAATGACGGAAGCGACGAACGTCAACAACCTTCTTCGACTTCCTCATTCGGATCCTATCAACGTGTAGTGTCTTCCACGGCTGACGTAGCTCGGGATTGGGAGTGTGTGACGAACGCGATGAAAGACGAACATCATCGTCTTCTTTCCGCAACACCGTCATCGAACGACGAACGTCGATCGATGAATCAAAAGTAGGGGTTTCTTTCATTTCGTTTTTGATTCTATCTTTGACGTTATAAGAGTAATGAGAACCCCTTGTTATCGTTTAACGGGAGGAGGCCGGACAGCACGAACACGACCGAACCTCCTCCCTTTTTATTCTTTCTTGTCGTTGCGGATCGAAAGAGAGTGACGCGGTGCCATCGCACCGCGTGGGAAAGAACGGAAAGGATGTGTGACATCTTCGCGCCGCGCGGGATCAAGCGGCAAGAATGCGCGACGTCGTCACACCTCGCATTCAAAATTTTTAAACCCTCATGCGTGGGTATTTGATTGCAAGGTGATCGTATAATTTATTTTGGATAAATTATACCCTCGTCAATGATTAAAATCATGTGTTATTATTTGCCAATTGATAACACCTAACACGGAGGGCGCGGTCCGAACAAACACAGCCCGACAACCCTCCGCATCTAGTTTATCGATGTGAAGATCGACGGACGACGACGAAGCAGGCCACTATGGCATTTGAATCCCTTCACAGTGAAGGTCGGGTCCCGGGAGGACCGTAGGCGAAGATGACAGGAGAAATGGACCACCAGAGCGCGTCTGGTGGTCCGCGGAAGGCAACGACGGCGGCGGTCGCCGCCGGCTTCAATTAGCGGCGAGGGCGGGCCGCGCACACCCCCGCCCGCGGCTTCCGCTCGGCCGCGCTGGCCGAGCCGGGCCTAGACGGGTCGGACCCGGTCCGGGACGGGTCCACCCGATTCGGGCCGACCCGGGGGGGGGGGGGGGTCGGACCGGGTCGGTCCGGGCCCAGACCCCCCGTTTCGGACCATCTTTGGTCTTTTGCCCATATCTTGAGCTGTAGACCTCCGATCGACGCACCGTCAGTGGAGATGCAATCCTTGGATCGAGACTGTCGTTTTGGTATATCACACTCAAGGTTTCGTAATACTTTGGGTTCGGCCGGGTTGGTTCGGATACGAAACCAACCGGGCCCTCGGAGCGGAAACCCTCGTAACTTGAGCTTCGGACGTCCGATTGACGTGCCGTCAACTTTTTTGGATTCCTCATAGTGAGATGGATCTTTTGTCTTACTTCGCTTGAGGTTTGGATGCCGTCGGAGTGCGGTCACATTGGTTCGCTCACGAAACCAACCGGGCCCCTGGAACGAAAAAGCCAATAACTCACAGACCGGGCGTCCGATTGACGCGCAGTCTGTCTCGTTGTTTTACTCTTGATGAGACGGAAATTTTGGTATACTTCGCCCGAGTTTTGGTTTCTGTTGGATAGTGGATGGGTTGGATTGTACTCGAAATCCAACCGGGCCCCTGGAACGGAAAAGATGATATCATTCAGACCAGACGTCCGTTTGACGAACCATCAGCGACGATGGTGATCACGTTGAGAAATGGTCCCTATGAGTATACCCTATGAGTGTTGGGGGTATATTTGAGTTACGACCGGATTGGTTCGGACACGAAACCAACCGGGCCCCGGGGACGAAAAGGCTAGTAACTCACAGACCGGGCGTCCGATTGACACAACGACTGTTGCGTTGAGACCCCTATGATAAGGCGGTCCTTTGAGATACTTCTTCATGGGACTTTGTGATACATGGAGTATCGACCTGTAGCTCGTGGAGCGGACCCTCCCGGAGACGAGCGTACGGAGTACGGAGACCGTGTAGCCGGCTGAAACCTTACGACTGCTTGACCGACTCGACTTGGAGTGAGTCGACTAACCCAATGGACGAAGCGCCCGATATTTGGTGACAGACCCATGGCGGACGGAGTGCCCGATAGTTGGCTGCAGACCCGCGGTACTCGGCAGGAGGAGTACCTCTGTAGGCTATTAGGGGGAGCGCCCGATATTTGGCGACAGACCCACAGTGGACAGAGCGCCCGGTAGTAGGCCGCAGACCCGCGGTACTCGACAGGAGGAGTACCTCAGCAGTCTTAGGTTAGTGAGCAGTATCTCGAAGTCGTGACCGGACCACTGTACAATTCAGAGATGGAGCTCTTCAGCAGTTACGATTTCGATAATGAAAATCCTGGTATGAGCTGAGACTTTTGACCTTTGTGTTTACCTCTTGATTGAGATGGGTCACTTGATAACTTAGGTATATGTATGGGCAAATACCTGGGTAGTGGTTATCCGTTGATTTCATGATCTTTGGGTTTCCCTCATGATTGAGATGGGTTACTTGATAACTTAGATATATGTATGGGCATATACCTAAGTAGAGTTTATCTGTTGAGATCTTCTTTGTGGATATCCATGTTGGTTTTAGTGATACCTTGAGGGTCTCGGGGTCCCTACTGAGTATCGTTATACTCACCCCTGCACGGGCTATGCTCGCACCTCGTTGTGTTGGTTGAAGACGACGGGCAGTACTGACGGAGGCCGAGTGTTCTAGGACTGGATGGTACCCGGAGGTGGACTACACGGCGAGACGAAACACGGAGGAGGTTGATAGGCGAGAGCGTTGTGGAGGATATCTGTACCTACCCTTCAGGTAGGATCCATGGTGGACGATCCAGGAGCTGCATCATCTGTACCTACCCATCAGGTAGGATCCGAGGAGGACGATCCAGTAGCTGCTTCCTTTCTTCCAGCAATTATCTTTTCATGTTGAACTTGTTCAGTTGTAGTTGTACTTTCATTTGGGTTTGTATTCTGGCCCATTTACTTTTCCGCACTTTCCTTTGTACTTAGTGTTTTGCTTCCGCTTGTACTCTGTGGTGTTTTGTTTACTTTTATAAGGCAATGCCTTCCCAGTTATCAGGATATACGCCTTTGGTGCTAGTCGCCAGCCCCTGGCCTATGGAAGGCGGGCTTGGGGTAGTCACGGCACGGGCCCGAGGACGGGTCGTGACAAAATGGGTTTGTACCCATCAATTTTAAACTGTATTGAAAATATATTTTAACAGTATAAGTATCATGTTCCTGGGAAACATTGTGTCTAATAATTGTGAATTACCTTCATTTAGAATTCATTTTTTATTATATGTGTGAATTTTGAAATTATAATGTATCTGGATGAATTTCATTATCATTTTTTTTATTTAAATTAAATATATATTCATTCTTATTTAGTTTTATACATTTCAAATGTAACATGGGAATTTTAAATGTATCTATTTTACCAATAATAATGAGTATTTTGGTCCTGTATAATGATATTAATTTCATATTATGGTAATGTATTAATTTTAGAACATGATCTAGGTTACTAGGGTTGGGGTCACTATATTTTAAGCATGTATCAAGGTGTTTCCTTCCATAAGAACCACATGATTTAAAATAATTCTTCTACTTCTTGGATTTAAAATTCTTTTCTCTTCAATCCTATTTTTCCATTGCCTCCCATCCTAGCTATAATATTTGTACAATTATTTCTTTTTCATTATAGAACATGATACTATGTTCATGTTAATATTTTTTTTTGAGACTAGTTCCCTTCAGATGAATTAGTTATGAACATTGATAAAATGGTCAATCATAATTTTTGTATTAAGTACATAGTTACATAATGAATTTATAACCTTGTATAGTGGTATTCATACATTTAATCATATTACAAATATTTATATATTAAACTCAATATATATCTTTTCATATCAGGTTTTTTTTAATTATGAAAATATTTTTCTAATGAGATTAACATGAAATCCTTCCACTCTATTGTTGAAATTTCCTCCACATACTTAGTGTTTTCAATAAATCTCCATAATTGATTAAAATGTTTTGATAGAAGATAAATTGTCAAGAAAACTCTCTCATATTCACTACTTACCTATGAAAAAAATATCTCTTTACATAACTTATCCATTTCTCAAAAAAATATTTGTAGTCCAATTGAATGATAATTCTTTTTGATGGTTGATGTGGTCAAACATTTATACAACCCATGGTGGATTAACAGGTTAGTTCATATGGGAAAAGATATTAGTCATAACCAAATTTAGCTTCCCCAATATGGTTATAATTTGATCAGTTTCATCTCAAGCTCAAGATTAATTATCTTTCCTCAGAGGGAAATACCTATACTTATTACGTGATTTTTTATATTTCAAATTCTTTCTATTAGGATCAATTTAAAAACAATTACATACATTATATCGGTTCATAAAATTATGAAATATATTTTATAATACCAATAATAGTGAAAAAAATAACATAATATGAAAAATATATGCAAATAAAACCTCAGAATCATAAACACTATTTCTATATGGATATTTATTATTTTCAAATCCTTCATAATGGTTTATAATCAAAAAGTGAATTGTCCAAAGAATATCCACATGAAGTTTCAATATAATTGATTATTAATCCTCTTTGTTATTCACTAGTTTATTGTTGAGTCAATCTGAATGCACCCACTTCAATGCTATTTCCCCAAGACACCTAATTACTCGAAAAATGTCAACTTGTAGAATCCATACATAGATGTATTGTTAGAAAAAATACCCTCTTCCACATAAAATCATAAGGATGTTATTATATATTTGTCCACAATGTTTATCATAGGATTATTTTATTTAACATATGTTTTACTATATATAATTCCAATGGTTTCTACTAAATTTCCTCTAATATCAAGCATAGAACCCTTAACCCAGTATCATAGAGTAGGTGTGTAAGATAATACACTGAAATAATATATGAGGAATATTATCTTGAATGATGGAATATTTTAGTATTCATAGTTATCAAGATACATATATGAAATTGAAATTACATTTTAAAACAAAATATAAACAATGAATTTTATTTTAGAATACTATTACTTATTTTTGTGTATCTCTGTATATCAGTCAAATCATACTTCATATTATTTAGGGGAAAATAAAACATAATGATAGGGTGTGATGTGACGGACATTAAGGGTATGTTTATAGAAGAATATATGAATAAATAAAGAAAAATTAACATGGTAAGTTAAATAATCTAAAAACATTCCATTTAATCAATAGAATGAGCATAATGTGGAAGGAATAATAAATGATCAAATAATTCCATATAAATATTCACATGATCATGGAAGTTTACCATAGATATTCTAAATGAAAGAATAATAATAATGAAACCCAATAAATGAATTCATAATGATGGAATGAAAAATGTTGTACATCAAAATCATACCATAAAATCATTTCCATAGGAATCTAATAGAATAGAGTATTATTCTAGGAAAACTAATATTGTTGAGTCTTTTTCCAAGATATCTATATAAATGGATAATTCCTTAGCCAAATCCATATCCAAATCCTCTCTGGAGACCATTCATTACATAGAGGGTATGGAGTGGTCCCCACCTTTCATATACAATGTCGAATGCATTAATAAATTTAAATGGGTGAAACTTAATAAAAATAAACATTGTTATTGAAAATTTTACATAATAAATTTTAATACTCACCCTAATAAATAATCATAACCCAAATCCATTTCGAGTAAAATTATAAATGGTGATAAAATTGTACATCCTCAATTAAAAAGATCATAAAAAATATAAATTAATAATAAGTATGATATAAATAAAAAAATGTCCATATTTTATTATAATGTATAAAATTCTTGATTTCCTTTATGAATATAATCAATATAAAAATATCTTTATAACATTATTCAAGATAATATCATTTTCATTCTGAAAACATCCTTCCCAAAAAAAAAAGATCACAACAAATTTTGAAAAAACTATCCTTTTAAAATATCCTTTGAAATATGTAAGGAAATTATTAAAAAATTTAGTGGTCCAAATCAATATATATTTTGTATATTCAGAGTACATTAAAATAAATATTCTTTTCACATTTTAAATAAAAGATAATCGAGAATTATTTTGAAATTGAAATATTGATTCATTTAAAAATAATTTTTAAAAAGTAAAAAAATGTTTCAGTGTTTTATTTAATAAATCATATTTAAAAGGTTAAAATAATTTCCAAAAACATTTTTAGAAATAATGGGGTTTGTCGAAAATGAATTTCGGGCAACATAGAGAAAAAAAAAGGTTTTATTAAAAGTATTTTCTTAATAATTTTATATCTAAAATATTTGGGAGATGTTACTATTTCATAAAATTTTTCCAAATTTCCATTATGAGATGTATTTATTTTAATTCTATGATTAAAATTTCAAATAACTCCCCAATGGTTGATTTGAACCAAATCACTATGGAATAATGACATGATTGTGAATTAAATAAATTGCACTTTCTTAACATCTTTATCATAAGACCAATGAAATAAATAAAATTTAACGAATCATTAAATAAAATAAATATAAATAAATTTATTATATATATAAAAATAATATTATTTTATACACCACACAAAATAAATGATTGCTGAGTATGGTGTCTGACTCACAGAAGTAAAAGTGAGATCAGAAACAGTTACATCAGACTTACTTTAGGTTGAATGTGTTTCAAAATTCTATGTATTGGTTTTAAAAATTTTATTAAATTATAATAGTAACATATTAATATTAATAATATCATATATGATCTTTTTATATCATATTATAACCAGTTTGTCAGTAATATTTCATTATTTTCACTATTCTGGGTGTTAGTTGCATTTTTTTCTCATTCATGCATTGTCAAAAAATATTAATTTCCTATGCATATTATGGAGTCATATAATCTCTAGAATTATAATCATGAAAAAATTATCTTTTTTTATATAAATTATACTTTTATTTTCGATCCAAAAATATATTTTTGAAAAACGGTCTATGTTTTGATCATGGAGACGGCAAGTCATACATCAACAAATGTAACATTTAAAATTTTCAACAATCATTATGGGAAGATCAATGTAATATTTTGTCTTCAAATAATTTTAATAATATAATAAAAACACATTGTTTGATAAAATATAGATATATATATATATCATCCATGCTGTGTGGTGATAGAATGATAGTCACCTCACATCGTGAAAGCGATAGTCCACACATACACAGACGAGGTGATCATATTTAAGTGAGTGAAGATATAATAACTAAAATGATATATATTATATTTTAGTAATGACAAATATGTAATTTATATAATAATTATGTCATGTATATGACATTAAATCATTAAAATTTTCCTTATCACTTTCTAAGAAAAGTGTTGGGGAAAAATAAATCACATCGCTTCATGAGGTGGTAGTTAACTCTACACAAGAGTGACATTATCATATCCCATACATAGGATATTGTATAGAAATGTTTTTATATGTGTTTATTTTTGTGTAGTAAGAAGTAAAATTGTTATTCTGATTGATGAAGGTCACATCTTCTTTGGGTATCCTCTATGGGTTAGCCCCAAATCCATCCATGGTTGGATTTTTGAAAAAAACATGTCTTTAAAGATTATAGGATAGATGTTTGGAAGTTTTTTATAAATTTATTATTTGAAAAAAATATGGTTTGAAGTTGTAAATAAGAATGTATATGGAGTGGCCTTTTATAATTTACGTGAGTGGTACACTTGTATGTTTTGGAAAGAAAAATGTGTATCAACAGTTTTCACATGAAAAAGGGTGAAGAATATATTATTATTAATAATTATACATGATAGGGTCAATATATTTCCCTAATATTTATTTAATACAATTTTTAGGTCATTATGACACAAGTAATTTTAGTGTAACTCCGTAGTAAATCGATTTTAACATTAAACGATGTAAATTTGTTTTTTATGATTTTACAATTAATTTTGGAAAATATATAAGTTTTAATTATAATAAAATTAATTTATTATTATTCTAAAAATGGATTCCAGTTCTTCAAATTCCATTCATATAATTTTAATTTTTTTTATTTCAAATTATTCCCATATGCATGACTAGAATGTGGGGTTTTTGAAGAGAAAATGATCAAAGGATTGCATTTTTTATTTTTGAAATGAAATATAAAATAGAGTAAAATTAACAAAATAGGATTTATAATTTTACTAATTTAATTTTTTAAAAAGTCAAAATATAATTTATCATTATAAATATTTTAAATATAAGGATTTTTTCAAATAAAATTATGTATTTTTCACTATTCATCAATAAATTAGAATTTTCAAAAAAAATAAACAAATACACCATCAGATAATTTTTATACGAGGATTTTAAAAATTATGTTTATATTTTAAAATATATTTTCTAAAATTGATAAAAAAATTATAAATTATGTGTGCAATGGAGGACTAAACTGTCTATTTGAAAAAATAAATATTTTCAGAAAACATTTATTTTTTCTTTCCAATGGATCATGATTTTTCTATAATATATATATATAAATTTTATTTAAGTTTAAACCATAGAAATTAAATTATTTAGATATTTATATTCATATATAAAAAATTAATGGTTATTATAAAAAGTTAATTTTCAAATAATCCTATTTTAATAGATTGTCATGTTTCATTCAATCGCGGTGTTGAGTGAATCGAAATCTATCAAAGAGATTAAATTTTTTTAATATATATATATATATAATTATAAAGTCCCATGAGGTTATATTCTCTTATAAACTTGGTATTTTAATTTCATACATTCTATCTAATATGTAATGCATATTTTTTTAATATCAAGTTGTTATAGAAAAGGGTTAACTTATCAATGGAGTAAATACTATTAAAAAGACTTCGACAACTGCATGAAAATATTTTATGTAACATATAGTATTGATGGTATATATAGATGAAAATAAGCATATCCTTTATATAGAAACAATGAATGAGTATCTCATAACCCTCATTTCCATGAATAATAACAAAGGTTATGAGAATTATTTTTAATTCCTTTGTATGATGATGTTGGTGGTTGAAACGAAATAAAATTATATTGAAAGGAGCTTTATTGAACCGATAATTATATTGAAGATTACTAGACATTATTTAAAATATCATGTGTTATATTTTATTTCATGTCTTTCATTACTTATATATATTCATAGTCAATCATTATTGATAAGTTGATTGAAAATATGGGAAGTAATTCAATAACATTTAAATATTCGAATTATTTCATAAAATGTTATCAGGGGATGATTTCTATTAGGTACCCTCAAATCACATCCAACATCGAAGGACTCACCTTTATAAAAATATATTCATGAAAAAGATGTTTTCTCACACCATAAAACATACAAAACATTTCTAATTATTTTAGAATTCAATTCGAATATTAAATTAGAAAAGATGGGGGAATATAAGATTAACTCAGTTAGGCATGTGAATTCTTTATTTCTATTCCAAAGTTAGTTATTCCATGATATTTCATCATATCTAACTAGGATACCAATAGAATGGTAGAATAAAAATATATATATTAATAGGTTTCAAATTTCATCTGAAAATACAGATTGCCTAATTAAAGATTTATTGTGATTTAATGTTGGTATTTTTCATAATATATAAGGATGATTCCATATAGAAATTATAATTGATATAAAGCCTCTACTATATATGGTAATTGTTCTTCATTTTATCCATTATAAATATCATTTTATTGCATTCAACCCTCATAGTATTCCCATACTGATACATTTAAAATTATAAATGTTTACATATAAGATGTAGTCTAGAATGAGATAATGATTTTTAGCATATATCACAGGCTAATCTCTCTTTTTTTTCAGAGACAAAATTAAAGAAATTAATTAATTAAATGATTCAATAGGAGATTCTTTTCTATATTTGGATAATGAAAACCCAATTTTATATCCCTTATAATATAGTATCTTCAAGGGGTAACCTCCCACAGGATGAACCCAATAAGAAGAAAATATGTTGATGGGTGGATAATTTTGGACTTCATAGTAGTCCAGAGTATTAAAATAATATATTTTAATAATTATTTGATATATTCCTTCATAATTTCATCAAAGGAGAATAAGTTCCCTCTATTATGTGAGAAGTTCATGTTGGAGCTTATTATTCTTCTTAAATAGGATCCAATAACTTCCATCAAAATAAACATATTTGATATTTTGGGCCATCGATTATTCATTAAATAATAGAATAAAAAAATAAATTTCTCGCATGTTTGATACATGAAAACATAATTTATTAACCACTTAAATTATTTTATATTACTAAAAACTTCTATGGATGTTCCATTTGTGGTAAAAAATTCATTGGTTTATACACTCTAACCTTAGTTAGGACACTCTGAATCATTCTTATACAGATTTA
This sequence comes from Viscum album, assembly GCA_963277665.1. Classification (NCBI taxonomy): domain Eukaryota; kingdom Viridiplantae; phylum Streptophyta; class Magnoliopsida; order Santalales; family Viscaceae; genus Viscum; species Viscum album. The sequence continues at coordinate 1,871,028,234 of OY728123.1, read as the reverse complement.
TTTTCTAAGTGGGATAATGTAGTACCCACATAGAAGGTTAGGATAAATTATATCATTAATTTAATCAAGTATAATTTCATTAATATATTCATGTTATTTTATACAATTTTGATGGAATATAGAACCAATTTATATTCCTTCAAGCTAAAGGATTTTATTATGAGTTCAATATTAATTCTCATCACTCTTCCAAATTTTGTACAAAAAAAAATGATAGATAATGGATTTCCACAATTTAATATTAAATATCATTTATAAAAGGATAGATATAAAATATAATTCATTAAAGTATAAAATATTTGATGTTCTATGGGTTTAATGCACTATAAACAACACTCCTATATTGGTGACCATATATTCCATAGACTCAAGGGAAAACTAATTTTATCCATTGAAATTTTTCCCTTACATTGAATCAATATTTTAGAAGATTTATCAGAAAATGGAAAAAATTATATCATTCATGATGAGTTTAATTGATTAAATTAGAGAAGGAATAAAAACTGAATAATCATGAAGTTCATTAATATCATGTCACATATGATTCCAAAAACAAACTAATCCTCTACTCATTTCCCCCAATGGAAGTGGTGTTGTTTTTGAGAATCCCAATGAAACCTAGAATGAAACAACTTATGCATGATCTATAATGGGAGGGGATTTATTTTATATACAATGTTTAAAACAACTATACATTCCCGAAAAAAAGGTACATGGAGTATCTCTCCTTCTAGTAATGTGTGTTTTCTCCTGAAATACATCACATGATGTTATGCTGGGTTCACCCAAAGTCCTCACTGCAGGAAATTAAAATGCATGGAATGGGTTTTTATCCATATAGACTTAATATTCAATACAAAAAGGTCGTAGCTATATAAATCTAATATATATAAGATAATCTTTTTCACATTATGAGAAATTAAATGATAAAATTTTCTATCCAATGTGTACATTGAAATTTTTGGAGTGTTATGCTTCATATGACATGATATCCTTACATTTGAGATAGATTAGTTTATGTTTTCTAAGTGTAATTTTTTCATTATCCATATGCCTTTTTTAAAGAAAATATACCAAAAATTTTAAAAAAACATATGTATTTATTCTTATTCCATCACCATTCATGGTGGTTATCTTCTAGGAACCCTTTATTAGGGTGGATATTTTCCATATCACATTCCCATGAATCTGTTATATCTACACAATTAGAATATTCAAAATATAAAGTGTTGTTTGATTAAAATTCCCATATGATATACATAAAAGTTTGGTCCATCTGTTCAAAATACAAGAACTAATACCCATTACCATCTAATTCTTCATTCCTAGTTTATATTTATGAAATGGTATATGAATTAATGAGTTGTACTTTATGTCAGATAGTAAACACACAATGTGTATCTTACACTTTTCAACATATTGGGGTTATCATTGAAGGAAAATAATTGAGTACAATGAGTTTTCCTTATCTCATGGTTGGAATTCAATAGAAGGAATACAACCACAACATAATGTGAGGAATCACCAAATAGTGAGGGGATGCATCCATAGAGTTTTTTGAGTGGGATAATTCTCATTCAATAATGTTTAGAAGCTATGATGTGACTATTTACATGTAAGGGAATAATCATATATACCTTATTTAGAAATTATTTTACTTCTTATTGGTCCCATCATAGATGACGTAAACCTTTCAATTATGTGGAAAATATAGGAATTGATATTTCTGGTTGATTGAAGATTACATCTTGAAATAGGTCCCTATGGAGAGGAAATTATTATAAAAATATAACGTTTTAAAATATGAATAACTTCAGGAACGCTGATGTGTTTGATAGAATAATCCACAGACAACACCAAACCTATATAAAACCTTGATATAGTTAGATAGAATATAAATATTTATATAAATGCATTTAACCCAAGAGGTTAAATTGGTAGTAATAAATAAGAGTCACTAATTTATAAAAATATTGATAGAAATAAATAATTTGGTTTTTACCACTCTATCTCTCATGGGGTTTCCATGATAAAAAATAAATAGATTTGATTCTATCATTTAAATTTGTGTTGTTTCTTTTGAGTTTTTCATAAAATTAGAACACTTCAAACACATTTATCGACCAAATAAAAATAAATAACAGTAAGAAAAAACATCAATATTTTATCATAAAACCTCCACTCATAATCATCAATATTTATTTATCTATTCAATGAAAAGAGTGAAAAACAAGAGGTAAAATATGTGGAATGTGATTAAGGAGGCCTAAAGTATTGAAGCCAAAGGGAATCCCCTGTTACAAGGTTCCCCCTGGGAATCATGAAATTCGTTTTCGAGAAGAAAATTACACCAACACCTTGTACTTCCATGGATTAAAGATGAAAAAACATGTTGTTCTCTCTACAGGTGTGGAGAATGTAGATATTGTTGTTTAGAGGACTTTTAGACATTATTATATGATATGAAATTTCACATTGAGTCCTTGAAGTCAATTTAATGATAAAATAATGATATCATTGAATTTTAAGGACCATATCTTATAATCCTTTAGGTTCAGTGATTCATTTTTGAATATCCAATGATAATATTATAATAAATTTTAGAAGGCTTATCTTGAAGTTGAAGATGTGAAGACAACATCAACTAGTCAATGCAATGAACATTTTTACTTGTTCTTGGGATAAATAAGTAACTGATATACAGATGTCGTAGTGGGAAGCCAGTGACCCATAATGTGTTTTGACATTCTTTTATATGGTCATTGTCTATCTTATATCTTGTAGTGGCTCACTGGTATTGGATTCCATATTCCCATTGATTGAGGAAACCCACTAGCTATGAAATGGTGGATACCGAATAACTAGTAGTCAAATTAGCAAATACAAAGATGAATTTTAGTTTTTTATGAAATAATTGAATTTGTTCAGTAATGAATTTATGAATCTAGGTGAATTATAGATGGTTTTATAACCTCTTTTTGACTATAAATGTACTGATATGTCCTCATTTAACCTCACCTAAAAACTCATTATAAAAATTTCTCTTACAACATTAAATCATTTCAAAATTTTAATATTTCAAAATCCCATAAATGAAATATTAAATTAGTTTAATCTCTCTTAGATATTTTATTTATCACAAATCTATTCCCAATTTGTATATATCCATTAAATAGATTTTTCAGCATATTTTAATATAGATTCTAGAAATATAACCTCTCTTCTTCATCACCTTTATACTTTGAGTTCTCACCCCATAAATGTAAGGGACGACTTCCTTAGATATCAAAAAAATATTAAGAGGGTTCTCAAAAAATAAATATATAAGGGATTTGTTTCGTGATCAATTCTATGATTATTGTAATAATAATATGGAACTCTTTTGTCAATGGTGGAGACATGGGGGAACACATCACCATATTTCAAAGCAGCTTATAAATTTTTTCCACTATTTACTAATTTTACATTGCATCACTTATTATAAATTTACATAACTGAATAAATTTTTTGTCAAATTTAATTTACCAAATAACATAAAATTCATTAGTAACATTATTATTTTTAAATTTCTTTATTTAAAAATTACCATTTTTATATGAATTAAATTATAGAATGGGGAAATTCACCTCCAATTTCCATATTATCTCTAGAAAATAATTTCTTTCAAAAGATGGATTTGAATTAAAAAAAAACAATATATTTTCTAAAATTTTATTATTATTTTTCAAATATTATGTGATTGAAAATCATTTTTTTGTTATTTAATATATTTTATATTGAGAAGATCATAGCTTTTTATGGAACAAAAAATTCATAGTGTAAAAATATAAAATCATCCATTCTTAGTAGAATAGTTTATCCTATTTTAAAAATAGATATGGATGAGTGTGTTGAAAATAAAAAATCATATGAAAAATAGAACCCCAGGGATATTTAAAAAATTTAACATAATGAAAAAATTATGAATACCTTAAATTTTTTTCTTGAAATAAATGAGTTTTATCATGTTTCAATCTGTAAAACATCTTATGATATTTTGAAATTATTAAAAGTTACACATTAAGAAACCACTAATGTAAAGGGAAATATATTGGGAATTTTTCATGATTATAAATTTATCTATATGAATCAAAAGGAATATATTTATAGAATATCTATTATAGTTATTGAAGTTTTATATTTTAGAATTCCCTTTGCAGATAAATTATCTATAGAAATACTAGTAATGAAAATATGAGGGTCTTACCCAGAAACTCACCCCCAAGAGAATAACATTCATATATCCAAATATATAAATGATATGATTATCAAAGAAATTATCAGATCCTTATTGAAATATTAAAAAATGAAAAATGAAATAATGGATTAGAAGGAATATGATGTCAAATAAGTGAAGAAAATAAACACCTCTAAATATAAGAATGATAAAATATCTAATGGTAAATGTCTTGACTTTTTTATTCCTTATAGTAACATGGAAAATTACCTATAAAATATTGAATTATATAATTGATCCAAAAAGGTATGTTAAAAGGATGAACTAAAATTAATATTGAATGATTGTAAAAATGAATGGTCACATTGTGTTATAATTCCCTATATAAAAGATAAAGAAAAAAATGGAAATAAATAGGGGAACAGTGTTTTTAACATCATAATGTGGAGTGGATGTGATGAATTAATGAATTAAATACTCGCATCTACATCACATGATTTAATCCCCAAGTTCCTTGTGAAACATGTTGATGACGATGTCATGGTTAATACAATTCTTCCAAATTCCCCCTATTATTTTTTTTTCTCCTAATTATTCAATACTATCTAGTTTTCTAGCTCCTCCATCACCCTAATTTTATTATGTCAAAAAATATTCTCATAATAAACATTAATTTTTTTTATTTAACTCTATTATAAATACTTATAACTTGAAATGAAATATATGTAATTTCTAGAAGAAAATGATTAACATAAAAAATTAAAGGATCATCTTCTTAGGGAAAACATGATATCTCCTAGAAGATAATGAATCAACCCAATGTTGATAAATATGAATCCACAATTAATTAACTCATAATTTCTCTTCCCAAATTCACTAATAGATAAATTCATATAAAAAAATTTGGGATCTCAAATAATTGAAAGATATTTGGTTTATTTTAGTTTTTATAATCATGAATGTACAATTATGATACCTTAAAAAACTAATTTTAATATAGGACAATTTTAGAAATAAATTTTCAATAATTTAAATGGATTTTAATTTAATTTAAGAATTTGAATGTAAGAATGATTGATATGGGAGACCAAATTCAATCCACTTTTCATTGTAATTTTTTAAATAAATCATTATTCCAAACAAATATGAATTACAAAATTATATTGGATAATATAAGCTAAACCAATTTAAATTGGGTACCAAAAGCATTATTCATTAAGATTTTGTATGAGTATGGTATTCCATGAAAATTCCATGAAATATTATGGTATCATGATTGTTTTTTCTAAAGTAATATGTGTGGAGACCTCTCCAACTCCAACCAAATAGATAATATCAAAGGTTTTCTTGCCAATTTTGGTGATAATTATAATGGGATAAAATTGTGTGAATGTTGACTCAATTTTTATAACTCAAATTTATAAAAAACAGTTATTCAAAAATTTACTATAAAAATTCACAAATAATTATTTAAATGTTTGATAATGATGGAGAAATTTCCTTCAAAAATAATTATTGAAGAGTTTTTAATGAAAAATAAAATATTAATTTACAATATCCAAATTTCAAAAAAATTTCAAAATAAATCTTTAATATCATTATAGAAAAAAATTTAATTCCATGATTTAATAGGTTAGTGACTGATGGAATTATCCAAGGTTTTTCTGTAATTGTAGAAAATGCTAACACACCAAACTAAAAAAATAACACATAGTTTGGGATATTTATATATTTCATTTCAAGTATGTTTTCCTTTATGATGAATTGAAATTTTTAAATAAAGAGAAATAATATTTTAAATATTGAAATGAATTTCCACTTCAAAATAACATGAATTAATTTATCTTTTTATTTTAAATAATTCTCAAATTCAACATCTATGAGAAAATAACTATTATTTCATTTTCACATTAATATATTTGAATATTGAAAATTCTATATATATTATTTCTTAAAATTTAATTATGAAATTCCTTCTTCATATATTTTATAAGGTTGAAATGATTTTTTTTAATTTATTACAATTCTAGGTGATCACGATGGATAATAAAACATGCAATTTGATGATTTATGTTCTTATGAATTGTATAATAATTACTTTTGGTCTCTAAAAATCACATAAAAATATGGTTTTATAGTGGTGAAATAGAATAATCCATGAAATCTAACAAACTCATTTAAATTGTTTTAATTATAAATAATAGTTTCGAGGTAAGACAATGAATAAAACATGTTATATCATCAATGATCTTACAATAAGATATTTTATAAAAATAACCCATTATTATCTTTTTAATAATAATAATGAAAATGTTGACTTAATAGTGTAATTGGTTGGAAATTTTTAATTTTAAAGACCCGAGAATATCTTTGATAATTAAACATTAAATAAAAAATAATGTATTATTCATAGAAACTCCGACTCATGAAATATATGTAATGTTTTTAACCAAATGACTAAAATAATGGACTAATCAATCGATGATATTTTTTATGAATGTTTCAAAAATCTCATTATGAATATATGTTTTGAAAATGATGTTTAAAGTGTATATTTTAAAAATTAATTACTATAAGAATAATAAGGATATCGTTGAAATACATTAGATAAATATTTCAATAAAAGTATTTAACAACACCTTGAAAGTTTCATTGGATATTTACATGTGGGAATAGTTACTATAAGAGTAGGCTTAAATGTGGTTGAAACCCATGATTTTTTCATTCACTTAGAGGTCTAAATCCATAGTGATTATATTATTGATGAAAATTGGTCGCATTCCATGAAAGAATTATTCATTAAATTTAATAAAAAATTTAAATCTAATCTAGTATAAATACATAACATGAAACGTTGTATTGGTCATAAATGGGTGTCAATAAATTATCTAGAAGATATTGGAAATATTATTAGATGAAATTCATTTTTAGTATCATATTTTTATAACAAAGACGATTGAATCAAGTATCCTGAAATATTCCCTCCTATTACTCAGTTAAAAAATGATAAAATATTATTGGTATTTTCCACACATATTAATTTAATTCTCATTCTAATGGATGTCAAAAATATGTTTGTAAATTATATTATATATGAAATTTATTTTTTAATTTACCACTTATTTTTGAAAAAAAATATTATAAATTATTATTTAGATTAATAAATAACTTTTATGGTTTAATACATGCCTCTCGAGCTTAGTATGTAGTCGTTTTAAATTATCATTTATCATGATTTTTTTAAAATGGAAATATTATTCCAATATACATTTAAAGAACCTAAAAAATGATTTATTACTCAATCAAATTTAAACTCATTATATAGTTTTCATTTAATCTAATAAATCTCTTCAGTTTAAACTTTCTAATTGAGTGAGAACAGAAAATTTATATGAACAACATTGGAGAATTCAACTAATTTATTATTTTTCATGTTTATCAATGAAATATTTGTATAATTTTTTAACATGTAAATCACACTAATGAAGTCATAAAATGATTCATAATCGATCAAAACATGGAAATTATAATGACAATCAGTATGAATTGTATCTTTATATTTGTTTAATATACTAAAATGGTTGATATATTTGTTTTATATATGTTTGATAGGTAATTTGATATATGTTATTGAGATTGTTTTCGGTATATAATTCAGTGTTTGTCTCTATGATATTTTTTGTTGAATCCTAAACAATCTCATTTAAAATTTATCAAAATGATTTATTATTATTTTTATGTATTAAAATTATCAGTTTTTTATCCAAAATAACCTTATTTGTAATTAACAAAATGTTTCAATTCTAATTTTGGTGGATTATAACTATATTGGAAATGTAACTATGATATTTTTTTCTTAATTAGAAAATCACTCAACTAATAAACTATTATGAAGTAGAACTCAGTTTCTCATTTCACATAAAATGTGAATACATAGTCATTTGAAGTTATTAAAACTAAATTACACTAATAAAACAATATTTTTTAGACCTTGGGCTAACATTTGATCATTTTCCTATAATGTTTGATAAAAATATTTCCATTAGTATCTCTAAATATACTATCTATAACTCAAACACAAGATGAATTTATTTTTCACACCATTTCATAATAAATCACTCTCTAAAAGGTGATATTTGTTTAGATTTTGTTTCAAATGAATCTCAAATAATAGATATTTTCATAAAAATTATAACCCATTTATTTATAATTGGTTGAAGGTGAATTAGGAATCATTAATACTTTACATTGTTTATTTAATCTATTACTATAAAATTTTTTCATTTTAAAATATTATTCCAAATGATTCATAAAAAGATGAATTTATTGTTTTATTATTTTATTTAATCTTAATTATTATCCATTTACACCAAATGTTCTATAATTTGAGGGGTTCCATATCCCGTTTTTAATTTTTTGTTTTTTATCAGGAGATAAATTTGTTTTCAAATTTCAAATTATTTAATTTCCAAATATATTCTCTTATTTTCAAAATAAAAAAATATATTCTTTAGAAATAAACATCTTTATTTTTTTAATTTTTTTAAAACATATTCTATTTTTAAAATTTTTGTTTTCATAATATATATAATAAATATTAATCTTACACATTATTTTTAAATATTATTTTTATTAGTATTAATATAATATTGATGATCAATAAAAAGAATATTATATGTTGTCGCTATACTATTTTACTCTTGTGAAATATTTAATGTTAATTAATTAAATGGATTAATTAAATATATATCTTCACATTCAAGATATCATCTTCATTAAAAATCCATTAATATTGAATAATTACATTTTTAGGGAATGAGCTTCTAGAAAAACATATGTAATATTTTTATTTAATTTGTTTCATACATTTTTTTTATTTTCATTTATTATTAATTTTCTTTTTATATTATGCACTCTTATGTTATAAAAATTATTCAACAATTTTATACACTCACCCATTCTCTAAAAAATATTCATTTTAATGCTTATTTAAATTTTAATAGGGATTTTAAAAACATCATTTATTTTCTTCGTACAAAATATATTATCTCTCTTAAAAATATCATATCAAAACTATTTATTTATATATTTTTCAAAATAGTTCATTACTTATTATTTAAATCCTTAAACTATCTTAAATATTTCTACCCTATCTCATACATTTTCTTTTTAAAAAAGAAAAAATAGCGACAAAATTTTGTTTATTCAAAATGTAGTGAATTTTTATGAGATTAGTTTTTTAAAAATATTATGAGATATTATTTGAAATTTCTATAAATATTTATATATTTAAAATGGGTGGTCCCTGTAATTAAATTAATTATTTATTATGGAATTAATAATTTGTTTAATCCATAATATCGTTGATTTTACTTTAAATATCTTGATTTATATTTTTATCTCATACTCTTGGTTTTCACATAATTTGTCTTTTAATGTTATGTTTTTATCATAAAAAATGGATAAAATTTTAAGACTTTATCTATATCCCTTAGTTATCTCATAATCACAAATAGTTTCTATTATTTCTAAAATTTATATTTTATTATCTTTTAGCACATTTATTTTTTATTAAACTGATGGAATTATTCTGATAAAATTAATTTTTGGAGTAAATTAAATGATTACATGATGACCTTATAAAAGGATTGGATTCATATACTATCAATGTTTATGGTCATTGAATGATTTATAAGGATACTATTATGGTTTTATAATAATATTTTGGATTATACATATTCATTTGAAGATGCAATGATAGTATTATATTATCAAGGTCATTATGGAGGAAGCACTGCATGTCCTGAAGCAATAACATCCATTAATTGGATGATAAATAGGTCTATGGTGATCCATAAATTATTGATTCAATCATTTTTATGTCCACTAGACAACCATTATCATGTAATATCTCAGTAGTGGTAGTTTGCAATAATTCGTTAGTTCTTGGGATCCTGCCGGCTACATGGTGGTTGCTACAAGGTAACTAATGGAACTGTAGTAAGACAATATGAGGATAGATTTTATTATAGTCAAAATGAATTGAATATGATCATCCATGTATTCATGACTAGGTACATAATATAGAAGGTTCCCACAATTCTTGGAGAATATAAAATGACTCTTTTGGAACCTTGGAACATTGTCTTGACATGTTTTCTCCCATGAAAACTCTAAATATTTATTTAATTCTAAATGTATATAATTATAAATGAAACATCCTCGGTTATAAAAGAATATGAAATTTTAAAATTTTTTATATTTTTTATTTAAATATTAATTTTACTTTAAATTGGTTACTGTGTATGATATCATACTCAAAACGCAACAACAGGTTTGTTTCAAAATCATACATTTCACACTACGTTGAGTTATACTGAAAAAATATAATAATATTATTTTCAATAGTAGATAACCCATATTCATTGTATTGGTTGGAATGAAAATAAAAAACTAAAATATATTACACATTTTTTTTAATTTTATTTACATTTATTCCTTAAATTTTAGAGACATAAAATAATAACGAATCTGATTTTAAGCATGAAATAATATAATGTTTTTAAAAATCTCGGTTACAACCTTTTCATGGGGAACTATTTTTAAATCTCAGTTTTTTCAATATTATATGTTTTATTTGAAAAATATTATTCTTTAATAGAGGGACATCAAAATGTAATTTGGATTAAATATTTGGTATTTTTCTAATGAACGTCCATTAATTAAAGAATAGTGAAAAATACAACATTTTATGTAAAAAATGTGTTTTAATATAATTTATTTATATAGTTAGATTATCATTTTAATTGATTTGAAAGTATAATTAGATTAGTTTTTTCATTTAATCTAATTTTGTCCTATAGAAGTGATTTCACTTTTTAATTAGACATAAAGGCATGTCAAACATTAGATATTTATTACTTCCTAAAAATCTGTTTTTGGTTTTGACAATGGGAATTAATTTTAAATTAATTTATACCACTTCTATATTTTAAATTTGGTAAAATGTATTCCATATTTGGAATTAGGAAGACCAAATTGTGTAAATAGTTACCTTTTATTTTTAGACATTATGAATAGTATCTTATGTAATTATTTTATTTACTATGGTTAATGGGTAAATCTAGAAAAAAAGAGTAAAAAATAATATTATAAATAAAAACTTCCATAAAACACGTCTTACTTCTATTGGATGATGTAGAACCCCAAGACACCCTGAGAGGATAGGGGTGAATTAGGGTGTCAACTTTTTATTTTACAACCAAGGATCGTGTTCCCACATTGGTAAGAACTGGTTGACCTTGTATGATGGATATGATCAGTAATGAAACATTCACATGAAAGGAGATGACACAACAATTTTTACTTGGTTCACCACTAAGGGATATGTCCAAGGAGCATACGCCGAAAAATTGTCAGTTGTACCAAATTCCACTATTCTTCACAAGTTGTGGATTACAATAGTTCAGGAATTGTCACTCTGTCCCAAGGTCACTGCCTTTACAAAGGTTCAGGGATAGCTCACTGCATCCCTCAGGTCACTCCCGTTGACTCCCCCTTGCTCACTGCATTTGGTGAAGTCACACTCAGATTATAGACGTGAAGGTCTCTTCAATAGATTCATATTGAAGTCTTTTGTATCTTGTTCATCATGAGACAATGCATTCATCAGAGTACTGAGTTGATTCTCTTTTGTATTCAATCTTCTTATTTAGTGAAATAACTGAATGCACTAAATCTTCTTCTTCTCTTCCTTTGATTCGCAATACTGAAACCTGAGTGTATTGATATGTTCCCCTTTTTCAGTGCAGATATGAGATTAGATGCACGAACAGTTATTCTTCTTTTTGCAAAGCACAACGAGGGTGTTAGACACCAGTGATGTGTGTGCGGAACCACATCCCTTCATAAAACCAAATTTTCCACAATTCTTCTGTATTTTCAAATGAATACATCATCTATTGTACCGAAGGTATCCGGAAATATTCCATCTTTTGTGCAGCTCAAAAAAGATGGGCGTGCTCCAACAACACCTGGCGCTCTTCTCCAAGCCTGGTGCGCAAGTCCCAATACAGCGTGCAGTTCTAAACTGGCTCACAGGTCTCACCAAACATCCTGCGTGACACTACCTTCCTTAACTTCAAACATGCGTGACTCACTTTCTTTCTCACCCAAACCGCCTTGGGAACGTAGCCAAAAACTGGCGCGCATCTTCAAACATTGGCGCGCAAGTACACCTGTGCGACCACATAATACTTGCCCAACATCCACACCTGCGTGACGAGAGCTATGATTTTTCTAAGTGTTGAACTCCGTGAGAAATGAGGTGGGGTCGACTTGTATTTATAGGCATTTGGACACCCTGCGTGATGGCACGCAAGTCTCCCCTCGGAACGCAAGTTTCAGTGCGCAAGTCTCTGCCCTTGTCTCTGCAGCACTACTCACCTGCGCGACCACACCAACACTTGCGCGACCCTCTTTCCTTTTCCATATTTTGATGTTCTATTCTTGAAAAACAACTGGCATGCAAGTTCCAATCGTCCTAGGCACCGGCGCACAAGTCCTATCTCAACACGCAAGTCACATGTGAGACCAACCCAATACATGCACGACCCTTATCCCTTTTCCATAAATAGATGATCTGATCTTGAACAAAATATGGAATTCATGTTTCATCTCCTTCAAATACACAGAACTCAAGTCTATTTCACAAAATCACTTTTCTCCATTTGTCAATTTTCAGGCCCAAAAAATTGGCAAACACTGGAAAACGGCGCCACCTTGTATCTATTGTTTTTGTACCATCTCCAGATCATCAATTCCTTTGTCAACATTATTGAATCAAACATGGATCATTGACCACAACTCTTGAACTCAACATTCCACCATGAAATCCCATTTGTCAACAAAATTGTATATCATGGATTTGCTTTGTCAACAATCAAAATTCTTCAAAGATGATTCTTTTTTGTTACTTGGTTTCTTCAACAACTCTTCTGCTTGCATCAAAAACTCCAATATTGTGATATATATCCTTTGAAAGAATAGCTTTAGCATTATCATATTTTGAGACAATGTGAATTGCATTTCCATCTCAGAATTCCAATCCATTCCACACTATCTTCTTCTTCAACCGTCATTCCTCTACTTCATGCAAATCATACGATTTTATTCTTCCAGAAGTCTCTTTCATGGTTCTCATTAAATCATGAATAATTGCATGGTCTTCATCAATTTTCATTTATTCTTCGTCATCCACAGATGGATTATGCCTCACCATTCTTCACTGTTGTAAACAATGTGTCACCTTTGACACATGTTCTTTGAACTTATGATTAGTACACCAATCATATAAATTTCTATTCCTCCATTTCATTAGAGTACTTCTTGATCGCCTTAATTTTTAACTTCATTGAAAACTATTGACAACAAATACAACCTTATACAAAAAGTGGTCCCAACAATGTCCCCCTTTGTTTTTTGTTGTCAATACCTTACATATCTTCTGAAATGAATTCGTCAATGTTAAAATGAGAATCTTATCTTCAGTCAACTTTTATTTTCAAACATTCATTTCACTTTGTCTCCCTCTTATTGAAATTATATACAAATATCATGGTAGGAAGGGTATCAATCAATACTTAAAAAATGTTTCATTAATCATTTCACTCTATGTCTACTTATTCAATGCTCGATGTAGAAAATAAGAGGATTTGATTAAGCCAACAAGGCTATCTATTATTCACAGATCATGATACCACATGAGATGCAGACTCATATATTTTGACTTCAAAGGTTTACCACTTTCATTTCAAGAAAAAAATCAAATATGATATGGAATAATCAACCTCAAACTCCTGCACTCACATCAACAAACATATCAAAAACATTCAAGTATAATTGGCAGGATTAGTGGCCTTGGGTCACTTCCATTATTATTATGTCACTGATCAATTCAGTTACTCCTCCATTGTAGAATGATATTTGATCTGAGTAACCAAGGGATGGATATTGATAAATGACATAATTTCTCCAATGACATGTTCTTTAAGAAATTCACAGAGTAATTGCATTTGATTCCAGCTGGAGTTGATATTGATTGAAACCGTGATGTTGGAAGCTTCATCATTTTTTTCTCTCCCCTTCAAGGGAAACACTCCTCATAATCATCATCAAGAGTGATCCTTCATCATCTTCATCTTTGAAAATAAATTGGAGAATCTACCAAGGATTGAGACTTCTTCAGCTTGGTTATCAAGAGTTGACAGCATTCACTACTTCGCAAGTTATCCCTCTGAGAGCATGCATCACCTTTAATTCCTTGCATTATTAGCACAAATACAATACACAAATGGTTAAGGGAATAAGGTTGTTCCTCCTTGCTTCATCAATATGAGCTGCATGGTTGAGGTTCTTTTCTCAACCAAGTTCCTATGTTCACTCCAGTCTTCATGCCTACACATTTGAACATATGTTCTGACATCTTTTGATGTGGCATGGCTTTCTTCACATTCTCTTCTACTTTGTGTGGGGAATTATTCTACTTAACAGCCATCATGAATGATACATTCTTAATCCTCTTAAGGACTGCTTCTTGCTCTAGTATTAAGGATAGACAACCTTTTGCAATGTGACCAGATTTCTTGCATCTCTCACACAGAACGTCTTTTACACATGTTTTTCTCTTGGATTGAAATCTCTCTTGCACTCTGTCTTCATCACGTGAAAGTTTTTCTTTTCCTTTGTCATCATCCCTGGTTTGTTCATTTTCAAGTTTCCACATTCTTTCCAAATAATTTGTCCAAATGACCAATATGTCATTTGGAACTGTTGAAGATGGCTTGGATCTTCCACATAGGTGAATTTGGGTTTCATCCCTGTTAGTTTCTCTTTTGGATGGATGTCCCTTCAATTCCATGGAACTAAAATCATGGGTCTTCCCAGCTTCCCTACTTGAGATCTTCTTGGGGAAATGTGTGTTTAGAATGTTCTTCTGATTTCTTCCCAATGTACTTTCTTTATACTTAGCTGGAATCGGAGGTCTTCTTTTCTCATCAACAGTTAATGCATATTGATATGGGTATGTCCCTGCCTTGTGACCTCTACCGTTGCACATATCACAGATGTCATTATGAATTCCAAATCTGTTTATTGTAAACAGATGCTTCTGGACCTGCAGATGTTTCTTCTTCTTCTCCAGATTTCTTCCCTTTGATACAGAATTTCTTTGTGATTTTTCATTAAATGGATTTAACCAACAATCTAGTGCACAATTCCCAAATTTGTTGCAGCACCAACATTGACCCACAAATCGTTTCATCTCGGCATCTTCTGTATGAGGTTGTTGGGCCTTCTTCTTAATTTCTTGTGCTCTATTTGAGGAACCAACTTTCTCCTTTTTCTTCCCATCCATCCTATCCATAGTATTAGGTTTCTCATCCTCCTCTTTACTCACCCATACTTGTTTAGAATTCTTCTTCCAACCTGCACTTTTTGAATGTACATATTTTGAAACAATAGGACAAGTTTGTATGCATGGTACCTTCACTTTCATAGATGCTTGTGATAGATCAATGAGTGAGGTCATTATCATCTTATCACATGTTGGAGTTCTTTTGACAGTAGAATCCTATAGTGTGTATTGAGTACCAGCGACAACTGATTCATGAGATAGATAATAAAGGGTTTTCATAATCTTTTTGTCACATATTAGAGGTATCTTCTCTTTAGAATCCTCCATTTAACATTGGGTACAAGTGTCACCTGTTTCATTCTTTTGTGAAGTCTCAATATGGGTCTTCTCAAGATTTGTCCATTAGGCTTCCAATTTTTGACTTTAAATATTGAGGATGATCTTCTGATCATCAATCATGATCATCTTCTCTTAACAAGTCTTCTTCAATCATTCAACCTCATCTTTAGGCATATTAACTTTGTTTTTTAACAAAGAGTCAAGTTCTATGAATCTCTTGGAAGTTTCTTCCAAAAAAAACTCTTGAATATAGTTCTCTTCTTCAGCTCAGCTTCAAGTGTTTGGATATTTTCTTTTAGAGTCTTATTGACTCCCTCTTATTCTTCAAAGACTTTAATCTATTTTGTGAGCTTTAAGAATTAAAGAATTTGTCCTTCCATGAACATTTACAAATTGTTAGCTTCTCTTTCCAATCGATTGATCTCAGTCTGCATGCATTGAAATATTCTATATATAGGAGTAACTCTTTCTTCAGGAATATCATGCAGAAAGATTATAAGTTTTTCCTGATCACTTGAAATAAAAGTGTCTTTCTTTCCTATGGTAGGAACCTGAGTCACCTGCTCAATACATTCCAAGCCTAATATTTCTTCATTATTGAAAGGGCATGGAGAACCAGACACTTCTATTCTTTGGATATGAGGGACTTCTTCAACTAATTCTTCTCTTTCTTTTTCCTGTTTGTCATGGTCTTGCTGAATGTAGTCTTCTGCTCAGAAATGACTGAATCTTCATCAAGACTTCACATCATTGTTGACTTTAGGAAAGAAACTAAAATCCTCTTCTGAATAGAATAACTGTAGAGTATATAACATACATGAAACTCCATTAGATACCACTTGTAGAACCCTTGGAAACCCTGAGAGGGGAGGGATGAATCAAGGTATCATCTTTTTCTTTTACAACCAAGGATATTTTTCCCATGTTGGTAGGAACTGGTTAAACCTGTATGATGGATATGATCAGTAATGAAACTTTCACATGAAAAGAGATGACACAACAATTTTTACATGGTTCACCACTAAGGGCTATGTCCAAGGAGAATACACCGACCGATTGTCGGTCGTACCAAATTCCACTATTCTTCACAAGTTGTGGATTACAATGGTTCAGGCACAATCACTCTGTCCAAGGGTCACTGCCTTTACAAAGGTTTAGGGATAGGTCACTGCATCCCTCGGGTCACTCCCGCTGACTCCCCCTTGCTCACTGCGTTTGGTGAAGTCACACTCAGATTATAGACATGACAGTCTCTTCAATAGATTCGCATTGAAGTCTTTTGTCTCCTGTTCAGCATGAGACAATGCATGCATTAGAGTACTGAGTTGATTCTCTTTTGTATTCAATCTTCTTCTTTAGTGCAATAACTGAATGCACTAAATCTTATTCTTCTCTTCCTTTGATTCTAAATACCGACACCTGAGTGTATTGATATATTCCCCGTTTTCTGTGCAGATCTGAGCTTAGTTCCAAAAACTCTTCTTCTTCCCTTCACAAAGCACAACGAGGGTGTTAAACACAGGTCATGTGTTTGCGGAACTACTTCTATTCATAAAACCAAATTTTTCACTGTTCTTCCGTCTTTCCAAATGAATACATCATCTATTTCACAGAAGGTATCAGGAAATCTTCTAGATTCTGTGCAACTCCTAAAAGATGGGTGTGCTCCAAAAACACCTGGCGCTCTTCCCCACGCCTGGCATGCAAGTCCCAATACAGCGTGGAAGTCCTCGCTGCCAAGGTATAAACTGGTACGCAGGTCTCACCAAACCACCTGTGTAACACCACCTTCCTCAACTTCTAACCTGTGTGACTCACTTTCATTCTCGCCCAAAACGACTTGGGTGCACAGCCAACAACCGGTGCACAACTTCAAACACTGGCGCACACGTCCACCTGCGCGACCACACACTACTTGCGCGACATCCACACCCGGGCGACGAGAGCTCTGATTTTTCTACTTGTTGAACTCCATGAGAAATAAGGTGGGGTTGACCTGTATTTATAGGCATTTAGACACCCTGCGCAACGGTGCACAAGTCTCCCCTCGGAGCACATGGTTTAGCGGGAAAGTCTCTTCCCTTATCTCTGCCGCACTACTCCCTTGAACGACCACACCAACACCTGAAAAACCCTATTTACTTTTCCATATTTTGATTTTTGTTCATGAAAAACAACTGGCGCGCAAGTTCCAATCCTCCTAGGCACAGGCGCGCAAGTCCTCTCTCGGCGCACAAGTCACTTGTGTGACAAACCCAATACTTGCGCGACCCTTATCCCTTTGCCAAAAATTGATGATCTGATCATGAAAAACATATGGTGTGCATGTTTTATCTCCTTAAAATACACGGCACACAAGTCTCTTTTCCAAAATCACTTTTCTCCATTTGTCTATTTTCAGGCCCAAAAATTTGGTAAACACTGGGAAATGGCACCACCTTGTATCAGTTCTTTTTGTACCGTCTCCGGATCAACCATTACATTGTCAACGATCTTGAATCAAACATGGATCGTTGACCACAACTCTTGAACTCAACATTCCTCCATGAAATCCCCTTTTTCAACCCAATTGTATATCATGGATTTTCTTTGTCAATAATCACAACGCTTTAACGATGATTCTTTTCTGTGACTTGGCTTCTTCAAAAACTCTTGAGATTGCAACACAAACTCAACTATTGTGATATATATCCTTTGAATGAACAGCTTTAGCATCATCATATTTTGAGACAATGTGAGGTTCATGGCCATATCATAATTCCAATACCTTCCACACAGTATTCTTCTTCAACCTTCATTCCTCTACTTCATGCAAATCATACGATTCTATTCTTAAAGAAGTCTCTTTCATGGTTCTCATAAAATCATGAATAATTGCATGGTCTTCATCAACCTTCTTGTATTTTTCGTCATCCACAGATGGATTATGCCTCACCATTCTTCACTGTTGTAAATAATGTGTCACCATTGACACATGTTCTTTGAACTTATGATCAGTAAAACAATCATCTGAATTTCCATTCCTCCATTTCATTGGAGTACTTCTTGTTCTCCTTCATTTTGAAGTTCATTGACAACTATTGACAACAAATACAACCTTATACACAATGTTGTCCCAACAGATGATATATTTTCAAATATGAGAATCTTTGGGTCGATTTTGGGACTATAATGATCCACGTTGATTTGAAAATGACATTTTATAAGAATTAATTAAATGAAATGAATAATGTAACATAAACATTTATTTTTTAGTAAATGAAATACATATGGGGTTATAAAATTGATCATTTTGACTATAAGTGGTAATTATAAAGCTAAAATTATTTCCTATATCATGGTATTTTATCTATAATTGATAGACATTAATTAAATAAATTTATTTATGACACAATGATGATGTAGTGATTTCCTTATTAATGGGGTATTTAAATAAATGATATTATAAGTATTAAAATAAATTTATTTTGAAACATTTTATTCTATAAATGAATTTAATGGATGTGTATGACTTGGTATATTTGATGTAATGTTTTTTTTGAAATAAAAATATTGTTATGTATTTTTAAAAATTCATGATATGAATATTAAAAAAATAGACATAAATGTGTTTTTAAAACAAATGCTATTTTATTAAATGATATAATTGTCCTAAAAATATACAATATTTCCAAAAGACTTAGATAATGTTTAATACATAATTAATAAATAACTTTGTGTTCAGTTGTAAATTTATGGTAACTATATTAACCATATAGTATGAAAATACAAGAAGACACGGTACGAGTTAAATTTGTAAACTAAGGGTTTAAGCTACAAGATGTAGATACATTTATGACCTATATATGTATAAAAACTATTAGTTGAGAGGGTTTATAACTAAATATAAATTATATTTTATGTAAATGACTTTGGAACCTTTTGAAACCGAAAATCATTTTATAAAAATATAATACTTTTAAAAGTTCGTAAAGTACCCCACCTCTCTCTTATAAAAGGGCATCACCTATACCCATTTAATCACACCTATCAAGCCCCTTGTCTCATACAAACTCTTCCCAAATAAAATTTCAAAATCCCTCTTTTCCTCCTAAAATCCTTTCCTTAGGTATAAGGAAATCCAAGAAAGCTTTTTGGATCAAATCAAAGGGAGTTCCACGATTTTAGAGGTAGCATCTTCTCTAAAGATCATTTCCATTATTTTACTTCTACACTCTATATTCTATTATTATTCATTGATTACATAACAAAAAAAGTATCCTTGATATACTAGGATGTTGTTATGAGAAGGATTTTAACTACACTTTTACACACCTTCATCTAATGCATACAAACATACTATGTCTATATACGGTGAACTACTGCCTCATGAAACAATGATAGTTTGATTTTCCCTACCACCTCTTGTGGTGGTCATTATGATAGAACAATATTTATAAATGATATATATTATATTTATATTTTCTATACTCTTTTTTATTTTTTAAATCATACATTTATTCTTTTTATAATGTATAAATAAGATAATTTCATTTGAGGAAGTGCAGACTACCTCCCCCTAAAAGTGATATGAATTGTTCATGCCATACATGGATCTTATAAAGGACGGAGTTAGTGAAACAATGTAACATATATAAAATATTATATTATAAGGGAATTATAATATAACTACATATCATTTAGTTTTCATTCATTTAAATATTAAAAATAAATGAAAGTATCTTTCATACGTTCGTATGGCTTACTGTCTCCATAAACGGTGAATTTCATTTAATATCTCAAATTGTTTTGTAATATTATAGATAAATATATATATATATATACTGGATATATATGTTATTTAAATCATGAATATTATTATGGAGATAATGGACTTCTGACCATTTGGACAATTTGTAATTATAACAAAATCATTTTGGACTCAAGTACCGAATATCGACAAAACGACTGATATTTACTTAAATAATTATGTAATGATTATTACTTGGTAATAAGTGATATAAATGGAATAATAAACATGAAAAATATTTCCATTCAATTTTAGATTAACATAAATTTATTATTCAATATGAACCAGGAACAAACATTAAGAGTCAGACTCAGGGTTTGGGACTTTGTCTCAATATCCATTCATTGATGCTAATTTTGGTTTATAAATAACATTATTTTATGAGGTGTACGATTATACCATTTTTATTTTAATTGAATTCAATGGTTTTCAAAGTTAATATTTAGTATTATTAAGTGTATTACAAAACAATAAAGGGAATGTTTCTTATTAACATATTCAGTGCCAATGACCTTCCCACTGCTAAGTGCATTATATGATATTTGGATTCCTTAACAAGACATGATGTTTTTAAAAAGAAAATGAATAACATATACCGTTTCTACATATATTGGTATATAAAATTGTTTTTATAATTGATTTATTATTTCTATTTCTTGAACTGATATCTTGTGATTTCAATGTGGAAATTTTATCATTCTTTTATTCTAGTTTTATGTATTATGATTATTTTGTGGTTTGTGGAAATTGTTTACATATACGGGTTATTATCTGACAAACTAAGGGTGGGTGAACTTGAGATTTCTCTCCAGTGAATTGGGAAACATGAACAAGGTTAATATTAATGTTTCCCCAAAGAGATTTAGGGAATATACCATGA
Source organism: Viscum album (assembly GCA_963277665.1). Lineage (NCBI taxonomy): Eukaryota > Viridiplantae > Streptophyta > Magnoliopsida > Santalales > Viscaceae > Viscum > Viscum album. The sequence continues at coordinate 1,871,006,597 of OY728123.1, read as the reverse complement.
TGGGTATTCCAAACATGACTCCATATATAGCTGGGAAAGATACAATGTAATTATGTTATGGATGCTACAAGTTAGCTTTTTGATTTATTATTTCTATGTGTTATTCATAAATCTTATGATATCATGAGTTATGTTAAATAGATAATGTTTTCTAATTGAAAATTAGTATTTCATTGATTTCTATGTATTGATGGACTAATTATTTCTTTCATTATTTTATAACACTTACTGATCTTTTTATGCTCATACCATGTTTTGAAATTTTTTTCATTGGACATAAATAAGAATAGAGTCAAGGATGGGATCAAGGAAAATATATAATGTTAAATCATGAAATGATGTCATGTTTTTTTTAAATGGTTTTTTGTTTTATGAACCAAATTGAGAGTGATTAGAACTTTAAACTAGTAATATTCAATATGTTATGTATAAGTAATGACCTAATTATCTAATGCTCAAAACCAAAAAAGATCCTCAATGTGAATTAATAAATTAATTAAAAATTATGAAACGTTTATGGTTGGGGACTTATAGTGGGTATCAATGGTCATTTTAGAGTAATTTAGTAATTTGGATATTGTTAATTTAATATCCATCAATTATTTTAACATTATGTTAATATTGAAATTATATAGTATTTAAAGATTATCATGTATCTTTTCCTAAGATATTTCGGTGTTCATAATGGTTTCACCCTGAGGAAATAGGGTGGCTATGATGGGATGGCCTCTAGAAGAAAACCATGTTCCAAATCATCAACCTGATACGGTCTGAATCAGAAGTAAATTGTTTGTTGAAATGATGGCACATTTGATTCAGGATATAAATTGAGGTAGTATCCATCCATGAGATCTTCCAGGTCAATCACAGAGGAACGTGTCAGTAGTGGAAAATTTCATAAGGAAAAATCCCCCATCATTCATGGGTTCATCGGACCATGTTCTAGTTTAAGGGTGGATTAAAGCATTGGAAAATATTTTCATGCCATGTGGTGTTTAGAACATCAAATGGTTATCTTTGTTGTTTTCCTTTTTGAAGGTGAAGTCGATCATTGGTGGCCGATAGTCAAAAATATCAAGGATAGTTAGGAGATTTATTCTATTGTATGGGATGAATTCAATGTTATGTATCTTGAGAATTATCTTCATTAGGCGGTTCAACATAGGATAGAAAAACCATCACTTGAATTGAATAAGGAGGATGACTCAGTGGCTACGTGTAATGAAAAATTCAATCCATAGGTATGGTATTCCCCAAATTTCATATGTGTTCTTGATATTAAAATCAAACATTTTTTTCAAGATTAATGCCAAAGTATCCAAGGGAATTATCTTCTCGTGAGTTCTAATGTTCTGAAAAAATTGTTCGATGTGTAGCTATGTTGGAAATGGATTTTTTTATCGTCAGGTGTTATTTTATAAGAAACAAAATAAGAGGTCGATGAGGTAGAAAAAAGGGAATAATATTTCAAAAAAGTAAGATTGTAATAAACTTATGTTTATATTTTGAGAAAATTGAGGTAAAAAAGCACACTAGGGAACGCATTTTGAATTATGGTAAGTGCTTATGATGTGTTAAAATGAGACATAACACTCAAATTTGCATAGAAAAAGAGTTGGGGTAATGGTATGACAAAATCAAATTTATAGTTAGAAAAATGATTTATATTTAATTTAATTGGTCATTATGAAAATGAGTGTACAACGAAGAACTCAAATAAATAAAATATTCCACACTAAAATGATAAAGGGTTTTCAAATCCTTTGTAACTACTTCATTAGATATTGGTACATCAAATGAATTAATATCAGATATATAGTTTGTTTATTCAGATTATGCGAATGTGTTGTTTTATTCAGGGTCTACACATTCATTCATTTTTTAGAAATTTTCTATTAAATTTGGAATTTCATCTCAATATATGAAACCATATACTATGGTAAAAACCCCTTGTGGAAATGTTGAGACAAAAAGAAATTATAAGAACCTTCTTTTCCATGTGTGCAGAAAGAATCTACTTGCAAACCATATTGTATTTTCTCATGTAGAGATTGATATTATTTTAGGTAAGGATTTGATTTCCATTTATCATGCTAAGATTTACTGTAGAGTTAAAGAGTTATATTTTCAGAAAGAATTTTACTTTATGTACAAGAATGAAAACATAATTTTGATTACATATTAAGAAGCTGAGAAACTAGTAAATGATGGAAATAAATTTTACCTTTCACATATTCTTAAAAATAGAGGAATTGTCCTTATTAATGATGTACCAATGGTAAATGAGTTTATTTATGTTTTTCTTCATGGTCTTTCCGATATATTACATGTTTGGGAATTTCAATTTATTTTTGACTTAGTTTCTAATGATAATCTAATTTCAATACCCCTTATCGAATAGATCAGATTGAACTTTAAGTGTTAAAGAAGAAATTTCAGGAGTTATTAGATAAAGGTTTTATTCAACTTAGCACATCACCATGGGGTGATCCAGTGTTTTTTGTCTGGAAAATAATTTTTTCATTATCAGAAGCTGGTTAATGGGTTCCGGTACCCCGAACCGGTTTAAGGAAAACCAGAAACCGTACAAGAAAATCCCAACCTTCATGCAGAATCCAGCGAAATTCAAATTTCAAAATCAAACCAATCACGTTCCACCATACACCACGTGGCCCACCTCGAACCATAAGCCTATAATCACACATCTCTAGCCTTGTAGGTCATCAGAGAGGTCGAAAGAAACCCATAGATCGTCTCCAGAACAACCGGACAAACCACTATCTTCATCACATCCACAGGAGGATCAAACCGATACTGATCTTCTGACCTTTCACCATTCCAACATAACCATGTTGGTAGAGCGCACCAGAATCCCCCTCGGCTTCATCATCTGCAACAAAACCCCTCAGATGTTCATCTATTCGCAAAACCACAAAAACCACCAAAACCATACAACCATGCAGACCATCGTGGTTGACACCTTCACCGCCTCACAGAATGTAGAACACCCAATCCATAAGAAAGAAAAAATAATTAAACTCCACCCCTCCATGACATGAGAGGAAATGAGAAAACCCCTAATTCGAACTGGACGAAATCAGATAAATGAAATCAAAATAGGATTCACCAAAAACTGAATCAGACCGCACAATAATGTCACTGCAAGCAACACCCTATTTCTGAAGATCCCGCCACCACTAACCCAAACAACTGAATCATACACAATGAAACCCCCATGCACTCACCTGACAAGAGTCGGAACCCCACAAACCGCCGACGCATGAGCGCGAAATTCAAACGCTGGGAAACTCACCACAGGACAATAGCGAGCTGCCGAGAACAAAACCAGGAGCGTTCCAGAGAGTATGCCGTCAACAAGGACTGGAAATACACTCGCATATCTGAACCAGCAACCACAGAAGCCCATAGTGCATCTCCACAGCATGAGAGGAGACTACGAAACCGCATGATTCCACTGCAACAGAGTCCCTCAACTCCAGAGAGATCAGTATTATTCAACTATTATCTTTATGACGGGGTACACTCATTTTCTAGTAATGGAAGCAAACATTATGAAAACTGCATTGCATACTTGATATGGCCATTTTGAATTTGTAGTTAGGACTTTTGGATTAACCAATGAAACTATTGTATTCATGTATCCTATTAATTTAATTTTCCATGATTTCTTGCATAATATTGTAATTGTGTTTATTTATGAAATTTTGGTATATTCCAAACGTATAGAGGAACGTGAACATCATATAAGGGATATCTCGCAAACCATAAAAATATTGTATGGGAAATATAGCAAGTGTGACTATTTTTCAACACATTTTATTACTTGGTCGTATTGTTTCTAAAGATGGAATAACTGTTGACCTTTCAAAAACAAAAGTTGTTGAAGAGTGGAAAATATCTACCAATATCACATAGACCTATATTTTTCATGGTTTGGAAGTTTATTATCAATATTTTTTGGAAATTGATTCATGGTTATTAATAAAACTGACTTTGTTAACTCGAAAAGGTGTTAAATTTCTATAGACAAATAAATTTTATGATTGTTTTATGAAATTGAAAATACGATTGGTGAATGATACTATATTGGCATTAACTTCCAGATATGGTGAGCATGTTTTCTATAATTATTATTTGTTGAAAGTACTTGGATGTTTCCTAATGAATAATGATCAAGTAATTGCTTATTATTTACGTTAGTTGAAAAATTATGAGATAAATTACAATACACATGATTTGGAATTAGTTGCCGTTGTTCTTTCATAAAAAATTTGGCGGCAACATTTTAATGGAGTAAAGTTTGAAATATATGCGGACCAAAAATGTTTAAAGTATATATTCACTCAAAAATAATTCATCATGAGATAGAGAAGATGGACAAAATTAATCAAGGATTATGATAACACAATTCATTACCATCTGGGAAAAGTAAATAAATTGGTAGATGCGTTGAGTCAAAAAAAGTAATGCAACAATAACCATGTTATTTTTGGAAAAATATTCTTTGATTAACGATTTGATAAAATTATTCATAGAATTTTTTGGTGAAGGAGATCCCTCTATTTTGTTACATGTGGTAGTGAAATCATCTCTATCAGACAAAATTATAAAAGCGCAAAAGGAAGGTATTTAGTTGCATAAAAAAGTTAATATTGGTTTAGAAGGTTATGTTACCTTAATTTATCAATGATAAATATTGTTTTTTATGGTTTTGAAGAAGGATATTTGTGCCTTTTAATTAAATACTGAAGAAATATTAGTTATGTGAAGCTCATAGTTTTCTATTTTCAGTTCATCCTGACAGTTGTAATATGTACATAAATCATTGGGAGTATTACTAGTGGGATGGAATGAATGGAGACATTGATGACTGTACGGTGATGTGTTATATTTGTCAACAGTTTAAAGCAGAATGACAGTTACTAAAAGGGATCCTTTAGCCTTTTCCTATTCCAGATTGAAAATAGGAGAATGTGTCCATGAATTTTGTAGTGGGATTACTGATTTCATATCATGGTAATAGTTCAATCCGAGTTATTGTTGATCAATTAACTAAATTTTTTCATTTCATTCCTTTTTAAGATACATTGTCCTCATATCACCACTCTTGATTATATGTTAAAGATATAGTTAGGTTCCATGTTGTTCCCTTCTCCATTTCATTAGATCATGATCTTGGGTTCACTTCTTTCTTTTGGAAAGGCATTAAGAAGTCAGTGGGTTCATAATTAAATTTCAGTATAGCATTTCATCTGCAATAATATGGGTAGTCTAAATAAACAATTCAGATATTGGAAGATATTGAATGTGATTTTTTAATGTATTATGATGGATTTTGGGACCAAAATATTTCTTTGGTTGAGTTTTCATATAATAATAGTTTTTATTCAAGTATACGGATAGCCTCATTTGAGGCATTATATAGAAAGAGGTGTCAAACTCCAACTTTTTGGAATGAATTAGGTGAAATAATGTTTATGGGACCAGAATTGGTAGAAGGGATGGTATAAAAATTTCAATTGATTCAGAAGAACATGATAATATCTTAGAGAAGGAATGAAATTTAAGAGGATTACCAATGGAAGGATCTTTATTTCAAGGAAGGTGATCATGTCTTTCACAATGATTGTCCATGTAAAATTGTGATGCTTTTTTGTAAGTAGGTAAAGATTAGTATGACGTTTATTGGAACCTATAAAATCATGGAGAAAGGTGGATCAGTTTCCTACAGAGTTTCTTTACCCCCATGTTTATCCCTGGTACACAATTGTTTTCATAGTTCATTGTTGAGAAATTATATGCCTAATCTATCTCATGTTTTGAGTCTAGAGGATGTTTAGATGAATGGAAATATCTCTTATGAGTAACATCTCGTCTAGATTCTTAACTGAAGATAGAAATTGTTGCAGAATAAGGTAATTAGTCAGGTAAAGTTTTTCTGGAAAAACCATATGGTTGAAGAAGCAACATTGGAATCAAAAAATTCTATGAGAGATAAATACACCTATATATTTAATATGTAAAGAGAATTTTGAGGACACAATTTCTAAATGTGGGAATGGATGTAACATCCCATGTTAATAAAGAATTTAAAATTTTCATATACAGTAATATTTTTTAATTTTATAATAATTTTACATTAAAGGGATACTATTTCCAATAGTGTACTCTACACACAATAATTGGTTTCTCCAAAATGTTACATTGCACACAACGTTGAGTTATACCAAAAACATATAATAATATTATTTTGAATGGTAGTTAATGCATAGTCATTGTATTGGTGGGAATGAACGAAATTAACTGAAATATGATTCCACATGTTTTTTATATGTCTTTACATTTATCTTATTAATTTTGGAATCTTAAAATATAAATGAATCCAATTTTAAACCTGAAATACTCTAATATTTTTAAAAGGATAGTTTCCACCTTTTGATTGAGAGACATTTTTAAATCTAGTTTATGTCAATTTTATATGTTTCAATTGATAAAATAAAATTATTCTTTAGAATAGGGACATCAAAATTTAATTTGCATTAAGTTTTTTCATTTTTTTGATAAAATTCATTTATTATTAAATAGTGAAAAAATACTACATTTTAAGTCAAAATTGTGCTTTCAGCTAACTTATTTCAATGGTTATATTGACTTTTTAATTGGTTTTAGCCATTATGAATATAAAATTCAGTAAATAAGTGTAAAAAAATAATATTATAATAATATTAAACTACCTTAACATGTAGTAATACTAACGTATGATATATGTTTGACCATTGGCATCTTTAGGTCGATTTTGGGACCCCATAGAGCCACATTTATATGGAAATGACATTTATAATAATTGATTTAAAGTACTGAAAAGTGTAACATAAACATTTATCATTTAGTAAAACAATATTTAAATGGGGTAATAAAAGTGATCTTTTCAGATTAAATAGTCATTATAAGTATAAAAATATTTCATACATCTTATTTTTTTTTTATTTTTTTAGTTTTATACATCAAATAAATAAATTTATTTATGAAACAATGATGATGTAGTGATTACTTTATTAATGAAATATTTATACAAATGAGATTATAAATATTAAAATAAATTTATTTTGAAACCTTTTATGCGGTACAAGAATTATATGGATGTGTATGACTTGTTATATTTGAATTAATGGTGTTATTTTTCTATTTCATCATGTTGTTATGGAATTCTAAAAATTCATGAAGTGAATAGAATAAAAATTGACATAAATGCATTTTTTAGAAAATACTATTTTATTTAATGATATAATAGTCCTAAAAATATAATATCCATCAAAATGATTAAGATAATGCTTAAAATATAATTAATGAACCAAATGATGTTCTATTGTTATTTTATGGTAACTATATTAACCATATAGTATGAATATACAAGAAGATATGTTAAGTGTTAAATTAGATAACTAATGGTTTAAGCTAAATGATAAGGTTACATTTGTGACCTAGACTAGTCTAAAACATATTGGTTGAGATTTTTTCGACCCACAATAATCTTATATTTAAAATATTTGACTCTGGGACCTTTTTTAACAGAATATTATTTTATAAGAAAATAAAACTTTAAATCTTTCCTAATGTAACCCTCCTCTCTCTTATAAAAGGGCATCAACTCTACCAATTTAATCACACCTATCATGCCTCTTTTCTCATCAAACCTCTTCCCTAATGAGCTCCCAATAACCCTCTATTTCTCCTAAAATTCTTACCATAAGAATTATTCAATTCGAGAAATTATTTATTCTCAAATAAAATGAAGATAATCATTTTATGAGGTACTGTCTTCTATAAAGTTTTTTTCCGTTATTTTACTTATCCACTCACTATTATATTATTATCATATTATTAAATAATAAGAAAAATATAGTAAATAGAATAGTATGATTTCATGAGAATTATTCTAACAACACTTATAGAGACCTCCATCTAATGGATACAATCATTTTTTTGTGTGTACGATGAACTGTTGCCTCACGAAATGATGATTGTTCGAGTTTCCGTACCAACTCTTAGGGAGGACCTTATGATGGAAATATATTTCTATATGATATATATTATATTTATAATGTCTCTATTATTATGTTTTTTATTTAAATTATACCTTTATTCTTTCCATAAAGTGTAAATATGATAATTTCATTTGAGGAAGTGTGGACTACCCCCCTCAAAGTGATATGACACTATCATTCCATACATGGAATGTATAAAGGATGGAGTTATTGATCATATATAATGTATATATTATATGATATTATAATATAATTATAATATACCAATGTATCTTTTAGTTTTCATTCATTTAAATATGAAAAAGACATGAAAGTAGCTTTCATGCGTACGTACGACTTACCATCTCCATGAACGGTGAATTTTATTTCATATCTCCAAATGTTATGTACATTTATAAATAAATTTATATACAAGATTTATATGATATTTAAATCAAGAATATCACTATGGAGATAAGGTTATTTTGAGCACATGGACAATTTGTAATTCTAACAAGATCATTTTTGACTCAAGTACTGAATATCGACAAAATGACCGATATGAACATAAATAATTATGTATTGTTTATTACGTGTTAATAAGTGATATTAAATGAATAGTAAACTTAGAAAAGGATATTATGAATGTATATATTAATTTAATATTATTTTTCCATAGGAACAATGAACATATGTGATGAGTCGGACTCAATGTAAGGGATATAGTTTCAATCTCCTTACATTGAGAGATATTTTAGTTTATAAATAACCTTGTTTTATAAGGTGTAAAATTATACCTTTTTTAATTTTATTTAATGGTTTTAAAAATGAATCATTTTTTATGAAGTGTTTTATTAAAATACCAATGGAATGTTTCTTTTAATTGTATATGGTGACAACAACCTTCCCACCGCTAAGAGCATTATTTGATATGTGGATTCCTTAACAAGATGTAATGTTTTTAAAAGGAAATTAAATACCATATACAATTTTATGTATTTTTCTAATTAAAATTGTTTTTAATGTATTTATTATGTCAATATCTTGAACAATTATCTTGTGATTGTAATATGGAAATGTTATCATTCAGTTATTCTTGTTTTATGTGTTATGAATATGTTATTGTTCCTGGGAATTGTTTATATATGCAGGTGGTTCCATGATAAAAAGAGGGCGGTTGATCCTGATATAGTTCTCCAATTCATTAGGTAAAAATACAGACGTAAACATTTATGTTTATCCTAATGGAGTTGGGGAATATTCCATTAATTGTATTCCAAATGTAACTCCCTATGTAGCTGTGAAAGAAACAATGTAATCATGTTATGTATGCATCAAGTTACCTTTGTGATATATGATTTATATGTTTTATTAATAAATATTGTGATTTTATAAGGAATGTTAATAAAAAAAATTTCTTAGTAAAAAAGTATGATTTCATTGATTTGAATGTATTGATGGACTATTGATTTATTTAATTATTTTATTACCCTATCTGATCTTTTTATACTCATCCCATGTTTTGAATTTTTTTATAGAAAATATATCAAAATAGATTCAAGGATGCGATCAAGGAAAATTTATGGTGTTAAAACATGAAACGATGTCATTTTTTTCGTTTTAAATAGTTTTTTATGAACAAAAAGGATAATGAGTTGAAGTTTCTACTTGTAATATTCCAGATGTTTTGTATAAGTTATGACATAATTATCTAAAGCTCTATACCTGAAAAGATCCCCGATGTGAATTATTAACATTATTCAGTATTAAGTAACATTTAACGATGGGTCCTTATAATAAATCCCCTCAAGGATTATTCAAATTTAATCAATCTATAAAGGATCACATGTTTCTACCAAATCTTTTCCACAATAGTGTACATCTATCAAAGAGATATTTATGTAGACTGCTAAGGGTTTTACAAAAATCTTAGTTTTCTCTTTCATTACCATTCTACATCTGGTTCTCACATTGTGAATGTTAGGAATTGGTTCCTTAACTTGTGAAAAATCATAATACGGTTAGAAAAAACTACAAGTATGTGGTACATGATTCTTTATCATTATTCATATGAATGAAATAATACTATTAAACTCGCTAGGTGATGAGTGGTGATAGAGTGGCACTAATCATACTATTTTACAAAATACATTTCAAATGCATTTATCCTATCTTTTTTTATCACATTAAATCGTTTTTGTCCATCCATATAATTGTATAAATTTAATTCTAGCATTTCCAAGAATAATAGAAATATTATCATTTTATCTTTGATCAAATTTTTCAACAATCACTCAATGAATGTATCACATTTTTATTTAAAATTTATTTTGTTCTGAAATTATATTTTTCTTTTATTTTATTTTTTAAAAAAATCAAATCCCCACACCTATTGAAATATTATCTATGAAAAAAATGGATAATACTAGAAAATTTAAATTCAATCGATATAGCTAAAAAATGACACCATCATATTAAATTTATAAATATACTTTTCTATATAGTTTATTTTTTGGAATATGAATTTCTATTTCTAAAAACATGTGAATAATGAGGATGATGATATTATACATGAATATATATTATAATATAATTATTAAATCATTAGAAATATGAATAAAAATGGTTAGTATTTATAAAACACCATTAATTATTTTTTTCATTATATATAATCATGTTATTTAAAAGTTAAAAATATTAACTATTGAAATTTAATTTGATAAAAATTATATCATAAATGGATTCATCATATAAATGTTTTTTAATATGATTTTATTTTATTTTTCTGAAAAAATTTATTTTATGTTTAACATTGCAATATAAAAAATATAAAAAATATTTTTGATTTAATATCATTATTAGTACATAATTTTGAAATATAAATTGTTTAAACCTTATTGTATAAAAAAATTTATAATAGAAAATATAAATCTTAAAATACTAATTCTATGTTATAAACTAATATCTAATATTTTAAGAGTGAGATAATATTTTTCTCATGAAATTTTTGTTAATACATTATACAATAAGTATATTAAAAATGTAACATCCTGGTTCTGGAAGACACCCAGAGGCGCCCCGTACCTGGTTGGTCACATGGTCTCAAGAGCATTTCCCTGAATGCCATAGGATGCTGACCAGCAGCGAGGGACTTGGGTGGGATAATGGGGAAACTATTCCTTCATTACCAGAGTAACACAACAGAAGAGAACCTAATATACTTGAGCAGAAGCAGTAAATATCCAACAATAGCAAACAGTGGAAAACTGATAAATAAAAAAAATAGAGCATAATATATAGATGATGCATGATAGAAATTTGTCTAGGAAATCTTCCAAACAAGTCACAATGCTGAATACAGTACTAAACCTAATAAAAAAAAGGAAAATGGATAATAAACTCCTCATCATTGCAAGACTCAGCTCGACCCCATGCTCTCCAGCTACAATGCAATCAAGAACCTGAAGTAGAAGGTCACCTGCCGTTATCTATACCTGCAACAATATAATCTATTTGGGCCCAAATTCATGACCCAAAAAAGGTGTGAGACTAAATCCCAGTAGTCAACCACCCGAAGATCTGTGTGTAACATTCTGTGAGTATATGGTAGGTAAAAGTACCTGAAACAGTAAACAATAAATAGGAATGTACTCAGTAGGAAACAATCCACATTTTATAGCATATAATTACAAACAAGAAAGCATCCAATCAAGAATGTAGAAAAACATGTAACCTCTTTTTAGTTCTCACAAACTAACCCCTATGGTTAAACCCACAAGTGCTAGCAACCCTCTAGGAGTCACACACAGTCTCACCCCTTTTGTTCACCTAAATAATAGACTCTCTCGGGATGCACTCTCCGCCAATTCCCTCTATAGTCTCGTATCATATTAAAGGTGCTCTGGGGAAGCACTCAACATCTCATTCCCCATGTGGCACATGTCGAGGAACTATAGACATGATGAGGAAGCTCTCAATTTCAATTCCCCCTGTGGTCTTCCATCGTAAATTAAAGACTCTGGAGAATCCCTTACGTCCATTCTCCCTATGGTCTACTACACTAGGTTCTCATAGACCTGTGTAAAGTCTGCAAGTATCGCATCTCGTAACGGCCAAAGTGAACCTCAAGAAATACTTGGCTTGCAATCTACCACATAAAATAATGGAAGAACCATAGTCACAGCACCCTACAAACTAGGTATGGAACTGGCAATAGCCTAACAGGAAAAACTAGACCAAACGGTCATAACAGGAAAACATGCATGGGAAAAAAATACAAAGAACAGTAAAAATAGACCTATTCACGAAAAAATCCTCTACTCAGGCATATATGAAATTCAGGAAAAAAACAGGGGAAAAACATGAAACACACAATACCTCGTTCATGGGTATTGTTGGAATTTGCACAAAATACTCAAAGACTTCCTACAGAAAGGCACAAACATTGTACCTTGATATTAGGAGATTGGAATACATGATCCATGGGGCTTGAATCTCCTTAGAACGTCTTAAATGTATGAAAATTCATAAAACATTCAACCCATGATACTTGGGAAAAGATAAAGAATTGGGAAACAATGCTCTTGGATAAGGAAGAACTCACCGATGCGATTCCAACTCACTTGATAGTGTTAGAATCAGAGAAAAAACTGAGGTTTGGGGTGTTGTCGAAGATCCATGGTTGCACGGTGATCTCAGATGGAGAACACCTAGAAAGAGACGGTTTTTTCCGTTAGACGTGACCCCGGTGCGTTTAATGAAAAAAAGTACACAGCGTGTATTTTTGGAGTACACGGTGTGTACTCACCTTTTCGGTACTCCTCTTTAGGTAGCCTCCAAGTCACCCTTACATGGTAGTGTGTATGCCCATGACACAGCCAGCTCACAGCCTCATGTGGAAACGAAGTAAATAGCATGTACTTCAAAAATTTCCAGAAACTCTTATTTTCTCAAAAAATCCATAAAAAGGAAAAACATACCTGCAAAGAAGGTCTGAGTTCTTACAAAAAATATTATTTATCACTTTTAAAATTTGAATAAAATAAAATTTATTCTATATTTATAATTATTAAGTCCAAATTATTTAATAAATTCTATTATGTTTCCTTCTATAAAAAATAAATTACTTAGTTAATAATATGTTTTATGGGAAGTGTAAAATTATATTAAAATGGTTTAACATAATGGAAATGGAAAATATAATAAAAATATATATACTAATGACTGATTCTAGCCATTGTAAAAATTATCTCTTCCTATCACCATTATTTTACAATTTTGGGGATACTTTCCTTGAGATTGACATCCTATAATAAAAAAATTTATTTATATACAGAAATACCATTACAATTCACTGATAAAATGAGACCCTCACCATCCATTCAATACCACTTCAAAAATAATATTTTGACAATAAAATCATTATTTTATTCTATCAACTCTAATCCAATATTTCATACATTACCTTCTATTCATAATTTTTAACCATAAGACCCCATTTCCAAGGGACACACCATCGAAATATCGAAGTGAAAAATGTGATTCATCCATTTTTACTTACCATCTTTAATTTTTGTATTAGCTTTAATATTCTAATTTTCTCATAACTATATTATGAAATCAATATTGGTGATATACGGAATATTATTATGTTATGGGAATAAGTATTAACTGTATAATACCTGAACCTATTATTCCACAACTAGTAGTCGCTTTTATATATTGGAACTATATACAAGTGATCACATCCTAGAGGACTGAATAGTTCAATATTCATAGCAAAATTGAAACCTAATTTATTCCCAAATAAATTTTGAAACAAAAAAAATAAGACAATGTTCTTCCTTTGAGACCATCATTATTATCTTTAGTATATCCTTTATTATCAACCAACCTATATTCCAATGAATTAGAGTGAATGTAAAAAAAATAAGGGTGGGCTAAAATGATCAATAAGGGTCACATACATCATATGATATATTCAATAAATAGGAAAAAATAAATATTACATGTTATATAACTAAAAGAACCCATGTAATCATTAACACCAGAATACAGAATAATTTGGATGGAATAAATGTGATCAAATAATACCATATAAATAAAAATATATGGTTGAAACTAATTCATTGATATCATAACTATCTAAATAATCACATGTTCATCAAAAAATGATTTCATATTGATATAATGTATACTTATTAATATATTAATCTTTCTATAAAAGACTTATTCTTTTACATATTAAACATACCTTCATAGCCACATGCGAAGTCATATTACATAAATGGGTAATGCCCTAACCAAATGACCAAAGCGTTTTTTCCCATGGTACCTATTAATGAATCAATGGTCTATGTAATTCTAAATATGAACTGTCACATAATAATTACAACTCATTCATCACACAAATATTCCATTGACTTAATAAAAAATTGTCATTATAAGAATTACTAGAATACCCAATGTTAATACAATCCATAGTAATAATAATAATAATACATCCAACTAAATAATAAGGATGAAATAATTAAAAGGTTTCTTTACTAGAGAATTACTATAATAAATGTTTTTTACATTAATTAAAATAATTACCATAATTTTTATTTAATATATTTTTCCAGAAAATATAATTTTCACTTTGATAATAATGTTAAATATAATTTGTATATTAAAAAATTATTTTATTACAAAATGATTATTGAAACTTATAATGTAATCTTTAAATAAATGATCATTCACTATAGTGGTAAACTATGTACATTCTGAGTTTGTTAAAATAAATAGTCCATTCACATTGTTAGTAAAAATTAAAAATTCCGCATTTAAAAAATTATAAGAATAATAATTTCAATCATTTTTAGGTAAATTAAAACCCCTTGTAAGAATAATTTTAAAAATGATATTATAATACTAAATCCATTATTGAAACCACATTAATGAATATATATACTTGGAAGGAAAATATTCTGAACTAAATTGGAAACAATGATAATTTTCCTTAAAAATCATTTTAGTATATTATACCCATAAAAAAGAAAAATTAATATAAAAAAATTATTTTTAATAAAATAATTTTGGATAAGGAACTCAAATATTTTAGATATATATATATAATAAAATTCCCCCAAAATGTGTTGAAACAAAGGTAATTCATAATAATGATGATATTAAGAAATAAACCCTTTCCACTTAGGAAAATTTTGAATTAAAAATTCATGGAAATAAATAATATCAAATGAAATATTAAATAATATAAATATAAATATGTTTATGGTAAAAAATATTAAATATAGAGTATTTAAACCACATAAATGAGTTAATTTTTTAATATGGGATATACCTCCCCGAAATAAAACTGAGATAATAAATCCTTACCTCACGTATGACATTATTCTGTTGTGAGTAAACATAATTTATAGTAAATATGCATTTAATATATATAACTTTTATAAAAATAAAAATAATTATACAATATATGACTTAATTGTAATGTATTATTACCTATTTATTAAAAATTATTTTTTAGAATCAATGTTATTCATGATAACAACTTCATTTTTCATATATGTTTCAGTTTGGTAGTTTCGATCCTTTCTATTTGATCATGGAACCATCACTTATAAAATTACAATAATGATATAAAAAAATTTATTCATTATATACTTATTTTTAATCACCAATGAATGGTGGAGATAAAAAAATTAATTACACCATTCATGGGGACCATGTGTCATATAAATGCATGAATGAGGTTTTCACTTTTCAACAGATAGAAAAAAGAATGATAAATAATAGATCAAATTTAGATAATGATAATAATATTATATATAATATATGTTTAAATATTTATAAAATAATTAATTATAATAGTCTATGAACACGAGTGGAAAAATGACATACACCGCTACATGTGTATGTAAATCCATATGTATGTAAGAAAGACATTTTCAGTTTCCATACATTAGAATGGATTTGTATAATGAGTTATCCATCATAATAAAAATTAAATATTTTAATGGTACTTGGTTAATTTAATTATAACACATATCATGGATTTATAGGTATAAGGCCCCAGACTTAAACATTACTTATTATTTAATTAAATGAATAAATCACATTGAGGATCTTCTCAGGTTTAGATTTTTAGAAAATTAGGAAATAACTATTACATCTCAAAGATTACAAAGTAGACACATCTACTCAGCTTCCATTTTTTCACAAAATAAAAAATCTTGAACACAAGAGTCATGTCGAGTTCCTTGTTTTAGACAGCCTGACATTTCCTTGATCCCATCCTTGACCCTCTTCATCTTTATTTCCTGTGAAAAACATTTCAAAAAAACTTAGGATGAGAATAAAAAGCTCAGTAAGGGTTATAACAATACGGAAAGAAAACATCAGTCCATGTATACATAAGAATCAATGAAATCATACTTTACTCATAAAACATAATCAATTTAACATACCTCATGAAATCATAAGATTTATGCATAACTCAATAGAAATCATAAGGCATAAAGGTAACTTGAGGCATTCATAACGTTCTTACGTATGGAGTAACCCTCATGGTTACATTTGGAATAGCCATAATAGTATATTCCCTAAATCTCTTCGGAGAAACCTTAGCGTTTAACTCCTTCGCGTTACCCAATGCATTGGAGAGCTATATCGGGCTCACCTGCCCTTAGTTTATCACGAAACCACCCATATTCATAACAATTCCCAAGAATGATAACATAATCATAGAACATAACATAAGTATAAATGAAAGATAATATTCCCACATTGCAATAACAATATAACATTTTATTATATTTAAATAATGACTCCATTCTAAAAACCATTTTCAAAACCATTTAAAACATTTAATAAAGAGATTTTTAAATCAAAGTGTCCCATACCACATTGAAGATTTTAACAATTTAAATCATTAATATACATATAAAAAAATCCTTAAAACCATTTTGAAAACATGGATATTAATGTGAAATATTTATAATAATAAATCATTAAAACATTTAAAACGATATTTTAGTTAAAGGGTTTTTAACAAAATGAGAGACACTTGAATAAAATAATTAAGGAATTACATTTAATCAAAAATTTATAATATCATGAGAATAAAGGGATTCATGATATAATATTCCAAAGGATATTATATACACCATATAAGAGTGAACTGGTGCATAACAACAATGAAGTCTCAATAGAAATGTAAAATGAGATGAAATCCATTATATAGAAGGTATCCTTAAATTAAGGATAAATCAATCTCATATTTATGTGTGAAAAATAAAAATACACCAAATATAAGTGGATATTAAGTGTAAAACAATCAAAGGTAATTCACACATATTCAAAGGATGAAATATTCAATAACTACATGTTGAACCCAAAGAAATCGAAATTGGGTTAATAAGTTCACTTGACAGCATAACGACGTCACATCAAATTTTAGAAAAAGAGTTGATGAGAGAGATAAAGGGTATCTCATCACTTGAACATAAAATTTACAGCAATAATTATATATAATAACATATCCCCACAAAATAAGATGAAAATTAAAAGACATAAGAAAAGAAGTCTTTTAAAAGGTGAGGGTGAAAGGTTCCCTTACCGATTTGGGTAACTTTCGAAACGTGCACCCAATGAAAGAATGACTATACAACATTGATGTAAATACTCCTAAATGAAATTATATTATACAAAGAGTATAATAATGGACAGTACATACACCACTCAAAAGGAAATATTGGCAAATGTAGCATGAATCTCACGAAAACCCAAAGTGAGATAAAAAGCCCCTTACGAAATTTCGGTAGCCTAACGGTGCCAATTAAAACTTCCAAAAATGGATTTATGAGATTAAATAGGGTCTCTAATAATATTAACATAAAAAGTAAAGAATCAGGAATATAAAATAACATCCCCAAACATAAGAAAGACGAGCTTAAAAGAAATTACATAAAAGAGAGTACTTAAAAAGAAAGAGAGAGGTAGGATCCCTTACCACAAGTCCGACTTGTCTTGTTCATTTTTTTATATTCATGAATAATAAACTTTGGTAAATTTATAATTGCTTAAGTTCCTCCTTTATATATTATTATTAAGTTCATATCACATATTATCATGTGATAACAAGTGGTTAATAATGTGAGTTCATATCAGACGTTTTTGTCGATGTTTGGAACATGAGTCAAAAATGAACTTGTTTGAAAATGATTGTCCATGTAGTTATAAGTAATTAATCTCCAGAATAGTATTAATGATTTAAATATCATATATATCCAGTAAATATTCATTTTATAATATTCCATAACATTTGGAGATAAAAATAAATGAAATGCACCGTTCATGGAGACGGTAGGCCGTACGTACGCATGAAAGCTACTTTCATTTCTTTGTCATATTAATAGAATTAAAAATAATTGAGAGTTATATATATTTTTATTCCAGTATAATATATATGTTTTATAGGTCACATAAGTTCATTAATTTTATTCTTTATACATTCCATGTATTGCATGAACGATTCACATCACTTGAGGGGGCGGTAGTCCGCACTTCCTCATATGAAATTATCGCATTTGAAAAACATGAAAAGAATAATGTTATATTTAAATATAAAATAAAGAAGCATATATAAAACAAAAATACCATATATATCATATATAAAATACATTGAAATCATTATTTCCACCATTAAAGGTGTTAAAAGAATATTGAACAATCATTGTTTCGTGAGGTAGTAATTCGCCATCCACAAAAACAGTATGTTCTTTAACCATTAGACAGATGTGTGTGTAAGTGTAGATATAATAAATCTTATAAAAACATCCTATTATATTGAATATACTGGTGTTGTTACAAAATAAAGGAATAAAAAGTGTTTAGGGGATTGGATAAGCAAAATAAAACAAAAGAACATAAGAGAAGACATTACCTTTAAATCGGGTAACTTCTCTTGGTTTGACCCAAAAAGGTTTCTTGAAGAGACTTCTGTCAAAGGTGAGGCTTCAATTATGAAGAGAGGTATGTGGAGAGATGAAATGGTCTGGGTTTGGCCGAGCCAAAGGCTTGAGAGGTGTGGGTAAGGTGGTAGAGGTGGGGGCTTTTATAAGAGAAGAGGAGGGGCACTCTTGGAAAGTTATAAAATATTACTTTATTATAAAATTATTTTCGGATTTTAAAGGTCCCAAAAGGATATATTTCGAGGATAAGGTGATAAGGTTTTTAAATCCACCCATACAATATGTTTGTGACAAGTTTAAGACTTATATGTCACCCTATCTTCTCATTTTGTTTAAATCGTTCATTTATGAGATAATCACTGCATCATCACAGTGTCATAAATAAATTAATTTATATAATGTCTAAAATTTTTAAAAAAACTATCCTGATGTAGGAAATCTTTTTATCTTTCCAATGACTATTTATAGTCTAAGATATCGTTTATGTAGACAAAATAAAAATTATTTTACTTAGGGGTTACATACTTTGGTTACATTTTCCTTTCTTTAAAATAAATTGATAAAAGGTCACTATCACACTAAAGTGATTCCATGGGGTCCCAAGGATGGAACAAGGCATCCCATGGTCGTCCATGAAACCACCAATAGAATTATGACACATATTGGGGTGATTTTATATTTTTATGATATTATTTTCTTATCCTTAATTACCCAATTACTAATTAAACACGATAATTAAAGATAATTGCATTCGTTGCTATTCATAATGTCCAAAAAAAGAGTTTTAATTATATAATTTGGACCATATTATTCCAAAAATGGAATCCATTTCATAAAATTCAAAACACATAAATTGTAGTAATTAATTGAAAAGTAAATCTTGTTTTCAAAACAAAAGACAGGTTTGTAAGAAGTAAAATTTATCAAAAGATTGACTTATTTTTTCATCGAATTAAAAAGTGAAATTACTTCCAATTAGCCAAATTGTATTAATTTATAAAAACATAATTAAATTATATTTTAAAAACATTTAAAATGACAATCTAAATATATAAATAAATTGGATGAAAAGGCAGTTTTGAATTTAAAACTGTATTTTCACTATTCATTAACAAAAAGCATTATCAGAAAAATACCAAAAATTAAACCTAAGATATATTAGATATTTAAAATTCAGAAATGATGTCCATTCTAACAAATTCAAATGATAGAAGTTTTATTAATAAATCATATAGTTAATTCCCGCTGTCAAAACAAATAGTGGGTTTTTTGGAGGCAATATCTATGAAAAGTTTGGCCCTTGTTTATGTCCATTTTCAAAATGAAATTAATTATAATGACCACCATAGAATTAAATTGTGAAAATATATTATAATTAAACTGAAAACCAATTAAATAGATAATCTAACCATATATATAAATTAGATGAAAAAGCAGTTTTGATGTAAAATGCAATATTTTTCACTGTTCATTAAAAAAATGAACATTGTCAGAAACATACCAAAAATTTATCCAAAGTAAATTTAAATGTCCCAATCATAAATAATAAGTTTATTTTGAAAAATAGAGCTTATAAAATTATCAAAAGTAAGATTTAAAAATGGTTCTCCATCAAAAGGCGGTAAAACAATCTTTTAAAAATATTAGAGTATTTATTCTTAAAATTGGATTCATTTGGATTTTAATCCTCTAAAATTTATTGGATAAATGTCAAAATATTTAACAAACACATGTAATAATTTTTTAGTTATTTCTGTTCATTCCCTCCATTACAACGGCTAAGTGTTAATTATTATAATATTATTATATTATTAGTGTGCAACGTAAGATTTCAAAGAAACTCGTTGTTGTGTATTGGGTACTACATCGAGCAAGGCATTCCCTTTAATGTAATATTCACATTTTACTCAAAAATATTAATAAACCTTAGAATTTAATATTATTTATTTACCTGGGATGTTACATCCTTCCCCCCTTTTGAGAATTGCGTCCTTGAAATTTCAAAATTGGGCTTGGAAACTTCATTGAAAGTCCCACATCGGAACAAGAGTCAGTAAAACTATCACTTCAAAAGGAAGGGATAGAAGTACAAATGTCCCCCGAGTTAACCCATACTAGGATTCCAAGTATAAAAATATGGATATGGAGGAAAAACAAATGGGTAATGTTCTGATGGAGAGTGATACTAAACATGTCTATGAGATAGTTAACCACAAGAAAATCACAAACTTGTGATGGGTTAAACAGTATTCCATTCCCCAGTATGAAAAGTTAACAGACAATATTTTTGATTTAAGTTACACTTAATTGAGGAATTTATTTTTGAGCTTAACTAAATCATAATTAAACATACTTACTTGTCACGTAGACTTTCAACCTTTACTAGATTCCTTAATCAAACTCATATTTTCTCCAAAAGATGAGTATTTAGGAAGACTTGTTCTCATTAAGAGTTCTATAATCAACTTATTGAGAATCACCTAATCCAAAAAATAGAACTATATGTTTCCCATGCCTTTAGATCTCAACCAAATCCAAAACAAAAAGTTTAGTACGAGATCAGATAATACCCAAAATGATATTTTTTTTACAAAAAGAAAAACTACCCCCATTCTACAAAATTTGTCAAACAAAACCCAAATTTCATCAAAGACCATTCAATAAACATCTATCCATAAAATTATTAAAAGTAAACCAAACTAATTTTGAAACCCAAATCTCTGAAGGATTTTATCACATAGTCTTCTAAGATAATCCTTAACATTTTCCTCCAAAATAACATTTGTTACTCATACAGTCTCATACTGAAAATTAATTAACCTTATCACATATCCTCCATGATAGGCTAATAATTTCCATTGATAACCCAAAATCAACTTAATCTTAATTCATAAAATCATCTAACTAAAAAGAATCAATCAAACTAACCAGGGACTTCACGTAGCCCAGTTGTAGGCGATAAATACAAGTTGCACTTTGGTTGTGGGTTCGATTCCCGCAGCTTTTTCCGACGTGATGGGTTGTCACACGGTCCGTGTGTTGTCCTTTTTCCAAAACAATATAATTCTTAAAACATTCCCCAATAAGAGGTAAAATCTTCAAAAATAACTATAACATAATTTGACCTCAATTTTACCTCATTCCTTTCATCTTCTATCATAACATATAGTAATCCATAATTACCTCAAAAGTAAGGATCATATAAACCGTAATGGTTACCTTTATAATTCTCACATGAACTTCCACATCGAGTTGGTTCTCTTGTACAAGAGGCATTAGAGAACTCACCAAGGTTCAAGTGGTTGATCATGACTCCTGATAGTTGGTTTAGAATAACCACAATATTTCTCATTGAATCCCCCATTTCATCCAGTCTCTTAATCAGAGAACCACCACCGTTTCCTTCAAACTCATTGTCACTTTGGTCCCTGCTAGATCCATGCATTTATTAAAACCATAAATTCCAGTGCAAGTATATCAAAAAAATCATTATATACTAAAGATAAATATAAACACTAAGATATACTTATCCAAGTTATCTCAAACTCATTCCAGCCTTCAAAAATAACAATGACTCTATCTAATATAATAACCATGGTGGTTATACACAACTTTTCACTTAACACTCTAACCTCTAAAGTTATCTAAACCGACCTATGATACCAACTATATGGCCCCACCCTTAAACATTACTTATTATTTAATTAAATGAATAATTCACATTGAGGATCTTTTCCGGTTTAGAGTTTTAGAGAATTAGGCTATAACTATTACATCTCAAAGATTAAAAAGTAGATAAATATACTCAGCTACCATTTTTTCACAAAATAAAAACTCTTGAACACAAGAGTCATGTCTAGTTCTTTGTTTTAGACAGCCTGACATTTCCTTGATCCCATCCTTGACCCTATTCATCTTTATGTCCTGTGAAAATCATTTAAAAAAAACTTGGGATGAGCATAAAATACTCAGTAAGGGTTATAACAATACGGAAAGAAAACATCATTCCATGTATATATAAGAATTAATGAAATCATAATTTACTCATAAAACATAAGCAATTTTACATACCTCATGAAATCATAAGATTTATGCATAACTCAATAGAAATCATAAGGCATAAAGGTAACGTGAGGAATTCATAACATTTTTACGTAGGGATAACACTCATGGTTACGTTTGGAATACCCATCACAGTATATTCCCTAAATATCTTCGGAGAAACCTTAGCGTTTAACTCATTCGCGTTACCCAATGCATTGGAGTGCTATATCGGCCTCACCCGCCCTTAGTTTATCACAGAACCACACGTATTCATAACAATTCCCAAGAACCATAACATAATCACAGCACATAACTTAAGAATAAATGAAAGGTAACATTCCCACATTGCAATAACAATATAACAGTTTAAGATATTGAAATAATTAATCCATTCTAAAAACCATTTTCAAAACCATTTAAAACATTTAATAAATAGATTTTTAAATCAAAGTGTCCCATACAACATTGAAGATTTTAAATTTTTAAACCATTAATATCCATATATATAAATCCTTAAAACCATTTTGAAAACATGGATATTAATGATAATTATTTATAATAATAAATCATTAAAACATTTAAAATGATATTTTAGTTAAAGGGTTTTTAACAAAATGAGAGACACTTGAATACAATAATTGAGGAATAACATTTAATCAAAACTTTAAAATATCATGAGAATAATGGTATTAATGATATAATATTCCAAAGGACAATATATACACCATATAAGAGTGAACTGGTGCATAACAACAATGACGTCTCAATAGAAATTTAAAATGAGATGAAATCCATTATAAAGAAGGTATCCTTAAATTAAGGATAAATTAATCTCATATTTATGTGTGAAAAATATAAATACACCCAATATAAGTGGATATTAAGTGTAAAACAATAAAAGGTCATTAAAACATATTCAAAGGATGAAATATTCAATAACTACATGTTGAACCCAAAGAAATCGAAATTGGGTTAAGAAGTTCCCTTGACAGCCTAAAAACGTCACATCAAATTTTAGAAAATTAGTTGATTAGAGAGATAAAGGGTATCTCATCACTTGGACATAAAATTTACGGCAATAAGGATATATAAGAACATATCCCCACACAATAAGAAGAAAATTAAAAGACATAAAAAAACAAGTCTTTTAAAAAGAGGAGGGTGAAAGGTTCCCTTACCAATTTCGATAACTTCGGAAACGTACACCCCATGAAAGAAGGACTATACAAAATTGATGTAAATAATCATAAACGAAATTATATTACACAAAGAGTAGAATAATGTACATTACATACACCACTCAAAAGGAAATATTGGCAAATGTATCATGAATCTCACAAAAACGCAAAGTGAGCTAAAAAGCCCCTTACGAAATTTTGGCAGCCTAACGACGCCAATTAAAACTTCTAAAAATGGATTTATGAGATAAAATAGGGTCTCTCATAATATGAAAATAAAAATTACAGAATTAGGAATATAAAATAACATCCCCAAACATAATAAATATGAGCTTAAAAGAAATGACATAAAAGAGAGTACCTACAAAGAAAGTGAGAGGTAGGATCCCTTACCACAAGTCTGACTCGTCCTGTTCATTTATTTATATTCATGAAAAATAAACTTTGGTAAATTTATAATTTCTTAAAGACCTCCTTTATATATTATTATTATGTTCATATCTCATATTATAATGTTATAACAATTGGTTAATAATGTGAGTTCATATCAGACGTTTATGTCGATTTTGGTACATGAGTCAAAAATGAACTTGTTTGAAAATGATTATCCATGTAGTTATAAGTAAATCAACTCTAGAATATTATTAATGATTTAAATATCATATATATCAAGTAAATATTCATTTTATACTATTCCATAACATTTGGAGATAAAAATAAATGAAATGCACTGTTCATGGAGACGATAGGGCGTACGTAAGAATGAACGCTACTTTCATTTCTTTGTCATATTAATAGAATTAAAAATAATTTATAGATATATATATTATAATTCCAGTATAATATATATGATTTATAGGTTACATAAGTTCACTAATTTCATTCTTTATACATTCCATGTATTGCGAACGAGTCACATCACTTGAGGGGCGGTAGTCCACACTTCCTCATATGAAATTATCGCATTTGAAAAACTTGCAAAGAATAAAGGTATGATTTAAATATAAAATACAGAATCATATATAAAACATAAATACCATATATATCACATAAAAAATACAGTGTCATCATAATGGCCACCTTTAAAGGTGTTAAAATAATATTGCACAATCATCGTTTCGTGAGGCAGTAATTCTCCATCCACAGAAACAGTATGTTCTTTAACCCTTAGACGGATGTGTGTGTAAGTGTAGATCTAATACTTCTTATAAAAACATCCTAGTATATCTAAGATACTTATTTTGTTACAAAAGAAAGGAATAAAAAGAGTTTAGGGGGTTGGAGAAGCAAAATAAAACAAAAGAACATAAGAGAAGACATTACCTTTAAATCGGGTAACTCCTCTTGGTTTGAACCAAAAGGGTTTCTTGAAGAGAATTCCGCCAAAGTTGAGAGAGTGGGATGTGGGTAGATTAAATGGTTAAGGGATGGACGAGCCAAAGGCTTGAGAGGTGTGGGTAAGGTGGTAGAGGTGGGGGACTTTTATAAGAGAAGAGGAGGGGCACTCTTGGAAAGTTATAAAATATTACTTTATTATAAAATGATTTTCGGATTTTAAATGTCCCAAACAGATATATTTCGAGGATAAGGTGATAAGGTTTCTAAATCAACCCATACAATAGGTTTTTGACAAGTTTATGACTTATATTTCACCCTATCTTCTAATTTTATTTAAATCGTTCATTTATGAGGTAATCACTGCATCATCACGGTGTCATAAATAAATTAATTTATATAATGTCTAAAAATTATAAAAAAAATATCACGATGTAGGAAATATTTTTATATTTCCAATGACTATTTATAGTCTAAAATATCGTTTATGTGGACAAAATTAAAATTATTTTACTTAGGTGTTACATACTTTGGTTACATTTTCCTTTGTTTAAATTTTTTTTAAAAAAAGGTTACTATCACACTAAAGGGATTCATGGAGTCCCAATGTTGGCACAAGGCATACCATGGTAGGCCATGACAATTCCAATAGCATTATGACACATGTTGGGGTCATTGTATATTTTTATGATATTAATTTCTAACCCTTAATTACCCGATTACTAATTAAACACGATAATTAAAGATAATTACCGTCCTTACTATTCATAATGTCAAAAAAAGATTCTTAATTAAATAATTTGGAACTTCTGATTCAAAATATGGAATCCATTTAATCAAATTCAAAACACATAAATTTTAGTAATTAATCTAAAAGTAAATCTCGTTGTCAAAACAACAGACAGGTTTGTAAGATGTAAAATTTATCAAAAGATTGACTTATTTTTACATCCAATTGAAAAGTGAAATTACTTCCAATGAGGAAAATTGTATTAAGTGATAAAAAAATAATTAGATTATACTATAAAAACATTTAAAATGACAATATAAATATATTAATAAATTGGATGAAAAGGCAATTTTGAATTAAAAACTGTATTTTTCACTATTCATTAAAAAATCATTATCAGACAAATACCAAACATTAACCCTATGATATATTTGATATTTAAAATTCAGAAATGATGTCCGTTTTACCAAATTCAAAACATAGAAGTTTCATTAATAAATCATATAGTTAATTCCCACTGTCAAAACAAATAGCGGGTTTTTTGGAGGCAATATATATGGAAGGTTTGGCACTTGTTTATGTCCATTTTCAAAGTGAAATTAATTATAATGACCACCATAAAATTAAATAGTAAAAATATATTCTAAATAAACGTTAAAACCAATTTAAAAAAATCTGACCATATATTTAAATTAGATGAAAAATTAGTTTTGATGTAAAATGCAATATTTTTCACTATACATTAAAAAAATGAACATTGTCAAAAACATAAAAAATTTATCCAAAGTAAATTTCAATGTCCCAGTCATAAAGAATAAGCTTATTTTGACAAATATAGATTATAAATTCTTCAAAAGTTAGATTTAAAAAAGGATCGCCATCAAAAGGCGGTAAAACAATATTTTAAAAATATTAGAGTATTTATTCTTAAAATTGGATTCATTTGGATTTTAATCATCTAACATTTATTGGATAAATGTAAAAATATTTAACAAAAATATGTAATCATTTTGTAGTTATTTATGTTCATTCCTGCCATTACAACGACTAAGTTTTAACTATTATAATATTATTATATTATGAGTGTCCAACGTAAGATTTCAAAGAAACATGTTGTTGTGTATTGGGTACGCCATCAAGCATAACGTTCCATTTAAAGTAATATTCACATTGTTTTCACAAATATTGACAAACCATATAATGTAATATTATTTATTTACATGGGAGATTACAATAGGGGTAGAAGAAGAAATAAAACCGAAAATATTAGGTTAAGAGTTATACCTCATAGTCGAAAAACCTCTATTCGATTACACCATAAGACTTGAAATCATAGCCTTTGGACAAGAATAAAATATATAATACATGGTTAAAGATTTTATTATATAATTATTTCATGTATTTTTGATCTATAGGGTTAAAATAGTTTTTGGAAGAGAGGATAATAAGATCCCTTTTAAAATTGAGGGGAGGATACTCTTGGAATTACTTAAATTATTAATATTATATAAATTTATATCTATTATCACGTGAAAATATATTTCTAAATCCACTAAACTAATAAAATTTATTCAAGTTTATGTTATGTTTCATCCCTTATCTTTTAGTTATATTACTCGTTAGTTGATTTGATATTTACATCAAAATCAAAATCTTCTACAATTTATGGGTCATGAAAGATGCATAAAAAGATAAATTGGTCCCTAAAAAGAACATTGATTACATTTAAAACTATGTCACACTAACCTATATAATGATATTATTTCTATTAATTTGAAACAATTTAATAGAATATTATTTATTATAAAATATCAATAATGTTATTTTTGAAAAAAAGAAATATTATACTGAATTTTTTTTCTAAATCATGTAAAATGGTTTAAAATGAAATGCATTAAAATATAAGAAACCTATTTTCTTAATATCATAAAAAAATAGTATGTTTTTTCAAGTTTATATATTAGTTTGAACATTATCACTTATTTTAACCCCTTATTTTACAAATTTAACCTTAACCGTGGTAATTGAATTTTTCAGTATTAAAGGATTATAATTTATCCTTTTTATTTAAAATTGTATCATATATTTCCAAAGTACAAATTTTTAGACCATTTATCCTTATAATTTTAGTATTTAATGTTTCTTATATTTTAAATGTTTTAATAATTAATATTTAACTTAAAATACAATTAATGTAATTTTTTGAATTGTTTGCAAAATTTGACTTCAAAAACAACATTAAATAAATTTAATACTAAAAAAACATGAAACAAAACTATAATATTTTATAGTTTTATAAATAATAAGTCGAACACATTAGTTCATCCAAATCTTATTTCATAAATATTTTCAAAATCATTTATATTTTTTATTAATTGAATAAATCCTATGTCAGTAATTTGTTTGCATTGATAGTAATTATTCAATAACTAAAAAATAAAATTAAATTAAAATGATAAAAAAATTAATTAATCTATCAAAAAATATATAATTTAACTTATCCTCATTATATCATTTTGTAAAATTCTCTAGATTTAATAATAAAGAGAGTTTCATTTTGTATTTATTCCTTTTTTTAAATAACATAAATTTCAAATTAAAAAAATTATACCAACTGGAAATTTTTCATGAAATGTGGGGAAATATTTTAAAAACACTCATCCATCATGATAAATTATTGTTTTATTTAAATTATAATGCCTTATACAAAATTTTTAACCTAGGATAACCTATTTTACCATTACTGAGGTGATATATATTTACAAGACATAATATTTGCAATGACCAAAACAAAAAAAAGAACTATTTAATAAATTTTATAATGAAAATTCCAAACATGCAATACAATTTTAATAATTTAATTTAATGAATATTTAGAATCTAAATTTAAATTAAACCTATAAATCATGCTGAAAAAAAATTTCCCCAATTTTTTTTCTTAACTTTGAAAAATATTTATAAAAAACTATAACATAAAATCAATTATAATTAACTTAATTGAATTATTAAAAATATAAATGAACTAATATTACTATTAAATACTTTTTAAACCATATTTGAACATTTTAAAAACACGAAACAAAAATATAGTTTGGAATAAAAATAAAAATACTATTCCTGGAAAAATTAATCATATATAAAAATTATAAACATTCACTAAAAGATATTTATAAAATGATTATCCTATAAATCAAGTTTATTTTTTATATATTTTATCTAAATGTGGTATAAATGTTTTCTAATTTCCATAAAAATGCAATAAATATCTATTTTCATGAAAATACATTTTTTATGCATAAAATAACTTCTGAAAATAATGAGTGCTCATTTCATAAAAAAAAATGAATACATTTATATAGATTATTAAAACTTTAAATATATTTCATAACAATTTTACTCATATTATACCCATAAATTTAACTACTTTTTTGTAATTACATTGTATATTATGGTAAATTTTTATTTAAGGTAGTGTGTGTCAAATGATTTTAAAGAAATTATATTTACTTGAATATAATTATATAAAAATTTC
The DNA here is from genome assembly GCA_963277665.1 of Viscum album. Taxonomy (NCBI): domain Eukaryota; kingdom Viridiplantae; phylum Streptophyta; class Magnoliopsida; order Santalales; family Viscaceae; genus Viscum; species Viscum album. Next base: position 1,870,976,760 of record OY728123.1, on the reverse strand, counting down.
ATAGGTTTTTTAGTTTTAACCCCTTATATAAATTTTAATTTCATAATATTATCTCTTCCATAAAAGGTTCAATATTATAAAATATATTTATTGAAAACCCACTTCATACAGAGTGATAATAAAATTTCCCTTTAGAAAGGGAAATTAAAATATTAAGTTCATAAAAAATAACACATAATGTGAATCTATATATGATTCAATTATCATGATGTACAAATCTTTAAATGGAGAAGAATGTTAATTATATCTAATGATGGATATTGATTAAAAAATTGATCATGAGAAAGTCAATGACCACAACACCATAAATAAATGATGGGTGAACAGACCATCAATTCATTTGAAGTTAAGGTAAAAAATAAAAAAATATATTTAATGATACTTTTCCAAATGTTGATTGATTCATTTAATATTAAGATATATAACAAGGTAAAATGTTATTACATGTTTTCTTTTCATGTCATATATACAATTTTATCCTTTGGTTGCGGTTCCTTGAATTTCCACTTCATATCTTACTCTATAAAATGAATATTCAAGATCATTTTTTATTATTGAAGCAATAAAATTAAATTTCATAGACAATATGATCTGAAAAAAAGAAAAAATATATTCCTCATATTCATTACAGAAAAAAAATTAGTATTATATATTGTTACAAAAAAAATAACAAACCATAATATGAAGAAATAATATAATAGTCTCCAAAATTCTACAATAATACAAAAGGTTTAATATAGATCAATCCATAAATAAATAAACTATATTTCATGTACCCTCAATAAACTCAAAGCTAAATATTTATTTAAAATAAAAGGTTACCTCAAACCCTATAGCTTACATCAATAATAATGTACTGTTATTCTTCCAAAATAATCCATTTCATTAATGGTAGTGTTTATATGTTCTTCAATGCCATTAAACATCTCTCAAATTATAATTAACAACCTCAAAAACCTAAAAACCCAAAATTATATCACCATATAATATACATAGAAATTATAACATAATTTTTATCCATAAGATTTATTAATTAATGAATTTGTCATGAAAAGAAAGTGATCATGTAGGCCAATTGTAACAATCACCCCCTTGTCACACTTAAGTTGCTAGTTTAGTCCCCACAGCCATGCTATATATGACGGGTTGTTTACTAGGCTATGGTGTTTTTATTTTATAAAACTATATTAATATAAATAAAAATTCATTCTATAAAATATAATGAACATTATAAAGAATTATTTAATATCAAATGACTTTTTAACAACTAGGGTTTTATTAAGATTATTTTCTTCAAGAAAATCAAATTATATAAATTAAAAGTTATTTACATAACATAAATGATCATATTAACACAAAATCATAGTATTATCTTTAAAAATATGTCTATGTATATTAAAGTATTATTCCTCAAATAGCCTTCCAACTAGAACTTTTAACAATCCAAATAATTTTATTCCCATAAATATCCCCCAAAATATATTTAATAATGTTAATATCTATTCACATAAACCCTCAAAACGGTAATATATGGCTTTAACAATATGATCGACCATAAAATTATAATATCAAGACACTTTTGGTTTTTCACATATCACTATAGCATATCATCGATTTCCATAAGTTATATTCTCACAATCATTATAATGGTTCGTTAATAAAATTTTATTTCATCATTACATATCACCTGGAAGATTAAAACCATGTGCATAGAAAATTAACACACACCATAGAATTTATTGATGGAAATATGTTATTTAACTAACCATTTTTTAGGTTATTGCACCAAGATAAATATCATACAAATCAATATCCACTTGTTGAATCCAAAAAGTGATGTGATTCAAGAAAAAACACATAATATCTACCTTACAAAAACAATGGGTTGTTTTTCTTTATATATAATTTTCATAAAATTATACTATATGGTTACCTTATATAATATATGATTTCATAAATAATTTCCCTAAGGTTTCTTTTTAAAAAAATTTAATAAAAATTGTAAATTATAAGACTCTAGAACCATATTGTCAGTGGATACATTATTATATTAGATCAAGATATAGGATATCACATGAAAAATTACATAATAGTTTTTCAAAACTGTTAAGAAAGATAAATCATTGAATAATATATCAATTTAAAAACATAAAATAATTAAATTTATTTTTCTTTTGAATATAATTATTCTCTCTAGAATATCCTTGTATATCAATCATAGTACACTTCATGGAACCTTGGGGAAGGGAAACTAATAAGGGTGTTCCCAAGTTCTTAGTAATGGATTGGTTATACTGGAATGAGTATTCATTAAATAATAAAAATTCAATTTAATAAGGAAAATAACATAAAACAATTCCATTTAATCAATGTTTTTATTAGGAATAAAAAAGTGGTTGAAATAAATAGTGAAAAAATAATTTCATTAAAACCCACATGATCTTGAATGTTATCCATGGATATGATAATGATTCAATTAATTAGATTGATATAAATAACAAATTTCATAATGATGTAATTACTAATTTTAGATATCTTAAATTTCCTGTGGAGAACTCATTACAAGATATTTCAAACATACCACAAGGCCTCATATAAAGATATATAATATAAATGGTAAATGAGTTAGTCGAACCTAACATGTTTTGTCTCAGGATACCTATCAATAAATCAAGGGTATATGTAGTTATGGGACTCTCTCTTTAGTTAAAAAATCTAATTCATTTAGCTTATGAGTAAACAACACAATATAATAAACATTAGTTAATAATAAAAAATAGTCAGTATAAAAATAATTAACATATAGAATCTAAATTATTTCCCCTAACAAATGGATCATAATCCATATTGGGAAAGAATAAGGATGGTATCATAAAAATATATCCCCATTATAGCATGAGTAAAATAATAGATTATTTTCATAGATAAAAAAATAATCTTCAATGTTAATTTATAACATTCTTGAGGAAAATACACTTTTCCAATTGAAAATAACATTTAAAAAATATAGTGTTGGGAAAACATCCTTCAAGATAACATTGAAGCATTTTTAAGGTGATTGTGTTAGTTGACAAAGTGGGCCTCTGTGTTGTGTATGATGAAAAAAAAACCATGAAAAAAAAATTTGTTAACAAAGGGGGTTTCATGTTGGCATTTCGAGTTCCTGGGAAGTTTTTAATGATCCACGATTGATTCAAGAACATCTAAAAAGGAATGGTAGATCTTGAGGAGGTCCAAAAAGAGCACATACAAGGTGGCGTCGTTTTCCAGTGATTGCCAAATTTTTGGACCTCAAAATTGAAAAACGGAGAAAAGTGTGTTTGGCAAAGGGAATTGTGCACCAGATTATGGGATGCTTGGAAAATTGTGCACCATAGGTTTTTCAAGATCAGAGCATCAAAATATGGAAAAGAAAAAAGGGGTGCTTATGTTTTAGGTTTGGTCACACAAGTGACTAGCGCGACAAAGACTAGGGTAGCTGGACTTTTGCGCAGAGAGGAGACTTGTGCACCATCGGTCAGGGTGTCCAAATGCCTATAAATAGAGGTCTTCCTCTCCTCATTTGGAAGAGAGTTCAACACATAGAGAAAATCAGAGCTCCCATCACGTATGTGTTGTGGTCACGCAATTGGTGGTGTGGTCACGCAAGTATAATGATTTTCAGATGTTTTACGCCAGTTGATAGTTACGCGCCCAAAGTGGTCCGGGTGAGATAGGGTGTGAGTCTCCCACATTTAGAGTTGAAGAAGGGGTTTTCGCACAGGTGGTTTGGTGACACTTACGTGCCAGGCTTGAAGAAGAACGATAGTTGATTGTTGCACACCAAAATTGTTTTGGGCATAAAAGGGTGTGAGTCGCGCAAGTTTGGAGTTTAAAAAGTGGTTGTCACGAAAGTGGTTGAGGTTAACTTGAATGCCAGTTTGAACCTGCATTCCTGAACTTATGCTCCAACTTGGAGAAGCGTTCCAGGTATGGTTGAAGTGCGCCCGTCATTTTACGTTTGCACGAAATCTAGAAGATTTCCTGATACCTTTGTGCAAAGTGAGATTCATCTACGAGTGAAAGTTGGACTTCAACAGAGAATCTATATACAACAGAGGATGTATTCATTAGTGATAAAGAAGAGAACTAGATGTCTATAAACTGTGAGTGAATCCTTTCCAGAGCAGTGAGAAAAGGAAGAGGAAGAAGGTAATCTTCTCCACCGGTAGTGAGCCAGATAGAGTGACCCTTGGGAAATCAGTGAGTTATCCTTAAACATTGTAAAGGCAGTGCGCCTAGGAATAGAATTGATCTATCCCAAACATTGTAAACAACAGTGTGCTTTTAGTGGATTTGGTACATCGGCACATTTCTGATGTATGCTCCTTGGTCGTAGCCAATTGCGGGTGAACCAAGTAAAAATTATTATTTCCGGTGAATGATTTAGTTTTTGTTTATACTTTTCTGCAGGAATGAGAGAGAAGAGAGTCTTACTTAATAGTGAGGAAAGATCGATAGGGGCAGTTGTTTTAATCTGTCATACCCTGATTCACCTCCCCTCTCAGGGTATCTAACCTAGTAGACCTAATATATAGAATATTAAGAAAAATATATCGTTGAAAATAACAATATAAAAATGTAATGAAAAATTCAAATCATCGAGATGTCATAACATTTAGAAATTATCTTCATGTCGATTATGGTAATATAAAGACTAATTTCACGTTTTTGGTAAAAAGTAAAAAATAACACATTTAGAAAATGAAAAGATGATTTCATATATTTTTTTATAGAATTTAAAATATGGGTTAAAGTAAATATTAAAAATCATCGTATAATAGTGAAAAATTTATTGAAAACATTTTAATGAGAAATTGGTCATGGAAGAAAATGATTCATGACCAGAATTAAAATCAAATTCTATTTTCCGTGAAAATGCTTGTTTGATATCTTGAGTAATTAAAAGATGATAATAATAAGAAAAAATTTTAATATAAGAAAATATTAATAGGTTTATAAAATATATTTTTCATAAGGTATAATGATCTTATAATTATCCCTATATAGACATTAACATAAACAATCTTGAATAATGATGATAATGTAAAATAAACCTATACCAATTTGGAATATTTTCAGTCATAACCCCAGTGAAGAAAATAAATTTGAATGAAAATATAAATTAAATTAATATAAATATATTCATGATATAAAATTGAAAAGAATATTATTGACACCAGAGAAATTAAACAAATAGTGAATATGGCAGATATCATAGAGAAATAATTGGGAGATAAAAACCATATCATTTGATTAGATGTGCTTCAAATTGGATTAATCCTAATTCATATCTTCACTCATGCATACCATGAATTAAACTATTTTTTTGATGGGATTGATAAAAAATTGATATCTAATATTGATTTTACATTGTTCAATGATGTTCTAGATAAGTTATTTTCCTTCTTATGAATGGAATATTCTCAAAAATCCTTCCTCTATTTGGTGTAACATTGTCTCTTTTCAATAAAAAATACTTTTCCTTTTCATAAGTTATAATTTTATTAAAAAATTAATAATAATAAATATTTATGATGCATGAATTTTATAATAACACTCAAATACATCCTAACACATATGATTTACGTATAACATTTTATCACTATTTTGTTAAAAATCATTTTTATAAATCTTTGTTCTAGGTGATAACTACTTCATCATTCACATATGTAATTATTTAGTAGTTTTTTACTAAAAAAATTTATTATTATTAAATCATTTTAAATACTATAATTATTATATAATAAAAATTTATATCCAATTTATACATAATTAGACTAATCCATGAAATTTTGAATTAGAAAAAATGAATTACACCATTCATTATGATCGTTGTTTGTACACAAACATGAAAGTTATTTTAAATTTTTGATTGCTGAAAAAAAATCAAGGTAAATAATAATTATATTTTAAATAATAAAAATAATATAATAGAAATATATATTTATTAAATTCATTATTATAACCCTTGAATTAATGTGGTAATAAAAATATTTTACACTATTATATGGAGATGTTAAGTCATACGTATGAATGACATATGTTTTCAAATTAAAAAGGATTTAATGAATGTGTATAGTGTTGATTCTATAATGATTACAATTTTTATATTTAATATAGTGTTTTAATTAATTTAAAATGGGTAAAATGGATTTTATGAAGTATCTTATGAAAAAAACTTATAATACTCGAATATGACTTATAACTCTTTATTGGGAAACAACATATGGATTACAACTTATGCCTTAAAATGGTTGAATTTAAGTTATATCTTAAGCACTATAGTTTAGTGAAGAAATATATGACCTTATTACATTAGGTAATAGATGATCTATGACCAAAAATGAGTGGTGAAGAATGCATAATAAGTACCATTTTAAAAATGATGGGAGGGGCACTCTTACAATTTCATAATATGTAAAGTTATTATAAATATATTCTTATAATCAAGGAATAATAATTTAAAAATTTTAAAAATAGAATTACTATTAGTATAATCTAATGATAAAAAAATTAGAAAATATTATATAATTTTAGAACCAATATCTTTTAGATTTAACACTTATTATTTCTTTGGAAAATTACGAAAAACTATGTTGTATAATATTTTTGAGCCATTAATGTTACTATAAATGGAACATTCACCCATTAATGGAACATATTTGATATTAGAACTGTATTCCCTTTAAATGGAAAAAAATAATCTTTTTATGGATACTAATTCAAATATTATAATATTTTTTATTGTAAAATATCATTAATTTCAATTTTGGAATTACAATAAATATTATAATATAATACGTATCTAAAACATGTCAATTAGTACAAAAATGAAATTTATTAGAATATATAGAATATATGGACATAATAAAAACATCAGATAAATTTTTTACATGTTTGAATATTATTCTAAACCCTATCATATTTATTAACCCCTTATCTAACCAATTTTAAACATAACCATAATGAGTCTTTTTAAGTATTTGAGTTTTAAAATTTTACTTATAAATTGAATATTTCTTTTGAAATGGAAATGAGAGAAATTTTAGTAATTTTCCACTATAATATCATCTTTGGATATATTTATTATTTTTAAATAATTTCATGAATTATATTTAATATATTTTAATGTCTTGGTAAATTTAAAAACTATTCAGATAATTCGACTATGAAAAAAAACAATAAAATAATAGAATTATCATATATAACTTTCCTACATCCATAATATGTTATATTTTTTAAAAACATTTGTGAAAAATAACAATTTATCAAATTTTCATTACTTTTTTATTTTCTAAAATAATTCATATTCGTATTCGATTTGTTCAATTAACATTTCATCAACATTTTATCATCCTTTAAGTTAATTATTGAATAATTAGATAAATAAAAATAAATTTCCATGATAAAAAATAAATATATTTATAAAATTAATATTTTGAATCATATTTTTCTTCATTTTATCTTATTTAAACTTTTAAAAATATCAATGTCAAGTGTAATGGCCCAGACCTCTCTTGTCCATTCCTTTTTGAAAAACAGGTGTAGGAAGTGATTCGGGAGGTCAATGTGACTTATCCACGACAATTTTCCAATTTTCTAGTTTGGTGCACAGTTTCGATGGTAAACAGTTGTGAACAGTGCAATGGTAACCTTCTGTGAACAGTGCATTAGTGTCCTTAGGTGAAGAGTGTCATTGGTAAACTTCTCTGAACAGTGTCATCGGTGACCTTGGGTGAACAGTGTCATCAGTTACCTCTAACGGTAACCTCTCCTTCCATTTCCAAATTTCCAAATTTATTAATAGTTACATTGATGAATAGTTCTATTAGTAACCTCTATTTTCCATTGCCAAATTTTGAGTTCGTGAACGGCGTTTCCAGAATAGTGAGGTCTATCGGTATCCTCTATCGGTAACAAATATTTCCTTTGAAATATTTTGAGTTTGTGAATAGATTTTCAAGAATGGTGAGGTCTATTAGTAACCTCTATCGGTAACCTCTATTTCCTTTACTAAATTTTGGGTTCAAGAACAGTGTTTCCAGAATGGTGAGGTCTATCGGTAACCTCTATTTCCTTTGCATAATTTTGAGTTCGTGAACAGTTTTTCCAGCTTCCTACAGTTACGGCCCTTTAACATTTCCTTGGAAGAAAAATGAATTTAAAACCATATTTTAAGGACTTTATGTCCGATTCAAATTCCTTAACTCCTATATTAATTTATCCTAAGGCTCGGGATGTTTTTACGTTGTCAAACCGCTCGGTTTAATGCGGTCCTCTTTTAATGGAAAACCAAATGTATCTTAAACCACCACTCCGTTAAATCTTCTAAAGGGATAGGATATCTTCCTCCATAGTTCTTCCTCCTTGATCTCAGCTATGAGATGATAGAACCTTTATTTTTAATCCATTGGGTTGTGAAATCAAACATTCTTACTAGGATTGGTTCCGCTCTGTTTTGATGAAACCAAGAAGTATCAATCAATATTCGGTATAAGGTATGATCTATCAGCATTATTTTGGGTTCGTATCCTTCTATTTCTCCCTTCCCTATTATGGTATGTGATCTCTATAATTCTAATGGTGTTTTCTTGGGTTTTCACTGATGTGGTCGCACCACATCATCCTCGGGTGGATACAATTGTCATGGGAGTAGGTTATCATGATTCTTTGTGTGGATCATTCTTGTTTAAATAATGACAATAATCATTTGAGGTAGTGGATTCGTTGGTTCTCATTTATTTTATGTGAAACTGTATTGTTAGCATGTTTTATCTCACTGGATCACAATGGAATTAGAATAATAAATATTTTAACTAGATAAATAAATCGATATCAATCGTATGTTATTGCCTCTTGTTTTTCTAGATAGAGTGATATCTGTGCTTGCTTCATATAGTTATATGTTCTTGATGGAAATTTCTAAAGAACAAAACCAGAATTAATTGATAATGGTTTGGCTAAAGATAAAGAGGCATGTAAATGAATTTGGTTCTTCTTGTTGTAATTTGATGTTAATCAAAATGCTGCAGTAAGAAAGTTCAATTATTTATGATAGCTTACTGTTTAGGATTCCCAATGTTGGAACCAATGATTAATAAATAAGTTAATATAAGATGGATTAAATAACATGTGGTTTGATAAAATATAATACCTTGTAGGGTTCTGAGTTACCCTCTTGGATGATTAAGGGACAAGATCCCATTTGATATGATGTTTGTTTTTCCTACTTCATGGGTTGTGGTGTGAGCATAGATGTTTGTTGTGATATGTAGGGAAAATGGGGCTTATTTATTGTGTTTGTAGTTAACTCCTAGAGTGGATATATGCATCGATTTATGCATGTGGTTGTTAGGGAGAACACAAGGGACGATGGAATGAGTTAGATGTGAATGTTTGGATGCTTGCTAATTCTTATTGGTAGTTTATGTGATTTACTTCTCCCCACTGCTCAAGCAACCCTGTCTTACTTACCCTTCTACCGAAATGGGTGAAGACATGAGGGGTATTCCACGTGCTTTCTGGGATTAGATTCTCAAGGGAGAATGGGTCTATGCTCTTACTATAGGGGCCAAAAGACTCGACAGGTAGTTCATTTACACATCGTGTTGATACCCCTTGTGATTAGTAGAATAAAATGTTTTTCCAGAATGTATGGGAATAAGGGAATGTAATTCTATAAATAAAAAATTGAATAAATGATGTTAACCCATGGGGTCTGGAGCTTGCTGGGGTGGAATGCTGAGGTTGTGATTTGAAGGAACAACGTACTTTTGTTGTGATGCTAATGAACTTTAATGTGGAATTGTTTTTGGTTAATTAATGTCTAAATAAATAATTAACATAAAGTGAAAATAATAAAAAAGGTAATTAAATAATGTATTAAATCCTTCTAAATGGTTGTGTTCTTATAGGATACCTACTCTAAGAAGTTGCTTCCTAGAGTCCGAGAGACGTTAGCTGCAATTGAGTCTAAGACTATGTTATGCCCATAGTGTGGTTGTGAGCTATTGTATATTCTATACTTTTTGTGTTTATATATACTACATCACCCTATCAGTAAGGGAAACTGGCACCCTAATTATTTTGAGCCCTGGGGGGTGTTTTCCCCAACATTCTGGTGGGAGGATGAGTGGCTGACTACCCCCTTTGGCCCCGCTCTCTTCTCTTGGTAGTTTCTTGTGCTGGTAGGCGCAAAGGTTAGTTTTCCACGTATATGGGTGTATAGGGCTGTAATAGCTTGGGGTTATTCCCAAAACTATATTCTAGATATAGTTTCCTATGGACTACTATAGGTGTAACGTGTATAGGCTATGATGGCTTGAGAATCCTTACTTAGTGTATGTTCTGTAATGGATTAAGGTATACTCCATGACATATGATACACATTATTCAGGCAATAGTGGCTTCCAGAAACTACCTAGATACCTTGATTACATGGAAATGGTGGTATTGTTACATGAGGTGGATGTTGTAGTACTTCGCCCAGGTGTCTGCAGGCGCGCCTTTTTAGAGAGAGATTCTCACGACGTGCAATGTTGGTGAAAAGCGACAAACAAGTGGGGAAGTAGTAGTGGGGTACCCTTGATATTATTTATTATATTATATATTCATGTATTAATTACTTGTTTAGAGTATCCATAGTGAGGATGGGAACTTAGTATACCTGTTCTGATGATGAGTTACTTTGACCTATTGTTCATTGTGAATTAGCATACTTTCTTTACTTTTTTACGAGAGGATTCGAGATGGATCCTAATGAGTATATTGTTATACTCAACCTATGTATATATAATCTATTTTTCAGGACACATGGAGCAGTTTTGATATCAATATAGTTTTTATTAGCTTGGGGTTGCAGGAGTTGTCCGAACTTGTGGTTGTAGCTGTTTTTACTTTCTTTTGGGTACTTGCAGTTTTTCCCTTCTAGTTTTAGTACATTTGAAAGAAATTACATATTTTAACTTGGGTTTTCTTTTATATTTCTGTTCTGAGTTTTATTTGGTTGGTTTCTATCTTATCTCTCACTTCTTCATTGTTCTCTTAGAGGGTAATGCCTCCCATTTTCCTGTTTAATAAACCCTCTGTGCTAGTTGCCAACCTGGGGCCTACTGGAGGCAGGACTTAGAGTTCATTTGATAGAGATAATATTTTCATAATTTTTCATATGTTTTTCAATTATTTATTCCCTTACAATTAATAAATTTGAGCTAATTTGTATCATTTTAGTATTTTGGTGAATTATGGGCTTAATTGTGGAAATTGGTTAATTCTGGAAATTTAGCAGTTTTGTGAAGCTTCGGTATTTCGGTCATATATTTTATATTTTTTATCCAAATTGTATGATTCCTTTATTTTAGGATTTATATTCTCATGGGATTCATTTTATCCTTCTGGACCCAAAGCTCAATCCATCAATTGGAAGCTGAACGTCAGCTCACAAGTCAGGCCTCGAAAACTGGGTACAGAACTGCATAAGTTTATTTTGGGAACCATATCTCATTAATGGTCGAACCATTGGAGCTGAAAATTTACATGGATCTAGGGTAAATCCGGAGGCACAACCTTCATTAATATTGACGTGTCTGATTCTTTAATTTTCAAGGTCATTAATGCGTTGGAACTCGGTGTTTTGGAATATGAAGAGTCACCTGGACAGAATTAAATATCCGGAGTAATGTGGCCATATCTCCTTCATAAGTGGACCAATTAGGCTCAACGTTTGTGGGTCGACAGATGACATGGTGGGGAACAACATTAAATAAGGAAACATTCTAAAAATATGTAATTTACTATGCCAACCGGACTCAAACTTTCGGGGGTGTAATTTTGGAGGGAAATGTTCTACTCCCCAAGCCTATAAATAAGAGTATTCACTTCCATTCAAGGGGGTTAAAGAAGGTGCAAGAAGGGCTATGCGGGAGGATTGAGTTCTTGACGTTCTTTTTATTTTCTATTTTTCTTTTTACTTAGTTTTATCATTCTCTCTTCTTCCTCTTTCAACTCTAATACCCTTCACATGGAGGGGTAAAACCATTGAGTGATCGGGGAAGGGGGGGTTTATCTTTTGTAATGTCGAAGTTTTGTTTTAAATGTAAAACATCATATTTCTTTTGAATGACATATATTATCAGTGTTTCCAAATTCTCTTAATGTGATCGTGTTTTTTGTTTGGTGTATTCATTTTTAATAGCTTTGGTTAAATACTTTTAATCTCCCTCCGCCTAGTGCAATTTGTCTCGATCGAGCAGATTGTGTTAGGTGGTGAGTGTCTAACGATCGTTGGCACGTGTGTGGAACTAGTAGACTTTTTCTAGAGTTATAAGGAGGAACAATTCCCGATCGGGACTTGCCTTAGTTGTTTAGGAATTGTTTATGAACTTCCATGCACATAGGAGTGAGTTCTATTTTCTTGTTTAATCAAGGGTGATAGATGACTCGATCGAGGAGTCTTTCATTTGTCATTCAAAAGGAAGAGAGGTAAGATGATCTTTGTGAATATTATGACATTACAAAAGGTGATCCTACCCTGACCCCATCACTATCTTCATCCATTAGTGTTCAACCTTTCTTTTCAATTGATTTGTTTTTCAACTACAACTGTCTAAAATAACCTCTTCTTCTTTCTTTAATTTAAGTGAAAAACATAGTTTTTGTGCACTCCTCTATGGAGACAACTTAGGTTACTGACTTTTCTACATATTCACATAGGTTTTATTTGTTTTTTTCACACCCCACGACAGGAACGTGTCAAAACTTGGCGCTGTTGCCGGGGAGGTTGTTCCAACAATCTAATTCTAACATTTTGTAAATATTTTCATTTATTTTATTTAAAAAAAAAATCAAAAAAAAAATCCATGATGTATGCCAACTACAATTATTATTCTTGTATTGATTACTCACAGTTTCAGGTGAAACTGGTTTATAATGATGAGGAAGGCCTCTTTCAAAAGCTTGATGAACTCACTATTTTGGCCAAGAAAATGATGAATGGCCATGTCACAGGTATCTCGCTTCAAGAACTGATAGACATGGTGAATCAAGTTAACATTGATTATCAAAGATTGAAGTCCTTAGATAAGGTTACATTGTATCAAGAACCTCAACCAGAAACTAAACCTGATCTATTGGTGGAAGTGTATTCCCCACTCATCCTTGATGTTGATGAACCAATAAGTACAGGAGATCAAGAAGATCTGGATGAGTTCTAGAAGGAGTGTGAGGAACTACTTGATCCCCCAGTTCCTCATAATGTAGAAGATCCATCATCATTTAAGGAATACCCCACCAATGTGGTTGAATTTTAAGAGAATGTTGAGGAGCCTGACTACCCTCCTCCATCTGCTACCACTCTACTTCAAGAGGAACTTCCCACTGAAGAAGAAAATGAATCCAAGAAACCTCAGGGAGATGATGTTTTCTTGAACTCATTATATTCTAATTTTATTGAAAGTGAATTGAGTATTACCTCCCCTTGGTTGAAATTTTTAGCTTCAGACAAATCATGTATTGTGTTGGAAGACAAGGAAGAAAAGGAATATGCGCTTAAAGAGGAACAGTTGGAGCTCCCCAAACATGTTGATAATTTATTGGAGGGAGTTCAAGAGGGAATAAAAGTGGATTTGGAAAAGGAAAAAGTGATGCAAGATGATTACTTTGAAAGGGAAGAATTTGATATTGATTCTTCATTCCTTAACTTTGTTCAAATAGAATTAAACTCTAACATTCCCTTTGATTTTTCCAATGATGCAGCATACCTTCAGAAATAACTGGAGAATGAAGAGGTGGTTGTGAAATTGGAAACCAATAAATATGGGGACTCATTCTTTGTCCTACCCCCACCAAGAAAATTTTATATTATTGTAATAGGGGTGGATTTGGTGTACTATACCCATGGTTTCCTCAACCAAAAGGATGAAGCACATGATGTGAAGAAGAAGTTTTGTTGGTTCATCACAAAGAAACTGAACCCACCTTCAGATTGGGGATAACCAACTGAAACAGCCCATCTGGAGGCAGTCAAAACCCAGGGCCCACTTGGGGGATTTAACCAAGATCTATCCTTCTTTTCTCATCCTATTTCTATATTCATTTTTTTAATAAATTTCTAATGTTATTTTTCTTTTTCTTTTAGGTTTTTAGTGTGCAAAACTTGGGAGCTTAACTCAATGTTGCATTACCAATAAGTCAGGTTGTACCTATCCTTTACACTTTGTTTTTGTTGTGATTCATTCTAAAATCTGCGTACATGTTAGATCCACTTGAATACATTGAGGACACTACATCATTTAATTGTGGGGGAGGGAACCTTTGTAGTTTTGGATTTTCATTTGTTGTTTGTTTTTAAAAAAATTGTGTGTTTTTAAATTTTTGTGTTTTTATTTTTCAGTTTTTGGTGTGGTTTTGAATCATTTGAGCTTTAATGATTATCATTGTTGTTTTTTAAACCCATGTCATTGAGTGAACCAATTTATTCTATAAAACTGAGCTTAAATTAATGCTGAAAATGATTTTTCTTTCAAGATCAATTCTTTGGGAATTTCATGAAAAGTACATAGGTTTTTGAATCCCATGCCACATCTCACTGTCATTATCTTTGAAATCACTTTCCTGTGAGGCTTTTGAACCATTATTGTTATATTATTTTCATTCATCTCACTTCTTGAGAGAACCGGACCATGCTTGTCTTAACCAGAATTTGATTCATTCCATTCAAAACTTAAGGGTTTGGGGTACATGTGTTTTAAATGATTGAGGCGTTTCTTTGGTTTGAAAGCCCCATTTTCAATACAATCCCTTTAATTCTGGCCTACCTTGTAAATTAATCCTTGTAGCCCATAGAAGCCATGAACAAATTGTTAGGTTAGCCACATTACAAGCCAATTTTCCCTTTCCAACCTCCTCTTGAAGTGAAATTGCATGATCTAGTTGAACTTAAGTGTTGGGGAAGCTGTCTTGTGTTGTGCTACCTCATTTGGTGAAACATTTGGTGGAAACTAAAATGCTGAAGAGATGTGTGTGCTGATGAAAAATCATTATGTTTAAAGCTGTGCCTTTTCTGGAGCTTTCATGATAAAAGAAGTTGTGCCTTTCTGGAGCTTCTAAGGGAGGAAGAAAGTTGTGCCTTTTCTGGAGCATTCAAGAAAATCATGCTTAAGAAGATTGAAATTTTTGCTGCAGAAATGCTGAGATGTTTGAACATTTCTTGATATTTCATGATGATGGAGCTGAATTTCTACTATGTGGAGTGAGGAGGATACCATACTTGGGTGAAAATTAGAATTGTGCAATTTTGCTTCAAAAAGAGCCAAGCCTTCCTCATTTGGCCTCATAATTTTTCACATAAAAATCCTACCAACCAAAAGCCACAGAACAAACTTGAAAAGTACTAATGATAAAAAATGTCCTTGACTCACATCAGGTGGAGAAGTAGGATTTTTTCAAACCTATGGTGACCCTTGCATTGGTTTGGATGAGAAAAACTTTGTTGAAAAGTGATATTTGTGAGATTAGAGAAAATTAATGTGAGGTAGGTGTCTTGTGTGCATGAGAGGAGAAATAAAGAGGAAAAATATTGAATGATATGATTCGAGAATTTGGAATAATGGTTATGGATGAGGCATGATAACTTTTATTTCTTTTTATGGAATTGGTGGATCTAAATGGCATGCGTTTTGAATTTGGTTTGATTTGATTTTGATTTTAACTTGTCCGGGAGTCCAAGTGCTAAGTGTGGGGGAATTTATAGAGATAATATTTTCATAATTTTTCATATGTTTTTCAATTATTTATCCCCTTCCAATTAATCAATTTGAGCTAATTTTTATCATTTTAGTATTTTGGTGAATTATGGGCTTAATTGTGGAAATTGGTTAATTCTGGAAATTTAGCAGTTTTGTGGAGCTTCTGTATTTCAGTCATATCTTTTATATTTTTGATCCATATTGTATGATTAATTTTTTTTGGTATTTCTATGCTCATGGGATTCATTTTATCCTTATAGACCCAAAGCTCAATCCATCATTTGGAAGCTCAACGTCAGCTCACAAGTCAGGCCTCGAAAACTGTGTACAGAACTGCATAATTTTATTTTGGGACCGATATCTCATTAATGGTCGCACCATTGGAGCTGAACGTTTACATGGAGCTAGCGATAATCCGTAGGAACAACTTTCATTAAGATGGAGGTGTCTGATTCTTTCATTTTCAAGGTAATTAAGTTGTTGGAACTCGGTGTTTTGGAATATGAAGAGTCACCTGGATAGAATTAAATATCCGGAGTAATGTGGCCATATCTCCTTCATACGAGGACCAATTAGGCTCAACATTTGTGGGTATACAGAAGACATGGTGGGTAACAACTTTAAAGAAGGAACAATTCTCAAAAAAGGTCATTTACTATGCAAACCGGACTCAAACTGTCAGGGGAGTAATTTTGGAGTGAAATTTTCTACTCTCCAAGCCTATAAATAAGAGTATTCACTTCCATTCAAGGGGGTTGAAGAAGGTGAAAGAAGGGCTATGCTGGAGGATTGAGTTCTTGAAGTTCTTTGTATTTTCTATTTTTCTTTTTACTTAGTTTCATCATTCTATCTTCTTCCCCTTTCAACTCTAATACCCTTCACATGGAGGGGTAAAACCTTTGAGTGATCGGGGAAGGGGGAGTTTATCTTTTGTAATGTCGGAGTTTTCTACTTAAATTTAAAACCTTATCTTTCTTTTTAATGAAATATATTCTCAGTGTTTCCAAATTCTCTTAATGCTATTGTGTTTTGAGTTTGGTGTATTTATTTTAAATAGCTTTGGTTAAAGACTTTTAATCTCCCTCCGTCTAGTGCAATTTGTCTCGATCGAGCAGATTGTGTTAGGTGGTGAGTGTCTAACGATTGTTGGCACGTGGGTGGAACTAGTAGACTTTTTCTATAGTTCTAAGGAGAAACAATTCCCGATCGGGACTTGCCTTAGTTGTTTAGGAATTGTTTATGAACTTCCATGCACATAGGTGTGAGTTCTATTTTCTTCTTTAATCAAGGGTGATAGATGACTCTATTGAGGAGTCTTTCATTTGTCATTTAAAAGGAAGAGAGGTAAGACGATCTTTGTGACTATGATGACATTACAAAAGGTGATCCTACCTTGACCCCATCACTCTCTTCATCCATTAGTGTTCATCCTTTCTTTTCAATTGCTTTGTTTTTCAACTACACTGTCAAGAAGAACCTCTTCTTCTTTCTTTAATTTAAGTGACAAACATAGTTGTTGTGCACTCCTATCTGGAGACAACTTAGGTTACCCACTTTGCTACATTTTAACTTAGGCTTTATTTTTTTTTTCACACCCCACGACAGGAATGTTTCAAAACTTGGCGCCGTTGCCGGGGAGGTTGTACCAACAATCTAATTCTAACATTTTGTAAATATTTTCATTTATTTTATTTTAAAAAAAGCTAAAAAAATCCATGATGTATGCCAACTGCAATTATTCTTCTTGGATTTATTACTCACAGTTTCAGGGGAAAATGGTTTATAATGACAAGGAATCCCTCTTTCAAAAGCTTGATGAACTCACTATTTTGGCCAAGCAAATGATAAATGGCCATGTCACATGTATCTCGCTTCAAGAACTGATGGAAATGGCGAATCAAGTTAACATTAATTATAAAAGATTGAAGTCCTTAGAGAAGGTTACATTGGATCAAGAACCTCAACCAGAACCTAAACCTGATCCATTGGTGGAAGTGTATTCCCCACTCATCCTTGATGTTGATGAACCAATAAGTACAGGAGATCAACAAGATCTGGATGTGTTCTGGAAGGAGTGTGAGGAACTACTTGATCCCCCAGTTCCTCATAATGTAGAAGATCCATAATCATTGAAGGAATACCCCACCAACGAGGATTAATTTGAAGAGAATGTTGAGGAGGCTGACTACCCTCCTCCATCTGCTACCACTGTACTTCAAGTGGAACTTCCCACTGAAGAAGCAAATGAATCCGAGAATCCTCAGGGAGATGATATTTTCTTGAACTCATTATATTCTAATTTTATTGAAAATTAATTGAGTATTACCTCCCCTTGCTTGAAATTTTTAGATTCGGACAACTCATGTATTGTGTTGGCAGACAAGGAAGAAAAGGAAGATGCGCTTAAAGAGGAATAGTTGGAGCTCCCCAAACATGTTGATAATTTATTGGAGGGAGTTCAAGAGGGAATCCAAGTGGATTTGTAAAAGGAAAAAGTGATGAAAGATGATTACTTTGAAAGGTAAGAATTCGATATTGATTCTTCATGCTTTAACTTTGTTCAAATAGAATTAAACTCTAACATTCCCTTTGATTTTTCCAATGATGCATCATACCTTCAGAAATCACTGGAGAATGAAGAGGTGGTTGTGAAATTGGAAACCAAGAAATATGGGGACTCATTCTTTGTCCTACCCCCACTAAGAAAATTGTATCTTATTGTAATAGGGGTGGATTTGGTGTACTATACCCATGGTTTCCTCAACAAAAAATATGAACCACATGATGTGAAGAAGAAGTTTTGTTGGTTCATCACAAAGAAACTGAACCCACCTTCAGATTGGGGATATCCAACTGAAACTACCCATTTGGAGGAAGTCAAAACCCATGGCCCACTTGGGGGATTAAACCAAGATCTATCCTTCTTTTCTCATCCTATTTCTATTTTCATTTTTTTAATAAATTTCTTATGTTTTTTTTTATTTTTCTTTTAGGTTTTTAGTGTGCAACACTTAGGAGCTTAACTCAATGTTGCATTACCAATAAGTCAGGTTGTACCTATCCTTTACACTTTCTTTTTGTTGTGATTCATTCTAAAATATTCCTACATATTAAATCCACTTGAATTCATTGAGGACACTACATCATTTAATTGTGGGGGAGGGAACCTTTGTAGTTTTGGATTTTCATTTGTTGTTTGTTTTTAAAAAAATTGTGTGTTTTTAAATTTTTGTGTTTTTATTTTTCAGTTTTTGGTGTGTTTTTGAATCATTTGAGCATTAATGATTATTATTGTTGTTTTTGAAACCCATGTCATTTAGTGAACCAATTTATTCCATGAAACTGAGCTTAAATGAATGCTGAAAATGATTTTTGTTTCAAGTTCAATTCTTTGGGAATTTCATGAAAAGTAATCAGGTTTTTGAATCCCATGCCACATCTCACTGTCATTATCTTTGAAATCACATTCCTGTGAGGCTTCTGAACCATTATTTTTATATTATTTTCATTCACCTCACTTCTTGAGAGAACCATACCATTCTTGTATTAACATAATTTGATTCATTCCTTTCAAAACTTGAGGGTTTGGGGTACATGTGTTTTAAATGATTGAGGCGTTTATTTGGTTTGAAATCCCCCTTTTCAAGATAATCCATTTAATTATGGCCTACCTTGTAAATTAATCCTTGTATCCCATAGAAGCCATGAACAACTTGTTAGTTTAGCCACATTACAAGCCAATTTTCCCTTTCCAACCTGCTCTTGAAGTGAAATTGCATGATCTAGTTGAACTTAAGTTTTGGGGAAGCTGTCTTGTGTTGTGCTACCTCATTTGGTGAAACATTGGGTGGAAACTAAAATGCTGAGGAGATGTGTGTGCTGATGAAAAATCATTATGATTAAAGCTGTGCCTTTTCTGGAGCTTTCATGATAAAAGAATTTGTGCCTTTCTGGATCTTCTAATGGAGGAAGAAAGCTGTGGCTTTTCTGGAGCTTTCAAGAAAATCATGCTTAAGAAGATTGAAATTTTTCCTGTAGAAATGATGAGTTGTTTGAACATTTCTTGATATTTCATGATTATTGAGCTGAATTTCTACTAAGTGGAGTGAGGAGGATACCATACTTTAGTGAAAATTAGAATTGTGCAATTTTTCTTCAAAAAGAGCCAAGCCTTCCTCATTCAGCCTCAGAATTTTTCACATAAAAATCCTACCAACCAAAAGCCACAGAACAACCTTGAAAAGTCCTCATGATAAAAAAATTTCCTTGACTCACATCGGGTGGAGAAGTAGGAGTTTTTCAAACCTATGGTGACCCTTGCATTGGTTTGGATGAGAAAAACTTTGTTGAAAAGTGATATTTGTGAGATGAGAGAAAATTAATGTGAGGTAGGTGTCTTGTGTGCATGGGAGGAGAAATAAAGAGGAAAAATATTGAATGATCTGATTCGAGAATTTGGAATAATGGTTATGGATGAGGCATGATAACTTTTATTTATTGGTGTGGAATTGGTGGATCTAAATGGCATGTGTTTCGAATTTGGTTTGATTTGATTTTGATTTTAACTTGTCCGGGAGTCCAAGTGCTAAGTGTTGGGGAATTGATAGATATAGTATTTTCATAATTTTTAATATGTTTTTCAATTATTTATCCTCTTCCAATTAATCAATTTGAGCTAATTTGTATCATTTTAGTATTTTGGTGAATTATGGGCTTAATTGTGGAAATTGGTTAATTCTGGAAATTTAGCAGTTTTGTGGAGCTTCTGTATTTAGGTCATATCTTTTATATTTTTGATCCAAATTGTATGATTACTTTTTTTAGGATTTCTATGCTCATGGGATTAATTTTATCCTTCTGTACCCAAAGCCCAATCCATCATTTGGAATCTCAACGTCAGCTCACAATTCAGGCCTCGAAAACTGTGTACAGAACTGAATAATGTTATTTTGGGACCCATATCTCATTAATGGTCGAACAATTGGAGCTGAAATTTTACATGTAGCTAGAGAAACCCCGGAGGAACAACTTTTATTAAGATGGACGTGTCTTAGGCTTTCATTTTCAAGGTCATTAATGCGTTGGAACTCGGTGTTTTGGAATATGTAGAGTCACCTGCACAGAATTAAATATCCGGAGTACTGTGGCCATATCTCCTTAATACGTGGACCAATTAGGCTCAACTTTTGTGGGTCTACAGAATACATGGTGGGTAACAACTTTAAATAAGGAACTATTCTCAAAATATGTCATTTACTATGCCAACCGGACTCAATCTTTCAGGGGAGTAATTTTGGAGTGAAATTTTCTACTCCCCAAGCCTATAAATAAGAGTATTCACTTCCATTCAAGGGGTTTGAAGAAGGTGCAAGAAGGGATATGCTAGAGGATTGAGTTCTTGAAGTTCTTAGTATTTTCTATTTTTCTTTTTTACTTAGTTTCATCATTCTCTCTTCTTCCCCTTTCAACTCTAATACCCTTCACATGGAGGGGTAAAACCTTTGAGTGATCAGGGAAGGGGGAGTTTATCTTTTGTAATGTCGGAGTTTTGTGCTTAAATGTAAAAACTTATCTTTATTTTTAATGACATCTATTCTCAGTGTTTCCAAATTCACTTAATGCGATCGTGTTTTGAGTTTGGTGTATTCATTTTTAATAGCTTTGGTTAAAAACGTTTAATCTCCCTCCGCCTAGTGCAATTTGTCTCGATCAAGCAGTTTGTGTTAGGTGGTGAGTGTCTAACGATCGTTGGCACGTGTGTGGAACTAGTATACTTTTTCTAGAGTTTTAAGCAGCAACAATTCCCAATCGGGACTTGCCTTAGTTGTTTAGGAATTTTTTATGAACTTCCATGCACATAGGAGTGAGTTCTATTTTCTTCTTTAATCAAGGGTGATAGATGACTCGATCGAGGAGTCTTTCATTTTTCATTCAAAAGGAAGAGAGGTAAGATGATCTTTGTGACTATGATGAAATTACAAAAGGTGATCCTACCCTGACCCCATCACTCTCTTCATCCATTAGTGTTCAACCTTTCTTTTCAATTGCTTTTTTTTCAACTACAACTGTCAAAAAGAACCTCTTCTTCTTTCTTTAATTTAACTGACAAACATAGTTGTTGTGCACTCCTCTTTGGAGACAACTTAGGTTACCCAATTTGCTACATTTTAACTTAGGTTGTATTTTTTTTTGTCACACCCCACGACAAGCACGTGTCATCATTACCTCCTATATCACATTTTCATCCCATGAGGTGTACACTTTTTGGGGATGGGGTCATGACATAGTGGTATTATAGGTAGGTTGAGAGATAGGATGGAGTTTGTAGTTATGTACAAGTGAGGTTTCATTGTTTTGTAGGGAAACATTGTCATTCATGTTTAGAAAATGATGTAAAAACTGGAGACCAACTGAGACATAGGCATTTAGGGACACCTATTATCTGATGTATGGACCTTTATGTTTACAATGGCTACTAAATAAGGTGATACTAGTTTTAGGGTTGAAGCCTAAGAATGGATCATACATCATTATTCGTCGTTCCTGTGTTTTAATGGGTAGACCTTGAGATAGGATAACCTAAAATCAATGAAATAAAATAATTAATTAATTAATGTTGAGTCTTCCATATTCCAGGTTTAGGGGATCTAACTATTTTTTATTTATCAGGTATGGCTCCAAGTCGACATCCTCATCCGGATCACATTGAAGATTCCGAGCATGATGTTCCAGAAGATCGCCACCGGGTAGAGTTTGACAATGATGACACTTGAAGGAGGACACTCTGAGAGTTTCAGCGCTAGAGCCTGGAATAAGTATGATGGCTCCATTTCAGATAAAGTCATAAATTAATGGTTGAAGGAGGCTGAGATAGGATTTATTTAGATCCATGCTCGGAAGAAGCACTAGGTGTAATTTATTGTGACGATGTTGCAAGAAGCAACGAGGAAGTGGTGGTTCTTATTCCTCAAGGATCACGAGAAGCCAACGATCTCATAATATGAGTTCATAGAAACATTCAGGGTCATGTTTCTTTCTTCAACCGCAAAGGTGTCTAGTCTCCAGGAGCTTATTAACCTTCGACAGGGGAGATCTAGTGTTTGATAGTTTGGAATCTATTACAGGAACCTTTTACGATATGCTTTGGACCTTTTTCCAGATGAGGAGTTTAGGGAGAGGTATTTCGAGGAGGCTTTGCATCCAGCAATCTAGCGCCAGGTCACCCCATTTATGATAAAGACATATCTTGAGGTGTTAGCATGTGCAGAGTTATTGAGAGGTATTTGTCCAGAACCAGATCAACTCGAGAGGGGAGTCATCATGATTCCTCAGGAAGTAGAGCTGTGATTCAGGGTTCTCGGTTTTCATGGAAGAAAAGTTTCTATTCAGCTGAGGGTAGGTCCCATCCCTTAGCATCTCATTTCTCTGAGGGCAGAAACTCTGAGGAATATTCCAAGGGATTAGGATCTTTTATTTCTTGTGGTGGTTGAGGTCATTAGCATTGAGAGTGCCCAACCTTCCAGAGTAGTCATCATGCACAAGGTTTTCCGCTCCAGGTTCCTCCATTGAAGCAATTCCAGCCGAGGTAGCAATTGAATGTTTCACTAGCTATTGATCGACATATAGTAGATGGGGAAGGTAGAGGACATCCCTGTGATGTTCCCCATCCTCAGATAGAAAAGTGCGGTTGCGGTGGTGGTCTTCATCAGGGTCAGAGAGGCTGTGGAGGTGGTCGTGGTCAGCTTCAGGCTATTACTTTGCCTGCGCCATGCGATCCAGACATCATTCGAGGTACCATTTTCTTGTTTTATACCTTGGTGTATGCCTTGTTTGATTTAGGAGCGACACACTCTTTCATATCACCTACCATTGTATTTTAATTGGGACTTGAGTTAGAGATTCTTCATGTTCCTTTGGCGTTGAATACACCAGTTAGAGGTTGAGGTTACTTGTTTGAAGTATGTGGATATTATGAGCTATTTTTGGGGTAGCACCGCTCATGGGGAGATTTCCTATGTTTACGAATAAAATCATATGATTTCATCCTTGGCATGGATTGGTTGTATTCAGTGTAGGCTATCATGGATTGCTTCAAGAAGCAGGTTATTTTCTTCAATGCAGATGGAGAGTCTATGGTGTTTCATGGTGAGAAAGACCCTCGGATGGGTTGAAGGAATGTTATGTCCTCATCATCAATGATGGCTGAACTGATGCTAGGTTCTTCAGAGGTTCAACATTTGGCATTTCCTAGTGTCATAGAAGAGTACACTGATGTTTTTTCAGAAGTGGTTGTAGCATTATCCCCTCAACAAGAGATCGAGTTTGGGATTAAGCTACAACAAGGAGAATATCCTATCTCTATGTATCCATATACAATGCCCCCTTTTGATTTACAAGAGCTATGTATAATTCATGATGGTATGTTACAGTGCGATTTTGTTTAGGAGAGTGTGTCGCTATGGGGAGCACCATTTTTGTTCGTAAAGTAGGCTGACAAAAGTTTGCGGTTGTTTGTCGATTATCATCGCTTAAAAAAAGTGACGGTAAAGAATCTCAATACTATTCCATGTATTGATGATTTAATTGATCAAATGAAGGGTGAACGATGGTTTAAAAATACCAACTTGGGGTCAGGATATCTTTAGATGCGTGTGAAGGATGGGGATATCACAAAGACTGCTTTCTTTTGTCATCATGGGAAATATGAGTTCGTTGTAATGTTGTTCGATGTGAAAGATTTTCCATATAGGTTCATGGGATTGATGAAATTTGTGTACTATGAGTTATTGTACAAGTTCATGTTGTTTTCCGTTGATGACATACTTGTGTACTCCATGTCCAAGGAAGAGCATGTAGAACATCTACGCGACATTTTAGGAGTTCTTCGACAACGTCAAGTATTTGGGAATTTCATAAATTGTGAGGTTTGGAGGCAATAAGTCAGTTTCTAGGGACATGTTCTGTCCTATCAGGGAGTATCTATGGATCCATCAAATATATAAGAAGTTGTGTCATGGGCATCCCCAAATACAGTGTCAGAGGTGCGAAGTTTATTTGGTCTCACAGGCTACTATAGGTAGTTCGTAACCGGTTTCTCTCGAGCTGTGACTCCTCTGAAAGCATTGAATAAAAAGGATCAAGCATTCATATGGACCTATCAGTGTCAGGTATCTTTCTAGTATCTAATATAGAAGTTAGGAAGTGATCCAGTTCATTGTCTTCCTACAAAGGGAGTTCAGTTTGATGTTTTCAGTGATGCTTCACATCATAGATTTTCATGTGTTCTCATACATCAAAGAAGAGTTGTTTATTATGGGTCTCGGATGTTATGTCCCCATGAACGTAACTATGCCACCCATGATCTTGATTTGGTAGCCATGGTGTTTTCTCTGATATTGTTGAGACATTACCTCATTAGCGAGGGATTTTTGGTTTTCACAGATTATAAGAGATTGAGGTATATTTTCATCCAGCGTGAATTGAACTTACCAAAGTGTAAGAGGATGGTGTTCTTATAGGAATATGACTTCATGATATCATATACACCTGGAAATGGGAATTTTGTAGCTGATGCATTGAGTTGAAAGTCAGATTGTAATTCTGTATGTGAATCCGCTGATTCCTAGAGAGTAATGGAAGAACTTTCAGCATTACATATTTATATGGGAGAAGTTGGGGGTAGACCATTTCTTTTTTAGATGAAGGTACAATCATCTCTGGTGCAGAAGATGTATGATTCCTAGTTAGGGGATCTAGATGTGGAGGTCTGGAGAGACTGAGTTGTTTGTGGTGAGCCCCCTTATGGGTGGTTTGAGGATGAACAACATCGAGTGTTGTATTGTGGAAGGATATTTGTTCCTTTGACAATGCGCGAGATGGTTCTCAGAGAGTTCCATAGTTTTACTTTAGCAGTGCATCCTGGTGTGACAAAGATTTACCATGCCTTAAGGATCCAATTTTAGTGGCCTAGGATGAATCATGTGGTTGCAGAGTTTGTGTCTCGAGGTTTAGTCTGCCAGAAGGTGAGGTTGAACACTATTTTCCTAGTGGTCTACTCCATCCATTAGATTTTCCTTAGTGGAAGTGGGAGGACATCTCAATCGACATTGTTACTGGCTTACCTCAAGCTCAGGTAGGACATGATTCTATTTGGGTGGTAGTGGATCATTTAACAAAATCATCCAAATTTATAGCATTCAAGGAGTCGAGATCAGTGGAAGTAATGCCGATGCAGAATCTTGAAGAGGTGGCGAGACTTCATGGATTCCCATGGAAGTTCATTTCTGACTAAGATCCTTGCTTTACCTGAAGGTTGTGGAGAGGTCTCCATCATGCTTTAGGTTCTCAGTTATTCCTTAACACTACATTTCATCCTCAGATGGATGGTCAGACAGAGTGGACTATCTAGACTCTTGATAACATGTTACTATCTTATGTCCAAGATTTTGTAGGTTCGTGGATGAGGCACTTACCCTTGATGGAGTTCGCATACAGTAATAGTTCTTACTCCAACATCAAAATGGAGCCTTTGGAAGCCTTGTATGGAAGACCTTTCCTTTCATCACTGTGCTGGATTGGGGTCGAAGAGTCATCAATTTTTAGACTAGAACTAGTGCAGAATACAAGAGAGATGGTTCAGGTGATTCACAAGAGGATGAAGACAGTGTAATATTGTTAGAAATCATATGCCGATCAAAGGAGGAGGCCCTTATATTTTGATGTTGGGGACCACGTGTTGCTGAAGGTGACTCCTCGTCATGGTCACCAAAGGTTTGGTCATTGAAGTATGGTTTCTCCGTGGTTTTTTGGGCATTTCGAGGTGTCATCTCGTGTTGGAGTTGTGGCGTATCGAGTAGCACTTCCCCCACAGATGAGTCGGATACATGATGTTTTCCATGTATCACAGCTCTATAATTATCTTCATGATGACTCTCACATCATTGATTGGGGAGATATTGATGTTGATGTTAATGCGACCATTGAAAAGTGACCAATGGAGATCCAAGACCACATAGTGAAGTAGTTTTGCGGGAATTCTATCCCCTTGGTTTGTGTCTTGTGGAGACACGGTGGCATGGAGGAGAGTACCTAGGCATGTGAGTCACGAATAACTGCTCAATACCCAAAGTTATTTGATGATTGACTCTTTTCATGTAACAATGACCCCTTTGTGGTAATAGACCATTCATGTTTATAATATGGATTTCTTTTGTTGCTTCTTGTAGCTTCCTCTCTTTTGATAGGTATATTGAAGGGTGGTTGTTCGTACCTTGTTTCTTTTTCACATTAAGTGGGTTTTGAATTCTTGAGGATGAGAATGTTTTGAGAGGTATCAGATGTAATTTCCCATACCTCTCAGCTCTATTCCTTTGCAAAAATCAAGTGTATGAGGTCATTCGGGAGGTTAAGCTGACATATCCCCAACACTTTGCCATTTTTCTAGTTCAGTGAATAGTTCCAATGGTATAAAGTTGTGAACAGTGCAACAGTTACCTTTTGTGAATAGTGCATCGGTGACCATAGATGAACAATGACATTGGTAATTTTCTATGAATAGTGTAATTAGTGACCCTTTGTGAATAGTGTAATCAGTAACCTCTATCAGTAACCTTACATTCCTTAGCAAATTTTCAATTCTATAAACAGATCTATCGGGGAACAGTTCTATCCGTAACCTCTATCGGTATATTCTATTTTCCTTGGCCAAACATTGGGTTCGTGAACAATGTTTTTAGAATGCTGAGGCCTATCGATAACCTCTATTTCCTTTTCTAAATTTTGCGTTCGTGAACATTGTTTTATGAATGTTGAGTTATATCGGTAACCTCTATCGGTAACCTCTATTTAATTTTCCAAATTTTGAGTACATGAATAGTGTTTCGAAAATGGTTAGGTCTATCAGTTTCCTCTATCGGTAACCTCTATTTACTTTGCCTAATTTTGAGTTTGTTAACTGTGTTTCCATATTCCTACAGTTTCTCCTCTTTAATGATTCCTTTAACATAAAATGCATTTAAAACCTTATTTTAAGGTCTCTAAGGTTGATTCGAAGGCCATAACTCCTATATTAATTTATCCTAAGGACCTGGACGTTTTTACTTGGTTAAACCAAGTTGTTTAATGCAATATTATTTTAAAAGAAAAACCAAGTGTATCATAAACATCCACTCCATTAAATCTTCTAAATAGACGGCATATATTCCTCCCTAGTTCATCCTCTTTGTTCTCGGCTATGAGATGCTATAACCTTTCATTCTATTTTGAAGGGGTTCTGCAATCAAACTTTCCTCCTATGATTGGTTCCACTTTTTTTCATGCAACCAAGAAGTATCAATCAATCATTGGTATAAGGTATGATATATCGCCATTCATTTGGGTTGGTCACCTTTTGTTTCTCATTTCCATCTAATGGTATGTTATCTCTATAATTATAATGATGTTTTCATGGTTTTTCGTTGGTGTGGTTATATCGCAGCATCCTCGGGTGGATACAGTTGTAATGTGAGGAGGTGGTCGTGATTGATTGTATGGATCGTTCTTGTATAAAGAACAATAATAATTGTTTGAGGTAGGAGATTCATTGCTTCTATTTTATTTTATGTGAAACTATATAGTTAGGATGTTTTATCCCATTGGATCATAATGGATTTGACATAATAAATATTTGAACTGGATAAATAAATTGATATCAATGGTATGTTATTGCATCTTATTTTGAAAGGTAGTGTGATATATATGCTTGATTTGTATAGCTATTTGTTCTTGATGGAAATGGGTAAGGAACATAAACATGAATTAATTGATAATGGTATAGCTAAAGTTAAAGAGGCATGTAAATGAATCTGGTTCTTCTTATTGTAATTTGATGTTAATCAAAATGGTGTAGTAAGCATGTTTAATTATTTGTGATAACTTACTATTTAGGTTTCCAAATGTTGGAACCTATGATTAATAAATCATTTAATCCATGAGGGATTAAAGAACTGGTGGTTTGATAAAAGATAATCCCTTGAAGGGTTCAGAGTTGCCATCTTGGTTGTTTAAGGGCAAAGAGCCCATTTGATATGATGTTTTTTTCCTGCTGCTTGTGTTGTTCTGTGACCTTGGATGGATATTGTGATATGTGGGGGTTGGGAGGCCTATTGATTGTGGCATAAGTTGACACCTAGTGTGGCGCGATGCATCAGTTTATGCATATGGGTGTCAGCGAGGACACAAGGGATGATGGAATGGGATGGATGTGAATGTTTGGAAGCATGTGGATTCTTATTGGTTGTTTATGTGCTCTACTTCTCTCCATTTCTCAAGGCAGCTGGTCTTACTTACCCTTCTTCTGAAAGTGGCAAATACGCATGGGGTATGCCACATGATTTCTGTGTTTAGCTTCTAATGAGATAATGGGTCTATTCTTTTGCTATATGTGGAAAAGGCTCGACGGATAGTTCATTTATTCATAGTGTTGACCCACCTTGGGTTTAGTAGCATAGAATGTTTTTCTAGAATGTCTGGGAATATGTGAAAATAATGCTGTAAATAAATAATTGAATAAATAATGTTAACCCATGGGGTTTGGATCTTGTTGGGGTGTAATGACGAGGTTGTGATTTGAAGGAACATTGTACTTTAGGTGTGATGCTAATGAAATTTAATGAGGAATTGTTATTGGTTAATTAATGTTTAAATAATTAATTAACATAAATTTTTGCTGATTAAAAGGGAATGAAATAATGTATTAAATCTTTTTAAATTGTTGTGTGCTTATAGGGTACCAAGTCTTATAAGTGGCATCCCGGAGTCCGAGAGACGTCAGTTACAGTTGATTCTATGACTAGGTTATGCAGATAGTGTGGTTGTGAGCTATAGTATATTCTATAATTTTTGTGTTTATATATGATACTCCACCCTACCAGTAAGGGAAACTGACACCCTAGCGATTATGAGCCTTGGGGGGTGTTTTCCCCAACATTAGGGAGGTAGGTTGAATGGCTGAAAACCCCCTGTGGCCCTGATCTCTTCTCATGGTAGTTACTTTTTCTGGTAGGTGCAGTGGTTAGTTTTCCCCATATATGTGTGTAGAGGGCTGTAAATGCTTGTGATTATTCACACACACATATTCTGTATATTTTTTCTTATGGAAAACTATAGGTGTAACGTGAATAGATTGTGGTGGCTTGAAGATCCTTACTCGGTGTATGGGTTGTAATGGATAGAGGTATAATGCTTGACCTATGATACACGATATTCGGGCTGTGGTGGCTCCTAGAAACTACCTTTTTTACTTTGATAATGTGGACGTGGTGGTTTTGTTTCATGAGGTGCATGTTTTGGTGCTTCATCTAGGTGTTTGTGGGAAATCCATTTTGGAGAGAGATGCTTAGGACGTGCAAAGTTGGGGCAAAGAAGAAAACCAGTGGGGAAGTAGTAGAGGGTTACCCTTGATATTATTTATTATATGATATATTCTAATATGCGTTACTTGATGTGGGTAGCTATGGTGATGCTGGGAACTTTGTATACATGTTTAGATGTTGAGTTAGTTTCACTGGTTGTTCACTGAGCATTAGCATGCTTTCTTTACTTTTGCATGTGAGGCATTAGGGAGGATCCTATTGAGTATGATGTTATACTCACCCTATGTATATATACACAATTTTCAGGCCACTTGTAGAAGGTTGGAGATCATGCTGGTTTCTACTAGCTTGGGGTTGCATGAGCTATTCAGGCTAGTGGTTTCTGATATTTTTAATTTCTTTTTGGTACTTGTTGTTTTCCCCTTCAAGTTATAGTACTTTTGCATGACATTACATATGTGCACTTTGGGATTCTTTTATATTTCTGTTCTGAGTTGTATTTAGTTGGTGTATCTCTTATCTCTATCTTTCGCATGTGTTCTCTTAGAGGGTAATGCCTCCCATTTGTGTTTTTACTATACCCTCAGTGATAGTCGCCAACCCGGGGCCTACTGGAGGTAGGACTCGGGGGTCATTACCTCCCTTTTCACATTACCGTCCTAGGATGGTTACACTTTGTGGGGAGGGGGTCATGACATCAAGGGAGTTATATTTGGTATTTTTTTAATAATACAAATGTCGTAATCAAATTCAAATAGAAAAAAGAATCCATATATTATTGACATGTATGAAAATGGAAAAAATCATCTCATCAAATAGAATAAATGAAAGTGATAAAGACATTTTAAATCTTTATAAAAAAATTTTAACTTGTATTTACACATTTTTCTTTTATATAGGTGATAAATATTTAGTAATTACAATTAAAAATGAAAAAATTAATGGAATCTATTTTAAAAAATTGTATACATATGATTAAAAACAAATAATCCATATTTTAAAGATTCAATTCCCAGAAAAGAATATATTTAATTAAAAATTAAACATGAAAAATGTGATGAAAATATTTTTCCTTTTTTTCTAACATACAAATAAATTTTCTACAAAAATACAGCTAGAATTAAAATACATTTACATAAACTGGATTACTAATTATACAAGTGAACTAATTTTACCATAAAATCGATATTTAATTAAAAGGGATGTTTTTAAATTTTTTATCTAAATAGTCTTTTCAATAAAAATCAATATCATTCACTATTCATCTTAAAATCAATCTTTTCTAAAAATTATTAAAACTCCCTCTAAGATAAATTTGATATATTGATTAAAAAATTAAGTTCATTTTATGAAATTTAATTTCTAAAAACTTGAAGAACTTTTAATAATTTACAAGAAGTAAATGAAATAAAAATAATTTTGCATGAAATTGATTTTTTAAACCCTAAAATGACTTCAACAAGAAGTTAATTCACATTCATTGATAAATAAAGAATAAATTTTTGTTGAGTTGGACCACTGTACAAATATATCATAATATGGTTAGTCATATTTATAATCACCAATTTAACTACTAGACTATAATGGAATAATATATTATTTTTCATTAAAAATAATGTATGTATGTATCACAAGGTATCAATTAAATTAATATTTATTTACAAGTAAACACATTAATAACTATTGGAGTGCTACACTAATCACTTATCCGTTTTCCCTTAAGAAAAATAATAATAGAATTTGGGTCTGTCTGTTGATTATTGTCTCAACGAAGCATCATAATATACTTTCATCATAAAACATTCATGAATAGGCCAAATATTTAATTTATTAATCAAGAATGATATTTATAAAATATTTTTGTTTTTTAAATAATAAGACACCTTATAAGTATCTCATGTTTTATGGAAATTGAAATCACTAACTATATTTACATGTTGACTACCATCTCTGTGGAATAATTTATTTGTCTGTTTCCATTCATCACCACATTACGTGGATGGTCATGATACTAAGTATAAATGAAATATTGTATTTTTTTGATATCATTAATGTCATAGTATTACAAATTAGAGAACTAATAAATGATATCATAAATAAAATTCTATCATTAATTTAGTTGTTTGAATCAAGAAAACTAAATGAAATATATATTTATTTAAATTATGTAAAATATTAATATCCATTAATTATTATTTTAATTAATATTGTATAGATATAATATAAAAAATTACTAAACAATATCATTTTGATTCTGTTATAATGACATTAGGCATAAACCACCACACAATCATCAATGAATCCGTATATTTTTATGTTTGGGTAGGTTTAACCACAAACATGAACTAAGATATAATATTATAACAATAGTGTATGTGGGAGCTATTGTATTGGTGAAATAAGATATAATTGCATAAAAACGTTTTTTTATTTCTGGAATGGTATCATTATTATTAAAATTAGTTATTAATAAAAACATGTTTTTTCATTATGAATCACTGAAACATGATCATCATTGATCTCATCTTCCTGGATTTTATCCAAAAAATAATGAAATTATACCCTTCTAAATATCTTTTAATATAAATTCAGGTACCTTTAATGATATAAACGTGATGAAAATCTTATGAATAATGAATAACAACAATTGTTTTTACAAAACTAGTTCAAAATAATAATGATTACTTACACTCGATATTGAATTTAGCTAATAAAACAATATAATTCATCTATATAATTGTTATTAAGAAGGAATATAAATATAAAATATATGATTTTTATTATAAAATAAGTTATTTAATTTTCTTTTTTTAATATATGATGTTATAGTTCAATCATTGATGTCAGGATAAAAGATATGGGATTTTTTTCATTGAAATAATTTTATTGGGGCATGTTTCTTATTATACACCATGATATATTTAATATTGTTTTTTTATTACTAATTAATGTACTTTAACATAATTTTTTTTATATTTTTTGAAGAGCCATGTTATGTTCATTGTTTATAAGGATTTTAAATCAAAATATACCAATGTTATTAAGTTTTTTAAACTCAACATCATTCAATGAGATAAAATGATTTTTTATGAACATGTTCTTACAAAAATGGTTCTTATATCCTAATATTTTATTTTAAGATATTTTATCGTCCACTCGAGGGGAAATTTTTTTTACTCAATGATTTTACATTGATAAATTTATTCCTAAAAAATAATGTCATTGTTTAGAATAATTCTCATACTTTTTAATGATTGATTCCACTAAATATCTTGAATATTCTTGAAAATTTATTCACATATATTTGGAAACAAAATTATGTTTTTCATAATTATTCCTTCCTATTTTCATCCTCATCTGTTAAAATATATGTTTTTTACTCATTCATAAATATGGGTTTTCAACAATGGTATTTCAAAATATTAGAACATTTTTGATACCTTTATAAATGAAATATTTTATGTTATAATAAATATTTATATATGACAACCATTATTTAATTTTCATGGGTGTATTTTGAAAAATGTTTTTTAAAAAGTAAATATTTCTGAATTTTTTCGCAACACTGTTTTGAAATCATTAGGTCTTTTTTATGGATTAATTATTGAAGATTCATTTTAGAATTAATTATTGGAAAATTTTAAAATCATTTTATTTTTTAAAAATTAAGGTGTCAATAAAGGACTCATTATTTATTCATCTTTTCAAATAATTATTTTCACTATTTCTAATTTATCTTATATTATGATTCAGAATAATACTATTTGAAAAGAACCATTAAATCTCATATTATAATAATGTTAAAAAAAATGTTTTATAAACCCATTTTATGGTTTAACTACCATATTCCCTTTTACCTATAAAGAAAATATTTCATTGGATGTTATTTATAATGAATCTACCTCTAAATATTTGTAGGAGATACTGTTTGTGGGTGATTTAATTTTTGGGTATCAGCCGTTTAAATTCATAATCTCAATTATTCTAATACCATATCGAAATGTTGTGAAATCCATTTTTCATTCCAGGGGTTTTTTATGATATAAGTAATTAATTATAATATATGGAACCTATATGCTTATATTTTGGATGGGATGGGTCCTATATCATCATCCAATGCATTACTTAATGATTTATATGTCATTAGATACTTATTTTGTGAGATTTTATAATTGTGATTTAACTAAACTACCAAGGTTATGTGTGGAAACAATTATAGATGAGTTACGATAACAAAGTTAAACATGTGTATACTTATGGTTAAGTAATTATAGAGAGATTGTTCATGGGTATAATCGAGGTTAATATATTCTCACAAGGATTTCTGTAGGTATAATTGTTGTTTTTCTATGATCTAAAGGTTTTTTGTGGGTATAATTGAGATCTATTTTTACTCACAATTATTTTTGGGGTAATTATTGTATTTTAAGTATATTAATAATGCTATTTGTGGATATAATTTCAGTAAAAATATTATAATAGGGCTGTTAACGGTGTTAAATGATGTTAATCAAGTATCACAATGTTGTGTGTGGGTATAATTATGATTAAGCTATACACAAAATATTTTCCATATGGACAACAGTAATTACGATATGCTCACAATACTATATATAGACCAAATTTTGGTTGATCTATGTTCCATATGATATATTTCTTTATAACTATGTTGAATACCAATCTATAATTTATACTCTTATACATATATTGTTCTCTTATTCTTTATAAA
The DNA here is from genome assembly GCA_963277665.1 of Viscum album. Classification (NCBI taxonomy): domain Eukaryota; kingdom Viridiplantae; phylum Streptophyta; class Magnoliopsida; order Santalales; family Viscaceae; genus Viscum; species Viscum album. The sequence goes on along the minus strand of OY728123.1, from coordinate 1,870,941,895 downwards.
TAATGTCAAATGATTCCATACTCTTATGATTCATGACTTATTTTATACAACACCATATTCCATGACTCATTATTTATATTCTATTCTTTATTGGGTATGATTTTATTTTATACCGTTGTTATATTCAAATGATTATATTATTCACACTTATGATTTTTCATTATTATCACTTATATTTACCCTTACTTAGAATATGAGCTCCCAACGTTATTATTATTCCATCCCTAGGTTATAGAGATGAGGAGCAATTAAGAGAAGTCCATAAGGGATTTACTGTAGTTCTATTATGGAGAAATATTAACAAGTTGTGTAAAATAAGATACATATGTATCTAAACCTAAAATACACTAAACCATACATTCTTGGGATGGTGTGATTATTTTTAACATGTAATGTTTAGATTATTGAAATGATGTAAAATGAATATATGTTTATCTTGGATCCCTATGGTTTGTATCAGAGAAGTGTTTAGTTATTTTTTTGGAATATTTCATCTTTTTTGGATTGGTATTAAGAACATCAGTGAAAACCCAAGTGATAAGCCAATGTATATTATAAAATTAATTTTTTTTGGTAAAGATGATATAATATGGATTTCCAGGAAATAAAAGATATACATTGATACTATAAGTTCATGTTTTTACTAGAATGGATGTACCAAGTGGTAATAAACCAAAATTAGGCATGTTGGATATTGAATCAATTTTAAACAGGTTCATGAAGTAGTGGCCCAAAATACGTTTGTTTTGGTAGAAAATAAGGATATGATTTTTTTCAGTCACACTCTCCTTTTGAACAATTATTATGTTTTTGTTTATTAATTACTTTATGGTATTATGTTCAGATGTACGGGAGAACACAAATTAAATTATCCTAGTAACATACGATAGTGTGATAGCATATTTTAATTGTGTCATAGTGAAAATAAATGTATCATTGGTTGAGATGACTATTCCATTTTTGAAGACACCCTGTGAAGAAGATTCCATATTCATATGTACCCTTACTAAAATATTAATAAATATTATAAAAATATATTTTTTTGATATTGATTGAGATGATATCAGAAAAACAAATATGGAAATGTAATGTATCTAAAAAACACAATATCATATAAATGAATAAGGGATCATATTTAAATATTTGATAATTTTAGAATATTCTAGATATAATGGATAAAACTAATTTTCCCAATCTAACTTAATATTCTAAGTATGACCACTTAATTAAAATTAATAATTAATAATCCTGGATAAATTTATTAGTGAATAATAATGATCAATGATTTTCGGATAAATTCTAATAGTTATTGGTATTATGTGATGAATATTTGGATTTTTATTCTACAGTTCAAATTTAATGGTTTAAAAACAAATATTATGTGGTATTAATAGATATAAATTGTTTATGTTAAGAAATGGTATTATTATTAGTATAAATAATGGAGAACACATGACTGGTGGATGAATAACTCTTACTTTTAAAATAATATTATTTTTGAGGAAAAAATGGGTTTATAGAATTTGAGAAAGCTATGTCAAATATTAATTGAATCCTTGAAATATTTTTTGAGTGAAAGAAAAGTTATCCATGATATATTTTGATGTTTATATAATTTATGTGATTATTATATAGATTTATTATTGTATGTTTTTATGAATGGATGGTTAATATCATATGAGGTATGGATATAGTGAAAATTTCAAGAATAATATATGGTTTCACTATGGATTAATTTCATATATATTTCTTTTTTTTGAAAGGTATATTTTTAGAATGCATGGTATGGGTATATATATACCTGAGTAAATGATTGAATGAAATATTGATATTTTTCAGTAATGATGACTAATATAATCTAGTATTATATAGTAAGAACAATGTTATTTTATATGATATATCCAAAATGATAATTTTATTTGGCATAACCACACCTACATTTATAAATTATTGATAATAAAAATTTATAGGGTGTTTTTTTAAAGGTGGAATGTGACAGAAAATGAAATCAATATGTGACTATTGTAGTTCTAAATATTTTTTTGGTGCCACTGAGTGTTGGGATAAATTATTTGTGATTTATTTTTAAAATCCCCCCTTTTAATCCAACCTATAGGACCTATTAATGTTCATTATCCACTCAATATTGTTTCATATCCTCAATGTGTATAAAAATATGAAGAAACATAGCACAAAAAAATTATAACTTTTGTCTCCAATGATTACTACTTATACTGTCAATTATTCCTCCCAACGTGAATTACTAACAACCTGTAATAAACATTTTCTAGTTTAGAATCCACTATAGGATGAAACTATTCAATAATATCAAAAATATAATTAAGAAATATATTCTTATTCTACTAGGTAGATCTTGCACCATTTTGTAGTATAATATTAATCCATGAAAATAATGATAATTAAATCTTCACATGTACATCTTATTTAATATCAACAATAGTGGATAATGATTCTGGGTATTCTATACATGAAAATTTATAAATATTATGAATTATTTAGTTCTTCAATTAAATTTGTACTATGTCTATATATCATAATCCATGAAGAATGATATCCTTTCAGTATACTCAATTCTATCTCCTCGCATATTAATCTTCTATAAATATTTTCTTCATATATATATCCTTTGTATCAAATTTTTTAAATCTATATAATAGACTTCCTACAATACTTATATGAATTCTCATTTTAATTTCATATTCAAATAATCAAATTCCTTCACCATAATATTTATCAACCATTTGATCATATATGAATTAATTCCCACCATATTAATAAAAATGGTGGTTATAATAGACTATAATAACCACCACACCAATTAAATGTTTCTAAATAAATATGGTTCTTAAGAATGCCCAAAATATTCCATAAAATACACATTTACAAAATGAAAAACTATTATATGGAACAAGGTGTAGTGAATATGACCCCAATATCTAAATAAAATTTATCCTTGATTATATTGGAATAATATTTAATGGATTTCATCCTAAAGTGCTGAATGTTTTAGTAGTCTTGATAAACCAAATACACCCATAAGTCATACATTACATTTAAAAACATAAATTACAACATATTTTTTTAGAATATCATTATTTCATCTATCAAAACATTTCATATCAATCATATTTAATATTATAGATTCATTATAATGGGAACCAAAAAAGGTTGAACTCGAATTCCAATAAGGGTTAAGTATAGTGGATGTTATCAAGAATTAGCAAGTGCAACAAAGATGTAAACATAAAATTCTGAAGACACGTTCTATTTAGATAAAAAATCACAATGAAATGAATTTAGAGATAATTTAAATATGAAAATATCATTTACAATAATAAATTTATTCTTAATGAATTAACTACTTATTTATTAGATGTCATGATATCAGGAATCACGATACCTCTACCATCATGAACATTCATAATACGATTAAAAACAACTTTATATAAACTCATTTGGATTTTTCAACATATTCCATGTGACTGTATTTATTTTCCTCATGAGACTCCCAATTCATCGAGGAGCCTATTAATACCATGCCTCACCCTTCACTTTATATCTGAATAATTCGGTACACATCAAATGTTTTCATTAATTCATGAATCAATCTACAATACCACAAAATATCAATATTTAAAAATGATTAAGGATTAAAAATATTTCTATCGTAAATAAAATAACTCAAAATGTAAAAAAACCATATATAGAAATGAGATATTTTTTAAGTAAAAAATAGATCCATGGAAAATAATATTTATATTTTGAGTAAATTTAATGTTTATTGGTCACACCAATGTAAATATTTCAATGGAATTTAAATGACTACAAAAATGAATCATGAAACAAAATTTAAATACATTCTATAGTAAAATGAAAATAAAACATACAATGAAATAACAAAGATGATATAAATACATCATCTACCCATTGGATTTTGAATAATGCGTTGTTATGTTTATTGAAAATAATTTTAATAAGCCGATCATTAAAAACCTTACTACGGATAATATACTTTTCATTTAGAAAATATCGTTTTTAAAACACAATGTTCACAAAACAATTTGAAAATTATTATATTTCAAAATTATCTTTAAAGAATATTAATAATTATTTAAAACATTTACTGTTCATGAAAATGATAGATTATATATATGACTTGTATGTTAAAACAAAGCTTCTATTCAAATTTTTTGTAAATTCCAAATAATCATTGTTTTTGAAAATATAATATGATTATGTTAAAAAAATATCCCTTTTAAAAACATATCCCTTTAGGTCAAATATCTTAGGATGAAATAATTTAAAAAAATAAAAATATAATGAATTTTAAATTAAATATTATTTTATGTGAATAAGGTGAAATATATTAACCATATAAAATAAATAGGTGCATAGAAATCAAATGTACCTCAATGAATAGAAATTGAGACAAACTCCCTTACCTCAAGATTTCTATTGATTTAACAAACATCAACCTAATTTATAGTGGATTTAAACATTTTATTAATTTATAAGAGAAAAATAAAAATATTAATAAAAATATATTGGGCCCTATAAAACATTTTATCACCTTCTCATTGATTAACTATTATTATTTTTATTGTTTCAGGTGTTAATTTCATTGTTTTCTTATTCCTGTTTTTTATGAAGTATTATGATCTAAGAAAAAATATATATTTTCAAAATAAATAGAATAATACAAATGAAATAATTATTATATATATATATATCAATAATACATTTAATACCAATCAGGAAGTTTGGTTTTGATAATATAAGTATGTTACGTTCTTGTAGACGGTATGCCATGCATATTCAAGGGAAATATTTCCATTTTTTTGAAAAAAAATTATGGAATATAGGTATGTAATATTTTATTATTCAATAACAAACATAAAATCATAATGATTGTATTATATATCTAAATATACTTACATATATCGTAAATATAGTTTTTTTGAATAGAACGTCACATCTCTTTGTGAAGGCGGTGGTCCACACATTCAAGAACATTGTAATCACATTAAAGTGAGGTAAAATGTAAGAATTAAATGATATATTTTATTTTACATATGATAAATATATCCTAAATATCATAATTATTTAATTTAAATAAAATATATTAATTATCATTATCCTTATTACATTCAATGTAGATCATTACTAAAAAAGAATCACATTGCTTCAAGAGGCGAAAGTGCGCCACACACATGAGCGGCATTATATTATCTAACATGTTCTAATCATGGTTTGTGAAAAAAATTGATATTTAAAAGGTTAAAATTTATTAAATTGGTTGACATAGGATGCCTATATAGATTAATCCACAAGAATAATGTTTTTACTTAAATAATAGAATGAATTAGAGGTGGTTTTTTAAATTGTTTGTGTTTCAAAATGAAAGAATATAATTAAAAATAAATTATGAACCCATTTAGATGAAGGGATTGATAGGGTTATGGTAGGATCACCCTATTAAAATCCATAATAGTTATATATATTATTCCACATCTCTTTTTATTTAATGGAATTTAAAAGACTCATCGATCAAGTTTTCAAGAATCGTTTGTTGAAGAAAGGAATAGAAACCACTCTTATGTGAATAACAACTCATAAACCATTACCTAATAAATATGGAATGTCCAAATAGGTAATTTTTAATTCTTATAAATATAATTAAATTTCACTAATTCCACACATTCTCCAAGAATTTCTAGACACTCACCTCATAACACAATCTACTCTATTGAGGAAAACTACAGCAGGAAGAGGGAGTTTAAATATCTTTACCCAAAGATATAAACAATGAATGAAACCAAAACCAAAAATAAAATCACATTAACCAAATAGGACACCTCTAAAAATAGAAAACATGAAATCTAAGAATATATATTTAAATTAATCCACATGACTCCAACATTACTAAATTGAAATTCCCCATACCCCGATCACTTTAATACTTTACCCTCCATATGAAGATTAACACATTTAAAAGGGGAAGAAGAGAGCATAATAAAACTACAAAAAAAGAATGTATAAAATTAATATAACATAATGATTCCAATCCTCCATCAAACCCCCTACTCGTTCTTGAACCCCCTTTAGTGGATGTGGACACACATATTTATATGTTTGAGGGTGGTATAGGTTTCCCTCCATATTCTTTCCTCCAAAAGTATGAGTATATTTCTTATAATAAATAGTTGAATCCAATAAACATGTCTTCAAAACAATTTCCATTATATCTTGTTCATGAGCCCTAGATATATACACATATTTGGACAAGTTTCAAAAACATTATACCAAAATTATAGAATAAATTTTTTTTTGGTCGAGAAGACTTCTCAACTCCCTCCACATTGTTCCATTAAATAGATTCCTTAATTTGAAAATTTCCTAATGAAATTTCATATGAACATGTGTCTCATAGTTATTTATCTTCTACAACTTTAATCACATTATTTAAATATATGAAGGCCATTATATGGCTCCATTACTAATATAGGGTCCATTCTATCAGCCAGAAAACTTTCCCCAGTTGATGGATTTTTATGGGCTTCTGTGATTCAAATTAGATCTGGTTCTTGAAGAAAAATTTGAATCTCACTATAAATAAATCCTAAAATGGAATCATGCAATTATAAAAAGACCTGTAAAATAAATTCCCAAAATATAGGATCTATAAATCTATTAAATTTCGAAAATGGAATAATTTTTACAATTATGTTAGAAGTTAACCAATAATACCAAAATGATACCGATAATCCCACATTGATTATTTGCAAGTGATTAACTCGATGAAAAAAACATGAAAAACAATGAAAATATTAACTCTATTAGTATCCCATATTGAATGGAACGTAAAAACGGTATATATGATATTATGACTCAAAATGAATTATTATTTTATAAATATAATATATATGATTTTATTGCAATCATTATACCCAACCATGATAGGTGGTAATAGAGAAAGTAATTCCATCTATTCTGGAGGTGGTAGGTTGTTGTATAAAAGAATGATGATTTCTTAACCCATTTGGTGGAATATGGATTCATTGAACTTAATTTCCATAACAAAAAAATATCAGTATGTATATGATTATACTGTTACTATATTATCATAGATTAACAATAATTGAAGGAGGAAAAGGAATAAATAAAACAAAAGTTCTCATTGAGAAATATTACCTCTTCTTCAGGTATCCTCTTTAGATTTTCCCCTAATCATTCCAAGGATGGATTCATGCACAAAACAAATAGATTATCCAAGTAAGGGATCTATGTAGGTAATTTATTTTGGTGGGTATTTTTTTAACAAAATTGTTTTTATGGTGTGATTATGTTAAAGGAGGGGAGACCTTTTATATGTGGGGAGAGTGTCAGACTTCAAATTGATTGAAAAAAAATTGTATACGCACAATTCAAAAATTAATAAATGGTCTAAAATGGTGTATCATAATGAAATATACACTATATGGTATGAATATTTCCATAAAATATATTTTTTTAAATTATTTAGTCCATTTCAGCACTAATCAATTCAGTTTAACCACTTGTAAATCAATTTTTACCTTAACTATGCTAAATAATTTTTATTATTACCACATTTCATTTTGAAAAAAAATTATCGTATTATTGAGTTTTATTTATAATTATTAGAAATAATTAATTCAGTTTTCTGAAATCCATTTATAGAGGTAGAAATTTCTCATTTAAAATTAATCATTCATAAGTATCTATAAAGCGGCTTTCAAAGAGAAAATGTTCAAAATATTACAATGTTTTAAATTCAAATTTCTATAGGAATATTATTCCAATGTCCAAAATTAAAATTATATATATATAGTTGAACTAATTTAACATTGAAAATTATTAAAAATATAATTTTACATTATAAATAATTTAATGGAAATAACAATTTTCAATTAAATTTTAGTTTTTTAACTATTAATCAAAAAATTGTCGTATTTTTAAAAAATCTGAAAACATCACCCCTAGATAACTGTAATAAAATGATTTCAAAAATTAATTTTACTTTATAAAAAATACTAAATTTGGTGAAATAATTTTTAATTTTTTTTTCAACAGGAAACAAAACAGGAATTTTGAAAAAATATAGTTTTTCAATAAACATTTATTTTTTCATTTAAATGATTCTTATTTTCTTTCTTATCTATATATAAATAAAATTTTGATAATTTTTTTATACAATTTATACCCACCAATTTAATATCACTTTTATAATGACATAAATATTATGATTCTTTAGTCTTGGGTTTATGTGTACTGAAAGCTATCAAATAGATTAAATTTAATGAAATGGATTTCATGGTCTGTGTAATCTCAATGTTTCATATTGAATATGTTATCGAATAAAATGTAATTAATTTTTTATTTTTATGTGTTATTCAAGGATTATAACTAAAACATGATGAATATCACTACATTTTTTCCTTATAAAGTTAATATAATTCTTATCTACTATCATAAGCTACTATGGTGTGGTCTATATATTTAGAGTCTTGTTCTTTTGAACGAAACTAAAATGTTTTGGTTTTCGATATGTTGCCTTTACAAAATTTGAAAATTTTGAAACCGAGCCTTTTAATGGAATTACAAGAGATGAGATAGTTTGATTTTTTTTTGATTGGGTGAAGGTCTGAAAAATTTACCTTTTGGTTCTAGGAGTTTCAGGAGCAGCAAACCCAGAAAATAATTTTTTGGAAAGGTTACAGTGGGTGATTGGTTTTTATAAAACTGTGTGTCCCACTACTATAAACTATCTAGAATTGTTGAAAGGGGGTAGTGTTAGTTCCCAAGGGGTTTGCATAGTTTTCTAAACCATGAACCTATCCCACATAGTCTACCTTCTGTGGCAGTACCGTCACACTATTCACCGTAGGGTTTGCAGTGGGTTTGGTAAATTTTCTGTTTCAAACCTTATGGTTTACCAAGTTTCAAGAATATAAATGCATTTAGTTATATTAAATTAAAAGTAAAATAAAACAATCCTAAACCTCACCCTTTCTCCCAAAAATCATGACACACCCATGTGGGGCTCTCCCCTAGTCCTGCATTTGACCCCCTTCTCACCTCCCCTCTGAGTTTCAATCTATCTTGATTTATCATGGTTTCCTACTTGAATCTCCATAGTAAGCAATTATCTTTCTTTATCCTTATATTTCTTGGTCAATTTTAGATTCATTGTCCCTTAGGTAGCCCTACTGAAACCCTAGCATATGGATTGATTAGATATTTATATTCCTTTGGTTTTATGTAATGCAAAGGCCTCCACAAGTCTTGTGGGTTTGTGTTCTAGAATCTTCCAATAAAAATGAGACAAATGGGTTCTGCTCATCATGCCTTCATCGATTGGGGTAAGTTTATAAACTTGATGTTTTGTTTTGGACTGTTAATTTGCGAGTCTGAAGGCATTCATGGGTGTCGAGATTTTTTTACTGGGTTGTGATCATTTTATAAAGGAGAACCCGTATATACTCATGTATATATATATACTCATGTATATATATATATATATTCCTTGTATTTATTCCCTCATGGAACATGGAATATGTTCCCTTGGATACAGATATATATATATATATATATATATGTATGCATGTATGTATGTATGTATGTATGTGCATGCGAGTGGTTGGTAGCATGAGATAGAAATCTTTAGATTGGTCTACATTTGAGGTAGGGTCCCTCTCCTTACCCCATTAAATTGAAGAGTGCATTAATTATTTCCTTAACATTCCTTTCTTATTTTAATTAATTCAGCATGGTTTCTAGACTAAATTCATCTTAACTGTTAATTAATTTTGTTTCATGATTGAGAATATCAATGTGATAAATGAATTTTTTGAAGATAAATTTATGATTTTATAATAAAACCCCTCCATCGAAGTTGCATTATCTTCATTCTATAAATTAGTCAGTAGATATTTACACTTTATTGGCTTGTTGTATTGATATATCTATTGCTATTATATTGTGTTTGAAAGATGGTATGTTTATTACATGGAACCTAATGGAATTAGAAAAACTAATATTCTCTTTAAAAATTATTAATGAACCAACACACTGTCTTCATGGTTGGAATAATTTTATATTGGATTTACCCTTGTTTGTTGTTTTCTATACTAGTTGTTTTAGTGTTTGGACATGTTTGATCCACCTTTTGGGTGTTCTTGGATTGAATTTTATATGGGTAATCTTTTCTATATTAAATGGTGTGAGTTATCTTGTCAATTTCTTCATGGAAATTACCATGTATGCTCACCACTTGACCCTCCTAAGGTAAGTGTTTTAATATGATAATTAAATGATAAATTGATTATGTGAATTATACAAAGTATATATAAATTGGATATATTAAATGTAATTGGATTATCAGTTTTATATCAGTAAAACCCCTTTACATGTTAATGTAATGTAGTTGAATGAACCTCTTTTATTTAAAATTCCATAAATGGATTAAATTAATAGTTTCAAGCTACATGGACTTGTCAAAATATGGAAAGTAATGGCTTGAAAAAAATGGAATTATTGAATCATTATGACATGCTTAAATTGATTCATGCCTAATTAGCCATGTCTTACTAATGGAAGATAATGGCTTGAACCGTATGAATTATATATTACTTCATTATCAAAATATAAGTGGACTCACTAGAGCTCGCCTTGAATTCCTAAGGGAATGCCTTGAGAAATCAAGGTATATATTATGAATTCATTGATATGGATTGCTTATGTTGAGATCCACCTAGAACCAGATCCATTTATAAATATGGATACCCAATGTGACACCTTAAAAATCCCTCATGTAGAACTACAAGATTCCTCTAAAATACTCCTTAGATCTATCAATGACAAGTATGTTCCATCGATAAATCCCATCAGGCCCAATCCCTTATTAGACTCATTTTACCTTTTCTGAACTCCTTGGACATGATATGCATCTCATTGTGTAATTCCCAAGATTATGATCGTTAGATTACACTCTTACCCCTTTACATGATTCCTTGGATAAACTCCTTGGATTCATAATTGACAAGTAGGTTCCATGGTTAATGCTCATCTATCCCAGTAATTGCTTAGCCTCATTTTACCTTGGATTAACTCCTTGTCCTTGGTAGGTGTGTCCTTGTGGAATGAATTAGACTATACACCTTTGATTAAACTCTTAACCTTAGCTAGTATATAGTTATTATGGAGTTGGTGACCCTTGAGGTATATTTTTTCTTTGTAGATATCTTGGAATGTTATTATTAAATATAATTACAAGCATCCTTATTAGGTATTGGAAGCTTCATTATTGATAACATGGGTTTTGATAGTAAAATGGAATGAATCAAAGAATGAATTGGTTATATTTTAAGACACCAACTATGGGATGAGGCAAGTATGTATATTTTTAATGAAATAGTACTTCTTTAACTTGTATATACATGTCTGTACAATGTTTAATTTATATTTCTTTTTCGGGATTTTCCTAGACATTGTGGGTACCTGCATATTGAGATTATAATCTCACACCCTTCTTGGGTACCCTTTGTACCCTAGTAATACTTATAATTGAAGGATCAAGGTTGTTTTTTGTATTTCGTGTACCTAAGAGTTAGGAACAATGGATAGAGATGGAGCTTGAGGTTCCCATGAAGATGGCTTATGGGGAATTTTTGTCTTTTATTTATTTTTTATTGTATTATAAAGCTTATTGTTTTTTCACCATTTAAAATGTTGTATCATCATCATCTGGACATACATGTAATGATGTAAATTGGAATTATCCACTGATATTAAAATATTATATTATTCTTTTGTCACTCTTCCTTTCATTTCTTTATTGGTTCCGTAGTTTTCATTATTTATATTCTATTTTACCTTTTATTAATCTCTAATATGAGGGTATAGTCTACCCACTGTCACCTCCCAGGACCCTCGGTACTAGTTGGTATCCTATGGCATGTGAGGATATGCATTTGAGTCAATGTGACCCATCGATCAGGCTACCGGTTTAGAGGTAAGACGGGTCGAGACATTACACTGTGATTTTGGTGTGGAGGTCTTAGATTCTATAGTAGTAAAAGATATTTAGCTTATCATTAATTATGGATTGTATCTACTAATTCATTGTTCATCCTAGTTTTTTCATCTACTACAACTTATTGCATCTATTGTAGTGTGGAGGTCGTTAAATTTCTAGGTTCAGTAAAATTTTACCCAATCATAAACTATTGTATAGCATTCTCTTATGATGTGAATCTCCTACATTAAATTAGAAATGTTTCAAAATCATTTTATATGACATGTATAGAGAAATTATCTAGTATCACTTATATTGTGGTCAGTCTTTCTATAAAATGATATCTTGTAGTTCATTTTCCATCCCAAAATTAAATGTACTTCTTCTAACACATGAACAATTTGTTATATCATAATCCACTCTTATCCAACATTTACATGGTGAATACATAGATTGAAAAATGATATCTACCATTAAAATCATTAACGCATCATGGTATCTACTTCCATGATATATTATCTATATAAACGATTTTAAGAATCTTATAAAATAAATAAACTAATAATTAATGATATTTCATTATATCAAAATCAATACATCGTTATCAACATTTTCATTCAACGCCCAAACTTGATCTTCACTAACTATTCTTCTTCAAAAATTTTATACGAATGAATAACTTCTCTAATTGACAATGACTAAAACTCACTAAGTGGTGGTCAACATTCTCTCACTGTGTATTTATTATAAATAGCCTTATCATTGAGATGTAAATATGTATTCTTCATATGTAAACTCTTCACCCCATTATTGGAAATAGCTTCAAGGTGACAATACAGGGAAAATTGAATCCCCTTATTTCTTCTTCAATATTTTGTTTTTTTAAAAGGCACAAATGATATCCCACAGAAATTTTTCATAGATCCTTTTATTAATACACATTTAAAATGGGTGGAATAACATAGTATAGAAAAATATATATATATTTAATCAATTCTATCAAATACGAGTATAAAAAATCATGTGATAAAATTAACAAAATGTCAATATTTGGGATTCTCAAAACATTATTATTAACAAACTAATAACCCATAATATGAAAAAAATACAACAAAAAAATTCATGTGAAAGTCATAAAAATCACATCGTTCATCTTTTGATCGACTGACACTCCTCATTGAATGAATATATTCATAATGATTCATTCTATGTGTAATTATCATATCGAAATCCTCTATTTCATGAAGCTATCATAAGTATCATGATTCTAACCATGAAAAATTGTTCACGTTTTTTTCTCCCCATTAAGGGGTGAAATATTTCTTCTTTATCAAGGAGTAGTACTAAATTTAATAATCATCTTATTTTTTTATAGATGAATCCCTACTTCAATTCCCAACAATATTGAAAAATAAATAAGGTTAATAAAGAATAAATTGGGAATTTATTATGTATTAGAGATAATATTTAAGTTTAGAGTTATCTCTCCACCCTATCTTTTTCTAAATCCCTTTTTTTTAATTTTTTAAAAACCAAATTATGGTTAGTTGGTAACCACACAATACATAATTAAAACAAATCAAAATTCCAAACTTCACCATATGTGAAACAGAAAAATTTTTTTTATAAAAATAGTAGACACCTAGTAGTAGACATATCATCATCAATTATCGTCAACCCATACAAACATATATCGTTCATACCATACTATCATCATTCCATTATCATCTACATCCAAAATCACCCATTTGAGAACAAAATGAATTAAAAGCTACAAAATTAAAATTTCAAATAAATACCATCGTATTGACTCGTTTGAAGAGGCGCCACGTGCGTCACAATTTAAAAAATGTAATTATCAAACACTGAACCCTAGGCCTTAATTGAGGGAACCCATGTCTAATTGAGACTGGTCACTCATGTTCACCATCATAACATCAGTACACCACCACCATCATCCACTCCATACCACTGATTCCATTGACCGGAACATTCAAAATTAAAAAGAAAACTAAAACCATCAATAACTCCATCATCGATAAAGTCATCATCATATATAAAACCTCTTGATAATTCCATCATTTCTATCATAAAATATTGAACAAAAACATCACAAAATTCACCGCATAAGTCTAAACATAATTCCGAAAAAACTGAATGAATCAACTTCTATGATTTTTTATATCCACTACTAAAATTTACTGACAAATATGATGAATCTCATAAAGTCTACAAAGAAGAAAAATGACTCCAATCATGCAAGGAACATTGTCATCCCCCAAATCCCAAATCCTAAAAAAAATTGTTACCACTACTCTAGATTCGATATAGAGAGGAATATAGGCACTTGGTGTCAGATTTGGGTTTTGAGCGGCCAAAATGACCCACACTAATAAATCCAAACAAAACTGAGAACCAATAAACCCTGAACATGAGATTCATCACACATAGAAACCATCAAATGGGAACCACTGCATCTCAGCGTGTAGATAGCAATAGACGAGCCTCTGTGAAAATTGTCAGCTGATCAAGTGTACATCCCAAACCCTCGATGAAACTACCATCGTGGACCGACTGGGAAATCCATGATGGGAAAATAATCCATACCAACATTTAAATCATACTATGATCTCAATAGAGAAGTGCATCAATGACTGTCGGCCAACCCCAGCCATAGAAGCCACCACTATGCAAACACCAAAACTAAAACATCATCAATGGAACCAAATTGCAAGGAAGAAAGCACATGGAGGGGGTGGGAAAAGAGTAGAGAGGAATGAGATTGTGAGAAAAGGGGAGGAGATGAAAGAAGGATGGAGGAAATGTGGGAGATGAAGCTATAGAGAGCGATATTCCTATCTCCTCCCATTGAGGAATCATTATAATAACAATAGTCTCAACATGTCTCTTACATTTTTATCAAATAATATTCTCAAAATATCTCTTACATATCTTCATAACTAAAATTGATTTCATATATAAAGAAGTTTTCTTTAATTTATATGACTTATTATGTACATTTAACCCATCATTTTAAGCCCCTCCCATCTCTTTTTTACTTATAAAATTTCTTAAATTCCTTAAAATAAATCAAAATTTTCAATTGAACTAAACAATCATTCAATATTTTTTTCATTTATTACTTATTTTATTTGGATTTATAACATAATTTCATAGAATCCATATAATTTCATATAAAAATTCCATAATAATATTATTATATGTATAAACCACATTATGGGAAATGTATCCTAGTAATCTAGTTATGATGAACATTGCCTTATGACCCTCCAGTCCATCTCCTGCAATCTTATTATAATTGTCCAAATAAAGTTTTTGGTCACATATTTTTTATAGATTTATTCCTACTATACTCTATCAACATATTATAATTATAACTCTCCTTGAATATTTTATATTTACAAACAAAGACATATTAGAACAAAACATGTATAGATTTTATGTCTATAACATACACCACACCAACAAAAAAACAGGAACTATGGTCTTCTTGATTCTTTCTAGACATGTACAGATGGTATTATAGTTGTTCAACTTGAGAATTATTCTTTTTTGGTATTGTGGTTTATTTGGTACATTCAATTATTTATATTAAGTTTTTTATTTTATCACGTCAACCTTACTTTGAACCTATTTAGATTCACTTTTAACTTCAATACTATTGGTATTGTAATTTTTATTTCCAGAATATTTTTGTGTAGTTTTTCCATGTCAAATTGATTATTTAATTTCACCGTCTTCATATGATTCTTGATTAATATCCAAACAATCTATAAAATCATCTCCATCCCTGATCAATTAATTTTGAACTATATAAAATGTATTGTGTCTCATATTAGTCATATTCTCTTGTAGTAAATTTTATTAAATATTAAATACCATTTCCTCATGTACATAAATCATAAAAATGGGATTCTGGAACCCATAAAACAATTTTATTCCTTCTTTAAAAGATTATACTTCTATTCAGTAATCATTTAATTCTACTTCAAACCCTTTCACATTTCATTCACTATCTATGTATTCAATTCATGAAAAGATTCCATGTTTCCTTTAATTTATCACTCAAATTTTATCCTCTCCCAATTCTAATAACTACATTTTTAGGAATATGTGTAATTTTTCACACTAGAAAATAAACTAACATAATCATTAAAATAATCAAAATGTTAATAGTGGTTTCATGATTTCACATGATATTTTTCTTATTTTATTTGATTTTCTTATTCCTCTTCTCGTTTTGTTTTTAGCCTTATCATCATTGAGATGAAATTTAGATTCTTCAATCTCTTTCATTGAAAACTATTTATATATATGAACAATACCATAAAAATTGAAACATCTAATTAATTTATAAATTATTTTTTTCTAATTATCCTTATTGACACTCATTGAAAAAAGAGGTGTAGTTTGTTTCGGGTCTTCGTTGACTATAGAATATAAATCAATTGATTATACAACCTAAAATTTATATATTTTTCCTTTATTCATGAATTGAAATGAAATTTGATAATTTTTTCTTAAAAACTATATATTTTCTAATTACATAGGCTCTAGAAATATTATTAAGAACATAAAAATTAAAATCCTATATATATTCCCTATTTAAAACATTATAATAAAATCTATCCATAAATTTCATCATAATATATTTAAAAATAGTTGATCCAAGTAGATTGTCTCCAAATCCATGATTACTGTGGAAAATCTCATTCACCCAAGTGAAATGATCATTTATATTCTTATCATTATCCATTTTCATGTCCTTAAATATACTCCATAGATGTTTTTGCAGGACTTCATTCACATTGTTATTTATGACGTATCTCAATTTGTCTCATATTTAATGTATTATAACAAGATCTATTACAACAATATAATATAATTATAATAAATAGATAAAAATATTTAAACAATTACTTTTCATCTACTTAAAAATTACTTTTATCAGTATGAGTCATATGATCATTTTTATGTATGGGTTAAAATCCCACTATTTTAGCATCTATGACTCAAGGATGAGTAAAATGAGTTATGGAAACATATTATTTTAATAACTATGATAATTAATTCCATAAAATATAAGAAATACGTTTTTTAATGAAATAAGATTCCCTATACAACATTGTTCTAAATTAGTTTCCTTTATTTCATACGGATAAATGTTTCTAAGGAATGATTTTTTTAAAACCGAAAGGGGTGAATCAGTGGTAAAATCTTTTAATGAATGATCCATTATAATAAAACCTATACAACCTGCTAGTTTTCATAATAATTTCAATATAGTAACAATTCCCCACCTTTTGAAAAAAATCTATATAATGGTTAAAAAATAAAAATTTACAAGTTTTATCTCTAAAGAATAATATTTGTCTTATTGGTTATTCCTGAAATCATGGACTCTCCACTATCACCAAAAAATATTTTAATATATAAAATTCACTATATTCTACCAATTTTAGAAACACTGGAATAAAAAACTCATTTATAATATTGAATATATAATAATAAATTATTCTATTCTCTCCTAAATTTTCTATTGAACCAGATGAGAATATAATATCCCTCCATGAGAATATAGATCGATAGATCTACACATGTATGATGGATTCAAGATCTTTAATAGTTGATATTGATGATCAGGCTTATGGTTTTGAATCATTATCTTGATTCTAAATGATATAGATCCTAAAGCTTTTAAATACCTAGGTATTATATTTTCTTATTAAAAGAATAATCCCCTGCCTTCATACACTATTATATATTCTAACAATTACTTTTTTTCTAACTATTTTTCATCTCATGTTATTCAGTTCTCTTAAATACATGAAATATGAAAATTATATTTATAACAATACTTTATTAAATTTATATTTCAAATTCCAATATTCAATATCCCTTTAAAACATTATTATTATCAATTGTATCATTTATCAATTAGCACACACCATCTAATTTTAAATTCTAGTTTGAATAGTTTTGAATATATACTACATCAATAAAATGATTCCATGTCACCAATGTTTTTCAAATTACCACTATTATACCAAAAAATAGACTATAATTTAATGAATAATGGTTCTCCAACCTGAGGAGTTTGAGAGTGTTGTGATGAATATCACTATGACATTTCTATCTAGTTTTTGGTTGTTTCTATTTCTCTGTTGCAATAATTTATGGAACTGACCATTAAATTATTTATAGAGGTGTCAGAATCACAAAAAACATGAAATTCATATTTTCATGTGTTATAATTTGTTACTCCTTCTATATCGATGGAACACATTTCTTAATCCACTATGAAATATCCCATCTCCTCAAGGGAATTTTCCCTGAAAATTCTAGGTCCATCAATATTTTACACAACACTTCACTATAGTGCTGTGTTCTCCTCATGAGTGTAGGAAGACATTTTCAATTTTTTGGGGTATAAAAATTATCACTACTACTTGGAGACATATGATGGACTATACCTTGTGTGGTCACTCACTCTATGGCATAAGGTCTTATAGATCATCATCTATCTCACTTCAGAAATCTTAACCTCTACAATAAGGACATGTTTTTGTGTTGTGATCCTGATTTCTCAATTATTTAAACATTTTAGAACATTCCATAAAAAATTCATTACCTGAAGTATCATAATTTCATCATGGGAGATCCACTAATGAAATATTATCAGTTCATACTAGCTCAAGAAAATTCTGTTTATCATGTACCATAAAACTTATGTTCATCATGAAATCACAACCAAATCTCATCATCATCATCTTATATCATCATCTATGATTGTTCTTATTTTCCAATAAAAATTCAATATATTATAATCACAATAGGCTTTGTATTATTGAAAAAAATATAACTCACAATCTCGAGGTCAAAAAATACCTTTAAATATGTCAATATATATGATATATTACTTAACATTTAACACTAATCATAAATGAAACTATAAATTAATTAGAGAAAATATAAATATTTAATTATGATAGTTAAAGATCATATATTAAATTAGTATGAAAAAATAGATGTTTTTTATAAATTTTAATATTTATATAAATGAAAATAATGGTCACTTTTGAAACCTATAAAATTCATTTGATAAATCTAAAACAACTTATATGGTCATTATATACCCAAAATGGTATTTTTCTTATTATTACATTTTTAATCAATATTTATTTATATTTAAATTATCTTATGATTAATTATGAAGAAATATATCTAATATAAATAATTGGTAATTACTAATTTGATTAGTAAATTATTTTAAATTTGAATAATAATGTTTAATATTATAAAAATGATTTTTTCATATAGAAGTAGTTGTTGATTAAATCATATCATTTTTTTAAAAAGTTAAAATGAATACTTTTAGAAGCTCAATTTTAAATAATGAAAATTATATTTTGATTATTTTTATTTATATAATCGTAAGATTGATTTTAATGATTTTTATGAAACCAATTAGTTTAAGGGGGATATCTTAATATATCGTTCGTACTAATACCAATATTTATTGAAATTATTAATATATAAGTTTGAAATTAATATTTTTAATTTTGTTTGTACAAAAAATAATTAAATTATATGTAAAATTATAAATCCAAAAAAAATGTATAATAAATCGTTATCTAATATTTTATATAAAAAAGCGTATCATTTTATTAGCAAATGTTTTTCATACATTATGTAATTTTAATTTAAAAATAAATTTTTTCAATTTCTGAAATTAAGTCAAATCAAATTAAATCATTATTTATAATCATTTTGTAAAATTTATTTAATATGGGAAAATTTATTTTTATACATAACTGATAAATTAATTATGCAAAAATTACTTACTATTGTGTGGGTACATTTGGGATTATTGGTTTCAGTCTCAAGAAATGGTATAAAAGTTATTAAAACATTTGTTATAATGTGTGGTTAAGGCCACTATCAACCTTATATCTTCATCACTCAACTTTCTATTAATTATGGATCCATATTCCATAGTGAATTCATTTCATTATTAAAAATTTATGGGAATTTACAAAAATATTTTCCATTTTTATAATATAAATGGATCCTATCACCACCCCTTCAATACAACACCTAAAATTTAGTTTCCTAAAACAATACCCTTTTCCTTATCCTTAAATACTATATATCATTCATTAGCATTCATTCATGTGATTTTTTTATATTTCATCCACTTCTAAGGGATCCTCCAAGGAAATATAAATGTCCTCATTGTGACTAATCCTTTTTTACATAACATCATTCCTTTCTATATTACCATTACTATTATTATTTTCTCATACATATATTATAAAATCAATATTTATTATATAATTAATTTTATTATGTTAATGTAATAACCATTAAAACACATTCCCCTTTTCCATTAAGGAAAATATAGTTGATATTTATATGTGTGTGCGGACTAAACATCCTTGATGTTTCATGATTCAATTTCCTGAACTTCCAAATATGCTTGGCCCAAATGTTGAATTTAATAAATAAGTATTATATTTATAACACATTTTATTTTCTTAATTGATAAAATTTATTATAAATGTTTCCCATTATATAGAAAATGAAATCAATAACCATCATTTGTGTGGCCATTGCCTCCATTGAACCAATAACAATAATCTTTATTTTCATCAACACCATGAAAAATTGGTCATGATATTTAGTTTAATGGTAAACTATATATAATTTTTATATAATTAATGTTATTTTATTGACCAATAATTTTATCAATTGAACTTATTTTCTTACAATTATGTCATAAATCGCATTTATCATAATGATAACCCAACAAAACATTATTCTCATAAATAATGAATGATACACTTTTTATAAATTAAAAAATTATAAAAACAGATAGTGTAGCATGAAAATAAATAGAAAAATAGAGAATAAGAGTGGGATAATTCAGATCTACTCGGTCCACCAGAATGATTTTAATCATAAAACAATCTATTGAACTGATAGATAATGTAAATAATACAATATTAATTTTTATGATGAGATTATATATATTATTTATTGAAATTATTAGCGAATTAATAATTAACTAAGTATTTGGGAACCCTATAATTGTTACAAGTATGACCCTTAAATATTTTACTGTTGGAATTGTATAATAACCATTAGTATTATAATCCGACTGTTCAGAATAATAATATGACTATTAGAATAGTAACCTCAATAATTTAAATTAAAAATAATATTTTTATATCATATAAAATCAATAATTAATATATTTATACCATGGTACAAGAAAATAAATGTTTCAAAAATTGATAGTGTTAGTTTTTTTTATAAATGTAATTGTTTTATTTGGAATTTTATAATGAATATATTTATTGGAAATAAAAATAATTTTCAAAAAAAGTATTCATAAATTATTATTATGTTGTGTTAAAATTATAAGTTAACTATACAAAACCATAAGTAATTTTTCAAAGCGTCATAAACTATATTATAATATTAAAAAATATATATATTTTTAATATATGATGATTTTATTTAAAATTTTAATTTTTAATATTTAGAAAACTACTTTCATAATATAGATCCCATTTTTTAATATAATGATAAAAATATATTTATGGTGATTTTCTATTATTTTTTATAAAATATTTCCTATTTTAGTGAATAGTAAAATACAATAGTTAACTGAAATTAAAATTATAAGAAAAATAAAAGAATTTTTATTCATGGATAATGTAAGAACCCATTATCCAGAAATAACATGAACCATTTACTATATATTTTAACAAGAATAATTAAAATTGATATTTTAATCCAAAATATGGAATTATTGAATATAATGATAATAACACCCCTCTCCTCTGCTTATAAATACCACCTCTCACCCCTCCTTCTACCCACACCTTATAAGATTTTCATCTTGACATTATTATTCCAAATTTCATTATCTGTACTCTTCCTCGTGTATTTATATTTCTATTATAATCAAAATAACAATTCAATTTACCTTAAGGAGGTTCTAAAGGAGACACCATTTAAGAGGTAAAATCCTCCATCTATCTCTCTCTTAAATTCTCTCTTTATTCAACCTTAATTGTGCCTCGAATCCAAGGTGACATTGTTAAATATAGTATAATAAATATAATATAATTTTATTTTGTGAATGGAATAACAATAATTAAATACGATTTTCCTCCTTTTTTTGTAAAAATGAACTCATCGTCTGTAATATGTCAATTTGTCACCTTTGTGGATGAAGAGTTTTCATTTTCTATTAACAACTTCAATAATGGTCATAAAACCATTATAATTGTTATATAAAATTTAAATATGTATATTATAAATTATTATATTTTTTAGAAATAATATATATATAATATTAAATAAAACGATACTAGTTCTTAATGGTCGTAAAAACCAACTAAATAAACTAAAGAATTGTCATTGTCGTTTTATTAACAGAATCATACTTATGTAGAAAAATGAAAAATTAGATAGTTTAAACAACTTAAAATCATGAATACAATTTCATATCACTTATGAGGTTTTATTTTCATTTTTAAAGAACTTATATAATTATACACAAGTGAACTAGCCATGTAACCATGAAATGAACACCCCCAAAATAATGAAATTAAACATCATAAATCATAGAAATGGGCATAAATTAACTTAATATAATTATAACATATAACATATATTTTCAATAAGTTATGATTTAAATAATTATTGAACATATTTTTTCTATAAAGAACATTAAGTGGAAGTGTATAACACATTCATACCTAAGGCAAGGGATCTTTCAAAACCTCTATTTTTTTGGCATTACACTTTATCTATCATTACCCAAATGTATTTATTAATTATTATTATATAATTATCCTATATTAAATATAAATGTTCAAAAAAGGTTTATATATCTTATTTCATCATTCTTTGATGGGAAATAAATTTTTAAGAAGCTCCCCTTATCAATTCCTCTTGATAAGAAAGCATGATTAATGGTAACTTCTCCATTTCCTACCCATTTTCATCTACAACCCATAAATTTTTTAATCATTTTTTATTATTCTAAAATACCACATTTCATCATTAAAAACTAATTTTGTTTATTCATTTTTCATTAAAATAAATATTAAATTTTCATCTTTAATTAATCATTAATCATTTCCCTTAAACCTCTTTAAAGTGGCACATTTCTAAAGATACATAAACACTAATTTTCGTATTTCCACATCATTTTAACATCATTACATTTAATATATTCTAATTTTTTCCTTATAAATTTCCCTGATTAATATAAATTATTCCTTTAAGAAATAAAATTATGATATGCACGTTGGTTATTCCTTGTGACATAATTACGAAACCCATTTCATTCCATGTGTAACCCTTATGTTTATTCTGTATAATTTATTCTTAATACGGAACACATATGAATGAAAATTTTATTATTGGTTCCCCTAGGTAGTGCTATAATTTCTATAATAATGTTTTATCTCATGAAATTATATGTATTGTATTAGAGAGTAAATCTAATTCATTATTATACTTTATTCCATACGTGATATTGTCTTAAATGTTATCCTTGACTCATGATTATGTCATGTTATGTGTTATTGAAAAATAATTATATTTTCATGATCATATGATTCTATGTTATGTATGATTTCCCTCTACATGTTTTTTATTGTTCCATTCCTTTTATGGTATTGTTTTATTCATTTTGACTCATGTTTTATATTTTTATTCCAGTATTAATCCCTTAATAGGGGTTTTAACTCCTCCCCTTTGGTCTATGTATTCCCCAGGGTATCCTGTGTTTTTGTTGGTGATACAATTATTTTATGAGATCATTATTCAATACAATAAAGAGGTATTTTTATAGTTACATGTTTTCAATATTATTATACCAGTCTTCCAAATACACTGATATTTGGGGTCCTTGATTTGTATTTAGTGGAAAGTTATACTTAAAATCATACAAAAATATTTGTAAAATTCTAGGATTGGTATAAATATATTATGAAAATTTTGAAAATTTATTATTCCAATGATCACAAAATGATTATCAGTAATTAAATCATTCAAATCAAGCATACCAAGAGGAACATAGTTTTATTCATATTAAATATTATTTTCTTATCTATTAATTCTTATTATAATTACTCCCAATTATTTTATATCACACTAATAAATACTAAATAATTTTTTTTTATTTTTTACAATTATATTTAAATTAAACCATAATATCATCACTTATTAATATTAGTATTCTTATGTTTGGTGTGGTCAAATAAACTACATGAATAACATAATGGATTTATATCTTGGATGAATAAGGGATAATATTTTTAGTGATAATATGATATAAAAATTAAAATAATGATTTGATTTTTATAGAAGTTAAACATTATTGTGAAACTTAGTAATTAATAAAATACCATTTTTTAAAAATCACAGAAATATGATCATTTTCAATTGCATCTTCATGAATTAAAAAAACTACAATATATTGATTTTATAATGTTATAAAAATATTTTGAAATATATTATAATACCATTACTGATATATTTATTAATAAATTTGTAACAATAATTAATATCAACTCCTTTTTATGAATCCATTTCAAAATTACCATGATTACTTACATGTGATATTGATAATAGATTATAAATAACTAAAATTAACATAATAATGTTCATACATGATGATTATGAATTAAAATGATATTTGTAGGGATGTGAAGTCAGTAATTAAAATATTTATATTTGTAATACATAAGGATAGACTGTGTTCATGGAAGCTAGGATAAAAGGTATGGGATTATTTGTCTAATATTTAATTTCTTAACACATATTTATTGTTATGAAACATTATTCATTTAATATGGTGTGATAAATAATTAATTTATTTATTCTAAAATATTAATTTTTTATAAGGAATAATGAAATATATCATGTTTTTTCATTAAATTTATTTTGATATGAAATATACCATTGTTTTCTGATTTTTGTCAACTCTACACCATTCCTGAAGTTATAATGATTCTTTTTGAACTTCTTCTTTCAAGACTGGGATTCATCTTTCCTATGATTTGTTTTTAGGGTACATTATCTTCCTCTCAAGAGAGAAGTATGTTTTTAACTAAAATATTTTACCTTGAATAACTTCATCAAAAAAACATATATCATTGTTGAGAATAATTCATATAATTCATAAAAATAATTTCCCCTCCACATACATGTTTATATTTCCCACCATTGTTCTCCATAAAATTTAGAGCCTAATTTTGTGAAATTTAAGGTTCTATTAACATTTACCATCACTTATTTCAAAAATGAACTTTTGTTACTCAATTTTTATTATGTGGGTTTTCAACAACGAGGGTTCAAAATATTAGAAATGTTTTATATCCATTGAAAATGAATTTTTTATCATCTAATCCATAATTGTTTTTGATAACCATTATTTATATTTCAAGGACTCATTATTA
Organism: Viscum album; assembly: GCA_963277665.1. Taxonomy (NCBI): domain Eukaryota; kingdom Viridiplantae; phylum Streptophyta; class Magnoliopsida; order Santalales; family Viscaceae; genus Viscum; species Viscum album. The sequence continues at coordinate 1,870,916,335 of OY728123.1, read as the reverse complement.
ATAATATTTTTTAAAAAATTAATAGTTATTAAAATTATTTTCACTTTACTTTTTTTAAACCAATATGTGTATTTCATGGATCCATAGTTTATATTTCATTAAAAATAATTATCTTTAAAATTACCTCATTTTAATATTTCAAAAGTGTTCTTTTGGAAAATGAAATTTCAAAAAGTCCCATAGATTATCTATTTTCAAAAATTTTAGAAAATATTCTAAAAACTTATTTATTTTATTACTTCCATTTTCCATTTTATTTATAAAAGAGTTATTTTCATGGATTCTCATTTTTCATGAAACACTATCTAACATTTTTTTGGAGTACTATATCAAGGTGATAGAATTTTATTTGGTATCTAAAATTTAAATTTGTGAGAAAAATTTTGGTAATAACATCTTAAAATATTATAAAACCCATTTTTATTTCCCTATTTTATATAACATCGCAAATTAGACTATAGTTATTATGATTTTACTTTTAGAGAATGGGTAATATAATAGACATTAAATTATTAGAGAATTTGGAAAAAATAAATTTTATAAAGTGAATTTGAAAAAAAATATCAATTTTTATCATATTATAAAAACTATCTTTGAATTCAATTTTGGGATTTTTTTAAATTGAGTAAATTTCTATGAATTGTGAAAGCATAAATATTATATTAAATTATGTTTCTCAATCTGGTATTTATAATGTCCAATTTTATGTTGATGTATTTTTAAATTTCATAATTTAATAAGGATTAAAAATAATCCAATTATATCACTGGAATAAAAATTTTTCTTAGTTTTATTTTAAAATCACTTTTACATGTACTAAGGGATTTTTCAAGAAAAAATATTTTTCAGAATATATAGGGAACATATTTTTAAAATAATTAATACCAATTATATGATTTTAACAATGAAAACCTTATTAACTTTTTTGATTAATAATATATAATTATAGGTAATGTTTTTAATTTATTTTTCATCATTTGAATAGTACCCATAGTAAATATTTATCACCTCAGTTAAGTGTAAAATGAATTAAAAGGGTTAAAAATAATTGGATAAGGCTTCCAAATTACACAAAAGTATTTTATAACCCTCATTTGATGGTTTTATTAATATAATTACCTAATAGTATTCAAATAAATGTCATTTTGGATCCATATTTATTTATTTATATTTTAATATATATTAATATTTTCAAAAATTTGAAGCGTTTTTCCGCTCTAACATATAAAAGGAAAACACCTTTCTTTTATTCCACACAATTATAAAGCCCCTTATTTCAAGAACTACCTACCAAAATAATTTTATTACATACCCCCAAATTTTTCCTATAGATAGAGGGTTGATCAGAATACTATAAAATTAATCCTTTCAATATAAACCCAAGGAGGTTTTTAGAAAAAGGTTTATAGTTCTTAATCGAGTGTTTTAAATTTATTTCCACTACTACAACCTAAAATAATAAATAAACAACCTAATATAATAACATATACATATAAAATATACATAAAAATTGTTATGATGTTGGGACAACCCTTATTCATTACTTTTTATCCTATTGAAGATGAAAACATCGCTCATGCATATACACGACATACCATCTTCACATAGTGATATAATTTGTTTCCAAAAAAATAAAATTATATGGTTCTAAATATTGAAATAATAAAGATATAATATATTAATAAAATAATTATGGTTCTATAAATATAATATATCATTTAACTTTTTATCCATTTTATCATTAAAAAAATATAATGTCACTCATGTGTAGATGTGGAAAATCACCTCCCTAAAGTGATGTGTTGAATTTTTTATGTATTAATTTAATTCATGTTTATAAAATTGAATTTAATTAAAATGAAAAATATTTATGAAATTATTGATATTTCATAGATGATTAATCAAGTAATTACATTCATGGAAGAAAAAATCAAACAAAAACGTACGTGAAAAATGAATCAGTTGACACTTAGAAAAAACAATTTAAATAAATAATTATTAATAAATTATTGAATAAGTGTTATAAAATGATAAAATATGAATTTATAAGTATGTAAATATATTTTATTATATATTTATAATACATTTATATTTATTTTAATGGATGATAAAATTTCTTACAAATCAATTCAGACCTAAGACCATAATTTATTTAACAAACTCATCCATATTTGAGAGTATTTATATTTATGTTTTTATTGAGGAAATTTAAGGTAAGTTATATCTTATAATCAATATATTTTTTATTCTATATTTATTCATGGGGATTATAATTATTAGATCCAATGTTACGTTCTTTAATACTCAAAAAGTGAAAAAGAATGATTTTAAGGATAACCAACATTGTTTTTATATTCTGATGGGAACATTATTCTTTTATGTCTGTATGTTATTTATAGTATTTTAAAAATAAATTAAATTATCCCATGATTTATTAAATTTTTTCTCATATTTTTTTATCTTTTTATAAAAGGTTTTAAAATGAATCTTTTAATTATTATTTTGAATTTGAAATTTTTTTAGAACATTGGTTCGAAATATTGGTTTTAATGAAAATTGTGTCAATGGATTTTCCTATTCTCAAGACTATTATTTTTATTAAATTTTGTGATAAAATTTACCCTGATTATTTTAAATTAAAATTATATTTCAATTATTCACGAAATTTTTAATTTTTTATTATGTGACTTCAAAATGAAATGGTAATTTTCATATGGAAACATTTAGTTGATATTTTTAAAGTATTTTCCTCTATGAAAACAACATTTTATGAATATTAAGATTTAATTAGTATATAATCTATTGATACAATTAACCTTATTAAATTGGATGGTTTTTCATCATATTTTTCAACTTATTAACTAAGGAAAACATTAACATTTCATTTTATAGTTTTCTAATATGAATGTTTATATTGATCATGTATTGAATTATAATTTATTTCTTCATTATGATGAAAAAATGGAATTATTATGTAACGGGGAGGGTTTTATATCTCTTATATGTATTAGTAAGTATCATGAGAAAAACTATTCTAGGTATTGGGCATAATACTTTTCTATATATGTATGATGTCATAGAATAAGGTATTGATATTATGATTATTATTTCTGACATTATGAACTCTATCATTTTGAAACTAGTTATTATTATCTTTGTGATTAATTAGGTCCCTTCATTATTCATGGTCTTAGTTTCCTATTTAAGATATTTTTAATATGAGATATTTTATAATTATTTCTCTGTAATGTATTATTAAATGTTGAAATATTTTAAGATATATTCTTTTTATGCATTTCCCTTGAGTATCTATTTTCTTCCTTTAATACAGTTTCTTTTTACTATGAATCCAAAAAATATATCTATGAATGAATTCATGGATTTTTTTGAAGATATAATAAATCTCTAATATTAATTTTTATGATTTATTTCATTAGTTTAGATGTAATGTGAAACTTTTATGAGTATATAGTCTTTCTATACTGCTAAACTGTTGAATCTTTTGACAGGTGATGTGTTATATTTTAGATAGATTTTGTAAGGTAACCACCATCCCTAGTTCATTGTATATAGAGTATAATATTTGGTATGAAAATAAGTATGTTACAATCCTTGAGAACATGATTTAGGAAATCATAAATTGGATTAGCATAACCATATGACAGTTTCTGAGAACAAGTCTATGTATAAAATAATATCATAATATTTTCATAAAGTAGGGATTTTATGGATTTACTATAAAGTAAATTGATATTTATATAATACATATTGGATGAATCTATGACATATTTAGACCTAGTGATAACATCTCTAAAATTGTGTTATTTAGTATTAACTGGATCTTCACTGATGCATGACATGTGGTCCTAAGACTGCAATAATTTCTATAAATCCAAAGGGGTATTATTTTATAGATTTACATTATCCTCAAAAACAATTATGAATGATTTTATAATAATTCTATGATTTTATTATATTTATGAAGATATTAATCTTTGGATTCTATGTTTAGTTATGTATAAAATTTTAATTTATGTTACATGTTACAAAAGTTTTCATGTTATATAAAATATCTTAAAATTAATAATGTTATGACCTAATACATTATATTTCATTATTTATAAATTTAACCAAGAATAAGAATTATAAATCATACAAATTTAATCTATGGACATATTTACCTTTTGGGAATGATAATATAGCTGCATCAGAATCTGAAGCTGGACAAAATATAACTATTTTGGGGAAGTTGAATTTTGTTATGAATAATAACCATTCCTAAGTGGTGGAGCTTAATGAACCCTAAAATGGATAAAAATGATGGAATACTTCTTGTGTCGGTAACCTCCATCATTAAATGGGATAAATAATCTATTATTATATGATAAGTTGATCATGTGTGGGTAGTAGTTACTTATTAATTTTGAAAGTAACCAATTATATAACTTTATCATGTCAGTTTATAATGTTAATGGATATGTTGATCAATGATATTCATTTATCTAGAACACTAAATATTAAAAAGATATAAATAGTTTTGTTTGAAATACTTTTATAGAGATATTTTTTAAAATAAAAATTCCTCATGAAAAGTGATTGGATATAGAGATGAATATATAAAATCTAAAGAAAATTTGAGAATTTTTTTATAAATATGATTCAAAATTTACAACCTTATAAATTCATAATTTGAATTATTTATGTAATCCCAGAATTATGAATGATTGTTTTATTAATGGGATAGTTCTTAGCCTATTAAGGGAATTAATCTCCCAATCATTCTTTATATATAAGGATTTAGTATTATAGGCCATCAAGATATATAAATAATTCTCAATGTCTTTTGTTTTATAATAAAAAAATGAAAAAAAGTGGGAAGGTGGACACTCTAGAAAAGTAAATACCAAAAAATATAATAAGGTTAGAGTGGAATTTATAAAATGTAATAATTATAGAGAGAAACACAGTGGAAAATGATTGATGTAAATGAGAGTTTGTTTTATATGTAGAGATATATTCAATTATGATAAATGATTAAATGGAATAATTGAAACTTATAATTTTTAATGATTCAACTATAAGGAAATGGGAACTATTTAAATGAATACTCTAAGCGTCAAGATAATTTACCTCAGAAAATTACTAGAGAAAAAGGCCAAGATTACGAAATCACAATAACTGATATTGAAGTTCATAAATTTGTATTTGTAGGTATGTACATCGCATCCTAAATTTTGATTAATTATTTATTTTATTTCTTAACTTTATAATCTTGTATATCTTCTATTTTTCTAAAATAATTATAAATTTCCCTATCACATAAAATTGGATATTATAAATCACGAATCCTAGTGAAAATATTACTATAACAATGATATTTTTTTCAATTCCCATTATAAAACATAGAATTTCCCTATTTTCAAACAGGATTGTTATAGGTAAGGTTATCTTTGATACAATCCTTTATATGAATATGATATTGATTTATAATGTGAAAATTTTTATCCAAGTGAAGGGGATTGCAATTTGTGATTGAGATATAATATCTATTATCTTTACGTGGGATAATAAAACTCTTAAAAGAAGTATGAATCAACCTCCAGTATCTTTCCCTAATGAAATTATTAGATAAGAAAAGATTATACAAACTATGATTGGAAAATGGTTACCATATAATATAGGACGTACCAATTTTTCACGAATGTATTTATGTGTTTCCTATAAAACTATCTGGGCATGAACCTGAGCATGGATTTTAGTTTTTCATCGATGTCATCCTAGTTAAAAACTATATTTATGACACCCTATATAATTTAAATTGTATAATTAGTTAAACGTATGAAAAAAATGTTGGATTAATGTGATAATGGATTTTTAGTCCCCAGTTTTCACCATGGTCTGACCATATTCTTTCTGATAATAACCAATATGGGTCAATGTGATTTTGAGTCTATGCCTAGTAAATAAATTATATTATGTTAAAAATAATGTTGTCGTTTTCTATCATTGATGGTTTATTTTATCAACATCAGGATGATATATATTTTTTAAATGTTAATCTGAAATATAGGTTTGTTTCATAGTAATTAGAGTAGGATATTCCAAAGACAACATTTCATATGAGGTATAGACATTATGAACTTTTAGTAAAGACCCTTGGATTGATTATTAGACCCTCTGTTTTATTGGATATGGTGAATATAGTATTCATGGAATATTTCGATAATTTCATAATATTTTTTATTGATGATATCGTGATTTACAATAAAATTATGATGATCATTAGATTCATTGGTGAATTATTATAAAGACTCATAGAAAAAATAAATTTTATTCAAAATTTGGAAAATATGAAATCTAGTTTCAAGATTCCTACTTTCATTTCCATATTAACTCTATGGATAAAATATTATTTGATCCTTCAATGAAAGAGGTAGTGATGGAATGTCAAATTCTATAAAATATAACATAGGTACATACTTTCCATTAATTAAAAGGTTGTTATTAGTGTTATATCGAATTGTTTTCTTGGTTATCTAATATAACGACCATGTTGACATTTCATGATGTTATGTTTATAAGTACCCATCCATTAAAATTACATAATCATGATTTATGTAAATAATATTACATTAATTCACTTTGAGGAGCTTTTCTGGTTTAGAGCATTAGAAAATTAGGATATAGCTCATACATATAAACTTGATTATTAAAAGAAGAAAATTCTACGCACTATTCCATTTTTTTTAATAAAAATACTCTTTAAAAAGAAACATGGTATAGTTTCATGTCTTAAAAAAATAACTTTTATTTGATTACATCATTGACATTATTCATTATCAAGTCCTATAAAAAATATTTCAAAACAGAGGATGAGCAAAAAAATCATAGTAAGGGATACACAAAAAAGGAAAAATATTAGTCATAGGAAAACATGAATACCATGAATAATTTATCAGAAAGAAATACTTGTCACCATTATTACTTAATAAATATACATCAAATAAAATAAGCTCATTGACTCCATTTTGTAACTTGAATATTACTATAAATTCCAAATAATGAAACATACAATATATATATGTAATTTAAGACATCAACATATATAAATGGAATAACCATACAGTTGACTTCCACACATATCACTATATAAAATAGCCATATGGCTAACATCTATACCCAATGAAGTAGAGTTTATTTCATAACCACCCATCCATGGTTTATCACGGAACCACCCATCATTGGTTTAACACATAACCACCCATATTTGGTTTATCACGTAACAACCCATCAAATGTTCAAGTATATTTATATTATAATAACACATAATATATTTTATTTATCAATATTTAAAACACAAAATTTCATTTTCAATGAGAAGAAATTGTTTACTGATATTGAAACTATTCTTCCAATTTCAACAACATTTTCAATACCAAAACACCCAAAAGGGAATAAGGGATTATATTTTCTTTTAAAATCATAATGTATTATATAGGAAGCGAAATATAAAATAACAGTTATGGAGGTTGTTGTTGCTAAAATATGGGTAGAGGAAAAGAATTGCAATTAGAAAACCAACTCCAAAGGGGCTTCCTCATAAATACCATTCATAGAGCCTTGCACTGCGGCCGGTGTGAATCTAGATCCTGGCACCACAATCACTATGATGCAAAGAGTTGGGAGGTTCCACAGTTATGACGCACTTGTCAGGAAGCTTCGTTCTGTGGAGGGAGCTGAATCGAGTTCCATGAACCCGTCGAATAGAAAAGAAGCCTCCATGAGCACCATGAAGAGAACCCAGTAGAAAATTGCACCAAGGAGGTGATGACAGTCAAATCCGTAGTTGTGACGAACTAGACATAATCTGCAGCCAGTCGTGGAGCACCACATGGCTTTTCACTGAGCCTTACCTCCTTTATGTCACCCCCACCAATAAATATCAGGATCCCCTCAAGTTCAAAGGATGGATACTCCAACATTTCTCCTTCTCCACTCAAAAATCGTGAATCACCTTATACTCTAGGAAACCTTGAGAAAAATGATCCCTTTTAGGTACATGATCATGGCGATGTACCCTTCCGTTAGCCCAAACACAACCCCTCTTAAAGAAGGGATTCCATTCAAGGAGCCCACTGGCCACCACGAATTAGGGAGATGCTCAAGGGGACTCAGGTCTACGCAAATCACTAATGATTCATAAAGTACCCTCTATAAACATTTGAATCATATGCTAAGGTTGGGTCAAAGTGTTGCGCATAGCATATTATTTCAAAGTTCTATGCTTTGCAAGTTACCCTTTATTTGTGATGTATTACTCCACAAAAGCATTTCAACTTTATGAAGAACCCTCCATATGCACCAATTCACTTTTTCTAGGCTAGGCCAGCACACTTCGTGAAGCATACCCATTCGTGATGTGATTGCATTATATGGAGCACCAGAGCATCACAATGTCCCTTCCTATGAACCCACTTGCTTCACATACCCTTCTCCTGAACGACCCTCTAAGTTTGTAAAAACTGTTATCAAGGTCCCTTTGGTAGTACATCATGTTTTGTTGCTTAGACATATTCTTCATTTCATCGGCAAGCTAATGGATATTACTTCTTCTCATAGCCTCGCTAATGTGGGCCCCTCAGTTGATCACTCCACAACGCCCCTAACTATGACATGGTTGATGCCATCCCCTCCCCATGGGTTGGAGGGTATCAATTATGTACGTCTTAGGGGTTTGGAGTGAACCCACCTTGTTAGATCTTCAGGATGTTAAACTGCCAAGCACCGTCGTCCCCAACACGTAATGTCAAAATGTGGTCTCACCCCGTGCATCATATACAGGGTTCCCTGTCTCAGTAATTTTCAACGTCTGCTCATCTCCACAAGAGTGAGATCATACTTACATGGAATGAGATAATATCTATTGGAGTGACACATGTCTGAGGGGAAGGAAAACCATCTTGATGTAATCCCCTAGACTTTATTAAGGGAGGAAACATCCCTGCTCCTCCTCTCTTCATCTGTGCCAAAGACAATAGGTGAGCGGGGAATTGGGACCTTCATTATCATGTCCCTCTCCCTCTAGGCTTTCTCACCGTCATGCCTCCATCCTGGAGTATGTATAAATATCTATCTCCCTAGGCTACTAAAAATGCGTAATCCCCTGTTTCCTTTTAGATCCACTAAGCACATGTAAGACCCACTCCATTTCCCTCGGACACACCTTTCACGATGTGATAATCAGGTCTTTGCTGCCATTAGTTTCTCACACTGATTATGACTCAGATGGTCTTAGAGTAAGTATAGACAAATACATCCTCCCTCGGATACCCTATTGTGTAATCCCTAATCCTCCATTTCTATCTATGTAGACTTTGTTCCTTGTCTTCTAGGAAAGGTATGTAGTAATCCTCCCTAAGGATCGACCCCAACACCTACTTTTCCCGGCCCCCTTCATGTCAGTCCACCTTCATCCAGCATGAAATTAAACTGTATCCTCTATTCCAAACTACATGGACTTCAATCCCTGCCATGGAAAGGTTTGTAGGAAGCCTCTCTATGGTACAATCTCAAAACCCATCGGTCCTTACCACTTGACATTGGTCTGACCTCGTCATCCATGACGTTAAGCTACACGCCTTTTCATCCTGCAAGACGTTAAACTGTACCCATTAGAACTACATGGGCTTTGGTCCTTATCTCATTTTCAAGGGACATTGGAAGAATCCTTGAGGTATAACCCCAATTAATGGTAATCCATTTCATTCCTCAATCGATGTTAATCCATTGTGCTCCCCAATCAATAGTAAGTTGTTGGGTTCCCCCAATCTACGGTAATCCATTGCGTTCCCCAATGGACGGTAAGTTGTTGTGTTCTCCAATCGACTGTATGCTGTTGTGTTCCCCAATTGATGGTAACCCATTTTGTTCCCCAATTTATGGAAATTTGTTGCGTTCCCAAATAAATGGTAAGCTATTGTGTTCCTAAATCGAGGTAAGTCATTGTGTTCCCCCAATCAAAGGTAATTTGTTGCTTCCCCAAATTTAAGGTAAGCCTTTGCATTCCCCCAATCAATGGTAAGCCATTGCATTCCCCAGTTGACAGTAATCCATTGTGTTCCCCAATTAGTGGTATGCCATTGTACCCCATCTAGCAGTAAGTCATTGTGATCCCCACACGACGGTAAGACATTGTAAGATGAACTACGTGGGCATTGATCCTTTTCCCCTAGACACAAAATGTTGGAAGCCTCCCTGAGGTTCAACCCCAAAAATTGGAAAATATTGGTGTCCCCCCTATTGGGAATCACATATCTTGTCTGCCTCTCGATCATTAGACCAACCCGAGGCATCTAACCAAAGCATAAGCCCCAGCATTCCTTTGGGCCATTGTCCTCTATGCAAACCCTGATTCCATGCCCCATCCTAACCTACGCGGACATTGATTCCCTCTCATGGGGATACGTATGAAGCCTCAATGAGGTTCAAGCCAATCATTCACATCTCATCCTGGTCTTTACCTTTATCCAATCTATTTCAGGAATGTAATTCCCCATCCTGGAGATTACATTTCCTCCAGCTCTCATCCATGAGTCCATTGTTAGAAGCCACCTTCTCAAGTGTCACATCGCCTCACTGAACTATGTGGACTATGATTCCATTCGATGGGGATATGTAAAATGTCTATTCTAGGATCATGCCCGACATCACTATAACCTTCACAATGGTTTCATATCACTCTCCATCCACTCTAAACCATCCATATCCCTCATGATTCAGACCCAAGTCATCACATCCCTGGGAGATTATATCACCCACCTTCTCATAGCTCCTTGCAGTAATTTGGTAACTGACCACATGTTTGCCCCAAAATCAGTGTTCCCTCCAATGGTTGTACCCATCTGATCCACTCCTACCAGTGTTCTGCTCAGTCTGATCCATCTCAGCTAGTTGTTAAACTCAAGGTATTCTCTATATTAAACAAGGGAAGCTGATGAGAATCTCAAAGACATGCATATGGCATCAAATTCCCCTAATTCAACATGGGAATCTCGGGATTCTGCACCCTCGAGAATCCCTATAATAAGGGGAAGAGACCCAGAAGCATTAGTGTTGCAGTGTCCAGACACACCAGCAATGTCCAATGTGACTACTATCCCAACTGAAGGTTGATGCCCTAACCGAACCCTTTGGAATTTCCTAAAAAAAGCAGTCTAATTAACCAGCGTCCATGAATACATGTCCCTGGGAAGAGTATTAGCAACAACACCTTAAGTCTATTAAGGAGACATGGACTAGGAAACAAGTTTTTAGAAGAAATACATGGAAAGATTAACTGACATCCCATCATCATGTTTCAATCGACGAGAAAACATCCCTGAATATGGAACAGATGTCACCCACCTTAGGAATGTGGGATGGCAGGGCAACAACTGTGTGTCCTCTGAATGAGATGGATTCATGCACTAACAAAAGTGTGGGAATAAAATTCATGTACACGAAATGTTGTTTTTCTCCCCGATGTGGAGATTTCTAGTGCTCAAGACATCATTTGATTAGTGTGTCCCTAGATCCATGAATCTAACACCAGGTACTTCCAAGAAAATAGTGGCCCTTGCATGATCGTCAATATATATTTGGGAAGTTGAGCATTAGACATCCTAGTATGTGAGGTTGTCAGCGTGTGTCCTCCATACCATCCATGGAAGAAAAAATGGTGCTAGGGAATTTTTCATCGATTTATTTATTTCAGAAATAATTGTTAAATATCCCTATTTTTTAAGATGGAAGCATTTATCACAGGAAACCAATCACCACCCACACACTGACGTTGGGGTTGGGACAACATCAATGCTGCAATCCTACACAGCCTCATCTCCCTCATGGCAGCATTCACATCCACGGAAACTGGTCACCCACACCCTATATCCCCTTATAAAATCATTTATATATGGATGAAAAATGACCTCGTTCGGCGATACGAGGAAGAAGGGATTATCCCAATATGGGATATGGCCCGATAGGGCATAGAGGCTTACCTACCTCGTCACCACCGCCAGCCCCAAGGTCCGTGCTGGGAGCCACTTCTCCCCACTCCGATGTATAATCATTTTAGGAGCCTCTCCTTAGAATAGTTCGATGACTCCCTCCTATATATCAATAGGGTGAGGGATGTTTTGTCCAACATATCCAGAATATAATTCTAGGGGATCCCGAGGAGGGCTCCCACTAGTCATATGAGTGTCGCCACTCAACCTCACGAGTTGAGGAGTCAGTGAGCTATGCACCTGTGCCACCAGCCCCAGCTCGATTAAAATGGAGCCAGCATTAGGTGTAGTTAGAGGAGGATGCTAGCCTAGGAGAATAAATGTCAAAAAAATATTGTTTCCCATTCCACCATTGATGCATACCGTTATACCCCTATTCATGCAAAGTAGGGACACTCCTACACCCGACCCGGGTCAAGGTCCTAACCACCCCACAGGCGGGTTGGGCTGAATCTCCTAGTCGGTGATGTAGGTGGTGATAGCCTTAGGCCATTGCGCAACAATGATACCCAGTATGGAGGTCCTCTCATACCATCACCAATGAGAGTGTGGTCCCTCCCCTCCCCATTGTTTAGCGTGGTGGTCCTCCCCATGCCACCTTCAATCCGAATGGAGGTCCTCCCAAAAACATTGAAACCAAATATAGAAGCCTCTTTTGCACCTATGACATCAGGTATGGAATAATTCCTCTAGTCACAGGTCTTCGATGTTAAGATGTTACCTATCAGGTCAATCGTTAGCATGGGTTCATCCCAAAGTCTTTACAGTAGTCGAAGAAGGTCCTCATTGTCCATGAAATTAGAGAGGCGAAGGTTTTCCTTGCTTCATAAGCACCCAACATAGAGATCCTACACTTTTTCAACGCGACCAGTTTGAGGACCCCACCCACACTGATGATACAAAAATATGTAAGCATAGAGGCCCTACCTAAGATCTTACCAGGTTTAGCGGAGGTCTTACCCACTCCAGCACTTCCCACGGAGATTCCCTCTGTGCACCAGCTAGTGGAAAAAATTTTCCTCCCCATGTTCCCTTTGACATTTATCAAGGTTCTCCTCAAACCCCATCTCACCTAGGTGGAAGTCGTCTCCACCCCAGGGTCGATTTTTCTGATGGTCCATCTCAAGCCAAAAATCTATCATGTCTCGAAGTGTCATCCTGGGGAAGGATAATGGGTCGTCGATGCCATAAAAAGAGTGCTGAGATGATTCAGACTATATTTAGTCATGTTTGTTTCTCATATTCCATGGTTGAATGTGATTCGTCAATAGAACCCTCACCTCAATCCTATATATCAGGGGAATGTACAAGGACATGATGTATCAACCTCATCCTTCTGGAACATGAGGTCCTTTAGATTCCCACCTCCCTCTGTAGATACATCTAAGAGGAGGAATATTTTACCCCTTCTCAAGGTCTGATCATGAAATCCTACCTATCATCAATGTTGTATTTCACTACATCAACCAGAGATCCTTGAGAGTTATTCTGGGGACCGCTGAAGGATGACCAATAGTATGGCCCACCACGAGTGAGTATATCCCCAGCACCACATGTTGTGGTTTCCAGCCTGTCATACCGAGATGTACTGTCACATTCATCACATGACCGCCTGAGATGTTCTGGTTTGTTATCTTATTCGCTATATTCTCCACCAGTCAGTCTACCATCTCAACGGTCTTCTTTAGTGCCATTATCGGTCCCCCACCCTCCCCAGATTTATGAGTGGTGAAACTAAGGTCCAGATGTCTATTCTGGGAAAAGGATCTTTCCAGACATCCTTGTAGTGGATCATTTCCTAGAAATGTTCTGTCCGATTGTTACCGCAAACTTTAGTGCATCGGAATCGGTTACCCTGGAGGAAGTTGCGTGCTATTTACAAACCCTATGGGATACACACTTCTATCTCCGTTATCATAGCGTTGTTTATCCCATGATTTAGTCACACTTTGAGGACATTGTCCAGCAATACCGCATGGTTGACTTGGCCACGCTCTTTTTGGCCTAGTGCCCTGAGTTTCCTAGTCGCCAATGGACCCTCCAGCAATGATGCGTTCAGAGCATTAATGTTCTCTAAGGAATTATCAAGGAGGCTTCCCCGCACATTTAAATCCCTGGTAGAGGGTAGTATGCTACCCTCCATTTCAGTTCTATGTGGAAACAATATTATTTTCCCAGCAACATTGAGGAAATTCCTTCATGTTGAGTCGCAGTTAACATGGACGATATATTAGAGGGGTAGAAATATTTAGAGCTCCTTGATGAGAACATACCTCATAGTGTAGTGACACAATTATTGGATCCATTGGGAAGAGTTACTCTCTAGAAGAGAAATCGGCTGGGTCTTACCAAGCCCACTAAGGCATTAGTTTTTAGCCGAAATCCCAATAAGGGTTAGTAGAACCTTGGAGCCATAAAACACTCGGACTCGTCTGTCTTAATGAAAAAAATGGAGGATGGTCCTAAAAAACATATGTTGCATGAATAGATCATGAAGAACAAGAAGATGGTATTTGACCTCCTTACTAAATGTGTTGATGAGCGGTGGCTAGAATACGGTGATCCCTAGATATGGCAGCAGGGGCAGGCACAACATCCCCCCAGCAGGTCACCCTTGGGTGACCCTAACCATCCTGCCCACATAGACTGGATTGAGGTCGGAACCTATGGTAAAAGGGTGCAATATGTGTCACCAAATCCACCTTAACAGTGTGATAATCTTAGGGACCCTTCTTAGGTTTTGTCAAGAACTGCAAATGTCGTCCCACCAGCTGCTCCATGAGCCGGCGGGCCTGCATATCATGTTGAAGAACCTGCCAATGCACTGGTGGTCAGGGATCCTCGTCAAGATCGGAACCCCCAACCAAGATGATCTAATGGAGGAACTAATTTCTCACCTCAAGGAATTGGAAACTCCACATATGGAAATACCACATGATGGAAAGCCGTATCTGGTGTGGGTGGTTTATATTCTAGCACCCTCGGGTTTCAGAAATCCCATATCCCACCTATTTAAAGGAATGAGACACCCAATGCAACGTCAATCTCACTTAATATCAATGTGTGGACCCATGATGTAAAATCCAGTGCAATAGGATGCCGCCAAAATCTAGTGTTTAGTACGTACATTGGAAGGGTCTGTATTTGTCTAGTACAACCAGCTACCCATTGGGTCAGTTGCCAGTTTGGAGTATCTTTGTAGGATGTTTATCTACCATTTCAGCTCTACCACCCAAAAGAAAATTATGAAAGAAATCTATAATATTAATAAGAGTCTTGAAGAGCGTGTCATAGTCTTTGTCACTTGGTGGAAAGGTCTAACCTTTTCTTTGGATATGTCATTAACTCAAGAACAATTGCTAACAATGTGTGTGGGGAATGTCCAGATCAAACTGGTCCCCTCTCTCATTACTTATAATTTCCCTGAGGGATTCCGAGACCTATCTGATAAGGCCTAGAGTCTGGAATAAGACTTACTACAGGCCAGGAAGGCATGTCTGTTGTCTCCTGCAATTCACACAAGATGGACCACTAAGGCTGAGTCGACCGTAGTGGCACAAGTAGAGGTCCCCAGGCAACTGGAGTTATTACTTGTGGAGCCACCTCCACAGCCCTGTAGGGGACATCCACCTCAGGCGTATCCTTCATCCCAACAGATCCCACCTCAAAATAAGTAGGCTCCCCTGCATAACACAGCACCACCACAAATGGGAGATTATTAGGTTCTAGCTCCTCGACAGGATCCTACAGCCCCTAGTCAGGGAAAGGCTCCCTAAGCCCCCTTTTTGGATAAGGGAAACTGGGACTACTCTTATAACTAGGCATAGGTACCTGGTTATTTCTAAAGCTCCTTGGAAAAGGGACTTCTATGTTTTCCCGAATTGAGGAGTTCAAAAGAGCCGGATCTAACTGATCGCCCCAATTTCTACCCATATCACAAGATCCGAGTGCACACCCTCAAACAGGGGTATGTGTTTAAATACTGGATTCCAGACCAAGTTGATAACAACCTTGTTAGATTAGGTCCAACTACGACATTGGTGGATTATGTCTTTGTGAATCCAAACATCAATAGTGACAATGATGGTGAGTGGAATCAGGTTCCAAACAATGGGTCCCAAATGTATGAGGACTATATGGCTCATAAGTCCTTCCCCCATGCCCATGGTATTATATGTTCATGTATGAATTGGCTTGAGACTTCAAGTGGTGTCGCGTCACCCAAAACCAGTAATTTTGCGTCAACGTCTCAACCTTCCTCTT
This sequence comes from Viscum album, assembly GCA_963277665.1. Taxonomy (NCBI): domain Eukaryota; kingdom Viridiplantae; phylum Streptophyta; class Magnoliopsida; order Santalales; family Viscaceae; genus Viscum; species Viscum album. The sequence goes on along the minus strand of OY728123.1, from coordinate 1,870,900,025 downwards.
CCTAGAAGATTTTGCATCGACGACACGAGGGAGAGCAAAGTCTCCACTGATGTCATCATCATCCCATACTCTTGGATAATTCATGCCCACAGAGATGGAGATTCCCCATAGAATTCTTCCACTAGTGGAGGATTCTTTAGGTGATGATCAAGGGTGAACCTCAGTTAATACCATGGATATGGTAAACCCCTACACGATTTCCGACAGCGAGGAGTGTCAAAGGGATCCTCCCAATGTTCAAAGATGATGATATCATCGATGAGGTCGTGGATATATTGGTCGTTAGAGTGCCTTGGTCAACACTTCTTGTTAGTTAGTGCATGCCACAAAAACCAGATAGTATGTCCATCGCAGATCTTATTATGCATAACCTTCTCATCTGGTGTCATCAGGTATTCCTTCACTACTATTATTGTTACTTGATCAGGCAGATCCACCTCGACTACACTGTGATCAGGAATGCTCTGTTATGGTCTGGCCTCTATCATTTGGACCATACTCATTAGTTGCTTCAATTTATTCTAATAGTGAGATAAGGGAGACTCCCAACACTAGTCGTCTACTGGTTCCGCTAGAAGGGCTAGTCATCACCCTCCCACAGAACAACCTCTTGTATGCTGAATTTCTCACATGGCATAGAATTACGATTCCCTTAAGAATCATTCTAGCATTATAGTGAGGCTCTCTATCCTTTAGGATCTTCCCCTGTTATCAGATATGTGTGAATCCCTCGTTGAATCATTAAGAAGCCTCTTCCAGTTCAATAATGAGGTAGCAGCCGCAGAAGTCATCCAGACTGAGGCAGTCGAGAGTGATAAATGTCGTTCCATTTTCAATTTTTCTATAAAAGATGATGGTTCCCCCATAGAAGGGTACATCTGCCCACTGTACATCACTTCCAACTTCAATGGCATGGAGGTTCATCGTTGTCTTGTTGACGCTGGCTATAGGATCAACCAAATCCAAACCAAGACACTCTAAAGGATGTGGATGTCCGAGTATGACATAGGTCCTTCTGACCTAAAAATTCACCATTATGGTATAATGGAACAGACACAAGTTGGAATGATTTTCCGGAAGACCTAGTTTAGTGGTTTGGTATCCTACACTGAGTTTATGGTTGTCTCCCAAGACACCACCTATAATGCGTTGATTGGTAGCCCATGGATTAACCTACATGTGGAGGTCCCTTCATCATATCACTAGTGCCTTATGTACTCCCTTAATGGTCGAGGGGGTGTACTCTAAAGTGAGGTGTATTCCTTTTACTCTTGTGAAGTATGCTAGCTCGATGCTGACTATTATAGTACCAAAGCGAAGTAGAATCAGGATAACAAGGTGGAACAAACTACATCTATGACCAACCAATGGACTAACTGGGATGATGCCTACATCTTTATGATCCATCGGTTATATGATAAGACCCCACATATGGGAAAATGCATCATTTTTTATAGAACAAGGGGGGATCACATTCCCATGTCTAAGTAACGTACGATGATCACATCATATTCCTACACAAATCAGGCTTAGGTGATCCCAGAGCCCCCTAGCTCCATAATGAGTTGGGATGTTCATCCCATGGAAATGGAAATACATTATACATTCTTGTTCTTCAAGGATAGAATAAACTGGAACAATCCAATGCATAAATTTTGCTTCTACAACATCAAGCAAGGCCACTTGGGCCAAATATAGGATGGGATCAATTCGACAGATTTCAACACCATGGTTTTGACATCACATGAGTCTCTTAATACAGTGTATACCACCTCTCTGGCTAGAACTAGCTTCCCATCAGGATATTCTAACATAGAGGAACCTCCTCCCACCATGTATCCCTCCTCTATAAGTGAAGAAGAGGATTTAGAGGATTCCCCTCCTTCTTTTGAAGAGGGTGTCTCCGTTAGGGCTGGTGAATTGTTAAAGACAGACCATGGTAGAAAGACGAATGTGAAACCGACATTAATCAGTGCTGCTATGCTTTTTGTGGATCAACAGAAGTAGATGTACTACCTGAAGTAGAACTGTGATGTATTTTCTTAGTGTAATGATGAAATTCTAGGACTATATCCTCATCTCTCTGTACACCACCTTAGTATTCATACAAATTACCGCTGGTTGAAACAACCACCGAAGAAAGATTATCCCTTCTCATGTTTCCATGGTCAAGGTCAGTGTTGATAACATCATCAAAGCCAATTTCATCAAGGAATTCTAGTACCCTAAATGGATAGAAAACATTTTCCTCATCTGGAAGAAGAATAGACAGATCTTAGTCTGTATCTACTTCTAGGATCTCAACCATTACTATCTGAAGGATGATTTTCTCCTTCCGATTATGAAACTATTGATTAATGACAGATTTGGGTTCTAGGACCTCTCTTACATGGATTGGTATTATGGGTAAAAATTTATTTGAATGGCTCCTAAGAATGTGGATTCTACAGCCTTTAGGGCACCAAAAAAAACTTTCTACTACCAAGTAATTCCCTTTTGTGTAAATAAAGATGGTTCCGCCCATCAACATGTTCGGCATCGCATATTCAATCCGATCTTAGGTACATTAGTTGAATTTTTCATGGATGATCTAGGGGTCAAATATCTTCAGTGTCTGGACCATGTCAAAGATCTTGTGAAAGTGTTCGACATCCCCCATTCTCACCCTGGCTAAAGAACCCATTGAAATATTCCTTTGGGTATACCTTTAGAAAGTTTATCGTCTTCATTTTCAGATACAGAGGCATCACGATTAACCTGAAGAAGATCAAGGCCATCAGCTGAATGTCTCCCCCATGCATCATTTGTGATATTTAAGGCTTTCAAGGCCCCTTGGCCTACAAACGCCGATTCATCGTGAATTTGGCCAGAATGTGTAATCCCTTTTCTTGGCTCATGAAGAACAGAAAAATATATCAATGGGATGAAGAAAGTCATACTGCTTTTGAGAAAATCAAGCAGTATCTTCTCCATAATCTGGTCCTAATGCCACCCATTTTCAGAAAGTTGCTGGTCATTTATGTGACCGCCCTAGAACGATCTCTTGAAGTTATTCTCACCCAGATGATGTAACGCCCCGAACCCAGTTTCCCAGAGTCGGTACATTATTACGTAGCATTGGCATGATCACAAATATCAAGTCTCGAAAGACCGATTAGTTTAGTAGCCTTGAAAACACTAGATACATTAATAAATGTTACATTACATCATAAAGTGAAAAACTAAAATAAAAAAGTATCCATAGTCCACACTCATACCTTCTTCTGACTATCCCTGTAGGTCATTCATAAAATACTTCTTCACATCCTGGAAAATATTAAAACATTGAAAGGGGTGATCTCAGATGCTCAGTAAGGATAATAATATTGCGGAAGCTTTCATAAATAATCATTAACATTTAATGTAATGTATAACTAAAACAAAAGCCTTTTAAACATGAATTTCAACATAATATGGAAAAAGTAAAATGATATAATTCCATTTACTTATTCACATGGATATTTTACTGGTCGAACAATCACATGCAATATCAATAACCACTTTCATAAGGATGGAATGAATAATGATAGACTATCATAACCACCTAGCCAAGGCCTCGTGCCAAGACTACAAATAAGATTTTGTAAAGGCCTTGTGCCAGGACACTAGTTTGTCTCATGAGACCTGCCGATGCATCAAGGAGCTATAGCGGGCCCCACCCATAACTTATTAAGTCCAATGCATTCCTCATATGAATATGCTTAAACATAACATAAACCATAACATAATCGTATCACATAAAACATGCATAAAGGAAGCATAACATTTTCACATTTCAATCACAATATATCAATACAACACATTTATATAATAAAAACATTATCAAAACCATTTTCAATACCAAAATTAAAGAAAAGTAAAACATGGTATTTGTTTTTCTTTTAAAAAAAGTTATAGCTTATAGAGGAAGCCGAATCTCAAATAATAGTCACGGCAGTGGAGAAGTCGTTGTCGCCGCATACGTAAGAAAAAAACATTCCTTTTGTCTTTTAGTAAAAACGTTTCGTATAAAAAGATTTCTTTTCAATAAAAGTAAAAGTCAAAGGGTTTTATACACCGTATAAATAAAAGTTGTGTATAAAACCAAATATGCCTCAATGAAAGAAGATTGAGATGAAGTCCTTACAAAGATAATTTTTAAAATAAAATAGATATATTATGTGTATTTACTATAATTACACATAAATAAAGTACAAGTACAAGATTGGACATAATAATATCATGACATAATTTGAAAGTAGTAGATTAACCCAAAGAATGGAAATTGGGTTATGAAATTCCCTTATCTCGTGTCCGACTTCACTCAACCGTTCTTTAATCTCCTGAATAATAAACTATAGTTAATTTCTAATTGATTAAGAACCTTTTTCATATTCATTATTCCTTTTATATCACTTATTAAAATTTTACGAAAATTATGTATTCATTTAAGTTAATAACGGTCGTTTTGTCGATCTTCGGTACTTGAGTCAAAAATAAACTTCTTATAATTACAAGTTGTTCATGTGGTAAAATATACATTATATCCAGAATTATATCCATGATGTAGATATCATATATATAATATATATCCAAGATATAAATTCATTCATAATATTATGTAACATTTAGAGGTAAGAGATGAAATGCACCGTTCATGGATACGATAATCCGTACGTACGCATGAACGCTACTTTCATTTCTATTTCATATTTAATGGAATGAAATAATAATGGTATAAAGGTTTATTATAATTCAAGTATAATATCTTATATAATATCATTTACTCCATACTTTATACATCCCACATATGGCATTAACGATTCAAATAACTTTGAGGGGGCGGTAGTCCGCACTTCCTAAAATGAAATTATTGCGTTTACCCATAATGGAAATCATAATGTATGCCATAAATGATAAATAAAGAAGCATAAAGAAAACATAAACATAATATATATATAATATATGAAAAATTTTTCATCAAAATGGCCACCATTAGAGGTGTTAGAAGAATATTGAACAATCATCGTTTCGTGAGGCAGTATTTCCCCACCCACAGAAATAGTATGTTCTCTAACCATTAGACGAAGGTGACTGTAAGTATAAATCAAATACTTATCATAACAATATCCTAGTATATTTATAATACTGTTGTTGTTACAAAAGAAAATAATAAAAAGAGTTTAGGGGGTTGGAGAATCAAAATAAAACATAAGAACACAAGAGAAAACACTACCTTTAAAACGGGTAACTCTTTTTGATTTGACTCAAAGGCTTCATTGGGATGAATTCTGACCAACTTGAGGCTTCTAGGAGTAATATAGGTAAGTTGAGAGAGTATTTTGGTAGATATTGGCTGAGTCAAATGGCTTTGAAGGTGTGAGTAAGGTGGTAGTGGTGGGGGCCTTTTATAAGAGGAGAGGAGCGGCACTCTTGGAAAGTCATGAAATGTTACTTTATTATATAATGAGTTTCGGATTTTAAAGGTCCCACACTTATATATTTCCAGGATAAGGTGGTAAGGGTTCATAATATACTCATCCAATAGGTTTTTGACAAGTGTAAGTCTTAGATTTTACATTATCATTTTATTTTATTTAAATCGTTAATTAATGAGGTAATCACTGCATCATCATGGTGTCATAAATAATTTAATTTATTTAATGTCTAAAAATTATAAAAAAATTATCATGATGTAGTAAATCGTTTTAGATTTCTAATGAATATTTATAGTAAAATATATGACTTGTATATCCCCATTTAAAATTTGTTTTAGTAAAACAACTCATGTTTGTGACATTTTTATTATAACATTAAATAAAAAGTTTTTAATGTCATTTTCCTACCAAAGTGGTTCCATGGGGTCCCCAAGTTGACCAATAGATTTTCTTGGTCTTCCATGACTCATCCAATAGGGGTAGGATAGGTGTAAAGGTATTTTAATATTTTTATAATATCATTTTGACCTTAAATTTCACTAATTACCTTTAATCGCGATTAATTAAACTTAAAAGTTACTATTCACCAAAACATTATTTTAATCCCATTTAACCAAATTTTACTTCCTAATGACAACCATGTATGTCGGATTTTTTAAAATCAAATGACAGAAGTGGTAATGTTTCATTTAAATGAAAAATCAGTTTTTTATCTACCACTTAGTGGTTTCACAATTCATAAAAAATTGATGTTTTTCAGAACAATGCCAAAATTTCACCCTAAGATATAATTTATATTCCGAATTCAAAAATGATGTCTATTTTAAAAAATTCCAAACATATAAGTTTCATTAATTAATTTTATAATTAATTCCCGCTGTCACAACAAATAATGTGTTTTTAAGAAACAATATATATCAAAATATTGATAATTGTTTATGTCCAATTTCAAAGTGAAATTAATTCTAATGACCACCATTGGATAAAATGGTAAAAATATATTCTAATTATAATTTAAAACCACTCAATAGTATAATTTATCACTATAATTTATTTTGATTAAAAAGTTGTTTTTAAGTATTTTTCACTATTCATAAAAAATTGGTAGTTCTCAGAAAAATACCAAAAATTCAATATAGGCTAATTTTGATATTACGAATAAAAAAATGAAGTCCATTTTGAAATATAAAATATATATAATTTCAAAGGTGAGAATTACTATTCATAATTTCTATTTTGTTTGGTCGCGGTGCGTTAGAATCTCGAACATGCATACAATGCAAGCTATTGCATTTTTGAAAGAGAAGCGTATCATAGAAGCTCGAGGTGTTACATTCTCCCCTCCTTCAATAAATTGCATCCTCGCAATTTGAAATTTTTCTTTGAAAATAAAAGATTGAAAATAGAAAATACCTTTGTGTAAAACCCACATCATAAATAGGGTTAATAAAAATATAACCTTAAATGAAAGAAAGAGAAGTACAAAGGTCACCCGAGATAGCCCATACTAAGATAATATGAAAATATGGATATGGAGGAAAAAAACCATCAAGGTCTGATGGAGAGTTGTAGAAAATAGGATTAGAAGAAAGTTAACCACTAGAAAATCACAAACTTATGATTGGTTAAACGGTCATTGAATCCCCAGTTGGAAAAGTTTACAGACAACGTTTTTGTTTTAAGTTACCTTTCATAAAGTTTAGGAATTTATTTAAGAGATTTAATAATAACATAAGGAAATATACTTACTTGTCATGTAGACTTTCATTCTTTAATAATTTTTTACCACAAACCCATCTTTCACCCCAAATGATAATAGAACACAAAAATATTCTATTTATCCTAATTCTATAATGTTCCAATTATTACCACATACCATTTAGATTAGGAAAACTATTTTGTAATAACCAGGGACTTCCTGTAGGCTAGTGGTAGGTAATAAAGGCTTGTCACACTATGGTTGTGGGTTCGATTCCTATAGCTTTGTCCGACGCGACAGGTTATCCCCAACCTACAGGTTGTCCTTTTCCTAAAAGTATTGTATTATAATATTCCAACAATATTCTTCAGAAATGTTTTAACCTTAAACAATACTATCCAAGGTTCAACTTAATCCATTACAACCTTCATAGTTATCCAAAATACTTTTTTCCAACTCACAGTCCAAATTTTATAAGGAAGGTAAACATAATGAAGATCCTTCTTTTCAGCGTAACAACATGTGAACACCTTCATCATGTATTCTTTTAAAACACTACAACATCCGGAATTACCATAAATCCTTATTGATTACATTCATGATCCCTTATTCCATATAGAATACTAGATATACTTCTTTTATCCAAAAATGAGTACAAATCATTAATCTTCTTTAAGAATATACAATATAATTTATCCAAATCAATCATGTATTATTCCTAAATTAATATCTCGGTATCAGAACCATATTATGGTTTATCTTTTTCTCAACCATATATTTTCCAAAAATTTAACCTGTTCTGGAGTCACTTTTCTTGGTTCCACACAATCTCAAGTCCTTGATGAAATAGTACTGCCGTAAAATCCTTATATACTCCATAATAATTATGACTAGTACATCATTGATACAACACTCAAATGACAAAATTCTTTAATGACAACATAGGAACTCTAATCATTCCTCCTCATCTGTGGTAGTATCATAACTTGATTATTATACAATAACATCATTTGGGGCATACCCTGATGATTTGGACATTGGTTTGCGTAGTGTCCCCACTCCTTGCAGATGAAGAATTGTACATTTGAAACCTTTTTCTTACCCTTGCAGTCACGCACTTGGTGTCCTTTTTCTCCACACTTATAACAAACTCCCATTCCCATTAGGAAAGTTCCAATGTGTTCCTTCCCACAGTTATCACATATTGGAAAATTCTTCTTTTCCCTCTTCCCTTTATCCATCATTCTCTCTTCCATCCTTTTCTTCTCTTTCACCCCTTCAAATCCATATGACTCAGAGAATTATTTACTTATCTTATTAACACATGATACTATTTCTTCATATGTTGAGAACACATGGGTGACTATTTCCTTTGTAAATGTTGGCTTAATACCGTGAAAGATATGATCCTTCTTACTCTTTGGATCATACGTATTGATGGAGTTCACATTCCTTCTCCTGGGTGCCATTTCTATACAATGGCATAAACTAGGTTAGTTTATGAATTGCAATGAATAATTCCAAACATGTAGAATACATAATGTAAATTGAACAGTTTACGGATATAATCCACAATCATAAAAAATGTTTTCTTTTAGGAAGTGTATACTCATAAACCATTCACAATGGTTTTTTAAAAAAAATGAGAATTATCCTAAGCATATCCCACGGGAGTGCCGTAACAAAGAGTGCAGCAAGGCCCGTTGTCGTGCACCAGTTCCCGTTCGAGTCTAGCTCAATGTGGTGTTTTCGGGTTTTACCCCTATGTACATCAGTGCCAGAGCCACCTCTACCTACTCGTATCCAGCCAGGGATGTATTGCTCGGAAAACTCATAAAATATCTATAATACCAAAATTCTATGAAGTTATTCTATACTAATCCTCAAAGTCTATCTTCGGGCTATGTTCTCTAATAAGAGTTTATCTAAATCTAGCTTCCAAAGTTAGTACTAAACTTTCTCTGATACCAACTGTAACGCCCCGCCCCAGTTACCTAGTGTCGGTGCATTATTACGTAGCATTGGTATGATCACAAAGATAAAGTCTTGAAAGACCTATTAGTTTAGTAGCTTTGGAAACACTAGATACATTCATAAATGTTACATTACATCATAAAATGAAAAAATACATTAACAAAGTCTCTATATTCCACACTCAAATCCTTTTCTGACTATCCCTGTAGGTCATTCATAAAATACATCTTCACATCCTGGAAAATATTAAAACATTGAAAGAGGTGAGCTCAGATTATCAGTATGGATAACAATATTGCGGAAGCTTTCATAAATAAACATTAACATTTAAGGCAATGTATAACTGAAACAAAAGCCTTTTAAACATGAATTTCAACATAATATGGAAAAGGTAAAATGAGATAATACCATTTACTTATTCACATGGATATTCTACTGGTCGAATAATCACATGCAATATCAATAACCACTTTCATAATGATGGAATGCATAATGCCAGACTATCATAACCACGTATCCAAGGCCTCGTGCCAAGACTACAAATAAGATTTTGTCAAGGCCTCGTGCCAAGACACTAGTTAGACTCATGAGACCTGTCGATGCATCGAGAAGCTATAGAGGGCTCCACCTGTCACTTATTAATTCCAATGCATTCCTCATATGAATAGGATTAAACATATCATAAACAATAACATAATCGTATCACATAAAACATGCATAAAGGAAGCATAAAATTTCCACATTTCAATCACAAGATATCAATACAACACATTGATATAATAAAAACTTTATCAAAACCATTTTCAATACCAAAATAAAAGAAAAGTAAAACATGGTATTTATTTTTCTTTTAAAAAAAGTTATAGCTTATAAAGGAAGCCGAAACTCAAATAATAGTCACGGCGGCGGAGAAGTCGTTGTCGCCGCATACGTATGAAAAAAAACATTCCTTTTGTCGTTTAGTAAAAATTCTTTGTATAAAAAGATTAATTTTGAATTAATGTAAAAGTCAAATGGGTTTATACACCGTATAAATGAATGTTTTGTATAAAACCAAATATGACTCAATGAAAGGAGATTGAGACGAAGTCCTTCAAAATATCATTTTTAAAATAATATAGATCTATTATTTGTATTTATTATAAGTACAAATAAAGAAAGTACAAATACAAGATAGGAAATAATAATATCATGACATAATTTGAAAGTAGGAGATTAACTCAATGAATGGAAATTAGGTTAAGAAATTCCCTTACATCGTGTCCGACTTCACTCGACCATTCTTTAATCTCCTGAATAATAAACTAGAGTTAATTTTTAATTTATTCAGAACCATTTTCATGTTCATTATTCCTTTTATATAACTTATTACAATGTTACGAAAATTATGTAGTCATTTAAGTTAATAACAGTCGTTTTGTCGATCTTTGGTACTTAAGTCAAAAATATACTTCTTATAATTACAAGTTGTTCATGTAGTAAAATATCCATTATATACATAATTATATCCATGATGTAGATATCATATATATCATATATATCCAGTATATACATTTATTCATAATATTACGTAAAATTTAGAGGTAAGAAATGAAATGCACCATTCATGGAGGCGGTAAGCCGTACGTTCGCATGAATGCTACATTGATTTATATTTCATATTTAATGGAATGAAATAATAATTGTATAAAGGTTTATTATAATTCCAGTATAATATCATATATAATATCATTTACTCCATCATTTATACATCCCACATATGTCATTAAAATGAAATTATCGTGTTTACCCATAATGGAAATCATAAATTATTCCATAAATGATAAATAAAGAAGCATAAGGAAAAAATAAACATAATATATATATCATATATTAAAATAAGTCATCAAAATGGCCACCATTAGAGGTGTTAAAAGAATATTGAACAATCATCGTTTCGTGAGGCAGTATTTCGCCACCCACATAAACAGTATGTTCTTTAACCATTAGAAGAAGGTGTGTGTATGTGTAAATCAAATAATTATCATAAAAACATCCTAGTATATTTAGGATACTGGTTTTGTTACAAAATAAAAGAATAAATAGAGTTTAGGGGGTTGGAGAAGCAAAATAAAACTTAAGAACACAAGAGAAAACACTACCTTTAAAACGGGTAACTCTTTTTTATTTGAGATCAAAGGAATACTTGGAAAGACTTCTGAACAAATTGAGGCTTCTAGGAGTAAGAGAGGGAAGTTGACAGAGTATTTGGGTAGAGGTTGGCCGAGCCAAATGGCTTTGAAGGTGTGAGTAAGGTGGTAGTGGTGGGGGCCTTTTATAAGAGGAGAGGAGGGGCACTCTTGGAATGTCATGACATGTAACTTTATTATATAATGATTTTTGGTTTTTAAAGGTCCCACACTTATATATTTCTAGGATAAGGTGATAAGGGTTCGAAATATACTCATCCAATAGGTTTTCAAATGTGTAAGTCTTACATTTTACGTTATCGTTTTATTTTATTTAAATCGTTAATTAATGAGGCAATCACTGCATCATCATAGTGTCATAAATAATTTAATTTATTTAATGTATAAAAATTAAAAAAAAATTATCATGATGTAGGAAATCTTATTATATTTCTAATGAATATTTATAGTCAAAATTATTACTTGTATAACCCCATTTAAAATTTGTTTTAGTAAAACAACTCAGGTTTGTGACATTTTTATTTTAACATTAAATAAAACGTTTTTAATGTCATTTTCCTACCAACGTGGCTCCATGGGGTCCCCAAGTTGACCCATGGATTGTATTGGTCGGACATGACTCATCCAATAGGGTTATTACAAGTGTAAATGTATTTTCATATTTTTATAATATCATTTTTTACCTTAAATTTCACTAATTACATTTAATCCCGATTAATTAAACTTAAAAGTTACTATTCACCAAAAAATTATTATAATCATATTGAACCACATTTTACTTCCTCATGAAAACCATGTATGTAATATTTTTGAAAATCAAATCACATAATTGGTAATGTTTCATTTAAACGAAAAATCAGTTTTTTAACTACAACTTAGTGGTTTCACTATTCATCAAAAATTGAAGTTTTTCAGAACAATACCAAAATTTCACCCTAAGCAATAATTGATATTACGAATTCAAAAATTATGTCTATTTTAAAATATTCCAAAAATATAAGTTGCATTAATTAATTTTATAATTAATTCCTGCTGTCACAACAAATAGCGTGTTTTTAAGAAACAATATATATCAAAAGATAGAGAATTGTTTATGTCCAATTTCAAAGTGAAATTAATTCTAATGACCACCATTGGATAAAATGGTAAAAATATATTCTAATTATACTTTGAAACCACTCAATAATATAATTTTTCACTATAATTTATTTTGGTTAAAAATGTTGTTTTTAAGTATTTTTCACTATTCATAAAAAATTAGTAGTTCTCAGAAAAATACAAAAAATTCAACATAGGATAATTTCGATATTACGAATCCAAAAATGAAGTCCATTTTGAAATATAAAATATATATAATTTCAAAAAGTGGGTATTACTATTCATAATGGCTATTTTGTTTGGTCGCGGTGCGTTAGAATCTCGAACTTGCGTACAATGCAAGCTATTGCATTATTGAAAGAGAAGTGTAACGTGGAAGCTCGAGGTGTTACAGAAGAACAATGAGGGAACAAAGAAATTTCTATACTATCTCAGCAGCATTCTCCTCGATACAGAGACTAGATAATCTCCTACTGAGAATAGCTACCATGCACATGTATTTGATGTAAAGAAATTATGACATTACATGCAACACCATGAGGCTATCTAGCTTGGTGGTAAGTGATCCTCCAGAAATTTGACATCTTGTTTGTCCCTGACAAGGATATTAAGGTGTAAAAATTGGCGGCATTCCTTTCCTACCATACATCTCCTACAAACTAGCCTTTAGACCTTTATTATCCCAATGAGTCATTCCTCTCAGTAGACCAATCCATTCTGTGTAGGAAATTTTACTTTGATGGTGATTCTCTAAGACCTACCGTTATAAGGCTCAATGACCCCAAACTCAACAGAGTGGGCCTGGGTGTTGTCTTCATCACTCCAGAACAAGTTGTTTTTTCGTATTCATTCCTGCTGTCAGTGGGTTGTACCAACAATGAGGCAGAGTACTTGGCTCTAATCACTGACCTCGATGTGACCCTCATGATTGAGTTTCCCCACTTGCATGTGAAAGGGGACTCCGAACTAGTAATCAAGTAGATCAATGGTGACTATGTCATTAGGAAGCCAGATCTCCAGCCACAATTGAAATTTACCCGCTAGTTGATGGGCCAATTCAAATATCTAATAGAGTTTACGCATATCTATCAATCCTAGAATTTTTGAACCAATTCCTTGGACAGCCTAGATAAATCTCTTATGAAGCCTAATCAGGACGATTTGATTATCCATGTGGCACACCAGAGAGTCATCACCCTGGTCACTCTAGATGATGATTATAGCCTATAAGTAAGACACCATACCACTGGCGTCTCCATATCAGGGCCTTCAGGTCCCCCTTAGGCAGTGTTGGATGTACCTCCCGATTGGAGGACCCCCTTTATCAAGTTCCTCCATCATGGTAATATCCCGATAGATCTAGCCTTGCACGAGAGAATCAGATGTCACATGTTACAGTTTACCATCAAGAGTGGCCCCATCTTTGGTAGATCCTCTAAATGCATGGGTTTAATTGGGTTTTCTCTTATTTCATATAAGGAGTTGATATTTCTCAAGTCATGCAGGATGTTCATGTTATTTTCTACAAGGCTCATTAGACCAGGCCAGAATTATCTCACTAGATTCAAAGGTTGGGGTATTTTTGGCCCTCTATGATTTATGACTGTATTAAGTTTTCCAAGTGGTTTCATGTGTTCCAAATTCATTTCTACATTTTGCATCATCCTTGAGAGCCTCTCCACACTACAATGTACTCATGGACCTTTCTGGTCCATGGACTTGATGTCCTGGGGCCATATCCATCAGCAACAGCTCACCAATGCATGTTTATCCAAACCATAATAGATTTCAATTCCATGTGGACAGAGGTGATTTCTCTCAAGGTGATCAAGGCCCATTATATTATTTAATTTGTGATCTCTAACACCATTTACTTCTTGGGAGTCCATCACTCAATTCTCACCAATAATGGCACCAAATTCCGGGAATCTTAGTTGAAGAAATTGTACTCCATGTACAACATTCGTTCTAACCATACGACACTATATCACAAGAAAGAAAATGGATAAATTGAGGTGTTCAACAAAACCATATATAAAATTCAGGATGAAAATTGTTTCCTAGAACAAGAATAGTTTCCTAGACAAACACTCCACTGTCCAATAGGCTTATCAGACAATGACTCACAATTCCATATAGGATACGCCGTATTCCCTATTGTATGGAACTGAGGTTGTACTGTCCATCGATATTCAATTACATTTATTACGTAAAAAATTCTATGATCATAAAGAAACAGATATAGTAGATTAAATCCATCTTGCTGAATTGGATGTGTTTGACGAGAAAATTCTTCATGCCCTACACAGTCTGGAATAGAATCAGAACAAGATAGCTAGTGCTTTCAACAAGAAAGTTCTCCTATTCTCTTTCTTGCAAGGTGACATGGTGTTGTCCTTAAGAACACCAATGATGACTGGATGGAAACCACCCAGTATGGAGCCCAGATGGGAAGTAACTTACATCATTCACATGGTTTACCCCATTGGTGTATACTCTTTGAATACCATGGATGTCGAGCATATAAATCTTCCCACCAATGAAAAATTCCTCAAGAAGTACTTTTCATGAGTTAGAGATGGTACTACATGACCATAAGCTATTACATCATGCATGAAATTAAACTCATTTCAAATCCCACATGATGAGAAAATGAAAAATGGTCGGAGCTCAATGATCATAAACTAAGATCTATGTGGCCCCGCATGGCCTTAAACTGTAATGTCTTCTCCATGTGATGATAAAAATGTGTGATCCGTTCGGACTAAATAATGTCATACTACTCAGCATTCATCCTTACCAAACAATGTTAAACTACATGGGCATTTTAGAACTACCTATAGCTTGATTCCTATCCTCTTGGAATACATTTGAATGACCAGATATTTAGTCCATTGGCCCAGTCCCAACATCTAGATCTCCACCTCATTCTTCCTCACCACAAGATGATAAACTGTGAACTAGCTGGGACATCCCATCTTAGAACCCATAACATTTTCGACCCCCTAGCCCATGTTATCATTTTGGATTGTATAGTGTGGTATGGGCTTACGTTCAACACTTCTTTCCATACACATCCCTCATTGAGAAACCTTCCCCTATCTGTGTCCTGAACGCATGATGTAAAACTGCACAACATCCCCAAGAACTATGTGTGGCTTGATTTCCATCATTATGGTATATGTAGCATCACCCAAACATTTAGAGTTTGTTTCCAAAACCATTTTGTATAAACCTCCTCATCTTCCTAGCCCCATGGCCTAAGTTCTCCCAGGAGAGATGCACGTGGCTTGGTATGGGATTATGTCCTCATTCACACTAGGTTTGTATCAACCACTCCACTTACCTCTCTCTCCTGGGAGATCTTCAGCCTTGTATTCACCACGTATCTTCTCAAGTTGGTTGTTCTTGTGTTGGGCCCCTCAACCCTATTTGGAAGTTCACCATTGTCAACAGGAGCACTCCGGTTCAACACATAGAGTTTTGAATCCTACATGGGCATGTTATTTCCCATCCTCAAGCTTCATGCTCCCATTCATTTGGGATTCCATCATCTTTCACATTGAAAAGTTCCGCTGAATAGTATAGATACATTCCCCAATGTCTCTCCTATCATTTCTGGCCAACGTCCTCAAGGATCTCGAACGAAAAATTGATACAAGTATCGCATTGCGAATATGGTCAGTAGTCGACCCACATATGATTTTTCCATTTCAGGTCACAAAATACGGATGTTGAGTTTCGAACATGGTAAAAAGTTATCCTCCATCATTACACCACACCCTTAAGACATAAATATCAGTTACGCGAGTCACATCATTTTCCAGTCCATCATGTCTAAGTGGAATTATATACTCATGGTATTATCCTTTACTATGCATTTACACGTTAGGAGGAAAAAACAAAGATAAGGTATCATTCCAGGCCCCAAAGAAATTTCCCATTTTCATGTCTTCCACAAGTTACAAAGACCTTTTCCACTCTTATTTCCCACATTGAGAATACATCACCTAGGCTTAGGGATTCGATCAATGTTTGTGCCCATTTGGAAGAGTTCTGTTTATCTATGGTCATAGCTCTAAAACCTTAATCTAATATCTCTCAACATACTTTTCACAATACACAAATCTGCATAAAGATCTTAGAACTACGTAAAACATGATTTCCATCCTTATGGGATATGTAAAAATTCTTGAGCATCTTATTGTCGGGTCCAACTAAGGCCCCCCCTAATGAAATTTTCCATTCTAACTTTTGACCCTGCCTTTCACAGGATTGTGTGGTTTGGTGTGGTACCATGTCCTCATTCACATCAGATTTGCAATAGTTGTACCACATACTCCCCTTTTTGTAGTTATTCTCTCTTTACTCTCATTCTATATGACATTAAACTGCACTCCCAGAACTATTTATGGCTTGATTCCCATCAACATGTGATTTGTAGGAAGACCTAGATATTTCATCTTTGGGACCATCCCCATATCCCGACCATTTCTGGCCCCTCAGCTCGATGTTTCTTCCCTGGAATCGCACATGTTGTGGTACATTCTTATGTCCTTATTCACATCGGGTATGTTTCATCACGCCATCTGTATTCCTTTTAAAACCTCTTTTCTCCTGTATGTGTCAATGAGATATGACATTAAACTATGCTATATGGTCCCACATGACATTAAACTATTGTGTCTTTATTTAATGATGTTAAAATGTATTGGTAGGTCTTATCATTCAAACCTAAACTATGAAATCATCATCACAGATGCATAATGAAAACGACGTTGCATTGTGATGTCCTCACTCGAGTGGAAATTATGTTGGGTAGCGATTTTCCACCATACCTTTTGTTAATGCTTTCAAGTGGCTAGATTCCTGTTGTGAAACCTAAAATCTATGTACTAGGATTATCGATTCACAAAAAAACACACATCCATCATAAAGAACAAACAATATCTATCAAATGTTGCTTCATTTGGTGTGTGGGTCAGAACCACAAAAAAATTGTGTCCATGGAATTGGTAAACTACCATTCCACCTCTAGAGCAATGTATGAAATGATACCCATCATAATGGGTTACATAGGAACTCCTGGTCACTTTTCAATAGGCCCATCCAAACTTCCATTTTCAGTCCCTTAAACTAAAACCTCCTCGAGGGGCATATTGTGTGATGTGGGCTTGTGTCCTCATTCACGCTGGGATTTACAATGTCACAGCACCTCCCCCCCCCCCCTCTGTTCTATCTATGGTCCGAGCTCTAACTGCTTGGAACTGTGATTTGACAATCCTTTTCGCAGGACACCAAGAAGCACGAAATTATCTATAACTATGTATGGATTGATTCCCATCCTCATAGGATATGTAAAAAATCCCAGACATTCCGTCTGCACATCCATCCCTAGGAATATTAAATCCTCCCCCATTTTTTCGGTCCCTAGGCCTGAAATGTTTTGGAAACCTATAGTTTTGTGAGCACCTCTTGGGTTCTCATTCACATCTAGTTTCGCGACCACCACACCATGTTTCTTCCTTATCTATCCCCATGTTTTTTTGAGTTCTACCACCCTAAACTAACATCTTCCTAGGGAAAAAATGCATCAGGTTTGACTACTTCACCACCCTCAATGAATTTCATTAAATCAGGTCCCCTATTAATGGTCCACCCAATGAACTTATGTTAGGATCATGCGACTCCAGAATCCTTTCCCTTGGAAAGGGATTCAACTCCCTCTATCTGATGTGTCTTATTGTCGTACTCAAATACATCATCACAAAGAGCTCAAAGTGTGTAATATTGACAATGACATTTCATTGTTTCATGTCCAAGATTCATGAGCACTTTATATGGATCCCCATCCTCTCCCATGTCTTATAGGACCCTCTTAATTTCATGGTCTAATGCCACATTTGGTGACCTACCTTCTTGGTCCAATACCCCTAAAGACATAAGACCACATTTGCTACAGGTCCTTTTTTCGAAAAAGGTTAGTGTTCAACCCTCCTTTGTCTGTCCCAATTTCAGTGTAACATGAAATGGATACTACCTTTTGAACATGGTCAACATTTATCCATTATCATCACGCCAGCATCATTGTGATCAAGGTCATAGGCTTCATACCTCACATCATTCCACTAAATTATGTTCAAGTGGAATTTCATCACACTTGGTTTTACACCTTCTCTTATATATGTGTGTTAAGAAGGCAAGTCAACAATTTTGTGATGTCATTATCCTAGTATTCCCCATATCCTAATGTGTGCCTCCACATACTAGGGAAATCTCATCCCTACTCCTTGTTTCCCAAATTGAGAAAGATTCATGTGGGCTTAGTATTTTTGGAGGGGAGTGTACTAGTGAAACTTCCCCACATAGGATTTTCTTCTCACATGACACTAAACTGTGATTCTATAACAGAATGTGGCTTGATTTCAATCCTAATGGGCTATGTAAAAACACCCCTGAAGATTTACCCAGGCACAGACTTACTTTAACATTCAGTCCCAAGGCCTAAAAAACCTCCTTCGGGGATATGTGGTGTGTTGCAGACACATTATGTCTTTATTCCTATAAGGTTTATAGCTACCACATCATGTCATCTCTTCTAGGTATCTCCCTTTTGAATCTCCATTCTATCATATTATGTTAAAAAAATAAGTCCATATTTCCTCAATGCATCACACTGAAGATCATTTATACACTGAACAAATTCAAGATTCCCCATGTTAATCATGGGATGTGTCAGCTTCCTCACCAGAGAGGATTCCCCCAACCAACGTTGGTCTATGTCAATTTTGTTCTTAAGTACTATGTTTGCCTTGTTTCTCACCAGTATGGGATACATTATAGTGTTTGATCCATTCACCTGGTGACCTAGCCTAATGATAATTTTAGGTCCTTACCAGAGAGGTCATGTTCAGAAGAGAGTTTGATCCCTAATCAGACTGATACACCCACCTAATGTGTTCCCACAATGGAGGCATAGTTTCGAGAGTGTTGGACTCCATTCGAACAGTCCATCACTCCACCTGGCATGCTTTTCTTTCAAATTATTTGGATCCTCATCCTCTTTCACTTCTAATGGAACCCCCTAATAGTATGGATGCTCGTCCTATGGCTCTCCTACTGTCTAATGACAATGTTCTGGAAGACTAAAAAGTGATATTTTGAGTCAGGCCCCATGTTTCAAACATGGTCCGCAATCGTCCCTAATTTTTTATCCAAATTATAGGCTAATGCAATAGGGAAACTATGTTTTGAACATGGTAATTAGTTATCCTTCATTATCAAGCTAATCCAACCATTTTCTGATTTTTTGGTATTTTGATTCACACCTTCCACTCCACTATGTTCGGATTTATTCAAATTCCCCGAGAATTACTCCACTCGTGCACCAGATCACATTTGGAAAATAGAAATTTGACTATTTTGATAACCTTATCCTCCATTCAAGACTACCTCATGCTTCCCAAAAAATCTAGGTTAGTTGTTCAAACCCCAAATTCCCAAATCTTGGTCGGCACCCCCATGTTCGGATGGAATAACGAAGCAATCATCCTTTGTTTCTCCCATGAGGCATGACCTACGCTGGCTTAGGGATTGATTTATAGATATTTAATAAATATGATAGAAATGTAGTATGATAAAAATAATAGAACCCATGCATGAATCTCTCATAAATTATCAATGAATGAATGTAAATTTGAAAGTTTACACGTATTACATCACCCATGTTTCGGTTCCACTCATGGATGGGTTGACCTCTCAATTACCATGTTCCAGCTCTGCCACTCTTTGGCTTGTGGTGTCCAGTATTCGCTATCACCTATTTAGCTCTTTCTTATCCTCAGTAGTGACGAGGCATAGTTCATCATCTATGATCCGGTATCACTCCTTGTCGATTTAGATGATAGCCATATCCTTATAGGGTCTCTCTATCTGTTCTTCAGCCTCTGCCAGCTAGGCCTTTAGGTGAAAAATGACATCCGATTGTACATTGGGGAAAGTGGAATGCTTATTCAATCATTCCCACAACTTCTGAACTTCACTTTTGAACCCCTGGAGCCTCATGAAGTTTACTTATTTCCTCCATTGCCATCCCACACCAAGTCCATGATAGTGCTCCCAAATCTTCTCTTCCATTATGTCTCAATTGTGAACATGAGGTCACCGGGCATCCAATCCCTTAGTGTATAGCTCATGCATATGGTAATGAAGCCTCCCCATCTAGTCTATCAATTGGATTTCAGGATTATTTCCACAAAGAGCTTGATTAGTTTCCATGACCTTTAATAGATGATCTTTCTATCCTCGTCATCAGAGGTTGTCTTGTACCGGTTCGCTGGGTCGGGGGGGGGGGGGGGTCGTATGCGGAAAACTCCTCTAGGAACTCATCATCAGTGTCTGAATTTGGTGTCTGGTCAGGTATGTCATGACCCATGTTGTCTAAATGATTCCCGTTGTTAGATCCCAAATCAATGATCCCAGTATCTGTCATGGTGATGGTCCCACCTGTGATCGGAAGCGCTAAAGCTTGGTCGGTTCGAACGTCTTTTTCTACGATCATCGGTGTTCCCTTGGGAAAGGCAGTGCTAAGGGAACTAAAAAACATCACCAAGACAACCCACACCATTTGAAGAACTATTCATACAAAAAGTACACAGAAAAAAGTTAACCTAATCAATGGGTGACAGTTAAACAATTCTATGAGAGAGACTTACAGTGATCAAATAGTTGGTATCTTTTTGAAATTGTTGTTGTAGAATCCCAAAGGCAGATCCCTCTATATCTTTTTAGAATGTTATAAGTCTCTAAGAGGACCACTCTAGGTGTCATGGCCCAACCAATCATGATGATGATTGTAGCCGTGGGCACAAGTCCTGATGTTCTAGCAGCTACATTCTACTATCGAGTAGGAGTGGGTTTGGCATATGATGCCCTCCAGTATAGGTCATACGTTAGTTGAGAAGTCCAAAACAACCTAGGTGAAGACAATATAAAATTGGTTTTGGGTTTACCTCAAGGGCCTCTATAAACTATTCCAACTTCAGGTATGAGTTACCGACTTCACTCTCCTCTAGAGGGCTCCCTCCACCAACATCTTCCCCCCAGGAGGACTCGTCTAACTCTTCTGGTAGAGGTAATCGCTCTCTCAATTCAGCATCCGAAAACTGTGGAGTGGATATTCTATCTATAAGAACCTATACTAGAACCATCATTGGACACAGAGCTCCCTAGGAGTGCACAAAGGCCTCCATATCGGCATGGTACTACTCCCCCTCTGCATGGGATAGCACAAATCCAGCCGGGACAGGACTGATCCCTGTCAAAACCATCCCGAGAAGATTTATATTTTTCCACATCTCATACGGGTTGAGGAATTTCCTATTGACATCCCAAATGTCCCAAGACTCCTAAAATATATAATTCTCATGCATGTCTATGGGGTGCAGCCGCTTCCCTAGTGCCTGGGTGGGTATCCTACAGAATCCATTGGGTGGCCTCCACTCAGGATAACGTTTCTCCCCTAGGACCGCTTTGTTGGCCGCTTACGTATGCCTCTTGATCGGTGTGGGTCTCACCACCACTATATCCCCACCATAATGTGATGTCCATGCCACCTTTTGAGCCGAACCTTGAGGTTGGGGAGGCACCCCATCTCTATCACAGATGGTCTACCGCTTTAGCTTCTCCCCCAAGTAGGTTTCCTCCCAACACTTTGTGTACTCTTTCACTAGTCCATAGACAGAAGTGGGTGGAGGTAGCTCGTTCCTCATCTTACCATCCTCCCATGTGAACATGAGCCACATCTACATCATCATAGACATGTGGTCCTCATGGTTCACTCCCAAGTAGACATGTGGGGTAAGCTTCTACAAGCACTGAAACTTCTTTTCCAAGCGGTGTGGGGAGTACGGTTCACAGAGATCCACATGGTCGACCCATGACACTAGGACTCCACACTGAAAGTACAATTGGTGGGACCGATTCTCCTCCAATCCCTGACCGTCAATGATGAACACGCCTATTGGAAATGGGAGAGGGTGGAATTTGAACTCGTCCGCCCTCAAGATCTGGTTTAGCACCAATTGCAGACTCAAATTGTTCGGGAAACTCCCCACCACGTTCAAATTGTTGGTTTTAAGATAAACCCTAGAGGGGAAATGGGTTTTGGATATTCTTAGATTCCCCTAAAATGAATCACTATCCACCCATATCAATGATGTAATGGCCCACATATCCTCTGTGGATTTTTCACATTGCTGATGTTCCACTGCACCTTATTCAGCTTGGAAAGAATCAAGATTCCCAGGTTGATCCTCACCCCAATCACCAATAGAGACACCAGGAATACTGTGCTTGTTTTCACACCCAATTTTATGTCCCTCAGTGGAAAAATCAAACTGCAGATAAGCATTGATATGAACACAACAAACCTAACCACCGGTTGATGCTTGGTACTAGAATTGAATCCCCATGTCTTCCCCTAGATTTATTCTACGAGTATCCAATAATAATGCTCCCTATAGTGTTAAAACCCTTCGGGTTGGTATGATGCCTTAGGAGAAACTATCTATATTTAAGAAAATTAATGAACTTCTTGAACCACTGCTTAATGTGGACATCCCCTACTGATTTCTTATCCTACCCAGGCACCAGGTCTATCAATTCCTTCTCCAGTGATGACATCTACTCTAGGTATTCCCATGTATTTGTGTTAGGGAGTAACTCATCATACATTTCCCCCAGTATAAATACCCTCGAGATCTGATGAATTTCTCAGAGACTGATACCATCCTCCCCATGGTAAAGATGGAAGATATTTTTCCTCGATGACCACCTACTCATAAACTACAACATAAGCTGCTTTAGTTGATAGATGTGGAACTAGGAGGCCCATGCTACCTTATATAGGCCCAATCCCCTTATCACTACCTATAACTCCTCGCATGTAGAGCATATCCAGTAGGCTCATGCCTATTTGTCCTTGAAGATTCCTCCATAGAGTATATCTCACTCATCAATCCACCCCTTCTTTGGGTTCCCCAGGGCTACCATCAGAATGGTTTGGTGTAGTTGAGGGAATGTCTCTAGCTCAAATTCATTCCCATCAACATTATTCTAATCTTTGTATAGACAATCATCATTGACTAGTGTGAATTCCTCCCACGTATGGTCGTCAGCCACCCAGAACCAGTGGTTTTGGCATGGTGTACTCCGGAACCAGTAGGTCGGCTCATGTCTACCCACTTCAGGAATGAAATCATCATTTTGAAAACTGTAGCTTTACAAAGGTATCATTTTTCACAGTGGGTAGTTCTTCCGACCCTCTAATAGTAGCTCCACTAGAGAATCATTATTTGAATAGATCTTTGTATGTTCATCAATACACAAGTAATTTGACATTTCATCTCTATGAGAAGCATCCAAAAGGAACCCCTGGTAGATTCCTGACGAGCCATTAAATATTAAAAATAATTTAAATTTTTTCTTTCCTTGTAGAGCTCGATCACGATGTTTTCTAACGATGCTAGATCATAGAAGCAGGTCACGATTACCTACCATAGACCTCAGAAACATAATCCACGGAGCGCACACTCATGGAGTCGAAGGACTCTAAGTGCACTAGGAAGCAGAAAGATCTAATTGGAAATGAGAAATCACATAGTGTGCAGACATTCGTGAATTGATAGTAAAAGCACTAAAAATATAAAGTTGATAAATGAAAAAAGATATGTCATCCTCCCCTATTAATAGGCGGCGACCCCCTTTTCATCATGATGCATCTGGCCATGGCGAGCTTCATGATACTCCCCACTCACGCATCACCACTCTATATCACAAACTTACATCGTGATCATGCATTGTGATTAGCCTAAACATTTGTGGGATTTCCCCTTCGACTTCAACCCTAGTTTTCTCCTAAGCTTTAGGTCTGAGGGGGGAAATTGTTGGTTCCAAAATATAGGAAGAGGAAAAGCACCACAAAGAGAAAAACAATTCTCGAGGGGCTGACACACGAAGACCATTCGAGGATACGTACACCGTGTCCGATTTGAATCTAGATCCCCACACCATTTTCCCTGTGGAGAAAGGTGGCGGGAGCCTCCTTAGTTTTGATGCACTTGACTAGAAGCTATGCATCGTGGTGGGAGATAAATCGAGCTCTGCAAACCTGTCAAACCAGACAGAAGCATCCACTAGCATGATGGAGAGCACCCGACAGAGCTCTCTACCAAGGGGGGGGGGATGACAATCAAAATTGTGGTTATGATGAACTAGATGAAATCTACAGACGATCGTGGAGCGCCATGTGTATTTGCACTAATACATCCTTGTTTGCGTTTCCACTCGACAATGAATATTCAGCTCCCCTAATGACCGATGTACAGACACTCTGACCTTCACCTTCTTTTCTCTCAAATCGTGAAGCACCTTCTACTCTATGAATCCTTTAGAAAACATATCCCTTCCAAGTACTTGATCATTGCGAAGTACCATTCCCTTGTCTCAAACCCAACCCATCATCAAGTAGGGATGCCCTTCGCGGAGCCCATGAGCCACCACGGAGGGAGATCATTAAGGGGACTCGGGTCATCACAAGTCACTCATTCATCATTATGTACCCTCCATACTCTTGGGGACCATATGTTATGACAGGGTCACAATGTTTCACGAAGAAGATTTGTTCGCAGTCTATGCTTTGGGACGTGGACTTTCTTTGTTAAGTCATGCTCCGCAAAAGCCTTTCCACTTCATGGAGAACCCTCAATATGCACCTATTACCTAATCCTAGGCTAGGCCACCCCACTTCGTGAAGCATAAAACTTCATGAAGAGCCTCAATTATAAATATCTCCAGAGCTTCATAAGGTCCCTTCTTGTGAACATACTAGCTTTGCAAACCCTTTTCCTGTAAGACCCTCCAGGTTTTTATGAAGTGATTTCAAGGGCCATTGGATTGTGCTACATGTTTCATTTCTTAACCTTATTCTTCTTCGTATAGGCATGCTAATGGATATTACTTTTTCTCATAGCCACACTAACATTTCCCTTCAATGGATCACTCCACAAAACCCCCTCACTATGGCATTGTTAAAGACATCCCTTCCCCAAGGGGGGTGGGTATCAGTTATATATGTTTTAGGGGTGCAGAGTGATGACACCTCATCTGAGATGCACAATGTTAAATTTCCAAGCACCATCTTCCCCATCACATGACGCTAAACTGAGGACTTTCCCCATGCATCATACGCGGGGTGCCACATCTCAAACATTTACTACACCCACTCATCTCTATGGGAGTGTGATCTTCCTCATATGGAATGATATCATCTATACTGGAGTGGCTCCTATCATTGGGTTAGGGAAACCATCTTGGTGTAAGACCCTATCCTTTGTTATAAGAGGAAGAATTTTTTCTCTTCCTCTATTCTTCTCTTCCAAAGACTAGATGTAATAGGGGAACATGAACCTTTGTTATCTTGTCCCTCTCCCTCTGGGAAGGGTCTCTATTGGGTCCCCATCTAAGAGAAAGTCCCAATCTCCATCTCCCTAGGCTTCTAACCATGTGTGATCCCATGTTTCCTCTTTGGAACGCTAACCGTGAGTAATCCCCACTCCACTTCCCATTGAAACACATTTTGTGACGTGATCATCAGGTCTTTCCTGCCTCTTAATTCTCACACTAAGCATGTATCATGTTGTCTTGGAGTATGTATCAAGCATGACATCCTCTTTGGGCTTCCCAAGAGCGTAAGACCCAATCCTCTATTCTGAAATACATTGACATTGATCCTTGTCTCTTATGCAAGGTACGTAGAAATCCTCCTTGAGTTTTGATCCCAACACCATCTTATCCTAAAACCCATCATGTCGGTCCACCTTCATCCTGCATGATGTTAAAATGTATCCTTAATTCCAAACTTTTTGGAAATTTATCCTTGACCTTTAAAGGTACATTGGAATCCTCCCTAGGGTTCAATCCCAACACTGATCAGTCCTGAACACTTCACGTTGGTCCGCCCTCATCCTCCATGATGTTAAACTACACATCCCTTTTCATCATGCAAGATGTTAAACTATACACTTTCAAACTACATGGGTTTTGATCCTTGTCTCCTAGGAATGGAATTTAGGAATCCTCCCTGAGGTCCAACACTAATCGATGGTAAGCCATTGCATTCCCCAATCGATGGTGTATCATTTCATTCCCCAATCAATGATAAGCCGTTTCATTCCCCCAATTGAAGTCAATCCATTTTTTTACTCAATCAATGGTAAGTTTTTGTGTTCCCCAATCAATGGTATGACACTGCATTCCCCAATCAATTGTAAGTAGTTTTGTTCCACAATCGATAGTAAGAAGTTTCGTTCCCCCAATTGATGGAATGTTGGTACGTTCCCCAATCGATGGAAAGACATTGTACTCCCCAAACCTACAGTAATACATTTCATTCCACAGTCGATGGTAATCCTTTTTTTTTTCAAATTAGTGGTATTCCATTGTACCCCATCATTTGGAAAGTAGTTGTCATCTCCACGTGACAATAAGACGTTGTAAGATAAACTATGTGGGATTTGATCCTTTTATCTTAGACATGGTTCGTAGGAAGTCACCCTGATTTTCAACCCCAAACACTAGTAAAATTTGGTGTCCCCCTGTTTGGACCCAAATCTTTGGTCCTCCCCTTGAGAGTCAGACAAACCCTGGGATACTAACCATTGGTAAGACCAACATGCCTTTGGGTTGATGTCCTTTATGAAAATCATGATTCCATGCCCCATCTTGAACTACATGGACTATGATTCCATCCCATGGGGATATGTAGGAATCGTCCCAAAGGTTCGAATCCACCACTCGTGTCTCATCCTGGTCGTTCCCTCGAGCCTATGTGTTTTAGGAATGTCATGCCCCAACCTGGAGATTCCTTTCCTATGGGTCCCATCCATGCATCCATTCTCATGGGCCACCTACTCAGGTCGCCCATATCCTAACTGAACTACATGGACATTGATTCCCTACCAAAATGATACATAGGAAGTCTATTTGTGGCTCAAGACCAACATCATTGTCACCTTCATGATAGTTCCATCTCACTGTCCATCAACTCTCAACTATTCATATCCATCTTGATTCTTACCTGGGCCTCCATATCCCATTGAGATATTGTCACCGACTTTCTATGTGATCCTATAAGTAAAAGGGCATCTAACCACATGACAACCACAACATCGGTTTTTTCTACAGGGGTTTCACCCATCAGATCCACTCTCCCCAGGGTTCTAATCAGTCTGATCCATCTCCACAAAATGTTAGGCTCACGGTATAACATGTGTGAAACATAGGAAGCTGAGGAAAACCTCAAAGACATGCCTATGGCATAAAATTCCCCACATTCGATGTGGGACACCACGTGCTACCATACCCACATGAATCCCTATCATAAGGGGAAAAGACAGAGACACATTAGTGTTTCGACATCCCAAAATGACCGTGATATCCAACGTGACTACCCCCCCCCCCCCCCCCGACTGAAGGTTTCTTCCCTGACTGGACCCCATGGTATGTCCTGACAGAAGTAGCGTAATTTACCGGTGTCCATAGAAATATGGAACTCGGAAGAGTTTCACAAACAACATCTTAAGTCTATGAGGGAGACCCAGACTAAGCAACGAGCTTCGAGGAGGAATCCATGGAAGGAGGAAATAACATCCCATCACCCCATTTTGATCAAGGAGAAAACATTCCTGAATAAAGAATGGATATCTCCCCCCATTGGTATACAGGAATGTGGGGAAATAGCTGTGCGTTCTCTAAAAGATATGGATGTGTGCCCCGATAAAAGAGTTGAAAACAACAACAAAGATGTTGTTGATTTCGTATACCTTAAAAATATTCCTTTTTTTCATTTTTTAAAATTATTAATAGAAAAATACTCTTTTTGACTGAAATAAAAATTCAAAGGGGTTAATTAAACACCATAAAAATTAATGTGCTGTATATTAATGAAATATGCCTCAATGAATGGAGATTGAGACGAAGTCCCTTAACTTGAGTCTAACTCGCTGAGTGAAATAGTTATGTAGATGAATAATAAATATAGGTTAATTTTTACATTCATGAGAAACTTTTTCAAGTTTATTATTTTATTTATATCACTTATTACCAATTTATAAAAATTACAAAGTTATTTATGTTTATATCGGATCTTTTGTCATTATGCTTTACTTGAGTCGAAAATGAACTTATTTTGATGAAAAATTTCCATGTAGTCAAAATTCCATCATCCTAAGAATATTATAATTCATGATTTATATATCATATATATCTAGTATATTTATATTTATTATATCCATAATATTTTAAGATAACAAATGAAATTCACCGCTCATGGAGACGGTAGACCATATGTATGAATGAAAACTACTTTCATTTCATTGTCATATTAAAAGAATAAGAATGAAATTATATAAATCTATATTATAATTACAGTATTATATTAATGTAATGTTTTTCTCATAGGATTAATAAAGCCATCCTTTATATGTTCCATGTATAACATGAACGTGTCATATAACATTGAGGGGCGATAGTACACACTTCCTCAAATGAAATTATAATATCTATACATTATGGAAAGCATAAATATATGTATTAAATAAAAATTAAATAAAAAATTAAAATATATATATATTATATATTATATATATATATAGTGACATCATAATGGCCACTGTGAGAGGTGGTAGGATAAAACTGAACAATCATTATTTCATGATGTTGTAGTTCGTCGTATACTAAAAAAATATGTTTGTATCGATTAGATGGAGTTGTGTGTAAGTGTATTTTGAATAAATCACATAAAATCATCCTTTAATTTTCAGGATAATGGTGTTTGTATGTAATCCTAGAATAATAAGAGCATAGAAAATGGAAAATGAGAATAAATGAATGGAGTTTGAGAGAAGAAACTACATCTTAATTTGGTAACTGTTTTTAATTTGAGCCAAAATGCTTTATTGAATTTCCTTTTTCCCAAGGTATCTCTTCTAGGAGGAAGCAAGGGATGTTGGGATATTATTTGAAAATAAATTGGAAAATCCAAGGGTATTGATATGGGTAAGGCCTTAGATATAATCATTTTATAATCACAAATTAAGTTAATAATTCACATTGATGATCTTTTTAGTTTTATAGATTTAGTGATTTAGGCCATAACTTATACATAATAGACTTATCATTACAAAGTATAAATTATTACTCACTATACATTTTTAATCATAAAACAAAAACATTAAAATGATAATTTGATTTCCATTCATGTTTAAGCATCACAACTTTTCCTTGGTCCCATCCTTGACTCTATTCCATATTAAGTCATGTGAAAAAACATTTCAAAACATGGGTTGAGCATAAAAAGCCTAGTAAGGGATACATAATGAAGGGAAAAATTCAGTTTTTTTTCAAAAAATATGTAAATTATGAATACTTTATCAAAAATCAATACTTTTCACGTTAAATAAGTAGGAAAAACACATCAATGAATATATGCTCATTTCTTACACTTTTTATAACAAAAATATTACCATAATTCTAATAGAAAACAACTTATATCATATAAAGGTAATCGTGGAACATAATCATACTTGAATGGAATTTCCATAGAGTAAACTTCCAAAAATCATTCTAACAAATGGAATAGCCATACATCCTACTTCCATAACCAATGTGTTGGAGGTTATTACGTAACCACCCATCCTTGGTTTATGATGAAACCACCTATCATTTGGTTTATCATGTAACCACCCGTAAAATGTCCAAGTACCATTATAAAATCATGAAAAATAAAATATTGCAAATATAAACATTTTTCTAATAACCTTTCATTTGAAATCACAAGATATTATTTCAAGATATTGAAATACACAGTTCATTTCCAAAATCATTTTCAATACCAAAATATGTAAAAGGGTATATGGTATTTATTTTCCTTTTAATAACATTAGGACTTGTTAAGAAAGTCAAATATCAATTAATGCTCGTGGTGGAAGAAAGGTCGTTGTCTCCACATATGTTAAAAATATTCCTTTTTTCATTAGTAAAATGATTTATATAAAAAAGATTATCATTGAATTAAATTAAATTTAAAATATCTTTATTATAAACTGTATAAAAGAAGGAGGTATATATTATCGAAATATGAATCTATGAATGAAGATTGAGAGGAAGTCCCTTAAGAAAATTCGACAACCTAAGGAAGTCACATTAAAATTAAAAAAATAAGTTGATGGGAGAGAAAAGGGTATATCATCACTTGGACATAAAATTTAAATCAATAAGGATATATAAGAACATATCCCAACATAGTAAAATGGAATTTATAATATATAACATAAATAAAGTCTTTGACTAAATGACAAGGATGCTAGTTTTCTTTATCTCATGTACGACTAGGCTCATTCATTCTATAATTTCCTGAATAATAAACTTAAGTTAATTTCTAATTAAATAATAGCCTTTTAAAAGTTTATTATTCCTTGTATATCACTTATTAGCTCGCTATATCAATTAGATAATTATTTGAGACTATTTTGGACATTTTTCCGATGTTCGAAACTTGAGTAAAACATTTCCTTGTTATAATTACAAATAATCCATGTGTTCAAAAGTAAATTATCTCCAGAATGATTTTAATGATTTATATATCACATCCAGTATGTATTCATTTAGAATAGTCCATAGCATTTGGATATAATAAATGAAATGCACCCTTCATTGAGATGGTATGTCGTACGTACGCATGAATGCTGCTTTCATTTATTTTTCTTTTTTAAAGGAATGAAAACTAAAAGATACATAGGTATATTATACTTCAAGTATAATATCTATCTTATATATGTTACATATGTTCATTAATTCCATACTTTATATGTTCCATGTATATCTTGAATAAGTCACAACACTTT
This sequence comes from Viscum album, assembly GCA_963277665.1. Lineage (NCBI taxonomy): Eukaryota > Viridiplantae > Streptophyta > Magnoliopsida > Santalales > Viscaceae > Viscum > Viscum album. The sequence goes on along the minus strand of OY728123.1, from coordinate 1,870,868,647 downwards.
GAGGGGCGGTAGTCCGCACTTCCTCAAATGAAAGTATCGTATATATACAACCTAAATAGCATAAAGGTATTTTATAAAGGATAATTAAAAAATATAAAAGTCACAATAAATATCATAGGTTTCATACATAATTACAGTTCCATAATAATTTCCACCATGAGAGGTGGTCGGAGAAGATTAAACAATTATCTTTTCGTGAGGCAGTAGTTCAATATCCAAAGAAATTATATGTTCTATACCCATTAGAAGGAGGTTTTTTTAAGTGTAGTTTTAATACATCTCATGAAAACAACATATCATATTGAGGAAACTTATTTTTTTGTTTAAAAAAATATTTATAAGAGCATACGAAGTGGATATGGAAAATTAAAGAAAAGAACTTGACTGAAGATGTTACATTTAAATCAGGTAACTCTCTGTAGTTCGAACCAACAGGCTTTCATGAATTTACTTCATACAAGGGTAAGGCTTTGAGGTGGAAGAGAAGGATTTTGGTAGAATATTGGAGTAGAGTTTGTATGAGAAAAGGGTCTTGAGAGGTTCGAGTAATGGGATAAAGTAGGTTTACTTTTACAAGAGGGAGGATGGAAACATTAGGAATGTTTGAACGTATTATTTTTTTATAAATTGAATTTGAATTTAAAAAAGTCCCCAACTAATTTAGCCTGAATATAATGTGATTATTGTTATAAATACTCTCAACTGATGAGTTCTATACATGTTTAGATCATAAAAGTAACCTTATCTTTTAGTTGTAACCATTACTTAACTAATTTAACTTTTACCATGTCGTCTTATATATTCATAGTATATGGTTAGTATATTTATAATAAAATTATAATAAACCAAGAACATGTATCATTAATGAAAATATTAACTTCATATATTTTACATGGATGAATTCTAGGTTTTTATGATTATTTTATCATTTACTAAATTAATATTTATTTTAAATACAGATTTATGTCCATTTATAAACTATTCAAATCACGACTTTTAAAAAATAGATAACGAAATTATTATTTATAAAAACCTATATAAATTCAATGATAAAAAGTTATAATCATCGATAAAATTCTTTGATGACATAAAAAGTTTCAATATAAATTTATTTTAATATTTATAATCTCATTTATTTAAAACATTCATTAATAAGGTAAACATTATATCATCATTGTGTCAAAAATAAATTAATTTAATTGATGTCTAAAAATAATAAATAAAATACAATGATGTAATAAATATTTTTAAATTTATAATTAATATTTATAGTAAAAAACATCACTTATATAACCAAATATTCAAATTTTTTTACTTAAAGATATATATTTATGTTTCATTTTCCTTACTTAAAATTAATATTTGTAAAATCTCATTTTCACTTCAATGTTTATCCATTGGGTCCCAAAATAGACCCAATTATGACCATGGTTGTAAATTTATCTTAAAATAGGTTTAGGAAACATTTTAGAGTAATTTGGTATTATTATAATATTAATTTTTTACATTATTTACCAAATTTACCCTCTGACAATGGTAAATAAAATATTTACTGATGTTACTATTCATAATGTCTAAAAATAAAAGTTAACTATTTAAAAAATTTGTATCTCATGATTCAAAATATGGAATCAATTTTTCCAAATTCAAAACACATAATTTTCTAAAATTTATATAAAATAATTTCTCGTTGTTAGAACTAAAAAAGTGGGTTTTTAAAAAATAATATCTATCCAAAGATTGAAATTTGTTTATGTCCAATAACAAAGTGAAATTACTAAAATTTCCAAAATTGGATCAAATGTTATAAATTTAATGCAATTAATCATCAAAAACAATTAAAATGACAATCTAACTATATAAATAAATCGTATGAAATGTCAGTTTTGACAAAAAAATGTAGTGTTTTCCCTATTCATAAACAATTCACTTTACCAAAAAAATACCAAAAATTTACCCAAAGTAAATTTTTATGTCCCTAATATAAATATGAAGTGTACATTGTCAAATAGAACATATAAAAGTGACAAAAACTTTATTTAAAAAAGTGATCTCTATTAAAAAGAGGTAAATCAACCATTTAAAGAATATTAGAGAATTTCGTGCTTAAAATCAGACACATTATTATTTTAAGCCTCTAAAATTTATTTGATAAAATTAAAAACATTTAAAAAACATGTGTAATCATATTTTATTTAGTTATATTATTTCCCTCCAATACAATGGCTAGGCATTATCTACCATTTAAAATAATAATAATATAATATTATTTTTTGGTATAACTCAAAGTTGTGTGCAGCGTAAGATTTCAAAAAAACCCATTCTCTCATGTTGAGTATGATATCAGACATAGAATTAAATTTAAATTAAAATTAAAATTTAATTAACAAATATTAATAAATATGAAAATTTCATATTCTTTATTCACATAGGATGTTACATCCTACCTTCATTTTAGGAATTGCATCCTCACAACTTTTAAATTGGGCGTGGAAACATCATTAAATGTCCCTCATCGAAAAAATAGTCGACAAAACTATAACTTTAGACGAAATTTGGAGAAGTATAAAGGTTACATGAGATAAAACATTCTATGGTTCCATGTAAGAAAACATAGATATAGAAGAGGAATTATGTGTCATGTTCTGATGGAGAGTGATAGAATATATGATCAGTAGAAATTTAACCACCAGAAAATCACAAACATTTGATTTGTTAAATAGTATTTGATTCCCTTGAATGAAAAGTATATGAACAAGGTTTTTTTATATTCCTTTTCATAATTTTGGATAATTTGTTTATGATATTTTCTAAGAATATAAAGAAATATTCATAGTTTTCATGTTTAATTTCATCTGTTAATAGGTTTCTACCAAAAACTCATCTTTTCTCCAAATGATGTGTATCCCGGATAACTTGGTTGAACTTGATGCACTGGAATTAACTTCTAGGGAATAACATGATCTATAAAAGATAAACCATATATTTCCCATGTCTTTATACATTAACCAAAACCAAAAAAGTATAGTACACGATCAAATAATCCCCCAAAAAAGAATAATAATTTATAAAAAAGCAATACTACTATTATTCTAAAAAATTTATCAAATAGTATCCAGAGCACAATAATGTCCATTAAATAGAAAATTTTCCAAACAATTATTCAAAAAATATCAACTCAGTTTGAAATCCAAAATTTAGAAGGATTTAATCACCCAGTCTTAACAAAAATCAGAACATTTATCTCCAAATAACATTGGCTACTCTTAAAGTCTCATTCTAAAAAAGTAATTATCCTAATCACATATTCTACATGAAAGTTTAATCGTTTCAAAAAATAACCCAAATCATTATATTTTTATAATAAAAACATAGATTATTCCAAAACAATATTCCACCATTACTCCTCAAAGAAAATCCCAAAGTATTCTATTTTCCTTAATCATATAGTGTTCCCAAAAGAGATAATTTAGTCCAAAATAAACATTATCACTTAACCACCATATCATTTTCCTATAAAACGTATATCCATTTGATAACACATAATTTCTCAAATTCAAATTATTCTTGATCCATACAATCATTTAACTTAAAAAGGATAAGTCATACTTACCAGGGACTTCATGTAGTCTAGTGGTATGTGATAAATCCCAATAACACTTTGGTTATGGGTTCGATCCCAGTAGCTTTGTCTGACGCAATGGGTTGTCACATGGTCTGTGTGTTTCCCTTATTCAAAAAAAAACATTTAATTATAATAATATTAATAAAATTAGATAAAATCTTTAAAAATATACAAAACATATTTTAACCTCAACGGTTATTTCATACCTCAAATTTTGCATCCTAAAAACTAATAACCTATAATTTCCTCAAGAACATATGATCACATGAACCCCTAAGGTCATCCGTTATGTCCACACCAGAAAAGATAATTCATTTTTGATTAAAAATTTTGCATATCAAACCTCAGGGTTAGACATTCTAGAGAAATTATTCCAATGTAATCCCATCACCAAAAGGGCCTTAATACTTTTAAAAATTGCATCATCCTAAAATCTACCATAACTCATGAATCCCTTATATGTATAAATCTTACTCAATAAAAGTTATTCATTGTCCATTAACCACTATTTTCAAACTTATTCCATAAATATTGTTTCCTAAAAACAAAATCCTGAATCATATCCTATGATTGAATAATGTAAAAAACATCAACAATGAAATAATCCATACCATTAATTAGTCATTTCTTAGTTTCTTCATTCTCAATTGGATTGGAATTTTTTATTGGTAAACATATATTTGTATGGTACTAATAATTCTATTCATAAACCTTCTTCATATGATATCTATTTGTATAATGACCATGAACACCACATTAAAAACATTCAATTGATCCCTCAAAAATAACTTCTTTCCCTTTCCTAGATTCGATTGGATGCTTGCATTTTTTATGGAAGGTTCTTGCTTTTAAGACCATTATTATTCCATCTTTAGTATATTCTTGTCCTTTTGAAGAATTTCCCAGGTGTTTAATTAAAATCCCATAACACATAGGTTTTTAAATATAATTACCTTTATAATTATTACCTGAACATACATAAGGATTGGTTTATCACATATACGATACATTATAAATATCATTGAAGTTCAGGTGGTCAATCATGACTCCAAATAGTTTTTTGAGAATAACCACATGATTTATCATTTTAACTCCCAAAAAAAACCACCACAGTTTTTTTCACATTCAATGTTACTTTGGTTCTTTCTAGATCCAACCATTTACTAAAACTAAAAAGTTTTGTGTGAGTATATTAGTAAACTCATAATTTAATATCTTATATGGATGGTAAGAACTAAGATATATATTTATTGAAGTTATCTTAAACTCATTCTATTTATCTAAAATAACTATGACTCTTTGAAATTTGAAAATCATTTTGGTTATGTCATTTATGCCTGAATAACACCCTAACCTTTAAAGTTATCTAAAATTACCTCTGATCCCTACTGTAAGGCCCCTTCCATAAAAATTTGATAATCTTGAATTAAGTTAATAATTCACATTGATGATCATTTCAGGTTTAGTGATTTTGAGAATTAGGCCATAAATTAAATATAACAACATTATAATTACAAATTATACACTTCTAATCCATATCTATTTTCACTCATAAATCAAAAACATTAAAAAAATGATTTAGTTTCATTATTAAACATCAAAACTTTTCCTTGGCCCCATCCTTGACTCTATTCTACATTATGTCCAATAAAAAATATTTCAAAACATGGGATGATCATAAAAAGATCAATAATGGATAAAAATAGAAGTAAAACTGTTAGTTTTTTTTTTCAAAAAAAAAGTAAATAATGAATTATTTATCATAAGGAAATAATTTTCACATTAATAAAGCAGAAAAAACACTTACTTGAATATAAGATCATTTATTAACCATTTTTTAACCAAAATAGTATAATGAATCCCATATAAAACAATGTATTGCATATAAATGTAAACATGGGACATAATCATACTTTTATGGAATAACCAAATGATCGACTTCCACAAATCATTCTTACAAATGAAATAGCCATACGGTATACTTCCATACCTAATGAAGTAGAGGTTGTTACATAAACACCACTCTAGGGTAAATCACGGAACCACCCATCATTTACTTTATCAAATAACCACCCTTCAAATGTCCAATTAAAATTAATAATCATAACAAATAAAATATTGAAAATGTAAACATTTCTATAATAACATTTAATTTTAAATCACAAGAAATCATTTCAATATATTTATATACACAATATATTTGAAAATCCATTTTAAATACCAAAATATCTCAAAAGGGTATATGGTATTCATTTTCCTTTTAAAAACATTATAGCTTATTAAGGAATCCAAATATCAAATAAGGCTCATGGTGGTGGAAATATTGTTGTTGCTGCATATGTTAAAAACATTCCTTTTTTCCATTTAGTAAAATGATTTGTAAAAAAAGATTCTATTTTAAGGGATGTAATAGTAAAAGTTTTTAATTATACACCGTATAAAAGAAGGAGTAATATATTATCTAAATATGCCTCAATAAATTGAGATTGAGACGAAGTCCCTTACAAAAATTTGGTAGCCTCACAGTGTCACATTATAATTTAGAAAATTAGTTGATAGGATTGAAAAGGGTCTCTCATAACGTGGATATAAAATTTACAAAAATAAGGTATATAATAACATATCCCAATATAAGAAAATGGGAATTAAAATACATAACATAAAAAAATTTCTTTGACTAAAAGATGAGGATGAAAGGATCCCTAACCTCGAGTCTAACTGGACTCATTCATTCATTAATATCCTGAATAATAAACATAAGTTAATTCATACTTGATTCCTATCCTTTTTCAATTTTATTATTCCTTTTATATCACTTATTACCTTGCTATATCAATTTGTTAATTATTTGAGTTCATATCGGACTTTTTGCTGATGTTCGAAACATGAGTGAAAAACGAACATGTTATAATTAAAAATTGTCCATGTGGTATAAAGTAAATTATCTAAAAAATTATATTCAAGATTTATATATCATATCCACTATATATTTATTTATAATAGTCCATATCATTTGGATACAAGAAATTAAATGCACTGTTCATGGGGACGGTAAGCCATATGTTCGCATGAACGCTACATTTATTTCATTTTCATATTTAAAGGGATAAAATAAATGATACATAGGTATATTATAGTTATAGTATAGTATATATGTTATATATGTTACATAATTTCATTAATTCCTTCCTTTAAACATTCTATTTATAGCATTAACGAGTTATATCACTTTGAGGGAGCGCTTGTCCGCACATCCTCAAATGAAATTATCATATATATATTCAACATGAAAAGCCTAATGGTGTGTTATAAATGATAACTAAAAAAGCCTTGATATAGTATAAATATCATAAGAATAATTTATAATTACACTTCCATAATAATGGACACTGTGAGAAGTGGTAGAAGAATATTGAACAATCATCGTTTCGTGAGGAAATAGTTCTCCCTCCACAGATTCAGTATGTTCCATACCCATTAGATGGAGGTCTGTGTAAGTTTAGTTCGAATAATTATCCTAAAAGAAACCAATTCTATTTAGAATACTATTTTTTATGTAAAAAAATTATAAGAATATCATAGATAGTGGAGAAGGAAAACAAAAGAAAAGAACTTGGGAGAAGACTGTACCTTTAAATCAGGCAACTCCTTTTGGTTTGAACAAAAAGCCTTTCTCGAATTATCTTCTTCCTAGGGGATGGATATTAAGAGGAATCTAGGGATGTTGAGAGCATATTGGATAAGAGTTTTTACCATTCAAGGGGCTTGAGAGGTGTGGGTAATGTGTTAGAGGCAGTGTCCTTTTATAAGAGGGAGGATGGGCACTATAGGAATGTTTGAAAGTATTATTTTATTATAAACTAATTTTTGATTTCATAATTCCCAAAACTAATTTAATTAGAATATAATATGATACTTTTACTGAAATACTTTCATAAAATGGGTTTTATTCAATTTTATGGAATTAATGTAACCTTACATTTTTAGCTTTATCCTTTAGTTAACTAATATAACATTTACTATGTCCTCTGTTATATAAATAATATTTGGTCAATATAATTACTATAAAATGCCAATAAACCATAAAATGGATCATTAATGACATTTTTAAAATCATATATATCATTTTGAAGAATATTATATTTTTAGGATTATAGTGTCATTAAATAAAATTAGAAATTAATTTAAAAACCCATTTATGTCAATTTATGAACTATTCATATCAATAATTTTAAAAAAATATATAAAAACATGATTATTTTAAAAAATCTACATTAATTGAAATATATTAAGATATAATCAACTATAAAATTCTTTTATCACATAAAAAAGTTTCAAAATAAATTTATTTTAATATTTATAATCTCTTTTATTTAAAACATTCATTAATAAGGTAAACACTATATAATCATTGTGTCACAAATAAATTTATTTATTTGATGTATAAAAATTTTAAATTAAATACCATGAAGTATTAATTCTTTTTATATTTTTAATTAACATTCATATTAAAAAAGGTCACTTATACAGCCCAAAATAAAAATTATTTTGCTAAAAGATATATGTTTATATTACATTTTCATTATCATTAAATTAATTTTTTTAAACTAACATTTTCACTTACAAGTGGCTCCATAGGGTCCCCAAATTGACCCAAGGATGTCCATGGTAGGACATGTGCCATACAATATGGTTTGAAAATGTGTTGGTGTAATTTAATATTATTATAATATTATTTCTGTACCCTTATTTACCAGATTTACCCTTTAACCATGGTAAAAAAAATATTTACTTAATTTACTATTCACAATGTCTAGAAATAAATATTACCTATTTATAAAATTTGTACATACGAATTCCAAATATAGAATTCATTTTTCCAATTTTAAAACCCAAAATTTTCAAAAATGAATTTATAATTAATTCATGTTGTTAAAACCAACAAGCGTGTTTTTTATAAATAAGAACTATCAAAATATTAACATATGTTTATGTCCAATTTCAAAGTGAAATTACATCCAATGACCTAAATTGGATTAAATTATAAAAATATAATCCATGTAAACTATAAATCAAATTAAATTGATAATATAATTATATAAATAAATCAGATGAAAAGACAGTTTTTACTTAAATTGAATTATTTTTCACTATTCATAAAAAATTAACATTATCAAAAACATACAAAAAAATTACCCAAATGAATTTTTGATGTCCCAATTCTATAGAATAAGTTTAATTTGTAAAACGGAACATATAAAACTGAAAAAAAAAATAGATTTAAAAATGGTTCTCCATCAAAAGTTTGTAAATAAACCTTTTAATGAATATTAGAGTATTTCATGCTAAAAATCTGATTCATTCTTATTTTAAACCTCTAATATTTATTGTATAAAATTAAAAGAAAAATTAACCAATAATTTTAATCATATTGAATTAATCCTTATTCATTAATGCCAATACAATGGCTATGATTTAACTAATATTTCAAATAATAAGATTATTGTATTATTTTTTGGTATAACTCAAAGATGAGTGCAACGTAAGATTTCAATGAAACTCACGGTTGTGTGTTGAGTACACTATCAGACATAGAATCCCCTTTAAAGTAGAATTAATATTTAATTAAAAATTATTAATAAATATGAAAATGTCATATTTTTATTTACCTGGGATGTTATAATATTTGTGAGTAAGTGGGTAGAGGTGGTGGCCTATTATAAGAGGGAGGAGGGGCACATTTAGAAAGTCTTGAAATTTTATTTTATTAAAAATATATTTTAGAATTATAAAATCTCAAAAGTGATATAATTATAGGATAATATTATTATTGGTTTAAATACTCTCATAAATAGGTTTTAGAGAAGTTTAGGTCATAAAAATCACTATTTCGTTTAGTTTTAACACATAGTCAAAAATATTAACTCTTGCCGTATATTTTATTTATTTTCATATTATATGGTAAGTATAGTTACTAGAAGTTTCCAAAAAAACAATAAGTGGATCAATAATGACATTTGTATCATTATATAATCTAGTTTTCTGAATCATTTATTTCTAGAACTATTATATCATTCAATAAAATAGTATTTGTTTTAAAATCTCATTTATGTCAATTTTTACACTATTTATTAATTGAATTTCTGATAAAGTCATAACAAATTGATACCTTCGAAAAAAAATCCTTACCACAATGATAATATTTCATAACCATACAAATTTTTTTGTATGTCATCAAAATGTTCATATTAAATTTATTTTAATGTTTATAATATCTTTTATTTGAATATTTCATTAATAAGGAAATTACTACATCTCCATTGTGTCCTAAATAAATTTATTTTTTAATTTATTAATATTATGAATAAATTACCATGATGTTGAAAATATTTTTATCTTTCTAATGACTATTTATAGTCAAAGAGATAAATTATATTACCCCACCACAAAATTGTTTTATTAAAAATATAAATTTTTGTGTCATATTTCTCTTTACATTAAATTAATTATTATAAAATTTCATTTTCACACACAAGTGGATCCCAAATTCTAAAAAATCAGCCTATGGATTTTTTGGGTCACCCATGATGAATACAATAATATTAGGACACGTGTAAGGGTATTTTAATATTAATAAAATATTATTTTTACCATTATTTTCCTAATTTACCATTTACCTGTAGTAAATAAAAATAATTACTGAAGTTACTATTCATAATGTCCAAAAAAATAAAAGGTACCTATTTTAACAATTATTACACTATATTTAAAATTTTAGAATCCATTTTTCAAATTCAAAACATTGAAATATTAGTAATTAATATTAAATTATATTTCATTTCAAAACTAGAAGTGAAATTTTTATAATGTAAAAACTATCAAAAGACTGGATTGTATTTATATCCAATTTAAATTTGAAATTACTTCCAATAACCAACATTGGAATATATTATATAAAATTAATCCTATTACACTTTAAAACTAATTAAAATTACATTCTAAATGTATAAATAAATTAGATGAAAAGAAAATTTTGAATTAAAATGTAGTATTTTTAACTATTCATTAAAATATGATTTTTTTTAGAAAATTTATAAAATTTTAAAAAATGTTAATTATGATCTCCCACTTCTAATGAATATGTTTATATATACAAAAAGAATATATTAAATTTCCATAAATAAATATTTAAAAAACTTTATCCATCAAAATTAAGTAAAATGATCTTTTAAAAATATTAGATTATTTAATTATTAAAATTGGATTAATTTGAATTTCAAGACTCTAAAATTTATTTGATTAATGTAAAAATATTTAATAAAAAAGTTATAACATATTTTATTTAGTTCCATTATTCCCTTCCAATACAATGTCTATGTAATAACTACCACTTAAAATCTTGTTATTATTATTATATTATTTTTCGGTATAGCTCAATGTTGTGTGAAAATTAAGATTTCAGAGAAAACAATTGTCGCGTGTCTAGTATGATTTCGAAAAAATAGTCCCCTTTAACATAATATTAATATCTTATTCATAAATATTAATATATATGAAAAATTATTATTCTATAAATACATGGGATGTTACATCATTTCCCCTTTTCGAAACTGAATCATCTTAATTTTAATATTCGGCCCTGCAACATCTTTGGAAATAACAATTAGGAAAAAGAGTCAATAAAACTAACACTACAGAAAAATGAAAGATAATTACAGAGGTCACTCAAGATAACAAATATTAGGAATCTGTGTAGGAAAAAATTGATATAGAAGAAAAAATAACCATATTGTTCTGATGGAGAGTGATAGAAAACATGATCAGGAGAAATTTAACAACTCGAAAACCACAAACATGTGATGGGTTAAGTGGTTATTGATTTCACAATAGAAAAAGTAAACGGAAGACTTTTTTGAATACCCTTTTCAAAAAGTTGAGGAATTATTTTACATCTTAGAATTAAAACATAATGAAATATACATACTTGAAAAGTACAGTTTCATCGTTTAATAAATTTATACCACACATTCATATTTTCTCAAAATAATGAGTTTTCAAGTTGACTTGGTCACACATAAAGTAATATAATAAACTTATAAAGAATCACATAATATATAAATGCTGAAATATATATTTCCCCCATCTATATATATTAACAAGAACCAGAATGGTTTGTACACGATCATATAGTCCCCTAAAAATAATAATCCTTTATAAGGAAAATGACTTATTTTAATCTCCAAATTTCAATAGTAATACCCTAATTTTTCATATACCCTTAAACAAACAAAATTCCTTAAATATTCCTCAAAATAATGAAATTAATATTAAAACACAAAAATCAGAAGGAATTGATCAGATAGTTTTCCAAGATAAATTCTAACATTTATTACCGAATAATATCAACCACTCTTAATTTCTCATACCAAAATATAATTAACCTAATCCCATATTCTCAATGATAGGTTAATCATTTTAAGAAATAACACAAATTCCCATTTATCCACAATAAAAACAATGATTCTTCCAAAATAAAAATCAACCATTACTCCTCAAATTAAATCCAATAGTACTATATCTTTATCAGTCATATAGTTTTCCCAAAAGAGGGAACATCAACCAAAATAACATTTATCACATAATCACCAACTCATTTTCCAAAACTAAGGATATCTATTTGATAAAATATATGTTCCAAAAATCAACTTATTCTTACTCCATAAAATCCTTTAAATAAATTTAATAAGTAATAATATCTAGAGAAGTCACATTTGACATTGTTAGGAAATTCGTCCTTGTCACCCTTCGGTTGAGGGTTTGATTCCCACATCCTTGTTGGACATGACATGTGGTCACCCATCATGTTGTTTGTCTTTTTTCTAAAACAACATCATTCTAAAACCATATCTTTATTTTAGTAGTATCTAAAACAAGGTAATTTCCTCGTAAATAACCATAACCTTCTTTAACCACAAAGGTTATCTAATTCCATTAATTTTGTATCTCAAAATGTTATAATAATTAATCACCAAAAGAAAGATCACATGAACTCCAATGGTTATCCATTATGTTAACATAAGAAAAGAGAATTCTACCTTGAATAAAATTTTCACATATTAATCTTCAGGGTTATACATACTAGAAAAATGTCATCCAATGTAATCCCATAATTTATATATATAATCATATCAATATTCATATATCTAAAATAACTCTTCAATTCCTAAAATGTTGACAAATTTATCTTTGATCATTCCTCATGATTTGTTATCCATGTTTTCTCATATTATTCTTAAATATTTCTTTCTTACAAACTATATCTTGCATAATGTACTATGATTCAATAATTTCAAAACATGTTCTAAGAAATAATTTATACCATTCATAGGTCATTGTCAGTTTCCTCATCCTCAATTGGAATTGAATTAGGTATTGGTTAAAAATTATTTTTACAGTCCTAATAATTACATTTATGACCCTTTTCATAGGAAATATATTTTCATAACGACATTTCCCACCACATTTAAAACATTCAATTGAACCCTAAAAAAAACCTATTTCCCATAACTAGATTCAATTGTACGCTTCCATGTTCTATGATAGGTTATTGTTTTATGAACTTCATTACCAAATCTATATCATCTTACCTACCCTTTGAAAACTTTTCCTAGGAATTTCTTTCAACATCATGGAGACATTGTTTTCTGAATATACATACCCTTATTAATATCACATAAACATCCATAGGGATTCATTTCTAATACATATGATGCCTTAGAAAATTCACCAATAGTCAGTGGTCAATCAAGACTCTAGATAGTTGGTTTATAATAACCACAAGTGTTTCATTACATCTCTCATTTCATCTAGAATCTTATTCAGAAAACCACCACAGTTTGCTTCCCAAATATTTTTACTTTGGTGCCGGCTATATCTAACCATTTACTAAAACAAAAAAATTTTACTGTGAGTATATTAATAAAATAATCATATATAATTATATGATGATGATAAACACTAAGATATACTTATTCATGTTATCTCAAATTCATTCAAATTGTCTAAAATAACTATGAATCTTTATAATATTCTAACCATTGTGGTTTTATAAAACAAGTCACTTATGCTTAAATAACACCATAACATCTATAGTTACCTAAACTGTCCTTTGATACTATCCTTGAGGTCCCAGCCATAAACATTACATAATCTTGAGATATGATGATAATTTGACATTAATTTCATCAAGGATCCTCTCAAATATATAGATTTATAAAAATTTTATGCAACTCATACATATCAACATGATTATTACATGTATAAAATTCTACCCATTGTCCAATTTTTTACAAAAAAAATCATTCAAAAGAAACATGGTATTGTTCCATGATTTAACAATTTTAGTTTTCCTTGATCATATCCTTTAATCTATTATTCCTTATGTCCTATGAAAATCAATTCAAAACTTCAGTTGATCATAAAAATATCAATAATGGATATATAAATAAAGATAATTAATAGTCTTTGGAAAACATGAAAACTAGGAATATATTATCATAAAGTAATACTTTTTATATTTAATAAGTGGAAAATATACTTCACTGAAAATAAGATCATTGCATAACCTTTTTGTAAGCAAAATATTTCTACCATTCCAATAGTACAAAACATATAAAATATAAAGGTATCTTGGGACATAAACATAAAAAAACAGAATAACCATATGACCAACTTCCACATATATCACTAAATAGAATAGTCATATGACTGAATTCCATACATAATTCATTTGAGGTTATAAATTAACCACCCATAATTGGTTTATCAGAGAACCACCCATCTTTTGTTTATCATATAACTAACCGTATTTGGTTTATCACATAACCACCCATCAAATTTCCATGTTCCATTACATAATAAGAACATAAAGAAGATTTCATTTATCAAAATTTCAGTCATAAAATTTCATTTACAATCACATGAAATTATTTGAAGATATTGAAATAGTAAATCCACTTTGGAAACCATTTTCAATAACAAAACACCAAAAAATGTGATACGGTATTTCATTTCCTTTCTAAAACATTAATGTTTATAGAAGAATCCAAATATCAAATAACAGTTACAGTGGAAGATAAGTCATTATCACCATATACATTAAAAATGTTATTTTTTTGTTGATTTTGTAAAACTGTTCATAGAAAAAGTTACATTTTTACTGAAATAAAAAGTCTCAGGGGATAATTATACATCATATAAAATAAATTGGGTGTATATTAATGAAATATGCCTCAATTGAAGTAGATTGTGACGAAGTCCCTTACCTAGAGTCTGACTTGTCATGTGCAATCATTGTGTTACTAAATAATAAACGTAGGTTAATTTTTACATTATTTATAATAATTTTTATGTTTATTATTCCATTTATATCACTTATTACCATGTTTTAAAAATTAAATAATTATTTAAGTTTAAATTAGTTGTTTTGTTGATATTCAGTACTTCGGTCGAATATTAACTTATTTTGATGAAAATTGTCCACATAGTCAATATTCCATCTCCAGAATATTGGTTTTGAAAATTTAAATATCATATATATCCATTATATATGTATTTATTATATCCAAAATATTATTATATAAGAAATTAAAGGCACCATTCATGGAGACGGTAGGTCGTACGTACGCATGAATGCTACTTTCATTTCTTTTTCATATTAAAAGAATAATAATATAATGATATAAATGAATATTATAATACTTTTATTATATTAATTTCATGTTTTTCTCATGGGTTTAATATAACAATCCTTTATATATTCCATGTATATAATGAACGAGTCATATAACTTTGCTGGGGCGGTAGTCCACACTTCCTGAAATGAAATTATTGTAGTTTAAAAATATAAAACGTCTAAAGGTATGTTGTAAATAGAAATTACATAATAATAGAGACAATATGAATAATATATATATCATATATAAATTCATTTACATCATAAGGTCCTCCATGATAGATGGTAAGATAAAATTGAACAATCGTCGTTTCATGAGGTTGTAATTCTCCGTACACCGAAATAGTATGTTTGTATCAATTAAATGGAGGTGTGTGTATGTTTAGTTCGAATACATATCATAAAAACATCCAAGTATATTTTGGATACTGTTTTTTTGTTTTAATCATATAATAATAAAATATTATGGAGTGGATAAGGAGAATAAAGGAAAGGATCTTGAGAGATGACGCAACCTCTAAATCGTATAACTCTTTTTTATTTGATACAAAAGGATTTCTTGAATTTCTTATGCCCAATTAAAGGCTTATAAGAGTAAGGGACCGATGTTGGGAGATTCTAGGAGCATAATTTAGATTATCCAAGTGGATTTAGATGTATGATTAAGTGGGTATTGTTTGTGGCCTTTTATTAGAGGGTGAAGGGGCCGTTTAGGAGAGTCTTGAAATATTATTTTATTAAAACTTTATTTTTGAATAATAATAGCTCCAAGGTTATATAATTCTAGGATCAGATTATTATGGGCCTAAATACTTTAAAAAAATAGGTTTTATAAAAATTTAGGTCATAACATTAACCATAGATTGTATCATTAACCCTTAGTTAAAAACAATATCTCTTACCATGTCTTCTTTTATTTTCATAATATATGTTTTCTATAGTTACTAAAAAATGACAAGAGAACCAAAATGGGATCATTAATCATATTTTTAAAATTATATACATTAGTTGGAAGAATCATAGTTTTTTAGAACAATTATATAATTTAATAAAATTGTATTTGTTTTAAAAACTCATTTATGTCAATTTTTACGCAATTTTGTATCTAAAATTTTGTTAGTCATAATAAAAGTATTCTTTCAAACCAAAAGCAATAAATTACAGATAATATGTCATAATAATTCATATAATTCATGTATGTCCTAAAAATATTCAAATTAATTTTACTTTAACTTTTATAATAACATTTATTATAATTTTTCATTAATAAGGTAATCACTGCATCATTATTGCATCATAAATAAAATTATTTATTAAATATATAAAATTTATAAATAAAAAACCATGATATAAAAATTATTTTTTATTTGTGATGAATATTTACATTCAAATAGATCAATTATATAACCCCACATTAAAATTGTTTTAGTAAAAAATATATGTTTTAAATTTCTCTTCTATTTAAATTAAACATTATAACATGTCATTTTCACACCCTAGTGGCTCCCAAATGCCAATGTTTCAGAATTAGAGTTTATTTGGTCACCCATGGATCATCCAATAAGATTATTACACGTTTTAGGGTATCTTTATATAATTATAATATTATTTTTACTCTTATTTACAAAATATACCCTTAAAAAGTGGTAAATAAAAAAACTATTAAAGTTATTATTCATAATGTCCAAAAATAAAAGGCGCTTATTTACCCAATTTTTACATTATGATTCCAAATATGGAATACATTTTTACAAATTAAAAACATATAAATTTTATTAATAAATTTAAAATTAATTCTCATTGTCAAAAAAGGAAAGCAGGTTTTTAAGAAGGAAACACTATCAAAAGATTGACATGTGTTTATGTACAACTTAAATGTAAAATTACTACCAATGACAAAAATTAGATTAAATTATAAAATAATAATAAATTTAAACATTAAAAAAATTAAAAAGGCAATCTATCTTTATAAATAAATTAGATGAAAATTTAATTTTTAATTAAAATTTAGTATTTTTAACTATTCATTAAAATATGAATTTTACAAAAAAAATTACCAAATTTCAAAAAAAGTAAATTTTTAGGTACCACTTCTAAATAAGAGGTTTATTTTCTCAAATATAACATATAAAAACAACAAAAACTATTTTGGAAAATGGTTCTCCATCAAAAGCCATTAAAATGAGTTTTTAAAAATATTAAAATATTTTATTCTTAAAGTTGGATTCATTATCATTTTAAGACTCTAACTTTTATTGAAAAAATGTAATAACATTTAAAAAATGTGTAATTATATTTTAGTTTGTTTTGTTTATTCCTGCCAATACAATATCTATGCATTAAATACAATTTAAAATAATAATATTGTTTTGTATTATTTTTTAGTATAACTCAATGATCTGTGCAATGTAAGATATCAAAGAGTCAAGTTGTTGCGTGTAGAGTAAGCTATCATAAAAAGAATAATTTTTATCATAAACATAATATATTATTCATAAATATTAATATAAATCAATAAATATTATTCTATAAACACCTATGATGGTACAATGTTCATATGGTTATAATAATGTATGTTTTTTATGAAATAATAACTATTTTTAACGCACAGGTATTGATTTACCACTAGGTATGGAAATAAAATTTCTATTTAGTGAGATGCATCAAAGAAGGTACTTACATCTGACCTTATGTATAATAATATATTTTTCCCATATTTTTCAAGGAAATTCAAGATTAATGAATTCTTTTATCCAACCAATGATCTTGAGTTGGATGTCATAATATTTTCATTGGATATATGGAGTAATTACCATTGTTGTGAATTATTTGAAATATATAAATATCACCAAATATTGAAATACATATTCTAATAGAAATAGATCCACATGAGGCAAAGGCAATGTTTATAACTACAAAATGATTACTATTTGACAATACACTACCACACTGTAAATGAGAATAAGGTGGTATGATAATTGATTATGAATTATAACTGAGTTTTTACTAAAATAATGATTGAAAAATATTTTATATCTTTTTATTTAGTTATGTTGAATTTCAGAATTCTTAATAACATGAAAAGATCTCATTTATTCTAAATGGTCGAAAAATATCATTATTAATGAAAATAATGATTTCATAGGTTTAAAATGAGAATATTAAACTGAATGTAAATGTTGCGATTGATATGATACTGTTATACTTCTTCACTGAAGGTTATATTTTTATATTTTGAAGGAGGCTATGTATTCCATATGTGAAAGATAAAATAATATAATTATTTTATTAATTAAATAACTTAAATTTAAATATACACCATGGTGGCATCCAAATTTATTAGCATTTTCAAGGAATTGTTTTTCTGATATAAAACTAAATAGAACATTATAGACTATGTGTCAAGATTCATGGGTTTCCAAAATAAAAAGGTTTATAGACATTATATTAAAACATTCATCATGCATCCTCTACCGATTTTTATAAATAAATGGGGTGATTTTCAGTGTAAATTGTCCATATATTTCCAATGAATGCAATAAATAATGTTTCCAAGTATGTTATTGTTGAACAAAATTACATGTCTTGACATTTTATACAAATAAATGATGATCCAACCCTTAATCATATCACACACATTTATATTAATGATTAATAGGGATTTTATAGTTCACCTATTTCGAGTATATCTGATCATGATATATGGTTTACATCAATATTTTTATGAGTAATTAGAAGCATTATGACACCAAACTATGTTTTATCACAACCTTCCATACTTAATATAATGGTTGGTCTAAATAAAGTATTTAAACAATATAATTTATGTTGAGGTCATGATCTATTAACTATGAAGGTATAAAGAATAATTAATTACCTTTAGTGATTTTTTTATAATTTTAAAGAATCAATTAAATAATTCAAATGGCATCACATGAGACATTATATAGAAATATGTGTTATACTACAACTTGTTTGGAATAAGTTAATGAAAGGAAAATTATCGGCTGGCATCTAATGGAGGAAACATTAGTGAATGTTAAGACTATTCAAAATCATATTATGGTGGTTCAATGTAAGAAAAAATATTTTTGATGATAACTAAAAGTAGCATTTAAAATTTCAAGTTGTAGATCATGTTTTTAAGATTTCTCCATATATAGGTGTCATAAGGTTAAATAAAAAAGGAAATTTAAGTCCAAGGTACAAATATACTTTTGAAATTATAGAATGAATTAGACTTGTGGATTACAATTTCCCAATGCCACACACCCTACTAAATGTTAACTATGTGTTCCTTATCTCCAAATTAATGATTTAAATTATAGAAGCAATAAATTATTCCTCTAATGAAGAAAAAAAATTAGAACCAATATTATCTTACAGTGAACTACCTATCTAGATTCTGGACACTAAAGAACAAGTGTTGAGGGATCAGATGACTCGGTTGGAAAATAAACATTTGATAAATCATAATATATAAGAGGTGAGGTTGAATCATGAATATGTCATAATGAATACCTAACCAAATTTTCTTTCTGAGGTGATATTTTACAATTTTAATGGTCAAATTTTATGAAGGAGGATATAATGTAACACAATAGATTCAATTATAGCATGTAATATTTCTTTTCTAAAAAAATAGTATAACGAATATATCTTTATTAAAAAATGTGATTAATCAAAAAATTAAAACAAATTATAAGTTCAATTTATTAATAATTTTATAATTTTTGATATCATCATTTATAAATCATTTTGTAATGAAAATTTCAGATTTTTTTTGAAATGATTAATTTTTTATTGAATATTGAAAATTAATAATTTTTTTAGAAATATCTCTTTTCCATTCAAATATTTATAATGTCACACATTGGTTTGAATTTATTTCAATATATTATTATATTTTAAAAAAAATTCCATTTAATATCATTTTATTTGGTATTGTGATTATTTTTGTTATTAAAAGAATTTTGTACCTAAAGATGCAGTGTTTCAAAAACCTTTTTTCATTGAATTTTGTGAACATATATTAAAATTAATATCTAAAACTTATTTTTTTTGAATCATGTATAAAATTATTCATATTTTTAATCAAAATAATTAATATTAAGTAATAATATTATATTATTTTTTTCGTAATTAATTGTAAGTGTGTTAAATATTTATCACCTTGTTAAAGGATAAATTTTGATAATAAAGTTAAAAATAAATTAATGAGGCCTAAATATTACAAAAAACACATTATAAAACACTATGTTTTGGTATTATTTCAACCATAACAATTTTACTTTTGATTATATAACTTTTTGGATCCATTTTTCTTCACTAAGATATTAAAATATTTAAACATTTGGAAGATTTCAATGTGTTTCATCTCCCTCACTTAGGAATGTACACTGCCAATCCTTTTTTCATCACTCTTAATGAGCCTATTATATCATACAATAATAACACAAATAATTTCCATTCATCCCTAACCACATCGTAGATGTATTTTTGGATTAAGAATACATTTTATTAAGGCCTTAAGTGTAATCCTAAGGAGGTATCTTGAAGAATATGATAGTTCATAACCTAGTGTATACATTTTGTCTCCAATTATACCATGATAATATATTGTATAAAAATGTTTATATAATAAAATTATTTTCTTAAATATAATTAAATTTTATTATTATAGTGTCATAATCCTTATTCGTATATTTTTAATCCTATATGAAATAAAAACTTCTCTAGTGTTAATGTGTGACCTACTTTCTACATGCAGCGATGTAACTTTTTTTCATCATAACTATAGTTGGATATTAATAATGATGTAACTAGTTAATATATATTATATTCCTGAAATAATTATGAATTTTTAAATATATTATATCACATAACATATTTCCCATAAACCATTTAAAATTTGATACCATCGCTTTTCTGTGCATGTAGTCTACTACCCAATGAGACAATATATTTAAATTTTCATGTATTATAGTCATTAATGATTTTAAATATGTATATAATAAATATATATGATATTTATATCTTTAATAATGTTATAAATATTTTATATCCCCTTGAAATATGTAATTAACCAAATGAAATAATAAATGAATAAAGAAAAGATTAACGCTCATAAGTGACAATGTTAATAAACAATTATTTATAAATTGTTATAGAAATGTTATAAGTTGATCTTATATTATATTTTAATTATAAATATGGGTTTTAAAAAAAACTAATAAATTTAAATCAATTTTAGTGGAGGTCAAAATAACATATGAAAAAAGTCTGACATTATGTAAAGGGTTATTTCATAGTTACATCCTAATTTTGGATTAATTATGTTCATGATTCCATTATTGTAATTATTTTATATCTTAATTTTATAGAAATTTTTTTTTATAATACTCTTTTTTTTCATCAATTTTCACATGATAATTTCATTTTAATTTCTTTGGCGCTCAAAATATCCAAAATATCGACTGAACAGAATGATGACATTTTTTTTCAATTCGGTAAGGACTAATTCCATACTTATCAATGTTTTCTTTAAGATAACTTCCATAATGTATTTTATATTTTCTAAATAATTATTTATGTACTTTATAAACTTTTTAAATTTTAAAATAAAATTTTAAAATTAATCATGTTGTTTTTTTCCGAACAAGTCGTTCTTTACCAATGGTGTGAGTAAAATATTTATTTAAATCTTACATGATGAATTAATTTTACCATTTTTATGAATAATAATTGTTTTATATATTCCTTCATGTTTTTATTGCGGTCCTTTCAAAAAATTCATTTTCCTACTATTTTCATAAATTTTAGATTTTAATACATGCGATTTCAAAATGAAGAGGGTATTTTCTTACAAAAATCTTCCATTGATGTTTTTAATGTATTTTCATCTATGTCAATATCCTTTGATGAATACTATGAATTATAATTAGTATTTTTTATAAATACCATCCCCTATATTACTTTGGATGCATAATAATCATGTTTTAATATTTATTATCTGGAGAAAACATTAACATTTTCTATTCAATAATTTCCATTAGAATTTATATATTGATTATGTAATGAAGTTTTATTGTTTTCTTTCAAATAATATTTGCATTAGATATGGAATATGATGTGTGAGCCCTATTATAGTCAATTTATGTATCAATGGGTATCATGAGACCAACTAGTTTTGGAATTTGTCATACTATTTACCCGTATATATATATATATTAGGTGTTGGAATAAAACCTTAATGATAAGATTACAATGCATGAAATTATCAATTATATCATTATGAAAGTAGTTAGTTTTATCGATGTGGTTACTAATGTTAAATGTATTCTGTGGATTTAGTTCATTTTTATGATATTATTTTTATATTAAATTTTATTATTGTCTATCTTTACAATATTACTCTGGATTTATTTTTTCTATGAAAGCTTATGATTTATGTTTTCCCTTACTCCGCATCTGAGATCACCGTTTTTTCCTAGGATACCAAAAGTGATATATGAATGAATTATGGGATTTAATTGAAAAAATAAGAAAATAATAATAAACAATTTTATGTTTAATTTCATTATTTTAGATTTAATGTGACAAAAATAAATGTAGATTATAATAATTTACTAATAAAAAATAATATCCTTCGTGATGCAATTTTTTTTTTACAATTTTGTAATTTAACCATGGGCTCTACATTACAATATTAATGTTTTAATAGATTAATTATGATATAATAAATGATTTTATATTAAATGGAATACATATATATGCAAAATTTTCAATTGGGGCTACCCAATAATTAATTGGATAATGTCTTATATCTCATGAGATATATTTTTTTTCATGATTTTAATTGAGGTTTAACGATGCACACATAGTTGTGTGTGTATAATTATGGTTAATTTACTCTTAAAAGGTTGTGAAATGGGTATAAGTTTTTTATTATCACATGGTTTTTGATGGGTATAATTTTCATTAGAGAATGATATCATGTTTTTATACGAATAATTGTTCTTAATCGATTATCACATGTCTATGTTTTGGAAAAATTATGGTTTATCTTTGATTATAAGGTTGTGTTTGGGTATAACGAGGTTAATTCTATGATCACATGGTTGGGTGGTTGTATAATTATGGCTATGACATTTTCATATGGTTGTGTGTCGGTATAATTTTAGATATTATATTCTCCCAAGGATGTCTATGAGTATATATTTGGTTAATATATGATCAAAAGACAATGTGTGGACGTAGTTGTGGTTAATTAATTTCTAAAATGACAAATTTTTTTAATTAATAAGATTATGACACAATATTATGAATACACTCATTAATATGTTATTATCTTTTGGATTATTCACATTAACTACTTTATCTACACTCTTCTTATTCACATATTATGTTATACCAAGTCGCATTCCATGAATATCTATTAATTTTCAATGATGTTTTGGGTATGATTTTCTTATATATATATATATATATTGATTTTACACTTTTAAACATCTTATGTTTTCTTATTCCCTATGAATATTTTCTATTATGTTTAGCATTACTGAGAATTTTAAATCTCCCCTTTCTTATATGTACATCACTAGGTTATGTAGATGAGTGTAACATTGGACAAGTCTATAACGTATTTAGTGTGGTTATATTATGTATAATTATTCAAATGAGTAATAAAATATGTTTCCTATGTAATTGGTCCTTAAATACATTAAACCTCTTATTCATTGGATTTTTTTGTATATATTTATAAAGTAATATTTATATAATTAGAATTCAATAAAGTAAATATATGTTTATCTTGTGTCAGTATACATTTCTTTTATTAATTATTGAGGGGTGTGTAAGTTTAAAACTAGTATAAATGTGAATGACACTATGATGGGAATACGATTCTTGGTGAGGGTTACATATTAGAATGAAAAAATATAACATATGATTGAAATGGTGTTTCGGTTATAGGTCTTTTGATAAAATAGTGTGTTCTACCTTGATATGTTTCAAATCTAAAAGCAATACATTGGAGTACTAATCACAAAATGTTATAATGATATGAAGTAAGGGTCATGACATGGCACCAACTTGGTCTGTGATTTTTTATTTTTTGTTCTCAATAGTGGTGAAAACAATAGTCGTAAAGGGAAACATTTCTTGATGGTTGTCTTATAGTTTGAATCACTATGTGATCTATATCTCATACCATGCTATGACTTTTTACTAATTATTAAAATAGTATTAATCAATTGGTTTAATTTATTATTAAATGTGGGATTTTAACTCATTTTATCAAGTTGATCAAAGGGTCATTCTATTACACTCTCCTTTATCCATTCTCTCCCATCTGATATCATTTTAATTTATTTCCATTCCTATAATCCATTCATCAGATGTATTAGTCATGGGAAAGTAAAAATAACCCTATGTGTTGAATATTTGTTTCGTATACCATTTCCTTATTTTGTTTTCATTGTTCCCCAAAATATGGATTTAAAGAGTTTATATGATTATCACCAATATGAGATGGATCAACCAGTGATTCTTAATGAGTGGAATCCTTCTTACTCTAAGAATGTGGTTCATATATTCTTCCTTTTCTAATATTTTTTACATGAATTGTGTGATAAAACCAAATGTGTAGGGTATTGAGAATAAATATTAAAAATAACTACATAAGATTTCCCTTATTCGTGTAAGATACCATGGGGTGTTCTCTTGTTGGTAATTATTAGTTGGGATATATATAGTTTTGATTAATTAATTATATGATTTTAGAGTTGTATATGCATGGTTTCACATGTTTTTTTAAATATTTCATGGGATGTGATGACTGATGTGGTTCCTTGGGACCTAGATGGGTGTAACTCACGTGATTGTGGGTGATGTCGATCACTAAGAATGGGAAAAATGTTTTATATAATGATATGATTGTAAGATCCTGGTTCTTATTCTTGAGGTATGAGTTTCTTCTTTTCTCTTTTCCTTAGTTATTTTTGATAAAATAAGGAAAATGGGAGAAAATCCTAAATTTTGTGACTATACGCCATGTACTTTTCCACACGCCGTGTACTTTGGCCGTGTGGAATGAGTACACAGGGCGTGTAGGCCTATCAACGATGATGGGTGTAAAAACTGACTACACGTCGTGTATAGGGTATTTACATGCCGTGTATTCAGTCGGCATGTGAATAGTAAGGCGTTGAAGGTATCCTCCAGCTGAGCGATAGTACACACCATGTAATCAAGTATTACACGCCATGTACTTATGTCAACAGATGAACAGTGTCGTGGTGGAAAGAAGCCTCCATAGGAATAGTTAAAAATGGAAAGTACACGCCGTGCACTCAATAGTACATGCCATGTAGTCTGTTATTTTCATTTAAAATGGGCAGTATCCTCCTTTGTTCATAGTGAAGGCTTAGAATCAGAGGTGATCTTGGGAGGATGGCCATTGCTTTGGAGATCACCCGATGGAGCACCAAGAATCCTATTCCACCTTTGTTGATCTCGTTGGAACCATACGGGTATTCCCTCCCTTCTCTTTTATCCATTCTTACCAATTCTTTCTCGAGGGACAGTTTTTTACATTTGAACGCGAATTATTTTACCTCAGATCTACCTCATTCTTAGATGGTTCTAGGAGCATCGTTCACATATACCGATAAGGGGTGATCGAGGTAGGTGGTCTAGTGTTTAAATTCCAACTGCTGTGCGTTTTTTCATACCATTGTGTTACGAAACCATGTTGGGGTTTCATGTGGCTGAGGCCTTGGCTGTCATAGATACCTAGAATTGCATAGGTAATTTAATAAAACTGTAAAACTGGTGTCTGGGATCACTTCTTAGATCCAAGACCACCCTGGGGGTGTGTTCTTCTATTTAACTGTTTGGCCAGGTTACCCGAGGGTATACCATAAATTCTAGCATGTCTTATATTTCCTTGCATGTAATTTTATATAAATTACTTGTTTATATGTTGGTCTTGGCCCGTTTACCTGTTAGCCTAAGGGCAGTGTTGTGATTAGCCTGTGGGAAGTGCTCTGTTCAACCTGTGGGAAACTTCTACGGTGCCTGTG
Source organism: Viscum album (assembly GCA_963277665.1). NCBI lineage: Eukaryota > Viridiplantae > Streptophyta > Magnoliopsida > Santalales > Viscaceae > Viscum > Viscum album. The sequence goes on along the minus strand of OY728123.1, from coordinate 1,870,842,204 downwards.
GGAATGTTGATTCTAAGAATATTAGTGACACCTCGTACGCCTATGGGAATTGTACGATTTGTCTGTGGGCAGATCCCTATGGGTTTGGATTCACTTTACCAGAGGTTAATGGTTTACATGCCTGAGGACACTGACTATTTACTTAGAAATTCACTATGGTGATTTCCTTGTATTGAATGATTAAATGAATGTTAAAATGGAAATATACTGGTGAAGATAGTTACTTTTGAGTACTACTTAGTTATTACATTTTATTACTGCACACTTCTGTTTCACATTCACACTAATAGTTGGGCACGGGCCTTTGGTGGGTTCCTACTGGAATTTATTTCTCACACCCTATTTGGGTCATGTCTTCGGCCCAAACAGACTATGTTGTTGCAGGTGTGGATAAGGGAAAGGGACCCAATACATGTACTTGATTGTTGATGAGGTGTAGGAGAGCATGGGACCGAGCTTAGGCTCATGATGCTACCAGCTGTTTTGTTTTGCCCTATTGTACCTGTACTTTCTATTGTATTCTATTGTACTGTTATGTACCATGTTCTGGCTATTTTCTTAAAACTAGAGACTTTTTCATCATTATCTATATAAAAATTGGTTATCTTTTACTGTAGTTGTTCATTTAAAATGTGTATGGTTTATTGCTTCTGCTGTTGTTGTATGATATTTATCCTTTCCACTGCGATACACTCTGTCAAAAGAGGGCATAATTTCCCCACTATCAAATCTGGTCCCTCGCTGCTAGTCCGAAGCCTCTGACGTTTGGGGAAATGCGCATGAGGTCGTGTGACCAACCGGGTCTGGGGCACCCATTGAGTGGCACCTGGATCCTAGACGTTACTAAGTGATATCAAAGGAGTTTCTTTTTCTTTGACTTACTATTTTGATCCTTAATCAGGGATAGGATGGAAATGGTATTTGGTAATAAGTTGTGCCTGAGAGTAGCTAACCAGTGTACGGGGAAAAGCCAGTCTACCTCGTATTTTTGTAATTATTCTGATTTTTCTATTTATAGTTGATTTGATTTTCACTATTGGGTGACACACTTGTCGTGTTTTGTTATATTTTTATACTGGGTTCTATTAAGTTTCAACCCAATGAGATGAGGTTATGTTGTCTCATGCATCAGTTAGGCACATGTTAGAAATCACATGCCATGCATAGTTCTATGCCATGTAGGTGCATAGGAAATTGCATGTTGTTGTGATAGTTGTTGTGCCAGAAAAGAATGTTGTTGTGATAGATGCTTTGATAAATACCTAATATTTGATAGGGTATTTTTGTGTTAGGACATCATAGAATGAACTCCAAACATGATTTATTGAGGATTTTGGGCCCTCATTGATCGGAATTTGGTGGATCACTGACTTGTTACTTGTGTATAACATGTATAAGATGCCAAACTTTGATTCTTGGAGAGTATGAGCCCTCATGGATCAGAATTTGGAACTTAGGTGTTGTTTTTCAGTATTTAATGGGTTCCAGGGTAATTTCAGAGGCTTACTTTTCGGAAAACCCAGGATACACGCCGTGTAGTTCCTTGGACACACGTCATGTGTTCTTCTGTTTGGGAAGAAATGAAAACATTTTGAGTACACACCGTGTACCCTAAGTACACGCCATGTAGTCTCTTCCCTTCTCATTGACTGTGTGGGCAGGGACACGGGGTAGGTAAAGGCTTGGGAAACACACGTCGTGTACCCGATGTACACGTCGTGTAGTGTTTACCCAGAGTACGTAAATGTAACTAACAACACGGATGGAGGAGACCTTGAGACATACACGTCATGTACACCATGGAACACGCCATGTAGTCTGACCTAGGGACCTGATCATGTAGTTAACAAAGACGGGTTAGTGTTAACTCCTCTTGAACAAGCCGTGTACCTGAGGGACATGCCCTGTAGTCCTTACCAGTGGGAGACCGTGTGGACTTAGCTGTGTGGCTGGGAAGACGGAGTGGTGTACACGCCGTGTAGTATTATCTGAGTAGTCGTCCATGTCACGAACGACACGAGCAGTTGGAAATTAAACCATACATGTCGTGTAGATTCCATACACGTCATGTGGAATTATTTAAAGTGAGTCGTGTGGCTTAACTGTGTAGAAAGACTCGGGCAGGGAAAGAGTATTCAAGTACATGTCGTGTATTGAGAAGACACGCTTTGTGTTTGGGGTGTTACAAAACCAGTTTAAGCTGGAGTACATGCCCATGTGAATGGTAGTGAGAGAACACCATGTAGTTTTTATACACACCGTGTAGTCAATTTTTGCCAATTTTGAAAACTTTTTTCCTCTGTCTCTTTGTTTTCGATCATTTATAATTCTTGATGTAAGGTGTGTGTTTGACCTTGTAGAGTCATTCCACCGAGACGACCACACGTTGTTTTCCTAGAGAGAGGAAATGATTATAATCCAGTGATTGTGGTCCATCGGCTACCAGTGGATCCTCCACCACAGCCAGATGTGGTTCCAACCATTATACCAGACATAGGCGCTGATTTGTAGTTCCGTGAAAGCTTCATGTGGTTCATGCAGACCTTTCCGGGAGCACCGCCGGTAGCCACATCTATGCCTGATCTGAATCATATATTCTAGTAGCAGTATCCACCCATGTTTTCAAGGGATGGTAGACCACAGGCTGTAGAGTCTTGGATAGATTCATTGCAGACTATTTTCGAGCATCTTTAGACACCTCTAGGGCGGAGGGTCAAGCTCACGACTTATATGCTGCATGATTCTGCGAAGAGGTGGTGGGATGTTACCACTCAGTCAGAGTATCATAGAGACATGGCGTGGGAAGATTTTCAGATAGTTTTCTATTACTTCTTCTTCCCAGAGACGCTGAGGGTAGATAGAACTCGAGAGTTTATGAAACTACAGCAGGGTGTAATGCCGGTGATGGATTATTCTGCTTGTTTCACCGAGCTTTAGTGTTTTGCAACCGTTCTAGTGGATGATGAGATGTTGAGGGATATAATATTTGAGTATGGCCTTCTATATGACATCCATGAACTGGTGAATGTTTTCAGCTTGCCGAATGTACATGCTATTGTGAACCAGGCACTGATTACAGAGCAAAATTTGCAGGAATCTAGTGTTGTGGGGTAGGGTGGTTTGGCACTAGTTTTTAGTACTATTTCTACTAGGAAGAAGAAGAGACAGATGGAATTCTCTCACGGTGGTAGTACCAGCCAGAATAATGTTTTAGGTGGCAAGGTCATTTGATACCAGTGTGGTAAAGAGGGGCACAAGAGACTGTAGTGTCCTCGTGACCCAGTGGAATGCTGAGCTTACGACAAGATGGGGCATCTGGAGCTCTTTTCCATGGGGTTTATACCAGTGGCTAGTGAGAGGGTTTCTTTGTAGACTTCGTGAGAGGGATCAGGACTAGAAGCTTCTTACCAGTCATGAAATTGGAATACGTCAGGGCGTGCAGGCCGAGATGGTGGTCGTGGCCATTGTATCCAGACACCAGGATTTTAGAGGCAGTAGGGCAGGACAACTCAGGGTAGCGAGGCTATGTTGTAGGTCCGCAACACTGTGCATGCATATGTAATGCAAAATACCCAATAGGAGCAGGATCCCAGACCTTTTACTATCATAGGTACTATTCTAGTATCTTATGTCTTATCTTCAGTACTTTTCAATACAGGTTCTACAACTAGCATTCTATATGTTCCTGTTGTGGAGATCCTTGGGATCTGTGTTTCTTCTTCTTCTGATGTTATGATGTTATACAATCCGTTAGGGACTAGAACGACATGTGTGTGGTAGTGCAGGGAGTCCCCCTTGAGGTTGGTGGATGTAACTTTCTTTGGGACCTCTATGTCTTAGAGATGACAAGGTATGATGTCATTCTTAGGATGGATTGGTTGGTTCTATTTCGGGCCTTTGTAGATTCCGATCGTCACAGGGTGTGTTTCACATCACTAGAGGGAAGATAGTTTCTATACAAAGGTGAGTGGAATGTTCAGGCGAGTCAAGATGGACTAGAGCATCATGGGTGAGGTGTAGTCACAGCCCATATCGCGAGTTTATATCTGGATGATCAGGGTACTTTTCATAAGGACATCCCTCCAGTGGTTGATCATTTCAGGGATATCTTCCCGGATGACTTTTCAGGTCTACCTCTAGAGAGTGAGGTGGATTTCTCTATTGATCATGTTCCTGGATCAACACCCATGTCCATTCCTCCTTATAGGATGGCCAAACCTGAGTTACATGAGATCTAGAGACAGTTAGAGGAGTTACAGTAAAAGGGTTTTATCCGACCCAGTACTTCTCCTTGGGGTTCTCCAGTCTTTTTTGCGAAGATGGTGGATGGTACCCTCAGACTCTATGTTGATTATCGGAAGCTGAACCAGTTGACGGTCAAGAACTGATATCCCTTACCAAGGATTGATGATCTCTTTGATCAACTTCAAGGTACACGAGTGTTCTCAAAGATTGACTTGAGATCCAGATATCATCAGTTGTGCATTAGACCATCTGATATACCTCTCACAACCTTCAAGAGTAGGTATGGTCTATATGAATACTTGGTTATGCTGTTTGGACTCATGTACGCAACAGTAGTATTCATGGCTCTGATGAATCGTGTGTTCCATCTTTATCTGGATTCTTTTGTGGTATTATTCATGGAAAATATCTTGGTGTACTCTCACACACGACACGACCATGACACCCATCTTGAGATCATGCTGAGTACACTGAGAGAGCATCAGCTATATTCTAAGCTCTCAAAGTACCACTTTTGGATGGACCATATTCACATCCTGGGTCATATCATCTCACAAAAATGAGTTTCAGTAGACCCAGAGAAGGTGAGACTATTAGTTTCCTGGGAATATCCTAATAACGTGTTTGAGATACGGAGTTTCTTGGGGATGGCTGGTTACTACAAGAATTTTATACGAGACTTCTCCCGCATAGCAGCGCCGTTGAAGGGTTTGACTATGAATGGTGTGAAGTTCGTTTGGACAGAAGCTTGCGAGATATCCTTCCAGGAGCTGAAGGGACAGTTGACATCAGCACTAATCCTAATACATCCAGATCAGGGGAAGCGCTATACAGTTTTCTATGATGCATCAGGTATTGGGCTGGGAGCTGTGTTGATGGAGGGAGATCGTGTAGTTTCATACGTGTCTCGGTAGTTGAGGCCACATGAGATGAATTACCTGACGCATGACCTGGAATTGGCTTCAGTTGTTCATGTGTTACACTGTTTAAGACATTATCTCTTAGGAGAGAATTTTTTGGTTTTCACCAACCACAAAATTCTAAAATATATCTTTACTTAGCGTGACTTGAATCTGAGGCAACAAAGGTGGGTCAAATACCTTCAGTACTTTTATTTTGAGCATGCCTATACACCTGGTAGGGGTAATGTAGTTGCCGATGCACTGAATAGGAAGACCCAGACACATGCATTTCACGAGGCCAGTGGTGTGTGGTAGCTAATGGCTTTGTTCTCTGAGATGCATTTGGGGGTGCACGACAGTCAGGACAAAACCTATCTTTCATTTGTAGCTGTGACTTATACACTCCTGGGTAGAGTGAGGATGAGACATCTATCTAATTCAGAAGGCCTAGTTCTACGGGTGTCGGTGGCAAGTGAGGACCCTCCTCCTGGATGGATGATAGGCGATGATGAGGTATTGAGTTTCCCTTAAAGATTATAGGTTCCAGGGGATATACTAGAGGAATTGATGCGGGAGTTTTATGCTTTAGATTGGGCAGTTCATCCCATAGTTACCAAGATATACCGTGACTGGAGACATCAGTACTGGTGGTCGAGTTTGAAGAGAGAAGTAGCTTGTTTGGTTACGAGATGTTCCACCTATTAGCAGGTGATGGCGGAGCATCATAGGCCAGCTGGAATATTGCGGCAGTTACCCATTCCAAAGTGGAAATGGAATGATGTCTTGATGGACATCGTGACTAGGTTGCCGAGGTCACCTCGAGGAAATGATGCCGTGTGGGTTATTTTGGATAGAATCACAAAAGTAGCTCACTTTTTGCCGATCAAGGAGACCTTCGGAGTTGATGAGATCATGAAGTTGTATATTCGAGAGGTCGTATGTCTTCATAGAGTCCCTTGTTCTATAGTTTCAGATAGGGATGCCCCTTTTACATCTTGTTTCTGGAAGGGTTTTCAGAGCGCACTGGGCACACATGTGCTTCTAAGCACAGCTTACCACCCTCAGACTGATGGTCAATTAGAGAGTATGATACAGGTGCTAGAGGACATGCTTCGAGCTTGTGTCCTAGAATTTGGGGGATCCTGGGAGAAGTATATAACCTGGGTCATGTTTTCCTATAATAATAGTTTCCAGGCAAGTATTGAGATGGAACCTTATAAGGCATTATATGGTAGGCCACTCCAATCACATTTGTGCTGGATGGAGGTAGGTGAGGTAGCTTTACAGTGACCACGTCTCGTGTAGGAGACTTCTAAGCAGGTCCAGTTGATTCAGAAGTGGATGGCCACTACCTAGTCTCATTAGAAATCTTATGTTGATCGCCGCAGAAGACCCTTGGAGTTCGTGGTCGGGGATCAGGTTTTCTTGCGTGTTTCGTCGAGGTTGGGACACAGGTGGATTAAGAGATAGGGTAAATTTTTTCTGAGGTATGTGGGGCCATTTGAGATTCTGGAGAGAGTCGGGCCAGGTGCCTATTAGTTTCAGCTACCACAGAGGTACCATACCATGCACGAAATCTTACATGTATCCTAGTTTCACCATTATCATTCAGACTCATCTCACATTTTTCAGCCTGAGGAGGTTGAGATACAAGTCGATGTATCCTTTTAGGAGCATCTGATTCGTATTGTGGTTAGAAGCATGAAGGTTCTCCATAGTCGGTCAGTTCCTCTCGTACGGGTGCTATGGAAGCATGGCCGAGTGCATGATGAAACCTGGGAGCGGGAGACCGATGTACGTACTCAGTTGCTAGAGTTGTTCTGAGATTTGTCATCACCACCCATGAAAGGGCAATTTGGGGACGAATTTATTTAATTGGGGAAGTTTTTAAGAACCCAGTTCATATTCTTAGGGTACGAGTTTCTTCTTTTCACTTTTCATTAAGTGTTTTTTAGAAAATAAGGAAAATGAAATAAAATATTAAATTTTGTGATGACATGCCGTGAACTTTTCCACACGTCATGTACTCTGGCTGGGTGGAATGAGTACATAGGGCGTGTAGGTCTGTCGATGATGATGGGTGTAAAAACCAACTACACGATGTGTATAGGGTATTTACATGATGTCTATTCAGTGAGCAGGTGAATAGTAAGGCGGTGAAGGCAGCCACCAGCTGAGAAAGAGTACACGCTATGAACTCTGTTATTACACGATGTGTACTCATGTCTATAGATAAAAATTATTGCGGTAGAAAGAATCTGCTGTAGGAACAGTTAAAAATGGAAATTACACATTGTGTACTCAACAGTAGACACTGTGTAGTCTGTTTTTTCGCTTAAAATGGTAAGTATCCTCCACTGTTTATAGAGAAAAATTAGAAATGGTGGAGAGCTCAAGAGGACGGCTAGAGATTTGGAGATCACCCGATCAAGCACCGGGAATCTGATTCCGCCTCTGTCAATCTTGTTGGAATCGTACGGGTAAGCCCTCCCTTCTCTTTTATCCGTTCATACCAATTCTTTCCCAAGGGGATGTTATTAACATTTGACCACAAATTTTTTTACCTCATATGTATGTCATTCTTTGACGGTTTGAGGAGCGTCATTCACATATACCGATCAGGGGTGATCGAGGTAGGTGGTCTAGTGTTTAAATCCCAATTGTTGTGCATTTTTGTGTACCTTCGTGTTATGATCCCATGTTTGGGTGTCATGTGACTGAGGCCTTGGCTGTCTTAGATACCTAAAATTGCATAGGTAATTTAATGAAATTGTAAAACTGCTATCTGGGATCACTACTTTGATCCAGGACCACCCCATGGGTGTATTCCTCTGTTTAGCCATTTGGCCAGGTTACCCGAGGGTATACCATAAATTCTAGCATGTCATAAATTAACATGCGAGGAATTTTATATAAATTACCTATTTATATGTTGGGCATGGCCCGGTTACCAGTTTGCCTGGGGTTAGTGTTGTGATTAGCCTCTGGGTAGTGCTCTATTCAGCCTGAGGGAAACTTCTTTCGTGCCAGTGGGAAAGTAGATTCTGTGAATGTGGGCGACACCTGATACACCTGTGGGAATTGTTCGATATGCATGTGGGAAGATTCCTAGGGTTTTGGATTCTATTTACCTGAGGGTAAGGTTTTTCGTGCCTGAGGACACTGAATGTTTACTTAGAAATTCACCGTGGTGATTTCCATATATTCAACGATTAAATGAATGTTAAAATGGCAATATAACTGGCAATGTTAGTTACTTTTGAGTACTTCTTAGTTGTTAAATTTTATTACTGAACACTCCTATTGCATATTCACAATGATAGTTGGGCACGGGCCTTCGGTGGGTGCCAACTGGGATTTATTTCTCACACGCTCTTTGGTTCATGTCTTCGGCCCAAACAGTCTATGTTGTTGCAGGTGTGTATAAGAGAAAGGGACCCAATACAGGTACTAGATTGTTTCTGAGGAGTAGGGGAGCATGGGACCGAGCATAGCCTTGCGATGCTGCCAGCTGTTTTTTTTTTCTCTGTTTTACTTGTACATTCTATTGTATTGTATTTTACTACTGTGTAACATGTTCTGGCTGCTTTCTTAGAACTAGAGACTTGTTGCATCATTATCTATATAACTGTTGTTTATATTTTACTACAGTTGTTCATTTAAAATGTGTATGGTTTATTGATTCCGCTGTTGTTGTATGCTATTTATCCTTTCCACTACGCTACACATTGTCAAATGAGGTCACAGTTTCCCCACTATCAAACATGGGCCCTATCTGCTAGTCGGCTGCCTCTGACGTTTGGGGAAATGTGTTTGAGGTCGTGTGACCAACTGTGTCCGGGGATCCCATTGAGTGGAACCGGGATCCGGGACGTTACAATGATGATGGTTCATTCCATTTTTTTGGGTGTTAGTTGAGGATGGCCATATTGTGGCCATATGTTTTTAGTGATTTCTAATCCCCATAGGTGCAAAGGATATTAGGTTTTGGTGAATATTATACATGTCCTGTGAGATGGAATAACTACATGTTGTTAGTGAAATACTCTATCAAATGAGAAAATGAAGGGGATGGTTTTGAGAAATTATAAGGATAAGGGGTAAACTTTAGTATTATAGTACATCAGAGAGATGATCGACATCGCATTTTGGTAGATGGATGCTTAAAGTATATATGATATTTGTTGGTGTCAATGATTTGTGCCCTATAAATGGAAGATATTACCCTTTTGGTGGGTTTTAATGGGTTATTGTTAGGATTTTATTTAATTTTTTATGATGACCATCGTATTTTTTATATATTTTATAAACATAATGGTGGGGTATGATTGTGGAATCAATATGGTCATTTTATTTTTGGGATAGAGAATGATGTTCTGTAAAACAATGTTTGATGTATGGGTAAGAAAAAATCTAATATGACTAACTATGGATGTGTCATTCAATTTAAAAAATGACAAAAGAAGGTATTGTATCACCCCTAGTTATTTGATCATGAGTGAATTTGGTTTATTGGAGTTTATAGTTTTTCATTTATTTCATTTATTCTACACTTATACAGAAATGGATATTATTGAGGGATATAGTTGGTGGTGACCAACTGAGTTCCTAATCACATCATGTATGGGCCCTCAATAAAGTAAGTATAATTTATAGTTCCTGAAATATGTATGGTTAATGTCATATCCTCATTAGTTTATAAAAGGTGGTGATGATGGTTCATAGGTTGTACATTATCATTTCACAGCTAGATTAGATGGATTCTCATGTTAAGATAGACATAATAGTTTAATTATTTCATGGTATATTTATATGTTATCAGACAGTGGGTAATATGATTAATTTTTAATGAATATAATGAAATTATGTAAATGATATGTGTTTTAAATTATAATAAACTAGGAATTTCTATATTTTCATTTATTATTTCATTAAATTTTTTTGAGTTATTATTATTACTAATCCTAAAAGGGTATAGTCTCCCCATAGACCCCTCATGAATTTTGAAAACATTTGGTGTTTGGGGACTGATGATTAATATCTAGATTCACAATAATCAAGTTATTATTGTCATGTCTGAGTCAGGATTATTAAATTTGGTATCAAATTTGGTTTATGTATAGTGTTACTGGATTTTTTTTTTCATATTTGAGTTGTGGTATATTGATACATAAAAAAGGTTTTATAAGTCTTATAGAAATAGATCATTGAATAAATGACATAATTTGTGGCTAACTAGAATATTTATGGGATGAAGTTTAATTTACAAGAATAATTTTTATTTTTTTCACTGTTTCCATTATTAAATTTGAGTTGCTCAGTTTAGGTAAATTAATATTTGATGTTATTAATTTATTTTTTGGAATAAAGAAACTGAGGGAAAATATAGTATATCTATGCATCATTTTAGGCATTTGGGGCTCATATGGAATATTTATTATTTATTGTGATCACATTTTGGTTCTAAAATGTAAATGGGGTTGGAAATTTAATGCTTTAGCGACAACCCATATGATGTTTTCATATGTAGATGCTTGGGGAAATTCTACTCATTAATATTTCAGTTTTTTGATTTTTTTGTGATCTAATATGTATATATTTCTTATATAAGGTGTGTCTAGTACTTGATGTTTACATGGGTAGGAAGGGCCATGATTCAATTTGGAAGGAGTCTTTGGTGTGGTAGGAATGTGTAAAGAATAATGGGTCATGTTTTTTGTTGGGGATTTCCCTATTTGTGAAACATGTACTATTATATATGTATTAATAATGGTATTTAGTTCCCAATGAGATATATCCTTGAAATCCTCCATTATAGAATTATGTTGGTGAGTATATGGATTAATAAAGGCTTTCATTAGATGAATTCCCTGAGGGGGTTGTGAGAAATAGGTACAGACAGTAGTTTCTTTCAGTTTTAGTTAGCCACATTTGTTAGAGGATATAGTGAAGTGGTTCAATGAGAATTTTTTGGTGAGCCTAGGGCATGGTATATGAATCAATATCCAGGGTTATTAATAAGTTGATTTTCCAAGGTTAGTTAGTAGAATGAGATTTAGACAGTGGTTCCATGGTATCTTCGAATGATATTTCATCCATTTTAATTTAGAGTGGGTTGACCCTAGCTAATGGAGTATAAGATTGAGTCGGTACAGATAGTAATTGATAAGATAAATACCAAACTAAGAATGGGGTGAAGCTCGATTCTTATACACTATGAGGAATAATAAAATATTAATGGAATTTATAGGTATTGGAATGTCAGCACAATGGGATGATAGTGAAGGATTTTTAGGTTAGTATGTTTGATAAATTGTTCCCTGAGATGTTGAGAGTGTATAATTTCAATGATTTTATACACAATGTGTTGGTTGAATTAAAAACTCTATCTTTTATAGACTTTATTTCAGGATTAACTTCATAAATAAATACATAATAGAATACTATAAGATCAATAGGCCTAGTGTAGTTCAAGAATTCGGTACATAAAACATTAACAAGAAACCAGGATACAAATAACTAATTTAAAATCTCAATACTATTCCCATATATTCAATTTACCTTCTAATACTAAAAGAAATAACCTAAAAATGTTCATAGGAAAGAGGTGGTATTTAAAACCAAGTATTTTAATTATAAAATCATAACATGATGAAAGTAATACTTGTGATTCAAGAAGTTTAGGGGAAATAAAAGGGAGAGGATCATAATCATGAACATCATATCTTGATATAATATGATAACATAAAGGCAACATAATACTCTTTTAATACCATAAAACATGAAATCATATTCATATACAAGACAAAAATTATGATACATCATAGCATATTGTGATTAGGCTATCCTCAAGTGAACCATACATTGTATTTAAAGATATAAGAACATTACCAAAATCCTATGAGGGATATATAATTTCTAGCCAACCTTTCACATTCATATCATGTAAATGAATTTGTGGTTTACATAGATCATAAAACCTAATAATTCATTTCATCACATTATAATCCCATGATTAAGGAGAATAGTTTACAACAATTGGAGGGACCGATCATTAATGAATAGTTATATATATTTAAATATACTTGACTAGAAATGGGGATGGGTGTACCCCACACAAATGTTTATAATGGAAAATCATGGGTTAATTTCAGCTACATAATGGGTGTACGTAAAGGATCATGGAAGGATTTAAGGAGAGTTAAAGGTGGTCAATAATTACTCGAGAATTATAAGGAGAGTAAAGGGATATGTACAAAATTATACTAAAATTACAATTGAAAATCAAAGAGAATAAAAAAATTAATGCAATAGAATAATGTGGATTCATAAGGGAATCCATTACTTCAACATAGTAATGACATAGGGAATGTTTATATTTATAGGGGGTAAATTTTCTCACACTCATAAAATATAAAACTGATGAAAATGTGATATTTATAAACACATGAAAAATAATCAATTATGATTTAGAATGTGTAATATAAAGATGTTGCATGAATAGAAATAAATAGAGAGAGATCACATACCTTTAGAGGGAACATCTAAAATATTGGGTGGATCTTCATAAGAGATTTGTAACAACTTGGTTGGGATTTGTATAGGGTGTGGGAGAGTAATTTTATGCGAAATAGTTCACCTGTTGAGATGAGTGAGGTGATGGGTTGGTATTTATTAAAAAAGATATGTGAATTCTTTTTTAATTTATAAAATTATGATATGGTTTCTATATAATAAAATAATAAAAAACACAATCCATAACATGGGTTTTTTTAAATATTTTAGTCATATAAGAGTGCATTCCAATATTTAATATGTTGAATGAAATAAAAAATTAATATAATACATTTGGTGTTGTGTACATGTGTCATGTTCATAATCAAATGATTTTAAAACCATAAAATATTAAAAAGGTGTTAATGGATCCATTAAAGGATTAAAAAATTTATAAATTAACATCAAAATAAGATTTTTTAATGGTGAAATCTATTTTTGGTCATTGATTCCATTTATATTATTTATTAAATAACATTTGGTCTATTATAAAATAATAATGGATATCTTATATTTATAACGTAACTAATATTTATTCAAAAAAATTATTGTTTTCTAAAATAGTGAAAAGTTCACCATTAGATAATATTAACATATATATTTCTTAAATAATAATTATTTAATTAAAATTATAAATCAAATATGAAAGTTTAAAATTAAATAAAACCCTTAGTTATATGCAATTATATTTTTTATGATTCTAGCATCATTCTTGTTGTTACCAAGTTGGATGGAGAAAGAAGTATGAAGAGTTTGTTGTTATAGAGTGTTGAATTTTGTTGTCAAAGAAGATAAATCAATTCACTATGTAAAGGACGTGAAAATCAAATATTGCTTTACTGATATGTATTTCACCAGTATAATAAGTTAGGAGACCTTGTGATGAAAAACATATCATGAAAATCCGAGGAATGATGATTCTAGTCATATACTATTTTTATTGGAAATAATGATGCTTCTTGAATATACAGAAGGTTAAGTACTTCCCATTAAAAATATGACTATGCTAAAAGTGATCAATCAAATACTACATATCATGATATATTGGTCTCTACGCGCAATATTATTTTTTGCATGCAAAATAGAAGGGAGTTTGGAATCATGTGCACAATTCCTAATTAGAGGTCCAAACTTTGAAAAATGGAAGAAGAAATAATTGCGCAAAATATTCAATGAAGTGTGAAAAAGATGTGTTTGGAACGAAAGAAACTTACACACCCAATGCGACGTTTAATGGTGTTTTGTGCACAATGCATGATTCGAGGTCCATGGATCGAAAAATGGAAAATAAGGAAGTGAGATAAAGATTCAATAAGGTCGCAATAGATTGAAAAAGTGGATGAAATATGAGGTTGGCATGAAAGAGAATTACGCACCCAATGTGATGTCAAATGGGGTTTTGCATGACGCATAAGGATCTTTCTTAACACATCTGGGTTTTTCTGTGCAGGGGTCGATGAGGTCAATAAATAAAAGGTGACATCCTCACATTTGTAAGGTGTGACACATAGGTAATTCCCAAGCTCTGAGGCATAGAAAAATTTTAAGAAATTGAGAGTGTATGAAGGAAATTGGGTTCTGTGCAAGAATGAGAATTTTCACGCAAGAAGAGATTTACGGGCAATATTGAAGTTGTGTGAAAGAGGTGTTTCAGCACAAATGTCCTATCTTTCATGCATTTATTAAATGTTATGCACAAGACACCTACAAGGGTGTGAAAAAGATTTGGTTTCTTTTCATGTATTCAGTTGTTCTTAAGATAGTTATTACTGGTATTTGGGTAAGAAAGTTTAGATTTGTACTTTACAGAATGCACCTATCCAATTGTAAAAAAGCACTGAAATACTGTAATTTCCTATTTGTGCTAAGTGGGTGCACATGTGCTTGTATATTTTTTTCCAAGTGCTACACGAGTGTAAGGGTATATCCTACTTGTTGTATTCCACATCATAGGATTTCTTTCTAGTGGATTGTGTGGTATTGGATTATTTTCGTACCATAACAAGGACGTAGCTACTCTTGTTGAGTAGGTAACCTGGTAAATCTTGTGTTTCTCTAGTTATGTGTTTTTAGTACAGAATAAAACACTTTAATAGGAGGCGAAGGTTGTTTCCAAAAGGTGGAAACATAAAAATAAAATGATATCATTGATTCACCCCTCCCCCTATCAGTGATACTTAGATCCCAACGTGGAACTTCAATTCTAACATTAATATAAATTACATTTTTCAACAATAAATTATATTATAATTTATAAGTAAATAAAAATTATTTAAAAATTATATTTTATGATAATAAAGCAATGTTACAAAAATTTTCAAATTTATCAAAACATTTATTTTAATTGAAACTATATTTATATATAATTTTTATTTCCTCAAAACAAAGTCTAATTTTAATCAGACTGATTATATAATTGTTTAAAAAAAGTAATATAAAATATAAAATATATTAATTATTAATAAAAAATAAAATATAAAAAACCACATCACTAAATTCTATAAACAATAACTCGTATTACATTAGTTTCCACCCAAAGAGTATGGTGTGTGATTGTGGTTTATTCATTTGGTGTCTCAGTGAGCAAGGGTTGGTCAGTGATCTCGATAAAATTAATATTATTCAGTAAACTATATTTCTCAAGAATTATTTATTGAATTTTGGTGTGGGATTGTTCAATGGAAAATTAAAATGATTACACCTTGCTTAGAATCTCTAATAAATGGGATTCAAATGGTATTCTTCTTCTAGTATATGCCTCTATTTCTTCCGTCTATGTAAATTTAACATTATCCAAACCCATAATATATAGTAATAATAATGGTCATTATATAATGACTATATTATCAATATTTATGATTCTTACCATCCTATTAAATTACACTGGCTATATTTTATAATTGTCCAAAATAACCAATTTAGTTCATGTGTATTCTATAACTACATTGCTTAATAAGGGATTTGTTCATTCAATGGGGAATTTCATTTAAAAAGGTTTAGGTTGTTACATTCTTCCCATTTTCCAAATTTAATCCTTAAAATTTGATTTTTTTAAAGTAGAAAAGATGAGGGTACTTTTTCTTCATTACCTCTTATGGTTCCCATGTTTCATTCATAGACTTATGATTCCTCCAATGATCATTGAAAAGCCACGTTTTCTTATTTCATTTAACTTTGTCTCAATGATCTATGATCGTAATCAGCTTCTCCCCATTTTAAATTTCATTATCAAAAGGAACCACCTCTGTATTGAGTACATGTGTGTGGTTTCATATATACTTCATCTAGAGGGATATAAGTAAAACATCATTTACTTAAGATAGGTTATGTGTGAGTCCTAGTTGATAATCTATAAATCTGATTCCATCAAGGATCCCAGTGGGGATAATGTATCTTGTAAAATTATATCACTCATTCCCATAACTCATGAATTCATTCCATGTTAATACAAAAATGAATACTTTATCCTTGACCTCAAACTTCTGTTCATGTTGAAAATTATCTAAATTTCTATCCTACCAACATTTCATAGATTTCATATAACATTGAATGGTTAGAAACATCTATGTAATCTATTAGATAATATCAATTTCCATCTACATCTACTCTCTAACATCATTCCAACATTCTATATCCCTACACCAATTCCCATATTGATCCTCATATGGCTCTATTTTAATATTATAATGATTTTTTTAAAATTAAAACATTTCAAAGGGAAGGTGTTGATCCCATAATCCATGTAAATATAATGGAAAATATCATTTCATTTCATCTAGTGTTTAAATGGTTTTTTCATAATAAAAATATATCCAAGGGTGGTGATAAACACTAAAACATATATCCAAATGAAAATATTTTGGAAGGCTTCTCTAGAACCTTAAGGTAGTCCTTGAATCTTTATCAAAACCAATGGAGAGTCATACTACATCAAGTCTGACCAGTTTTCTAATATATATCCTTGTGAGTTGGTCATGATATAAATATTCATTAATATAATAGAAAAGAGATAAAATTATATGGTGGAAAACTACCACCCATATGGTTTAATAACATTTGTATATCTTATTTAGTCCATTGATGATATTCAAGTTTATGGTTTTGAATTTCCATTCCAGTTTAGTAACAGGTTTCTTCATACACAAATACTTATGTCATTTTATCTTGACATTACAGAATTACAAGAATCCATATGATAATTATCTAATCTCCCTCTCCTTGTTACCCACCAGATGTTTTTCCTCGTATTTTTATAATGTAGTTCTTCTTGGATGAATAAGGAAATTTTAGCTACAAACATTATCCATATTTTCCATATTCAGATCTAGTTTTTATGGGACACATATCTAGGATCGAAATATTATAAATCCATCAATGGAAATTTTAACATATGAATATTATATACCTTTCATTGTTGTTAAATATCATCTTCTTATGCCTAAAAGATAAAAATAATAAAATATGGTTGAGTGTATAATTTAGAATGATAGGATGAAGTCTATTTTAACATTCCCATTTACAACCTTTTTTTAATGATTATTGGATCCCATTAAATCAATATCATGGAAAAGGATTCTAGATCATTTAAACTCAGATCATATTATACTTTATTCATTGTTTCAACATTGAAGTGTATTGAACAATCATATTCGTTGATTACCTCAAACCCCCTTCATGGATACATATTGGTCTCCTCCACTGTTAATATAAACTTGAGACATTTATTATTTATATATTTTTCATACTCAACTAATAGAGATTATTTTTTCAAATCATTAATGAACATTTCATTAATGCAAATTCTATATTATATGTTTGATAGTTTTACACATGGATCATTAATTGGTGGGAGGTAAATGAAATAATTTTACTATATAATATGATTACGCAACCAAATCCATTTTTGGATGCATCATTATATGTCAGAAATCATTCCCCATGGGATGATAATGTGAGAACTAGTAAAATAAATTTATTATTATTTAACTCTTTAAATATCCAATAAAATTCATTAGTATATACAAACATCACTCTCTTTAGAGGTATCATGGTTAGTGGGGTTGATAATCATGATAAGATACTCCAATACTGAAAATAGTACCTAGATAATCAAATAAAACAACACACCATTTTAACATATGTTGGTCTGGTACATTCTTGTATTGCATATGTCTTCAATGTATCCATATATATCCTCTTATTTAAGATAATGTTCGCACAAAATGATACTTTCTATACACAAAAATACCATTTTCAATTCTTTATATATAAAATTTTTATCTAATGGTGTTTAGAATAGTTTTAAAATGATCCTCGTTCTTCTCTTCGCTTTTGGAGTGGATATGAATATCATATATAAAGACTACAATAAATTTTTCAAGGTAATACCTAAAGACTATACTCATTAATTCCATGGAAATAGATAGAGAATTTGTTTTTTAATATTCAATCTCTATGAACTCTTAGTTCTCATACC
The DNA here is from genome assembly GCA_963277665.1 of Viscum album. Lineage (NCBI taxonomy): Eukaryota > Viridiplantae > Streptophyta > Magnoliopsida > Santalales > Viscaceae > Viscum > Viscum album. The sequence continues at coordinate 1,870,824,027 of OY728123.1, read as the reverse complement.
TTGTACGAACTGCATTATTTGGTATGTCAACCTTCTCCACATTTATATGATATTGTATCGATCAAAGATCAACCTTTGGTAAGTACTAGGATCCATATAGCTAATGTTACAAGTCATCAATCAATTATATATGATAATTTTTCATTATCATGAACATGTTGAGATCACAATAATAAATCTATAAGTGCACTAAACAAAGTTTCATCTTGGAAAGAAGAAGTGACACACCACATAGAAAAGGGCATGCATATATAAACCCTATATATAGATTCTCTAATAGTTTCCTATTCTACTCTTTAAGTATAATAATTTAAATTCTATATGGACTTTTGGATAATGTTAAATCTATGTGTATATGTTCAATTGAGAACTCAACCTATAATTTAGAAGGAAGACCAGAAAATCATCCAGAAATACATTAGTTCGCTCCCACAAAATGGGATTGCCATTAGGGATGATATTTTCATTAATGTCAATCATGTGATGTAGAAATTCTTACTCATGAGGCAATAATATCGATACATGATATTATGATTACAAAGGAGATCTATCTTAGAAGGTACACTTGTATAGACTTAGAGGTAATTTATTGACACAAATGGTAATTTCATTTTCCTTAAAATTCATGTTGTCTATATAAATGTAAATCAAGTAAATACACTAAATTGAATTGAATTCATCAAAATGGAGTATCACAAGGTTTTATTGGAAATTCTACACAAAAATATGTATCGTTGAGAAATAATATACATTGGATGTAATAATTTCCCAATATTATTTTTTCACTAATAAATAGACTTCCATTTTTGAGGTTGTTTTTTAATAGTTATTCTAAACATTAATGATATGATGGAGAGTTTATAGAAGCATAGTAACAAATTAAATTTTACATTTATGAATATGTGATAAGCCTTCCTTTCAATATTGGATTCTGGTTCTAATCATTTATTTCATCTCAAATAGTGTTAGAGATGAGAATTCTCAAACTATTAAACACATAAATCATAAACTGAGAATATCAATGGTATGACTCATAAATGAGATATATCCCAAATATATGACTTTGTTTGTTTCAATCTATATTATTCATAGTCATCTTAATAACAACATAAATTTGCCATTAATTTTTCCCTTTATAATGGATCATGATGAACTTTTGAAATTTCTAAATAACATCCCTCATCAGTTTCAAAATAGTTGTGAATTAGTCCCATATGTTGCGCACTAGGAGACGATGAAGTTAATAACCAATTTTCACATTTCATGATTTTAACCATATGTACAACTATGCCAGATCCACATCCACATGTAGTATGTAGATAGGGATTTTACTATATATAAATTAGAAACTCTATAATTTAACAATATTTAGAGATGTTTTAAAAAAATTAGACTTATCATAATGGAATTCATAATGGGTTTATAATCTTATTCCACAAAAATATCTACACCTTTTTTGATACCAAATCTAACAAATAATATCTTTTATAAAATTTATTTCACAAGTTATTACCAAAAGACACACATAACACAATACTAGCAGATTAAGAGTCTTAATTATTTTTGAAAGTAGGTATATATAAAATTAAATTAAAAGAGAGATACAAATAATTATATTCAAATATTTATATTATTCCCATAAATTCCATTAATCTTTTAATACTACACCAGATAACCTTGGGACACACATTGGAAAGGGGGGAGGGATGAATCCCTTTTACAAGAATAATTGAAATCTAAAATGATGAAAATATTACATATGAGTCAATTGGAAAATAAAGGTGATAAAAAATGGTCAGGATCATCATCATGAATATCATCCAGATATATGAAGATAACATCAATGAAACATAGGGATGTAAAAACAATATAAAACATAAAATCAAAAAAACCATTCAAGGGTAACCACCATAAAATTTAATCATAGTGTGATTAGAATTAAAATTAGTGCACCATACATGGTATATCACGAGATAAAAACATTACCCAATGCATTGGAGGGATATATAATACCAATCCCACCAGTCACATTCATATCATGTACATGAACATATTTTCCCTATAGATCCTACATAGGAATAATAAATTACGTAACTATTAATACCATGATAAAGACATGTGGGTAATATAACCATGAATCCCCAAAAAAGTAATGATAGTTACATATTGGTGAATACACTTGAGTGTAAATGGGGAAGGGTACAAAAAAAAATTTAGAATTGAAAATCAAAGGATAATTTTAATAGCATAAAGAGTGCACGTAATGGTTCAAAAAAGTTCTTATTAGGAGTGAAAGGTTGTATATCACTACTTTTAAATCATAATTAAAGTAAATGGATGGTTAAAAATTTACTACAAGAAGAAATGGAAATAAAAAAAGGAATAATATATAAAATATACTTGAATAAAGAGGAGGAAGATAACCCCTCAGTTCAGCATATTAATAGATTATATAATGGTAATAAAGGTAGAGGAAAACGATATCACATTACAAGAACATAAATTTTATAGTAATTTGTTATTTATATAAAAATTACAACATAATTAATTGAGATTAAAAAGACTAAATTCAAATTTTGTTATATAATGTAAAATAAGAGATTATGATCCATTAACTTTTCAAGGAAATTGTAAATGTTTTTTCATATCATCTTAAGAGATTACAAATACCATGGGAGATATTTAGAGAGGGATATTGGGTGTAAATTCATACACAATGGTTTATGATTTAATAGGAGTGAGAGGATGAGTATATATAGGAAAAGGGAGGGGATTATTTGTTAACTTCCAAATTGTGTTTTTGCACTATATAATAAAATAATCCAAACCACAAACCTAACCATGTGTTTTTCCATGGATTCTTTAAAAGTGTATTATTTTTGAATATTTCATAATTAGAGTAATGAAACATATTAAAAAAATTCTATTGGTTATTTGGAAGTGATTGATGTTCACATATAATTGATTTTAGAACCATAAATCCTAATATGGATTTAGGAGGATTCCGAAATGGTTTTTAAAATAAATATATTAACATTAATATAACATTAATTTGAAAGGGAATTAAATTTTTAGGTTGGGATTCACTTTATATAATTTATTACATTATTTGTTTCTATTATAATTCTATAATGAATACCATATATTTATACCATACATAATTTTTACCAAAAAATTCAAATATCCTAGAAAATTATAAGCAATTCACACTTATATAATTCTCACATAGTGGTAGGAAAAATAATATATATTTTATACAGATAATTATATTTATATGATTATTTACAAATTTAAATTTAATTATTTATTATTTAAAGGAAAATAATTTTGTTACGCCCCTAACAAATATTAAACCATTATAAAATAAACATCGGACTTAAATAAATTTTATTATAAATTTTATAAAAATTTATATTCATTAAAATAATTTTTTTGTGAAAATAATATTAAATAAAAAATATTTAATAAATTGAATTTTTTTAATTGAAACTATATATATCCCAAAATACCATTATTATTTCTTCATATCAAAATTTATTTTTTATACTAGCCATTATATAATGTTTTAAAAAGTAATAATAAAAAGGGAAAATGATCATTACTTCATTAAAAAGGAAATATATAAATTCATATTACTAAATTTTATATATTTTACCCCTTATTACACCAGTGTACAACAATATGGTATGATGTGTGATGGTGGTGATTTGTTTTGATTTAGAAAACATTGTTTGAGTTGTTATCTTGATTGGATTGGACTTATCCTGTAAGTTGTTTCACTCATATTTCCATTATTGATTCTCATCTTGGGAATAGCTAATGACACAGTGTTATGATACCATCTCCCTCATAAAAATTGAAAAAATAGGCTTTATAGGGTATGATCATATTGGTCGAAGCCATCACATATTCCACTAATGAAAATCAGGCTTTATCATAACCATTATTATATAATAATCATAACAGCCATTATAAAATTGAGAAATAATCATTGGTTATGATGATTTATGTTATTTTAAATCGAATATAAAATATTGTATTACTATCCAAACATACCAAATTCTTTCTTGTGTTTTCTATATAAACAATACATATTATGGAATTTATCCATTAATAAGGGTATTTCAATTATAAAAGATTTATTTTTTATAGATAGATACTTCAATAATGAGCTATTTCGTGTCCTTTATATATTTTAAGTTGTTTACACTAATTATGGTGGGATATGGGACAACTAAAGTGTAGTGATCCAAGGATGTATTAAAACATGCTACCAAGGAATAGGTAAATATATTAAGGTTGACCTCATTTTAGAAGGTATTTTATTATGTACTTATAGTTGAAAATAACATATTAGAAATGTGCATACAAGGAAATACTATTTTTTTGGGCGATACAGGTAGTGGATCTCTGGTTAATGAGAATCAGGGACATGGAGAGACCCAACTAAATTGCTAGAGAAGTTGTTCAATGACACCACCATAGAGTGGTTCATCAGCACTATTATTATGTTGTGGGAGGATATAGAATATTTGAGGCTAGTTTGATCAATGTCTAATAGAGTACCATACATATATCTAGATGTTACATTTTGACAGTTTTTGTTAGAATACCTCATAGAGAACTTGGTGTTATGGATAACTTAAATCAAATACATTTGAAGTAGGACTATAAATGGTATCGTGATTCTATGTATATGATTCATTTATACATGTGTATGATTGAATTATATGGCACATAACATAGTAGGGATATTGGTTGGGAGTGATAACGAATGTACAGGGAGGAAATAATCAAATGGTCAAGATTTTGGGTTATTTATACATAGTTGAGATGACATATTCTATGTATACCAGAGATTCATATATATCTTTAGGTAGACCCTGAGAATACCAGATTTCATAGGATTTATGTCGGTGCATGATATATATTTATGGGATAAATATATCAACAATGTGGGGGTTGAGGTATATGAATCCAATATGATTTATGGTAAATGTGGGATGCATTGACATATGGTACAAAACATGGAATCATGATTGATGTTGTAAAATATAGGAATAAATTGTAATGTTGGATTATTTTTGGAATTAGAAATGATAAGGGATGAATATGGAAATTAATATGATATAAAATAATGGTGTTTGATCACTAGTGGTAATGTTTGGATAGTTGATGTGTCTATGACTTTAGATAATGGATGGGTGTAATAAAATAATCATATGAGGTAGTATAGTTTTTATTTGAATATTTAGGTTTTTCTTATAGGTCTATTACACATAGATTGAATCATCATATTTGAATTCAATGAATTGGGTGATTAGGAAAGAGACAAAGGTGTTTTTTAACATCATGTGTTTAAAGAAATTAATGAGTGGGTTTATTATATTTCAAATAGGTTTGATCAATGTGTGGCATGAGATATACTAAGGATGATATGTTGTATGGTGGAGAGGTTATAACGGACTGGGTATTCAGTAGTGATAATTTAGGTCAGATATCCAATCAACCATTTTATAGAGCCTATTGTGGTGTTAAGAGTGTCTGTGTAGGATGAGAATTGAGTGTTAGAAGTTGGACTAAGACCAAAGCTAAAAATAAATAGTAATAGGAATCCCACACCATGGCCCAATGAAATCGAGATCGGGTGAGGAAAAACTGTGATTCAATGTTTTGGGGGGGGGGGATAATGGTCATATAGATACATAGAGTGTTTGTACCAAAAAATAGTTCTAAAAAAGTATCAAATTTTTCTTATATGGGATTAAAATTAATATATTGGTTGTAGTTCATGTCATAGCCTAGAGGATCCTTGGTGTGACATGTGTTTAATTTTGATTATTATTTTATGTTTCTAAAGGATGACACCATGGACTAGGGATCCAAAGTGTACTAGTTTCCATATACAAATGATCTATGGGCACACAATATTAAAAATTGTCTAGAGTTCAATTATTTCACAATGGGTTTCGGTTATACCCTTAAGGTTATTTATAATATTGGAAAAACATGAAATATATTTATAATATTGGGGGTATCTATAGGTCATGTGACAACGTAATTGGTTGTACCATAATGAGTGTTGTAGATAAGATCTAAGACATGGTTATAGGATCTTGCATGGTGTTTATCCATAAATGGTATGTACTTGAAATGACCCAAGGCAGAAAAGTTACTATGTAAATTGTCTTATAGGGTGGCTGAATGCACCATTAATAGCGAGAAATGAAATGAGGTTTAATAGATAGGAGAATCAATACATGGGAAAGGTGACATGATATGATATGCCTTAGGGAAAGTTTTTTAAAGAATAAATTAATTGGTTATATTAAGTAATAAACATAGGATTTCGTCACATTTTTTACAATTAACGAACATGGAATGTGCCAACTCTATCATTAATTCCTTTAAATCACAAGTGAGATCCTTATGGATTTTTTTATTCCTTCTATTTTTCATCACATGAAGTAGCCATGATTACAGATAACTATCCTTGGGTTACTAATATTGGATTCTCTCACAGTTTGAAGGAATCTATTTTTTGGTCCATTGATTAATGGTTTTTCTAAATTATGTGATGTATTATTATTTGAGGAAAATAATCAACAAAATATTAAAGAGTGGATTTATGAATCATCTATAATTTTGGCACCTATATACATCCTTTTTATATGTTTTTTACACCATATAATAATAAAGTATGGGTAGGTTTGTGTGAATGGTCGAGAAATAGAATCATTTGATGTCTTTATTTTCCATGTGAGATGATGAGGTAATATCTTTTGGGAAATTATATATTTATACAACTAATATTTGTATTTCTTCATTGCATGACTTTAGAGTGGGATGTTCATGATAAAAAATTTTGTTTATAATGTTTTATTTAATGTAATAACATATGTGGTTACTTTATAACATGAATGTTATTACTTATAAGATGGTCAATAATGGTAATCATTCAAAACATAGAAATATGGTACATTTGTGAGGTGGAGATGCTGTTAATCATTTCCATAGGTGATGAAAGATGTTCATAGATTTGTTTTTGTTAGTTCTGTTTTCAATTCAACTCATGATGGAGGGTGATGATTTAGGGGTCATGTGGGCATACGATATAACCCATAAAATGGTTTTGACTAATTTTTTTGGTAATATCCTTCATAAATTGAGAAACCAATGGTGATGGTGTTAATCAAATTATGGAAGAGCGGTATAATATAGGTTACCATGGGATATTTATGGTTATTAAGATCAATGTGTAAGAGCGGGATGCTTCTTGAAATTATGGGATATGTTGGGTCCAATAAAAAAAATTATGAAATTGTTGTTGTGACCATGCCTTGGGTTTTTTAGGGGTCGTAGACCCAGTAGTGTGTAAAGGATTTTGATGATTACAAAAAACAATTATATGGTTTATGTGTATTTAATTGAGGTGGTTTGGTTGAAGTGATATTAATATTTTAGTTATTTTTTAATGTGTTATTATTTTTGACTTGAAGTTTGATATGATGGAAATGGTAACTTCTTATAGGAAAAATAATTAAACTGAAAAAATTAAGGTGAAGGATCCCACTTTAGATGAATGAGAATTAGTAAAAAGGGTTAAATGGTGGTTTTATGTTTACATTTCTTGAATTGTTTAACACTTATAAAAACATGGATCTTAAATAGGTACATCATTGGAGGGGTCCTGTGGATTTCACACTCACACTCGACATAGAACCTCCGAGACATGTATAGACATTATAAATCATGGAACATGTATGGTTAAGGTCTCAACATCAATATTTTAGTATATAGTGGTGTTTATAGTGTATTGGTTGTATTTCATAGTTTTAGAGAGAGATTGAGTGGGTCCTTGGTGTCTAGTTAAGTAGAGACCTGAATCATGACGTACATGTACATTAAATTATTTTTCAGAATACTTAATACATAACAAAAACAGACACACAAAGATCGGAATAGTTTAGTGTCTTTGGAAACATGGAATATAAACTTCTAATCATGTTGAAAGATATTCAAAAACTACCATAATGATATTCCACTTTTTGTTTCCTTACCTAAAACCTTTCTTTATATCCTGGGGAAAATAAAACATAAAAATGGTGAGCTCAAATGCTCCATAAGGGAAAACATAGAGAACATAAAACAATCCATAAAAATTTGAAAGCAAAAACTTGAACATGAAAATTAAACATAAAAATCTTGAGAAAAGATATAAATCGTGGAAGTATGTAAGACATATATCATAATGGAACATCAACCATGATAAAATATAATGGAAATAAAATATGTAATTGTGAAAAAAATTCAGCAGATGTTATGATTTCCATAGTAGCCAAGACATTGCCGCCAAGACCATCTTAGTGGACAAAGTCCCTTTCTGAATCGAGTTCACTCCTCGTTTCAGTCCTGTAACACTGAACCAGATTAACTTACTGTTCCAGCCATGTCTATCTTATGAGATATAAATCTTTACCCAATGCATTTTAGGGAGATATAGGTCTCACCCATATCATAATTAAATCATTCTTACTTGTTCCACAAAAAAAACATGCATCATTCATAATAACCCAATAAATAAAATGGGTTTCATAAACATCTTCCCATCATCACATAATCCATATAAAAGAAATGGATATCATTTCATAATAAGAAAAGTGAAACCATGTAAATCATATAGACATGATACTTGAAACATATACACATGAAATAATGTCATCTTAGATGAAAAATGGTTTTGATAAAACACTTGAAATGAATTCTTGAGAAAAATATCCTTTCTTCTTCAAAATCATTCTCTTTCCACAAAATGTAATGAAATTTTAAAAGAAAAGGATTTTGTTGAAAATAATCATGAAATATTTTGGAGGAAGCTTCCTAAAAATAATTCTTTATAAAACCATAAAAATCCTTTCATGAAGTATAAGTTAAAAAAACATTCTTCTCGTAATTTTGCCGGAAAATTCAAAAAGTACCTCGTAAAAGAAATATTCCTTACACACCATGTAGTAAAAGTAAAAAATGGGTAAAAATTAATTCAAACATACATAAAAACAATTTTAGAAAACATGGACTTGGATGATAACAATATCCCCAGTAAATACTTACGAATAAACAATCTCGGATAAGAACGAGATTGGAAAGGTTATCCCTTACCTTAGGACTGATATGTTTCGTATGGATACGAACCTCCTGTATAATGATTTAAATAATGTCATTGACTTATTACATAATCATATTCATTGTTATGATATCATATATGTTTCACTTATGACTTTATATTACCCGTTCATTTGTAAATTCCATGTAAAAGTGGCGTTTTGGGTAAAATCATTTCATTTACCATATGTGTTTCGACTTTTCATTCTTGATATTATTACTTATATCCTGATTTACATAATTCCAGAATGTATAAAATGATTTATATATAATATATATTCATCATATACATATATATTATAGATCGATAAAAGGAATGAAATACACCATTCATGGAGACGGTAGGCCGTACGTACGCGTGAACGATGTTTTCGTTTCCTTATTGAATTGAATGAAATTAAACAGATGAAATACATATATATATATATATAAATATCCAGTAGAATTATTATGTCAAATATTTCATTATTATTCATTATATATACTTTATAATCATTCTTTAATGGTTAATCATGGAAAATGAATCTCATCACATTCGTATAGAAGGTAGTCCGTACATACGCACGAGTGATGATATCATTCCCGTGATCGTGGAATTGTATTAAATTTTATGTATACTATCTCAGAATCAATATAACTTTAAAATAATAATATATAGTCATTATTTACACCATTATACCCATCCAAGTACGGTGGTGGTGGAAAATAGATTACACCATGGCGTGAAGACGATATTCCGTACGTACGCACGCGCGGTGATTTTGTTTTCCATAGGATGGATAGATGGTGAAATAGGGTTGTTTAATACATATAATAACATATAATTATATGAGTGATACTAATTTTATTACTTCATAATGAAACAACTAAAGAAGAAGAAGTAGAAGAAGAAATAAATTTGAAAGAATCGGGAACAGACATTACCTCTTCTTTGAAGCACCTCTTTGATACCTCCTCTTAGGGAACTAAAATCGGTCTTTGAAGAAGACCAGGACCTCTAGAATGTTTCTAGGGAAGTGGGGAAGTGATATGGGCAGATTTTGGCTTAGCTTAAAGGCTGAAAATGGTATGAGGAAGAGAGGGAGGAGGTTCCCTTTTATAAGGTAGGAGAGGGGCACCTTTGGAAATATAAGAAATATTAGTTTATATTAAATAACAAACCCACATAAAACCCTCCAAAAATGACTCATATTAGAATATTAGATGAGATAGGGTAGTAATCTCATCAACCAGAAAAATTTAGACATGTTAGGAATTTATTTTAAACAATGTCAACTTGATTTATCCTTATTTAATCAATTTAATTTTATTTGTGGTAATAACATTCTAAATTTTAAATTATGAAAACTATTTACTTATTTGTTGTTAATTGTTAATAATTGGTTACTTTATAACATTTTAGACCATATAAATTTAAATTTATAATTTGTTAATATTTCTGTGATTTTTAAACAATTTTATGATATGTTATTTTTATAAGATAACAATAGTGTCAATTTTGACACTATTTATTTAATTGAATTTAAATAAAATATATACATAATATATGTTCAAAATAAAAGATTTAATAGATTCATAAAAGGTCATATGTATCTGGAAAATTAGTGGAGCACATTAAATAGTTCATATAATATTTATTTTATTATTTTTAAACCATTTATTTGGTTTATCTCTTAATAAAATAATTACTACAACATTTTTGTATAATTATTTAATATAATTATTTGTTGCATAAAAATTAAAAATAAATTCCTATGATGAAGATAAATCTATTAACTTTCACAATAATACTTTTACTCTAATGTATCATCTTAAAATCACAATATTTAAATTGTTATATTTATTAAATTATGAAGGTGACAACTTTGGCATCATTTAAAATAAAATAATATAAGTGTCATAATCACTTTTATAAGGATACAAATGGTCAAATATTCTACAATTTGATGATTATGATTTTATTTTACATTACCAATAATATTTGGTCAGGGTTTTGCGCCTTTTATGATCACTATTAGTTTAATAAAAACTATATTACTTATTTTTCACCAGTTAACCAATTTCTGCATCACTATTGTGTCACAATTAATGATAATTATCTAATACCTAAAAATTATAAATAAATTCATATAATGTAGATAATGTTATTAGATTTCTGGAGACTATTCATGTTCGACGTTTCATGATGTTTATTACTAAATTAAAATTAATATACTTATAAGATTTAAGAGAGTGACATGTGGTCACTTTCTTTGTTTTTAATAATAATTAAATTATTTTTATTGTAAAAAGTACCTAAAATGAATCTCATCCGACCCTTAGGTGATATGGGTCTACTTTTAGCCATCCAATAGAATTTTGTCTGGTGTTAGGGTAATTTTATAATCTTATATTTACCCTTAATTACCCGATTTACATTTAACTATGGTAAATAAACTTTTCCGTAGTTACTATTCACAATGCCCAAAAATAAAAAGTAGCTTATTAACATAATTTGGACCCACTGATTCCAAATATTGAATACATTTTCCAAATTTAGTACACAAAAGTTGCAGAAATTAAATTAAAATTAATCATGTTGTCGAAAGAAAACGGGTTTTTGTTTAAAACATTGCAAAATTTTGAATTGATTTAACCTACGAATTCAAGGTAAAATAAATCCTAATTAAATACATTAAATTAAATAGTAAAAATATATTCTATTTATACTTTAAAACCATTAAATATTATAATTTATCCATATAAATTATTACGATGAAAAAAGTTGTTTTTAATTAAAATTAAACGTGTTTTTACTATTCATTAAAATATGAAGGTTATCAGATAAAAATCAAAACTTTATCTAAATTAAATTTTTATATCCTTAATCCATGGAAGAATATTATTTTTTCAAATTTAACTTATAAACATGTCAAAAACTAGATTTAATGTGGGTTCTCCATCAAAAGGCGGCAAAATTGCATTTTTTTAAAAATACTTATTTTACCCGAAAAAATTATTTTATTCTCATACCATGTTATAGAAAATATGTAAGATGAATAATAATGTCATAAAATTAAAAATTTTGTTAATACTATTCATAACGTCTAGTCCATAATAATTATATAGCAATATATGTTTGTTTTATGAAACCTGGTATTGCGTACCACACAAGATATCGAGGAAGGTCTCGATTGCGTGTAATGAAAGCCAAGTTAGGGTTGTGTATAGTGAAAGATGCCTTTGTTGTTGTGTATAACAAAATACAACCATATTTCATTTATACATTGAATATATATATACACACACACATACACACTCAACGTTGCATAGAATAACAACTATCAAACAAACTTGAAATTGGGTGTAACACGATCCAAGAATAATGTTGCGTATACTTCAAGCTAATACGATGTTGGTTATAGCGCAAGATAATCTTGGTGTATCATACAACAGAATATATGAAAGAAATTGAAAAGAATATATCTTATAAAATCTCGGGTTATTACATTCTACGCCCCTTAAAAGGAATTTCGCCCTCGAAATTCTTCGGGGTTATAAATTGTTTTCTACTTGAATGTTTCTTTAATTAAAACCCACATTGTAAAAAAAATACCAAAACATATCTTTATTAACTAATGTATGAAACGTAACGGTTGCCCAAATAAACTAATCATTGGGTTTCCACATAGGAGAACATAGATGAAAATATGGATATGGAAGAGAAATCTAACCATCATGTTCGGATAGAGAGTGGTAGATGACATGGATATGAAAAATCCAACAATCAAAAAGCCAAAGATTTTTGATGATCTAAGGTACCATCTGAGTCATTGGATATAAGGGCACTAGGACAAAATTTTTGGTTTTCAATATCATTTCCCTAAAGTTGAAATTTTGAATTAGAAGAAATACATGCTTGATTTTGGTACAATCTCACTATTGTTCGTGCTTTGAACAATTTCCACTTCATCTCTTAAAGAAATGAAGTTGAATTTGTTATTCGTGAAGTGTTAACAGATCATGTGATAGAATGATGGGTCATTCCATCTGTTTCAAACAAAAGGTTAGCAAAAGTTATCAAATATACATAAGTCCATCTATGGTGAGGTTAATCATATACGATTCCAAAAATGAACTTATACTTCATATATCATACCGATTAATAAAATAAAACTAGTTTCTACTAACCAGGGACTTCCTGTAGGCCAGTGGTAGGCGATAAAGGCCAGTCGCACTTCGGTTGTGGGTTCGATTCCCACAGCATTGTCCGACGCGATGGTCTGTCGCCCGTCCTGCAGGTTGTCATTTTTCTAAAACTACATTACTATAACATCCCATCAATAATATCGAAAAAAGTTCTATCCTTAAACAATAATAACTTATGTCAAACATAATCCATTCCAATCTTTTGGCTTATCTAAAATACTTTGGTCCAAGCTCATAGTATAAAGAAAACAATTACTAGAAAGGTTATCTACCAAGAATGTGAATACAAGCATTTATCCCACATATATCATAAGATATATCTTGTTGGTTGTATTCCAAACACATGAATACCTTAGTTATATATTCTAGTGAACCATAAATTACCATATAACCTTAGTGAAAACATGAATACGGTCAAAAGGTAACTCTTTCCACATACCAAAATCCAAGAATTATATATACTCAAACCATAATGTAACCTTCTCCTTATATCAATCATGAGATCGTGAATACTATCAAAAATTTAATTTTCTCTTTATCCCTTCATTATGCACATATAATCTACTTTCCAAAAATATCTGAATAACCTTTCATGGTTACTAGTACCATTCATCATACACTTTCAAAAATACAACAATGTAACAATCCTTAGATGTCTCTTTATTCAATAGTACCATGAGATTACTCACTTGATAAAAATGTAATCATTCCACTACCTTCTTAAACCATTGACCGAGATTCAAAAATTCTTTCATCTCACATATCATTTTTAGTCTCTTCATCATCAACAACATAAATACTACCCATATGACCATACTGATTCTCTTCATGAGACTTTCCCTTAGGGCATAGGTTTGAATAATTCCCATAAATTCCACATTTAAAACATTTAACCATTTTTGATGTCATAACAATACAATTATCCACATCCATAGAGTTAACTGAACCTTTTCCTTTGCACTTACTGGCTTTGTTTCCTTCTTTTCCACACCCAAAACATCTTCCAGTTCCTTTGAAACATTCTCCTTGATGCCTCTTCCCACCTGATTTACATAGGCGAAATTGAACTTTCTTTCCTCTATGATCATCATGAAACTCCATCTTTCTCTTATTAGCAGAGTCAGGAATCTTACCAAATTTTAGTTTATTGATCATATTATGAGATTGTTGATTCAGTATAATAAGGATGTTTGGACTTCCAAATCCCATTTCATTTGGTTTCTCATGAAGAATATCATTCCATTGTCCATCATATCCTCCATTATCGTGAATCATCTTGTTTCCAGCCATTTTATAAAACCCAAAAAGAATAGTGTGAGAGGGAAAAATCATAATCAATGGGGAGTAACTTCAATATCTATCATCTTAGGTTTAATCTAATATCATTACCGTAATTCTAGGACTATAACCTATACATATACTTAACAATTGGGACATCCCTAGACATACCTTATAAATACATCTCGGGATCTCACTAATGTTTTCGCATCCCAGTTTCCAAAGGATGACTAAACCTTTCATATGATACCAAATTTAGAGATCCAAAGCTTGACGTACATGGAAATTACATTACATTTGAATAATACATAATACATTACAAAAACAGACACACAAGGATCTTAATAGTTTAGTGTCTTTGAAAACTTGGAATATAAACTTCTAATCATGTTGAAAGATATTCAACAACTCTCATAACGATCATCCAATTTTTGTTTCCTTACCTAAAACCTTTCTTTATTTCCTGGGGAAAAAACATAAAAAGGGTGAGCTCAAATGCTCAGTAAGGTAAAACATAGAGAACATAAAACAATCCATAAACATTTGAATGCAAAAACATGAACATGAAATTTAAACATCAAAATCTTGAGCAATGACATAAATCATTGAAGTATGTAAGGAATATATAATAATGGAACATCAACCATGATACAATATAACGGGAATAAAACATGTAATTGTGGAAAAAATTCAGCAGATGTTATGATTTCCATAGTAGCCAAAGAATTGCTTCCAAGACCATCTTAGTGGACAAAGTCCCTTTCTGAATCGAGTTCACTCCTCGTTTCAGTCATGTAACACTGAACTGGATTAACTTAACATTACAACCATGTCTACCTCATGAGATATAAATATTTACCCAATGCATTGGAGGGAGATATAGGTCCCACCAATCTCATAATGAAATCATTCTTACTTGTTTCACAAAATAAACATGCATCATTCATAATAACCCAATAAATAAAATGGGTTTCATAAAAATCATCCCATCATCACATAATCCATATAAAAGAAATGGATTTCATTTTATAATAAGAAAAGTGAAACCATGTAAATCATAGATACATGATACTTTAAACATACACATATGAAATAATGTCATCTTAGATGAAAAATGGTTTTGATAAAACACTTGGAATGAATTCTTGAGGAAAATAGCATTTCTTATTCAAAATCATTCCCTTTCCACAAAATGTCATGAAATTTTAAAAGAAAAGGATTTTGATGAAAATAGTCATGAAATCTTTTGGAGTAAGCTTCATGAAAATAATGCTTTATAAAACCGTAAAAATCCTTTCATGACGTATAAGTTAAAAAAACACTCTTCTCGTACTTTTGCCAGAAAAGTCAAAAAGTACCTTGTAAAAGAAAGATTCTGTACACACCATGTAGTAAAAGTCAAAAATGGGTAAAAAGTACTTCAAACATACATAAAACCCTTTTATAAAATATGTACCTGGATAATAACAATATCCCCAGTAAATACTTACGAATATACAATCTCGGATAAGAACGAGATTGGAAAGGTTGTCCCTTACCTTAGGTCTGATATTCTTTGTATGGATCCAAACCTCCTATATAATGATTTAAATAATGTCATCTAATTATTACATAATCATATTCATTGTTATTATATCATATATTTTTCACTTATGACTTTATATTACCCGTTCTTTTGTAAATTCCATGTAAATGCATCATTTTGGGTAAAATCATTTCATTTTTCATATGTGTTTCGACTTTTCGTTCTTGATATAGTTACTTATATCCTGATTTACATAATTCCAGAATGTAAAACATGATTTATATATAATATATATTAATCATATACATATATATTATAGATCGATAAAAGGAATGAAATAACCGTTCATGGAGACGGTAGGCCGTACGTACACATGAAAGGTGTTTTCGTTTCCTTATTGAATTGAATGAAATTAAATAGATGACATACATGTATATATATACAAAAATACAGAAGCATTATTATGTCATATATTTAATTATTATTCATTATATATACTTCATAATCATTCTTGAATGGTCAATCATGGAAAATGAATATCATCGCGTTCGTGGAGATGGTAGTCCGTACGTACGCACGGGCGCTGATATCATTCCCATGATTATGGAATTGTATTAAAGTGTATGTATAATATTTAAGAATAAATATCACTTTAAAATAATCATATATAGTAATTATTTACACCATTATACCCAACCATGTAAGGTGGTGGTGGAAAATAGATTACACCACAGCATGGAGACGGTATTCCGTACGCACGCACGCGCGCAGATATCGTTTTCCGTAGGATGGATAGATGGTGAAATAGGGTTGTTTCATACTTATAATAACATATCACTATATGAGTGATACTGATGTTATTACTTCATAATGAAAAAACTAAATAGAAAGAAGTAGAAGATGAAATAACGTTGAAAGAATCGGTAACAAACATTACCTCTTCTTTGAAGCGCCTCTTTGAGACCTTCTCTTAGGGCACTAAAATCGGTCTTTGAAGAAGCCCAGGACCTCTAGTATGTTTCTATGGAAGTGGTGAAGTTAAATGGGAAGATTTAGGCCGATCTTCAAGGCTCAAAAGGGTGTGAGGAAGAGAGGGAGGAGGTGATTGTTTATAAGGGAGGAGTGAGGCACCTTTGGAAATATAAGAAATATTAGTTTATATTAAATCCCAACCCCACCTAAAAACCTCCCAAAATGACT
The DNA here is from genome assembly GCA_963277665.1 of Viscum album. Classification (NCBI taxonomy): domain Eukaryota; kingdom Viridiplantae; phylum Streptophyta; class Magnoliopsida; order Santalales; family Viscaceae; genus Viscum; species Viscum album. Next base: position 1,870,806,674 of record OY728123.1, on the reverse strand, counting down.
CATATTCGAATATTAGATGAGATGGGGTTGTAATATCATCAACAAAGAAAATGTAGACATTTTAGGAATTTATTTTAAACATTATCAACTTGATTTATCCTTATTTAATCAATTTAGTTTTATTTGTGGTAATAACATTCTAAATATTAAACTATAACAAATAATTAATTATTTGTTGTGAATTTTCCATAATTGGATACCTTATAACATTTTAGACCATATAAATTTAAATTTATAATTTGTAAATATTTTTGTGATTTTTAAACATTTTTATAATATGTTATTTTTATAAAATAACAATAGTGTCAATTTTGACACTATTCATTTATTTGAATTTAAATAAAATATATAGAGAATATATGTTCGAACTAAAAGATTTAATAGATTCATAAAAGGTCATATGTATCTGGATAATTAGTGGAGCACATTAAATAGTTCATATAATATTTATTTTATTATTTTTAAACCATTTATTTGGTGTATCTCTTAATAAAATAATTACTACAACATTTTTGTATAATTATTTAATATACTTATTTGTTGCATAAAAATTAAAAAAAATCCTATGATGAAGATAAATCTATTACCTTTCACAATAATACTTTTACTCAAATTTATCATCTTAAAATCACAATATTTAAATTGTTATATTTATTAAATTATGAAGGTGACAACTTTGGTATCATTTAAAATAAAATAGTATAAGTGTCCTAATCACTTTCATAAGGCTCCAAATGGTCAAATATTCGACAATTGGATGATTATGGTTTAAATTTACATGACCAATAAGTTTTGGTCAGGGTTTTGTGCTTTTTATGGTCACTATTAGTTTAATAAAAACTATATTACTTATTTTTCACTAGTTAAACAATTTCTGCATCACTATTGTGTCACAATTAATGATAATTATTTAATCCCTAAAAATTATAAATAAATTTATATTATGTAGATAATGTTATTAGATTTCTGGAGACTATTCTTGTTCGAAGTTTCATGAAGTTTATCACTAAATTAAAATTAATATACTTATAATATTTAAGAGAGTGACATGTTGTCACTTTCTTTGTTTTTAATAATAATTAAATTATTTTATTGTAAAAATTCCATAAAATGAATCTCATACGACCCTTATGTGATATGGGTCGACTTTTATCCATCCAATATAATTTTGGCAGGTGTTAGGGTAATTTTATAATCTTATATTTACCCTTAATTACCTAATTTACCTTTAACTATGGTAAATAAAATTTACCGTAGTTATTATTCATAATGACCAAACAAAAAGTAGCTTAATAATATAATTTGGACCCACTGATTACAAATATGGAATCCATTTTTCCAAATTCAAAACACAAAATTTGCAGAAATTAAATTAAAATTAATCTCGTTGTCGAAAGAAAACGGGTTTTTGTTTAAAAAATTGCAAAAGATTGAATTAATTTAACCTACGAATTCAAGGTAAAATCAATCCTAATGACATAAATTATATTAAATAGTAAAAATATATTCTATTTATACATTAAAACCATTAAATATTATAATTTATCCTTATAAATTATTACAATGAAAAAAGTTGTTTTTAATTAAAATATAGCGTGTTTTTACTATTCATTAAAATATGAAAGTTTTCAGAAAAATATCAAAACTTTATCGAAATTAAATTTTTATATCCTGAATCCATGTAATAATTTTATTTTGTCAAATTTAACTTATAAACATGTCAAAAACTACATTTAAAGTGGGTGCTCTATAAAAAGGTGGCAAAATTGCATTTTTTGAAAAATAGTTATTTTACCCGAAAAATTTATTTTGTTCTCATAACTTGTTCTAAAAAATATGTAAGATGAATAATAATGTTATAAAATTCAAAATGTTGTTTTCACTATTCATAACGGCTAGTTCATAATAATATTATAGTAATATATCATTGTTTTTTGAAACCCGGTATTGCGTACTACACACGCTATTGTGGAAGGTCTCGATTGCATGTAATGAAAGCCAAGATAGGGTTGTGTGTAGTGCAAGACTCTTTTGTTGTTGCGTATAAAAAAATACAACCATATTTCATTTATACATTGAATATATATATATACACATACACACTCAATGTTACGTAGAATAAAAACTATCAAACAAACTTGAAATTGTTTGTAACATGATCCAAGAATAATGTTGCGTATACTGCAAGCTAATACAGTGTTGCGTATAGTGCAAGATAATATTGGTGTATTGTACAACAGAAGATATGAAATAAATTGAAAAGAATATATCTTATAAAATCTTGGGTTATTACAAGTTAACATCATCTTTGGGGTATTTCTGAACATGTGTGTGTGTGATTTGCATATAGATTATCTGTTTAGTTTTGAAAACCTAGAATTACATTCTACGTATACTATTTTTATACCTTCTGGTAAGGTATGGCTATCCTTATTTTTTTCAACATCTATTATTTTCATTATGTTATTCTTATTTATCTTTAGATGGTATGGTCCTCAAACTACCACCCTTTTGACCCTCACCCCAGGTCGAGAGCCTCTAGTATATGGGGAGGTGCACTTGATATCTTGTGGCCCTATTATATAGTTACAGTAGAGTTATCCGGTACATGAAATTGCATGTATTCTCATACATTGTGGGTTTTTCTAATGTTACATCTATATTAGGATGATATATTTTGTTTCTAGAATGTTGTATGACTTGATTCCCATTATTAAAGGATACATAGTAATGTTGAAACTATCTTTCTCAAACATAGTTTAAGATGCCCATTGACATCCATTATCCTCTTAAATTCTATAACTAATATGTCTTTCTAAATTTGGTCTTTGATATTAGAATTACCTTTTGAACATTTTCTCCCCACAAATCATACTCTACACCAGGAGTATTTTAGTAACCTAAAACCATTCATGTATTTTAGTAATGAGCCCATATGATTCCAAAGGATCCATTATTTTTATTGACAGAATAAGGGCCACATATATGGAATTCATAAACCATCCAATGGAATTTTTCAATATTTATTAAAATATCCATTAAACTCATCCAACTTCTACAATATTTTAATGGAATCCACCATTTTAATGTGGTAAACATACATCCCTTGTATTATTATAAAATTAAATGATACCATTCTTATCATTCCAACATTTCTAACGGTCATCTGATCCTATATAATGTTATTTAATCATTCTTTGATTCACACAACACAATTATCTTTGTTTATAACTTATATCCTCTATTTAAAAATATTGAGATACATCAGACTCTTAAACCAACCATTTTGGTTTCTACACATTCCACTTTTATCCATGCACTAAAAACATAAACTATATGCATTGTTCATTAAGGATGTTTATACTATCATTAGCTTATCTATTAACTTTAGGTTCACCAAAACCTTTACCATAATATAGGACACCACATTTTGTTCTAATCTATTAAACCATAAACAGTATATACCATTCCTGAAGGTAGAATATACTATGAATAGGTTATCTATTAAATTTATGTTCCCCGCACCCTTTACCACAATATAGGGGACCGCATTTTGATGTAATATATCAAATGATAATCTTCAAACTTATTTTGGCCAAATTTGGTTGACCTAAAACATCCGCCTTATTCTGGTGAACACTATATGAAATAAAAACTACACTTCTCCATATAATTACATAAATTATGTTATATATGATATGGAATTATATGTGGTATACATTATGTTTCAAACCCAAAAAGGAAATCCTTTGAAAAAGTAATTTATTTTATTACTATGCCCTCCCAATGCACGACATAGGGTAAAAATAGAGCTTTTAAAATTTAAAATGCCATAAAAAGTTTGTTTAACCAATAATTGTGATTCCATTGAAAATTATAATATTTACACATTAAGACTCTCCCATTCATGACATAGAAAAGGTTTAGGGTTAAATTTAAAAAGATTCATATCTTTCAAAGACAATCATTAACCTCAAAAAATGCCAAATTTTGATCTATATGTCTATAAGTATATAGAAATGTAATATAATATTTCAATTCATAATCCATGTTAGTTTAGATTGTTAGTGTAACATTCATGTAGATATAATTCCAGAATACTTAAATTCTTATTGAGCTTTTACAATCCCTATTTAAACCCCCTCTATAATTTATTTTATGGAGAGTCATTGAATTTCCTTTATTTGAAAAGATTAATTATGGTCTACAGTGATGAAATTTATGTTTTGTATCGATTTAAATTATATCATTATTAATGTACATGTTTAAGAGTAATTTAAGTCATGTATTATTATTATCTAATAGAATAACCTTGACTTACTCTAATTGATATCCATGAATCACAATATTTTTATTTATACTATGCAACAAACTCAATTATATATGTTCAATAGTGCACTCTTAAGGATTCTGAATTTACTAACCCTTTTTTATTTGAAATATCTACCATGAGATTGTTATTTAATAGATCTATTTTAATATAATTATTATAATACTCATGTAACTATGGTATTACATCATTGTGTATTATAGAGAGGTATTGTAAATTTTAATCTAAAATGATCAAAATTTTAAATTTTAACAACTATTTGAGAATAAAATTGTTCTATTCTTTATTTAAAAATAAACGAGAATGAGAAACCATGGATTGGCGTCTCTTCTTAATTGATGAAAAAATAGTTGTTAATTCAAAAAATGTTACTAGCCCAAATAACCTAAAGGACTTATCTTTTATTGATTTTTTATACCCCCCCCCCTCATGGGATGAGGGGGAACCCTCACCTGTCCTGTAATCTTAGAGATTATAAGACCCATAGGTTTATAATACATTTCATGACTCGAAGGTCATAGAGAATTCAACCAAAAAATATACATGGAACTTCCCCTTCCCAGTATATGCATCGTGATAGTAGTTCTCCACCTTTTCATAGTTATCTATCTAATCTTCTTGTGCAATCATAGGCTGGTCCCGATGGCATTGTTATACCCTCTAATTCTTCCAAATCTGTTGGTTCTACATTGGTGGGTGCACATTCTCTGAATACTACTCTGGGGATGCTCCTTTTTTGTAAAGTCTTTCTCGGGAAACTACAATGATTCATCATGAGCATGAATAGGTTCATCCAAATTCAAAAAATTTCTATACTCATTAGGAATAAGCTATGAAAATATGGCATTAGTGTTCTCTCCTACCTTCTCATCCTATTCACCATGCTTCCGTTTTCCCATTATTTTATCTATAACTTTGGAAATATGTTTTTAATGGTGACTCTCTATATCTATCACCATAACTGTCTAAAATTTAATATTAAACCAACATCATATCACGTAATGGTATTTTTCAATGGATTAGGGTCCCGTGTTCTATAGGGAATACTACATCTTCATCTCTTCAAAAATATAGGTAATGACTCAATGTCTACTCATTTTCATTTACTATTTTCATTATGGTTACATGGATATATTAATAGTATAAAAACAATTTAGCAGGGTAGTGAAAAATTATTAAAGTTAAGGAAATTGGTAGAATAGTTCTCCCATTTGGGTTTTATTTGGATTAATTACAAGATTACCTAACAAAAAAGTTTTATCATGGACCACTAAAGAACAATAGACCCCTGGTTTGAACAATTTCATCCCATAGATACAAGAATGTAATATTGAACCACATTTCTTAGTGTGAATTTGAACCTAATATCTATAAAGAATTTTTATCCTTATAATTATTGAGTTGTCACTACTATGGAATCATCTTATATCACTCTATAACCCAAATTGAGACTAATTCAACATATCATGATAATATGAATATATATTAGTTAAAACCCAAAATGATATTGGTTACAGATTTAGTTCATACATATATGTTCATAGTCATATACTTATTTTGATATATTTGATAGATTAGTTTCTTCATTATTTCATTATAGATATTTGAATGACCTTATTTCTGCATATTTATCTGTTAACACAATTTGATAATCTTCCCAAAGAAATATCCTTTAGGAAACATCAGGAATCATTCAAATTGATCCTAATGGGTCAACATGTGACCCTAAATTACAGAAATTAATGATTTAGGTCATAATATTTTAAAATTAATAGTTTCTCAATTATGGACCCTTATATGGATCTTTTAGATAAACATATATTTTATAAAATAAAAATATATGTCATCTTGATAATGAAAAAAGTGGTGAAATAAATTTTAATATATATACTTATTTCATGCTAGAACTATTAAAAGTCTCTAAATTACAAAACATAATTTAAAAATTAATTGGTGGTCATTCCCAATATTAGTTTATTTTATTCATTTATTACATCGTGATGTAAACACCCTTCATGAAATGTTGTTGAATTTTTTTACAGTTAATATAAAAATGTTATCATTATAGTCAAAACAATAATAAAAATTTATTTATCATGCAAACTGGATTTGTTTGGTGAAATTAGTTATGATGTCCACTTTGTTTCATTTTATAATAAAATATAGACAACAATAATCACCACTATCATGAACCAAGCATTTTACAGTTGTTATTACATGATTTCAAACATAAAAATTCATTAAATATAACCCATAGATCATGAGGCTAAGTGTATTTTTTTGAGTCGTTACATAAAACATAAAAAAACTAAAAAATATCAGATTATTTTTATTTTCCATAGTGAGCTCCCAAATAAATTTGAGTTTATAAAACTATATTGGATAACCAATGTAATACAAAAATAAAGGGGTGAGCTAAAAATTACATTAAGGGAATAAAATTTACACGGATAAATAACATGTGATTAAAAGGTATAACATGATATCAAAAATGATAAGGCTCGTGAGTAACAAAAAGCAAGTATAAAATAAGTAACTTGGTATCATTATATCATTGAAACATATCAATTTTAGCTGAATCATAAAAAATTCCATAAAAATTCCTAGAAACTTTTATATGGTAAAGAAGTCTAATTATAGATTAGGTTTATTCCCTTATCCCATAAATAACATATTATGAGACCAAATGAATTACCCATTGAATTAGAGATCTATATAGGTGAACCCATCAAACATTTCAATTCATATGTGTGCCAAAAAAAATAAATTAATCAGAATGTATAAACAAATGAATTACACATGAAATGAAATTAGTTGAATAATATTTCATCATACCATAATCAAAAGAGATTTCATAATGAATATATTTGATAAGTGGACATAATTCATATAATTCCACATTAAAAAGGTTAAATAAACTAGTTATATGTGTCAGAGGAATTTATATAGAATTTTAGAAATATCTGTAACATTAGTTGTTATTTCTTATGATGAAAACATCTTTAAAATACCACTATGGTTATTTCTCGTGCAATATATACTGTTTTATTTGAAATAACTTCTTTAAAATCATAAAATATATTAAATTTAATGGGAAAACTTTACCTTCAAAAGATCTATGGATACATGTAAAGAAAATTCAATGTATTGTGTGGTCATGAAGATGTGAAATTTTATTCATGATGTATATGTTAAAAAGAAAACATTTCATTCAAAAATTTGTGAAAAAATATAAAATGGGTGTAAAAATATCCTTAATAAATCAATATATAATTTTAATAATTTACATTTAAATATTTTAATGAAAATATATACATTGAAGATAAGGATTTCATATATAAAAGAATATACAATATCATTATTACATACAGAAACATTTCTTGATATTTAATTATTCAATAAGGGAAATTGGAAAACAATCTTTTAAAACATATCCATGATCATTAGAGAATATTGGTGATTCCATTCAAGAAAATAATTTTATATGATTTCCCCTCCAGGTAACAGTGAATATAAACAATCTCAAAATGAAATGTTATTATTTTATAAAGCCTTTACCAATTTTTTAGCAATCAAATAATATCCCCATTGGAGAAGTAAAATGAAATATAACATAAAATATCAAGAAGTGTGAAGAATTCATAATTTAATAAGTAAATTAAGAATAATATACACCATATAAATATACAAAGTTACAAAACTTAAAAATATGCCTCAATGGAGGAAAATTGAGATGAAAACCCCTACCTAGAGTTTTCCTCTTCATATTCATACTTTATATTACTAAATAATAAATTTACATAAATTTTTTAATTTCATAAGAACATTTTTAAGGGTGGATATTCTTTTATTTAATTTATTACCATGTTATATTTATTTACATATTCTATTAAAATCATAATGAACATTTTAGTTATATTAAGTTCATATATAAAAAATGAATTTGGTAGGTTGACTATGTTAAAAATGGTCAATGATCAATCAAATCCTAAGTAAAAATCAAGAAATAATTATCATCATTAGAAAGTAATTATTTTTTAAAAAAAATATATAAAATGTGGTTTTGAAAAATTAATTATGATACAATCAACGAGATAGTGGGCCCTATGTATGCCTGAGTAATGTTTCTATTTTTTAATGATCTTTATAATAATAACATTAGTATTACATTACCTCTCTAAAATTATCATCATATCATAAATAAATTTTTTTTCATTAATTATAATTATATATATCATCTATTTGATGTGGTGATTAAGAATGAATTACATCACTTTATGGAAGTGGTTTTCCAAACAAATGCATTAACAACATTAGTTATTTTGTGAATGGAATGGTAATAAAGTAAATTATATATTATATTCTAATAATTATAAATATTTCATGGAATTAAAATATATACATTAAATATATCTTTAAAAGTATTTTTAAGAGTGGGTGATGGAAAATTAATTACATTGGTTCACAAGGAAGTAGTATATCATACTCACAAGTGATGATTTTTTTTCTATATAATGGAAGGGGTGATGAATATAGGGTATTCCATTAACATAAAAATAACATTATATGGGATATATTTTTTTAAATATATATTCATGGTTTAGTAGTATTTTATTTAATAGCAAGGTATAGGATGACAAAAACCCTTGATTCAGAACTATACATCTCATTTATACAACCTCTTAAGGATTTCACCAAAAGAATCCCAAGATTAATTTTATGATAAAAATATTACATTAAGACATTGAGAGAGAAGTAAAAAATGAATTTTTAAAATTCTTGTCTAAAATAAAATGATACTTATTTTTTTAGTAGAGATGATAGGGGTATCCCATTATATGAGAGGGAGGTAACCCACTTATAAATTTCTAAAACAATGAAAAATGATAATGAAATTTTCCTAAAAAAATTCAACCAGAATATAGAATCGAATTTGGGATAAGATAAGTTTGAAATATGATAATACAATAGGATTTAGATAAGATAAATTTGAAACCCTACCCTTGTCATTTGGTTTATCCCCTAGTAAACTCATTTTAATCATAACCATAATAATTATTTTTTCATACTTAAGGTTTATAATTTTACTTATAAGAAAACAATTGTCTCATAAATGGAAATGGGAGGAAATTTTAGAATAGTCTTAAAAATAAATTTCCACATACTTGATTTTTTATTATTTTTAAATAATCTAATAAAATATTAATGAATATAAAAAATCCTTAATGACATTTGTAAAATTGTCAATATAATTCAAAATTAAATACATGAATAAAATGGAAATTTTTTAATACAATTCATTTAATCATCCATAACACAAAAATATTAACCATAAAATTATTTAGGAATAAAAACTCATCCCAAATAAATTACATTTATTGTTTTAAAAATTATTTTTCTTGGTTGTTCCACTATTTCCATGATCATTATACTAGTTTATTATAAGAAATTAAGGTAAACATATAATTAGTAAAAATTATCACCATGAAAAAAATTTCATTACATTAAAATTAACCATTAATATGTATTCACCATCGATTTTTCCCCTGTAAAAACATGTAAGTGATATTTAAAGAAGTAAGAGTCAAATTTTGTAATTTTCATTTCGTAAATTATTATATTAGTCAAAATAATAGGTAACAGTCTCATAAGTAATTTAATCTCAGGTGTATGATGATTATGGAAGAAATAAATTCATTCGATTATAATTTAGATGAAAAATGGTTTCTATGTAACTTTTTATTATCTTGGGTTGTCTCTATTTACCCTTGAAATACTGTGAGTTTATTATATTGTTTATACAATTCACTAAGAACAAAATATAAGATGAACTTTTTATTTAATATTAATTATCCTTATAAAAATTATAGAATCAATTTTATCTAATTAATTTCATAAATACTTTGGAATTTAATTTATAAATAAACCTATAAAATGTGTTGGAAAATATTTTTAAGAAATGTATTTTTCAAGAAATAGATGATCTTAAATTATATATATAAATTGTTGACCAAATAAAATTAGTTTAAATTAAAATTAATATATATATATAATAATTAATTTAAATCCTTCCTTGTTATGGGTATATTGAAATTATATAAATTGGAGAAATAATATGGATGTGAAAATATTTTTTAGAAAATTGATTTTTTTATTACTAAAAAATCCTATAACTCAATCATGAAAATATAATATTAAAATAAAATTTAGTTGATTATTATAAATAATATGGTTTTTATCTCACATTAAGAACAAATCATAAATGTTAGTGTAATTCTAAATTACTTTTCTTAATGATAACAAGTGACAGTTTTTTGTAATATTAGTAAAATTAACATTTATAGAGATTTCAGACTATTCAAAAACATTTCAAACGTTCACCAAAAAAAAATTTTGATATCAATATTGAAAAAATGACATCGATTTTATCAAATAATTTTCAATATATTTCCAAATTTTAATTATTTATTTGTATAATAGAAATAAATAAAACCCATTTTTGAACAATAATATATTTTTTGATAGTAAAAGGGATTCAATAAATATATAAGAGATTATTTAATAAAAATTTATCAATAAATTTATATTTATTTAAAAATTTATATATATTTTATGAGAAATCTAATATTCTTTATACCTTCTATGTTACACTCTAGGTTATAACATAATTATATAATAATGGTATTTCTAAGTATGTTTAAACTTGGTGGTTCATATTGTATACGATATCGAATATAATGCTCTTATTTAAAAATATATGGGTTTCATATTACCACTTCCCATTAGTAAATTTCATCCTCACATTTTGAAATTGAATTTTTAATCAATTTTTTTCCATTTTAAAATACATTTGTTGAACTCAAAAAATGTAATGAGTTTTACTAAAACTTCTTCTTGATAAAATAGAAAATTTACTATGATGGTTATCCAGAATAACACATATATTGGATTATAAGTAGGATAAAATTAGTAAGATATGAAAAAATATACTTTTACTAAAATTGTAATTCCTAAATAATAATGCAGAGTGGAAAAGATAATTTATCAGAAGAAATTGAATGATCAAAAGAGCATTGACACCCACAAACCATAAACCCATGGGGGGTGTAAAAGACCACTGATTCATAAACAATAAAGGCAATTGCATAACATTTTAATTGTAATATTCTTTTCTAATAGTCAAATAATTCCTATTAAGACTATGAAATTATGGAGTATATACTTTTTTACATGTATAATTTCAATCATTAATAAATTTCTAACAATATATTTTTTCTTGCTCCACCTTGTGAGTAATCATGATGAAATCTTATTATGTCAATAACACTAAAATAATATTCTATTTGATCTGATAATTCCAAAAAAATTAATCACTATAAAATTATTCTACCATTGTTTCTATGCCCTAATAATACGTGATAATTATTTATATAAATAACTAAAATCACCATAAATCTACTATAAAATAAAATATTATTCGAAACATTAACGTAATCCTTATATTTTTCATGATTTCCATGACCAAAAAAACTATTGTTACAAATAATCCAACAACATAATTAATTAAAGAAAATATATAAACATATTAATCCATTAAGCATATATATTGGTATAACAAAGGTCTTTCCTGGGTCTACAAAAACACAAAATAATGTCCTTATTAAAATAGTATGATGTTAGATACATAAAATTATTCCCTTGATTTTTACAATGTTATCTAGTTATAACCTATAAAAAGAACTAGACCTTTCTATGATGCCAACTATGTCAACCTAAGCCTTTGAAAACATTTATTAAATTTTATTTAATATAAATACCCATTAATTAAATCATAAATACCACGAGGATTATTTTATATTGAACAAAAATTGTATAAAACAACCAAAAAATAGAACATAACATCTATTTTTCTCTTTAGTGATCTTATAAATAAATTTGAATTAATAAAACTGTACGGGATAACTTGGAGAATTCAAAACATATGGATGATCTAAAAATCCTAGTAATGTAATGAACATGATATGTAAACATAATTTGTGGGAATAAGTTATAACATGATATAATCATAGTGAATGCTCATGACTAATCACATGGAATAAAAACATAAATAACATGATATCATAATATCATAAGAAAATGGAAATATAGGAGAAGATACAACATGACAAAAACATGAGTCAACGATAACTTCCAAGAAAATATCACATGGTGTAAAAAGTCCCATGATGGTATATGTTTACTCCACAATTACTTATATAAAGTCTCATGAGACCAAATAATAACACCATTTCATTATATCACTATTTGGGGATGCATAATAACATTTACATGCATACTTGTTCCATAAAAATCAAATCAATTATAAGGTCATAACATTAGAATTACATATAAGAAAACTGGGTTTCTTAATATTCCTCAAAGTAAAAATTGAATGAGATTTAAAAAAAAAGTAATTTTAAAAATGAACTTAAGGAATTTATTACCCCATTAATGGGAGGGAAACAAGAAATTTATATGTGTAAAATACACTTATAATGCATTTAGAATAATTTCAATATATTAAAGGTTTTCATCATTGATGATGTCATCTAGAAAATATCAGATAGATTATTTCCTAAGAAAATAACCTTTTTACATGGAATTAAATTCATCAAAATATAAAAATATTCAATATATTATAGAATAAAGTTTTATTGAAAATAACCATATAAAAATTTAATAGATTATTGGATGAACTAATTGATCATAATAGTGAGAAATTTTATTCATGATATATAATCTAAATGAAAACTTTCATTTCTAACTTTTTAAAAAATGTTAAACATGGGAATAATATATCATTAATGAATAATTATATAATCGTGAGTAAATTATTTAAAGGATTTTAAGGATAATATGAATATGTAATAGTAATATTTCAGATATAAAAGAAGATAGAAGATCAGTATTAATTAAAAACAACTTTCTTGTTGTTTTTTTATTCAATAAGGGTTGAATTGGGAACCAAAAATTTTAATCCAAAATATTGACTAGATTAGGATAAATGATATTTTATTCATTAAGATAATTTTATTTAATTTCACCATAATTTTATATTGAACCAAAAAAATATCAAATAGAAAGAGGGTTATAACATAAAACCAGTACCGCTTTGGTAACACTCGAATCAAAACAACTTGAAAAAAGTATAATGAATTATAACAAAAAATATAATGAAGTATGAACAAACTATGATATAATATATTAAATTATTAGTATATATAAAATATGTAACAAATTCAAAACATGTTAAAAATATATTAATCAATGAAGGGAAATTTATGTGAATTCTCTTACCTATATTTAGACTCATCGTCGATATACATTTTCTATGGCATCCTCAATTCTAGTAACCTGGAGCCGGTGAAATACTTTAGTACAGTGGCATAAGCTAATGAAATTTGATCCATAAGGACAATATATTTTTTTAGTCTTTGTAAACTATATACAATCTAGATTCTGATATTACTTTTGAAAAAAAAATCAACATAATTTTTTAGAGAATAACATTATTCCTTCTAATATTTTCATTGATATCAGTCGTAGTACACATAATATATTCATGGGAATGGAAATAAAATATGGGTGATATGAAGTTCTCTATATGTTTTATGTATTGAGGAAGATACTATGAATCTGTAACCATAATCAGCATGGAAATTTTAATATTTGAACACACATTCTGTTTAAATTACTCGACTATCGTGATACTATAAATAGTAATCAATTTAGAAAGGTAAATAACTGAAAACTCACTTCATTTAATAAATAAATAAGAATGAAACACATTTATGAATAATATATTGGTAAATATTTAATGGATAATAGGATAACTAAATGTCAATATTGAATGTAAAATAAGTGAATGGTCATTTCATTTAACTAATAAACTAAGAATGATATTAATCTATAGGTAATATCATACCAACGGTCTCATGGTTAATAATACTAACATAAGGAATCACCTATTTATACTACTATTCCATCAAGGGACTATATAATTATAGGTCCCACCCATCACTATATATATATATAGTATTCTTTTTATATCTAACAATTGATTTTGTTCATAAATAATGTTCTTTATCATCCAATATCTATTATAATTAATGAATACAAATTTATCAATATTTCACCACATAAAAAATAATTTTCAATATATAACACTATATGTAATAAATTAAATATGCTTTAATAAAATGATATATCCCTGACACAAAATATAGATATTTTTAGAGAATATAGTGTTAATTATCACAAGAAGTTGAATATTTCAATGGTGAGTTAATGAAAATAAAAATGAGTTAAGAAAGTGAAATTGAATACTTTACTTGGTCAAAATGATTATAAATCGTCTATATACTAAATAATAATGGTATTAATACAGCATATCCTCAGTTAATTATTTGTTAGGTAATACTTATATTCATTTATTAATAGAAATTACATGAATATATACTTTAAAATATTCATTATGAAAATGAAAATTCAAATATGAAAATCACCTATTAAAACGAAAAGTTTAAAAAATAATTTGGAAATAATTTTATTTTATGTTACTTTTTAAAAATTATAAAAAAATATAAAACATTTAGTGGTCATGATGATAGGAAATTACATTATTTTTTTAAGAGTTAAAAAAAACTTCCCTTAACATTTATTTAAAAATAGAAACAATCCTTTTTTCGAAAATTATATGAATATTATTTTCAGAACATTTTTTAAAAAGTTAAAATTAGTTAAAATTATATTTTAAATTCATGTAATAATATTAACACATTTTTTAAAACAGTTTTAGAATACATGGTTTTGGAAGAAAATAAAACTCAGACTTAAGAGGGAAATTAATTCATGTTTTGTTAATAACATTTTATTAATCATTTTATTTAAAAAATGGAAAATTGAACTATTACATGAAAATATCAAGAATTTACTATGGATAATAAAATTATTATTTTTTATAAGAAAATTATAATGTAATTTACATAAATTGAAATTTATTTATAAACATCATGATTAAAATGGTATTATAAAATAAACCCATTAAAATATCATAATCATTATGTTAGGATTAATTGATTATTATATTTTGTGTATAAAATTTAAATACAAAAAAATATTAAATTGAACATAATATAATAAAAATTAATTACACTAATAATCTATATCAAAGACAGTGAAGAAGTAATATAACCCAATGAAAAGAAATTGGGTTATGAAATTATTTATGACTTAGTAACATTTATGTCAAACATCCATGGTTCTAATAATTATAATGTAAGAATAAAATACTTGGTTTTATTGTGGAATAATTTTTTTACATTTCAATGGGGAATTTTTTTACACTATATATACGAAATTAGGTTTCCAAAAACATAATATTCCGCATTGAATAGAAATTGAGAAGAAGAATATTACCTTAAGTATGACTCATCAAGTATGTTATTTATAATACTGAATAATAAAAATATGTTTGTTATTTACCATTCTTTATTAACCATTTCATTTTTATTATTCATTTTATTTCACTTATAACAATGTTTTATATTATTTCTAAATCAACTAATTTTACATTGGATGTTTTGATTATATTTGGGTTATGTCTCAAAATTGAATTTGCTATATTAACTATGGTAAAAGTGGTAATTATTTAATGATTGACAGAGTAATAATAATAATGAAATTTTTATCATATTTATTAATCGAATAAACTTTAAAAAAACATGAAATATTATTCTGAAAAATTAATGATGTTAAAATCATAGGGATGGAAGGTTGTATGTATGCATTAGTAATGTTTCCAATTTTCAATGGTCATTTTGGAAGGAAGGAATGTAATATTTTAACTCTACAAAATTTTCATTATATCATATAAACCATTTTATTTCTTTAAGTGTTCATATATATATATATTATCCATATATTGTGTTCGTGAATATTGAGTCGCATCGCTTCATGAAGGTTATAGTCCACACATACACAGACGACGTTATCCTCTTTTAGTTTAAGAAATAATATGATGTATTATAATTTCAGAATGATAAATATGACATGGATATAATAATTAATTAATTTATATCACATCTAATTTATATATTTCATATATTACTATCCATGCAAGGTGTTAATAATAAATTAATCACATCGCTTCATGATTCAGTTGTCCGTAGTAAAAATGAGAGATGTTATCGTCTAACCTAAAGAATAGAAAGTAATAAAACATGTCATATCTGTTTATGAGGTGATATTCCACCATACAGACGAGCAACATTATTTGTTCCCATTTGATAGAAGAGGATATTTATATGGGTATTTAACTTAAATTAATAAAATAATAGTATATGGGACTTAATTATATTATTATAAAATAGTAAATTAATAATATTATAATGATATGGGGGTATAAATAAAATAAAAAACACATAGTTATGAATTTTATCTCTTCTTAGACAACCCCTTTAGGATTATTACCAATGTATTCCTAGAATTTATTTATTACCATAAATCTTTCATATTTTATTATGGTATTTCAAGGGGTAGGTGATTTATTGTAACACCCCAAGCTTCTACGGTACGCTTCTCTTTGAATAATGTGATAGCGTGCGTTGTACGCAACACTGAGTTCTAACCCACCATAACCAATCAAACTAGCCGTTATGAATAGTAATACCTACTTTTTGAAATTATGTATATTTTATATTTCAAAATGGAATTCATTTTTGGATTCGGAATATCGAATTTATCCTAAGGTGAAATTTTGGTACTTTTCGGATAACTTTAATATTCCGATTAATAGTGAAAATTACTAAATTTTAATTAGAAACAACTTTTTTAATCAAAATAATTAATAGTTATAAATTATGAATTTGAGTGATTTTAAAGTATATTTAGAATTTATTTTTACGATTTAATGTAATGATGGTCATTGGACATAATTTTACAATTAAACCGGACATAAACAAGTGTCAATCTTTTGATAGTTATTATCTCTTAAAAATGGGCTTTTTATTTTAACAACGGGAATTAATTTTAAATTAATTTCTGCCACTTCTGAGTTTTAAATTTCGAAAAATGGATTCCATATTTGGAATCAGGGTGTTTAAATTGTGTAAATAGGTAACTTTTATTTTTAGACATTTTGAATAATTATTGCGGTAAATATTTTATTTACCATGATTAAGGTTAAATCCGGTAAATAAGGGTTAACAAATAATATTATAATAATACTAAATTATCCTAAAACGTGTCCTAACCTTATTGGTTGATACATGTTCGACCATAGGCATCTTTGGGCCGATTTTGGGACCCCATGGAGCCACTTGTAGGTGATAGGGACACTTTATTTTAATTAAGTTAAAATGAATACAAAAATGACACAAGCATATATCGTTTAGAAAAACAATTTTTACATAGGGTTATATTTGTTGGATTTTCGACTATAAAAATTAATTAGAAATATAAAGATATTTCCTACATAATTCTATTTTATTTATAATTTTTAGAGATTACATAATTTAATTTATTTATGACACAATGATGATGCAGTAATTACCATAATAGTGAAAATCTAAAATAATTGATATTATAAATACCCAAATAAATATAATTTGAGACTTTTAATGAATTAAAATAACTTTCTAGGATAATATGACATATTAGGGTTGATTTAATTAACTTTTTTCGAAGCAATCATTCTGTTATGAGTTTCACAAAAATCAATTATTGAATAGTGTCAAAATTGACATAAAAGAGTTTTTAAAACAAATATTATATTATTAATTGATATTAAATTCCTAAAAATCTAAGGTTTGGCCAAGAGACTTATATCATGATACGTGTATCATTAATGGACCACTTGGGAGGTCGATTTGATGTATATGGTATGTTTATTAACCATATAATATAAAAATACAAAGAGACATTGTAAAAAAAACTAATTAACTTAGAGTTAATACTTAAAGATAAGGTTAATATAAGTACCCAAACCTGTCTAAATTCTAATGGTTAAGTGGTTTTCGATCCACCAAAACCTTAAACTTTTAATAATCAACTTTGGATCCATTAGAAACCGAATATTAATCTATTATAAATTAATATTTCTAGCTTTTCCAAAGGTGCCCCTCACCCCTCTTCTAAAAGAGCACTCCTCCTTCTCATTTCTTCACTCCTACAAAGCCTTTTGGTTCGGCCAAACTCTGCCCAAATACACTTCCAACTTCCCTCACTAAAACCTAGAGGCCTTAGTTCGATCAGAAAGCCAACCTAAGGATCCCTTTTGATCAAATCAAAAGGAGGAAACCGAAGAAGAGGTAATGATTTCACCACCCTTTTCCAAGTTCCTTTCTTCTTCCACTTCTTCTTCCTTTGTTATTACCATTATAAAATAATAACACCAGTATCATATTTATAATTTAATGTTATTATAAATATGGTACAACCATATTCAGTATTCTATCCACCCTTTAAATAACATTTCACCATACGTGCGTACGTACGGCTTACCGTCTCCACGTCGTGGTGTAATTGTTATTCAATATATTATTATTTTTATGGGTATAAAAATGATGTGTAACTCTCTTAAATAATAAATATAACATGTTAATGATTCTTTATATATGATATACCATCCATTTATATATTATTTTAATATCAAAATAATGATATTGTCGCTCCTGCGAACGTACGGACTACCATCTCCACGAACGCGATGAGATTCATTCTCCATCGTATCCATTCAAGAATAATTATCATTTGATGATTTAAAAATAATGTTTAAGGACTTGATATCATTTTGTATATGAATAATATACAACCTATCCATGACAAACATGTCTTATGTAACAAAACATATAAAATAAAACAAGTAAGTTAACACCCAAAACGGCGATAATACTAAGATAGTTTTAACAAAGAAATGTTAAAAGATCATATATGATATCATATGAATGTATATTATTATATTATAATTTAATAACAATTATTTTACCATTATACAGGATTTTAACCTACCCCAACCAAGGAAAAGTACAAGGTAAGGGTTATTTCACAATCTCTTCATTATCCGAGGTTGTTTATACGTAATAATCTACTGGGATCTCTTTATCATCCACATCCATGTTTCTTAAAAATGAATTTCAAAACATTTTTACTATTTACTAGAATGTGGGTTAAATTAATTTATACCCTTGTTTGACTTTTTATAAGAGGATTATAAAGGAATCTTTCCGTCGTTTTCCAAACAAGGTGTTTTTTAACCTTTTCGACAAAATTAAGGTAAGAATGTTTTTTTAACTTATACGGCGGGTGTGGCTATTTTCCGCTGTTATAAAATTTAAGCTTCCACTACAAGATTATAAGAATATTTTCAAAGAAAATGTTTTATTTCATAAATATAATACTCTTAAATGATTTCGAAACAGATAGAGATATTTCTCTAAAAAGTGTTTTGATTTCATCTATGTCAACATCCTTTGATGGATTTTACGCTTATTTGAAGTTGATTTATTATGATACAAAACTTCTATGTTGTATTGAAGGTTTTGTGATATGTTTGACTGTGGATGTTCTATTTTTATACCGTTCATAGTTTATGGTGAAAGTATTGACATATCATATGCTAGTTTTAATACGAATGTTTATGTTATGTTTAAACCTTTTCATATGGGAATGCATTGAACTTAATATGTGACGGGTGGAGCCCGCTATAGCTCATCGATGCATCGGTAGGTCTCATGAGACAAACTAGTCTCTTGGCACAAGGCCTTGAAAAAATCATATTTGTAGTCTTGGCACGAGGCCTTGGCTATGTGGTTATGATAGTCTGGAATTATGCATTCCATCATTATGAAAGTGGTTATTGATATTGAATGTGATTATTCGATTAGTAGAATATCCATGTGAATAAGTAAATGGAATTATTTCATTTTACTTTTTCCATACTATGTTGAAGTTCAAGTTTAAAAGGCTTTTGTTTTGGTTATACATTGCCTTAAATGTTTATGCTTATTTTTGAAAGTTTCCGCTATATTGTTATCCTTACTGGGCATTTGAGCCCACCCCTTTTCTATGTTTTATTTATCCCAGGATGTGAAGAAGTAAGTTATGAATGACCTGCAGGGATATTATGTGGGGATAATAGTGTGGACTATAAAGACATTATTTTATTGTAGTATTTTTTCACTTTATGATGTAATGTACAACTTTATGAATATATCTAGTGTTTCCAAGGCTACTAAACCAATAAGTCTTTCAATATTTGATCTTTCTTGTGATCAAGCGAATGTTATGTAATAATACGCCGAATCTAGGTAACTGGGGTCGGGGCATTACAGTTTGTATCAGAGGAATATTAGTACAATCCTTGGAAGCTAGATTTAGATAAACTCTGATTAGAGCACGTAGACCTAAGATGAACATTGAGGATTAGTATAGAAGAACATCCTAGAATTTTGGTATTGTAGAGATTTTGTGAGTTTTCTGAGCAATACATCCCTGTCTGGATACGAGCAGGTAGAGGCGGCTCTGGAACAGATGTACCTAGGGGTAAAACCCGAAAACACCGCTTTGAGCTAGACTCAAACGGGAACTGGTGCACGACAACGGGCCTTGCTGCACTCTTGGTTACGACACTCTTGGGGGATATGATTTGGATAACTCTCATTTTCTTTACAAATCATTATGAAGAGTTTATGAGTATATACTTCCTCAAAGAAAACATTCTTATGATTATGGATTATATCCATAAATAGTTCAATTTATGTTAAGTGTTTTATAAGTATGGGATTATGTATTTTAATTCATAAACTGATCTAGTTTATGCCATTGTTATAGAATGGATCCTAGTGGAAGAAATGGAAACTGTATCAATGCACACACTCCATGTAGGGATTTCCCTCCTGCTCATGATAATTATGGTGGAGCTGGTGATGCAACTGGTGTCGATCAGGTAATCACCATACTGGGACAACTCACTCAGGTTATGAAAATAACCTTACCCGTATGGAGCACCCTGATCCGAAGCATGGAGGATCAATGTTAGATCAATTAATGAGGAAAAAACCACCAATGTTCAATGGGAGTACAAATCCCTTAGTATCTGATCAGTGGATAAATTCTCTAGAGAAAATATTTCAGGCTTTGGGAGTAGTGAAAGGGAAAAAGTTATCATGGTAGTTTACCGCCTCACTGGAGATGCTGATCAACGGTGGTCATTGATTGAATACATGAAGGAAGATGATGAAGTATCAAATATTAAATGGAGAGAGTTCAAAGATCTGTTTTTAGAAAAATACTTTCCTCGCGACCATCGAGCAGATATGGAAAGGCAATTTTTGAGTCTGAGACAAAAGGAGGATGAGAATGTCACAAAGTATGAGGCTAACTTTACAAGGTTATCAAGGTATGTTGGAGATTATATACGTAACCCAAGAAGTAAGATTGATCATTTCATTGATGTGTTAAAACCATTTCTCCATCGAGCATTAGTATCACAATCCTTCTCGTCGTACGGAGACAATGTCTCATGTGCTATCAAGACCGAAAAGGAATTCTCTAAGTCTTATGACTTTAAAGAAAAGAAAGAGAAGAAGATACTTATTGATCAATCTGGGAATGGAAATAAGGGGATGAAGGGAAAGGTTGAATATCCATCCTGTGGTAAATGTGGTAAGAAACACCCCGGTACTTTCTTGAAGGGAACAGGTGTCTATTACAAGTGTGGTGAAAAAGGCCACCAAGCTCGTGATTGCAAGGGGAAGAAGGAAGCTACCAATGTTCAGTACTAAAATTGCAGGGAGATGGGGCATTATGCAAATGAATGTCCTAAGCGTCAGGAGAACTTACATCAGAAAAGGCAAAGGGGTCAAGGCCAAGATTATGCTATCACTACTGCTGAGGTAGAAGCTCTGAAAGACATGGTGGCAGGTAATTTAATGATTTCCTCAAGTTTAGAAAATGCATTATTTGATTCTAGATCGTCACATTTTTTCATATCTTCCCAGTTTTCTAAGAAAATTAGATATTTCCAATTTTATTTAACAAGGAAGTTGTTAGTTAAAACTCCTATGGGATGTATCATTACAACAATGTTTTGTGAATCAGTCCCCATTAGAGCACATAAATGTTCTTTGTCTGCTGATTTCATCGTCATACCTATGATTGAGTTTGATATAATCCTCAGTATGGACTGGCTTTCGGAATATGATGCGAAGATTTATTGTAAGAAGAAAGTGGTTATGATTCTTGATGATGATGATAAGGAACACCTTATCATTAGAGCAGAATCGTCACCACCTAATTCTTATCTTGATCCACCCCCAGTAGCTCAACTAAATTCAATTATTGGGGAGGAAGAGAATGAAATAACTGTGGGTGAGGAATGGAATGTTCAAATAGAGTATGTACCTGTTGTGAAAGAATTTTTAGATGTATTTCCGGAAGATTTACCTAGACATCCTCCAGAACGAGAAGTTGAGTTTTCCATTGATTTAATTCCTGGATCAAGGCCTATATCAAAGACCCCTTATATAATGGCCACTGTAGAATTAGTTGAACTAAAGAAACAACTAGTGGAATTGAGTAATAAGGGATTTATTCGCCCTAGTGTTTCTCCATGGGGAGACCCTGTTCTTTTTGTTAAAAAGAAAGACGGATCTATGAGGTTATGTACCTACTACAGGGAGATCAATGCTATAACAATAAAGAAAAAGTATCCCCTACCACACATTGATGATTTATTTGACCAACTGCATGGAGATCAATACTTTTCATAGATTTACCTTCGATCTGGATACCATCAGTTTTGTGTGAAGAAGGAAGACATTTTGAAGACAACATTTCGAACTAGGTACAGGCATTACGAGTTTACTGTAATTCCTTTTGGATTTACTAATGCACCCTCTGTATTGATGGATCTGATGAATAGAGTTTTTAAGGAGTATGTCGATGAATTTTTGGAGGTATTTATTGATGATATCTTGGTATACTCAAAAAGCTATGAAGATCATGAAAATCACTTGCGCATTATCTTGAATACTCTGAGAAGACATGAATTATATGTGATGTTTATCAAGTGTGAATTCTGGCATCAAGTGATTTCTTTTCTTGGCCATATTGTCTCTAAAGATGGAATCTCGGTTGATCCTTCTAAGACCAAGGAAATCCAAGAATGGCCATCACCAATGAGTATAACTGAGGTACGTAGTTTTATTGGTTTAGCAGGTTATTATCGACGTTTCTTCCAGAAATTTTCCCGATTGGCTAACCCATTAACAAATCTCACATGTAAAGGGGTTAAATTTGTTTGGACAAAAGAGTGTGAAGAATGTTTCGAAGAATTGAAGAGAAGATTAGTCAGTGATCCTATATTGACTCTACCATCGGGGAATGATGGGTTCGTTATTTATAGTGATGCATCGAAGAAAGGACTTGGTTGTGTCCTTATGCAGAATGATAAGGTTATTGCCTATGCATCACGACAGTTGAAAATTCATGAACAAAACTATCCTACTCATGATCTCGAGTTAGCGGTTGTGATCTTTGCTTTGAAGATATGGAGGCACTACCTATATGGTGAAAAATTTGATATTTATACTGATCACAAGAGTTTGAAGTATATTTTATCACAAAAAGAAATCAACATGAGGAAAATAAGATGGATTGAATTACACAAGGATTATGATTGTACGATACACTACCACCCCGGGAAGGCAAACAAGGTGGCAGATTCTTTGAGCAGAAAATATCATGGAGTTTTGAACATGATGAGAATTGAAAGGGATCCAATTTTCATAGATCTAGTAAAGATGGACATGGGAATAACCAGGGAAGGTGAAACATCAATGCTTTTTCAAATGGTTTCCAAACCATATTTACTATAAAGGATTAAGAGTTCTCAGACTAATGATGGAGAATTTCAAAAGAAGATTAAAGCTGTGAATGATGGGAGATTTAGGGATTTTGTGTATGAAAATGGAATTTTGAAATTCGGGAAGAGGCTTTGTGTTCCCGATATACCTGATATAAAAAGGGAATTGTTAGATGATGCTCATAGTTCCAATTTCTTTATAAACCCTGGGAGCACCAAAATGTATAGATATTTGAAGGAACATTTTTGGTGTGACAACATGAAGAGGGAGATTGCATATTTTGTGTCAAGATGTATGGTTTTTCAACAAGTGAAAGCTGGAAGGCAACAGCCTGGAAGAGTCATGCAACCTCTTCCCATACCTGAGTGGAAATGGGACAATATTACGATGGACTTTGTCATGGGGCTACCAAAGACTCCTAGAAGGAACGATGCAATATGGGTTATTGTTGATCGTCTTACCAAGTCAGCACATTTTCTTCCTATAAGAGAAGATCTACCACTGGAATTTCTAGCAAGACTATATATTAATGAAGTTATGAGACTTCATGGAGTACCCCTATCGATTGTTTCTGATCGTGATCCCCATTTTACTTCTACATTCTGGAAGAGTCTTTTGAAATCCCTGGATACTGAACTTCATTTGAGCACTGCCTACCACCCTCAGACAGACGGACAATCAGAACGGACTATTCAAACCTTAGAAGACATCTTGAGATCCTGCTCACTTGACTTTCAGGGTATGTGGGATCAGTATTTACCTCTGGTAGAATTTTCCTATAACAATAGTTTCCATTCGAGTATTCAGATGACACCATATGAAGAATTATACGGAAAGAGATGTCGCACACCAACCTATTGGGATGAAGTTGGTGAAAGAAAACTTGTAGGTCTAGAACTGTTGGAGGAAACGATGGAAAAGGTGAATGTAATCCAAAATCATATCAAAGTATCTCAAAGTAGGCAGAAGAGCTATGCCGATAATCGAAAGAAGGATTTGGAATTTCAAGTCGGTGATCAAGTTTCCCTAAAGGTATCTCCATGGAAGGGAGTCATACGTTTTGGTAAGAAAGGTAAATTGAGTCCCAGGTACATCGGACCTTTCGAAATTCTAGAACAAATTGGGGTTGTAGCTTACCGATTGGCAATGCCGCCAAGTCTCTCCAAAGTTCACGACGTGTTCCACGTATCTCTGTTGAGGAAATACATGCCTGAACCAACGCATGTACTCACCTATGAGGAGTTAGAACTAGAACCCAATCTGTCTTATTGCGAAGAGCCCGTCAGGATTCTTGATACGAGAGAACAAGTACTGAGAAACTGGACGACTCGTCTGGTAAAAGTCTTGTGGAGAAACTATAAGATGGAAGAGGCAACGTGGGAACCCGAGGAACTTATGATGAAGAACCACCCGAGTCTTTTCATGTGATAAGTATTATAGAAATTTCGAGGACGAAATTATTTGAAGAAGGATAGAATGTAACACCTCAAGCTTCTACGGTACGCTTCTCTTTGAATAATGTGATAGCGTGTGTTGTACGCAACACCGAGTTCTAACACACCATAAACAATAAAACTAGCCGTTATGAATAGTAATACCTACTTTTTGAAATTATATATATTTTATATTTCAAAATAGAATTCATTTTTGGATTCAGAATATCGAATTTAGCCTAAGGTGAAATTTTGGTACTTTTCGGATAACTTTAATATTCCGATGAATAGTGACAATTACTAAATTTTAATTAAAAACAACTTTTTTAATCAAAATAATTAATAGTGATAAATTATGAATTTGAGTGGTATAAAAGTATATTTAGAATATATTTTTACGATTTAATATAATGTTGGTCATTTGACATAATTTTATAATTAAACCGGACATAGACAAGTGTCAATGTTTTGATAGTTATTATCAATTAAAAACACGCTTTTTGTTTTAACAACGTGAATTAATTTTAAATTAATTTCATCCAATTCTGTGTTTTGAATTTGGAAAAATGGATTCCATATTTCGAATCAGGATGTTGAAATTGTGTAAATAGGTAACTGTTATTTTTAGACATTTTGAATAATTACTGCGGTAAATATTTTATTTACTATGGTTAAGGGTAAATCCGGTAAATAAGGTTTAAAAAATAATATTATAATAATAATAAATTACCCTAAAACGTGTCCTAACCTTATTGGTTGATACATGTTCGACCATAGTCATATTTGGGTCGATTTTGGAACCCCATGGAGCCACTTGTAGGTGATAGGGACACTTTATTTTAATTAAGTTAAAATGAATACAAAAATGACACAAGCATATATCTTTTAGAAAAACAATTTTTACATAGGGTTATATATGTTGGATTTTCGACTATAAATATTCATTAGAAATATAAACAGATTTCCTACATAATGATAGTTTATTTATAATTTTTAGAGATTGTATAATTTAATTTATTTATGACACAATGATGATGCAGTAATTACCATAATAGTGAACATTTAACATAATTGATATTATAAATACCAAAATAAATATAATTTGAGACTTTTAATGAATTAAAATAACTTTATAGGATAATATGACATATTAGTATTGATTTAATTAATGTTTTTCGAAGTAATAATTCTGTTATGAGTTTCACAAAAATCAACTATTGAATAGTGTCAAAATTGACATAAAAGTGTTTTTAAAACAAATATTATATTATTAATTGATATTAAATTCATAAAAATCTAAGGTTCGGCCAAGAGACTTATATCATGATATTTTTATCATTAATGGACCACTTGGGGGGTCTCTTGGATGTATATGGTAATTTTATTAACCATATAATATAAAAATACAAAGAGACATTTAAAAAATAAAACTAGTTAACTTAGAGTTAATACTGAAAGATAAGGTTAATATAAGTACCCAAACCTGTCTAAATTCTATTGTTTAAGTGTATTTCAACCCAAACCCACCATAAACTTTAAATAATCTACTTTGGAGCCCTTATAAACCGAATATGAATTTATTATAAATTAATATTTCTAGCTTTTACAAAGGTTCCCCTCACCCCTCTTATAAAAGGGCACTCCTCCTTCTCATTTCATCACACCTTCAAAGCCTTTTGGTTCGGAAAAACTCTGCCCAAATACTCTCCCAACTTCCCTCACTACAACCTAGAGGCATTAGTTTGATCAGAAATCCAACCAAAGGATCCCTTTTGATCAAATCAAAAGGAAGAAACCTAAGAAGAGGTAATGATTTCACCACCCTTCTCCAAGTTCCTTTCTTCTTCCACTTCTTCATCCGTTGTTATTAACATTATAAAATAATAACTCCAGTATCATATATATACTGTGATGTTATAATAAATATGTTACAACGATATTCAGTATTCTATCCAGCCATTGAATAACATGTCACCATACGTGCGTACGTATGGCTTACCGTCTCCACGTCATGGTGTAATTGCTATTCAATATATTATTATTTGGATGGGTATAATAATGATGTGTAACTCATGTAAATAATAAATATAACATGTTAATGATTCTGTATATATGATACACCATCCATTTATATATTATGTTAATATCAAAATAATGATATTGTCGCGCGTGCGTACGTACGTACTACCGTCTCCATGAACGCGATGAGATTCATTCTCCATCGTATCCATTTAAGTATAATTATCATTTGATGATTTAAAAATAATGTTTAAGGACGTTATATCAATCTGTATATGAATAATATACAACCTATCCATGACAAACATGTCTTATGTAACAAAACATATAATAGAAAACAAGTAAGTTAACACCCAAAACGACGATAATACTAAGATATTATTAACAAAGCAATGTTAAAAGATCATATATGATATCATATGAATGTATATGATTCTTGTATAATTTGATAACAATTATTTAACCATTATACATGATGTTAACCTACCCCAACCAAGGAAAAGTACAAGGTAAGGGTTATTTCACAATCTCTTCATTATCCAAGGTTGTTTATACGTAATAATCTACTGATCTCTTTATCATCAACATCCATGTTTCTCAAAAATGAATTTCAAAACATTTTTAATATTTACTATAATATGGTTTAAAGTCAATTATACCCTTGTTTGTCTTTTTATAAGAGGTTTATAAAGGAATATTTACGTCGTTTTCCAAATAATGTGTTTTTTAACCTTTTCGACAAAATTAAGGTAAGAATGTTTTTTTAACTTATACGGCGGGTGCGGCTATTTTCCGCTGTTATAAAATCATCGATGCTTCCCTTAAAATCATATAAGTATATTTTCAAAGAAAATGTTTTATTTCATAAATATAAGACTCTTAAATGATTTCAAAATAGAAAGAGATATTTCTCTAAATATAGTTTTGATTTCATCTATGTCAACATCCTTTGATGGATTTTACGCTTATTTGAAGCTGATTTATTATGATACAAAACTTCTATATTTTATTGAAGGTTTTGTGATATTTTTGACTGTGGATGTGCTATTTTTATACCGTTCATAGTTTATGGTGAAATTATTGACATTTCTTATGCTAGTTTTAATACGAATGTTTATGTTATGTCTAAACCTTTTCATATGGGAATGCATTGGACTTAATATGTGACGGGTGGAGCCCGCTATAGCTCCTCGATGCCTCGGTAGGTCTCATGAGACAAACTAGTGTCTTGGAACAAGGACTTGAAAAAATCTTATTTGTAGTCTTGGCATGAGGCCTTGGCTATGTGGTTATGATAGTCTGGCATTATGCATTCCATGAAAGTTGTTACTGATATTGCATGTGATTATTCGATTAGTAGAATATCTATGTGAATAAGTAAATGGTATTATTTAATTTTACTTTTCCATACTATGTTGAATTTAAAGTTTAAAAGGCTTTTGTTTTGGTTATACATTGCCCTAAATATTTATGCTTATTTTTGAAAGTTTCCGCTATATTGTTATCTTTACTGGGCATTTGAGCTCACCCCTTTTCTATGTTTTATTTTTCCCTGGATGTGAAGAAGTAAGTTATGAATGACCTGCATGGATATTATGAGGGGATAATAGTGTGTCCTATGGAGACATTATGTTATTGTAGTAGTTTCTCACTTTATGATGTAATGTAAAACTTTATGAATATATCTAGTGTTTCCAAGGATAATAAACCAATCGTTCCTTCGAGACTTGATCTTTCTTGTGATCATGCCAATGTTATGTAATAATGCACCGACTTTGGCTAACTGGGGTCAGGGAGTTACATTTATTTTGGGATAAACAGAAACCAAAACGGTTTTATATTGTGAATTAGATAAATATGAGTGTCCTTTTATTGGTGGGGTGAGTGGTACAGTTGTATATATTGAAACGAAAAGGTTGTACCCACATTTTTCACATTCAATAAGTCTAAAATATTCATTATTATCGATTTTTATTCAATATTAGGTCTCATTATTTCATTAAAATAGATTTTATAAATGTTTTAGGTCATTTTAACCATTATTGTTTTAGTTTAACCCCTAATAAACCTGTTTTTACCTAATTACCATTAATTATTTTTCACTATTTTCACTATACCTTTTAGAATAAATTTATGCTAAATTATTAGAAAATATAAATTTTTATTAATCAATATATGTAATATATTTTTCTAAATTAAATTCATAAAAATAGAAGAATATAATTTAAAATTATAACTACAAACGTGACAAAAACAACGGGTTTCCAAGAGAAAATTCTCATATGTGTAGAATATTTTAATATATTAAATTCAAGAAGAAAGGTATTATAATAAAAAAATATAGGTTAATTATTATATAATTTAATATTATTACTTTAAAACAATTTTTAAAATATATCTTAACAATTTTAATTATTTAAACAAAAATGATGTTTTCAATAAATGAAATATTTTTCACCATTTCTTTAGAAATTGAAAATTTTAAGAAAACATGAAATATTCAATCAAAGGAAATTTTGATAGTTGTATTTAAAAATGAATATATTTTTATTACATAAATTCTATAAATTCTCTCATGTTTAATATTAAAATAAGTTCTTAAAAGGTGAGAAAAATATTTTCCTTGAAAAAATATAGTTTTTCAAAAATTATTTTCATTTTCTTTTAAGTATTCTGTATTTTATTTATAATCAATAAATATTCATTGATTTTATTTTATACCTCTGTAATGCATAAAATGTTCATTATTTATTAATTATTATTCAGATCCATCAACTTCACGACAAGGTTATAATGATACACTATATTATGTCCAATTTAGTCTCAAGGTTGTCTATTCCACAAACTACTGAAGATGATAGATATTTAAAAAAGAAATGCATATTAAAGCCTTGGGGTGTTTAATTCTTATCTATGATTAGTTTTTTGTGTCATATACAATATCAAACCCAATTGTATTCTTTTAAAAAATATACTTTTTATGTTATCTCCACATTAAACAAATTTTGTTCTCTCAACTTGATCGTGTAGATAGAAATCAGGGGTTGGATATTTGAAAATTTATTTGCTAAAAATTCACTTCATGAAAAATTTTAAAAAAATAACATCTTAATAAAAGATAATGGGATGTACAAAGGACATATAAAGTAAAACATAAATTTTATTCCATGAAGGAGAAAATATGTGGGATGTGAAGATATCGACATTGAAGAAATTAGTAAATATTGATAATGACTAATAGAATTATTTGATCCTAATAAAGTGATTGATAAATTGAATGTTAATGACCTAAAACAAACAAATTTTTGATGATTTAAAATACCATTTGAATAATCATATATGAAGTTAATATGATTAAATTTATATCAATATCCTTTTCATAAATTTTAAAAATTCTTTTACTAGATCATAATATATAAAAATAGACCTATATAATACCTTTTTATTTTTTAAGAACAGTTTCGCACTTTGGTTACGCGTTGGAAAATTTCAAATTCATAACTTACTCCATGAAATGAATATCCAAAAAATAATTATATATTAATAATTCACTAAAATACAATTTAATGGATCATAATATCCTTAAAAGAGTGAAAGGTTTTTATGCATGTCTTTAACTATTTTAATAAACAAATATGGTTAGTATATGTTATCCAATATAAAATATTAGTATCTAAAACTCAATAGTAAAAGAACTGGTTCATCATTTACATTTATTTTTCTTATCATTTAACTAAATACAATGGTATAATATCTAGTACATCAGGTAGGCTAGTGGTCGGTGTTCAACCCTTATCTTCCTTTGATTGTGGGTTCAGGCCCCACATCATTTCTTTTTGTGATTGGTTTTCACCTATAACGAGGGTATAACTATTTTTTATCCCATATTAATATAGTTAATATATAATTATCCAACGTTTAATAACCCAAAATTACCTCAATATCAAGGATAAGAAAACCCTAATGGTTTCAAGTGCCTTTAAAATTATGATGAAAAAAAAGTAAGGGAATTTTTTTCTTAAATACCTTTTATTACTAAAACATATACAAAACCAAGGGGTTGTATTCCCAAAAAAGTTTCCCAAAAATATATTTAATCGTGTTATATTCAAACCATAAAATTTTCCAAAGGGGTGTTTAATTATATGGAATTATGATCTATTTAATGAATACAATCTTATTATGGTATCCATAGCTATTAAGATAATAACGACATATATGCTTATTGAAATTTTACACAATCCTTAGATGACAAATAATTATAATAAAAAATAACCATTTAAAAAAACATTTTCAATTTTATTCTTGAATCCCAATAAATAAATGCTTCATCATTTTTATTTAAACGTTAGTCCATCCATCATATAGGGGTTAACCTTTAGAAGTGGGAATTGACTAAGATTATTCACTGGCTCAACAAATTTAATTCATCCAAATATAAGAAGATATCTATGATTTTATTTATTTATTATCATCATACTCTTTATTTTTTATCAGTGAATCACTTCTTTATTCCATACTTTTACACACATAAATAATTTTTCCTTTACTTTGTGGTGTTTTCATGGTTAATTTTTTCCATATTTATAACATGAATGAAACAATTACTTCTTTCCCCCATGGTCTCCACCACTAATGAAATTTCCAAACTATATCTTTACCTTCATTGTTGAGTCTGTGATTTGTTTATGGTAGATGAGTTTTTATCATATTTTTGGATAACTTATTATATACTATAACATTAACTTTCACTCTCATCACTATCAGATTTTTTCTCATATTAAGAAAAATTTTCATTAGATTCAATTCTAAAAATCTCTTTCAAGTTCAATCCATTTTCTAAATACAAATTCACGGTCTAAGAAAAAAATATCATAGAGGAAAAACCATATATTCATATATATGATTTCTAAATCATGAATCATTATTTTTAATATTCATCACCTTATGTTTAACCTAGTTTATTTATTGTCATTATATATTAAAATATATTATAATTTTTTGTATTTAATATGTGAATTATCAAATAGATATCCCCTGGGAGTATCGAATGAGGTATGCAATAAGGATTATTTTTGTACATCGGGTGATGATTTGTTCAATCCAAATGCACCATTTTCATATTTATTAACCATATAAACAATTCATGAACTGCAACCTCTTTTAGTTTTAAACATGGATATATTTCTAGGAAAATGAACATAGTATTTTCCCCATAAAAACATTAGGATGTTATTCTATAAATAACAAAAAATTCATTGATTGAGTTATATTCCCTAACCTATGTTTTCCTACATCTAGTTCCAAAGGTTTCCCCTAAAATTCATAGATACCATCTATAGTGACCAAAACTCTAGAATCCTATAGAAAGTTTATTTCATTAATATAATGGAATAAGATTAAATAAATAACATCTCAAAGGACTGAATTGTTTAGTTGTCATGGTAAATTATATACATACATCACTCATATTAAATTTTGAAAAAAAATTAAAAAATAATTTTTTTGTTAATAACATTATTCTCTATAGAATATCTTTGTATACAAATCAATGTACACTTCATTTATTCCTAGGAAAGGAAAAATATAATTATGAAATAAATTGATAAATCAGGGGTATGTGCAGTGGATGATATCATGGAACTGTAAGCATAATAAAAATGGAAATGTAAGTAACTAAAAAAAATTCTATTTAATTAACCTGACTATCAGGATAAGATAAATCATAATCAACATGTAAAGATAAATAACTAAAAACACATTCCATTTTATCAATATATTGAAAATGAAATTCATCAAGTGATAGTATCATTATGAAAATATCATGGATAATAAGATAAGGAATAATTAATAGGTAACGTCAAATAACATAAAATAAATTCTATTTAATTAATTAACTGAGAATAAAATTTATCCATAGTTAAAATCATTTACGAAATATCTGAAATAATAAGGTAAAGAATAATAAATATAGAAATATAAATAACTATAATCTCATTCCTTTTAATTGATAATATAATAATGAAAATAATATATATATATATATATATATCATTGTGGAAATATCGTGGTTAATAATAATTTTATGCTTAATCATTAGATGTCATTTTATCATCAATGAGATACCTACACTATCAGAACAATTCACAGTATGGTTTAAAAATACAGGTAGAATCCCATTTAATAGTATCTTACTTATTCAACTCATGAGACAAATGATAAAAAAAGATATATAATTATAGACCCACCCATTACTACATGTCCAAATCATTACTCATGTATCGAAAAAATTGATTTAGTTCAAGAATAATGTTCCTTATCACTAAATATATATTTTAAATAAACAATAAAAATTAACCATTATTTACATCAATATAAAAAAATTAAATTCAGAACTGAATATGTAAAAATGTTATGTGTATTAAGAAAAAAATATATCCGTGGGAAATATAATCTATATTTTGAGGAAATTAAATGTCCAATGATCCCAAGAAGGTGAAAATTTCAAGGGAAGGTTTATGTGTAAAAATGAATCAAGGAATTGATTGGAAATAATTTATTTAATAATAATTACCATAAAACATCCTTGTAATGAATAATAATAGTATCAATACAACTTATCCCCATTAAAGTATATGTACAATTAATGGTTTTTTTAATTGAAAGATAGAAATTTCATGAAATGTTCCTTGGAAATATTATTGAGGAAAATAAACCTCATTCTTTGAAAATAACCTTTTAAACTAAATGTTCCCAATTTTATTTCAAATTAATCTCCTTTGAATATAATCATCCAAACATAAAAGAAAGTCATTATGATATTTAATTGTCATGAAATTAAAAATTTATTAAATTTCATATATGATAAAAAAAGATAACTTTCCCATTTCTAATAAAGGCCCAAAGAGACTTGATTAGAAAAAAAAAATAATTTTGATTTTTTTCCAAAGATTAAATGATATAAAATTTATATATATGCATGTTATAATAATATAAAAACATTGATTAAAACATTTTTAAAAAAC
Source organism: Viscum album (assembly GCA_963277665.1). Taxonomy (NCBI): domain Eukaryota; kingdom Viridiplantae; phylum Streptophyta; class Magnoliopsida; order Santalales; family Viscaceae; genus Viscum; species Viscum album. The sequence continues at coordinate 1,870,771,963 of OY728123.1, read as the reverse complement.
ATGGTTTTGAAGAAAATGAATTTCTGATCGAATAGAGAAATGATATCTGGTTTTATTAGAAACATTATCCCAAATATTTAAATACCAATGAGTGTGATAATAGTAAATTTACATTTAAAAAACATTAATAACCATATGAGAGTAAAATTATGTTTTTTAATAATACAAAGATCAAATATGTTTTTTAAATTTATATTCAAGTATAAACAATATGGATTAAAAACCGATTGTGAAATAAACCCTTACAAAGATCATATTGTTGATGTAAGAATTAATTGATTATATAATTATGTGAATCAAAAGTAAACGAAATTAAAACAAGTTGGGCTACAAAAAGGATATAAAAATTTTATTACAGACATAATCATATAATATCAATGAAAATAATTAAATAATATAACCCAATGATATGAATTTGAGGTTTGAAATAGTGAAACACATGGTAGCTATTATGTCAAATCCTCTTAGACTAAAAAATTAAAATTAAATATTAAAATAAAATTAATTATTAATAAATAATGATATTTAATTCCAATAGGGATGTATTTACAATATATGTATATATGTGAAATTTGGAACATAATAATAAAAATATGCCATAATTTAGAGAACTTTAGATGAAGTCCCTTACCATGAGTGAAAAACATCACGTAAGGTCATTATCGTCCTAAATAATAAAAATATATTACTTATATACATGAATAAATACCTTTTTAAGGTTTATAATTACTTTTATTTCTATTTTTTTGGTTTATATATTATTTTGTGATCTATTATGTTTATGTTGGTTGATTTGATGATAATTGAATTTTGGGTCAAAATTTACTTTAATAAGTTGAATGTGGTAAAAGTGGTAATTATATAAACATATCCTGAACATGAATCATGAAATTATTATCCTCTTTATACATAAATTACCATTTTATACATATTATGAAATATTTTTTGGAAAATTGAACTATGTTTCAATCATAGATATGGTAGGTCGTATGTACACATGAGTAACATTGTGATTTTTAAATAATTTTTATGGAATGAAGTTAAATAGTATTTTTACATTAAATAATTATGTTAATACAATATATAAATTATTATACGCTCAAAAATACTTATATATATATTCTATGTGATTTGGTGATAAAAAGAGTCACATCGCTTTTTGAATGAAGTAGTACACACATACATGAATGACACTATTATTTTTTGTAAGAAATAAAATGGTGTTTTACTGTTTAATAATTATAAAAAAGTCATTACTATCCAAATTATTTCATTTTTCACATATATTCATTAAAATTACCTCAATTACATTCCATGTAAAGTGTTAGTGAAAAAGGAATCACTTTACATCGTGAGGCGGTTGTTCGCCACACACACGAGAAATGTTATCATATGCACTATGAATCGAAAAATAAATAATTTATGTATGATATAATTATTAAAATGTGATAATGATTTTATAAATATCATATATATACTTTATATTCATCTTTATACCCATTCGTGATAGGTGTTTAAGGAAAACATGATACATCGGTTCGCGAAGCGGTATTCTACCGTACATATAAGAATCATTATCATTTCCTATTTGAGGCAGAAGGAAAAAGATATTGGTCACTTCATTATAAAAATAACATCTATTTATATTGGATAAACTATTTTTATTATATAATCATAAATTAATAAAATTTTAATATGGTGGAAGAAGAAATAAAATAAAAATACATAGTAATGAATTTTACCTCTTCTTGAACCAACATTTTACGATTTGACCTAGAGTATTAGAAGAATTGATCTCTGACCAATCCAAGGAATCTAGGATTTAGATATTGTAGTTGTGAAGTGATTTGGGTAGGTATTGTTCAATAAAAATATTTTTTAAGGCATGTCAAAGAATTTATTGGGGGTGTCTTTTAGAGGGTATGTGAGTGACACACATTAAACTTTTGAAATGAAAATGGTATACTCACATTTTTACCATGTAAAAGGTTCCAAAATAATGTATTATCTATAAATAGAAATTATTATTTATAAATATTTCCATAAAAATTATTTTACAATTTATTTTAGGTCATTTTAACTGTTATAACTTTAGTTAAACTGATAGGTAAATTGATTTTTACTATAGCCATTGTAATTATTTATTACTCTATTCACTATTAATTATGGAAAAAAATAAGATTGAAATTAATAGAATATATTAATTATGATGATTCAAAATATTTAATCCATTTTTAAAAATAAAATTATTATTTTTAAATCTAATTTATAATTTTACTTACTTAGGCGGCGAAAAAAAGGGTTTCGAAATACAAAATTCTCATAAGTATATAAGGTTATAAAATCAAAATTTATTAGGAAATTGATTTAGATGAACTAATATTGTTAAATTGTACTATAATTTTAGTAATTATAATTTAAAAACAATTTGAAAAATACATTTTAATCATTTGAATTATTTTATTGAAAAGTTAGTGTTCAATTAAATATAATATTTTTCTATATTCACTAAAAAATGAAACATTTCATAAAACCCCAAAAATTAAACCTAATATAATTTTGATATTATGATTTTAAAATTTAAATTAATTTTATTAAATTAATTTTTTATATTTTGAAAAATTATTTAAAAACTATGTGTGAAAAAGATGATGAAAATATTTTCATCAAAAATAATGTTATTGTAAAAATATTTTTTCCTATAAAAATATTTTTATATAATTTGTTATTAATAAATATACATTAAATTTATATAATAAATGTGTAAACTAAATTTGTTTTATAATTTTGTTGGTATTATTCCTACACACAAATTTAATGGCTATGTTATAAGAGTATACTATTTTACTAACCATTTAAAATTGGTGTTTGGTGTTCTATAAGATATCGAAGATATCAGTTTTTTAAAAAAATTGTATATCATTATGTATTATTGGGTTTTGTTCTCTTAAATGATCGGTTTTGTATATATTTTATGTCATCAAATCTGTTTTTATTATTTTAAAATCTCATTGTGTTACATTATCTTCGATATTATTAAACATTTTTTAATTATTATCTTAAACAAGAATATTATACATGTAATTTATTCCTTATATTTTTTACAACATTTTATTTATTTTCTTATCCAAATATGTTCATGTCAGACAATCTGATGATATTCAGTTTATATTTCCATAATGAAATTGATAGGTTTACTATTGTAAAGGTGATCATTATTCCATCCTTAATGGAATAATAATAATGAAATAAATATAATTTTTATAAATAAAATATTCTTTTAAAACCATCAATGAATGAAGTTTATGAAAAATGAACAACATTACAATCATGAAGATTGTGTGTTGTAATTTCACAAGAGTAACATTTCCACTTTTCAAAAGTAATTATAGAATAAGTTAACTATTATTTTATCTTTATATAATTATAATAATATGAAAAATAACATATTATATCATTAAATAGACTAATATAAATCATTAATGTGATGTGGTGACGTAGAATGAATCACATTCCATCGAGGAGGTGGTGGTCCACATGAATGCTCAAAAAAATATTTTTTTACCTAATAGAAATTTAATAAATTAAATTATGCATTTATTATAATAATTATAAATATTTCTTTAATATAATAAATTTAATATAAATACATTAGTCTAAATAGTAATAATATAAGGTTAAGGAAATAGTATTACATCGGTTTTTATGTTGGTAGTCTGCCATAAACACAAATATCAGTTTCTTTTCCCATTTAATGGAATAAGAGATAGATATTGGGTATTGAATTATCGTAAAAACATATTTTTATATAATATATATTTAATTTATTATATCCACATTTTTGAAAAATATTTAAATGTGGATAAAGAAACAAAACAATAATTCTTAATTAATAACTATATCTCTTCTTTAAGAAACCTGTTAAGGTTTAGCATAAAAGAATACTCAGGTTTATTTTAAGATCAATCCAAGGTCTATAAGACCAATGTATTGAATTATGTAAGTAAATATGGAATTGATTTTATAGACCAAAGGTATATTGATATATGTATAGGAGAGAAGGAGTGGAGTCCGTTCATATGTAGGGCAGGGAACCCACTTAGAAATTTCCAAAAATAATACAAAATAATTAATTCATTATAAAGATAAAAAATTCAAAATGAACCTGTATTAGAAGTTTGGATATGATAAAATTTAAATATATTCAGAAGATATTATTATGTCATGTTTAATTTGAAAACATACCATCACCATTTTGTTTAACACCTTATAAACATGTTTAATCCTTAACAGTGGTAATAAATTTTTTCAACTGAAAGAGTTTTAATTGTAAAAATAAGATACAATTTGACTATAGATGTGATTTTAGACTATTTATAATAATAATTTTATTATTTCATGTTTTTATGTATTTTCAAACAATTTAATAAAATATTATTTAACAAAAATTATCATTATTTTAATTTTGACACTATTATTTTATTTTGACATTGAAGACATGATAATAATAATGAATTTATAATATAATACATTTAATCAATATTAATGAATAATTATTTAATAAAAAATTATTTAATAATTATAACTCATCCGAAATACATTTATCTTAACTTATTTATAAAATTTACCATCAATTTTCAACTATTGGCATAAGTGTTGTGTCTGCATTGAATAAGATTTTGAGGTAACAATATAATCACTAAATATTGAAATTAAATTAATAAAATTAAAATGAATTAATTATATGCTACATAGAAATTAATATTAATTACACTCTAATTTTCATCTTTATGACATCATATATGATATATTTAAGGGTGATAGTCAGTTTTTGTCCTTTTCAATGCTTAAATTATTATATATGTAAGTTTCAGGGAGGTACTTCCCAAATATAATTGAATATAGTGCCTAATTTGATAGAGTTATAAATGAATTCTTTCAAAAATAATCATGATTTTATTTTTAGAACATAATCACTTATATTTAACATAGGTTAACCCAATTGACACTTTTACCATGGTACCGAATTTTGAATTTTTTTAATATTTATTATGAAACAAATAATGTTGAAATCACTACCTAATGTTAATTATCATGATTAAAAATATTTAATTTAATTTACAAAATTAAATTCATATAATTATAATATTTTTATTATTAAATGAACCAAGAAAAAAAGCTGGAAAAAATTGTGTTTCATTAAATGTATTATTTATGAAATCAGTGATATTATATAAACTCTATGACTAGAAATCATCATCATATTATTTTCAATTAACATATATATATATATATAATAAAAATAATTTAAATAATTCCTCAATAGTGGTTATTTTAATGAATCAATTTAGAGTATCATTATTCACATAGAATCTATTTTCAGAAAAATGTGACTTGGACCTAAAACAATATTATAAAAAATTAATAAAAAATTATTGAATAAAGTGAAATTAATTATATAATTATAAATAAAATTTCTCATATTTAACTTTAATTAAATATAAAAAGTATAATTTTATTTTTTTAATTAATCTTTTTAATGGAATGAAATGAAAAAATTTGAAAACTCGGTACCTTCCACAATTCACTAGAAAATAAATCCTCTTAGTAAAATATAAAAATTTACATATGTGATACTTTTTATATTGTTATTTAAAAATGATATATATTTTATTGAATAAAATTTTAATGTTTTTAGATATTATTCATAACATTTTCTCCCAAAAACAAATAAAAAAACTTTTGAAGAAAACATATCTGAAATAATAAAATGACTTTAATCAAAATTTGAGTGATAAATTAGAATAAATTTATCAGGAAATTTAAATTGACTTGGATATTTTTATATATTTAAAAAATTATATAATAATATAAATACATGAAAATTTATATTCATGAATATCGTCATCATATTTAAATAAAAATATTTAAAGGATTATTTAGGCTCGATGTTGAGTATCATATACGATGTCGAATATGATGTTTATATTTTAAACAATTGGGTTGTTACATCTTCCATCATGATGTTGTTCCTTTTGGTTTCTTATAAAACATCCCTTTCAACCAAAATTTCCTTTTTCTACATGACTCATGTATAAGTTCAATGTTTTGTGACTAAAATGGTAATAATATAAGGCATAGTTATTAGAATTGGAATCCCAATTACTACATATGATCCACATAGCTCAACATTAGGGAACGAAATTTCTTCCCAAAATAATTCCTTCATATTTTCCACACATTATTCATAAATAAATGTCATTGAGGTGGAAATGAGATCAATTCCCAAAAACATAGTGTGATAAGGAGAGTTATTTAGTATTAGGTTCCAATTCATCGGGGAAGGGTGTATCACTATATAAAACGTGTTATGATTCCTCTACACCCTCTAATACTTACCTGTAAGGAAACCATTATGATAAATTAAATATTTTAATCTCAAATAAAAATGATTTTTTACATCAAAATTGATGTTTCATGATGAAATCCAAGGACATAACTATTTATATCATTTTAATATGAATGCTAATTATTTCTTGAAAATAAGGAATGGTGATGACATGATGCTTGTTTTTTTATTAGGGGTGGTTTCACTATAATTAGTGTCAGGATACCATATTTTTCATTAATATAAACATCCAATGGGTCCCACATCGATAACTTAGTATGCACCTGCTTTCTAAAAGAAATAGGTTTTTTGGGGTTACAAAAACAATACCACTTAGGAACTCACATTGGTCAAGAAGATGATAGGTCAATTTTAGGACACCCATTTGGTGGAATTATTTCCTATTACAAGACTATCTTATAGATTTAATATATCTTTAAAAAATATACAATCACCTATATAATATTCATAACCCCTATACCAATGACTTGATTAATACCATGTTTTGATTGGAACGATAGTGTTTATATCACAATTCCTCCATAATTATATTGTTTATATATGATGTTATACTATATTTCCTGGTTCAGGAACTCTAGGTTTAACACCATCTAAAGAGGAGGTTGTTTTCTTAGTGATGGGTTTGGACCTCAATGAGTCATTATATTTATACAATGAGATTATGATTCAAAAACCATGTAGTTCATTTGATATAGTTAATGTTCCTATTATTGGACCAATCTATGTAGTTAAACATTATGCGGTAAGGATATAGATATAGAGATTGGGACTTGAAGAGGTGTCCTATATATCTTGTTATGATATGAATTTGAGACAACATAGTTCATGTATATATCTTAAACTTAGGGATAGTAATGGTCTTAAGCAGGACAAATGCATATAAGGCTACCCATATTAGCGCCATTGGTAATATGACCCTTTGAGTGAAGACATGATGCAATCAGACATAAATCCTAATGGAGGGGACACACTAGGGAATCCAAATAATTATATTTGTATAGTAATCACTAGTCAAAAATCCTAGTTGACTCATGCTCAGTGTGAGAAACAAGATATAGAGGATGTTCGGAAAAACCACATGAGAGAATATTTTCATGGGGATTGTGCATCAAAGTCTCCCTTTGAGACAAATGATTAATAGTCTTATAGAAGATACAATAAGGATATGAGGACATATAAAGGAATCCATTATATCATGTTTATTAAATGATCAATGTCATCAAATTTTTTTGCATACCTAACCTACTGATTGTTTTGAGGTATTTGAGGGCATATTCAGGGTTTATGCTTAAAGGGATTCCCATGTACAAGCCCACATATCATCTTCTAGGGGGAATGGTAGTATGATTAAAATAATTTATTATATGTTCCCTTGAGAATGGAATATTTTTAATATTATGAGACATAAATGTTGGTGGATACCTATTGGATCTTGGACCATAGTAATTAATCCTAGGTATCTATTTTGCACATGAATTAGAGTACTCATATTTATTTTACCCCCTATCCCACGAATGATTTTGTGTGCGTGATCACAATCAAATAAACTATTATTATCGCTGAGGTTTTATGATTTCTATGGGATTATACATGGATGGATTCCCACTATTATATTCATTCATTATCTCATATTGGATAAAGAGACCCATTGACCATAAATGTTCTATTAATTTTGAATTATATGTTATGGAGTTTCAATTTGAGTACATCAAACAATTAGGGTTACATGGGTGAAAAAACCTAATAGATTATTTAAACTATCCTAATAAAGAAATTTTTTTGAAAAGGGATCCATGTATAAGATTCATATGGTGTAAAATGAATGTGTCTACTAGATGAAGTCGCCATATCCTAGGGGATATTCTTGGCATAACTTTATTTTTTTCTGTAGAAGTCCTGATCATCTTCCCCGACATGTTTCGGTTGTCTATATAACATGAAATACATGACCTAGGGTGTCATCCTGACATGTATATGATGAATAACATTATCAAAGTTGACATGATCAGGATATTTCTCATGACCAACTAACATTTTTGAGATTTCATCATATAATCAAATGAGAAATGTCCAGGTTTTTCATGTGGTCAACTGCCTTTTCCGGGATTTCTTCACACGACCAGTTTTTATTGTTTAATACGTCTTCACATGATCCAAGTGAAAATTTTCTAGTTCATTTTCATGATAAAATTAATTGTAAAAGGTATTTCTTGTAATCAAAGTGGCATGTCCAGGATTCCTAGTGGAATTGAATAATTTATAAAGAATCTTTTGTTCGTGTGAACATAATTTAATCATGGGGTGGGGTCTTAAAATCATGTTTATGATCACACATATTTCGATATATAGAAGCTACCTATTCAAATATATCATTCATCGGTTATATAATAATCAATTTTCCTAGTAGGAGTGTATGGTCTGGAGCTCCTTTTAAAGGTACATGGCATTGGGTTAACATGAGAATGGATGGTTTATGCCCATATGTTTTCATGCATGCTAATGCCTCATAAATTCCATCTTGTTCTCGGATGAAGGAGTCATATGAATCTTGATAGATAATTTTATTTCCATGACCTCATATGGGGTTCTTGAGATGGATTTAGGATCATGAATGAGGGCTATGTATTAGAGCTTCCATGATCATGAAAAAGAGTACATGTCTATGGATTTCCAACCCACATGAATGTTTAGTATTCTTGTCTAGGGTATTACATTTTCCTGGATAGGAATCTATTGGGATATTACATGTGAACGAAGCCACATACCGAGACACATGTGAACATCACGACACTTGATGGTTTATGGCATTATAGTACCAATGTTTTGTGCAATTCCTTCTTCATGACATTCTGAAGGCCTTACTTTTCCATTTTTGTATGAATGTGGACAGTAGTTTTTCATTCCCACTTGTCCAAGGGCCTTCACTTGGTGTCCCAACAGAGTTAACGCAAGACTGATGATATTCTTGTCTACCAAATCCATATGGAAATGTATCTCTCGTCTAAACCTTGTACAAGAATTCATTAACTAGATCCCACACTATTTTGTAACATTTTTTTATTTTGATATTATTACATGAATGGTGTCTTTTGATAGGTTTTATGAATATTTTTTTGTGTTACATATTAAATCATTAATTAATGGTGAATTTCTAAGGTTTCTTTTCAAGGATGAACATCCTTGGGTCATTACAGAAAGGGGGTATTTGATTGTGACTTTATATGGGTGTAAAGTGGTTTCCACATTACAATGGTCATGTCCAAAAATCATTCACATTAATTATTCACATAGCATGAATTATAAATGAAATTTAAATTATTAAGGGATTTCATGATCATAGGGGAATCATGTTAGGAAATATCACGATGAAACTCACAACAATTCTCATGATTAAATAGAGATTCAATATGGAATATGCATCATAATATTCCCCTCTATTTCAATTATTCTTTTCTCCTTTAATCCACTCTCTTAAACTCCACCACTATAATGTGTATTATTTTTTGTGGGAAGGTTTTATATAAGAAAAGGTAAGCCATGCTTTATTCCTCTTTACACGGGGAAAGCATTTCATATAGTGGATGAAGGCATTCAGACTTCACAAGATCCACTGATAGGAGGATCTAGAGATAGTGAGTTATGTTAATCTTTATAAAAATCATTTTATGTCTTAATTTCTTTTATGGTCATTAATATTTGAATACATGACTCATGGTTCCTCTTGTGATGGACTCATAGTTTAATTTACATGAATGACTTTGTGAAATCACAATTCAGGTGATAATGGCTTACCCAAGTGGATATTCACCTTGGTAATGTCTCAATGAGGTTAAAATACAATTTTTTTGTTTCTATTGTTTTATATACACCATGCGTAGTTGGGATAAATATTTGATTTTATGTTAAATTAGAGTAAACAATAAATTTTCAGGTGACATAAGTGTTGTCTACACATCTTCATATGATAATCATCATCATGATTGTGTGATCATCAGAACCTTATGTGGGGGATACAACTGGTTTATATGGTTTCCTTCATGAGAAATACATTCCTTACCCAAAGAGTAACATTCATGAAAAATGAAATTCCTGAATGGACTCAGAACATCGAGCACATATCCTTTATCTTGGTTAGATTAGAATAGAAGGATGTTAGGGTGGTCCTCATGTGACAGGGTTGTATTGACACTGGTTGTGGCTCTTGTTGTTTAATCAGGTGTGTCTATGTGTTAAGAAAATTATTGGAGGATAAAGATGATATGGAAGAGAAATCATATTGTCGGGATCTACTTGATTATAATGGAATGTCTATCCTAATATATAATTTATAAATAGTGTCTCAAACTTCCTATGTCCCACATAAATCTATTTTATATTCTAGAAGAGCTGAATAATAAGTTCTATAGAAGCACTCATAGAAACAAAAAAATGGGTTCAGCACATGCGATACATGAACAACAACCTCAATGTTCACTTTCTCCCACTAAATAACCCACCTGGACCCACATATACAAAACATATGTTTGAATCATGTGAGATATTCTCACTCATACAACCCACTAGGCTAGTTGGATGGCTGGTTCCCCAAAAATGGTTGAGGTAGCTCCAGCAAGTACCCTTGGTGGAGTCGACCTGCTGGTTTTATTGGGTGGCCAATTTTGTTATCAATGGTTACCCATGATCTCATAGAAAACATAATCTTTGTAGAATGTTTAATTAAAATCTACATATTCACATCAACCATACTTCAATAATTCCCCCAATGATTCCACCATTCACGGTATATCAGTATTTCTTTAGTCTCCACATTCCTCAAATATTGGATGAAAAAGTGAAAATTACAAATTTATTAGTGTCAACAAAATATCCCCTCCTTCAAATTAGATTCATTCAAAAAAAGAATTTCATTCTAAGGTAAACATATATTACATTTCCATATATTTGAACACTAGTGGGGTTTTAATATAGATCCCTATGAGAGGATTGTTTTCATAGTGTTTTGACTAAGGAATTTGATTTAATATCAAAAGGATACTTATAACCATGAGTTATTGACATTACATGATATCATATGAATTGTCAAATATACCATTACCTTTCAAAATAACATGTAAACCCAGCTGTATAGATTCAAACATATGAACCATAATAGATTCCTCATGATAATTTCTCAGGAATGCTATCAATATGACAATCCCCCTTGGTATATTATATTTTATCATCCAAAGATTACCTATTTTAAAAGGGGGACTTGGGGGGAAGGGAACATTTTTCCATATCCCATGTATGGTACTTGTACATCACTATGTATCCCATGTGAGTGGGATTAAATATGTACATAAATTTAGGATATAATCATATTTAGATAAACCTCAAACATATGGAACATTGGTTCCCAGATGAGGTACTATTTGTGGAATTTCCTTACATCAAGCCCATATGTAAGAAGTGGAATTTCACAATTTTGTAATGCAACCATCACTGAAGACCCATGCTTTGGTGGAGATGTTTCATAAATCACCATTAATACCAATCCTTTTTTTAATACCTAATAGATCCAAATGCATGGATTTTAGTGGTTATCTCACAAAAAATATTTCCTGATTAATGTTAATCAATTCCTAGTAACATGAGGTTCCACCTTGATGTACCTAATCCATTGTCCTTGAAATATCCTGATTTACCGGTATAATTTGGGTAAAATATATTTCTATGACAGATAATTCTCTAATTTATATCTATACCAGTGAACATAGTGAGAATATCATGATTTTTAATAGGGAAATGATGATCCCAATAATATTTGTATCTTCTCTATTTCATTTCCCTAAATTTATCCTAAGCTTTATATGGGGATATAATAGTGGGAAAGGACATGGATTATTCTCAGGCTACCCTCTTATTGGTTTCTATCTACACAGGATTTGTGACTTTTAACTTTATCAATGCTAAATATTTCTAATATCACACAAAATTTATGTCTAGTAAGAAGATGTATGGATTTTACAAAGGATTCCATTTTCATGATTTCAATCTAATGAGTATTTTGTCTCTTTTAGTTGGATCTGTAATGGTCTTAGAATCCAGAGTATTATTTTGATGTACATTAGAGTCTTCCTTCCTGGACCAACTACTGCTATAGCTTAATTTATTCTAGATCAGACTATCTATTTATGTGGTTTAGGGTCTTTATCTTCAATCGTCTATTTTTTATTTAAGGTCTATCTAGATCTGACTATATACTTATGTATATTAGGTACATATGGATCAAACTTATGATTTTTGTAGTTTGTGGTATTTTAGATCGGGCATTCTTTTCAGGAATTTTTCGGGTTTTAACTCTAGAATTCCATTAATGTAGTTTAGGTTCTTCTGGATAAAACAATATATTATTGTAAGTTAGTTTCTTATGGCTCAAACCATCTATTTTTTGGTTTATGAAAATTTAGTTCAGACCATATATTGTTTTAATTTAGGGTCATCTACATCAGAACTTTTCTTAATGGAATTTAGCTTCTTATGGAATAAAATATCTATTGGTAGTAGATTCTTGGTATTATAGAATGGTTTTAGAGCCCTATATCCTTGATGGGATTCTAATGATATTTTGTCCATGAAGGGTTTTAATACCACGTATTCTTAATTTATATTCTGAATAATGAATGTTTATCAAGGGATCTAGAAACATGAATTTTTTTATAGATATTTAGGGATGATTATTCATGAGGGGTTGTGATTACCTCCATCCCAAATGAGGTTTTTTATGTTTGGTGATGTAATAGGAATTCTAGGTCTTCTTGGATATTATGAATATGGGTTTAGTAAGTCACATGTCCAAAAGTTTTAATTGGTGATCATGGAATTTGATTGAATTAAAGGGGATGACCCGAAATACCCTAAGGTGTGGAATTATTCCATGGTATGATTGAGGATAATAAATATCAAGGTTCATTAAAAACAATGAAAGGATTACTATAGTTGTTATTTTATAATCCCCTGTGAATTATCCCATTGGGATTACATGCATGGTCAATTAAACTAGATCTTGACTCTTATCCAAGGACCATTAGTAACTTGGGAAGTAAAAAAACATTTGTACTATGAAGTAGGGTATGGAGGAAAGGACTAACCAAAAATGGTTATGGGACCATATAAGAGCGTAGCATTTTGGTTTTGAATCTCATTGCATACACAACATTGCTTCTATTCATGTGTTGTGGAACATCTAATGGTTTGGGAATAGAGAGTAACATTACTTCATTGGGAAATGATACAATACATGGTGATGCAAGGTCAAATATTTCAATTCCACTTGAATTTTTGGTAATAAGAATTTTAAATAATGTTATTAGAATATATGACTTATTAAGAGGTCTGAGATGGTGAGTACAAGACCGCCATTTTTTATTGAAGGATCTAGTAATGTTACAAGTAGTCCAGACATGAACTCCTATATTTAAGGAGGGGGGTATTTCTATGATCAAAGGGTCCATTTAGAGGAATTAGTTCTTTTTACCATTATTTTACATGGACATTCCAAGTGCGAGAATTCTTCTCAAGGAACTAATTTTGTAAACTCATACATCAAATTCTTGAATGTGGTTTATGAAAAGTGTAATAATAAAGTATGGTTCGAGCAACCTAAAAGTTGTGTCACCATATAATGAACATGATACCATAGAGATGATATGTAAAAAATTATTACTCTATATTTTTCCAAGACTTGGGGGCCCAACGGGCATGTATTGGATTTTACTAGGTTTACAATGTGGGCCTTATTGGAGTTATGCATCATTCATTCAAACTAAACATTTTTCCTAAACATTTGATATGAATAGTTAATGAATTTTGACTTGATTTTTTCTTAGACTTCCCTTTCAAGGTTTTCAACATAATATGTTTTATGTCTATTTTACTAGAAATTTTTGTGACTTGTGATTTTGAATATCAAAGGTTAAAGTGAATGGTCATATAGATTTGATGTAAATGAATTTTGTTTAACATTGGGATGTATATGGACATGATATGAAGATAATGTTACAAAATATCCCAATTATGATACTAAGATTCAAGAGTACTCTAACAAATTACTGACCAGGAGATGAAATTGTTTTAAATAATGGCTTGATGTTCTCATGTCATGAGTAATGATATTGGAAAATTGTGTTGGGGATGGAAAAAACACCTTCATGTGTTATGTTCAACCTTGGTAATTTCAGGCTTATAGAAATAAAAAAACCCTTCTATCAAGGCCATGATATCTCTGGTTGGAAGGATGATGACCTTATGAATCACTATTACGGAAAAATAGAGAGATCAATTTTCTTTTCCATGGTCCATGAAATTTTTTCAAAAACCAAAGTAAATAAATACATGATGTGTGATTTATGGGATGTGGTTCTTAAAATATGATGGGAGAAACCCATACTCGAGTTGATCGAGGTCAAGATATTGTGTTACTTTGATAAGTAAATATTATGGGTGAGGGGTACCAATTCTAACATCATTTAGTGGGTATGTATCAATCGTTCTATTTAATTTCATGAACTAATAATGGTTCTGGTGCAGTTTGACATCATTTTCTAAAGTCGTTTTCCATTGAATTAAGTTCAACAACATCCTGTAAAGATGTGGGAACTGATGAGAAATTTTTTTGAGTTATCCTTAAGGGAACTCTGCATTATTCATTAGTATTAAGATTCATGGAGCGTCATTTAATTATGAACATAGTTATTGCTGTGTAGCCAGATTCCAAATCCATTATAGTGAGGATTTATCACATGTTCAAGAAATTCTTATGTAGATGTGACTCATGCATATGAATAATGGTCTTTCACTACACGAACCTATTATATAATATTTATATTCTTCTTTTCTGATCCATTCTATGTGGAGTATTGTTTCGTGCAGTTTGAATAAAGGTGACTAGGAAATGGGTCCTTATACGAGTTCTATCTTGGAATCATCATACAGAAAAGTTTTCTCTGTTCTAGATGCTCAAATGATCCATGCTCAGCATGGGAAACATGGGATAACTGGGTAGTCTCCTTAGACGCACACGAGTGGGTCTTAGATAGTTCACTAAATAATTTAATCCCAAATGAAGTTAGGGGTGAATTATTTTTTTTCATTCTGTATTTTGGGGTTTCACCTAGTATTATATATTTTGGAGAGTCTATGTATCCTATAAAGTCAGTAATAAATCCACATGTAGTTATTTTACAAAATTACCCTATGTATATCAATCCCATATATAGAGAGGTTTAACAAACCTATGTGTAGGCTTCCCCAAGGATGAGATAATTGGTCATAACTATATATCCAATAATGAAATAAATCCATCCATTTGTAGTTCTTTAATGGTAAATTATCTAGGTATTTCTGACACATATTTATAGGGGATGTTTCACATCGATTATTATAGTTGGGATTAGGATTAGAGATTCGGAAATCACTACATATCATGTGATGAGTTGAATCAAGGAACACATAGTTCATGAATGACAAACTCTCCATGCATGTGAGACCCATGCATAGAGGGGGAATTATTCTTATTTATTTCTACATTTAGACCAAGGATTAGAGATCCAAGAGTCACTACATATCCTGTGAATATTTGAATCAATCCATAAATGTCCTTTAATGGGTAACTATCTATATAGGTATGAACCATATATAGATGGGAAAAATGTTCACATTGATTATTATTGCTAGATCCAGGATTGGTGATCTGAGTCTCACAACATATCCTATGAATAGTGGAAATAAACCAAATATATTTCTTGAATTGGAAACTCTCAATGCATGTTTGAACCATATGAGGAGGGGAAATGGTTCACATTGATTTTTGTAAGTGGAAATAGGAATCAAAATTTATGTGCCAATATATATCACATTATGAAATGAATCAAACCACACATAGTTCCTGAAAGAGAAACTCTCAATGCAAGTGAAACCCTTACGTTGAAGGGAGATTTTTCATGTTTGTTATGACATCTAGGCATAGAATTTAAGATATGGGTGTCACTATGTATTCTAAAACTATAGGAATATGGAAAAAATTAGTTCTTGAATTTGAAACTCTCCACATATGTATGACCCATACAAATATGGGGGAATATCCCTCTTTGATAGTTTCATCTAGACCCACGATAGGATATCAATACATCATAACATATCTAGGGATGATTGGAATGAAGACACACAATGTTCTTTTTCGAGAAACTCTCTATGAAGGTCAAAACCAAACATAGTGGGGGGAACGTTTCCCATTTATTATTTCAGTTGAACCCATGATTTTAGATCTAGGAATCACTATGTATCCTATGATCGAAGGAATCAAGCCACACATAGTTCCTAAATGCGATACTCCCCTTGCAGGTCTTCCCTATATGAAGACGGGGCATTGTTCTCATTGACTATTTCTTCATGACCTAGGATTGAATACTCATACATAAAAATGTATCATGTGGTGATATAAATTAGGGAATAGGGATTTATTTAAGGGTTAAATCTCTATGAATTCTTGGACCTTATGTAGTGGGTGGAGGTTTTCCCATTGATTATATCTCTTGGACCCATGATTGCAGACGGGAGCATCACTATGTAACCATTGATGATACAAAAAATCCTTGTGTTGTTCTTGAATGGGAAACACTACATGAAGTTCTAAACTATACAAAGAGGGGGAGTTTTTTCCTAATCTGTGGTAGTTGGACCCGATATTGCAGATCCATGTGTGAATATGTATCCTATGATGATAGGAATCAAGAAACAAATATTTCTTGAATGTGAATCCCTCCAAATTTGTCTAACCCATTCATAGAGGGGGAATTTTTCTTATTGAATACATTATTTGGGCCTATGATTGGGGATCTATGTATCATTATATATCCAATGATGGCAAGAATCAATCCCAATGTAGTTCTTGATTGGGAAACTCTCTATGCCGATCTAACATGTATGTCGACGAGGGAATTATTCCCATTGATTATTATAGTTGGAATAATGATTATGGATCTAGGAGACACTATGTATGTTTCTATAATTGGAATAAATCCATATTTAGATCTTGAATGAAGGTGTCGTGGGAGACAAAAAATATAGATAGTTTTCCCCTAACGAAAGGTCAAGAGTAATGTGTGTTATTATTTTATGTAAGAGATATCAACCATTATGTTTAATATCATATAGAATGGAAATATAGTGTTCCTTTTAAGTTATTTCTTCCAGGACCATACTAAGCATATTATGAGATTCCATGTATCATTAATATTGTTTAGACTTTATCAATCTTCATAATCCCACATGTTCTTGGCTCTATGTGAGAAACCAGGAATGGAAAACACTTCTCTCATTATACAAAGAAAAATACAGAAATGACCGAGGTATATTTTATCATTTGGTTGGTGGGACAAGATATATGACCTAGGCATCCCATAACAACTCATTTGAGTGATAATGAAGCTGCACATGATTCCAGATAATCAAGAATTTTAGTTTCATGTGGTAATGAAATCTTCCATGCTATTTTACATCATACAATAAGGTTGAAGGTCACTCGACGTGATGAAATTTTGTGGACGTACCCATGAATAGATATTTTGGAATCACTAAATCTCCTTTAATGGTAGAAATCAAGCTATATTAGTTATTAAATACCCACGTAGTTTAATGTCAAGTGTTATTGATGTTATCTATATGGAATAACATAACGTAGTGAGGATGAAGGTTACCCTATGTGAAAAATAAGTCTTTAACATTTTCATATGGTTTGATTTCATATTAGTGGGATTGATAAATTGTTGTTAGACCCAGGACATGACATCTAGGAATTACTGTGCATCATTTGATGGTATGAATCAATACACACATATTATTTTAATGGTGATTTTCCAATTGTGGATCTGACTCTTGGAATGGGACAATGGGACTTTATTTCTCTTTTTTATATATCAATTTCATCTGTGGTGAATCATCAGTGAGAATATTCCTCCCATGATATTTAGAATCATAATATTAGAATGTATTCCATAGAGTTTAACATCATACAACTTTGACATATCATGATATTTAACATCATGAAATGAGGATAAATGAAATTATACAATTTAAAGTCGAACTTCTTTTATGTAGCTTAATATCATGTGGTCAGGATGTATCATGTTTTTTTACATCATGTGAATAGGATGTTGGGAAATTGTTCAATTTAACGTCATGAAACCTATATGTAGTTTCATGATATGGGTGCATTCTCCCTTTTTATTTCTAGAAACCTTGATGGTCATCGGGTAAGACTAGGTGATGTGTAGTCCCATCGAGGATAAAAATGTGAATTTCTGAGTAATTTTAAGGGATCACATATCAATGAATATTTTTAAATGAAATACACATCTCTTGTTCCTTGAGGGTTATGGTGGAATAGATCAACATGGGGCAGAAAGATTATTTTTCTCCAAATTTAGAAACGTGAGCTCATTATCGATGGTGGAGATGCCTTCTCCAAATTTAGGGGGAGTGTTACATATGTTATTCTTATCTTCTTCTACCTCTAATAGTATAAATTTATTTTAAAGAATGGTATATTTTATGGGGTTATCTCTTCATTATCTAAGTTATAGAGGCCATCTAAAGTGATAATGTCATCCCAAACTACAATAGTAATAAAAGGGAGATTTTGAATAAAATTATTTTCTCTCTGGTTTTCAATGGGGATATGAGGGGCCTATAAATCTAGGATTAGGTTTACTTCCTCGGTCATGTTTACGTGTAGAACATAGTAACTATAGTTCATACCTTAAGTATTCACATGGGAGGATATCAAGACATTGGGGGCTAGAATCTCCATATGATAACTCAATAATGGTTGTTTGACATTCCTTTATAGAAACCTAATTAAGAACATATGGATTCTCAATAATCAAAGTGGGAATCATCCTTATGTAGCACAAAAATATTCTCATTGACTGGGTATTTTATTTTCTAATTATATTTTGATGGTACCTCTATATGAATATAAAGCTATGTTCATCCAAGTAGGACATTTTATACATTATCTTACAATATAAAAATGAACTCAACTTTATGTGCGGGATCCTAAAGCTTGACTTTTAGTGTGATCTTACTAAGAGGTTTGTTATCACTCTTATCATACCCTTTAATGGTTATACTCAAGGGAGACAAATCCCCCTCACTATATATCAATCATTAGTGGGTCTAAATTTGGATGATGTGGAACTTGAATCCATTTTCAATAAAATCCCTCTAGATATGGACATTATCAAGCCTTATTTAAGCATATAAGGGTTGAATGTTTCCAAGTATGACCACTTAATAATCTCAGTCAATGTATTTTATATTTAAATGGCATTATAACGGAACATTATGCACTTGATGAACCAAGACTACATAGACATATTTCGCAAACACATGTGCTCCATAGATGGTCACAATGAGTGTATCCATTATTTCTCTTGAAATATGAAATGAGTCTAGGATTGTATAAAATTTACTAGATTCTAATGATATCTTCCAAGGATGAAGATGTTACTAATTTTATTATCCTATGTTTGGGACATGTTCTGGGATGTTTAATGTCATGTGGCTTTGACATTATCAACTGCTAAATGTTATGAAACGTGGAGATATCATGAATTTTAATGTTGTGTGACAAGGATTTAATCATTCAATTTAACATCATGCAATCATGATATAACATGGTTTTACATTTGTGAGACTAGGATGTAGTCCTTTCTATTTAATTTCATTTGAAAAGGAGATGTCACTCCCTAATATTTCAGCAGCTATTTTCATCTATTTTATTGATTTTGGATGACTCTTATTCATATTTCACAGGTTTCATGATCCTCTAACTCAATTAATCCTTAATTTATGTGTTCCTAAAAAAATAGAAAAAATCCAAAGAAACTCGCTATTATGTTCTTTTGACATCAGTGGATTGGAAATAATTGTCATGGCCTATTAAACATGACTCACTCAGCAACATCAGTACTATGAGTTGTATCCAATCATTCTCTGTGGAATAATTATTGTACCTATGGGAATGTTTTTAGGGAAATTAATATACCTTTTTCAATTTTCCACCAAGATCTTAGTGAGCATGAATCTTCACCTTCATGCTACCTACAACTATACTGGCATGAGCACATGAATGATTTTTGAGACTGGTGTGCATGGCCCCCTTATATATTAGTTCAGGCTTAGGTGCTAAGGAACCTGGGGTCTTGAATGATGTAGTTTCTCCCCATTAATTAATAAAACCAAAATCTTCTAATGGATTTGTGAAAAAAATTGTGGCCAGATTGCTTCTACAATACCCACAATGAGGAGGTCAAAAATTTGAAAATATCACAAGGCCATGTGGGATATGGGACCTAAAGATATAAAAAATCCATTATTATTATGGGTCAGGGTGAGGTGGAATAATTTATACATTTAACCTGATGATGGTATCAGAAATATTAAAATACCCCCACACGAATGGGACGGGGAACCTCACTGCAAGGTGTGCCTTTATAGGATGGTTTTGGTATGTTATTCGTGGGAAAATATCCTAGGATAATTCCAACAATTATTTCCCAGATATCCTTATTACCATATTGGAGTGTAATAATATGTTCCTATATAAAAATTACCTTGTCATCCTTAAGGGGGGACAGGATGGAGCCTTGAAAATAACCTTTCCGCTATCAATATTGGGTTAGTGGATGATGATGGGAGTATCAATGTGGATCCTTGTTATTGAATCTATTTCTACAACAATTCATATGATCCATTGATATTGTACTCTAAAATTTCATCATAGTCGATAAAAGGTTCTTTAGATACACTAATGATAATTCATTACCCATCTTTTCCCACACTAGAGGCATATGGTGTGCCAATTTACTATGACTTAGATTCCAAAATGAGGGTATGTTCATATATCCTCGTACTGTGTCATTTGTGTCGGATGATAATTCTTCAAATTTTAATGATATCATATTAAAATAGACATAAGTAGGATTGTGATCATCTTTAATGGATGGGTCCCAATGTACCATTTCATGGGGCAGTGCCAATGGTACCATTTTGTGGGTTGGTACCCATAACACCATTTTTTTGTTGTTCATCATAATTTTTTGGTGTTTTTGTTCTTATAATACAATATTTGGGCATAATTCTCATATCAAATATGAACCCAATAAAATATTTGATCAAAATTACCCCATACCTATAATCTAGCGAGTTCATTGGGATTTCATAGTCACAAAGTCTAGATGTGATGAAATAAGAGGCTCTGGGATAATAATGATCTACGATTTCATCAATTCCACTGTTAGGATACATAGGTGGTACTTATAAATATTGGAGGTAATGGGGATATATGGATTATCTAGAGCTTCATTATTGGGATACCCCAAGAAGGCTCCCTTACTTGATGCCCCAATATGGATGGTTAGGATATGCACAAATTCCTTTGAATCTCCTTGTGTGATTACAGTTACATGTCCTTGAAGATGAACAGAATGGATGGGATCCCTTTTATGTAGCTCTTGAGTGGTTGTGTTGATTTGAAAATTTTCATCATCTACCTTCCATGGGTTGGGAAGATATGTGATTTTCACTCTAGTAATAATATCCTGATGTGGTTTATTGTGGAAAAAACAACAACTTCCTCTCTTACAGACTATTGTGGAAAAGATGACGTGTGAAAATTCATCCTTCGAAGGATTTCATGAGCTCATTCCATAGGTAAGATGACATCATTATGTGGCACCCCCAAAAAATTTCATTCACAAACTAGCAATAGATATGTTGCATTAGTCACAACATACATCGGGTCCTTTGTGCCAATATAGATTTTAAAGTAGTCTTAGAATCCATTGGAACATTCAATGATTTATTTTTGATTTACTTGTATATGAGAAGTCCTAGAGATGAAAAAATGAACATTATTAGTTAACTATTATATATAATAGTAAAATTTCAACCACTTAATTTCATATTTAAATGATAAATTGGTGTCCCATCCTTTATTAATGGTTCAACAAGGTTAAAAAAATTCAGGTCCACTATTTTTATCTAAACATGTGTAAACCCAAATTGACTAATGGGAACTCTATATTCTATCCATTTTTTACCCATGAAATGGATGATACAGTTAAAATATTTCATATCGTGTTCACCATTTTGTTTCTAGAAAAATAAAAAATGTTCTTGGAATGATTCCCGGTTGTGCATGATTGAGGATTGTTGCACAACCAGTTGATTCAAGTGTACCATATTTTTATTTTATATAAACTCCTAATTGTTCCAATATCCATAAAAGTGTGGGGACCTACTTTCCAAAGGTACATGAACCACTATGTTCTTGAACCTAATGATTCTTATAAAATCTAATTTTTTGATTGAATGGGAGTTCGGGCATATCTAAAAAAACTTGGGGAATTACTACGTATTCATGGAATCTCTTATATATTTAATATATGTTCAAAAATTATATCCAAGGACCTGATATGATATTGGTTACCCATTTGTTAATGACAAGACTAAGACCATCTATTGAAAGGAGAATGTGTGTATTTCCTATTTCCTACATCATTCTTCTATTCATTTAGGATACATTATTTTAAGGATGTTTTTTGGAACTCTAGACTTTATTTCCATCCATGGAGGAGGTTGGTGTCTTAGAGATGGTTTTGAACCTCTATAAAGAACCTTATGTATCCTATAATAATAAAAATCCAAACACACATAGTTAATTTAACATATATTAAGTTTATGTGACTATACTTATCTATTCCCTTTAACGTCATTAGGTAAGGATCTAGATATAGTGATCATGTCTCGAAGAGGAATCCTAAGTTTCCTATTAAGATGGGAAATAGAGTATATGTAGTTCATGTATATGTTATAAAAGAAGTGATAATAATGTCAATACATGGGTCATGTGAACATAAGGAATCCCAGAATTGCCTCATAGAAAATATGGCTGTTTGACTGAAGACAAGATGTAATCAAACATATATTGAAATGAAGTGACCACACTAGGGAATCCTCATAATTTTATTGTTACAGTCATAAAAAGTATGTAGGCGTAAGTGTTCCCGGAATTGTGTGTGAAATAAGAGATAATAAGAGATTAGACACATCACAAGAGAGAATATTTTCATAGAGATTACACATCAAAGATCCACTTTATAAGGTATGATTACGAGCCTCATGTAGGATGTGGTATGGATATATGGAATTGGGAAGGCACCCTATATATCCTATTTATAACCTAAATTATATTCATTATAGTTTGATTCATTCTTCACATGCTGATGTATTTGAGGTATTTGAGGGAATGATCGGGGCTTTCACATAAATGGTTCCGCATGTACAAAACAAATTCCCATTTAATGGAGGGAAATGTGTGATAGTAGACCACTAAGAGAATATATTCCCATGAAAAAAAGGAGTTTATGGGATATCATGGTGCATACAGTAGGGTGGATGCCTTTTGGATCTTGATCCATGGGAAGGAATCCAATATATCCTATTTAATTAAGAATATGTTTCCTCGTTGTTCTTTTACCCCTAACCAATTAATTAGTTGATGTGGGTGATCACACTAAGAGACATTATTGTTATCCCTAATGTTTTATAAATTCTATGTGATTATTTGAATATGGATGTCAACATGAATATTTAATCCTTATCTTTTTGATAGATAAAGAGAGATTATGACTATAAAAGGTATTTTTAATATTATTTGTACTCTATAGAGAGCATGAATTGGATATTTTCATGGCTATTATCATGGGATTTCATAACCCCACACCGTTAATTAAAATCTCTATAAAAAGGAATCATTCATCCACTTTTACCTAGTTGAGGGTTCAGAAGAAGTACGTCTGAGTATGTCTACCAGATGAAGTTATCATGTCCTGGGGGATCTGCCTGCCAGATCATGATTTCTATCTAGATATGTATTGATATTTTTCATTACCTATTTTGGGTGTTATTCTGAAAATAAGAAACATACAAGGGTTTCTTATATACATGTCCATGATTCTTAACTTGATTCAATTTAACAAGTCCATGTTATTTTAGATTATCAACTGACTTTTTCAGGATGTCTTTGTATAGTCAAAGTGGGCATGTTTGGGTTCGTTATCACTATCAACTGAATTTTATTGCAATCCTTCACATGATCTAAGTAAATATTTTATGATTTCTGGACATGATCAAAGAATAAATTTCTAGGGTATTTTTTATGATCAACCAACTTGTGGATGGTATGTCTTTTATTTAAAGTGACATGTCAATGGTCACCAAAGTAAATCCTAAGATCATTAAATAATATAGTGATCATGTGACCTTAATTGAATCATGCAATGGGAGATCAAAAAAATTTTCATGATCATGAACCATTCTATGTGTGAAAGTTTTATGTTCAAAGAGATCGTGCCTCAGCCATATAGGTGATAGTTTTTATAGGGGGAGTGCATGGCTGAGAGATCATGTTGAAGGTGCTCATATTAGGGTTTCCATGGAAATGTTGGGTGAATAACCATGGGTTATCATGAATTCTAAGGACTTGTATGTGCCAAGGGGTTCCCACATTATGGAGTCTCATGAACCTCCACAGATCATGTGATTCAAATGACCTTAATGGGGTCTAGTGATGGGATTTTTGACCCTGCATAGGGGCTATTTATTAGAGGTTCTATGTGATTGGATAAGGGTACATGACAAAATATTTCCAACCTAGTTACATGTATTGATTAACTGTCTATGGTATTCTCTATTAATTTCTTTGGATCTGTAGGAGTTTTATATTGGAAGGAATATATATACATGGCCTCATGTTTACATCACAAGATAACAAGGTTTACGGTATTGCAAGACATGATCACATGATCCCTTTATCTAGATTATATGAAATATTTCCTTTCCTACTTATGTAATTCCTCCAATATTGTAATGTGTTTCCCACATGTCTAATTTCCCAAACTAGGTTTCCAAATATATGTACGATTGAAATGTGGGAGCTTCTTGTCTTCCAACTCTGTAAGGAAATATTTATGTCATCTAAAAATTATACAGGCAATGAAATATGTATCCTACACTATTGCATCATATGATGTGTTATTATTCATGTGATCGCTTGAAAAAATAGTGGTCGTGTGATAGGGTTTGAAAACATGTGGTGGGGAATCATATTAGAGCCTCAAAAAAGGTACATGGAAGATAGTTCTTATCAAAGATTATTTTACTATGTTATAAACCAAAATGACGTGGACATATTCACAAGTTCAAAATCGTGTCGAGGGTCACCATGTTAATGTGCATCCCTATGAATGTTTGTATAAGTGGATAAACTAACACGAATAACACATGATGTTCAAGTAATCATGTCATCTCATGTTCTGAGGGGAATCATAAGAGTAAATCTCATTATGTAACTCATATAATTTATAATGATTACTTGAAGAATTACTTGGAAGTTAGTAGAATGATCTTCCCTATGTTTCCCTTCTATACTTCTCATTTCATATACTATCTTCTACTCCACCTTCACCACGTGGGGGTATTTGTTATGGGTAGTCTGGTTTATATCAGATAATTTTGGCAACGGTTGATTCCTCATTCCATGGGAATGGTATCACATGCATTTTATAAAGGCGGTGAAGGATTTTCATGATCTATATATGGGAGGCACTTTTGATAGTGAAATACATTCTTATTTATGAGAATATTTTTATTTCTAAAATTCTTCATATCACTGTCAATATTATTAAGTGTTACTCATGGTACATCATTCAATAGACTCATTAAGGGCTTCGGGTGATCGAAATTCTGTGATCATTCTTTGTGTGACTACATGATACATTGTTGGAAAGTCCCCTTTCGAAGGTTTGAGTGAGATTGACATATTAATCATTTTCTCCAGTCCTAGATTCCTCAAACATAATTAGAACAATCACAAGACTATATGTTTACTTTACAAAATCTATTAATATTTATGTGATATATGCAGTGTTCATACTGCTTTGCATGATCATCCTCACTATAATCACATGATTATTATAACCTCTTTTGGTGGATGCTTGTGGTTCACTTTACCACCATTAGGGGACATATTTGGTTTCCTTGATGAGGGAAATTTATTAAATGTGAAGACACATGTGTGGCCTTGGGACATCAAGAATGTCTCTTTATTAACTATTTGATCATAAGATAAATATTGCACGGTGGTCACAAAGTACCATAATTGAGAAGACATAGGGTGTGTCTCTCTGTGTCGAACCAAGGCTATTGGTGGGGTAGCTAACAAGTAGAAGTTGAAGATAGTGTGGGATATCCATTAGAAATTCATGACCATCATGATCATATGCCCACGCATTTATCTGTATTTTTAATGGATGAATAGTTCTATGCCATTTCTGTATCCCACATCAATATAGAGCCTTTTAGGATAGAAATTAATAAATAATTCTATAGTATTACTCTATTGAGCTAGTAATAGGCTTTGAATATGAGACACATGTATCGAACCTTCAGTAGTCACACCCTCCCATTGCATGAATTACCTATCCACACTCGTTTCACCCCATGTATGCACCACGTGATATATTCTTTCATACTCTCATTGCTGGTCTATATAGATGTTTGGATCCTATGGAGTGGTTAAGGCGATGCCTAATTGTTCAATAAGTTAATCTTGTTGGATAGCCATCTATACTGAAAAAAATTTTAGTTTAGGGAATCCATGATCACTTCAATAAAAAAATCAATGTAGAATGGATAATTAAAATTTACCCATTCCCATAAAAATTCATTCAATAATTCCACCTACAATTCCTTTGTGTGAGGTATTTCATGTTTTTTATAGTAACCATATTCCTCAAATATTCAATGACAAAGTGTATATCACATAATTGTGGATATTAATGACGTTATTTCATCACATCAATGATATCTAACAAAATATTGTGGACTATATAGAATTATATCTTATTCGAATGGAATTAATATTTGTATGGTGTAGAAAGGACCTCTCTACCCTATGTTCAACATCACTATATGGAATGATGATAAATACTCTTCCACTATATCCACTTGATTTATCTCACAACCTAGTGGGTTTATAATTGAGTTATATTATGGTAAATCAAACGGTTACTTTGTTTTCTATTAACAAATCATGATATGATGGATTTAATGTATTAGAAATAATATAGATCAATAATTATATTATCGTAAAATGACGTGTGCTCATATATCATCATGGTCTTGGAAATAATCTCATTATTTGGAAACTGATTCATTGATCACCCATTGAATATTTCCACTATAGAGTATCTCCTAAAAGTTTTTATGATAGGGATGGTAAATTAATTGAAAATTCAAAAATATATATCTCTTGGATATATATACCAACCATGGTTGGTTTTTGTTGACTTTGATGTTAGGGGGTACTTTCAAATTTCCTATATATGGAATCTTAACACTACCTTAAATAATGTATCATATATATTGGATGATTTTAGTGGATATCTAGATCTCCTAAAATCTGATAGATTAAATAAATAAATAACCAATATAGATAGATGTATGCTTCTTCTGAGACCTAGAGTGAGTATCATGCCTCGCAATTATATATTTTTTTCTCCAATCTCATATTCAATGTGAGAAACACATCCCTTTTATTAGGATGGCCATTTAATCTAAGGATTATGAAGTATTTTTTTCTCTTATCATGGCCTATTGGAAAACCTAAGAGTTTATAAATTCTATGGGATCTGTTTCCTATGTCATAACACTCATATTTTAGGGATACATAGTGCCATGTTTCCCTTTCCATAATGGTAAGACTTCATTATCCTTAGTAGCCTTTTTGCCGAATATATCACAAGGATATGAAAATATCTATTAATGTGTTTATCTATATAATAATCTGATATAAAAATTTTATGAGGGAAATATAATCTTAAAATGGGTGGTCATAGGGTTCATAAGAATTATCCACATATTTAATTGCACTGTAGGGTGTTTCTCTATTCTTAAATCTATCGGTGATTCCTATACCTATTAACATCAACACTATCATTGACGTCTAAATTTATTTATTGTATAGGCCTTACAATTGTCATCATATTCAAATCATGAAGATAAGTTTCCAAATATTATATAAAATATATATAATCTACCATCATAATAATAATAACCATCATCTATAGTCATCCCTGTCAAGAATTTGTTATTGAGAACAAATTTGAAATCTAAATTCATTGTTATATATTAAATGTCATTATCATTTTTCATAAACAAGGTTTGATTTCCTAAAATAACCTAAATATAGGGTCTAACCTTACACCTCATAATCTCAATGGTTCTATAGAGATTATATATTTTTTTACATACTTCCAACCAGCCCAAGACACTAGGAATAGTCAGGAAATAAGGAATGAAAAATTCCCCATATATGTATGTAGTAAGAACTAAAAAATCATCTCCATAACCAACACTATTATGTCGATAGGAATCCCCTCTTTCAACTTGTATAACATCACAAATATTCTTAACCTTACTTTATATGTGAATAATGACATGGTAGTATATACCCACTATGGCACATTTATAATAATATAATAAGGCATGTTAGAAGATATATATTGGTATTATCAAGGTATCCTTTTCCTTCATATTAACCCCACTATATCATGGGAAAATATGGGTCATGAGTTCCTTATTTCTATATTTTCTTGGGAAAAATTGGGCATTGGGAGGTCGGGACATCATCATGATTCCCAGGGAAATCCTTATTATATGTTTTCAAAATAATATTTTCTGGTTGGTGGTTCCCATTCCTAATATAATTTATTGATTTTCATAATAACACATTATTCAGTGGTGGTGTTCATGTTTTATTCCCCAATTTAGACTTCAGAGGAAGGAATACATTGTTTATCTTATGGATTTAAATGAAAAAAATCATGTCAATATCTCATAGACATATCCTCACACCATTATGTCTTAATTTGAAGGTGTTTGAATAGGGGCTCTACTGGATATTCATATTTTGAATAAAGTGTAACATCATATACATATATGTTTGTAAAACCCAAAAACCTTATATATCACTACATTATTCAACAAGAATACAAATTCATTTTTTTTCAAAACCTAACATGACCCATCCATTATGGATTGATCTCATCCCTTGGGAAGTAATATATGTCCATGATTTCTCCATAGAGTTTTTAGGTGTATTTGTGGAGAAATATGGTCACATAATTGTGTTTCTGATTCTCCATGTCATAATGATGGTATTTTGGGGTTGATTTTGAGTGAAAAGTAATGTAGTTAATATTTGTTGGATAATTTTTAATGTATCCACTTATTGATGATATGTTTTACACTTTTTATGTCATATATAATGTTAACCAAGATTCTCATATTTCATATTTAATTCAAATAATTTCAATATCTATCATAATATGGTAACTATGTAACAGAAATAAATTTAATGAGGGATACTTTTGGTGATGTTATTGTTGAATTATTTTATGTACTAATAAGAATGTTCTATATTTTCAAACCTACCCTAGATCAAGGTCACTAAATAGCTCCTCCATGTGTGCTTCCACAACTACATTGATACGTTTTATCCAAGATCAATACATTCAAGGTAAATGAGTAAAAGATTCATAGAAAGACTATTATGATGTAATTAAAACAATAAAAGTTGTATTTTAGGAATTTAATATGTGATAATGTGAAATGATATGTGGGTGAAAATTTCAATGAGGTTTAGATTTTAACTAGATTATCAAGATCATGTGATGAAACATTGGTCACAATAATGATATTATGGTACATAGCTAGTTATTCCTAGAAGTGTGTTACTCAGCCACCATACCTAGTATTCTGCACCTTCCTCCTCACCTAGTGGCTATTGACTAGACCTCTAGGGCATATTTAAAACACCTAGAGACAATGTGAATTGGTACTAAGAACATATCGATAATACAATACATGACTTTAGGGAAAAGAGAGGGAGGCTTATTTATAGGATTCTAATTCTTCAATGTATGGATTAATGAGGTAGTACTATTACTTATACATTATAATTGAACATTACGGACATCTTGTATCAGAATAATTTAATGAAAAACTCAAGAATCTGCATCTCAAAATTAGCATTCACATCCTATGCATTAGTGTCCACGACCATCCCCTCAACCGAAGTATAAGCTCCAGACCAAATTTTTCCCATATCCTTTTGGACTCAAAATTTGATCCTCTTCAATTAGATTAGATCAAATTCTATGAGACTAATTATTTATTGGTAAAAAAATTTAATCAAATGGAAATACAACAACCATATTAGAAGGAAAAAATAAAGGGAAGGAAAGAAACTTTGTAACTTACTTATTAGTCCCAGTTCAATATCCACCTTGTATGCGCATATTCAACCACAACACACCATGTCTGGTTAATAGGTATGATCCATGTGTCATGTTCACTTTTCACAAACATAACATTCCATTTTAAATGTAACTATGTTCTAGATATGGTTACTAATGGGTTATTGGGATACTTAATCCCCTTTTTATATCTATATCCTTTAAACTATGATTTTAATATCAGAGAGATATTTGAATCATATAAGATAATGCAATGATTTTTTACATTCCAAGACATTCCATGTTATCCCACATTAGATTTATTAATGAAAACCTCAGGAAAACAACTCAATGAAGGGTATTTGTTTCATTTATGATTATTATTTCAAAAATATATTGAATCACATATGTCATCAATAACCCTAGAGAAAATAACTCATCCTGATGAGTGATCCTTGGTGGTCATGGTGTCATCCCATGGTACTTGTATTTTACTTTAATATAAAAACACCTAATTCTAAAACGGTATACATGGTAATTAATTTTATCTTGTATCTTATAAAAAATTATCTCAATATCAATGGTGTCTTGGGTATAGTACCCATATATTAGTTGTTTCAAATTTTCTAATCTATAAAATTGGGTTCCAATTCACCCAATATAGAGACTGAGTGTCCATTTTATTAATTCACTAGATTGAGTTCCCCTTTACATAGGTCACCCACTATGGGTCATTCCCAGCTTCCAATAACCATAAACCATGGTACCAATCTTCAATATTTAATAATAATATAATAATAAAATATGAGGACTATTTTGGTTTATCAATAAAATATGTGAACAATTTAGGTTTAATTGGTTCATAAAATGATCATTTCAATACTCTCTTACATTTGTAAAACCATTGTGGTGTATAGAGTAACTTTTCCTCCTCCCAAGCGTACAAATTTTTGTGATTGGATCATTGAGAACAATAGCATACTCCCTGAAATTTATGTATTCCTTTGACGACAAGAATCAATAATCTTGTATGAGATATCTTATAGGATTACCTCCCAAACTGATAGGTACCGCACGGTAATAATATTCATTCATTACATTGATAGTGAGAAACCATATCTTTAGGCAACTAGAGATATTTTTCTTATCCTAACATTATTAACATGGATGTTGTATAATTGTCTACATAACATTAAAATATATAGTCTTCCTCTTTTTATCCAATTGATGAGACACAATTTTACCACTATTGGATTAGCCATCCATGATGACCTTTTTCAACTATTATGAACTCTAGTTATTTCCACTATTAACTGAGTAAACTATTAAACTAGCCTTATGAGTCCATTTAATGATATGGGGATATTAGAGGGCCTCCAACAAGGTTTAATCCCTAACATACCCTCACATAACTTAATTATCATGTTAAACTAAAGTAGATCATTTATTCATAAGTCCCATTACAAACTATTACTAATAATTTTAACCAAGTAGTCTATTTTTTATGACATTAGATTTATTAGAACTTGTCCTAGTCCTGATACCATGAACTATAAACATGTTGGTTTGGAAAACCTAACCTTATAAAGAAATCTTCATGGTTCTTGATGCAATACCCAAGAAGGGACAACATCTTCCCTAGATACAGAACATTAAACATAAAACTATTCAACATAGATATGTGAACATAAAACACATACCATATATATGAAATGAATGAACCAAAAAGGAACACCATTTCTTCTTTTTTCATGAAATTAAAATTTACATCTATTTTTCATAGTTGTGTATCCTTAGAAGAAACTAAAATTGTACATTTCACATGACCTTAATAGGTTGGTTGGGTCCTTTTTAATAGAACCAAATTTCATGGGTTAGGATTCCATTTAAGGGGATATTAATGAATTTCTTCTTATGGGCCTGATATTTACTCAATATCACCTACCCACTTTTAATATAGGGATAAATTCTATTATGCCCCACTATAGGAATTTATATTATAGTTTGAATATCCTATCACAGAGGGAAAAAATAGGGAACCTCTTATACACACTAATTCATGAAATAAAGTAATTCATAGTCACATGATGTGTTAATATTATGGTTACAATGAAGTATTTCATGAAATTTACTCCAATCATTAAGATTATAGGAGTATACAATGAGAGCCTTCATGGGTTGAGTGGACTTCCCATTATTTATATTATTCCTCACAATTAAAATTTCCATTTTCAAATCCTAATGATAACATCGGTTTTAATATATGGTAAAAAAATTTAAAAATAGTAGACCTGAACACAAAGGTGGAAAATTATAATTTTACATGTTACTAAAAATGAGAACCCTTTTTTATAGTATATAATATTCATGAAAATAAAAAACATCTTATAATCCATATGAACATTTTATATTTAATGTAAATATTTTACATAATTAAAATATCACAAATTTCATTTTATTATACCTTATTATTATAAAAAAACTATTTTTTCATTATTCAAATAAATTTTCAAACAATCCATTTTGATTTAAACATTTCTTATTTTTGATTATTAATCATATTTTTTATAAATTAATTTGAAATTTAATTTAATTATTTTGATTAATATTATAATTTTTAACCTTTAAATATTTCATAAAAAACTTCCATTAATAAATTATTTATTAAATCATATTTTCCAAATTCAAATATTAATTGATAGTTTTGAAACCAAAAAATCATTTTATAACGGTTTGTATAATAAAAATCAAATAAATTATCTTGAAGTACATCAAGGAAAAATAAGATATTATTGGTTTAATTTATTTCTCTTAGGGTATCGATGAATTTTAGAAATATTTCAATTATTAGTAAATATTTCATTCAAATATAATTCTTCTAGAGTATTAGGTAATGTTAGAATGAAATGAGGGTTCTTGTTTGGATTTTTTAATATATATTGAACACCCACGTTCACATACCTATCACCTTGATATCGATTTTATATTTAATCAAAAAAGGAAAAATCCCTTAGGATCTATAATTGAATTAAATGTATCAACATTATTAAATAAAATTGAATTTTCTCAAACAATAAACTATTGGTAACTATTATAAATTGAATTTAATTCCATTGATTTCTTTATTGGAACAATTTCATGCATGAATATTAGTATAGATGATCCTTAAAAGTTATCATATAATATAAAATAAATGTTATTTTTCAATGTCATAGAAGTATTAATTATCATATAATGGTTATACCACCTTTATGGAAAAAACATCACTATTAGACTCGTCAATATATATTGTATCATGTTATCAATCTATTAGTACCTCTAAATTATCACATAATTATTGAAATTTAGTATTTTTTATTGTATTTATTAGAAAAAAAATGAGGATAAAATTCATTTTTAATATATATAATATTAATGTGACTTATTATTCATAAACACAATTTTAGTGCATTTTACACTTTGAACATCATTTCACATTATGATTGTAATTCCTTCTTAAAATGCACAATTATGTTGTACATTTTTTAACATCATTTAAAGTACCCAATGATTCATCTGATTTTAGGGAATTTAATTATCCATATTTTTATTTTATATTTTTTTAAATTGATCTACACTTCATTATGAACATGTTTCATTCATGGATCAATGGAGAAATCATGGAAGAAGATGGGGATATTTTGTTATTAAAGGAAACAATTTGGAGA
The DNA here is from genome assembly GCA_963277665.1 of Viscum album. Classification (NCBI taxonomy): domain Eukaryota; kingdom Viridiplantae; phylum Streptophyta; class Magnoliopsida; order Santalales; family Viscaceae; genus Viscum; species Viscum album. The sequence goes on along the minus strand of OY728123.1, from coordinate 1,870,737,446 downwards.
AGTCAGATTGGACACCAGATCACTGATTAGAATGTGGGGCCCAAAATACAAGCCCGATGAAGAAAAAAGTTCATGGTATGCTAGAAAATATATATAGGAACAAATATTTATTCAGGAGCCAGTGCTAAGTATACCTCCATGGTAGACATTAGGGCGGCCCAATTTGGAGATAAAAGTCTGGGCAGATTCTGTGGCCCAGAAACAAATCCTACCAATATAATCATATCTAGAAATCCACAACTCCAAAGGGTCCCAAATCATACAAGGGTTTATGAGAAATGCAGAGCTCCATTTTCCTCTTCTATGGCCCACTCTAATTCAGCCATATAGAAGTCCATTCAGACTCTTCTGTTCGGTGTATGAAAGGTGGCTGCCACCTCGGGTCAAGGGTGGAAAAATCAACTCTCCCTCAACTTTCCACCCACATATGGCCTACCACAATTAATTGATGAGACTAGGACTATTGGATTCTCAACCCAAGTCTTTAAAAATTCATATTTAAGGTAGTGTTAGTGGAGGAGTTGATTATCTTTGTGCTTTGTTTTCATCTTAATGTTTTTCTGCCAATTTGATGTTGTAATCACATTCCATCAATGGTAAGTTCCTTGATTCACCTTAGTTTCTTAATAAAAGATCATCATTTACTCTTATTCTATTCTTCTACATATCATGTTGATACCTTTGGTTCATGGTGTGAATTTATTCAAACTATACTTTGTGATATTTATCACAAAATGGGGGAGTGATCTGTTTTTTTATTGTTGTTTTTAATTCTTCAATTCCACATTCGTAAGTCTACTTACCTCTTCCATTGAAGACATGTCATAAATGGAGGGATAGATATTTTATAGGTTGATCCAAGCTAGTAGAAAGGGGCTAGATTGGATTTTATTTCTCACTCCATTAATGTATAATCACTTATTTTAAATGATATTTTTATTTGATGATTTTAAAACCTCTTCATCCTTATTGAATTTAATGTCACACATTTCACGTGCTAATATGAACCTTTACCTTGGAGTGCTAAAAAATTTGATCCTTCAAGTTTATAAGTGATTTTAATTAGGTTGTGTAGGAATTAAACCAGTAAGTGATTATTTTATTTTATCTTCTTAAATGAACCCATCTCAAATATAAGAAATTGAAATCATTAAAAAAGGAATTCATCCAATCCACCCCGAGCGATAAAATAGGATAAACTCATTACCTTAATTTGAATTAACTTAAATTTATTAGTTATCCTTTAAAACCATCTCAAATCAACACAAGTTGGCCACTTCAAAGAAAAAACAATACATAGAATGTACGTGTCTGTAGGTACTTCTTAGGTCTCTGAGGATTCGACAACCCAAGCTTCACTACAAGAACCGCCCTACCTTCTTATTTTGGGTAAATTTGAGTGTGAATCAAATTTTGGATCCATTTATAGGGACCCAAGTAATTCATCTCAACATCTATTCTATTCTCCCCCATTTCTTCTATAATCTCCCATGATCTCTTACCTTTTCCATTTCTCGTTTTTTTGTGAATGTCCGCCTACACACATGATCAATCAAATCGTCTAGTTAGGGTGGATAGTCCTGGGGTTGGGGAGTCAAGTACTCTAAGGGAACTCTTTACATTAGTTCCTAATATTCCTAATACTCCAAAGTCAAAAATGGATCCAATTTCAATGGATGGTCTTCAGGGAAACAAACTCATAAACTGGGGTGGGAACCAATATGGAAACCCGAATGAGGCAGCCCCAAACATGGGGAATGTCATCGATCAAACCCTGAATGACTACCTCACACCTTCCTGGACCAATGCCCTCTCCTGGATTAGACACAACTCCCTGAGAGATTCCAAATACATCTTTAAACCCCATGTCCTAAACCATCTTCCCACATTCCATGGAATGGAGTCCTAGATTCCCTACCTTCACACTAAGAAGTTCAATGACATTGTAGAAACCATGTGTCCCCCACATCAACTAGAATCAGCTAATATGGGTCTATTTACTTTTTCATTAAAGGATCGAGCTAAAAATTGGATAATCTATTTGATACCATCATCCATAAACTCTTGGGACCAGCTACAATGATAATTCTACAAAACATACTTTCCCCACCACAAATCAATCGCACTTTATAAGAGTATCCAACAATTTTTTCGAAAATAGGGAGATTCATTATATGAAACAATGGATAGGTTCAAAGACACTCTAAACATTGTTCCACACCATGGTTTTTCTATTCCTGAACAAGTGATAAAATTTTATGAAGGGTTGGGTCTGGGGAACAAACAATTCATTGACTTGATGTGCAATGGAACATTTAAAAACAAATCCCCAAGTGATCCTTACGAATATCTAGAAAAACATGCTAAACAAAACCAATCACGGGGAACATCACATTATTCTGAAAAGCCACAAAAAAACTACTGGAATTCATACACTTAAATAAGAGGAAATCCTTATGGATAAACTCACAACACTCTCTAGGAAGGTTGAAGAGATTGACCTTAGGAAAGTCCATGAAATCCAAACTGTTGAGCTTCTTTGCAAAATTTGTGACAAACATGACCATAAGACAGACAAATGCCTAACCATTAGATCCATCAAGGATGTTATTTTTGGAGGACCCCCTGCAAAAGTAAATGCTTTGAACTTACAAAAGCCTCAATACCAAAACAACTTCAACCCAAGGTATAATGACCACCCAGGCTTCTGCTAGAAAGATAACCAACAGCATAGACAACCACAGGGAAAAAATACTTACCCCCATCAGTACTACCAAACCCATAACCAATTCCAAACCCAACCTATCCAATACCAACAGCCAGAAGTCCATTTTCAACCAACCTTACCACCTCCAAAATATCCCCCAGGGATAAACCAATCTTCTCAAGCCCCAACCCAAACTGTTCCACAAAGCCTACTAGAACAACTGTGTACACAAATGGAAAGGATGAACTCAGAAGTCTCATCCCGTAATCAAGAACTTAAAACCATCAAAACTAGAAAGGCACACAATCCTACTCAGGATGTACCATCCTCAACATCAAGGGGAGATTAAATTTACACTCAAACAACCCATGAACAACTAAAGGTTGTCACTATTTTAAGAAGTGGTAAATCAATTGAGAAACTAGAACAAATAATTCCGAAACCATGTGAAGCTTAAAATTTTGATTAAAATTCAAATGAACCAAATGATCAAACTCAAAAAAATGATAAAATTATCAAAGAAACAACACTTCAACAAACAACCCCACAACCTGCACCATTTCCTCCACGCATTAGTGGGAAAACCAAGCCTGAAATGAGTGAAACATTGAGGGAAATATTCTCACACGTCAAGTTGAAAATTCCACTCCTCGATGCAATCTAAACCATACCTGCCTACTCAAAGTACCTTAAGGACTTTTTCACTTTTAAAAGAATATTTTCACATAAAAACCATGTCCTTTTGGCTACTAATGTTAGTACCACCATTCAATGGACCATTCCTCCTAAGTAGAAAGACCTGGGTTTCCCTTACATCAATGTTGAACTACGAGAGAGAAAAGTTTTCAAGGACTTGTGTGGCCTAGGTGCTAGTGTCAATCTCATCCCTTATGTTGTGTACTACCAGTTATTCCTAGAAGTGATCCAACCCACATCTGTCACAATTCAACTTGCTGATCGTAGCATTAGGGTTCCAAAAGGGATTTCAAAGGACATTCTGTTAAAGGTTGAAAACATCATCTACCCTGATGAAATCATTGTCCTGAAAACCATCCAAAATTAATAAATAAGGGACAAACCCCAGTCATCCTTGGTCATCCATTCCTTGCAACAATCAACTCCGTTATCCATGTTCGAAACAGTAACATGACCATCACCTTTGGAAACATGAGTCTAGACGTTAACATATATAATGAAAACTCACAAATAGGGGATGATGAGGACATTCATGAAGTAAAAATGATAGGAATCATTGATAATGAATCCATAGAACATCAAGGAATATTTGATCGATGTTTAAGTCAGGATGTGATTTATTCCTATTGTTCATATGAAGGATGTTTATATCCTTGGATTGAATCATTTTCAAATTGTTCTTATGATGAAGTCTTAGGTCAAAAAATCAGTGAAACCTTTCAGGAAACCACTTTCAGGGAGACCACTCCAACATCCTTCCCTAAATCTGATCAATCCAATATAGTATATAAAACTTCTACATGTGGGGAATCAATCTGATCTAAAACATTTGGAAATAAAATTGATCTTCATCCAATGTCCCGATATTCTGCTGAAATTCTGATCCAACCTGATCTTAAATTGAAGGAACTTCCTACTACAATCAAGTATGCCTTCCTAGGGGACAATCAAACACATCCTATTGTCATTTAATCTTCTCTTGAATCCAATAATGAGAGGATTCTTCTATATGTCCTTAAGAAATATAAAAAATCCATTGGTTGGACCCCATCTGATATTCCTGGGATTAGCCCACTTATTGGAACTCATAGGATTGTTCTGGAATCTGATTTGAAGCCATTTCATCATCCTCAATGACGACTCAATCATAATCTCATGGAGGTAGTAAGAAAAGAACTTCTGAAATTGTTAGAATCTGATATCATATATCCCATAAATGAGAGTTAATGGGTGAGCCCAATCCCAGTGGTTCCAAAAAAGTATGGAATCACGATGATAACCAATGAGGATGGAGAGATTCTTCCAACAAGCATGAGTAGTGGCTAGAGAGCCTACATTGACTATAGGAAGATAAACTCGTTTACCAAGAAGGACCATTTCCCCACACCATTCATTGACCAAGTCCTTGAGAGAGTAGAAGGTTATGCCTTCTACTGTTTCATAGATGGGTACTCTGGGTATAATCAAATTGAGGTCTCCCTAGAAGGTAAAGAGAAGACTACATTCAGAAGACCATTCAGAACCTTTTCTTTCAAACGCATGCCCTTTGGGTTATGCAATTCCCCTGGAACCTTCTAGTGGTGCATGGTGGGAATATTCTCAGACATGGTAGTGTATTTTCTTGAGGTATTCATGGATGACTTATCTTTGTTTGGGGATACATTTGAGGGATATCTGAGGAATGTGGATAGATTATTTTCAAGAGGTAAAAAAAATAATCTGGTCCTAAACTGGGAAAAATGCCATTTCATGGTTAAAGAGGGACTAGCTCTTGGCCATGTAGTCCCAGTTAGGGGGACTGAAGTTGATAAAGCTATGGTTGACATAATTCCTCACCTTCCATCACCCAAAACTATCAGGGAAGTGAGGTCTTTCTTCGGACATGCTGGTTTTTATAAAAGATTCATCAAGGACTTTAGTTCAATCTCTCATCCCCTTTATTCTCTCCTAATAAACGATGCACCATTTGTTTATATAGAAAGCTATGAGGGTTCATTATAAACCCTCATATCCTCACTCACCTATCCTCCCATTATGAAATCTCTAAATTGGAACCTTTATTTTGAACATATGTGTGATGCCGGTGAATTTGTTGTAGGAGCTGTTTTAGGACAACATTGTGATAAAACACCATATGTCAATGATTATGTCAAAAAATCCTAAAATGATACACAAATCACCTACACCCCCACTGAAAATCAGTTAGTTTCTATTGTGAATTCCTTAGAGAAGTTTAGGTCCTACCACTTAGGATCCCCCATCACTGTGTTCACCGACCATTCTGTATTAGATACCTCTTCCAAAAACAAAATGTTGAGGCTAGACTGAATAGGTGGGTCATTCTCTTATAATAATTTTACCTCATAATAAAGGATAAAAAGGGTGTTAAAAATGTTTTATAAGATCACCTCTCTTGGATGAAATTCATATACAACTAAAATCACCTTTCTGTGTATGATTCATTTCCTAATGAACACCTATACTCTGTGAGTGACTTCCCTTGGTATGCCGAAACAGCCAATTTCTTAGTTATAGGTGTCATTCCAATGTTCTTAGGGACTCATGATTGAAGTAAATTCCTTTCTGATGTTAGAAACTATGTGTGTGATGATCCATACCTCTATAAGTTCTTCCCTGACCAAGTTATTATGAGGTGTGTCCCAGAATCTGAACAAGAGTCTATCTTTAAATTTTGTCATAGTGATGAATGTGGAGATCACTATTCCTTTAAGAAAACAACTTTTAAGATTTTTTAGTGTGGTCTCTTCTGAACCACCCTCTCCAGGGACTCCTACACATTTTTTCAAAGCTTTACTAGGTGTCAACAAGTAGGGTCCATCACAAAAATGAATCAAATTCCACTCACTCCCATCTTGGGGGTTGAAATATTTCACTGCTGGGGAATCGATTTCATGGGTCCTTTACCAAACTCTAGGGGATACCTCTACATCCTCTTAGCTATTTACTATGTCTCAAAATGGGTTTAATCCATTATCACCGATTCTAATGACCATCATGTTGTGATCCTATTTATGAAAGAGCACATATTTTCTCAACATGGAATTCCTAAGGCTATAATCAGTTATTGAGGAACCCATTTATAAAACCATCCATTATCTTCACTCATGTCTAATTACGGGATTTCTCATAAATATTCTTCTTCATACCAACCACAAAACAATGGTTAAGCTGAGTTTTAAAATAGGGAGATTAATAATATTATTGAAAAAACTATCAATCCTTCTATGAATGATTGGTCCGGGAAACTCTTTGATGCTCTTTGGTCATATCATACATCTTATAAAACCATCCTAGGAATGTCACCATATAGGATGGTTTATGGAAAAGCATTCCATTTTCCTATTTAAATTGAGAATAAGGATTTTTTGGAAATTAAGAAAATAAATTATGACCTATCATTGGCTGGAACAAAAATGAAATTAGATCTCATTGAACTTAAGAACTAAGGATGGAGGCCTATAACAATTCAAGGATCCATAAAGCTAGAGTTCAATCCTACCAATATAGGAATATCAAAGTCAAACATTTTGAACCAGAAATATATGTGCCCTTGTATAGTTCAAAATTTCATTTACACCCGTTAAATTTAAGGTCTAGATGGTCAAGTCCTTTCATAGTGCATCATGTGTACCCCCATGTGGCAGTAGAGACTCAAGATCCCATAAGTGGTTACATTTTCAAGGTCACTAGTCAAAGGTTAAAACCATTCATTGAATCATTCAATAAACATGAAATAGAGGATGAGTTAATTGAGCCAACCTATGAACTAGGAAAAAATTTATAGATTTAGGATCCATGTCAGGAAAACGACGTTAAAAAAAGCGCTGCATGGGAGGCAACCCATGGTTTTCATGTTTTAAATTTTTTTGGAATCATATTTTCATTAATCAATTTGATATTTAAAAAATAGACTGTTGATCTGTTCTTCTATTATGAGTATGGATGGGTATGAAAGTGGAGAACCATATTCATCAGTGTCACATGGTTTGATCGTTGAGTAATACCTTACCTAGAAATTTATAAAGAAGACAATGTATAATCATTTTATTTTATTTTATGTGATTGTAGGTTAAAATAAAAATACAAAAAATAAATAAACATATAATATTAATAATAAAAAGGGATACGTCATAGGCCGTGGGTCAAGACCCGTCATAACTGGTGAAGCTGTAGGGATTCAATCCCAGGACCGAAGGGAGACAAGGGTGTGCGCTTACCACTGACCTGCAGCTTTTTGTGCTTCTTTATTCTATAATTTTTATATATATACTTATATTTCACATTCTTTATTATATATATATATATATATATAGTTTCTTTTTTTTCTTTTTTTTCCTTTTTCTTCACCACTAGGGAATTCTCAGAGTTACATTGAGATCAACTGAGTAAAAGGGAGCAACAAGTATTTAAAAATCAACCACCAAGTGACTTCATTACATGATCCTCATTTTTAATTTCCTTTTTGAACTCTCATTCTCTACCTCTACCCCCTTCTAAATTTTCATTTCTTCAAACACTGGGGACAATGTTATTCTATGTTGGGGGGAGTTGAAATAAAAAATATTCCTTTGTGGAATTTTTTTAAACAAAGTGTGTAAATAGAAGGAAAAATTCCATTAAATTTGAACTTGGTAATAAACATTTCACACTTTTAAACAGAATATCAAATAATTTATCATGCCCTGATTCTGATTTTAATCCTTGTATAATATCATGAGAATATATTTTGGAAAGTGTATCTATCTAATGTAATATTTCGTCATTTATATTTTTATCCAAATAAAAAAAAGATCACAATGCACATCCTCTGTATAGTGGGGTATTAGTTTGAGTTCATGGGGTCCCCTAAATAAATAGCATAGGTTTAGTGATCATTTTATTTTTAATATGAGTATTCAATAAAATAATTAAAAAAACAATAAAATTGCATGTAGAGCAATGAAGTGGCCAAATTAGTGGCTTTCAGCACATGGGGATCGTGACTCCATAGTTGTCTAGCCTAGAGTTAGTAATTTTATCTCTATTTTTGGTAATTTGAATTTGTTTTTTACTGAGTTAACTCGAGATGATGCCTGGGTATGTGGGCTTCACTAGGTTCCCTAAGGCCTTTGTGCCCGAGAGTCTGTTGACGCTTCTTCCGTCACAGAATCTAAAGATTGGAAAAGGGGGAGATCTGAGATTAAAATGGTTCAACCTATGAAGAAAAAAAATCAAAAATCGACAAAGGGATGAACAAGGAGAACTTTGCCCATAGGCCGCAAAAGTTTCCGTATAGTCGTGCAAGTGGGCTTGCGCGATGCACGTTGGCGCGCAAGTGACCTGTGTGACCTAAGTAATAACTGCCTGGTAACCGCCTAGGGTCTTCTCTTGCCTATAAATAGACCCTGTGGGCCCCTCATTCGGGGGGAATTTTTTTTTCAGAAACTCGGATCTAAGCTGCCGACGCCCAAGTCTTTTCTCAAAGCTTCCAGAACACTTCTAAGGTAATTTCTTACCTAGAACGGAATATCTAAAGAGAGGGAGAAAGGCCTAAGTGTTGAAACTCATCAATACTTACGCGCCTGAGTGGCCAGCCCTTAAGGGAAGTGGCCACACTTTCGCGCCGCCTTACTCCTTCTATAGAACTTGAGTGTCCCTTTTCTGGAAGAAACTTAAGAGGATTCTAAAGGCCTTAATGAAGAGTCGCTCAAATATTACAATTCTGGTTGAACACCGCGCAAGTACCCTATACATGTCGCGCAGGTATACCTGCGCGTCCAATACTTGCGTGCCTATGCAGTACCTGCGCGCCTTCCAAGACTTGCATGCCCCTGCCTTTTCTGAGTGCCCTTCTTGCCCATTTTACCCCTCTTAAGCCATTACCCCTTTCCTATTCAAGATTCAATCTTCAAGACACTCTTCAAAGCCATTTATGGCATTATTTCTTGATTTGACTTCCTTATCTGAAAGGAATTCGGTGGAATATCTCTCAGAACCTAGTGATTTACATATCTTTATGTCACTAAAGATTGAGAGTTCATTAATTCAACCTCATCCTTTAAATACTTAACCTGGGTCTCCTTTTCAGGAATAATCCCCAGTCCTAAGTCCTCCAAACATGGGCATCCTCCTCAGGAGTAAGCCCCAAATTCTTAAAGTTCCAAAATCTGGGCATCCTCCTCAGGAGTAAGCCCCAAACCTTAATCCTTAACCTGGGCTTCCTTTTTAGGAATAAGTCCCAGTCATAATTTTGGGCTTCCTTTTCAGGAGTAAGCCCCAATTCCCCTAACCTGGGCTTCCTCTTTAGGAATAAGTCCCAGTCATAAACTTGGGCTTCCTTTTCAGGAGTAAGCCCCAAGTCTCTTAATTTCTCTTAACCGGTCCTAATTTACTTTTCATCTGGGATTCCTTCTCAGGAGTAAAACCCAATTATCAATACTCTCCTAATCTGGGCTTCCTTTTTCGGAATAAGTCCCAAATTAGAGTATTCAAATATCCATGAAGCACATATACCTTTATGGACCCTGTTCCTGGATTTTCTCCCTAAAGTAAATACTAATCTTCATTCATCTGGGCATTCATACATACATAAGCCCCAAAACATTTCTTATGATTACATCTTTCATGGCCCAATTGTCTATTTTATTACCAATACCTCTTGTTTCTCACACCGAGCATGACTCACGTGAGCTTAGAGAGTAAAAGTAATTATCACATCCTTCTTTGAGCCATCAATCATAAAAATCATACTCCCTTACTCGAACTACGTGGATTCTGATTCCTTTTCCAAAACAAAGGATAGGTAGGTAGCCCATCTACGGGTTCAATCCTAACTCTGAAATAATCCATGTCCTTCTGAATGAAAATAAACTTCAAGTGCCCCACTGAGTGGCTTTAAAACCAGCCTTGTCATCATAATGACCAAGAGACTTTTATATAATTTTTTTGAAGGATACCATTGACCAAGAATCTCTAAATAGATACAGATGATTCTCTATTGTTGAAGAACCTCGAATACATATAAAATATTCTATAAATTTCTTATATATTTAATCATTGATTGTCAAAACTGAAGGAAAAGCTCATTTTATACTTGGTAATGTAATAAGGATTCACGAACATAACTTAAATCTATAAAGAGATTCCCGGAGTAGACAATAATTCCCCTCAAAAATGTGTGATGAGTCTGACCTCCCATCCTCTCGACCAATGAAAATTCCTAAGCCTCATCAGTCCACAAGCTAATGAGCACCTACCTTTGGAAAGTAGGTCCAAATGGATGTGGAATCATTGGATGTTTCTGGTTCTACGAACAAACCCGTCAGAAATTGATCGGAACATTTGAATCTCCCATCCAGGAGGTCATCCCCAAATTCCGAGGGAAACAAAAAATGGAGAACCAGACGTGAATCCTTAACCAAGTTAAAATGATGTTTTACCTATTTGTTAAGCCCCTATTTTAAACTCAATAAGAGGGCTAACAAAAACAATAATTGACATGTGTGATCATCCAAAAGATGAAGTGGATGAATTTATCTTGATTACGTCTGTTATATCAAACATGCACTCTTTTCCAAGATCTTCTGTATTTCCATAATGGCTGCTCTCAAATTCATAATTGTAAATACTACTATTGCAAATACCAATGCTGCTATTCCTATTGGATCGTCATCCGCTCTGAGGATGACATCACCTACTCAGCGTCTTCAACACTGGGTATCAAACGCGCTGGTTAAGGAGTAACGTCAACATGGTACCATCCCAACTCTGGAGGCTGCCCGATAGGCCCTCCAAGTGAACAACTCACACAGGTCATCTGGACAACGATGACCAGTGATCAAGAGGCAGGCAGTGCTGACTACCGTCTCCAACCGTTTCGTGTCGTTATCCCCAGAACACAATTTCCATTCTCTCCCTTACTCGGAGGAAGTGAATGAGCAGGTCCCTCAGGACCTTAATTAAAAAAGATAGGAGTCCTTCCCAAGGGCTCCCATCAAAAATCACCACCAGACTCGTGCGGCAGTGCACCCTCAACATGATGAGGGTACCGACTCCAGGCGTTCGGATTAGGTTCCTCAAACCCGAGCAGGAAAGACGAACCGCCAGAGGCAGAATCCGGTTAAAAATGGGCAGGTTCTCATCCCTGCCATCTCCGGAGAAGTCCAACAACCTAACATGGTGGCGAACAATGAGAAGGCACATACACCTACCCGTTTTAATTCTGCTGTCCAGCATACTCGTCTAGCAGCATCACGCCAATCCTGCCAGGCAAGGAGTACTATAGGCAGGAACATGCAGCTGCTTATACATCATTAGTTAGTCAGCAGGCTCGCCTGACTACATATGATGGATCTCGTCAACCGCGTTTGGTGAAGTTTAATCAGCAGGCACATACACCTGCTAATACTAATCAAGCCTACAAATAGTCTTGCTTGGCAGCGCACGGAGAAGTCAGTCGGAAAGCTCCGACGACAAATAGGAGGCAGACTCAACTCTCTTCCCCCACACATGAGTACTGTCAGGATTCCCTGACAGGAAGAGGAGGACAAGATCAGGCACATCCACATACTCCAAGCCCGGAATGGATGTATATCCCCGTTCCGACAGCTGAAGTCACCAAGCATATTTTGTCAATGGTGAAAGAGCAGAAGAAAATTCCTGATCATATTCTGGATACTTGCCAGGATATCATAACAGCTTCAACATCATCTCAGGGAAAGACACTTAAATCTATCCGTATTAGTGGAGTGACACATCAACAATTCACTCCGGAACAGACACACACATCTGTTCCAGTCTAAGAGGGTTATGGGACATACTCCCCCATATCATATGGACAACCAAGTCAGGCACATACACCTGATTTGAGTGAAGATCGTCAGCCTAACCTGACCATCTTTCCTGATCAGGCACATACACCTACTTAGAGCAACCACTTTCATCAACAAGTGGTTTCCAAAGCGAGTAAGAAGGCATCTAAGAAAAAGATCCGCCCAGCACAGTCAAGAGATCAAAGGCCAATCTGTAAAAATTCCTTGCTCGATGCTGGAGTTCTTGAAGACCTCAGACATTTATCTATTGGAATTCAAGATTCTACTCCCTCAATTCCCAATAACAGGAACATTAATTCAAAAGGTCTTCAACAGACACTTCATCATGAAGGCTTGCTTCGTGACAATTCGGTCAATCTTGAAGATTCGTCTTCAGATGAGAGCCACAGGAACCCTCTGTGTGGTCAGAAGACCAAGGAGCAAGAGATCTCATCTTTTTCTGTAACCCATTATGGTGGTCCTCCCCATGATGATGAATTTCGCTGGGAAAGTCCTCTCTGTAGTAGTGATTCACATTGCCTGGAAAATACTCCAGTGGACAATGTAGTGCCGAGAAAGCCCTCTTATCTTGAGGAATTTGCAAATTCGAAACCAATCATGTCTGATGCTTTATCGCTAGCAAGTGAAATACTTTCTTAATAAGAATATAGCCCAGGGTGTAGGTCATTCTCCAAACCACCCCTAAGTCATGAATCTTCTAGTTTGATCAATGATCTCTCTACCAATCTTGTTGAATCCGATGAAGCAACAAGGAAACACCAACTCTGGTCAAAACAGGTAGAAGAATCTTCATTTAATGATGAAGAGGAAATTCTGAACATGAGGAAAAAACTGGCGAAAAGTGTGATACCAGTCATGTTTTGGCCTTTGGCTGACTCCCAGTATGACATTCCAAAAATGTTGACGGAAGATGAAGTCCATGATATTCATCTCAACATATGGAAAAATATTTATCAATTGTAGAAGAAGGTATTATCTTATGATGAATATGAAAATAATCTTAGATAATAGAAGGGCTACAACGTCAGATTGATTGACATCTCTATCAGTCTCTCGGTATCCGAAGGCTGAAAAGCAGCAGAGAACCCTTCAATGTTCATGCCTTGGCGCACTAAGAAAATTGTGTGAGTTAATTGACAATGCCCCATCTGGTGTTCATATTAGAGGATGGGGTGTTCACGGAGCACTACATTTCATAGTGCTTTCCAGTCAGCAAAGCCTGCCGAAAATGGTCTCATGCAATGTTATTGCCCATGGCCGGCCACAGTCAATGGGTTTTATTTGTAATCAAAATCTTGCTCATGAACAGGATTCAACTAGTTCCTCTCAAAATCAAGCATATAGAGAACAAGTTGTTGAATTGCTCCTACATCAAGCATGAGAGAATATTTCACAAGCCTCTCGTATGGAGCAAACACGTCATCAAATGACAGATGTTTCGGAAATCATCCAACGGTCTGTTGAACCAGGTGATAAAAGTGGATACAGGTTAATGCATCCAGCTAATTTCCGAACTAAGATTCACAAGATCAAGAGAGATTTTAAGAAGATCTCATATATAGCATGTCAAGAGCCAACCCAGCTTGTCAGACTGGGGACTCCTTTAACCCAACCCTCAGAATCAAAAAATGTGATTCGAGGAGTTGAGCAGAAACAGCAAGAACGTCCCCAGTTCACAAGACTGGGGACTCTTTCAAATCATCAATCCCCTCCTCAGAGAATTTCAGTCTTTTCTCGATTGGGGAAGAAGCCCCAAGAGGAACAAAGATCCAAATTATCAGGAGATTAACTCCAAGTTATAGCTCATCAAGAAGTTCCTGAAGGATTGAATCAACAAAAGGCAATGTCTTATCAAAGACATGAAAGAAGACAATATCACAGAAATGTTGAAAGAAGGTATGTGATGAATTATGCATCAATCAATGTCATCAATGTCATTGTTGCTAATCCACCATAGGAGGCTCACTCAGGGGACTCAGATGAAGAGCGTCCTGCTCAAGAAAATGTACGCACCGATACAAATGAAGAAGGTGTGCGTACAAGAAGTCAAAGGATTACTCCGAACCTAGGTAATTCACTTCCCTCTCTCCGAAAAGTATCCAACAAAGGGAGGGGAAAGAATCAGGTTACATATCCTTCCTCTGGAGAAGGTCAATCGCTCTCATTAGTGCAAAGGTTTGCACAACAGGTGGAAGAAATTAAAGAATTAAAAAGGTTGAATGCAGAACTACTTCAGAGTAGTCTTCGTCTTAAGAATGTTGGAGTTCAACAGCTGAAGGAATTTTTTTCATCTACTGAGATGGATCAGGAATATCCTCCTTTATCAGTACACCCTCAGAGGTCTAATCCTATGGGTCAAGCGCAAGAACGGTTGGCAGTGCTACCATCAGTTGCAGCACCAACCTCCACATCTGTCTAAGCTCCATTCATTGCAACTACCCAAGACCAAATTCAACCGGATGTTTCTCAAAAGTTAATAACTACTATTGATTCACTAATAGATCAGTTAGAATCTATGGAAGGGAAACATGCACAAGTTCAACCTGAAAAGAAAATTTACCCTGAATGGGTAGATTCAATTTCTCCTCTATCTAGTTTTGGAATCCATGTTTTGCCTACTTTCAATGGATCAGGTGACCCTGAAAATTTTTTTACACATTACCTGTCTTGTTGTGATCCTATGATGGGAACTCCAGAGCATCAAGAAGAAGTGGAACTCAGATGCTTCGTGCGAACCTTGCAAGGACAAGCTTTTGTCTGGTATACAAGCTTGCAATCCCGGTCAATCATCAGATGGAAGGATCTTCGCCAAAAATTCCATCTTCAGTTCAGCTCAACTTTTCCAAAAATGACAGTTTTCGATCTTACAAACTGCAAGCAAAGGGAGAATGAAAGAGTCTCTGATTTCATTGCTCGCTGAAGGGATTAACATATTCCCTGAGTTTAGCACTCCCTCAGGAGGATCTGTTGCCAATCTGTGTGGAACATTTGCATGACGAATTACGCACGCCATTGATCCCTGTGAAATACACAGGAGGGTTTCGAGACCTTACTTCAATTGCTCAGAAGATTGAAGATTCCCTTATATAGGCTAAGGCTAAATCTCATGTAATTCCATCAGCTCCGGGAAGGAGAATGGGTAAAGAGGAAACCGCTACAGTATGCTTAAACAAGCTCCTATACCTATTTCTACTTCAAGACCTTCATCTTCTCGAATGGCTCCACCTCCTGAACACAAACAACAAAGGTCATTTTGTCCAATTGATCAAAGAGATCAACGACGGAAACAATTTGGGGATTTGAAGACTAAAACATACTCTTTCCGAAATGAGCAAGTTCCTGGTTAATTCATTTCAGCTCTGGAAAATAATTTGGTTCAATTACCAGTGCCCAAGAGGCCAAACAAGGAAGGAGATGAAGACCGTCCCAATTATTTTCCCTTTCATCAAATGTTGGGGCATCCCATCTAGGAGTGTTTTGTCATCAAATACCTCCTACAAAAGATGGTCGACTTGGGACAAGTCAAGTTGAAAGGTTCTTCGACTCAGGTAGCATGTGTTACTGCTACAGTTCCAAAAGAGGAAGGTGAATGGAAAGAAGTCAAAAGCAGAAATGCACAGAAGTATAATGATTGGATGGTCAGAAAGACAATCAATCAGACACATGCCATTTTGCGAACACAATTAAAGAAACCAATTGTGTCTTCTGCCATGAATATTGCGGTAAAACCCTCTTCGTCAGAGGGAAAGTCCTCAAATAAACGGTTTGATCCAAAGAAGGAAAAAGAATCAGAAGAAGATGAGTATGTGTCAAAACCTAAATTGTCTTTGACTCTGGCAGACTTTATTCCATCTATGTTAAAGCCACGGGCACCGCCCCATCAAACGGCACAGCCAAAACAGGATAATTAGGTAGAGTCTTTATCAGACGAAGAGTTAATCTTCGGTTCTATTAATATGATTCAATTAACAGATCCGTATTCAAGTCGTAATTTTAATTTTGATGAGAATGAATTCCTTGTATCAAATAAGGGAATCCGAGGAAGTTACAGAGGTTCATGATACAGGGGAAGACGTGGATCTTTCCAAAGCCAGTACTCCAATTCTACCCTTGCTAGCACTGTGTATGCAGCAGAAAATCGTGGTAGAGCCCTTTAGCGAGCTCAAAAAGGACAAGAAAGTTCTTCTGCCAATATCCAACTCAGTCTTGGCACAGTTATTTTGGAAGACCGATTGAAGGTTCCATATTCTTTATCTCAGCATGTAAATGGATCTAATCGGTCTAATCTTCCAAAACCAAGGATGTTGCCAACTTCTATCCCAATACAAGATGCATCAACATCCAAAGCATATGCTTCCAAGGTACCTGCTAAACTGCATATTCCTATTGGGAAACACAGACCTCTAGATCAAAAGTATGATATATTGAAACACTTGGCCCATGTAACAGCCAATTTATCAATTTCGGATGCTTTGAATCTGTCAAAAGATCTTAGGGAAGCACTCATCGAAGCTTTGTCAAGTCCTCAGGAGTTTGAAGCTGAAATTGCTGCAGCTGAAGTCTATCACAGAGAGAATAATTCTGTAGAATTCCATGCAGTGATATCATTTACTGATAAAGATGAAGATGATGTTGTGCATGGGCACATAAAACCTCTGTACTTATCTGGAAAAGTCAATGGTGTAGATATCCGAAGAGCTTTCATTGACAATGGTTAAGGAGTCAACCTCATTCCCATTCGTACACTTTGTCGATTGGGCCTCACGGAATCTGATTTATCTCCTTCTACCATGATGTTACAAGGATATGATAAAAATGAACAAGAACCACTGGGAAAAGTTACACTCAGAACTCAGTTTGGAGATCTTGTATCCAATTCAGATTTCATGATTGTTGATCAAGACTCAGCTTTCAACGTCTTGCTTGGAAGACCCTGGCTACATCAGCATGCGGCTATCCCTTCATCATACCATCAATGTCTCAAATACTGTTTCAATGGTCAGTTTGGAACATTTTATGGTGATAAGGCCCCGTTCAAGACATGTGAGTCTCAATATATTGAGGCAGAATTTTATCACATGAAGGGAAGAGAGAAATCTACAATAAAGGAAATTACCAAAGATAATGCTCCATATGGTTTGGAGAAGATTCCAATAAATCCATTTACACATGTGAGTACAGATTATGTGTTACCTATCATTCCAATTGAAAAAATAGGCCCAAATCAAAATACTCTTATGGAAAGATCCATAATGTCAATTACAGCAATCGATCCAGACAACATGGGAGAAATTGGTAACCTACCAAACAGTGATGAAAGCACAAGTGGTGACGTTTTCATTTCATCTGCTAAAATCCAACAGGTCTATACTTTGCCAATCAGTCCATAAGAAGTTATAGCAACATCGGAGGTGAATAATGATGTCAATTCTCAATCCATCATCTCCTCTTTATTTCCCAAAGAAGACCCTTTATCATCAATAGGGTCAGAAATGGAAGCTTCTTCTTCAAAATGTGCAAATTATGACATCTCTTCTGATCATGAAAATTTCGTTTTGTCATCTACTATTAAAGTATAAATGGAAGAAATATCACATGAAGAAGAAGAAGAGGAAGATCTTAGAGATGCTCCTCCAGCAGTTGAAGAGGGTATCTCTACCACTGTGGATGAACTCAGAGAAATAAATCGGGGTACAGAGAAAGATCCACGCCCCAATTTAATTAGTGCGGCCATGACCCTTGAAGAGCAAGAGATTTATATTTCTTTTCTAAAGCAAAATAAAGATATTTTTGCTTGGAACTATACAGAAATGCCTGGGCTTGATCCTGATGTTGCTACTCATCATTTTGGTTTACCAAAAGAACATCGAGGATTTAAGCAAGCCGCGAGAAGAACACACCCAACTTATGCTTCCAAAATTGTAGCTGAAGTGGATAAGCTGATAAAAGCTAACTTCGTCAGAGAAGTTCAGTATCCCAAGTGGTTGGCTAATATTTTCCTTGTAAAGGAGAAGAACGGACAAATTAGGGTTTGCATCGATTTCAGAGATCTTAATCGGTATTGTCCTAAATATGATTTCCCAGTTCCGATTACAGAACTCTTAATTGATGGTACGGCTGGTTATGAATTACTTTCCTTCATGGATGGATATTCCGGATATAATTAGATCCTAATGGCCCCAGAAGATGAGGAATCCACAACCTTCAGAGCCCCTCAAGGTGTGTTTTGTTACTGGGTGATGCCCTTTGGTTTAAAGAATGCCGGTGCAACATATCAACGCGCCATGCATCGTATCTTCAAACCATTCTTAGGGAAGTTTGTTGAATTCTATGTAGACGATTTGGTGGTTAAATCCAAACCAAGATCTAATCACTTGGCTAATTTGGAAGTCATATTCCACAAACTTTGACAACATAATTTGAAGATGAACCCCTTAAAATGTGCTTTTGGGGTAACCTCAGGAAAATTTCTCGGCTTTGTTGTACGCCATCATGGTATTGAAGTCGATCCTGAGAAGACCAAGTCAATCCTTGGTATGTCACCTCCTCAGAATTTGAAATAATTAAGAGGACTTTAAGGACACTTAGCCTATATTCGGCGTTTCATCGCCAATTTGGCAGGTAAAAGTTTACCCTTTAACAAATTAATGAAAAAAGGAGTCACTTACCAGTGGACGAAAGAATGTCAAGAAGCATTTGATGTTCTCAAGAAATACCTCTTGAGTCCAATGATACGCATGCCACCTGTTGAAGGAAGACCACTTATCCTCTATGTGACAGCTCTAGAGCGATCATTGGGTGCCTTTCTTGCTCAAAAGAATGATGTTGGGAATGAAAATAGCCTCTACAATCTCAGTAGAACTATGCTTGAAGCAGAAACCTGGTATTCAAGTATTGAGAAATGTTTCCTGGCATTAATCTTTGCAGTTCAGAAATTGAGACACTAACTGCAACAACACGAGGTCCAATTGGTATCTCGCAATAATCCGCTCAAATTCATCCTTAGTCGTCCAATTCTTACAGGACGTCTAACAAGGTGGGCAGTTATTTTGCAGCAGTTCGACATTCAGTATGTGTCTCAAAAGGAGATAATGGGCCAAGCTCTGGCTGATTTCCTGGCTGAACATCCTTCAGTGGAAGAAACGTCTTCAGATATTGAACTCCCTGATGATGAATTTTTCTATATTCAAGAGAGTCCTCAAACATGGGAAATATATTTTGATGGTGCTTCCAGAAGTCCAACAGGGAAGAAAATGGAAAATCCTAAATTCAACAAAGTTGGTTTAGGAATTGTGCTCATTTCTCTAGATAAGGCACTGTTACCTTATTCCTTTTTATTGTGGGAAGGTGGTACCAATAATGAAGCCGAATACCAAGCTCTTATCACAGGCTTGGAGTTAGAGCTTCAAGCACAAGTGAATCACTTAAAGGTGAAAGGTGATTCAAACCTGGTAATCAAACAAGTCAATGGGGGATTATGCCATTAGAAATGAAGAATTAATCCATTTGTATGATTACGTCAGAGAGTTAATGGCGGAATTCCCTTCATAACCGACATTTTCTTATGTCCCAAGATCACAAAATGTTCAAGATGATGCGCTGGCTAATATAGCCACAGCTCTAGCATATCCAAATTGGGACGAGACAACTATCAGTATTGCCCACCGTCATGCAATTTCACCTTATGTTCAAGCCAGAACAGAGGAAATTAATGAAATTAGTCCCATTCATGAACCGTATGGTCATACTACAGTATGGATGTCACCTATGATGGAATACCTTAAAAATGGAACACTTCCACCTGATAGAGCCGAGAAAGAACAAATTCGGTGATGTGTGGTCAATTTTACTATTTATGATAGCCCAAACCACCTAGAGAAAATTCTCTACAAATGTGGTTTTGATGGAGTTCTCTTCAGATGAATTGATGGTGAAAAGACAATGACTGTCATGAAAGAAGTGCATACAGGAGTCTGTGGTGCCCACCAGTCTGGACATAGATTGTCTGATCAAATTCGAAGGCTTGGATACTTTTGGACTTCAATGATTCAAGATTGTGTTAATTTCACAAAGAAGTGTCATTCATTCCAAGTACATGCCAAATTCATTAATCAACCTCCAGAGTTTCTTCATACAACTAAATACTCGTGGCCAATTGCCGCATGGGGAATGGATGTGGTGGGACCTTACCCTTCAGCTACGGCCAAGCAGTTTAAGTACATTCTTACTACTACTGATTTCTATTCCAAATGGGCAGAGACAATACCTCTTAAAGAAGTCAGTTCTAAATGCATTGTTAGCTTCATCAAGTCTAACATCATTACTAGATTTGGTGTCCCTCCTACCATATTTACGGACAACGGCACCAACTTCTGTTCTTCTGAAGTGAAGAAATTGTATCAAGAATACAACATTAAATACAACCATTCATCTCGGTATCATGCAGCGGCCAATGGCCAAATAGAAGCCTTTAACAAGACTCTATCAAATATACTGCAAAAGATGGTGGATAAAGATAAGAGGTCATGGCCTGATAAACTCTATCATGCTTTATGGGATTATCGGGCTACCACCCGCAATGCAACGCGGTCAACTCCATATTCGTTGGTATATGGAACGGAAGAATTCTTGCCAATTGAAGTTCAATTTCTCTCACTCAAAGTATCCATTTGTGATCATTTATCTACAGATGAGCAATCCCAAAAGCGATTGAATGAATTGGAATGGTTAGATGAGAAAATATTGTGCACTTTGCACCACCTGGAAATCTATCAGAATCGAATAACACGAGATTTCAACAAAAAAAATTCTTCTTCGTTCATTCATTTAGGGAGAATTGGTATTAGTTATCAGAACTCCAGTGATACTAGGAAAGAAACCTCCCAAGCTTGAGCCAAAATGGGAAGGACCTTATTCAATACATAGGGTCTACTCCAATGGAGCTTATTCATTAATCTCGATGGATGGAGAACTCATTAATACTCCAACTAATGCCAGATTTTTGAAGAAGTATTTTGTATAAACTACAAAGTATTCATAAGATGTCCCCGCAACATGACACTAAACTGTGCGGCACCAGTTCGTCCTTGCTATATGACGTTAAACTATACAGCAATGGTCTAGTATGACCTTAAACTCCCCCTTTCGTCCAACATGACGTTAAACTGTATTGTCCCTGAAACATGACATTAAACTGTGCAGCACCAGTTCTTCCTTGGTATACGACGTTAAACTATTCAACAATGGTCCAGTATGTCCTTAAACTGCAACTTCATCCCACACGACGTTAAACTATGAAAAAGTTCCCTAAAAGGTCATGTATGACCTTAAACTACACCATGGTCCTGTATGACATTAAACTGCACCATCAATGGTCCATGCATATGACCCTAAACAATTTGAAAGTCCCTTACGTCTTGAAAGACGTTAAACTACATAATCATCAAAGGTCTTGTATGACCTTAAACTATACTTATGTCCAGCATGACATTAAACTGAACCATCCACGGTCCATTTATATGACCATAAACTATTCACCCTTTTGTCCAACATGACACTAAACTATAGAAAAAATCCCCAATACGTCCAACATAACGTAAATGGTGTGTTATTTTGTCCTTACTGCATGACATTAAACTGCGCAGTCCCCATTTTTGTCCAATATGACGTCAAAATGTATTGTCCCCATCGTCCTAACTACATGACGCTAAACTGTACAGAAATTCCTTGATACGTCCTACATGACATTAAACTGTATTGTATCCCTGCTACATGACACTAAACTGTGTAGCATCAATAGTCCTAACTGCAAGACTTTAAACTGCATAGTCCCTTTATATGTCCTACATGACATTAAACTATGCATCGTTAAGGTTGTTGTTACCTCTTGTTTCTCACACCGAGTATGACTCACATGAGCTTAGAGAAAACCTCAACCATAACACTCTCTTTGGGCCGCTAACCACGTATAGTCCCAACAACATTTTTTTTAGGTCGTTGTCCCCAAGAACAACTTGATCATTAATTCATTCTTTAATTGAACTACACGGACTTTGATCCTTGCCTTCTAGGCTGGGTACGTAGGCAACCTCCCAATGTTCAAGCCCAAAAAACAATCTATTCACTTTGGTTCACCTTCATCTCATACGATGTTGATTTGTGAAACCGCCCTTAGAATCAATATCTTTACATTTGATTCACTTTCATCCTTGTTATACGACGTTAAACTATACAACAATTTTGTCCGGTATGACAATAAACTATAATACTATTTGATTTCCTCATTTGAGAGGGAACCATTATTTACATTGATTTTTCAATCATGTTTCATTTCAAAAGACTACGTGCATACATGGAAATTCCTAAAATTTTTATCTCGGGTTAAACCATCATTGTACTAAAGTCCCCTTTCACCCTTCAAATGTACGAACCAAATTTTTACAAAGGGTATATCTAGATCTATTTGGTCTTTATTCCCATCCTTATGGGATACGTAGGAACGTTCGAGTATCCCTCGAATCCAGCCCCATGTCTTTTGGGCCTAACCCCAAATTTCACTTTCAGTCCCTTGGTTGAAAATTCCTCATGAAAACAAACACTGTGTATTCATTATTATGGTATGAACACTATGACCCTAAACTAATATCTCTCATACATTCATCCTGCACGACGTTAAACTGCATTTCAAGAACTATGTATGTCTTGATTATCATTCTTATGAGATACGTAGTGAAGTCCAAAATTTCAATTCAGGATCTAGCCACAACATGATTATGGTTATCATTGACCTATGTATCTCTATATACATTGGAGAATACCCATATTTATGTGTTATAATCCTAACCATAAATATTTTCAGATCTTCATAACCCTTTTCATGACTTTTAGTCACAAAAATGTCAAACTTCTGAGAATTCTTTTGCCTGACTATGCAGTACGTGCCCATAGGTGGCCTTGCATAAACAGTCCACATAACAGACTTTTCAGCCGAAGGATACTATTTATTTGACTGTGCAGCCAATTCCCTTAGGTGGCCCTGCATAATTCAACCCCCTAAAGGGTTTGTTAAATGATGGTAATTTCATTCTTGGGAAGAATGCCTCTTTTGTCATTATTTGTCTTAAATGACGGTATGTAGGGATCTTCAAAAAAATAGCTATCCTTAACATATTTGTCCCATGTCCTTTTTCATAATATGAAAGTATTCAAGTCTATGGTTTATACTCTCCATATTCCCTTTCCCTACGTTTAGGTCAGACCTTCGTAGGAGTGATATTCATCCAGTTCTTCGATAATCTTGTCTGGAAATATCTTCTCCATATTCAAGTACCTCTTTCCATACAAAAAACTCTATACTTTGGAAAATTTGAATCTCCATAAACTTTCACTGGATTTTAACACTGGGAAAGTAAATTTCTGAGAGTTCTTTTACCTGACTATGCAGCACGTGCCCATAGGTGGCCTTGCATAAACAGTCT
The DNA here is from genome assembly GCA_963277665.1 of Viscum album. Lineage (NCBI taxonomy): Eukaryota > Viridiplantae > Streptophyta > Magnoliopsida > Santalales > Viscaceae > Viscum > Viscum album. Next base: position 1,870,713,735 of record OY728123.1, on the reverse strand, counting down.
ACATAATAGACTTGTCAGCCAAAAAAATGCTATTTGTTTGACCATGCATCCAATGCCCTTAGGTGTCCCTACATAATTCAACCCCCTAATGGGTTTGTCAAATGATGGTAACTTCATTCTTGGAAACTACTTCTTCTGATGCCTTTTAGCTCTTTTTCATATCATTCCTCAGATTCAAATATTCTTAAGCCATAGTTTACATATTTTCTCTCATACATGAGTATGGTAATATGTTTTTAGATAAATTGTCAAGGAATAGAATCAATTTTAATCCATTTTGGTCAAATCTATTTCGACCTTAAACATTATCCCCTTTATGTCCGGCATGCATGACTTTAAACTACCCACAAAAGACAAATGAACTCTGAATAAAAGTCAAGTTCCAGCTCACTAAATATACATTTTTTTGTATGATTTAGGTAATATTGAGAAATTAAAAGGTTCAAAGTTTGTAGGGTTATTTATAATAATCCTAGTAAAAATCAAACTATGCTTACTAGGCCCATTGGCTTAAGTAAATTTGAAGCAGGTAGTGAAGGAATGTAGGTACAAATGATTGAATATGAAAGTGTTTTTTTTCTTTTTCACTGATACACAGGAGATAGAAGGAAATCCATAGACTGGAGTCTCTTCCTTTTTTTTCTTCTCTTTTTCTTCCTTTCTTTCCAGGAATTACAAAAGACTGTCAACATAAGTCTTCATTTGATGTACATCGTCCTGAGCTTTATCAACAGTTACTTGAAGCTCGTCCACTTGACCAGCTTCACTCTTTTCAGCTTGTTGAACTGCCTTCTTAGCATCTGCGATGGCTTTCATGCCATTCATATGAGTTTCATCCAATGATTTATTAAGCTGATCAAGTTCCCCAATAACAACATCTAGCTGTTCCTGGAGTTTCACCTACTGGACGACCTTTTCTTTGATTTTGTGCTTCAGCTCCTTCTTCTTTGCAGCATAATCAGCTTCAACTTGGGATACCGCAGCCTCAAATTCGCCTATGTTGACTGACAGTTTCACTCTGATCAAATCTTCACGACTTTTTTGCGCCTTCTCCCTCCTGAAAATAATCTGTTTCACCGTGGCATGGATCTTTTCATATCCAAAACCACCAAGTCCTAGTATAACAAATTTGGATGACAATCGAGGAATTTTCGATTGTAGCTATTCTAAAGGCAGCCCAGATATGATGTTCCATATGTTGTTCCATGACTTACATCGTGAAAAGTTGAACTCTTTAAGCATCTCTGGATCTGATTCAACATCATCGTCGGAGGGGGCATGTAATCTGGAATTAACGCACTTAAGGAAGTGCCCTGTCCTGCTCTTTCCCCCCTGATTTGTGCTTCTTCACTTTCAATTCCCATTGGGGCAGAGTCTGAGGCCTCACCTCTGGATCTAGTCATTGCTGTTGATGGTCCTGCATGATTAATTGAAAGATTTAGTTAGCTTCAAAGGATAACAAAAGAATAGATTGTCTTGCGAATAAAGTACAATCACAAATATTGTTATCCCTTACCCAAGGATGGTTCAGCAACCTGAGAAGACTTCTCCCCATATTTCCCGGTCTCAACGAGGTTTTCAAGATGGGTCTCAGGAGGGTTTATTGGGTTTATCTCTACTTGAGCTAATGTTTATGCAATGGAAGGGTTGACATCAATGTACACACCCTCTTCAGGGATTGGCAGTTCAGGAGCTTTTACGGATGAAACTGCATAGTATTTTCAGTCATGGTTAGAAGTGTAAATTTAAAAAAAAAATTGGGCGAAGGGTATAACTCATGCCCAAGGTCTTTTAAATCACATGACTACTTAGCATGATCATAAAATTCTTTGAAAGTCATTCCTTGATTCATCATTTCATCCAATGATATTTCAGAATCCTGGTTAGTCTCACCAGTGGGAGCATTTATTACATCTTCTTGCTGACTTACGTCCTGCAACCCCTGACCCTAAATAGCATCTTCAGCAGTAGGACAGATACTGGGAATGGATGCTAGATCTTACCCAGGAGCAGCCAAGTCAGGTTGGGTCTGTGATTGTTCTACAGCACCCTTGACGGCCTTTAAAGGAGGATCAGTCCCTTCCCTCAAGGGGGAAATTGAAGAAGCCCCTGCAATCCTCAGAAATATGAGCAAGCATGTTATTATGGGTATAAACTCATGATTATTCGAAGTACATAACGCTGCTAATGAAGCGTTTAGCTGTGGATTTCATCCTTCGTTTCCTTTGCTTATTTTTTTTTGGAGTATCAGTAGTCTCCCTTATTGGCACTTGGATTGGCGAATGGAAGGCTATGTCCAGTGCCTCATTCATGGCCTGCTGGCCTGGAGATATCTCGCCTGGTTCGCGAGGAGAATCAGCAGTAGCCCTGATAGCAGTACCACCAGGGCTATACTGTGGCAAAGGAACCCCAGTTCCTTTCTTTGAAAGCTGCGAGATGAAGAAAATAACTTCCTTAAGTAACAAAGATTAAAATGAAATCAAGTTGCAAAGAAAATAAGGAAAGAAAACTTACATCTTCAGGAGCCACGTACTCTTGCCATTCCTCATCTCCAGAACCACCAGCCCCCTCAGTGGCGCCATGATCAATCATTTCCTTCACCCACCTGGTGATAGGAATAGAGTCATCAGTGGCATATATGAGCATTTCCAGCTCTCTGATGTAATCTCACACTTCATTGGGGTTATCTTCGTATTGAATATTTTTAGAATCCATATGATTTCCTATTCCAGGAAGTTGTAGGCCCCCACACAAATCTAGCCAGGCGGTCTCAGTACCACAGTATAAGCCCTTCCATAGCTGAACAGCCTCTGGTCTTAGATATGAAGGCTGTGAGAAAGGTCATAAAATTTTTGACTTTAATTTCTTCCCAGCTCCTACAGCTACAGATAGAGAATAAGAAAGTAAGACTTATTTATTTATAAAGTAGTAGTGATTAAAATTGCTACAATGAAACAACCTACTAGGAGTTGATGAACTGGGTCTTTTAATTCTGGCCGGAGGATTATATCGGGCACGAAACCTCTTTGCTGCCGGTTGTGCCTCATCATCCCCATCATGATAATCCGGTGAATCAGTTCTAGAAGAGGAGTCTGTTGAACCAATTTCATGTGGGGAATCATCACCTTCATGAGGAAGGGTTTCTTTCTCTACAGTCCTCTTCCTCTTTCCCACTTGATATACTGGGTGATTCAATATCCCTTTGGGGTATGATTCTATCCAGTGTTCGGCATAATATGTAGTCAAATTATGTGCCGCTTTTTCAACTAGCAGATCAAATACTTCCCCAGTCTTCTCTCTTGATGTCAGCAGCCATAGTTGTCGATCAACCATCGGATGTTGCTCTAACCTGACATGTACCGGAGGGGATACAAAAATCTATTGCAGACATTTGAAATCGCGTGCAAATCTATATGGAGCATAGGCCTCACATATGATCTCTCCATCAATCCTGGCTACTAACACACCATCCCTGCAAGCTAGCATGTATGCCCTCAAATCCAAATGGGTTGTCCCATCATCAACAAACCACCCGTATGGCGGAATTACATAGGGAAAGAAGTTTAATTCCTTAAACATGCTCAGCCTCACTTTCATGTCATAACCATTAACATCTAATGGAGAAATTCCAGATAATGCTTGCACTGACGGTCTGAAGGAGCTTCCAGGAATTTGTAATCCACTCTGTACATTGTAAGTCCTGAAGTGAGTGGTGATCCATCCCCACAAAACATAGAATGGTCCCACTATTCTTAAAGGAGATTTACCCAGGAAGACATGAAGTAAACTCCTGTGAATCTTTGCTAAAATGAAGGTAGCTAAAAAAAACATTTTTTCCTCAGCCAACTTTTCCGCAATGACGAAGGTCCCTGGCCTAACGCCTCCCTTCGAATCCCTAACCAGCAAGAGATAAACACTAAGCCACATTGCCATGAAACCCGCCAGACGTGTCTTCATTGGAATTCTTTGATTCACTTCATATCCCCACTTTTCAAACTCTCCTTCTTCTAGAGTTGGCCAGAATGTGCCAGGAGCTCCTCTCTTATCAGGTTTTGGATAGGTGGTAGGACGTTTGGGCCTGGTATACTTGGATTTCTTTTTCTTGGATCCTTTTTCTTTTAGCTCCATATCTTTCTTCTCAATGAGAAATACATTCATCCATTATTCCGGATGAATATCTTTTCTAAAATGAGTTAATGAGGTCTCTGATCTCTTGAGCCTGTGGAAGATCTTAAATAATTCTTGAGCTAAAGCAGGAGTCTTCTATGAATCATTCCAAGTAACCTTGGGAGGAATGAATTCATCATACATATCGCCCAAAATTGGAGCCCCTGAGATCTTGTGGACATCCCACAAACTGATACCTACTTCTCCATGAGTCAGATGGAAAGAATTAGTTGATGGGATCCAGTGGCTGAGTATCTCTGGCACGAAGTTATCATGTCTGTAAACATATGTTTTCCCAACCCAGAAAGTCTCGTATATTGTAGCTCTCTTCAGATCCTCGATAAACTCTGCGCAAGTCTGTCGCACCCAGTATGCCCACATCCAAGTTGGCTTCACACCTCCCCTAGGAGGGAAGTCCCAACTTTTCTTCCAGCATTTGGATTGATCCATCTGAGCATTTCGGAAGATCAAAGGATGACAATGTGGTTGAAGCTCAGGTGTATGTTTTTTCAGATCTGGTGTGCAAGGGCTATGATGCATCATATAGGCCTTATCCACCGTTCCAACATTTATAAATATTCCTCCACCTGAGATATTTGATGAAGAAATGTTGGTATAATTCTGAAACCACAAAAATGGAAGATAATTCTTTACTTCTGGAATAGTGACTTCTTGTAGATGACCATAACCATACAAAGGTAGATAAGTGATTTGAGGAAAGTTGAGATGATATTTCTTCAGATACTTAGCCAAATTCAGAAGAGTTCTATCTTTGACAGTATAATTATCATGGTCAATGATGTTCATCATATCATCTATCCTCTTGCTAGCCAGTTCATCAATTAATCCGGGTCTAAGATCCATTAATTCTGCACAAGAGTTGAATAAATTAATTCATAAATGGATTGATTTTCCACAAACTTTGTGAAAGAAATCCAAAAAATGGATAAGGCATTAAGGTGCGCAAGTATGGAGATGTCGTGCAAGTGTTACATGTGAAGCACAAGTTTTTGTCGCGCATGTATCACCACGCAAGTCCTATTTACCTTGAGAGTAGCACGGCAGCGAGGAAACAGTGGAAAGAAGAGACTTGCGTGGCGAAGATGGCTTGTGCGGAGAGAGCTCGAGAAATTTGGGATCAGATGCTATACGCGGCCAAAGGCTGTGTATTTATAGGCTAGGAAGCCTATCTGCGCGCCGTACCCAGTTCTCTTAAGGCCTGCACGACGAGCACTTGCGCACCGCCCTTTACGCATTGGAAAACTTGCGCGCCATTATTCCTTTGTATGTATTCGATTTCCTCAGAGTCAAATCCTCTATTTCTCTCCGGATCCAACTCTGAGGGGGGACTTTTGTTGACGATCCTTCCGTCACAGAATCTAAAGATTGGAAAAGGGGAAAATCTGAGATTAAAATGGTTCAGCCTTTGAAGAAAACATCAAAAATTGACAAAGGGGTGAACAAGGAGAACTTTTCCCATAGGCCGCGCAAGTTTCCGTATAGTCGCGCAAGTGGGCTTGCGCGACGCACTTTGGCGCACAAGTGACTTGGCAACCTAAGTAATAACTGCCCGGTAACCGCCCAGCGTCTTCTCCTGCCTATAAATAGACCCTGTGGGCCCCTCATTCGGGGGGAATGTTTTTTCAGAAACTCGGATCTAATCTCCCGACGCCCAAGTCTTTTCTCAAAGCTTCCGGAACACTTCTAAGGTAATTTCTTACCTAGAACAAAAGATCTAAAGAGAGGGATAAAGGCCTAAGTGTTGAAACTCAACAATACTTGCGCGTCTGAGTGGCCATCCCTTAAGGGAAGTGGCCACAAATGCGCGGTGCCTTACTCATTCAATAGAACTTGCGCGTCCCTTTTCTCGAAGAACCATAAGAGGATTCTAAAGGCTTTAATGAAGAGTCACTCAAATATTACAATGCTGGTTAAACACCGCGCAAGTACCCTATACATGTCGCGCAGGTATACCTACGTGACCAATACTTGCGCGCCCACATAGTACATGCACGCCTTCCAAGACTTGCACACCCCTGCCTTTTTTGAGTTCCCTTCTTGCCCATTTTACCCCTCTTAAGCCATTACCCCTTTCCTATTCATGATTCAGTCTTCAAGACACTCTTCAAAGCCATTTATGGCATGATTTCTTTATTTGAGTTCCTTATCTGAAAGGAATTTGGTGTAATATCTCTGAAAACCTAGTGATTTACATATCTTTATGTCACTAAAGATTGTGAGTTCATTCATTCAACCACATCCTTTAAATCCTTAACCAGGGTCTCCTTTTCAGTAATAATCCCCAGTCCTATGTTCTCCAAACATGGGCATCCTCCTCAGGAGTAAGCCCCAAATTCTTAAAGTTCCTAAATCTGGGCATCCTCCTCAGGAGTAATCCCCAAACCTTAATCCCTAACCTGGGCTTCCTTTTTAGGAATAAGTCCCAGTCATAATTTTGGGATTCCTTTTCAGGAGTAAGCCCCAATTCCCCTAACCTGGGCTTCCTCTTCAGGAATAAGTCCCAGTCATAAACATGGGCTTTCTTTTCAGGAGTGAGCCCCAAGTCCCTTAATTTCTCTTAACCGGTCCTAATTTACTTTTGATCTGGGATTCCTTCTCAGGAGTAAAACCCAATTATCAATCCTCTCCTAATATGTGCTTCCTTTTCCGGAATAAGTCCCAAATTAGAGTATTCAAATCTCCATGAAGCACATATACCATTATGGACCCTTTTCCAAGATTTTCTCCCTAAAGTAAATCCTAATCTTCATTTATCTGGGCATTCATACATACATAAGCCCCAAACCATTTATTATGATTACATCTTTCATGCCCCAAATGTCTATTTTATTACCAATACCTCTTGTTTCTCACACCGAGCATGACTTTCGTGAGCTTAGAGAGTAAAAGTAATTATGACATCCTTCTTTGAGCCATCAATCATAAACATCATACTCCCTTACTCGAACTACATGGGTTCTGATTCCTTTTCCAAAACAAAGGATATGTAGGTAGCCCATCTACGGGTTCGATCCCAACTCTGAAATAATCCATGTCCTTCTGAATGACAACAAACTTCAAGTGCCCCACTGAGTGTCTTTAAAAACAGCCTGGTCATCATAATGACCAAGAGACTTTTATATAAATGTTTTGAAGGATACCATTGACCAAGAATCTCTAAATAGATACAGATGATTATCTATTGATGAAGAACATAGAATACATATAAAATATTCTCTAAATTTCTTACATATTTAGTCATTGATTGTCAAAACTGAAGGAAAAGATCATTTTATACTTGGTAATGTAATAAGGATTCACGAACATAACTTAAATCTATAAAGAGAGTCCCAGAATAGACAATAATTCCCCTCAAAAAGGTTTGATGAGTCCGACCTCCCATCCTCTCGACCAATGCAAATTCCTAAGCCTCATCAGTCCACAAGCTAATGAGCACCTACCTTTGGAAAGTAGGTCCAAATGGATGTGGAATCATTGGATGTTTCCCGTTCTACGAACAAACCCGTTAGAAACCGATCGGAACATTTGAATCTCCCATCCAGGAGGTCATCCCCGAATTCCGAGGGAAACAGAGTCATCGGCAAAGTCTTGCTATATGGGTTGACTCTTTTGAGTGCAATTTCAATTACAATGGAAAAATTCCACAAAAACACAAAAAATACAATAAAAATGAATACTCATATTAATATTAAAATTTGACTCCACCTAGAGATTCCATAATTTCCCTATTGAATAAATATGAGCCCCCATGTCTAATGCGATGCACAACACATCATCACTCTTAATTGATATTGGATGAAATATGGAGATGAATCTGAACAAAGGAATGGGCTTGAGATTGGGATATTCTTATGAAACTATCATGTATTAAAATATTTTTATGGGTTTCATGATTTTTTGGTATAAGGGTTTTTGGTGATCATTGTGTATTAAAATGTTTCTGGAAAAGGGGATTCAAATTTCATATTATTGAGATATATTAGGCTCGGGACTAGAAAAATTCAAGTTGGGGGTGTGATTAGCCACTAAATGAGGCTAATATTCATTGTTAATATATATAATATTAATGTGATTTATTATTCATAAACACCATTTTAGTGAATTTTATACTTTGAACATCATTTCATATTATGATTGTACTTCCTTCTTAAAATGCACTATTATGTGGTACATTTTTTAACCTCATTTATAGTACCCAATGATTAATCTGATTTTAGGGAATTTAATTTTCCATATATTAATTTGATATTTTGGGAAATTGATATAAACATAATTATGAACATTTTTCAATCAGTCATTAATGGATAAATCATGGAAGAATATGACGATATTATGGGATGAAAGGAAACAATTTTAGAGAAGTCAAACTGGACACCTTCCCACTAATGAGAATGTGAGGCCCAACATACAGGCCCAATGAAGCCCAAATTTCGTGGTATTCTAGAATAAAACTAGCGGAATAAATAATTTTCCATGAGCTAGTGCTAATTCGGCATCCATGGTAGTCATTAAGGTGTCCCAATTTGGAGATGAAATTCTAGGCCAGATTCTATGGCCCAGAAAACAATACTACCAATATAATCATATCTCAGAATCCAAAACTCAAAATGGTCCCAACTGTTACAGGACATTAGGAGACATCCTGGGATCCATTTTCTACGCCTATGTCCCACTCTAATTCATCCATCTAGAAGGCCATTCAGACACGGCTGTTCGGTGGATGAAAGCTAGCTGCCACCACGGGTCAGGGGTGGAAAAATCAAACTTCCCTCAACTTTACACCCACCTATGGCTTACCAAAATTAATTTAGGAGACTTGGACTATTGTAGAATCGACCCAAGGCTTCAAAAATTCTTATTTAAGGTAGTGGTGATGGAGGAGTTGAGGATCCTTGAGATTTGTTTTCATCTTAATGTTATGCTTCCAATTTGATGTTGTCATCGCATTCCATCATTTTTAAGTTCCTTGATTAACCTTAGTTTCTTAATAAAAGTTCTTCCTTTACTCTTATTATGTTCTTCTACATATCGCATTGATACAGTTGGTTCATGTTATGAATTTATTCACACCATAATTTGTGATATTTATCAAACAACGGTGGAGTGATCGATTTTTGTTGTTGTTTTTACTTCTTCAATTCCACCCTCATAAGACTACTTCCCACTTCCGTTGAAGACATGTCGCCAATGGAGGTATAACTCTTTTATGGGTTGATCTAATGGAGTAGAAAGGGGCTGGATTGGATGTTATTTCTCACTCCATTAATGGCTAATCACTTTTTTTAAATGAGATTTTTATTTAATGATTTTAAAACCTCTTTATCCTTATTGAATATAAGGTCACACATTTTAAGTGCTAATACGAACCTTTACCTTGGAGTGCTCAAAACATTAATCCTTCATGTGTATAGGAGAATAGTGTTAGAGTGTGTGGGAATTAAACTGGTAAGTGATGATTTTTTTTTGATTTTATTAAATTAACCCATCTCAAATATAAGAAATTGAAATCATTAAAAAAGGAAGTATCCAATCCACCCCGAGTGATCACCTAGGATCAACTCATTACCTTAATTTGAATTAAATTAAATCTATTAGTGATACTTTAAAACCATATTAAATCAACCCAAGTTGGAAACTTCATAGCCAAAACCAATCCATAGAATGAATGTGTCTGTAGTTACTTCTTAGGTCTCTGAGGATTCGACAACCCAAGCTAGACTACATGGACCGTCCTACCTTCTTCTTTGGTGTAAATTTGATCATGAATCATGTATACTATTTATACACCATTCTAGGTTGACATTAAACACATAGTTTTTTATTATTAAATTCTAAATCCCATCACCAATTAAACATGAGGCTGGTAAAAATATGTTCATGTTCTGTAAAACTTATCTTAAAATCCAATTTTTTTAATTATAAAGATGTGTGATTTCGATAACATCGTGATGTGGATATTTATAACATACTATGATATGAGTTTTTTATTAAAATTAAAATGATTAAAAATTTATTATAACTGATTTATTTAGTAAATAGTTATAAATGTATATATCTCAAGATTAATTATATTTGAAATTTTAATTTTATTATCTATAATTATTATATAATATTAATTTAAATAATTTATGTATTTTATTTGAATATTTTTAGTATTAAATTTTGTATTATTTATTTTATTATTATTTAATATTTTAATCATACTAGTCCAAAGGATGTGGAATCCTAGTCTAGTTTTCCCGACCTTCCATGATGAGACGGTGTGTGTTTGTTTCCCCTTTTTGAATAAATATTTATATAATGATGATGATGACATCCTATTCATGGAAAATAAGACTGAAATTTAAATCCAATATGGATTTGATTTTTTATTTTATTTATTAATCCAATAATGAAGGTTGATTAAAATTTATTTATGGTTTTTGATAGAGTTATATTTGAATTGATACATCTCTAGAGTAGTGATATATGGATAGCGAGACATTGGGAGAAATTTCTCTATGATATGCATGATTCAACTCTATTTAAAATAGTATGAGTTAGTCAGAGAATAATTTTTATTGTGTGGATTTTAGTTTCATGTAATTTTTAAACATTACATAAATATAATTGATATACATTATACATGTGATTCATTTTAATATGTGTACATTTAATTTTCATTTATTTTTGGGTAAAAAATACTAAAAATATTTATATAAAGTTTTATACACTAATATATTAATAATATTTTAAGTTAGATAAAGGATTAATGATTCTACAACAAATTGTTTTTAGGATTGCATACATATTAGAATTATATAAGATATAACGAGACTGCAATTTATAAAATAAACATATTATATAAATAAGAAAAATATTTATATGTTTACATGAGGAAAGGAAATGAATTATTATTTGTTAGATTCTTACAAGGTGAACTCATGTCAAATACTTGATAATAAAAATGGGATGTTCATGCCCAAGCTTAGTGTAAATAAATTATCTTTCATGATATGTTCTTCATATTAGTGACCTAAATAATTTTATTTACATATTTAATTAAATTATTTTGTTCACATTTATATTGGTGGCCCAAATAGGATTAGGTGCCACTAGGCATCTAGATAGGATAATTTCTTTGATGAATTGGGAATGGAGTTATCTACTCAAATATCCTATAATCGTAAGTGATATAGGTAACGTGATTATCTACTAAAAGATATAATTTATGTTAGGGATGAAAAAGGGGACTGAAAACATAGTTATATACTTTTATTGAATCCCATAAAGAAAATGATGTATACAACCATCAATTTTATCTGAACTCACATCACTAAACGTTTTTATTGAAATGATATAAGGCACGATACTCAATCCAAACATATATTATTGTAGGGATTTAAATTCCTCATGAACATTAGTTTATGAATAATTATACAAAAAAATTAAATTAATATAGAATTATCAAATTATAAACGGATTTATTATAACTAAAACTTTAGAGAATGATGATAATAATTTAATGTTAAAAAATCATTATCATTTAATCATTATTATTGTATATCAGGTCTGCATTACTCATTTTTTCTAATAACAACCACTCTAAAATATCATTTAATTGATAAAAGGATAGGTAGATTTATGTATTAGTAATGGAGTATGATTTACTATACTCAATGTATAAACTTGTGACCAATATATAACTACTTGATAAATTTTCAACATTATAAATGTTACTATGTTCTATCAAAACAATAAGTATCATTAATATATATGTTTTGGAAGTGAATGGGTTTTATTTATGAATGAGAAAAATAATCTCAATATAAAGACGACATTGTGTGTAATAGAATCGTTCAGTGTTAGTTTTTAAGTATATTTTAATTAATATTTATCATAACACTACATCAGATATACGAACACACAAATTTACCAATATATCATATAAAACTATATTTTATAAATATAAATATGAAATGAAATTTTACAATGATTTAATTTTAAATTTTAGATTTCAAAACTCATTTTTTATTCATCATTTCTTGAAACATAAACCGAAATATCCATATAGATCATGTAACCATGCAGTTAAATATCATAGGGGTTGAAATTTAATGTTTTAACAAGGTTTATCAGAGTTCATTACACACTTTTATAATAGTTCAAGCACAATAAAATAGTATTTCAAATCACAATCAATTAATGGGTGTTTACTCTCTAGATTTATCTCCCTAAAACATTATAATACGAAGGAGGGATTCCACTTCATTCAATACCATGCATATCAAAATTTTATCATAATTTTTTTTATATAATTGGATATTTTTCTTGAATTATACAAATTTACTTATTAATCATTTATCATAAAGTTATCTAAAATTACACTTATGTTTTATTCAACTTATCTTATCCATCATTAACATTAAATAACCCACCCATTACACCTAAACGTGAAATATTCTAGAATAAAAACCATTAATAAAAACATATGTACTATAATAAATTTTATTATAACCACTAACAGGTAATGATTATTAAGAATAATTTCCCATGATCACTTATTTAATCATAAATATCCTATTATTACATTAATAAATAGATTCAATTAATATTATTATATACATACATATCTTATAAATAAAATTATTTATTTAATTTTATTAAGATTGTTTACACTCATATTATTTCAGTGGATGTGAGTCCAAGTCAAAGAAAAACATCAGTATCTAAAAATAATCATACACCCTAAATAGATTAGGGTAATTTATTACAATTTAATCCTTATAATGAACATTTCCTAGGTAATATAATCTATTTTGTAACAAATATATTACTAATAAGGATATGTAAATTGATTCATCTTCCTTTCACACTTGATATATCTTTCATCGATTATTCTAGAAGAAATTTCCAACTTATATCACTGAAATGGGTTTAATTTAGACACTACAATCTATGTAAAAGTTCTCAAGATATCCTTTTTTAATGCATCGATGGAACAAATCCTATCTAGAAAATTTATCTAATGTTATATCCTTAATGATTCACCTAAGGCAATATACCTCACCACAAAAACAAACTATCATTTTTTTCATCATTCATTAAATTACATGATTTATGAAATAAAATTATTATGATATTATGTGAAGAGACCAATACACATTCCTATTGATAAGAATAGTCAATGACCCATCAAGAAAGTATTTCATTGTTTAATGGTAAAGTCTTCATCATCTCCTATAATGTGAGTTCACAAAGAGTGAACATCATGAGAATAATTACATGTAGTTATGAGTATCTAACACATACTATCTTTAAAAAATATATGCCTTTTAATATTGATTTATTTATAATATATGATATACTTTATGATTTTATTATAGTTTTACCAAGAGATTTTTCTTGATGGGAAGTACTACAACATTTTAACTAGATAATAATTGAATGAAATTACAATCTTTATAACATAATGAAGTAATGATATGATAATTGTATGAATAATATATGAATTTATCAAATTTTTTATCTGATATGTTAATTAGAAATTTTGATCAATATTTGGTTTAACCATACCTAATCTATCAAACTCATTCTTATATTAAATATAACTACTAAAAATAGTCAAAAAAAATATCTCCCATGAGAATAATAATTTTTTAACGATATATCCTTAGTCTATTGGTATTTGATATTTTTATCTATGGATACTCTAATATCTCTGATGTCAACTCATTGGGTTAAATCTCTTAAAATATTACAATTTTATTGTATGTGATTTTTCCTTTTTGGTTAACCAGGGTCCTTACTAATTATTAATGTTTTAATATTATCTTAGTTTACAATGATGAGGTTATATATTATATGAACAATAATAATATTCACATTAAATATCTATATTTAATTATATTATTTTTTTTATTTTATAAGAACAATTATACTCAAAGTCTATTATAAAATAGTTACATGTAGGCTTTAATGATATTATCTAGCTTAACAGAACACCATTCATGTGAAAATGTTGTCTAAAAATGAATGTATGAGGTAATTGTGAGAATAATACATAATAAATTTTTGATAAGTATTAAAGGTTATATACTATATTGGAAAAGGTTACATTGACTATTATATATCTATTGTGTTTATATATGATAGTAGGGATTATAACTAATCAATGGGTATACTGAATATATTTAAATGGGTATACTATATTTATTTCAAAATTTATAATGTATTAGAAATAAAAAAATTATAATGATTGAAAAGTAACTAATTAAAATATATTATTGTGTTATGATAATATAAAAAAACAATATTTTTTTTCTTAAAAAATTATATGTATCCAAGTGTTTTTTTATAAAGTATTTAGTATTTTTACTGATTATTTTTTTATTTATATTTATTAACTGAATATGAAAAAATGGACTTAAGAATTTTTAAAATAGTTCACTAAAATTAGGAATGATGTTGAATTACATTTATGGTGGATAAATAATTTCCCATGCTGAATAATGAATTATGATAGAAAATTGAAAATGTAAAAAAAACATATTGTCAAATAGATATATAACCCAATAAAAACAAAAAATACTCTCCATAATGGATAGAATCTCAACATACATTAACTTCCCATCATAAGGGATAATTTTATGGTAAAAATCACATTTCTTAATAATTAAGAAATGAAAAATTACCAATACATCAAAAAACAAATTTGTAAAAGGAACCCTACTATACCCTTTGCAAACCACTTAAATTATGTTGTTTACTTCTAGTTTCATACCCAAATTTACTAATCATAAACTCCTCTATCAATTTTTATGCATACTATCAAAACATGTGTGATAAACACTTCATTATATAGTAAAATTTTATTACAAATATTGATTCCATAAAAGTAACTAGTTTTTCTCTATATTATAATCATCATCTTTGAATATCCATTATTCAAAAAATTTATTAAACACTAATAATATTGGTTTTCATGAGTATAATTATTTAATAAAAAGTATATTAATCCAAAATAAATTGATATTCATACTCACTAATTAATATAAGGTGTTCTTGTTTGTGTCGGTTTAAACACCTACATTAATGTTTCCATAAGATCATTCTCATTTTCATCATAAATAACTATAATATAATAAATAAGGTTAATATATGATATAGTTAATAAAATTAACATTATAACTATCATTTTATATTGGTGGAACCCAAATTAAAGATGAATATAAAGTAACACATTATTATTGATAATGTTCCTCAAAATTTTTATGTTTTGAATTTCATTCTTATAAAAAATAATTGTATGTTCCATTAATAGAATATGGAAATATTAAGATAATAATATATTTTTTATATACAAAACATTACAATTATATATAATATTATATTATTAAAAATGATTGAGGATCAAAACCTCCACATATAATTATGCGAGCTTGAAACAACTAACTTTAGATGATGAAAATAAATTGTAACTTACTAACATATACTTAAAAAATAAGAATAAAATATAAATATAAATGGTAGTATAATATATATGTTTCTAAAATTTATTATCGTGATTACTATAAGAATTATATGGATTATGGTTTTATTCTCTAAATGTTGGATTAAAGTAAATGGTTTCATTCCTTGTTTCTATTCTTAGTTGAGACTATATATTTCTAAATTTAGATCGAAGAATTTTTATGTAAATTCAATATATGTCCTCATTATTATTACTATCCCTTACTAATTTATTCTATTTAAATGTAATTTTACCATTCCCACTAATTGATACATACATCATTAATTGTACTATTTTTCAAAATTGTCTTTATATTTATTTTTTTGATGGAATCGTTTTCTATAATGAATGTGTTTTCTATATTTTTTGTTATATGTATTATATATTATAAAATCATTATATATTTTTTATTAATTCAATTTACATTGACTTTTACTAACATATTATGGTATTAACTGGATAATTTTATATCTTTAACTTTTCATTTCTTATATATTCACCTTCACCCACCATTTTTCATCTACTTTTTATTAAGATTACATTTAGAGTAATCATTTTTATTTAAGAGAATTTTTATTTACTTCCTCATTAATTTAAATAAAATATAATTATATAATTCGTTCTAAAATGTTATTAAATTTAAATGTATAAATATTTTTATGTTCAAAAAAAATTTCAAATATTACAATAAAGGATTTTAATTTATGTCAAGATTATTTTATTTTTTTTGATTAACTAGGGAAATCACTTAACAGAATTAAACACTAAATATTTGTGAAATGATTATTTTTATATCCTAAAAATGGTCATGTAACTCTTTTTTTTATTGGTTAATTTTTCTTCAATGGTTTTATAATTATTTTAACATTCATGTGTCCTACAAATAAATACGGTTTTATTATTATATAGTGGGTGGATAAAACATTATATATCCCTAAATAAAATTTGGTTATTATATCTAA
The DNA here is from genome assembly GCA_963277665.1 of Viscum album. Lineage (NCBI taxonomy): Eukaryota > Viridiplantae > Streptophyta > Magnoliopsida > Santalales > Viscaceae > Viscum > Viscum album. The sequence goes on along the minus strand of OY728123.1, from coordinate 1,870,697,094 downwards.
TGATATTCTATTTCATATGAAATGGTAGGTTAAACTCACCCATTATGATATAAGACATGTTTTCCCACTATGAGATGATGGTCTTGGAATAGTTTCGTAACTTATGTTATGGTTTTCTGTGATTATATTTGAACCAATTTTATATATAATTCCATAATATTATGTTGATTTTTTTTGTGTTTCCATGATTTTTAAAACATTCAATATGATTTTATGATTATATTATAATATATATATGTGTGTTAACTTTATATTTTCTAAATTATGATCTTTATTAGGATAAAATATGTGGATAAAATTAATATATATCTAATATTTCACTCCTTATTAATCATCAAACCTCACCATTAATATTATATTTCCATTCCAGAGGTAATGAATATAAATGGTATATATTTTATATCTATAAAAGGGTCAATTTTCACACACATATATAAAAAATGTACATTATTTTATAAAATTAGATTTTTATACAGCCTATTTCCATATACACTAAACATTTTCCATCATTGGTGTGTTTTCTTGAATCATAATGGATAACTATGCATTATTATGCTATATATGAATTTTATGTTTTCTACATCTCATTTTTTCAAATATATGGGTTTATTTAATTTTATTGAATTGTTTCATGTAGTAAAAAAGAGGATAAAATAAAAATTAACATTGTTCGAATTGGATGTTTTATAGGTTGATCCTAATGATTTATATGTTTAAATAATGGTGTAAAATTTTGTTACATATTATGACCAATTTTTATTATAATTTTATTTACTACATTATATATTTTTATTTATTAGATTCATCTATATTCTTGATTATTTTAAATGATTAGATAAGTAATCAATAAAATGAAGTCAAAACAAGTTTTATTATTCTCCGTTCATGAATTAAAAAAAAAAATTTATTATATTTCTACACAAAAAATAATATCAATAAATATTTATTAATTTATTACTTTACTCTTACAATGAATTGAAATTGAATTATAAGTGAAAACTCATAACGATGGGATGATTGAATAAAATTTTTATTTCTCACCTCTGATGTATGTCTATGGGAAGATAATTTCAAAAAAAATTAGTTCTTCCTCCATGGGAGGATATTTATGTGCCATTAGGCATTGATTGAATCTATTTACGTAGTTCCCATTTAAATTGATGAGAGAGTGAAATCAAATTTCATATCCCCAATCAGTATATGATCATATATAGATGCAAGGAGTATTATAAACCCCCTAGAAAGATTTTATTGTATTTATGGGTCATAATACCCAATAAAACAAGTGAAATTCATATTAATTGGATTGGGGAGAATACAAAATCAATTATATTCCAGTACTAAAAAATATGATAGTCTATTTCTCAAATTGTTTCCCAGTCTTACCTCTAATCATTAGGTTTGGTTTTCCATTGAACTCAATCATTATGTTTTTCTTATATCAAAGAGTCCAAATAGAATGTCCCAAATTTAATTGTATGAATTTTATTAGAAACTATCGTAGAGTTTAAGTAATAGTATTTTACACCAATGTTCTTCCCATTTTGTTGAACTATTCATGTTTGTTAAGAATATAGATCAATGGACATGTATTTCAATAGATAACGGTTAGAATCTAGAACATGTGTCCTCTACATCAAATTTATGATGTGTAGTACTTTACGGGGCTTGATACGTCTCAATCATATACCATAATACTAGATATAGTCAACAAATGGTGATAAAAGGAAGATATACATTGCAAAACCACTAATTATAGATAAAGGTACATTGAATTTATAATGAAGCCTTTTGGACTTGTTGATTCCATTAACATCTTAATGGATATAATGAATAGTTTCATTAGTAATTAAATTGATAAATTGTTGGTATTCATTAAATATATGATTCACATATATTCTATTAGAATGTAATAACATGATGAATGTTTGAGGATTGTTATGGAGACCATTGGAACGGAAAAACATTTTCAAAAAATCAAAGAGTGTTAATTTTTTATACCAAAAGATATAATTTTGGGTTCTATAGTGTCAATAAAGCTTATATATATACTTCAATGAAAAAGGTTATTTTAGAAATTATTGTTGAATATTATTTTATAATTATTTTTGTTTTATAATAGTTGTATACTATTTATTCTTTTTTGGAAAGTTCTCATGATTTTCAAATCTATAATCCATGCTAACTTAATGAGAATTCAACATTCTATAGAAAAAAATATTTTCAAGACAATTTTATTATAATAATGAATAAGTTGGTCACTACTCATATACTCAAAGTACCCTATAGTGAATAAGGGTATGTGATATATTTTAACTCATTAAATAAAATCTTGGGGTGTGTCCTAATGAAAATAGTAATATGGTAACTTACACCTCATAATAGTTAATTGTTCAAGAGAAAATTACTCATATAATGATTTATAGTTAACAATAGTGTTTCTTTAATTAAATATTTGGTTTCATTATCTCAATGCTGAGAATTGTGAAATATATATATATATATATTAATCAAAAGTGTTTTAAGTATGTATTCTGAGAATATGAGTTGAAAATAATTATCGGTGGTAGTTAAAGTAAATGAAAAAGTATGATTGCTCAAACAATTTATATCCTTTAAAGGTGAAATGTTAGATAATTATTTATGAATAAAGTATTGTGATACATTATCAGTGATGGTAATTGAATAATAACCAACCATTAAGGATTCATAATGGATAAACATGAAAATCATAATGGAATGGGTGATATCCAACCTTTCCTAAATTAACTTTTCCTAAATGAATGTTTATCCATCCATCTATTTAATTATCAAGGTGGATCAAAAATATGATATAGAGCTATATAATATGGTTTAACAAACTTTCTATTTCAATCATCAAATTATGGACCTATAAGATTCTAAAACAAATAAGTGTCCCTTATATGATGGAAAACACCATGAAACCATTGGACAATGAAAATGGTTGTCCATTATCTATTCATTTAGTAATCAAAATGATACATATATATATCAGGTAGCACATCTAGTGGAAGAATATAATGTGAATGATTGTAGAGTATAAATAATTATGATTAGTATGCTAACAACTTACATTTTAACATCACAATCTTAAGGAGATTATTAAAACATTAACCATACTCATTTGTAAATGGGATAACATCACCATATATCTCATAGTATGTCTTAATAGGTCTTATAAAGGATATAATTATATTTAATTGATAGTATATAAACTTGTAATGTGTGTGAATTTCATTTCTATTTGAAAATACTTCTCACTTAGTTATCTTTTTGATATATATATATATATGATTTATTATGTTAGTCTTGAGTACCATATTAAAATATATCTGATCAAAATTTGAGGTTCACCTAAATGTTTTTATGGAGTATTCAACATGAATATTTTATAGAATCAATATTTAACACCTCATACCATCCTAAAATAGATAAAAAAATATATAAAAGTAAATTTCAAGTCCTATGGTATTTTTAGAGATCCGACATGATGGATTTTATGGGATTTTTGGATCAAAATCATACATTGGTTTTGTTATCATTCAATAATAGTTTCCAATCTGGTTTTTAAATCATACCATGTAAGGATTTCAATGTTAATAGATGTGGAAGTCCAATGTCCTAGGGTAAAGTCATAGAGATAATGAATTTTGGATAACATCATTCTTTATAAATGTTATAGTACATTCAATATATTTAGAAGAATATAAAAGGATTCAAATTCATTATTCCACCATATGTTTAAGATGAATAGTTAACATGTATGTGAACCAGAATTCCAATGAAATATGATCAATGGGATGTTACATTGACAGATTTAATTTTTCATTGAGGTTAATGGAATGAGATTTTTATAATCCAACAAGACTCTTTTTATCTAATATGAAAGTCTCTTATAGATTGAATTCATATTAAAAAATGATTCCCTGTATATATACAGGTATCATATGAATGCGAAAAATCAATTATTGACATGAATCTATGTGAAAATCATTGTTTATTCATGGTTTTACATATTCTCCAACAATGATTAGTCATAATATACTCTAAATCGACACAAAAATTCAGTCAATAATTTATATCCATCCAGGTGATGATATGTATTTTTGAGTTGGGATCAATCCCATGATAGGGGTGACCTATATTTCTCAGTGCAGGGAATTATAACCCAAATATCATTAAATAGATCTATATATGTATTTCCACCACATATATAATATTGACTAGATAATAGCACAATTATGGACACAAGGATGATATAATATATTCAGTAAGAGTTGGGAGTAACACAAGATCTAGATCTTGAGTGGATCTTTCTATCATTGATAGGACATTAGGGAGAATAATCATGGGATTATATTTGAACTAAATATTCATAGATCTAATCTATTGTTTTCGAGTCATAGGATCCTAGAGGGTTGGGATATATAATCTTTCTTTGATATTTCGAGAAAGTGGGTCCTCGATATTAAGGTATCCCATGTTATAATATATCATGATGTTATTTTCTATGAGGGAAGAAATTATTGTGATAATTATTAAAAAAAATCCAATCGCTAATATTAAGGTAATACATTAACTAAAGAAATCACTCTATCATGTATAACCTAGTCAGGTAGTTAGTAGCCTTAGAGAAGGGATAGGTGAATGGGAATCCATAGAATGTTGAATGGGGATATACACCTTTATAAAATATTTTTAATAAATTATTTTATTCTAATTTAAATTATTCATAAAATAGGCCCCAAAGTTGGGTTTAATGCTGGATGGGTATGGTGAATTGTGTTTGTATGTTAGGGGTTTAGATTTTCTATTGGACACCTACTTTGAAATGTGATAATAATAAGAACTTAGTTGAGAGGATTGATCTCATGGGATCCCAATTAGGTGAACTAGGGATGAATATGATGTTGAAGACCTAGTTTTATCATTTATGTGACCTCAATGTTTGAAAATTACCTTGAATTATGGAAAAAATAAAAAGTGTGCCTATTTTTGTGGCCTCATGGTGCTATGTTTGGCCCTTTTATAATGAAATAGGTGAAAATTATCATTATTAAGCATGAGGATTTAGAGTTTCACACCTTAATTTTATGATAGGACCTCAGGAAATGGTCCCTTCAACCTAGTTTCGGTAATATGTTCTAAAAATTTGTTCTATAGTGATCATATCCATTTAAAGACATAAATACCATTAATTTATATCTATTTCTACTTCATTTAAATTAAAAAATTTAAAAAATAAGATTACATGAATTCATGGATACATGATTGACATTCTCAATTGTTTATGGGATTTATCCTCCATGGATGGGATATTGGGGTCCTTATATAGGGAAAAGGATATGGAATAGTGTGAGGTGAACTGGGTTCATAGAATAGTATGACATAGATAGAAATGCTTCCAGTGAACTATGGGCTTGACATAAGTAGATGGGAAATATTATCATTGTGGTTGAGAATGAAACATGATAATTATTTAGAGATAAGAATTAAGGGTGTGTATCTATTCATATTTCCCCATTTAAAAATTCCTCAATATTATAAAATAATTTGTAAGATTCATATAATGTTATAATTAGAAAAAAAATCATCCCATAATAGTTGGACTAGATCACCATGAATAGGATCAAATGTTGACATAAGTATTATTTGGATTTTAATTTGGTATGGTGTACATGCTCAGCTGGCAGAATAAAACTATTATATCTTGGGTGTAATAATCACGTGTTGTTCTATGCGGGGGGGGGGGGGGGGGGTTGTTGGGGGATATGGACCCATTAAATTATTTTATTAATAAAAAAGTTGGAATTCCTTCTAAAGTTACACCTCTTTAATTTGTTTGTATTTTCTATTAAATATATATCTTTTTTAATAATTCATGTGTTGTGTTCTCAATAATTTATTAGAACTAATTCCTTTTTTACATGGCATGGGTTATATAGAATCAATATAGGGAATAATATATAGGGTGTAGAGTACTAGGTATGAGATACCAATGTATGAGAATTGGGTGTGACCGACTAGCTACATTGACATGGTAGGGAACATTTGGGCATAATCAACTGCGAACTAGAACATAGGCATGATGAGATGGATGAAATTTTATACTTAGGGAATGTTTTGTTTGTTTAACCATTGGCCTTACCTCATGTTATAATAATATCATACCCTTAAATGTTTTCATTTCACTATGGAAATGACTCAAAATATTTCAAATTCAATCATAGAACATGGTTTTATCTTCAATTAATAGTGGTTGTAGGGAATAAACTACAATAATTGAACAATTGATCAATTATAACTAACTTGGATTATGAAACAATAAAATTCCATGTACTATTGAACATTATATTACATTTATATTAACTCTTCAAAATCACATATTATCAACTACACATCATCAATATGGGTTTGGTATGCTAACTGAAACAATTATTCCACTATCATATTCTAACATTCATTCTATGAGAATTTGATCATCATGAGATGTCGAAAATGAAAAAAAAACATGTTTTAAAATAATATTATTTTTCAATGTGGAAATGAAATGTTATATTGTATAAAATAATCCAAAGTAAAATTTGATAGATGACAATGAACACTTGAAAAACCTATTCTAAAATAAGTAAATATAAAATGATTCTCTATATAGATCCAATAGAAGGGGTGGAGTTTTTAATTGGTCATTCACGTGGGATGGAATATTTTCAATGAATGTACAAAGTCATGTTATATGAATCAGTGATGTGTCTAGTTATATGGATTTCATAAGGTCGTCAAGATTCATATATACATTTAGAATTCACAGTTCTTATTTTACTATTATCAGGATATTTTCCCTGAGTCGGTTAGTCAATGGTGTTCTGAAACCATTACATTTCACATACCACATAGATACGTTAGCATAAGACTCTGTGAACTTGAGATAAATGGGGGAATCCCCATCCACAAGGACATATATGATAAGTTTATACTTATTCTCAATAAACATGAAAAATTTGGGAAGACTCTTATCCTGAAGATGGATCAACTAATTTTGGTTAAAAGTAATTAAAGATAGAAATGTATATTCTTTTGAGTATCTCATTTAACACCATGATGAAGATATTTATATATTTTCATGTGTAAAAACCCAAGTAATTGATACCATGTGTATACCCAAATCAATATTCCCATTTAACATACAATACATACTGGTAAATTCTTAATGACACATTGTTTATAGTGTGGGATTATCCAATCAAATCGTAGTTAAACAAGTATCATTGACAAGATGGACTTCTAGTGACGTTTCTCAATGGGGGGGGGGGAATAATACGAGCTCAATATTCTCAAATTAGGGTATGGGATAAAACATTAATATTGGATATATGATTAATATTATGGATATGAGTGAACCTTTTCTTATGAATCTTATCATTACTCTACCAAGTTCTGGGTCAAGCTAATCAAGGAAAAAATCCACATATGATTTGTAGTTTGGTATAACTCATTCCTGGTATTAATGTGGAACATCTTGGTGTCTAGGTCCCTATAAACAAATTTTTTTCCCATTAATTATCATTTCGGTCCATGTTTCAAAGTATTGAATGTGTGTGGATAATAAATATGGGTACTAAAGACATATACCATGTTGTAGGGAACAATTAAAAATATTGTTTCACCTATTATCAAAATACCATCATAACAATGAGGACTGATATTAATTCTACAATGGATAACCACTAAAATAGAAAATTGTTGGAGGATGGTTTCTCATATATATTATTCATTGAGTTTCCATTTTTATTATTTAAATTCCATATCAATTTTGATACCAATTGAATTGCATATAGGTACTAATCTTGTCTTCTGATTATAGGGTTCATTATAAGGAACACCCTAGTGTCACGTGAATATTTATGTTGATGTCATGGGATAATAACATCAGGGGTCCAATAAATATTACACTATTTTTTGATTCAATTGGTATGCCTTTGATGTATGTTTGATCACAGAATGAAAATTATCAAGGTGTATTGTTGCGAGGTGTGTCCCGATGCAAATGTGGGATAAAAATCAAGGATAAGCGGGACTATGAGGAACCAATGTGGGGAAATGATTTAATTAGGAAATAATATATGACTAATAATGGAAGTAATCATAATATTTATCATTATATAATTCTATATAATATTTTAGATGAAGTCCCCCACACAATAATACCAAATTTATATAATGATGTTAATTTTTATGAAATCTAAAAAAATAAAAATTCCCAAAAGAAAAATCTTATTGATTGGGAAGATTTGGATTCCATTACGATAACATCAGTATCAACCCTATGAATATTTTCAATTATAATCCTTATCCTAAATATATTATCATACATGACAATAAAAATCTCTACTATTGAATTTTTTACTATAAACCACAAATTACATAAATAGTAATAAAAAATACACTCTTTAGTCACTCAAACTACCTTATATAAGATAGAGGGTATGTTAGTTCATATTCTCAAGCACCTTCCAGGTATAGAAATTGTAAGGATAAATTATTATTTATATTATACTATCATATTGAAAATAATGGTTTTTGATATTTATTTTTGATTGAAGAATAATATATATGTGTATTTGAAATTAAAATGGTTAGATGGAGTCTATACATCAATATATTCAAGAGTTTGATTGAAAAATTATAGAGAAAGTGTGGTTTTATGGCTGGTTGGAAACATAACCTATAGAAAAAGTGGAATATGAGCCAATTTTAGAAATTATGATTGAATATTTATAGGATGTGGTAAGAACAATTTAGAGTTTATAGAAGAATAATATGTAATTTGCCACACAACTGAAACATACACATCATTTTGTTGAGGATCAAACTTCAAGGTCAACAAATCTATTTAAATAAATCGATGAATCTAATTAAATCCTTACTGATTTATAGAGGTTGACTAACTAGATCCTATCAAATATCCCTTAATGTTTTCCATTAATTTATTGTCAAGATATTCATTAGAAGGATTATTCGGATGGATGTTCATCCATTAATCAATGAATGAAATATTTCAATATTCAAAAATACTATCAGTTTATTTAATATCTATATTAAACCGTATAATAATTTTTGATAATCCATGAATCACACAAAGAATAAAAATTTAATTGTTAAATCCATAATATAATTTTAAGGATATATATTCATAATATAATGATCCCAAACACTAGAGGTATTGATAAATTATCTAAATCATTCCATTCAATTCAAGAAATGTTACATCAGAATGGTATTGAAAATCATTATATACAGTAAAAATACAATCACATTATACTGATTATAGTACATTAGATTAAAATACAATAATTCTTGATTTCCCCATGAGCATATAATATAATGTGAATATAGTTTTTTTGGATACACAATGTGACTACCATCACTATATGGAATGGACAGTCCATTATAAAAAATACTATAATGTTATAACTCCACATGAAAATATAAATTTACGAGAATCATTGTTGGATGGATCCATGGTGAGATTAAAATAATCAAAATCCATTGTAAGTGCATTATGTTATAAAGAGTTTAATGAGTCATTTTAATAGAATTTATGAAGCAGAAGTATCATTTGGATTTCAATTTTCAAGAGGGCCTAAGTACCCTAAAATTACATATTTATGTATACGACATAGATAATCCAAACTAATATTTGTGAGGAACAAAATTTCACACTATCTTTTTTTAACGTCAATAGCCTTGGTGAGAATATATTTACTTTTTTATGTTTAAATAGTGGTCCACAAGAGACTTATGTATTTTAATTTTATCCCTAATATTTTATTGTTACATGAAAGGAGAGAGTCCTTGTGGGGATTAACACATAATCTTATCATTGTTCCCCTTTATGTATTTTCTATATGAAATACATTAGACCTATTCTATTAATTTACTATACTCTAATTTTCCTATGTATATTAAAGGAAAATTCCTATAAATCATAAACATCAATTTAACCTGTAATTCTATTTGTGGGTTTCCAACCTTGTGGTTACCATGAATCCTTCCATTGGCATTTTAAGAATGTGCATGTTGGAACAATAAAGTATCATATTTGAGGTCGAATTGTTTTGACCAAAAGTTGATGTGTCTTATCGTCATACATATTTGACCAAAGGAGGTGTGATATCACTTGACTATAATAGAGGATAGATTGTCCCTATATAAATTGATGTTCGTCATTATAATAAAAATGACCCCTGAAGGTGAATAAGAATTTATTCAAAGGCTATAAATCATGGAGAAATAAAGGGATTATTTTAGGTCCCGTAGCTCAAACAAATATGGAATAGTCTATGTAATGATATAAGAAATGTGAAAAAATGATGGAAATGATGAAGATACAATAAGATTATATACATCCAAGATAGTGAAAAAATCATTTGACATGTATTATTAATTTTCTTAAACATAAATGTCCGATAAAAAAGATAACTATATAGTGACCTTATGTATATGAAATAATATGTAAATAAAACAAGGGAATTAAAAAAATCCAAATATTTATTTTCATATATACATAGAGAGATATCAAAGGACATTTGGATATTTTTAAACATTATAGGATAACCTCAAGAGTAAATAAATAAAAGGGTTGACCTATAAATATCATTATGGAAATAAGCATGATAAGAAATCCTAACATATGAGTCAAATGGAATATAATTATTACATAAAGTTAATGTATCCTGAATAATTTTATATAGGCATGATATAAAAAATATGGAATCATATGAATGTAAAGGAAACATAAAACATGAATTAAGAATAAGTCATTAATAAACCCCAAGACCAAAAAACATAGTTGATAGAGATCTATAATGGATTTGGATAACCCCATAATCCCATAATTTTCATCTCATGACATATAAAAATTATGCAATATTAGAGTTCTATTTGGGTATGTATATTATAATTTGTACATTTATATGTGTTCCCTAAAAGGTAATAATACATAAGTAATACTCATAAGAAATACCCATGGAATGTAATGGGTTACATAATCTTACCACAAATAAAAATTAAATGATATCTCATAACGATTCAATATATAATAATAAAATATATATTTTTTATATTCATATTATAATAAATATGTATTTTTCAATAAATTAAACTTTATTTGATAAAAATCATAAAAAAGGGTGGGGAATTTTTTATAGAGATGGTCATTTAAAATGGAAATAGATATAGTTAATAAAAGACATTTATGGAATGTATGAATATTTAATATTGTTTAAAACCCTGGGTAAAAAATTATTTACCCTAAAATAATTCTTATTTTGAGAAATCTTGAATATAAAATAGTTTTTAAGAGATTATAACATGAATGTACCAAGGGATAAAAATGTTTGTCTTAATCTGGGTTTATTTTAATGATTGTATTGGGAACTAAATTAAAGAAATTTATGACCCCTAAAATAAAGAAAGAATAATATAGGTATATATAATATATATTTATATATATTATTGTCCACAATTCAATAATTTTCAATGGTGAAAAAATGGGAGGAATTCAAAAAAATGGAATAGATCCATGAAAAGAGTGTGGTCTAAAGGTTTCCCTTAATATAGGTCCAGATTCACTTTTAAAATTCACTTAAATTCTTTAATAATAAAATTATAACTTTTAAAAACCTTAATTGGAACCTTATTTTACTATATTTAGTGTTTTATTAATATTTTATAGTAGTTTAGTGTCATTTAATTAAGATATTTTATCGATATTCACTATCATAATGTCATTCCTTTAATGGTTCCAATGTCAAATAAATTTTTAGATAAACATTATATGTCCTATGTAATTTTTATATAGCTCTAAAGGTTTAATAATATGGAGTTAAATTTATTCAAAGGGTTAATAATTTCCAATTATATTCATAATGAGGTATCATTTATTGGGTGTAGGTTTTATTATTATATACCTAGTACATTTAGGATGGTTTTCAGACCGTAATGAACTTATTATATTTCCATTAATATTATTTCAATATGGTATGTATGTTACTTACTTAGATCTTTTTAAACAATTATTAATTAATGTTTCACTATATGTGATGGTGGTTGCAGAAAATGTAATTTTTTTATCATGGGTGTGGTGGTCAGACAATAATGTAAACAACATTTTCATTTTAAAAGGAAATTGGAAGCAGTTGAATAATAAATGGTCCATTAGTAAAATAAAAATAAAATATATTTTGGATACATGTGTAATTATTTCATTTTTATATTTATTTTTTAGGAAGAAGATGTAGAAAGATTTAAAATCTCCATTGAGAATATTATATTCTCTTTCAGATGCATCTTCCTAGGCCACTCCTTGGGGCTCATTGGAATGATATTTTTGAAATAAAAAAACTACTTGGACATGGGGAGTAGGGTTTTTTAGGAAAATAGTTTGAGTTTTATCTATAACCAATGATTAAAATGTATGGAGAGAGGGGGTGGTGAGGGTTTGTATATATAATTACAGGGGAGTGATGACTATAATATAACTATAATTATTTTTTCTTTTTGGAAAAAAATATTTCCAAAAATGTTGCTTAATATGACTAGACATAGTAATCAATACATCTTATTTTTACCAAATTGATACATATAATAGACATTACTCAATTGTTTATGTATTTAACTTATAATTTCAAATACCTCATTTTACTGTATTATACTATTCAAAAGAATCATAGAATTTAGAAAATAATTAAAAATAATAGTGACCATTCATCAATGTGTAGATTTGAAAAATGGTTTCCATTATATAATAATCACTTTTCAAAATATGTGAAATTTATTTTTTAATTAAAATCATTATTTATTTAAAAATATCAGTTTTATATTAAGAACATTTTCTTAAAACACCAAAAAATAACATATGGTCACCTAAAGATATATTATATTTTTAATTAAGGGAAATATTATTTTATAAATATTTTCTATATAGTTGAACATTATTTTAAATTTTATGATGCATCATAAAAATTCAAATTAACCATAAGCATTTTTTCCAAAATACAAATAGTTATTTTAATATTTTTATATCATTAATTTAATTCTGTGAGGATATAAATTTTTAATAATTATATCTTTCAATATAAAATTCAATATTTTATTATTCTATTGGACATGTCATTATTATAATGGTCAGTTTTCTATTCTTAATGGTCAAATTAATATTCAAAAGTATTTGATAACTATTCTAATTGTTAGATTAAAATTTCAAAGGTTTGGCTTGTAATGGTCTTTTAAGACACCTACCTTCAATAAATACCTAGTATTTCATTACATATTCATTAATATCTATTTTCATTCAATGTAATATATATTTTCATTTTTAAAATAGATATTACTTCATTAATTTTCAATTTTTTTTCTATAATGTTGTTCCTGATTACGATCATTATAAGGGAGAAAAGAAGATACAAACTTTTATATAATTGTTATCTTATTTTCTATTTTTTTCCATTTTATTGTTTATAATTTTTATGTATATATTTATAATTTAAAGTATAGAAATTTTCAATTTAATAAAATTTTGATTGTTTTATTTTTTTATATTTATTATTTATGTAATACTACAATACTAATAATGACACATTTATATAATCAAATGATAAATTATGCATAAATTTTTTTTGGATCGTTACATTCTTCCCCATTAAGTAAATTTCAACCATGAATTTTTTTCCACCCCCAATAATGAAATAAACTAGTTTACCTTTATTTTATTGATTCTTTGATGTCTAATGTTTCATCCTCATAATTAGGTTCCACTATTATACTTTAACTAAGAATGTAGTCCTCTGGAATATAAATTTATCTGCACTTTCCAAGATCATCACTAAATTCTCCTTATGTGATTGATAATGATACCCTTATACCACATGTGGATTCAGTTAATGTGAGGTAACTAGAGTTATATTTCGAACACTTTATTTTTTTGAGATATCATTGTTGGGCATGTCAGTCAATAGGTCACAACTCTAATCCAATCATGAATCATAAAGGGGATGATTTATCTTGGACATATCTTTCCCTTCTAAAAAATATCATTAATCCCCTATACTCGGATATATGAATAAACACATTATCAAAAAACCCAAACTCTCAGTCTCTATAATAGTTATCAACATAGCTCTCTTTTAAAAAAATGGAGATGTGATGTTTAGAATCTATACATTTTCTATAATTTCATTGACTATTTCATGTCCAATCATCATTCATTCACCAATGTCAACCCAAAATGTTATAATTATTCATTTCATCTAATATATGGATTCATAAGGAGTCATAGGAATTCTATACTTAATGATATAATCATATAAGAACTAGAAAAAAAAAGAATATATTGATATCAACCTCCTGTATTTTCCATTTAGAATGCTCCCAATATCTCCCCATTATTCACAATTTCCCATTCTATTGGCCATCTGTTTGGGGGTTATGGACTATATGGAATGTCAAAAATTTTATAGTTTATATGGTATATTTTTCTAGAGTTTTTTTGTTAATCTATAATCCTGATCTGATATAATTTGTAGTAGTGTTCCCTAAAGCCTCACTAGTTCTCTACTATAAATCCTTAAATTCATATAGAGTGAATCAATTCCTAAATTTTGATGAAATTAGAAGTTAGTGTACACTTATCAACAAACCCCAATATGTAATTGTTTCATTGTTTGTCTTCCAAAGGCCGATGAAAAAATCCATAGTGTTGTTCTCACATTTAGATTAAAGAATATATAATGATTATATCACCCCATTTTTATTTTTTCATCATTCTTTCACTTACTAAAATACAAGGAACTTTTATGTATATTCTAATATTTCCTTATTTATATTTTCCCACCAATAGTTATCTTAGATATCTTGACACCTCTTAATGATCCCACTGTGAATGGAGAATGTCGATATACATGCATCATTAAACATATCTTTCTTTATCACAGAAATTAATGGTAAACATAGTAATGAATCAAATGTAACAAACATGTCCTCATAAATTTTTAATTAAGTGTTATTACATTTTCTTATATATTCAACCTTATTTTATATCACCTTATCTTCCATTTGAGCATCCTTTTCCTTCTTTGTAATGGATGGTTCAGGAATCATTCATACTTGGTAAGATGTTGTTACATCATTTTTATCTCAATTTCCATTCATTGAAAGTCTAAAATGAATATATCATTATCAATTATCATCATTGATAATATTCTTTGATCCTTTTTACAGATAGTATATTTCCATTTATTCATCTTCCTACAATTATAATTGATTGATAACTCATATTTTTTAATCAACATTTACCATAATAATTAAATCATATTTATATCATTGTATGTTAATATATATATTTTACACCCTTTTGACATGTATATATTTCACACATTTCCCTATACAAATAATTTCTCCAAATATAAAATAGAAAAAATCACTACTACTAACACATTATAATGAGGCGAATAGATCATCTCTTGGACTTTCATCTACCATGAGGAATAGGATGCCACATTATCATATTTAATTATTAAACTATCCAATTCCTTCATTATATATTCTTTATATATGATCAAAACATCACCATTTGATTGAAATGTGTGTATTGGTGCCTTGAAAGGACTCCTTTTCAAATACTCAAATATATTATCCCATTCAATAATATAGAAAACCATAAACACTTTTTATGTTTACTTTGTATGTGGGTTTTAAATTATGAGAAATTGATTTAAAATAATGGGTAGTACCCAGCCAAAAAACTATGTATATGTGTTACATTTGTTTTTATATGATAGTCCTCAATCTTTGTTGTCTTCATAAATATCCATATCTATCCCTTTTTTATGAAAAACTTTCCCTATAATGATACCTCCTCAATCCAAGAATCGCTTATACTGTAGTTTTAATATATATATATATATATCCATTCATAATTTCCTTAACATAGTATACAATTAATCATCATGCGCTTCGTTGCTTTTATAAAATATCATAATATCATCTATAAAGATTAATATATTTTTCTATTGTAATATATAAAGTCTCTATTAATTAATCCTATAATTTTTTTTGGAGTATTAGATTGTCCAAAGGGCATCATTTTGAACTCATAATGTCCATACCATATTTGAAAGATAGTCTTGGGATTATTTTTCTTCTTCAAAATTATTTGGAGATATCTTGATTGGTGTTCAAACATAGATAGGTACTAGTCCCCATACAACTAATCAAATAAGTCATGAATATATGTCATTAAATACATTTTCTTTATCATGGTCTATATGGTTTCATTATAATTAACTAAGGGGAACATAGATGCATCCTACTTCTTGATTAAGAGTACAATCAAATCATATATTGAAGCACTTGAGGTTAAAACCCCATTTTCAAATCTTTTTGTAAAGAATTATTTAGATCATCCAACTATCTATATGGAGATTATTTTTTAGGGAGTCATAGATATGGTCAATGACCCAGGTATAATTTCTATTGAGAAGTAAACTACCCATCTATGAGAAATGCAAAGATATTATTTCAGAAATACATCTGTATAGACCCTAACAATGGGATTTTATTGATGAATTATTATATCCAATATCTCAACCATTTTAACTATATATTATATAAAATGATGAAATAATATTCATTCATGAGTAGAAAATTAAAGGACCCGACCCTAGTTTCTAGGAGCCAGTGCCTTATTGATTACATTGGAAAACAAACAAGTAATAATCATCATGAAGGACCGATTAGTTTAGTATTATTGGAATCAAGATACTTGCATAAGTTCATCATCACAACATGACATGAAAAACAACATATAAAATCCTTAGACAACTTCCATAAATCCTAGGTAATTTTAGCATGTCATTCGTAATAAAATTATTCATTCCCTATGGAAATGAAAAATAAGAAAGGTATGAGCTCAAACACTATAAAAGGGTAAGCAGTATAGCAGAAGATAACATAAACATTAGACATGGTGAATAATTACAAACACATGCCATTAAAAATAAACTAGAACATAATAGGGCAAAAATATGAGCTTAGTAAATATTGCCTTAAAAAAACATAATCATCAGTATTCTACTAGTCGATTAACCTCATGAACCAAAAATACTATATTAATAATGAGGTAATTTATAAGGTGGGTCAAAAAATCCATACCGTCAAGGCATCTTGCGAAGACCATAATTAACAATTTTGTCAAAGCCTTGTGCTAAGACCGTAGTTTGTCTCATGAGACCTACCGATGCATTGAGGTGCTATAGAAAGCCCCACCCGACACTTTCTTTTTCCAATTAATTCCTCATATGAACAGGTATAAACATAAAAAACATACACATTCCAATGAAAACTAATATATTAAATGTAAATATCTTTCCACGAACATTGAGAAAAAACACTAACCATTCGAAGTAAATGGATGAATTGTTTTAAGATAGCATATCAATAGAAAAAATAACCATAAAACATTAAAATAAATATGGTAGATGATAAAATGGAATACTAATCCCAATAATACATAATAATCAACAAGAGTTTTGAAATATATGATGATACTCTTATAAAATCATCGACTAAATCTTGTGACAAATACTCTTTTACTATAAAAAGAAGACTTATTATGGAAAAATATTTGTATAAATCCTTATGTGAAGTATGTTAGTATTTTTAAAATAAATTTAGATATTTTTTAATGATAATTGTTTCCAAAAAACACATTATAGACTACCCCTTAAAATAGGTATGAATTTGAGAAATTCCCTTGGACCGGGCTTGTATTTCGAAAACAATTTTGAAAGTTCATTTTAAAACGTGTACTCATCCACAAAATAAGGAAGGGTTCTAGTTGGTAAATATATATAGAACCCTCACACTGATTTTATGAGGATTACAAAATAATATACCAGAATTTCATTGAGGTAATTGTACAATAAAAGTAATTCGAATGAAAATGGATGTTCGGGTGGAAAACCCATTGCCTTAACTCCGAACGTGTTCCTCTATTGAAATTATGCTATTGGAATATGAAATTATACTTATTAATAACATATTTCATATTTTTATTAGATAGTTATGTAGTTTATCATAATTTTTTTATGTTCATTTATGCCCTTATTGATAAGTTATTATATTGAATTTCGTCGTTCCGTAATGTTGGATTTCATTATTTTCATAATCGGTTCAATTATTCTTAAGTAATGGAGTTCATGTAAATATATAGATTTTAATTCTCATATTATTTATGAACATTCATATGTGTTAGTGGTCATTTATATAATTTTGTTACATTGCATGAGGATGAATTTTTATATATATCTTTAATGATAACTGTTTCGGTTAAATTGTAGGTTTTGATTACAATGGACTATTTTATTCTATATAACATAATACCATTTTTACAAAGAGATTACAGAACCTAAAATAGGTTATAATACATTTATAATAATCTAGTTCAACCATAATAAGAATTTTTTCATGAATAGAATTTAGAATGATTGTATTAATCGAAATCTCATCATCCTTGAATGTGGTAAATTGACACATCTCGGATGGTGTTCTAGCTACTAGTATAAAAGAAGGAAAGTGGAAGAGATGATTATAACTAATTCTACTATCATTACAATATTCCAATACATGTAAGGTACTAAGGTCATAAAAACATTTGAAAAACAATAGGTAATAATAGAAAAATAAAACAAATGAACTTGAAAGGAAAGACTAGGAATTGAAAAGAGGAATTTACCTCTTGAACCAAACATCCTTTAGAGCCTATTTAAGGGATATGTTTTGGTATTTTAATGGGAACAATGATTTCTAGATATGGTAGAGGACGTTGGGAGGATATTTAGAAAGAATATATAGAATGCACAATGCTTGGTAGGAGTGAAGAGAAGGGTGAGTGAGAGGGGTAGAGAGGCTCTCAATGAAGTTTGGTTCAAGAGGGAAATTCATATTTTCAATTCCTTGTATTTACTTTCAAATTAATTTTTGTTAATTTAATATTATTACCTCTCCATATCCAAATGTTTTGGTGAACTCAGTACCAAAAATTTACAATAATGTTTTCATGATTGTGGAATAAGTTATCATCATCTCTTCCCTTTACATTCTTTTATAATAGTAGCAAGAACACCATCTTAGATGTGTCAATTTACCATATTCAAGGATGATGGGCTTTCGATTTCTATTATAATTCTCAGTTAAGGTCATAAAACCATGCTTTTTATGGTTGATACAGATTATTATATAAGTAATATACCTTATGTAAGGTTCTATTATCCCTTTGTACAAATGGTGTTAAGTTATAAAGAAAAATGAGTCTGTTGTAATCAAAACCCACAATTTAACCGAAACAGTTACCATTAAAGATCTATATAATAATTCATCATCATGACTTTAAACCAAATTATATAAATGAATAATAACACTTATGGATTTTCATAAATAATATGAAAGTTAAATTTTGTAGATTTACATGAACTCCATTACTTAAGAACAAGTGAACCGATTATGAAATTATAGAAAACAAACATCACGGAATGACGAAATTCAATATAATAACTTATCAATAAGAGAATAAATGAACTAAAAAATTACGATAAACTATATACATGTATAATTGTTTCTGAAAAAGTTATTAATAAGTATAATTTCATATTCTAGGAGCTTAATTTCAAGAGAGGAACACGTTCGGAGTTAAGGTAAGGGTTTTTCCACCAGAACATCCATTTAGATCCAGGTTACTTTTATTGTCTAATTAACCAAATGAAATTCTACTATATTATTATTTAATCCTCATAAAATATTTTTTAGTGTTATATATATGATTACCAACCAGAACCCTTCCTTATTTTGTTGATAGTTACACATTTTAAAATTATCATTAAAAATTGTTTCTGAAATACAAGCATGATCCAAGAGAATTTCTCTAATAATTTACCATTTCAAGGGGAAATCTATAATATGTTTTTGTAAACCATTATCTTTTGAAAATAAATCATTTTATTATGAAAATAATGTCTTACTTCACTTATATTTGTATACAAATATTTTTCAAAAATAACTCTTATATTCAAAGTAAAAGATTATTTATCTCAAGATTTACTCGAAGATTTTATAAGAGTGTCTTCATCTATTTCAACACATTTTTTTGATTATTATGTATTATTGGGATTATTATTCCATGTTGTAATCTACAATATTAAATTTTTTGGTTTATGATTATTTTGTCCATTGACGTGCTATCTTAAAACCATTTATCAGTTAACATTGAATGGTTAGTGTTTTTTCTAAATGTTCTGGGAAAGATATTTACATATCATATATTAGTTTTAATATGAATTTTTATATTGTTTATGTTTTTCCCCATTCATATTATGAATTCATTGGCCATAGTAAGTGTTCGGTGTAGCCCGCTATAGCCCCTCAGTTCATCAGTAGGTCTCTTGAGACAAACTTTGTTCTTAGCACAAGGCCTTGACAAAATGATTATTTATAGTCTTGGCACAAGACCTTGACAATGTGGATATGTGGTCCCGAATTATGCATTCCCTCATTATGAATATAGTATTGACAGTTCATTTTTTTATTCGACTAGTAGAATACCCATACTTATGTTATGTTATAGCAATATTTACTATGATCTTATTTCTTCCATATTATGTTTAAGTTTATTTTTTAAGGAATGTGTTTGCAATTATTCACCATGTCTAATGTTTAAGTTATCAACTGCTATATTTCATACCATTACTGAGTGTTTGGGCTCACTCATTTCTTATGTCTCATTTCCATAGGGAAAGAAGAATTTTATTATTAATTACATGCTGAAATAAGATAGGATTTATGGAAGTTGTCTAAAGATTTTATATGTTTTTTTTCATGTCAAGTTGTAATGATGAACTTAGGCATGTATCTTGTTTCCAATAATACTAAACTACTCAGTCCTTCAGGATTCTTATTCCCTGTTTGTATGTCAATGTTATCAATAAGGCACTGGAAATGGGCAATTGGGGTCAGGTCCTTAAAGGATTTTCTATAGTAGATTAACCCTCCTTGTTCTTACACTTTTATAGAATTGAGGGATGACTCGATATATGGAGAGTGATTTTCACACCCCAAAATTTTATTTCATATTTATACAGGGACAAAAAATCCATAACCAATTTTATATAAAATTACAGTTAATGGTGTATGGAAATATTTTTTAGGAGGTTTAGTTAACAAACTCTGAGAAGGTATGTGTTCAATACTTCTAATGATATAATTTCTAAATTTTTTTCTTATAAATAAAATAACTGTAATTTTAAGATATTATGTTTAAAATGTTCTAATAAACATGATTTATATGAAGGAATATGTAGAACCATAATAATATATGAGTCTTTATGTACATGAATAAATAATGAGAAAATGTTTCAGTAATTGATTCAACTTCTAGTCATTTACTATTTCATAATTTTTTTTAGAAATGATAATACTAAAACTAGGAAGTATATATATGGGAAACTATGAATATAAAATAAAAACTCCAAAAAGACATATACGTCATAACATATGAGTTCATATGATTAAATATAGGATATTTTGGTAATATTCCTATTTTGAACCTGATTCCTAAGAAAACTAGAACTGGATTTCGGAATCCCAAAACCCGAACGTGATTTCGGAACCTAATTATTGGGAAACAAGAACCTATTTTCTGATCCTCAAAACAAGAACCTGATTTTGGATTATGATTCCAGAGGAAATCAGAACCTGCCTTTTGAACTTGAAAACCAAAACCTGATTTTAGAACATGATTCCTGATAGAATCAGAACATTGTTTTAGAACCTGAAAACCATAACCTAATTTCAGAACATAATTCCTAAGAAAACCCAAAACTGATTTCTTAACATGAAAACCAGAACCCGATTTCATAAATGAATTCCTGAGAAAACCAGAACATGTTTTGTGAACCTGAAAACTAGAACCTGGTTTTGGAACCTGATTCCTGAGAAAACTAGTACCATATTTCTAAACATAGAAACCATATGATTTTGGAACCTGATATCTAAGAAAACCAGAACCTGATTTTTTATCCTAAAAACAGGAACCCAATTTCAAAACCTAATTCCTGAGAAAAACATAACCTAGTTTCGGATCCTAAAAACCAAAACCTGATTTCAGAACCTCGTTTTTGAGAAAACCAAAAACTAATTTTTGAACCTGAAAACCAGAACCAGATTTCTGAACCTGATTCCTAAGAAAACCAGAACCTAATTTCGGAACCTAAAAACCAGAACCAGATTTTGGAACTTGATTTATGAGAAAACCATAACCTAATTTCTGATCCTGAAATCTATAACCATAATTCTAAACTTGAATTATTCACAATTCAGAACCTGATTCCTGAGTACTGTAGAACCTAATATCTGAAAAATTTGGAACCTATTTTCTGAGCATGTTTCTGAGAAAATCCAAACCATGAACCAAAATTATCATTCTAATAATGATATAAAGAGTTCAAGAAGGAAAACATGAATTTCAACTTTCTGTAAATCATGGAGAAATTTAAGGAGTTTTGAAGAACTCCAATATTGAAGATTAAATGTGAGAGATTTACAGAGCTTTTGAGATTTGAGGAAGTGGGAAATATTTTCATGATTCCCGCCTTTGTTTTCTGAGTTGACTATAAATATGTACTCTTATCATTCACTCATTTGTAACATTCACAGATGCGGAAAAGGTAGAGCACTGGAGAATTCAAAGTGAAAAGTTCTTACTATATAGAATAACTTTTCTTGAGTGTTGAGAATAAGAGAATCGTAATCATCTTTCCTTACTAAGTAGATTGAAATTTTTTTTAATAAGTAGTTCTTGAGTTTTTTAATAGAAGGAAATTGGAACAATTATTAGCTTGCTGAGAAGACCATTTTCAGAAAATCATATTCAAGATAACTAAACATAAGTTTCAGTGTGAGAATTTGTTGAGCAACTTCAATAATGTTCTTATTCTTATGTTTGGATCCTTTTTTCATTAATAATACTTTGTAAACTGATGAGGGTCAGAATAATATTTCCTATAGATAGATATAAGGTTCCTAACAGGAGTTGGAAGAAGTTGTATTCACTTCTTTATTATAGTGGATTTCCATAGACACACAAGACTTTCTAGATAAAGGACGTAGGTTCTCTTAAAGAGGTCGAACCTTGTAAATATTGTGGGCCTTTCTTGCTTTATGTTTTTTCATGCTTGAGATTCATGATAACGGTTGTTAAGGAAATAAATCATAACAGGTTTCAAGGGTTATGTTTCTTATTATTTTGAAACATATAAAAAGATAAATAACATATTCAACCGCCCCAGTTGTTATTCGATCCTTGGTACATCATGTGGTATCATGGCCATGTTCCCTTCTTGAATCCTTATCGTGGATAATATCAATTATATCAACAGTTTAGGAGTTCCTCTATTCTATTTGACGAATTATTATAGATAGAAAATTAGCATGATTCCTTATCTCATACCTCTTGGCTTGGAAGTTGTTGATTCTACCACTATTGGTTTTCCCCCTATTAATAAATATTCCCCAATAAAAACTACTAATAAAAAGAACATAGAAGTTGATGGAAAGGTATGAAATTCATTCCTTATGTCCTTATCAAATAATTTTTATAAAAATATGATGGGTCTTGAACCTAACAAAAGAATGTGGGATAAGCTTGAGAGTGTTTTTGAAGGGAATACTAAAGTTAAGGAAGCAATGATACAGATCTACCATAGTATGTATCAAAACATCAGAATGATAGATGATGATACAATTGATGGATACTTCACTAGA
The DNA here is from genome assembly GCA_963277665.1 of Viscum album. Lineage (NCBI taxonomy): Eukaryota > Viridiplantae > Streptophyta > Magnoliopsida > Santalales > Viscaceae > Viscum > Viscum album. The sequence continues at coordinate 1,870,673,202 of OY728123.1, read as the reverse complement.
GAGAATGAAATTTTTTGCAACATCAGGGGGTTTGGAGATGTTTTGGAGGACTCAACAATTGTGAATAAACTTATGAAAAACTTTCCAGACAAGTATGATTCTTAAATTTCATCTTTCGAAGTTAAGGATGATTTATCTCATGATGAATTGCATAAATTTCTTATTGCATATGAAATGATGGAATCTCCAATCATTAAGATATGATGAAAGATGAAATGGATTTTGATGTTATAAGAAAAATGAAAATTATAGATGATGATTATAAAGCTAATCGGTGTGAGTCTGGTGATAAAAAAGATGAAGAGTTGAAAGAAAAATTCATGTTTCTCATATCCAATAACTATCGAAGCGGAAGAGGAAAGTATGAATTAAATCTTCCTCTCAAATGTTTTGAGTGTTGCAGAATTAGACACTTTTCAATGAATTTCCCTAAGAAGAAAGTTGGAGAATATCAATCCATTTTTAATGAGAATCCTTGATAGAAAAACTATAAAAAGAATGAAAAAGAAGAGAAGACTTCTAAAAAATTCATGAAGATGTTTTCAAGAAAGAAAAAAAGTATGTTGAGTAAGAATATAGAATCATAATCATCTTAAAATTATTCCTCGGAAGATAAATGTAAAGAAATATTCAAAACCTTCATTTAAAAATTTGATAAAACAAATATTTCCACATAGAGTGAAGAAGGTGGTAAAGAATCTTAGATACAATATCAAGTAAGATCCAAACATCTTGCATGTCTTGAGAAAAATAAATCTCTCATGAAAGAAGTTCGTGTGAAGAAGAAGAATCATGAAGAAGTTCATTAATAAAGTACGGATTTCACTATGAAATAAGATGAATACATTCAAGAAATGTTAAGTCGCTGACAAAGAATTGCAGAACATGGAACGATGATTGAAGATGTTAATAAGAAGCTGGAAACTAAAGAATAAGAGGTTAAAAAATTGAAATCAAAAGTTATTGAGTTCAAAAATACCATAATGATTATTTATGAAAACATCAACAAATCCACTGAAGAAAAATCATAGACTTCCAAGATTGCTGAGAAGGCTTACCATGAGAATGGGGTGAAATCTTCTTATATCAAAAATAATGTTTTATCTGATTCTTCTAGAATTTTAGGTTATGGAAAAAGTATTAGTAAAGTATGGGCGGAGAAAGGATGTGAGAAACCTATCAATACTACATAAGTAGAAAACTCACTCAAAAAAATTGATGGCCTACATCCTTAGTTTTCTAGAGCTGAAATATGTTATCAACCTCAAATAGTTTTTATAAAGAAAGAAAATTATTTAATATAAAATAAAAATTTGAGGGATATTTCTAGTGTTGCGGAATATATGGGAAAATATCTTTTAATTGTGGGTACAATTTTTCTCTACCTAGAAGAAGGTTTGTGACATGTGGAATACATAGTGAAAGGAGAATGAGTTACATTATATACTCACAGAAAGTTGAAAAATGTGAATTCTCATGATGTTAGAAACATTCCAATAATGAATCAAATTGATCGTTTGGAAGAATTTTGTAGAATATGTGATCAGTCTTGTCATCATGCCAAAATATGTATGACACTCCTTCCAGAATAAGTTTTTTATGGTAAGAATGAAAAAAAAAGATAAAAATAAGATGGTTGATGAGAGAGATTTTGTTGTTAAGACATCATTAAAACAACGTAAGATGAAAAACAATGAATTATTTATAGTGGTTTTTATTCAAACATGACAGGTGATATGAAAATCTTGGAACATTTTGAAAGTCATGATGGAGGACCAATTACTTTTGGAAATGATAGTTCTTTAAAAATTTAGGGTACTGGAACAATAGAGATTGAATGCAGAGAACCTGAAATCTAAGTATGCCTTGCTTATTGATGGGATAAAACATAACATACTTATTATAAGTCATCTTTCTGATGATGGAAAAGAAGTTATATTCGTAATGGATTCTTGTATCATCAAAAGTGTGAAAAATGGAAAAGTGATTACAAAAGGAGAAAGCACCACTGGGAATCTCTTTCAAATTATAGAATACAATAACTCTTGTTATTTTTTTTCTAAAGATGAAAAAAAATTATGGCACCAAAGACATGATCACCTTGGGAAGAAGAACAAGAGAAATATTTCTAATGTTAATGCTATTAGGAATTTTCAAGAACTAAATAGAAGAGATTAAGATTTTTTTATTACTTTCCCGAAAGCAATGATGACTAGAAAAAGTCATAAATAAGTTGAGATTCAATCTAAAAAACCACTTGAGCGTTTTCATTCTGATCTATGTGGGCTGATGAGGCATCACTCAAAAAAAAAGATATTTATACTTTATCACTTTTATTGATTATTTCACTTAGAAGAAAAACATCATCTTTATAAAGGTTAAGTCATGGGCTATTGAAATGTTTAAATTCATCAGAAAAGGTGTTGACAAAGAACATGTAGATTCCATAAATAAGGTGAGAACAAGTAATGGTACTGAATTCACAAGAAATTCTTTTAAAACATATCTAAGGAAGCATGGTATCAAACATCAGTATTGTGATCCATATACTCAACAAAAAAATGGAGTATTAGAAAGGAAGAATAAAAGTATGGTTGAAATGGGAAGAATTATTTTATCAAAATATAGAATTTCAAAATTATTTTAGAGAGAAGTTGTTAGAACTTCTGTATATGATCAAAATATATTCTTGTTGAGACTAAAAACCAACATGAATCCTTATGAGATTTGGTATGACCAAAAATCATCATTGAAATACTTCATAGTTTTTTTGGAGTCCATGAGTATTCAAAATAAAAATCCAGACTTAGGAATGTTTCATGCGAAAGCTGAAAAAGGAATATTTATGGTTTATTCACCAAATTGAAGAAGTTAAAAATGTTGGAACAAATGTATACAAAAGTTGGTGGATTCATATAATGTAAAGGTAATCTAAAATGCATGTTCCTTCAAAAAAATCAATTAATAATACTAAGGAAAATAAATCATAGAATCCCCAAAAAATTAAAAGTGACTTAGATGTGACACATGAGGAAGAAAGTGATGCTGGTAAAGGAAATGAATGTTTTAAAACCTTATGAAAACATGTTGAGTCTTGAAATATTATTGGGGATCAGAAGGATCTAGTTCAGAGAAGAAGGAAGCAGAGATTAGAAAATCAGACTTCCCTTATCTCAAAAGTTGAACCAGAATCTATTGTAGAAGCTATTCAACATAATGAATGGGTGGATGATTTGAACGAAGAATTGGATCAGATTGAGATGAATGAAACATGGGATGTTTTTATAATTCTAGAAAATAAAAATGATATTTTAACCAAGTTGGTTTATATAAATAAATTGAATGAGCATGAAGAAGATACAAGAAACCATGCAAGGTTTGTGCGTAAAGTATATGCATTGGTGGAAGGTGTGGATTTTGATGAAACCTTTTCCCCTATATCAAGGATGGAAACTATGTGAATGTTTCTAGAAGTGGAACTCATTGGAATTAAAAGGTTTATCTGATTGATGTAAATTCATCTTTGAGGAATAAGTTTACATTGGACAACCATTTTGGTTTTTAATTGATGAGGATGAAAACAAAGTATGAAAATTGAAGAAAGACTTGTATAGGCTGAAACAAGATCCATGATCAAGGTATTCAACGCATGAAAATTCATTGAGAGATATGAACTTTTCCAAAGAAATGTTGATAACAACTTGTATTATAATGATGTTGACTCTATAACATTAATTGTAATCATTTATGTGGAAGGTATAATTTTTTCCGGAGATGAAGAAAAGGATTGTGAAGAGTTTGCTGGAGAGATGGAGAATTTTTTTGAAATGTCACTATTGTGAGAATTAACATTCTTCTTTGTCTTACATGTTTAACTACAAGAAACTTCATTTTCTTATCCCAAGAAAAGAATTCCAAAGAGTTGTTAAAGAGGTTTGGGATGAAAGAATCAATGAAATTTTCAACACCTATCTCAGTGAGCACAAAGTTGAGAAATGATGTATCAGGAAATGGTGTGAATCATAAATACTTTAGAAAGATGATAGGAAGTCGTCTTTATCATACAGCTTCAAGAAATGATATTGCTTATGTTGTGACTATATCTTCCCAGTATCAAAGTAATCCCAAAGTATCACACATGTTGGTAGTTAAGAGGATTCTAATGTAATGACCCAAATCTTTTCAATAGAAATTCTATTCTTATAAATATGTCATAAAATCACATGCATACACAACATAATGAACAACTAATTGCTAAGTGACTTTTAAACATAAGCTTGTCACTTCTGTGTTTGGAATTTCGAAAATCTGACATACACGGTTGTATTTAAGATGATTTTTTTAGACTAACAAAACCAACATAATTTCTACCATTATAAATAGTAATGTACAATTATGAATAGTAATATGACCCTTATGAATAGAAAATATCCTAAAATAATAGTAACCTTACCCATGAATAATTAAAGAACATTTGGGCATCTTATAAACAATGGTATTTTTGTAAGCCATAAATAATTAATAATTAATTATTAATTAATTAATTTAAAAGAAAATAAAGTTTCTTAAAAAAATTTCAAAATTAAAAAATATATGTCTTCATGAATTATGATAATTTTATAATATATCATGTAATTGTAGAAAGTATTATAAAATCGGTTTTAATTTCAAAAACTATTTTTTATTTCATGTCAATTGCGGTTTTAATTAGATATTAATTAATATTATTAAAAAATTTATTTCAAAAAATTGGACATCATTTTTGGATTCTACACATCGAAAAATGGTAGGGGAGAATTTTTATGATTTTTCTGAAATATTTGAATTTTTACGAATAGTGAAATACGATAATTTACAAAATAGCTAAATAAGCTAATTTTAGAGTCAAGTATGATGTTATAATGATGTTATCCCACTTGGTTGGAGATCACATTATAAAATTAAATTTCTTGGTCATGTGAGACTCACTATTCCTTGTCTTGTGGGGAAATAATAAATTAATGAATTTTATATTGAGAAATCTCCTCTCCCCTCCACAATAAATACCACCCTTCACAACCTCATTTTCTCACACCTCTCAAACATAAAGCCTTGTCTAAAATTTTCCCAAGAATCATTCCTAGCCCCTCCCCCACTTCTAAGATCTTCTGGTCTCATAAAAAGACAAATCCTAGGCCCTTTAAGGAGGATCTCAAGAGAGGGATTCAATAGGTAACGTCTCTCCATCTTTTCCATTAATTCCCTTTCAATTTCATGATATTTTCTTATTCTCTCCCTAACTATCATTTTCCAAATGGTATGGTATCTTCAGTATCATACATATACTATAATATTATTATGCTAAAAGAATATTATACCATCCACCCGCCTTTCCTCTTCCTTTTATTTTATAAAAGATAACATTGTTTGTGAGGTGTTAGTCAATCACCTACAAGAACGACATGTTTCCTTATTCCATTTCTACCTTCAGATCAGGTCATGAAAGTATTTTTATGGTCGAAAAGATATATTATATATTTATTATGTAATATTCCATGTTCTGGAACTAACTTATGTACATATTACAAAATGATTAAACAAAAAAAGTTCGTTGTCGTCGAAAAATCACCTTAATTAACCCAAACAATCATCATTTAATTATTATCAAGTGATTCATCCACATTCTATACAATATAATTAATTATAAGATAATTTTAACATATGTAATATCATTAATAACATGTAATATTTGTTTTGTATATTTATCTATGTTCTACATGAACGTCAATTCATGAATGCTTGTGAACTACTCAAGAAAAACCATAAAAATGAACATTCGTGAACAATGTTTTTAAACTCTATAACTCATATAAAGGCCCTTAAAATAACATAATGATACCAAAATGAACCCTATTTATGTATAAAAGGTTCTGGAATTTCTAATTAATGAATATAATGTCATTATACAACACCTTAAAGTGAAGGAAGCATTCATATCTAAGTTAAGGGGAAATTCTTGAACCCATCTTTCATCATTCGGGTTCTCCCTCTTCCACTCCATCTTTGATATGGTTACTCCTTAAAAATAATTTTTTCATCTTTGTATAAATATTTTCAAGTTTATACTTGTTTTTTACTGGTATTTATTTCAATAAAAAAAATTTCCAAAATAACTCTTCGTTTAAGAACACATCTTTTAATTCTCATTCAAGTGTAATGGTTCATGTAACATGTATGTTATTCCCTATTTCTTTTGCGAACCGAATTTTTACCAATTTGTTCTTCTGAGATGAAACACATTTATTTTCATGGGTTAGTTATGATCATTTTTTATATATATATCCATTGATTCATGCATGATAAATGATAATGTTTTGATGTGACAGGTGCGCCCAGATTTATATAGCGCAATATGAATGTTTCAATTTGACGGGTGTGCCTAGAATTATACAGTGATCCAATCCATTGGGTAAAGTGATGAATATAATGATTTAATGTGAAATAATGTGTGAAAAATATTCTATCTTTGTTCACAAAAATTTGTGTTAGTTAACCACTAAGACAAGATGTTTCATTTTTATGCATTTCCACATTTCAAGTCTTTTATTAATAGTTCCTCTCATGTTCATGCTCATGTTAATTTTCCTATGATATGATTATGATCACCCCATGAAATATTTTTCTTATCTATCCTCTTACTGGGATTTTACCTCACCCCTTTTTATCTATACACTCTGGTGACTACCTGTATGAAGGAGGTGTTAAGTGACAATAAGAAGCTAGAGAAGAAGAAATTAAAAAAATGTGTTTTTGCACAATGTTGTAATTTGTTATGTTGTTTCCTAGTTTTCCTAAGACAATAAACCAGTGTATCCTCTATGTTTAATACTGTTATGTTTTCTATATTCAAAATGATGTAATAGTAATGTAATAAATGGCTAGGTCACTATATTTTGTATTAGAGGAAATGCTTAGTTAATTTGGGAATTAGGATTAGTGAACCCTATAGAAAGCCTCTTGAATGGGACTTAGTACAAATATACACATAATAATCTTTACATAGGGATCCCATAAGTTATGGTTTTATTGCGTATTGTTCAAATGAATAAGTTTTTCATGACTTGTGGACTTATGTTTTGTTCTATCCTTCACTATTTTAGAAAATTATGTGAACCAGGAGAAACCAGGCCAACAACTTGTGTGAGGGCCAATGCAACGATTGCCTGAACAACATCCCCAAAGATTTGAAAGGTGGATTTATAAAATTCATGGAGATTATTAGCCAACTATATCCGGTTATGAACAATAACCATAACAATGTGGAATGTCCTACTTCACCAAAGGGGGAGAAACTGGAAATAGTATCTTTTTATGAGGCACTAGCCATCAATGTTTAGTGGAGCTTTTGATCCAATAGTTTTGGAGATGTGGGTAAACTCCAGGGGGAAGATAGTTTTTGTGCTTCACTATTCTGAGACAGAGAAGGTGACTCGAGTCGTTCATCATCTAGATGGAGAGGCTGATCAATGGTGGGCTTTGATTAAGAACTCCAAGACAAGGTAGGAAACTAAAGAGATGGAATGGTAAGACTTTAAGATCGTGTTCCTTAATAAGTATATCCCACAAACTCTTCACACAACTATTGTGAGATAATTCATAGAGCTCATGAAAAAAAGAATAATAATCCCTCACAACCTATGAAGTGAATTTCACAAGGCTTCCAAGGTACACTTTGGGTTTTGTTATCAACAAAGATAGAAACATTTATAGAATCTTTAGTGGATTAAAACCACACATTCGAAAGGCTCTTACAATTTGAGACTTTGGGAGTTATGAAGAAGTTTTTAATTGTTTTATCAAAGTGGAGATGGAGTTTGGATAATGGTCCCATGACTATGGTGATAAGAAAAGAAAGAAGGAGTTTCAAGCTGGAGGATGTAATGACAAAGGTGGGAAGAAAACTCAATGACCCACATGCCTAAAATGTAGGAAGTTGCACCATAGGAACTTCCTAAAAGGGATGGGGAAGTGCATCAGGTGTAGGAAAGAATGAAACCATGCTAAATAGTGTAAAAAATACAAGAAAAGGAAGGATAATGTAGGCGAAGAAAGGATATTACCACCCATAGTTCAATGCTACAACTGTAGGGAGCAAGGGAACTATGCAAGCCAGTGCACAAAACATCGAGTTCTTAAGGGTAATTAGCGTTAGCATCCACCAAACCAATGGAACAAGGGAAGTCTTATTCCATCACTACTGTGGAAGTGGAGAAAGATAATGAATTCATACAAGGTACACTTCTTATTCACTCAATAATTGAAAAAGTGTAAATTGATTCTGGTTATACATATTCCATTATATCTTAAAATTTTGGTAGAAGTATTGAATCTAAGCCCTGAATCCTTGAAGTAGAGATATCTATAAAAACACCAAGTGGTGAAATCATTTCAACACATGTGTTTGACTATTCTCTTGTTGGCTTACATGGGATTATTATTCTATAGAATCTTGTAATACATCCCTTGGTGGAATTCGACGATATAATGGGAATAGATTGGATCTTGTTATATAGAGCACATATCAACTGTCAGGAAAAGGAAATATCTTTTCATATTCCAAACCATACCATGTTCCTCTAGAAATGAAAGGAAGATCATGAATGTACTTTGAAAAATCCTTCAATGGTGTGGGTGTTGATTCCAAATTATGAAGCGTATCACTCCCAAATGGTTGGGCCAAAGGAAAGTTCCAACCTTGCAAAAATGCCGATCGCGAGGGAATACAGTGATATATTTTCTGAAGAGTTACCCATAATTCCCTTGGATTGTGAGGTAGAGTTCTCAATTGAACTCATACCTAAGGGTACTCTTATCTCAAAGTAACCCTATAGGATGGCTCTTATCGAACTACATGAGTTAAAGAAGTAGTAGTAAGAGCATCTGGATAAAGGGTTCATATGCCCTAGTGCCTCACCTTGGGGTGCAATGGTTCTCTTTGTAATGAAGAAGGATGGGACAATTTGGATATTTATTGATTATTGGGAACTCAACAAGATCACCATAAAAACAAGTATCCTCTACCTAGGATTGATGATTTGTTCAACTAGTTAAGAGGATCCCAATACATATCAATGGAGTATCTTTGTTCTGGATATCATCTACTAAAGGTGAAGAAGGAATATATTCAGAAGGCTGCCTTCCGTACAAGGTATGGGCACAATGATTTTCTGTTTAGGCCCTGTGGACTTACTAATGCCCCTACAATATTCATGGATTTGATTAATAGAGTCTTTAGAAATTACCACGACAATTTTGTGGTAGTGTTTGTTGAGGATATTCTAATCTACTCCAAGATAATGGAGGAACATGAAGAAAATATAGGACTTGTGTTGGTGACATTGGGAAAGGATAAGTTGTATGACAAGTTCAGCAAGTGTGGTTTTTGGATAAATATATTCACTATCATGGGACTTGTGATTACAAGTGAGGAAATTTCTATGAGTCGTTCAAAAACAAAGGTGATTGAGTAATGGATAGGTCCTCTAATGTTACAGAAATACATTATTATTTTGGATTAGTTGGGTATTACCTACGTTTTGGGAGAAATATCTCATGATTGTCAAGCCTATTAACTAAGTTAACAAGGAAAGGGGTAAAGTATGTCTGGATGGTATAATATGATGGAAGCATCAAGGAGATAAAGATATGGCTGATCACTACACTTGTACTCACACTACCAAAAAGTGGAGAATGTTTTTTGATATACAATGATGCATAAAATAATGGTTTGGGTCATGTACTCATGCAATATGATAATGTGATAGACAATGCCTCATGGAAGTTGAAGATCCAAGAGCAGAACTACATGACACATGATCTAGAGCTAGAAACTGTGATATTTATACATGAAAATATAGTGGGACTACCTTTATGGTGAGAGGTGTGACATATACACCAACCACAAGAGCATAAAGTATATATTAAAACAAAAAGAGCTCAACATGCGTCAAAAGAGATGGTTAGATCTAATTAATGTTTACGATTTCTATATTCACTATCATATATGAAAATGAACAAGGTAGCTGACACTCTAGGTTGAAAAGAACCTACTACTCTATCCATGTTATGGATTGAGAAAGACCCTATATTCTTTCATATGAAAAGGAAGAGTTTAAAAATCATAAGGGAAGAGGATACATCCTACCTTGCCCAAATGATCGTGCAACCATCCATCCAAAGAGAATATTTTGTAAGAACAAAATGATGATGTGGAGATGAAAAAGTGGGTGAATGCAGTAATGGAAGGGAAGCTACAAGAGTTCCATAATGATGATGATGGTGTGATTTAGTTTGGAACGTGTCTTTGTGTGCCTTCATCACCGGGGATAAAGAATGACCTATTGGACAATGCACATATCTCAACATTCTCTGTCCATCATAGGAGTACCAAGATGTATCGTGATATCCGAGAACACATCGGGAGGGATAACATGAAAAAGGGTATCACAGAATATATCTCAAGGTTCTTGGTATGTCAGAAAGTAAAAGTAGAGAGACAAAAGTCCAAAGGGTTTAGGAATCCATTGCCTATAACCATGTGGAAATGGGAGAATGTTACTATGGATTTTTTCATGGGTCTCCCAAAGAAGTCAAAGGGAAATAATGCAATATGGGTTGTGGTTAATAGAATCACCAAGACAGCCCATTTTATCGATATTCGGGAAGACCTATCACTTGAACAACTTGAAAATATATGTGTGAAAGAAGTGGTGAGATTACAGGTAGTTCCAATCTCAATTGTCTCTGATCATGATCGAAGGTTCAAATTTAAATCCAGGATGAGCCTTAAACATTCTTCGAGTACTGAATTAAATTTCAGCACGACCTATCACCCCCAAACTGATGACCAATTGGAAAGTACTATTCAAACGATTTAAGATATGCTAAGAGCCTCCTATCTAAAATTCAATGGTAGATGGGATTAACATCTCCCATTTTTTGAGTTCACATATAACAATAGCATCCACTCAAGTATTCAGATGGCCCCATATGAAGAATTGTATGGAAAGTACTGTATAACTCCAACCTATTTGGATGAAGTTGGAGAAAGAAAGCTACTTTGGCACGATATTATGTAAGAGATGACATAGAAGGTTCAAGTCATCCAGACACACATCAAAGCTGCTCATAGATTGAAAAATATCTACATTGATGACCATTTAAGGGACTTGGAGTTCAATGTTGGAGATAAAGCCTTCATTTGAATATCACCATGGAAGATAGTCTTGCATTTTGGAAAGAACGGGAATTAAATCCCAAGGTACATTGGACCCTTAGAGATCCCTGACCACATTGCAGTTGTGGCCTATTGGCTTGCACTTCCACTGAATATGGCTCATGTTTATTATGTGATTCCTTTATCACTCTTGAGGAAGTAAATACATGATCCCTCACATGTACTGAAATCATAGGTGTTACAAATGGAAGATGATCTCTCCTATGAGGAGCAGCCAGTAGAGATTCTAGACTGCAGAGATAAGGTTCTATGCAAGAAACAACCCACCATGTCAAAGTGTTGTAGAAGAACCTTATGATTGAAGTAGCTACATGGGAATCAAAGGATGCGAGGAAGGAGAATTACCCTCACCTATTTGAGTAAAATGAAATTTCGAGGGCAAAATTTCATAGGGGGGAGAATGTAATGATCCAACGTTTTTCAATGGAAATTCATTTCTTATAAATATTTCATAAAATCACATTAAAACACAACATAATGAACTACTAAGTGCTAAGTGACTTTTAAACATAAGTTTGTCGCTTCAGTGTTTGGAATTTTGAAAATTCGACATACATGGTTGTGTTCAAGATGATTTTTGGAGTCAAATAAAACCAAAATAATTTTTGGTGAATAGTAACACGCTCTTTTTAATAGTAACCTACCCTTATGAATTGTAATATAACGCTTATGAATAATAAATCTCCCAAAATATTAGTAGCCTTACCCATGAATAATTAAATAAAATCTGGGTATCTTATAAGGAATGATATGTTTTAAGCCATAAATAATTAATTATAATTAATTAATCAATTTAAAAGTAAATTTATTTCCTTAAAATGTGTTCATAAATTAACAAATCTATTTCTTCTAGATTTAAGATAATTTTATTAGACCTCATATAATTTTTGAAAGCATTATAAAATCATTATTAATTTTAAAGAGTATTTTTTTGAAGTAAATTGTGATTTTAATTAAATATTAAATTATTTATATTTAGAAATTTATTTCTGATAAATGGATATAATTTTTGTATGATACATGTTGATAAATGGAAGAGGTGGATTTTTTTTTATTTTTCTGAAATACTTGAATTTTTATGAATAGTGAAATGTCTTAATTTACAAAATTAGTTAAATAAGCTTACTATATAGTCATGTATGATGTTCTGCTGATATAAGCCCACTTGGATCAGGATCTCATTATAAAATTACTGTTCTAAGTCATGGAAGACTCACTATTCATTGTATTGTGTGGAGATAATAAATTAATGAATTTTATGTTGAGAAAACTCCACTCCCCTCCACTATAAATACCACCCTTCATGCCCTCATTTCCTCACACATCTCAAGAATCATTCCTTGTCTATACTCTACCCAAGAATCATCCATAGCCCCTCCCCCACGTCCAAGATCTTCTGGTCTCATCAAAAGACCAAGCCTAGGACCCTTAAGGAGGATCTCTATAGGAAGATTCCAGAGGTAATTTCTCTCCCTCTTTTCCTTTAATTCCCTTTCCATTTCAAGTTCGTTTCGTATTCTCTCCTCACATATCCTTTTACAAATGGTACATTAACTCTTATATCATAAATATAATGTAATTTTATGACCCTAATCAGATATTATACCATCAAACAGCCATCTCCTCTTCCTTTTATTTTATAAAATAAAAAGTTGTTCGGTATGGGTTAATTTATCACCTTCAATAACGACATGTTTTCTGTTTCCATTTCTACCTTCATATCTGGTCAAGGAACCATTTTTATGGTTGAACAGGAATATTATATATGTATTATTTCCTATTTTATGTTCCGGAAATAACTTATGTAAATATTACTAAATGAGTATACAAAACAAGTTCATTTTCATCGAAAAACCACCTAAATTAACCCAAACAATCATCATTTAATTCTTATCTAATAATTCATAGACATGGTATAAAATATAATTCATTATAAGATAATTTTAACTTATTTAATATCACTAGTAACAAGTAATATATTATCTCTATGTCTATCCTTATTCTACATGAACTTCAATTCATGAATGCATGTGAACCGCTCAAGAAAAACCATAAAAATGAGCATTCCCAAACAATGTTTTTAAACACTATAACTCCTCAAAAGGACCATAAAATAACATAATGATACCAAAATGAACCCTATTTATGTATAAAAGGTTCAGTAATTTTTAATTAATGAATATAATGTCATTATATAGGACTCTAAAGTGAAAGAGGTGTTCGGATATAAGGTAAGGGGAAATTCTCTTACCCAACTTCCATCCTTTGGGTTCCCCTTATTTCACTCCTTTTTTTATATGGTTACTCATTAAAAATAATTTTTTCATCTTTTTCTCACATTTTCGAGTTTAGATATGTTTTTCATTGGTATTTATGTCAGAAATTTTTTTCCAAAATAATTCTTTTTTTAAGAACACACCTTTTACATCTTATAAAGGTTAACGCTTCTTGTAACATGTATATTATTCCCTCTTTCTTTTGGGTACCCAATGTTTATTAATGTGTTCTTATGTTATGAAGAACATTACTTTTAAGGGGTTAGTTATGTTCATTTCTGCTATAGGTTCTTTTTGGCATGCATGATACATGATAATGTTATGATGTGACGGGTGCGCCTGGAATTATATAGTGCAATATGAATGTTTCAATGTGAAGGGTTCCCCTGAAATTATACAATTCTCTAATTCATTTGGTAAAGTGATGAATATCATGAGTAAATGTGAAATTATGTGTGAACAATATTCTATCTTTGTTCACAATTATTTGTGGTAGTTAACCACTAAGACATGATGTTTCATTGTTATGCATTGCCACATTTGAATTCTTTTATTAATGATTCCTCTCAGGTTCATGTTCATTTGCCTATGTTATGATTATGCTCAACCCATGATATATTTTTCTTATCTATACTCTTACTACGATTTTAGATCACCCCTTTTGAGGTATATCATCAGGTGACTACATGTACTAAGGTGGGGTCAAGTGCTAATAAGAATCTAGAGAAGAAGAAATTAAAAAATCTGTTTTTGCTCGATGTTGTAATTTGTTATGTATAGTCCTATTTTTTCCAAGGCACCAAACAATTGGTTTTTATATGTGTAATACTATTGTGTTCATTATATTTAAAATTATGTAATAGTAATTTAAGAAAAGGCTGGGTCACTATATCAAAGATACGTTAAAGGAACTACTTCACATGGGCTATTATACTAGAGAAACAATGACATAATGTTTCATGGTTATAAAGATTCCAATTAGGCTAGTGATTTTAATGATATAAAATCAACATCAGTAGGAACATTTTTCTTGGGAGAATTTTGTGTGAGTTGGCACAGTAAGAAACAATGTTTAGAAACATTAAGTATAGCTGAATCTGAATATGTTGCAGCTACTCAGGCCTGTTCTCAAATGATGTGGTTAATGGTTTAGTTGGAAGATTTTAAAGTGAATGTTTATAAACCATTGAAGATACTTTGTGATAATTAAAGTGACATTGATCTTTCTAAGAATCATGTTTAATATTCAAGATCATAACACATTGATATAATGTATCACTTTTTAAAAGATAAAGTTGTTTCTAGAAAACTCTTGATGGAATATATTTTAACAAAGTATCATATTGCGGATATTTTTACAAAAGCAATGTAAAATAAAAGGTTTTTTGAACTGAGGTTGAAACTCCATGTTCATCCTCATATTGTATTTTCCTAAAACACATAAGGAAGTTCCCCCACTGTGCTTTGGATTATGTTGACAAAGGGGGAGAGTAAGTAAAAACTTTTTACATTTCAAGGTGTGTTAAATTGATTTTGATTATGAATCTGACGTTGTGGTTATCATATAATGGGGGAGAGAGAAATAAAAATGAGGGAGGAATAGAAAAGTGAGAAAGAGAAATGTGGAAGTTGAGGGGGATTTTGAGTAAAGTGATATTTATTCTTACATGGATGTAAAAATTTCTTGTCACTGGGGAATGAAAATCTATCAAAAACATTACATTATCTAGTATTGTGGTATCAGGACACTCACTTTTTATGAAAGGCGATGTTTTAGTAAAGTTCAAGAACATGATATGTAAAAAAAATGTAAAGGTTAAATTTTGTTAACAAGGGTTGCCAACAAATATGAAGGGGGAGAATGGAGAACCTCTATGGTGTTTTTTTATCAACGTTTTGAATTTGTTGAAAACTAATTTTTTTTGAAGAATGTTTTTGAGTTATAGAATGTTGAAGTTGCGGGTTGAACATGATTTTCTTAACAAGGATGTTGTTAAAGAATAGGAAGTCAAAACATAAGAAAGTTTCTCAAACTTTCTAAAATAAATTAGATGATTCTAAATTGACCTTAAAGTTTTCACAAATAATGAAATTTTTCATGATAAAATATGTTAAAGAAATTGTGAAGAGGATTGACGGTTTTGATTAAGAAAAATTATGAGAATATTTATAACCAACATTATGAACCTGAAAACCAAATCTTGATTTTGGAACCTAATTCTTGAAAAAACCAGAACCTGAATTTTGAACCTAAAACACAGAACCTGATTTCAGAATATGATTTTTGAGAAAACCAGAACCTATTTTCTAAACATGAAATCTAGAACCTAATTTCAGAACCTAATTCCTGAGAAAACAAGAACCTGATTTATGAACTTGAAAACTAGAACCGGATTTTGGAACCCGATGCCTGAGAAAACAAAACCTAATTTCTGAACCTGAAAACTAGTACCTGATTTCAAAACCACATTATGAAGAAAACTTGAACCTATTTTCTCATCCTAAAAACAGAACCTGATTTTGGAACCTGGTTCTTGTGAAAACGAGAACATGGTTTCTGAACCTAAAAACAAGAACCTGATTTTGAAACCTGTTTCTTGGGAAAAGCATAACCTAATTTATGAACATGATTTTAGAAATTGATTATTGAGAAAACCAGAACCAATTTTATGAACTTGAAAACAATAACCTGGTTTCGGAACCTGATTCCTAAGAAAACCATAACCTCATTTCTAAACCTGAAAACCAGAACCTGATTTCGGATCCTGATTCCTATGAAAACCATAACCTGATTTCTGAACCTGAAAACCAGAATCTGATTACAAAACCTGATTCCTATGAAAACCGGAACTATATTTCTGAACATAAAAACAAGAACCTAATTTCAAAACATGATTCTTGAGAAAACTATAACCTTATTTCTGAACCTAAAAACTAGATCCGGCTATTGGAACCTGAATCTTAAGAAAACCATATCCTCATTTCTGAACCTAAAAACTAGAACCTGATTTTGGAACCTGTTTCTGGTGTAAAACAGAACCTGATTTCTAAACCAGAAAACCAGACCCGTAATTTGGAACCTAAATTCTACCCAATTCGGAACCTAATTCATAAGTAAATCAGAAACTAATTTCAAAACAATTAATAAGTTGATTTCTGAGCATGATTCTGAGAAAATAAAAACCAAGATCCATTCTGGGAAAGATATAAAGAGTTCAAGAAGGAAAACCCAAATTTCAACATTGCTTAAATCTCATAGAAATTTATGGAGGTTTGAAGAAGTCCAAAATTGATGATTAAATGTGAGATATTTGTGTCGTTTTTGAGATTTGAGGAAGAGGAAAATATTTTCAAGATTCCCAACCTTGTTTTTCTAGTTTCCAAAAAATTTGTGCTCATATCATTCTCTCATTTATAACATTGACACATGTGGAAAATCTAGAGTGCTGGAGAATTAAAAGTGAAAAGTTTCTACGATCTTGAAAAAGTTTTCTTGAGTGTTGAGAATAAGAGAATAAGAATCATCTTACATTGATAAGGATATTGAAATTATCTTGAAGAAGTTTTTCTTGAGTTTTTTAATAGAAGGAAATCAGAACCATTATTACCTCGATGAGAAGACTGGTTTTAGAAAATCAAATTCAAGAAAACCAAACTGATGATTCGGAGTGAGGATTTCAAGAGTATCTTCAATAAAGATTTTATTCTTGTTTCTGGAAGATTTTTTCTTTAGGAAATCATTGTAAACTGATGAGAGTCAGTATAATCTTTTATTTCGAGATATAGAAGGTGTCTAATGGGTGTTGTCATATGTTTTATTACCTTATTTATTACAGTATATTTCCATAGACCCATATAAGTGGATATTTAAGGGACAAAGGTTCTCTTATTGAGGTTGAACCTTGTAAATATTGTGTGCCTTTCATTCTTTACCTTTTTTACATGCTTGAGTTTCTTTCTAAAGGTTGATAAGGAAATAAATATTAACAGGTTGAAAGGGTTATGTTTCTTAATTATTTTAAACTTATTGAATGTTAATCAATTGATTCAACCCCCCTATCTATTTTCTTCGATCCATGGATCTTCAGTATTAACTTCTCATTGGCTTATGAATCTTTCTATGCTGGCTACAATGGTGGATTCATAGGTTGTTATTGACATCTCTTATTCTTCTAAGGGTACTATTTTTCCCCTCTTTTTTCTACAGAAGATAGATCGAAGGACATGGTGGCTTAGGGTGACGACAAAACTATGTTCGTTCCATTTCACCAATCCCTTGAGAATCTGTTCATATTGGGTCAATAGAAGTTCCCAGAATCAAAAAGGATTCCTTTTTATGGTTTTGGACTTTGTTTTGACCTAATAATCTATGTGCCAAGCCCAATTGATCAGCCCACAACCTGGATAATTAATACTTCTCTTTTGAAGGCATTGATTTCTTCAAAGGTTATGTATCTTCAGAGAGATACTAATTCGTGGACCTTGTTGCACTACGCACCTCGAACCTTATAGGGGGTGCAACATAAGCCTGATCAGATGGAAACTGTTACCAAAGCATCGTGAGGAAGGATATAATAAATGAGTAGCATGGTTGTTCATCTTCATGTGATCTTTTTCTTGGTGGCTTGTTTGGCTTGGACTGGGGTTCAGCTTTTGGGTTCCCTAGAGTTATGAAGAATTCCAAACCGAGATATAGACAATGGGACTGTACGAGGCCATCTAGTCTTCTCATACATATACCCATTGTCCTATCGCCCTTATTTCACATCTCATATGTAGATGGAGTACATATACCAACTCTTTTTATCTGACCAACGGTGAGGTTGACATCATCCATTAGGACATCTGGATGATTTCAGAAGTCCATATAATTGGGTTTTTGTATGATTAATTTCTTCCTCCCTCCTATGTTTGGGATGATGATGAAATAACCCCCACCCCCACCCCCTAGGTCCTAGAAACTCAACATCCAGGCAAAGGCGCTTCTGAATGAAAATGATCCCTATCCGATGAAAAACGTTCCGGTTGGCGACTGGTTTGGATATTTTTCTAAGCATACAAGTCACTAGCCAGATCCACAGATACCTAGGTCTTGCCCACCAAATCCACTTAGAGGTGAGTGGGTACTTACTGGCCCACCATTGAAGAGGGGGATTTTCATAAATGGGGATAAGGGATCATACCTAACATCAATCGGTTGTTTTGATTAGAGGCTATCATGGCCATGTTCTTGAGTGAGTGGCTCCTACCAGTGTGGGAATCTGGTGATGTATGTGCCTCAACCATTATCATGGCCCCTCAGTTGACCACCGACAAATGCTCAATTTGGTTATCCCCATGTTGGCCAAGATAAACCACATGTTGGGACAAATCAATGAAGTGGGGTCACCCTACCAAATGGTTAGATCTTTTCAAATTCATTGGGGATAGATTAGAGCCCACATAGATTGTTATTACATCATCAACTCCATACCAACTCCACACTCTACCCTCCGACCATACCTTCAAAGCACCAGCGGGGTCATTCCAGTGACCTGGGATTAACAGGATAATAAAGAGGAGAAAATTTAAAAGACCGAGTAGAACATAATGGAATGTATCAATGTTTATAAACATTTCTATTACCACCCTTATGACTCCCCCAATGGTATCATTAAAAATAATGCATATGGAGACATCATCAACTGATGTTTCTTCTTTTCTCTGTGAGAAGAGATCTTGGTTTCCTGCATCAATGGTTAACTTATTTGAGAGGGATATGCTCCCTCCATATTCAGCCGACAATTTAATTTTGTTCATAAGTTGTGACCTACTACTCTTAAAAGAAATCACCAAGATAAACATATAATGATAACTCACCAATTATGGAAAATGTTCACCTGAGAGGACACCTAGATAAAGGAAAGACTTCCGGATTCTACGAATTTTATCCCCTAACTTAAAAAGAATTATGCTGAGGTCTGGGTTAAGTCATATCCCAATGGCCAATTGGCTGACCTAGTACCTATTGTGAAAACATCCAAGGAATCCAAGGGAAAAAGTATGGGGAAGCAAAAATGAGGTTTGAAACCCCTTCAACCAAGAAATTTCCTCTAAAGGCCTATCCACTCCCCCCACCCCAGAATGTTGTGAAAGGTGGGGTTATGAAATCATGGGTTGTAAAACCAACTAATGAATCTATTTGTCAGGAATCCATCATCCATTCCTTCAAAGGATTATTTTCTAGAGGCCTTGAGTACATGGGACCTTTTGAAAGGTCATTCATCTACATGTGATTGGGCTCCTCATGATTTATGGATGCTTCTCCAGACTAGGGTAGTGGCTCGTACTGGCATTGGTTACATGTTATAACCGACATAAATTTATTTTGATGATGGTCTAGATTGGGGGAGTTGTTATCTTAAGGACTTAGAGACTCTCATCCACTCCCAAAGTGGTCTTCGTACATACTCTCATCAGGTACTTTCCATGAAGAGACCAAAAACTATTAAGGAGGGTGACGAGTTTGTTTACTGGCCTAATTCGGCTACTACAGATAAAGTTTTCAACTTTCCCCCATCATCTCATAAACTTTCCTTATCTCGAGATCTTGAGATTTCAGGGAAACCTAGTAAATGTTTGTGGCTCTCAAAACCTGCCCCACTCCCATGTACCTTCCTTCCAGCATTGGCCAACCCAATTACAGCTGCATATCCTGTGTATTGGAGACTCTGTGATTCATTGAGGGTGATAACTTCATATGAATATATATGGAGAATTATTTAGATGGAATGCTTCGATCTTCTAGTTTTTGGCGGATCTATTGCTCCTGCATGTATTAAAGCCGATGAAGATCCTGATGGGGTGGTATCTTACCTGACTGAAATGGATAGGCTTCTTCATTCTCTTGTGGATAGGTGTTATTGGTTGGACGATGTGGCATTGATGGTATTATTTACACGGCCTATGGGATAGGTCTTACTTGTAACCTTCATCTTTAAATTTATTTATTGGAAAGATGCTAAGAACTTCATCCTTCCTTTATTATTTTTAAGGGGCTTGTCGGGTCTTGGAAAATTGATTTTCCCTGACTTATTTTCCTAGATGTACTATAGTTGGGGAGTATGCCCCTCAACGATAGGGGGTACTATAGAAGGATCCCTCAGAGCCCACAGACATATGGAAGTGGTTATCGTGGAACCTTCCTAGTTTTCCCCCTATTCCCTCTTGGTGATCTCATTCTGGATCCATCCCCATACCAGTTTAGGAAGTGTAAGAAATCCTCTAAGTAGTCCATTCATATTCGATGGGGGATCACTAGTAATTGTCTTTTTATCTGATTATTGAACCGAGTACCAATATATTTTCAAATCACAATTACATATATGTGAATTAAAGTTGGGCCAATTTATTACCAGACAATAACTACTCAGGCATTTATAGCTTATGTCCCTTCCCGGGTGGTGGAAGAGTCACCATCTATCATGGCTGATCGAAACTGGGAAGTAGGGACATATGAAGACACCAAGGGTTTTGCTGACACCTCATATGTGCCTAACCCCAGTCAAACAATCTATTCCACAATAATGTAAAGACATCTAAAAGTCACAGGCACAATTTACTATCCAGAGGTGACTCCCATGGGGAGAGATAGGGTGGTCTTTATGGTAAGGGATAACTCTAGTGATGAGTCCCAAGCCTTGTTGGAACATGGAGGGGCTTCGAATAACAAATATCCACTCAATATCGATCGATAACCTCTTTCCCATGTAGAGGGAGTCACTTTAGAGATTAATGATTCATTTGCACATGGTGACTCTTGTGTTGTCACAATCGGGGTGGCTGATATCCCGTCCCATGAAATTTGGAGTGGTTTATTGTGCATTTTTTGCCAGTTCTAAGAGGGGTTATGTTTTCTTCCACCAGGATTTTGAGACCAGTATCCTTATCTGGATTTACCATCCCTTCATGATTCATATTAACCGATCGCCTTTTGATATCAATCTTGAGGGTTACTATTTTAGCCGATCATGGCCATGGGCCTTTATTCTTCCCACTTATCAATGGGGCACCATTGATGATTGAAGATGTAGCATCACCTATTTTATGTAGAGATACCACTGTGAAAGTGGGAGGTATTGAATTTTTCTACCCTCCATCCCCAAAAAGCCAACCACAATCCTTAGTAATGGTGGGGGATTCCCCTACCTAGTCATCTATTACCATTAATAGATATGGGGCTATCACAAGGTCAAGACGTGTTTCAGCTTCCGGATCAAGTACCTCTCTTGTGACATTCCTTCCGGGCTATATTTCATCATCGGGGAGTGATTTTGATACTGACCGAGAGACCCTAGCTGATTTTTGTCCCACTCGGTAAAAAGTGTGAAGGAACATTTGGGGATTAATCTCCCAGACTCTATTGGTAGAGATGCCAAAAAAAAATTCCAAAGTTATACTGAAAATTTGTAGTCTTGGGTTTTGGTGGATTTAGTTACCATGTAATTTATGACATAGTAAAGCATATTTTTTCTTCTCGAGAAGCAATGGGTGCCCTTGAATGTAAAATCTCTGAGGTAGAGTTGATGGATTATCTGGATGCTACATGACAAATTGTCATTGAATAAGATGCCATTCATGCTATGATGGTTGTGATGTTTCAAAATGAATTCATGAAGGAAGATTATTTGATGGAGAATCTTGGCTAGGAAGGGGGGAAACAATTCCAGAAATTGGAACGGCTCAAACTGGAGCGATCACGGGTCACAACCTCCAATTAGGAGGGGTGATGGGAAATGTAGGAGAGAGAGAGAGAACCAGCCTCCAATCCATGAGGGTGGAAAAGGCACTGTGGGTAAGTGGAAGAGACAAGACTATGAATTTATTTATTCTTCTCCAAGCCTTTAATGAGTCTCCCCAATCATTGATTCTACTTTG
Source organism: Viscum album (assembly GCA_963277665.1). Lineage (NCBI taxonomy): Eukaryota > Viridiplantae > Streptophyta > Magnoliopsida > Santalales > Viscaceae > Viscum > Viscum album. The sequence continues at coordinate 1,870,650,735 of OY728123.1, read as the reverse complement.
CGACTCAGTCAAACATCTCCTAGAATGGTCTCATCTTTCCCACAAGGAGAGAATCCAGGCAATAGATTCCCACCATATATTTTTATGGAATATTATGGAAGTAATTTTCCTCTAAATTATATCTCTTATCATTTTCTTGTCAGGTCAACATCATTTCAATCAGGAAATAATTTTAAACCATGATATAAAATCAGAAAACTGAAAAAATCGAATCGGGCTCTAAATTTATCCAAAGCCACAGGGCTCAGTCAGCATAGTTCGACTATTATTATGGTTTCATGGAAAATCCCAAGAAATTATATGTATTTTTGTTATATTACCCTAATTGTTTCCTAAACCTACTCGGTATGGGCTTAACAGGCATAACTTGTCCTTTTTGTGGGCCACCATTTGCAGTTTTTTAGCTAACAAGCATTACACATTTTCTAATGGATCAATGATCCCCTCTTTTAATGAACTGATACATGAATTTTACCCTTGAGGATCCCTTTGTGGATTTTTCCTCTAGGACATATGGCATATTTTTAGTTATCTATTCATAATCCTACAACTGAAACATATAACTGATGTTTTATGTCAAACAAATTTGACCGGACTTAGCGGGGTAGGGCCCTAACTTGGGGTCGTTTGTTGGGAATGTTCTAGTATCCTTCAAACAAGGATTATGGATTTTTATTGACCCTTTATATTTGGATTCTAAACATGGATGAGGCTCAAGAGAATCTTTAGGAATACAATGGTATGAAAATACTCTCCTAGGGATGAATTTTCCTTTGATTGACAGTTATTTTTTTGGGAAACATATGCAGAGCCATCGAGGCATGATGTGCATAGTCAATCCAATGTTTCCACTGTACACCGACCATTCAATTCAGACGGACTGGGGAGATTTTCAATATTTTGGATTTATTTTGATGTCGGGAGCCACAATGGGTAGCTATCCTGTGTAGTGTTGTCTAAAAACATTAGGAACACTCATATCGTCATTGATTGGGAAATTGTTCCCACACATTTTTTCCCTGGGATAGTTGAGAAGTAGTAGATACATAAACCATCATCATGGGGTTTTCCAAATCCAGGGGGTGTGATAGGATATGAAAATCATTTGAGCATACAGAAGCTGGATAGGACTCTCCTGGGGATGAATTTTCCTAGGATTTTCATCCATTTTTGTGGTCGAAATCTGTAGGGGCACTAAGGCATAATGTTCATAGTCAATCAAATATTTTCATGTGACACTGGCCTTCTATATCAGATGGCCATGAAGGATTACGGAGATTGGGAACATTCTGAATAAGGTATGTGACCTTTGACCATGGGTGCTCTTAAACACAAAAGGAGTCATTTCAACTAACCTTCTTCAAGGAACCACGTAAATGAGAGGGGGAACTCTTTTTTCAGGAAAATAAACATCAAGCATATGGATGGGGTATCTTTAGAAATCTAAAAAGAGACAAGAGATGAGTCAAGCCCATATGTTCTGATATATCTAGTATGTGTTTAAGGAGGAAAATGTAAACCATGACATTAAGGTACATTGAATCAAGAGGTATGGAATGGGGATAATAATACATTGGGCGTATTGAGATAGGAGAGGACTCTGATGGGGAAAACTTTTTCTTTTATTGACATCCATTTTTGTGGGTGACAAATACCGAGCCCCTGGGGAATGATATGAATAGTAAATCAAAGGTGTCTATAGGACACTGGACTTCCATCCCAAATGGCCTTGGAGGGATGTGTAGATTCAATATCACTCAGAGCATAGAGTCTAAAATTTGGAAGAAGTGTTTCTAGACATATTGGGGAAATTTGGGCTGTGATTTACTCAAAGAATAGGGTGTCCCTTATGTTGATATGACCCATATACAAGGTGAGTTATTCATTCCATCGTTGGGATACATGGTTATTTAACATCACATGTCCAGGAAATGGTGTTCCTCTCAGGGGAGGGAATCATGACATTCCTTTTAGGGTCATGCTGCTAAGACCAAATTCTTGGACTTTTTTTCATAACGCCATGATGGTTCTCTCACTGAGAACCCTAAGCTCACATGATCTATGATCAGTGTGGGAAAAAGGGATTATGAGGATTCCATTTCATTGATTAAGACTAGAAATCTTATAATTATTGGGAACATTGGGGCTTAAAACAGTATTATGTTTTTTAACATCCTATAATAAGGACAATTTTGGCCATGTTGTTTAATGTCATGGGGTAAGGATGATTTTGGTCTTTCTGTTTAATGTCATGTGGTGAGGATGATTTTGGAAATTCATTTTAATGTCATGCAGTGAGGAAGATTTTGGCCTTGTATTTTAACATCATTTGGTGAGGATTATTTTGGCCTTGTAGTTTAATGTTATGTGTTGTGGTTGATTTTGGCCTTACAGTTTAACATTGTGCGGTGCTGATGATTTGGACCTTGGTGTTTAATTTCATTTGTAGAGGATGATTTTGGCCTTTTAGTGTAATGTCCTATGGTGAGGATGATTTTTACCTTGCAGTTTAACAGCGTGCGGTCAGGACGATTGTGTCCTTGAAGTTTAACGTCGTGTGGTGAGGACAATTTTGGACTAGCATTTTAACACAGTGTGGTGAGAACGATTTCGGCCTTAAATTTTAATGTCCTGTGGTGAGAATGATTTGGAAATTGTAGTTTAGTGTCTTGTGGTGAGGATAATATTGGCCATGCAGTTTAACGCCATGTTGTGAGGATGATTATACTGTCATAAAGATCATCAATAGTTTTAGGTTGATCACAGTCAGGATGTTCCAATGTTCCTTATATGTGAGTGATGATAGAAGGCGTTAACCATATTCATGTGGGAAACATGAATCTGGAGGGATGACATGGGGCTAGGAAGACATTGGGCATACTGGGATAGGAGATGGCTCTTCTGGGGATAAATTTTCCTTTGATTAGTGGCCATTTTTGTGGGTGATATATCTAGAGCCACTGAGGCATGATATGTATAGTCAAGAAAAGGTGTTCGTCGGACACTAGCCTTCCATATCATATGGACTTGAATTATTATTGGGATCCATGTTTTCTTGAAGTATTGAGTGTGGAAAATGAGAAAGACATGCCTATGAATGTTTGAATAACCATATCATGATTAATCGTGAACTAATTGGAGCTTCCAAATAGGTCTGACCCAAATATATAGGTGGAGAAGGGTATTTTAACATCTAGTGACAGAGAGGCATGTGTGGAATCTCATAATACTGAGGACTAAGCCACAGATAACACTTGAAAAATTTCTCAATTTTTTTTTTCAGGTGATAGGATCTTTCATGGACTCCTCATACCAGTTTGAACTATGCATGGGAGAAAGGGACATTTTTTTTCTGGTGGCTGGGCCAGGATGTTGAATTAGAGTGTCAATAAGTATCTTTTGATGGTAGGAATCAAGCCACAAGTATTTCCTAATGTTCCCTACAATGCATTTTCTTGATGTGTTTGGGACTCTTGAGGGAATTTTTTTATGATGATGGATGGGCCGGGATCAAATATCGAGGCATCACTATAAATCATGCAAGGACAGGAATCAAGCCACACATAGCTCTGTATGTACCCTATACCAATTTCCCATGGTCCATGTTTGAGGACATTAGGGGAATTTCAGTTTCACTTGATAAGGGTGCGAGACCAACAATAGTCCCCTACAGTTTATTTGTGTAAGAGAATCCCCACCACTGATCGTAAGCTCATATGATTTATAATCGATGTGAGAAACAAGGAGTGGTAACAGAGTCTCCTTCCCAAGTGTAAGGATTTAGAGAATATGATGGGGGTATTTTCTTGTTTCTCTCCTGATGGGATTGACCCATGATCGAGTTTCGAGGCATCACTATGTATCCTGTGAAGGATGGAATTAAGTCGTACGTAGTTCTGAATGTTTCTTGTACTAATTTAGATCTGTCCAAGGGGTAAGGGAATTTTCATTCTATACATCACTGTTTCTTGGTCTAACTTGTTACTATATAGTTGGCTTTCGTAAGAGAATCCCTGTAATTGATTCTAAGATCATAGGAGTTATACTCATTGTGAGAAACATGAAGTGATATGGGTTTCACATACGAATACGGGTAGATAGGGGACATAATAGAGGGAATTTGTTGATGGGGATGGGCTAGGATCAAGGATCTAGGTGTTTCTACCTATCCTGTGAGGAAGATTTCAATCCACACATAATTATGTGAGAGATCATGTAGTTTATTTTCAAGCGATTAGGGAATTTGTTTCATGTAGTTTAATGTCCTACAGCAAGGTCATGAGTCATAGTTTATTGCCATGTTTTAGGGACCAGTTCCATACAGTTTAACAACATGTGGAATGGACGATGAATCATAGCTTAAGGTCAAAGTTTGGACCGTTGAGTTTAGTCCATGGTATGGAGGAATATTATAACTCATAGTTTAAGGTCTTATAATTTGGACCATAACATAGGGGCCATTTTTTATGACCTATATTTTATGGTCATAAATCTTAGACATCAATAGTGGGGTTTTATTACTCATAGTTTTAAGTCGTAGAGAATGGACAGTAACAAAGAGGTCTTATGACTTGTAGTTAAGGGTTGTAGAGCATGGACCATAACAATGGGGTTTTATGACTCATAGTTAAGGGTCTTAGTGCTTGGACCTTAACAATGGGGGTTTATGACTCATAGTTTAGGGTCATAGATCTTGGACCTTGACAATGGAGTTTTTTAACTCATTGTTTAGGGTCGTAGAGATTGGACTTTAACAATGGGATTTTATGGCTCATAGTTTGGGGTCGTTTATCATGGACCATAAAAATGGATATTTATGCCTCATATTTTAGGGTCATCAATCTTGGACCTTTGAGTTCTATTATGCGAATTATTTCTTCAATAACATTGAATTTGTAGGAGTGAGGATGAGCTGTCTGTCCATTGATATCAGGGCATATGATCAACTGAAATTGACCTTATGTATGATGTATAGTCCTTCCCACTTTAGTCCATTATTTTGAGGTTTTTATCAAGTATCATCGGGGTTCTGAGGACTAACACCATTTCTCCATCAAGAAAAGATTGAAGGAAAACCCCATTAATTGATGCCTCATGCAATCATATTTTGGTAGATTTCCATATGGTGTAGAGTGTGCAGCCTTTTTTCATCTTGTATCTCCAATTCATCAAACTAACTTTTAGATTGCTCGTACATGGACAGTTGATCACAAATGGACCCACGAAGTGATGGCACATGGATTCTGATAGGCAAAACTACTTATGCCTCGTATACTAGTGAGTATGGGGTTATTGAGAGGTCAGGAGAGTCATGGTCCAGTAAGCCCATAAAGCATGAAGGATCATGTCTGGAAACAATTTCATGTACTTATCAACCATGTTTTGAATTATGTTGGACAAAGTCTTGTTGAAATCCTCTATCTTCCCATTTTCCATCGTGTGGTAGTGGGATTATCGGTCAGATTTGATTCCATACTCTTGGTACAACTTTTCCAGCTCACTAGAGCATAATTTGGTGTCGTTGTCCATCATTTGTGTATGAGGGACACCAAATATAGTGATTATGTTGGCCTTTAAAAATATTACGATGTCCCCCCCCCCCCCATGACTTCTTTAAGGGTTAAGGATTTGGCCCATTTGGAAAAGATGTCGGTCATTGGGAGTATGAATTTGAAGAGTTTGGCTATTGGGGGCGGATATGGTCCCCCCATATAGATCCCCGAGGTGGAGAGTGGCCAAGAATACATAGTTGTATGAATTAACTCTGGGGGGAGGTGTATGAAATTGGCGGGAATTTTACTGGAAAGGAACTTCTTGGTTAATGTGGCACAATCATGTATCATAGTGGGTTAGTAATACCCAAGACATCCAATTAGGTGAGAGGGCTTGGTCTCCAACTGGTATACTCTACAGGATCTAGCATGCACTTCCTTCATTACGGTAGTAGTCTATTCTCTATTAATACACCTGATAAGGACTATGTCAATGCTTCATTTTTAGAGAACCTTTTATTGAATTAACCCTTTGTATAGGGAAAACATTACTACCTGTCTTCGGATCTTCTCCCTTTCAGCCCTATCTAGTTGGAGCTCCCCGTTCCAAAGTTAACTTTTAATGGGTTTCATCCAACCTGTGGTATGACCATAAGGATTAGGAACATGAGTAGTTTCATCGATTTCCTCTGTATTTCTCTGGATGAATGATAAGACCTTCTGGCGGTGAGTAATGTTAATGATTGTCTCATACTGTATGGGATCATCCAAAGTTGTGGCTTCATTTTCCAAATTTTCAAATTTAGAATTCTGTGACTAGGGGACATGAGTCAACATTTTTTCTGATGGGAATTCTACCATCAGTGCTCAAACATGGTTCATCGAGGTAACCAATACTTATTTCTTGATATCATAGTCACTATTGACAAGTTTGATGACTAGCTCCAAGTCACCCTTTATTTTTAGGTGTTCAACTTGCACCTAGAGTGCCAATTCCAGTCCTCTAATGAGGGCCTAAAACTTCATTTCATTATTTATACACCCTTCTAAAAGAATGAAAGAGTAAGGAAATATGGCCTTTTCAGAAGATACGAGTATGAATCTAAGCCCCACATTGTTGAGTTTGGGATCCTCCATCCTTTTCCCTATAGGGATTCGGAAATCACTGTCAAAGTACATTTACCATCTCTCATGGTCCTCCCGGATAGAAAATACTTCTTCATCTATATGTTCAGCATCTAACATTGTTTTTTCTTATGTGGGGTGCTCGGCTGGGAATTCTGCTAATGCATGGCCTTTGATGTCCTTTTAGGGAACGTACCGTATGTAAAACTATTATAGGATGAACACCCATCATTATAGGCACCCATTTAGCATGGGATAGTTGAGGATGTATTTGAGAGGGTTGTTTCTGGAGACTAGGTGAACCTCAGGGTTCTATAGGTAATTCCTGATCTTCTAAAATGAAAAGAATAATGCTTGGACATTATATTCAATCTTCGAATACAGAGTTTTGGCATCAATCATTGTCTGGATGATGTTGTAGAGGTTGTTCTTGCCAAAATCATTTTTCTTGTCGAAGAAGGCACCTAATGACCATTCCAGTGCGGTTGGATATAAAATGAGTGGTCTCCCCTCAACTAGTGGCATGAGAACTGGTGGGGTTTGGAGATATATTTTGAGATTGTGAGACTCTTCTGGACAGTCATTATCCCACTCATATGTAACTCCATTCTTCATGATCCTGGTAAAAGGAAAAAATTTACCTTTTATATTATCTATGAAGCGTCAAATGTTGGTGAGGTTCCCATGGAGACCTCTCAACATGGTTAGTTTGTGAGGTAGGGACATTACATGTATGGGTTTTTTCTTCTCGGGGTCGTCATCGATGAAACGATGGTGTACGAAGAAGCTGGGGAATTTTCCCGAGGTAACGCTGAAGGTGAATTTAAGAGGAATAATATTTAAATTGTGCTATCGCAATTTTTTGAAGACAATTTCAATATCATCATGGTGGTTTGAACGCTGTCGTGATTTAACTACCAGGTCATCGACATAACACTCGACGAATTTTCCCAAGAAGGGATTGAAGATGTGATGCATGGATTTCTTATATGTGTCTCTAGTATTCTTTAGGCCAAATGGCCTTACTTTATAACAGAACACTCCTTGAGGGACCCTAAAATTAGTGTCTTTATCATCTCTTTGGTCCATCTACATTTGATTGTATCTTTAATAACCATAAATGGAAGAGAGGGATTCATATCCGGTTGGCTCATTGATCAACAATTCTATGATATAGAACATGATGTCGTCTTTTGGGAATTTTTGATTAAGGTCCCTAATTGAAATGCATATTATAATCTTCCCATTCTACTTTTTTTCAAGGATTGTATTTGCTAGATAGGCTGGATATTAGACATCCCATATAACATTGTAATTGATCATATTGTCAAATTCAGCCTCTATTTTGGTAGTATGTGTCGGGTGGGTCCTTTCAGATGCCTGCTTATAGACTCGGTGATCTTCTAGTATGCCCATATGATGGTTAGAAACCTCATGATCAAGGCTTTGAATTTTTCTGTAATTCCATGAAAACATGTCTTGATTCTTCTTTTGGAAGGAGGTATATGCGTCATTCTCCTTGATATACATGGACACACTAATCAGGGTGGTCTACGGTTCATCTTAATGACCAGATTTATCTCCTTCAATTCATCAATTTTGGTGGATACACCTTCTTCAAATGTAGAAGGGGAATTTGGAGGACTTTATCCTCCTTTTCTTCTTCTTCGTCATCTTCATCATCTTCCTCTTCTGATGAATAAAGTATTTTTGATATGAAAATTCCAATTTTGGAAGAAAATTCATCTTTTTCCTTAGTGTGTGGTGAAGGGTAGTTTGATGTCCCAAGGATGGGATGTGAGCATCTTTGTTAAGGAATTTCTTCACTACATGGGAGTCAGTACGCTCTTCCATGTCCTCGGACTTAGTGGCCGTGGTGGATATCACGTAGATGACTAAATCTGCATCCAGCCTTGCACTTATGAATTTGATTTAGTTGATTGGTAATACATAATATTCCCCAAATTTTTGGATGCGGTCGGCAGAAGCCATCTCCAATCCATTCAGGGCATTGATCCAACCCATGTCACCCGCCAAAAGATGTTTTTATTCTGATTCATAGAACCCGACATCGATATAATGTGATTCACAAGATTCAAATGGGAATTTATCGGTGTGCAACATCCTGTTGTTTCCATTAGTAAAATATTTGATGCACTGATAGAATGAGGATGGAATTGCAACATTCTGATGCATCCAATGCATCTCAAATAAGATGGTGAAGGCTGTACTTTTCCATACCACCAGAAACTCAGACTCTAGTATGAGATCTCTGAGCCAAATTTTAATCTTTATTTGTCCCAATGGTTTCTGCTCACGTTTTTCATATCCCCATAGAGTTTTAGTGCAGGGTGACAAGCTATCTTCATCATATCCTAGTCAATAAAGAATCTGCAATGGGAGTAGGTTAAATCCAGATCCATTTTCAATGATGATCCTCTGAAAATCAATTCCATTTATCCTTTTGAAAAAATAAAAGGGTTGATATCACCTTTCAGGATGGATTCTTCATCCCACTCTATGAAGGATATGGTGGTGTGACATTCGGACTGGTCTTCGTTCGATTGACTTCGGTAGCTGCTACATTAGCCTCAACCTCTTGGAGACATAGTAAGGTTTTGATAAGTGCCTCCCTAACAGCTACAGACAGACGTATTGCATCTAGGATTGACATCTTCACTGGTATTAAAGAAAACTACTTTATAATATCATACTTATTCTCTAAAGGTCGGCACTTTCTGAGTTAGGGTTTCTCTTCCACATAAAAATTAGGGGTTTGACCTCTGGACATAGATGGTTTGGCCTTTATAACAGGTGTCGAAAGTGCTATTGTCCTTTACACATGTGGCCAAACTGGTTTTCCTGTATACCTTGGTCAGCTCATTAATTTTTCCTCCCCTAATGGATATTCCAAGATAACTGGGCTTGCATTTCTTCTGAAGGGGGAGAAGGAGCATTCTGGTTCTTGTAGTGTCTGTCGGAGGGTCCTTCCGTGAGTGTCCATGATATTCATAGTTTGACAAGTGGAATGGCCCAGAATTTGACTCCTACCAAGATCATTCCTTCCCAAAAACCTCCATCCTCTATGTCCTCTTCCTCCGACTCTCCAATTGGGTGCAAGGAATTCAGGTTCGTGGTTGCAGTCTTCATAAGAGAGTAGGTCCATCAAGTGAATTACATTAATAGAGCTAAAGACTGGTTCTTGATCTAAAATTGTTTATGTCTGACTATCTCTTACTGATGATGTCGTTTTTTGGGGTGATTCATGTTTAACCATTTGGTGGGGGTAGTTCCCATTAAACCAAGTTTGTTGGCATGATGTATGAAAGTTTCAACATTGAATTCGGCTTTGATTTCATCTCATATTCCTAATCTTTCTTTCTTCCCTTATGAATTTTAGAGGATGGCGTGGCTGAGGAGGATTTTAGTGTTGTATTGGGAGCTTTTGGGGTCTCAGTTGGTTGTTTCGACTATTCATGGAGGATTCCATGGAATCGGATTGCAATCTTCTGGGTCATCTAGTTATTATAAAATTTCTCCTTCTTATAGGTGAGGGTTTTCCATTGCTTTTCATCTCTTTATTCTGATGTTGAAACTTACACCACATGTGTTGGAGGTGGACCCAGCTTGACGTTCCCAGAATCCACAATCTGTTTTAGGAGATCCTTGAAAACAAATCCTTCCTGGATTGTGTGTCCTACTATACGATGATATTGAAAATAATTTGGATGGTCATTGAGACCCACTTCATCATCTCTCTTTGGCTTTGACAGCCAGAGAAAATTCCAATTCATGTCGGCTATGAAATGGCCACATACCTGGTAATCTTGGAACAAATAAACATTATTTTTTTGTTCAATGATTTAATTTCTTTTAGCACCCTTTCAATCATCGTGCCATGGTGGGGGTGGATGTTGGCATCTAGGGGATCCTATATTGTTCGGTGGGGGCCTTGCAACTGGAGCTAGGGTTGGGGTAGATTATGCATGACAGAAGCTACCTCATCTTTTCCTATTCATTTCCTAGGGGATGGTGGGCCCCCTCAGTACTTAATATTGATACTTTTTAAGAGTCTTCTATCCTTTGGGAAATCACAACGAAGTCTCTAAACCCACTGGTGTACTTCACCAGGATGAGTGGAATTCACATTCTATCCTGAATGTTATCGATGCAAAATGAAAGCATATCATCCTGGGGGAGTGGATGGTTCTTGGAATATGTCTGGACCATCCTTCTGGAAATGAAGTTTGAGACTCTCTCATTCACTCGCTTGATGTAGTTCATGAGATCAATGACTATCACCTTTGGTAGTGTCAAATGAAATGGATAAGAAACTCTCTCCAAAGGTCCTACCATCCTTTGATTGAATTGTCTATATAGCTAGTATACCATAAAAAGTCGATCACTATAGGGTTCGTACAAATAACCTTAGTTTTATGGCTTCTTGCTGCCCTTGAGTACCCATCATGGGGTCACGGAAAGAGGCATAGTGCATATAATTTTTTTCCAGGTTCCCTAAGCCATCAAATACTGGGAATATGGGGTTCTTGATGTTTGGTGGTGGTGGAACATTTCTCACCCACTCGGTTTTGGGTTGGCACTCTATTTTAATCGGAGCACGCTTCCCCTATATGGAATCCCGCCTTTTTATTACATAACTTTTCATTACATTTTACAAAATGAGGATCTTTAAAGTATAGTGTCTTGGATATCAGGAACATAAAACATGAAAACATGAAACATTTTTATAATCCACTTGTATGGATTCATAACATTTTTTTCCTAAGTACAATTATTGCATATCAAAACTTGGAGACCTACATCAAAGGAAAGGGTGAGCAGAATCCCAGTAAGGAAAGTAAGGGAATCAATTTACTTGTGATATCTATAAGAACATGATGAAAAAAATAAAGACATGATAAATGGTATTAGAGGAATAACATAATGAAAATTACTTTAACCATAACATGAATATTTGGATACAAAATTATTTTATACATTCATGAACATATCACCAAGGTTCATCCCCAAGGGGTTATAAAAAGTTCCAAAGTTATTCACCAAGATATCCTGAAACTCGTCATCTCTAGAGATTAAATTATTTACCCAATGCATTGGAGTGCTATAAAGGAATACCCTTAATATGTTTTTTTCATTTTATCCATATATATCATAATAAAACATTACATAAATAATCCAAATAGAATAAAATAAATGGGTTTAATGTCAAAATCGGGGCATTTTGAAATGTTCTTAAAAATAAGATCATTATGTAATTTATAACCCATTGAAAGGGAGTGAGGGTTATATTTAGATAAATTCCAGAATCAAATAGATAAATTTTATGTCTTTATGAATAACTCTGGAAATGAAAACATATTTGGGTATTCACATAAATTAAACAAGATATTTTCATGTAAAAAAGAGTGAGATTTTGAGACGAAAATTCTGCAGCATAACATTTGTATAACATGGTTTTAGAAAATAATAAAAAGAGAGGGTAAAAAGGTCTCTCATTCATAAATTAATTATTTTACAGTATAGTTATAGAAAAAAATTGAAATAAGGTCATGCTGTGGATATTAGAATTACATACCACATGAAAAAGGAAACTTGAAAGAAAATAGAAAATGCGATTTCTTTTACGAAAATTCAGCAGCCTAATGGCGTCAGATAAAAATTCAGAAAATCAATTGATGAGAGTGGAGATGTTATCTCATCATTTGGAAATGAAATGTATAGTAATAAGGATATATAAGAACATACCCCAACATAATAAGATGGAAACTAGAAGACATAACATAAAGGATGTCAAGACTTAAAAGAGGTGGGTGAAAGGTTCCCTTACCATGAAGAGTAACGTCGAACTCATTATGGTTGGGACCTTGGGGGCATGAGGGAACCTTGGGAGGACTTATTGGGAGATAAAAAGACCATAGATTCATTGAGGAGGATCTTATAATGAATGTAATGAGGTAATGGCATGGAATTTATTGAAAATTTGAGTGAAGATTTTATTAATTGCTAAGGGACACCTCATCGGTGGTATTTGCCAAATAATGGGCTTGACTATGGTATTTGACCATGGTATTAGCCACTTGAGACACCTAATGTAATATATTACTATTAAAAAGACAACCAGAATGATTACATAGTTATTACTTCATCAATGATGTCATTAAACACATCGAAACTCAAAACTGTATTTTCACTATTCACCGAAAAACAAAACATTTTATAAAATCTCATAAATTCACCCTAAACTAATGTTAATGTGCTGAATTAAAAAAAAGAACTCCATTTTATGAAAATAATTTAATAAATATTTTGTAATTTAATTTTTAAATAAAATAATTAATTAATCAAAAAAAATACTCTAAAACTATAACTTGTTTTGGAACACCATGAAAAATTAATCAAGGTCCAATAAAATTATTGTCTAAGCATAAGAAAATAAAGTAAAATTTTATGATTACATTTTATGATAATAAATTTCCATTTTAAATTTTTAAATTTATTATAAAATGGTAAATAAATTATTTATGACATACAAAAATACCAAAACGTGTTCTATGATCATTTTTTTCATTTTTAAGATGTCTAAATTGTATTTATACATTCATGGGTTATGTTTCTATTTATTTGGCCAATTTAGTATTCATTACGATTCATTACTATTCATAAGAGTGTGTTGCTTTTCATACTTTTCTATTCACTAAAAATAATGTTGATCTTATTATACTCTAAATTTTTTACAAATCACAACTGTAGAAGAACATTTTTTGAAAAGAATTTTTCATTATGAAATATTTAAAGCTTAAATGGATATTTTAAAATACCCTTTTTCCAAAATTCAAAAACAATATTCATCCTCTATTTACCTGGACATTTGAAAATCAAAAATTTTACCATAATAAGAAGTAAAAATTTTTTATACCAAGGGATTACAAAAAGTATCTAAGGCCTCGTAACATAGTCCCTTATAACCCCTACATATGACCTAATTGTAAGAAATGATATGGTGTTAGAATTTTGGGGAGGCTTTGAAAACATTTCTCAAGTGGTCATTTCAATCATCTTGAACTTCTCCCTTAGGCGATTTAGTTCGAGATTCACAAGTTGATGTTCGGCTTGGGATTGGTCCAGAGGAAAGGCCAGTGATGATACCTCCTTCCCAAGCACCGATAGATGGGATTCATACGGCGTGAGTCTACTTGTCGGGGATATCGACTCTTCTTTATATATTAATTTACCAAGATCACTTGTTTTTATAAACAATAATCTTAATGTTATGATTTTATTTTTCAATGGTCGTATTGAAAAATGGTCATATAGTAGTCGAAACCCAACAGTATCACTATATTAATTAAAGGATATAGTTTTGTGGAGTATAAAATGAAATAACAAAAAAAATTAGGAAACAAAAATTATTCTGAAGTTTGGGTCGTTATATTCTTCCCCCCTTAAGAAATTTCATCCCTAAAATTTTAACTTGTACCCTCATAAGAGAAAAGTTATGAGTACATCTACCTCAAAGACTTCTATGGTTCCCACATGGCTTGTTCACATTTGCGGTTCCTTCATAACACCTTAACAAGGTGGGTAGTCTTGTTGCCTAGAACCTTGTCACTATGATCCAAGAATCTCCACCGGAAACTACTCATAAGAGAGGTCATGTTCCAGTTGTACCACCTATGGATTTAGTACATGTGAAGAGTCAAGTATCTACTTTTTCAAGTGGGATACATGGAAAACATCTTTAACTTATGCTAGATTTAGAGTTAGTGCAAGACGACATGCCACTTGTCCTACGTGATCCTTGATTTCATAGGGGACAATTTACCTGGGGATGAGCTTCCCTTTCTTCCCAAACCTCATGACTCTCCTCTAAGGGGAAATTCGAAGAAAGACCTTATCACCTACGACAAACTCCAAGTCCCTTCGACAGTTGTTGGCATATCTCTTTTTCCGAATCTGAGCAGCCATAATGTGTTGGTGGATAACATGGACCTTTTCTATCATCTCTTGCACAAGATCAGACCCAGGAATCTTTCTCTCACCAGCTTCATCCCAATAAGTAGGAGTACTACATCACATCCCATATTCAGCTTCATAGGGAGCCATTTGAATGCTTGTGTGTAATCTATTATTATATGAGAAACCAACTAAAGGACGATGTTGATCACATCCACCTATAAATTCCATTATGCATGTTCTCAACATGTCCCCGAGTGTTTGAATAGTACTTTCAAATTTTCCATCAGTTTGGGGGTGATATGTCATACTGAAAATCAGTTCAGTGATCAGATCATGTTAAATGCTTCTCCGAAATTTTCATGTGAACATTAGGTCATGATTAGATACAATAGAAAGTGCAACTCCATGCAGTATTACTACTTCTTTCACCTAAATCCTGGCATGTTGATCAAGAGATAAATCTTCCCGATTTGAGATAAAATTAGAATTCTTGGCAAGAAAAGACATAATAAACCATATCGCGTTGTTTCCTTTAGAAGTTCTTGGATGACTCGTGATGAAGTCCATAGTGATATGGTCCCACTTACATGCTGGTATTTGAAGAGGTTGTGATACCCCATTAGTATGTTGTTGATATGGCTTCACTTAATGACATACCAGGCACCTTGAAGTGTATTCATCAATCTATCTTTTAATATTATCCGACCAAAAATGATCACGAAGGTCTCTATACATTTTTGTGCTTCTGAGATGTATTGAAAAAGTAGATATATGAGCTTCATCCATTAGCTCCTTTTATATTTTCAGAATAGAGGGAACACATAGTCTTCTAAAAAATTTCTGTACACCTTCTCAATCAATATTAAACATAAAAAACATACCATCCATCACCGCCTCAAACTTCTTTTGTAACAAAAAAAATCTTTTTTATGAGGCTTGTTGATCTTCTCTTGTAATGACAGTTGAGAAATCATTTGCATTAGGGTTGATGATGTCCCTTCCCATATAATTACCATGTCTAGTTTTACTCGGTCATTGATCAAAGGATATATTTGAATCCTAGTCATGGAAAGAACAACTAGGTCTTTCCTACTTAATGAATCAGTGAGTTTGTTTTATCTTCTAGGATGATAATGAATTGAACAATCATAATCATTGAGAAGTTCCAACCATCTACTATGTCTAATGTTCAATTCCATTTGTGTGAAAATATACTTCAAACATTGTTGGTCTGTGTATATATCACATTTCTCTCCATAAAGATAGTCCCTCTATATTTTCAGATCAAAAACGACCGTAACCATCTCTAGATCATGTTTAGTATAGTTTTATTAATGAGTCTTCAACTATCGAGATTCATAAGCAATGACTTTTTCATTTTTCATGAGAATGCATTGAATCCCTTCTATAGATACATCTCTAAAACTAATCAATCCTTCTCCACTTGAGGGATGATTTAACACAGGTGCACTAACCAATCTATTCCTCAAATCTTAGAAACCTTCATCACACTTCTTTTTATAGATGAACATGACCCCTTTTCAAGTTAACTTGGTTGAGGGATTATAAAGTCAAGAAACGTTTTTCACAAACCTCCTATAATATCCTGCTAAAACAAGGAAACTATTGATCTCAGTTATTGTTGTAGGTTGAGGCTACTCCTATAAAAAAAATTTCCTTGTAGGTTCAACTATGATTCTTTCATTACCTACAATGTTATCCATGAAAGAAAATTTCTGTAACTAGAATTCACATTTTTTGAACTTCCCAAAAAGCCTCTCCTTCCATTGATTTTGAAAAATAACCCTTAGATGATCCTCGTGTTTCTCATGACTTTTGGAATATATCAGAATATCATTGGTAAAACTACCAAAACATTATCAAGTTAGTCCTTAAAGACATTATTAATCAAATCTATTAAAATAGAAGGTACATTAGTCAGCCCAATGGGCATAAAAATAGACTCATAATTCCCATATCTTGATTAGAAGTCAGTTTTTGTAAAATCTTCATCCTTCACCTTCAATTTGATGATAACCAGATCAAATATAAATCTTAGAGAATAATTGAGCCCCATTAAGTTGGTCAAATAACTCATCAATACTTTGAAGAGGGTATTTTTTTTCTTCACCGTGATCTTGTTTAGTTCTCTATAATCAATGTATATCCTCATAGATCCATCCTTTTTCTTCACAAAGTGAATGGGTGCTCCATAAGGAGACACACTCAGTCGGATAAACCCCTTATCCAAAATATATTGGAGTTATTTATTAAATTCCCCTAGCTCCATATTTTCCATCCTATTGGGGGCATTTGAAATCTAATATAACCTAGGTACGAGTTCAAGGGATATCTCTACTTCTCTTTCTTGGGAGGTCCAGGTAACTCCTTAGGAAAGGAAACAACATATCTATGGATGATGGGGACATTTTCTGTCCTTAAACTCTCATTTACTTTTCTTCTTCACCGATCAACTCCATAAAGGAGGATATAGGAGGTTCTTCAAGAAAAATATTAGGTTGAGACATCCCTCATAGGATTATATGTATTGATTTTCTATTCATGAATACTCAAATTTCATTTCTTCTTCATTTGATCATAGCATTATACTTTGAAATTCAGTCCATCCCTAGTATAATGTTGAATTCCAACATGGGAATGACTACTATATTTTCAATAATATTGTTCTCACTAAATTAAATACTAGATTTTCTAAACACTAGCAATGCTTAGAAAATCCCACCAGGAGTCTTGACTAATAACACTACTTTTAGAAAATTAGGGGTTGATTTCAAATTCATTGAAAACATGGAGGAAATAAAGGAATTCCTAAAACTAGAATCAAACAAAGTACTTTCTAGAATTGAGATAACAACAATAGTACATACCACAACATCATTTGGAACTTCAACTTTAGCCATAGAGATTGTAAAAGTATGACCTTATTCCCTTGGCCTTTGCTGAGGCTAATGGTGATTCCCCTCCACTTCCCTTAGAATTGGATAGTTATTGGAAAAGTACCAAGTTTTCCACACGTATAGAATTGGAAATAAGGTATTTCATACACCATAATCAACTTGTATTTTGTGTTGGGGAGTTTTTCCCCTATCTATGACAATTCTGTGCAATATGGCCATCTCTACCACACTTTTCGCAATTCCCTCTTTCGAGCAGGCAGTTCCCAGAATTATTCTTCCAACATTAATTACACGTGGGACATTTCACTTGCTTGCCTCAAATTTCATGATTGAAGCTCCTCCCTGTTCTTATATCCATTTATATCTTCTTTCCATTGGATTTATGATAACACAAAATCTTACTAAACTCTAGTTCGACATTCATTTAACTCGGTATGATCTCCTCATAGCTGTCATAGTCTCAGTTGGCTAGATTTTCCAAATATTTGGTCTTATTCCACCATAGAATCTATGAACCCTCCCAAAGATATCCATGACAAATAATGAGTTATAACGGGAAATTATAGTGAAGTTCATCTCATATCTTCCCACAGATTTATTCTCCTTCTGATTTAGCTTGATAAACTCCTTTTCCATTCTTATTCTCATGGAATAAGGGAAATACATATTGAAGAAGATCCATATGAACTCTTCCCACTCCATATCTTCAACCTCCACTATTGGACTCATGTTTTCAATTATTTCCCACCACTGATCATCTTTTCCCTCTAAGAAATAGACAGTCTCGGTGAAATTTTCTTCCTCTGAACAGTAGAGCACAAAAAAGATCATCTCTATAGAGTGGATCCACTATTCAATAATCAATGGGTCGGTAGATCCAATAATGGTTGGCGGTAGTTGACACATAATGGAATCAATATAATGTTGTTCCCCTCAAGGTGATATCGGTCTCTTATCTTGATTCAAGTTATTTCCCATAACTTGAGTCAGTTAGTTCATCATTCTAATGAAATTTACAATTATGGATTCCATTGGTGGGTCATTAGTGAATGGTTTATTGAGGTCACCATTTTCACGATTCCTCCTATTTCCCACCATTTTCTAATAGAATAAAACCATACTGAGAAACTAATTTCATTTATGAATCTTTTAATTATAAAGGATTTTATGTCTTAAAACCTAATGCTTAAAAAATTACATTTCTCTATAAGTCCTTCATAATGATTCAAAAAATATTTTGATTAACCAAACATATCCCCCGGGTGTGTCAAACTAGGAGTACAACAAGGCCCGTTGTCATGTATAAGGATACCCGGGTCAACCCCAAAACTCCTTGTCAGAGTTTTCACTCCTAGGTACATCTGTGCCAAAGCCACATCCACTAGATTGTATCTGGAAATGGATTTATTTGTTCGGAAACCAATTACTTAATATTTCACCGAAATACCTTGATGTTTTCCTATATTGAATATTTTATATAGGGTTCTACCAAACATTTTTGTATCCTAATTTCCATAACTAACTACATTATCCTTTGATACCAACTATGGCATCCCGAATTTTTATTGCATAGATTTTCATTACATTTTACAAAAAGAGTATCTATAAAGTCTAGTGTCTTAGAAATATGAAAAAATAAACATGAAAACATAAAACATTATTCTAATACACTTGTACAGATTCATGATAATTTCACCCTAAGTATAATTATGGAATCTCATAACCAGGAGACATATATCAATGTAAAGGGTGATCAGAAGGCCTAGTAAGAAAAGCATGGGAATAAGTTTACTTGTGATATCAATAAGAACTAGATGTAAAACTTGAAGACATGATAAATGTATGTTTAGGCATATCATAATGAAACTATCATGAACCATAACATGAATATGTAACTAAAAAATTTAATTTGGACATTCATGAACATATACCCAATGTTCATCCCCAAGGTGTCATAAAAATTACCAAGTTTATTCACAAGGTATCATGAAACTTGTCATCTATAGAGATTAAATTATTTGCCTAGTGCATTGAGTGCTATCAGGGTGCACCCTTAATTTGAATTTTTCATGTGAGTAACATATATCATAATAATACATTCCATACATAATCCAAACAGAATAAAATAAATGTGTTTCATATCAAGATCATGACGTTTTAAGAAGTTCTTAAAAATTAGTTCATTATGTCATTTATAACCCATGGAAATGGAGTGAGGGTTATATGTATGTAAATTCTAGAATCAAATAGATCATTTTTATGTGTTTATGAATACCTCTGGAAATGAAAATAGATTTGGGTATTCACATAAATAAAACAAAATAATTTCATGTGAAAAAGTGAGATATTTTGAGACGAAAATTCTGCAGCATAACGACTATATCACATGATTTTAGAAAAGAATAAAAAGAGGGGGGAAAAGGGTCTCCCATACATAAATGAATCATAATACAGTATAGGGATAAAATAAAATTGAAATAAGATCATGTTTTTGATATTTTAATGACATAACACATGAAAAGGAAATTAGAAAGAAAAGAGAAAATGTGATTTCTTTTAAGAAAATTTGGCAGCCAAACAACGTCACTTAAAAATTTAGAAAATCCATTGATGATAGTGGAGAGGGTCTCAAATATTTTGGAAATAAAATGTATAGTAATATGGATATATAATAACATACCCCAACATAATAATATGGAAACTAGAAAACATAACATAAATGATGTAATGACTCAAAAGAGGAGGGTGAAAGTTTCCCTTACCTTGAAAAGTAACATCGAAAGATTGATGGTTGGGACCTTGGGGTTCTTGAGGGAACCTATGAAGGACTTTTTGGGAGGTAAAAGGCCATATCTTCATTGATGAGGATTTTGGAATGAATGGAATGAGGGAATGACATGGTATTTATAGAAAAAGTGAGGGAATATTTTATTAATTTCCAAGGGACACCTCATCAGTGGTATTTGAAAAACCATGGGCTTTCCCATGGTATTGGCCACATGGGACACCTTATATCATATCATAATATTCAAAAGCCTGCCGGAATGATTACATCATTATTACATCATTAATGATTTCATCAAACACACAGAAACTCAAAACTATATTTTCACTATTCACCGAAAATCCGAACATTTTATAAAAAAACTAATAAATTCACCCTAATCTAATATCAATACTCTAAATTTAGAAAGGAACTCCATTTTATGGAAATAATTTTTTAAATATTTTAAATTTAATTTTAAAATAAAATTATTATTTATTAAAATACAACTCTGAAACTATAACTTGTATTGTAACTCCTTGAAAAAGTAATCAGGGGCTCATAAAATTATCTTATATCCATAATACAAAAAAGTAACAATTTCTGATTATATTTTATGAAAAATACATTTCCATTTTAAATTATCAAATAAATTATAAAATTGTATATAAATTATTTATGACATACAAATAATACCCAAACTAATACTATGATCGTTTTTCCACATTTATGATGTCTAAATTGTATTTATACATTAATTGGTGAAGTCTTTTTTTTGGCCTATTTACTATTTATTACTATTCAATAGTGTATGTTACTATTCATACATAACCATTCACTAAAAAACAAGTTGATATTATAAGACTCTAAATATCATACTTATCACAATTGTAGAAGACAATTTTCTGAAAATCATTTCACATTATTAATTATTTTTAGTTTAAATGAATATTTTAAAATACCCTTTTTCAAAAATTCATCAAAAATATTCATCCTATATTTATCCGAACATTTGAAAATCGCAAATTTTACCATAATAAGAAATAGAAAAATTTATACCATGGGATTAAAAAAATTATCAAAGGCCTCATTACATAGCCCTTTATAAGCCCTGCATAGGACCTAATTTTAAGATGTGCTATGGTGATAGAATCTGGGGGTAGCTTGGACAACATTGCCCATGTGGTTATTTCAATCATCTTGAACTTCACACTTAGGTGTTTTTTTCAAACTTCACATATTTCAGTTAGGATTGGGATTTACCTATAATTAAGACCAATGATTCTACCTCTTTCCCAAGATCCAAAATATGGTCTTCGTACGGCCAGAGTCTACTGGATGGGGCCATCGGCTCTTCATTCTAAATTAATTAACCGAGATAAATTTTATTTTTAAACAATAGTCATAAACTTAAGAGTTTAGTTTCCAATGGTCATGTTGACTAATGGTCATGCTGACCAATGGTCATATAACAGTCTAAACCCAATGGTATCACTTCATTAATAAAAGGATATAATTTTGTGGAGTATAAAATGAAATAACACCCAAATTTAGGAAACAAATATTAATCCATATTTCTAGTCATTACTCCCTCCATGGATTCTAGTCGAGTCATTAACTACTCGACAATGTTTATATTCCCTTTATACATATCATGTCAGGCTTTTTCTTGAGCTTGAGCTGACGTGATAGGGGCCATGATTGGGTTCGCTGGTGCTTTAGGAATTTGGGGTGGATACCCTGTAGGGGGCATCATTTTTGGGTATACCTAGATATATTCTAGCTACCTTCCCAATGGGGGGACGTCTTGATGTCCTTCTAGGGCCAGGTTGAATGGTCCTCTGAGCTTGGCTTCATTAATTGGAATGAGTGCATGTGGCATTGGCACCTCTTCTATTAGAACATGTTGAAATTCCGTGAAGGGAACACATCATGCGAGATACCTCCATTGATGTAGCTCAACATTAATTCTCTCGATCTCTTTTATTTATTCTTACTTCTTTGTGAACCTTGCCTCAAGCGTGAGGGACGCACTCTTTGGGATAGGAGAAGGAGGATCATAGATGACCATGGATTTATTCTTCTCATTGTTAGGGTTTTGTGCAGGAGGTAATGTCAGATTGACTAAGGGGGAACATAGATTTAGGGCCTCTCTCTAGTTCAGGGTATGCACACCATCAAGTTCGGTGTGGGATGCCTATGGGGGGGAACCATCTTCCTTCACGTCCTCTCCCCTAGCATCATTTCCTGTGAGATCCATGGGGTTGGCGTTTACCATGTTCAGTGAGTTATACCGCATTGGGGGTGGTGTACCTTGTGCCAAATGGAAGGAAGGCTTCATGTTCCCTTTATTAGACTTTCTCCTTCCATTATATGGCATTTCCAAGTTTCTTTTCTAATATTGACCTGAAGGGAGCCCTAATCTGAACTCGTAACAAACCATTGTCTTAGAGGTTGCAAACCATGACAAGGGGTGGAACTGGTAACTCTTTCATCCATCTTTCTTCTTAGACTGTAGAAGATAGAGGTCCATTGTGTGTGGATTTGAAGTAAAAATGCACCTAGCCCTGTGGGCTGGTGTTGTTGTCGTTCTCTTTTCAATGCGCAATGGCCCGAATTTTTTGGTCTTATGGGGGGCTTTTGATTTAAAATTTTCCTAGTACTATGTGCTAGGGTGGTTTCTGTGTTGCATCTGTTTTCACCGCTATTTCCACACTTTCAATTTCACGTACTCCCACGCGGGCATAATATGAGTATGTAATTGGACATTCCTGGAGTCTATGCTATTTTTAAGACATGAGAATTGATTCTTAGTTTGATTCACATAGGGAGTAATCATGCTGAATTTTCCTAGTTTCATGACTCAAAATATTTTTTATGGCTTGATCTCTTCGGCCCTGATTCTTTTGAGACATACTTCGGGCCAGATTTTGTGGAGTATCCATTTTTTCTGACCATGGGTTTCACATTATTATTGCCTCATGGTGATGACATTGCAGGATGTCATTTCCAATGAGGCATGCAGAACAGGTTGTTGGGTGAAGTGAAAAACTCCAAGTTCTCCACAACATTGAATGTGAACTCCAACTGGGGAATTTCCAATGAGGTGATGCAATTTATGCAGTGCATGGAGGAAATCCAACTTATGGTTTTTCTTTCACCTTTCTGATTGTGGCTGTGTTTTGGATGTGAGGGTTTCCTGGTCGATTAGATGGTGTAGCTCCCCTATCATACTAAAATAGTCCATGTACCCTTCGTAGGGTAGGAAATTTTCATCCCACTTTCATATATTTATCCATATATTGAGTCTAATTTCATTCATGCATTCCCCAGAAAAATCTCTTGGTATGTCAAAGTGTGTAGTGGTCGTAGGCCAATACATCACTGGTATGTTATCCGTAGAAAGTTGTCTTCTCACAAGCAACATATCATGATATAGTTATTTTGGACGCCCCTCTACTTGATATCCCATGACCGACTAGTTATTAATCATTTTTTTCCATGAAACTGGGCTGAGGGGGAGACTTATCTATTTGCGGACGTCACAATGGTTGCATAGACGATTTGTGAGGCCCTGGGCCATCCTCTGGTTGAGAAATAATATAACTTGTTATAGATAGAGTGCCTGATGTGTCTAACTCATTTCCAAGCACCTCAACATAGGAGGGATTACCCATATTTGTTCCTGCAAGGGGATGACCTTCATTCCAGCACAAGTTTTGATTGCAAGGAGGACCTTCTCAATTGGTGCTTCTATGGTGTGGACTATTATTGCAACTTGATGATCGACTGCGGGAATTTTCCTGATGGTATATACCTTGAGGAGGACCTTCAGGTTGGGTTGTGGAAAGGATAGGACCTTCTTGATGCTTTATTTCACTAGGGGGAGGACCTTCATAATAACTTCCATTATGGGGATGGCATCCACATTGACTATTATCGTGGTGAGGCCTACCATAATGACTTTGTATCTAGCTGTAGGGAGACTTTCTACAGTTCACATCATTGGGAGGACTTTTAGGATGCATTGTAATGATGTAAGGACCTTACCATTGCTTGTTGTTACTATGAAGAGGACCTTCACAGCAACTGCCATTACAGGGAGAAACTTCACAATGACTGTCATTATGGAGAGGACTACCATAATAACTTGATATCTCGCTGTAGGGATAATTTATGAAATTCCCTTCTTGGAGAGGGCCTTCAGGATATACAACAATGAGGATATGACCTTCGTGTTGCTTGGTGTTACCATGGAGAGTACCTTCATAGAAATGGTCATTGGGGGGAGGGCATTCACCATGATTGTCATCATGGCGAGGACTACCATCATGACATTATGTACGACTACAGGGAGAAGAATATCTGTAGTGTATACCCTAGGGAGGACCATTAGGGTGGATTCCATCATGAGGAGGTCCTTCTTTTTGTATGATCATCAGGTTGAGGGGAGGGCTACCCCAACTCGCATCTGGAAATAGGCTCTCATGATTGATTATTCTTGACCCACTGAGCGAGCCCCCTACGGGTGATCTATGGAGGACCTTAAGAGCTATTGGTAGCGATAATGTGGGGAGGACCTTTGAAACTGCTTATACTACTACAAAAATTTGGTAATGGAATGATAGGGTCTTGATCCTTTGTTGATATATGTTTGAGAGCATCAAGAACCCTAGCTTCTAGTAGAGTAAGATCATGTATGTGTTCTTAATTTTTCAATTTCTGTTGTCTCTTTTCCTTCTTGGGTGCACTCTTGTGGGTAACTGAGGATAGCTACTATTGGTAATGGCCATTATATATGGATCTCAGTCTCATTGGGTCTCATGATGTTGTCAAGATACACTAACAGACATCTTGAGTTTTGGTAGGGATATATGCCTACACTGAAGTGGCCACCACGTTGGACTGACTTCCATCAGTTGGAATGGGTATTTTTTCTTGATATGGTTGTATTTATATCACATGTTATTGTTTCCAAACCTCCTGGATAGGATCAGGGATGCATAACTGCTTCAGAGTGACTAACTCATTTTATGAGTGAGTCATTCTATTTTAGGAAATCAGATCATGGGCCAGATTTCTAGACTTTGTCGTTGATGCAATGATATCTTAGCATGTTTGGAGGATATGGTATGGAATCGATGTCTGATATTCTATCATTTTTAGGATGTGATGAGAAACATCTTTGTATGGAATGAGTATGTAGGACCATTCTAATATCAGAGCAAGAGTTTGTGCCTAATCTTATCTTCCATGAGTGGCCAGTAGATACTGGCAGTTCTTCTATGTTGGGACAGATGAACATGTCTATAACTAGTTATCTTCTCTGGTTTCCATCTTATTTTACTGTTGGTCTTCATATTCATTAGTGGGGATTTTCATCTGCTTGATTTCCACTACATTTTATACATTTTCATTATATGCAGCTACATGAATTTGACTCTGCTCATATTTGGTTTCCGCCCTATTTGGATGGTGGAGTCGATATGGATCAACAATTGTTTGTGCCAGTATATAGCATGTTCTAGCCCTATTTAAAAGGAATACTTGAAATGCATCAGCAGGTTATTGTGCTAGCGTGTAGCTGAGTGCCGCCCTATTTGAATAGTGGACTAGTTGTGGCTCATCAGATATCATCTTCTGCCAATAGTTTACCGCTTTTTCTACACAGTGGGATTGATGATCTTTTTCAAGAACATTCATGTCCTCGTATTGTTCCCCCTATTTCAGTTGGGGCATGATTGGAGTGGGAATAGTTAAAGTTCGTCCCCTTGAATGCCACCATGTTAGTATGGTGAAGCTTCTCCTCAGGAACAAGGGTGATAGCGTGTTCCAGGTTATATATTCGACACCCTTGGAGGGAATCCAAAGGGGAAAGAGTCTACTGTATAGTGGAAGGTTCCCTATATAACACCCCAAGATTTCTCGGTACGATTCTCTTTGAATATTACAGTAGCATGTTTTGTACGCAACTTCGAGATTCTATCACACAACGACCAATCAAAGTAGCCGTTATGAATAGTAATACCACCTTTTTGAAATTTTATAAATTTTATCACTCAAAATATACTTCATTTTTGGATTCTGAATATCAAAATTATCCTAGGGTAAAATTTTTGTACTTTTCAGATAACTTTTATATTTTTATGAATAGTGAAATTTATTAAATTTTAATTAAAAACAACTTTTTCAATAAAAATAATTAATAGTGATAATGTATGAATTTGAGTGGTTTTAAAGTATATTTAGAATATATTTTTACCATTTAATACAATTTTGGTCATTGGACGTAATTTCACATTTAAACCGGACATAAACAAGTGTAAATATTTTGATAGTTATTATTTCATAAAAACACGCTTTTTATTTTGACAGCGGGAATTAATTTTAAATTATTTTCTATCACTTATGTGTTTTGAATTTAGAAGAATTTATTCCATAATTGGAATCAGGATGTCCAAATTGTGTAAATATGTATCTTTTATTTTTATACATTTTGAATAATTACTTCGGTAAATATTTTATTTACCATGGTCAAAGGATAAATCTGGTAAATAAGGGTAACAAATAATATTATAATAATAAAAAATTTCCCTAAAACGTGTCCTAACATTATATTTTGATACATATCCGACCATGGTCATCTTTGGATCGATTTTCAGACCCCATGGAGCCACTTATAGGTGATAAGGACATTTTATTTTAATTAAGTTAAAGTAAATACAAAAATGACATAAGCATATATCTTTTAGAAAAATAATTTTTACATAGGGTTATATATGTTATATTTTCTACTATAAATATTAATTAGAAATATAAAAAGGTTTCCTACATAATGGTATTTTATTTATAATTTTTATACATTTAATAACTAAATTTTATATGACACAATAACGATGCATTATTTTCCTTATTAATGAAAGAATCACATAATAGGTATTATAAAAGTTAAATTAAATAAAATTTGAATGTTTTGATGCCATACACGATTTTTATTGATTAATATGACATTTTAGAATTTCTTAAATTATTTTTTTAATTAATAAAGTTTTTAAGACTTTAAGAAAAATCAATTATAAAATATTCTCAAAATTGACATAAATAAGTTTTTAAAACAAGTATTATATTATTAATGGATATTCTATTCCTAAAAATATAAGGTTCGGCCAAAGGACATATATCATGATATTGGTATCATTAATGGACCACTTGGGGGGTCTATTTGAAGTATATAGTAAGTTTATTACATATATAATATAAAAATACAATGTGACGTGGTAAATGTCAAACGAATTAACTAAGATTTAAAAATAAAAGATAAGGTTAATATAATGACCCAAACCTATCTAAAATATATTGGTTTAAAGGATATAGACCCATACCCACCTTATACTATGAATAATCCACTTTGGAGCCATTATAAACCGAATATTAATTTATTATAAATTAATACTTTCAGTTTTTTCTAAAGATCCCATCCTCCCCCTTATAAAAGGACACCACTTCAAAAAAATTCCTCCCACCTTCAATGCCTTTTGGCTCTGCCAACCCATGACTAAATATCTTCCCAACTACCCTCACTTCAACCTAGTGGAATTAGTTTGATCATAAATCCAACCTAAATAGCACTTTTGATCAAATCAAAAGGAAGAACCCGAAGAAGAGCTAATGTTTTCACCACCCTTTTTCAAGTTCCTTTCTTCTTCAACTTTTTTTTCCTTTGTTTTTTACATTCTAAAATAATAACTCAAGTATATTCTATATACTGTAATGTTATTATATACATTTTACAACCATATTCATCATTCTATCAATCCTTTGAATAACATGTCACCATACATGCGTACGTACGGCCTACCGTCTCCAAGTCGTGGTGTAATTGTTATTCAATACATTATTATTTGGATGGGTATAATAATGTTGTGTAATTCATATAAATAATTAATATAACATGATAATTATTCTATATATATGATATACCATCCAATTATATATTATTTTAATATCAAAAGAATGATATTGTTGCTCGTGCGTACGTACGGACTATCGTCTCCACGAACGCGATGAGATTCATTGCCCATCGTATCCATTCAACTATAATTCTCATTTTGGGATTAAAAATAATTTTTAATGCCATGATATAATACTGGATATGAATAATATACATCCCATACATAAAAAATATGGATCACATAACAAATAATATAAAGAAAAATGAATCTGTTACCACCCGAAACGATGATAATACTAAGATATTATTAACAAATCAATGTTAAAAGATTATATATATGATATCATATTAATTTATATTATTCTTTTATAATTTATTAACAACTATTTCACCATTATAAAGGAGTTTAATCTACCCTCAACCAAGGAAAAGTACAAGGTAAGGGTTTATTTCAAAATCTCTTCATTATCTGAGGTTGTTTGTACGTAATTATCTACTGGGACCTCTTTTTTCATCCACATCCATGTTTCTTAAAAATGTATTTCAAAACATTATTACTATTTTATAGAATATGTGTTAAAGTCATTTGTACCCTTGTTCACTTTTTATAATATGTTTATAAATGAATCATTTCATCATTCTTTTTCAATAAAATTAAGGTAAGAATGTCTTTTCTAACTTATACGGCGGGTGCAGCTATTTTCTACTGTTACAAACTCATAGAAGCTTCCCTTACAAGATTATAAGAATATTTTCAAAGTAAATGTTTTATTTTATAATTATGTCACTCTTAAATTATTTCAAAATAGAAAGAGATATTTATCTAAAAATGGTTTTGATTTCATCTATGTCAACATCCTTTGATGGATTTTAAGATTATTTGAATTTGATTTATTATGATACAAAACATCCATATTGTATTGAATGTTTTGTGATATGTTTGACTATGGATGTGCTATTTTTATAAAATTCATGATTTATGGTTAAGGTATTGACATTTCTTATGCTAGTTTAAATACGAATGTTTATGATATATTTAAACCTTTTCATATGAGGAATGTATAGGACTTAGTAAGTGATGGGTGGAGCCCGATATAGCTCCTCAATGCATCAGTAGGTCTCATGAGACAACTAGATGTGGAATTGTCTGAGGAACATTCCCAATTTGATTTATGGTTTTGGCTGAGGCCATAATCATTTTTAGACTTTTTGGCTGAGGCCTTGACAAAATGTTTCAGAATGTCCGGTATTATACATTCCCTCATTATGTAAATAATATTGATGGTTCATGTGAGCATTCGACTAGTAGAATACATATGATTATGTTTTATTATGGAATCATTTACTCATCTCATATTCATTCCATAAAAGTATACATTTTTATTATTGGTAAAGGAATGTGGTTTCAATTATTTACAATGCTTAATTTTTATGTCATTTTCCACTGTATTACATACCCATACTGAGTGTTTGAGCTCACCGCTTTCTTATGTTTCATTTTCCCAGGATATGAAGAAGTTAGTTATGAGTGACCAGCAGGAATAATCTAGGAGGCTTGGATGTTTCTAATGAAATATATTTTTGTTTTATTTCTTTTCAAGTTGTAATGTTAAACTTATGTATGAATCTTGTTTCCAATAATACCTAACTGGTCAGTCTTTTGAGACATGATTTCCTTATGATCATGCCAATGTTATGTAATAATGAACTGACTATGGGTAACTGGGTTTGGGGCGTTACAGTTGGTATCAAAGGACGTTTAGTACAAACCTTTGAATCTATATTTAGATAAACTCTGATTAGAGCACATAGAACTAAAATGGACTTTGAGGATTAGTATAGAAGAGCTTCATAGAATTTTGGTATTGTAGATATTATGTATGTTTTCTGAGAAATAAACTCATGACTGGATACGAGTAGGTTGAGGCGGCTCTGGAACAGATACACCTAGGGGTAAAATCCGAAAACACCGCTTTGAGCTAGACACGAATGGGAACTGGTGCACGACAACGGGCCTTGCTACACTTTTTGTTACGACACTCCCAGAAGATATGATTTTGATAATTATCAATTTCATTACAAAAAAATTATGAAGGGTTTATGAGTATATAATTCTTCAAAGAAAACATTTTTATGATTGTGGATTATATCCATAAACTGTTAAATATATGTTAAGTGTTTAACAAGTTTGGATTTATGTATTGCGATTCATAAACTAATATAGTGTATGCCATTGTTTAGAAATGGCACCTTGTGTAAGTAATGGAAACCATATCAATGCATGCACTTCATGTAGGGATTTCCCTCCTTCTCAAGATAATTATAGTGGAGCTGGTGATGAAACTGGTGCTGATTAGCTAATCATCATACTGGTACAACTCACTCAGGTTATGAATAATAACCTCAACCATATGGAGCACCCTGATCCACAGTGTAAAGGATCAATGTTAGATCAATTCATGAGGAAACAACCACCAAAATTAAATGGGAGTACAATTCCCTTAGTATATGAGCAATGGATAAATTCTTTAGAGAAAATATTCCATGCCTTGGGGAGTAGTGAAAGGGAAAAAGTTATCATGGCAGTTTACCGCCTCACTAGAGATGCTGATAAATGGAGGTCATTGATTCAAAACACGAAGTAAGATGATGAAGTATCAAATATGAAATGGAGGGAGTTCAAATATATGTTTTTAGAAAAATACTTTCCTCATGACCATTGAGCATATATGGAAATCCAATTTCTAAGTCTGAGACAAAAGGAGGATGAGAATGTCGCAAAGTATGAGGATAACTTTAAAAGGATAACAAGGTATGCTTGAGATTATATATGTAACCCAAGAAGTAAGATTGATCATTTATTTGATGGGTTAAAAGCGTTTCTCCGATGAGAATTGGTCTCACAATCCTTCTCGTCATACGAAAATATTGTCTTGTGTGTTATCAAGACAGAAAAAGAATTCTCTATGTCTTATGACATTAAATCAAATCAAGATAAGAACAGATCTGTTGAACACTCTGGGAAAGGAAATAATGAAATAGGGACGAAGGGAAGAATTCAATTTCCACCCTATGATAATTTTGGAAGGAAGCACCTTGATGCCTGTCTAAAATGAAATGGAGTATGCTTCAAGTGTGGACAGAAAGGCCATCTAGCTGGTGATTGTAAAGGAAAGAAAGATGCTACCAATGTTTAATGCTACAATTGCAGGGAGATGGGACATTATGCAATTGAATTTCCTATGTGTGAGGGAAACTTTCCTCAGAAAAGGCCTAGGGACAAAGGCCAAGCTTATGTAATCACTACTACTAAGGTTGAAGCCCCGAAAGACGTGTTCGCAGGTAATTTAATTGTTTCCTCAAGTTTAGAAAATGATTTATTTGATTCTTGATAATTGCATTGTTTCATATCTTTCCAGTTCTCTAAGAAAATTATATATTTCCAATTTGATTTAACAAGGGAGTTTTCAGTCAAAACTCATAAGGGAAGTATCATTGCAACAATGTTTTGTGAATCAGTCCCCATTAGAGCACATAAATGTTCTTTATCTATGGATCTCATCATCATACCTATGATTGAATTTGATATAATCCTTGGTATGGATTGTCTTTCGGACCATGATTCAAAAATTTATTGTAATAAGAAAGAGGTTACGATTTTTGATGATGATGATAAGGAACACCTTATCTTTAGAGCGGAATCATCACCCCCTAATTCTTACCTAGATCTACCCCTAGTAGCTCAACTAAATTCAATTATCAGGGAGGAAGAGAATGAAATAATTGTGGGTGAGGAAAAGAATGTTCAAATAGATGATGTACCTATTGTGAGAGAATATGTTGATGTATTTCTAGAAGATTTACATGGACATCCACCAGAACGAGAAATTGAGTTTTCCATTGATTTAATTCCTGGTTCAAGGCCTATATCAATGACCCCTTATTGGATTGCCACTGTGGAATTAGTTTAACTAAAGAAACAACTAGAGGAATTGAGTAATAAGGGATTTATTCACCCTATTGTTTCTCCATGGGAATCCCTTGTCCTTTTTGTTAAGAATAAAAATGGATCTATGAGGTTATGTATCGACTAAAGGGAAATCAATGCTATAACAATAAAGAACAAGTATCCCCTACCTCGCATTGATGATTTATTTTATCAAATGCATGGAGATAAATAATTTTCAATGATTGACCTTCGATCTGGATACCATCAGTTGTGTGTGAAGAAGGAATACATTCCAAATACAGGATTTCGAACTAGGTACGGGAATTACGAGTTTACAGTAATGTCATCTGGATTGAATAATGCACCCTCTGTATTCATGGATCTAATGAATAGAGTGTTCAAGGAATATCTGGATGATTTTGTGGTGGTATTTATTGATGATATATTCATATACTCAAAAAGATATGAGGATCATGAAAATCACTTGCGCATTATCCTGAGGACTCTTAGAAGACATGAATTATATGGGAAGTTTAGCAAGTGTGAATTCTAGCATCATGAGATTTCTTTTCTTGGCTATATTCTCTCTAATGATGGAATCTCTGTTGATCCTTCTAAGAAAAGAGAAATCCATGAATGGCCTGCACTGACGAGTATAACTGAGGTACGTAGTTTTATTGGTTTATTTGGTTATTAACGATGTTTCGTCCAGAACATTTCCCGATTGGCCAACCCATTAACGAAGCTCACACTTAAAGGGGTTTAAATTGTTTGGAAAAAAGAGTGTGAAGAATGTTTTGAAGAACTGAAGAGAATATTAGTCAATGTTATTATATTGACTCTACCATCGAGGAATGATGTGTTAGTTATTTATACTGATGCATCGAAGAAAGGACTTGGTTGTGTCCTTATGCAGAATGATAGAGTTAATGTTTATGCATCACGACAGCTGATAATTCATGAGAAAAACCATCCTACTCATGATATTGAGTTATCTCCGGTAATATATAGTTTGAATATATGAAGACATTATCTCTATGGTGAAAAATGTGAGATATATATTGATCACAAGAGTTTGATGTATATTTATCATAGAAATAACTCAACATGAGGCAAAGGATATGGCCTGAACTACTCATGGATTATGATTGTATGATACACTACCACCTGAGGAAGGAAAATAAGGTGGCAGATGCTTTGAGTAGAAAAGATTATGGAGTTTTGAACATGATGAGAATTGAAAGGGATCCTATTTTCATGGTTCTAGTGAAGATGGATATGGGAATTACCATGGAAGGTGAAACATCAATACTTTTTCAAATGGTTTCCAAACCATCCCTACTAGAAAGGATAAAGAGTTCTCAGACCGATGATGATGAGTTTCAAAAGAAGATTAAAGCTGTGAATGATGGGAGATTGAGTGAATTTTTGTATGAAGATGGAATTTTGAAATTTGGGAGGAGACTTTGTGTTCCCAATATACCTAATCTAAAAAGGGAATTTTTGGATGATGCTCATAGTTCCAATTTCTCTATACACCCTGGGAGCACCAAAATGTATAGTGATTTAAAGGAACATTTTTTGTGGGACAACATGAAGAGGTAGATTTCTGATTTTGTGTCATGATTTATGGTTTGTCAACAAGTTAAATATGGGAGGCAACAACCTGTTGGAGTATTGAAACCTCTTCCCATACCTAAGTGGAAATGGGATAATATCATGATGGACTTTGTCATGGGACTACCAAAGACTCCTAGAAGGAACAATGCAATATCGGTCATTATTGATATTCTTACCAAGTCATCACATTTTCATGCTATAATGTAAGATTTACCACTTGAACATCTATCAAAACTATATATATATATATATTTATGAAGTTGTAAGAATTCATGGATTACCCCTATCGATTGTTTCTGATCGTGATCCTCGTTTTACTTCAAGATTCTGGAAAAGTCTTTAGAAATGCTTGGATACTGAACTTTGTTTGAGCACTGCCAACCACCCTCAAACAGATGGGCAATCAGAATGGACTATTCAAACCTTAGAAGACATGTTGATATCATGCTCACTTGACTTTCAGGGTATGTGGGATCAATATTTACCTCTAGTGGAATTTTCCTATAACAATAGCTTCAATTCAAGTATTAAGAAGGCACCATATATATGAAGCGTTATAAAGAAAGATAAGTCATACACCAACCTGTTGGGATGATGTTGGTGAAAGAAAACTTGTAGGCCCAGAACTGTTAGAGGAAACGATGGAAAAGGTAAAGGTAATCAAAATCCACATTGAAGCAGCTCAAAGTAGGCAGAAGATCTATACCGATAACCGAAGGAAGGATTTGTAATTTCAGGTTGGAGATTATGTTTTCATGAAGGTATCTCTATGGAAGGGAGTTATACATTTTGGAAAGAAGGGAAAATTGAGTCCCAGGTACATCGAACCATTGGAAATTCTAGAATGAATTGGGACTGTAGATTACCATTTGGCAATGCCGCCAAATCTCTCCAAAGTTCATGATGTGTTCCACGTATCACTGTTGATAAAATACATGCCTGACCCAACACATGTATTCACTTACGAGGAATTAGAGCTGGAACCTGATCTATCTTATTGCGAAGAGCCTGTCAGGATTCTTAATACGAGAGAACAAGTGCTGAGAAACCGGACGACTCATTTGGTAAAAGTTCTATGGAGGAACCATAAGATGGAAGAGGCAACGTGGGAACCCGAGGAACTTATGATGAAGAACCACCCGAGTCTTTTTATACATTAATTTTCTAGAAATTTCAAGGATGAAATTATTTGAAGGAGGGGAGAATGTAACTCCCCTTGCTTCCACGGTATGATTCTCTTTGAATATTACACTAGCGTGTGGTGTACCCAACTTTGGGATTCTATCACACCGCGACCAATCAAAGTAGTCATTATGAATAGTAATCCCCACTTTTTAAATTTTATCTCTCAAAATGGACTTCATTTTTATATTCTTAATATTGAAATTAGCCTAGGATGAAATTTTGGTACTTTTCGGATAATGTTTATATTTTGATGAATATTGAAAATTACTAAATTTTAATTAAAAACAATTTTTTTAATCAAAATAATTAATATTGATAAATTATTAATTTTAGTGGTTTTAAAGTATATCTAGAATATATTATTACCATTTAATACAATTTGGGACATTGGACGTAATTTCACATTTAAACCGGACATAAAAAAGTGTCAATCTTTTGATAGTTATTATTTCTTAAAAACACGCTTTTTATTTTGACAGTGGAAAATAATTTTAAATTAATTTTTTCCACTTCATTGTTTTGAATTTAGAAAAATGGATTCCATATTTATAATTAGGATTTCCAAATTCTTAAAATATGTAACTTTTATTTTTAGACATTTTAAATAACTACATCGGTAAATATTTTATTCACCATGGTTAAAGGGTAAATCGGGTAAATAAGGGTACAAAATAATATTATAATAATAATAAATTACCCTAAAACGTGTCCTAACCTTATCGGTTGATACATTTCCGGCCATGGTAATCTTTGAGTCGATTTTGGGACCCCATGGAGCCACCTGTAGGTGATAAGGACACTTTATATTAATTAAGTTAAAGTAAATATAAATTTAACATAATCATATATCTTTTAGAAAATCAATTTTTACATAAGGTTATATATGTTATGTTTTCGACTATAAATATTCATTAAAAATATAAAACTATTTCATATATAATTGTATTTTATTTATAATTTTTAGACATTTAATAATTAAATTAATTTATGACACAATAATGTTGCAGTATTTTCCTTATTAATGAAAGAATCAAATAATTGGTATTATAAAAGTTAAAATAAATATAATTTAAAATTTTTGATGCCATACACGAATTTTATTGGTTAATATGACATGTTATTATTGCTTAAATAAATTTGGTTCGAATAAATAACGTTTTTAAGACTTTAACAAAAATTAATTATTAAATATTCTCAAAATTGACATAAATGAGTTTTTCAAACAAGTATTATATTATTAATGGATATTATATTCCTAAAAATCTAAGGTTAGGCCAAATGACTTATATCATGATATTTTTATCATTAATGGACCACTTGGGGGTCTCTTGGATGTATATAATAAGTTTATTAACTATATAATATTAAAATATAAAGTGATAAGGTAAATGTAAAACTAATTAACTAAGAGTTGAAACTAAAAGATAAGATTAATATAATGACCCAAACATATCTAAAATCTATTGGTTGAAAGGATTTAGACCCATAACAACCTTAGTATTTGAATAATCCACTTTTTAGCAATTAAAACAAAATATGAATTTATTATATATAAATACTTTAAGTTATTCCTAAAGATCCATTCCTCCCCCTTATAAAAGGACACCACCTCTAACCAAATCTTTCGACCTTCAAAGCCTTTTGCCTCGGCCAAAGCCTACCCAACTATCCTCCCAACTTCCCTCAAATCAACCTAGATGCCTTATTTTGATTCAAAATCCATCATAAGGTGCCCTTTTGATCAAATCAAAATGAAGAACCCAAAAAAGAGGTAATGTTTTCACCTCCCTTTTGAAAGTTCCTTTCTTCTTTATCTTCTTCTTTATTTGATGTTTCTATTATAAAATAATAACTCCAGTATCTTATATGTACTGTGATGTTATTATAAATATGGTACAACCATATTCAGTATTATCCCTATCCTTTGAATGACATGTCACCATACATCCGTACGTACGGCCTACCGTCTCCACGTCGTGGTGTAATTGTTATTCAATACATTATTATTTGGATGGGTATAATCATGTTGTGTAAATCAAGTAAATAATAAATATAACATGATAATGATTCTGTATATATGATATACCATCCAATTATATTTTATTTTAATATCAAAGGAATGATATTTTCGCTCGTGCATATGTACGGACTACCGTCTCCACGAACGCGATGAGATTCATTCTCCATCATATCCATTCAAGTCTAATTCTAATTTGATGATTAAAAATAATTTTTAAGGACTTGATATCATTCTGGATATGAATAATATACATCCCATCCATAAAAAATATGGCTCACATAACAAAGAATATAAAGAAAAATGAATGTGTTACCACCCAAAATGATGATAATACAATGATATTATTAAGAAATAAATGTTAAAATATCATATATGATATCATATTAATGTATATTATTCTTGAATAATTTTATAACAATTATTTCACCATTATACTGGAGGTTAACCTACCCTCACCCAAGGAAAATTACAAGGTAATGGTTTATTTTACAATCTCTTCATTATGCGAGGTTGTTTATACGTAATTATCTTCTGGGACCTCTTTATCATCCACATCCATGTTTCCTAATAATTTATTTCAAAACATTCTTAAAATTTTATAGACTATTGGTTAAAGTCATTTATACCCTTGTTTAGTTTTTATATGTTTTTTTATAAAGGAATCCTTCCATCGTTTTCCAAACAAGGTCCTTTTTAACCATTTCAACAAAATTAAGGTAAGAATGTATTTTTTAACTTATACAGCGGGTGTAGATATTTTCTACTGTTATAAACTCATAGAAGCTTCCCTTAGAAGATTATAATAATATTTTCAAAGTAAATGTTTTATTTTATAATTATGTGACTCTTCAATGATTTCAAAATAGAAAGAGATGTTATTCTAAAAAAAGTTATGATTTCATGTATGTCAACATACTTTGATGGATTTTAAGTTTATTTGAAATTGACTTATTATGATACAAAACTTCCATTTTTTATTGAAGGTTTTTGATATGTTTGACTATGGATGTGCTATTTTTATACCATTCATGATTTATGGTTAATGTATTGACATTTCGTATTCTATTTTTAATATTATTTTTTATGATATGTTTAAATATATTCATATGTGGAATGTATTAAACTTACTAAGTGACGGGTAGAGCCTACTATAGCTCGTTGATGCATCGGTAGGTCTCATGGGACTAGTAGACATGGAATTGGACGAGGCCCTTTCCCAATTTGATTTATGGTTTTGGCCGAGCACTTAATCAATTTTATACATCTTGGCCAAGGCCATGACAAAATGTTTCAGAATGTCCGACATTATACATTCCCTCATTATGGAAATAATATTGATGGTTCATGTGATCATTCGTCTAGTATAATACCCATTATTATGTTTTATTTTGGCATTATTTACTCAGCTCATATTCTTTCCATAAAAGTATTCATGTTTATTATTGGTAAAGGCATGTGGTTTCAATTATTTACCATGCTTAATATTTATGTCATTTTCCACTGTATTACTTACCCTTACTGAGCGTTTGACCTCACCCCTTTCTTATGTTTCATTTTCCCAAGATATGAAGAATTTTATTATAACTGACCAGTATGCATAATCGAGGAATCTTGGATGTTTATAATGAAATATATTTGTGTTTATTTTATTTTCCTGTTGTAAATTTAAACTTATTTATGAATCATGTTTCCAATAATACTAAACTAATTGGTCTTTCGAGACATGATTTCCTTATGATCATGCCAATTTTATGTAATAATTAACCGACTCTGGGAAACTGGGGTCGGGGCGTTACCCCCTCAGCATAAGGTCCTCCTCGGCGGTAGGAGGCATGGTCATCTGGTGTTGGTGGAAACACTCTCTGGTGGGGGATCGTGAGTAGGACCCTTGTATAGTTGAGATAAAGTTGTCAACATTGACTCAATATTCCTCCCTAAGATAAGGGAGGAACTCATTTTCACATTCTAGAGATAGGCACCCAAAACAATTTGAGATGACTGATGGGGCTACCTTGCGCTGGGGTACACGTAGCGGCTAAAGAGGCTGCAGATAGACCTTTGCAGACAAGAGGAATTGTATTGCGGACTCTAGTGTGGGGATAGTACCATTTCAGTGGTGTTCCTTTATTAGTGTATTCGATACCGAGCGTTGAAGATGCTGGGTGGGCGAGGGGGTCCTTCTCTTCGTTGGGGCCCCGGTTGCCTGGGGGGATAGCTGATGTTCATGTCTTCATGCGTTGTTGGGACGTCCTTTGGATCGATGGTCACTCTATGGGAATTTTCAATACAAATATATGACATACATACCACAAAAAATCTTCAAAGTACAATTCCTTTAAACATATTAATATTTGTTGATTCCACATGGTCTCATTCCCCTTTTCTTTTTTTGTGGGGCGATGAGGCTTGAGTGGGGTGATAATGCCACCTTGGTGATGGATTCATGTAGGGTTCACCATTATTGTTCTGCCTATGACGTGGCACATTTTTCTCATATGAGGAAAAAAAATGGTCTGACGTGTAGTATCATCTTCTCTTTTATCATTGGGGTAGGCCTGCCACCTTGGTGAAGGATTCATGTCGGGTTCACCATTTTTGTTCTGCCTCCAGGGTGGTGCATTTTTAGCATAACGGGGAAAACAAAATGTTCTGACGTGCAGTATCCATTTACCTTTCATCATTGGGTTATTCCCACCACCATGGCTAAGGATTCATGTTGGGTTCACCAATTTTGTTCCACCTCCGAGGTGGCATGTTTCTGGGCGGTG
Organism: Viscum album; assembly: GCA_963277665.1. Classification (NCBI taxonomy): domain Eukaryota; kingdom Viridiplantae; phylum Streptophyta; class Magnoliopsida; order Santalales; family Viscaceae; genus Viscum; species Viscum album. The sequence goes on along the minus strand of OY728123.1, from coordinate 1,870,610,966 downwards.
CAGAAATGGTTCAATGAGGATTGTCACCAGTCTCATTTTTTATAGAGTCGGGTTTACATAGTATTTACCATTCCTTTGTTTTGACCATTTCAACATAATTTTCCTTTAATGATGGCTTAATTAACCCTGTAGAAACTATTGCTCCCAACGGGAAATTACGTGTGGGTCGATCACTCATTAAATCAGTCCTTCATGGATATAAAATCCTTGGATGGTCACCAACATGTTAATTCGTGGATCCATGAACTACCAATGGCCCTAGTATCCATGATTGATGGACCTTCTTTCCAAAGGCATGTGCTTGTTGGCTAACGATTTGGCATGTGAAACTTAAGGACTCCATTTGTTGAGAGGATGGGAGTTCAAGCTCACCATACCCTTCTAGGGGAGGATTGTTTTTGGTTCTTGACTCTCTTATAGATTTAAGTCATTTCCATGGGTTTGTTAATCCATTGTTCATTCCCAAAGTGTGTGTCCATGATATTCCCCTGGTTTGTAAGATTTTTTTAAGCATGAATATATTTTATTCTATAGAGGTTATGCTAACTTGAGCCATATTATAAGGCCCTCTAGAATTTATTATCATCCAGGGGGAAAGAAGGTGACATAAATTTGGGATCAGGCCCATAAGGAGGGCTTCCTACATATCCTCAAGAGAGGAATCAGAACCCACATAGTTCTAATGGTGTGGGGCTTATACATGAGAGCTTCCCTTTTGATAGACATGATTGGGTGGACCCTTTATGGATGGGCTCCCTTTTGATCTCAGGCCTTCTGGAAGGCATCCTATGTATCCTGCTTTGACCAGGAATCATAGTTCTCATAGATCAGATTCAGGTGGATGATGTAATCCTCACAAACCTCTAATCCCACATGATTCATGATTGGTGTGTGAAAAAAGACGTTGTCAAAAGATTCAACAATGCACAAGACACCTACCCTGTTGGTGGGGGAGTTAGAGCCCACGATGGAAGTGGTTGGGGTGACCATGGGTGAGGGTGCGGAGGAAAGAACCATTTAATGTGAAATGACATTGAAGTCACATGGCCCTGCCTCTGATGATTGGGGACTTACCTCCATGGGAGGGTCTCAAAACATGTTCTGAGAAGGGTAGGAGTATCTTCCTCACCAAAGGGGGGAGAGAACATGACCCCTTCTACTGATCATAATTACTAATTTAATGGAAAGAAAGTATTCACCAGTGATCCTAAGAATGGGGAGGTTCACGTGGGTGTCCCAATGTTGGGATCAAGGTTATTTTTGGAATCTATCCTCACAGACATTCCCAAAGTCTGTATCGTTGTGGGGAGGGCCTTCATGACTCCGCTTACCGTGGGGATATAGAATCAATGTGGCGTGCTGGTGCACCTGATGGTCTGATCATACGAGTCAGGTGGCTTTGGAAGAGGGTTTGGGCTAATTCTGGAGGACTAGTTAGTGGAGGGATTATGGAGGACTGGACGGTAGTGGAGGGGTGAGGTTGGAATCAGAAGGAACAATACCCAAAAACAGCCCATTCCACATACTGAGTTTTTATGCGGGATGGGGGAGGCTCCACATACAATATTGGTATACTGGGAGAGGGGTCATCCGTGTAACAATATGGTACCCATGAACGGTTATAGGAAACTACATACCATATTGGTACGCATCCAATCACATTACCTTGGGTTCCATCATTGAACTGATGTAGTACGTGGTGTCGGGTTCAGTCTGCGTAGTAGTACGCCACACGGAGCAACATATTGAAGGGTGTCCGAGGGATCAGTGTTTTCGAGAAAATCATCCACGATAAGCCCTTGGTTTTTGGTTCACCATTTATGTTTGTATTTAAATTATTATTATTTAATTCTCCAATTTTATGGTCCGTAGCTAGTAGTGCCTATGATGGGAGTGGTTCTATGATCGAGTTTTGATGATAAGACAAGACATAAACTAAAGTGCAACCTCTAAGTCGCCATTAAGCTTTCTTCATTCATCCTTATCTATGTCAGTCTCCCTATCTATGTATCTTCCATACTTCTACTTTGGTATTTTTATATATACTTAGATAAATGCTATCTATTAAGAATAAACCACCATATTCATGTGCCCATTTAAGAAATATCCTTAACCACAGAAGACATGGTCAACCGTGGTTTGTAGAGTCTTCGGTTCGCGATAATGGTTCACAGAGCCCTGATGATTCCCATCCTTAATGAATTGAAGAGTTCGTGGAATGGTAAATAGATGGTCCTCATTTGTATGAATCCATCATCTACTCAATTTGTGGTTTACCTTGCCCATTTTCCATCACCTCACGGGCCAGTGGTTCATAGATCGTCATTCATACATAGCGGTTCGCGATCCATCTTCTCTGCATAGCCTTCCTGGTGATGGTACATAGGCCACTTAAAAACCTTTAATAAATTTATTACATCCAGTTCTGTCAAATAATTGCAACTTAATTTGAGTCTATTCACCTTTATAGACTTATAGAAGTACTTTCTTCCTTCTGCAAAGCATTCGTGGGGGTATTTTCTTCCCTTGGAGGAATTTTCAGGATCGTACCGAATTGTTATCCTAATACCCCAAAAACCATAAATTTCACTGATTCAAGCCAAAGTTTCCCAATAATATTTCACATATTCCCACATAATATTTGACAAAAAATCCACTAACAAAACCCAATTATTTGGAGCCTAAGTGTATTTAGAAGACAAGGTACCTAAAACATGGATATGAAAATAAAAATAAAAATAATTTTAATTTAATATCCTTCGTGATATCTTATATCCCTTTGATCTTATAAAAAACATGATATAAAATGGAATACATAACCTAAAGGGTGAGTAATAAATCCTTATAATGGAATAAGCATAATAATAATTCATATCATATTAGTCAAATAAAATAGTGTGATAACATAAATGGAATGGTTTATGATTAATTATATGGAATCCTAAAGTAAATAACATATCATCATAGGGTCATAGAATCATAATAATGTCGCCATAACATAAAGAATTTCATTATCAAATTCAAGGATAACATCCAAGTTAACATAACATAGTGGTAAAATTCCCAATGTGGGATAGGTTTACTCCATAATCCCTGACATGTAAACCCATGAGATATGAAAATTATCCAATTCCTTATATCACTATCTAGGAACACCCATTATAACATGTATATGAATACATGTTCTATATACTAGAATCAGACGTAAGGTATATGCCTAAAAAATACCCATGGAAATTAAAGGGTTACATAATCTTTCCTCAATTCAAAATAAAATGAAAATTCAAAAATATTCATAATAGAAGAAAAAAATAAATATTTTGGACATTATTTTTTGAATAAATATGTTTCTATTTAAAAAATTATGTTAACATAAAAAATTTCATGATAAATGTTTTAGAATTTGATATAGATAAGACATTTTATATGGTACTATAAGGTATTGGTAAAAGACATTTAAATAAATTAAAAAAAATGAATTACATTTAAAAATAGAGATAAATCAAAATGGTATACCATAAAATAATTATTATTTTAAGAAATCATAATAGGGTAAAATAATATCAAGGAGTATTATATGTAAGGATCAAGGGATTAAAAGGTTCCCCTTAATCATGTTTTATTTTAATTAGTATATTTATAACTGAACATGTGGAATGTATATCCCTATAAAATTATATGAGAATAAGATAGGTAAATATTTAATAAGAATATAAATAGAATTTAAAAGTATTAAATAATGTTAAATATAGAATTAATGTTAGGTGGAGGGAAAGTGGTCATAGCACAAAGAAAAAAGTGTGTCACATAAATTTCTTTAACCTTAGGTCTATATTTACATTACAATTTCACATAACATCATGAATAATAAAATGAGATTTACTGTACACTTAATTGAGAACTTAATTATAGTATATTTTAATTATTATTAATATATTATGCTTATTTTTGAGTCATTTAATATATATATATATATATATATATTGTGTCTATATTCACAATCCCATGTTCACTTTTTTAATTGTTTGATGGATTGATTAATTTGTAGGAAACTATTAGCGTTAATATAGAATGGTTCTATAACTCTAAAAGTGAAACGGTATTTGTTTAATGTGTCTATAAGAGTTTTAAATATCATAAAACCAACTAGTACTCATAAATATTCATGATTAGAAGATATAGGTATTATTGTTCCATAGACTATTCATTTAGATTATTTTTCAAACATGATAAATGTATAGGATTTAATTTAATAATATACCTATATATCCATTACCAAATGTTAAATATAAGATAATATACTCATTTAGGTCATTTTAGACCTTTTAAAATTAATTTGAACTAGCCATGATTGTGGTAGTGAACATTAAATTTGTAGTTTGTTGGGGAGGTTGTCAAACCATCATATAACCATATTTCCATTTTAGATATAAATGAGAAGATTTTTGATAATTAATTTACCATAAAAATGATAAAATTTACGTATATTTATGACTCTATTGTCATTATGTCATTTTTATGGATTTTTATAGGGATTGATGTTGGGGGGAAATCCCTCAAGGTAACATTGATGAATTTTTGGGTTGATTGTTTATTGTGTAAAAACTGGGTTTCCATGGTCAGTTATGGAGTTATACATATATTATTGACAAAAAATGTTGACATATATCCATGTTAAAGGAATAGATAATATGTAGGTGGTATAAAATGATAATATAAAATGTGGAATAGTTTCCCAGCATTTTCCAAATTATTGGGTCCAAAAAAATTGAGAATGGAGAAAACTATTTTTTTAATGGAATTTGTGCTCATGTGTTTATGAGGTTTGGAATGTCACCTGTTTTTAATTTTTCAATATCATTACATGAAAATGTGTCAAAGGAAATAAGATCACCCATGTTACAGATTTTTCATCCAAGGTGAGTTTCTATGAAAGAGACTTGAAAGAATGTATTTGTGTACTCGGGGAGAAGTTGTGTGAGATGTGGGCAGGGTCTGAAAAATGAAAATAAATAGGTGGATATCCCCTAATTTGTGTATGCTCAACACTTATAGAAAATATGATCTATGGATCGTTGAAATAGTGAGTTCTATGTAGGTAGAGAGTATTCTTGCAAGTAAAGAGTTTTGTGCAAAATGGGAGTTGAGTTAAAGTACTTAGTTATGCATAAGAAGGGTCTATGTAGAAGTTATAAGTGGGACGTAGGTGAGGTTTTTGTGACAAAAGAAACAATTTGAGTGCAGCGCATAGAGATTTTCCCAAGTAACCCTATGGTTGATCGAAAATTTCTACTTTGCCTAGTATATATATATTAAATGGGTATTCATCAGTGGATGAAAGTGGGACATCCATAGATCATCTAATTATAGTGGAAGATTCATTCATTAGAGATAATTAAGGGACTTATAGGCCCATCAACTATATGTTGTTCCCTTCCAAGAGTAGTGATCAAAGGAAGAGGAAGACAGTGATCCTTTCCACCAACAGTGATCCAAGGAAAGAGAAATAGGTAGTAACACTTGGGAATGCAATGAACGGTCCCTAAACCTTGTAAAGGTAGTGATCCAAGTAATAGAAGTGATCTAGCTCGAACCATGTAATTAGCAGTAATATTTAGTAGATTTGTTACATCATCACATCATCATTGTATGCTATTTGGACATATATTATGGAGTGTGATCCATGTAAAATTGTGGTGTCTTGTGCATGATTTAATTTCTATTCATTTATTACTACTATAGGAAGAGAGAAAATTGGTTTTTTTAACGAAAAAAGGATCCAAAGGGGTATTATTTTTAATCTATTATACCCTGATTCACCCCATGCCCCTTCAGGGTATTTGAGATAGTGGTCCTAACAGATAAAAAGGTGGAAATATTATAAATCTTAATTTAGTGGATTAGCTTTTCCATTCAATGTCTGTTATTTTCTATACATTATGTCTCTACATAATGGCCTTTGGGTAAGACTATATCTCGTTTGATGAAGGGACGAGGTATAGGGAGAGAAATGGGTAGATTGTTTTCTATATCTAAGGCTTAGAACATGTGATTATAATGGGTGGTGAGTAATATAACATTAATTATATTGTAATTTTTTCTCCAAACATCCAATAATAATGATTATTGTTACTAGATATAGAAATTATTGTCTATTATGTAATAATATTTGCTACGTACCTCATCCAAGCCTCAATAATTCATACATTTAACTTATAATGTTAAAAATTGTTTACTGTTTAATATCAATATTCACCAAACAAAATTCACTATTATTTAAAATGAAAAAAATAACTAATTGAATTTATAGATTCAAAAAATAAAATCAGTTTTTTGAACAAAATTTTAAAAATATGGGAAAATTATTTTTTCAATATAATTATTATTTGTTTTAAAAATTACAAATTTTATAATAACATAAATTTTCCGATATATTGAAAATTTATTTAGGGTTTCATAAAATTATATTATCATTTTAATGAAACATAATATTATTTTATGAACTGTTTTATGACAAAAATATTCCCTTTAATTTATTATATTTTAAAAAAATGAAAATAATACATATGTGTCTAAAAGCAATACAAAAACATATTTATCATTTAAAAAAATTTGTATATCTCTAGGAGGATATACATTTTTTCAATTTACTTTCTATCATTTAAATACAATTATATTATAATTTCACCTACTAAATTACTATTGTAATTGTTAGTTTACTATTACTAATAGGTAGATTACTATTCCAAATAGTTAGATTTCAATTCCAATGTTAAATTTAATATTCAAAGGTTAAATTTGTAAATATCATATGGGTTACGTAACTTTTATAAATAAATCATATTTTATCCATTTTTCATTGAATTCTAGTTTCTATCAAGGTCATAAATTTACCTTCATATTAAAATTGGATATTGAATTATTCATATTCATTTTCATTTCTACAGAGTTGTTCATGATATTGACCATTCCAGTGGATCAAAATATCCAAATTTTCAAATTTTAATTTTCTTATTTTCTATTTTTTCCAATGGGAATGTTTTTTATTTTAATTACTACATTGATACTTCAAATGCAATCCTCGTGTGAATATAATAAATTATTTTTTTTTCTATCATGCGGTGAATGTGATTTAGATAAAACTAATTTATTAAATAAGACACAAATATATAATAATAAGGGAAATTACATTTATAAAATTTTTGGTCATTAAAACCTAAAAGGGAGGAGTTTCTAGTAAAATGTCATAGTTTTTTACAAATTATGATGATTTGAAAGGTCAAAAATGTAACCCATATCTTTTATACACCATAATTCATGTTATTTTACTAAAATAAAATCACTATAATATGTCGAATAATGATGTGTCATTGTGTCCTTGGGTAAGTAGATAAATGAAACAAAAAATTAAATAGGGTTATAATGAAAAAATTTAAAAATTGAACAATATGCAGTTATATTCTATTGATTGTCTGATACTACATGGGGTAGCCTGGGGACATACATAATAATGGGGTCCACAATAATTCCTATTTGGTTAATAATTATATAATTAAACGATGATGGAAATACATATTATTAAATAGGAATATGATGGTGATATAAAATGGTTAGGTATCATAAACATGAATAGAAAATTATATGATATGATAAAATCAAGGAAATATAGGAAGTGTGAAGACAAACAAACATGACATCATCAACCTAATTCAGGGATAACCAACTAGAAATCATTGAAAATATTATTAGTATTTGCTCATATGAACCACAAATGTTATTTCATGAGAAAAAAATACTCAATGCATTTGAGGGGCTATATTATTCTAGGCCCACCTGTTGAATTCATATCATGAACATTCATTTTTTGTTGTATAGATATCATATAAAATAAGAAAATATTTCATCAATTACAATCCCATATTTGAGGATTAGGTAAAATACACAAGAAAATCCACATTAAATTAAGGATTTTTACATCTAGGTAAATACACTAAGTGTAAATGGGGATGGGTATTCACAAAACAATGGAAAATAACATGCTAATTTCAAAAGAATAATGAGAATAAATAAAGGTTCATTGAAGGGATTAATGATAGTGGAAGTGTTCTATCATTAAATTTCCTTAATCAGGATAGTAAAATGGATATGTAAATGATCATTAAAACATGAACAATTGGAAAATAAAATGATTATCACAAAAAAAATACTTGAATTAAATTATAATTGGAGAGGATACATTTTATTGATAGGGTGATTCAATAATATTTATACAACTTTATTATGAAATTAGGGCCACTTTAGTTGGGATTTAGAGAGGGAGAGGGACCCAAAATTCATTTTTAATGGGTTTTAAGTAACAAGGCGTGGGATGATTTGTGGGTATTTATAGGAAAACAGTAAAGAATGTTTTATGAACATCTAAACATAGATTTTGGACACTATATGATAAAATAATCAAAGACACAAACCATATAATAATTTTTACCATTATATCTATCAAAGATAAGTTATTCTAAATATTTTATATTTTCATGAACCTAAAAAATTAATATAATATAGTTGGTGATGTGAAAGTGATTCTTGTAGATAAATAATTAATTTAAGAGTAGTAACATATAATATAGTTTTTGGAGTATTAATAAATGTACAATAAAATAAATAAAATAACATAAAACACCTTTTTTAAAAGGTTAAACAAAATTTAATTCATGGATACTCCTTATATAATTTCTTAAATCACTTTTAGGCAATTATGATGTCATAATACTGGCCATGTATTTTTATCGTATTTAATTTTTTACAAAAAAATATTATGTACAAGATAATTAAGAAAAAAATCAATATCAGATAATTTTCAAAACATTACTTAGAAAATAGTATTTAATTTTTTAAAAAAATCAAAAATATGATAATTTTCTCTATTAAATAAATAAAATATAAAAAATATGTTATTTTCTTATACTAACAACATTATGACACTTATATAATTTAAATTGCACTTCATTAAATTATATAAAAATTAATTTTTAAATAAATATTATTTAGTTAAAAAAAATTTTTAAAAATATTATTCTCTATATTCATTAAATTTTGACAAGATTTTTGTAATTGAGAGTATATATATCCAAAAAAATACAATTTATATTTCTTTTCGTTAAAATATAATCTTAATCAAACGCTTTATATAATCATTTATAAAGTAATTATAAAAAGGGATAAATATAATCATTATTTCACTAAAAAGGAAAATATAAAATTCATATTACTTTGGTCTACATACGTATCCCCTTATTACACCAACGTACCCCTAATGGGTTAGGTGTGTGATAGTAGTGCTTATTCAATTTTAATCGATGAACTTTGTTTGGTTCATGATCCTAATAATATTGAACTTATTCTATAAACGGTTTCACTAAATCGTCAATTTTTGGATCTCAAATTAGGGTTATTCAAGGTAAAATCCATATGATTCCATATTTCGCAAATTATTCGATAAATGGAATTCATAGGTTACGATCTTACTAGTTGAGGTTATTTCAACTTCAATCTGTTTTAATTAGACTTTATCGTAACCCTTAATATATAATAATATTAAAAATCACTATAAAATATCTATATTATCAATGGTAAATAATCTAAATAGTCTTCCAAATATTGAATGATTTATTTTATAACACTATAAAATATAAAACTAGTGCACGCATTTTCTATAATTAAATTACAAAATTAAAAATTACTCATTTAAAAAGGAATTTCATGTATAAAAATTTTCAGGTTGTTACATTCTTCCCAAATTCAGAAGTTTTACTTCTTAAATTTCATTTGGTATAATATAATATATGAGGAAACGTGTTTTTCAATTCTTCTTAATGTTTCCATCTTTCTTCCTAATTCATGTGGTTACACCAGAATACATTAATCATGGGATTTGTCTTTTTTATTGATGTTTTTCTCTATGATTTATGATTTTCACTAGATACTCTTCATATGAAAGATTATTCTCAATGGATACCACCTTGAGGTTTAGTACTTGTCTATTGTTTGGTAATTAATTTTTCAATAGGAATACATTGATCACTCCTTGTACTTGAGATTGTTTATGTGGGAGATCTAGTTGATAATCCATGACTCTGATCTGATCAATTATCAGCAAGAGGTACAAGTATCTAGAACAAATATTTACCTTCAATGAAAAATATTCATGAGGCTTGTAAAGTCATTATATACTAATATTATTTATCATAATGCAATAAAATCCATAATTTGTTTGATGATACTAAATTTCATTCATCCTCCTCATTTCACCTATATATAATGACAGGAAGATCAATGATATAGAGGGTTATTTAATTTTCTAAAATATTTATGTTCTATATACATAAGAAAAAATCTATAACCACAATCTCATATAATTCATCTTATGATAGTACCCTAAGATTCATTTTTAGGTAAGCTTGTAAATATGAATAGGTGCGGAGTGATATATTTGGGATGCAATAATTTCCCATTTTTTTCATTTTCTCTAATAACTTTACTTCTTTGTTTTTCAATGGTATTGAAATAGTTTTATTTAATATGCATAAAATTAAAGAATATATATAAATTAAATATAATATAATATTTACAATCCTTGAATGAATATTTACTATACCAATCACCACATTATTATAAAGACCCACCTCAATAGTTGTAATTGAATAATATTACCCTTTTCTATCTTGGCTTTGGTGGCTATTAGGGTGAACAACCCTTGGTTTAGTTTATTAATTCATATATTATCCTTTTCTTCGTAGTTTAATCATTGGATAGTAGGATGATGTTTGGTTATAATATTCCTTTATTCAATCACATTATAGTGATTATACCATTAATATTCACTATCAAGGTTCCCTTACTTTTCCACGTAAAGAAATTTGTTTCCCCTTTATAAAATTTGCATGATTATTCTTCCCACACTTTTGAAAAGTGGGTGTTGGACTTTATATCCTTCCTCATATTTCTGCATCTCATAGCTAGAATGAAAATCATTACAATAGATCTAATCTCATGACCCAGGTGACATGTGAGATTATTTTATCTCCATTTCGACTTTGTTTTCTTATTAAGAAATTTACGCGTATAATTAAATGTCCTGAATCACTAAATCCTTTCATATTTTCATTTTTATCCCAAAAAATAATAAGTAAACCTTACTTTTGAGGTCAATGAAAACATCGATGGAACATCGTGAAATTCTTTTGAACTTTCCTTATACTCCGAAATATATTATTCATCCCTCTACCTCAGACAATGGACCACCCTCAATATTTTTATTCAAATTGTGTGATGAAAATATTAGTCAAAAAATTATATAATTATTTCAAATCCATTTTTTTGATACCCTTTTCTAGATTCTTTTTTATCCACATCCCCATTGACCACCTTCTCCATCTATACGTTAAAAAAATAACAACATTTTTATATTATAAACATTAAAATATTGATATGATCTTTTCAATGGTGTTAGTCCTTTGTTCCATGTTAAGGGGATCATAAGTTCAACTAAAATTCTGAGGCCTTTTCACATAAAGGTTTGAATTGAGACATTATAATTATTAGAGGCTTTTTGGTATTCCTAAATTTTCATGTTTCTTTTGAAAATAGGAATTGAATATTAAATTAGTGTCATGATGTTATGGATTCCTACTCCCATCATATTGGTAATATCAATTGTAAAGTCATCACATTTTCCATCACAATAGATATTGATTTAATTCCATTTTTCAATAATTGTCTAGAATGTTGGGAAAATTAGGGGTTGGGGTTTTCAAACAATCCATCATAATAAAATGGAATATATGAATATTGAAAAGATAACATGTAAATTACATTCATTCCATAACCATTGAATTATAATGTTTCCATCTACTTTATCTATGGTTTATTTCCTAAAATAAAATCTATATGGCATTTTTTCCCTTTTATAGTGGTTTGTAATGAAATTTTAAATTTAAAAAAGCATATATGTTTGTATTTTCACACTAGGCATTCCAAAATTCATTTTTTTATTACACCGTGTGAAGATTGAGTCAATTCTCAATGCACCATTTTTAGGGTTGTCACTCATAGGTAAAATTTTTCCAAATCCATTTCTACTTTTAGTGTCTTTAAAGGGGTTTGTTTCATAGAAACTAGTTAATATAAACATTTAAAAAATTTGGGGATGCTTTTCTATGTTTACCCTTATACTTAGGGATTCAAAAAATAATAATTGATTGTAATTCCTAGGAAAAACCTAACCTTCCATTGTTTCAAGATTTTAAAACCCATATATTTTATACACCTTACTCTATGATTTTTTACATAAATATACTTATAATAGAGACCTAAATAATTTATAGGACCATTGTCTTGAGAAAAATATAAACAAAAAATAATAATTTTCAATAGGTATAAAGAGATATTATTTTAAAAATATACATTGTCCCATTAATGTCTAATTTTTTCTAATAATACATGGGATAACCTATGGACGTACATAAGAAAAGGGTTATTTAAAAATCCTGATAAGGGAATCATCATGGAATAACTTGATGAAGGTAATACTTGTTAGTCAAGAGGCTTATCAAGGTGACATAAAAAGGGATAACATAATAAACATCATAACTGATGAGTAATATTAGATGATAACATCATGGAGACATAAGGAATGGGGAAAAACATAAAACATGGCATCATAAAAATATGTACATGATTACAACCATGATATCATAAAATAGTATTCTTAGGATAACCTCACATACACCATACAAGGAATCAGATAACATAAAAACTTTACTGAATGCATGGAATGGATTTATAATTATATCCCACCCATAACAATCATATCATTTATGTTAATTTCTATGAAAAAAATATATTAAAAAATAAGAATTTATTTCATCAATTTTAATTCCATTATTAAGGAGTGTGGGTAAAATATTTAGAAGTCAAAAATTAGTTAATGGTAGTTCTGTCTATGTGAATACCCTTTAATGGACATGGGGATGTGTATTCACATTATAAATGATTGTCATGGAAAATCATGTGACAATTTCAAAAGCATATTTGGTGTATGTGAAGGATCATGAAAGAGATTGATGAGAGTGAACAGAGTTATCTCTTTACCTGGGAATTATAACGATAGTAAAATATTTGTTAAAAAAATTAAAACATGAACAATTTAATCTCAAATTTATTAGTACAAATAAAATTTCTCTAATCCAAAAGAAAGATGTGAGGATCCCTAATGATGAGAAGAATATTGTAATAGCTAGATCAAAAATTGTTGTGTTTTTTAGAAAATGTTGGATAGATTTATAGACTTATAGGGAGAGTAACTTCAATATTAGTGGTTTTTGAGTTCAGAGGTGTGGGAGGATTGGTGGGTATTTATAGTAAAAGTGAGGAGAAGTCATTATTAATTTCTAGAAATTGGTTATAGACTCTATACGATAAAATAATAAAAATAAAAAACCTTCCAATGGTTTTTTTTATGGTTTTTATCAAAGAGTAGCGGGTTTCAATATTTTATAAAGAAATTAGATGAACTTATTATAAATAATATAGGTTTTGGGATCCACATACGTGACTTGGGTGGGATAAAAAAAATTTATTGATTGAAACATTCTAAGACAAGTAGAGAGGAATGTTCATTTTAAATATATAATTTGTTTAACTAATATCTAATCAAATGGATAACTCTTATTAGGAAATTTTTCGAATGATGGTTTTATTGATCAACTGAGACCCCCTTTTGTATAAATTCATTCCTTTGGAGGGATCCAACTGTAGTATCTATCTAATGGTGGTGAACACGTAGTCCTTAAATCTCCAAATGACGCCTATTGGTTTCTAGGAGATATCATGGAAAATATATTTTCTAGAATTATTCATGGTGATCTGATTAATTTTATCTATGCATGATGGAATGTCTCTAAGGATTATTGAACATTAGAGGAAGAGATAACGAATAATGGAGACATAATTCCATTTTTCAAAATGATGACCGAATATCTATTAACCTTAAAAAGTTCAAACAACCCTCTATTTATACATCCTGGGTTTAGGTTAAAATATAATTTAATTATGTAGTAACCTTATATAATATAGTAATATATATTAAACCCCATTCTATATAATAATAATACTATTATTATTATTTTATGGAATGTGATAACATAAATATGATAAATATTATTTACCATATTGAAAATAAATATTCATCACCGAATATGATCTTGGTCCACTCTTATTCCTTAACATTTATTGAATACCCAAATACATATTAAATTAAATGTTTTATTCACCGGTAAATGAAATTAAAAATTTATTTATAATCCTGTAAATAAATATTTATCATGTATTCATGTAATAAAATAAATAAACTATTTATTATCTTTTTAATATTAGAAATAAAAAAAACATGAATGGAATTATTCCAAGGTCCTGAAAATAATAATAATTTCATAATATAAATTAAAATATAATTAAATATAGTTAAATGGAAACACTGTTTGTGTGATATAGAATGATTATTTCTTTTGGAATTAGACTAATATGGATAATGAAAATGATTACTTCCTTGAAACGAGTCAAGGAATTAAAGGAAAAAATATAATGTCACGTCATAGATAAAAAAATACAGAAGCTCTCTTATAATATAATCAATTTGTCTCAATATCTCATAAAGCATGTTTCATATATATGTCATCAATCAATATGCTTGATAATTATTTCATTTACTATCTAAAATAATAACAACATTACCTCGGGTCCACAAAATATACTATGATATTTATATTATAATAAAAGGTATGAGATTCAACATACATATATATGAATGGGAAAAATCTTTTATCAAAGTTTTCATTATTATAGTGTCATTCATTATGCAACCAAAATACAGTACTTCCCTCAAATATACATCATCACTATTTTGTTCTATAAATTTAAGTACATGAGTAATGAAATAAATCAATGATAATATTAAATACTAGGGACCATTACACATGTTTCAATATAATAATATCTAATGACATGAAATCATATTGAATTTATATTGGCGGGTCTATACACATAATCTCTTTTCTGGAAGATTACTGAGTGAAAACTTAATGATAATAAGTCTCATCTTATTATGAGTACTTACACCTCACAATATATGTATATATATATATATATATTACATTCCCTATCATATTATTTCATCTATCCATATAATGGTATTTAAGAATATCATCATGGTAATACAACGTTCTCATAATAGACATTTACGCATATGACCTTATCAAGGTGATAGATACTCTCAAACATTACTACAATAAAGTCATATTGAATAAAGAATAATATATGGTAATAATATTTATTAACATTAAAATTATAATATATACTTGTAAAAAATGTACAAATAGTTGTTCCCACTATACTAACTCTAAAACAACTACAACATGGACTATTGCCAACAATCTGTGACTCTCAATCCACTAGACCTCGCATTATATTCATGTTACTAGTTCATTATGTATTTTTTAGGGGGACTTCAATGTTAAAATCCACAGAAATACTTTTCAATACAACCTCACCCCTATGATAAAAATCCCTCAAGAAATGATACATGTGAGTTATATACTTCATATGTTGTTTTGACCTTGGGTTCTTAGCAAGATCCACTATAGCAGTATTATCACAATAGAGTGTGATAAGATCTTTACTTGTTTGTATCACATAAGGATATTGGATGATCTAGTGTATCTTTATAACATTATTAGTTTCCTAAGATGTTGTAAAAAAATTGGACCCTACTATATAATTTGTAACCACATTCGATGTTATTTTATTGTATCTTGTAATACCTCTATTCAAAATTAAGATGCATCATGTCTATGATTTCAAATAATCTTAATATATTCAGAAAATATAATCCGTATATCCACTAACGATTAGTTTACCATATCTTCCAAATACCAAGTACATATCCTTACTATACCTCAAATATTTAAGCATTATCTTTACTTCCATCCTTTGGCGGTCACATAGTTCATCATGATATATTCAAACCTTATTTAAGGTATAATCAATTTATAGCCTAGTACATTGTGTAAAAAACATAACTGACCTAATATCTAGTGATTATGGAAACATTTCCATTATTTGTATATCTTCATGTGTCTAAAGAAACATTTTATTTTAAAGATGAATGTCATGTGACACTAGCAATACTCCCAAATTGGATTATTCTATACTGAATCTCTTCATTTTCTTATCAATATATATACCATGGATTTTTTTGAGAAATATCGTGGATATATAATTATGGATCCTGATCCCTTGGATTTATGAAGCCTCCCCTGATTCATTCATGGGGTATAATTTATTAAAAATGGAATTGGAAGAGTGTAAGACTAGTATCTCATTTCATTAAGTAATATGTCACAGACATAAACTATTATTAAAACAACCACACTCCCACTAAACATCATATAGACACAAGTTTCACTTTTATTTAATTGGAAAACCAAATTATATTATGGAATCATCAAAATTAATAATCGATGACCTAGATCATTTCTATAATACATAAATGGATTATCATAGTTTGAAAACCTTGTTAGTACCCTATAGAGTCACAAACACATTAGGTTGTGTGATATAGTGATCATATTAAAGGTTCTCATTGTGGAAGGATTTTTGGACAAACATTTTTAAAATCTCATAGTCATAAAAATACACAATGTAAATTAGAATACTAATGGATTTCACTATAGAGACTACTGGAATTTCTATGTTGTAGTCAAGGCTCATGAAATATTTAATTAATTTTACTACTAGAAATACCATAGAGGTATTCAGTTTTCCATCCACATCTAGTTTCTTCTTAAATACCCACTTACAACAAGAATTATTTACATTTAATGGAGGATTTGAAAAAAATCAAGAAATGGTTTTAGTACATGGTATCCATTTCAAAATTTATTTATTATTAACACTTATAAACATATATTCCAATTACTACATCCTTATGGGTTGGTGGATTATTATTATCTACAAATAATGAGTAACCATATTAAGTGACTATGAAACCATACCATTCTACTTCTCTCACCTCAATTGTACTCATATATATTACTTGTTTCTCTGAAACAAATTCTTCTTCGTAGTTTCTTGGTGGAATATGATCTTCTGATAACTGTTGTGTACCTTCAGCCTCATATTCACCAAATTCTATCTCTATCCTACTATATATTATCAGTATGTTATCCCTATAATGTAATATGGAATGTATTTACACAATTAAAAAAATTTAAGTTTTTTATACGTAATATCCCCTTGTTTCCATAGATTATCATAATAATGTGCAGCTTCAGCCTTAGCATACACGTTTTTCACCCGAAGAGGCCTTAAAAATTATACACAAACCCAAACATGAAAATTAGAAAAAACGGTTTCTTCTATTGAAAAATTGGTATGGGATTTTATATTCCCATTTATTTAGAACTTTTTTTAGTATTTATGCAGCTGTTTGTAACTTGTATCCTCAAAAGGATAAGAGAAGAATTGAATAACTCATTATTAATTTCACTTTTTCTAACAAGGTGTGATTATTATTTTCATGTACACCATTTAATTGAGGTTTATAAGTGTTATGGAACAATAAAAGGATCGCATAAATCTATAAATAATAAATGATGGATTCATTAAGATATTATCCACCATAGTTTGATAAGAGAATCTTAATCTTCATACCATGTTGGTTCTCACCTTCATTCATATACTCAATCCATATATATAATTAATTTGACATATGATTCATAATGAAAATATATCAATATTACTAAATTTATCAATAAAATTTATGAAGTATGATTATCCACCCCATTATTAACCAAGAACTAATTCAATAGTCTCTTTTCTCCCTTTACATTTTCCACTAAATGGGATTTTCGTCATTTTTTCTTATAAACATGTGTGACATAAACCAAATGGTTTTTTTTAAAAAAATATAAATATATATTGTTATGTAATTAATCAAATTAGTATTATTTTCATGATTTAGATGTTAATACAAAATTTTGGTGTGGTATGTGTCATGTGTTGTGGTTCAGTTTTAAATTTCCATTACATGTTTTCTATAATCCAACACATATGGACTGTTATTTAATTCTTCCTTAATACAAAAAGTATATTCATAAAATAAGAAAAATTTATTCATGTACATGAAAATAAATCCATCCATTTTATGTTTCGAAACTGAAATAATGTTTTTGGTAACAAATTGAAAAGAATAAAAATCCTTTAAAACCAAAATCATTCATGTTGGAAACATTAGGTGGTAGTGCTCTGTAGACAAAATAGTTAGTTTGGGTCGGTTGTAGGCCCTTAGATCTACCCCCTTCAATCAATAATTCTGAATCAACTTGCATCATGTATTTCAATATATATGTGAGCACCACAAGCTATATCAAATAACCATTTTTTTGAATTAGAGAAATTGAACTCAAAAACAAATTTACTTTATTCAACCCCTTTTTTCTAGGATAAATTTTGTTTTTATTATATTTCCCTTATTTATAAGTTTTATGATAGAAACAAATTATAAACATTATTTCCCCCATGATATTTATCTTCTTGGTATGATGTTTGATAGAATATTTGGGAATATATCTATTTACATTCACTTTTTGTTTTTCAACCATAAAGAGATAAATTTGTTCACTCATTATATCCTTATAATATTGTAGTTGAAGATTGAGTAGTCCAAGAAGATACTTTTCATTTTTCTTCATATTTAATATTACTATATGCTGGTGAGGATCTATGGATGATATGAAATAATGAGACTGGTATGTATTTCATCAGGGACATAAAACCATGGAACCTTTATGTGCTTAATATAGCCAATAATCTTGACTAAATGAGTTCCAACTAGTGAATCCTCTAAAAGATTACTCATAAAAAAGACCCTTCGAAATCCTGAACAGTTCATGTCTATCTCCATCCTAGAATATACCATAGATATGATCAAATATTTAATATGTATCCAAGTTCTCATGGGACTTCATAAGTTCACTAGAAATATATGATAGGATAAAACATTGAACATTTACCCTGTGATTAATATTTTTTTTCAAATACAATGAACTCTTCCTTAGTATCCTCCATGGTAGGAAAATTTTTCATCGAGCATTTGAAAATGTAATATTTTCATTCATGGCCCATCAAAACATGATGGTGTCGAAACAAATCATAGAAGTATCTACCAATGAGTATATTGTCTTTTTACAATATCCATGAGAAGTACATTGTGGATGATCAACATTCCATTTATTATAAACATTTTAATGAGATATTATTGTAATATTTCTTGATTAAAAATTTTCTGTCACATAATAATAACCGAAGTTTTACTAATTCTATCAATATTATATCAAGTCCCAATATCCCCCACCATTGAACTCAAAATTTCTAGTTCCTTGGATATTCTAGTGGAAGATATGAAAATTGACCTTTATGTAACCCCAATGATGGTTATTCAAGCTATTTTATGGTATTTAGATATGTAGGTCTCTTCTATAAGATCGATTGTAGATCCATGATCTTCTAAGTTTACTCACCTATCCAAAAATTCATGAGTTCAATTTTCTGTATAATTTCCTCCAATTTACATCTTTTCCATCGATGAATACTATCTTTATGTAATATTGTGTTGTCAATGCATAACCTCCATAAGAAATTCACATTGGATGTTTGTGTCCCTATGAGGGATAGTTCAACATTTTGTTTTAAGTAGTTCAATCCCAATAAAGTAATGTAAGGTGAATTCTGACTAAATATTAAGTTGAGGTATTTTTTTATTATGCATAAAATGATTTTATTTTATCTTTTACTTGTATAATTAATATTAAGTGGATTTTACGTAGTGATTAACCGTGTTTTGATAAATAATTTACACATTTCCCATTAAATTCATTTATTTAAGTGATCGCATTCTTGAATCCATAATATAAATAACACAAAATAAATAAATAAATATCCCAATTAATATCATATTTAGCATTTGATTTATTTGGTGGACAATATATCAATCTTTCTAATTAGGGATAACTCTTTATTGTAGTCTTGTCCTGATTTTCAACTCCACCTATCAACATTTATATTACATGGGTTGGCAATATCTTGGTTATGTCTTAATCTACCTCTACTCTCCTTGGGATAATCCATTAATTGAATGTATATATTACTCTCATCTAGGTTAGGGAAAAAGGTTTTAGTTAATATGGATTGAAAAAATAAACCTGGGGCCAAGGGTCTTACATAATAATGGAATGATGAATATGAAATTAGAAATAATTACCATTTAACAATTAATTATTTCAAACCCATGAAAAAAAATAAATTTAATAAATATAACTCATACATGGGTCTTGCTCAAGCTCTTAATATGTCATAGACATGAAATGAATTCATAAAAGTACAACTGCATTACATTATTTTTATATTACATTATTGGGTATTAAGATAAACATTATTTGGTTAATTAGTTAGTTAATTAATAAATTCCATTTTATCTTAATGAACATCTAAATGATCCTAGAAATAACTACCATATATTCATTTATTAAAAATAAATAGATCAACCAACAATTAATTATTATAAAATTTTATTAATAGATCAATTATAAATTATTTTAAAACATTATTAAATTTTCAAACAAAATTGGTACCAACATATATAGTAAGTTTTCAATATTACAATTATAAATATAATGTAATTTAATTCTATCCATTATTGGGATACTACGTGATATGTAATTTTGAGTTACACTCAATGTAAATCAGTTTACAAGTACCTAGGATACACACATGGGGCTTCAACATGTCTCTTGATTTGACTAAATTTTATGTTAAACCCCACTAAATGCCATGTGTCCCACCTGTCTTATTCCTAGGATACCCTTTATGGCCTTCGGTGTTTATCTTAGTATATTAAAATGCATGTACCAACAATTTACATGTCAAGTGGTCTTATTGTATTTTGTATGTGCAACCCACTAAGGAACATAATATGTTGATCAGAAACGTTACAACATGATGTGTAAAATCTAGATTCACTCTTTGTATATCTCATGTCATGAGTCCACATAACGCAACATGGAAATAAGAGTATTTTTTGGACGTTTTAGTTATCAAACTACATTTTGGGTATGCCAGATACACATCATGTATTTCATTAATTCTGTATGTTGTCATTTTCATATATTTTTTACCATGAATATGACCACACAACTTTTATGAATTCCACCACTAAACTATGTAGACTACTTTTCCTATACATCAACTACACATCATGTAATCTGAAACGCCATGTTCTCAGATGTATTGATCTACAAGGGGTGATACATTAGTTCACCCTGAGTAGTTACTACATGGTGCGTCATGTATCCCTTGACATGCAAAGGTTTATTGGTCTTTGGTACACACTGTGTACTCCAATTCCATGCCTTGTAATCCCATTCTATGGGTCCTGAATCATCAACACTCCTTGATATATTTTTATTAATATCTTTAAATTTTATTAATCAAATTTGAAAAATAAATCATGAACTGTGATAATAAAAATGTGAAAGTGTTTTTAGGAAAATGATATTAACGAATTAATAATTCTTTTAATGAAAATAAAACATCATTTTCTTGTTTGGATAATAAAAATTAAATAATTATAAATTTGAAATGTGATCACTCTAATACCACATGGAGGATTCTGGAATGACAGAAGGGCCTTCGGTGGGGCTTAAATCAAATAATAATTTCAATTAATAATTTCTAATTAATTGAAGAGAGGATCATCTATGTAATATTTATAATCAATTTAAATAGGATTAGATGAAAAGGTTACCTCATATCACAAAATTTCTCTAATGAAGATGTTTTTGATCTTCTGAAAATCCCTTTTTGGATTACCGACCCATGTATAGAATCTCTTTAATGGTAATCCCCTTCTTCACCTTAGATCTCATAATTGAGTTAATTGATTTACTAGTTCTAGCATGACAATTAAATTGCCGTGTATTGTTTGTGTTGATTTCTTGTAGTTCCTTCATGATTTAAGGAATTTCTCTTACACTTTCTAATCATTATAAGAAGAGAGTTAAAATAATGTATAGAGGACTCTACTGTGGGTAATGGTTCTCAAATATCAACTTATCCTACACAATAGATATAATCATATGTTTATATACATTGGGATTAGTTTAAAACCCTATTAAATTACATATTGACCCTTAAATAATTCCGTAATAATTATTAGACCCCATTAAATATAATATTATTATTATTATTACTTTATATCATGTGAAAACATCCATGGTGATAAATATTACTTACCTGATTTGAAATGAATATTCATCCCCAAAAAAGATATTGGTCCTCTCCAATTCCTCAACATTTATTGAATATATAAATATATATTTAAATAAGTATTTAACTGATAAATAAATAAATAAAATTATTTTATCCACAATGCAGGGAATAAATATTATTAAACTTTTTATATAATTTAATAAAAAAAATTATTTATTACCATACAAATATGAGCGAGAAATAAAACATGAATAAAATTTTTCCTTGGTTATTAGAATGATATATATTCCAAAAATTAAATAAAAATATAATTTAATCATGATCAATAGAACCCCTTGGTGTATGACCCTAGAAGATCGTATCTTGTTAGCATTAGGGGGATTTTTTGATGTCCATGATTACTATCTATAAATGGGTCAAAGAATCCAATAAAAATAACTAAATGTAAAAAAATCCACAACCACATATGAATTATCACAATTTAATATAATATCATTGTCGCAAAATCTCAACATATTGGTTTCGCATATATTTCATGAACTAAAATGCTTGATACCTATTTCATTGACTATCTGAAATATAAAAATTGTTACAACATTTCCATGGAATTTAATGAAATAGTTTTATTGTAGTAAAAGGGCCAAGATATCGACTTCCAAAAATATGAGTGGGACAAATTATTCTATGTATCTTTCATTGTTAACATGTAATTCATGAAACACACAATATACCCTGCTTTTTACAAACATATGGAATCATGGTTTTTGTAAGAAAATTTAAGTTTTCAATTCATCACATGAGTCAATGATAATCATAAAGATTAATGACCATTATACATTCTCATAGATAGAAATATCTAATGAGACCCAAACATGTGGAATTCATACTAGTAGGTTTGTTCTCATAATATCCCATTATGGAGATTACCATGTGTGAACTTCATGAGTAGTGGACTTATCCTCTTACGAGGGTAATCGTACTCAAAAATATCTATACTATGTGTCCTATCACAATATTTCGTATGAATGTAGAATGATATTAAATAATATCACCATAGAACTTCAAGGTTCTCGTCCTTGTAAAGAAATTGTATGACATGGTCAATGCATAAAATACTCAAGGATAGTACAACATTGAAATCATGAAGAATAATTACCAATATGCAATAAGATATTTTATTAAAATTAAAATTAATGAATATTCTTGTAATAAATGTACAAAAATATGGATGTAGGACCCTAGTACTATCAAATAATACCATTGGATTTGTGGAAGTGAGCCATGTTAACAAAAAATTGATTTTAAAACCCTAAAATATAATATATTTTTAAAAGGATTCATTAAAGGATTCTAAATTTAAAAAAATAACAAAAAAACACATTATTTTAAATTGGAAAAATAATTTGGTTCATGGATACTCCTTAAATAATTTATTTCACCAAATCCTTCCTATTATGATGTAAAAACACCTATTGTATTTATATACTATAGACACAAAAAGAAGTCTGTAACTCCCAGAGGAAGTTTCGAAATGGCAAAGCGAAGTCATATTCGGAATCAGAGGCCCGATTCAGAGGCCCGGGAAGTGGTGCGTGAAATAAAGGAGGACTTGCGCGAAATAAATCGATGTGCGCGAAGCATCCCTGGGATGCGCAGAATCGAGCCAGTGAGGTATGCAATTTTGCATGCCCCGGTTCTTCGCGGCAAGATTTTTCACGCCAATGGTTCCCGGCGCAGAAGATTTCACGCAACGCTTGGATTCCGCGCCGATCGATGCCTATAAATAGAAGGCGACCCCAAATGGTTTTGGGTTTCGGAATTCGGAACGGATCTCATGTGCGCAATTCGACTCCCCCTGCGTTCAATATGACTTCCAGGTAATTCCCCTTTTTCACGAAACCTTGCCCTGGGGTTCGCCTTTGCACGCAACTCCACCAACTTCAGTGAATTTTCCCCCTCTTCTGGGTTCTTCCCTTGCACACAATCCTTGCCCCGTGCGTGCAATCCCCTTCTGTGCGCACAATACCTTGCGCGCAACCACCCATCCTCGCAATCCTGTGGCCCTATTGCGCACCATCCCGGTGCTTTGCACGCAAACCTTCTCTTTGAGCGCAACACCCCGCCCCCTTTACCTGACGCCCCTTGGTTGCCTCTCCGCACCGGCACCTGATGTCTTCCCTACCGGGCATGCGCTCCATGCGTTGTTTTCCCGTACGGCCATCCAGGCTCGTACATAGTAACCTCAAGGTTCCTTGGGTGGTGTTTCCCGTTGTGTTGCTTTTCCTTATGCTTCTCTGCATAGGCACACTAACGGTTATTACTTCTTCTCATAGCCACGCTAACGTGGACCCCCCAGTGGTTCGCCCTGCAGCCCCCCTTCACTACAGCCTTGCTGATGACTTCCATGTCACAAGGGGTAGAGGGAATTTTGCATGTAAGCCATAGGGGTGTGCAGCGAACCCACCTCATCCAAGCTGTAGGACGTTAAACTGCTAAGAACCTCGTCCTTAACACATGACGTTAAACTGTGGTCTGACCCCATGCTTCACACGCAGGGTCCCCCCGGCTCAGGAATTCTTTACACCCGCTCGTCTCCACGGGAATGAACTCTTCCTCGCATAGAATGAGATCCTCCTTGTCGGAGTGGAGTTTCTCCACGGGGGGAAGGGCTGCCTCAGAGCGTAAGTCCCTAGCCTCTCTTGTGGAAGGTCGCACCCTTGCATCTCCGTACTTCCCCCCTACGAAGGCCAGTGGAGCCCCTTTCCCACTATGATTTGTCGCACCACGAGCCTCCATCCTGGAGTATGCCCCGACACATAGGGCTACTAACCACGCGTAAGCCCATGTTTCCTCTTTGGGCCGCTCAACGCGTAATCCCCTTTCCGCTTCTCACGGATGCACCCTTTGCGACGTGATCGTCTGGTCCCTGCTGCCTCTTGTTTCTCACACCAAGCATGACTCACGTGGGATTAGAGTGCACGTTGACCATGAAATCCTCTTTTGGGCCACCTCAGAGCATAATCCCCATCCCAGTGAACTACGTGGACTTTGATCCGTGCTAACGCATGGTACATAGAAATCCTCCACGAGGTTCAACCCCACCACCCGGTTCTTCCGACCTCTCCACGTCGGTTCACCAACATTATGGGCCGCCTCAGAGCATAAGCCTCAAATTCCCTCATCCCACGTGATGCTAAACTGTATCTCGTCCCGCATGACATTAAACTGTATGCCCTCGTCTCACATGATGCTAAACTGTATCTCGTCCCTCATGACATTAAGCTGTATGCCCTTGTCCCGAATGACGCTAAATTGTATCACATCCCGCATGACATTAAAATGTATTCCCTCATCCCGCATGACACTAAACTGTATCTCGTTGCGCATGTCTTTAAACTATATTCCCTTGTCCCGCATGATGCTAAACTGTATCTCGTCCCGCATGACGTTAAACTGTATCTCATCCCGCATGATGTTAAACTATATGCCCTCATCCCGCATGACTTTCAACTGTATCTTGTCCCACATGATGTTAAACTGTATGCCCTGAACTACGTGGACATTGATCTGTGATAACGCATGGTACGTAGGAAGTCTCCATGAGGTTCAAGCCCATCGCTCAGTTGTTCCGACCTCTCTGCGTCGGTTCACCAGCATCGTTATGGGTTGTATCATAGCGTAAGCCCCATGCCTCACGCCCATGTCTCACCCTGACTTCCCCCTCGAGCCCACGTGCCTTGGCAAGTGAAACGCACGGCCGATTGTCGCCTATCGACCGGTCAAAATTCTGGTGCTCTGCTAATGTGTATAGCAGCACTCGGGTCGAATCCTCGGCGATGATACTTTGTAATAGTCGTGTGTTTTTAGTTGATTGTATTTTGATTAGGGGGGTTTGTTTGCAGAGCTTAATTGAAATGATTTATGGATGATGTTTGATTTACCAAATTGATAAAGATTGGGGTGAGTTCATCATTGGGGAGTTAAGCATGTGATATCCTTGAGCCTTACTTTGTATTGCATTAAATTAACACCCATGTCATAAGTTGACGTTGATTGGAATTCCTAAGTGTGAAGGATTTAATCCAAGCCTTATCTTAACTTAGGGTTCTAATCTCAATCAAAACTTATTTATGGTAGTGTATTTATGGTTTCAATAATCCATGGAATCCACTCATTAAACAAAACATATCATTAATCCATGACATATTAAGTTTAACATACACAATATTAATTTAAAGAATACTCATCGAGCAAAACTCTCAATCACTTAACATCCCTGAATTATAACTCACCCCAATGAGATATTTACTCATCCATTTGGATGTTTAATATTCTGGTTAAAATAATTATGATGATAAATTAAGAATAGAAGGAAAAGAAAGGGATTAGAAAATAGTGGTACGTTGACACACACACACGAACGATGATGATAATTAAAAACGGATTTTCGATTGAATGAGGAATCAAAAGAAGGGAAGGGGATTCAATTGAATTTAAACTATTTTAAGAACATAAATATTAAACTACAGAAGGTGGATGAGAATAAGAGATATTGAAGAAGTAACTTTCATTAAAACAGAATTACAAAGAAAGAGAATTACAAAATTACAAAAATGAAGAACACAAAAGTAAGTGAAAACAAAGAGAGGAGGAAAGGTCTCTCAAGTGAAAACGTGAGTATGGAAGGTCCTCCCAAGCCATTGGAAAAGCTTTGGTCGTGCCAATATGATCTCCTCTGTTCTGAAATTCCAACCCCTCTCAAGGAGAGAAGGAGAGAGTATTTATAGCCCAAGGAGTGGACTGTTTGCATTCCCAATCTGTCCCTCCACTTGCATCGACAATTTGGAAATTTAGACAGACGAATCTTCAAATATCTCCTTCTTAAAAGTTGTAGACAATAATGTTGGCCGACTACTCTCAAAATGTGGAGTCATTTGGACATAAGGATAAAAAGTATGGCCGGATGAATAAACAAACTTAAACTGTCCATTTCAATCCAGTATATTTGAAGTCCATAATGTGAAAGGGTTTTTAAATATTAAGATGCCTTCAAATACGAATGGTTTCTTCAACAATGTCGGCCGCCTATATCTCCTCTTTCACACTGAAAAATCTCAGCTCGCTTGGATGCTTACATCAGGAGATATGTCATGCATACTATACTGCTTTTAATTCTCGGCCAGAATGGTGGGCTGGACTTCAATGATTTATTTGGGCCCCTTGTACTTGGATTTGGGCCTTGAAATTTTTATCCAAGATGAAATGTAGTGTCCCCCGAATTATGGTGGAGAGTTAATGTTTTTGGACTTCTGTATTGATCCCAGTAAATCAATCTTCAAGGCTGGTCCAGTTTGTTCACAGATTCTTTGGTCTTGTTTGTGAGGACCATATGACCCTTCAAATGGCAGAATTGGATCATGGTTCCTTATAATGAAATGTTTTATATTGAAAGGAGAATCCTACAAAACAGGAACCACACAATTTGGATCAGTATAGTGATATTTATAATTAAAAAATTAAACTAACTCAATTGGACTACTTCTAAAAATGCTCAAATATTATACTTAATATTAACACATTAATATTTCACACAAATTATGCACATTTCATATAAAATAAGTAAAGGGGGAATATAATAATTCATGAAAATATTAATAACATCAACTCCCCTACACTTAGATTTGCGCGTTTCCTCATGTGCAACAAATATAAAAACATGACAAAATCATTTTCACTCACCAACAAATATTAAAATTTTGTTTTCTCCAATCAGGGGAGGTTTAGAATATTTCACTCATCCATATTGAATTCCATCACAAATTTGGTTCACAATAATGCATCATAAACAATTCATTTTTTCATGTTCAAGGTTTTAATTGGAAAATTTAGGCACTCAAAACTTACTCCTCTCAAGATGATAAAAATGTATTTTAGGAGGTTCACTCATTCACCAACAAAAAGTGAAAATCAAGAGTTTGTAAGAGCTCTCAGCTTCCATTCCCAAATATAATGTGTACAAGAATCAAGAGGTCTTTTAAGGGGTTTTTCAGTGGCTATGGGATGGTAGGTATATAATGTCCAAAGGAAAAGAGGGGTTAAAAACACCAACATGGAAAAATCAATGCACATTTTTTTTGAAATTCGATTTGAAAGGAAATAGAAACACATATTTACAAGGGAATGAATGTGTGATGAATGAAAAGTGAGGGAGATAGAAAATGGAATAGGGTGAGATGATGGAATATGTAAAACATGGAAGACTTCCAATAATGACACAATACAAGATGATTCAAGTGTTCTTTTTTTTTCTTTTTTTTTTCTTTTTTTTCAAAAGTTGTGCTTGAAACAAGTCTCACAGTAATCTCCCAACCCATGTTTGATCTTCTCATGGAACTAATTTTAGTAGTTATAACATGATCAAAGGTTGATGATGAATGATTTTTGACCCACCCAAGACACAACCCATTCCTTTTTTTCATTTTTTTAATATAATTTTTTTCATTTTTTGAACACTTTTCAATGACTTTTGTACAAATGAAAATTACACATATACACCCCAAAGCTCACAGAATTACAACCTCTCCCCCACACTTGAATGGATGCTTTCCCTCAAGAATATGATGACACATTGGAAATCAATGAAAGTACGCCCAAAAATGAAGTCCATTCCCCCCACACTTAAATTTCAATAAATTGTACAATGAAAATCCATGAAGATGTTGGGTGGGACAAGGTATTAGGCTTGTAATGTGGCTATCAAAAGAAATGTTTTCCTAGGCTCAAAGGGGCTTTTAAAAGTAGGATCAATGTAAGGGTAACGGGAGGCTATTTGGCTATTCTGATTCTCATGTGTCTTAGAAAATGCCTCTATCATATTAATGCACACAAAAGATGGAAATTCAGCTCGAAGGTCCACAAACTCAAGACTCACAATCAGTGGTGAAGACACACAATGAAAAAGATGGCCATAGATGAACTTGGCATGAAGGCTAATGTTATTCCTCATGGTAGGGGAAAAGCATTTTCCACCAAAAATTGTTCATTCAAAATGTTTGTTATTGACACAAAATTGTTTACCCAAGTTTGAGATAAAAATTCAATATATTTGCGTTTAAAACAAGACTTTTGACTCCCCAAAATGGTTGGACAGAATTTCAATATTGGATGATGAGTAATTATAAAACCCCTTTTTTTTGTTAATTTTCATTTTTTTAATTAAATTTTTTTAAATTATTTTATTTTTAAAGACACATCCACACAAAAGAGAAAATAGAAAAAAAAAGTTGTGGAAGAATGTTGTAAAAAAAATGAGAGGGAGAGAGGAAGAAGAAGAAATATAGAGAAGAAGAGAGGGAAGAGAGATTGAGGAGAGAGAGAGTTAAAGGGAAAGAGGTGCCCCCTGGTTTGGATTTGGCGGGTCTCCATCCAGTGGTGGTTCAGCTAGAGAATTTGGGGATTCGGTGGAAGTCGAGGTGGTTCCAGGATAGTGGGAAGTTACCTGAAAAATAAAATTCATTATTCATCTAATGAAAATCTAAAAAGAAATTGAAATTTCATAAAAGTAATAGAAAATATGGGTTGCCTCCCAAGAAGCGCTGCATTTATTTGTCTACAGCTGGACAATTGCAGTGGACTACCCATAGTCTGACGGTGGCCATCATATTTTCTCAACTCCAGTGTGCTTCCAGAAAAACTTTTTCTTTGGGAGGCCTGATGATTCATTGGATAATTTCTTCCCATCCTTGTTGGTGTGCTTACAATTAAATGGGGGTGGAAAGAGAATATGACTATCCTCCCTTTGGTCTTCAATGTGAGGAATGATTTTATCCACAAAGTGATGATTTTCTATTCTTGGAAATTCAGGAAGATGTCTCAATTCTGATGGTTCATTTATGTAAGGTTCGGATAACACAAAAGTAGAGTATGAGATCCCAATTGTTTTTGACTCATTTATTTCATCACTTACCGATGTAGAGTAATGAGGATTAGTGGAGTCATAAGACTGAATAAAATTTTCAATATCCTTTACTTCAATGTTTTTCGCCAAAGAATGGTCAATTGCAACCTCACCAGTGATCACTTTATTAATTAGGGTACAAATATCACAAACATCACTACCATCAGGACAATATAAACACATTGGTTCAAGGTTCACTTCACATATAACAGAATTTTCAGAATCATGGATAGGAAAGGATGAATGTGGGATAATCTGATCTGAATCAACAAATGAGAATTCTAGTTCATTTTTCTCAATACCATCCATGTTGGAGCATTGGAGGTCAGAGGTGAGATGGGATTCCAAAGAGTTTTCAAGATCCTTTAGATCAATGGATTTTGCATTTGTAATGTCAACATCAATTTCACCATTAATCACTTGGTTAATGAGGATACAATATTCACAAACTCCTCTCTTAGTATAACAGGAAGAACATGATGGATTAGGATTCAACACACTCTCAGAGGGAGTTTCAGAAACATGGATTGAGTATGCAGAGTGATCCTCAGATGGGTATCGCATGGCTTGGAAAATTTTGAACTTGACCAGTTGTTCACCAAATTCCATGGATAAGATGCCAGCATGGACATCAATTTTGGTTTTAGATTTCATAAGGAATGGTCTTCCTAGAATTAGGGGAGATCGAGAAGAGTTCGTCTCAACTTCCATGTCAAGGACATAGAAATCAGCTGGGAAGATAAGATCATTGACCCGAACAAGAACATCCTCAATTATCCCCTCAGGACTGGCAGTGCTTCGATTGGCTAATTGAATGACAACACCCGTTGGGTGCAATGGACCTAGACCAAGGTTAGAGAAAATGGATTTGGGCATGACATTTATTGAGGCTACAAGGTCTATGAGTGCATCATCAAAGTTGGAACTCCCTATTTGACATGGAACCGTGAAGGTCCCGGGATCTTTTCACTTCATGGTAATGGACTGTTGGGTTGAAACATTTTCAATGTTCCTAAGTTTCCTCTTATGGGTGCATAGTTCCTTAAGAAACATGGCATACTTAGGGATTTGTTTGATGGCATCTAAGAGGGGGATGTTCACATCAACATGTCTAAACATGTCAAGCATTTCAGGATCAGGTTCAAAGGACTTCTTAGGCTTTGAGATGGCTTGAGGAAAAGGAATTGGGTTCCTTAGAGGAATGGAAGGAGGTGAAGGAGTGGATTCAAGTTCCTTTTCCAGCTTTTTGTTCTTTTCATTTTCTAGATCAACAACGAAAGGGGAGGTAGAGCAATCAGCATGGGGCATAGCAATTTGCTTTCCCGATCTAAGTGCAATCGCAATTACATTACCCTTAGGGTTGGGTAATGGTTGAGCTGGGAGTTGGGATGAATTGGATGGTTGTTGCTGGCTCAGGTGGGATGCAAGTTGACCTATTTGGGTTTCAATGTTTTTGAGGCTAGAACGGGTGAAGGAAGCAAGATCCTCTACAGCACTTTCCCATGGTTGTTTAGAAGAAGAGGCTTGTCCCAAATTGGGTTGGCCTTGATTTTGGTTCTTGGGAAAGCGATTGTATTGGGTGGGGAATTGGGAAGGCTCGTTAGGATAGTGGAATCCAGGAGGAGGATTGTTCCTTTGGGGTTGAGGAACAAAAGGATAAGGTTGATGGATGTTACCACCACTTTGACCATATTGGAACTAGTTTGGATTTTGATGAGGGAACTGAGGAGGATGAGAAATGGGATTAACATACCTAAGAGGTGGGTTAAAGGTATAATAGAAGGGCTCAGAGTGGGGTTGGTTGAAGTTTCTAACAAACTGACCTGACTGTTGAGGGTTGAAGTTTCGCTGAGCATATGCCGCATTGAGCTCCATTGGACTAGATGAATCATATGGATCATCTTGAAGTTGTGGACATGTGTCAGTCGGATGAGATGGAGAGTTGCAGATTCCGCAATTCTTGATAGGTCCAGGGAATAGTGACTGTGGAGAAGATGAGGTTGGGGCTTTGGTAGCCACCGCTAGTTGACGCACAAGACCTGTAAGTTCACTCATCCACTCAGTCATCTTGTTGGGCTCTATGGATTGATTCTCTTGGGCTTGTTTCACTTGGGCAAGTGCTCGAGTATGGAATTGTTGCGTGTTTGTAGCCATGTTACTTATGATATCTCTTGCAGCTGTGGGAGTTTGGTCAACAAGAGCACCGCCACTTGCGACATCAATGAGAGTTTGCTCCATAGCCAATAACCCCTCATAGAAGTATTGGATCAGGAGTTGGTCAGGGATTTGATGGTGTGGACATGTTGCAACAAGCTTTTTGAACCTCTCCCAATACTCATGGAGTGATTCATTAGGGAATTGATGGATGCCGCTTATTTCCTTTCGGATAGAAGCTGTTCGGGAAGCGGGAAAGAACTTCTCAAGGAAAAGTCTCTTCATGTCAACCCATGAGTTTATGGAACCAGGTGGTAGGTAGTAGAGCCAAGACTTGGCAGAATCCGCTAGGGGAAAGGGGAAATCTCTAAGCTTGATTTGTTCTTCAGAAACCCCTTGAGGCTTCATGGTAGAGCATACTACTTGGAACTCTTTAAGGTGAAGATGTGGATCCTCACCGGCTAGCCTGTGAAAATGAGGGAGAAGATGAATCGAACCCGATTTGAGTTCGAAGTCAGCTTCAATGTTTGGATATTGAATACCAAGAGGTTGGTAATTCATATCAGGGGCAGCAAGTTCTTTCAATTTTTGTTCCCTAGGATTGGCCATATCTAATTCAATTGGTAGGGCAATGATTGGTTCTTGGGTGATTTGGTTATCCCTAATGGTCCTCCTAAGTCGACGAAGAGTTCTATCAATTTCAGGGTCAAACAAATCCAAGGGATTGTTTGGAAGGCTACGGGGCATTCAGAGAGATTTTGGAAGAAAGAGGAAGATGGGTTTTTCTTTGTATTTTTTCAGTTTATGATTTTTATGAGAAGACGGGTTTTTCTTTCTGATTTTTTTTCAATTTTTTTTAAAATTTTGTATTTTGTTTGGTTTTTTTTTACAATAACCAGAAACGAATGACTACTTAAAGCACCATCCCCGGCAATGGCGCCATTTGAAATGCACGGCCGATTCTCGCCTATCGACCGGTCAAAATTCCGGTGCTCTGCTAATGTGTATAGCAGCACTCGGGTCGAATCCTCGGTGATGATACTTTGTAATAGTCGTTTGTTTTTAGTTGATTGTATTTTGATTAGGGGGGTTTGTTTGCAGAGCTTAATTGAAATGATTTATGGATGATGTTTGATTTACCAAATTGATAAAGATTGGGGTGAGTTCATCATTGTGGAGTTAAGCATGTGATATCCTTGAGCCTTACTTTGTATTGCATTAAATTAACACCCATGTCATAAGTTGACGTTGATTGGAATTCCTAAGTGTGAAGCCTTTAATCCAAGCCTTATCTTAACTTAGGGTTCTAATCTCAATAAAAACTTATTTATGGTAGTGTATTTATGGTTCCAATAATCCATGGAAACCACTCATTAAACAAAACATATCATTAATCCATGACATATTAAGTTTAACATGCACAATATTAATTTAAAGAATACTCATCGAGCAAAACTCTCAATCACTTAACATCCCCGAATTATAACTCACCCCAATGAGAGATTTACTCAGCCATTTGGATGTTTAATATTCTGGTTAAAATAATTATGATGATAAATTAATAATAGAAGGAATGGAAAGGGATTATAAAAGAGTGGTACGTTGACACACACACACGAACGATGATGATAATTAAAAACGGATTGTCGATTGAATGAGTAACCAAAAGAAAGGGAAGGGGATTCAACTGAATTTAAACTATTTTAAGAACATAAATATTAAACTACAGAAGGTGGATGAGAATAAGAGATATTGAAGAAGTAACTTGCATTAAAACAGAATTACAAAGAAAGAGAATTACAAAATTACAAAAATGAAGAACACAAAAGTAAGTGAAAACAAAGAGAGGAGGAAAGGTCTCTCAAGTGAAAACTTGAGTATGGAAGGTCCTCCAAAGACTTTGGAAAAGCTTTGGTCGTGCCAATATGATCTCCTCTCTTCTGAAATGCCAACCCCTCTCAAGGAGAGAAGGAGAGAGTATTTATAGCCCAAGGAGTGGACTGTTTGCATTCCCAATCTGTCCCTCCACTTGCATCGACAATTTGGAAATACAGACAGACGAATCATCAAATATCTCCTTCTTAAAAGTTGTAGACAATAATTTTGGACGACTACTCTCAAAATTTGGAGTCCTTTTGGACGTAAGGATAAAAAGTTATGGCCGGTTGAATAAACAAACTTAAACTGTCCATTTCAATCCAGTATATTTGAAGTCCATAATGTGAAAGGGTTTTTGAATATTAAGATGCCTTCAAATATGAATAGTTTCTTCAACAGAGTCGGCCGTCTATATCTCCTCTTTCACACTGAAAAATATCAGCTCGCTTGGATGCTTACATCAGGAGATATGTCATGCATACTATACTGATTTTAATTCTCATCCAGAATGGTGGGCTGGACTTCAATGATTTATTTGGTCCCCTTGTACTTGGATTTGGGCCTTGAAATTTTTATCCAAGATGAAATGTAGTGTCTCCCGAATTATGGTGGAGAGTTAATGTTTTTGGACTTCTGTATTGATCCCAGTAAATCAATCTTCAAGGCTGGTCCAGTTTGTTCACAGATTCTTTGGTCTTGTTTGTGAGGACCATATTACCCTTCAAATGGAAGAATTGGATCATGGTTCCTTATAATGAAATGTTGTATATTGAAAGGAAAATCCTAAAAAACAGGAACCACACAATTTGGATCAGTATAGTGATATTTATAATTAAAACAGTAAACTGACTCAATTGGACTACTTCTAAAAATGCTCAAATATTATACTTAATATTAAATCATTAATATTTCACACAAATTATGCACATTTCATATAAAATAAGTAAATGGGGAATATAATAAGTCATGAAAATATTAATAACATCAGCAAGCTCATGCCCTAGACCGGAGATCTTACTTCCTCCAGGCTCCAATCCATGCGTTCATTCTCACGGGTCGCCTCTTCAGGTGTCCCACCATGCTACCGAACTACGCATACTTTGATTCCCTGCCATCAGGATATGTAGGAAGCCTCCACGAGGATAAATCCCATCACTTCATCATCCATCCTGATCCTTACCTGTGTCGCCACATCCCAGTGAGATCATGACACCCCATCCAACTCCATGGTATCCGGGGAGCTGCCCACGTGTTGGCCCCACCATCAGTGTTCCCCCTAGGGGGTCCTTCAATCCGATCCACTCTCAGTGTTTCGATTAGTCTGATCTGTCTCCATAAGACGTTAAACTCACGGTATACCCCATGTTAAACATGGGAATCTTAGGAAACCCTCAGATGGTACACAATCCCCGGGTTCGATGTGGGATGCCTCGGGCTTCCGTGCCCTTGAGAAGCCCTGTGATAAGGGATAGAAGACATGCATGTCAATCCCCAGCATCAAGACATGCCAACGACACCCCAACATGACCATTCTCCTCACCGAAGGTTGATACCCCGACAATACCCCTTGAAGCGTCTCGATGGAAGCAGCGTAATTAACTGGTGTCCATGCAGATATCGCGATGCGAACGAGCTTCACGAACCCGTCGTAAATCTATGAGGGAGACCCGGACTAGGTGACGAGTTCTGAGGAGGAATCCATGGAAGGAAGAACAAACATCCCATCATCCCGATTTCAATCAAGGAGAAGACGTCCCTGAAGAAGGAACGAATCTCACCCGCCTTTGGAAAGCGGAAATGCAGGGAAATAAGTCGCGCGTCCTCCCATGCATGACGGACACGCGAGCGCCCCGGCGTAAAAGCATCAGAAACAGAAAATGGTGAACCCGACGTGAATCTCTTCTCTTCAATATGGAGAATGGTAGAGTTCGGGGTGTCAGAATATTAGCATGTCAATTGGTCCGGGTGCCTATCACCGGGACGTGAAACCCGCCAGGGGGTTGAGGAAGTCAGGACATTGCTCACTCCGTTATGCGACGTCATCGGCATGGATCCCTCTCACCGACCACGGAAGATGGAATGACGATGGGCTATTGGTTGTTGATTTCTTTTCCTGTTAGTACTAATGGGTTTATATCCCTTCTTCCAAGAATCAGATCACTGCATCCGGAGCTTGATCGCCACCTGCCCACCGGCACAGGGGCATGGGCAGTACCGACACGGCTACCCTGCGCGGTACCGCCTTTTCCATAGTTGCTCCAACTCCGACCGCCGTAGCTGTCGGGCTCTCACACCCCCTATCCCCCTCAAAAATCATCCAGCGAAGGGTGATCAATGACTTGGTTCATAGGTATGATGAGAAAGGGATCATCCCCACCAGGGGCATGGCCTATTTGGATCTCGAGGCGGCTGCTCCTCACCACCATCGCCGCCCCCGAGGGCCGCGCAGGGAGCTGCTGCTCCCCACTTCGATGTTCAACCGGTTTGGGAGCCTATCCCCAGAGCACCTCGATACATCCCTCCCCTACACTAATGAGGTGGGGGATGTCCGTGTTCGCCCGATCGGAGACCCGTCCCAGGGTTTAACAGCAAGAACCCCCGCCAGGCTGCGTCGACGTCATCGCCCAACTCCCCGGGCCGAGGACCAGGCAATCTTTGTGCCCGCACCACCGGTTCCAACCCGCCTGACCCAACACCAGCATCGGGCACGAGCGGAAGAGAATGACCATCCTTGAGAACCAACATCAGCAACCACTGTGGCCAGAGCCACTGCTAACTCCTACTACCAGACCCCTGCACACGTTGAGCAGGGGCAGTCACTTGACCGACTGGGATAAAGGCCCCGACCGCCCTACAGGAAGGTTGGGTCGATTATCTCGGTCGCGAGCACTGGCAATGTCCACCGCGGACCAATCTGCTGTAGTGACACCCACCATGAAGGCTAATTTCATGCCACTAATGTGGAAAGCCGAAGGCTTCTTTGCGATAGCAACGCTCCGGGTATTACTCTTTCCAGTGCCCACTGCACTGGGTATGTGGTCACACCCTCTACTGCTGGCTGCGAGTATGGAGTCATTGCATATCTGGTCAATCACTCACATGGAGGTTCTCCCCATGTCCCTTTCGACATCCGTCCTGGTGATTCCCACACCTCGGCCTTCAGTCCCCTCTGTCCTAGCACTATTGCTTCCAGCGGACTCCTTGACGAAAATCATCCTTACCCTGAGGATCAACCCAGGTGAAGGAAGGAGGGGTGTCATCGCCGTAAGAGGAATGTCAGGGGAGTCCGGATGGAAATTAGACCAGTCCATTTCTCAGATTCTGAGGTGGAATACGAATCAACGCTGGAACCTTCCCCCCAACCCTTTGAGCTGAGAGCAGGGATGGGGACGCGACGCGTCAGTCTTGTACTCCCCGAATGCGAAATCCGTATCATTCCCTCCTCCCTCCGAAGGTATATCCAGGAGGATGAGGACTTGGAATACCCCCAGGGGTCAAACCCGCAGTTACCACTGGCCTCCCCGGAAGCACCATCCGCCTTAGTCAGGGAGGGTGGGGATCTTTTCTGGGGACCGACAGAAAAGTCGCAACGTGACACACCATCGGCAAGCACCGATGCTATGACAGGAGGCCCATTCTTCGACCCATACTATCATGACGTGGCAGCCAGGACACTGCAACCCCTGGAGGACGACTCAGGGATCGTCGGCCAATCGGAATGTTTGCCATATTCCCCGTCAGCCATCCCACCAGCCTGGCAGCCTACCTCGGCACTTTTTCCAGCTCCCCAGCCATTCTCGGTTGATGAGCAGGGGCAGCAAGGTCCGGACCCCGAACTAGAATTGTGGATCTTCTGGAACATCCTCGCAGCGGGCGACTTCCCCGAGAAGTTTCGGCCGGTCACAGGATTAACTTTTGATATGCCAGAGTCGCTCACCCAGGGAGAGTTTGAATATTTCCGCCAGACTCTTCAGGTGACTCACTCCAGTCTTCACCATCAGTGAGCACCTTGTCCCGAGAGTCAAGCACATCTCGAGGATATCAGTGAGCAGTGTCTTTGGGTCGACCTGGCAGTACTCCCTACGGTTCGGCACCCTGAGTCACTTGGCCACCATGGGGCCCTCCAGCGACAATGCATCCAGAGTTTTCAAGTACTCCAGAAAGTTATTGAGGATTCTACCCCCCACACGCACGTCCACGGATGGCGGTAGTACGCTTCCCTTCTCTTCTCTATGATCTGTCGACTGCCCGATTCACTGGGTGGCCCTGAGGGAATGTCGTCAGAGGCAGTGGTGGTCAACATGGATGACCTTTCAGTTGAGGGAAATGGTGTGGGGCTCCTAGACGGGGACTCCCCCCCTTAGGAAAAGCCTCTACTGGACCCATCTGGGAGGATTACTCGCCAACAGAGGAGCCTCCTTGGTCTCCCTGTACCCACGGAGGCACTAGCACTGAGCTGAAACATCGGCAAGGGTAAGGAACATGTCGGGTCTGTCAAGCTCGCTGACCCATCTACCTCGGTACAGAAGGAAGGGGAAGATCCTGAGAAGGCCACACTATGCCAGTAGCATGCTGAGCAAAAGTGGTTGGTTGATGAGCTCCTGGTCGAACGCATTGCAGAGCGGCGGCCTGACTACGGTAACCCTAGACTAGGACAGTAGGGGTAGGAGCACCTACCCCTTGCCTAGATTCCCCCGGGAAACCACGACCATGTTGCGTTCACCGATAGGGGAGAGGCCGGAGCCCATTGCAAGAGCGTGCGATATGTTTCGCCGAACCCTCCTAAGCGGCGTAATCACCTGGGGGACCCTTCTCAGTTTCCTCCCGCTGCCCCGAGAGTCGCTCCACCAGCTGCCCCGCGAGCTGGTGAGCTTGACCACCGGATTGAAGAGACCGAAAATGTGCTTGTGGTTAGAGATCCCCATCAAAATAGAAATCTGTGTCCAGACGATCTAATGGAAGTACTCATCGCCCGGCTAGAGGCCCTGGAAACTCGGCAGGTGGCAATCCCACCGGATGGCAAGCCATACCCAGCGTGGGTGGATGATATGCTAGCCCCGTCGGGATTTGGGAACCCCACTTTCACCCCCTTTAACGGGACCAGAGACCCACCACAACACCTAGTCCACTTTAACTCGAGGTGCAGGCCTATGTTAGGGACTTCGGTTCAGTAGGAGGCTGCCATGCTCTGTTGCTTCGTTCAGACACTGGAAGGACCAACATTCGTCTGGTACAACCAACTCCATGTTGGATCTATGGCTAGTTGGGAGGAACTTCACCGGAAATTAATCTACCAGTTCAGGTCCACAATCTAGAAGATGAAAATTGAAGACCTCTTTAGGTTGCAAACAATGGCCCGATGAGTGGGTCATGGACTTCATCGCTCGGTGGAAGGGGCTCACGTACTCCCTTGACATGCCTCTAACTCAGGAGAAATTATTGACAATGTGTGTAGAGAACGTCAAGTCAGAGCTGGTTCCTTCCCTGATCATTCAGAATTACCCTTGAGGGTTCTGGGACTTCTCAGACAAGGCTCAGCGCCTCAAAGAAGCCCTGCAATAGGGCAGTCAGGCACACCCGCTTCCTCCTGTAATCCCTGCAAGGAGAGCCGCCAAAGTCGAGCCCACTGCTGTGGCCCAGATAGAGGCCTTAAAATAGCTAGAGTTTCTACCAGTAAGGTCGGATCAGCAGCCCCATAGGGGTCCACCCCCACAGGCACAGCCTCCGGCCCAGCAGCGAACGCCTCAAAACCGGCAGGCGTCTCCGCGTAACGCACCGCCGCCACCCAGGTGAGATAATCAGGCTCTGCCTCCTCGGCATGCTCCCCCATCCCCTGGTCATCATCAGCCTCCAATATCCCCTTTAAAGATAGAAGAAATCAAACTTACTCGTCTGACGAGGCCCAGGTCCCCGGTTATTTCCAAAGTGCCTTGGAGTAGAGGATCGTGCGGCTGCCTGAGTGCCGGATGCCAGAAGAGGCGTGTCGCAGTGATCACCCTAACTACTGCCCTTATCAGCTGACCCTGAGGAAAACTATCCAGCGATGCTATGTATTAAAGGACCGGCTCCAAGACCAGATTGACAACAACATAGTCAGGTTGGGCCCATCCCCAGCGCAAGTGGCAGGTGTGTTCGTGAGATTAGATGGCAGTAGTGGCAACGGGGATGAGTGGGAGCAGGTTTCCGACCGCGGGTCCTAGAAGTATAACGACCGGATGGCCCGAAGGACGGTCGCCCGTGCCCATGGCATCATCTGTGACTTCCTGAATCAGCCAGATCCCTCAGAATCTACGAGCGCCGCTTTGGCATCGTCGTCCCGACATACCTCTTCCCAGAAGTGCAAGCGGTGGCGCAATAAGAAAGAACGCGCCCTGCTAGCGCCATCATCTTCTTGCACGCTTGGAAGTTTTATGCCCCCAGAGATGTGGATCCCTCCGAGACTTCGTCCGGTAGTGGATGAATCCTTGGGTGAAATCCCAGGGTATGCTTCGGTTAACATCGGATAGTTGGTAAATCCCTTTTTGACTCCCGACGATGAGGAATGCCAGGTGGACCCCCCCCCCCCCAATGTCCCCGGTCGTCGCCAACATCGGTGGAGCCGTGGCTACGTGAACCACTGGGGCACGACAGTCGTCACCTCCCGTCAGGCCGTGCACGCTATTGAGACCAGGCTGCAGGCCCGATAAAAAGATCAGCGCACGCGGCCCCCTCACCCGGTGTTGACAGGTTCACCTTCACCACCGTTTGTGTTTCTAGATCAGGCGAGACCACCTCGTCTATGCCGCAACCAGCCCTGCCTTTCCACCGGCCGACTACAGCCTTCCGGTCCTAGCACGACAGCCACCTCTCAGGCTTCTACTAGTGAACAGCGAGACGTGCCTAGTACTAGTCAGTCACCGGTCCCGCCGGTAGGGTCTTTCATGTCTCCAATCACAGAGCGGCCTCCTGTAAGCAGAATCTCGCATTTGGCTTGAAAGTATGATGTTCTGAAGCACCTAGCCGAAATTACGGAAAGGCTTTCTATCCTTGAGGCCCTTCACCTATCGTCGAA
Organism: Viscum album; assembly: GCA_963277665.1. Lineage (NCBI taxonomy): Eukaryota > Viridiplantae > Streptophyta > Magnoliopsida > Santalales > Viscaceae > Viscum > Viscum album. The sequence continues at coordinate 1,870,569,549 of OY728123.1, read as the reverse complement.
GATGCGTGAGGTGCTCTCTGAGGCTCTAAGGAGCCCCCTCCAGTTTGAAATGGAGGTAGCATCCATAGAAACCTTCCACACCGAGGGGATTGAGGACGTCGACTGTCAGGCAGTTATCTCGTTTTCCGGTGAAGATGATGACCTTCCCATACAGGGGCACATTCTCTAACTGTACATCACCGGCCAGTTCAATGGTGTGGAAGTCTACCGCTGTCTTGTTGACACGGGTTCCGAGATTAACCTAATCCTAACTTGGACGCTGTGGAAACTGGGGTTGTTTGAGGGTGATCTAACTCCCTCCGACCTCAGGATCCAGGGGTATGATAGGAACGAGAAAACTCTACTCGTCATGATTCGTCTGAAGACCCAATTCGGCAGCCTAATTACCAATACTGAATTCATGGTTGTCTCTCAGGACACCGCCTACAACGCGTTGATGGTCAGGTCGTGGCTCCACCTTCACGCAGTGGTCCCCTCATCGTATCACTAGTGCCTCAAATACTCCCTTAAGGGTCGAGTGGGTGTGATCCAAGGGGATGCGTCTCCTTTCGCCTCTTGTGAAGCCCGTTATCTAGACGCTGACTATTACAAGAGCAAGGACAAGAAGATCCTGGCAGGTGAGTTTGAGCCCGCCACTGTCACGAGTGATCCCGGGGTAGGTTTGGATGACGCATATGTCTTCCGAATCCATCGGTTGGAGGCCACGACCCTCGACATGGGATAGTGCTTTGTTGTTTTGGGTACCAGAGGAAGGAATATTTCCGGATCCAAGCGACGGTGGGAAGTCACCTCGTACTCTTACACCAACCAGGCTCAGGTGATCCCCGAGACTCCTACCCCTGTACGATATCGGGACGTTAGGCTCATGGAAATGGTAGTACGTCATACGTGTCTGTTTCGCCAGGCCAAAATCGACCGGCTCAAGCCAACGCGCCACTACTGATTTTATTTCATAATGTATGACCCCTTAGGCTGAAGGCCAGATGGGATTGGATCAACCGCCTTTGTCGCTATGGTCTCCGCAGTGCATGAGTCTCCTGATGTGACGACCTCTGCCGCCCAGGGTGACACCAGCTTCCCATCAGGGTCTGGCATCCCAGAAATGGCTCCCCCCGTGGATGATCCCTCCACAAGCGGAGAGGAGGACATGGAAGATGATCCTGCTACCTTTGAGGAGGGCATCCCCACCACGATCAACGAGTTAGTGCAGGTGAACCTCGGTAGCAAGGCGGACCCGACACCCACATTGGCCAGCGCCGCTATGCCCTACGAGGAACGACAACGGTACGTAGAATTCCTTAGATAGCACCGTGATATGTTTGCCTGGTATTATGACAAGATGCTAGGACTAGATCCCCAGGTAGTCGTCCACCGCCTTGGCCTTCCAGCAAACCATCGCGGGTTCAAGCAGCCTCCCAGAAAGATGCACCCCTATCACGGTGCCATGGTTGAGGCCGAAGTTGATAAGCTCATCAAGGAAAACTTTTTCAAGGAATTCCATTACCCCAGGTGGCTATCCAACATTGTGCCAGTCAGGAAGAAGAATGGGAAGATCAGGGTCTATATCGACTTCCGCGATCTCAATCGCCACTGTCCAAAGGATGATTTTCCCCTTCCCATGACAGAGTAGTTGATCGATGCCACGACCAGGTTCCAAGCCCTCTCTTTCATGGATGGGTACTCCGGGTACAACCAGATCTGGATGGACCCTGAGGATGAAGATTTCACTGCCTTCAAGGACCCCCTAGGTACTTTCTGCTACCAGGTTATGCCCTTCGGCCTAAAGAATGCGGATGCCACCTATCAACGGGCTATGCATCGCATATTCAAGACGATCCTCAGGACACTGGTGGAGTGCTATGTGGATGACCCGGTGGTTAAATCTCATTAGCACTAGGACCATCTCAAAGACCTTGAGAAATTTTTCGGCTTCCTCCGTTGTCACCACTTGAAGATGAACCCGTTGAAGTGTGACTTCGGGGTCACCTCCAGAAAGTTTTTTGGCTTCATTGTTAGGTATCATGGCATCAAAATTGACCCAGAGAAGATCAAGTCCATCAGTCAGATGCCTCGCTCGAATAATAATTGGGAGCATCGAGGCCTCCAAGGCCACTTAGCCTATATATGCTGATTCATTGCGAATCTGGCCGGCATGTGTAAGCCCTTTTCTCGGCTCATGAAGAAATTATCCGCCTATGAATGGGATGAAGAGTGTTAGATCACTTTTGAGGAAATCAAGAAGTATCTGTTCCAGCCTTCGGTCTTGATGCCACCCGTTTCCGAAAAGCCGCTGGTCCTTTACGTGACCGCCCTGGAGCAATCCCTCAGCGCACTTCTTGCCCAGAAGAACAACGAGGGAATAGAGAATAGCCTCTAATACCTCAGCCGCATACTCCTCGACGTGGAAATTAGATATTATCCCATCGAGAAGAGCTGCATGGCGCTCGTATTTTTTGTGCAGAAATTGGGGCACTACTTCCAGCACCACGAGGTACAGCTGGTCTCTCGGTTAGACCCGTTGAAATACATCCTGAACTGACCTATTTTGACCGGCTGATTGGCGCACTGGGTGGTGATCCTCTAGTAGTTCAACATCAGGTTCGTACCTCAGAGGTCCATCAAAGGACAGGCATTGACAGACTTCTTATCTTCCCACCCAACCTCCACAGACAAGCCACTGGATCTAGGATTTCCTGATGATGCAATCCTCTCAGTCGATCATGCCATCCCATGATGGCAGATGCACTTTGACGGTGCCTCTCGCAGCCCCATTGGTAGAAGGATCAACGATCCTAGGATCAACAGAGTGGGCCTGGGTATCATCATCATCACCCCGGAGCAAGCCGTTCTGCCATATTCATTCCTGTTGTTAGAAGGCTACACCAGCAATGAGGAAGAGTATCATCCCCTCATCACTGGCCTCGAGTTGTCTATCGAGATTAACGAACCCCATCTGTATGTAAAATGGGACTCTGAGCTAGTCATCAAGCAGGTCAATGGTGACTATGCTGTCAGAAATCCATAACTCATGCCATTGCTGGAGTGCACCCTCCATCTAATGGCTATGTTCCCCTCCCGGCCAGAGGTCGTTCACATTCCTCGGTCGCAGAACAGTCGAGCAGATGCTTTGTCCAGCCTGCCACATCACTTGCGAAGCCCAAACAGGATGAACTAATTATCCACCTGGCGCACCGGATAGTAATTGCTCCTGTTATTCTAGAGGGAGATCGTGGCCCGTGAGTGAACCATCTAACCGCTGGCGCCCCTATGTCAGGATCCCCGGGGGCTTCAGGTGCAGTAATTGAGATAGTTCCTGACAGGATGACGCCCTTGGTTGAACACCTCCAGCACGACAATCTTCCACCGGACCGAGCCGAGCTAGAGCGAATCTGACGCTGCGCACCGTAGTTCACTCTTCAGAGCGGCCCCAGCCTTGAGTATCTCCTTTACAAGCACGGATTTGACGGTGTTCTCCTCTATTTCCTTCAAGGAGTCGAGATCCCACAGGGCATGCAAGAAGTGCACGCTGGTTCCTGTGGTGCCCACCAGGCCGAGCTGAAGTTTTCCCACCAGATTCGGAGGCTGGGATACTTCTGGCCCTCTATGATCTACGACTACATTGAGTATGCCAAGAGGTGTCATGCGTTCCAAGTTCATGATAACTTTGTGCATCGACCACCGGATCCTCTCCATACTACCAAGTATTCTTGGCCCTTTGCATTCTGGGGGTTGGATGTCGTAGGACCTTACCCGCCACCGATGGCCCGCCAGTGCCGATTCATCTTGACCGCTATGGATTTCTTCTCGAAGTGGGCATAGGAAATCCCACTTAGGGAAGTCAAGGCATGTTCTATCGCTGACTTCGTGAGCTCCAATATCATCTATCGGTTTGGAGTACCTTACGCTATCCTCACGGATACCGAAACCAACTTCCGAGCAGTCGAGCTGAATAAATTGTACGCCAAGTACAACATTCACTCTAACCAAACCTCCCGCTATCATGCGCAGGCGAATGGACAGATTGAGGAATTTAACAAAACCCTCTCTAACATTCTGCAAAAGATGGTTGGTCAGAACAAGAGAAGTTGGCTGGACAAGCTCCCCAATGCCCTCTAGGCTTATAGGACGGCGCCTCGTAACTCCACCCAGGTTACTCTGTATTCCCTGGTGTACAGAGCTGAGGTAGTCCTACCCATCAAGATCCAGTTTCCCTCATTGCGCATGGCGGTCTACGACCAGCATGAACCAGATAGTGTTTCCGAAATCTATCTAGCCGAATTGGAAGCGCTGTATGAATGTCGGTTTTGCGGTTTACATAACTTGGAGAGGCATCATATCAGGATGGCTCGAGCTTTCAATAAGAAGGTTCACCTCCGCTCTTTCCTTCAAGGTGACCTGGTGATGGCTCTCAGAGCACCAATTATTCATGGCAAAAAACCACCCATGTTGGAGCCCAAATGGGAGGGGCATTTCACTGTCCATAAGGTCAATTCCAATGGCGTGTATTCCCTAGTGACTATGGATGGTGAGCAGGTAACTCCTCCCACCAACGCCAGGTTCCTCAAGTAGTACATTGCCTAAGCATCTATAGTCCTGCATGACCTTAAACTATACGGTCCCGCATGACCTTCACCTACACCCAGTCCCGCATGACCTTGAACTGCACCCGGACCAGCATGACCTTAAACTGCATTTTTCCCTACATCTGGGCTCTATGGTCCTCCATGACCTTAAACTGTACGGTCCCGCACGACCTTAAACTACACCTTGGTCTGAGTTCTAAGACCTAAAACTAAGATCCTTATTTCTTCATACATGAAGTTAAACTGCATCTCTAGAACTATGTGTGGCTTGATTCCCATCTTTATGGGATACGTAGGACCGCCTGAACACTTATATTTCCTGTTCAGCCCCTTCTCTTAGAAGATCGTGCGGTCTCCCGGTTGCCCCGGTATTTTTGACATTCCCTTCCCTCGGGAATCCGCCATATTTTGGCCGCTCTCAGACTGAGCCCTTCGACCCTTTCCAGTGGTCTGATAATGTGTTCAGAGTACTTCGTTCTAGGACCTGGAGTGTCAGATTCGACTTAGGTAAGTTTTCGTCCACTTGTTAAGCTCCGTGATCCCCTTCATTCAGGCCCCAACAACCTTCACACCCGGAGATTCCCCCAAGAACGGCCTGGATACAATGACTAAGGTATCTCCTACCATCACGGGCCAACGCCCCGGAGGGTTTCAGGAAAAAAATTGATACGAATCCCGTGTTGCGAATGTGGTCAGTGGTTGATGCTCATTTGTTTCCCCCTACTTCTAGGCTAACGCGACAGGATGCTATGTTGCGAACATAGTCAGCAGCAATCTTCAGTCATCACGCCGGCTTCCTCGAGCCCAGAATGTTGGTTGCATGATTCAAATTATGTTCTGCCCCATCGGGTCAAGGTGGAGTGTCGACACTCCTTGTACTAACCCTTAGTACAACCCCACACGTCAGACAGACCAAGCTACGTAACGGTGTCTCTCAGGGCTCCCGTGATCTGAGCGCTAGAGTATGTGCTTGGGTTTCTTCTTTACAGGTTACGTACTGGTTGACCCTCATCCCCATGGGGAACGGGGATTCTCCCGAAAATTGTATTTCGGGCCTAGCATAGCTGGGATCTAGCATCTCCTGTTCCCCCCTGATTGTTGAACCCTCGTAGGCCCCTTTGGCCCAAGGCTCCTCTCTCGGGATCACGTGTGGTGATGGAATGGAATTGCGCCCTCACCCGCATCAGGTGTGCTTTATCGCATCGTGCGTGTGCTTCCAGGTCCAAATCCATACGACCATAAACTGTGCTTCTAGGTCCAAGCCATACGACCTTAAACTCTGCTCCCAGGTCCAAGCCATACGACCTTAAACTATACTTCCAGGTCCAAGCTATACGACCTTAAACTGTGCTACCAGGTCCAAGCCATACGACCTTAAACTGTACTGCCAGGTCCAATCCATAAGACCTTAAACTGGGCAGCCAGGTCCAAGCCATACGACCTTAAACTGTGCTGCCAGGTCCAAGCCATACGACCATAAACTGTGCTGCCAGGTTCAAAGACATACGACCATAAACTGTGCTACAGGTCCAAAGTCATATGACCATAAACTGTTCTGTTGGTCCAAACCATATGACCTTAAACTGTGTTGTTGGTCCAAACCATATGACCTAAAACTGTACTGTTGGTCCTACCACACAACCTTAAACTGTGATGATATCGTCCTGGACGCACGACAAAAAATGGTACTGCATTGTGATGACCTCCCCATGGGAGGCATCACACCAGGTATTAGTCGATTACCATGCGCTTTTCAATGCCTGTTATGGCTTGATTATTGTGGAGACGCTAGGAACTTCTACCCCAGGCCAGTTTCCCCACAAAAGAAAAACCATTTACCTTCAAGAACAAACAAGATATATCAAATGCCGCTTCTTTTGGTGCGAGGGCTAGACCCGCACGACTCCTTCGTCCTTTGCGCAGGCGCCATATTGCACCATTCTACCTTTCAAGAGCTACGTATGTATTTATTCTCATCTTTGTGAGATACATAGGAGCTCCTGGGAACCTCTCCACAGGCCCAGCCTAACTTTTCGCGCATGGTCTCTCGGCCCAAACGCGTCCCTTGGAGCACATAGTAAGTGATTATCCACTAAATGAGGCTAATATTAATTGTTAATATACAAAATATTCATGTTCTTTATTATTCATAAACACTATTTTAGTGTATTTTACACTTTGAACATCATTTCACATTATGATTGTAATACCTTCTTAAAATGCACTATTATGTGGTACATTTTTGAACATCATTTAAAGTACCCAATGATTCAGCTGATTTTAAGGAATTTAATTATATATATTTTAATTTTATATTTTTGGAAATTTATCTACACTTAAATATGAACATGTTTGATTCAGGGATCAGTGGAGAATTCATGGAGGATGATGGAGATATTTGGAAATGAAAGGAAGGAATTCTGGAGAAGGCATATTGGAGATCAGCCCGCTGATGAGACTGTGGGACCCAACATACAGGCCCAAATAATCCCAACTTTCATGGGCTGCTAGAATACATGTATAGGAACACATAACTCTTCAGGAGTTAATGCTAATTCGGCCTCCATGTTGGTCCTTTATGCAGCCCAAGTTAGAGATAAATTTCTGGGCCATATTCTGCGGCCTAGAAAAACATCCCACTACATTGATCATATCTCGGAATCCAAACGTCCAAATGGGCCTAACTTTTACAGGAGTTTAGAAGACATCCGGATCTCCAGTTTCTTCTTCTATGTCCCACTCTGATTCGGCCATCTAGAAGGTCGTACAGACGCGTCTGTTCGGTGAAGGAAATATGGCTTCACCTTGGGTCAAGGGTGGAAAAATCAACTTTCCACAAACTTTCCACCACCCTAGGCCTACCATACTCAAGTGGGATGACTTGTACTATTGGAGGCTCTACCCAAGGAACCCAAAATTCCTATTTAATTAAGTGGTGGTGAAGGAGTTTGAGATCTTGGATGCTTTGTTCAATTGTAATGTTATGCTGCATTTTTGTTGCCTCAAATTTTTCTTTCACATGTAAGTTGTTTAATTCACTTTAGTTTCTTAATAAAAGTTCTTCTTCTACTCTTATTCTGTTGTTCTTCACATCACTTTGATACCGTTGGATCAAGGTGTGAATTTATTCACACCAACCCTTGTGAAATTATTCACACAACAGTGGAGTGATCATTTTATTTTTGTTGTTTTTTTACTTCTCCATTTCCTCCCTCATGAGTCTACTTTCCGCTTCCATTGAAAGCATGGGATCAATGGAGGGCTAACCCACTTATGGGTTGATCCAAGAGAGTAGAAAGGGGCTGGATTGGATGTTATTTATCACCTAATTAATGTATAATCACTTCTTTAATTGGGATTTTTATTTGATGATTTTTAAACTCCATCGTCCTTGTTGAATTTAAGGCCACACACTTCAAGTACTAATACGAACCTTTACCTTGAAGTGCTCAAAACATTTATCCTTCAAGTGTTTAGGTGATTAGTATTCAAGGGTGTAGGAATTAAATCAGTAAGTGATGATGTTGTTTTATCTCCTTAAATGAACCCATCTCAAATTTAAGAAATTGAAATCATTAAAAAGAAAATACGTCCAATCCACCCCGAGCGATAACCAAGGATAAACTCATTATTTTAAATTGAATTCACTTTAATCTATTAGATATATTTAAAACCCATCCAAAATCAATCCAAGTTGGCCACTTCATAGCCGAAAACAGTCCATAGAATGTACGTGTCTATAGGTTTCTTCTTAGGTCTCTGTGGATTCGATAACCCAAGCTAAACTACAAGGACCGTCTTACCTTCTTCTCTTGGGTAAATTTGAGCGAGAATCAAATTTTGGCGCCGTTGCCGGGGACCTAAGTAAGTTATCTTAGACACTATAATTCTTTTTTTTCATCCCACTTCTCTCATCTCATCCCCAATTTCATTCCTATGGAAAACCCATTTGAACAAATCCAAACATGGGGAACCTCTCCCTACTTTGATCACTCAACCCCATGTACGATGTACAATGACCATCCTAATTCCTACTTGTGGGATCATCAACAACCTACTGAACCACAATGTTTTTATTCATATGATCCACAATACATTCCAACATATTATGAGTTCCAATCCCAACAAGGCCAATCTGAACATCCTCCTATGGAATTCCAACAACATAGTTATCCTCCTGGAATAGACCATCTGTCTCAACCCCTTGACCATCATGATCCACAACCATTACATGAAAAATTGTGTCAACAAATGGAGATAATGAATTTTAAGGTTTCATCATTGAGGTTAGAACTACAAAGCATTAAAACTTGTGAGGAACCCATCCCTACACAAACTGTCCCTTCCATAACATTATGTGAAGTGTCTAGTTTCACACAAACCCCGCATGAATTTATTGAAGAACCAACCTTTGGATTTGGGATAGATGAATAGGATCAAGGAAATTTTTAAGGGACTTTAAAACAGGAGGAAATTAACTTTTTGGATTCAAAAGAGGAGAATTTGACATCATGGATTGAGTCTCCTAAATATAACTCCATTGATGAATTTTTAAAAACACCAACCTTTGAACTATTGGGAGAAATCATAAACTTTGAGTCCATATCCATTACAAACACTGATCTTTCCAATTTTGAGGTTGAATCTTCTATTCAAAAGGAACCAATTTTGTTGAGAAATTTGGAAAATGAAACTGAGTTGGATTCAAAATATCAACTTGTGTCTAAATGTCCTATCCAAACCGAGGCCAAAATTATTGTCCTTCCCTCCTCACTAAATAATACATTCATAAGGTATAATAATGACCTTTCAATTGAAACTCATTTTCTCTTGAAACCAAAAAAGTTGTAATGGTCATTTATGTCTTAGGAAAGACTACAATGGAAACTGGATCAACCATTTTTGATATTCCTTGTATTTTTCCACTCATTTTAGAACATAGGTTTTCACACAACAAAAATTATACAAAAAAGAATCAATCTCAATCTAGTGGACATGGAGAAATATGGGGTCCTTAAAATGTTAAAAATTGGTATTGGATAAGTTGGGGAGTTCAAGCCGAGCTAACGAAATTAAACAAAGCGCTGCATGGGAGGCAACCCATGGTTTTTAAGTTTCCTATAATTTTGTTGTTTTAATAAAATTTTTAATTTAATTAATCATTTTTATATTAAAAAAAATATAGACTGTTGACATGTTCTTCTATTATGAGTATGGATGGGTATGAAAGAGGAGCACCATATTCATCTGTGTCACGTGGTGTGATCCTTGAGTAATACCTTACCCAGAAATTTAAAAAGAAGACAATTTATCATCAGTTTATTTTATTTTATATATATACTTATATTGTACTTATATATATATATACTTTTTTTCTTCCTTTTTCCACTAAGGGAACTCTGCGAGCGACAAGGATATCAAAGGACTAAATTGGAGCAGCAAGAACTTCAGCTTCAACCACCAGGTGATTTCATTCCATGAACCTCATTTTCAATTTCCTTTTTGAACTTTCATTCTCTACCTCTACCCCTTCTAAATTTTCTTTTCTTTAAACACTGGGGACAGTGTTATTTTTAGTTGGGGGGGGGAGATAAAAAAAATGCTTTTGTGTCAAAAAAAATGAATGATTTGAAAAAAAATTAAATGAAAGGAAAAATTCCTTTAACTTTAAACATGGTAATACACATTGCACACTTTGAAACTGAATATAAAATAATTTAGCATACCCTGATTCTGATTTTAATCCTTTTATAATTTCATGAGCATATATTTTGGAAAGTGTGGCTGTCTAATGTGATATTTCACTGTTTATATTTTCATCCAAATAAAAAAAAGATCACAATGCACGTCCCTTGGATATTGGGGTATTAGTTTGAGTTCATGGGGTCCCCTAAATAAATAGCATAGGTTTGGTGATCATTTTAGTTTAATATGAGTATTCAAAAAAAATTAAAAAAAATGTGCGTAGAGCAATGAAATGACATAATGTGTGACTTTCGGCACTTGGGGATCGTGACTCCATAGTTGTCTGGCCCATAGTTAGTAATTTTATCTCTATTTTTGGTAATTTGAATTTGTTTTTGACTGAGTTAACTTGAGATGATGCCCGAGTATGTGGGATTCACATGGTGCCCTATGGTCTTTGAGCCTGGAAGTCATCGACAAAGTCTCGCTACAAGGGTTGACTCTTTTGAGTGCAATTTCAATTACCATGGAAAAATTGCAAAAAAAAAACAAAAAACAACAAAAAAAAATTATACAAAAAAATGAATACTCATCTTAATATTGAAATGTGATTCCACCTAGCGCTTCCGTAATTTTCCCCTTGAATAAAGATGAACCCCCATGTCTATTGTGATGCACAACACATCCTCATACTTAATTGATATTGGATGAAATATGGCAATGAATTTGAACAAAGGAATGGGCTTGGGATTGAGATCTGCTTATGAAACTATCTCATATTAAAATATTTTGAGGGGTTTCATGATTGTTTGGTATAAGGTTTTTTGGTGATCATTGTGTATTAAAATGTTTTTGGAAAAGGGAATTCGAATTTCATATTGTTGAGATATATTTTGCTCGGGACTAGCAAAAATCAAGTTGGGGGGTGTGATTAGCCACTAAATGAGGCTAATATTCATTTTTAATATACAAAATATTCATGTTCTTTATTATTAATAAACACCATTTTAGTGTATTTTACACTTTGAACATCATTTGAAATTATGATTGTAAAACCTTCTTAAAATGCACTATTATGTGGTACATTTTTGAACATCATTTAAAGTACCCAATGATTCATCTGATTTTAAGGAATTGAATTATACATATTTTAATTTGATATTTTTCTAAATTGATATGCACTTAAATATGAACATGTTTGATTCAGGGATCAGTGGAGAATTCATGGAGGATGAAGGAGATATTTGGAAATGAAAGGAAGCAATTCTGGAGAAGGCAGATTGGACATCAGCCCACTGATGAGACTGTGGGGCCCAACATACAGGCCCCATTAATCCCAAATTTCGTGGGATTCTATAAGACATTTATAGGAACAAATAACTCTTCGGGAGTTAATGCTAATTCGGACTCCATGTTGGTCATTTAGGCGGACCAAGTTATAGATAAAATTCTAGGCCAGATTCTGCGGCCCAGAAAAACATCCTAATACTTTGATCATATCTCGGAAGAAAAAACCCCAAATGGTCCCATCTTTTATAGACTGTTAGAAGACATCCGGAGATCCATTTTCTTCTTCTATGACCCACTCTGATTCTGCCATATAGAAGGTCGTACAGACGCGTCTGTTCGGTGAAGGAAAGATGGATGCCACCTCGGGTCAAGGGTGGAAAAATCAACTTTCCACAAACTTTCCACCAACCTAGGCCTATCATACTCAAGTGGGATGACTTGTACTGTTGGAGGATCGACCCAAGGCTCCAAAAATTTTTATTTAAGGAAGTGGTGGTGAAGGAGTTTGAGATCTTGGATGCTCTGTTCAATTGTAATGTTATGCTGCATTTTTGTTGCCTCAAATTTGTCTTTCACATGTAAGTTGTTTAATTCACTTTAGATTCTTAATAAAAGTTCTTCTTATAATCTTATTCTATTGTTCTTCATATAACTTTGATACCGTTGGATCAAGTTGTGAATTTATTCACACCAACTCTTGTGAAATTATTCACACAACGGTGGGGTGATCATTTTATTTTTGTTGTTTTCTTTACTTCTCCATTTCCTCCCTCATGAGTCTACTTTCCGCTTCCATTGAAACCATGTTATCAATGGAGGGCTAACCCACTTATGGGTTGATACAAGGGAGTTGAAAGGGGCTGGATTGGATGTTATTTATCACCTAATTAATGTATAATCACTTCTTTAATTGGGATTTTTATTTGATGATTTTTAAACTCCATCGTCCTTGTTGAATTTAAGGCCACACACTTCAAGTACTAATACGAACTTTTACCTTGAAGTGCTCAAAACATTGATCCTTCAAGTGTATAGGTGATTAGTATTCAAGGGTGTAGGAATTAAATTAGTCAGTGATGATGTTGTTTTATCTCCTTAAATGAACCCATCTCAAATTTAAGAAATAGAAATCATTAAAAAGAAAATACGTCCAATCCACCCCGAGCGATAACCTAGTATCAACTCATTCTTTTAAATTGAATTCACTTTAATCTATTAGATATATTTAAAACCCATCCAAACTCAATCCATGTTGTCCACTTCATAGCCGAAAATAGTCCATAGAATGTACGTGTCTAAAGGTTTCTTCTTAGGTCTCTGTGGATTCGATAACCCAAGCTAAACTACAAGGACCGTCTTACCTTCTTCTCTTGGGTAAATTTGAGTGAGAATCAAATTTTGGCGCCATTTCCGGGGACCTATGTAAGTTATATTAGACACTATCATTCTTTTTTTCATCCCACTTCTCTCATCTCATCCCCAATTTCATTCCTATGGAAAACCCTTTTGAACAAATCCAAACATGGGGAACCTCTCCCTACTTTGATCACTCAACCCCATGTACGATGTACAATGACCATCCTAATTCCTACTTGTGGGATCATCAACAACCTACTGAACCACAATGTTTTTATTCATATGATCCACAATACATTCTAACATATTATGATTTCCAATCCCAACAAGGCCAATCTGAACATCCTCCTATGGAATTCCAACAACATAGTTATCCTCCTGGAATAGACCATCTGTCTCAACCCCTTGACCATCATGATCCACAACCATTACTTGAAAAACTATGTCAACAAATGGAGATAATGATTTTTGAGGTTTCATCATTGAGGTTAGAACTACAAAGCATTAAAACTTGTGAGGAACCCATCCCTACCCAAACTGTCCCTTCCATAACCTTATGTGAAGTGTCTAGTTTCACACAAACCCCACATGAATTTATTGAAGAACCAACCTTTGGATTTGGGATAGATGAAGAGGAACAAAGAAATTTTGAAGGGACTTTAAATCAGGATAAAATTAACTTTTTGGATTCAAAAGAGGAGAATTTTACATCATGGATTGAGTCTCCTAAATATAACTCCATTGATGAATTTTCAAAAACACCAACCTTTGAACCATTGGTAGAAATTATAAACTTTGAGTCCATATCCATTCCAAACACCGATCTTTCCAATTTTGTGGTTGAATCTTCTATTCAAAAGGAACCAATTTTGTTGAGAAATTTGGAAAATGAAACTGAGTTGGATTCAAAATATCAACTTGTGTCTAAATGTCCTATCCAAACCGAGCCCAAAATTATTGTCCTTCCCTCCTCACTAAATAATACCTTCATAAGGTATAATAATGTCCTTTCAATTGTAACTCATTCTTCTCTTGAAACCAAAAAAGTTGTAATGGTCATTTATGTCTTAGGAAAGACTACAGATGAAACTGGATCAACCATTTTTGATATTCCTTGGATTTTTCCACTCATTTTAGAATATATGTTTTCACACAACAAAAATTATAAAAAAAGAATCAATCTCAATCTAGTGGACATGGAGAAATATGGGGTCCTTAAAAAGTTAAAAATTGGTATTGGATAAGTTGGGGAGTTCAAGTCGAGCTAACAACATTAAACAAAGCGCTTCATGGGAGGCAACCCATGGTTTTTAAGTTTCCTATAATTTTGTTGTTTTAATAAAATTTATATTTTAATTAATCATTTTTATATTAAAAAATATATAGATTGTTGACCTGTTCTTCTATTATGAGTATGGATGGGTATGAAAGAGGAGCACCATATTCATCCGTGTCACGTGGTGTGATCCATGAGTAATACCTTACCGAGAAATTTAAAAAGAAGACAATGTATAATCAGTTTATTTTATTTTATATATATATACTTATATTGTACGTATATATATATATATATACTTTTTTTCTTCCTTTTTCCACTAAGGGAACTCTGCGAGCGACATGGATATCAAAGGACTAAATTGGAGCAGCAAGAACTTCAGCTTCAACCACCAGGTGATTTCATTCCATGAACCTCATTTTCAATTTCCTTTTTGAACTTTAATTTTCTACCTCTATTCCTTCTAAATTTTTTGTTCTTTAAACACTGGGGACAATGTTATTTTAAGTTGGGGGGGAGATAAAAAAATTCTTTTGTGTCAAAAAAAATGAATTATTTAAAAAAAAATTAAATGAAAGGAAAAATTCTTTTAACTTTAAACATGGTAATACACATTGCACACTTTGAAACTGAATATCAAATAATTTAGCATACCCTGATTCTGATTTTAATCCTTGTATAATTTCGTGAGCATAGATTTTGGAAAGTGTGGCTGTCCAATGTGATATTTCACTGTTTATATTTTCATCCAAATAAGAAAAAGACCACAATGCACGCCCCTTGGATATTGGGGTATTAGTTTGAGTTCATGGGGTCCCCTAAATAAATAGCATAGGTTTGGTGATAATTTTAGTTTAATATGAACATTCAAAAAAAAATTAAAAAAAATGTGCGTAGAGCAATGAAATGACATAATGTGTGGCTTTCGGCACTTGGGGATCGTGACTCCATAGTTGTCTGGCCCAGAGTTAGTAATTTTATCTCTATTTTTGGTAATTTGAATTTGTTTTTGACTGAGTTAACTCGAGATGATGCCCGAGTATGTGGGCTTCACTTGGTGCCATATGGTCTTTGAGCCTGAGAGTCATCGGCAAAGTCTCGCTACATGGGTTGACTCTTTTGAGTGCAATTTCAATTACCATGGAAAAATTGCAAAAAAAAAACAAAAAAACACAAAAAAAACACAAAAACAAAATATACAAAAAAGAATGAATACTCATCTTAATATTGAAATGTGATTCCACCTACCGCTTCCATAATTTCCCCCTTGAATAAAGATGAACCCCATGTCTATTGTGATGCACAACACATCCTCATACTTAATTGATATTGGATGAAATATGGAAAAGAATTTGAACAAAGGAATGGGCTTGGGATTGGGATCTGCTTATGAAACTATATCGTATTAAAATATTTTGAGGGGTTTCATGATTTTTTTGTATAAGGTTTTTTTTGTGATCATTGTGTATTAAAATGTTTTTGGAAAAGGGAATTCGAATTTCATATTGTTGAGAAATATTTTGCTCGGGACTAGCAAAACTCAAGTTGGGGGGTCTGATTAGCCACTAAATGAGGCTAATATTCATTGTTAATATAAATAATATTCATGTTATTTATTATTCATAAACACCATTTTAGTGAATTTTACACTTTGGACATCATTTCACATTGTGATTGTAATACCTTCTTAAAATGCACTATTATGTGGTACATTTTTGAACATCATTTAAAATACCCAATGATTCATCTGATTTTAAGGAATTGAATTATAAATATTTTAATTTGATATTTTTGGAAATTTATCTACACTTAAATATGAACAAGTTTGATTCAGGGATCAGTAGAGAATTCATGGAGGATGATGGAGATATTTGGAAATGAAAGGAAGCAATTATGGAGAAGGTAGATTGGACATCAGCCCGCTGATGAGACTGTGGGGACCAAAATACAGGCCTAATTAATCCCACCTTTCGTGGGATGCTAGAAGACATCTATAGGAACAAATAACTCTTGAGGAGTTAATGCTAATGCGGCCTCCATGTGGGTCATTTAGGCGGCCCAAGTTAGAGATAAAATTCTGGGCCATATTCTGCGGCCCATAAAAACAGCCCACTACATTGATCATATCTCAGAAACAAAAACTCCAAATGGGATAAACCTTTACAGGATGTTAGAAGACATCATTAGTTACATTTTCCTTTTCTATGGCCCACTCTGATTCGGCCATCTAGAAGGTCTTACAGACGCGTCTTTTTGGTGAAGGAAAGAAGGTTGCCACCTCGGGTCAAGGGTGGAAAAATCAACTTTCCACAAACGTTCCACCACCCTAGGCCTACCATACTCAAGTGGGATAACTTGTACTGTTGGAGGCTCGACCCAAGGCTCCAAAAATGCCTATTTAAGGAAGTGGTGGTGAAGGAGTTTGAGATCTTGGATGCT
The DNA here is from genome assembly GCA_963277665.1 of Viscum album. NCBI lineage: Eukaryota > Viridiplantae > Streptophyta > Magnoliopsida > Santalales > Viscaceae > Viscum > Viscum album. The sequence continues at coordinate 1,870,552,920 of OY728123.1, read as the reverse complement.
TTGTTCAATTGTAATGTTATGCTGCATTTTTGTTGCCTCAAATTTGTCTTTCACATGTAAGTTGTTTAATTCACTTTAGTTTATTAATAAAAGTTCTTCTTCTACTCTTATAATGTTGTTCTTCATATCACTTTGATACCTTTGGATCAAGGTGTGAATTTATTCACACCAACCCTTGTGAAATTATTCACACAACGGTGGAGTGGTCATTTTATTTTTGTGGTTTTCTTTACCTCTCAATTTCCTCCCTCATGAGTCTACTTTCCGCTTCCATTGAAACCATGGGATCAATGGAGGGCTAACCCACTTATCAGTTGATCCAAGGGAGTAGCAAGGGGATGGATTGGATGTTATTTATCACCTAATTAATGTATAATCACTTCTTTAATTGGGATTTTTATTTGATGATTTTTAATCTCCATCGTCCTTGTTGAATTTAAGGCCACACACTTCAAGTACTAATACGAACCTTTACCTTGAAGTGCTCAAAACTTTGATCCTTCAAGTGTATAGGTGATTAGTATTAAAGGGTGTAGGAATTAAATCAGCAAGTGATGATGTTGTTTTATCTCTTTAAATGAACCCATCTCAAATTTAAGAAATTGAAATTATTAAAAAGAAAATACGTCCAATCCACCCCGAGCGATAACCTAGGATCAACTCATTCTTTTAAATTGAATTCACTTTAATCTATTATATATATTTAAAACCCATCCAAAATCAATCCAAGTTGGCCACTTCATAGTCGAAAACAGTCCATAGAATATATGTGTCTATAGGTTTCTTTTTAGGTCTCTGTGGATTAGATAACCCAAGCTAAACGACAAAGACTGTCTTACCTTCTTCTCTTGGGTAAATTTGAGCGAGAATCAGTAAGCATGGCTTTTCCCCATTCACGTTTGATTTTTCAACCTCTTTACCGTGTGTCTCCTATTCCCCTTATCCTTTGGTCCGTGTTCTAAGACCTAAAACTAAGATCCTTTATTCGGCTTTCCACGACTCGGTCTCTCTTGTGGGATTGTACAGTGTGGTGCAGGATTATGTCCTCATTCACGTCAGGTTGCACGTCATGCCGTGCCTATCCCCAGATGAGATCTGTACCCCGTCCCACACGACTTTAAAATGTATTTCATCCATCATGATGTTAAACTGTGCTTCTATAACTACATGTGGATTGATTCTCATCCTAATGAGATACATAGGAATTCCCGGACATTTCGTCTTCGGTCCAGACCCAGGGATTACCAAACCCTGTCCCTCCTTATTGTCGGCCCCTCGGCCTGACTTCTTGGGAAGTGGTGTAATCATGACATCTACCTCGAATAAGTTTGGGATGCCCCATGGTAATGATGGGAAGCGACAGTTCTCTCGCCAGAGAGGTCCTTCCTGAAAATTGTGATGATCCATGATCAGGCTGGTATGTCCGCCTAATGCTCCTCCGCCACGGTTGTGCAATTTTAGTAGTGTTGGAATCTGTTCGAACAAAACACCACTCCACCTTCCACTCTTTTTGTGCCCCTTTATTTGGATCCTCATTCTCTTTCATGTTCGATGGGACCCCCTAACAGTATGGATGATAGACCTATGGTCCGCCTACTGTCCTGGGCCATTGTTCCGGAGGACTGGTCATGTTTGACGGGACCCCCTAATAGTATGGTTGATAGACAGTGGTCCTCCTGCTGCCACAATATGGATGATAGACCTTTGGTCGGCCTATTATAGAAATATGGATGATAGACCTATGGTACGCCTACTGTCCTGGTCCAAAGTTCTGGAAAACTGACCGACGATATTTGAGTTAGGCCCTGTGATGTGAACATGGTCAGAGGTCAGACCTCATTTATTGTCCCCATTCCAGGCCAACACGATATGGATGATTCGTTTCCGCCACGGTTAAAAATTATCCTCCATCGTCACGCCCCATTGTGTTCCGAATTCGGGTAGTGTGATTCACCTTTCCTTTCCATCTCCCTAAGTTCATATGAATTTCAATGCCCCCGGCATTGCCCTGATCGTGTGATAGAGCACATTGAGAAAGTGATGTATCAATCGGTCTAAGGTCTCCTTAGAAATCCAGGCCCAATTTCGGATACCTAAAGCTTGGTCAATGCCCCACAGTTGGACGAAATGATAGCATGAGTATCCTTTGCTTTGCGCGTTGGGTGTGACCCATAGGAGGTTAGGGATGAGTTGTTATTCATTTCGGAATTATGGTTGAGCATATTAAACCAAGGTTATGTATTGGATTGAGATGATGAGCATTAAAAGCAAGAAGTTAATGGGATGGCCAAAATATCCCTTAAGGATCAGCGTGCTGAATCGATCTTTCCAGCACTGCTACCCTTTGGCTGGTATCCTCCAGGACCGCTTCTCGCTCCTTGAATAATCTCTCCTCATCAGCCGCTACAGAGCACAGCTCATCAATCCTAGCTTGTGCATGCGCCCACCCAGTTTGAAGAACGGTCATCTGGTGACTCGCCTCTATCAGTTGTTCTTGCGCGTCAGCCAGCTGGACCGTCAGTTGCTCCACAAGCTCAAAGCATGTTGCAATAAAGGACTCCTTATCTTCCGGCTTCCCTTCGAGGTGTTGGACCTCCCACTCTGCCCTCAGCAACGCTTGGGCGCTCTCTGATCTTTCCCGAAACTGGGAAACGTCGGTGCACCGGCTGGTCTCACGTATCTTCTCATCCATGTTATCATGGACCGTCAGATGAAGGCACTGAGCGTCAGCCCCTCCAGCGCACAGGGAGAGCAGCCAAGTCTGGAGTGATCCCATCCGCCTCAGCCAATCCGACTGGGGATGTCTGAGAAAGCGCTGGATACACTTCCACCCTTTGTTCCATGTCATCCGGATCACCTCGGCTGCCTCTGAGTCCGAGTCATCTATCTCCTCAGGGACAGCGGGTCGGTATGTAGGGAAGACAGCCAGTAGATCGGCAGCAGGATCTGCCCCAGGGATGTGTTCATGAGTAATAGGATCCTTGACGTCTGGGTGACCTTCCCCTCTCGCCCCAGCAGCGACGATGCCTCCGTCAGCTTTCAGCCTCTCCTTAAGAATAGCGTCGCTGATGTCCGCTGCCCCTTGATCACCCATTACTGGGGTCGACTCACTGTGGGGAGCATGTTCTGAATTAGGTGGTATGTCCGCCACTGGTCTGCTCATGGACGGCCCGGGCTCCGTAGCCTGACGAGCTTCCAATGTCGAGATCAATGCGCAACACGTACACTGATTAGTTGGGATCTTTTGATACCAAGCCCCAGTAGTGAAGCGTGACACTTACAGGAATATAGAGCATCAGTCTCCAGTATTCCAGCCGTTGTAAGACCCACCATGATGGGAGACCCCTCTGCGCTTGTTAATTTAATGATGGGTGTCGGATCCCCATCTTGTCCCACCGGTTCTTCTCCTCCCTCCTCTAGAGGATGCCCGACCAAAACTCAGACGATCCTGAGCGAGGTAGAGAGATGGTTGGGAAATTGAAAAGGATAATGGATGAAGAAGGAAAAAGAATGAAGATAGGGACAGACCTCGAGTATCTCGGTTATATCGAGATCAGAGCTGACAATCTCGCCACTCTCTCGAAGACTCCCTTGGTAGGTCACCCCCTGCGACCCCTCACCTTCGGTTTCTCCTTCTTCTTCATCTTCTCCTTCGCCTTCGTCTTCTCTGGTCTCCTCCTCCCCCTACAACTCCTCGTCACTGTCTCCTTCTCCCGGCGGCATCACTTCCGGATCATGCTCATGGTTGAGCATCAATTTCACTATGAAAGGTGGCTCCACACGACGACCCCGTTAGCACGTGTATGTGTCCATGGACGTCATATAATCATGCTACCGATGAATGTTTACCCGTTTGATAATTCGAACGAGCCCGACCTCTGGAAGGTGGATCCCTTTTTGCATTATCTTTTGCGAGATGGCTTCAACGCTCAGTGATTGCCGCATGGTCATCCAGGCCGACCACAGTGCCTAGAGAATTGCATATTGGGAAGGTTCGAGTAGGTATCTTATCTACTTTTTGGGCAGATCCCTGGCCTCCTCATGTGACCCCCCTGCGGGCAACGAGGTCGCGGCGGCACTATGTAAAGTTCCCGCTACTGAAGTCCCGGCCTATGCAGGCCTCGCTGCCTAACACACCCCTGGTTCCCCCCTTCCAGCAGCACATTGCATTCTCCCTCGTCGCCCAGTTTCCGTATGAGTAACCTCGAGATTCCGGAATCTATTCCGTAAAATCCCCTCAGGGTACGCGATGGTCCAGTGTTCGGCATACTCGGTTGCTAGGCCAACGTCGACCCCGATGAGAGGAAGAGTAATGACGTCGCTAGAGCCGAAAGTGGTAAAAATCAACCACATCTGGCATAGAACGCAGGGATTCTTCTCCTATCAGACAGTCGTGAATACCTTCTTCGGCATTCGTTGGAGGCACCCGAATTTCCTGGTGAATCGGGATGGCATGTAAGGCTGGAAGATCACCTTCCCGTCGATCCGAGCCACGAGCACCCTGCCTCGAATGCTCTTGAGATACTCCTGATATTCCAGAGAGCCTCACCCATTTTCCACCATCTGGCCGACCGGGGTGGGGAATGGGCTGAAGTGGAAGTTTTTGTGGTTACCAATGCGAATTCTCACGCCCTCATCATTTAGCGTCATCGGCGCCACCCCGACGATGTTCAACAGGGACGATCTCAGGCCATTGCCCGGAGGACGAATGGAGTTTGGGAAAATGTATCCACCGAGATGAGCCACCACCCAGCTGTGGAATATTTGGAAGGCTCCACATACTCTCCGAGGCGACCCCCCTCATGAGATGCGTCTTAGGATGGCGTACAGCTTGGCCAGAATGGGGACCCAGGGTCCTCTAGTATGACCCATCCCTGCTCTTCTAAGCTGCGGTTGGGCACCGTTTACCCCATCCCGGTATCTTTATGGACGAATCCTTCTCAAGTAACTGGCTGAACTAGACCTTGTAGGCAATGTCCTTCAAGAATTCCTTGACCCCCAACCTCTCTTTGGCCAGCTCCAACAGGTGCCATGTCAGCATAGGCGTCCGTGACCTGTCTTCCCAGGTTCTCTTTGGAGGAAAGAACTCGTCGTTTTAGTATCCCTCTAGTGGGATACCTCCGATGCAGGGAATTCCCTAGAGACTGATGCCAACATCCCCGTGATGAAGGTGGAATGTGTTGGTATCAGGAGACCACCGGGTGAATAGCTCCGGCCCGAGCTCAGGTTGACTTTGGAAGTGGAACTGCGACGTCCACACCGCCTCGAACAGGCCAATGTGCCGAAGTTCATCCCCGAACTGGTCGTAGGTATGGCGAGCCCAGAACGCCCAGGCCCACTCACTGATGAAGTTGCCCCCGGACCACAGGTCCCAATCTTTCAGCTAGCCCTTCGTGTCATCTGTGACGCTCTGGCGGAACATGCTCGCGTAGAGGGACGTGGAATTCTCTTCGACAGGCTCGTCCCCGGCAATGGTCCTGGTCCTTGGGTTCATGACATATACGTCCATATGTCTAGTTTCCCTAGCAGTATGGCCTTTGTTGGTGATGTTTTAGCGAGGAAGATCATCCTCCCGGGTCACCCATGTCCACGGTGTGTCCACCTTGAATCCCGGCAGAGGCACCTCCTCGAGGATGCCAAAGTTCCAGAGCGGAAGGTTTTCAGACAGGGGATATGTCTTCTAGGCTGGAGTCAGCATATTGAACAAGGTTATATTGTTGGAGACGACCACCCTGACACTATAAACCCCCTCGGTCGCCACCATTTCGGTCCTACGTGCAGCGGATTCCCCCTCATCAACTCGGTTCGCGGCCATCTCGAATATCTCAGGAGTTGCATGGAACCAGGATACAGTGCTCGGAATTGGAGAGTGTTGCACGAAATCTGATGTGGCGGCTCAAAATCTAGGAGATGGGTGTGCAGTCGGCACACTAAGTGCGGAATATCCCGAGTAGGCACGCAAGGACGGCCAAAATTCGGAAGGAATTATGCACTGCCAGGGTGTTTTTACACGCAGCCGCGAGAATAATTTCGTGCACAAGAGTGATAAGCCTATCACGCAGAAAAGGCTGAAGTATGGATTTGGGACCCAGTGCCCCTTTTTATAGGTGAGGCCATGTTTCCACGCCGCGTGGAAAGAAAATTCCGCGCCGATCCGTCATTTTGCACGCTGCATGGTTTGTTTGCGTGCTAAGCGCCCGGGAGTGGCCCTTCATCAGCGTTTCGGCGTTTCCCTCGGAATCTGATCGTTGCAACCTCTCACGGATCCAATTCCGAAGGGGGGAATTTTTAGACGCCGAAAAAAGTCCGTAACTCCCAGAGGAAGTTTCGAAATGGAAAAGCAATGTAATATTCGGAATCAGAGGCCCGGTTCGGAGGCCTGGGAAGTGGTCCGCAAAATAAAGGAGGACTTGCGTGAAATAAAGTCATGCGTGCGAAGCATCCCCGGTAGCGCGGAGTCGAGCCAGTGTGGCGCACAATTTTGCGCACCCCGATTCTTCGTGGTGATATTTTGTGTGCCAACAGTTCCTGGTGCGGAAGATTTCGTGGGCCTCTTGGATTCCGCGCCGATCGATGCCTATAAATAGAAGGAGACCTCAACCAGTTTGGGGTTGCGGAATTCTGAACGGACCCCATGTGCACAATTCGACTCCCCCCACGCGCAATATGACTTCCAGGTAATTCCCCTTTTTCGCGCAACCTTGCCCCGGTGTTCGCCTTTGCGCGCAACTCCACTGGCTTCAGTGAATTTTCCCCCTCTTTCGGGTTCTTCCCTTGCCCGCAATCCTTGCCCTGTGCGCGCAATCCCCTTTGGTGCACGCAATACCTTACGCGCAACCACCCATCCGTGCAATCCTTTGGCCCTATTGCACGCCATCCCGATGCTTTACGCGCAAACCTTCTCTTTGCGCGCAACACCCCGACCCCTTTACCTTGACGCCCCTTGGCTGCGTCTCCGCACTGGCACCTAATGTATTCCTTGTCGGGCATGCACGCCATGCGTTGTTTTCCCATATGGCCATCCAGGCTCGTACGAACTGACATCAAGGTTCCTTGGGTGTTGTTTCCCATTGCGTTGCTTTGCCTTATGCTTCTCCGCATAGGCACGCTAATGGCTATTTCTTCTTCGCGTAGCCACGCTAACGTTGACCCCCCGGTGGTTCGCCCTGTGGCCCCCCTTCACTACGGCCTTGCCGATGCCTTACCTCCCAGAAGGGGTATAGGGAATTGGGAATGTAAGACCTAGGGGTGTGGAGCAAACCCACCTCGTCCAAGCTGTAGGATGTTAAACTGCTAAGCACCTCCTCCATAACACATGACGTTAAACTGTGGTCTGACCCCGTGCTTCGCACGCAGGGTCCCCCCAGCTCGGGCATTCGTTACGACCACTGGTCTCCATAGGAATGAACGCTTCCTCACATGGAATGAGATCCACCTTGTTAGAGTGGCGTTTGTCCATGGGGGAAGGTCTTCCTCAGAGCGTAAGCCCCTAGCCGCTCTTGCGGAAGGTTGCACCCCCGCATTTCCATACTTCCCCCTGCCAAGGCCAATGGAGCCCCTTTCCCATTGTGCTTTGTCACACCACGGGACTCCATCCTGGAGTAATCCCCAGAACCCGGGGATGCTAACCATGCGTAAGCCCCTGTTTCCTCTTTGGACCACTCAATGCGTAAGCCCCTTTCCGCTTCTCACGGACGAACCCTTTGCGACGTGATCTTCTGGTCCCTACTGCCTCTTGTTTCTCACACCGAGCATGACTCACGTGGGCTTAGAGTGTGCATTGACCATGACATCCTATTTTGGGCCGCCTCAGAGCATAAGCCCCATACCAGCGAACTACGTGGACTTTGATATGTGCTAAGGCATGGTATGTAGAAAGCCTCCATGAGGTTCAAGCCCACCACTCGGTCGTTCCGACCTCTCCACGTCTCTTCGCCAATATTATGGGCTTCCTCAGAGCATAATCCTCAAATTCCCTCATCCTGCATGACGCTAAACTGTATCTCGTCCTGCATGAAGTTAAACTGTATGCCCTCATCCAGCATAACGCTAAAATGGATCTCGTCCCACATGACGTTAAACTGTATGCCCTCGTCCCGCATGACGCTAAACTATATCTCGTCTCGCATGACGTTATACTATATGCCCTCGTCCCACATGAAGCTAAATTTTATCTCGTCCTGCATGACGTTAAATTGTATGCCCTCGTCCCGCATGATGCTAAACTGTATCTCGTCCCACATGACGTTAAACTGTATCTCATCCCGCATGACGTTAAACCGTATGCCCTCATTCGGCATGACGTTAAACTGTATCTTGTCACGCATGACATTAAACTGTATGCCCTGAACTACATGGACTTTGATCCGTGCTAACGCATGAGATGTAGGAATCCTCCATGAGGTTCATTCCCATCACTCAGTTGTTCCGACCTCTCCGTGTCGGTTCACCAGCACCGTTATGGGCCATCTCAGAGTTTAAGCCCCATGCCTCACAACCACGTCTCACCCTGACTTCCCCCTCGAGCCCACGTGCCTTGGGAAGCTCATGACCTAACCCGGAGATCTTACTTCCTCCATGATCCAATCCTTCCGTTCATTCTCACGGGTCTCCTCTTCTGGTGTCCCACCGTGCCACTGAACTACGCAGACTTTGATTCCCTGCCATGAGGATACGTAGGAAGCCTCCATGAGGTTCAAGCCCATCACTCCATCATCCATCATGATCCTTACTCGGGATGCCACATCTCGATGAGATCATGCCACCCCATCCCACTCCATGGTATCTGGGGAGCAGCCCACGTGTTGGCCCCAACATCGGTGTTCCCCCTAGGGGGTCCTTCAATCTGATCAACTCTCAGTGTTTCGATCATTCTGATCCGTCTCCACAAGACGTTTAACTCGCGGCATACCCCGTGTTAAACATGGGAAGATGAGGAAAAACCTCAGATGGTACACAATCCCCACGTTCGATGTGGGATGCCTCGGGCTTCCGCGCCCTCGAGAATCCCTGTGATAAGGGACAAAAGATAGACATGCCAATCCCCAGCGTCAAGACATGCCAACGACACCCCAACGTGACCATTCTCCTCACCAAAGGTTGCTTCCCTGACAAGACCTCTTGGAGCATCTCGACGGAAGAAACGTAATTAACTGGCGTCCATACAGTTATGGCGCTGGGAACGAGCTTCATGAACCCGTCTTAAATCTATGAGGGAGACCCGGACTAGGTGACGAGTTCTGAGGAGGAATCCACAGAAGGAAGAACTGACTTCCCATCATCTCCGTTTCGATCAAGGAGCAGACGTCCCTAAACAAGGAATGAATTCCACCCACCATTGAAAATCGAGAATGCGGGGAAGCAAGCCGTGGGTCCTCCCATGTGTGACGGACACGTGTGCACCCCGGCGTAAAAGCGTCGGAAGCATATACCTTACTTAATTTTCACCCAAAACATTGACTATATCAGGAAAATATGAAATAATCACCATTGGCTAATATTCAAATTCTAATATCAAAAATTATATTTATTCTATATAAATAGTTTCCTTAATATAATATTTTTCACCTTGAAGTAAAAAAATACTTATTTACTAAAAATTATTAGTTTTTACAATACAATACAATTTCTGACCCTTAAATATATTACATTTGATGCCAAAAAAAATTATTATCAATTATAATTAATTAAAAAATCTATAATCTAAATATTTTATTAAAATAAAATTTATTTCAATTTTTTTTACAATGGTTGTCATAATTGAGGGTATATAATTCTGAAAAATACAATGTCGATTACTCTGTGTCAAAATCTATTTTTTATCAAACTCATTATACAATTACTGTTAAATTAAAAATTAATGATGATTAATATGTTTATCATTTTCAAAAAAATAATAAAACATAAAAATTCATATTACAAGGGTTGTGATATATAACCACCTATTCATTAGTTAACGTTATAAGGGCAATATGTACATTGGTGTGCATTCTTGGGGTGGTTTAGCAAACAATTTTTATGATATGATATCACAAAGATTGATCTTATACCATAAATGGTTTCAATCATAATTTAGTTGTTGGATGTTATCTGGGCATTGGATAATGTAAATCCCAACAATGCCATCTCCCATGGAAGTAGTTATAAATGGGATTCATAGGGTTTCATAATACTGGTTAAGGCCATAAGATCCTCCTTTAGTGTCAATTAGTCTTTATTTTGACCCTTAACATATATAATAATCAAAATAATCACTTTAAAATATTTATATTACTAATGTTTATGATACTTAACAATTTTTTGAATCTAACCAACTATGTTTTATGACGGCCCCAAATAGCCAATGTACTACACGTGTTTTCTCAAACTATATTACAATACAAAAAAAATTCAATTAAAAGTTCATTTTATTTATACTAGTTTAGGTTATTAAAAATAATAATTTACCAAAACAAGGCTGATGTTTAATTTTATTTATGGTTGAAAAAAATATATTTCATGTTATCATATCTCATAAAGGGATGAGATCGATGTTACATGAATGGTGGGGGACTATATCAGTTAAAATAACACAAGGAAAATATTATCACAATTTATGATTCCATGATATTATAGAAAAAAAATTCTTTTAATATAATTTAATGTCTTTGATGGCTTGTGTTACCTGAATCACTGAGATTAAGAAAACTGTTATATGTTATATATTATTATTATGTGATTGTTATTACCCAGTCGATAAATTTAATGATTTGAAAAGGATTGACAAGTTTATGATATATTATAAAAATATCCTACGAAATTAAAATTTATTGAGTATTTATTATTAAATAACACTTGGTTTTTAGCAACATTTTGTTATGATTCAATAAATAGATTTACCTAAAAATAAATATTATTCTTTTTAGAAAATAAAATTTTTAATTTTTAATTTTGAATATATTTATAAAAATAATCCTAAATATATATTATTATTTTAATTAATCATATCAAAATTATCATTGTGTGAATTTTTTAGAATGTTCTGAATAGATTTATCACGTAATGAATTGTGAAAAATAATTAATTTTCTTGAAAACTGCATTTTTTCATGATATTATAATGCATATTTTTTTTATAAAATTATTTTTAAATTAAAACATAATATCTTATATTTTAAATAATAAAATTAATTCCATTTGAATTTATTTATTTTCTTTAATTTAGAATAATAATATTATTATGAAAACATGGTTTTTCCTGAAAAACTATTTTTATGTTCATACTTTTTTCATTATCTTAATAAATTAATTTTATCACAATTAAGGAATTTTTTATCAAATTTATATATATTATATAATCATTTAATTGATTCAATAATCATACAATTTATCCATAGGAATGAAATTTAAATAAATTCTCTTTTATGCATAAAAACTATATTTATTTAAACATCATTTTTTATCGAATTCCACAAACATAATTTAGAATAAATTTCAAACATTCATATGTAATGAATTAGATTATAAAAGTTACATATTTGAAATTAGGATTATCATATATTTAAAATATTTCACTTTTTGGGTCAATATGAATTGTAACTGCATTAAATTTTATCACCTTGGTAAAGGGTAATTCAAGATAATCTTGGTTATATATAAGTTATAAGGCCATAGTTTCTCATCCTAATTCATATTGGATAAATAAAATTCATCCCCTATAACCATATACTCAAAAGTTTTTTTAATGGACACTTAACCTTTAAAATAACTCATATAATATTTAAATCAATGAAAGCTACAAAATATCCATCTATTAGTTTTCAATATATCATATATTTCTACATGTGGAAGAATAATAATGTGAAAGAATATAAATTTATATATTGATATTTACTAAATTAATTTTATATTTTAATTTATTTATACTTTTAAGAAATTATATAATGACCTTAAATACTTATGCAACACAAATACATTTTTTATTAAATTAAAAATAAAATAAAAATATATTATTTTTATAATATTAAAACTGATAAAATTTCAGTGATTTAATGTGTTGAAATATTTTTTTGATGAATATGAATTATTAATGATCTAAAAAGAAATTATATTCGAATTTAAAATTTATATAAGAGTATTTAATTTATAATTAAATGAATAGTGTTAAATTTTTCATTAATAATAATATATAGAATTCATAAATTTTTTTTTTCAATTAATGATATATGGTTTTAAGCATCGACCAGGAGCCATTTATGGGTTATTTTAAATTTTATTGTATCATTATTAACCCTTAATGTTTTAACAACATTTATAATACAATAATTGTTAAAAGGGCTAATGCTGGGTTAAAACAAAATGGAACACATGAAAATGTGATCCAAACATGTCTATATTTTATTTTAGTATAGTATTTCAAGAAATAATCATGTTATATTCGAATATTAACAATTTTGAGTGATTTTTTCATCAATTTTAATTTGTATTAATTTAATATTTAAATAAATTATAAGATTCCCCCTAGTCATTTACAAAAGGGTGTTTACCCTTTCTCTTATTCACCCCATTGTGTGCTGTAAAGACCCGAAGTTTCCATCTATATTTTTTTAAAATAAATGGGGATTTTACGAGTCCGTGAAAATTGACAGCGCGTGATTCCGAGGCCCTGTGTGCCCGGAATCAATTTCTAAAGTTTTGTTTGGGTACATTCCGTAAACGTACGAGCGGGTTTTTATAACTTTTGAACTAGTGCTCAGAATTAAAATCTAAGGGCCCTGATGAACTTGCAGCGCCAATATTCTCTTAAGGATACATTCATCTCGACGGTAGTGGGTCGAGAATAAAATATAGTTTTTGGGTTTTTTGTGTAAAATAATAAAATAAAATGGAGTGCACTTTATTTTTTTTTGAGCCACCAGGTAGAAGTTGGAGGTGGGGTCCCCAAGAACTAAACCTTCTTGTGGGAGTTGAAGTGTGGGGACCACCCGACCATAACCTCCCAGGAGAGGTTATGGTGGTGTGGCCCACACGAACTTAACCTCTCATGAGAGGTTACGATTTGGGGACCACAGAGGACTAAACCCCCTTAATAATGGTGGGAGGGGAAAACCTCTCAACTCCCCTCATTAATGAGGGAACGTCTCTCTACCCCTCCTTTAATGGTGTCAACCCTTCCTCCGTTTTAATTGTGCCATCCTTGTGAAATAATTAAGTGGAGCCAACTTAATTAATTCACCCAATTTGAATTCTTATGCTAATGACTTAATAGATTTTATAATATATTATTCTTAGCTACCTTTTAATTTGTTGGAAAAGGAGGAATTAGCTTTTGAGAGAAAATCTCTTGACAACGAAGAACGAAGAATGAGTTCTTCCAACGAAGAACACCAGCAATGATCATTCTCGACTTCTTCTTCAGAAGCACCTTGTGGAAGCAACCGATGTGGGACGTATTCAACGACCGACTCTCCCACTTCATGGTCGTCAATTAACCGATGCACGAGCTCAGGACTGGAAGTGTGTGGCAGAAGAGATGAATGACCAAAAATTTTTCTTCTTCCCTGCGACTCCGTCAACGAACAATGAACAAAGGTAGGGGCATAATTTTATTTAAATATGATATTATTCACTTGTTTCTTGTCTTCAAAAACAAAGAAGGGGGACAAACATATTATAAAGTTGATGTGCAGTTGTTTTTTCTTTTGGGTTGGAATATTTTGTTAATGAGCGTTTATGGGAATTGATGTTTTTAAGATATCATCCATGCTTGTTCTTCACTTCATTATTGTGAGCCAATTGCTATCACCCAAAACGCAGAAAGGTGCTGACCATACCAACGTTCTTCGACCCCTTAGTCGATCATATTTTTGATGTTCTTCGGCATGGCGATGAGGCGATGAAGGTGATAAATGCAACTGATGTCACCCCCACGACGTTCCGACACCCCGGGCCGAACCGCGCCGCACTCCGGCTTCCGAGCTACCCTGGGCGCGCTGCCCGCTGCCCGCGGCTCCTGCCGGTCGATACGCGCCGCACCCTGGCCAAGCTGTGCTCCGACCACACCATGCCCTATCTCCCGACCTTCATAACTAACGCACCTCCGGCGCCCCTCGCAATTCCCTCCCGAGAACTGGACGATCCGACCTCCACGCGCTCTGCACACCCCATGCGCCCTGCGCCGACGCTGGTCGACCTGGCCCGCTGACCATTGCGCACAACATGAGCCCCACATCTCCAACATTTGCGCACCCCGTAGTGCCCTAGCCGAGCAGGCCTCCCAGACCCGGCAGTGCCCCCCCCCCCCCCCGGCCCCGAGCTGAGCCGCCTCGAGCCGACCCCACGCGGCGCCCTCCGGGACGAGCCTCACCCTCGCGGTGCCCTCCGGGCCGAGCCGCCCATGCGGTGCCCTCTGGGCCGAACCGCCCTATCGCAGACTCATGTCTAGTCAGCACCCTTGCAACCGGTCTACGATGTCATAGCCCTCTGCGGCCCCTTTCCGCATACTCATCTAGGCCCAGCATGTCGGGCTGAACCTAACGGGCTGGCCCACATAACAGGTCAGGCCAAACCCAACAGGTCAGGCTGGGTCGACCCAGACCAAGTCGGCCCAGACTATATAACGACCCAAAGTTTTTCAATGGAAACTCCCTTCTTATAATTAAGTCATAAAATCACATGAAAACACACCATAATGAACTAATAAGTTCTAAGTTACCTTTATACATAATTTTGTCACTTCTGTATTGGGAATTTGGAAAATCTAATATACACGGTTGCGTTCTAGATGATTTTTAGAGTCTAGTAAAATAAAAATAATTTTTGGGGAATAGTAACAAACCCTTATGAATAGTAATATACCATTATGAATAGTGATATCCCTGAAAGAATATTAACCTTACCTATGACAGTATAAAAATAATATTCAAGCGAAAGTAAGATGTACCTAGATTTCAGAATAAGTAAATGAATGCTTTAAAACTGGTTTTTTAATAATAAATTATTATTTTTATTAATATTAAATTAATCATATATAGAAAATTATTTTCGATGAATTGACTTAATTTTTTGATTCTATACTTCGAAAAATGGTTGGGGTAAATTTTTGGGATTTTTCTGAAATACATGAATTTTTTATGAATAGTAAAATACCATAATTTACAATATAAGCTAAATAAGCTAATTATAGGGTCATGTGTGATTTTCTGATGATGTAATCCCACATGGTTAGGGATTACATTATATAATTACTATTATTGGTCGTGCTAGACTCACTATTCCCTGTCTTGTGGGAAATACTAAACTAATGAATTTTCCCCGCCACTATAAATACCACTCTTCACTCTCTCATTCTCTCACACCTCTCAAGCTTCAAGACGTGTCTAGTCTCTCCCCAAGAATATTTCCTATCCCCTACCCCACTTCCAAGAGCTTTTGGTTTTGTCAAAAGGCTAATCTTAGAGCCCTTAAGGATAATCTCAAGAAGAGGAGAGGTAATTTCTCTCCCTCTCCTTCTTTAATTCCCTTTCAATTTCAAGTTCTTTTGTTATTATGTCCACAACTGTACTTGTCCAAATGGAATATTAACTGCAGTATCATGAATATACTGGATTTTTATGATAATAATGTGATACTATATCATCCGACCCATTTCCCTCTTCCTTTTAATTTATTAAAGAGAACATTGTTCGTTAGGTGTTAATTTATCACCTTCAAGAATGACATGTTTACTTCTTCCATTTCTACCTTCAGATATGGTCATGAAACCATTTTTATGGTTGAACCATAATATGTTATATGTATTATGTCATATTTATAGTTATGGAACTGAATTATGTACATATTACTAAGTGATAAATTAAAACAAGTTCGTTGTGATCGAAAAAGCACCCAAATTAACCCAAACAATCATCATTTAATTTTTATCTAATGATTCATCCACATGGTATATAATATAACTCATTATAAGAACATTTTAAATTCTGAAATGTCATTAATAACATTTAATATCATTTCTGGATGTTTACCCATGTTCTACTCGAACTTTTATTTAAGAATACGAGTTAAGCACTCAAGAAGACCATAAAAACGAACATTCCGGAACAATGTTTTTATACCATATAACTCACCAAATGGAAAATAAAATTAAATAATGAAACCAAAATGAACCCTATTCATGTATAAAAGGTTATGGAATATCTAATTAATGAATATGTAGTCATTATACAGGACATTAAAGAGAAGCAATCATTCGAATGTAAGGTAAGGGGAAATTCTCGAACCCAAATTCCATCGTTTAGGTTCTCCCCCTTTCACTCCATTTTTTATATTTTTACTCCTAAAAATTCATTTTTTCATCATTTTATTTTATTTTCTGGGATATACATGTTTACCAATATTGTTTATTTCAAAAACAAATTCCAAAAATACTCTTCTTTTATGAACTCACCTTTTACTTCTCATTCAAAGTCGATGGTTCTTGTATCAAGTATATTATTCCCTCTTTGTTTTGGGAACACAAAGTTTATAAATTTGTTCTTATGAGATGAAACTAATTCCATTACATGGGTTAGTTATGTTAATTATGAATATATTTTCTATGTGGAAATCCTGATAATTATAATATTATGATGTGACGGGTGAACCCGGAAATATATATCACAATATAAATGTTTGTATGTGATAGGTGCACCCAGAATTATACAGCGCTCTAGTTCATTGGGTAAAGTGATGAAGATCATGATTAAATTTGAAATTATGTGGACAAGATGTTATCTTTGTTCACAATTATGTGTGGTAGTTAACCCCTAAGACATAATGTTTTTTATGCATTACCACACTTCAAGTCTTTTATTTATGCTTCCTCCCATGTTCATGGTATTTTCCCCATGTTATTATTATGCTCACCCCATGCTATATTGTCGTTATATCTCCTCTTAATGGGCTTTTAGCTCACCACTTTTTATGTATATCCTTAGGTGGCTACATGTACTAAAGGGAGGTCAAGTGCCAATAAGAAGCTAGAGAAGAATAAATTAAATAAATTATTATGCTTGATGATGTAATTGTTTGTATGGTCCTAGTTTTCCCAAGACACTAAACCTTTGGATCCTCTATTTGTAATAATATTATTTTGTTTATCATAAAATAATGTAATAGTAATTTAAGAAATGTTTGGGTTGCTATAGTTGGTATCAGAGGCAAGCTTTAGTTAATTTGGGAATTAGGATTAGTGAACCCTAGAAAAAAACCTCTAGCATGGGGCTAAGCACAAATATTCACACAAGATTGGCTACATAGAGATCCCATATGTTATGATTTTGTATAAATTGTGAAAATGAATAAGTTATGTATTCATGAATTTTTGACTTATGTTTTGTTATAAACATTTCTATTTTAGAAAATGGTGGGAACCAGGATAAACCAGGATAACAACTCGTGTGAGGGCCAATGCAACGATTTCCCGAACGACATCCCCAATGATATGGGAGGTGGAGTTTGGAACTTCATGGCGATGCTTACACAATTATATCAGGTATTGAACAACAAACATAATAATGGGGAACATCCTACATCACCAAAGAGGGAGAAAGTGGCTATCGAATGTCTTATGCTTCAACGATCACCGACGTTTAGTGGATCATCTGATCCAATAGTTGCGGAATAGTGGGTCAACTCCATATAGAAGATATTTTTAGTGCTTCACTGTTCTGAGATGGAGAAGGTGACTCTAGCTATTCATCGTCTAGATGGATAGGTTGACCAATGGTGGTCTTTGATTAAGAACACCAAGACAAGGGAGGAAATTGAATAGATGGAATGGGAAGACTTTAAGATCAGGTTTCTTAATAAGTATTTCCCACGAACTCTTTGCACAAATATGGAGAGAGAATTCATAGAGCTTAAGAAAAAAGTAGGAGAATCTGTCACAACCTATGAAACGAATTACACAATGCTTTCAAGGTACACTTTGGGTTTTGTTATCAAAAATGATAGGAAAATTGATAGATTCTTTAGTGGATTAAAACCAAACCATCGAAAGGCTCTTGCAATTCGAGATATTAGGAGTTATGAAGAAGTTGTTCGTTGTGCTCTCAAAGTGGAGATATTGTTTTTAGAATGGTCCGATGGCTATGGTGATAAGAAATGAAATATGGAATTTCAAGTCGGTGCATCTAATGATAAAAGTGGGAAGAAAACTCAACGACCCACATGCCAAAAATGTGGGATGTTACTCCATGGAAACTACCTTAAAAGGATGGTGAAATGCTTAAAGTTTAGAAAATAAGGACATCATTTTCAAGAGTGTTGAAAAGACATAAAATTTTAGGATAATGGAGTGGAAGAAAAGAGAGAACCACCCATAGTTCAATGCTACAACTGCATGGAGCTAGGGCACTATGCAAGCCAGTGCACTAAACCACGAGTTCTCGAGGGTAATCAACATCAGAATCCACCAAAGCCAAATGAACAATGGAAGGATTATTCCATCACTACTGCAGAAGTGGAGAAAGAAAATGAAGTCAGACAAGGTACACTTCCTATTCACTCAAGAATGGAAAAATTCTTATTTGATTCTGGTTCTACGCATTCCTTTATATCATTCAAGTTTTCTAGAAATATAAATCGAAGCCCGGAAACCTTTAGGTAGAGATATCTATAAAAACACCAAGTGGTGAAATCATTGCAACCCATGTGTTTGACTCTTCTCCTGTTGGCGTATGTGGGAAGATTCTTCCAGAAAATCTCATAATACTTCCCTTGGTGTAATTCGATACTATAATGGGAATTGATTGGCTCTCGTTATATAGAGAACATATCAAATATAGGAAAAAGCAAATATCATTTCATATTCCGAACCCTGTCGTGCTCCTCTACAAATGCAGAGAAGATCATGAATCTTTTTTGAATACTCCTTCAATGATGTGGGTGTTGATTCCCTATGAAGATGAATACCTCACCCATAAGGTTGAGTCAAAGGAAGGTGCCAACCTTGCCAAAATGCTCATCGTGACAGAATACGGTGATGTATTTCGTGAAGAGTTACCTGGAATTCCCCCAGATCATGAGGTAGAGTTCTCAATTGAACTCATACCTAGAGCTACTTTTATATCAAAGTGTCCCTATAGTATGTCTCCAATCGAATAGGAGGAGTTAAATAAGTAGATACATGAGCATTTGGAAAAAGGGTTCATATTCCCTAGTGCATCACCTTGGGGTGTACCCGTACTCTTTATGAAGAAGAAGGATGGAACAATGCGGTTGCATATCGATTATCGGGAACTCAACGATATCACCATAAATAACATGTATCATCTCCCAAGGATTGATGACTTTTTCGACCAGTTAAGTGGAGCTCAATAATTCTCAAAGGTGGATCTTCTTTTAGGATACCATCAGGTAAAGGTGATGAAGGAAAATATTCAGAAGACTTCCTTCCATAAAAGGTATGGGCACTATGAGTTTTTGGTGATGCCCTTCAGACTTAATAATGCCCCTAAAATCTTCATGGTTTTGATGAATAGAGTCTTTAGACATTACCTTGACAAATTTGCAGTAGTGTTTAATGATTTTATTCTCATCTAATTCAAGAGAAAGGAAGAACAAGAAGAACATCTAAGACTTGTCTTGGAGAAATTGAGAAAGGAGAAGTTTTACACCATGTTCAGCAAGTGTGACTTTTGGATGAAGAATTTCATGTTCTTGGGACATGTGATCACATGTGAGGAAATATCTATGGATCCTTCAAAGACAAAGGTGATTGAGGACTGGGTTAGGGCCTCTAGTGTCACAAAAATACATAGTTCTCATGGATTAGCTCGGTACTATAGATGTTTTGTGAGAAACGTCTCGTGATTATCAATCACGCTAAATAAGTTTACAAGGAAAGGGGTAAAGTATTTCTAGATAGAAGAATTTGAGGGATGCTTCAAGGAGCTAAAGAGAAGGCTGATCAGTACACCTGTACTCACACTACCAAAAAGTGGTGAAAGTTTTGTGATATAAAGTGATGCTTAAAATAAAGGCTTGGGTTTCATACTCATGAAAAATGATAATGTGATAGCCTACGCCTCACGACAGTTAAAGATCCCTGAGCAGAACTACCATACGCATGATCTATAACTGGAAGCTGTGATATTGGCCTTGAAAAATTGGCGGCACTACCGTTATAGTGAGAAGTGTGACATATACACCGACCACAAGATCCTAAAGTATATATTCACACAATAAGAGCTCAACATGCATCAATGGAGATGGTTAGAGCTAATCAAGGATTTCGATTTCTCTATTCACTACCATCTTAGAAAGGCGAACAAGGTATCAGATGCTCTAATCAGAAATGAACCTACTACTCTATCCATGTTACGGATTGATAAAGACCATATCTTCTTAGATGTGAAAAGGATATATTTGGAGTTCATAAGGGCAGGGGATACATCCTAAATATCCCAAATGATTGTGCAACCATCCATCCAAGAGAAGATTAAGGAAGTAAAAAAGGAATGATGTAGATATACAAAATAGGGTGAATGCAGTAAAGGAAGGGAAACTACAAGAGTTCCATATTGATGATGATGGTGTAATTCGATTTGAAATGTGACTTTGTGTGCCTTCATCAGCCGGGATACAGAAGGAACTATTTGATAATGCACATAGCTCAACATTCTCTATCCATCATGGGATTACCAAGATGTATCGTGATCTCTAAGAACACTTCTGGTGGGATAACATGAAGAAGGAGATTGTGGAATATATATCAAGGTGCATGGTTTGTCAGCAAGTTAAAGAAGAGCGACAAAAGTCCAAAGGGATGATGCAGTAATCTCTTATACCCATGTGGAAATGGGAACATGTTACTATGGACTTTTTCATGGGTCTCCTGAAGACGTCGATGGGAAATAATGTGATATGGGTTGTGGTTGACCAACTCACCCAGACTTCCCATTTTATCACTATTCAGGGAGATCACTCACTTGAAAAACTTGCAACAATATTTTTAAAGGATGTGGTGAGACTGCATGGTGTTCCACTCTCATTTGTCTCTGACCATGATCTAAGGTTCACATCTAAATTCTGGAGGAGCCTTCAATATTCTTTGAGTACTGAATTAAATTTCATCATGGCCTATCACCCCCAAATGGATGGCTAGTCTGAAAGGACTATTCAGATGATTGAGGATATTCTAAGAGCCTGCTCTCTAGAATTTATTGGTGGGTGGGATCAGCATCTCCCATTTGTTGAGTTCCCATAAAACAATAGCTTCCACTCGAGCATTCAGATGGCTCTGTATGATTCTTTGTATGGAAAGAGATGTAGAACTCCAACCTGTTGGGATGAAGTTGGAGAAAGAAAGCTACTTGGACCCGATCTTGTGCAAGAGATGATAGAGAAGGTTCAAGTCATCCAGAAACACATCAAAGATGCTCAAAGACTGAAAAAGAGCTACACTGACAACCATCAAAGAGACTTGGAGTTCAACATTGGAGATAAAGTCTTCCTTTGAATATCACCATGGAAGAGAGGCAAGCAGTTTGGAAAGAAAGGAAAGTTATGCCCAAGGTACATTGGCCCATTTGAGATCCTTGATTGCATAGGATATGTGGCCTATCGACTATCACTTCTACCAAATATGGCTCAAGTTCACGATGTGTTTCACATATCACTCCTGAGGAAGTACATACCGTACCCCTCACATGTACTAAATTCAGAGGTGGTACAGCTAGAATATGATATCTCTTATGAGGGACAGCCAGTAGAGATTCTAGATCGGAGAGAAATGGTTCTGCGCAACAAGACAACACATCTTATTAAAGTGTTGTGGAGGAACCATAAGATTGATGAAGCAACTTTGGAACCAGAAGAAGCGATGAAGGAGAAGTACCCTTGCCTATTTGTGTAATGTGAAAATTTGGGGGCTAAATTTCTTATGTGGGAAGAATATAACGACCCAACGTTTTTCATTGGAAATTCACTTATTATGATTATATCATTAAATCACATGAAAACACAACATAATGAACGACTAAGAGCTAAGTGACCTTTAAACATATGTTTTTCACTTCTGTATTGGGAATTTGGAAAATCTGACATACACGGTTGTGTTCAAGATGATTTTTGGAGTCTAGTAAAAAAAAATATTTGATGAATAGTAACCTACCCTTATGAATAGTTACATAACCTTATGAATAGTGATATACCCAAATGTATATTAACCTTACCTATGATAGTATAAAAATAATATTCAAGTGAAAGTGTGATGTACCTATATTTTAGAATTAGTAAATGAATGTTTTAAAACTGGTTTTTAATAATAAAGTATGATTTTAATTAAATATAAAATTAACCATATTTAGAATATTATTTTTGAATAATGGACTTCATTTTTGGATTCTACATGTCGAAAAATGGTTTGGGTAAATTTTTGGGATTTTTCTGAAATACTTGAATTTTTTATGAATAGTGAAATACCGAAATTTTCAAAATTAGCTAAATAAGTTAATTATAGGCTCATGTGTGATGTTATTCTTTTTTTTGCCCAGTTATTTCGGGATAAAATTATATAATTAATATTTTTGGTCATGCAATACTCACTATTCCTTGTCTTGTGGGGAAATAATAAACTAATGAATTATATATTAAGAAAACCCCTCTCCATCCACTATAAATACCACCCTTAACTACCTCATTCCCTCACACCTCTAAAGCTTCAATCCTGGCCTAAACTGTACCCAAGAATCTTTCCTAGCCCCTAAATCACGTTCAAGATCTTTTGTTCTCATCAAAAGACCAATCTTAGAGCCCTTAAGGAGGATCTCCAGAGGATGAGAGGTAATTTCTCTCCCTCTTTTTCTTTAATTCCCTTTCAATTTCAAGTTCTTTTGTTATTGTATCCCCAACTAACATTTTCCAAATGGTAACGTAACTATAGTATCATGAATATACTGTAATTTTAAGATACTAATGAGATATTATATCATCCAACCCATTTCCTTCTTCATTTTATTTTATTAAAGAGAGTGTTGTTCGTGAGGGGAAAATTTATCACCTTCAAGAAGGACATGTTTACTTCTTCCAATTCTACCTTCAGATCTGGTCATGAAACCATTTTTATGGTTGAAAAATAATATGTTATATTTATTGTGTCCTATTTAAAGTTATTGAACAGACATATGTACATATTACTAAGTGATAAATTAAAACAAGTTTGTTATGATCAAAAATCCACCCAAATTAACACAAACAATCATCATTTAATTTTTATCTAATGATTCATCACCATTGTATATAATATAACTCATTATAAGATCATTTTAATTTCTAAAATTTCATTAATAACATGTAATATCAGTTCTGTATGTTTAACCATGTTCTGCTCGAAAATTCATTTATGAATACGAGTTAACAACTCAAGAAGACCATAAAAACGAACATTCCCAAACAAAGTTTTTAGACCCAATAACTCACCAAAAGTCACATAAAAAGACATAATGAACCAAAATGAACACTATTCATGTATAAAAGGTTCTTTAATTTCTAATTGATGAATATAATGTCATTATATATGACATTAAAGAGAAGTAAGCATTCAAATACAAGGTAAGGTGAAATTCTCAAACCCAAATTTCATCCTTCGGGTTCTCCCCCTTTCACTCCATTTTTGATATGGTTACTCATAAAAATTAATTTTTTCATCATTTTATTTTCTTTTGTAAGATATATATGTTTACCACTATTTTTTATGTCAATCAAAATGTTTTCCAAAAGAACTCTTCTTTTAAGAACTCACCTTTTACTTCTCATTCAGAGTTGATGGTTCTTGTATCAAGTATGTTATTCCCTCTTTGTTTTGGGAACCCAAATATTATAAATGTGTTCTTATTAAATGAAACTAATTACTTTAAATGGTTTAGTTATGTTCATTATTGATATATGTTTTATGTGGCATGCATTATAATGATAATATTATGATGTGACAGCTGCGTCCGGAATTATATAGCGCAATATGAATGTCTGAATGTGACGGGTGCGCCCAGAATTATACAACGCTCTAATGCATTGGGTAAAGTGATGAATATCATGATAAAATTTGAAATTATGTTGAAAAGTTGATATATTTGTTCACAATTATTTTTGGTAGTTAATCACTAAGACATGATGTTTTATTTTTATGCATTGCCACACTCCAAGAATTTTATTTGTGCTCCCTATCATGTTCATGATCTTTTCCCATGTTATGATTATGCTCACCCTATGATATATTGTTCTTATCTCTCATATTACTAAGATTTTAGCTCACACATTTTTATGTATATTCTCAGGTTCCTACATGTACTAATGACAGGTCAAGTTCCAATAAGACGCTAGAGAAGAACAATTTAAATAAATGTTTATGTTTGATTATGTAATTGCAATGTATGGTCCAAGTTTACCCAAGACAGTAAATGGTTTGATCTTCTATTTGTAATACTATTATGTTGCCTATCATAAAATAATGTAATAGTAATGTAAGAAATTGTTGCGTCGCAATAGACTGGGTTGGGTTGGGTCGGTCCGACCAGGTCGGACTGGACCCGTGCCCACTACGACCCTTTACTTTCTTTTAACCATATCTTTGGCACCGGGCGTCCGTTTGAAGAACCATCAGTGGCCCTGGTAATCATGGAAAATGACGGTCACTTTGAGTATACCTCACTATATTTTGGGGTATAGTTGAGATATGGTCAGGTTGGATCGTGCAGAAATCCAACCGGTCCCCCGGGACTAAAATACTAATAACTCACAGACCGGGCGTCTGATTGACACACCGTCTATTGCGTTGAGACCTCTATGACATGGCGGACCATTGAGATACTTCTTCATGGGACTTATTGATAGTTGGAGTATCGACCAGTAGTTCGTGGAGCGGATCTTTGCAAAGATGCATGGACAGAGTGTAGAGACCTAGTAGCTGGCTGAGACTTGACGACTGCTGACTGATTGACTAGGAGTGACTCGAATAGCCCAGTGGGGAGCACATTGTTGTGGCAGCAGACCCACGGTGGAGGAGCACCTGGATGTGGTGGCATACCTGCAGTACTTGACGGGATGAGTACCTATGCAGGCTAGTAGGGGGAGCGTCTGGTTGTGGTGGCAGACCCACAGTGGGGAGCGTCTTGGTGACGCAGCAAACCCATGGTAATCGAAAGGAGGAGTACCTCAGCAATCCAAGGATAGTGGGTAGCACCTTGGTGTTGGGGTAGGTCCACTGTACTTGAAAGAGGAGGAGTTCTCCATTATCCATGGTTTCAATAATGTGAATAAAAATCCTGGTTGAGCTGAGTCAGTTACTTTTGTGTTTTCCTCGTGATTGAGATGGATTATTTGATAACATAATTATATGTAAGGGAATATACCTAAGTGGGGTTATCTGTTGAATTCATACTTTTTGTTTTATCCTTTTGGGATTATGCGGGACCTTGAGGGTCTTGGGGTCCCTACTGTGTATCGTTATACTCACCCCTGCATGGGCTATGCCCGCACCTCGTTGTGTTGGATGAAGACGATGGACAGTGCTGACCATGGCTGAGAGTACCACGACTGGACGATGTTGGAGTTGGTGGCCTACAACCAACTAATTTGTAATTTATTCATTAACCAAATCCTTATCACAACTTTATTGTTCTTCTGTGTGACAATTCATGTGATAATGTCCTAAGGATAGTTGTTGCATTAAAGGGTCATAACGGATCCCTACTATAATGAGAACCTGAAAGTTCCATAACATTATTCTTGCATTTATGTTCTATGGTAAGATGATGTTATTTGAGTGACATAAATAATATAGGCCATTAGGGGTGAGGAATCATAAAATATTGAGGCACATTCTCATGGTGTGCGCCCTTGGTAATATCCAGGAGGATATTATGAGAACGAGACCCACCAGTAGGAAATCCACATTTCATAGTGTCGTTGGATATTCCTATCTGTGGATGTGTGTACCAGTCCTTAGACATTAAGATTATTATTAATGGGTATTACAACTCACACACATAGTTGTATTGAAGTAAACTGTGACGACACACTATTCACAGTGAGGTAGGATACATTGGGTGCATCAGGATAATACTGCATTAATAGATAATGCGAGAAAGGATTTTTCCTTTCTGTTCCATATATAACAGAAGTAGATATCTCAGGACCATTTATGGAATTTATATAGACTAAATAAATCAATGGACATGGTAAGGTATGGGAAAGTTCTATTATGGAAATTAAACGAAAGAATAATTGAGCACATGGGTTGATGGCACTAGCATGCAACCCGCTTGATTGGAGATATATTGAAAATGGATTATATAACACGATATACATTTGTATGAGGTGAGACGTCAATGCGGAGTCAACTTCTTTCTCTTGGGTGCCTTGACCCATTGCTAGAAAGTAATCTTGGACTTTAGGCAAGACCACCTAATGCCAACGAGAAAGATTCCTAGAGGGTCACACACAAAGTGTATCCATGTATCTCAGTTAAATATTAATTTAACATGTTAAATAATTATTATTCCCGAAGGTGGATTAATAATTATTTAAGGATGAAAGATCGCATTTATTTCGAAACTAGTTATTTGAGAGAATATATTTTGGATGAAATAATATATATTTATTAGCAACTAATGCAATTACATTTATTTAAGAAATAAATATCCATTACTCAAGGACTAATAAATGTGGTGGAGGAAATAAAGAAAAATGGAAAATAAAAGTACACGTTGTGTATATTTAATATACAGGCTGTGTAGTTTTATGGAAAATGAGTACATGATGTGTATTAATGATTACACAATGTGTTGTTTTTCCAGTCGGGATTTTTGAGGAAATAATATCATTTTATTAAATGATATTTATTATAATCAGCGAGGGTGAATGTCAAGGATTTCATCATTCGACATGGGGGTTTTCAATAAGAGTTAATGAAATAAATAAAATGAATAACACATTTATTTATTGTCATAACTCTATAACCACAAACATGATTATAAATATCCTCACAACCCCAACACTTTTCCATCGAATCGTTGTGCACAACAATTCTGGAGAGTTCTCTCAAGGTAGAAAGAACTCTTTCCTCCATGAACTCTCTCAAGACTGAGAGAGATCCACCACTACTGGATCAAGTCAATTGAAGGTGGACATTGAAAGCGGAGGTTATTTCGCACTAGTAACCAAAGATCCCTTTGATGACATCCATAGATACGTGGAGCACGTATGGATCAACGCTAAAGGAATCCTACACTTGGATTCTACAACGCAACGACGAATCACACAAGATCGTGACGAGATACATCAAAGAAGAAAGAATTCCATCAAGGAAACTCTTATCAATTAATTAAATTAATTATAACCAACATATGATGATCCTATATCTATGGTTCTGGGACTCCTTATTTTGTTTTTCGTTCTACGTTATATTCGGAAGATCTGACGTTTTACATCGTGACATATATCGGATTGATCATTGTTAATGCTAAAATTAAAGTTGGGTCGACCCACCAACATGCTTTTTCTGCACCCAGAACCTAAAAGTAATATCAAAGGGGTCATATAATTTATTATAATTATTTAGTCTTTCATTGTTGTTTTACGAATTTAGTAATTTAGTTGTTTCAATTCATGTTAATTGTTATTAAAAATCTGAATCTCGTGATCTATTCCTCCCCTCTTGTTTCTCATTCACCTTACAGAAATGAATTTTTCTATTTATTTTGATTAAAATAAAATAGAGGAACTCATACAGTGGTGCCAAATGATCCTTTTCATACAATAATAGAATACATATCGTGTATTCGGAAGTACATGCCGTGTAGTCTAGGTTCAATGCATAAACTGATTCACCAAATCAGGCCGTATATTGGATCTTATCTAATTCATTTATGACACCGTGTGTTGACCAGAAATAGGTGGCCCACAGTTTCCAGATTAAAAATTGTGTGGTCTAACTAAACACGGCGTGTAGTCCCTTCGGGTTAGGGTTGGACCATGTACCCCGTACACCACTTGCCTGGATGGAAACTGTGTAACGCATAACAAAAAGTACACACCGTGTAGTTAAAACTACATACCGCATACTCATCCAAATTACGCATATTTATTAAAATTTATTATTATCTTATAAAAATCCTTGAGATGTGTATGATAGTGCAGGCATGAAGCTGAGTCACAACACGTGATAGTTGTTTTTTATATATGTGTTTAATATAACATCTGCATAATGAATGAAAATTCACTGGGTTGCCTCCAAGGTACTAGTTACATACAAGGATAATTTTAAATGAATTTATTTGTTTAAAATTATGATTTAGGAGAATCTCAATGTAATTCAAAAAAAGGTTTAAGATAAAAGGATTGATTAATTAAAGAAAATTAATTAATTCGAGAATGATTTATCTTAAACAAGAACGATTAAATAATTTAATTCTACATTTATTTATGCATAAATATCGTTGCATGTATGGATGATAATGATCTAGACCAACACATTTTTATGTGATGGTTTCTTATGATTTATTTATTTAAATTATATTTGTTGGCTTGTGAGCCTTCTCCTCATTAATATGTGAGGTATGTGCGCCAAAGGATTCTTTTATGTAAAACCCCCTTTTTACCCCTCACCTACATTTGAGATAAATACATATGTAATGGATGGAACTCCAAAGCTAGTGGAGGTGGCTCAAGTCAGAGCCAAGGTGAAACTAATCGAAGGAGATACAAAGGGGGATAGGTGGAAAGCTGTAAACACGAACCCGAAAGGTTCAAGGTGTTTCTCCCCTAGGTTTTGGGTTACTTTATCAACCACTAGATAAACTAACCAATAGAATAAGCTCCTGATTATACAATTTATTTTATTTATGTCAGTTTCATGGTTTATTTATTGTGGGTGTGTTGTCATGATCACACAATTAATGAATTAAACGAGCATGCAATATGGAACTAAAATAAAATCGGCTTATACATAAATATTATCATAGACATGGTTAATAACTTAAGTATATCCCACATAAATATTAGTGCACATGGATGTGTGTGGACCATTTCCAGAATAAGCTAGAGGTGGATATTCTTACATCATTACTTTTACTAATGATTTGTGTATATATGGCTATTTCTACTTAATGTGATATAAGTAAAAATCCCTAGAGAAATTTAAGGAATTAAAGAATGATGTAGAGAATCATCTTAGTAAGAAGATAAAGTAACATTGATCAGATCAAGGTGGAGAATATATGAACCAAGAGTTCATCGAACTTCTATGGGAGTCTGGGATTCTATCTCATCTCACTCTTCCTTATACGCCACAGTGGAATGGTGCTAGTAAAAGTGGGAAATGAACCTTCTTGGACCTGGTCAGGTCGATGATGAGTCATGCAGATCTTCCATTATACTTTTGGGGATATGCATTACAAACTGCAGCATATACAATAAACTGAGTACCAACTAAGGCGGAAAATATAATTCCATCTGAGTTATGAAATGGATGGAATCCCACTTTGTCGCACATATTTTTATGGGGATGTAGGCCTTTTGTTAACACCTTATCAGAAAACAAACTATCACCACGGGGCATGAGGTGTATCTTTATATAATATTTCAAGGAAATGAAAGTATATTACCTATATAACCCCTCAGACAAGAATTTTGCTATCACCAAACAAGATTTCATTCTTGACCGGGACCACATACTTAAGAAGGATAGTGATAGAAAGATTGACTTTGATGAATTTGATGCTCAAGATACACAATAGTTTCTATAGGAACAAGTTCCACAGGTCCCTGTGGAAGAGGTTCTGGAAACACAAATACTACATAGAAGCTCAAGAGAGGTAAGGGAACCAGAGAGATTTGGTTTCCTAGTCACTGAGGATGGGGAATCATTATTGTTGGACAATGATGAACCTCTATCCCATAAGGAAGTAGTAGAAATCCTAGAAGTGGAATGATGGATGTAAGCTATGAATTCTGAGATGGATTCCATGTATCAGAACCAAGTCTGGGTTCTGTCGATGAGCCAGTTGATGTAATGCATGTTGGATACAAATGGGTATTCAAAATAAAAATGTACATGGAAGGTCAATTTAGCACCTATAAAGCAAGGCTACCAGCTAAAGGATTCAGAAAACGTTAAGGAATTGACTATGATGAAACCTTCTTACCAATTTCCATGTTTAAATCCATAAAAATAATACTTTCCATGGTAGATTATCATGACTACGAGATTTTTCAGATGGATGTCAAAACGGAATTCCTTAACGGGAACCTCCAGGAAGATGTATATATGACACAACAAAGAGGGTTTGTGACACCAGGTGAAGCCAAAATGGTTTTCAAGTGGAATAAAACCATTTATGGATTAATGCAAGCATCCAGGTCATGGAACATTCGATTTGATGAAGCTACAAAGGAATATGGTTTCATTAAGAAAGAATGTGAGCCATGTGTTTAAAAGCGGTTTAATGGGAATGCAATTATTATGTTAGTAGTATATGTTGAGGACATATTCCTTATTATAAATGATGTACCAGTATTACAATCAGGTAAGGACTGGTTGAACAAGTGTTTCTCCCTGAAGGACATAGGTGAAGCAACCTACATTCTAGGGATAAAGACCATTCTTGATAGATCCTATAAGCTACTTGGACTAAGTCAAGGTACATACATTGACTAGATACTAAAGAGATTTAGTATAGAACAATCCAAGAGGGGATTGGATCCAGTGACACATGGCATACATCTTTCTAAGAAAATGTGTCCCTACACACAATAGGAGAAATATATAGTGAGTAAGATCCCATACACTTTGGCTATAGGATCCATTATGTATGCCGTGTTATGTAACAAGCTTGATATTGCCTTTGCACTAGTCATGGTATGTATATATCAAGAAGATCCAGGAGAACAACATTGTATTGTTAATAAGACTATCCATATGTATCTGAGATGAACTAAGGATATTTTCCAGGTGTATGGATGAGATGAGGAGCTAATCATCAGAGGGTATGTTGATGCTGGTTTTCAGACAGATCAGAACGGTCTAAAGTCACAATCTGGATATGTTTTATGTACCAATGGAGAAGCTGTGAGCTAAAATAGTTCAAAGAAGCTAGTTGAAATTGATTCTATAGTGGAGTTAGAATATATAGCGTCTTATGATATAGAGAACTGAGCTTTTTGGATTCAGAACTTTGTCCCGGAGCATGATGTTGTTCCTAGCAGTAAAAATCCTATCACGTTGTATTGTGATAATACTGCAGCGGTGGCTCTGGAAAAAGAACCAAGGTCACATCAACGGACAAAGCACATACATCAAAAGTATCACCTCTTGAGGTATTTCTATCAAAGGGTTGAATTTGCAGTGAGAACTGTTAGGACCAATATGGGCCTATATACCCTGAGAGGGGGTGAATTAGGGTATGGTAATTATTTTTCTAAATCTATCTTGCCCCAATAGATCTGGACCTCTTTATTACAAGGTTCACTTTTTTATCACTTTTGTGTTTATTATGACCACTCCTTTTCTTCTTTATCTGATGATGATGCTTTAAATGCAATGTAGAGAAGTAAGCATGAAGACACAAAGATTTTTACTTTGTTCACCCTCACTAGGCTACGTCTAGGGAGCATACAACGATGATGTGACACTGTACCAAATCCACTAAAGCACACTGATGTTTACAAGGTATGGGCTAGATCACTTCTATTACTATGCTCACTACCTTTACAAGGTTTAGGGTCATATCACTACTTTCACAAGGGCCACTCCTTGTTTCTCTCTCTCTTGCTCACTACCGGTGGAGAGGATCACCTTATTCTTGTTCCTTTGCTCACTAATCTAGAAAGGATCCACTCATAGTTTATAGACCTATATGTCTCTTCATTATTACTAATGAATGAATCCTCTGTAGTATGTTGATGCTCTATTGAAGTTCAACATTCACCCGTAGATAAATCTCACTTTGCACCGAAGGTATCAGGTAATCTTCTAGCTTTCACACAGCCCTAAATCACTATCATTCTTCAACCATACCTGGCGCACTTCTCCAAGAGAGCATGGAATTATTATCACACATGTTAAAACAGGGGTGCAAGTTCACCAAAACAACTTGCATGACACAAGCTTCTGCAACTCCAAACTTGCGCGACTCACACCCTTTTATGCCCAAAGCAATTTTTGTGCGCAACCATCAATTGTCGCGATTCTTCAAAAAATGGCAAGAAAGTGTCACCAAACCACTTTCTTGACACCCCATTCATCAACTCAAAACTTGGGCGACTCCCTTCCTTTCTTGTCCAAACCACTCTGTACACGCATAAATCAACTGGCGTGCAACTTCTACTTGTGCGACCAAACCACCACTTCCGTGACCACCAATCCTACGCCATAGGAGCTATGATTTTCTCTAGGTGTGGAAATATTCTCCAAATGAGGAGGGTTCAAACTCTATTTATAGGAATTTGGACACCCTACACGATGGCATGCAAGTCTCCTCTCAGTGGGAATGTTCTACGGCGCAAGTCACTTGTGCAACCAACCCTAAAACATGGTGCCCCTTTTCCTTTCTCAATATTTTTATGTTTTGATCTTGAAAAACATATGGCATGAAAGTTTCCTCTCCTTTAATACAACAGCGTGTAATTACCTTTTCCAAAACCACTTTTCTCCATTTGTTGATTTTTAGGCCCAAAAATTTGGCAAACACTTGAAAACGGTGCCACCTTGTATCTGCTATTTTTGTACTACCTCTAGATCATACATTCCTTTTTCGACATTCCTGAATCAAACATGGATCGTTGGCCACAACCCTTGAACATGACAAGCCACCATGAAATCCCCTTTGTCAACAAATTTGTACATCATGGTTTGATTTGTCATCAATCACAACACAGATGCCCACTTTGTCAACAAACACAATCACCTCAAAAATGATTCAATGATACCTTGAGGGATTTTTTCACAACAAGAACAGTGTCTACAGAAGAGAATTTGGTAGACCAAATTACTAAAGGCCTATCACAGAATAAGCATGAATATCATGTGAGAGCTAGCGGGTTAAAGGTTATTAGAACCTAGATCTAGTCCAAGTGGGAGTCTATTGGAGTTGGGGGCCTAGAACCAACTACGTTGTGCATTATTCATTAATAAAATCCTTATCACATCTTGATTGATCTTCTACAAGACAATGCATGGGATAATGTCCTATGGATAGTTGTTGCATTAAAGGTTCATAGTGGATACCTGCTATGACGAGAACATGGAAGTGCCATAACACTATTTTTGAATTTATGTTATATGGCCGGATGATGTTATATGAGGGACACAAATAATACAGGCCATTAAGGGTGAGGACTAATAAAAATTTGAGGCACCTTCTCATGGTGTCTGCCCTTTGTAATATCCAGGAGGATATTATGAGAACAAGAGCCACCAGTAGGAAATCCACATTTCATAGTGTTATTAAATGTTCTTATCTGCGAATGTGTGTATTGGTCCATAGACATTATGATTATTATTAATGGGTATTACAACTCACGCACTTAGATGTATTGATAAAGACACACAGTTCGCAGTGAGGTATGATACGTTGGGTGCGTCACGAGTAATACTGCATTAATAGATAATGCAAGAAAGGATTTGTCCCTTCTGTTCCATAACAGAAGTAGATATCTCAGGCCCTTTGATGGAATTTATATAGCCTAAATAAATCTATGGCTATGG
The DNA here is from genome assembly GCA_963277665.1 of Viscum album. Lineage (NCBI taxonomy): Eukaryota > Viridiplantae > Streptophyta > Magnoliopsida > Santalales > Viscaceae > Viscum > Viscum album. The sequence continues at coordinate 1,870,519,200 of OY728123.1, read as the reverse complement.
TAAGGTATGGACGAGTTCAATTATGGAAAGTCAAATAAATAATAATCGAGCACATGGGTAGATGGCACTAGCATGAAAGCTGCTTGATTCGAGATATCATGACAAATGGATTATATTACATGGTAAGCATTTGTATGAGGTGACACGTCAATGTAGCATCAAATTATTTCTCTTGGGTGCCTTGACCCATTTCTAGATAGTAATATTGGACTTTAGGCAAGCCCGCCTAATGCCAACGAGAAAGAGGCCTAGAGGGTGACACACTAAATGTATACATGTATCTCAGTTAAATAGTAATTTAACAAGTTAAATAATGATTATTCCTAACAGTGATTTAATAATTATTTAAGGATGCCTAATCGCATTAATTTCGACACTAGTTATTCGAGAGAATATATTGTGGACAAAATAATATATATTTATTTGTGAGTAATGCAGTTACATTTATTTAAGAAATAAATATCCATTACTCAATGACTAAAAAATGAGGCAGAGGAAATTAAGAAAAATGGAAAATAAAAGTACACATTGTGTATATTGAATATACACACCGTGTAGTTTTATGGAAAACTATTTCATGCTATGTATTAATGATTACACAGTGTGTAGTTTTTCCAGTCAGGATTTTGAGGAAATAATATCATTTTATTAAATGATATTCATTATAATCATCATGGGTGCATGTCATGGAATTAATCATTCTACATGGGGGTTTTCAATAAGAGTTAATGAAATAAATAAACCATGTAACACGTTTATTTATTGTCGTAACTCTATAACCTCAAAACTAATTATAAAATCCTCACAACCCCCAACAATTTTCTATCAAATCATTGTCCACAACAATTTTGGAGAGTTCTATCAAGGCCAAAAGAACTCCTTCCACCAAGAACGCTCTCAAGACTGAGAGAGATCCACAACCATCGGATCAAGGTGATCGAAGGTGGACATCGAAAGTGAAATTTCATCCGTGCTAGCACCCGGAGATCCCTTTAGTGACATCCAGAGATATGTGAATCATGTGTGGATCACCGCTAGAGGAACCCTACACTTGGATTTTACAACCCAATGATGGATCACACCGGATCGTGACCAGAGACATCAATGAAGAAAGAATACCATCATGGTAAGTCAATTAATTAAATTAATTCTAACCACCATATGATGATCCTATCTCTATGGTTCCGGGACTCCCCCTTTTTTCATTCTTCATTCTATTCTGAAGATCTAGAGTTTTTCATAGTGATTGATCTCGAATTTATCATTGTTAACGCTAAAATTAAAGTTGGGCTGACCCACCAACGTGCTTCCACTATGCCCGGAACCTACAGACGGTACACGGTGGTGGACCTTACTACGTGTTGGTATAGGGAGGATACAGACGGATGTGGAGTGCTTAGGTGGTGATCTGTACCTACCCTTAAGGTAGGAACCTCGGAGGACGAACTAGTGGCTATTTTACCTGTATCCTCCATGTACTTGTACTTTTAGTTTCTTTTACTCTACAGTTGGGATTTTATTTTGGCCCCCTTTTACTTACTGTACTCACTTGTTGATTAATCAGTTTACTTGTGATCGTATTTGTTATGTGTGTTAACATATTATAAAGGCAACTCCTTCCTGTTTTTAGGGAACTACACCTTTGGTGTTAGTCACAAGCCCCTGGCCTATGGAAGGCGGGCTTGGGGTAGTCACGACATGGGCCTCAGAGGACGGGTCGTGGAAAATTGGTATCAGAGGAGTCAGTTCTACTACAGAACATAGGACTCTGATATTTTCTGTGAAGAAATATTTTTAAGGGTACTCATTGTGGTTTTTAGTTCAGGGAGTCCAGTGATGGTGCGGTGGCCGACGTATCCATACACTAGGACCACAAATTCTGATTTCCGACTCAGTACACAAAAACATTGATTGCATGTGTGTTTTAAAAATTTTTCTGTATGTTAACTCAACCAGGCCAGCTCACCAGGTTTTACCTTTTGACCATGTCGCATCTGTTTCTTTCATGATGCCTCCCCGCGAAGGACCAGCTAGAGCCCTGAGATTTGTACACAAAGATAACCCACCGAGCGATGAGGCCACAGTGCAGGGCCCTTTTCCAATGGAGGCACTAGGGGTACCACTTCCCGTTGGTCCACCTATTCCACCAGCCCCAGCAGCAGACGATGCACGTCACTTGATTGTGTTGTACGTGTTCCGGTGCTAGAGGCCACCTAGGTTCAGGGGAGAGATGGTCCCATAGGCAGCTAAGGATTGACTGGAGACTATAGTGAGAGTTTTCCGACTAGAAGGGACACTAGCCGACCTCATGGTGATTCTTGGTTCCAACCATCTACAGGAAGCAGTGGGAATATGGTGGAGCTTGATGTTCCAAGTTCACGATGAGATGACGCTTCTCTGGGCAGACTTCGAGATCCTATTTTAGGCAGAGTTTGTCCCAGAAATTCTTCACGTAGTGCGCATACCGGAGCTCCTTCATCAGCAGCAGGGCACCATGAATGTAGCTCAGTACATAGGAAGGTTCAGAGACCTCTCATGCTACTCCACCGATATGGTATGGAATCCATTATAAAGGGCCCAGAACACTGAGTAGGGTCTCAGGTGGAAGATCAGGCCTTTGGTGATCTCACTCAGCATCCCGATGTAGGCAGGGGTGTTAGAGAGATCCCTCCTAGTAGATAGTTTACTTGCTAAGCAGTCTCCAGCAGCGAGATCCACCACTAGTCGAAATGTAGCAGAGTCTTCTTCAGCTGGAAGTAGATAGATGTTGCAGAGGCCCAAGAGGACCAGACCAATATGTGGACAACCACATGCCTCATGATCAGTTGTGTAGGGAACCTGGAGCAGAGATATACATGCCAGGAGCAGGCAGTGTTTCACATGCGGTGGGCATGATCACATGGATTGTGAGTGTCCGACCAATTTTTCAGATGATCAGTAGACGGTCGAAGTACCACCCAAGAAGAGACAAATATTTGATTATGGTGTTCTACTGGGAGAAGGCGTAAGTGAAAGAGGAGTTGTCCATGCAGCTGGCGGTGGATGAAGTTTTGAGGTGTTACCGCCACAACCACAAGGAGGTCCACCCCGACTGCAGGGATCAGGGGGACAATGGATATCTCAACACCAGGTAGCTGATGCCTACGATCATAGCACTCCATAGATGATAAAAGGTACATTATTTATATATTCCACCTTAGATGTAGTTCTCATAGACATAGGTGGAAGTCACTCTTTAATTGCCATTACCCTCTTTTGGAGCACGGAGATTCAGACGGAGCCATTGGCTCGATCCTTACAGATAGAGACACCTACGGGAGGAGATTTGACGATTAAGCACTAGTTCTGGAATTGTGAGCTTGATCTAGGAGGTGAGAGCTTCGACCGGGACCTCTTAGTAGTGGCGTTTAGGCCTTACTATTTCATCTTGGGTATGGACTTGTTATCTACAATACATGCTCAAATAGACTATACTAGGCACAAAGTGAGGTGTGTCTACATGGATGGGACCATGTTTTCCTTCACCGACGAGAATGGAGCCTTTGAAACACAGGACTGACTTACCCAGAAGAGGGTGGATCCGATCACTCATCATTTGGCTTGCCTTACCCTTGGAGCAGTTGATATAGAGTGTCTGATCTATCCTGTTGTGGTGGACTAGTACACAGATGTTTTCCCTGATGATTTACTAGGTCTACCTCCTCACATAAAGGTGGAATTTCACACTGACTTGTACCCTAAGATTGCATGGATATCTACTTTAGTGTATCGGATGGATCCCGTGGAGCTTTGCGAACTGTGGGTAAGCTTGAGGACTTGCAAGGGAAGAGATTAATTCAGCGTGTTTCTCTTTAGGCAGCCCCGATTCAGTTCTCCAAGAAGGCAGATGGAAGATTAAGGATTTGTGTTGACTACCGGTGCCTGAACCAGGGTACTATGAAGAAAAAGTACCCACTCTCGAGGATTGACGACCTCTTTGATCCGTTGAAGGGAAAACGATGATTCTTGAGGATTGAACTCAGATCAGTATATCACTGGCTTAGATTTCGAGACGAGGATGTGAAGAAGACAACCTTTAGATGTTGGTACGACCACAACGAGTTCTTGGTTATTCCTTTCAGCATAAACAACTCTCCTATAGTGTTTATGGGACTCATAAACAGGATTTTTCGAGCCATACCTTGATCACTTTGTCGTAGACTTCATCAATGACATTCTGATCTACTCAAATACTGAAAAGGAGCATTCCAATCACTTGTGGGAAGTACTGGACACACTCTTAGAGCACCTTCTTTATGGTAATCTCTTGTAGTGATAGTTCTGGATTCGAGAGGTTCACTTTCTAGAAAATGTCATCTCAGAGGCTAGAGTTGCAGTGGATCCAGGGATGATTGAGGCGGTACCTGCTTGGGATCCACCCAAGATTGTGACTTAATCACGAACGTTCCTGGGTTTAGATGGATACTATTGAATATTTGTGCCAGAATTATCTAGAGTTGCAGCACCACTACCATCCTTTATGAAGAAGGGGAAACCCTTTTTGTGGTCGGAGAGATTCTAGCAGAGCTTTGAAGAGCTGAGGTAGAGGCTGACTAGTTCCCCCCATATAGAGGCTTCTAGAGGAAGGGGTTGTGTACATAGTCTACTAATAGGCATTAGGGACCGGACTCGAATGTGTCCTAATGCAGGAGTGAGCGATGATCGCTTATGGTTCACGAAAGCTGAGGCAACATGAGCAGAACTTTGCTACGCATGACCTGGAGTTAGTAGGAGTTGTCTTTGCCTTAATGATGTGGAAAAACACTCTGATGGGTGAGCATTTTACCGTGTACTCTGATCACAAGAGTCTTAGGTATATCTTCTCCAAGAGGGACTTGAACCTAAGACAACGACATTGGATTGATTTCCTCCCGGACTATGACTTCAAAATAGTCTATACTCCTAGAAAGGGGAATGTTGTTGCATATGCACTCAGCAGGAGATATGGTATACATCAACTAGGAAAGGTGATAGAGCATCTGGATGCATTACAAATATATTTTGTGGATAGAGATGGAGAAGCCTTCATTCAGTCTCTTATAGAAACTCCCCCATTTCATCAATGAGTTAGGGAGGCACAACGTGGGGACACCGACTGTGAGACACGACGTGCTCAGATATCCACAGGGAAAGCACCAAATGTATTTTCTGAAGGTGGGAAGCACGTTATCTTCTTCAAAGTATGTAACACGATACCAGTTTCACTTCAGGAGGAAGTGTTGAGGGAGTTCCACACATCCCATCTAGCGGTACATCCTGGATTCATGAAGATATACCAGGATCTTCAACGACAACACTGGTGGCCGGGAATAAAGAAATCATTTTTAGAGTTTTTCTCTCGATGCCTCACTTGTCAGCAATTGAAGTCATAGAACCAGGTTCCAGCATTCTTGGTGTAGCCTTTAGTGGTCTCAGAGAGGGAGAGGGATGGGATATACATGGACTTCTTGATAGGACTTCCACGTACAACTAGGGTTCACGAATCAATTTGGGGGATCATTGACCGACTCACCAAGTCGGCCCACTTCCTACTGATTAGAGAGCAGGGTTCAGTAGAGAGCATGGTATGACTCTATATGCAGGAGATTATGCGGCTACATGGAGTACCTATGATGATTATCTCTGATTATGATGCATGCTTTACTTCCTGGCTATGGAAGGGTTTGGGGGAAGCTTTCGGGACGTGACTCATTTGAGCACCACTTTCCATCCTTAGAAGGATGTTCAGACTGAGTGGACCATTCAAACCCTTTAGAACATACTACGTGATTGTGTCCTCGACTTGGGTCATAGTTGGAAGGACCACTTACCTTTCTTTGAGTTTTTATACAACAAAAGCTATCACTTCACCATAGACATGACACCTTTTGAGGCATTGTACATGCGACCTTGCAGATCACCTTTGTGCTAGACTGACCTAGGGTATTCAGCACTGGTGGGACCAGAGAAGGTATGAGATACCACAGAGAAGGTGCGGATCATCCAAGACAGGATGAAGACTACACAGAGCTGGAAGAACTCATATTCCGAATGAGACAGAGACCTCTAGATTTCGAGGATAGTGACCATGTCTTTCTATGTGTCTCACCTCAACGAGTTCTACGGTGATTTGGACAAGGCGGCAAGTTATCTCCGAGATTCATCAGACCTTTTCTGGACCTCAATAGAGTTAGCGAGGTGGATTACTACTTATCTCTTCCACCTTAGTTGCATCTAGTGCACAACATCTTCCACGTATCCCAACTGAGGTGATATGTGCATGACCCTTCCCACATCATCGACCATGGTGAGCTGGATGTCGATGATGGGGAGATGTTTACAATGGTTCTAGTAGATATTGATGATTGAAAAAATCAATTCCATCATGGATGGCCAATAACTCTAGTGTGCGTTCGATGGAAGCATGAGAACCTCTAGGAGAGAACATGGGAGCGGGAGACTCAGATGCATGCTCAGTTTCCCCACTTGTTCGCTTAGTTTGAGTTGTGGCTTAAGGGGACGTAAAGCTTGAGGTAGGGAGAATGTAAAGACCTGGAATTTCCATGAAATTGTTTTTAAATAAATGGGAATTTTACGAGTCTGCAAGAATTAATGTCACGTGATTCCAAGGCCCGGTGTGCCCGGAATCAATTTCTGATGTTTTGTTCAGGTACATTTATTAAAGGTACGAGCGGGTTTTTATAACTTTTTAATGGGTGCTCGGAATTAAATTCTTAGGTTATTGTTGAACTCGCAGCGCCATTATTCTCTTAAGGAGACTTTCACCTCGACGACAGTGGGTCAAGAATAAAAGATATTTTTTGGTTTTTTCGTGGGAAATAATAGAATAAAATGGACTGTACATTTTTTTGAGCCACCATGTGGAAGTTGGAGGTGGGGTCAACCATAACTAAACCTCATTGTGGGAGTTAATGTGTGGGGACCACCCAACCATAACCTCCCACGAGAGGTTATGGTGGTGGGGCCCACCTGAACCCAACCTCCCAAGAGAGGTTATGATGTGGGGACGACCTGTGACTAAACCCCCCTAATAATGGTGGAAGAGGAAAACCTCTCAAATCCCATCATTAACGAGGGAGAGTCTCTCAACCCCCCTCTTTTAATGGTGTCAACCCTTCATCTCTTTTAATTATGGCAACCTCATGAAAAAATTAAGTGGAGCCAACTTAATTAATTCAACCAATTTGAATTCTTATGCCAATGACTTAATAGATTTTATAATATATTATTCTTGGATAACTTTTCTTTTGTTGGAAAAGGAGGAAGGATTTTTTGAGAGAATAGATTTCACCAATGAAGAATGAAGAGCACATTCTTTCAATGAAGAACACTGGAAAAGAGCATATTCGACTTCTTCCTCGGAAGCACCTTGCTGAATCCACTGATGTGGGACATCTTCGACACCCGACCCTCCCTCCTCATCCTCATCAAATAATTGATGCACGATCTCAGGATTTCAAGTGTGTGGCGGACGAGAAGAATGAAAGAAACTCCATCTTCTTCTCCACGACTCCGTCAAAGAACAATGAACAAAGGTAGGGGTATAATTTTGTTGGAATATGATATTATTCCCCTGTTTCGTTTCACCCAAAACAAAGAACGCGGACCAAATTACTATCAAGTCGATCCATGGATGTTGTTCCTTGTAGGTTGGGAATATTTTTTTAATGAGGGTTTATCGGAATTGATGTTTTTAAGATATCTTCAATGCTCGTTCTTTCCTTCATTCTTGTGGTCCAGTTGCTATCACACTAAATGCGGAAGGGTGCGGACCAAACCAATGTGGTCCAACCCCTCTGCTGATATTATTTGTAATGTTCTTCTACATGTATATGAGGCGACGAAGGTGACGAAGGCAACCTGTGCCTCCCCCATGGCGCTCCGGCACCTCGGGCTGAACTGCACCACCCTCCGTCTTCCGAGCCGCCCTGGCCCTGCTGCCCGCCGACCTTGCCCCCCGCCTGCTAAACCAGCTGAGCCACGCAACACCCCGACTGAGCTGCACTCTGGCTGCACCGCACCCTGGATCCCAGCCATCGCACCTCCAGCACCTCCCATGCCACTCGCAGCGCCCTCTCGAGCACCGGCCGAGCCAGCCTCCGCGCGCTCTGCGTGCCCCGCGGCTCTACCATTCGTGCACCCGGCGCGTCCCACACCACCGTTAGCCAAACTGGCCTTACAGCCTCTTCCCACCCCGCGTTCCCTATGGCGGCGACATCCATGTGCCCCGCGCCACCCTGGCCCTGGGCCGAGCCTTCCCCTCTCGATGCCCTCCGGACCGCGCTGCACCCTCGCGGTGCCCTCCGGGCCGAGCTGCCCAGGCAGCACCCTCTAAGCCGAACCAATATCGCACCGACCCATGGATGGTCCATGCCCTCACGACTGGTTTGTGCTCTCGTGGCCTGCTGGGATGGGCCCAGCGGGCCGGGTCGACCCAGACTGGGTCGGACCGGACCCGGGCCCACTATGACCCTCTACTTTCTTTTGGCGATATCTTTGGTAACGGCCATCCTTTTGATGAACCTTCAGTAGACATGGTAATAATGGAGCATGAAGGTCCCTTTGAGTATACGTCACAAGATTTTTGGGTATTAGTTGAGATACTGTCAGGTTGGGTAGCTCACGAATCCAACTGGGCCCCTAAGACAAAAATGCTAATAACTCACAGACCGGACGTCTGATTGACGCACCGTCTGTTGCATTGAGACTTATATGATGTGGAAGACCTTTGAGATACTTCTTCATGGTAATTCATGGTAGTTTGAGTATCTACCATTATTTCATGGTGCATATCCTTCCAAATACGAGCGGACAGAGTGCGGCGACCTGGTAGCTGGAAAAGACTTGACTGCTGACCGATTGACTTGGAGTGACTCGAATAGCCCAGTGGGGACCACCCGATTGTGGAAGTAGACCCACATTGGAGGAGCACCAGGTTGTGGCGGCAAACACGTGGTACTCGATAGGTGGAGTACCACTGCAGACTATTAGGGGTAGCACCTGGTTATGTTGGTATACCCACAGTGGGGAGCGCGTTGGTGACATAGAAGACCCACAGTAATTGACAGGAGGAGTACCTCAGCAGTCCAAGGTTAGTGGGAAGTGCCTTGGTGTCACGGAAGTCCCATTGTACTTGATAGAGTAGGAGTTCTTCAAAAGCCATAGTTTTGATAATGTGAATAAAAATCCTGGTTGAGCTGTATCAGTAACTTTTGTATTTTCCTCATGATTGAGATGGATTACTTGATAACATAGGTATATGTATGGGCATATACCTATGTGTTGTTATCTGTTGATTTCATACTTTTTGGTTTATCCTTTTTGGATTTTTCAAGACCATGAGGGTCTATGAGTCCCTACTGGGTATCGTTATACTCACCCCTATATGGGATTTTCACGCACCTCATTGTGTTGGATGCAGATGCTGGACAACGCTGACCGTGACTGAGAGTACCAAGACTGGACGGTACCCGGAGGTGGACCTTACGACGTGTCGGTGCATGGAGGAGACAGATGGACATGGAGTGCTGAGGAGGCGATCTTTACCTACCCTTCAGGTAGGAACCTCGGAGGATGACCTAGTGGTTGTTTTTCCTATTTACTCAGTTGTAATTGTACATTCAGTTTCTTGTACTCTCCAGTTGGGATTCTATTATGGCCCCTTTTTTACTTTCTTTAATCACTTATTGGTTATTCAGTTTAATCATTATCATATCTGTTGTGTGTTTTTATAGGTTATAAAATCAATTCCTTCCCAGTTTTAGGGAATTATGCCTTTGGTTCTAGTCACCAGCCCCTAGCCTATGGAAGGTGGGCTTGGGGTAGTCATGGCACGGGCCCCATGGGATGGCTCATGACATGAGCCTTCTAGCTTGAAAACCCCCTAACAAATTCCATTATAAACATTCATAGTCTTACTATTTAGGTTCTGGGATTTCCAATGTAACAACCATATATCCATTTATAAATATCTAACGAAGGTATTTAAAAGAAGTGGTAATCACCTGAAGCAATAAAATTATTTTTAATTAATATTTACCTCATATAAATATGTTATATTCTTAATAAACAAATATTTTTTTGTATCCTAAATATATATTATTGTTATTATTGTTATTAAACCACCATTTTTCACTCTCTTTCCATTAAATAGGATGTGAAAATATCGCATGTGTGTATGTGTGACTTATCATCTCCACTTAGCTATATAATTAAATTATCATCACCATATTTTATGTGTGGGTATTATGATGTTTTTAATGTTATATATTTTAAATAAGAATTAATTACTCTTTTTTAAGGATGATATCATTTATACCTTCTGAGCATCCAAATAGTGGGAAATGGACAATGTCGAACATGCGTACATGTGGACTACCACATCCACAAATCCATGTGATCCATTTTTCTTTTATATTGTTGTTTTATTTTATTAAGTATGGATTTAGCAAAAATATATTTTATATATGATATAATAATGATTATAAAAAGATGATTCATTATTTTTATTTAATTTATTCCATCCATTGAAAATGTCTATAACAGTGTTCACTATTATGTATTACCTACAATCTCCGTGAAAGGTGTTATTCATTCTTCTATATACACATTTCATAAATATATATAAAGTATTATATATTGAATATATATTATATTTATATCATGATAAATATTTTAGTCGTTGTGGAACTATGATCAAATAAAAATTACTAAATCAACCGTACAAAAAATACATTAAAAATGAACCACATATCATGTGGATCATTGATTTCAGTAAAAAAAAGTGTCAAGAAATGGGTGATAAAACATTATAAGTAAAGAATATATATTATATATATATTATTTTTATTTATTTTATTTATAATAAATATATATTTATTATAAATTTTATTTAAAAATTTATATTTTAATTCAGACTAAATGTTAGGGACTTTCGTCCCACTTTTATTTTTGTGGGACATAGATCATTTTCAATGCTTGTTTCTTCTATATAGTCTATATAATTAACATAAATGTCTTATATGATTCATATAATTAATTTTATTTGGATTTAAATATCTATCTATATTTCTTCCTTTAATGAGGCTTATAATTCAATAGTTACCATAATGGTAAGGGTTTTATATCACAATCTCATTATTTATTAGGATTGTTTATAATTTTGTTTCTAATGATAAAACAGTAAGTACTACCTCTATAAAAACACAATAATTTAATTTTCCACTTGTTATTAATTTATATTACATTTTTCCATTTCATTTTCCTTACCTTGAGTACTAAAGAGAGATAAAATATGATTTATTAAAAATTAACATTATTTATCATTTCAATCAGGAAACCATTTTTTACCATTTCCATGTTTTCAAAAATTCATCTAAGAAGGTATATAATTTCATAATTTTTTTTCTTATATTCATTTTTAAAAATAATTTAATTTAAAAAAATAGTTAAAAATTTTTCTTCCTGTCAATATCCAAATTATTTACTTTTTTGTTTTTTAACAAAAGTGTAAGGTGAATGTATTCATTTAACTTATAGAACAAGAACATAATTTTCCATCTTTAATACTTATAAATTAATTGAATATTAATTTATAGTTTTTTATTAATATTTTATAATAAAATATTTTCAATAAATTTTTTAAAAAATTAATTCTTAATGCGGTGATTTCAAAATCAAAGGGTTATTTTATAAAAGAATTTATCAATTGTCTTTTATGGGAAATTATATTCATAAAAAAACACACCATTAAATATCTTATTATATATTGGGGTTATGGTCAAAAGATATAATCCTTATTCACTCTCTATATGGTTTATGTTTATGATGATATGATGTTTATGAAACCTATTCATTTTCCATATGTTATATTTTGATGAAATGAAAAAATGAATGTGGAACATGTTTCTTTTCCATGGGTTATGCTATGAAGAATGTTTTAGAAACCCATTACTTTTTATGGGGACAAATATTTTTTATGGTCTTATATCACATTTATATATGATTTTCAATATATTAATGTGGTTTTGTTATAAATGAAGAGGTGGTTACGTTATAAATAATGACAGTGGCCACATTATAACTAAGGATTGGTGGGACCTATATCTATGTCTAATGAATTAGGTTAATATTGGTGTATCATCAGATAGATCAGATATGAATAGAGAGTGAACCCATTTCATTAATGAACTTTATTCACTATGATAGTATTAATATTTGACCTTCACTACTATTATGGTTTGGGGAGTGATTATGCTATTATAGTCTAAGAAATAAGCATTGAAAAAAGATGAAATGAATTACTTTGGTAATGTGTTTTCTATAAACTTATGTCTAATTCCATTGTTTTACCTCTTGAATCATATTCTTTTATTCCATTCCGATTCATGTCTTTTGATCTTCCATGATTTATTCCCAAACTTGGGACTATTATCTATGATTGTCAAGGTATGATTTCCAAAAGTTAATCTCATGATAACAAACCTTGATAATCCTTATATGCTCAAGTGATCAATGATACGTCACTGTTTTACCATTATTAAGCTTTGTATCTCACCCGTTCTTTTTTTTACTTTACTCGTGTTAAGATGAATAGTATAATGTATGTCATTTATAAGAAGGGTTATAGTTATAAAGAACATATTAGGAGATAATGTATATATTTTATAAACTAGTTGTTTCAGTGTCTATGTTTTTAATGGCACTAGATATATAAAATTTTATCATGGATCATTATGTTACATGACTAATATTCATCTTTATGGTGTAATATCTATATAAAACAATTATTGGATAATATAGTTGGTATCAGAAAATGGTATAGATAACATTTATAAAATAGGTAGGGAATCAATTATTATGAACCATTGGGATAAGTATAACTATAGGATACTATCAAATAGTTTTGGTAATGATCTTTGATAAGCTAGGCAAACAAATATTTAGATTTAAAAAATAAGGTGTCATGATTTAAACATCCTATGAATTATTTTTCATGATTCCTCACCATGATTATTATTTATCACAAAATTATTGTTATTTTTTTTAAATGGAAGGAATGAGGAGGATTCATGTTAAAATGAATGGATAAAAGAATTATTTTCCTCTTGAGAAATGAAATAAATTAGGAGTAAGAATGTAAAATCCTGTGATTTTTCATACTCATCTTTCTCTTAATATGATTAAAAATATCAAAATTGTTTTTCTTCTAATAGACATAATTTGATAAATATTTGGTTTTATAAATGTTATAGAGGAAAGAGGATTCAGCTTTTAACATGTCTAGAATGTGGGAAGAGTCTCTCAGATGAATGTCTTAGAGGAAAGAGGGTATGATTAAATTATGGAATAGAAGGAAAAAGAGAAAGTAATTACCAAGGAAAAATGTAACGTTTTTAATGGAATTTAAAAGAGTAGTATTATCCATAAAAATATTTGATAGATAAATATTTTAAATAAGGAATGTATGATAATTAGAAAAAACAATGTCCAAGGGGAAAACCTTCAAAAGAGAATCTTAAAGGTTGTATGAATAATTACAACACCAATAGTAATGAAGAGTCATGTGAAAGGTATGTGATGTTTTAACAATGTATCATATGTTAAAAGTACGAATAATATTTAAATTGATGTTAATTTATTTTAATACATGATTTATAATTAATATTGAAGGAATGAATTGTTTTGGAATAAGATGATGAGTTATACATAATGTTTTGTTATGTTAGTGGAACGAATGAAATGTCTATGTATTTGGAATATAGAATTACATTAAAAAGTGTCATAATAATGATACTATAATTATAAAAAACGTGATAAATATAAGGATTATTCCATAGAAATTTTTTACTATTAGGATATGAAAACATATTTTGAATGGTATTAACAAGACATACATCTAGTTTAGTGGTAATGTGCTATTTTTAGAGAACACAAGATTAATGAAAAAACTCAAGCTTAATATATGTATGATGAGAAGTTAATAATGTTATGTTTTGATAAAATATGATTGAATTTGATAATAATGTTAACCTTGAAAATGGTTTTTAATTCAAAAAAAGTGATTTATGTCATCTTTGATGATGTATATTTCATTTTCAAATTTATGGAATATATTCAATAGTTAATGAAATTATTTGATGAAAAATTATTGTATTAATTTTCGGAAGGATATATGGTTTCATGTGAATTAAACATAAATTTTATAGTTAGCATCATGATTTTATATATTTACAGTTGATCGTATGTTCAAAGGAATCTATTCCCCCTATTTAATGCATTATGTAATGTAATTTTAACACTCTATTAAGGTTCAAATACAATATATGGTTTTTGTATGATTTAAGGATAAGATAATTATGGTAAATTAAATAATGGGATATAGATAATGTTAATGGTGGAAAAGTTATTCCTTAATAATGTGATATTATTATAGATATTTTTTGGTCAAGTTATGCATTACATATCAGGTTATCTTGATATTATAGGTGATAATTTTGTTATTCTATCTATGTTAAATTATTATATAGAAATTTATCATGGTTATTAATAATATTTTGTATTTTTTAATTATTTTAAAGAATATATAACTGGTTAGGTTAAAATGATATTTCACATGAAATATTATTTGGGAAGAAAGAAAAAAAAATTAAAGAAAAAAATTTGAATGGTCTGAAGAAGCCTTTGAGTTTAAAATTTTTTTATTGTTGAGGTTATTAATGTAATTATGATATTTAAATTCAAATTTTTATTTATTAATATAGTTGTTTATTCATTTTTAGAATTATCTAATTATTAACATTTTTTGTTTTTGTTAATTCATAGAGATATGAGAAATATATTGATATAATATTTTGGTTTATAATGTGTTGATCTATGTTCTTCAAGAAAAAAATCATCTTCATTACTCATTTCTTAGAGTAATAGATTATATTGTGGCGGAAATTGATTAATGGATGAAATTATACATTTCTAGTAAATATATTTCCTTATTTTATTAGTCTATATTTTTAAGGAATTCCTCAAATATTATAAAATGATGTTTTGAAAAAAAATATCATATAGCCTTTTCTTCTTATGTATTGATGGACTTTTAAACCCTAATTGATTCATGATTTTTTGGTTATTGATATTCTCATAAAAAATTTCTATATCACACTCTATTAGTCCATGGTCATTATTGTTCCCTTCTATGTCCATATTATCACTTCCCACTAAGGTTTTTCTATTTAGAAACCTAGTTTTGTGGTGACCGCACACTTCGAAAAAATTATTATTTAATCATTATAACCGAGCTTTTAAATTTATGGGTATAAATATTATTAAATACATTATGAGATATATAGAAATATCATACTCAATATAAATTTATATATTAATTAAAAAAATACATTCAATTGTTTGTAAAATATATATTAGGCATAGAATATAGATTTCCTAAAAAATTATTTTTAGTGAATTTTGTGAGACCGCATTATAAATAATTTTTTAATATGTTAGAAATTCAATTTCATAAAAGTAACTAAATTTTGAAAATATTCATATCCAAAGTAACATACAATGACTTATTTGGAATTTTATTAATAGATCGGTTCTCTGGTGAATAGGTTCAAATACTAAATTTTATTAAAAAATATGTTTCTAGTAAATGAAAAAAAGTTCCATTATGTTTTAAAATGGTTTCCATGTAAAATATGTTTTCAAAATTTTTAAATAATCCAATTAATCCCTTCATAGTCAATTTTTCTTATTTGAATTTAGTATAAATACATTTTAATATGTAAAAATACATTTTCACAACTACAAAATTGTGTAATATATAGTGAAAGCCTTTATTATCAGTAGCGAAAGGCACTGAAAAAGGATATCTTTTTTAATTATTAAAAAATTGATAAAGATTAAATTTTATCCTCAGTGGAAAAGTGATGAAAAAGGTACCCTTTGTTAGTGTTTTCATTGAAATTGAGAAAGGGTGACCTTTATTATTGTTTTTTTCACTGATAAAAGGATGGATATATCAGTAGATTAATTTTTTGTGCGGATAAAGGTATCGATCATTCAAAGAGTCCCACATCAAAATAGGACATGGGAGGCCACTTATTTATATATAATTCCTCCACATTTAGAGTAAGGAATCATGTTGTGGGTATGTGCTCTAGCGTAAAATTCACACACAAAGATGTCCCACACACTGTCCCACACACTATCCCACACACTATCCCACACAATCCTTAGCCCACTCTTTCCTTCACAAGGGCCTTGACCAAACTTCAAACATCCATTCAGGTCCTACAAGAATCGTTCTATATCTGAATGTATTATACAAGGTAATTTAAAAATACAAGTAATAAAAATAATAAAAATATATATAATTAATGAAATAAAAAAAATATAAATTAAAAAATCGTTATGTTTTTATTAAATAACTATTAATAAATTTAATATATATATATATATTAAATATTATTAGATTGTTTATTTTAAATATAAAAATATAAAATAAATAATATGAAATAATTAAACAAGTAAAAATGAAAATTTTTATATTTTAAAATTCTTAAAAAAATTAATAATTTAAAAAATATTAAAAAATTAATTGATTTAAAATACATATATAAAATTTATATATATGAAAAAATAATACATTGTAAATATAAATATTTAAAATGAATAAATTGTAATAATTAAAAAAGTTATACATCACTAAATTGTATTAAACTGAAAACTAAAAATGAATAAATTACTAACCATATTAAAAAAATTATTAAGGAATCAATTATTAATTAAAATGTATGAATTTAATGTATTTATATATACATTAAATTAAAATAGTAATAAATCATATATATTATATATAAATATAGAAATGAATAAAATTTTATAAAAAATGAATAATAATAGTTTTTAATTTTTAATGGTTTTTATACATAATTATTCATCAATACATTTAAAATATAAATTTATTAATATATATATATATATTATTTTTCCCAAAATAAAATTTATAAAACACAATATATTTATGTTTATATTAAATAAGTCATATATTATTGAAGAATGGTATTTAACTAAAATGTAAAATTAATTAAAAATAATTTCCAATTGTATCGTGTAATGGACATTAATTTAATATCATTTGATTTTTAAATTTAACATTTAAAAAATATGTATCACATTGATTTCAAACACACACACATATATATGTAATTAATGAATTTTTTTTTACAATACACACACACAATATTTACATAATTAATGGAATCGTATATAGAAACCTATAAATCTAATATAGATATAATTTAATCTAATTTTAATATATATTTTAGAATTTCTTATTGTAACATCATACAATAAAATATATTATTTTTTGTAGGAATATTTAATTTATTTATATTTAATATTATTAAAGTTAGGTATTATTTGTTCATTTTTATTATTTTTTAATATTAATTTTTTAGAATTTAAACATTTATTAATATTTATTTCATATAATTTTTTACTATGTTTCAAAAGTTTCAATTTGTATTTATCTTCATTTTAATATATGTTCATTGTTTTTAATAATTTATATTTAATTAATAAAACTTATTCTTTGTTTAAATATTTTTAAAGTGTAATCATTTTTAATTATTAAATTTCACTCATTTTAAAATTAAAGTATTTAAGATTATATAATCATTAATAATGAAGAATATATATTTGTAAAAAAATTATAAATAAATATAATTAAAAATGTATTTGTTTAATATATGTAAACCTATATATTTTAAATTATAGATAAATAAATATTATTTTCTTAAAAAGAGTATTTCTATTAATATACATGAATAATTATATATTTAAATAATTATAATATTATAATAAATATATTTAAGTAATGAATATATTTACTATATTTATATTTATATTTTTATTTATATATATATGTATATATATAATTAATATATATTTTTAATTATATAAATATATTTAATGATATAGAGAAATAAATATTATTTTTTAAAAAATATTTATATAATTATTAAAAAATAATTATTATAGACGCCGAAAAATGCTGAAGAGCTGAAGAAGGTTGGGGCGCGACAAAGCGAAGCCATATTTGGAACCGACAACCCATTCTGGGGGGCCGGAGGGGCCTCGCGAAAAAAATGAAGTGGTGCACGAAAAAAATGTACTGTGCAAAAAACTCCATGTTTTTTGAGAGATTTTGCGCGCCGGTGCGAAAAATTTCGTGCGTCCGCCCCACGTGGTTGTAATTGCACGCTGTCGACGTCGGCGTGTGGAAACTTTCGCGCCTGCCTATTTTCTGCGCGGACCTACGATCCCGAGTGCTTATAAATAGAAGGCCACCCCTTCGACATCCAAGACGAAGAATCTGAATCGTCTCACCTGTCCGAAATTCATCTCTCGTGCGTGCAAAAATATGGCTCTCTGGTACTGATTTTGTTTTCACACAGGATCACCCTCAGGTCTGCTTTTGTCCACGACCCCTTGGACTTAATTCTCATCCAAATCCCTTCGACTCCCGTCACCTGCGCGCAAATCCTTCCAATTGTGCACAATCCTCTCGTCTGCGTGCAAACCCTTCCAAATTGTGTGCCCTCCATTGCACGCTCGGACCGGCCCTTTTCATGCCCAAACCCGATTATGCACCTAGACCGGCCCTTTTCACACCCGAACCTGATTTTGTTCCTGGCCCAGCCTTTTTCGTGCATGCCACTTGATTGCGCGCCACCCTGGCCGACTTCAAATTGACGCGGTCTTTTTCATGCAAGGATCTCAATTGTGCGTCGGTCCCACTATTTCTTGTGAAACAATAACTTTTTCATGCGAACTTCCCTCCTTGTGCGCTCGTGATGCCTCCCTTCTGGGCATCATTTTCAGGTTCCTCCAGCACCCAAAGAACCTTCTCCATATACGCATTTCCCGTGAAACCTCCTTGGTTCGCACGGCATAACTTCAAAGTCCCCTAGACGATACCGCCCGTTGTGTTGATCCACCTCATGCTTCTTCGTATAGGAACACTAACGACTATTTCTTCTTCGCATATCCATGAAAACATGGACCCCCCAGTGGTTCGCTCCATAACACCCCCTAGCTATGGCGTTGCATGTCCCCTCTCTTCACTAAGGTGTAGAGGGTACCTGTTATGTAAGTCTTAGGGGTGTGGAGCAAACCCACATCGTCTGAGCTACAGAACGTTAAACTGGAAAGCACCATCGTCCTCAGCGCACGACGTTAAACTATGACCTCACCTCATTCCTAGAACGTAGGGTACCCCCTCCTTTGACATTCTGCACGCCCACTGGTCTCCATGAGGATGAGATCTTCCCTCACGGGGGATGATATCCTCCTTATCAGAGTGGCTTTTGGCCGTGGGGAAAGGGTAACCATCCTGGTGTAAGCCCCTTTCTTTTCTTTCCGGGGGCAGCATCCTTGATCCTCCTTTATTGTTTGGTCCCAAGGCCTTGGGGTAGGGGAAATAGACATTGGACCCCTCCTCTCTTCGGTACCTAATCCTTCTCCCACTAGGCATTGTCGCCATCGGTCCTCCATCCTGGAGTATGTCCAGACTTCTTGGGCTGTTAACCATGAATAAGAAAATGTTTTCTCTTTGGGAAGCTTGTAAGCCCCATTTCATCTCCCATGGACGCACCTTTCGCGGCGTGATCGTCAAGTCTCTGCTACCTCTTGTTTCTTACAAAGAGCATGAATCACATGGGATTAGAGTGAGAACTGACCATGACGTTCAATTGGATCCCAACACCTTCTTGTACCCTACCTCTTCACATCGGTTCACCTTCATCCTGCATGACGTTCAATTGGATCCACCATTCCAAACTATGAGTACTTTGTTCTTTTCCAATGTAGGGTATGTTGGAAGCCTCCCTGAGGATGAATCCCATCATCGTCTATTGGTCCTGACCATCTTCATGTCGGTGCACCAAGCCCCCATATCCTGATCTATGTGGTCTTTGATCCTTGCTAAGGAAAGGTATGTAAGAAGCCTCCACGAACTTCCAGCCCACCACCCCGGTCATTCCGACCTCCTTCAAAATGGTACACCAACACCTTAGGCCACCTCAGATAATAAGCGCCAAATTCCCCCATGAACTAAGAGGTCTTTGATCCTTTCCAAGGCAAGGTACGTAGGAAGCCTCCTTAAGGTTCAAGCCCAACATTTGTTCACTCCGACCATCTTCATGCTGGTTCATCCCTATCCCGCATGACATTAAACTATAGACCCCAATCAGTGGTAATCCGTTGTTTCCCCAGTCAAAGGTAAGTAGTTTCAAACAACATCCATTCTGAAATACATGGACATTGATCCTTTCGAAGGCATGGAACATAGGAAGGCTCCCTGAGGTTCAACCCCACTATCCACCTGGACCCTAGGTCCTCATTCACGTCAGTTCACTGACTCCTGCCCCATAACCTAACTACGTGGACATTGATCCTTGCTAAGGAAAGGAATATAGGAAGCCTCTCTGAGGTTCAATCCCACCATCCACCTAGACCCCAGGTCCTTATTCACATTGGTTCACTGACTCTTTCCCCATACCCGAACTACATGGACATTGATCCCTACCAAGGCAGGGTACGTAGGAAGCCTCCCTGAGATTCGAGCCTAACAACCAATGGTCCCGGCCACTTCACGTCGATCCACCCCTGTCTTTCATGATATTAAACTATATTCCCCTTTTTGTTCCCCATTCATTGGTAAGCCACTGTCAACCTCTTTCAACGATATTCTGTTGTCACTCCATTCAGCAGTAAGACATTGGAACCCCAATCGGCGGGGATCCATCATCAGATGATCTATGTAGACATTCATTATCCACCATGGGTATAAGTATGAAGCCTCTTCAAGGCTCAAGACCATTTACAATCCAATTCATTCAACCGATCCATCATCCATCCTGATTCTTACTCTGGTTGCCACATCCTGGTGGTATCATGCCGCCTCATACCCCATTCCCCTCAACAGTAACCAGGAGGTCAACCACGCTTTGGACCCAACATTAGTGTTCCCTCCAAGGGTTGCACCCATCTGATCCACTCTAGTTAGTGTTCTAAT
This sequence comes from Viscum album, assembly GCA_963277665.1. Lineage (NCBI taxonomy): Eukaryota > Viridiplantae > Streptophyta > Magnoliopsida > Santalales > Viscaceae > Viscum > Viscum album. The sequence goes on along the minus strand of OY728123.1, from coordinate 1,870,498,085 downwards.
TAGTCTAATCCATCTATATTGGACATTAAACTTGCGTCATACCTAGTGTTAAACATGGGAAGCTGAGGAAAATCTTAGATATATTCCCATGACATATGATTCCCTACATTCGATGTGGGATACCTCAGGCTTTTTCAACCCCGAGATTCCCTATAATAACGGACAAAAGACAGACCTGCTAGTGTACCGGCGCCCAAACATGCTAGTGATACCCAACGTGACTACTCCCTTGACCGAAGGTTGCTGCCCAAGAGATACCCCTTTGAATGTCCTGAAAAAAGCATTGTAATAAACTAGTGTCCATGAAGATATGGCACTAGGAAGAGTTTCACGAAAAATGTCTTATGTCTATAAGGGAGACCCGGACTAGGTGACGAGTTCCGAGGAGGAATCCAGGGAAGGAGAAACCGACATCCCGTTATCTTGTTTCGATAAAGGAGGAAACATCCCTGAACAAGGAGAAGATGTCGCCCGCCTTTGGAAAATGGGAATGTGGGGCAACAAAACCACACCTTTCACACTCAAACGAGACTGATGCACGCACCCCAGTGAAAACATCAGAAACATAAATGGTGAACCCGATGTGAATTTATTCTTCTAGGTATAGAGATTAGTAGCGCTCGAGGCATCAATGGATTGACATGTCACCAGATCCAGTTATCAGGCGTCGGGTCTCGCTAAGAAAATAGTGCGCCTGGCGTGAATCTCACCAAAATTTGGGGCAGTAGAATATTGGACATCCCATTCTGCGACATTGTCAGGGTTGATCCCTCTTACTAGCCAGAGAAGATGGGATGGCATTGGGGAATTGTTCGTGGATTCCTTTTCTTTTCAACACTGATGAGTTCATCTCCCTGCTCTCATGAATCATGTTGCTGCTCCAGGGACGTGATCACCACCTGCCCATCGACACAGGGGCAGGGGAATCGCCAAAATGGCCTTTCCACATGGCTTCACCTCTCCGATGACGACCTCTACATCTACGACTATGGGGATCCTGTTCCCCCTCTCTTCCTCTGAGGTCATTAAACGGAGGGTAATCAATGAATCGTGTTCCATTATGAGGAGGAGGGCATAATCCCGACCAGGGAAATGGACCACCTGGATCTAGAGGCGTTTACGCCTCATAGACAACGTCTCCCCAATGAACTAGTAGGGAGCCTCTGCTCCCCATGCTGACATACAATCGTTTCAAGATCCTCTCCTCGGAACGCTTTGATGAATCCCTTCCTTATGCTGACAAGGTAGGTGACGTCCGGCCCAGCCTGGTCAGAGTCCCCTTCCAGGGACTCCCAGTGAGGGCTCCCTCCTAGCCGCATCAGTGCTGTCACCCGGTCTTGCTGGATGAGGAGCAGGTAAGCTGCGTACCTGCACCACCATCCCCAGTTCATCTGACCCGACGCTAGCATCAGGTGCAAGCTGAGGAGGAAACTCGCTAAGGGGCATCAACGTCAATAGCTAATGTGACCCAAGCCACTGCTGATTCATATCATCAGTTCCCTACATACACTAAGAAGGGACACTCATACGACCAATCGGGATCGATGCCCGAACCTCCCCACGAGCAGGCTGGGTCAACTCTCTTGGTCACTGGCACAAGTAGTGGACACTATGAACCAACCCGCATTGATGCCACCTAGTATAGAGGTCCTGCCTATACCACTACCGTGGAGAATGTAGGCCTTCCCCACATCGAGGCTCGGCATGGTGGTCTTCCCCATGTCACCCTCAATCTGAATAAAGGTCTTCCCCGCGGTGGTGGTACTCAACACGAAAGCCTCTCCCATGCCCATTACAATGGGTATTGAGTCATTACTCCTACCCCGACCGCTGGTGTAGGGAAATTTCCCATCTGATCTCTTTTCAACATGGGGATCATTCCCATATCCTCTCAGCAATGTTTGAAGGTCCACATCTCCTCGATAACCAATGGGGTGAAGGCCATCCTCGCGCCACCTACACCCAGCATGGAGGTCCTACCCGAGTTCAGCTAGATCAGTAAAAGGACCCTCCCCATACTAAGGTCACTAGTGAAAACATGCGTGGAGGCCTTCCCCATGATTTTGTCAGTTCCAGCAGAGGTCTTTCCCGCTCCAGCGCTACCCATGGAGGTCCTCCCCATGTCCGCATTGACATTGTTCCTGGTGCTCCTCGCACCCCCAGATTTCTCAGGTGGAAACCCTCTCCACCCCAGCACCAGTGTGGCCGAAGGACCTTGTGTCAGAAATATTTCATGTCCCAAGGAGCCACCCAAGGGCAGGAAGGCGGGTCGTATCCACCATAAGTGGAATTCCAGGATGTTCCTAACAGATATCATACTAGTCTGCTTCTCAGACTCCGAGGCAGAGTATGACACAACATGGGAACCCTCCTCTCACCCATCCATGTCAAGGGTTGTGGAAGGAATGAGGTGCATCAGCCTGGTTCTCCTAGAATGTGAGGTCCATTAGATTCCCACCTCCCTCCACAGGTATATCCAAGTGGATGAAAATCTAGCGACCCTTCAAGTTACGGTCGTTCAATTACCACCAGGGTCACCACAAGTGCTCTCTACCTCCACAAGATATCACAAAGAGCTATTCTGGAGACTAATGACAGGCGAGCAATGTCGCGGCCTATCACCAGTATCCCTAGTCCATGAAATGGGAACTGCAGCCATCAACCCATCTAATTGTGACATATTGGTTGGGTTTCTACACTCTTCGGAAGACAGCCCGAGATTCGTTGGCCAATCAGCCCACTCTCTATACTCTCCATAGGCCAGCCTTCCGTCCCAGTGGTCTGCCTCAGTACGGCTACCAGTTCCTCATCCAACCCCAGTTGAAGTGTGGGTAAATAAAGGGAATGACCTTGAATTTGAGTCGAGGAGTTTATGGAACATCCTCGCAGCAGACCACTTCCCCGAGAAGTTCTGGCCCATGGCAGCACTGAATTTCTGCATACCAGAATCCCTCACTTCGAAGGATGTTGGGTGTTTCCGCCACACCCTCTGGGTGATGTATTTTAGTCTTCGTAATCAATATGTTGTTTATCCCAGGATCCAAACACATTTCAAAGACATCAGCAAGCAATGTCAACTGGTCGATTTGGTCACACTCCCTGTGGCCCAGTGCCCCAAGTCACCAAGTCGTCGTGAGGCCCTCCAGCAGTAATGCATTCAGAGTATCAAGGTACTCCGGAAAATTATCAAGGAGTCTTCCCCCATGTGAAAATACATGGATGGGGGCATTATGATTCCCTCCTCTTCAGTCCTATCCGACTACAACCCGAAGTGCAAGACCACATCGAAGACATGCCCCTAGGAAGGTTCACAATCAACATGGCCGACATAGTGGCAGAGTAGGAAGAGCTGGATATTCTCAATGGAGACTTACCCCCCCCCCCCTCGAGGTCATTCCACCACTATTAGATCCATTGGGGAGGATTACTAGTGAGTATATGAACCTACTTTGTCTTTCTACGCCCATCGAGGCATTAATACTCAGCATGAATTCTTATAAGGGAAAAGAGCATGTCGGAGCTTCCAAACACTCCGAACCATCCTCCTTAGTGCTAAAGACTGTGGAGGACCCTAATAAGGCCACATTGCGCCAAAAAATTTCTAAGCAGGAGAAGTTGGTCGATGAACTCCTGGATAAATGCACCGTGGAGCGATGGCCCGACTATTGCAATCCTACGCCAGTAGAGCAGGGGCAGGAACAACTTTCCCTCGGTGAGCTGCCCCTAGGAAACCCTGACCATGATGCTTTAGTGGGCAGGGCTGAAATTAGATCTCATGGTAAGAGGGTGCGGTATGTCTCACCAAACCCTTTGAAATCGCGTGACAATCTAAGGAACCCAGCTCGGGTTCCCCAGCTGCCCCGCAAGTCACTCCACCAGCCACTCCACGAGCTGCTGAGCCTGTCTACAGTGTTGAAAAACATTCCAATGTGCTCATAGTAAGGGATCCCTATCAAGATAGGTACCCCCTCCCAGATGATCCAATGGCGGCACTCATTTCCTTCTTGGAGGCGTTAGAAACACGATAGGTGGAAATCCCACCTTATGGTAAGCCATACCCGACATGGGTGACGATATTCCGGCACCTCTGAGTTTCGGGAATCCCACCTTCTACCCCTTTAACAAAATGGGGGACCCACCACAGCACCTGTCCCACTTCAACTCAAGGTGTGGGCCCATGTTAGGGACTCCATCATAGTAGGAGGCTACCATGCTTCACTGTTTTGTTCAGACATTGGAGGGGAGGGTATTCATTTAGTACAGCTAGCTTATCATCAAATCCGTAACCAGCTGGGAGGACCTTCGCAGGAAATTACTCTACCAGTTCAGTTCCACCATGTGGAAAACAAGTATCGCATACCTATTCAAGTGCAAACAAAGGCCTGATGAGTGAGTTGTGGAATTTATCGCCCGGTGGGAGGGTATCACATCCTCCCTTGACATGCCACTAACTCAAGAGAAATTACTGATGATGTGAGTAGGAAATGACAAGACAGAGTTGGTACCCTATCTAATAACCTAGAACTACCCTGGAGGATTCTAATACTTCTCTGATAAGGCAAAGAACCTAGAAGAAGCCCTATAACATGCCAGCCAGGCACGTCCATTGCATCCTGCAATTCCCGCGAGGAGGGCTGTCAGAGCCGAGCCCGCCACGGTGGCCCAAATAGAGCCCCCCCGAAAGCTAGAGTTATTACCAGTGGAGCCGCCTCCCCTACCTTGAAGAGGCCCTCCACCTCATGCGAAGCCCCTGGATCAGCAACACCCACCTAAAAATTGGTATGCGCCCCTACGGAATGCACCGCCATCGCCCAGGTGGGACAATCAGGGTCCGCCTCCTAGACAGGCTCCTCCAGCCCCTCATCAGGGCCAGGATCCAAGGCCCCCCTTCATGGACAAAAGAAACTGGACCTACTCGTTCAACGAGAATCAGGTTCTCAGATATTGTAGAAGTGCCTTGGAATATGAGAACATACGCTTTCCTGAGTGTAGAAGGCCGGAAGAGGTGAATCTCACTAATAACCCCAACTACTGCCCCTATCATCAGATCCTAGGGAACAACCTCAAGGAGTGCTATGTGTTTAATGACTGGTTTTAAGACCAAGTTGATAAAAAAAATACTTAGGCTAGGCCCGGCCCCGGCACAAGTGGCAGGTGTCATCGTAAGGCCAGAGAGTAGCAACGACCATGAAGGTGAGTGCCAGTAGGTTTCAAACTGAGAGTCCCATAATAATGATGACTATATGGCTTGAAAAATGATTATCATTCCCATGGTATCATTCATTGACACCTGAATCTTCCGGAGCCTTTAGAAGCTGTAGTCGCTACTTCTGCATCGTCAAATCAGCCGGCCTCTTCCCATTAGAGCAAGCATCGGCAGCGCAAGGGAAAGCAACATGCCCCTACAATTCCATCATAATCCTGCACTCTCGGTGACATCATGCCTCTGGAGATGGGGATTTCTCTCAAAATCCGCCCAGTAGTGGAGGAGTCTTCAAGTGGTAGTCAATGGTATGCTTCGGTTAATATTGTGGAGTTGGTAAACCCCTACATGATTCCTGACGATGGAGAGCACCCAGCGAAGCTCCCCAACATACCCAGTTGATGCCAATGTCGGTGGAGTCACTACCATATAGGTTGTCAGGGCACATCAGTTGACATCTCCAGCCAGTCCGTGCATCCAACTGAGACCAGACAGCAAGCCCAGCACAGAAATCAGCATGCACATCCTTTTCATCTGGTGTCGTTAGGCCCACCTCCACCACCATTTGTGCCACTGGATTAGGTAGAGCTACCTTGACCATGTCACGACCCGCCTCTCCCTACTATAAGTCGATATCAGTCATCCGGTTCTCATCAGGTAGCTACTCTCTGGCCATCGAGTAGTGAACGACGAGACATTCCCAACACCAGCCAGCCGACGGTCCATCCGGCAGGGCCCACCAAGCCTCCTATCGTAGAGTGGCCTCCTGTAAGAAAATTTTCACACCTAGAGAGGAAATATGATATCCTCAAGAACCATGCCAGCATCCCATCAAGGATTTCCATCCTTGAGGCCCTTTTCCAATCGTCAGATATGCATGAGGCCCTCGCTGAGTCTTTAGGAAGCCCCCTCCAGTTTGAGACCGAGGTAGCAGCTGCAAAAGCATTTCATGCTGAAACAGTTGAGAATATTAAATGCCAGGCTATCATTTCATTCTCTAGAGAGGATGTAGACCCTCCCATACAAGGGAACATCTTCCCACTGTACATCACTGGCTAATTTAATGGCGTGGAGGTTCGCCACTATCTCGTTGACACCGGCTCTTGGATCAACCTTATCCCGACACGAACGCTGAGGAAGCTAGGGTTATCCGAAGATGACCTGACTCCCTCTGATTTAAGAATCTAGGGATACTACATGACCGAGCAGACCCTAGTTGGCAGGATTTGTCTAAAGACCTAGTTTGGTGGACTAGTTTCCAGTACTGAGTTTATGGTTGTCTCCCAGGACACCACGTACAATGCATTGATGGGAAGGCCATGGATCCACTCACATGTGGCGGTCCCCTCATCATATCACCAGTGCCTCAAGTACTCCCTTAACAGTCGAGTAGGCATACTCCAATGAGTTTAATCTCCTTTCACCACTTTTGAAGCCCTCTAACTAGATAATAACTATTACAAGAGCAAGGATAAGTAGATCCAGGCATGTGAGGTCAAACCCGTCACGGTTGAAACTGACCCCTAGGTAGGTCTGGATGACACCAACATCATTCTAATCTGTCAATTGGAGGCCACAACCCCCGATACAGGGTAATGTTTTGTTGTCTCTAGTATAAGTGGTAAGCATGTTCCCAAGTCCAAGCGACGATAGAAAAACACATCGTACTCCTACACAAATTAGGATCAGGTGATCCAGGAGCCTCCTACTCCCGTAAGGTATCGGGATGTCTGCCCCATGGTAACTGTAGTATATCATATGTGTCTGTTTTGATGGTCTAGGATTAACTGGCTGAATCCGACATGCCACTATTGCTTTGATATCATCACATGAGGCACCTTAGGCCTAAGGCCAGATGGGATCAGATCAACTACCTTCATTGCTATAGTTTTAGCATCACGTGAATCTCCCAATATGTTTTCCGTTATTTTCCAGGCAGGTACCGGCCACCCATCTCGATCTTCCAACCTAGAGGAAGCTTCTCCCGCTGTGAATTCTTCCTCTTCAAGCGAAGAAGAAGATCTAGAGGATGCTACCCTGCCTTTGAAGAAGGCGTCTCTGCCTCAGTTGATGAACTGGTACAGGTGAACCTTGGTAGCGAGGCAGATTTGAGACCCACATTGATCAGTGTCTCCATGTCCCTCAAGGAGCAGCAGTGGTACACAGATTTCATGAACCATCATCATGATGTATTCACCTAGAACTACGACCAGATGCCTGGACTAGATCCTCAGGTAGCCGTCCACAACCTCGGTCTCCATAAAAATCATCACGGGTTCAAGCAGCCCCCCAAAAAGATGCACCCTTCTCATGGTGCTATGGTTGAGGCTAGAGTTGACAAGGTCATTAGATCCATCTTTGTCAAGGAGGTCCAGTACCCCAAGTGGCTAGTCAACATTATGCCAATCATAAAGAAGAACATACATATCAGAGTCTGCATCATCTTCTGGGATCTCAACTGTCACGGTCTAAAAGATAATTTTACCCTTCCTACGATGGAATTACATATTGATGCTATGAGTAGGTTTTAGGCCCTATCCTTCATGGACAGGTACTCACGATATAATCAGATTATGATGGCCCCTGAGTACGAGGAGTCAACATCTTTCAGGGCACCGCATGGTATGTTTTGTTACCAGGTCTTGCCCTTCATCCTGAAGAATTCGGGTTCCACCTATTTGTGGTTCATGCACTGCATATTCAAGATAATCATTGAGGCATTGGTGGAATGTTATGTGGATGATCTGGTGGCCAAATCTCTTGAGCACCAGGACCATCTCAAGGACCTTGAGAAATTGTTTGGCTTCCTCTGTTCCAATCAACTGAAGATGAACTCGTTGGAGTGTGCATTCGGGGTTACCTCTATGAATTTCATTATCTTTGTTTTTAGATATCTGGGCATCGAGATCGACCTATAGAAGATCCAGGACATTAACCAGATGCCTCCCCTGAGCAATATTTGGGAGCTTTGAGGTTTCCAAGGCCACACTGATTCATTACGAATCTCGCCGGAAAGTGTAATCCCTTTTCTCAGATCACGAAGAATGGGTCTACCTATGAGTGGGATGGAGAGTGCCAGACCGCGTTCAAGGAAATCAAGCAGTATCTGCTTTATCCTCCTGTCCTAATTCCCCCAGTCACCGGAAATACGTTCGTCCTCTATGTGATCGTTTTAGAATTATCTCTTGGCGCCCGTCTCTCCCAAAAGAACAATGAGGGGATGGAGAACAACCTCTACTACCTCATTTGTATGATCATCAATATAGAGACCAGATACTCACCCATCGAAAAGAGCTTCCTTACACTCGTATTTTCCAGGCAGAAGTTGCGACACAACTTGCAGCACCATGAGGTATAGCTGGTGTCCCAGGTAGAACTGCTGAAGTACATTATGAACCGCCCCATGTTGGCTAGCCATCTAGCACAGTGGGCGGTAATCCTCTAGGATTTTGACATTAGGTTCATCCCTCAGAAATATATTAATTGAAAAGCATTAGAATATTTTCTAGATGCCCATACGAGCCCTGGGGACGAGTCCATGTACCTGGATTTTACAGATGAGGCTATCCTCTCGGTAGATCATGTCATCCCATGTTGGTAGATGAACTTTGATGGTGTTTCTCGGAGCCCCACCGATAGGAGACTCAATAATCCCAGAATCAATAGGGTGGGCCTAGGTATGGTCTTTATTACCCCAGCGCAAGCCATCCTATCATACTCATTCCTATTGTTGGAATTCTACACCAACAACGTGGAAGAGTATCAGGCTCTTATCACTGGCCTTGAGCTGGCCCTCGAGATCGATGTGCCGCATTTTCATTTAAATGGTGATTCTGAACCAGTCATCAAGAAAATAAATTGTGACTATGTCTTTAGAAATCTGAATCTCATACCATTGTTCAAGCACACCCTCTTGCTAATGGCCCAGTTTCCATCTTGGTCGGAAGTTACCCATGTCCCTTGATCTCAGAATGGTCAAACCGTTTCCCGGGCCGGCCTGGCTACATCACTTGCAGAATATGAGTAGGATGATCTGATTATACACGTTGCAAATTAGAGGGCCATTTCTCCCGTCAACCCAGATGACGAAGATGGCCTACGATTAAGCCATGTTACCACCGGAGCCTCCACATCGGGACCCCCCAGGTTCCTTTTATGTAGTGGTTTAATTGACCCTTGACTAGAGATAACCTTTGTCGAGTATCACCATATTGGTCACCTCCCAGCTGATCGGGCTGAGTGTGAGCGAATCTAACGTCGCGCACTGCAGTTTAACCTCTAGAGTGGTCCCTGTCTTGAGCAGGTCATCTACAAGCACGGGTTCAATGGTGTTCTCCTCCATTGCATCCAAGGAGCTGATATTTCTCAGGTTATGTAGGAGGTTAGCGACGGTTCCTGTGGGGCTCCCCAGACTGGGCCAAATCTGTCCCATCAGATGTAGAGACTGGGGTACATCTGACCCTCCATGATACATGAGTGCGTCGAGTTCACCAAGAGATATCATGTGTTCCAAATTCATGCTAACTTCTTGAATCTACCTCCAGAACCTATCCACTCCACCATGTACTCTTGATAGTTCACGGTGTGGGGACTCGATGTCGTGGGACCATATCCACCAGCGACAGATCGCCAGTGCAGGTTCATCCTGACCACCGTGGATTTCTTTTCCATGTGGGAAGAGGCAGTTCTACTCATGTAGGTCAAGGCACATTCTATCATTGACTTCATGATCTCCAATATCATCTACCGGTTGGATGTTCCTCATGTCGTCCTCACCGTTAACGACACCAACATCTGAGAAGCTGAGCTGATGAAATTTTGCGCCAAGTATAACATCTATTCGAACAATACCTCTCGCTACCTCGTGCAAGAAAATGGATAGATCTAGGAATTTAAAAAACCCCTCTCTAATCTTTTGCAGAAAAATGGTTAGTCAGAATAAGAAGAGTTGGTATGACATGATCCCCAATTCCCTCTTGGATTATCATACAACAACTCATAATTCCACCCAAGTGACCCCATATTCCCTGGTGTACTGAGGTGCAGTCATCCTGCCCATCGAGATCCATCTGCATTCTTTACGCACAACAGTCTATGACCAGCAGGAACCAGATAATGTAGCTAAAATTTTTCTGGCCAAATTGGAAGCACATGATGAGAACAGGCTTCGTTCCATGCACTATCTGGAAAGACACCAGAACAAGATAGCTAGGGAGTTCAACAAGAATTTTCTTCTCCACTCCTTCTTGGAAGGTAACTTGGTATTGGCCATCCGGAGACCAATTATCCCTATCTAGAAACCACCCATGTTCAAGCACAATTGGGAATTAACTTACATAATTCACAATTTTTACCCCAATGGTGCATACTCCCTGGTAACCATGGATGGTGAGCGTATAACCCCTCCCACCAATGCCAAGTTCCTCAAAAATTAATTTTCCAGAACATATAGGTCCTCCACGACCTTAAACTGGACAGTCATGCATGACCCTAAACTACATGACGGTCTTGCATGACCCTAAACTGTTTGGTCCAGTATGACCTTAATCTGTTTGGTCCTACATGACTGTAAACTGTAAAATGTCCCGTGTGACATTAAACTATATTTGATCTAGAAATACGTTAAACTGAACCCTTAGAACTATGTTTGGCTTGATTCCTATCTGCATGGGATACGTAGGAATGCTTAATCATTCCATCTTGAGCCCAGACCTACACTCTTTTCTTTGACTATTCCCCCTAGGTATAGTTATCTCAGAGGGTCCTTACATGATACGATATAGGATTCCTTAGCCTCACTCATGTCAAGATTACAATGATCGCACCATGTGCCCACTCATTCTTCTATCCTCCCACATCCTCACCATATGATGCTTAACTGGATGGCCTTCAAGAACTATGTACAACTTGATTCCCATCATTATGGGATACATAAGAACACCCGAACATTTTGTCTGTCAACCCAGCCCAAATTCCAGAATCATCACTTGGGTCAATACATATGGTGGGATGTAGAATTTTTCCCCAATTCACAATGATCTCATATCGATCCCACCATACTCCCCAATCCCTAGAGTTGTTCGCCTCTTTCACAGATGGGTATAGCTATGCTTCACCCACTCCTTTGATTGGGACTCCATCGTCTTTTCCATCCAAAAGGGCCCCTGAATGGCATAGATGCTAGGCCTAAGGGCTCTCCTACCTCTTCGGGAAAATGCCCTCGAGGATGTTGAGCAACAAGCCGATACAAGTCCCAAGTTATGAATATGGATAGCGGCTGATGCTCATTTTTTGTTCCCAGTCCTGGTCACTATATGGACACTATGTTTCAAATATGGTCAACAGCTATCCTGTTTCCATAGAACCACCCCAAGATGTCCAAAATATTGAGTGTAGTGGTTCATTCTTCCCTGTTGTATCTCCAAGAGACGATCTCCCTTTGAGTGATGTAAGTTATGGGATTGCATGGTGTGGTATGTGATTACATCCTCATTCACATCTGGTTACTTGCTGTGTCATACAAATACCATGATGATATACTTTATCCATACTATCGTCCTCATTGAAAGATGTTAAACTGCAAACTGGCTGGGGATTACCATCTGAGGCCCAGCCTCAGGACCCATGGCCTTTTCAGGTCCCCGACCCAGGTTCACCCTTACAGGATTGTATGGTGTGGTATGGGGTAACGTCCTCAATCACGTCGGGTTACTCACCGCGCTATACACCTCTTGTATATGGGGTATTCTACCCATTTACGTCCTTAATTCTTGACGATAAATTTCACATTACTCCCTTCAAGAACTACGTGCGGCTTGATTCCCATCCTCATGGGATACGTAGGACTGCCCGAATATCTAGACTTCTGTTCCAACACCATCTCTTTGGGGTCTCCCTGTTTTCTAGGCCCCATGGCCTGCATTCCCCCAGGAAGGGTATGTGGTCTGGTATGGTATTATGTCCTCATTCACTTCAGGTTTTGTAACAACCACACCATTTTCCTCATCCTTGTGAGTGTTTTCCATACCCATGTGATATACTCGTCTTTTAAAATTGGTTTCTCTAAAGATGATCCCCTCAGTCCTCTTCAGTGATTCACTAATGTTCCCAAGTGTACTCTAGTTTAGCCCGTGGAATGTCAAATTCTACCCGGACATGCGTTCACCCATTTATTTAGGCTTCATGTTCCCCTTCATTAGGGATTCCATAACCTTTGACATCTAAAAGGTACCCCAAATGGCATGGTTTCTAGGCCTAAGGGCTCCCCTACCATTACAGGCCAACGTCCTTGAGGGTATCAAAGAAAAAATCGATACAAGTCCCACGTTTCAAATATGGTCTGCAGTGACACTCATTTTATTGTCTCCATTTCCAGTTAACGCCATATGGACGCAGTGTTTCAAACATTGTCAACGTTGATCCCCCATCATCATGCCAACCCCATTATGTCCAAAATGTCAGTTACATGATTTGCATCCTTCTCTGCCTCATCATGTCCAAGTATAACTTCAACAATCTTTGTACTATTACTCAGTGTGAATCCTCACGTTAGGTGAAACAATCCATGATATGGAAATCATTCGGGGCACCACAGATTTCCCCTTTGCATGTATTTCACGTATTGAAAATACCTTATCCATCCTTTTTTTTTCTTCATCGAGTTCGACTCACGTAGGCATAGAGATTGTGTTAAGGTGTTCCTTTACATGGGATAGTCTTGATTCTCAATGGTTTGAGTTCTAAGAGCTTAAACTAAGATCTTTTCATATTTCCCCTTTGTGAGAACTACGTATATATTGATTCCCATCCTCACGGGATACGTAGGTACACCCGAACATCTCGTATTCAGCTCTAGTTTAGTTAAGAGCTAGTTTGTCCTATGTCTTTCCCTCTTACCTATTTTTGTCCCCTTGGCCTAAGGTTTCATTATCAGAATCACGCATAGTGTGGTATGGGATTAGGTCCTCATTCACATTGGGAATGATTTATTGCTCCATGCACATTCCATCTTTAACCTCATCTCTATGTCTGGGACATATGACTTTAAACTACGCTGCCTAGTCCCACTTGACTTTATACTACTACATCTGTGCTGAGTTACGTTAAAGTGCATGGTTGGTCCTATCACATGACACTAATCTGTGACAGTATTGTCCTCGATGCATGATGGAAAATAGAAATTCATTATGACACAATTATATTTAGATTATTTGTGATTTGATCCCGTCGCAAATGGTCCAGTCATAAATACTAAACATAATAAAAAAAATTAATAAAATTATGATTACTGAAAAAATTATATTGTTATTATTGAAATAGTAAAAAAATAAAAACAATATTATTATTAGTAAAATAAACAAACATTAAAAAATATAATACTACAAAATTTATTTAATATAATTATGATTAATAAGAAATTATTATTAATATTATTAAAAGAATAAAAAAAATTCTTAAAATTCATAATATTTACAAAGAAAATATTAAAAAATCATAAAATATTATTATTATTAGTAAAATAAAAAAAATAATAAAAAATATATAATACTAATAATAAATAATAAAGTATTAAAAAAAATTATTCAATATTTTCACCAAAATAAAAGATAGAATCTCTAAATTGTTATGTTAGTACAAATATTGAAATCAAATTTTTTTAACAAAAAAAAACAAATCACTGGGGGGTTGTCTTCTGGAGGAGGCGGAGGATATGGTGGAGGAAACTCTATCCCTAAACTATGAGTCAGACGGAACATGTACTCCATCTGCTCGTGATGCTGCTACTGCTGCCGATACATATCTTCATTCTGCTTATCTAAACTCTCAATAAGCTCAGCATGAGTTTGGAACTGATCCATATACTGTGAGGCAGAAGATGATGCCTCTCGAGCTGGACGCTAACATCGCAGTAATACCATAATAATTACCATGAGACAAATGATAGTCGATACCAACTACTCGGCCCTTCTCAAAGCCATACTGAATCGCCTACATCCATGCCGCCTCATAGAAACTGTGGGCACTAGTCTGCTCAGTCGTCTCATCCTGACTCTCATCCTGCGTCTGAGAGGTCACAACCTCATATGACTCCATCAATTCCAATTTGAAATTAAAATGGTGAAAATATTATATGTAGTTAATTGTCATACTGAAAAAGATAATACTAACCACAATCTAACGCTGGCGATCACCTCTAATCTCTCTAGTGGCTGGAACACTGTACATCCTCTGATAAACGTCGAACTCCATAATATCTTGATGCTCGACTTCCTATAGAAATATAAAATAAACTGTTTATATTTAATGTTATATAAAATATTTAAAAAATACCCTTACCAGATGCTCTCTATGCATACTCAATGTATGACTACTAGCTCGATGTGTCACCTCATGTCTCCCCCGGTTTTTCTGTCCCACTGAAGATATCCTCTGAAATCCACCACCCAACTAGTGTAAACATAATCCATCCCAAAAGTGAGATTAAATGTACTCTGGTTGGTGGACTCTACACGAATCATCAAATTCTTTCACTTCTGCTTTCTTAATGGTTGTTCTTCTCAAATTGTGAAAAAACTGACGAAACGGTCACGCATAGACACCTTCCAGGACATGTGGATAGCGCCATGCATGATATCTTCAATAAGATACCATAAACCCAACAAATAATTTATAATATCAAGTTATTAGTAAAATAAATTTCAAAATTTATATTCTTTATTTACGTACCATCCAATGATCGAACATTTTGCGCAGCACATCAATGGTAATCTGTTCCAATGTGATACATAGTTGAGAAAAATAATTGCGCAAGATAGCTCTCCTCTATCCAATAGATACATGCACAAAAATATGAAAAAGGAATAAATAATAAAACAATTAGTACATATATAAATAAATTAATGAAAGCTAACTATAATATACAGGTTACCATACCTCTAGGTGCGTGGATCGAAGCCAAGACGTGGACGTCGCTTAGGGATAGGTTCAGTAATCATATGTCGCGCTAGACCATGCCCCCTCCATGTACCCCCTAAACTTCCAGTAGGTCGAGTGTCAGATGATCCAAAATATCATTCATCCAAAGGTAGATTAGCCTATTGCAACTCACGAAATTTATTAGGATCCATCTGAAACACAGGATGATTGTTGTTAGCAGATAATTGAATATAACTATTATATATATATATATATTTGTTATGATTATAACTAGCATATAACTATTTCAATGTCCATCTTCATAGCATTCTATGTCAATGTATTCATCTTTATCCTCAACATCATCAATTTCCATATGAGCTTCAGTTTCATCATCTCTTGTCATTTCAAATTCATTTTTAACATCATTAACAGCTTCGTTATCATTAATCCTTAATTGTGGGGTGTCATCATCAATATTCTCATCTCTTTGTAAAAAAGATGGATTTTGAGCAGTCTCTTGAAAAAATTCAATTCCTTCCACTTCAGTGGAACCACATTCAGATTGAGTAAACTGATTTTTCTGAGATTTATTTTTTATTTTGCTCTACCAATCACTCAAGTCTCTGGAAGTAGCACATTACTTTGTGTAATAAACTTGATGTTCCTATTGAGCCAATAAAAATGGTTCATTTACTATAAGAATACTTTTATATTTAATATCGACGATTCCATGAGTCGGATTAACATGGAAGCCTCTCTCAGTATCCAACCACCAACATTTAAACATCATTATGTAATTCTGTCCTTGATAACACAACTCAATAATTTCATCCAAAATTCCATAAAAGTCATTTATAGTTTCTATGTGATGTAATCCTATCATGGAAACTACACTGTTCATTGTTTTTTTGATTCCCCACATGCATGTGTATGAAATTGAAAACCATTCACCACATATGCAATATAAGATTTAACCATTTTGGATGTTGGGTTACTCAATATACACAATTTCTTATCAATTTTATCAGCATGTTGAGACACATAAATTTTTTTAAAATGATTATGAATAAGATAAATAATAAATGGAATTCATATTAAACCATCAATAATATATGTTACCTGTTTTTGAAACCATTGAGATTTTTTTTTGTGTTTTTCATGAGTAGTTGTAGTAATTTGTGGAATTTGTTTCGTGATATGATTATATTATAAACTACAAATAAAATAATTTTACATACTAAAATATAAATTATAATATAAGTGATATAATCACACACAACAAAATTGACGACATTTCTTCACAGTTGAGAAGAACATATGTATGAGCTCTATGATGCTCATCATCTGAAAGCCACCGTTCATAAACTCCACCGAAACAAATATTTGGATGATTAAAAACTAATAATTGATTGTGCATTTCATCATTAACATTCCCCTCATTTAATCTCATGCGATTGTGTTTTGAGGGATATTGAGTTTCAAAATAACGAGAGTAGAAAAAAGCTATTTCCTCTTGAAAATAAGCTTCAGCAATTGAGCCTTTAACCGATGCTTTGTTACATAATTTTTTCCTCAATTTATGCATGCATATCTTGAATGTGTATATCCATCGAAACTATATGGGAAATCCATATTTAGCTTCATGAGGAAAATGTAATATCTTATATTCCATTGAGTCAAAGTAAGCCGGTGGAAATATTTTTTTTCAGTTTACATATAATTAAAACAACATCTTTATCTTGTTTTCTCAGGGTAACATAGTCTGTTGTCACTGAACAAATGTCCTGAAAAAATATGATATCTCTGCTATCAAATCCCAAATCATAGATTTCAAAAATCCTTTAAATCTAATCAGCATAATTATTTCCATTAAAACATGACAATCATGACTTTTTAATCCGATAATATAACCATTTTTAACACATCTTCTGAAATTAGAACCACAACCATCTGGAAGTCTCAAACTAGTAATCCACTGAAAAAATAATAAGATACTCTCTTTGGACAGTATAAAAGATGATTTTGGCTTTATTAACCTCTTTTATATGACATCTTCAAAAATTTCAAGTTCTGGTCGCCTGCAAATTTGGGAAAGATCTAATCGTGCCTTTACAATATCTTTGGTCTTACCTGGTGTATCAAAAATTGTATGAATTAAATTATCAAAATAGTTCTTCTCAATATGAATGACATCCAACATGTGGTGGACCAAAAAATCGAGAACAACATGGAAGATCCCCCAAAATGCTTCGTTTTATCCAATTATGTTCTTTTCCAAAGCCATTAATTTTATGTTGGTTTACATTTGGACCGAATGTGATGGGAGGTAATGAAAATACAACTGATATTAACTATGTATCTGATATAATCTTTGTAGGTTCATCCCTTTTAATTATACCTTTTCTGAAATGAGATTTTTCCTCCAAAAAGGAAGATCGGTTCGAAGAAATATGTAGTGATAGTCGTAATAGCAAGGTTTTTTTCCATTGACGAGCATAAAGGCTTTATTGTATTTCTTACAGTGAGGACATGATTTCAGACCATGTGGAATCCATCCAAATAACATGCCATATGCCAGAAAGTAACTAATCGTCCACATCAATAAAGCTTTTAATAGGGAATATTTTTTCACAAAAACATTATATGTACTAACACCATTACTCCACAATGTATTTAACTCCTCAATCAATGGATTCAAATAAAAATCAATATTCTTTTTCAGAATATATGGGAATATTGGAGTAAAAAAGATATAGGTCTCCTTCATCAACATCCATTGAGGTAAATTATAAAGAGTTATAAATATAGGACAACATGAATATTGACTACCATAAGAACCAAACGAACAGAAATCGTTAGTAGAAAGACTCAATCGCATGTTTCGGGCATCTTAAGAAAAAGGCGGATACATATAGTAAAAATGTTTCCACGAATCACCATCTAATGGATGATTCAAGCCTTTATCATTTGAAATCTTAGTTTTATACCATGATATCATTGACGTTGTATTCTGAGACATAAATAAACGCTGCAACTTGGGTGTAAGGGGGAAATATCACAACTGTTTTACTGGAATCGATCCAGACTTCACTAGTTGAGCTTCATTATATAGTCATTGTCCACATGTGGGACAACTATCCAATGAATCATTTTCACCAGAATATAAGATGAAATCATTTGGACATGCATGAATATTCTAATAACTAAGGCCAAGATCACGAACCAGCCTCTTGCTCTCATAGTAATTTGCAGGAAACACATTTCCTTCAGGTAACACTGTATTAACCAAACAAAATATCTGATCAAAACAGTTGTTTGACATTGCGTTATCTTCTTTAATAGCCATAAATTTTTAATCTCTTTTAAATTTCTTTATCTTGTAACCAGGATGTAATTCTTCCTCAGCAGATCTCAAAAGCTCATAAAATTTGGATGGTACCAACTCAGGAGTTAAAAAATCACTATCATCTTGAGTTTTAGATTGTTGAAAGGATGAACCTACATCATCATATACTAAATTTTGAAATAGTGATGGACCTAGAATCAATTTATTTTATTCTTCTCTAAAAATGTGTGCACTGTGTTGATACAAAAAAACATAATCTAGTTGAGAACCAAACCACAAGAGATATCCCCAAACCTTTTCAAATCTTTCAAGCATTTTCAGAGCACATTTTTTACAAGGACACATAATTGTGCCTTATGAAACATATTCTGGTTTTGATGATGGAAATGATAAGAAAGCTTTAACACCCTCAATATATATAGGATTTAAAGCAGAACTATTTGTAATTCTTTACCGATTTATCCAAGAGTGATCGTCTAATAATGACTGATGTCGATTTTCTTATTCCATATTTTTCTACAAAATATAAATCATCACTATTTTTTGAATAATTTGAAATTATAAAAACACTATCTAAAATAAGGAAGTAAATAATTAAAACTACTTCGAATAATTACCGTTAAATTTAGGCAACACAATTTCCATTGGATTGATGGATACACTTTTGTCAAACGGCTCATTTAGTTGCATATTTCTCACACTAAAATCACAATGAAGAATCTGATCAGAGGTAGGATTATTCATTCTCGTGCATGTGAGAATGTGTAAGCGTACCTCTACGCAGTTTCTTCATTGTGATTTCAATGTGAGAAAGATGCAAGTAAATGAGTCGTTCGACAAAAGAGCCCCCTTTTCTTCGATGAATCAACTTCTTGTAACTATCATCGCCTGAAAACATTATAATAAATGTGGTCCTACAAATGCATATTCAAACTCATGCATACGATATTGGATATGAAAACGTAGAATCATACTTTTAATAATGTTTTGAGTCGGTGAAAGTTGAAAGTAGAAGAGTCATCAAGCAAAAGGAGTGTCGCTAATCCACTAGAAATTATACCCAGTTATTACAAGTTATTATAATTTGTTTCTATTTATTCATGTTTATTCCTATTTATTCCTAATTACTCTTATTTATTCCAAATTACTCATGTTAACCCATAATTACTTAGGATAACTCCTAATTACTGTTGTTAACTCCTAATTACTACGGTTAACTCTTAGTTACTCCTGTTAACTCCTAATTACTCCTGTTAACTCTTAATTACTCATGTTTACTCCAAATTACTCATGTTAACTCTTAATTACTCCTGTTAACTCTTAATTACTCATGTTAACTCCTAATTTCTCATGTTTACTCCTAATTATTATTGTTTACTCCTAATTACTCATTTTTTACTCCTAATTATTCTTAATTACTTCTAATTATTCATAATTATTGTTATTTATTCATGTTTTTTTATTAATTTTTCTTATTAATTATTAATTATTTATATTTATTAATAATTATTCGTATTTATTACTATTTATAGCTATGTATTACTATTTATTACAAATTATTCATATTTATTACTATTTATTACTATTTATTGCTAATTATTACTATTTATTACTAATTATTCTTATTTATTAATAATTATTAGTATTTATTACTATTTAATTCTAATATTTCCAATTTATTGCTAATTATTACTATTTATTAGTACTTATTCCTATTTATTACTATTTATTGTTAATTATTCCTATTTATTGGTAATTATTACTATTTATTACTAATTATTCCTATTTATTACTATTTATTACTATTTATTTCTAATTATTTTTATTTATTACTAAATATTTCTATTTATCACTAATAATTACTAATAATTCCTAATTATTACTAATTATTCCTAATTATTTCTAATTATTCCTATTTATTACTAATTATTCCTAATTATTGCTATTTATTCTTAATTATTTCTCATTATTCATAATTATTGCTATTTATTCATATTTATTATTAATTATTTCTATTTTGTTTCTATTTATTTCTATTTATTACTAATTATTCATATTTATTACTAACTATTGCTAATTATTCCTATTTATTTCTAATTATAAATATTTATTCCTAATTATTCCTAATTATTCCTATTTATTACTAATTATACTAATTAATACTAATTATTACTAATTACTGCTAATTATTACTAATTACTACTAATTATTACTAATTATTCTTAATTATTCTTATTTATTCTTAATTATTCATATTTATTCCTAATTATTCATAATTATAGCTATTTATTACTTATTATTACTATTTATTACTAATTATTCCTAATTATTTCTATTTATTACAAATTAACCTATTTATTACTAGTTATTCCTATTTATTACTAATTATTTCTATATATTACTAATTATTCCTATTCATTACTAATTATTCCTATTCATTACTAATTATTCCTAATTATTACTAATTATTCTTATTTATTACTAATTAGTCCTATTTATTAGTATTTATCATTATTTATTCATATTTATTAGTATTTATTATTTATTATTCTTATTTATCATAAATTATTTCTATTTATTACTTATTATTCATATTTATAAGTAATTATTCATATTTATTATTTATTATTTCTATTTATTTCTATTTATTTTTATTTTTTACTATTTAATCCTATTTATTTCTTTTTATTTCTTTTTATTTCTAATTGTTCCTAATTATTACTATTTATTCCTATTTATTTCTAATTTTTACAAATTAATACTAATTATTCCAATTTATTTCTAATTATACCTATTTATTTCTAATTATTCCTATTTATTGCTAATTATAAATATTTATTCCTATTTATTACTAATTATTCCTATTTATTACAAATTTTTCCTATTTATTACTAATTTTTCCTATTTATTACTAATTATTCATATTTATTACTAATTATTCCTATTCATTACTAATAATCCCTATTTATTACTAATTATTCACATTTATTTCTATTTATTCTTATTTATAATAAATTAGTATTAATAATTTCAATTTATTATTACAAATAAATACTGTTAAGAAAACAATTTAAATCTAATTAAATTAAAAAGTAAGGAAAAATAATTAAATTTAACATTAAAAAATGAAGTAAATGTTAAATTAAATAAAATATAAACCCCTTTAAACTTGATCTTCTACCGATGAAGACGGATTCAAAACTTTTTCGTCAAAAAAAATAACTCAATCAAATTTTCACTCTGCAAATAGTGTTGAGAGAGAGATAACGTAAGAATTGAGAGAAAGATTTGAAAAAAACGTATGGGAGTATATATAGATAAGATTAGTTGGGACATGACCATTTGCGACTGGAATACCGTCGCAACAGGTCTTTGTTGTGACGAGGCCCATCACAAATACCTTGGCCCGCATTAGTTGTTGTTGGCGGTAAAAAGAGTATTTGTGACGGGCCCTGTCGCAAAAGGTACCCGCCGACACAGGTTTTGCGACGGGGCAACATCCCGTCGCAAAAACCCATTTACCACTGTAGGGTATTTTTGACGGGGCACGTCGCAAATACCATCCGAGCGACGAACTATTTGCAACGGGGGAATTCCCCCATCGCAAATAACCTTCCCGTCCCAAAAACCCATTTACCGCCACTGGGTATTTGCGACGGGTCCCGTCACAAATGCCTCAGAGCGACGAACTATTTGCGATGGGAATATTCCTCTCATTGCAAATAACATTCCCACGGTTTGGCTCGCAAACCGCGCCAGACCGCACATTTCTTTTTTCCACGGGCCACCAAAACCCGTTGCAAATAACAAGTTATTTATGATGGGACGACCCCCCTGTTGCAAATAATCTCTGGATTGGACTATTTGCAACGGGAAATAATCTCGTCGCAAATATACCGTTGCAAAAGTTTGTTTTTCCCGTAGTGGTGGCTTGATTCCCATCCTCATGGGATACGTAAGAATGCCCATTCATCCTGTCTCCCGGTCCAGGCCCAGGAATCATCAATCTTGTTCCTCCTCATTCCAGGCCCCTTAGCCTAACCCCTTCTGGGGAAACATGTAACTATGGTTGTGCTGTAAACAAGTTCGGGATGCCCCATGGTGGCAATGGAAAGAGACAACTCCCTCACCTGAAAGGTCCTGTCTAAAAGTAGGAACAATCCATGATCAGACTGATGTGCCCATCCAATGTGCTTCCACCACGGTGGCATAATTTCAAGAGTGTTGGAGTTCATTCTAACAGCCCATCACTCCACTCTCCACACTTTGCGTTCCCTTTATTCGGATCCTCGCCCTCTACCATGTCTGGAGGAACCCCCTAACAGCATGGATGCACCACCTATGGCTCGCCTACTATCCTGGGCCACTGTTCCGGAAGAATAATGGAAGACACTTCGAGTCAGGTCCTGTGTTTCGAACACGGTCAACAGTCGACCCTCATTTGTTACCCCCATTTCAGGCTAACGTAATAAGGGCACTGTGTTTTGAAAACAGTCAATAGTCATTCTTAATTGTCATTCCATCACCACAATGTTCCGAATCCTGGGTATTGTGATTCACACCTATCATCCCCTCTGTTTGGGTTTATTCCAACGCCCCTAGCATTACTCCATTCGTGCACAAGAGCACATCGGGAAAGTGGTAATTCGACTATTCTGAGAGCTTCATTCTCCCTTTATGTCTCTCTCTCTTCTCTTTATGGGAATCCGAATTGGTTATTCGAACCACGGATGCCTGAAGATTGGTTGGCACACCTACATTCAAATGAACTAATGGTGCGAACATCCATTGTTTCTCACATCGTGAGCGAACCACGTGATCATAGGAATGAATTTCTATTTATTTCAGGATCATATATGAATGAATTCAACAAAATGAACAAGTAAATGAGTATATCCATACGCCTATCCATATATGCACCCGAGAACAAGAAGCAGTAAAGAGAAATGAGTTTATGAGTTTGGCCAAAACCGGGCCCTTAAGGGTCAGCTTCTTGGATGGATCGCTCTAGCGCCACTACCCTTTGGTTGGTGGCCTCCAGGATTGCTTCTCTCTCCTTGAGGACTCTCTCTTCATCAGTGGCCGAAGCGCATAGTCCACTGACCCTAGCCTATTCTTGAACCTGTTCAGTTTGAATTCTGGTTATTTGGTGACCCGCTTCCACTAGTTTCTCTTGGGCATCTTCCATCTGAGACCTCAACTACTCCACAAGATCAGAACAATTTCCAATGAATATCTCCATTTCCTTAACCTGTTCTTCAAGGAATCATACCTCTTGTTCTGCCTTGACGAATGCTTGGGTACTCCCTGACTCCTCCCGACACTGGGCAATGTCAGAGCGTCAGCTGCTCTCGTGCATCTTCTCAGACATGTAGTCACGGACGGACGAATGAACGCACTGAGCATCCTCACCTCCAGCACAGAGGAAGCATAGTAAGGTTTGTAGTGATCCCACCCATTTCATCTATTCTGTCTGGATCTGACCGAGACAACACATGTTGCACTTCCACCCTTTGCGCCTCGTCATTCGGCTCTCCTCATATGTCTCGAAGTCAGAATCATCTATCTTTTCGGGGTTTGCAGACCGATAGTCAAGGATTCCAGCCAAGAGACCATCAACAGGGCCTTCTTTAGGAACCCCTCCCAAGGGGTTGGGCTCTTCACCCCCTGGGAGGCCGTGCCCTCTCGCCTCATTCTCGGTAGCTCCCTT
Organism: Viscum album; assembly: GCA_963277665.1. Classification (NCBI taxonomy): domain Eukaryota; kingdom Viridiplantae; phylum Streptophyta; class Magnoliopsida; order Santalales; family Viscaceae; genus Viscum; species Viscum album. The sequence goes on along the minus strand of OY728123.1, from coordinate 1,870,473,908 downwards.
GCCGACATCCGGCCCTGGCCCGACATGAGTACTACTAATGTCCACCTCTCTCTGCTCACTGAGTTCTGGGGCTAGCTCAGTTTTGAGAAGTGTGCCCTAAATGGTACATCACATTTTCAGTTGAATCAATCACGAATGACCCGGGTTTGGTAGCCTGATGGGCCTCTAAGGCTGTGATTACTTCACAAACAATGAACACCCTGATCAATTGATCTCTCCAATGGTAATTAGTCAATGTTGTTTTAATGAACATACAATACACCAAAGCATCAACCTCCTGTGTTCTATATACTACCAGAGCTGCCTTTATAGGGGATCCCTCACCACTCATCAGATCAATAATGGGTGTCGGCTCCTTGCCTTGTTCTATCGGTGCCTCCTCCACTTCGAATGAAGACTCTTGTTCGGCGCCCATATTTCCATGAATAGGATAAGGATATTTGATTTAGGTATACACAAAAATTATGGGGGGAAACGATAGATAAGGGATGATACATACCTCAAGAAGCTCAGTTATATCCACATCAGAGCATATGATCTCACCACTCTCCTGGAGTCTCCCTTAGTGGGACACCCCCTGAGACCCTCCACCTTCAGGATCCTCTTCTCCTTCACCCCCTCCTTCACCTTCTTCTTATTCCTCCTCTTTCGTATCAGCGCCCTCCGGCTCATCATCATTTTCGTCATCCTATGACGACATATTTTCTGGGTCATGCTTTTGGTCGAGCATTACATTCACTAAGAAGGATGGCTCCTCACGCTGAACCCATTGGCATGCATTAACATCCATGGGCGTCATATATACATGCTGAAAATGAATGTTCACCCTGTCGACAATCTGAATGAGTCTGACCTTTGGCAGCTGAATTCCATCTCGTACTATCTTTTTCCAAAGATCTTCATTACCCATCGACTGTGGTACGGTCATCCCAGATGACCATAGATCCAGTAATATTGCGTCATTATAAGGTTTAAGCAGATATATTATCTACTTATCTGGGAGTTCCCTGGCCGCTATATGATCCCCTCTCCCCCGAGGTGACGAGGGCCCGACCGTGCCATGCGATGTCCCCGCTACTGATGTCCCGCCCTGTGTGGGCCCGGTTGCTTTATGTGCCTCACCCCCCCCCCAAAGTACCTTGTCTACTCTATCACTACCAAGGTTCTACACCGACTACCTTGAGTTGTCGAAATCGCTTCCGAAAAAGCCCCTTAGGGTATGCCATGACCCAATACTCGACATATTTAGTTGGGAGGCCACCATCAACTATGATGGGAGGAAAGGTGATAATGTCTCCAGAGCCTTGGGTCATGAACGTCAGCCGCATTTAGTGAAGAACACAGGGATTCCTTTCCTCCCAATCATCTGTGTGCACCTTCTTCGGTATCCGCTGAAGGCATCCGAACAGTTTGGAGAACCTGGATAGCACGTAGGCCTCACAAAAGATCTTCCCATCAATCAGGGCCATGGGAACCACACCTATGATGCTTTGGATGTATTCCATTTTCTCTAGTGAGCCCTTCCCATTATCTATCATTTGGCTGGTCGAGGTGGTGAATGGGATGAATGTGATGTTGGCATGATTAATGTTCATGATCCTTACTCCCTCCTCATTGAGCGTCAACGACATGACCCCCGCGATGTTCTGCAAGGAAGGCCGTAGGCCATTACCTGGAGGAAGAATGAAATCCGGAAAGGTATACCCGCCGCAATGAGCCGTGACCTAGTCATAAAAGATCTGGAAGGGACCAAAGATCCTCCTCAGTGACCCTCCACTTAAAATGCATCCCAAAATGGTGTAGAGATGAGCCAACATGGGGACTCCCAGATTGAATCTTCAATTGGCGTCCCAAATTTCGACCATCACCAAGGTCCCTGAATGAACTCCCATCCTTGCATCCATCACCGGTAAGATCCATCCACTCAGGAATGTGGCAAGAAATCTGGCGAACCGAACATTCGGGTCCCAACTCTCATTTATTCGGAAGTCCCACGACTGATAGTCCCCCACCTCCATGATCCTCTAGTATGATCCGCTTTTGCTCCTCTGTGCCACAGTCCAACATTTTCTCCCTCGCCCCGATATCTTGACCTCCTGATCTATTTGCAGGAACATGCTGAACCATTTCTTGTCAGCGATGTCCTTCGAAAAATCATTAACCACCCATTCTCTATTTAGCCATCTCCAACAGGTTCCATGTTCGCATAGGGGTTCTTGATCTGTCTCCCCAGGTGTTCCTCTTCGGGAGGAATTCATCTGACTAGTGCCCATCCAAAGGGATACCCTCGATGCAATGAATGTATCAATGGCTGATGCCAACTTCCCCATGATGAAGATGGATGGTATTGGTATCGGGGGACCATTGGGTAAACAAATCTGTCCCGAGCACAAGATGGCGATCAAAATAAAACTGTGATGTCCACATCGCCTCAAACAAACCAATGTGCCGTAATGCATCCCCAAACTAGTCGCATGTCTGGTGTACCCAATACACCCAGGCCCATTCACTGATGGAATTGCCTCCAAACCACAGGTCCTAATCTTGCATCCAACCTTTAGTCTCGTTAGTAATACTCTGACGGAAGGTGATTTCGTAAAGGACCGGATAATTCTCTACGATAGGGTCACTCCCCAAAATTGTCATGGTCCTGGGATTTAGGACATAAATGTCCAGATGTTTATTTTCTCTAGAATGATGGCCATTGTAGGTGATATTATACCATGGTAGGTCATCCTTGCGGGTCACCCATGACTGCGGTGTGTCCACCTCAAACATTGGCACATGTACCTCCTCCAAGATACTTAATTCTCATATCGGCAGGTTGGAAGACAGTGCAAACTCCTTCTGCAATGGGGTTAACATGTTGAAAAGAGTGTGGTTCCTGGAGATGATCCTTCGGGCTCCATAAACCACATGGTTGGCGACCATCTCATCCCTTCAAACAGTGAATGTGGATTCCCTCTCAATGTTATCCCAATTGGAGACCATCTCCTGCCGGCAAGGATTTAAGGTGTCGGTGCGAAAAAGAAGAAGTTGGAGTGAAAAATGAATGGCTAGCACGAAAAATCAGAAGTTGGTGAGAAAAAATCCCGGGTTTGCACGTAAAAGGATGGCTGACCTCGGTTAATTACGTGAAGTGAAGTGTTTTTTGCGTAGGTAGAGGAATTTGTTTCGTGCATGAGATCTCCTGGCTTATCGCGCGAGAAACTTTGTACGGAATGAGGGACCAGTGGGCTGTTTATAAGTACGGATAGTGGTTTCCGCGCACGTGAGAAAAGAGGATTGCGTGCTCCATCTCATTTTTGTGTACCGCTCCAGTTTTGAGTGTGCACTGGCCCTCGAGAATCCCACATCACAAATTTTCCCTTGGAATCCGACCTTTGCAACCCCTCACCAATCCAATTCTGAGGGGAGGGGGCATATATAGACGTTGAAAAATGCTCAAGATCTGAAGAAGGTTGGGGTGCGACAAAGAGAATCCATATTTGGAACCCACGACCTATTACAGGTGGGCTGGAGGGGCCGCGTGAAAAAAATGTAGTGGCAAGGAAAAAAATGTCCCACATGAAAAACTCCATGTTTCATGAGAGTTTTTACATGTGGGGGCGAAAAAGTTTGCGCCGCTACCCCACGTGGTTGAAATTGCACCCTGCCGACGCCGACACGTGGAAAAGTTCACACCTTTCGGTTTTCCATACGGACTAGCGATCCCGAGAGCCTATAAATAGAAGTCTACCCCTTCAACTTTCGGGAAGAAGAATCTAAACCATCTCCCCTGCACGAAATTCATCTACAGTGCGTGCAAAATGATGGCTCTCAGGTATTTATTTTGTTTCCATGCCGGATCACCTGGGGGTCTGCTTTTTCATGAGACCCCTTGAGTTTGATCCTTGTCCAAATCCATTTGACTCTCATCCCTCACACACAATTCCTTCCAATTGTACAAAATCCTCTCATCTGTTCGCAAACCCTTCCAAATTGCAGGCCCTCCATTGCACGCCTAGACTGGCCCTTTTCACACCCGAAACCGATTGTGCACCTGGACTGGACTTTTCAAGCCCAAACCTGATTGCGCGCCCAGATCGGCCTTTTCATGCACGCTGCATAATTGAGCACATGACCCAGCCTTTTTCGGGAACCCCGCTTAATTGTGTGCCACACTGGATGAATTAAAACTGACGCAGTCTTTTTCGCGCAAGTATCTCAATTGTGCACCGGTCCCACTATTTCTTGGCAATAGTCCCTTTGACGCGTAAACATCCCTCCTTGTGCACCCGTGATATCTCCCTTCTGGGCATCATTTTCAGGCACCTCCAGTGCCTCAAGCACCTTCTCCATATACTCATTTCCCATGTAACCTCCTGGGTTCGCATGATGTAACTTCAAAGTACCCTAGACGATACCGCCCGTTGCGTTGCTTATCCTCATGCTTATACGCATAGGCATGCTAACTGCTATTGCTTCTTCGCATAGCCACGCTAACGTGGACCCCCCAGTGGTTCACTTCATAACACCCCATAGTTACAGCGTTGCATGTCCCCTCTCTTCACTAAGGTGCATATGGTACCGGTTATGTAAGTCCTAGGGGTGTGGAGAAAACCCACCTCGTCTGAGCTGCATGATGTTAAATTTCTTTGCACCATCATCCTTAGTACATGACATTAAACTGTGACCATGCCCCATGCCTCACACACGGGGTGCCCCCACCATGGACATTCTGCATTCCCATTGGTCTACATGAAGATGATATCTTCCCTCATGAGGGATGATATCCTCCTTATTGAAGTGGCATTTTTCCACGGGGAAAGGGAAACCATCTTGGTGTAAGCCCTTAGCTTTTCATGTCGGGGGAAACATCACTTATCCTCCTTTCTTCTTTGGTCCCAAGGACCATGGGGGGGGGGGGGGGGGTTGGACACCATACCACTCCTTTCTTTGGTACCAAATCCCTCTCCCGCTGGGCTTTATCTCCACTAAGACTCCATCCTGGAGTAGGTCCCGACTTCTCGGGCTGCTAACAATGCATAATCCACTGTTTCCTCTTCCGGCCACTTGTAAGCCCCACTTCACCCCCACGAATGCACATTTCACAATGTGATCATCTAGTCTCCGCTACCTCTTGTTTATCACACCGAGCATGACTCACATGGGCTGCCTCAGAGCATAATCCTCAACTTCCCCCATGAACTACACCTTAAGCTGCCTCAGAGAGTAAAACCCACACTTTTCAAACTACGTGGACTTTGATCCTTGCCAACACCTTATCAAATCAAACATAACATCTTTTTTAGGTAACCTAGAGTGTAAGACCAACACTTTCCCAACTATGTGGACGTTTATCCTTTCCATGTCAAGGTACGTAGAAAGACTCCATGAGTATTAAGCCCAACACCAACTTGTCTCGACCCCTTCACATCGGTTCACCTTCGTCACACATGACGTTTTATTGTATCCACCATTCTGAACTACGAGGACATTGATCTTTTCCATGGAAGGGTATGTAGGAAGCCTCCATGAGGTGTTCAAGACCACCATCGTCCATTGATCCCAACCATCTTCACATTGGTGCACCAAGCCCCCACATCCTGAACTACGTGGTCTTTGATCCTTGTTAATCCAAGGTACGTAGGGAGCATCCACAAGGTTCAAGACGACCACCCCAGTTGTTCCGACCTCTTTTACGATGGTTCACCAACACCTTAGGCTGCCTCAGAGCATAAGCCCCAAATGTGCCCCTAAATTACATGGTCTTTGATCCTTGTTGAGGCAAGGTATGTAGGAAGCCTCTCTGAGGTTCATGTCCAACATTCGGTCACTCCGACCATCTTTACGTCGATTCGTCCCCATCTCACATGACGTTAAACTGTGGACCCCAATCAGTGAAAATCCATTGTTTCCCCAGTCAGTGGTAAGACATTGCGCACAAAATCCATCCTTAACAATATGGTATTTGATCCTTTCCAAGGCAAGGTACGTAAGGAGACTCCCTGAGGTTCAAGCCCACCATCCACCTGGACCCCAGGTCCTCATTCATGTTGGTTCATCGGCTCCTTCCCCATACCCAAACTACATGGACTTTGATCCTTGACAATGCAAGGTACGTTGGAAGCCTCCCTGAGGTTCATACCCACCATCCACCTAGACCCCATGACCTTATTCATGTCGGTTCACTGACTCCTGCCCCATACCCGAACAACATGGACTTTGATCTTTGCCAAGACATGGTACGTAGGAAGCCTCCCTGAGATTCAAGCCCAAAAACCAACGGTCCCCGCCACTTCACGTCGGGCCACCCCTCTCCTGCATGATGTTAAACTATATTCCCCTTTTTGTTCCCCATTCAGTGGTAAGCCGTTTTCAGCCTCTTTTAGCGATAAGCCATTGTCACTCCATTCAGCAGTAAGCCGTTGGAACCCCAATAGGCGGTAAGTCGTCATCATATAAACTACGTAGACTTTGATTCTATGACACAAGGATACACAGGAATCCTCATCAAGGATCAAGCCCATTTACCATCCAATTAATTCAACCGCTCTATCATCCATCCTAATTCTTACTATGGCAACCACATCCCAGTGGGACCATGTCACCTCATACCCCATTCCCCTAAATAGTAACCAGGATGTCAAACATGTGTTGGCCCCAACATCAGTGTTCCCTCCAGGGGTTGCACCCATCTGATCCACTCTAGTCAATGTTATGATCAGTCTGATCCAGCTCCACTAGACGTTAAAATTGCAGCATACCCTGTGTTAAACATGGGAAGCTGAGGAAAACCTCAGATACAAGCCCATGGAATATGATTCACCGAATTCGATGTGGGATGCCTTGGGCTTCGACACCCTCAAAAAGCCCTATAAAAGGATATAGAAGAGAGACGCGCCAGTGTACCCATGCCCAAACAAACCAGTGATTCCCAACATGACTACTCCCTTAGATGAAGGTTACTGCCCTGACCAGAACCCTTGGAATGTACTGATAGAAGCGGTGAAATGAACTGGTTCCCATGAAGATATGACACTAGGAAGAGTTTCACGAACAACATCAAAAGTCTATAAGGGAGACCTGGACTAGGCGACGAGTTTTGAGGAGGAATCCACGAAAGGGGGAACCGATATCCCATCATCCCATTTTGATCAAGGAGAAAATGTCCTGGAATAAGGATCAGATGCTGCCCGCCTTTGGAAAGTGGGAATGCGGGGCAACAAAAGTTCGCATTTCGCCATCAAACGAGACGGACGCATGTGCCCTCACGAAAGTGTCAGAAACAATTATATTTTTAAATAATTATAAAATTACAAAAAATATATTTAAATGATGACTATATTTTGTATATTTACACTTATATTTATATTTATATTTATATTTTTTTAATTAAATATATAAATATATATGTATATATATATAATTATATAAATATATATAATGTGATAAAAATATTTATACTTATAAAATTATAACAAATATATATAAATAATGAATATAATTACTATATTAATATTTATATTTATATATTTTTAGTAAATAAATATATATAAATATATATAATTATTTATAAGTATTAAAAATAAATTATAAATATTTTCAAAAATATTCTTATTTATAAGTAATTTTAAAAATATATTAATTTATAAATAAATTGAAAAATATATTCATTTATAAATATATTTATAAATGCATGTTTGTTATAGTTATAAAATTATATATTTATAATTATAAATAAATATATATTTTTTATCATAAAAGTGTTTATATTACTAAAAATATATATTTATTTATAAATGTATATTTACAATAGTTTGTGAAATTATATATTTATAATTATAAATAAAAAATGTTATTTTTTTCAAAAAATTGTTTATATAATTATAAGTTAATAATTATATATTAAAATATTATTAAATTATAAAATTTATATTTAAATATTGAATATATATAACATATGTGTTAAATATATATAATAACGTAAAAACATTTATAATCACATATATATAAATATTTATAATTATGATTATGGATGCTTTAACAATTCTAAAGAAGAATTGATAAAGATAGATTTAATCAGCAATTACTATTTTAATGATAATCAAATGTATTTTCATCATCGCTTTTTTAGAAGTGCTGATAAAACTATCCTCGATCTAATTAAAAGAACCCTAGCAGAACTATTTTCAGTCACATCTCTCATGCTCTGGTGAATGTGCACTGCAACTGTTGCTCCCTAATGACCTTCTCTCAGACAAATCAACCCTCAACTCTAAGGTAGATTGTTTTTTCTCCTCCTCCTCATTGATTTATTTTTTTTGGTTTTGTAGTGTGGCTTAGTGCATCATTTTCTTGTATTGGTGCTATCATCAGATCCATTTTATGGTGTATACTCTTTCTTAATTGACACTTACTGATTTCAAAATCCTGGTATGTCAAAACCTCACCCTTATAGTTCAATGAGCCCCTACAATTTTTGTGGGTTACTTCATTATAAATATTGGGTCTAGAATCATATCTTTCTCTTCATTTTTTATCCCAATGTATCTTTTTGTGGCATAAGAGCCTCCCATAAAAAATGTTTATATACATCATGAATCTATAGACAATTACAACAAATAAATCCCCTTTAATTCATTTATGTATAAAAAATATTCTTTGAAATTAAAAACATTGAATATTTTCATGGTAATCATATAAATTTAATCCTTATTATGATCATTAATATTGAATTTCCAATATCCTCATTTTTTATTCTAAATATAATGAATATTTATCTCCTCATCTTACATTTAATTACATATTCACAAAATGATTCTTTTAATGAGGATTACAATAGCTTTATATTATTTTGGACATGAACTAACGGTTTCATTATCATCATAATTAATTCTCTTCATTCGTTTTTAAAACTATAGGCTCTCATTAGATTTAAAATAATTCTCTAATTTTTACTATATTTTGATGATTACATAGCATAAATAATGAACTTTATGCACTGAGGGTTCATGATTTGATGTAAATAATTCATTCTTAAATAACAATTAATTCTTACACAATAAGGTGTGATCCTTAACTGGGATGATGTGTACACAGATAATGCTTACATGAGCTCTGTAATCATTATATAGAACAAAAAATATGCTTACATGGTTCCAGGTTATGTTTACACATAGAACGGAAGATGTTTTTGGAGAATGAATCTTTTCTTATGCAGATTAATTCATATTTTGACATATTGTAGTTAATGCTAAAATCTCAATGGATTCAATTTTAACCCAACAGAGATGTTTTTCTGTTTTTCTAACTTCTATCATAGAAATTATATAATTATTTTTGATTAATTCAGAAATGAATAAAATAATTGTTGAACCAACTCATTCCCTTTAATTAACAATATATTATGTTCAATTAATTATGGTAATTTTCAAAATAATTTAAAAACAAAATTCATCTCATTTCAAAGAATTTTAAAAAATATAGAGTAGTCAATATATAGTATTTCAATATCAATTTCTACCTCCACTCAATCCATCCTTAATGGACCATCATCTATGAGAAATTGACATCTTATTTTAGTTGCAAAGTATCTATGAAACTCAAGAAAGGTTTATTCAAAACATGAGCTATCTTCTTCCATTCATTAAATTTTTTTAAATATTTTCATATATAAATTATAAAATCTATATACAGTAGTTCAATAGTCATACTATCTTCCCACTTCTTCTTACAATTTTAGATAGTTCTATGACCATCAACACATTTCTTTAGCATAAAAACACTCTCTAATAAGTAATATGATGTGATGAGATTCTCACAAACCAGACAAATATTTCATAGTACTTTTCCAACATAGGAATTACTCTATTTCATGTCCAATTATTGAAAATGTCAGCTTCATTATTCATTAAAAAAATACAGTTTACTTCACATTGATAACAAAATTCACAAAAAAAAATATAACTTCCACCCATGGGTATATCACAAATCAGTTTAATTTATTAGGATTAAAATTACCAATACTTCTAAAAAAATTCTAAAAAAAATAACTTATTTTTAATATTATCTAATATGAAACCACCTCTTATAAAATTTAATTATTCATCTTCAAACCTTTAAATAGTATTTATAAAAAATATTTATTTTTGACTATTAGGTTATTATATTCTGATATGTGATTTGATTTAGTAATAAATCCATTTTATTAAAATTGTTAATTAGATGTTTTATATTTATGCTTGTTGTGATGATTTTAAATACCTTGATTTAGGATATAATGTTTATTATAACACGATAAAGGCAAATAAATGTCTGAAGAAAATTTTATTCCCGAAGTGTCTTCCGATCATTGGTAATATATAATAATTAATAGAAATATGGGTTATGGGTTAATTGACACTTTTCAGTGGTGAAATGTATCTTTTGATTTAAATTTCATAATACTTTTTCTGTATATTTGAATTAATCATACATTTAATTTTTCCACTGATAGGTGATGATAACATGAAATTTTCCACTACATTAAATCTCCACTCATACTATTAATGAAACACCACATGACCCATTACATACCATGTGATGAAATGAATAAAGATAAACCACTTCCACTTGCAGGCCTCTTACATAGAGAGGTTATAGAATATATCCAAGAATTAAAACCATTTTTAATGAGAATATATTACAATTTATAATTTAGTCCTTAGAACAAATAACTTTTCCTTTTCATAGAGTAATTGAAGTAGTTCATTGAATATTGAAACTATAATGATTGTCTCATCATATGTTTTTGTAATATCATTCAGATGTGCCTTCTCATGGTCAAAACAATCAAGTATTCCCTTATAGGGATCAAACTACTACTGTAGAACTTTTTAGCAGTAGGAAACAAACAAAGAAATTTTAACATGTTCTTCCCAACTCATAGCGTGGTGATGTGTTTATTTAAAGTGAAAATTTTCATCCTCATCACCTTCATATCCAAAACTCGATTTATTTTATTCTGTTTATTAAAATTCATCCCCCAAATCATCAGGACATGAAACTATACCTCATGTACTACACTATGAATTATTCATCCCATACAAGGTTCCCAAGATCATTTTGGACGAATTTAGAGGATATCACATACCTCCATTGGATTAATTCAATTCATAAAATTAATTACTTATTTCATTTAATGAATAATGATATTATTTGAAAAAAAATTAAATTTCAGTTTCCCCTTATTATAATTCTAAATAATTTTTACCTTCGATTATTAATATATTATGTGTATTTATTTATTTTTTATAGAAAGTGAATATTTTGTGAACCCAATAGGATGGATAAGAATAAAAAACAGATTCATGCTAATCGTATGAAACAATTATGAATATAGAGTTAAAGAGTTCATTATATTTTCAACAAAACATGCTTATGAGCCTACTAAAATCTTTTGTTCATGTTTATGTTATTGTTATTAATGAAAAATTAGTCTAGAAGAGTTGGAATAAATTTTTATTTTCCATAGGATAGATCATAGCAAAACATTTGGGACTAAACATTGGTAAAATAGAATATTCACACCAATTGGGATGATAATTATGATTATGGATCATTTGATATGAATACCACTATAAATGATGATGGATATCACATGGGAGAATTGAAAATGAAAATTTATGATTACCTTCATGATTATAAAATTATTTTTTAGTTTAAATATGGCCTACATAATGAAATGATAATGATATTACATAGAGAACATATGATGCTAAATGAATTCTATGTTTAATGGTAATGATCTCTAAAGAAATACATCCTTGTACAAATGATTTCATATTGTTCATATGGACTATTAATCACTCATAAAATGACCAAGGGAGGAAACGATCAATAAAAGATAGAAGAATCATGTCCTTTGGAAGATGTATGGTAAATTCGTATCATTCCATGGTTTAGAAGACTTTATGGATGTCAGGAAACCATGAAAAAAATTGACATGGAATGGAGGTACATGAATTGAATATGGGAGATTACATCTTCCAAAAGAATCTCCTCATGGATGAAAATTGTTTGTGAGTATCATAAATTTGAAAATGAGACTTGAAAATTTTATCTTGTCTTATCTAAAAATGAAATAAATCATTTTGGTGTACATATTTGTAATCATTGTACATGGCCAGTCATGTTGGTGAATTATAACTATCCTACATGATTATACATGAACTAAATATACATTATATTGTATCTTATTATATCTAAACCAAAACAATCAGTTAATGATATTGATGCCTATTTGGATCCATTGATCAATGATCTGAAATTGATTTGGGATAAAAGTGTTACAATGTATGATTATCATAAAAGTGAACAACTTACATTTATTTCCATGTTGTTGTGAGTGATAAATGGCATTATTTATTATGAAAATTTGTCGAGCTAAGGAACTAAAATAAATATGGTGTGTCCCATATCTAAAAATTTTACACACTATGCTTGGTTGAAACATTAATCAAAGATTTAATTTTTAGGATATTATAGATTTTTACGTTGAAGAAAAAATAATGATCTTGGAAAACAACATTATAAGGGACTAAAAAAGAAGCTACAACATTGTGTCCACAAACCAATGATAAACTATTTAATAAATTAAAATATATTGGCACAAATTTTGTAATCCATTTTCAAAAAATCATACAAAATCATGTTGAAAAAAGGGATCAATTTTAGTCGAATTACAATATTAGTTTTTTTGTATGTTAGAAATTTTCTTGATGTCATGGTTATAGAAAAAATGTATCTTATAGTGTTATTAGAAAAATACGAAATATTCCTAGAAAAAAATATCTCATCATGGAATGGATGGACAAGATTGACATGGGGATAAGGGATGAGTTTTTACTAGTGAAGTGTAAATGAAATAATTTTCATCCAATAAGAGATTACACTCTATCATGAATGATTAAATTAAAATCTAAATTTTTTATTAACTGTGTAATATTTATAGAGAGTATTCATCAAATTTCAAGAATGTTGAATCAATTACTAATTTGATGTTACATGAATAAAAATACAGGATTCTCTTGTTTTTATGAAATATTTGATGCTTGTCAATCAAGCCGCACTCTTCCTAAAATTTTCTTCTATACAATACCTGTATTCTCATTCATTTTGATATTCATATGTAGTAATGTTAATGACTCGATGAAGTTACCAATCATGAATAAGTTTGTTACACTAATATTATCTGAATTAACGATGCTCTCAACACCATCATTATTTGATATAATGGTCCAAATAACGATTCACTTTTTTAGGGAGGTTCAACTATGTGGTCCTATCCATTACTGATGGTTGTACCCCATTGAATGTTATATGATGATTTTTAAATGTTATATCAAGATTCTAATTCATCCATAATGTTTTATTGTAGAAAGATATATTATTAATGATGTTATTGAATTCTATACCGATTACCAATCATATATTAATAGAATTATCCTCCTAAAGTATCATTACAATGGATTAGTTATGGTGAAGGGATTTCCAAAAGAGGATTTGTAATAATTACCATCATAGAGTTATATCATGAAAACCATTATATTTTAAATAACATTGATGATGATTATCCAAATGTTGAATCCTTGAATTCAATCCATATATATTTTATCATATTAAGGGACAATGGATGGATATTAAATACACATACTCAATAGATTATATTATAATTATGAGATCATATTTATATGTAACTATCTGAAAATATAAATAAATCTTTAAACATCATCGATGGATCGGCCTGCGAACAAATGTAAATGCTATATCTTACACTGTTTTTGTAATAATTTTTTATACAAACTATAAAAAATAACACAATTACTACAGTATAATATAAAGTGTGAAGATATGCTAATGGTAGAAGAGATGCACATATATTGTTCCAAGTATAGAAATCCAATATATTTGAATCTTTCATATTTCGTAACTATCAAACAAATAGATTATATAGATTATAAAACATTTCATGTTCTTATTTTACTTTGAAAATGGTTTGAAAACTGCAGTGTAGTGAAAGTAGTTGAAATATGATATGTGAAGGAAAATTTAATTATGGAAGGGGGAATGGATGATTCATTCATTATGGTACAAGAAGTAGTGAAAGTATTTCATGTCTCAAATCCAGCAAACAATAATTTTTTTCACTACAGGTGACTAAAAAACTATAGGTTCAGAAGAGACATAAATTGGGGATTAACCTTATATTGGGAGATCATAATTAGTTCATGGATAACCAAATATAGTCAATTTCTTATATGGGATATGGATCCAGAAAGAGGGGATTTGGATTCTGGATAGAGGTTCCAAATTCCTAAAACCTTAAAAAAAATAAAGCGTGTTCAATGATACGTATAATATTTTTTAATATACTATAATTTTCCTCATAATATTATGTCTTATCAACTATATTAACATAATATAAATTAAATTCTTGACTACTCTGGCAGACAATGTCTTATGTACATGATGATGTTACCAATCCCATGGTATAACTGGTGGATGATGGGGGAAACTATAGAATTATTAAGGGATCAACACCATGTTTTTGAAAAAAAACAAGTTCAACAAAACATCACAATGCTGATTAATATTATCCAGGAATAAAGTAATGGTATAAAATTTGAGGTTGGATAGAATCAGTGTGACCGACTTATTGACCCCAACATGTCATTTTTTATTAGTTATACTAAGGTAATAATGAATATTAATGCACCAATTGGTATAGAGTGGTGGTTATATGTACAACATATAATGAAGGAAACCATTTGGGAAGATATAAAGGTATTTTTATGAAAATATTTATTTGTTTTAACAAAATTTTATTTAATGAAATTTAAAATTTAATTCCATTATTCCTTACAAAATTTGTATATTTTTAATGATTTCCACAAGAAATATGTCTTAATGTCTACTAGAAAAGACCGTAGAGGCTTCTAGAATCTTCTTAAAAAATTCATCTGAGGAGTACTGAGGGAGAACTAAATCCCCACTAACTTTTAACATATGAACACATTTAAAAACAAGAAACATGGAATTATTTAATTAGTCATTGTGATGAAAAATAATTTTAGATAAATTATAGTCGATATATATTATTTAAAATTATAAATTTTATCAAATTTCATTGAAATTTTGTAATTTATGAAATAGAAAAGGACTCCTAAAAATAAATAATTTGCATCAAAACCAATTTACCCATATCACAAATAAAGTATGGGCTACAATTCACTAGATAATAAATTAAAATGTATTTTAAATAAACAAAAAGAATTATATAATATGAAAAAACATATTTTAGTTTTTTTATATGAATAGTGATGAATCAAGATCCAATGCCACTTATATCACACATCAGGTGTTATGGAAGGAGGATTTACCTATAAAATGAGGTTGAAATATTTTATTGCAACACAAAATTAGTATATATATTTTTAAATATGACATAAATATAAATAATTATCCTTTATATGATTATTATAAAAAAATATATTTTTATTCTCATAATTTCTCAATATGGTTTTAGCAGATGAATCTGTAGAGACCGTATCAGATTAAAAACTACTTTTAGTAGATTTGGAGTATCTAGAACCATATAGTTGTGTTATAAGAGTAGGTTTTGGACTATCTTCACAGAAATATTTTGAAAATAAAAAACTACTAGAAGATACATATAAGATGATTAAATTATTACACGAAACAATATAATCTTTGTAATATATTGTTGTCTGGTATGGTTTGGAAAAATAATATTTGAGAATGGATAAAAGAAAACTAGTAGTGGAACAAGGATCCTCACATGAAAAATTGAATGATCATGTGATTATTGTTTCTAGTAATTCCCA
Source organism: Viscum album (assembly GCA_963277665.1). Taxonomy (NCBI): domain Eukaryota; kingdom Viridiplantae; phylum Streptophyta; class Magnoliopsida; order Santalales; family Viscaceae; genus Viscum; species Viscum album. The sequence continues at coordinate 1,870,458,039 of OY728123.1, read as the reverse complement.
TCAACTACATACCTTACCCAAGGTAATAAATTTTTTTATTACCCATTCTCCAAAATTTGAATCAAACCACTATTCATAACATTAAATTTCTAAAATTTTGTAGGATAATGTTTAATTTGATATCTATCTATCAACACCCACGCACTGCCTTTTTGTAAGGGGTGTGGTGTATAATATCCTAAGAGACAAGCTAAACAATAACGAACACCCAAAATAACATATGAGAGTGGGGATTTAGTAACTCAAGAGCTGACCACTATGTTTTTTATTCCACTTAATGGTCTTTATATTACAGTAGTAAAAGAGGTTATTGGATCCTTTGTAGAAGGGTACCTTAATAATATAAAGATGAATGAGTTACGACTATAACAATTATTTAAAAATGAAAAACCTATAATAGTTCATGAAAAATGGGATGAAGTGATGTTTGGTATTATATATAGATAATGATATGAGTAAATAAAAGGTCAGATAAAGATGACATAATGTATCAACCAAAAACATAAAAGGACATTCCAGGAGTACTTTCTACCCACCAGTTCCACTGTAACATTTATTATCATTAAAAAATCATTAAGAGACCACATTTAAATATATAAATATGTTTTACATTCCATATTAAGAAGAAATTAATTGTGATATCATTAAATATTAAGTTGGCATCGCTAGTATAAATATGAGTATGATGTTTTAATGGTTGGGAGTCTGAGTTCATAATAAATAAAAATGGTACATTTTTATAATATGTGTTATCAAAAAATGATCTAATATGTTAATCAAAGTAAATATCTATACTAATTTGTTAACATAGTTTATATTAAAACTAAATGAATTGAAAAACATTCAAATCATGAATTGGATTAATTTTTCCTTTTATGGTTTATATGGAAGAAAATAAATTTGATTCAAATGAAATTGATATGAAAAAATTTTCCCTATAAGAGGTGTTTTAATAGAGAATAATTAATGATGAACTCTTTTTTATTCCTAAAATATAGGGTTAAAACTTTTGAATATAATCATATAATTTTTTGTTTTATATTTCACATTACATATCATTCTTATTTTTTAGAAGAAATTGATAGTGATCGAAATCAACATAGATACCACAAATATTTATTTTTTGGATCTAAGGTGTGGATATCCATCAAAACATATACTCATGATGTGTATTATGAATTTTTAATGTTATAAACTTATCATTTTATTGATAAATATCAAAATATATTTTATATTATGTGTTTTAACCAGAATTTAGTTATGATATGGTGGTCGATAGATATAGGAAAAATCAGGGTATGCTGTGAGTGATTAAATATAATTTTCTTTTGTATTACCTCAAATGGATACATATTAAGGTGTATATATAAATACATATAAAAAAAATAAATTTTCAAAATATTTACTTATTTTGATCAATGTTTTTGTAGTTTCTAATTAAAGATAACAAAAACTAATGTGGAATTTATATCTTAAAATTTATAAGATATATCATAAACCATAGAAAGACCAACATCCCTGAACTGGTAATTTATGAAGGTAATTAAAATTTAATTAAAAAATTTATAAATCATTTTTTTCCTATATTTTTTATATACTTTGAATATTTTTGAAAATATGCATACTAAAAAGAAGGGGTATATTTCTATTGAGAGGAGTGGGGAGAACACATGGTGTCAAAATGTTTGCTGATATCATCTTTTGGTGATAACCATATTTTTTTAATCTAGTACTAGATATGATCTTAGTAATATATTTATGGTGTGAAACATTAGTATCATAATTGTTATATATTATTTTTGATATTTTTCTCTTGGAAAATTATAATGGGGGAAATCAATTTTTCTTATAAATGAATGAGGAGATTACATGGTGTAATAATTTATACAAACAACATGAAGTTGTGAATATTTAATTTTCTAAAAATTTTATCTACTTTATTAGTTCAATTACATCTCATTTTAATCCAATAACGAGTTTTCAGAATTTACACATTAATTTAAAATTTTTGTTTTAGTTTAAAGCATACATAAAATAGTCAAATGAGAAAAAGAACTCATAATGTTTTAATTTATTAATAAATTGATCCATATTTCATTTGTAATGTGTAGGAATTAACTGCATATCAATTTGAGATACGATGTGTTCAGTATGAATTGTAGACTGTGTTGTAATGAAAATTCTACATTTTTTTTAAAACACCTGTCAAAAAAAAAATTGAGAAAATGATCTCAAATTATTTTTAAATGTTCAGAAAATGATATATAATTCATTTTTATTATATAGAAATTTATCACACATCAATAGGATGCTTGATGTGAAATATATATTAGTCAAATTGTGTGGTTTGAGTTTAAAATTATCATTTTTGTAAAAAAGACATGTGACATACTAAAAACCATGTGTATGCATTCAAATCGCCTTGATACATTAATAAAATGACCCCTCTATTATTTATGACATGCTGGAATAAACCATACCTCAATGTGATACACAATGTACCTAGTATTTCTCAAATTATGTGGTTTACTTTTCAAAATTAAAATTTTATTAATTTATTTCTTCATATTTATGTTTAATGTTTTTCATTATAGTATTGAAAACAGAAGAATTGTTTTCATATACCTCTGGATTCATATTCTTGAGATAGGGTGGTTTGTTCAAATATGCTCACTTTGATGAGATATTTGAGAATAAAGATGCAACTAAGATAATGACAATAAGAAAATTGGTTAAGACTGTATATAGCAAACTAGAAAATGTAAATTACTACTGCTTATTTAGTTAATTATTCATTATTTTATCTGTTATTATTAAGATATATATCTGAAATATTTTTATCTAATAAGAATTACATTTTTATAGATATTTTGGTAAATAATATATTCCATTCAATAATATGCAACAATCTAGAAAAGGGATAACATGTTTCTTTTGGATGGGGTTTTCCAAGAAGCATGGTGATTCCTCTTCCATCCAAATGGAACATTTTATCCCTTTTATGGATTATTATAGATAGTTGAAATAAAAAGAGAGAGCACGTTGTAAAGACCCGTAAAATTCAAGGGAAATGTTTTCTTAATTTTCTTTGGAATTTTACAAGAGCGCTGTTTCAGACGGCACCTGATTCCGAGGCCCGGAGTGCCCGGAATTAATTTCCGAAGTTTGGCTCGGGTACGTTCAGTGAACGAACGAGCGGGATTTCCTAACTTTTGATCCGGTGCTCGGAATTGAAATCCGAGGACACCGATGAAATCGTAGCGCCGATATTCTCTTAAAGAGACCTTTTCGGAAGTTGCGTTTGTTGCGGGTTGAAAGTTAGTTTTGGGGATTAAAAGATAAGTCAAATAAAATTTTGTGTGTGAATTTTATTTTATTCATGGTTGTTAGACTCTCTCATGGAAAGTTGTTGGTGGGGCCCACAACCACCCAACTTCCCATGTGTGGTTATGAGGGAGGTGGGGCCCACACGAGCCCCCACCTTTTCAAATTTCCTAACTCCTCATTAAACTCCACTTTATTAATTTGACAACTTGTGTAATTTATTACATGAGTTAGTTTTATTTTCAAACTCTTGGAATTCAAGAGTCATGTGGAGTTAAGGTTGGAAACTCAATAAACTTAAGTTATAACTTAAGATTTAAATGAGGAGAATTAAATGAAGTGGTTTGGATTTCAAACCGTTGAAATTCCAAACCCTTCTATTTAATTCATGGTTTAGTTTCCTTTGTTTTGGTTTTTGGGTTTTGCTGTGCGGAGAAGAAAAGAGGGAGGCTTCTTGTGAGTTCTTCCTCCACGACGAAGAACGCGGCGACCTTCTTCCACGACGTCGGACTGCAACGCGTTGGATTTCCTCCACGACGCCGCAACGCATCCTTTCCGCGACGTGCCTCTCACGGCGAACCCACGTCCGTCTACCGCGACGCCATAACCGCGATGCCGACGACGTCTTCCTCCGTGACGTCCGACTTCCGCGACACTCATCTCCCGCGGCCGTTGACGAACGCCGAGTTGTTAATTGAGGTAGGGGTTGTACCTTATTTCAGGATTTAATTTACGCCTTCGTAAATAAATTATTGGACCGCTTGTTATCATTAACATGGGAGGGGATCGGACCGCACAAACACGGTCGATCCTCCTCCCAAACCTTGTTGTTGGATTTTTACTCGTGGTTCGAAGAAGAGGCGGAGCGGTGCCGTGACACCGCGCTTGGACGCAAGGGGTTCATGGGAGTGCGCAAGATTGACGCGTCACTCCGGACGTCGAGGGCCGTGGTGGTCTCCCACGGCCGGATTGACCAAACCGCCGGAGCAATGAGGCGCGGCCCGTAGGCCGCGGCGGAGTAAAGGAAGTGCGACCGTTGGATGCAACGCCGCCGCGCCGCATCGGAGGAAAAAACAAAGGCGCCGCGGCCGGAGCGGGGCCGCGGCGAAGGCGCGCGGTGCCGTCGCACCGCGCCGGACGACGAACACCGCGGCCGGTTCCGGGCCGCGGCGGGACGAGGAGACCGCGGCCGGTTCCGGGCCGCGGCGGAAGAGAAGACCGGCGGCCGCGCCGCCGGCATCGGAAGCCGAAGGGGGGGACCGGAATTTCTGGTCCCGTTTGAGAAAACCGGCCGGCCAGCTGGCCGGCCGGATGTCTTAAAAACCGGGGGAATTAATCCCCCAGCCAACCCATTAAAAACCCCCTCTTAAAAAGGGGGGGGGGGGGGCGGTTCTTTGAAGGAGGGGGGCAGCCGGCCCCCTCGGTTCCACACCAGCAGGCCCCCCACGTGGGGGGGGGGGGGGGCTTCTTTAAAAAAAAACAAAGGGCGCGGCCCTTTGTGCCGCGCCGCCCCTCAAAAAAAAACCGCGGGGCTTAGCCCCCGCGTGCCGACCGTGCGCGGCCCCTCGCGGCACCCCGCGCCGCCGCGCCGCCGCCGCCGGCCGCCTCCGCCCACCGCCGCCGGCCGCCGCCGCCGGCCGCCGCCGCCGGCCACCGCGCCGCCCAGGGGGGGGGGGGGGGGGTCGGGCCGGGTCGGCCCGGACCCGGACCCCCCGTTTCGAACCAGATTTAGTTTTTGGCCCATAACATGAGCCTCAGACCTCCGATCGACGAACCGTCAGCGGAAACGCGATCCTTGGATCGAGACGGTCGTTTCGGTATATCGCACTCAAGGTTTCAGATTACTTTGAGTTCGGCCGGGTTGGTTCGTTCACGAAACCAACCGGGCTTTCGGAGCGGAAACGCTCATATCTTGAGCTACGAACGTCCGATTGACGTGCCGTCGGTCGCGTAGTGTTCCTCTTAGTGAGAGGGATCTTTTGGTATACTCCGCCCGAGGTTTGGACGTAGGTGGAGTACGGCCGGGTTGGTTCGTTCACGAAACCAACCGGGCCCTCGGAGCGGAAACGCTTATATCTTGAGTTCCAGACGTCCGATTGACGTGCCGTCGACTTTGATGGAATCCTCTAAGTGGGACGGAACTTTTGACATGCTCCGCCCGAGTTTTGGATACAGTTGAGATATGGCCGGATTTGGTTCGCTCACGAAACCAACCGGGCCCTCGGGACGAAAAGGCTAATAACTCACAGACCGGGCGTCCGATTGACGCGCCGTCTGTTGCGTTGAGACTCCTTTGACGAAGCGGACGTATGTGGCACTTCTTCGTTGGACTTTGAGATACTTGGAGTATCGACCAGTATCTCGTGGAGTGGACCCTCCCGGAGACGAGCAGGCGGGGGAGCGCTTGGGTGTAGCGGCGGACCCGTGGTACTTGACAGTGGTGGTGCGTTTGGATGCAGCAGCAGACCCTTGGCGGGGGAGTGCTTGGTTGTAGCGGCGGACCCGCGATACTCTACGGAGTGTGTGCGCTTGGTTGTAGCGACAGACCCGCGACGGTGGAAACGTGCGTGCGGAGTACGGAGACCGTGTAGATGACTGAGACCTGACGACTGCTTGACCAACTCGACTTGGAGTGAGTCGACTAGACTAGTGGACGGAGCGCCCGGTATTTGGAGGCAGACCCACGGCGGACGGAGCGCCTGGTAGTTGGCAGCAAACCCGCGGTACTCGACAGGAGGAGTACCTCAGTAGGCTATTTGGGTGAGCGCCCGGTATTTGGCAGCAGACCCTCAGCGGACGGAGCGCCCGGTAGTTGGCAGCAGACCCGCGGTACTCGACAGGAGGAGTATTTCAGCAGTCTTAGGTTAGTGAGCAGTACCTCGGAGTCGTGACAGGACCACTATACACTCTAGAGACGGAGCTCTTCAGTAGTTACGGTTTCGATAATAAAAATCCTGGTTTGAGCTGAGTCAATGATCTTTGTGTTTCCTCATGATTGAGATGGACCGCTTGATAACTTAGGTATATCAATGGGCATATACCTGGGTAATAGTTATCCGTTGATTTCATAAACTTGTTATAAACCGTGTGGACTTGTACTGTTATCCTATGTGGATTTTACTGTTTACTCTTCTTTGTGGATTGGATTGTTCTTGGGCTCGTGTTGGAGCCGAACAGAAATTGGTGACATAGGTATATGTATGGGCATATACCTAATCAATACTGGATGTTACTTCGTGATTGTTACTTATCTTCGTGGTTTATCCTTTGTGGATTTGAGAGACCTTCAGGGGTCTCGGGGTCCCTACTGAGTACCTTATACTCACCCCTGCACGGGCTTTGCCCGCACTTCGTTGTGTTGGTTACAGACGATGGACAGCGCTGACTGCGGTTGAGGCTTTCGGAGTAGGTCGGTACCCGGAGGAGGACCACTGAGCGGGACGTTCTCGGAGCGGACAGTTTGACCCGAGGAGTTGTGAGCTATCTGTACCTACCCTTCAGGTAGAATCCGTGGTGGACGATCCAGGATCTGAGCCATCTGTACCTACCCTTCAGGTAGGAATCGAGGAGGACGTCCCAGGAGCCGCTTGTACTTTCAGTTGCTGTTTTCCCTTTCGAGTTGTACTTTACTTTCAGTTGGGCTTGTATTCCGGCCCCCTTTACTTTTCTGCACTTGTAGTTACTTTCCGCTTGCTGACTCTGTGGTGGTTGTTACTTATAAAGGCAATGTCTTCCCTGTTTACCGGGATTTTACGGCTTGGTGCTAGTCGCCAGCCCCTGGCCTATGGAAGGCGGGCTTGGGGTAGTCACGGCACGGGCCCCGAGGTCGGGTCGTGACAAATTGGTATCAGAGGGGTCGGTTCTACCGCAGACTCTGATCTTTTTTCTATGTGATGCAATAGTGTTTAGTGTATTGAGTGTGGTTATCAGTCCAGGGAGTCCAGTGTTGGTGCAGCGGCCGACGTATCCGTACACCAGGACCCTGACTTCTGATTTCCGACTTAATGCACGAAAACACTGATTGCGTGTGTGTTTCCCAAAAGGTTTAAAGTCAGCTCAAACTAGGTCAGCTCACCAGGTATAAATCGTTGACCGTGACACATCTGTTCAGGATGTCACCATGCAGATAGTTAGCTGGAGTTCCGAGAGAGTTCTCGATGATGGCCACCGAGTAGCGAGACTCCGGTGCAGGGCCCTTTTTTAGTGTTGGCACCTTCGGGTGGTGTACCAGCAGCACCACCACTCGTTAGGCAGCAGATGCCACTAACTGACAGTGCACGCTAGCAGAGCGCGATGCACGAGTTCCAGCAGTAGAGGCCTCTGAGGATACGAGGCGAGACAGATTTCCCAGGCAGCAGTGGACTGGATGGAGGCGGTTGCTAGAGTTCTACGCCTAGCTTGGATACTAGTGGAGCGGATGATGACCTTAGCTCCTGGTGTTTCCAGTGAGTGACCATGAGGTTGGTCCTTATAGTAATGAGGCTTCGGTACGCTATCCGATACCTGGGATAGTATCTACGGGTAGTGCGCCAGCTATGTCACTACCTGTTGGTCAGCAGACACTACCGGCGGTACCGGTAGCGGAGACTCACAGGCTTAGTGCCTTACATATGTTTTAGCACCAGATATCCCTCAAGTTTCGAGGTGAGCCTGACTCGTAGGCAGCTGAGGACTGGTTTGAGGAGGTGGTTGTGAGTTTTCTGGAGCTAATACAGCTTCGACAGTACGACATGTCGGAAGCAGAGCACTCAACGTGGCTTACCAATCAATCTTGGTACTCGTTGGTTACGTTGTGATCAGATCTTTAGACTCGAACTTCTAAGCGAAGTGTGTCTAAAGGACATCCGAACCATTACTTTTCTTCTATGCATTCCTACCTATGCTAGGATGCTAGAGAGAACCTTTGTGGTTGTGAATGTTAGCAGTGAAAGGCAGGAAACTAGCGCCAGTCTCAGAGACTCGGGCGTGTAAAATGTTTCAGGTGGAGGAAGTGCTAAGGACAGATGAATCTGCAGGGTAGCAGACGTGGAAGCGGAGCTTGGAGAGCAGCATGTGGTGGTGTACATTTCGACATGTTACGACCACCCGACTTAGTAGTCCCCGCCAGGCTCAGGGAGCAGGAGGGCTGGGGAGGAGAATAGCTGCATTGCGGTCAAGGAGTGTGACCCAGGAGCTCTAAGAATGATTCGGGGTACGAATTATGTCTACTATGAGCTGCCATATCTATAGACATAGGAACCAATCATTCTACCCTTCCACGAATCATGTCCCAGACCTAGAGGTTCCGGGTAAGCCGTAGACTTGACCCTCACGTCTGGAGATACCTTTGGGAGGAGACTCGATAATCACACTTACGCCGACGGTGTGATTTGACCTCGAGGCGAGAGTTTCGGTTGGAATCTCTTGTTGGCAGCGTAGAGGCCTTACGACGTTGATCTGGGTATGGTTTTGATTCACAAATCATACCCCGGTTGACTGTTTTAGGCAAACGTCGGAATGGGTTTACCTTGGTCGGCGAAAAAGGAAACCCTGGGCAGCACATGTTAAACTCAGGCATAAGAGGGTGTGACCGATCACTCTTGAGTTGGTCAACCATACCCTTGTGGCAGCATGAGTTTTGAGTTTTAGTTCTAACCTAAAAAGGGAAACCTCTTGAATTTGAGGGTGACGAACACGTTCTTTTACTGTCTCAACCCGATGAGGTTTCGGAGATGTGGCCGAGGCGGCATGTTATCTCCGAAGTTCGATGGACCCTTTTGGTCTTCAGCAGGGTAGGCGAGGAGGTTTACCGCTTGACCCTACCACCTCCGTCGCACCGGGTGCATAATGTCCACCACATGTCTCAGCTGTGGAGATCAGTGTATGTTTCTTCACACGTCATCGACCTCGGGGAGTTGGACGTCGATGACAGGGCGTCAAGCTCAGAGGTTCTAGTAGAGATCGAGGATCGACAGGAGCAGGATCTACGTGAACGGTTGCTTCCTCTGGGGTGCTTCTCGGGTAGCACGAGATCTTCAGGTGAGCATATGGGAGCGTAAAGCTCAGTTGCGTGCTCAGTACTACCTTGTTTTCCTTAAGTGTGAGTTGAAGCTTTACGGGGACGAAAAGCCCTGAGGTGGGAGTAATGTAAAGACCCGTAAAATTCAAGGGAAATTTTTTCTTAATTTTCTTTGGAATTTTACAAGAGCGCTGTTTCAGACGGCACCTGATTCCGAGGCCCGGAGTGCCCGGAATTAATTTCCGAAGTTTGGCTCGGGTACGTTCAGTGAACGAACGAGCGGGATTTCCTAACTTTTGATCCGGTGCTCGGAATTGAAATCCGAGGACACCGATGAACTCGTAGCTCCGGTATTCGCTTAAAGAGACCTTTTCGGAAGTTGCGTTTGTTGCGGGTTGAAAGTTAGTTTTGGGGATTAAAAGATAAGTCAAATAAAATTTTGTGTGTGAATTTTATTTTATTCATGGTTGTTAGACTCTCTCATGGGAAGTTGTTGGTGGGGCCCACAACCACCCAACTTCCCATGTGTGGTTATGAGGGAGGTGGGGCCCACACGAGCCCCCACCTTTTCAAATTTCCTAACTCCTCATTAAACTCCACTTTATTAATTTGACAACTTGTGTAATTTATTACATGAGTTAGTTTTATTTTCAAACTCTTGGAATTCAAGAGTCATGTGGAGTTAAGGTTGGAAACTCAATAAACTTAAGTTATAACTTAAGATTTAAATGAGTAGAATTAAATGAAGTGGTTTGGATTTCAAACCTTTGAAATTCCAAACCCTTCTATTTAATTCATGGTTTAGTTTCCTTTGTTTTGGTTTTTGGGTTTTGCTGTGCGGAGAGGAAAAGAGGGAGGCTTCTTGTGAGTTCTTCCTCCACGACGAAGAACGCGGCGACCTTCTTCCACGACGTCGGACTGCAACGTGTTGGATTTCCTCCACGACGCCGCAACGCATCCTTTCCGCGACGTGCCTCTCGCGGCGAACCCACGTCCGTCTACCGCGACGCCATAACCGCGATGCCGACGACGTCTTCCTCCGTGACGTCCGACTTCCGCGACACTCATCTCCCGCGGCCGTTGACGAACGCCGAGTTGTTAATTGAGGTAGGGGTTGTACCTTATTTCATGATTTAATTTACGCCTTCGTAAATAAATTATTGGACCGCTTGTTATCATTAACATGGGAGGGGATCGGACCGCACAAACACGGTCGATCCTCCTCCCAAACCTTGTTGTTGGATTTTTACTCGTGGTTCGAAGAAGAGGCGGAGCGGTGCCGTGACACCACGCTTGGACGCAAGGGGTTCATGGGAGTGCGCAAGATTGACGCGTCACTCCGGACGTCGAGGGCCGTGGTGGTCTCCCACGGCCGGATTGACCAAGCCGCCGGAGCAATGAGGCGCGGCCCGTTGTCCGCGGCGGAGTAAAGGAAGTGCGACCGTTGGATGCAACGCCGCCGCGCCGCATCGGAGGAGAAAACAAAGGCGCCGCGGCCGGAGCGGGGCCGCGGCGAAGGCGCGCGGTGCCGTCGCACCGCGGCCGGTTCCGGGCCGCGGCGGGACGAGGAGACCGCGGCCGGTTCCGGGCCGCGGCGGAAGAGAAGACCGGCGGCCGCGCCGCCGGCATCGGAAGCCGAAGGGGGGGACCGGAATTTCCGGTCCCGTTTGAGAAAACCGGCCGGCCAGCTGGCCGGCCGGATGTCTTAAAAACCGGGGGAATTAATCCCCCGGCCAACCCATTAAAAACCCCCTCTTAAAAAGGGGGGGGGGGTTCTTTGAAGGAGGGGGGCAGCCGGCCCCCTCGGTTCCGCACCAGCAGGCCCCCCACGTGGGGGGGGGGGGGGGGGCTTCTTTAAAAAAAAACAAAGGGCGCGGCCCTTTGTGCCGCGCCGCCCCTCAAAAAAAAAACCGCGGGGCTTAGCCCCCGCGTGCCGACCGTGCGCGGCCCCTCGCGGCACCCCGAGCCGCCGCGGCACCCCGCGCCGCCGCGCCGCCGCCGCCGGCCACCGCGCCGCCCAGGGGGGGTCGGGCCGGGTCGGCCCGGACCCGGACCCCCCATTTCGAACCAGATTTGGTTTTTGGCCCATAACATAAGCCTCAGACCTCCGATCGACGAACCGTCAGCGGCAACACGATCCTTGGATCGAGACGGTCGTTTCGGTATATCGCACTCAAGGTTTCGGATTACTTTGAGTTCGGCCGGGTTGGTTCGTTCACGAAACCAACTGGGCTTTCGGAGCGGAAACGCTCATATCTTGAGCTACGAACGTCCGATTGACGTGCCGTCAGTCGCGTAGTGTTACTCTTAGTGAGACGGATCTTTTGGTATACTCTGCCCGAGGTTTGGACGCAGGTGGAGTACGGCCGGGTTGGTTCGTTCACGAAACCAACCGGGCCCTCGGAGCGGAAACGCTTATATCTTGAGTTCCGGACGTCCGATTGACGTGCCGTCGACTTTGATGGAATCCTCTAAGTGGGACGGAACTTTTGACATGCTCCGCCCGAGTTTTGGATACAGTTGAGATATGGCCGGATTTGGTTCGCTCACGAAACCAACCGGGCCCTCGGGACGAAAAGGCTAATAACTCACAGACCGGGCGTCCGATTGACGCGCCGTCTGTTGCGTTGAGACTCCTTTGACGAAGCGGACGTATGTGTCACTTCTTCGTTGGACTTTGAGATACTTGGAGTATCGACCAGTAGCTCGTGGAGTGGACCCTCCCGGAGACGAGCAGGCGGGGGAGCGCTTGGGTGTAGCGGCGGACCCGTGGTACTTGACAGTGGTGGTGCGCTTGGATGCAGCAGCAGACCCTTGGCGGTGGAGTGCTTGGTTGTAGCGGCGGACCCGCGATACTCTACGGAGTGTGTGCGCTTGGTTGTAGCGACAGACCCGCGACGGTGGAAACGTGCGTGCGGAGTACGGAGACCGTGTAGATGACTGAGACCTGACGACTGCTTGACCAACTCGACTTGGAGTGAGTCGACTAGCCTAGTGGACGGAGCGCCCGGTATTTGGCGGCAGACCCACGGCGGACGGAGCGCCTGGTAGTTGGCAGCAAACCCGCGGTACTCGACAGGAGGAGTACCTCAGTAGGCTATTTGGGTGAGCGCCCGGTATTTGGCAGCAGACCCTCAGCGGACGGAGCGCCCGATAGTTGGCAGCAGACCCGCGGTACTCGACAGGAGGAGTACTTCAGCAGTCTTAGGTTAGTGAGCAGTACCTCGGAGTCGTGACAGGACCACTGTACACTCTAGAGACGGAGCTCTTCAGTAGTTACGGTTTCGATAATAAAAATCCTGGTTTGAGCTGAGTCAATGATCTTTGTGTTTCCTCATGATTGAGATGGACCGCTTGATAACTTAGGTATATGTATGGGCATATACCTGTGTAATAGTTATCCGTTGATTTCATAAACTTGTTATAAACTGTGAGGACTTGTACTGTTATCCTATGTGGATTTTACTGTTTACTCTTTTTTGTGGATTGGATTGTTCTTGGGCTCGTGTTGGAGCCGAACGGAAATTGGTGACATAGGTATATGTATGGGCATATACCTAATCAATACTGGATGTTACTTCGTAATTGTTACTTATCTTCGTGGTTTATCCTTTGTGGATTTGAGAGACCTTCAGGGGTCTCGGGGTCCCTACTGAGTACCTTATACTCACCCCTGCACGGGCTTTGCCCGCACTTCGTTGTGTTGGTTGCAGACGACGGACAGCGCTGACTGCGGTTGAGGCTTTCGGAGTAGGTCGGTACCCGGAGGAGGACCACTGAGCGGGACGTGCTCGGAGCGGACAGTTGGACCCGAGGAGTTGTGAGCTATCTGTACCTACCCTTCAGGTAGGATCCGTGGTGGACGATCCAGGAGCTGATCCATCTGTACCTACCCTTCAGGTAGGAATCGAGGAGGACGTCCCAGGAGCCGCTTGTACTTTCAGTTGCTGTTTTCCCTTTCGAGTTGTACTTTACTTTCAGTTGGGCTTGTATTCCGGCCCCCTTTACTTTTCTGCACTTGTAGTTGCTTTCCGCTTGCTGACTCTATGGTGGTTGTTACTTATAAAGGCAATGCCTTCCCTGTTTACAGGGATTTTACGCCTTGGTGCTAGTCGCCAGCCCCTGGCCTATGGAAGGCGGGCTTGGGGTAGTCACGGCACGGGCCCCGAGGTCGGGTCGTGACACACGTACTCAATCATCCACAGCTAAATCTGATACATAGTATTCTCGTTATGACTCGAACAATATATTTTTAGTTTATAATTTATATTTTAGTTCAAAACTACCATCACATAGTCAAAACTAAGAAAAACAGTAGTTGGTTTCCATACATTAAGAAAATGACCCATAAGTCATTTTAGATTTTTCAGAATGAGTTTCATCTTAATTAGAAATATGGTGTGACCAATGTGACTCCAAGTGGATCTTTTTATTTCAAATTGACATTAATTTAATTAAAAAAAACAAATGATAAACTCAAATCCATGAAAACCCATTAATTTTTTTATACTTTTGAAAAGAAATCCATATTTAATTTTTTAAATTTTAAAATTATACACAGCTCAATATGATGAACATTGTGACTGGTATGACTCTATGTGTGTATTTTTATTTAAAATTAACATGAATTTTTGTAAAAAATGATTGTGAAAAAATAAAAACCCAATAAATGAATTTAAATTATTTTGAAATTTTTAAAAATAACCCAAAATAATTATAAACATATATGAATCCTCGAAACATAAATCCAATACACTTTGTTCCTTTTATGACTCCACGTGTGTCATTTTCTTTTAAATTGTCATTAATTTTAGTATAAAAGAGTAGTAAAATTTAAAAAAAACATAGTACAGGCATTAATAATTTTTTTATACTTTAAGAAAATGATCCATATGTAATTTTTTACCTTTATAAATTAACCTTACTGAATTCTGATACAAGTTGTTCATTATATAACTCAATGTGTCTATTATCTATCTAAAATTGACATTTTAGTTCAAAAAGTATGTAACACCCTGAAAACATAAAAAATATGCAGTTATTGTCTTGATAATTTAGGGAAAATATAATTTTTCAAACTTTTTGTGTGAGAATAAGTATAACATCAATCCTAAACATGATATGACCAGAATGGCTCAAAGTGCACATTTTGAATTTAAAATTACATTTAAAAAAGTTAATAATCTAAAACTAAGAATAATATTCATATTGTTTTGATAAATTAATACATTTATTCATTGGTCATTTTCTCATGTATAAATTATAATAACCACAATATAATATACTGTGTTCCAGGTATGAATCCAAGAATATATTTTGTAAAATTCAAAATAATTTTATTAAAAAAGACAAGTGAAAAACTCAAAAATAAAAAAAACTCGTTTTTATTATTTTTATACATTAGTAAAATATTTCATATATTATTTTTTAGGTGTAAGAATCATCCCCACCTCATTAAAATAGTTTGGGTTCTCGATATGACTTTATGTGTGTCTTTTATAAAAAATTTACCTTAATTTGAGTAAAAATGACAAGTGACATACCCTAAACTGAGAAAACTTCTTAATATTGTTTTGATACATTAGTAATATAATCCATAAGTCATTTTGGATGTGTAATAATCATCCTCACATCAATCTGATACACGGTGTGGTTGATATAACTTAACATTACCATTATTAGTTTAAAATTGTCACTTTAGTTCAAAATTTCTGTCACTCCATGAAAACCGAGAAAACACACTAATCTTGTCTTGGTAACTTCGGAAAAAAAAATCATAACTAATTTGGGACATTTAATAATTAGTTTCACATAAAACTGACACATTATGTGACTGATTTGACTCAAATTTCATGTTTTTTGTTTAAAATGACATTATGAAAAGATAAAAATTACTGACGCACTCCAAAATGATAAAACACATTTGAGTTGTTTTGATAATTTTGTAGTATGTTTTATATTTAATTTTTTATGTGTATGTATAATACTCACCTCAATCCTACACTCAGTGTGACCGATATGACTCATGTGTGAATAGTTTTTCAATTTGACATGAATTTTAGTAAAAAGGACACATGACAAACTAAAAACCATGAAAACATATTTGGGTTGTTTTGATACTTTAGAAAAATAACCCATAATTTGGGTCTTCTGAATTAGATATGATTAATGGCCTTCTAAATCTTTTCATCTCTACCTCGGAGTTCAATGAGGATTTGATTCTTCTAAATCACTCTCTGATTGTCTATTTTAAGTAGAGGAGTCTTTCAGTTAATGCATTTGATAAATTCATATTTGGGTCATGGGGTTTACAGGATAGATAATGGGTGGGTTTTCTTAATTATAGATAAATTTTGATATTGCTCTCATTGGAGGATGATTTTTTAAGGCATGGCCCAGTGCAATATGAAACTACAATGGTCTTTAGTTCTATTAATTTTGTTAGTCGTACGATTTCCACATGAAATGAAACTCCTTAATAGATGCAATATGTGTTAGTTTTCTCGAACTCCCTTTACCATTATAGAATCTTCTAATTTTGATAATGATAGGGAACATTGTTGGTATATTTTTGTGTGATGACTTGAGAACTTGGGCACACCATCATCTACTATATCCATGTATTTTTATAGAGTTCTTTGTCTCCAAAATTCCTCCTGATTTTATGTGGAATACAGTGGAGGAAGAGTTTTTCCACTAACAACCCATCGTTTATAAGACATGGTTTGATTTATGTTCCTTTTATAAAAAATAATACCTCACATGGAAGTCTATAGACATTGGAGGAATGAACTTTATCCTTAGAAGGATGCAGACTCAAGAGACTATGCAAAGGGGTTGGGTATGGGTGAAGGTAGGTGTAATTTGCTTGATATAGAGATAGTGAGGGATTCCAGTGTGCCTGAAGATGGTATGCAATAGGTGAAGGAAGTGTCAGAGTCTAGTCCCAGTCTTAATGTATATGAAACTTTCAGGAAAATATAGGTTACCCCTATGAACATGAGACTTTCTAATGTGTTTGGAAGATTCAACTGTGACATGGGGGTGTGAAATTTTGGAAAAATTGTGAGAAATGAGAATAAAGTGGAAATGGTTTTTGGAATTGAAGGTTTGGTGGTACCTAATGACATTGCAGGATACAATGAAGAGGTGGGGGGAATACATGCCAATACTTTTGGAAGTTGGCTCAAATGGGTTCAGAGGTGACAGAGTGAAGGTTAAAAATAAGAGGAACTTGAGTCCATGGAAATAGAATCCTAGTATTTAGATTTAAAATTTTTTCTCAAGTATGTTGAATGAAGAGAAAACTTGGGATTAGGGAATTGACCTAGCAGTGGCTTTCGAGGGGAAATGAATTCTTCTATATAATCCCATTGAGGAGAATTCTACAATAATTTTGTGGAAGCCACTGATAAGATCCATGATAGTAGGATCCCCAGTCCTTGGGGGATGAAAATTTAGAATTTAAATAAGTAGGGGAGCAATGAATACTATCAGATACCACTACCAAGGGAAACTAGATCCATCAATAAGTTGAAATCCAAGGATCATGAATGTCAAACCAGTAAATTATACTCTCAATGATGGGTTTTTTAGCACACCAATGATCATAAAAATTTCATGGGGCGTGTCTTGGTGTATCCAGTTCAAGATTTGAGGAATATTGGTCATGGAAATGAGAAGGGAAACAATCACTATGAGGCCATGAAATCCACTGAAGATTTATTAAATGATATTTTCACAAAATGGATGATGCACTTTATTAACAATAAAGGCCTAGTATCTGACAACACTAAGAGAAGGTTGTGGAAGGACTAATCTAATACTCTAACGAACGTGATTACTTGATGCATGATGTTAAGGAAGAGTTATGATGATGAGTTGAAGTACATCAACCAAGGTAAATATCAATCGAAATGGGGAAATTTTTAACGTGTATGGTTTTGAAAACAACATGGTTAGGATAGAGGATGTGATCGAGAAATCTATGAAATTGCTCTTGATCTCAGAAGAGGTTGTGGTTGAACATGATTTTTCTCTCAATGCTACTAAAGAAGAAGTTTCTAAGATGACGGGGAGATCTATACGGATTACAATCAATGAGGAGAAATATACCTAGATCGACATTAATTACCTGATACCATTTGGGGGTTCAAATGTGGGAATATTTATCTCGATTATTATATTTAGGCCTGGGAGAATCTTACCTCTCAGTTCGAAGATATTATCATGGATAAAACTAACACCCATGTAAATAGTATTTCTTGGAAATTTTTCATGAAGTCTAATTCTAGTAGGATTAATTTTTCCTTTAATGACTCTTTTATTTCCTTTGGTGGTTGAAATCGGATTTCTCTATTTTCCTTTAAATGTTTTTGATAAATAAAAAATTAATTTTCCGTTAATTCATAAGTCATTTTTATTTTTTATGAATTAGACACACCTAAATCCAATGCATATTTCTACCTTTATGACTCCAAGTGTGTCTTTTTATTTAAAATGGCCATTTTTTAACAAAATGAGAATTTTCATATTCAAAAATGTGAAAAATCATTCATATTTTTTTGATACTTATTGAAAATTATCCCTAAGACATTCTTAAATAGGTAGGAATTTGAATCACCTCAATGTGAATGATATGAATCGATGAGTTTGTTATCTTTTTTAAATTATCATTTTAGATAAAAAATTGTATCACTCAGTAAAATCTATGTAAACACCCTTTTAGTTTCTTGATAATTTGGTAAAATAGTTCTGAAGTTATTTTTGACATGTAGTAATCAGTCTCATATCAAACCGACACCTGATATGATTGATATGACTCAAAGTGCATTTTTATTGTTTAAAATGAATTTTAGTTACAAAAAAAATGACAGACATAAAAATGAGAAAACACATAATTATTCTTTTACACTTTAATACAATGATCTGTTATTCATTTTTAATATATAGAAACTAATCACGAATCAATCGGACACATGATGTCGTTGTTATGAATTGACGTGTGTGTTTTCAACATATAAGTTCTTTTTTTAAATGCACTTCACATCCCCAAATTCATGAAAATGATATCATGTTGTTTTCATATAATTTTATCTTTAATTACTTAATTATATAATTTTTAATTTTTCTTATGTATATTTAATTGATTTTAATAGAGATAATCCTCAAAGACGAACCTGAAATTGTGTGATGTTGAAGAATAAAAAAATCAATATGATATATGGTGTTTTGGTGTGACACAAAGTATATGTTTTTAGTTTAAAATTAACACATTGTATTTAATTTAATTTGTTATAGTATTAGTGACATAATTATTTTTTTATATAAGTAAATTCTATTTGTCATGCTTGGGTGGCTTGTTTGGTAGTACCGTGACCGAGGGTCAAGGAGTAAAGAAAAAATAACCTTGCTATTTTAGAATGTATATGATAATTTTTATTTAATAATATAATCATAGAATTTTTTTCTAAATTTTTATAATATAGCATATTTCTTGTATTTTTGTTGTAAATTGTATTTCATTAAAATTTTATATTTACATTCAGTATTTCTTATTTTTTGTTGGTGTAGAATTATTTATTTTTAATAGTACACTAGAAAAGTGTGACCATTTATCCGCTCAATTAAAATCACTATTATTCTGAAACCTATTTCTCTTATTTTTCTAGCACTCATAAAGGGACTCTTTATTGGGTCTTTTAATAAAGCTAGTAAAGTATTTCCTTTATCGTTACTTTTCATAGCTTTGATAATTGGGTCCTTTATCCAAAATTTTATAGAACTAATAAAATCATTCATATATTAATCCTACTCTTATAACCAACACTTATTTTTACGATGAAAATATCTAATTTTAGCACCATTAAAGGCCATAATTTTGGTATTGATTCTTAAAAAACTTTTTTTAATGAACAGAATCTATTTTATCATAATATCATAAATTGATCAATATTGGTGAATTATATTAAGGAAATTTATATATTACATACTCAATAAAAAGTTTTAATATTCATCTAATATTTCTCATGGCATGTGAAATTAATAATCCCAATTAAATGCTTAAAACAATATTTTTCTAAAAAGCAGGTCGTATTACATTTTGTGCACTTATTTTAAAATTATTTTCTAACTCATTTAGGTATTGAATTTGAAAAAATTTATTAAATATATATAATAAGGATGTTTAAATATTTTAAATAGTCCACTTTTATTTTTTGGTTAATTTGAATAGTAATTGTGGTAAAATTTATTACCTTATTAAATGATAAATCTGGTTAATCTAGGTTAAATATAAGAGATGATTCCATATCTATTTATCGTTATTATTTTTTATGAATTTAATTCTACCCTTATCAAGTTTTTATATAGATAAAGATATATATGGACCCTTTTACTTGAAAATAACCTATATAATATTTATATCTAAGAAAGTTACAAAATGTCACTCTTTTAGTTTTAAATATCTGTTATATGTTCACATATGGAAATAAGAATTTG
This sequence comes from Viscum album, assembly GCA_963277665.1. Taxonomy (NCBI): domain Eukaryota; kingdom Viridiplantae; phylum Streptophyta; class Magnoliopsida; order Santalales; family Viscaceae; genus Viscum; species Viscum album. Next base: position 1,870,438,217 of record OY728123.1, on the reverse strand, counting down.
AAGAAAGAATATAAGTTTCTATATTGATATAATTTAATTTAATTTAAATATATAAATTTATTTCTAATATTTTCTAAATTATATAATGAGTTTAAATTCTTATGCAATTCTAAACAAATATTTATTCAAATAATAGTGAAAAACAATAATATTAAAAATATAAAAAGTGATGTAATTTATGTGATTTAAAGTGTGACCTGAATTTTCAAAATTAATAAGACATATTAGTGTTTGTTAATGAATTATGTTTAAATTACCAATTTTAATTAATGTATTTAAATTCAACATAAATAATAGTGTTAAAAATGAAATTAATGATATTTTACCATATATAATATTTTAAAATGTGATTTTAAATTTATCAAAAACACTATATTCATAAAATTCAAGGTGAGTTTTTTTTTAAAAAATAAATTTTTTTCCTTTTATGGGCATTTTGGAATTTTTAGTAACATTACTAACCTATAAAATGTAGAAAATTTAATATTATGGTAATTTTCAAAAAGGTTAATGAAATGTTAAAAATGATAAGGTTCAAAAATTGATACAAACTATTCCAAATTTTATTTTAGGAGATTTTTTCAAATAATCATCATATTATCTTAAAATATTATCAATTTGTATCCATTTTTTAATCAAAAATAATTTAAATTAATTTAATATTTTAGGAAATTCTAAGAGTGCCCCCACCACTAAATTATAAAAGGGAACCTGGATGGAGCTTCGGGGAGGGATTGTTGTTCCACCGCGATGAAGCTCTGGATCTGCTTTAGAGTATGGGATGCCACTTCCCCACTTTCTGGGTTTGGTGCTTGTTGCTGGAGAAGTTGGATCGGCATGGAATGAGGGTCCACGAGGAGGTGACGTTTCTCGTAGTGATGGAACAGTAAAAAAGTAAAGGGATCCGGATCGTGTTGCACAACGCAATGTTCAGGAAGGTGTCGGTCCATATTGGCCAGATCCACTGATTGCTTCTAAGGATGCTGTTGTGGCTTCCAGAGCTCTGTCGAACACTCAGTTTTCCACCAGTGGTCTTCGTGGTAATGGTGATATGTGGGGAGTTCCTGCTCTGCCACTTGGTATGTATTCTGTTCACATAATTTCCAAGCTGCTTTTGGTGAAATCGAAGGAGGGTTTGAAGGCCTTGAATGGAAGTTGTAATTTGAATGTCCCCACTGGAACAACGGATGAATCATTGGAACCTTCGTTTGCATTTTTCTTTGACACTAGCTCTGGAAGGATCCTCCGAAAGGGGTCATCAGCCCATGTTGGGGCTAATCCTGTTGTGTTTGCTGAAAGGATTTCAATTTGGAAGAGCTATCTGATTATGTGCCTTATTTTACAGAAGGGTGAGAGATCCTGGAGGTTTGAGGCTCTTGTGAGACAGATCTCATTTTTGTGGGGCTCCTCTGATTGGAGATGTGTTTCTCTTGGTCATCACTTCTTCCATTTTATCTTCCCTTCGAATGATTTCAAAATTAATGCATGGAGCATAGACTCTTTCTCTCTGAAACCTAGATGCCTTCATATAAATGAATGGTCCCTGGAATTTAAATCCTCGCGCGCAAGGAATTCATTTTCTCAGGTTTGTGTTCATTTTCATAGACTTAAGTGGGTCCTTTGGAACCTAAAAATTTTTCATGACATTGGCATGGGAATTGGGACTCCTATACGCCTTGATAAAGAAACTGAGGTTGTGTGATTTGGACACCTTTCCAAAATGTTGGTGGAGATTGATCTGAGATCCACTTTGATTTATAAGGTAACTCTCTCTACTCCTTCGGATAATATTCATATTGATGTTTAATATGAAAGGAAGCCCTTTTTCAGTACCAAATGTATGGTTGTTAGGAATTTGTTAGAGTTATGTTGAAGGAGGATTTCTTGCGAGAAATGTGGGTTGAAGGGTCCTCCAGCTGAGCTCTGTAGAAGGAAATATAATAGGAAGCATGCAGCTCTGCCAAAGTCTCTTGATCATTATAGAGATGTTCCCAAAAAATCATTTTCCAATAAGGTTGATATGTTTCATGCAGATAAATCTTTCTCTCATGTGCCTATTTTGAAAGGAAAAGCCCCTTTGGTGGATAAGACTCCGATGAGTGGCCCCTCTACTGCTCGAGCTGGATTTGTTAATGAGAATTCATCCAATGATGGTTGTGTTATTTATCCCATTTAATTAGTTGATACAAGATAGAATTCTTTCCCCACTGTTTTTGGTCCTCTTATATTCACTGACACTTCATACCCTTTCACACTTGATTGTCCTGGTGTAATCCAGACACGTGATGGTACTGGTGTGCCTAATCCTAGCATGGATGATCAATTTGGGATTCCTCAACCTGTTGATGGTCACCATGAGATTCAGAAGTTATTGAACTCCTCTGGGGTTGTTGAGAAGTGGGGTGACATCTCTGATGCGGAAGGGGTGAAAATAGGTAGCGGTGATCTTGCCTCTTTTAAGGATGCACTATTATCTAGAAAAGGAAGGATAACTGACACTCATGCTTCCTTAAAGATAAGGACAAGGATGTATTACTCTAACACACCTCGCATTGTGTCTACCCAATCTTCTTCAAAGTTATCAGGTATGTTCAATTCTGATATTTTTTAGATCTTAAACCAGGGTAAGTCTCAGTCCGAATGGAAAACATGTGATGAGTCTGACTATGGGAATGATATGTCTTATTATGATCCATAATTTTGTACTTGACGGATGAGGGAATGTTCCCTTGTTTGACCGTAATCATATCCTTTATACTTTTTCATTTATTTAAATAAATGGTCAGAAGCTTAGCTTCTGGATGAAGATGTGGGTAAAAACAATTATAAAAGGGCACCCCACCATTCTTTTTATCACACCGCCATAAACCTTCTATATTATCCATAACATACTATAATCTATTACTTACTTAACTATTTTCATTATATAGGTTCTATTTTTTCCAAATGTCCAACCCTATATCCCTTAAGAAGAGATCTAATGGATTTATTTCAAAGAAGAAGTAATCACCTTAACTGATCACATTTGGTTTAATTATTCTCTCACCATCATTAAATATACTATATTTTTCATAAAAAATTATTATTCTAAATATAATACTTTTTTATTTTTTATGAAAATATCATTATTCATCAACTTTTCATAAAATGTGAAGTGAAAATAGCTATCATTCGTAAGAATAGATTTCTATCTCCATGTAGTGATACAATTCAGTTCTCATCACCATATTTTATGGATGATTATTATGTTGGGTTTTATATTTATATATGAAACTTTTCACATAATTATAATTTCAGAATTATAAAATCATATATAACTTATTAACTTCCAAATTGTTGAAATGATAACATTGATTCTGCGTATGTATGGACTACCACCTCCACAAAACATTGTGATTAATTTTTTATTTCAATTTTACATGGATTTAAAAAAGGATTTATTTTATGATTATATATGATATTAATGGTATAATTATTATTATATAATGTGGATTGTATTATTTAGAATTATTTCATTTTATCCATTGTTAAAAATGAAAATACCATTTCATGCATACGTGTGGCCTACAGTCTCCATGAACGGTGTAATTTATTTTTCAATCTCTATCTTTTTGGAATAACACTAAAAAATTATATAATGAATATATATTATGTTTTTATCATTAATAATATTATCTGTATGATCGAAAAATTAGAAAAGTTAAATAACTTAAACTTTCGAACTAAAAAATACATGATAAATGAAACATATATCACCCAGATCATTCACTTTGATAAAAAAAATCATAAAAAAACAGGTTATAAAAGGTTATAAATATATTATATATAGCCTGATAATATTAATAATATTTGTTAATATATTAAAATAAATATATATCTATTATAAATTATGTTCCAACATGTTTGAAGGAAGTCAACCTTTGGTAAGTCATTTTCATCGAACATTTATTTCAATAGGAAGTGATTCAAATTCACAAATTATTTCATTTATATTAGGTAAATAGTGCCCAAAAATTTCTATTTTTTTTATATTATAAAATTTACGGTTTTTTACATATCTATATAGTTTTCTCTATTTTAGGGGTCCTATGACTCAAATTTTACCAATGTTGTAAGTGTTTTATAATATAATATCATTATTTATTGGAATTATTATTGATTATGCTTCCAATGATTAAATCTTATGAACTATCTCTCATGAAACAAATGATTTTTGTTAAAATCTAGTTATTTTATTATAATAAACTTTTCCCTTTCATTTTCATCACATTATGTGCTAAATAGACTAAAAATATGATTTTAAGGAAAATCGACATTCTTTTCATATTTAAATGAAAAAAATTCCTTCCATATCCATTTTTTCTAAAAATGGTTTTAATAAAAGTTTTTATTATTCTCCAAAGATTATTTAATTTCATTTTAGCCCATGTTTTTATTTTTAAAAAAATCTCAAAATAAAACATCATTTCAATTTCAAAATGATTTTCTTTTTTGACTTCTTTAAAAAAGTGTAATATGAATGTATTCATTTTTACATATATATAATGGATGAAAGTTTCCACTATCATGGCCTTTGAATGCCTTGAATATATATTTTTATGTTTCCTTGGATATTTTAATGTAAAATTTCTTCGAGAATATTTTGAAAATTTTTATATTTTAATTGTATGATTTAAAAGGGAATTTTATTTTCCAATAGAGTATTTTAATGATATTTTAATTGTATTTATATTCCTTAATGATAGAAAACCTTGATTTCACTTATTATTTATGGGGGTATATTTATATGATTCCATTTTTAATATTTATCTATATGGTTTTTTTATGATCAACAGCTATTTATGAAACCCATTTATTTTACATGGGTTGTACTATGATTAAATTATTATGTATTTATGAAACACATATATCTTCCATGATTTACAATAAATTAAAATGTTTATGAAACCCATTAATTGTCATGGATTTAGATATCATTAATGTATTATTATCTTCTGCAACACATATGTATGGTTTTCATTGTATGAAAATGTTTATTTTATTACCATGGAAAATGGTTTTGTTATAACCAAGGATGGTGGTTACATTATAGTGATGGGTGGGTGGGACAAGTACCTCCCTCCAATGAATTAGGTAATGATTTATATTTAATGAGATAAAAAAATACTGGACTGAGAAGTGAACCTAGTTCAGTAAGGGCCTTTTTCCACCATGATAGTCATAGGAGTGTAACTTGACTACTATGATGGTTTTTTAAGAGAAATTATTCCACTATTATAGCCATGAAAATGAGCCTAGAATAATGAAGAAATTATTTTATCTACTTGTGTCTATACCACAAATTTATGTCTAATTAAAATTTTATGCTCTCATGGATCATGTTATTTGATTCCTTTATGATTCATGTCTTATAAACTGGTGAGATTTATTCTATGAATCATGATTAAAATATATTATTTTTTTTGGTATGATTCTCAAATGTTATTCTCATGTTGCAAAACCCTTATATTCAGGTTTTTCAGAAGTGGTCTTTGATATCTCTATTTTTTACCCTTATTAAGGATATGAGCTCACCATTTCTTCTATTTACCTTACCTTGTTATCAGGAAAGGTATTATATATAATATGTCTAAAAATAGTTCAATTTATGTAGAACAAATTGGGAGAGGTTATAGAAATTCTATAAAATTATTTTTAATGCATCTTTGATTCCAATGGAAGTAGAACTATATGGTTCTACCATATATCGTTATGTTTTGTATTGAATATTAATCTTCTAAGATATGATATATATAAATGAATATCATTAGATCCTATAGAATTCATGTTAATGTTACTAGAAAAAATATTATGGTGGTTTTGATAGCCCAAATTGGGAAAGAGAGTTAGGTGTCATTCAACACATTTGAATAAGGAATGTGAATGATGTAAATCACATAATCAGTTATCGAAAATAAGAAGGGATGAAATAAAATGACTATGATGAGGATGAGTAGTAATAAAACTAAAATGATGGGCTCCAAAATAGTGTTTGCAAACCATATGGATTTAGAGGGTCCTTAAATTAGTGGGAAAAACACCTTTGGCTTGTTAAAGGGGTGGTGTCCTTATGAAAAGTGAGTTTATATGGGGTGAATCAGTGAATAAAAGTACATTTTCCATTATATAAATTATTAAAAAAATCAATAAACATCACCTGTTAGAGTTATCCAACTCACTAATGAACCCACACACACTAAGGAAATCAAACAATTATTGATGTATGCTATACATTATACCATACTCATAATTAGTAGTTAAATCATTGAATGATCAAGATTCACCTGATACGATATGATTTGAAAACCTCGTTCATAAGATTTTTCATGTCATTTATACTAACAACAATTGTGAAAAAATTATTGATTTGGGTTTTATTTTTGATTCCTCTCACAAAAAATGTTAAACAAATGTTCTAAAATTGGTTATTAAAGGAAATGATGTTTAAAACACTAAAATAATTTAATAAAATATGACATATGGTTCTCATTCTGACAACATTATTTTATGAAACCCTACCTTTCATGAGTCTTTGGGACCTTCCTCAATTTCCTAAATATTGATTTTACCTTTTTATCGCCACATCATGTGAGTTTATTTTTGATTCATTATTATCATATTAATTTTTTCATCATTTCTCAATCCTAATGTTATTACACACATCTCATCCATAATCCACAGTTATGGTTGATTCTTTTTTTCCAACCATGATCCCACCTCTTTTGAATTATATGTAATGGTTTTTTGCATCTATTTTCCTCTATTCTTCTATGATATACATCATGAATTAACATTTTAATCTGTTATATTTGCATTATATTTTTTATAATATGTATTATGTCAGAGTGATTTTTTAAATAATTTTCTTTTATTAATTTTTAACCTTGATCCCACATAATTTCAAAAATCTGAAGTTCATATTCATCTATTTAGTACCATTTCTTCTTAAGTATATTAAATTCATATATATTTTAAATGTTAAATATTTATTTATTTATTGTTTAAAGGCTTTATTAAATGTTTTTATTTTAAATTTATATTTATTTATTCATTGTTGACTATGACCCCATTTAATTATATACAATTTTACATTCACTTACTATCTCTTTGTCACTGTTCATCCATAATATACTATTTGTGTCAACATTTTGTGGATAATAAATTTTTATTTTCCTATTTTAATAAGAATTGTCTATTTTTTCCTGAATTTTAAATAGTTTTAATTTAGTTATCATTGGTATGAATGTTGAATCCATTTATTATATTATATCCAATAATTTATAATATAAATTTTTATATTTTTATAATTCTATGTTTTCATTAAAATATTATACAAAAATATTAATTATATTGATTATCAAGATTATATATATATGAAATAATTATTAGTAAATTTTTATTTTATAATATATTAATTTATTGTATTAATTTTTATTTATTATAATTTCTTGTTTTTTTAATAATATATGAATAAATGATTAATGGATTTCATATTTTAAATATATATTTTATATTTTTTTTATATAATTTAAATATATATGTCAAAAATATAATAATTTTTATATGTTCGATGTGTCTAAAATTTAACATTTAATATATATATTTATATGTTTTATTGTTTTAATGTATCCATTTACTGTATTGTAATTTTACGTAATTAATAGATTATTATTGCTTTTATGAATAATAAAATTGAGATAATTATGAGAAAGGGGATGAAAATTTCTTGGAATTTGAAGAATGAAATATTGAAAAATGGATATTATCTTCTATCTATGCTTGATGTCTCTAGATACGGTAAAATTCCTGTATAGATAAATCAAATACCAAGTGGATTTTTGTTGTTTTAATCGGAGTTATCCATGTTGGATCATACACGTTGAAATAAAAAATAGGTCAAGATCTATTGTTGATGAATATGTTTAGTAAGATATATATGATCATGTTTAAAAATTAAATCATGTTTTAGGTGATTAACCATTAAAATATTCTAGTGTGGAATGACTATTCAATGATATTGAGAATCCACCATTTCAATGTTACATGAAATTTACCGTGTTATCAACATTGTAGAGATTTTATCCATAAAAGAAAAAATTTCTTGGAGAAACAAAATTTTCACTGAACTACTTTAAATATTAAAAGAGTTAATTCTAGAAGAAAACACACTTCCAAATTTTAATTATAACTGAAAAATCATATTTCATCCAATGGTTTAGTGTATAAAATAATACATTCTTTCAGTAATGATTTTGTGTTTTGTACGAAGAAATATAAAACATTTTCATAATTTCCTAAATATGGGTCATCATAATATAAAATATATGAGAAGTAAAACAATGATTTATTATTTTGAAGAGACACCAAACGTATCACTAAATAAAACTAGTATATTACAATGATTCCTCATTTAAAACATCAATTTTCAAATTTAAATAAGTAAAATTGGATAAGATTATAGAAATATATGAGTATCCCAAATAGAAACCCATGTCGTTGATTTGGAATTCAAATATATTTTTTTGCAACATCGTTTTTTAGTTATTCATTGATTAATTTAATTTATTTTCCATTTTTTGTTAAATAATTTATCATAAAAAGTTTTGTTGTTTAATTAATAATATTTTCCTTTTCATATTTAATTATTTTATATATATCTTAATTAATGATTCTTCTTATTTATATTATCAATCATTTTTATTTTACATTATTTTTTAATCTATTTTTTTGTTTTCGATTTAAATGTCTTCATTTTATTATTAAATAGTTATTAATTATATATATTTTTTATTATCTAAAACATGAATTTATATTTATTTTTCTTTTTATTTTATTGGACTCTAATAATGTAATTTTTTGTTTAATGTAATCTCTAAAATTATATAATTCATTTAATTTAATATTTTATTTCAATCTTGAAATCTAATATCAAAATATTTTATTGATATTCTTTTAATTTTAGTTAGCTTTTTACTAAAGATTAGTTTTATATATTCACTTTCTTGTTTTTGTATTTACTTATTAATCTTATGTTTTTAATTTAAATTAAATCAATATGTAATTTGAGATTAATTTATTTAAATAATTGAAATAATTTTTTTATTTTTGGTTTATTTAATTCTTAATTGTTTTAGTTTTATAAAAAAATTACCAATTGTTTATTTTAATGTTTTCCAGCGATGTCACCAAATTCTTTTCACACCACCCACCATTTTAATGCCAACAGTGACTCCTAAAATTGGAAAACATCAAATTGTATCTTATTCCTGACCCCTCTCATTTTTTTGGAAAAATATCTCATTACCCATCATTTTTGGAATCGAATAATGAATTCTATGACCCACCACCAGCATATTTCCATCACAAGTAACCATTTCCCGTAATTCCATTGTTTCTCAATTCTACCCACCATCACTTGCACCTATAAATGGCCGTGACTCTCCACTTCTCAACCACTATCCATTATTTACCCACAGTTGGTAGTTGATGAAGTATCCATCTAGACTCATCTTCTCCTTAACCCTCTATCATCAATCACAACCCACCACCAAAGCTAAGACACACTACATGATCCAGCACAAACCACCAAACCCATAATCAAACCCCCAAGGAATAAAATATCAAAACAACACACAATCTAATAAAATATTCTGATCCACACTTATATCTATGTAATCGAACCACTGTCACTAGACCTAGAACCAAATAATCATGGCTTCAAATGAATCCCTTTTAGGTATTTATCGAAGCTAAATCTACTCAAATCACTTCTTAACACCACCGACAGTGTCAATTTTTGTGGACCCACCCATGGTAAAGGCAAAAGGATCCACCACTGATATTAATTGATGTTGACCCGGTCACTGATGGAGAAGATGAGAATTGAATTGAGCACCAAAAAATGATTAAGACACTTATTTCTAAAGAAACCATCAAGATAGGGCCACTATATGCCAAGGAGGGGATCCACAATGATCCATAGTAGTTGAGGGATCAATCGAGCATCGTTGAAGATGGTGTTTCTATGAGAAGCTTCCAACATGTGGCTATAAATCAGGGAAAAGAGAAATGAAAATTTAATAATAATAATAATAAAATAATTATTAATATTAATTAATAAATTAATAAAATGGTATAAATAATAAAAAAATTATAGTCAATTAATTTAAATAATTAATCTAAATATTTTATATTTTATTCAAATTTAATAATTCATCATTGTAATTATTTATTAATTTTTTCAAAATTAGGTAATTATATTAATAGTAATATAAATTATGTTAAATATTTATATAAATTTACTTTCATAATTAAATTTACTAAAAATAATAATAAATATATCTTTTTAATTTTAATTTTTTATTTAATTTGTATAATTATTAATGGTATATTTTTTATAGGCACATTTTTAATAATTTAGTGATTTTACTTCATTATAACTTTACAAATTCAAGCATAACTAGAGACACATCAAGGTTAATTGATATAATATGGTTTCATTTGATTATAATGGTTTTTCTTCGATCACATTCAAGTTATCATTTTAATTGATGAACACCACAAGGACATCGAGGGACTTAAGACCTGACAAAGTTGGAATTTTTTGTTGGTGACCAACTCAAATATTATAGAAAATAAACTCCTAGGCATACATCATCTAAAAGGTAAATTCTTGATTTTCATTTTTTATAAAGAGGAAGAAATAGATGGAGACATACTTTGAGACCCGGAAAATAGAGCTTCAACAACACGAATTTCTATCAACATTTTGGGGAGACATAATTACCCCATATTATTCATTATATCATTATATTTTAATTGAAATATTAATTATTTTATTAAATATTAATTTTGGTTAAATTATTTTTTTTGGTGATTTTCAATCTTGTTAATTTAGGTATATTTGTTTCTTTACTAATAATTTTCTAAGAAATCAGAATCTATTGGTGAGATGGGTTCTGATTTCATCTTTAAATTATATTTGACCTTTTATTCATTAATTAAAACTTAAAGATCAAGTGGAATGATTCATCTTGATAACATTACTATAATCATAAATCTGGATAGCCATGGAATATTACGTTGAGCCAATTCTAGTAATTTCTTTTCAATTTCCATTATAGTGTGATTATTATTGTAGTGAACATTTACAATATTTCTTCCTTATGTGTGATTGATCTCCTAGAGAGAGATATTGATCCAAAAATATTTTCAATTTTTTGAATTCAATTAATTTAATGTGAAGAATATATAATTTGTATGCCAGCATTTTTGGATTCATTGAGAATTTACCTTAAATTGTTTCACTTAAAACTCTTTATTCACTATAGTTCACCATCATTATAATATCAATTTGTACAATGAAAACATCATAACCTCATTATAAAATATTTTATCTTCATTATAGTCATTATTTAAAAATATAAAAAGTAATAAGAGAAAATTGCAATTTCACCCACTTTTACAATGTGCAGGTTTTTGAAAATTACGTTGCACAAACAATTTGTTTAATACGACTTCACCAATAATTACAAGGTTACAACATTTGAAAAGGTCCAATATTATATGATCTTTGAGAACAAAATTTATTAGGTTAAATAGAATCTATAAAATGTGAACATAAATATTATAAACTATTCACCTAGCATTTTAGATATTTTAGATTATGAACCTAAACATGAAATTGAGAGTAGGTTAGAAAATAAAAATAACTTGGAAATTATTGATTCTGAAATTATTGAACCTAATTTGAAAACTACTATTCCATATATTTATATTTTTAACTCAATAATATTTGAAATAATATTTCATTAAAATTATAATAGGGTGTTTTTAATGAAATATTGACTATTTATTTTTCATCTTATTTAAACATTTTCTAAAGGCCCTTTAATTTATTGTAGATCTGAAATGGAAATAGTATTGACCAAACTGGGGAATATTTTTTGTATTTGAGCTTTATGGAATATAAATTTATTGAGTCTGAACTAAAAATAATAATCCCCCAAAAATTAACATCTACAATTAAAGGCATGTGTTTTAGAGAGTGGACTTTTTTAATGTTAACTTAAAGGATAGGTTGGGAAAATATTAGATGATGTAAGTAGAGTTAATTCATTAGAAAAAATTGATGATAATTTTTTTATCATATGATGAGGATCTTTTGGAAGAGAACAATTTCATAGTGAATGATGGTTTTTTAAATGAACAAAAATTAACTCTCCCCTTTTCTTGTTCATCCTTAGTTGAGTTGTTTGTTTAATGTTTCTATGTGACATTGAGATAATTAGAAGTGGAAACCTTTTTATTGTTAATTTTGAAACTGTTTATGTTTATATTAAAAACCCATCTTCATGAACCAATTATGTAAAACTCATCCCCTATCACCATTGATTTTGAAATATATATTTCTTTTAACAAATTTTGTTGCATTGAAAATAATATTACACACCTTGGAGAGCCCACTTATCATCCATCCCTTTGAGATAAAATATAATATGCAAAATAATAATTAAATCTAGACATGGAAATCAACCAATCCAAAATTGAAAATTAGTATTTTCACGAAATGTATAAATATATGAATGGATTCAACTATTCCATTTATTTTCCAAGATACCACATATTTATTTATTTTTCAAAATAAATGGGAAGAGCATATATGGAGGTCACTAGAGAGGAAACCACACCAACCTAGTTACACTGGACAATTTATTTGGGAGTCTGGCAGGGAACATTAAAATTTACCCTATATAGGGGGAAAATCATGGATTTATTGTATTAAATATATCAATTTTATGATTTGAATAAAATTGATCATCTTTTGATCTTTGGAATCATTAAAACTCCAAATGAAGACTTAATATTCAGTGCATTATGGTATACAACCCATTAGTTTTCATTGTTTTTTCTTTTTATATTGTTTTTTAATAATGTGTATTTTCTTTGTTTTTTTCTTCTCCATTGCTGTTGGGAGCATGTTTTTTTTCATTCAGGTCTTTTCTAATTTGAAAAGGATGATGGTATCTTTATTAACAGAGGAATAGAACTCGATTTACTCTTCAAATAATAAGAATATACTTGTTGGTGCCTCACATATTAAAATAATATCATTAAATTTGATTATATTTATTTGTGAATAATTTTTATGCTCTTATTTATTAATATCATGATGTATTTTTGTTGCTGAAATATATATTTTTTTTTGATTTTTTACTAGAATATTTTCTAAATTTCATTTCAATTTATCCACATTTTTTCAATAAAGTCTCAGGTGTACTATGCCATGATTTTTTACTTAGATTAAACATCATTGTTTTTTATTGGTGAAGTATAACACTTTCTCTATTTATAAAAATATAATCGTCTCAAATTATCAAATTTGATTACACCCTTCTTCATTGTATTCAATGTTTTACCTGAAGGTTTTTGAAACTTAATTTAAATGTTATTTTCACTGCCAAAATGCTAATGAATTTTAATTGGTTTTAGAATTATTATTATAGAAAAAAATATTTTTTTATATTCAACACCACCCATGAACATTTCATTTTACCATTGAATTGAATGTCTATTTTTATCATTAAAACTCACAATTGGTTTTTAATTCCACCTGTGAACTCAAATTTGGGGGCAAAGATGGGTTTTAATTATGGGGGAGATAGTCATCTTATTCTGAGATAATCTACTTTAATGTGAACACATAAAATACCTCTCCATTTTATTATAAAAAATGGTCAATTTCTTTAAAAAAATATTCTTTCACAATATGGTGTTTTTTAGAATCATTATGAACTTATGTTCATTCTTTCCAAATGGATGATAACTTACTTGATATTAAGGGTTACATTGAATTTGAAATTTTTGGGGAGGTATGATTTATAAGTGAAGATACATAATTCATTTATGAATTTGATATTTATAAATAATAAAGAGTGTAATATTGGATAGATTTTTTTGAGTTTTGATAATAACATTAATGAACTAGAAACATGAACTTGAACCTTAGGGAATCATTTTTATTTAATAAAAAACAATCACTTCATAGAACAAACATTAATGGTATTTTTTAAGTCATTTGCAACTGGAGTAAAATGGGAAAATTAGAGCCCATAGTGAACTTATATGACTCTAGGAACTACGTGAGTGTTTGTATAATCCCTCTATAAATTTCAAATAAGTGAATATGTATAGTGAATTGCACAAGTTACATGGCCAGGTAAAATTCAAGAAAAAAAATAAAAATAACATTAAAGTGCATAGTTCCCAAAAAAGAGTTCATTCAGGTGAGAAAAATATTTAACACTAGATGAAGAAGAGGACAATTGACTTTTCCTGACCCGACCCAATGCGGCAAAAGCCGCGACTCCCCATGCCCGCCTCCAATAGTCTAGGGGATGGCGTCTAGTGATGAGTAGGCTATCACACACAAGGGAAGCATTAGAACAAGGTACAAGTACACACGTAACCATATACACATCCATGCAACAATTTAGAGATATATAATACTGGAAAGAAAAATGCATGTATACATCAATCCCAAACTAGAGTACAACAAAAGTACAAAAGGGCAAAATAGGGCCCACCAAATGAAAACTGCAAAGCATCCAACCTGCTCGGAAGAAGGGGGTACGCTTCCAAAGCACCACTGGGAAACACTTCTACACAGCTTTGGTAATACTCCATGGTCAGTCCCGCTCACCCAGCTCTACCTTCTTCTGGTCCTCTTGGGACTCCGTCGAAAGGCATGTGGTCTGCACAAGACAAAAACATGTGTGGGCAAAGCCCATGCAGGGGTGGGTATAACAATACTCAGTAGGAACCCTAAAAACCCAAAACAAAAGAGGGAAACTGAAAGGAAATAGTCTGCTCATCCCATCCAGAGGGAACCCAGATGAGCGAGAATCTCCATATCGTGACCATCCTCGGCTAAACAAAACTAGTGACCTCAATCCAGGTGAATGCCCATACATACACCTTGAACATCCAGATATACTCAGCTCATACACCAAGACACATGAGGTACTGACCTCATCACTAGCAAAGGTTCACACATGATCACTATCATCCAAGATGACACCTGTCCTAGAGATACACTGAATTGGGTCCCAAACAACCATATTAGATACTCACCCGAGAGATCACGCTCGTCGGATACCGTCAATGTGGAAACCATGCTGAAACAGAAACAACAACAAACTCCTCAGAAAAGGGATCTCTCCTAGGGTCCGCTAGACGATACCAGAACCCACACCGGTATACAAAGATCTCAGAGATAGGGGATCACTCCTAGGGTCCGCTGGGGGATACCACAACCCTATTTTGCATTCATAGATCTCACGGATATGGGATCACTACCAGGATCTGCTGGAGAATACCTCAACCCGATCTGGCACTCGACAGAAACAAATAACTCAAACAGAGGATCGTCTCCCGTGTAAAGGTGGTTATGATGATACCTGAACCCTATCTGGTATAACTCGCAATGTAGGGGATCTAACTGACAATGCCACAACAATACAGAAACCATGAACAGAGTAGGGGAACGTATAACCCATGATACCTCAACCATATTATAATCCTCATTCTGAGTAGGGGATCGTATACCCGATGATTCCACTACCCTACTGAGCATGGCCCACTGCATAGGGGATAATATTACCCATGATTCCACAAACCCTATGGGGTTAACCTGCTAGATAGGCGATCGCTGCCCGTGGATAAGCATTCATATCGATACCAAGAACATGATCTAGGGGAAACGATGCAAGAGGATCCTGCTCCGGGATCACCGGAGGGATGCCACAACTCTAATAGATTAAAAATCCCATCGAGAGGATCACAAGCCTATACTAGGGTTGTGATGCCGCGCAAACCCTTGTAGAAATGATCCAAGGGAGTACACTCAACCATTGCAGGTCCAAACATCGCAGACCCAAGCGATGTGCAAAAACACCAAACTGCGCACCACCAAGGCCGATACCGAGGCCACCATCGCGATTTATGCGAAAAAACACACAGGATAGATAGTTTACTCACCTGAAATGGACAACTGGTAAAGAAGGCACTATTTTCCATAGCTTGCCCATGCGGGGCCCAAACAACGTTCCCAAAACTCATCAAGCAGATCATACCACAGTGATACCATTGAAAAAACACGTGGAATTGAATATTCAGTCTTCCCAAATGGACACCCAGTGAAAAAGGTACTATTCACTAAAGCCAGCTTGGGTGGGGCCGACGCCTTGATCCAAGAACTCATCGAATGGGCCGCACTATTGCAATCCTCTCGAGAAAGCACATAGGATCGACTATTCATCTGCCAAAATCAGACTCCTGGTGAGAAAGTTGTGTTTCTCCTTAAACGCCCAAACCGACCCTCGTGGGGCCCACAGTCGAAACTCGGTCCCATCACCCGGAAACCCTCAAGAAAATTATTTGATACCATCAGGATCTCAATGCCACTATCAACACGTCATTTGGACACTCCGTGTAGTAGTTATGGTGGGTCGAAGCTGAATAATAATAAAATATTATTATTATTTCAATGTTTCATAGCCCCGGGCCATAAACCCAACTCATAAAATTCCCAATGTAAACCCAAAAGGTCCTTCTCGACGGAAGGAACGTGACACCGCAAAAAGCTCACGATTTGGACTCCCAATATTCATTTTACGGGTGTTTAATGAACTTCTGGAATATTCTGGCCGGACCACCACTGGTTCGTCAGAAAAACCGACCGGTCAGCCGGGCCGACCTTGTCGGACTACCACGCTACCATGCTGCCTGCCAAATTCCACCGCCGCCCATGCTGGATTCCACCATGGACACAATTTGAATCCATGTTTTCCGCCAGAAAACTTCAGTTTTCCACTGAGAGAACCCCGGTGCTCCAAAATGAGATCTGAAACATGTTTCAGAAACCTCGAGACCCAAACTAAACATCCCTTATGACGATTTGAAGAAAAACAACACATAAACAGGGTCTAAGATTTTAAAACTCGAACTGCCTACCTATTGGCGGATCGGCAATGCTTCGGGTGCAGAATGACGCCTGTGACGCAATGGAGGTCGATCCGCTGACGATCGACGCTGAAAAGAGACACAAGAGGCTCGATTTGGATAAGAACGGTCGAGGGAGGAGGAGGGTTTCACTGTGCGAGTATGAGAGGAGGGAGGTGAGGAAGATGATTGATTTAGGTTTTTTTTAATTAAAAACTTCATTTAAACTCCCCGCCAACATGCCTCCGACCCGACACCCGGCGCCGACTGAAATTATATCGCGCCTAGGGTAAATACAGCGTTCTGAACGCAATGGTAGAATCATAATTGTGATCCGAGACTCCGTTCAAGAGTTATTCGAGCCGACACTTGTAAATAAACTTTTCCATTTATTTATGAAAACGCCCCTAGAGGCTATTCTCCACAGTAGGCCCACGCCCACAAAGTTTACACCCTACATAGGGTAAAAGGCACGCTCCGGATGCAACCGTGCCCTCAGATTACCATTCTGAGCCACCATTTAGTAGATATCACACTCCTTCCATGTTCATAGTATAAAAATACTTAATTGTTTTATAAATTTAATTTGGGTCACACCGGGTCTCGGAATCTCATGACGTCTTCGCACCTAGCTCTGGAATTATTCATAGAAATATCCAAAAGTCTAATAGGGCCAAAACCCAAGTCGCTACATCCTCCCCACCATAGAACATTTCTTCAACGAAAATCCATAAGCACAAGGAAAGAGACTGGACTCTCAATTGGGTCTCCCATGCCAGCAAGGTCACCAATAAAAACCCCTAACTGAACATGTAATTCAGAAGCACTCATCCACCAAACCTCAACACTATCCTCTTTGGGCGGCACTGACTCGCTTGCATGGTTTTAATGAAGTCACAAAAAAATGCATCTCAGTGGGAGAAGGATCCCTCTTCCTCACGCATTCGAAGCACGTTGAACAAAACCCACACATGGTTTTACCAATGCTGAGACCAAACCTCTAGCATGAAATGGAAAGGATAGAGTACCGCTATACATTATCAATAAAAACTACTGTAGAACGTTTAAAGGACACAAGGCGCGCCTCTAGCCATCTGCGGAGCCTCTAGGTCAACAGCCTCTATGGCATGCAGCTGTCTACACCCTCGTCCCCCCAGCTCCCTGGGCTTGGAATTTGACCACCTGGGTGTGGGGGTGGTGGCAACTCATATCTCCTACCACCTCCTACTGCTGCACTAGCTCCATTGCCACGTCTGCCGCCCTGCGGACCTCCTTGATCGAGATGTGGCCTTAGACAAGGCGGTATATCGACCGGCTCCCTCTTAGTAGCATGATGGGTTGGACAATCTCTAGAAACATGTCCCTGACCGTCACAAGCTTAGCACCGCCTCTCCTACGGCTGAACAAAACTGGCCTGCAAGCCCTGTGATCCTTGAGACTCAAAGCCTCCATCCTGGGGTCACCTCCTGAAATGTCGGCCATGCCCAGACCCCTACGTCTTCTATCGGCTACCAGCTGCCGATGTCCCAACTGCCACATGCCCAACACTAGTGGGCTGAATCTTCTCAGCCAAAAATCTCTCCACCACCAAGGCTCACTCCAGCACTCCATTATGGGTGGGTAGGCACAAGGAAACCACACCTGCCCAGATGTCCCTACGTAGTCCCATCTCAAAGGTCCAAGCCCTAAAGAAAGGGTCTCTAACCATATCCAGGGAGTAGCACAAAAGGTCTGTAAACCATGATGAGTACTCCAACTCGGTAATGCCCTCTTATCGAAGCTGTAGGAGCTTTTAGATCCGCACTGAACTCAGCATCAGTGGATAGAACTCTTCGCTGAAGAGCCGCTAAAACTCTACCCACATGAGCGTCTCTTCATCGTGGGAATACATCACCAAAATCCACCATCGCCCGACCGAACCATACAGAAGGCTCACCTCTAGGACCACCATCTGATTTGGGGGAGTCCTCACCATGCGGAAAGCTCGGGTGACTTCTTCGAGCCAGTCATCAACTGCCTGAGGGTCTGGATCATCCTAGAACCTCAGAGGTTGCTGCCTCTAGAACTCGAGCAGTGAACTCAGCCTGCGCGCAATATCATCCTACACTGAAGGCACAACTAGCTACTCAATAGGTGGTGGGTCAACTGGTGGACCACCTATAGGTCCAGCCTTAGAACCTGTTCCCTAGTCCACAACCTCTAGATGGGACTGAACGTCCCCACAATCCCGATATGGAACTCTCACTGGATGTCATTGTGGAGGCATCCAAAAATACAATCAAGATGCCTCATGGTCAAAGAGTATATCAAGAGAGATAACTCAAGAAGAACAAGGGAAACCAATAAAAAACCTAGTCCTATATGATGCATATAAGATTATGTCTCTACGACTAGTGTCCAAACGTCCGGAGTTGAAAGGCAAGTTATCAGAGTCCTACTGAATGGATACATCGGCCTCCATGCCAACACTGGAGTCCCTGGCCTGAAAACCAAACTCAAAACATCCTAACACTGCCGCTATTCAACCCAAACCAAACTCACAACTAAACCAGCTACGCTCTAAGATCCCAAAGGTGGAACCTCCTCTGATACCACTCCGTTACAACCCGACCAAACGAGGCTCAAGCCATGACTCCCCAAGCCCACCTCCAATAGGATACGGGCTAGCATCTAGCGCCGAGGTGGCTATCACACACAAGGAAGGCATTAACCTGATGTACCTATACACACGCACCCACATACACCTCCACGAGACAGTGTATAGATATATAGAATTGGAAAGAAAAATTCTTGGATACATCTATCCCAAACTAGAGTACAACAAAAGTACTAAAGGGAAAAACATGGCCCACCAAATGAAAACTGCAAAGTATCCAACCTGCACGGAAGAAGGGGCTACGCAGCCAAAGCACCACTGGGAAGCTCCTAGACATAGCTCCGGTAAGACTCAATGGTCAGTCCCGCTCACTCAGCTCCGCCTGCTCTGGGTCCTCCTGGGACTCCTTCGAAAGGCCTGTGGTCAGCACAAGACACAAACATGTGCGGGAAAAGCCCGTGCAGGGGAGTGTATATCAATACTCAGTAGACACCCCAAAACCCAAAACAAAGAGAGCAATTGAAAACCAATAATCTTCTCATTCCATCCAAAGGGAATCCATATGAGAGAGAAACTGCATCTCGTGACCATCATCGTCTAAAATCAAGTACTCAGCTCGATCCAGGTGAATGCCCATACATACACCTTGAACATCCAGATATACTCATCTCACGCACCAAGCCACATGAGTTACTGAACTCATCACCAGAAATGGTTCACAACTAGGAGAGCACACTCCACGATCAATATCATCCCAGATGGCACCCATCCCATAGATACACTCCATTGGGTCCGAAACAAACATCTCAAATGCTCACCTGAGAGATCACGCTCGTCGAATACCGTCATTGTGGAAACCACACTGAAACAGCAAGAACAAAAAACTCCTAGGATAGGGGATCACTCCTAGGGTCCGCTAGGGGATACCAAAACCCATACCGGTATACGAAGATCTCACAGATAGGGGATCACTCCCAGTGTCCGCTGCGGGATACCGCAACCTGATCTGGCATTCGTAGATCTCACAGATAGGGGATCACTCCCAGGATCCATTGGGGAATACCTCCACCCGATCTGGAACTCGACACAAACACGTCAGTCAGATAGAGGATCGTCTCATGAGTAAAGGTGGTCACAACGATACCAGAACCCTATTTGCTATAACTCGCGATGTAGGGGATCAAAATAACGATGTCGCAACCCTACAGAAACTACGCACTGAGCAGGGGATCATATAACCAATAATACCACAACCCTATTATAATCCTCATGATGAGTAGGGGATCGTATACCCAACGATGCCACAACCCTACTGAGAACATCCCACTATGTAGGGGATCATATTCCCGATGATGCCACAAACCTTACGAGGTTAACCTGCTAGAGAGGGGATCTCCGACCATGGATAAGCGGTTACAATGATACCAAGAACCCAATCTAGGGGAAACGATGCTAGAGGATCCCACTCCGTGTCCACTGGAGGGATTCCACAACTCTAACAGATTAAAAATCTTATCGAGATGATCACAAACCTATACTAGGGTTGTGTCGCCACGTGAACCCTCATAGGAACGAACCAATGGAGTACCCTCAACCACTACTGGTCCAAAAATCACTGACCCGAGCATCCCACAAAAACACCACGTCGTGCACCACCAGGGCCGATACAAAGTCCACCATTGCGATCTACGCGGAAAAACACACAGGATAGGTAGTTTAGTCACCCGAAATGGACAACTGGTGAGAAAGGCACTATTCACCATAGCTATCCCGTGTGGGGACAACACAATGATCCCAAAGCACACCAAGCGGATCATACCAATGTGATCCCCTAGGAAAAACACGCAGAATTGACTACTCGATCATTCCAAACAAACACCCGGTGAAAAAGGTTCTATTCACCGAAGCCAGCCCGGGTGGGGCCCACGCCTCGATCCCAAAACTCATCGAATAGATCACACCAATGTGATCCTATCAGAAAAGCACACAAGATCGACTATTCATCTACCAAAATCGGACTCCTGGTGAGAACGTTGCGTTTCTCCGTAAATGCCCAAACCGACCCTCGTGGGGACCACACTCCAAACTTGGTCCAAACACCCCGTAACCATCATGAAAATTCCACCGTACCATCAAGGTCTCAATTCCACTGTCAACACGTCATTTGGACACTCCGTGCAGGAGTTATGGTGGGTCGAAGCTGAATAATAATAAAATAATAATAATATTTCAATGTTTCATAGCCTCGGGCCATGAACCGGAGCCATAAAATCATCAAAGTAAACCCAAAAGGTCCGTCTCAACACAAGGAAAACTTCTCCACGAACAGCTCGTGATTTGGTCTCCCGATATGGATTTTATTGGGGTTTAAAGAGCTTCGGAAATATTCTAGCCGGGCCACCGCTGGCTCGCAGGAAAACTGAACGGACCGTCGCGCTGACCTTGATGGACCTCCACACCGCCACGCCGCCTGTCGGTTTCCACCGTGCTGCCGCCGACCTCACCAGATTCCTCCATGGCCGCCGACAGTATCCGAGTTTTCTGCCAGAAAACTATTGGGAATCCCCGGGAGCACCCCGGTGATCCAAAATCATATCTGAAACATATTTCAGAAACCTCAGGACCTAAACTATACAACCCTTATAAATATTAGATGAAAAAACAAATAAACGGGGTCTGGGATTTTAAAATTTGAACAACCTACTTGTTGGCGGATCACCGAAGCTTTGAGTGCAGAACGACGCATGCGACGCGCTAAAGCTCGATCCACTGATGATCGGCGCTGAAAATAGATGCTTAGGCTCGATTTGGAGAAGAACGGTCGAGGTATGTTGATGGTTTCTCTGTGCGTGTGCAGAAGTAGGGAGGTCAGAGAGTTTATTGATTTTTTTTAATTAAAAACATCATTTAAACTCCCCGCCAACATGCCTCCAACCCGGTACCTGGAGCCGACTAAATTTATGTCAAGCCTAGGGTAAACACGGCGTTCTCAACGCAACTGCAGACTCAGAATTGCGATCTAAGATTAACTTGAGGAGTTATTCGAGCCGACACTCCTAAATAAAATTTTCCATTTATTTACAAAAATGCCCCTGGTGGATTTTCTCCACAACAGGCCCGCGACCGCAATGTTTACACCCCGCCAAGGGTAAACGACACGCTCCAGATGCAACCGTACCCTCAGATTCCCATTTTGAGCAACCTTTTAAGAGATATCACACCCCCAACATGCATAGTATAATAATACATAATATTTTTATAAAATTAATTTTAGGCACATTGGGCCTCGGAATCACACCCTATCTTCACACCTAGCTCTGGAATTATTCATAGGAATATCCAAAAGTCTGACAAGGCCAAAGCCCATGATTCTAGATACTTATATGAAAATAATTTATGTTTTATCAATAATGTGGTTCAAAAAAATATTTAACCATAAATTTTTGAAAAAAATGAGAATGTGATGGTTAAAGGTCTCTATTGTTACGATTTTATTTTTACATATCACTAACCTGTTATCACTCATAGAATAATAAATTAGACTTTAATTAAAGTAATTAATTAGGTGGATACATATATGTGGCATGATATCATGAAAAGATAATTATTTATTTTTCCTTTGATCCCCTAATAAGTACCTGGATTTAGGCATGACCTTTTCAGAACTTTTCATTTGAAAATAATGAATCTCGGGTTTTTATTCCTTGTTTATAAATAAAATGAAATGTTTAATTTGTATATTTAGGTAAAAACAATATTTCCATTTCAAAGAGGAAAAAATCATGGAATTGATTAAGAAAAATCAATGATTAGTCACCTTGACGATTAACCATAATGAAAGATATTTTATAAAAAATTCATGATTAGTGAAAATAATGATAGAAACCACATAATATGACTATGAACATATGGAATGAATACTTATTAGAGATTCATTATCTGATATAGTTCATGGCATTTTTTTTTGTAGTGTACATCATGTCTATATATATATGTATGAAAGAAAATTATTTCACAACGAGTGAGATTATATATATTCCATAATATCCTAGAAATGATATTGATATTCATTTATCACCATTGATTAGTGATTCTACATTTCAATAATAGGAAGGTGTTATAGTTTTTAAAGAATACAATAAATAAAATTTTCTTTTACCTATAATTTTAATGTTCACATGAAATGAATTTTCAGTATATGAACAGTTATATTGATACAATGTTAATGGTCATAAATCATGTCAAATATTTTCTAAAGGGACTGCATATCATCAATTTTAGAATGGGAGAAATTTTATTTTACATGTCATATTGGAATTTCTTGTTGATATATTATCTATATCAAATATATATTAATGGATTTAATGGTTTTTAAGAGTATGATTATCCCCCAAAACTAGTATCAACTAATGAATGTCACGATATGGTTAAAAACTAGAATGTCACATTATAAAATAGAAAAATTTCATGTCATACAAAAATTTAAGAAACAGTCCATCTTATTCAACCTATAATTTAGAAATTTTAGGAGGTAAAATAGAACATTTATATCATGAATGTTATGGAAAAAATATATTGTTGTTTGATTTCCAAATTATTATATTATATATGAAATAAAATTATGGATTTAATATAAGAACATAATTAATATTGATGGGAATACATTTGGATTTAGCTCCCACTATTAATGGAAGAAGAACATATTTATCTATATCATCTCTAACACTAATCAAATGTGTGATGTTAATTTTTTTCAATTTCTATATGGTATTATGGTGAATCATTGTACAAATGTAGAAAATATATTATTATTTAATGATATGATGTTAATTTCTATGAAATCTAATTAATATAATTTATTTATGTAACTGTTACTACCAGTTTCAGTCAGTATAATATTTTGATGCTTTTACAAAAAGTATATCATCATGTTGTGCTACTTTTTTAATTCCATTTATAAAAAATTAATGGACAAATTTTTGTTATATGAATTAGATAATGAATTTTTTATCACAAATTTTCAACAACAAATGTATTTTACACCATCATTTTTTGATATAATGGTTCATCAATTGATTCCTTTCTCATAAAAGAAAAAAATATATGGGCCTATTTATTTGTGTTGGATGTATCCATTTGAATGATATATAAAAAATGTGATGGTATGTATCGAAAATACACATTTATTATATTACACTACTATTAAAAATAATATATTGTAAATGGAAATTGTGTTTTACATTTCATTTTATATAAAGTGGAGCACATTGGTGTCCTTGTATCTCAAAATTTCATAATTTATACTGAACATATATAGATATGTTGTAAAGACCCGTAAAATTCAAGGGAAATTTTTTCTTAATTTTCTTTGGAATTTTACAAGAACGCGGTTTCTGACGGCACCTGATTCCGAGGCCCAGAGTGCCCGGAATCAATTTCCGAAGTTTGGCTCGGGTACATTCAGTGAACAAACGAGCGGGATTTTCTAACTTTTGATCCGGTGCTCGGAATTGAAATCTGAGGGCACCGATGAACTCGCAGTGCCGTTTTTCGCTTAAGGAGACCTTTTCCGAAGTTGCGTTTATTGCGGGACGAAAGTTAGTTTTTGGGAGAATTATAAGAAGTTAAATAAAAATGTGGAACACTTTTTATTTTTATTTTGTTGGTTAACTTCTCCCAAAGGGAGTTAAAGGTGGACCCACATCCACTTAAACTCCCTTGGGAGGATTAAGTGTGGTGGGGCCCACACGAACCCCATCTCCTCATCTTCTCTCAAAACTCCCTTTAACCCCTCTTTAAATGACATGACAACTTTGATAATTAATGGAGTTGTTTTGTTTGAATTTCAATCCTTTGAAATTCAAGTTGATGTTTGTGTAAATAAAATAAGCCTTAGCTTATTTTATTTTGTTTAGTCTTCTTGAGAGGATTTGAGAGATCCTCCTTCTTCTTCAAACTTTGACGAAGAACGCTCAAGCTCCGACGAAGAACACCGCTCCTCTCTTCTTCGTAGCCGGTTGTTCCGAAGATCGACGACGCCTTCCATGTCAACGAAAGGGAACGCCGCTTCCTCCTCGGACTTCCTTCGTCGGCTTACGAAGATTACCCAACGACGTACCTCTTCGGACGTACCTCTTCGTCAACGGATTTGACGAACGATTACCGCGACACCCGACCTCCGCGACATTGTCTTCCGCGGGTCATTGACGATCATCGATCTTGAAAACAAGGTAGGAGTTGTTGTTGATTATTTATTTATTCTCGTTCTTGGTTCTAGCTTGACAATTTTGAGGTTTATTGTTAAGTGTTATCGACTAACGAGAGGGGGGCCGGACCGCACAAACACGATCGAATCCCCCCTCCTCTGTTATTGAATATTATTTCCTTGCGGATGAACGAGATGGCGTGGTGCCGTCGTACCACGCTGGAATCGCAAGGCTATAATCGCGCGACGCCGTCGCACCGCGCCACGGAAAGTTTATCATGAACGCGACGCCGTCGCGCCGCGTCGAAGGGAATCGAAGGCGCCGCGGCCGGAGCGGGGCCGCGGCGGAGGGGCGTGGTGCCTTCGCACAGTGCCGGACGACGAACACCATGGCCGGTTCCGGGCCGTGGTGGAACGAGAAGACCGGCGGCTCGCCGGGCCGCCGGTGTCGGAAGCCGGAAGGGGACCGGCTTTGCCGGTCCGTTGAAGAAGAACCGGCCGGCCAGGTCGGGCCGGCCGGAAGGGGAAAGACTGGGGGAATTCAATTCCCTCGGCCAGGTTAATTTCCCCCCCATTAAGAGGGGGGGGGGGTTTCATAAAAGGGGGACAGGCGGCCCCCCGTTTCCCACAAAGTAGGCCCCCACGAGGGGGGCCGGGTTTCACAAAAGGCGCGGCTTCAGCCGTACCGCCAGAGAGGAGGCGGGGGCCTTGCCCCCCCCCCCCCCCCCCCCGCGCGCTGCACCCGTGCGGCGCCAGGCCACACCGCCGCCGGCCGGGCTGCACCGCCGCGCCGGACCGCGCCGCCGCGTCGGGCCGCGCCGGCCGGGCCGGGTCGGCCCGGACCCGGACCCCCCGTTTTCGAGACGTTTTCGGTCTTTTGGACATAACTTGAGTCACGGACCTCCGATTGACGAACCGTCTGCGGCAATGCGATCCTTGGATCGAGACGGTCGTTTTGGTATATCAAACTCAAAGTTTCGGAATACTTTATATTCGGCCGGGTTGGTTCATACACGAAACCAACCGGGCCCTCGGAGCGGAAACGCTCATATCTTGAGCTACGGACGTCCGATTGACGTGTCGTCAGCTTTGTTGTGTTCCTCTTATTGAGACGGATATTTTGCCATACTCCTCCTGAGGTTTGGACGCAGGTGGAGTATGGTCGGGTTGGTTTTTCCTTAAAAACCAACCGGGCCCCTGTGACGAAAAAGCCAATAACTCTCAGACCGAGCGTCCGATCGACGCGCCGTCTGTTGCGTTGAGTTCCTGTTGACGATACAGAACTTTTGGATACATCAACTCTGGACTTTGTGACAGTTGATGTATTATCCTCTTGGCTCGTGGATCAGACCCTCCTGAACGAGCTTGCTGTGTGCGGGAACCGTAGTGCTGGCTGCGACTGTGACTGCTACTGCGACTGTTACTGTGACTACTACTGCTACTGCTACTGTGACTACGACGACGACAGTACTGAGATCCTGTGTGGATTCAACGACGACTACAGCACTCAGCGATCCTACGTGGATCAGTGCTACAGGTCCTGTGTGGGCACGATCCTGTGTGGGTCTTTGCGCTCAGCGGTCCTGTGTGAACCAGCGCCTACAGGTCCTGTGTGGGCCCGATCCTGTGTGGATTTCGTTTTGCTTTCCTATGTGGAATACATTTACTTTCCTGTGTGGACTGAGTTGTACTTGGGCTCGGAGGTTGGAGAATATTGGAATTGATGACTTAGGTATATGTATGGGCATATACCTAAGCAGTGTCGGTTGTTACTTCGTGATTGTATCTTCTTTTGTGGTTTATCCTTTGTGGATTTTGGGAGACCTTCGGGGGTCTCGGGGTCCCTACTGAGTAGTTTATACTCACCCCTGCACGGGCTATGCCCGCACTACATTGTGTTGGTTGCAGATGACGGACAATGTTGATCTTGGCTGAGGCTTGCAGAGCAGGACGGTACCTGGAGGTGGACCACTGGGCGGGACGTGTTCGGAGCGGACGGCGGGACTCGAGGAGCAGTGGAGCTATCTGCACCCACCCTTCAGGTGGGATTTCCAGTGGACAGCTCGGTGTAGCGGCTTTTACTTTTCAGTTTCTGTTTTCCCTTTCGAGTTGTACTTTACCTTCGGTTTGGGTTTGTATACTGGCCCATTTACTTTTCCGCACTTTCAGTTGTACTCTGTTTTTACTTAGTGTTTACATTATGCTTGCTTACATTGTGGTGTTTGTTTACTTTACAAAGGAAATGCCTTCCCTTTTTACCGGGAATTACTCCTTGGTGCTAGTCGCCAGCCCCTGGCCTATGGAAGGCGGGCTTGGGGTAGTCACGACACGGACCCCGAGGGCTGGTCGTGACAAATTGGTATCAGAGGAGTTCGGTTCTACTGTGAACTCTGATCTTTTCTATGTGAAGCAATAATGTTTAGCGTATTGAGTGTGGTTTTCAGTCCAGGGAGTCCAGTGTTGGTGCGGCGGCCGACGTATCCATACACCAGGACCCTGACTTCTGATTTCCGACTTAATACACAAAAACATTGATTGTGTGTGTGTTTCAAAGTTTTCTTTGTGATTACTTTGTGTCAGCTCACCAGGTATACTGTTTGACCGTGGCGCACCTGTTTCCATTTCAGGATGGCCCCACGACGGCAGCCAGCTAGGGTTCCGAGAGTCGAGTGCGACGACAACTCACCGAGCGATGAGGCCTCGGTGCAGGGCCCTTTGTCAGTAGTGGCACCGGCGGTAGCTCTACCCGTCGAGCCACCGATACTTCCAGCACCAGCCGCTGACGATGCACGTCGCCTCAACGCACTGCATGAGTTTCAGCACCAGCGACCACCCAGGTTTCGCGGGGAGATGGATCCCCAGGCAGCCGAGGACTGGCTGGAGGCAGTGGTACGTGTGTTTAGGCAAGTGAGGACACCAGCAGACCTCATGGTGATCCTCGCTGCGAGCCTACTACACGCAGCAGCAGGACGATGGTGGAGCTTGATGCTCCAGGTGCACGATGAGACATCTCTTCTATGGACGGACTTTGAGGGCCTTTTTCGCTCGGAGTTTGTCCCAGCCACCCTTCGTGCGGTGTGTATCCAGGAGCTACTTCAGCTATGGCAGGGCAGCATGACGGTCACTCAGTACTCGGTGAGATTTACCGATCTCTCGCGCTACTCGACCGACATGGTACGAGACCCATTCTTCCGGGCCCGGACCTTCGAGCTGGGTTTGAGGCAGGAGATCAGGGCATCGCTGATCTCCCTCAGTATACCAACTTAGACAGGAGTACTAGAGCGGGACCTTTTGATCGAGAGCTTCCTTGCTGAGTCTGCACCAGCACCGAGACCCACCATAGGGCGGCACGTGGCAGAGTCATCTGCAGCAGGCAGTCGATGGATGACTCAGGGGTTCAGGCAGACCAGACCTTCAGGAAGACGACCTTAGGACACTGGCTCAGTAGTGCGGGGCACACAGCGCGGAGCCAGTCTTTCGAGAGGCAGACATTGCTACTCGTGCGGCGGGCAGGGCCACATGGCTCGTGACTGCCCGACCCGCCGTGCCGAGGAGCAGCAGACGGTTGAGGGACCACCGAGGCAGAGGCAGAGGGTCGACCGTGGTGGTCCGCAGGGAGGAGGCGGACGAGGCAGAGGAGATGGCCGAGCAGCAGGTGGTGGGCAACGCTTTGAGGCTCTGCCACCACCACCACTAGGAGGTCCACCCCGACCACAGGGAGCTGGCAAGAAGAGATAGGCACAGCTCTAGGCAGCAGAGGCCTACGACCACGGCACACCCGAGATGATTCGAGGTACTATCTGTGTCTATTCCACCCTTTCTGTAGTTCTTATAGACACAGGAGCGAGTCACTCTTTCATAGCCGCTGCCCTCGTTCGGAGCTCGGAGATTCCGACAGAGCCGTTGGCTCGATCCTTACGGCTAGAGACTCCTACGGGAGCAGACTCGATGATTACGCACTGGTGCCGGAAGTGCGAGCTTACTCTAGGAGGCGAGAGCTTCGGCTGGGATCTTCTTGTAGCAGTGTCGAGGCCTTACGACGTCATCTTGGGAATGGATTGGCTATCTACGGTCCATGCACAGATTGACTGTTTTAGGCGCAAGGTACGATGTGTACGCACCGACGGGAGCAGGTTCACCTTCACCAGCGAGAAGGGAGCCTTTGCAGCACAGGATGGACTTCCGCGGAGGAGAGGAAATCCCATTACTCATCAGTTGGCTAGCCTCATCCTTGGAGCAGTTGACGTGCGGAGTCCTGGTTTTCCTGCAGTGGTGGATCAGTTTGCAGACGTTTTTCCCGACGACGTTCCAGGGATACCTCCTCGCAGAGAGGTAGAATTTTATATTGACTTATACCCCGGGACATCCCCGATATCGACTCCAGCATATTGGATGGCCCCCACCGAGCTTCGAGAGCTACGGGTACAGTTGGAGGACTTGCAGGGGAAGGGGTTCATCCGACCCAGTGTTTCACCCTGGGCTTCCCCGATATTGTTCGCCAAGAAGGCGGACGGGAGCTTGCGACTTTGTGTTGACTATCGTCGCCTGAACCAGGTGACGGTGAGGAACAAGTATCCGCTACCGAGGATTGATGACCTCTTTGATCAGCTCAAGGGAGCACGATGGTTCTCGAAGATAGACCTCAGGTCAGGCTATCATCAGCTCAGAGTTAGAGACAAGGACATGCAGAAGACGGCCTTTAGATGTCGGTATGGCCACTATGAGTTTTTGGTTATGCCTTTTAGCGTAACCAATTCTCCAGCAGTGTTCATGGCTCTCATGAACAGGATCTTTCAGCCATACCTCGATCGATTCGTCGTAGTCTTCATTGACGACATTCTGATTTACTCTTCGACTGAGGAGGAGCACGCATACCACTTGCGAGTTGTACTAGACACACTCCGAGAGCACCAGATTTATGGTAAGATCTTGAAGTTCCATTTCTGGATACGAGAGGTCCACTTCTTGGGACACGTTATCTCTGAGGCGGGAGTTGCAGTGGATCCTGCGAAGATCGAGGTTGTGTTAGCATGGGAGCCACCCAGGAGCGTGAATGAGGTTCAGAGTTTCTTGGGACTAGCTGGATACTATCGGAGATTCGTGCCAGAATTCTCTACAGTTGCGGCACTACTCACATCTTTGACGAAGAAGGGGAAACCCTTCGTGTGGTCAGAAAGATGTCAGCAGAACTTCCAGTAGCTGAGACAGAGATTGACCAGCGCACCTATCTTGAGGTTTCCTGAGGAGGGAGTAGGGTACGTAGTCTACTGCGATGCATCAGGGACCGGACTCGGATGTGTTCTGATGCAGGAGCGGGCAGTGATCGCCTAAGGATCACGTCAGTTGAGGCCGCATGAGCAGAACTACGCTACCCATGACTTGGAGTTAGCAGCAGTGGTCTTCGCTCTGAAGACATGGAGACATTACCTAATGGGCGAGCGCTTTACAGTCTTTTCTGATCATCAGAGTCTCAGGTATATCTTCTCGCAGAAGGACCTGAACCTGATACAGCGGTGATGGCTCGAGTTCCTCCAGGACTATGAATTTGAGATAGTCTATACTCCTAGGAAGGGGAACGTGGTAGCCGATGCCCTCAGCAGGAGGACAGGCATTCAGCTACTTGAGGAGGCAACGGAGCAGCTAGCCTCTTTACAGATATCCTTCGTGGATAGAGATGGAGCATCCTTCCTTCAGTCTCTCACAGTCACCCCTCCACTACTACAGCATGTCAGAGGGGCACAGCGTGAGGACGCCGACTGTGAGACATGACGTACACAGATATCCTCGGGACAGGCACCTGATGGTTTCTCCCTTGGAGCAGAGCACGACATCCTTTTCAGAGGACATACCATGGTACCAGTCGCCTTGCGAGAGGAAGTGCTGAGAGAGTTTCACACTTCTCCTTTGGCGGTACATCCTGGAGTGGAGAAGATGTACCAGGACCTCAGACGACAGCACTGGTGTCCGGGCATGAAGAAGGTTGTAGCAGAGTTCGTTTCTCGTTGCCTCACCTGCCAGCAGGTAAAGGCAGAGCATCAGGGACCAGCAGGCTTGGTACAGCCCTTGGAGGTTCCGGAGTGGAAATGGGATGGCATATCTATGGACTTCGTGACTGGACTTCCATGCACTTCCAGAGGTCACGACTCCATCTGGGTGATTGTTGACCGACTCACCAAGTCGGCACACTTCTTACCCATCAGAGAGCAGGGCTCAGTGGAGAGGTTAGGACGTCTCTACGTTCAGGAGATTGTGCGACTCCACGGCGTGCCATCATCTATCGTCTTCGATCGAGATGCTCACTTTACTTCCCGGCTTTGGAAGGGGTTACAGGAGGCGTTCAGGACACAGATAGGTCTGAGCACAGCCTTTCACCCTCAAACGGATGGTCAGACAAAGAGGACCATTCAGACTCTCGAGGAAATACTCCGTGCATGTGTCCTCGACTTTGGTTGTAGCTGGGAGGACCACCTACCCTTGGTGGAGTTTGCGTACAACAACTTCTACCACTCCACCATCGAGATGGCACCGTACAAGGCGTTGTACGACCGACCTTGTAGATCTCCTTTGTGCTGGAAAGACCCTGGGGAGTCAGCACTTGTGGGACCAGAGATGGTCCAGGCCACGACAGAGAAGGTCCAGGTCATCCAGGAGTGGATGAGGACAGCTCAGAACCGGCAGAAGTCATACGCTGACAGGAGGCGGAGGCCACTAGAGTTTGAGGATGGCGACCACGTCTTCTTGCGAGTCTCACCTTGACGTGGTATACAGAGATTTGGCCGTGGAGGCAAGTTATTTCCGCGCTTCATCGGACACTTCCAGATCCTCAGCAGGATTGGCGAGGTGGCTTATCGCCTGGCTCTACCACCTCATTTGCACCGGGTGCACGACGTCTTCCAGGTATCTCAGCTGAGGAGGTACGTGCACGACCCGACGCACATCATTGACCATGGGGAGCTTGACATCGACGATGGGGCGACTTTTACGAAGGTCCCGGTGGAGATAGAGGATCGACAGGAGCGGGTCCTACGTGGGCGATCGATTCCTCTTGTGCGCATCAGATGGCAGCACGGGAACCTCCAGGAGAGCACATGGGAGCGGGAGGCTCAGATGCGTGCTCAGTACCCTCATTTGTTCTTCTAGTTTTTGTTGTATCTTTACGGGGACGTAAATCCCTGAGGTGGGAGTAATGTAATGACCCGTAAAATTCAAGGGAAATTTTTCTTAATTTTCTTTGGAATTTTACAAGAACGCGGTTTCTGACGGCACCTGATTCTGAGGCCCAGAGTGCCCGGAATCAATTTCCGAAGTTTGGCTCGGGTACGTTCAGTGAACGAACAAGCGAGATTTTCTAACTTTTGATCCGGTGCTCGGAATTGAAATCCGAGGGCACTGATGAACTCGCAGCGCCGCTTTTCGCTTAAGGATACCTTTTCCGAAGTTGCGTTTATTGCGGGACGAAAGTTAGTTTTTGGGAGAATTATAAGAAGTTAAATAAAAATGTGGAACACTTTTTATTTTTATTTTGTTGGTTAACTTCTCCCAAAGGGAGTTAAAGGTGGACCCACATCCACTTAACCTCCCTTGGGAGGATTAAGTGTGGTGGGGCCCACAAGAACCCCATCTCCTCATCTTCTCTCAAAAATCCCATTAACCCCTCTTTAAATGACATGACAACTTTGATAATTAATGGAGTTGTTTTGTTTGAATTTCAAACCTTTGAAATTCAAGTTGATGTTTGTGTAAATAAAATAAGCCTTAGCTTATTTTATTTTTTTAGCCTTCTTGAGAGGATTTGAGAGCTCCTCCTTCTTCTTCAAAAATTGATGAAGAACGCTCAAGCTCCGACGAAGAACACCGCTCCTCTCTTCTGCGTAGCCGGTTGTTCCGAAGATCGACGACGCCTTCCGTGTCAACGAAAGGGAACACCGCTTCCTCCTCGGACTTCCTTCGTCAGCTTACGAAGATTCGCCAACGACGTACCTCTTAGGACGTACCTCTTCGTCAACGGATTTGACGAATGATTACCACGACACCCGACCTCCGCGAGGTCATCTTCCGTGGGTCGTTGACGATCATCGATCTTGAAAACAAGGTAGGGGTTGTTGTTGATTATTTATTTATTCTCGTTCTTGGTTCTAGCTTGACAACTTTGAGGTTTATTGTTAAGTGTTATCGACTAACGAGAGGGGGGCCGGACCGCACAAACACGGCCAAATCCCCCCTCCTCTGTTCTTGAATATTATTTCCTTGCAGATGAACGAGATGGCGTGGTGCTGTCGCACCACGCGGGAGTCGCAAGGCTATAATCGCGCGACGCCGTCGCGCCGCGCCACGAAAGGTTTATCATGAACGCGACGCCGTCGCGCCGCGTCAAAGGGAATCGAAGGCGCCGTAGCCGGAGCAGGGCCGCGGCGGAGGGGCGCGGTGCCGTCGCACCGTGCCAGACGACGAACACCGCGGCCGGTTCCGGGCCGCGGCGGAACGAGAAGACCGGAGGCTCGCCGGGCCGCCGGTGTTGGAAGCCGGAAGGGGACCGTCTTTGCCGGTCCGCTGAAGAAGAACCGGCCGGACAGGTCAGGCCGACCGTAAGGGGAAAGACCGGAGAAATTAAATTCCCCCGTCCAGGTTAATTGCCCCCCATTAAGAGGGGGGGCGGTTTCATAACAGGGGGGAAGGCGGCCCCCCGTTTCCCACAAAGCAGGCCCCCACGAGGGGGGCCGGTTTTCACAAAAGGCGCGGCTTCAGCCGCGCCGCCAGAGAGGAGGTGGGGGCCTTGCCCCCCCCCCCTTCCGCGCTGCACCCGTGTGGCGCCAGGCCGCACCGTCGCCGGCCGCGCCGGACCGCCGTCGGCCGGGCCGGGCCGGGTCGGCCCGGACCCGGACCCCCCGTTTTCGAGACGTTTTCGGTATTTTGGCCATAACTTGAGTCATTGACCTCCGATTGACGAACCGTCAGCGGAAATACTATCCTTGGATCGAGACGGTCGTTTCGGTATATCGCACTCAATGTTTCGGAATACTTTGAGTTCGGCCGGGTTGGTTCGTACACGAAACCAACCGGGCCCTCGGAGCGGAAATGCTCATATCTTGAGCTACGAACGACCGATTGACGTGCCGTCGGCTTTGTTGTGTTCCTCTTAGTGAGAGGGATCTTTTGGCATACTCCGCCTGAGGTTTGGACGCAGGTGGAGTACAGTCGATTTGGTTTTTCCTTAAAAACCAACCGAGCCCCTGGGACGAAAAAGCCAATAACTCTCAGACCGGGCGTCCGATCGACGCGCCGTCTGTTGCGTTGAGTTCCTGTTGACGATACGGAACTTTTGGATACATCAACTATGGACTTTGTGACAGTTGATGTATCAGCCTCTCGGCTCGTGGAGCGGACCCTCCTGAACGAGCTTGCTGTGTGCGGGAACCCTAGTGCTGGCTGCGACTGTGACTGCTACTGCGACTGTTACTGTGACTACTACTGCTACTGCTACTGTGACTGCAACGACAACAGTACTGAGATCCTGTGTGGATTCGACGATGACTACAACACTCAGCGATCCTACGTGGATCAGTGCTACAGGTCCTGTGTGGGCCCGATCCTGTGTGGGTCTTTGCGCTCAGCGGTCCTGTGTGAACCAACGCCTACAGGTCCTGTGTGGGCCCGATCCTGTGTGGGTCTTTGCGGGGGTTAGTTATCTATCGATCCTTCGTGGGTCCGACGACTTATGGATCAGAGATCATCTTTATCGTCTTTCAAAGAAGTATACCTGTGTGAGCTGAATCCTGTTTCTTTCCTGTGTGGTTTGAGTTGAGCTATCCTGTGTGGATTTCGTTTTTCTTTCCTGTGTGGAATACGTTTACTTTCTTGTGTGGACTGAGTTGTACTTGGGCTTGGAGGTTGGAGCGTATTGGAATTGATGACTTAGGTATATGTATGGGAATATACCTAAGAAGTGTCGGTTGTTACTTCGTGATTGTATCTTCCTTTGTGGTTTATCCTTTGTGGATTTTGGGAGACCTTCGGGGGTCTCGGGGTCCCTACTGAGTAGTTTATACTCACCCCTGCACGGGCTATGCCCGCACTACGTTGTGTTGGTTGCATATGATGGACAACGTTGATCTTGGCTAAGGCTTGCAGAGCAGGACGGTACCTGGAGGTGGACCACTGGGCGGGACGTGTTCGGAGCGGACGGCGGGACCCGAGGAGCAGTGGAGCTATCTGCACCCACCCTTCAGGTGGGATTTCCAGTGGACAGCTCGATGTTGCGGCTTTTACTTTTCAGTTGCTATTTTCCGTTTCGAGTTGTACTTTACTTTCAGTTTGGGTTTGTATACTGGCCCATTTACTTTTCCTCACTTTCAGTTGTACTCTGTTTTTACTTAGTGTTTACTTTCCACTTGCTTACTCTGTGGTGTTTGTTTACTTTACAAAGGCAATGCCTTCCCTTTTTACCGGGAATTACGCCTTGGTGCTAGTCGCCAGCCCCTGGCCTATGGAAGGCAGGCTTGGGGTAGTAACGGCACGGACCCCGAGGGAGGGTCGTGACATATGTGTCATAAGTTTAATGTTAATTGTGCTTGAATTCATGATGAAATATAATTTATACATTTTGAAAAAATAATTTTCTTAAACAATATATATACAGACATTTTTAGTGGATGATAATATTTCTAAAAATAAATAAAATGTGGTAGATGAATAAACATTAAAATACATTTATTCAATTAAAGATAAATTAAACACTAGTTTATAAGCATCAAAATATTTTAAATGGATAAAATTGGGTCCATGATTTAGTTTTATAACATATATTGGTTGTGAAATTAATGACTATATATTTTAAACAAAAAATAGGATATATAGAGTACCATTGAAAATAGTAGTGCAATAGACATCACTAAAGAAATGAATTTTTAAAATACAAAAGATAAATCCCCATAATTTTTGCATCAATATATTTTTTTGTTGATATTGATGATATATGGGAGATTAATTATACTAAATGTTTTTAAAGATGTTTAATTTTATCTTAAATGACAGAAATAGTGGTGTGAAACATGGTGAATACAAATTTATACTTACAAACATGAAATAATTTTTTTACAATGAAGAATTATTTTTCTTGGAGATGTTTGTGAAATATATTGTCTTATTATTAACCCATTAAGTGATTTGTGGACAGTCATTTTTTAATGGAAAATAATCCATTTTTTTATTATAATTTTGACGATATTGATGACTTGTTGGTGATTTATTCACTTTTTACACAATTAAAAAAGGATACAAATGATTCTTATATTTTCATACTCAATGTAATATGAAATGATATCATAGAAGGGACATGTGAAAATAATATCTTACTCTCGTAATTATTCAGATAAATATTTATTTTCAAAATTATAAGAATCTTATAAATGTAAAAACATCATCTCAGATATTAAAATCTACAGATATTGATTATATCTATCATTTTTGTACAAAATTTTATATTCATATTTTTCTGTTTCAAATTGTTTTGTTACAAAATTCAAATCATTAATTTATTATGAAATATAGACAAATTTAAATAATTTTTTAACATGGATATTTAAATATAGAGATGATGATAATTTCTAATATTTTGGAATATATTTTTACATTCATCAATTTTAAATGAATATTTCTTAGTTTAAGATCCATGATATCATTAATTTTTTATGAAATTTTTAAAATGTAATTAAATTATTTTCTTATCATTTATATTTATCTTAATAAATTTTACCTAGTTCAGTGATTATTATAAAAATATTTAAATTAATAAATTTCAGTTTCACATTTTTTTGGTTGAATAATATTGACGTCATTATTTTCAGGTGACCATGTGTTTATATTTATCATTTTTAGTATTAATTTTTCTCCATATTTATTAATTAATATAATATAGATAATATTATTTATATTATTAAAATTTAAAAAATTTAACTTATAATAATCATTTAATTCTTATAAAATATAGATTTATATAATTTAATTGCATTCAACAAATTAAATGGTGGGCC
Source organism: Viscum album (assembly GCA_963277665.1). Taxonomy (NCBI): domain Eukaryota; kingdom Viridiplantae; phylum Streptophyta; class Magnoliopsida; order Santalales; family Viscaceae; genus Viscum; species Viscum album. Next base: position 1,870,400,347 of record OY728123.1, on the reverse strand, counting down.
TGATGGTTGGGGAATATTTAATAGTGTATGTGTTCAATTTTCTAATTATTATACCTCCAATTTCTAAATTTCTTATTGAAACAAGCATTTTGTTTTTCAAAACTATTTTCATCACTACTGGTTGAATTACAATAGAAGGATTTTCTTCCCCTATAGAGGTGATGATATCCAGAGTTAATTAATAAAAGACTACAAGTTTACAAAAACATTCACCAAATCATTGGGGGGTGCAGGATCATGATTTATTATGATGAAAAAAAACCAACATGACCTAATTAAAATAATATTTTGTGGTATATGGACTTTTTGAGCCATTATATAATTAATATTTTATATCCATGTTAGAATAACATTGATTAGAGGTTAGATGATCAGTTTTGGGAGTCTCTAATGGTAAAATTTATAATCTTCTCTATTTTATTTCCTAATTTCATTAATAGTATTTAATTTTTGACTAATATATAATTTATTCAATTGGAAATGATATTTTTCATTCATCATGTTAATGAAATTATAAATTTGTGTATTTGTTTTTTGTTTGTTATAAAGGATTTTTTTTTAATTTTATCACATGAATTTTTCTAATAAAAATCGAAATCCATGCGTTAAATATGGTTGAACAGATGTAGTAGCATGGTGGATGTTTTATTCGAATGGAAAAGAATATTCCTTTATTGTATTATAACAGGTGATTATTAAATGAATATTTCAATTAAATTTTTTATTATCAACAAAAATATTATTCTATTCTTATATAACTGGAATCTAGGATATCCGAAAAATATATTGAGTCACAGAATGTATACACTTTTATTTTATTATGGGTAGGGTCTCATTTTTTACAGGGAAAAAGTGATTGATTAAAAATTTGATGAATTATTAAAAATATATAACAGTACCTCAGTAGATGTTTAGTTAGAACCTTCATTTGACCCCACTCACCAAGAAAAATAGAAAATGATGAGGATTGTAAAAATGTAGAATTTTATTATGGATCCATCAAGAGAAGTAGAAATGAATATTATAAGAATATAATTATTATTTTTCCCAAATATTACTGTTTTCTAAATTCATTTCACTAACATAACATTTTAATATATTATTTTTGGATTCCTTTTATGAGAAAACAACATGGGGTAAGTAAATACATGGGGGTGGAATAGAAATTTTAGATATTTTTTGGAATTAAGTAACACTTGTACAATGTAAGAGTTTTTTATGATGGTTTTAGTGGTAGAAACATTTTTACCCATCATAGTATTATATTGAGGGAATAATAATATAGTGAAAAAAATTCCTTAACTACTGTGCATGAGGAAATCAATCAATCAAAAAATCGTAGAATTAAACAATATAGACATGATAAGTTTTCAAAAACGGTGAAACCAATGTGGCCTCAAAATCCTCCTAAGCCTACCCATTATGCTTTTCCTGAACCTCCATCTCCCCCTACATCGACGAATGTGTATTGTGAGGTAGATTTTGGGGATCCCCATTAACAAATTATAGCCTATATAATAAAATATACATTATAGGATTTTGTACATAACTATATTGTATAGTTGGATCTAGTATGAGTAGTGGTACATGATATCATTGGAATAATTTCCCCCATGTTGTTTAATATTATGGACCTTATCAATGTTGTACAATGTGTGGGTCATTTTTCACTCTACCCAAGTTGGATAGGCATGTAGTTATCTTATAAGTTATGTGTTATATATTTATTTTTATGTACATTTAAATAAAAATTACTATAATTTGTTATTAAAATAATATTATATTGGAGTATCTGACTTATCAGGATCAATTTCAAATGAAAAAAAATTCCGAGAACCCATAACTTCATATACTTCACATATTTCTTAATTTTTAGAAAAAATAAAAATTATTTATTTTATATTAGAGAATTATTATATATTCATGATGATAATATAAATATATGCGAGTTTACATTAATTGAAAATATATTAGAAATAAACCGTAATGTTTTACATTAGTGGGGAACTCACTATACATATGTTTCAATTTTTCCCATGTATATAAATTTACTATTTCACTATTTATTTTTTTATATATTAAAAAAATGGTGATTTAATTTATTATTTATCTAATTAGAGGTTTTCAAATCTTTATAAAATATATTATAAAACTTCAGTTTTTGTATTTATAGATATTGATAATATTTTAATGGCCATGAAATACATGAAGAAAACCCATACAATTAAATATATTGGTGAATGATTATAAAACATAGACATTAACGATTGGTTCAGTCTATTCGTTGAAGTATACATTGACTTATATAATTTAGGGCCACGATTGATAATAATATAATTCATTCTCAAACTTTTATATTTTTTAGATATTTGATGTTATGTATTATCGACCCACAAAAAAAATATTTTTTATGCTCATTACTATGTGAATTTCTGGATTGTATTTAAGAATTTTTAAATTCATAATTTTTATACACTTTTATTAGTTCATTGATAAAAAATGTTGAAACCCACATAAGTTCCTATACTTAATATATTGATAAAAATAGATAATGGAAGAAATTTATCAAAAATAACTTATTGTTAAATAACCCAAATAAATTAATTATGTCCATGTGAAGGTAGAAATTTTTTTTAATATAGTTAATAATTTTTCTATCTTACACATATTATGTATTTTGGTTTTTAAGTGTGATATAAATAATAAAGTTTCATTATAAAATATGACATGTTGAATTCTAATATTTGGTATTAGAATTAATATTTAAGACTCTATTAACATGAATATTAAAAAAATCTAATATTTATACTTCCACAATATCTCTTATGATTTTAAAAAATATGTTTTATTTTAAATTTAATAAATTTTATTCTTTATATTAGATTATAATGATGGTACATTGTATTTGATTGAATTGGTAAACTACCATTTTTATATTTTTAAAATTATTTCATTGGTTTTTTTAATTTATAAATTTATATTTATAAATTTAATTTCCCTTTATTATCTGGAATACAATTTGTATAAAAATTTTCATTGAATTTTTATTAGCTTTACATTTTTTATAGGTGGGTTTTATTTCATGATTTTTTTCTTGTTCTAGTAGTATCTATTAACATGGATTATGTATTATATTTTCATTTATATTTGAAAAATAATAATAATTAATTTTTCATGACTTTTATTTTGAAAACCGATATAAAAAACCATTCCTTGTGTGGGTTTTACTGTGTGATAATGAAAAGTATTTAGAAGGTAATATTTTTGAATCATCTATGATATTTTTACCTAAAAATATCATAGGATGTGTAATTTGGTGTCCGGTTTTACCAAAACATTACATTTAAATCCTCTTTCCAAATATAATTTCATAATAAAAAATTTAGAAAAGAACATTCAAGATCATTTAAAAAAATTCAGGCCAGTTATTAATAAAATTTTCATTGAAATAATTTTTAAAATTTCTTTCATTATAACTGACATGGATTCATTATTTTTAATATCAACAAAAATTACATAAATTTTTAAATGGAACTGAATACTAAGAATAACTGATGTGAGAAGGTTAGTTTCTAGTACTGTGAGTTCCCGACTTGCATAATTATGAAATGAAGTTCATTTTTCATAGGGAATTGTTGTTATTGTTTTGGTTTCCATCGTTATAATTGAGTTAATTAGTTCAAATAAATTGAACTTTTAGTATATTTTATTTTCGTTTTGGACTATTAGCCCTGAGAGGCTAGAGGTGATACACATGATTTTTTTACACATATAGTGTTCATATAAAATCTGTAAATCTCTTTAAAACCTCCATTTAGTTTTGGAAGGGAAAGGGACTTTGATATTCCATGTTTCAATAAAAAACATGGTGTTTTAATAAATAGATTCTTTGAAAAATTATTGTAAGGTATATTTGGGATTTGGGTTTTTTTTCATTCATGTATATAGTTCTTGAATACATATAATGTATATTGTACCTGATGATGACAATGGTAGGTAGATCCTGGAGGTTAGATGGTATGATAATTTGTTGTGGTAGGGAAGTGTTAGTGATGGTATGACACACTTCTTGTTAATGATTTCCCTATTTTTGATCTCCTTACTGTTATATCTATATGGATCATGTTATTGGTTTTAAGGAGATACCACCTAGATGGGTTCTATTAGATCCTTAAGAGGGAAAATATTTTATTCTTTTGGGGCATGTATTATATGAGACCCCTATGGGTGGTTGTGATAATTAGTAATATGAATAGGTCCTATGATAGGCTGGTGGGACACATTAGATAGAGGCAAGAGGGTAGTAGATAGATGATCATAATAGGAATAGTTTATTGTGATTTATCATTGGAATTTACTAGAGATATCAAAAAGATGAGACATCCATAGAATGTGTAACATGATAATTCTTACTACATCATCCTCCATTGATCTTGGGAGAGTGTTAACCATATGTATGAATTACCATATTGACTTAGTACAAAATATATTTTATCATATCGAGATCACACTAAGGAGTTTTAAATATGTCTATGTATATTCCAAGAGAATAAATGAATCACTCAAGGGATGTACATGTGTAGGTATGAATTCATGAGGGGATGAAAAGGAAAAATTTTGATTTTAGGTTTAGTAAATAAATTTTATTTTATATATTGAGGGTGGATATGATTCATGAGCATGTGAACCTATTTAATGAGGTAGGCTAAGTCATTGAGGTTCACATATTTATTCTGATTTTTAATTATTTTTTGGGGTATGAAATGACTATAGATTGTGGATTTAATAGTGGTTTATAATATTCCATAAATATTCCTATAAATATATTTAAGTAGACAACACATTTGAAGGTGGTGAACTAGGATTTAATAATGGAGAAGAATATAAAATACCCATCCATGAAGTAGTGTCATGTGGGAGATGTATTGGAGATTAGTGTAGCCGAAATCTTGGACATGTGGTGACCAAGTATGATATACAGAGATGAGGTTTAATGATGCTCAAATATATTGGGTTATTGATAATGTTTTTTTAGTGTGGTTCAATAGGGGAAATTTTTTGAAAGTGTGATAATACACCAAAAGTGGACTATGAATATAACTAGCTTTTAAATCTAGAACACTTTTATCGAATGACTTCACAATCATCTTGGGGTTGTTGATCAGGTAGGTTTTAGGCATATGAGGCAGAGCTTGATGTTTTAATAGGAGTATGTAACCCATATTCATCTCCACACATAAGTGATTAACTAATATCAGATAATTTTTTTTGGCTTAATAGCCAATAATGAGTTTGAATCTATAAGGATCATATATATTGATCACTCGATCATTGGATTTTATACATGTTATAGAGATGAGTTATTATTAGTTGACTGAAGATATGTTAAAATATAGAGGTACACCATGTGAATATTTTATTTTTTCTTCAAATATGTGGGTGAATGTTGTTTATACATGGTTAATGTATCAACAGGTTCTTGTGGAGTTATGTGAATTTGATATAACACATGGTAACCATTGGATTCATTGACATTAATTATAATTCATGGTGTCTTGAATAATGTAGGATGACTGAGGGAATCAGGTATGATGTAGTATGGTTATTGGGAATTATATTGAATGAAATAATATATTAGTATGATGCATGAGTAATTTAGTTGATTATTGGTGTTTATATATAGATAGTTAGTGCATGCAAGGTTCTTGATGGTGAATGAGAAATGATGTTGTCATTGTACCATGCAGTGTATCTATATTCTAACTAAGTATGTGATTCCAATTGTAGGGAGTACCATCAAAAGAAATGATCCTATTTATTATGGGTATCTAGATCTATTGGTGACGTTCTGCCTTACTATATCTTTTTTGGATGCCAAAGATGAATTCTATATTACTCCATAAAGAGCCTAAAAAATTTATGAGTTATATCCTAAATTATTATAGATTATTTTTAATTTTGAATATTTTATCATTTATTTAATTTTTTGGCTTAAAAATCTCCGGGGATTTTATGTTACCTTAGTATAGAACCTTGTAATATATTAATGGCACTAAAAAACATAAAATAGTCAAACTGGATTATTATATATATTAAAAAAAACATGAAACATATTTATGAGATTGAATTTTAATTATTGATATATTGTTTTACATTTCTGTTCATTTATTCTATAAGAGTTTTACCTATGGGATTCAATGTTATGGTAATTTCTTTAGTTTGGAATATTATGATCAAATTATAGAAAACCTTTTGCTTAGTCTGGAAAATATTTATTGAAAACATTTAATGTCACTCACTATTGTGTGGATGAATTAATACAATGATCATGTATTAATTCAAACTATGTCCCTATGAATTTTATATATATATCATTATTGGATTGAAACAATATACGTAGTGAATGGATGAATCTGGGAAACTTTGAATTGAAAAAAACATATATAAATTACAAGAATCACATCAATAATAACTTATATACAAAATTAATCTTCCACCATCACTTGAAACCCTGATATATTAGGGGATTAAATTTTGTTGATGGAAATAATTTCAAAAAATTGAAAAATATATTTTGGGTTTATAATAATATAGTGTTGAATAATTTATAGCATAAAAAATATTGGGATAGTATTTTATAATGAATTTATATCTCATTCCAGATAACCCACTAAACCAAAACCCTAATCAATCATATTATTCCCATAATTGTGTTTTTGATCCCTATAGTCTAGAGATTAGTTTTTCAGAATGAAAGCAATGATTAGATAATTATTCCAAAATAATAAGTTAAAATTTTAAATTAGTCGAAGTTTCACATACCAACTCATGTCAACTACGAACTGGATATATGAGCTAGTGTGAAAAAAGGTTTTGGAGGTGTTCCCGATCCTCTTGGGCTTAAAACTAGTTATAGAGATAAATATATAATAGTTTGGAATGATTTTCCCAATAAATAAATAAAAAATATTAAGGGAACAATAAAATAAAACACTGGATGTGGAAATAAATAAAATACTACATGTACCTCCATGTAACCTCAGGGGTCACATTTAACCATAGGATAAAACTCACTCCATGAGTGATGTAGAGTGGGAAGAAAAACCAGAGTCTAAGAAATATATATGGGTGAGTATTAAAGCTCTGTAGAAGTTCTAAAACAAACAATTTTCAATAACTATCTTCATAATGAAAAGAAACACATGTTAGATTGAAAGTAACTAATAATAAAATTAGGGTTTTCAGACCATTTCAAATTCATGTAAAATAGTTTTCATTTTCAGGAATAAAGATTCTATTACATCAAATTCCAAATATGTATTCCATTAATCCATAGAAATTTGAAAATAAATGGAAAAAAGAATTAAATTAAAACATAGTTTTCAAAAAAGAAAAAAGTATAAAAGAAAATGAAAATGAAATAAAAAAAATTACAATAGTAAATCCCAATGTTGTTAAGGATAGATGATTCTAAAGTTCCTAATACCTTGGTTAAATGGAATAGAAACAGAAACCTATAGAATCTACATGCACAATTCACTAGGTAAAATTAATCCCAATGTCTATTAGTCTCTATTCATTAATATATATATTTTTAGTGTTGTTGCATCAATCCAGCTATCGGGAAACTAGGTCTCGACCATGGAAATATACCTAGTATATGCTTACTAGTCTACCCTTTTAGGTATGTAGTTTTACCATGTATCTTATATGAAATGGGTGTGATTTTTTATCGAGATAACATATATTTAAATATAATTTTATTTACCCTAAAACATTTATATCTTCTCACCACCAATCTCCACCTTGAGTGCTCCATGTTTTTATGTGTCACACAATAATGGAAAAGTATCTACACTAAATACATGTCACAAATAAAAAATTAACACTTACCTCAAATTTGTAAAATAACATGGTATTCCTCACGAGGGTATTTCAACTTCTATATATCATTCTCAAAGGGCCAAACGGGCCTCATTACATAAAAGGAATACATTCATTTTAGAAATCACAAAAGACCAAAATTTTTATGTCCCAACACTATTTGAAACCCCAATTTAATATTCATGGAATATCATATTTAAAAACAATATTTAAACCATGCATAAATCAAAACAATCCATTTTAAAAACTGATGATAATGATTAGAAACCATACAAGAAGCGACATTCGAAGAACCACAACCTATTATATTTATATAATAGTTATATTTCATATAAATGGTAAAAAACATTTGAAACATAAAAATATTATAGATTTTAATTTTAAATAGAAAGTCATAAGAAGCATACATCAAACTCACGACACATATCTTTTGACAATGTAAACTTGTTTATTCTCTTTACACTTGAACACATATTCACCTTCGTATTTATATTAGGAATAATACACCCTATTAACATATTATCATGGCCAAATATGTATAAGTTTATCCCTAAATATATTCTTATGGTTTCATATAACACTTTATACTTACATTCTTATGAATTTTCATATACATGTATAAGAACACGTAGACCAATTATATATATTTATCCTACCATGGGTGAATATATACATATACACACACACATATATAAATATATAAAGGGGGAACTAAAATATATGCATGCCTACATATGAGTACACCTGTAACTTGTCAACAATAACAACTCGAAGCCACCCCAATGATGTCCAAAATACAGTACAAAAATATTACAAACCAAAACATTACAAAAAAATAATTTAAAATGGACCAAAAGAAAAGGGAAAAAGAAAATCTACCTCCAAATGATGGTGGGTAGACTGAAATGGTCCAAAACACTTCAACTTAGGTAGTAGATATAGAATCGTGCCCCAAGATTACCAGAGAGACATACTTCAAACTATAACAATGAAAGAAAAATTAAAAACTATGTCATCCCACACCCTAGGGTTCGTCCAAAACAATAGGGGTGGAGGGGAGAGTAAAAACACCAAATCAATGGGAGATAAGGGATCTAGAGTTCCTACCTCAAAATATTGATAACAAAATTGAATTAAATATAGTGGATTTTCGAAACTGTAGAATTTCATGAGGACAGAGTGGGAACACACCATGGGGTAGTTTGACATGGGTGAGTCATGAGACTTAAAGAGTGGGAGGGGGAAATAAATAATGTTTTAAAAGAAAAAACAAATAAAGAAAAATTAAAAAATTAAAACCAAAATATTAAAAATTAGGCTACCCATATGTTCATGATACGATGTTTCAAACGGTGTGCTAACCCTGGTAGACACTGATTTTCCTTGGAACCCGTTCACGGTAACCCCTAGGTAGATGACTGGTTTAGAATTCCTTATGCTATGTGTGGTACACAACACTTAAAACACACAAGCCTAGTCACACACTTTCTTCATGGTTTAATAAACCAGGTTCTATCCATGAATTACAACATAGACCCACAAAGTCACCTTCACATGCACCTCACAATTATTATTAACAGTGCGAGATAATTGTTAAATAGAAAAAAAGCCTCCCAAAAATTTAAATATCATCCCTCCAAATACTATAAATCAATCATGAATAAGATCCAAATGAAATAAGACAAAAAATAAAAAAGTGTTTTCAGGTTTGGGTGTGATAATTCTCCCCACCATTATCACTTTCTTCTTTTATAAAGTCACCAATACAAATATGGAACAAAACCAAGACTCAAAACAAATCAATTCGGAATAGAATAATGAAACTTGGTGTGATAATTAAACATCATAGGCCATAACTGACCAACTTAAGAGAAACCAACAATAAGGATAACCATAGAGAGAAGAGAAATGTCTCACCATCATTAGAAACTAGATAGCACTGACCAACACTATATGAAACACTAATAAGATCCATGGGGGGTCTCCCAACCATTACTGAACATACCCACATAGAATAACCAGGACATACTGATATGGTAATCCTAACATGGACCTACATGGGAACTCCCAAACATACCAACCCCAACCAAAATGATGATTTAAAAAATGAAACTCCAAACTAAGTGGACAAAAAACCACAATTAATCATTTCCCAAGACACATGCATCACCAAATGAGCCCAAACAAAAACCAAAATCAGTCCAGAAAGGATAACCACCCTAGAACAGTTAGTCAAAGATTATATTCTAAAAAAACATTAGAATTACAAGAATATGAGACCACTAAGCCTTATTGAAACCAATGAAGAACAAAAAAGACAAAAGTAAACAACAAAAAATAAATCTATAATGAGAACTTAATCTATGTCCACTGTTATTTTAGAGCAAAAAACCAAACAGACGTTCCCCACACCCCTAGTGATTCTTGACGTTGGTAAAGATTTACATCATCCCTATGGCTAGGGCCCTATTGTATGTGGAATCTAATTCCCAAAAATCATTAATTATAGTACTCTAAATTATAATTCTTCTTCTCACACTACCACTTGAAGATCATCTTTATGTTTCCCAAACAACTACATCATTGGAATCCCTTCATAGTATAACTGCACGATGTCTTCGAATGCCCAAACTAACCACACCATAAGCACAGTAGATCATATTGAAATAAAAGAGAATATAGAACTATAATGAGGTAATCCTCATGATCCAGTTCCTTTTAAAAAAAACTCTCTCTGGATGGGTAACCTTCATGAGCACGAATAAAACCTGAACTTCCATCAACCTACACTTCTAGAACCAACTCGACCAAAAATGCCTCATCCGCCAACATTGTGATTTATACATCAACATATGAATGGAATCACTAATTAATCTATATTTTAATATCCCAATTAGAAATATTATCTTTAAGTTTATATTATAAATATTCCAATGAGGAAAAGTAAACCAACTCCTTAAACCAGACAACACATGCCTTCATAATCCCTTTACCATGTTGCATGCTCATGAGCCAGCCACAATTCATACCTTCACCTAAAAAGGTAAAAAATTCAGAATAAAGTGGTATTAAACACTTACCAGGATATCCCAAATTATAATGATGCTGGAAAAAACACCCTCCACCAATCCAAAGATGGAGATTGGAATGAACCAAGAAACAGATTGAACCCTTACAATGTTGAGAGTTCCCAACTTCTGAAAAATAGTCTCAACACTCTCAACAAACTCCAAAACCCCTAACAGACCACAATAACTATAGAAAATAGATAAATATTAAGAAGATATTGGATAAAAAACTCCATTATGAGTTTTAGAAGGGATAAAAAGTGGAATTGAATCCTCATAAACCTTATGGGTCTTTATGGGGGAATACTCATAAAAACATAAGCCAAAAAATGATATCAACATCAAACCATAACTTACCCAATTATGATTTAATAAAAATAACAATACTATAAAACAATAAATCCTAAACAAATCCAAATCACAATTGAAAAAAAAAATCCAATACAACATCACAAAGCAATCAAAATGTCCTCTTTTAGAAACCCTTATTTCTAAATTCACTAATGTTTAAATTTAGTTCCCCATTCAAAATAAAAATCACTTTTCATTTCCCAAATTATTTGAGTAAATATACTTTAAAACTAATGCATCACCTCACTTTTCCCTTTAAAAATTAATATAAAAATAGTAAATAATCTCCTTTTTAAAAGAATCCAATTTTCCATTTCAAGAAAAATATTGCAGAAAACAATTTAAATTCATTATTTTAATTATTCACCAATAAAAAAATATTGAATTGTACCATCTGTGTGCATCCCATTTCCTCTTATATTATCCATACATACATACCAACTTTCTCTTCCCATATTCATATGCTCATATACATATTCAAATTTCCAAAAATAATACCAAGGGCCATACATATAATTTATCCATCAAAATAAATAATTTCAAATTTAATTTTCATTTCACATTTTAAAAAACCATTAAAAATAAATATCATTATATACTTCTCCACTGAAACAAAAAAAATATCATTAAAAAAAGAATTATTCCCCATTTTTATACCCATTTGTAACCCCTAAAACCCTTTTTAAAAAATCCATTTATTTTAAAAATATAATCACACAAACCAAATTTAGATAAAACATTCACAAATACCAAAATAATTTCAATATGGAATTAGTGGTCTTGCAAAACACAACCACACTGTTTAGTAAACCATGTAATGAAAATGTACCAACCAATTATAGCATATTAAACCATGTAGGTGGGTTCTAAATGGTTATTTTTTCCAGGTAATATCAATGTGTTGTGCCACCTCACTTCCACAATCATCCAAAAACATATAAAAATCATTAAACTAATCAAACACCAAAAACTTAACCCAAAACCAAAAATAATATTTTGAAATGCAACTACCCAGGTGAATCAGGTCTCATAATGAGTGGTGTTAATCCGAAACCAACACATGACCTTCCATATGAGGCCCAACAATCCAATATCCCATCTATTGGACACCCTAAATAACGATGGCGTCCTTAAATACATTTTTTTTGAACCAACTATGGTCGACCCTAAACTAGTCACCCGATCTGGCTCAAAAGAAGTCCTGAAAGGTAATCATGATCCTCTTAAGCTGGAAACTAGTATCAGGAATTGAAATAAAACAATTTGGAGAAATTTTACGAATAAAAATGAAATATAAATAAATATCAACTAAACAATAAAATTGAAAATTTGAAGAGAAAACAATATATAGAAATATATACCTCTATATTACCTCATGTGTCACCTCTAACTATAGGATCACACTCCATCCATGGGAAATATAGAGCAGAAGTAGTACATGAAGGTATAGAAAATAATAAATAGATATGAATGTGTATTAGAACTCATTAGGTGTTCCCAAATAAACTATTATCTTTTTCCTTTAAAAAGAATACCAAGCCACAATAGTTTAAAAATAAGTCATAATAAAAATAAGAATTTCCATTTTTCTAAAATCAAGTAACAATTATCCATTTTATAGAAAAAACATTTCCATTCCATCAAATTTCCAAATAAATTCATGAATTGAATATACATTTAAAAATGAAACAAAAAATGAAAATTAAAAATGGGTTCTCATAAAAGCATAATCAAGTATAAAAAAAAATAAAATAAAAATCACAACAAAATTACCTTGTAAAGTCCATAAGTAGTTAGGGATAGTGGAGTTATATGTTCCTCATACCATAGTGACATGGAATAGAAACCATAACCCACCACATCCTCATGCATGAGCGGCTAGAGGGTAATGTGTCCCATGGTCTAGTGGTTTATAATCATCAAAATATGTTTAGTTATTGTTGTTGCATCAATCCAACTATTTTAAAATGAGACTCTACCAAGAAAATCTGTATAGCATACTAGTCATATTTTATCCACTTAGTTACCTAGGTTTCCCATTTTCTCTATTTCAAAATGTTTGTCAGTTTTTATAAATCTATCATTTCTGCTTTTATAAATCTCTTTATCCAAAAACCCCTATGTATTATCATTTTTGATCTACCTCCATGAGTGTACCCCTTTTTTCCATGTCATGAAACAATATAAATTTCTCTACACATAGACCATGTCACAAATCACAAATAAAAAATTACATTAGGCTTCAAAAACAAAATGTAATGCCTCAAGAAGGGTTTTCATCATTCATGAATCACTCTCTAAGAGACAGACATGCCTAATTTCATTACAAGGAATAAATATAATTATAAAATATAAACATTACCAAAACATTTAATTAGAAACCCCATTTAAAATCTCAATTGAATATTCAATGCACCACACATTTGAAGAAAATATTGAAAACATTCTTAAATAAAATAAATCCATTTTAAAAGCTTAAGAGAATGCATAGAAACCATGAAAAAATAAACATTCCAAGAACCATAACCAATTATATATATATAGATATATATAACATAGATTAATATAAATGGAAAACACATTTAAAAAACCATGAGAAATTATAGATTTCACTTTTAAAGGACTAAGAATAAGTAACCAACCTCAAACTCGTAGCGTGCTACTTTTCTCGACGAAAACTCAAGTATTCTATTTCTTCTTGCAAACATATGCACCTTCTCATATATAAAAGGACCCATAGACCCATTTATATTATCATAAGGTGAAATATATATAAGGGGATCCTTACATATATGAGTATTATTTTTTATACTCATTTATGTTTACATGCATATAAATTTTCATATACACATCTATGTACACTTATCGGGACTATATATATTCCTCATTTAATGGGAGAATATATATAAAGGTGGAACATATATATATATACATTTATTCCTATGAATATTCAAGTAATTATTATATAAGAGCAACTCAAAACCACCCTAATGAGGTATAATCCTAAAAAAAACTAAAAAATCCAAATTAAAATTTGGTCAAAAAGAAAGGAAGAAGAAAACCAACCTCAACACGGTGGTGGGCATACCAAATTGTATGAAACAATTCACCATAAAAAGATTCTAAAACACCCCAAAATCTAAACTGAGAGTCCAAATAAAAACCCTATCAATTAATAAAAATTGAAAAAAACTAGTCAACCCACACCCTAGGGACTGACCCAAACAAATGGGAAACAAGGAGAGGAAAAACAGCCAATCAAGGGAGGATGATGAAGCTAAAGTGCATAACTTAAAGGATGATCCACAAAATATGAAGAAATATGATATTTCTTATGAACTAAAGTAGCCCATGAGGAGAGCAGAGTCACACAATATAGAGGGCTTGGTCATGGGGTAGTCACATGACACACCTAGAGGGAGGGGTACTGAAAATGAGGGAGGAAAAGAAAAAAAAGAATAAAAAAAAGAAAATAAAAATAAAAATAAAAATTTAAAAATCTGGAAACCTTCATAGTTTGTGCATGTTTTAAAAAATTTGCACTAAACATGTGAAGACCACTACAAAGGACATGAACCCCCACATTTTTAACCATATGAAGAATAATGGTTAAGATAATTATTATCAAAATCTTCCACTCACCATTTCAAACACATAGATACCAACTGAATTCTTTTCAAATAGTTTAATAAACTGTGGGAAAGTCATGTGCCACAACACAGACCCACATAAGAGCTTTCGTTGGCACCACACGGTTACTTCTGAACATACAAGCTAACAATTCTATAACTACAAATCTTGGAAATATTTAAATCTTTGCTTTCCAACTACTTAAACATTAACCTTCTCATGAACCAAATAAATTAAGGAAAATAATAAATATAATAAAGTATATGTGTCATATTAGTGTGTGACAAAGGGAATATATAAATAGTTGATATTGCAAACCAATCATCATGATAAAATTCACCACATAGTAGACAAGTCTCCAAATATATCACAAAATGTAACAATGACGACATGGAAAGATATCCTCATAACAAGTGGATCACATAATCTGATTTTCAATGACAAATACCAAGTTCTCATTAATAAATAACACCCAATACCTTTATTTGGTGGTTACCCTATTCATTGACTAAAAATATTATAGTCTATGAATTCCCAATGGAAAACGTAGGGTTTGAAAAACACTAGCCTTGTAGGATCCCACAATGAATTCCATATGCAATCTATTTAAAATAAACCAAATATTCTAAATTTTATATAAAAATGGCATGGTATTATTTTTATAACACATAAAATATATTTCCTATCAAATCATTTCAATGGAAATTATAAAACAAGTAAAAAGTGTAATTTCCATCAAAATATGATTGATTTGGAAATTCTCTCAGAAATCCATTAGTAGTTAATTTAATAATCATTAAGATGTAATAAATTATTTTTTATAATATAACTAGGGTTGTAAGATCTATGGTTTGTAATTTAAAGGCTCATGGACCCTCACACATCTCAACAAATAAGAACTCCAATTGTGCACACTACCCTAGAACTTAGTACTAGGTTGATTATGAGTCGACCCCCACTTAATGAACTTCATACCCTCATTAATTTAAGTATCACATTAATCATTAATTATATAACTAGATTGGGCCAATACATTCCTATCATGATTTTCATGTACTATCAACCAAACTACTCATGCTCACATGTGGTTTAATTAAACCAGTCATTATAGAAATCATGAATCTAAATTAAATTTACAAATCATTATATATGAGGCCACAAATCATGTTTTATAAAAATTAAATTTAATTTCAAAAAATGAAATGAAATCATTTTCATGAAAAATAAATCCTTTCCAAACAATTAATCTCATAATAATTTCATTCCTTTATTTATCAACAATTATCAACGTCACTCGTAAAATCATACATTTAAATTAAATATCTATTTTTGAAATCAACAATTTATTTAAAAATACATTATTGAAGATATTTCCAAACACACACCAGAGACATTTTTACTTACTGAACAAATTTCATAAATCATCCTTTTGAAATAAATTAGAAATATATTTAAAATTAGAAGAGTAACCATGGATTCAATTGAGACGGATTTCATTACAGAACCACCTTCCCCAATCATGATAATATAAATCACCAACATGAGATCAAAAATTAGTTTAATAATTAGATTTAGAACAAATCAAGAATAATTATAGAAATAATTTAAAAATTAAAAACATGAATACAAATAAAAACCAAAGATTTTATAAACCTGCGAGAAGATGAAATATAAGGTATAGGATAAATAATCAATAGTTTTAGAACACACATACTAAGGGATATTTAAAGCTTCAAAAATCTCTTTGATCCATGATGTTTCAATGTTAGAATGGATAAAATCACCTTGAAAGAGCCTCTATGATCATTCAGTTTAATTGGGTTTTGAGATATGATAAATTATAATTCAAAATTAGGTTTTAGTGGATGGAATTTGGATAATAACCTAAAATTCATTCCCATATTACTGTCATCACCTATCTATTGGAAACTACTGGCTAAACAGTTGTTCCATATAGATTGGCTACTAATATTGATGTCCTAATTTATAATTGTTGTATTTAATGTTGAAACTATCCACATTTATTATTTTACCAATATGTAGGTGGATCTCCCAAGATATATGATCATCGTCCAATAGAAATTCCTGATACATGCCCATTCCCACACTGGAGCTGAACACACACCCCCCAACCACCCAAAAAAGAATAAAAACATATGGGAATCCCATTAAAAGGATAAAAAATAAATAATTATTCATTGGATAAATTAGATATCCACATAGATCAAATATAAACCATTTATCATACCTAATATCCGGTGATTGATGTTACATCCTCAGTCTCCACCACAAAAGAATAATCTATCCTCGATGATGATACATTTTCAAATGTAAAAATATTACATTAAGTACTCATACCCTATTTTCTAGTGTTTATAATTTTTTAATTGTACTTTATAGTTTAGTTATGGAGGTAGATGAGATGTGGGTGAAAAGGATAACCATGTGAGACAATTACGTTCCACAATTTGGTAAAATGTTCCCCAATAGTGCAGTAAAACCAATCCAACCATCTGGGAGTCATATAGTTTATAGGTGAGTCCACACAGTTTAATTCAATATTTTGAGACCTTGAAGAATTAATTTTTATATTTTATTTTTACCACACATTGTTCCTTGGGCTGTGTTTGATATTTCATGGTTCTTTACAAAAACCATTCATAGTGGAAAATGTGTCCAACCACATATATTTTTCCAATGAAACTATAAGTACATTCCAATTTCTAAAAATTATTTTTCATGTTTTTGTTTTTATACTAGTAAGAAAAATAAGTCTATAAATACGTGACATTTGAATATAAAGACCATTTTCCTAGATGAAATTTTTGTGAAAATGGTAATGCACATGATTTAATCACAATACAAAAAACATGAAATATTTTTTATTACAAAAAATATTCAATAAAATAATTCAAAAGGGAAAACTATGAAAAAACAAGATATATAATGGATTATATTAAATAAAGAAACTAGTTCAAATGAATAATTATTGAAAATATTACATGTTGTCTTTAAGAGACACTAACCATCAATGGAAGTAAGCAATGTAAAATCTTATTTAATTCTCTAAATTTCCATAAATAAATCAATTTATTTTAATATGTGACTTCCATTCTTTATTTAAATGAATTTACCTTTATTTTAATCCATATCATCACAAATTATGGTACCTTTAAGAAATACTTATTCAATAAAAAGTAGTGTGATATCAATGATACCTTGGAACACCCTGAGAGAAGAGGGATGAATCCAGGTGTTTAATTTTTCTTCAAATTAAAATAATCTTTTCACCATGTTGGTTGGAAATATTTTAAACTATGTTAAGGAATATTGAATTCCCCCATCACCTAATTGGGTAGATAGAAACAAAACAACAAGATTTTACTTTTTTTATCACTGCGTGCTAGTCCATTGAGTATATTTTAATAGCATCTTGGTCATAGTTGAATTATATAATCCGCACCATTTTAGTAGAAACATTGATTTATTTTTGTTCACACCATTATAGGGAAATAACTTTACAATGTTTACTTCCCTGTAACTTCTCACCCGAGGTACATTTACCTTCTTCACTCTTATGCACTAATTGCATGAAATATAATCCATTATTTTAATGAATTTTACATATCTTCAAAATATTGAAAATTTATGGATTTTATCCTAATTATAATAAGACTAAAATTTCATCATAAACCTAATTTTATGCTATCAGAATAAAATAGTATATTAAAATATACATTTAATACATTTTTTCATGTAACTTGTTGTTTCATGAGACTCTTAACATTTTAAAAACTCATACTTTCACCAAACTCATTCTTCTATGAAACTATTCTCTTTTATTTTTTAGAGTATGATTTATTTTCAAGATTGATACATCATGCATGATAAAAATACAAAATAAATGTTTTTCACTAAAATAGTTCTTCTATCGAACAAAGTTATTTGTGCAAGATCACTCACAAAACTTGGTGGTGAGTGGAACCATTCATAGAACATCAATCTTTGGTTAGTTCATATTTTTTTCCAAAACATTTATCCCTTTAATATATCACTCAATTCCCCAAATTTACTCTATTGTGGGGGTCTGATATTTATAAGAAAATACAAAGACTTCAAATAATTAGGAAAATTATTCACCATGGAACATTATTTCATGGAATTATCTACATCATTCTTAATTCACAAAACTTTCCCTTTCCAAACATCCATGTTTTATGGTGCCTTCTATTTACTTTAATATTCTACTTCATGAAACATGATCATTCATGAGACATTGTAATTTATCAATATTTCATATTTCCTCTTATAGTGCTCCCACATATTCTGAAAGAACCACATCAAAACCTGCCCACTTACATGTGGACCTCACAGCTAGTCCTGTAACCTTGGGAAAAACCCTCATCACATCTCACCCACACACACCTAGTCCACATATCACATCACATACCTCCTGCATAAATTTGGGCCTCATACGACATCACATCCCGAAATTACATGGGAAAGAACAACACATATCCTTTCTAATATACATGGGAAAATACAACTCACCTAATCACACCAAGTACCCACAACCCACATCCTTCCCAAATAATATTTGGCTATCACAGCCTAGATCAGGGAGTAGAGAAGAGTGGGTGGCCTATCATTCATCATCCCTATTGGATTTTGGGGAAATACGACTTTCCTCATGCCATTGGGGGTGTTCGACTCATGGGTTTCAACTATGGTGGTGTGCGAATAGAAATCACAAGAACATATAGTGTATTTATGTATATAGTATCATGCACTCAATCACAAAATATGGGATTCAGAAAAACTACTATGTTAATTAGTATGAGAAGTGATCACTTAGAAATTTGATAAATTAAAGAAGATCCACAAATCTTTTTCCCTCAACATTCATTCATTTAAATCAATTTCTTTCATCATAGTTAACCATTAATCACATCATTTAACTATTAACTGACAAAATTATTACAATTTTACAAAACAACTCATTCCATATTACAATTATTAAGTATTTATTTTGTCCATCACAATACAAGAAACTATAAAGTATAGCACACAAAAAGGAACACAAAAAATGTCACCAAGGGGTCGAAAAACCATGGTAAACTAACCCAATTCATATTTTCTCTCCGTTTCATACCCATTCATGTCATAAAAACCCAATCCCATGTCACTGAGTGATTATTAGGGCATGATAATAATTAATAAACTCCAAGATTATTACCCATACCTACCAATATCATTATCAGTATTCAAAGTTATTCTGTCCAATCCATCCCCTCAATAGAGAAAACCACTAAATCACAGGCACACTCAACAACATGTCTCATTAAAAATACATTTCACCAGTCATATTAATTATTGGAATTACTATAACATAACCACAACACACCCAACGACACAAAATGGCATAATCCAATCACAATACCACTAGAAAACATTATCCATCCATTCCATAGTTAATCAATCTCTTAACCTATGATTACATTTTATCTTCCAACTACAGCATAATACATAACGATGCTCACAATCGTACCACCACAAAAAAAACATATTCAAATTTAACAAGCCATATGTTATTTAACTCTACTTGTTAACATCTAGGGTTATCATAGAAACATTTTGTTCCTGATGCATCCATTTATTAGAAGATTGTATATAGTGAACCGATTTCAAAACAATTTTTCAATTGAAAATGATACAACATGCATTCCATTATTATTATTAGGTGTTAAAAAACGTCCCCAAGTTTCCATGATTTTCATCAAGGTGTTTATATTTTATAATTCAAAACAATAACAAAAAAATAAATAAAAAGAAGATCGTACGTCACTTATCCATGGCCCCACTTATTCATCATAAATATATTCAATTATATTTATTAATTTGGTATCAAGATATTATAAAAAGGAGACAACCATACACCTGCCCACATGATACACAAATAAAGATTGACAAAGGGGTCACTAACTCAATGAATAAATTATCATCACTTCCTTATTGTGCTAAAATAGGGGGTTCATATGTAGGAAACTTCACCAAGGAAAACCCGATCCAAAAAAGGTGAAACAAAACCACATGACTATTTGGGGAGGTTTTGGGGGACACGAATAGAAAATGGTATCACCCAAGAAGATGAGGATCTCCGCATTAGAAAGAACAGATCCAATATCAAAGAGAAAAAATGTTTTGACATCAACTAAAGGAGGATCATGATTAGGACCACATGGTTTGGAAGTCAGACAAAGCATCAAGTTTTTAGAATATATATATGATTTGAAGCAACTCACAAAATAAATAAATGTGGTACTAAATTCATTTCATGAGAAAATAAACCGTAATGGGGATAAACTGGGAAAACTAGAGAATTCTGGAATTTTGACACTATTGAAAAGGGCCACTAGTGGATGAGTCCCTGGTGCGAGCAACTAGTGGATGAGATACTTGTGATGATCTACCGATATGAATCACCATTCAATGAGATACTAGTGGATGATTAACTATTGGGTGAATCACTAGTGGGTGACTCACTATTAGTGGCCTACCGTTGTTACTTACTAATCTGGGTCTTTGGTGCAAGTCACATTTTTGAATCTTTGTTCCAAACTCACAAGTTCTAACCAATTAGACTGACCCACCATCATGAGTCAATAGTTCAAGTCACCGCTGGAAACCTACTGTCATGAACTACCAGTCCTAACTCACTATTGAAAAAACAATATTTTTGGAAAAATATTGAATAGATTCACTGTGACCTCCCTGAACTCTTCAAACAAATATTATTCACAATGTAATGGACTTAAGATGTGTAATCCATTATATCAGTTATCTATCAAACTATTCTCTACCTCTAGAATTCAAAATCAAACCCAAATGGAAAATATGGGTCCCAACAACCACCATGAGATATACCTCTCCAAGACATTGATACACTCAGAGACCCACTAATAACCAATCACATCAATGTTCAAAGATAACCCACCTTGTGTTGTTCAAATGATGGATTGATACATAAATATCTTAGAACACATCCTTCTAATATTGGATAACCCAACCGACTAGAAGGCACACCATGTAGGCACAATAACCTCACTTTTCATACATGTGAACAAGGGGATCCCATCATCTAGTTCAATATATTATCTGCTATGGGCATCACTGACTCTCCCACACAGGTTTAATTGCATCTCAATTAATTCGTTCTGATTAGGAATATAGTCCTTCCTTTTCCCACATGTTAGGTCTTCATAACATAGTATAGAATAAAGAAACAACTCAACTAAAAGTAAACATGGTTCTAACATCACATTCCAATAAAAAAAATAGAATGTAATAAAAAAAAATTTGGGTACGGGGCCCACATCTGCACTTCCTACTCCCAAGTACGCACCTCTCGACCATCATGTCTCCATAATTCAAGAACCAAAGGATTGGTCCATCCATACAAAACCTTATCTCAAAGATCCTAGATATCTATATGATTCTCCATGAACATTTTTTTGTCTTATATATCAAACTATCCTCATTCTATTACATGGGGGTCATAGTGAAGAAACTAATGAATGTGGGAGATGTGGAAGATGTCATGGATCCTATCCAGCTTGGTGGCGACACCAATTGGCATGCCTCCATTCCAAATTGTCTGAACACCTTGAATGATCTAATGAACCTAGTAAAAAGATTACTCCCACTACAAAACATATACTTATCACATCAAGGCTAAAAATTTAACATGAAGTGGTCCCTAACCATGAATTCTAAGGGCCATATCCTACGATCAGCAAACAACACATGCTGGTCATGTACCAGTCTCATCCTCTCAAGAACTAGGTGAGACTTCTTATTAGTGTTTTACCCAACCTCAAGGATAAGAACCGTAGTTTCCCCAACCAATGTAAACCAAAATGGTTAATGAAACATTCATTCGTACACGGATTCAAATGAATCCATGTTAGTGGAATAACATTCTTACCTCAGATCTTCCAAAGTATAAGACACATGTCCACCACATGACTTCCTATGTATGGATAGTTTGTTTTGTCTGCCCATTTATCTGAGGGTGGAAGGAAGTGCTGAGGCCTAATAAAGTTCCAAAGAATACTTCAATACTCTCCAGAATCATGAGGTAAACATGTATCTCAATCTTATATAATGGATCTCAAATCTCCGTGAAACTGCACCACCTTATTGGAATTCCTCATTGCCAAGTCATTTACTACACTCAAATACTTGACCTCTAAGAAGTGAGTTGATTTCATTAGCTGATCCATAAAAACTGAGATAATATTGTAGCCTCACTGATCCCTAGCTAAAACTATTAATAAATCCATCAATATGTCATCCTACATCTATTCGACAACATTTAAAGGCTGCAGTAATCCATCAGGAACATAGTTCTTAGCCTACACCTACTGGAACACTAAACTATTTGCCAAAAACTCCACTACTATATGTTTAATCTTGAACCACCAAAAATACTCCCTCAAGATATGGTACATCATGGAAAATCCAAGGTGAAATAATAAATGTGAGAAATGAAACTCTTAGAGGACTCCATCGTGCATTGAATGTAGAACAAACGGCCTCCCACATAATAGTATCTGATTCTAACCATCTCTCGACAATCCATATAGAGCATCGACGGAGTAAATGATGTCCTGCATCACCTCTACCACAGAGTCTCCACATTGATAATCATCCCCCTACTGCATCGAATAAGTATACCTAATCATCTAAAAGAAACAACCTCTACTATTTTCCACTCCTAAACCTATGGGCAGGACTTCCAAATCCTCCATCACCTTACAATCATTTCCAGATTCCTGAACTACCTCTTTCTATGACATTGTTATCAAGGAATAAGACATGGAATTCCTCTTTTATGAGGTGTAGGAGTCCTCCAAATCATATATCTAATGAAACTCCATCCACCTTCATTGTCTAATGTTCATATATTGCAAGGAAAAGTTATGTATTGGACTCTTTTATTCTCTATACATCATAAAGAACTCTTTAATGAGGCGATTCTCTCACAGATTTAGTTCAACAAAAACCTCTACCAAGTCCATATCAGGGGTGTAATAGTTACATTCATAAGGAAGTAACTAACTAGAATCATATAATATCACTGCCTTGTACTCCATCAGTGTGTATATGATGCTTAGTATGAAAGAATCAAAAAATACATCGAACATCACCCCTTCCTCTAGAAACTAGAGCACTGGACCACTGAAAAAAAATTCCCCATCAGATAGTCAAATGATGTATAGAATTGATTTCCCCACATAGTGGTCTGGTCCTTTCGGTTATGTACTGTCAATAGAGAAGAAACAAGAGATAAATCAGGTATAAATATCTGATTATATCCTTCTAGAATAAGAAAGCTACAATCCTCTATAACATTATGGGGTTCTGTGGAAGAAACAAATTCCTCAACCTTTGATGGGTCCACTACTACACCCTATTATGACACCACGTGTCTACATAAATGAACCTTACATCTCTAGAACATGTACTTGGATTTCATTCCATAGATCTGGTGGTGTTGAACAACCTACAAAATAGTCTTGAGATGATTAGTTTTCTCCTCAAATAACTTCATGTAGAAAATGATTTCATCATTGAATATAATGATGAAACTATCCAAAAGTCAATTAAGATAGAGTTTATAAGCCCCATAAACATATTCAATGCATTCACAACACCGAACGACATGACTACAAACTCGAATTACACATACCAGCACCTAAAAGTATTCTTCATGATATCTCCCTCCTTTTCCCTTAGCTGGTGATATCAAGACTATATATTCATCTTAGAAAACTAACTTTCTCTTGTCATCTGGTTTAAAATATCATGTATCCTCAGGATATAGTAACAGTTATTGATCATCACTTGATTCAGCCATCGGTATTCTATACACAATGTCAAACCACCATCTCCCTTCTCTAAAAACAACATAGTGACACCCCACTCCAACACACTAGTCCCCATTAATCCCTTATTCATCAGTTCATCAACTTGAATCCTCAAATATTTCAACTCAGAAGGTTCCATCCAATAATGAGCCATCAAAATCAGACAAGCACCAATCAATAATTCTATCGTGAACTAAACATTACATCGTGGGGGGGGGGGGGGTGGAGTCCCAAACTCCTCAAGGAAATCTTCCATGAACTCCCCCAAAAACTCTAGGGATCTCCATAATATTAGCATCCACTAATCCTACTCACAACTCATCCAACAAGGAAGGAAGATGCTTTCTACACTGACTGTCTACCTCGAAACTCTTCTCACAAACAAAAGGCATATGAGGACTATTCACGTTTGAAAACAAAACTCTTCTACAAAAGTATTCAATAAAGGCTTTCCAAAAATACAACTAGTAGATGTCAAGAATTACATTTCATGGTTGCATTTCCAGCCAAAATTGATCCCCACAGGATTAATGTGATCCCAACAATAGTTTACATCCCCAGCACACGTCAACCAAGTAAGCTTCACATCTGACTAGCATACTCAACACTAGGGGCATGAGAAGACTCTCTACGTCTTGCCCTAGAGCATGGGAAAAACTATGTGAAAATAATGTGTATGTATACCCTAAATCATTCAAATCACAAGAAAGTGTGAAAAAATTGATCATATATGTAATGATGCCAGACCCTCCTAGAACTACTACCTTTGCAACATTCAACTGACCACACAAATCTCTAATTCTACTCAGTTAACGAAATCCTCCACTCCCATTCCTTGGTTGAGGTCCCTGAGGAACACCCTGAGGTCATCCTCTATCTTCTCTATCTCCCCATGGTAGAGCATGACCCTTTTTCCCTACTACTAAAATTTCATAACCGACAACTACTACTGATTTTAGTAGGGAACCTACCCACCTCCACCAAACTGATCTCAAATGGTAGTTTGGGAACTGGTTCATAAGAGGACCACAGACTATATATATGAAACACATCTTTCCCAAACCAATATGAGGGACACAAGAACAAATATCACCAGATGGTTGGAAGGGAAACTGCTAAGGTCACATCCATGCTGGTCAAAATCTTGAATGTCGTAGCCACAAATACCTGTCGATGGTGGCCTCACCTCTCAAATAACTCTACAGGATCCCCTATCATATAAGTCCTTTACATAAGTTTATTAGTTCGATTACATCCACCATCATATAGACCTCCAAGTACATCAACAACATAAAGGGGGTAACCATGTACTATATAGAAGGACAAAGGGCATCCTATATGCATCTCAAACAAGAATCCTCATCCCAAAAGAGATTCAGGAAAAAATTAATGTCATCCTTCCACTTAATCCCCATATCTCGTACCGACATACTCACATACTGGAGGTAGAGTAACTCCTACCTCTTCTCAACCTTCATGGAAGATGAAAGGAATTATATATGAAACTCCTTCTTGAAATCGACAAAAAAAACATCAAACTACTACATCTACATAAATTCAATGTCCACAACTAATGCACAACTCCCCATATCTGGCTCACCACTAAAGGGTCATAGTACTCTATCGGAGCCTACATCAAGATAAAGCTGATCTCAAGCTCCTTGAGACGTATCTTCGTCTCCATGTCTAAAAGACTACCTTTGTACATTCCCTATATATTACATTCAAATGAATGTAACTTCCTCTACCCCTAGTCTTCTTCCTCCATTGGATAAAAAATCTGCCGATAAACTAGGTTAGCCTGTTGTGCCTCAACTGCTCGAGCCATACGAGGATGATGACCTGATGCCATGTCTAAAAAATGTTAAAAGGTATTCCTATGACCTAGAATAATGAAATTTTAGTTATGGTTAATTTTAACTCATTTAAATTATCCTGTTATCCATATAAAATTTCAAAAAACAACCCAATTAATTCATTAAAAAAAGTCATTATAATGCATGTACCTTTCCTAGAGTCTCTGCCCTATAAATGGTGTGGAATCACTTGGTCATTTAGTAGGCTCATAGTTATTTCATCGAGTCTTGGGGGTCCTAAAATCCCACATCCTAGGAGGTATTCCATTGCCTATGTCACTCCCCATGGTCACCTAGTATTCTTTACCAACAAACCCATGAAATACTCAATATGCCTAACCTCGAACGACTTCCTATCTCTCAAACATCAGCCATCACACCATTCTTTCCTGAGATTCTTCCTCCTGGGATAACCCTTTAGAGATATAAATAAATAATGGTAGATAATTACCCCCATGTTTTGCCTCCAGTTGGCCTTGGGGTGGTGACTAGGACCAAGGGTATGAAGATATCTCAATATGGGAGTCATTACCCATTGTAAGAAAACTAGATCTGGACATAAGATGTATCAATATGAAAACAATTCCACGATATATATATAATAAAGCCAAAATTAATCCCACATGTATGTTTATAAATAAAACTATTAAAAATGAAACAAAACTCCAAGGTATCTACCTAAAGAAAAGCTAAGAAGAAACACATAAATAGTCCCAAATTCCAAGCTAGTAATGATCATCATTTTCCCCATTGTCCACCTGGAAACCTGATTTTTTTATATATATATAGAGTGAGAATCCAAGTATACTCAGTAGGAAAAAACCAAAGTCTCTCATGCATAAGAGATAGAATCACACTAATGCTCCCATAAGAAAACAACAGAACCAACAACAACTAAAAAGGAATACTAACCATCTCCACCTCAACAGGGAATTATCACTAAATAATGCAAATTAATTAAAGTAATATTTTATTAACAACAGTGATATGTTACCACACATGACTTTCCAACTAATTATCCGCTCTCACACCCTAATGGAAAATGTCTTTTCCCTACCACCTCTTATGAAAGAACCACATCACAACTCTCCCACACACACCTGGGCCTCACACCTATTCTCATCACCTGGGAAAAAATATCATCATATCCCACACACCCACACACCTAGGACATATATCACATGACATCCCGCATGTAGACACCTGGGCCTCATACCACGTCACATCCCAAAAACACAATGGAAATCACAACACATATCATCCTAATGACACATGGGAAAACACAAATCACCCTCAAACACTAGAACCCCCGAAACAAAAACCTACCAGAAGAATCTTGGGATATCACCATCTAGAAGAGGGAGTTGGGAACAACAGGGGGTAACCATCCATCCTTCCACAAGGATTTTTTGGAAAGACACCATCCCTCGTGATAATGGGGTTTTTTAGCACACAGTTCTCAACTAGAATGGGGTACACATAGAAATCACAAGAAAATAAAATATATATATATAGAGTATCAAACACTCAAGACGAACCTATGGGATTCACAAATTTGTATACGATAATTAGTATAAGCATTGGTCACTTCATTAGTTGATAAATTATAACGGCTTTACAAATCTATTTCTCTCAGCACCCATTGATTTTCTATTTAGCTTTAACCATAGTTAACCATTAAACTAATCATTTAAAATTTCACTAAAAATTCACTCTCATTATCTAAACTAACTCATGCCATATCAAAATTATTTAGTATTTATTTTCTCTATCACTATATAGGAAAATAAAAAGTGTGGACTAAAACAGGAAACATAACAAAACAGAGAGAGGGGAAGAATAACCATAGTAAAATGACCCAATTCATATTTCTACTCTATTGAAAACCCATTAATCTCCTAAAAAACATATCCCAAGACATGTAGTTAATCTTTTTGAATTATAATCATGGAGAATCTCTGGGTGAATTTCCCATACCTACAACTTCCATCATTATTCTTCAATGTCATTCTGCCAAATCCATTCTCTCTATATAGAAAACCCCCAACTCAAAGCCACACCCAAAAAAAATATCATTACAACTTAAACACACCAATCACAATAATTATTGGCATCCCTACTGCATAACCCCACGATTCCCATCACATCCAACAACACAACATAAAACACCCTGATCACAACTCCAATATACAACACTGCCCATCCATTCCACAATCAATCTATCTATCAACCTAATATTCCATTATTCCTTCTAAAACACCCCAATACATAATGGTGCTCACAAACATACCACCACACAGACCAAATAGAACATATTCATATTTAACAACCCATATTTTCTTTAATTATACTTTTTAACTTCACTAGTTATTAGTCGAGGGTATCCGGTTAATGTATTTCATAACAATTGTTTATTATGAAACCAAACATCATGAATTATAGAATCATTACTTAGTGAACAAACGAAGACCCCCAACGTCTATGATTTTAATCCTGGTGTTTAGACTGTATAATTCACAACAACAACAATTAAAATAAAAAGAATATCATACATCACTTTTGCGTATCCCCATATATTTATCTTAAACAGATCCAGTTATCTTTATAAATTTGGTATTATACTATCCTCACTAAGGATACATTTATACACCCACTACGAATTATATACAAATAAAGAACGATGAATGGATCCCTACCATGAAGAACATATTATTATAACTTCCTTATTTATCAAAAAAAATGAAGTGTGTAGACTAGAAAAGACTCTAGGAAAACACAATACAAAAAGGTTCAACAAAATTTCCCAAATCATCTAGGTAGAAGTTTCCTGGAAAACTAATTGAAAATGAGAGTGAACAAGGAAGAGATAATCTCAAATTTATAAAGGGTGTATTTTATATCAATGGGGGAAACTATTTTTAAAATCCATTAAACTTGGGTATGGACCAAGACCATGGGAGGTGGAGCTCAAAGGAAGTGTCTTATTTTTAGAATAATGTGATGATTTTAAATAGCTCCAAAAACCATTAAATATTTTAATAAACTCAATTCATGTGAAATAAAATGTTAAATTGGTAAAAGTAGAAAAAATGTAAAATTCTAAAAATTTGACAATATTCAAAAGTTGTCACTAATGTGTGAGACACCGGTGCGACGTACCAGTGGAAGAGATACCAATGATGAGCTATGGGTGTGAGTCACTACTTGGTGAGTTACTGGTTGATGAGTTTCTATTGGGTGACTCACAAGGAGATGACTCATATCTAGGGACCAGCCATCGGGAGTCACCAGTGCAAGTCATCATTCTGACACACCGGTTCAGAATCATTGGTCCTGACCCACCAGTTCTATCTCACCATCACAATTAAACAGTGTGAGTCACTACTCATGACAGACCATCACAACATATCAGTCCTAACTCACAATTGGGGAAAACAAATTTTTGGAAAACTCATGATATTAATCACTATGACCTCCCCGAACACTAGAGATAGTTAATTTTCACAAAGTAATGGACTGGAGATGTATAGAATATTACATTTGTATTCATGGAAAAATAGATAATAACATGAGTCTTTCGTAACATTTTAAAACATAAATTATAACACATTGGAGGTATATATTCTCAATCCTTATCTTTATTCGATGATTCATTCTTTATATCATGAGGGAGGGAAAATAAATAATGGGTGAGCTCAGATACATTATAAGGGTTATATATAGAATAATATATATTGAGTAAATAATAGGTAGTAAATACGTAATGTTAATTAACTAGAAACACATTCTATTTAAATAATAACTTAAGCATAATAATATAGAAGGAGTAAATCAATATCAAATCAAATGATATAAATCATCAAAAGACTGTGTAACTTATCCATAGATATCATAACTTGTCATATATTATTCAGGATATTAATTAAAAAAATTATAGTTGTGGAATTCATATTATCAAACATCTAAAACATAAAATAAAGGGATTATGCCAGAAAAATTAAATCTTGGGATCATGTGCACCAGAACCCATTAAAAGAAAGGGTAGCCTATTGGTTTGTCTAATGAGACTAACCAAGGCAATGAGAGGCTCTGTAATTCTTGGCCCCACCCATCACAAACTATGAAAAATCACTTTCTCATATAAGGAATGATCGGTTTTTTTCATTAACAATAAGTGTTATCAACAAATATCTATATTTATTAATGAATATAGAATATCAATATCTACATAGTCAATCAATTATCTTTATATGTAAAACACCATCTGTATAAATTTTATACAGTTTAGGAAAAATAATATCTATGATACACAGGAATATTAATATTTCATAGAAATATAATATCCAATTATTATAAAAAGTGAATGTTTCAATAGAAAGATAATTACTACAACCTTTATTAAGATACTTAATGTCATTACTCAACCTAGTCAAACTGATCATAAACTATGAAGGGAAATATAATGGAATTTATCATTATAAAATTATCCCAGTGGACTACAAATGAAATAATTTTATTTTTCTTGTTTATAAATTAGAGATTTATAAAAATATAAATAAAACATTATTGATGAAAATAAACTTTTCAATTTGAAATTCACATAAAAAAATCCATAATATAAAAAAATTGTTTATTCGAAAATAAAATTTTAAAATTTTAATGTAATCATTATTCCAATAAGTTTATTATATCGAGAAAATTATATTATGGTCAAGTATGTTAAAACAAAAATTCCATTCAAATTTTTGGTAAAGGGTAAATAAGTACCATGTTCATAAAATCAAAAAAAGATTCATTTTAAAAATGTTTTTAATAATAAAAATATGTGAAAAATTTCTTTGATAAATTATTAAAAATTATTTATAATATTCTTTGAAACAATTTAAATAAAATATTAATATGGTATAATAAGATCCTATACTGAGTAGAAACGCCATGAGGTTTTCCTTAAAAACACGAGTTTAGTATATTGAGTACATAAAAGTTTAAAATGATATGAAAAGGTATATTTTCTAGAAATATTACTTCTAGAAGATATTTGATTGGGTTTAATATAGAACGATCAATTAATTCTACCATTATATAATTAAAAATAAATAATCCCAAATAATGACAATATTGTGAAATATACACTAATAACTTGGGTAAATTTTGAATCCTAACTCCCATAAAAAATAAATTAAAATGAAACACTAACTACCATGAATATAAATATATTAATTATATTACATATAATATGGTTAGTAGATACAGCTAAAAAATCGGTTTATAATACAAAACATGTATCAATTTAGTTAAAATTTAGATTAAAGCTCTTATAAACATCACACCATTGAAGTGAGAATTAATGAATTAATTGATTATTTATATATAATATTAATAAACATAAAAAAGTGTAAATAAAAAATTAAATAATAAAAATTCTATATACAAAAATCATAAAATTTCAATGATAGGGAGGAAGTAATATAACATAATAAAAATAAATTGATTTATAAAACCTTATTCTTCTTGTTAACATTTGAGTCAAATCACCTTAGATAAAATAATTTTAATTGAAACTTAAAGTTCCATTATTTATGATTTATTCAATATTTAATATGTAAATTTGGAAGTATTATAACATATAAAATAAATTTGTTTCATAATAATTAAATATCTCTCTATATTCTAAATTTGAGAAATACTCACTTACTTCAGGTCTGAATCATCACATACAATCTTTATATTTCTAAATAATAAACTTATTTTCATTAATATATCATTTATTACACTATATTGTCTAATTACATAGTCATTTATGTTCACATTGGGTGTTATGACCATATTCGGTTAACATATCCAAAATTACTTTAGTAGGTTGAATATTATAAAATGGGTCATTGTTCTATTATATCAAAATTAATAACCATGAAATTATTAAAATTTCAATAAATATTTTATATTTTTTAAATCAACCATGATATATGGTTATGAAAAATTGAAAAAATTACAACCATGGAGATGGTAAGCCGTATTCACTTATGAGAACTCCTTCCATATTTTATAAAACATGAAGGAAAGATAATATGTACACATTTTATATTTCTATAAGGATAATTATAACATAAACATAATATTATTTATTTAAATAAACTTATATACATCAATAATGTGATTTCGTTATAAAAAATGACATTGCTTCATGGAGGTGGTAATCCAAAAGTGATTACAAATGACATTATCCTTTTTAACTGAATGGAAATGTATGAAATTATAAGATAAATTATATTTACATAATTTTAAATATTTAATGAGTATTATATATATATTTATATTAAATTCAACATTAAAACCATCCCATGAATAATTTTTATGGAAAAAGTATTATATTAGTTCATGAGGTGGTAGTCTGCCATACACACGAATGATGAATTTGTTCCCCATTTGAAAGAAGAGGTGATGGATATATAGAATTAATTTAACATAAAAACAAATCAATATATGGGATATTATGAATTTATTATTTTACCATGTATTATTAAAATTTTATGGATGATTTTGAAGAAATAAAACCAAAACTATCTATTAAGAACGGTACCTATTTTTTAAAAAACCACATTAAAATTATATCAAAATCTATTCAATAATGGGTTTCTAATCAAACAATAATCTATAGGGAATTTTTAAGTGATTTAATTTAGGAATTTTGGGTGGATATAAGATTAAGAAAATGGTTCTAGTTTTTTTTTAAAAAAAAGATGAGAGGAGGTTCTATATTATAAGTTAAGGGAGGGTTTCATTATGAATTTTATAAAAAAATAAAATTATACTAAGGTCATATTCAATAAAAATACCTACAAATGGAAAGGGATTATATCATGAGATTGGATAAGGTCTATTTATTTAAATAAAATATGATTTTAAAATTATTAATCATAAACTAACTGGCATCTCTTAGTTTAACCAATGGTAAACTCATTTTAACCTTTACCATGATAACGACATTTTCAAAATGAATGGTTTATAATATCACTTATTCAAAAAAAAATGGGTCAAATGTATAAAAGGGATGAAATTTTTTACAATTATCATTATAATCGTATATTTAATTATTTCATATTTTATTAATAATTTCATAAATTTTTACTTAATATAAAATATCATTAATGTCATTTCGATACTATTCATTAAATTTGGAATCAAATACATGAAGATAGTAGTGAATTTATGATATAAGATATTTAATATTCAATAATAAATCATGATTAGATATATTATTTTTTTATAACTAAAACTCATCTTAAACACATTACTTTAAATGTTTTTCAAATTATTTACCTATAGTTGTCAATTGTAGGAAAATGAATTTTATTTGTGTTGTATAAGTGTTTAGTGTAACAATATTATCAATAAATATTAATAGAAAATTACCATTTTTAAAGAAATTAATTATACTCAAAGTAAACCATTATATTATATAACATCTTATTTTAGTCAATATGTGAACATATAAGAGATATTTAAATTTAAAAGAGTGACATTTGGTCATTTAAATTACATAAATTATTATTTAGGTCACTTTAATGGAAAAATATCCCATAAATAATTTAATATTGAGATTAAGGATTTAATGGTATAGATAAATTCTTCCAAAAATAATTATAATTAAAAATGATTATCATGTCACTTTGTTTTAACCTATAATTTCTCGATTTATACTTTTATAACAGTGACATGCTTTTAATATTTTTACTATATATTGGGACCGAAATCTAAGTGAACCTAATTAAATAATATTATTTATGATTATTAAAAATATCAATGTCATTTTATCAAATTCAAAATATATATTGGGTGTAATTTAACCTAAAAATAAACATGTAAACCATGTTCAAAAACTATTTTTCAAGAAATACATTTTTAAGGCATATGATGATCGTAAATGAACATTATGACTAGTAATCATCCTTAAATGAATTAAAATTCATATATTTAGATATATAATCAATAAATTCAAATTAAAATTTAACTAATCTATGGTTATTTTGATTAATTAAAATTTATAACTTTATGGACTTGAGAACAAGTTTAGAAAAAAATATTTCAATGCCTAAAAATAAACATATACCAAAATTAATTATAAATATTATTTAAATATAGTATTATATTAAAATAAAGAATAAATATTTTAATTTAAAATAAAATTAAAATAATAATGTTTCATTTAAAATAAATATTTTGTTGAAATAAAATTATGGATTTACAAAAAGCAGTTTTTTTCACTATTCACTGAGGAATATGTTTTCTCAAAACAATTACACATATGCTAAGTTTTAAATGGTAAAATATAAAATGAATTCAATTTAGTTCTATTATTTTTTTTAAAATCTCAATAAATTATATATATTATTTCCTCACAAAATAAATAAAATCAATTTTTAAGAGAAGAATATTTTCGAAGCATTTAAAGAAATTACTAAAAATTGGGCACTTATTTAACAATAAATTTTATTTATCTAAAATATTTATAATTAATTTTGAAAATTGGTTGAAGCCTATTCATACCACCAATATTAACATCTGTTTTATTACATTAATTTTTTAATATTATATTATAATTATTTTAGGCTATGGGCTACATGTTGTATACACAATCGAACAAAATGATGTTGTTTTAAAATATTGAGGTATTACATTCTACTAATATTCAATAAATTATTTCATTTTGATTTGAAATTTTTCTTGTAAAATAAGAGGTTTACATTTAAAAATTCCTTTATCAAAAGGCCCACATCATAAAAGGATTAATAAAACATCATCCTAATATATAGGAAATATAAATACAAAGTCACCTAGAAATAGAAAAAACTGGGTTTCAAAATATTATAACATTAACGGTAATAGAAAATTTGGAGATGGAGGAGAAAAATAATACCCAAGGAGTAATATATATAAATATTGAATATGTAAGGTAAAAAGGCTAGTAGTAGTAAAACCACAAATCTATGATGGATGAAAAGACCATAAACTCATCGCAGCTGATTGTAATATGATAAAAGTTTCACTTCAAAATCATTTTAATATATTTTATGAATTTAAATATTATCAAGAATAAGAACAATAGGAAACATACATAGTTGATATGTTTATATTTTATAAGAAAAATTTAACCCTTTGGATGATCTTAGATCAATTTCAACTTTAACAATTACTCTAAGAAATAAATGTCAAATATTTTTTTTATGCCTAATGCACTAAAATTAACTTTTAAAAGATCATTATATACATAAAATTATAATAATATAATCAAAATTTCGTTAAATATTAATAAAAAAGTGGTTACAACATTGTACGATATTAAAAAATTCATAAACTCTCATGTGATGAAATAATAGATTTTACTTCCATATTTCACCCAAAAGATAAACATAGATTATTCCACAAATAAATGATCTTACATCCCAATTAACCTTACTATTCTCAACATTAGTTGATTTTTTAACATCAAATGTGACCTCTTAAATTTCAATATACACCACCAGAAATGGAATTTCATTCATTCCAAATAATATATAATGTTAAACCTAATGGTTATATATAGCTCAACCTAATAAAATGTCTCCCAAAATAAAATTAATCAACTCATAATAAAAAATACATTATTCTATAAAATGTTCCAAAAATCACATAAATTTTTTTCCCTTAAAATTTTAATTAAAAAAACATATTAATTTTGACATCATGTATTCTTTTGGTAGGAACCACAACCCTTATCACCGTTTGGTTGTGGTATCAAGCCCTGTGACCTTTATAGATATGAGGAGTTGTTTTCCAACATGTGATTTGTCCATTTTTAATACTATATTAGTAAAATTCCTATAAAAATAAGAAAATATGATGAATATCATCAAATAAAATAGTCATACAATTATATTTTCACCATAAAGGTTTTATATCAGAATTATTTTCTAAAAATATTAGATTAAGGTAATTGACATTTATTTCCTTAACATCAATGATCATATAAACCGTAATGGTTATCAATAACATTAAACATATGTTTAAAAAATATAAAATAATAATTCATAAAATATCCTTCTCACTAAAATAGATTTTATATATAATGGTTACATATAACTCAAATATCTATTAAATTTAAACATATGTCTCCAGGTACATCCATCACATAAAACATCGGAAGGGGTATTTGTTCCTTTAAACATATATTCATCCTTAGACTTATTAACACATGACAGTAAATAAAATTATGAAAATATACGCATATTTTTCATATACATAATGTCTTTTTGGAATGTAAAAACGTCTTTCATATGGTTGTGTTTCCTAATATGTGTTTTTCTAATTTTATTTCCCATAAATTCTAAAAAAAACATGTTATGATACTATCTATAAATACCCTAAATTCAATAGCCTAGAATTAGTGGTTTATTTATTAAATTTTCATAGGATAAAATTGATTGAATCATATAGGACTAAATATTTTATTACTATTTCTATACTAGATACATACATAAGTGTCACATTAAATTAGAAAGAAAACTATAACGTATTGATAGTAAATATTATTATTACTTGTATACATTTATAGATACATTCTTTCTATCTAGAAGAAAAGAATACAAATAAATAGTAAGATTATATTCTTAGTAATGGTGATATAGAGTTGAATATATCATGAGTAAATAAGTCATAACGATTATGTCAAGGAAAATAATGTGAAACACATGTAATTAAATGAACAAACTAAGCCAAAACATATTATAGGACCAAATAAAGACCAAATTATTCTATATATTTAATCACATGATATTTTAAGGTATCCATGCATATCACAACTAATATAAAAATCGCATGGAAATCAATAACTAATTTACAAATGATAGAATACATAATATTATACATGTGAAACTTATCATCAAGGCCGTATTCCATCGTATTATAAACTAAGGGTATGTATACAATAAAAACTTATTTAAATAAGGCTAGTCATATAGTTTACGTCATCAAACCTACTGATTCCTCATGGGGCTATGTAATTTTGATCTCCATTTTTCACATACTAATTCCAATACATTACTCATGTATTTAATGATCAATTTCATTTACAAACAATATTCATTATCAACAAGTATTTGAATTTTGTAAATAAAATGCAATAAAAATATTTCCACATTTATAAAATAACATTCAATATAAAAAACCATATATATAAATTTTATATATTTTAATAAATATTAATATACACAATTTAAATAATATGAATGTTTTGGGGAAATAATATTTTCAATGATCAAAAGAAAGTGAATGTTTCAAGACAATGTTAATGACTACACCTTTAACAAAGATATTTAAATCCAATAGCTTCCCTAGTCAAATGATCATAAACCATCTAGGGAAATAATAAATATAAAATTTCCCCATTGGATCATATATGAAATAATGGTCTATAGGCATTGATTTATATAAATATAATAAAATGATCATTGAAACCATTCCTGATGATAATACACTTTTCAATATGAAAATAACTTTTACAAATTCTAAAAATATCTAGAAATATATTTTCAATTAAAATAACCATATAGAGTGCAATTTGAGACTCAAATCAATGAGTGATCATAATGGAGGGAATATCTCATGATGAATAGTATGTTAAAATTTATTTTCATCTAGAATTTTGTGGTAAAAAGTTAATTAGTACCTTCTTCATAAAAAATTATATTCCTTTTAATACTTAAAAAAAACAAATATGGCTAAAAATATCGTTAGTAAATAATTTAATAATATTATAATATTATATAAAACATTTTCAGGAAAATATTGATATGGAAGAAAATGATCCCTGATAAAGTAGAAAAACTAGTTAGTTTTCCTTAAATTTATTTTAGTATATAAAGTACTTAATGAATTGAAAATGAAGGAAAATATATAATTTCTTATAATAACCATTTTATAATAAAATAGTTTTAGTTTAAGATTTAATGATAAAATAATACTCCATTGGAGACTATAAAATAAATAATCCTGAATAATGTAGACAATATGAAATAAAACCTATCCACATTGGTAACAATTAAATCATTATTCCTCAAGGAGAAATAATATAAAATAAAACATCAATTATCATGATTATAAATATATTAATTATATAAAATATTAAAGGTGTAGTATATACTCCACATAAAAAATAAATGGTTTGTTAATAACGAATATTCACCATGGGAGTGGAAATTGGGAGGTAATCCTTTATAACTATCATACTGTTTAATTGGAAATTAATCAATGAATTGATTATGTGTCTGAAATGTAAAAAATAGAAAATATGTTCAAATAAAAAATAAATTCACATTATTAATTACATGAAGAATCATATAATATCAAAGATAATGAAGAAGTTATATGACCTAAAGAAATAAATTGAGTTATGAAACCCATTATCACTTTGAACCTTTTGAGTCATATCCTCATAGAAAAAATTAATTTATTTACAAATTTACATACCATGAATTATGTAAAATTAATTATAAAAATATTAAAAGGTTTAGTAAAAATAATATATAAAATAAATTACGTTCATAACATTAAAACTTGCATCCATGAAGGAAAATTGAGACAAAATCACAACATTTGGTCAGAATTGTTACATGTGTTCTTTATCATTTTCAATAATAAAAATATGATAATTATTAATTTTATTATTAATATTATTAATATTTATAAATCCTATTATTTAACTTATTTTCATTTTGTATTGAATTTTAAAATAAATTCATTACATGTTAGTGGTTTTGATGATATACAATTCATATGTCCAAAATGACTATAGTAGGCTAAATCATGTAAAATAGGTCATTATTCCATAATCCCAAAAATATTTATCAAAAAATAATTATAATTTCTATAAGTATTTTTTTGAATACCATGAAATATGATTATAAAAAATACTATGTTACAATCATGGAGAGGGTAATTCATATGTTTGCTTGAGTAAAAAAAGATGTATTTCCACGATCATGAACAAAAGAAAAGAATAATTTATTCATCTTTAAATAATTATTAATAACAAATAATAATATTATTATTAGTTTTAAATAAAAAAATATATAAATAATATTATGTGTTTATGAAAAATGAATCACATTTCTTCATCAAGGTGGTAATCCAGACATACACAGAAATGACATTATTTTTAAATAAATGGAACGATAATAAATTATCTATTACATTATCTTTATAAAATGATAAATATTTCCTAAAT
Source organism: Viscum album (assembly GCA_963277665.1). Taxonomy (NCBI): domain Eukaryota; kingdom Viridiplantae; phylum Streptophyta; class Magnoliopsida; order Santalales; family Viscaceae; genus Viscum; species Viscum album. Next base: position 1,870,360,368 of record OY728123.1, on the reverse strand, counting down.
ATCATATATATTTAAGAATTAAATCTTTCATTAAAACTATATGTGGTTGGTGTTGATGGAAAACTATTTATAATGGTTCATGAGGTGGTAGTCCACCGTACACATGAATAAAGGTTTCTTTTCCCATTTGATAAAAGTGGAGAGGGATATAGGGAATTAAATTAACTTAAAAACGTGTTAGTATATGGTAGATACTGATTTTTTTATGTTATCATGGTTATGTATTATTTTACCAAGGTGGAATAAGAAATAAAAAACACATGGTTTTGAATGATATCACTTCTTTAGACAACCCCTTTAGATTTACAACAGAATCCTTCCAATGAGAGTTTTATAATAAAAACATTCTAGGATGTTTATATTGAAGTAATAAGGAAATTTTTGGATGGGATTGGTTGAACTATATCATTATTTAATTATTATGAAAATATGATAGTATGATTCCTTTTATAAGTCAGTATAGGGGAACTTTTAGAATATTTTATCAAATAAAATTTTAATTAGGTCATATTTAATTAAAATACTTAAAATCGATAGGGAATAGAATATTGGATATTATAATGTCATTATATATCTATAATATATTATTTATACATGTTTAATTATAAACTAAATCTTATATGTTAGTTTAGTCCCTCATAAACATGTTTTAACCTTTATTGTGGTAACAACATTATCACACTAAAATAATTATAATTTTACCGATAATATATCAACTATATCAAAATTGGAATGTTGATGAAATTTTGGATATTATATCATCCTTATATTCCATTTCCATGAATTATAGTTTTTTTAAATAATTTTATAAAATATTATTTATCCGAAGATGTCATTATTTTCACCATTGTCCCAATTTCATTAATTTTCCTTTTAAGGACTCAAATGTTGGCTCCTTATAATGAGTAGAGTTTTTGGAATTCATTATTTTAATGATCACAAACCATGATTCTTTTAAAATTTATATTTTACATGTTATATAATATCATTTTATATGATAAGACAATTTTATGATAATTCTACTAAGTATGAGGAGAGTTAACACCATCCAGGAGCTACCGCTGAGTATGAGTTACCTCTAGGAAGGAGTCACTACTATGGGTGAGCTACTACTAGTGGAGTTACCACTAGTCTTATCACCACCAAAGAGATACCTCCAAGATGAGATACTCCTATATGATACATCTCTAATGTAATACTACCAACATAAAATTTTCGCTAAATCTAAGACACCATCAGACACCACATTATCAAAAGGCATTACTCTAGGATATTAAATCTTCCATGTTTGACACACCACTAGATTATCCTACCTCCAGCTTAACCTTCCATCATAAGGATACATTTTCAACCACTCACTCACTATGTAGTGGAATTTTATCCAAGTATGAGCTATCACTAGTTTGAGATAATTCTATATGCTATTTCACGAATAGCTTTATGTTGTCATTGGTGTCCGAGGACATTGATATGAATGGATGAATGAATATTTATATTCCGAGATAAATTTACCGAGTCTGAATTACACAGTTAAATATTATTTGAGGACTATGGAAATCCTTCAACTGTTTCTTTTATATCTATAGAAAGGACAATCTATCTATCTATCTCTATGAAACAAATCATTATTGAATACCAAGTCTGTGTGTGATTAAATCTGTGACCCTTTACAAGTTTACCAATTCATCTACTATGAAGATCAATGACACATAATCCCAACTTTTATTACAAATATAGATTTATATTCTGACAGTGATCAACTAGAACATTCTATAAACTTCCTTTGATACTCTGTTTGGATGAATCCTTCAAGAAGGAAGATAGAACTCCATAGAAAATCTAATATATGGAATTCAAACATTCCATGTATACCAAACTCATCATCACTATTCTCTTCATATTATTTTGGTTGATCTTTCTATTTTTTAAGTAGTTTGGTGTTACTTTTTTTTAAACACATACTATCTTATGCATCTAACAAGAGAATACACATTAGTCTCTCCTTAATTTTAATCTCTTTTCACATGGTGTTTGTAGAATAAGTCCTTGTGTGTCATGTTAAATCTTTATATCCCATGTATAACTATGGAAGAGGATATGTTACCTCGAAACATTGTTATTGTTTTTTGTCTACCTGATCCAGGTTCTGTATTTTTTTATTACTATTATAATCTTCTTGGAATGAAGTTATTGCGTCTTAGATGGGACAAAATATCATCTTGATATTGAGACTCTTGTTTTTTTACTTCATTTTGTTATTATTATTTTTATTACCAAAAATAGATTTTTTTTAATCTATTAAAAAATAGTGACTTTGATTATTAATATAATATTGTGTTTATAAATATTTTTTTGTCTTTTTAATTTTATTTCAAAAGATAAGGTAATTATAAACATTATTTAAATTGATAAATATTCACTCTTTGAAAAATATATTAAAATGGTAGATATTATAACAATATGTGGTTTTGATTAATAAGCAAATAGGTTTTATTAAGGGGATTTTATTTTTAAAAAAAATTAAGAATATTATTAGAAACTAAACTCACCCACCAATTATGTTATGCACTCTGACCAAAATTTGTTATTAGAGTTTTTTGAATTTTCTTTTCATCGTTGATTTTTTATTCCAAATACCTCAATTTTCATTCAATTCAAAATTTCATTTTTTTATGGATAATAGAATATAACGATCTACTACCAACAAACATCCTTATTTTAATGGTACAAATTATTCCCAAGGGGGAATCAAAATGAAAAATCATTTTGAAATTATAGGATTTTAAATTTGGACTATAATAGAAGATTAGTATGAAATACCAAAAACTGATAAATTTACATAGAGGGATACTAAGAAACATTTCATACAATAATAATTGTAATGTTATGAACTCTTTGTTATGTGTCTTAGGTGATGATGAATTCAATATAATATCTGGTTGAAAATCTACTTTTAAAATATTGGATACCTTATCTTTCTCTAATAAAGAACATAAAATGTTATGGGAATGAGAATAAATAAATATAACATTAAATATAGTATATTTTAAAAAAATATGATAAATCTATTTTTTACATTTAACTCATCTTCAATGAGACCTTCAATACTATGCACTCAATCAGGAAACAAGTGACAGAAAATGATCAAGTGAAGATATTTCTTTGGTGTTTACTAGACATATGGAGAGGAACCTTAGTGTCAACTTGAGAATATTGTAATGTATGTAAACTTCTAATCAAAGAATTGATAGGTAGGATGATGTATAAATATGAGATTAATATGAACAAAGAGATCGATAAAGATGAACCAAAAAGAAAATCAATAACCTTCAACAATACTACCTCCAAACATAGAAAAAAGGTACAAGATAAAAATATTAGGTAAGAGGAATCTCCTGATGACAATGAAAAAAATAAGTCCCATATTTCCAAAAGATTTATGAAATTCCATATAAAAAATATTTTCTTCTATAAGTGAGATTTTAGAGGAAATTATGACAAGGGAAAGTACAAAGAGGATTAGGAAAATATGATACTCAAAATAATATAACCTACAAAGAATATAATTGGAAAGGAAACATTAAATATGACATTATAAAAATAAAATATAAAAAAAGATATGAGTATAAAGACATAATATTCAAAAAAATCAATAAAATCTACATAGAGTGCCTCCAAAGATAGATCAACTACTTCAAATAATGATCCAAGCGACAAGTCTGACACGGAAAATATTTTATTTATAGAAATCACATTAGTAGTACAAAATATTCTTCAAACATATATTAATAAAATTTGAAACTGTTTTGAAAATATAAATAGATATTATGATGAAGAAATCATCTCAAATGATGATTTGTATGAATACTTTAACTTGCTGGAAGATATCTTTCATTTAATAATAGATAAATATTATTCACTTAAAAACAAAATTATTTTAAAATAAATATTAAAACTAATATTACTGTTAAAAAAGATTAAAATATTCAATTATAAAATTAGAAAATTTAATTAAAATTTTCATATTACAGTTATAGAAAGACATATAAAGGTTTACAAGTAGTAAGAAAACATTAAATAAAATACTTGAAAATAATGTTTCTCTTAAGAATATAACTATGATATGTTATCAAACTAGATAGAGAGAAATTGAAAAAATCAAATTTATGCTCAGTATAAATTATGAAAAATCATATACAGGAAGTACATAATCAATATGACCAAATAATATATTTATTTCTGGAATCCTATAAATTGTTTATAAGAAACCCATTATACAATTTTTTGAGCCAAAATATCTTATTTATAACATACCTGGACCTTAGAATATTTGGGTAGTAAAATCATATCTGTTATAAAATTTTTTCTATAGGAAACCAATTTGAAAACCAAAAATAAAATCCAATGGTATCTCAGCAGTTCGTGTTCCATTATTATGACTAATGAGTATTCAAATATCAAAAACTTGATCAAAGTTGATGGTGGTCATGTAATGTTTTGTGACAATTCTAAAGGGAAAATCATCATCCTTTCCAAACCAATAATGCTAATTCAGAATTAATTTCTAAAGTTCTATATGTAGATGGATTGAGGTAAAATATTCTTTGAATTTTCCAATTTTGTGATGATGGATTTTATCTAATGTTTTTAAAAAATGCCTATAATTTTTTATGATAAATTTGTTTTATTTTTTTAATATTTTATTAAATGAAAATAATAATTTTATTGATTGAAATTATTTATATTTTAACAGAATGTTTTCTTAAGTCCATTTTTCAAATAATATTGGCTCTAGCATAAAAGACTATTTTACTTTAATTTTCATTAAATTAGAAATATAACTTGGAAATAGATAGTTAAAGATATACCAAAGCTTGTATCCTAAAATGATAAAGTGTTTGACAACATTTAAAAAGATAAAAATCATAATAATTATTTAAATTTTAAGAAATAACTATAAACTTCTCTTCCTCTAGTTTTTGTTCATATAGAGCTCTTTGGTCCTCCTAGAGTTTCTATTTTTAATCGATTACATTATGATTACATTATTGTAAATGATTTTTCTAGGTATACATGTGTACTATTTTTAACTCAAAAGAGTGATGTTTTCTATTACATTATTAAGTATTCATAATCTATATAAAATATTAAGGGACATAGAATTTGGTCCTTAATAAGTGGACATGGACAATAATTTTAAAATCAGGAAATTGAATCATTTTTCCACCAAATGGTTATAATACCAATTTTTATTTAACTAGGAGAACCCAAAAAAATAGTGTGGTAGAAAAAAGAAAATAACTCTTCAATATATTTCCAAAAATATTTTAAATGAGTATGAAATACATATTTAATTTTCAGAAGAGGATGTCACCAAAACCTATTGTACTATAAATTAAGTATTAATTATAAATCCATTTTAAAAGAAAACCTGATGAGTTATAGAATAATAGAACATCAAAGGATAATTATTTTAGAGTTTTCAATTGCAACATATTTATTCTTTATATAAAGGATAATATTGAAAAATTTACTTCCAAGAGTGTTGAATGATTATTTATTAGATACTCATCTTCTAATAAATCTTATTGAGTGTTTAATAAAATAAAAAAAACAATAGAAGATTTTGGTCAAATTAAATTTAATGAAACTACCCCTAATTAACCTAAAACTGTCTTAGATAACCTTAATGGTGATCTTTCAAATATGAATCATAGTTACAACACTTCAAAATGTTTTCTAAAATAAGCATGAAATTCATCCACAGAGCTTCCAGAAACCGAACATGAAGAAAAGATTGAGAAAAACATCCCCTCTTTTCAAAGTGCTATTGTGAATCATAAAAACCACCCTTTAGATGTTTTAATACGAATCCAAGATAGATGTAAAAAACAAGAGCTTCCCTTTGGAATCAAATTAAACATTAATCTATCTTGTCAAATATTGAACCAAATAACATCAACGATGCCATCAATAATGACTTATGGTAAATAGATATGAAATAAAAACATAATCAATTAGAAAGAAATAAAATTTGGGAAATTTTTGATACACCTAAAGACACCTTAACTATTATCACTATGTGGGTGATTATAAAAATGCATGATTATTCATAAAACATAGTAAAAAATAAAGCAAGATTATTTTCACAAGGGTATAACCAAGAAGAAGGTATTGATTATAAAGAAACCTTTTCACCTATATCTATACATGAACCATTAGGATACTATGTTCATATGAATCATATTTTTATTTCAAACTATATCATGTGTAAAGTTAATTATTAAGTGGGTTTATGATAGAGGATTTTCTATTTAAAAAATCCCCTAGATTTCAAAAAACACATTCTCTAAATCATGTTATTCAAATAATAAAATATTTATTTGGTTTAAAATAATCTCTTAGAGATTGAAATAATATCATTGAATCTTTTATTATTTCAAAAATACTATCAAAATGTACTTTTTAAAAAAATAATTCCAAAATATGTTATGATAGAGAAAATATATGATGATGATGTTTTTTTATTTACTAAATATATCTTCTTTATTGATTTTTCAAAACTAATGCTAAATAAATTTGAAATGAGTTTAATGAGTGAAATCAATTTCTTTCTTTGATTTTAGATTTCTCAAAATAAACAAAGGATCATTTTAAATGAGTTTAAATATAAAAAAGTAATTTAAAAAAATGGAATAGAAAACCCTAAAAGTAGTGATGCTCCTATGAGTACAACATATACACTAGATTTTGAAAATGCTGGGAAATCGGTATATCAATATAGTTATAGAGGTATTAATTTTAGGCTGCTTAACTTAACTATTATTTGGCCTGATATTATATTTGGTGTGTCTATAAGTGCTCACTTTCATGAAAATACCAATGAGTGACACATAATATCTATTAAAAGATGTTTAAAACACCTCAAATAAACAAATAATTTATGACTTTTCTTTCCAAGAGGAAAATTATTTTATTTATTAATTAATTAAAATGATGTTTTTTCTTGTTACATGTTAGATAAAAAATAACATTATGAACATGTCCTATTTTTGGAAAATCTGTCATATCACAGAGTAGTAAGAAAAAAAATATTATTTCACTATCATCCATTAAATCTGAATAAATAGCTGCAGGAAGTTGCTGAAGAAAGATCTGGTTGATGAAAAATACTTTACTAGACTTTGGATTCAAATTTAGACATGTTTCTATAAATTGTGATACAACAATTGCAATAAAAGTTTCTAAAAATCTAATATGTTACTCTAGAACAAATAATATTGATGTAAGACATCCCTTATTGAGGGGGAGGTTATTATTATAAAGGTGATATAACATTACAATTAATTGTAACTGAACATCATCTTACTAATATATTCACAAAGCCTTGGATTTTGGAATGATTAAATCACATCAACATGAGTTAGAAATGATAAGTTTTTTATTGTGAATCACCCTTTATAAGTCACCATTAGCTAAGTCACTATTGAGGAGTCACCAATAATGATTATCCATTGATTAAGTCACTATGTATGAGTCACCATAGGCTTAGTCACCATTTTTAAGTCTCCATGGTAATTTCACTATTGGTATGTCAAAATTTTTGAGTCACCGTTGTGAATGAATCACTATTCCTTTTCTTACCCCTCGTTTTATTACTTTTAAATTTATTAACATTAAAATTTCTCTTCCAGATTAATTTTTTTTTGTTTTATTTTATTTTAATTATTAATTTGAATCCCTAAATGATATAATTTATGAAAACAATCAAATTGATTCAGTTATTCATCAATCCTTTTAACTCTCAAATCATTATCTTCCTCTCAGACCGATCATCTTTCCTTCCTATCTTGTTACATTTAATCCTTCAATCAATTAGAATGAAACATGTGAAGAAATTATTATAATTGAATCTAGAAGAGGTGAGGAAAACTAAAAAATACAAAGTATCTACTAGTATTTTGGTTTTTATTTCACAAAACCCATATTTGAAAAAATGTGTTGTGGAAGTATAAAATAAAATTGATGTGCAATTGATTTCATCTTGAAATATTCTATTATTGAAAGTTATAGAATATTAAAAAATGTATTAAATGGTTCACATAAAATCACCATGTATATTATCTATGGTTTTTATAATATTTCTATTAGAATGATCAGTTTTTTTATAGAAATAATGATGATGAATTAAGAAGTTTCATTGACAGAGAAGAGTTTTCATTCTCTTAAGAAGAATGGTTAAACGTCTTAATAGTACTTCATGAAGTGGAACATGACTGTTTTTAGAATGAATATATAGTTATAGTGAGATGTTAAATTAGGAAGAGGCTATCATGCATTTGACATGAGATGGTAATCTTAGGAGACCTGCAGATGGTGAACAAGATGGTGAGTGTAAGATGTCATTCAGGTTTTTAAAACATGTGTTGTGTCCCAAAAGAGATATTTTAATACCACGAGATATTAAGATGTTTACTTCCTATTTATGATAAACCAAGGAAAAATGATCCATTTTTTAGATTTATGAAGATCTATATGTACAAAATGTAGATTAAAATTTCATGGTCAAACACTATAATATACCTTAAGGTGATATATACCATATTGGTTTCTATGTGATTAGTCTAGAAGGTGAACAATCTGAACATACTTACGGTAGTTTTTTTCAAATACAATTTTCAAAATGGTTAAAGTAAGATGGAATCCTTGGAGGAAGTGTTGGATCAGAGATAATGAAAACATATATCATGATTTCAATTATATTGATCATCATAGAAGATTTAAGTACATGGTGGATCCTAGTCTTCAGCTCGATGAGTTAGTTTAATTCTCTCATGATGATTATTGTGATAATGTTGAGAAAGTAATGAAATAAGAATGAGATTTCTCAGTTGAAGTGGGGAGTGATCTAAAAATACCAAACTCTCTAAATGGATTTTATTTTGATCCTACTAGTCAACCTAATTCTCTACCATATAAGGTATCAATTTTAGATGAAAATGATGACGATTAAACCTATATATCTAGATATTCATGGTTTAACACATCTTTCTCAAAATCATTAAGAGACTATAATGGTAATGGGGATGTTAGTGATGAAAATGATTCTATGGAAGAAGATGGTGATTTGGATCATGAAAAATCGTATGGAAATGAAATTAAGGATGATGAAAAGCATGATAATGTTGATAATAATGATAGTAGAGAATTTAATGATCATGGAGATGATCATTTGGATGGTCATGATGATATAAATGATAAAAATGGAGTTGTTAATAATGGATATGATCATTATGCTCATGTCCATGAGATGGTTTACTCACATCCTTCATCATAATTAGTATCAAGAACTATAAGAAAAATAATATATTTAATGATGATGATATGGATATTTTACCTCTTATTCTTACATATAATCATAAATCTCTTAATGACTGTGATAAGTATCCAAAAAATTATTACCAAAAACGGTCAACAAATATTACATAAATAGTACATATAAAATCAGATTCCACTATACCTAGATTTTCTCAAACTCATTCAGTTCAATATAGTAACCTCTTCTTTCATATCTCAGACCATACATAATTTATTTTCCCTAGTGGAAAAAATATACTAGTTTTTTTAGATTTTACTGCATTGTAGTGGGTTTGATGATGACAAAAATTAACATATTTTATGAGGAGAAGGATCCTTAGTTGATCAATATGGTTCAATCTATGTAGTTAGAGCCCTTTAATCCTATAGAGACTGATAGATTAGATAAGGTTTGTGTGCCTCATGATTAAATATATCATCCTCCTACCCAATTTTTATGACACTTGATGTTGTGATACATGAGTATTTAGAATATTTTTCAGAGAAATGTGATATCTTATTTTTAATCCTTAAGTGGAAATTTAGTTACATTTTTTAAGGATGTCTTAAGAACCTAAAAATATCACTTTACCAGACTCATGGAATAAATTACTTGATATAAGGTAGAGATTTTTAAATCTCATTTACAATAAAGTGTTTAATTTTTCATTCAAGAAATAGAAGTGGGGAATACATGATTATCAAATGAAGTGGATAGTTTGAAATCCTTAGTATAGGGAATGACATCCTCTCTCTCGGAGAATATCAATTCTATGTTTCAAAAATTTAAAATCATGTATACTACTTCTTCTACGTCCTTTACAATTCCCCTGGCTCAAGTATCAATTAATATAGAGATGCTCAGTCAGGTTATTAGGTAAGAACTCAATATTTATTTGGGTGATGTATCCACTTATAAAGAAGAACTGAGGAAAATATATTATCATGGAGAGAATATCTATGTGATGATAAGGGATTATTCAATTGAACTTAGAGAAGATAATGATAATATTATGAAATAAATTTATTATTATTTTTCCTGAATTTATAAAAATCAAGAGATATCTAATAATATAAAATTTATGTAAGAGAACTTATGATTTCCACTGGTTACAAGTTATTAAAAAGAACAAGTTATTAAAAATAATAAAAACTAGTATTTTAGTGATTCATGGACAAAAAAATATTTATTTAATTTTAAATAAAGGGGTGTTTATATCATTATGGAATTTATCAACCTCATGAATCACTTTCTATATGTTCATAGTACAACTGTTATAACCAAAGAAGCCATTCTTGTAATAAATATTAACTCCTCAACTTCTATAGAACCAATTCAAAATAGAACTGAATTGATTACCTAGTCAAATGTTATTGTACCTATACCATTTCAACATGTAATTTTATCACCATTTGAAATACTTCAATTCTTCGTACAATTTCTTATTCATGAGTCACTTCCTTCTGCAATAAAAATCCCATGCAACCCAACCTATTCTCCAAATTTCACTACAATAGCATCATCCTCTCAATAAAAAGATTAGGACAAGAAAACACCATATAATATCTTATATATAATCCTAGTTTTAATTTTAAAAGTTAATCTTATTAAACACATTCTTTGATAGGGATATTTTTCATGTTCTATTTCTCTTTTGGTTGATGTACTCAAATTGTATTTATGATGTTTAATGAAATATATGAGGGTTCTTTTTCATTTACATGTTCATTTATTCTCATTTTATTTTTGATTATCCTAATGGGGGAGACTTAGTGGGTATTTATTTATTATATAGGGGGAAACTACAATATCTATATATTATATGAAATATTATTTCTGTATATCTGATATTTATTTATTTTGTCTCTTTTAGTATATTAATATTAATTTATATAAAAAAGTAAACTGTGTTCAGAAAAAATATTTCCTTGATATTATATTTTTTTATCAATCATATATCTTATAACATAATCAGAAGATTATTTTAATGTTTTACTTAAATAAGTTGATAATTATTTTTGATTACTTTTTCATGACCTATAAAATTACATTTTTTGCTGATCATCAAAATGTGGAAGAATATCGGAACTGTCTTATGAGGAGAGTGTTTAGAAATTCTTTATTTTAATGATTACAACCCTTTATTATTTTAGTATTAATGGTGTACATGTTATATGAAATAATTTTAAATGATAAACATTTTTTATGATAATATGGCTAAGTATGAGGTGATTCAGTGCAAGCTAGGAGATACTAGTGAGTATGAGTTACTACTAGGTAGGATTCACCACTAAGGGTGAGGTACCACCATCGGAGTCACTTCATGTATTCTCACCACAATTATTTTCACTAAAATGGAGCTACCACCATGACGAGATACCGAGAGATGAGGCATTTTCAATGTTATACCACCTATAAAAAATTTTGGTTATACCAAAGACAATATCAGAAAACAAAACATCATAAGGCATTCCGCAATGATACATAATCAAATAAGTTTAAAAGAAATCTAGATGGACATAAAGTTGTATTTAACTACCATCATAAAGAGACATATTTATCCACTCATCACTAGCATAATGGAAAATTGGATAAGTATGAGGTACCACTAGTATGAGATACCTCTTGATGCTGAATCACTATCAGCTTTATTCTACCATTGTTTTTCGGGGAATTTGATGTGATTGGATCAATGGATATTTATATTCAAGGAAAAATTGAAAATGTCTTATGAAATAGTCAAATATAATCAGAGTATTATGTATCTCCTTCTACTGGTGCTACTATATATGTGGTAAGAATTATCTCTCTATCTCTCTCTCTAAACCAAATGATTATTGACTACCAAGTCTTTGTGTAATTGAGTTTTTAAACCTGTACAAGCTTATTGATTCATCTAATGTAAATATAAATGACATAGAATGACATAATTAATATCAATTTTGGTTAAGATATTGGAAGAGTACAATAGGAAAATTCATGAAAATTCCAACAATCCTTGATTTTGTTGAAACCTTTAAGAAAGAATCTATAAATCCTAAAAAAACCTAATCTGAGAACATCAAACATTCTGAACATACCAGACTGGGCATAACTATTCTCTTAATATTCTTTTTATTTCTCTTTATATTTTTTTAGAAGTATATTGGTACATCATTTTTTAAAAACATATTATCTCCATCATATAATAGGATAATACTTATTATTCTCTTTTCCCTTTATATATTTTCCCTATAATTTTTTTGGAATAAGTCCTTGATTGGCATATTTAATCTTTACTTCCCACATATAACAATGAAGGAGGCTCTCTATCAAGGACAACTTTTTGTTGTTTTTTCATTACCAAATCCAAGTTGTGGATTTTTTGATAATTATTATAATTTTATTGGAAGTAGGTGATTTCTATGTGTAAGGGATTATGTATCATATTAAGACCAAACCAATTGTTTATTCTACTATGTTATTATATTTTTTATTACTAAACCATAGATTTACCCTAATCAATAAAAAAACTATAACTTCGATAGTTATTCTTAAATAGTGTTTATTTATGTTTTGGTCTCAGTAAATTTATTTCAAAATATAACGTCATTCAAAAAAATATTTTAAATGATACATATTCCCTCATTGAGAAATATTTTAAATGGAAAAATCTTATTTTGACCCACTAATATTAATAATTGGAAGATTTTTTATTAAGTGGATTTTATTTTAACATTGTTTTTATATAATTTTTTATTAGAATCTAAATTCTCCCCCCTACTAAGTCACTCACTCAAACCAACAATGAAGATAATAATTAATTTCAAATATACTTCATTTAATCATCAATAGTACCTTATAATTAACTATAAAATTATTCTGGAACCAAAAATCTTCACTAATACATTACTTCCAATGTTTTTAAAATTATTTAAATTTATATTTCTAATGTCATCACAAGTTTTGTGTTAGTGTTGTTTAAGTGACTAAGGTAACAACATTATCAATAAAATTTAAAAATAAATTTCCATCATGAAAATAATCTCATTAAATATAAAATAACATTTAATAATCCTTCACCACTTATTTTTCTCCTTACATGAACATATAATAGAGATTCCAAGAAAAGTGTGCGAAAGTTGTCATTCTCTTTACTGAAATTATAATGTAGATCTATTTTATAGGAAAATTTGTAATAAACAATTTAATATCATGCATAAGGAGATAAGGGTTGAAATTAATTCATTCAACTACAATTAAGATAATAAATGGTGTCCTTATAACTTAGTGTTAACATAGGGTAATCCATTTTACCCTTTTACCATAAGAAATTGTTTTTATTATTTTTCATATTCATTATGAAAAAAAATTGAAGATTTTACATAATTTTAATATTTTTTATTCTAAATATGTAATCCATTTTATGATTTATAATTCATATAGTTTGTAGAAGTTAATTTAAAAATTAATTGACATAAAATTTTAATTTTTTTTAAGAAACGTATTTTTCAAGAATTAGATGATCCTACGTTAAATATATGAATTTAAATTCATATATAAAGTAATATAATAGATAAATTTAATTTAAATTCTTCCTAATGAAGGATTATTTATATTCATTATATTTGAGAAACATAATTCACTTAAAATCAGTTTTCAGAAAAAATGTGTTTTTAATCATAAACATAATCTCATACAACAATATGGTACAAAGTTGATTAAAATGTAATATGATATATAAAATAAACTAACTAATAATTAATTAAAATATAATTTAAATTAAAATAAAAACTTTACTTTTAAATTAGATAACATTTTTAAAATGAATGATAGTTTTATGAGAAGTTATATTTTCATTATTCATTATAAAATCATTCCTTTCATAAAACCAAAAAATTCCACCTGAAATTATTTTTTGAATGTTGATTTTAAAAAATAAATATCTATTTTTATAATAAAATTTTAATTGTTGGTATAATTAATTTATATTATTTGTTCACAATGGTATATAAAAACATATTTGATGAAAAATATAATTTTGAATCATTTAAAGACAACTAAGTATTTTCTTCTTATTTACCAATATATTTTCCTCATCTAAAAAAACTACTCATAATTTTTCTAAAAGTGTCTATTCTTATTAATACATCAAATTTTAACATTTAGTATATAATGAACATGTTAAAATAGTTTATAATTGTTCGTTTTGGATCTGTGTCTGGTTTAATATATAATAAAAACATGATGTTATTCACTTAAAAACATGGGTTATTACATCCATTTTATTCATCTAATCACCTTAAAATTGCGTATTTTTATTTACTTTGATCATTATGAAACTATCATTACAAAATAACGTTTTCTATAAATTATTTTAATTAATTTGTTCATAAAATTCACATTTCATGTCTTATGGGATGAGTATCCACACTCCTGGATCCAAGTGTTGTTGTTCTTTATAGTTTTGATTATGTAATCTGCCAAGTTATATTTCTCAATATTTTTATTTTTCTCCAGGATATACCTAGTTTAGTTGATTAATAAGATGGCCACTATAATCTCTTCCTTATATGAATAGTTAAATCATACTCATCTTGTTCTTCAATCAGAGAGTGCTAATTTTCAATGGTTGTCATTCTTGGTTGATAAGTATTCACTTTTATTTTAGGTTTTTAGTAAAATGTTTCACATACAATTTTTCTATAATGAAACTAATTATTATTGATGATATATAAATGAAAAAATATCAATAGAGATTATTTATTCTATATGATGAAGTGTATCGCCCAATTCTACCTTTTTAACAAAGAGATGCTTCCCCAATTAGATAACTCCTTGAATCATCAAAATAAGTAAAGGTATGACATTGAAATCCATTAAATTCACATTCTATAAGATTATATATCCCGTAACATCTATTAATCCACTTTACCTATATTTAATATAGAAATTTTTTTGATGATTATTTCTCTATGATTGAGGATTATTTTTAACCATATTCTTTATTTGGTTCAAATATTTTTCTTTTAGAACATATGGTGAATTTGTGTTTTTATATATATGTGAAAATTTTTATAACCATTTGTTTTATACCATAAAATTCCATTCCATTGATGCTATTTTATCAATCCTAATGCCACTTATTCAAATAAATTTTTCTAATTCATTATTAAAAACATTCTTTTCTCTTTTAGAGCTACGTTTGACTATTTCCAAAATATCATTTTCTAAGAGCCTTCCTATTTGGATTTTATGCATTGGTTCCCTAAATTTTTGTTTTGTTTTATATATTACTTCATATGGTATTGAATATATATTTATGGGACTCATGAATCATATATTTCTCCTCCAACCTCAACATAACTTCAATGATATAATTTTTTCACATAGATCATTACTGTAAACTTAACAACCTCTCATAATAATTCATATGTTTTCATATATTCTTATTATATATCATGTAGTTGATTAATCATTACATCAATTTAATCCACATAATCTGATGATTATTTTCAAAAATACTCAGTCCTTCAATTTTTCTTTTTTCTGAATGTCAAAATCATCATGATCCCCCTCAAGACTGATGTTAAGATAAGGAACATTATCCTGTTTAATTTGTTCCACATTTATATGTTCTTACATTTCAACTATATCAATTATTTAATAATCAAGAGCACATATAAACTCTATTAATTCTTCCTCCTAAAAGGAAATACTATCTTGCTCAATGTTTCTAATGATATTCTTGGTCTACAACTTCATTCTATATTTGATGTTTTTTTGAAGAGATCCTCCTCAGAGTCCTATGCATATTTTATGCTTCACATTCATAATCATACAGTTTTTAGGATAACCTTGTAGTAATGTGAATAACATTTCAACATTTAAATCATGACAGAGGAGGTTTTCCTTCAAAAATACATTTTACTCATTTTAATTTTTCATTGAATAACTAAAATAAATTCACCATTAACATCTTCTCTGTCATTTATTCATTTATACATTTTATTATTTTTCATGGATTTGAATTCCACATCCTTACTTTCTTTATTTTTTTTCTTTTCTAGTTTTAAAAACATTTAATAGGAAACAAATATTTATATAGGGTCACTCAAACAAAGCATAGATGAATCAATTTTTTATGAGAATAATAATTCACATTGTAAAGATGTGGAATACGTCGCAATATTATTGTAAAAAATTTAAATATCCTTAATTTATTCACCAATATCTGAATTTATTCCAAAAAATTCAACAATTAAAATAAATTAAATATCTATAGTTTTATCAGATGAATTAAAATATCAACAAATATATCCATAATAACATTCAGTTTTCTTCTTTTAATGTTTTATCTTCTTTGTATATAGGTTACATTTTATCCCACATGTCCTTCATTGTATTGAGACTTATCACATTTAAATATATTTTATTTTATATTGCTATAGTAAAAGAAATTTGAGCATTGGAATATATATCAAGAACATTCTTATCTATTTCTGTCATATATAGTCCTATCACATCACTAACCTAAACCCCTTAAAAATAGAAATGACAACTTCCATCACAAGAGATAAAAGATGATATATCTTCATATTCATTTAAATTTTGATGCTACATCTATAAAATGGGTTACTTCCCCAGATTTCTCAAAATAATCCATCATAACCATGCCTAAAATTAGATTTCACCCGAAAATCCATATCTCCTTTGATACAACATTTTATACCTAGGAACTCCCTAAGATGTAATGGGTAAATTAGTTTTTTTTTCATTTTCGTAATATTAAAAAAATATTATCCCCACATTTCCAAATTTCTTGGAACTTTTTATCTATATAAATGATGTAATCGCCTAACCTATATGATGTAAATGAAACAAAACCCAACAGGTATTCATGGTTCATCACTAGGGGCTAGTCAATGGAGCATACATTAAGAGTGTTTGGGCCGCACCATAAACAACTATACTTCACCAATTTGGTCGATACAAATTATATGATATTGTCACTCTATTCAATGCACACATCAATTAATAGGTTTAGGGTTTTTTTCACTCCTCACCCAATTCCCATTACCTCTTTCACAATCTCGTATAATTCATTTATGAAGGAACTTGCACAATTTATAGACATATAGTTATCCTCAAAATTGTTACAATATAATTCTCTATACCTAATTATGATAGTATTTTACTTTCAACATGTAAATGATTTTATGATCATATAATTTAATTTTAAAAAAATTGAAATATGATACCTAATGATTACATAACATTAACTTCTATGAAAATATTAATTTTCACAAAAATCATAGTTTTAAAAATATTCTTCTTTTAAAAAAACAACCTTCAGTTATGTTCAACGGCATGATCAGTTATCATGTATATCAACTCATATAATATAAAAAGTCATTACCAACATAGTATTGCACAAACAATGTGCTCTGTGAACAAAACTATTTATATATTTTCACTTAATAGTCTTGGTGGTTTAAAAAAGAATTCACATAAATTAAATATTTAGTGAAGTTAATATGTTTTATTCAAGAATCTCTCTTAACCAAATATATCACTTCCAAATATATCCTCTATTTGGAATTACCTAATTATTGGAAAAACAGTCTATACACATAGGTTAGAAAATTTTCCATTATGTAACACAAATTCAAGAAAAAATTTCAATAATTATTCATTCACAAAACATTTCCTCACCTAACATCCTTTCTCCAAGGTTTGATCAATCCACCATTATATTTGATTTCATCAAAATTTATCTTTTTCAAGAGTTTAGAATTTTCCAAAATTTCATGTGCATTCTTTATGAAACTCTACCGTGCCCCCAAAAATCATCGTCTCTAATTACCCATTTTAACCTATTCTCGATCTCATTATTACATGATACGTTTTAATTTCATTAGATTTTATCTACCCTCTTTGTGAATCATTCTATTAAAAACAACCATACATAAATTAATGATTAATGTTTTATGAAATTCATAATTTTTCATGAAAAAATTTGTTAACTTACTGACTATGAATTCCAATAATCATTGATATCCCACTAAAATATTTTACCAAAATGTTTAGAAAACACTAAGAAAAGGTGAATCATTAATCTTTTTTTATTCTATAAATTATTTTATATTTGTTTCTTCTACAAAGGTATATTGGACCAAATCCGTGAGATGATTGTCAAGTCTTTGAATTTATTATAAGAAAACATGAGAAACATCATCTAAGTGAGAATAATTTCTAACAATAATCATTATGTTCCATTCATCCTTCAACATCCAGATATAATATTGGAATTTTTACTATCATGACTTAAGCCATAATGAGTTTCCTAAACACATTCGGTACTCTAATTGATTGAAAACTACTTTTCCAACTCAATGTTCATTGAAAACAAGAACAACATACCATTAAATTCTACTATTTAATGAAATTAGTACCAAATCAATCAGTTTTTTATGTCACGTGATATAATTAATCTCATACATTGAAGCATAGAAGAGGTTAATCTTCAATTTTTGGTGTTTTCATTGATATTCCAAAATTTTCATTGGGCTCATATATTAAGAATATTTTTTCATATCCATAATTCAAAAAGGAATAAAATTCATTTATTTTAATGAAAATAAAATGATCATGAAATAAATACCGTGTATAAATAAACTATGTTGTATCAAGAATCTCAATCCCTCATTATTTTTATAATTCATAATCATGATCTATATCAAAATTATTATTAATTTAAATAAAACCATAATAATTAAATTAGTAAAAATAATGTATTATGGTGA
The DNA here is from genome assembly GCA_963277665.1 of Viscum album. Classification (NCBI taxonomy): domain Eukaryota; kingdom Viridiplantae; phylum Streptophyta; class Magnoliopsida; order Santalales; family Viscaceae; genus Viscum; species Viscum album. The sequence goes on along the minus strand of OY728123.1, from coordinate 1,870,341,225 downwards.
AACTTTATAGGACTCCACTTGAGTTTTTCTATAAATACTAAAAATAATGAAAATATCATCAATATTTTAATATGTGAAATACCAAAATGGTACACCAAAAGACATTTCATTTAACTAATATCGATATAAAATAATTATATAAAAATTTAATAGTTTCTAAGGTAAACAATCCCACCATGAAAAATCCATAGAAATGAACAAATGGGGTTCAATAAATTATGTTCTCCTCCCCTACAATTAAGTCAAATAATAGACCCCCATTATTGTATTATGTATATTTGGGTGGCCAATTAAGGTGTGGGAAAGATCAAACAAGAATCAAAGTAATAACTGGGGTGTGAATTACAAAGTATGAATAATCTGATGGAATGTTTGTACATGATCTAAAAGAGAGTGTTGTATGAGAGTATAATACGTAGAATAATTTTATTTGATACATGTGATAAGATCTACCTATTTCCTTAACATGTAAAGAAAAATAATTTGAAGGAGGAATAATATCATTAGAGAATAGACGAATAAGAATATAACACAATCATACCATTAGAGAATTAAAAATAGTGAAATAATATAGAAAAAATAACTATAATTACATATAAAAAATAATTTGATGTAGTATAAGTTTATAAGAGAGAGAATAAAGGGAAAATAGGCTGAGTATTCAAGAGCATCATTCTCAAGACATCGGTGGAACTATCATAATGGGGTCAATGAATTTTTCTAAGGTTGTTGCATCTATGATTGGGAAACCACCTAAATCATATACTATGATCAATGCTGGAATTTAGTCATAACCATAACAACTTTTAAAAAAAATGCATCATATTGTGTACTTATAATAACACCTGAGATAATTGCATCATTAAAATTTCATGATCACCATGTATCCAATGAATGAGAAAATCCATCATCATGATTGTAAAATGATGTAAGATTAGATGGTAAGGGTTGTTACAAACATTGGTGCTGTAACACCCCATTTTTCTTAGATTTTTGTAAATAAATTAATTTTTTTGAGGGAATTCATTACATGAAACTCAGTGTTATTCTTGTTCTATAGGAAACACTGGATTTAACAAAACAATGATATATTATTAATATTGTTATTTAGATGAAACCATTATTACCTATCAATTAAACATTGTGATATTAATATTAATAATTACTTATTTAATATTATATATAATGGTTTTATATAATTAAAAAATATTGATCATAAAATTCATAATTTCTGAAAACATATTTATATGTTGAAAAAATACAATTTTTTAAAAACAACTATGTGTATTTGTGAATTATAATTAATTTTTTTTAAAAAAATTATAAAATAAATTTTTTAAAAAGGAAAAAAAATTATAATGTCAACATGTGCTTATGTTAAATTTTGAGTACTTTTATAAAATTATTTATTTTTGGATGAATTGTAAAAAATACTGAATTTTAATTGAAAACTATCTTTTTTATAATGTATTTAAGAAGATAATTTTTAATATTATCATGATTAAAAGTATAATGAGATAATTTATACCTAAATTAATTCAATTTAACCACTTTATTTAATTTTATATTGAAATTGGATATAAAAACTTTTTAATCTTTTGATCAATATTTCATTAAAAATGAACTTTCTCAAAGCATCTAAAGTATTAATTTTTAATTATATATTTCTTATTTTGATAATGGGTTTTTAAAATTAGATTATATATTAATAATTATGAGAATTTATATTATTTAATATGGTTACCTTAATTGTGGACCATAATGATTAGTATAAATAGATAAAATTAATTAATGTGATTAATGTTAAAATGGGGTATTGTGCATTACATGTGTTAGAATTAAAATTAATTTTACATAAAAATATGATTTTAATTAATTGATGATAATTAATATTTATTATAATTTGGTATAAATTAGAGAATAAATATATTTTTCATTTTTGTATTTAAACATAACTACTCAATTAAATAAAATCATAAAAATTACCTTGGTAAAAACTACACAAATAAAACTGATTAAACATAATGACTAAGGAATAACATGAAAAAATTTGTTTATTTTCCTATAGTGGAGGTATTTTATCACCATATAAAACCAAACCTGAATTATTATTATATTTTCGAACCACATGAAGTATGGGATACATCCCACAAGTGAATACCTTTCGGTATTTACAAAACTTCCACCCCTCCTCAGTTATTAAAGCATACCAACCCCCACCCCCCACTCAATTATACACAGCTTTAAATACATTTGAATCAACCAAAACACTAAAAAACTTTATAACTTCACTCACATTATCCTAGATTCCTTATTTCGGACAAAAATTCATCCTAGTGAGCCTTTTAGTGAAAACTTTAGAAGAATACCCAAATATGAAGTAAATTTCTTCCATGAACGTCTTTTCATTATTTATTCATACACCCATTAAAATTTTATTATATAAAGTGTATATAATTACCAAATAATATTATATATACTTATATATTGTTATGTTATGTTAATGACCAAAATTAATCTCCACTTCTATCAAATGAGTTATGAAATCTTCGTTCGTGTGTATGGAAGATGACCACCTCGCTAACCAATGTCGTCCAGTTTTCCATTACTGTTCCTCAAGGTTGGTTGTTATAGTGGATTTATATTTTATATGTCATATTTATGATATTAATAATAATAATGAAATTATTACGATTCTATAATAACTATATCATGTATACCTTTTTACCTTCCATGTTATGGGAATACGATAATGTCGTTCATGTGTGCAATAGACTACATTATCATGAACCGATGTGATTTGAACACACTTTAAATGGAATGTATTAATGATTGTTTTAATAAAAATATGTGATATACTTGACATAATAATTGTTATATAATGATAATATATCATTTTATTTCATTTCATTCAATAAAATATGAAAATGGAAACAACATTCATGTGTGCATATGTCCTTCCGACTTTATGAGTGGTGTATTTCATTTCCTATTACTAAATTTGATGAATTAATCTTAATACATATATAATTAATATAAATTAATTTCATATCATGGTTTAAGATCAGGATATTATGAAATAATGATCAAATTAACAGGAAGCAAATTACATGCCATAAAATATATGAAAAAGTTGTTATTACCTAAAATGTAACTTTAACTTGGAATTGTTAATAAACTAGAAATAAAACATTATAAGAGAACTATATATGGTAAAATATTCATGAATATGATTCTATAATATATGTATATTAAAATTACGTGAATTATAAAATAATATTTAGTAGGTATGACAAAATTCAAGACTTATGGTTTGACATTTTTGTATCAATTTTCCTTCGTTGAGTTGTACGTAATGTTTTGAACCTATATTCCTTAAAAATGTGTATATATAGCCAATTGGATATTTAATATAATTAATTTACTCATCCTAATTGTTTTTCATGTTTCATTTAATGTTATTTCCTTATGGGTCCCATGATCAGATGTTACTAAAGAGGTAAAGATTTTATTTTAAAATCAATTCAATTTTCAATATTGTTTATGATTAAGTCCTTAATACTGAGATATCACAATATACCTCACTATAATTATCAAAACATTATTAAAATATGGTTACTTTTGATTCCTTAAAGTAATGTACCATTTTTCCACACATTGGTACTTAAGATGATTAATAATTTGTTAATTAAAATCCTTCATTATTTCTCACTTTAGTCAGAAACCTATTTTCATTCAAAACAATGTTTTCTAAAAAGGTTTTCAAAAATGTTTTATAATTCCCTTATTTTTATTAAAACAATTTTTTACCAATGTTTAACATTTTTATACAATATTTTTAAACAAATGTTGATATCGTTTTCAAGGAAATTATCATTTATCATTTACCAATAATATGAAAGGACCACTCATTTTAAAGAATATGGTGTGAATATAATTTTTATAAATTATGAAAAATAATTACTTTGATTCATAATTATAATATTTTGATGGTTAGTTTTAAAAAAATGTTTTCCATAATTTTTTTTTCAAATTTTTTTTCCAATGTTGAACGGATATTTTCTCATTAAATTTTTTAAATGATATTTCAAATTTAGTTTTCCACTAAGAAGTAATTTGATTGGGTAAACTAATAATTATTGGTAATGGCATCCCAATATACCATTAATAACATTTCTATGGATGGTTTATGTTTTTATGGAATTATATTTTTGAAAACCATTTATCTTCCACCGATTATACTGTGAGGAAATTTCTATGAACCCAGTTTATTTTCAGAGGTTATTATAAAATGAAATTTTTATAAAATATGTATATTTTCTATAGATTATGATATAATGAAAATTTTATTATACCCACTTCATTTCAATGGTTAAAATATGATGAATTTTTATGATCATGTGGAATACATAAATATTGTTTTCCTTGTGTGATGGGCGGGACCAATATTTCTCTCCAATGAATTGGGTAATGATTTATATATCATCTTATAATAAATACTAGAATGGGAAGTGACCTCAGTTTTGTAATACATGACTGGAATATGAAGTGAACCCAGTTCATTAAGATAGGATAAGAATGGATAGTTAACATGGATCAGTAAGAAAGGGATTGAATAGGTAGTAAGAATAGTTCAGTAATGTAATTAATCTGCAATGATGGTCCTAATAGTGACACTTGAATAATATGGAAAATAATTTATATGCATATGTGTATTCCATAAGATCCATTTATTATTACAATATATGATCTCATTAATCTTGTAAATTTATTACCTAATGATTCATTTCTTCTAATATTTCAATCATTATTCTTTGAATCATGATTACGATCATTGATATATAGGGTATGGTTTTAAAATGTTATTCTCTTGCCATAATACAATTATGTCAATGTTATGATTACATATATCCCTTTATTACCCTTACAAAGAATTTGATATCACCCTTTCTTATGTTTCCATTCCCCAAGTTATGAAGATATGGATTATGTATGATTTTTCTATGAATGGTTCTAGTTTTAATAAACAAATGAGATATTATTATTCCCACTTATGGACTAATGTTTATGTATCCATGTTTTAATTAGCTATAAACAATTATAGTTCACATTCATGTATTTTGTTATTGTAATAAATGTTCATAAAATGATGTAATATCTGTATATAAAAATCTTGGGCCAGTATAGTTGGTATCAAAGCATAGTTTTAGTTAACATCTGGAATCTAGGATGAGAATACCTTAGTGAGATAAATAAAAAAGTTTATATGGATAAGTGTAAAGAAGTGTCAAAGTATAGTAAAATAACGTGTAATTTTGTTAATAGATGGAGCGACTGGTTCCATAAAAATAAATCCATGTTTGGATACAACATGTGGATGTGTATCTGGAAAAGATATACCTAGTGTTAAGTACATTGAAAATCCCATATTGAGATAGACTTCATTAGGAAAAGGTTGATGATAATGGGCCTTGTTTCACACATAGTTTGAATCTCATAGGGTATATAATTTGTAAATTCACAAAATTAATATGAACCATTATAAAGAATTAAATAGATGATGAATTTTATTGACCTATGATAACCCTAAGGCATCATAGATTTTAAAATAAATCATTTAAATTTTAGAAATTCTATAAGGTATTTTTAACATTATGTTGTTCTCCACTATGATTATTGTTTCTTACTCCATGATTTTTTAAATGGATGAAACCTGAAGAAACCACATTAATTATGATTGTGACCTATAATAGAATGATATTCCTCCTAATATTACCAATTTTTTGTGATCTAGAATGAAAAATGTCATAGAAATTCTCAATTAACATTTTTATTCTTGAATTATAAAATAATTCCCAATGAGCAAATGAGGGAATAATCTTTCATTAATTCCTTCATAAGGAAATATCCCCCTTATATCATTTAATATTTTAATGAACTAGTTTTTTAAAAATGCATTAGCATCACTAAATATATATTTTCCATTCTATAGTGTCAGGAACATGAAAAATTCATTTTTGATGTTTATTGTTTGGAAGGTTAATTAGATTAATAGTGGGATATTATCATGAATATGAGGTAATATGATGAAATTTACTCTATGTATTGGTATGAGTTTAAGAATTTATTTTTCAGTAACTAAATTCTACATACACTATATATTAATATAGATATCGAGTTCTTTGAGCTAAATAAAATGGATGATTAATCCATTAGTACCTATGAATAAATGTTTACAATAATTGCAAGTTACTATTTATATATTATCATGCATCCTTATTGTAAGGGTGATCGGATCTTTAGTGGATTAAAAAAATGTCTCCAAGGGGTGATATACATATGAGTCTTTAGTAGTTAATAATAGATTTCTCAATTTTCTATCAAGGTGGAAGTAGAGTTATTGTTACATATCAATACCATGGTTTTGAAATTAAAAGGAAGATGAAGCTCAAATAAAAACCCAAAGCATGGAGAAAAAAAAGATGAGTTTTCTTTTATTCTCAATGTTTTTGAAGATTAATGGAGAATTATATATTAAGGGGAGTAGTAAAGGTTTTATGTTTCAATGGGAAAGTCATCAAGAAATTTATTTCCAAATTTATGGGAATAAGTTATCTAATGATTCCATTAAAGAGAAAGATGAACAAATTAAACCTTCCACTCTTTAGTGCTTCAAGTGTATAGATAATAAGAATAATGTTAACCAATTCCGAAACCTCATGGTTAATGATGAAAATATATATTATGAACATCATATGTTAAGGGAAAAGGGGAATTCTAATGAGATCACAATTTCAGATTTTGAGTGAGAGAATTACACGGTGAATGGGACAATTATCCTCCACACTAGGAAAACTAAAGTATTATTGGACCCTATATCTACCAATTAATTCATATAAATATAATTTTTTAAGGAATATAGATACAACCTAAATGATTATATATATTATTAGTAGTGAATACCTCTAATGGTATGATGATTCCATATCATGTAAGTGATTTCTCTCTAATTGATGTTGTTGGGAATTTTATTCCTTTGAACATTTTCATTCATCCCCTAGGGGAATTTGATTTCATTTTATGCATGTATTTTATTTATTTACATAAATCCCAAACCAGTTTCTAAGTGAGGGATGTCATGTTTGATATTCTATAAAAAACGTTTCATGCCTATCAATGTAATGATAAACATAAATATCCAATGGATATCAAATCTATAGTATATATCTTGATTCCTATTCACAAGGGGTGTTTATGTCAACTTGTTGGAAAGAAAATTCCTATTATAATGGAGTTTTTTAATCTTTTTATGATGGAGTTCTAAATCCTTCAACCAAAACATGATGTTTACTTCTCAATTGAACTCATACCTGGTACCACCCCAATTTTAATGAATCCCTATAAAATACCCCCATTTAATTGCAAGAAATAAAGAAGAAACACTAGGAGAAACATGATAAGGAATTAATTCAGTCAAGTGTGTCACCATTGGTTTAACATGTTCTATTTTATATAATGAAATATGAAATGATATAACTAGGCATTGATTATCAGTATTTTAACTAGATCATGTTCAAAAAAATTGGTCGTCTTCCCCGAATTGATGACCTGTTCAATCAATTACATGGAGCTCGATACTTTTTGAATATTGGATTTCATTCTAGATATCATCATTCAAGGGTTATGATAGAGGATATACCAAAAAATAAATTCTATAAAAGTAATGAAAACTATGAATATATAGTGATTCCATTTGGTCTTACTAATTCCACTATTATCTTCAATGACTTAATTAATAGTGTCTATAGGGATATCCATGTTCATATTGTTACAATATTTATGGATGATATTGTTATGTACTCAAATTTAAATGAATAGGATGAAAACCACTTAAAATTTTTACTAAAGATCCTATGGAAGGAGAAAATATATGAAAAAAATTATAAAGCATGATTTTTTTGGGAAATGGATTCATTTTTTGGTTATATGATCTCATTAGAAGTTATATGAGTAGATCAATCAAAGATGAAGTCTATTTAATGTAATCGTGGACCATCCACTGTTACTAAGATCCATAGTTTTCATGGTTTATTTGTATATTGTGGAAGATTTGTGGGTAATTTGTCATGAGAATCTAATACTCTAACCAAGTTATCTCATAAGTAATCCACATTCCACTAGATAGAAGAATGTGAAGAATATTTCATGGAAGTGGGGATTTTATTAGTCAGTACACCCCTACATACACTTCCTATAATTGATAATAGTTTTTAAACTTTATTTATGCATCAAATATGGGATTGGGATGTGTTATTTTATAGAATAATGTGGTTATAGAATATTCATTGCAGTGCTTGAAGATTCATAAAATATTTACATAACTCATGATTTGGAGTTATCTATTTTCATTTTTTCATTAAATATGTAGAGGAATAATATTTTCAGAGAGAAGGGTAGTGCATACACTGGTAAAATAATTTAAATTATATACTCATATAGAACAAGTTGAACATGTTCAAAACAATATGGTAAGAGATGATTAATGTAAATGACTTCTCAATACATTACCACCATCAGAAAGTAAACAAGGTTGTTGATTATTTGAGTCTAAAGGTTCATACTAGATTATCCATGATGAGGATCACAAAAAAGTACAGTATTTATGGATTTAAAAAGGATGTATCTGATAATCCTACTATAATGGGAAGAATCATATTGTTCTCAATTGATTGTTTAACTGTCTATCTATGTGAGTATTGAAAAACACAAAAGGAACATGTAGATCTATAAAATATGGGTATAAATGTTCTTGAGTTTAACCTCGATCATTATGTAATGATATGGTTTAATAACTATCTATGTGTTTCTTCCATTGAATACTTCAATAATGAATTCTTATAGAAAGATCATTGTTATTAATTCTTAATTCTTTATTCATTATTCGAGTTCGATGATTTATAGAAATTTTATAAAATAATTATCATTTGTTGGCATTAAGATAGATATCGTATAGTTTATATTTTGATACATGGTATGTCTGCAGGTTATGGAAAAAAGAAAAATGTATAAAATTATATTTCATCAATTTCCTATATAAAAATAAAAATGGGGAATATCACATTGGATTTTTTCATTAGACTCCATAAAATATCAAAAGGGTATAATTTTGTTTTTTTTAAGTAGATATCATTACTAAGTCAGAACACATCATCACAATCAAAGAAAAATTATCACCAAATAATCATTCCGTGATATACATTAAGGAAGTGGTAAGGTTTCATGGAGTACCACATTCTGTTATATCTAATTGGATATGAGGTTTACCTCAATGTTCTAGGGATGTATTTGGAAAGCACTTGATACAGAGTTTGGTTTTAATACTACATATCAACCTCAAATAGATTGTCAGTATGAATGAAAAAAATAAAACCATAAATTACATGTTGATATCCAATTCATTATATTTCATAGGTTGTTGGGATCAACACCTTATTCTAGTTTAGTTTTCTTATGAAAATATATTTCACTCAAGAATTCAAATGGATCATTATGAATTCTCTTATGGAAATAAATATAGACCTCTAATTTGTGGAATGAATTTGGAGAAATAATGAAATTGGGACCTGAGATAGTGTTAAAAAAATTATAGAAGGTCAAATACATTCAAAAACACATCCTGGTAGCTCAGAAATAGTACAAAGGTTATGATGACAATCACCCAATGATCTAGAATTTGATGCTAGTGACAAGGTGTTTTGAAGAATTTCTCTATAGAAAAGGATACGAGATTCAGGAATAAAGTGAAACTAATCCTAATATATATCAATACCATTTAAACCATTGATTATATTATGGTGGTAGTTTATCACTTTTCAGTTAAACCTACCCTCTCTCAAGTCCACTATATGTTCCATATATGTGTCCTAATAAAGTATATACCTATCCCTTTACATGTACGGAGCTCAAATTATTTACCAAAGTAGAAGAATAATTAATATGAGGAATAAATAATAAAGACTCTGGGTCATATGGAGAATATTATATAACACAAAACCACTCACCTGGTCAATGTTTTGTGGTGAAAAATTAGTTTGGGGAAGTTAAATAGAAAATTTAGGATATTATAAGGCAGAATTTTCATAATTGTTTTTTATATAAATGATGAATTTTGAGGGAGAAATTAATTATAATGGCCTTAGAATGTAACAACATGATTTTTTATGATTTTTTATTGAATAAATTAAATATTTTTATGGTTTGAATTACACTCAATGTTATGTTCTGTTTTCATTGCACGACACACTGAGTTTTAACCAAACCACGATAAATTATTAATATATTTATTTGAACACTCCCATTATAATAGAGAAAATAATTATAGGGATATAAATTTTAATAAATAAATTTAAATTATTAACTATAATTTTGAACATTATTGAAACATATAGGCCATATAATACATAATTTCATGTAAAGTCTTTATATGTTTCAAAAATAAAATATTCTGAGGAAAAATGTTTTTAAATTTGTTTTTTTGAATGATAATAAAATTAATTTATAACAATTTTATAAATTAAAATCGATAAAATATGTATATTTTTTGAATTTATAATTTATAAATTATATAAGGGTGAATTTCCATCATTTTTCTGAAATGTTTTGATTTTTGTTGAGTTGTGAAAATATTGAATGTTTATTGAAAAATAATTTTACATTTAACTTATTTGTAAAGATTAATTTTATTTAAATTGTTATTAATGTATAATTAGTTCAATTATTAATAAATTAATCCAATTTAGGTTTTTTGAATCAATTTTATATTGAAATTGGATACAAATTCATTGTAATCATTTGATCATTTTTTTCTTTAAAAAAACATCATTCTCATCATGTGTGTGAGATTAATTTTAAATTTTATTATTCCACTTATATTAATATAATTTGAATAAATGGATTCCATATTTTTAATCATGAAAATTTTCTTTTACCTAATATGTTTAAATTATTTTTTTACTAAAATTATTTTTAAAAACAGTTAAAAATAATTAACATGGTTAAGGTTAAAACTGGTTTTTGTGCATTACATGCATTTGTATTAAAATTTATTTTACAAAAAAGATATTATTTCTATTTATTTAATTGGTTTTAATATTTAGAATAATTAGATATATGTTATATAATAAATCTCAATATTTATTAAAGGATAAAATGCCTAGGTAAATAATAATATACAAGTTACCATGGTAAATACTATAAGGATAAAATTTAGTGAACATGATGACAAAGAAATATTGTAATAAAAAGTTGTGTTTTTTGTATTTTTTATATGTGTATCGAACTCATAAACCCTACCTTACATTTTTATTCTATTTTTATGATCATGAGTGAGGGAAGACCTCGCAATAATAAATATTTTTGGGCATTTAAAAAAATTACACCCCTCCTGAATTATTAAAAGGGAACCCCACCCCCCAATTATTGACACCTTAAATTACATTTTTATCTACCAAAAACTCCATAAATAACATAAAATATTCCTTATCCTCATACTAGAATTCGTTTTTTGAAGAAATGCATCATACGAAGGATTTTAGGCAAAACCCAATGACGATACCAGAAGAAGAGGTAACCTTCATCAATGCGTCTATTTTCTTTATTGCATCCTTCATGACATGAAATTTTAATAATTTCAATATTATATAATAAAATTACTATCTTTCATATATTTAAATGTTTTTATGTTAATGTAATGACCAGAAACAATCTCATCTTCCATCAAATGGTTTAGGAAATCATAATTTGTGTGTAAGGTAGACTACAACCTCATAAACTGATTACATGTTTTCCATTACCACCTCTTAAGGAAGGTTGTAATGACCCATTTATTTTTTATACATTATATTTTTTATAGTTGTGATGTTATTTTAGTTATTAAATTATTATATTGGAAATACATTCATAATTTCCATTTTTGGGAATATGATAATGTCGTTCATGTGTACGGAGGACTACCGCCTCACGAAGTAATGGGATTTTCTCACACTTTATAAATAATGTATTAAGGATTATATTTTTGAAATTACTTGAGATATTTTACATAATAATTACTCTACAATATTAGTTTACATTTTAGTTTTATTTCTTTCAATACAACTTTAAACTGAAAACAACGTTAATACGTACGTAAGACCAACCCTATCTATGAATGATGTATTTCATTTCATATCACTAAATTTTATAGATTACTATAAAAGCTATATACTGAATATATAATATATTTATATAATTTTTACTTTATGGATATTATTAAATCACGATTTACGTAAGTGGACAAAAAATAAAGAAGTCATATCATATAAAAAAATAAAGTGGTTATTACTAGAAATGTAACATTAAAATGGAATCACTATAAATTGGATTAGAAAAATCCATAAGAAAACCTTAAATAGTATAATATACATGAATATGGTTCTTTGATAGATTTATAATAAACCTATATTCATTATATAGAATGTTTCAACATGTACAGTGGAATTAAAGACTTCAGGAAATCTATTTTGTGTCCCGGTTCTCTTTCGCTGAGATGTATGTTATATTATAAACCTATATTATTTAATGAGGTTTATATACATCCCACATGACATGTAATATCATAAAAATTTACATCATCATGTCATTTTAAATTTCATTTTATTTTACTTCTTTATGGGTCTCTGGATTCAATGTAACCAAAGTGGTTAATAATTTAAGTTACAATCTCATAATTTATTGATATTGTTTATGATTAAGTGTTAAATATAAAAATATAATGGTCCAAATATCAAGAATTATCATTAATTTTCTTCTCCTATGTTTTCTCATAATAACTTAAGTAATGATATGATTTTTACACTCATTTTTACTTATTACATTTATAAAAATAAGAATTTATTTATCCATTCGATCAGAAACCTAACTTCTTACAAAACTATGTTTTATAAAAATGTTTCCAAATATATTTCATTGATACCATATTATTTATAAATTTATTTTTTACCCATGTTTTACATTTCTATAAATTTTTTTAATGGAATATTAATTTCATTTTCTAAAAAATTCACATTTTTATTTTATCAAAAAATTTAAAAGAACCCTAATTTTGGTGTGTATGACATGAACCTAAGTTTATGACATCATAGAAAATATTTTTTTCCAATATCCATTAATATATTATTAATTTTATATTCAAAAAAAATGATTCCAAAATATTTTATGGTTTAAAAAATCATTTTCCAAAAAAGAAATTATTTTTTCTTCAAAAACACCTTAAATGATCATTAAAATTTATATTTCATATACGATTAAATATGTTCATGTAATCTATTTCATATTGGTTATATGATCCAAGGATACCATTCGTATTCATTATCTGAATGGTTAGTGTTTTGAATACATGATTTGTATGAAACTTATTTCTCTACCATGTGTTACAATATGAGGATTTACTTATGAAACATACTTATTTTCACCAGTTATTCAGTAATGAAATGATTATTAAACACTTATCTTTTCAATAGGTTATCATATGATGAAATATTTTTTATTCCCATTTCATTTCATAGGTTATGATATGGTGAATATTTATGGTCATTTGGTACACATAAATTTGGTTTTTAATTTGTGAAAGGTGGGACATATACCTATATACAATTCATTCAGTTAGGATTTATATCTCATGGGATATATTGGAATGGAATGTTAAGTGAACATGACTAAGAAATAAAAGACTTTAAAGGGATGTGAAATTAGTTTAATAAGATAGAGTTGAAATGGGTATGGAACTAGGTTCAGTAAGACAGAGGTGTAATAGAGAGTAAACTAGTTACAATAATGGAATATTTCCTCTATGATGGTCATGGAGGTGAGCCTTGACTAATATGCAAATGATTTTCAATTTTTATTACTATGAACAAAATTCAATTTATTTTTCCAATGGTATTCTCTCATGGATCATGCTCTTTGATTCCACTAGGATTCATGTCCTATGAACTGAAAATCATTTTGAAATGACTCAATATTATGATCATTGATATGCATTTAATGGTTTCAAAATTTTATTTTCATGTTATAATACCCTCATGTTAATGTTATTCTTAAATATCTCCCTTGTTACCCTTACTAATCATCTAATCATTCCCATTCATATGTTTCCATTCCCTATGTTATATATATATATATATATATATATATTATGTATGAAATCTCTAAGTAGGTTTCTATTTGTAATGAATGTGTGGGATATGATGTATCCCACCTATAGAAAATTATTTATGTTTCAATGTTTTCAAAGGAACTAAAATATTATGGTTCTCAGGCATGTGTTTTGGTAATTTAATGAGTATTTATAAAAATGATGTAATATCTTTGTATGAAAATCCCCACTAACATTAGGTGTGAAGGTCTTACAGGATAGAGCCTTCTAATTGTAACTTATAATAATAAATATTCTATTCAAAAATGGAATACTAATCTTGTTTCCACTTCCATTGGACGTCTATTTCACTATAATATTTCCCATGTAAGTTCCAGTTGTGGGGATATGGGGAGTATGATGTTGGATGCATTGAAGTGGCTTGGAAGGGTGGGTGGGATTCTTAGGTGTATGGTGGGGTATGGTGAGGTGTATATTGGGTTTCCTAGTAAGGGTAGGGGTACGATTAGGTTCATTATGTTCATTCTCATATGGTAAAGGTTTTTCCAACCCATCATCATTTATTGAGCATGGGGATCCCGGAAAATTGTATTTTTTCCATTAAACACGAGAATCTCACATGTTGTAAAATATTGATATCAATAGTCAGAGGAAGTTCATTCCTAGTGATAGAATATTTATCAAATTATAATCCAATATTTTGATTTATGAACATTCATAAATTTAGCCTTTTAGATTTGAGAACATATGAATGAGGTGCTGAGAGTTCGTGAACACAATTTGATTGTATACCTTGTGATAAAATAGCTTGGAAAAATAGATCTCATTGGAAGGAATTTACCACATGGTATAATCATGGGGTAAAGAAGGTGGAGATTACTCGATGAGATATTTTGTTTACTAGGTTCAATAGATTTGAGTCCCTAGCTAGTTCAGGATTATTAATAGACCCTGATTGGGATATCTATGATCCACAATTATGGGCTATATTTAGCTCCCAGTCCATGTTAAACTCAGTATACATTGATGTTGACACATAACATTCATTATATATCATATTCGAGAATATATGTTTCTAAAGGGGTAGGGTATAATATTCCCTCTAAAGGAAAAATGTTACATCATTATTAATTTCTATAATTGCACAATTATCATGAGGTGATTAAAATTCATTACCAACTGAAGTGGCAATGAAATCATGTATTTACTCTGTATATATTGGTCTGATAACTAGATAATCCAACTTTAGATAACAAAATTCAAAAAAATATTGTATTAAGTCTTCAATGACATCGATAGTGAGATTATTTTGTTCAAAGAAACTATGTGGTGATATAGGCCTTGTGGAAAAAAATATAATTCTTATTTTCCTATTCGTTTGAGACCTGAATGTAAGGGATATAGAATATCACAAAACCTAATCCATCGTATCATTTAGTTGGGTTATCCCTGTTGAGGTTTAAGATTCATAAATGGTTCTTACATACAACCACCCATACAAAATCATACAAAGAAATACGTAATATATGAATTATAATTGAATGAAAACTTTAAAATCATAATATAATCATATGGAATCCCCAAAACAATTTAGTTATGTGGTGAAACATTTATATTTTTTGACATAATGTTTTTAAGTATTTGTTTAATGTGTAATTGTTAAATTTATCATTAAAATTTAATGAAATTTAATAGAATAAAGGGGTTGAAAATAAATTTAATGGGAGTGGTTATTAAAAAGAAATTAGTAAAATTAAATGAGATAAATTGATGTAGAAAATTATACAATGAGAAAAAGTTGATGATAATAACATACCTAGGGCTAGTGATACAATTTAAAGATATGAATGATGGGTGGTAAGAGATTTGTAGTTGGGGTTTGGCTTAGTGGTAAGCACCCAATAATACTACATGAAAATGGGGGTTCAAAACCCATTGGGCGTAGGTAGTGTAGCAGTACTGTTGCAGTGGTGGTACTGTAGATCAGCAGGTACTGTAGCGGCAGTAGGGCACTGTAGCAGCGGTGGTACAGTGCGTGTACTGTAGCAAGCAGGTTACTATTCACATAATGGGCATTGGGCAAAAAATTTGGGTCTGTGGGCTATGTAATGGGTCTCCTTCTACCCCGTTAAAAAGATGTATTTGCTTTGATTTTATAATATAATGAGGCTTTGTCCCCAACCATTAAAAAAAGAGGATGAGATAATAGGGGAGGAAGAATGTATAGAGGTAGAGGGTCGACTGAATGGGGGCGACACCAATTGGGGGTGAAACAATTTATCTTAAAATGAGGTGAATGAAATTCATGTGGGTTTTAATATAATAAATGGTTATTAATCATGGTTTTATAAACCATATGAATATTGTGAGATTTATGAAAAGATATGCCTAAACCCTTTGCATATTAATTTTGCATGGTTGGGTAAACTGTTTAGAAACTATTCAATATATCATATCTTTTGATATAAAATTCCCATCCCAAAAATTTTAAATCATGTATTCCAATTTTAAATAAGAAATGAGTTCCTCAATGGTTTTAAATTTCATAACGGATTCTAGAACTGTTATCTTAGAATCTAGATCTTAATGTTCAATTTTAAGTACATCATTTAATATTTAACCTATAACAAGGGCATAATCAAATGAAAAAAATCAGACATGATCCCCTAATAGAAAATCCACAATTTTAAATAAATAATTTTTGGGTTGCCACCAATTGAGTGAAATATTTAACATCAAAATCTGAAGCTACCTAGATCTCTTAGATATACAAAATGTATGATTAAAATCATCCTTACAATGTATTCAATTTCCAATTAGGAATTTCTCAACTTCACATTAATCATTAATTCTATAACATTTTTACTTTTATATCCATTTCATAATGCTTCAAGGATTTAAAGATTCTATATGTCCCAGAACACTTGGATATCAAAATTTCATAGAAGATCCTTAACCAATAGTTAACAAGTAGGACCGTATCTCTAGGATAGAAATACTCATCTGATAAATCATTTGAACACTGTTTTCCTTTTTCTTCTCTTTATAATATAAATAATTTTTTATGTCACTCATCTCATATTATTCATCTAATTTGTCATTAACTATGATTCTCCACGATTTTTTTGATATCAAAATTGAGTGCCTTCACCACTCAATTCTCATTGTGGTAAATTTATACAAAAAATGAAAAATATTACCAAACCATAACCAAATGGGAATATTTCATATAGAGTTTTTATTTTTTTTATAAAACACTAAAATATCACCACTTTTCTATTATGAATTTTTTCTCAAGGTACATATCTTATTCACTTGAATTTGTTTGAGTTCCCACTTTAAAATTCCACTTTTCTACTATATTTATAGTGATATGGAGTGCATGTGTTATAAATCACTATAAGATTTGTAAACATATTACATAATAGGATGTTTTCAAAATATATAACACATTAACTGATAATCACCACGGAAATTCAACATCAAAGTAAAGTATTATTCATTGAAAGGTTGATGACAACCTTGGTGGTGTTGGGGGTTGTAGATGATGCTTCCACCCTTTGGAGACATATTCCACACACTCAAGGATTTTGTTTCTATAATAGTGTAGGGATTTCCCCATAATGTTGATTACTCAAATAGTAAATATATTCACTTCCATATTTGGGGGTTTCTGTACTCCTACTCTATGACCAATTTTTTTATACATTAGTATGTACCACATATTAATGTGAAGTCATAAAAATATATTTTGATATTGTGAATGAGGAAAAAATATTATAAAATATTCTGGATGGTTTAGTTCTGGATATTGGTATCCCATATTAGGAAGAGAGAAAATTTTTAAAATCTCTTCAACAACTAATTCTAACTAAAAAATGTGGATAATTTCATATCTTCAGGATTTTAAAAGTATTGCTTCTTCATAGAAATCATTCCTAACAATTTTCAAATATCACTTTTCCATTTTATTAATAGATCTAGGTAGAGTATTCCCATTTCTAATTAGTTATAAATATCACTAACCATGATTTTTGGGTCTCCTTTACTATAATTATGTGTTCATTATGTTGATCCTCTTAGATATATCTATCTTTTTACTTTTCAATGTAGAGTATATCTTAAGGATATACCTGATCAACAATAATATTTGTAACCCCTCTCTTATAGAATACTTGTATATATAATTATTATAGTTATAACAACAATATAAATTAATCATTTCTTTATATCATTATTTTCTAAAATAATTTTAATGTATCTTGACACGTATAGAAAATTTATTTTAAGAACACAAAATATTATCATAATTCCTCAATGAAAAATAATAAAATCAATATATATTTATCTATGTTGATGTAATTGATTTTTTCCATGTTGAGTGGTTTACTTTCATAATAGATTGTCCAAAAGATATAGCGAACTCTATATCTAATAACTACCCCACAACATAATCATTAACATCATATCTAATCTATAATGTATTATTCCAAATTAAGGGAAATAATAATTGACTCCTCCAAATATAATACCTTTAGTAGTATAAATGTTTCACATCATGCCTCATAAAACTCTATGATGATATCTTTCCTTGGAATTTTCATCATCCATTGTTAAATATTTGAGAAATATATCATAAAACATTGGAAAAACCCACATTCCCAATATAAATTTTTATTTATCACACAACAATTTTATGGTCATGTTTGATATTACATTAGTCTTCATCATATTTACATAAATTCCTATATCTATATTATTGTACACCCAAACTATTTCATGTTTCGCTATAAAGTTACCTTTTATCAATTGTGAATGAAATTGGTTTCCCATATCCACTTAAGACTAAATACAAGTTCATTAATAAAGAATATAATGACACCACAAAAAACAATCATCCATGAGGAATTAAAATATGTGTTCCACCATATAATTAAAATTAACAAGAATACCATGTTTTCATGTGGATGTATCATTAGACATTCTGAATGGAATTCGATGAGAGGAAAATTTTCCATACGATCATGTAACGGTGATACTTTCTTGGTCATTAGTAGAAACAAATAATTTTTTATACACAAAATAACTATCTAAAAAGAAACATATATCACTCCCCTATAAATTATGTAGTATTTTTTCATGATGGAATCTGTAAAATATTTTTCTAGGTGGAATCATTCATTATACAATAGTCCACACATACCTAGAAACATGTGACATTACTCATGGTAATTAAACCATTATTTTGATCTTATATTACCATTATGCCTCCAAAAATTTGTATAAATTTTATGGATCTCACCCATTGGATATAAAATATTTTATGGATATTTTAACATTAAATGTTTTATCACTTTCTTTTTAAGAACCTCATTCATGTGAGTTTTCAGTCTTTGTTGTAGTTATATAGACATCTTGGATTCTTCCTATATGTGAACCATGGGGGTGAAAGTGATAGTTACGATCCCATTGTGATCTTAAATAATCTATCTAATTGCCATCCACATTTAATTTTTCACATTAAAAGTATTTTTCTTTTGATCCTCTATAATTGAAGAGATCATTATAACCAACAATGTTTTTTGTTCCTCAAGTGTCTATATTTTAGAGTGGATGGGTGGGTATTCATTTATATCAAAGAGGTTTTTATTACTAAATTAATGATTTTTTAACTATATCCTTTTGTAGGTTGTATGTAATTTACTTGTGTTACAAATTATGACTACCCTATAAGGATACATACTCCACCCATTATTATTCTTAAAAAAGATTAATTTATTCATCAAATTGTCACATAAATGATTAGTATAAACTCCTGAAATCTTCTATGCATGGTAAGTACTTTTGGAAGCTATAAATAACATAGTAATCCCCATATTCCACAAGGAGGATTATTGGATATCCAAAAGAACATTTAATAATCATTTTTCTTTTCCCACAAGAAATATGAACTCCCTTGATGGAAATCAATTAAACAATTTCCTATTAAAAGTAATGGTATCTATAATATCAACAAAAACTCACCATCCTCATATATATAAATAATTTTGAAGTCATCATGAAGAAATAATCTCCTAAGCTTTACCATTACGTCTTCATGTATCCCCATTTTGGTATTTCATTGATGAGTTTTCTATTTAATGTACCACATGGGTGGGCTTCAATTCATCCATCCCAAGATTGTTTATTTAATTGAGTGGAATAAGATTGATTCTAACTCCAATTTCACATAGTTCCTTTCCAAACACGCATGGTCTAATTGTTCATGGGATTTAGAAACTACCATGATTTTGATATTTTAGTGAGATTGTATTTTAATCCACTATCGAGGATTCCTTATTGAAGGAAATTGTACCCATGTGATTCATTATTATTTTTTTAATGAATTTTTCATTAATTTTTTATGATTAAGAAGTTGATTCAATGGATCTTCAAGGGGGATATTTATATGAATCATATGGATCAATTCTAAAAACATCTGAAATAACTTGTCCATTTTCTTTTTTATCAATCATTCCCAATAAAAGGTAAAGGGGTAAAACACTAATTGAATACCTATATCTATATTTCTTATATAACTCCATTTTCATTAAGTGTTTATTTTTCTAGTGAAACCACCTCAATAAAAAATTATCCAATGGGATTTTAAGTGATATATTGTTTCTCAATTTCTACTCCCTTATTATTTTCTATGGATAATTATGAGTGCTTTTTACCACTCCATTAGGTAACTACCTTGGATTCCTATGAGGGGTTATTTTTTGTGTAACCAAGAAATGTGTTTGGTTATCGTGTTGAATGTTGATTCGTGTTCTACCAAGTTTTCTACGCTAGATTGTATATATTTATCTCTTAATTTTGATCCTTATTTTCATTGGTTGCAATGATCTTATAAATTATTTGTTCCAAAATCAACATCTTCTCTTACTATATTCCATAATTCAATAGTTATTACTAAAAAGAGGGTTATGTTTTATGAGGTTTTGATGCCCTTTTTTGTGTCCCTTATTGTATTAATTTTAATACGGTGTTATTAGTTATTAATTCTTGATTTAATGATTTCATTACCATTGTGGACATTAAAGACTCAGTAGTGGATATTGTTTTTGATATACATTTCATATGAAATTGTAATTTTATTCCATGTCGGATTTTAAAAGTAAAAAAACTTATTTTCCCCATGATTCAAGAAACATAACTCACATATATAGTTTATGTGCTAACATATAATTCTTAACACACACCAATTTCATGGTTTTCAATATAGTAATTATATGTTGGGTGTTGCATATATTTAACACAAATAGTATATATGAGAAACATTCCATTTATTTCATTAATATGGAATCCAATTGGGTTTCTAGTATAGTAGATTATAAAAAATTATTCATACCCCTCTTATTCATTATTTATTTACTATTCCATTAAAATATAGTTTTTTAAATAACATCCAATAAATAAAGAAATTATTTTGGTTCTTTCATTAGGAAAGTTCCCACAACTTATTTTTATATTATAGACTTTGTAATTGAGGTAACTCATCTTTATATTTATCATAAGTGAATCCATAAAAGTTTTCCATGCTGAGATAAATTTCTCAAAATATCCTATAAATGTTTCCTTATCCATATAGGGATTCAAATTTAAATGTTTCTATGTTATGAATATCATTTCTCAACATCACTATTTTAATACAGGAATATATTTTCTAAGAAGGTATGAGAAAGATATTTCCATGTGAGAATAGAGAACTATGGAACCCATTTGATATAGTATTTTCTATATAACTCAATGAATATAAAAATAGATTATGTTTCTTGGGATCCATATAGACTCTTTATTAATGGAATGTACCCTAAAATTCATATAATTGTGATTAGTTGATATTGGGGTATTCACTTGGTAAAACCCCAAATTATAATGTATTATAAATTATTAACATGATTTTATACAATATATCACTTTTTTTATAAATATTTCAGTGAAAATTAAATTAATTTCCCCAATTGATAGATAGAATTAAATAATATATTATATTTCTTCGAGATAAAACATCTACTTGGGAAAATTGTGTAATGTATTTTTGATGATCTTGTTAAACTAATGGTGGAAAAATTTAACTGGTAGTTAGGTTTGCATGACGTATCATGGAAAAATATATGGTGGAACTTGGTTCACCCCTACCCCCCTATATGGGTTCGAATTGTGATCCAACCCCATGGATGATAGTCATGTCATCTCCTTCTTGGTTATGTATAGTAGCATTTGGAATATACCTCTCATACCTGATCATTTTCTCTATATAATATTTCCGTATATTTATTGTTAAAAGGGGATCCATTTTAATTAATTGAAACTATTGTAACATTTAATGTAGCAGATCATACACTTTAATCCAACACAAACACAAGAAATACTCCATTTTTGGAAGAGAAATATCAAAAGTAAAAAAGAACAAAAAATAATTTTTGAGTTGAATTTTATGAATTTTAATTTTAATTTTAAAATCTATCAACAAAATATAAATTAAAAATTAATTATTTTTTTGTTATTGTAATAGATTCTAGAATATATTACCCCTCAACCTGACTAGTTATTTTTAGGTTTCCCAAATAGAATTCTACACAACTCTACAATAAGTTTAGCAGATATATAATGGTGATCCAAAGGGATACTTGGGTATTTTCCAACATGAGTCATTATATAATTATTTAAAGAATTTTTTTAAAAAAATAATGTGAGACTATAAAGTGGATTCATTTTAAATCCCTATAATATATTAATGTCCCAAAAAAAAGAAATATTAAACTGTATTTTGGGAGTTCTTATAGAAAATGTGCATCGGGGTTGTAGGATTCATGGGCGATTATAGAAATATGTTTTTCATGTTTGTTAGTGTTTTATATATTATATTCATCTCGATATTTCAATTTTAAAATATCCTCCTTGTCCTAGTGGATTATGACTAATTTATTACTAACTATTTTTTAGTCCATAATTAATTTTTTAAAACAGTAAAAATCTATCCATATATTGAGGAATAATTAATTCATTATCCATTAATTAATTCATTATAATTCCCATTAAAATATATAATTATTTCATTCATAACTCATTATAATGTACTTAGTGAGTGTATGAATTTTTGAAATATTTAATTTTAACAAACACATAAAAATTTCATAAAGCATCTTGATAAAAGATTACTTTCAAAATTGATTCTCCATCGTTTCCATTAAACCCAATGAAAGAGGGGATTTATATTCTCATGATGGAAATTATGAAAAAACAATTATACATAATGTCAGTGTTCATAATAGTATTAAGAAGAATATATTGGAGTAGAAAAATTGTAGTGTAAGGCCCGACCCCAGTTACCCAGAGTCGGTGCATTACTTCGTAACATTGGCATGATCACAAAAGATCATGTCTCGAAAGGCCGATTAGTTTAGTAGCCTTGTAAACAATAGATATATTCATAAATGTTACATTACATCATAAAGTGAAAAATCACAATAACATAGTCTCCATAGTCAACACTTCTATCCCCTTCAGACTGTCCCTGTAGGTCAGTCATAAAATATTTCTTCACATCCTGGAAAAAATAAAACATTGAAAGGGGTGAGCTCAGATGCTCAGTAAGGATAAAAAAATAGTGGAAGCTTTCATAAATAAACATAAACATTTAAGGCAATGTATGACTAAAACAAAATCCTTTCAAACTTTAACTTCAACATAATATGGAAAATGTAAAATGAGATAATTCCATTTACTTATTCACATGGATATTCTATAGGTCATGTAATCACATTAAATATCAATAACCACTTTCATAATGATGGAATTCATAGTGCCAGACTATCATAACCACATAGCCAAGGCCTCGTGCCAAGACTACAAATAAGATTTTGTCAAGGCCTCGTGCCAAGACACTAGTTTGTCTCATGAGACCTGCCAATGCATCGAGGAGCTATAGCGGGCTCCACCCATCACTTATTAAGTCCAATTCATTCCTTATATGAAAAGGTTTAAACATATCATAAACCATAACATAATAATACCACATAAAACATGCATAAAGGAAACATAACATTTCCACATTTCAATAACAAGACATAAATACAACACATTGATATAAAAAACACTTTTAAAACCATTTCCAATACCAAAATAAAAGAAAATTAAAACATTGTAATTATTTTTCATTTAAAAAAGTTATGGATTGTAGAAGAATCCGAAACTCAAATAATTGTCACGGCGGCGGAGAAGTCATCGTCGCCGCATACGTACGACAATATCATGACATAAAAGAAAGTTTTGTATAAAACAAATTATGCCTCAATGAAAGGAGATTGAGACGAAGTCCCTTAAAAATATCATTTTTTTAAATAAAATAAATCTATTATGTGTATTCACTATAAGTACACATAAATAAAGTACAAATACAAGATAGGAGATAATAATATCATGATATAATTTGAAAGTAGGAAATTAACCCAAAGAATTGAAATTGGGTTAAGAAGTTCCCTTACCTCATGTCCGACTTCACTCAACCGTTCATTAATCTCCTAAATAATAAATTAGAGTTAATATATACTTGCTTAAGAACCTTTTTCAATTTCATTATCCCCTTTTATATCACTTGTTACAATGTTACTAAAATTATGTAGTCATTTAAGTTAATAACGGTCGTTTTGTCTATCTTTGGTACTTGAGTCAACAATAAACTTCTTATAATTACAAGTTGTTTATGTGGTAGAATATCCATTATCTCCAGAATTATATTCATGATTTAGATATCATATATATCATATATATCCATTATATACATTCATTCATAATATTACGTAACATTTAGAGGTAGGAAATGAAATTCACCGTTCATGGAGACGGTAAGCCGTACATACGCATGAACGCTACTTTCATTTCTATTTTATATTTAATGGAATTAAACCATAATGATATAAATTTATATTATAATTCCAGTATAATATCATATATAATATCATTTACACCATCCTTTATACATCCCACATATGGCATTAACGATTCAAATCACTTTGAGGGGGCGGTAGTCTGCACTTCCTAAAATGAAATTATCGCGTTTACCCATAATGGAAATCATAAAGGTATGACATAAATGAGAAATAAAGAAGCATATGGAAAACATAAACATAAAATATATCATATATAAATATTTTGACATCTTAATGTCCACCATTAGAGGTGTTAAAATAATATTGAACAATCATCATTTCGTGAGGCAGAAAATCACAAACCAAAGAAACAGTATGTTCTTTAACCATTAGACGAAGGTTTGTGTAAGGGTAAATCAAATAATTCTCATAAAAACATCCTAGTATATTTACGATACTGGTTTTGTTACAAAATAAAGAAATAAAAAGAGTTTAAGGGGTTGGAGAAGCAAAATAAAACAAAAGAACACAAGTGAAGACATTATCTTTAAATCCGGTAACTCTTTTTGATTTGAGCCAATGGATTATTTGGGAAGCCTTTTTCCCAAAGTGAGGCTTATAGGAGTAATAGATGGATGTTTATAGAGTATTTGGGTAGAGTTTGGCCAAGCCAAATTGCTTTGATGGTGTGAATGAGGTGGTAGAGGTGGGGGCCTTTTATAAGAGGAGAGGAGGGGAACTCTTGAAAGATTGAAATGTTACTTTATTATGAAATGCTTTTAGGAGTCTAAAGGTCCCACAATGATATAGTTTTAGGATAAGGTGATAAAGGGTTCTAAATATTCTCATCCATTAGGTTTTTGACATGTTTAAGCCTTATATTTTACATTATCTTTTCATTTTATTTAAATCGTTAATTAATAATGTAATCATTGCATCATCATGGTGTCATAAAAAATTTAATTTTTTTAATCTCTAATTTTTTTTAAAAAAATATAATGATGTATTAAATCATTTTATCTTTCTAATGAATATTTATAGTCAAAACTTTACCTTATATAACCCCATGTAATAATTGTTTTAGTAAAACCACACATGTTTGTGACAATTTTATTTTTACATTAAATAAAAACTTATTAATGACATTTTCTTACCCAAGTGGATCCATGGGGTCCCCAAGTTGACCCATGGATTGTCTTGGTCAGCCATGACTCACCTAATAAGGGTAGGATAAGTGTAAAGTTATTTTAATATTTTTATAATATCATTTTTACCTTAAATTTCACTAATTACCTTTAATCGTGATTAATTTTATTTAAAAGTTACTATTCACTAGAAAATTATTTTAATCCCATTGAACCACATTTTACTTCCTAATGACAACCATGTATGTCGAATTTTTGAAAATAAAATCACAGAAGTGGTAATGTTTCACTTAAATAAAAAAACAGTTTTTTAAATACCACTTAGTGGTTTCACTATTCATCAAAAATTGAAGTTTTTCATAACAATTCCAAAATTTCACCATTAGCTATAATTGATATTCCGAATTCAAAAATGATTAATATTTTAAAAAATTCCAAACATATAAGTTTCATTAATTAATTTTATAATTAATTCCTGTTGTAACAACAAATAGCGTGTTTTTAAGAAACAATATATATCAAAAGATTGACAATTGTTTATGTCCAATTTCAAAGTAAAATTAATTCTAATGAACACCATTGGATAAAATGGTAAAAATATATTCTAATTATAATTTAAAATCAATCAATAGTATAATTTATCACTATAAATTATTTTGATTAAAAAAGTTGTTTTTAAGTATTTTTCACTATTCATAATAAATTGGAAGTTCTCAGAAAAATATCAAAAATAGGTTAATTTTGATATTCCGAATCCAAAAATGAGGTCCATTTTGAAATATAAAATATATTTAATTTCAAAAAGTTGTTATTACTATTCATAATGGCTATTATGATTGGTCGCAGTGTGTTAGAATCTCGAACTTGCGTACAATGCAAGCTATTGCATTATTGAAAGAGAAGCGTATCGTGGAAGCTCGGGGTGTTACATTCTCCCCTCCTTCAATAAATTGAATCCTCGCAATTTGAATTTTTTTTCTTTGAAAATAAAAGGTTTAAAATATAAAATACCTTTGTAGAAAACCCTCATCAGAAATAAGGTTAATAAAATTTAGCCTTAAAAAGAGGGAAAGGGAAATGAAAAAGTCACCACCAAATTAAGATCTCGATAAAGAGAACATTGGTGGAAATTAGAGACATATAATTGTAGAAAAAACATAAATATTTGTAGGGAGTGATTGAGGTCATCAATCACAAACAAGTGTAAAATTTAGGGCCTCAAATCCTTCAATCTATATTGATTTAAAATATTATCAGTTCAACAAGACATAAGGTATTAAAATAACACATTTTTTGTTTTAATATCCCTTTACTAAAGTTTAAGAGTTAATTTATTCATAGAATAAGAGATAGGTATATATATATTTATTCTTGACAAGTAGAGTTTCATCCTTCAACTAATTTCTACCACAAACTCATCTTTCACTCAAAAAGATAATAGAACTCAAAAATATTATATTTATCCTAATCGTACAAGGTTCAAAATATTAACACATACCATTTAGATTAGGAAAACTATTTTCTAATAACCAGGGACTTCCTTTAGGCTAGTGGTAGTTAATAAAGGCATGTCACACTATAGTTGTGGGTTCGATTCCTACATCTTTGTCTGACATGATGGGTTATCCCGCGACCTACAGGTTGCCCTTTTCCTAAAACTATAGTATTATAATATTCCAAAAATAATATTCATAAATTTTTTAACCTTAAACAATACTATCAAAGGTTCAACCTAATCCATTCCAACTTTATAGTTATCCAAAATACTTTTGTCCGACTCACAGTGAAAATTTTATAATGAAAGTAAACATAATGAAGATCCTTTTTTCTGCGTAACAACATGTGAACACCTTCATCATGTATTCTTTTAAAACACTAAAACATCCTAAATAACCATAAAACCTTATTGATTAAATTCTGGATCCCTTATTCCTTATAGAATACTAGATATTCTCCTTCTATCCAAAAATGTATATAAATCATTAATCAGTATCAAGTAAGTTAAGAATATCCAATATAATTTATCCAAATCAATCATGTATTATTCCAAAATCACTATCTCGGTATCAGAACAATATTATGGTTTATCTTTCTCTCAACCATATATTTTCCAAAAAATTAACCTGATGTGGAGTCACTTTTCTTGGTTCCACACAATCTCAAGTCCTTGATGAAATAGTACTGCAGTATAATCGTTATATACTCCCTAATTATTATAACCAGCACATCATTGATAAAACACTCAAATGAAAAAAATCTTTAATAACAACATAAGAACACTAATCATTCCTCCTCATCTGTGGTAGTATCATAACTTGATTATTATCCAATAACATCATTTGGGGCATGCTCTGATGATTTGGACATTGGTTTGCATAGTTTCCCCACTCCTTGCAGATGAAGCATTGTACATTTGAAACCGTTTTCGTACCCTTGCGGTCACACACTTGGTGTCCTTTTTCTCCACACTTATAACAATCTCCCATTCCCTTCAGGCAAGTTCCAAGGTGTTTCTTCCCATAGTTAACACATATTGGAAAATTATTCTTTTCCCTCGTCCCTTTATCCATCATTCTCTCTTCCATCCTTTTCTTCTCTTTCTTCCCTTCAAAGCCATAAGACTCAGAGAATTATTTACTTATCTTATTATCACATGATATTATTTCTTCATATGTTGAGAACACATGGGAGACTATTTCCCTTCTAAATGTTGGATTAATACCGTGAAAGATATAAACCTTCTTACTCTTTGGATCATACGTATTAATGTAGTTCACATTCTGTCTACTGGGTGCCATTTCTATGCAATGGCATAAACTATGTTAGTTTATGAATTGGAATGAATAATTCCAATCTTGTAAAATACTTAATGTAAATTGAACGGTTTATGGATATAATCCATAATCATAAAAAATGTTTTCTTTGAGGAAGTATATACTGATAAACCCTTCATAATGGTTTGTCAAAAAATGAGAATTATCCTAATCATATCCCCTAGGAGTGTCGTAACCAAGAGTGCAGCAAGGCCCGTTGTCGTGCACCAGTTCCTATTCAAGTCTAGCTCAAAGCGGTGTTTTCAGGTTTTACCCCTAGGTATATCTGTTCTAGAGCCGCCTCTACATGCTTGTATCCAGATAGGGATGTATTGCTCGGAAAACTCACAAAATCTCTATAATACCAAAATTCTAGGAATTTCTTCTAGACTAATCCTCAAAGTATATCTTTGGGCTATGTGCTCTAATCAGAGTTTATCTAAATCTAGATTCCAAGGTTAGTACAAAACTGCCTCTGATACCAACTGTAAGGCCTGACCCCAGTTACCCAGAGTCGGTGCATTACTTTGTAACATTGGCATGATCACAAAAGATCAAGTCTCGAATGTATGATTAGTTAAGTAGCCTTGGAAACACTAGATACATTCATAAATGTTACATTACATCATAAAGTGAAAAATCACAATAACATAGTCTCAATAGTCCACACTTCTATCCCCTTTAGACTGTCCCTGTAGGTCAGTCGTAAAATATTTCTTCACATCCTGGGAAAAATAAAACATTGAAAGGGGTGAGCTCAGATGCTCAGTAAGGATAACAATATAGAATAACCTTTCATAAATAAACATAAACATTTAAGGCAATGTATGACTAAAAAAAATCCTTTTAAACTTGAACTTAAACATAATATGGTAAAAGTAAAATGAGATAATTCCATTTACTTATTCACGTGGATATTCTACTGGTCGAATAATCACATGAAATATCAATAACCACTTTCATAATTATGGAATGCATAATGCCATACTATCATAACCACGTAGCCAAGGCCTCGTGCCAAGACTACAAATAATATTTTTTCAAGGCCTCATGCCAAGACACTAGTTTGTCTCATGAGACCTGCCGATGCATCGAGGAGCTATAGCAGGCTCCACCCGTCACATATTAAGTCCAATTCATTCCTTATATGAAAAGGTTTAAAAATATCATAAACCATAACATAATCATACCACATAAAACATGCATAATGGAAACATAAAATTTCCACATTTCAATCACAAGACATAAATAAAACACATTGATATAAAAAACAATTTTAAAACCATTTTCAATACCAAAATAAAAGAAAATTAAAACATTGTAATTATTTTTCATTTAAAAAAGTTATGGCTTGTAGAGGAAGCCGAAACTCAAATAATGGTCACGGTGGCGGAGAAGTCATCATCATCGCATACGTATTACAAAAAATATTCCCTTTTGTTGGTTAGTAAGATACTTCATATAAAAAAGGATTCCTCTATAACAAACGTAAAAGTCAAAGGGGTTTATACACCATATAAAATAAAGTTGTGTATAAAAAAAATATGCCTCAATGAAAGGAGATTGAGATGAAGTCCATTACAAATATCATTTTTTTAAAATAAAATAAATCTATTATGTGTATTCACTATAAGTACACATAAATAAAGTAAAATTACTAGATAGTACAAAATAATATCCTGAAATAATTTAAAAGTAGGAGATTAACCCAAAGAATAGAAATTGGGATAAGAAGTTCCCTTACCTCGTGTCCGACTTCACTCAACCGTTCTTTAATCTCATAAATAATAAACTACAGTTAATCTATACTTGCGTAATAATCTTTTTCAATTTCATTATCCCATTTTATATCACTTATTACAATGTTACGAAAATTATGTAGTCATTTAAGTTAATAACGGTCGTTTTTTCGATCATTGGTACTTGAGTCAACGATAAACTTCTTATAATTACAAGTTGTTTATGTGGTAGAATATCCATTATCTCCATAATTATATTCATGATATAGATATAATATATATCATATATATCCAGTATATACATTCATTCATAATATTAGGTAACATTTAGTGGTAAGAAATGAAATGCACAGTTCATGGAGACGATAAGTCGTACGTACGCATGAACGCTACTTTCATTTCTATTTCATATTTAATGGAATTAAATCATAATTATATAAAGGTATATTATAATTCCAGTATAATATCATATATAATATCATTTACAAAATCCTTTATACATCTCACATATGGCATTAATGATTCAAATCACTTTGAGGGGGCGGCAGTCCGCACTTCCTAAAATGAAATTATCGCGTTTATCCATAATGGAAATCATAAAGGTATGCCATAAATGAGAAAACAGAAGCATAAGGAAAACATAAAAATAATATATATCATATATAAATATAGTGACATCTTAATGTCCACCATTAGATGTGTTAAAAGAATATTGAACAATCATCATTTCGTGAGGCAGAAATTCGCCAACCACAGAAACAATATGTTCTTTAACCATTAGACAATGATGTGTGTAATTGTAAATGAAATAATTCTAATAACAAAATCCTAGTATATTTAATATACTGTTGTTGTTACAAAAGAAATAAATAAAAAGAGTTTAAGGGGTTGGAGAAGCAAAATAAAATAAAAGAACATAAGTGAATACATTACCTTTAAATCGGTTAACTCTTTCTGATTTGAGACAAAGGATTCCTTGGGGAGACTTATGCCCAAAGTGAGGCTTTTTGGAGTAATAGAGGGAAGTTCAGAGATTATTTGGGAAGAGTTTGGCCGAGCCAAATGGATTCTATGGTGTCAATAAGGTGGTAGAGGTGGGGGCCTTTTATAAGAGGAGAGGAGGGGTACTCTTGGAATGATTGAAATGTTACTTTATTATGAAATGGTTTTAGGATTATAAAGGTCCCTAAATGATATATTTCTAGGATAAGGTGATAAGGGTTTTGATATATTCTCATCCAATAGGTTTTTGACAAGTGTAAGCCTCATATTTTAAATTATCTTTTCATTTTATTTAAATCTTTAATTAATGAGGTAATCGTTGTATCATCATGGTGTCATAAAAAATTTAATTTATTTAATGAATAAAAATTATAAAACAAATATCATGATTTAGGAAATATTTTTAGCTTTCACATTAATATTTATAGTCGAAAAGATAACTTATATAACCCCATGTAATAATTGTTTTAGTAAAACAACACATGTTTGTGACAATTTTATTTATACTTTAAATAAAAAGTTATTAATGTCATTTTTTACCCAAGTGGATCCATGGGGACCCCAAGTATACCCATGGATTTTCTTGGTCGTCTATGACTCAACCAATAATGGTAGGACAAGTGTAAAGGTATTTTAATATTTTTATAATATCATTTTTACCTTAAATTTAACTAATTACTTTTAATCGCGATGATTTAACTTAAATGTTACTATCACCAAAAAATTATTTTAATCACATTTAACAAAATTTTACTTCCTAATGACAACCATGTATGTTATATTTTTAAAAATCAAATCACAGAAGTGGTAATGTTTCACTTAAACGAAAAATCGGTTTTTTAACTACCACTTAGTGGTTTCACTATTCATCAAAAAATTGAAGTTTTTCAGAACAATTCATAAATTTCACCCTAAGGTATAATTGATATTCCGAATTCAAAAAATATTCCTATTTTACAAATTTCCAAAAATATAAGTTGCATTAATTAATTTTGTAATTAATTCCTGATGTCACAATAAATAGCGTGTTTTTAAGAAACAATATATATCAAAAGATTGACAATTGTTTATGTCCAATTTCAAAGTGAAATTAATTCTAATGAACACCATTGGAAAAAATGGTAAAAATATATTATAATTATACTTTAAAACCTCTCAAAAGTATAATTTATCACTATATATTATTTTGATTAAAAAAGTTGTTTTTAAGTATTTTTCACTATTCATAAAAAATTGGAAGTTCTCAAAAAAATACCAAAAATAAGATAATTTCGATATTCCGAATCCAAAAATGAAGTCCATTTTGAAATATAAAATATATATAATTTCATAAAGTGGTTAAAACTATTCATAATGGCTATTTTTATTGGTCGTGGTGTGTTAGAATCTCGAACTTGCGTACAATGCAAGCTATTGCATTATTGAAAGAGAAGCGTATCGAGGAAGCACGGGGTGTTACATGTAGGAACTTAATCCACTGATGGATTTACATAACATTATATATATTCATATACAAAAAAATAATTTCTCATTTATAGTGATTGATTAATAAATTTTTATTGATATAATTAATTACTCAGCACCTATTTTATAGATATAGTAAAGGCTATAACTCTTAATTCAATATTTTGTTATAGAGGTAGATGATATGTTGGTGGAAAAGATGACCAACTCACATATATCGGATGAATAGTTTATTACCCCATTCATCAATTAGGAAGTTTCATCTATCCACCCATATGTGAGCCACACGGTTCCTCTATAAGTCAAAATGGTTAGCTTAGACATGATTGGGATATTAATACTATATATTTACCATTAAATTTTATCCCAGTTGGTGTAATGGTATGGGGTTCAATTTTACATTGTTTAAGTGGAATTTGTTATTGTAGAAAATATTCCCAAACACCAATATTTTTCTTTTAACACACAATTATCACACAAACATCTGCAAACAATTCATTGAGTTCCCAATTTGACCTGTTAAATTATTCCATAAATACTGGAAATATGACTTTAGAGACCATTTCAAGGTGAAACTCATTATTAAATTAGACTATGTAGAATAGTGTATCAGTGAAAAGGAAATAGATCAATGTCTTCAGTATTGTAATGGTGTTTTGGAAATGGGGTGAGTAAGGTTCTAATATTTCAATAAAGGTTGATATGTGTGAAGTCCATGATTTATTTGGGATGATATATCATTAATATTTTACATTGAAATGATTTTTGTATCTTATGAGTCATTATTGAGGTTAGATATGAAAAGGAAATTCTTTTTATAAAACTTATTCAACTTACTGGACTGTCGGTGTATGATGAAAATAAAGTTCTTGGAGTTATATATATTATATTTTTATAATAATATAGTAAAAATAAAACTAATATTTGGAATAGGAAATCAAAACATTGTGGGGGACTACATCAAATAGAATTCTTAATGTGGGTCGATGGTCATGCCACAATGCAGAGTGTTTGTACAGTGATCAGTACATCCTATTTATTGAATGTTTTCATTATATGAGACTACAATTTTTCTATTGGATGTTAGTCACATAATAGAATGGTGGTACCTAGTCCTAATGAATATTATATAGTAATTGATATTTTATTCTACTCAATGATTAATCCACGTGATAGGGAACCAGGTGATGGTGGATTCACATTTTAATGATCAAGGGGAACATAAGATTAAAAATGTGCTTGAATAGAATCTCATATTTAATAGTGTTTGTTGGGAAAGGTGGGTTTTAGGAATAAAACAAACACTCTAAATGTATGAATAAAATTTTGGGTGGTTGTCAGTAACTCCTTGACATATTGGGTTGTTCTATGACAACTGTCCTGGATAAGAGATATTCCATGATGACCTTATCATAAAGGGTTTTTGTATTGTAAAAGTATGTTTGATAACACTACCCTATTGTGTGATGTCTTAGTAATGATTGGATTTAATAGAGGTAAATCATGTCATGATAAAGGGTACAACACTATGAGGGTTTTGTAGTGGGGGGAATCAAACAGTGATCCATGGGTTTAAAAAATTATGTAACCTATGTACATTTTGTAATTATTAATTAATTTCTTAAACTAAATACTAAATAATGTATTTGGCCTCATTTATTCAAATTGATCTGAGGGGAATTCCCTTAATCTCTCCATTTTTCCTTTCTCTCTTTAATGATATGTTTTTTAATTTTTTTATTCATCATGTCCTCCATTACATAAAGTAGTTTTGGGTAAGGATAACTTTATATGGATCTAATTTTGGATTCTCCCACTATTTATTTGGTCTTTGTTTCTTATTCTATGTATTAGATTCTTTTCTAAGTTATCATATTTCTTTTGTTCTAATGAAAATAATCCTATGTGTCTTGACGAGTGGAATCTGACTAAATCCAGGTACATTGTTCCAAAATTATTTTAAGGTTATATGTGTGTATACACATCATGTGATATTATGGTGTTGGTAGGGTATTGTTAAAGGCTTGGTAAAAAATTCTTATAGATTATTTTGTTCATGTTAGATGACAAGGGGTAGTATTATATGGTAAATTATGGTGTTAGATCAGTATGGTTTGGATTTTTTTGGTTATGTTGTTTTAGGGTTTTATGGGATTAATGACACATATTTTTGATGATTTCATGTGGGATGTGATGACTAATGTGGATTCTTAGGAATGTGATAGGTGTAACATGTGAGATTATCAAAAATGTTGACAATCAGGATTGAGGTGTCATGGTTCATCGATGAGATGCATATTTTGTTAAATATTTCCTTGGATTGTGATAGAGGATCATTGTGTTATGTCCATATGTTTTTTATTTCTTCTCACTATGGGAGATGATACTGTTAGGGGTAGGTCCCCACTTGATGGGGTCCGTGGGCGTGTTTTGACTAGTCTTTTTGGTTGGTTTAACTATAGATTGAGCATAGTTGGGTTGGTGGTTTTGCCAATCATTATGGATGATGGATTAATCATTTGTTAGAATGGGATATTAGAGGTTATTTATTTCCCCGGGTGGAAGTGGGATACTTACTATATATGGGGGATATTTTTTATAGAAAATGAGAAAATACTAGGAAGGGTTGGGTGCTAACATGTGTTGGG
Organism: Viscum album; assembly: GCA_963277665.1. Lineage (NCBI taxonomy): Eukaryota > Viridiplantae > Streptophyta > Magnoliopsida > Santalales > Viscaceae > Viscum > Viscum album. Next base: position 1,870,305,307 of record OY728123.1, on the reverse strand, counting down.
TTTTATACTATTTTATATAAAAAAATATATTTTTAATGGATTTATATGACCATGTAATTTATGATATGGTATGCATACATGTCATTTTGTGTGTTGGGGTTATCTTAGTGTAGTTATATTTGTTACAGATTAACATGTGGTATTATGTATCATGAAATTAGTATTATGTACGGGGGATCCTTTTTTGTAATAGACTACGGATGTTTCATTCCACATTGTCATTGAATTAATTAGTTAAATCCTCACTCATGGATGTAATAGTATATGTGGGGTAGGATGTGTGGTGTGTTTTGAATTCAATTTATTAAACATATGATAAAATTATATAAACATTGAAATTATATATGGAAACCATTGTTTGTGTCCAACTAAGTTCATACTCACATTTTGAAGATATATCTTGGAAATATGTAGACTCTATAGTTCATGGAACAACTAATAGCAATATATCATCATCAAGAGCTTTTAACATTGTTGTACTGGTGGTGCAAGAGCTTAATATTATAGTTTCATATCTCGACTGGTTGGATCCTTATGATCTAGATAACATTATTTTTTATTTTTTGATAATGTTTGGATGTGATCAACCTATGGGAGATATTTCTTCTTCTGTATTACTGGAATGAAATTATTAAGATATATTTTTCCATACCATTTTATTATTATTTATTAATACTTATATTGTTTTCATGTTTTCAATATTATTTATCTATTGAAGTTGCAATCACACCACTCTCACTCCATAGGTCTTCATGGAAAGATGGTAACCTTTAATTATTATGTTGTTTCATCAATGGTCTAGTTTCAATAATATTTATTTAATATATAGCTACCTATAAATGTATATTACTATTTTTCTTATTCAAATCAAGAATTTTTTAATTTACCTCTAAGCTTGGATGATATATGTTATTTGTAGAATTATGTGTGTCTTAATTCCTATTATATCATTATACATAGTTACATTAAAACCATATTTCTTGAACCCATCAATATATCCCTATCCACTTCTATTCATTATGAATATTTCATAACAATTCAATATTGGTCGATCTAAGCATGAATATTCAAATTAAATTGTTATTATTTTCTCCTAAAATTTATTATAGTATACATTGAGTAATTAAATCTCCAAAAATCATTAATATCTATTGGTAGTGATTCTATATAATTATACAGGATGCCTTAATTTTTTTCATAATATATATGACACATATATGGCCTACCAATAACCATATTATTACATGATTCCATCTTAATTAAAAATTTATCTAATCCCATGTTCCATTAGTAGCTTTCCAATGGATCCAATAATTAATGTGTTGTTAGAGGACATCCTTATTTTACCTATCTCACCATATAATAATGAAACCATCATTAGAATGTTCTCAATGACAATCCTAAATTCTTGAAAATTATTTCAAATTTAATAAATTCAAAGAAATTAATTTATAATTTACCAGACACATAATTTTTGTTCATGGATTTTTGGATTATTTGAACTCTAACCCCCCCAATTGGATTCTTACACATTCCACCAAGGTATGATCATTGAAAACATAAACAACATGAACCATTCCTCATGGTATTCTATTTTATCATTAGTTTATCCATTAATTTTTTTGTTTTTCACACCCTTTATTATAATACAGGTATCCTCATTTTAGTCAGATATGTTCACAATTAAAAATAAATCTTATTTTGTTAAAATAATTTACAACCTATACAAAAGAATTATTTTTAACAAATCTATGTGATATTAAATCTCTATCTCTCCTTTTTTTAACTTTGATGGTCTTACACACCTAGTTAGACGACCCTAGTGATTTCAAAAAATGAAAATTAATGGACATCTCTATATCCAAATAGAATAAATTTAGTCAATGCTGATAGTATTTATGCTATATATCAAGAAAAATTATATTTATGTAGTATTGTAAATATAAGAGGATGGCATGTTGTGAACTCGGATTATCTAGTAGGCTAACCTTGATTCACAATGAATGTATTTAAGTCGTGTATCTTGATCAATTATTTTTTTCTTGGATAGAATGCATTAATAATAATGGATCGATTGAAATATTTTAATTAAGCTTCCATTGTATATTGATATTGCGATTAACCATCTCTATTTTAACACAATTTTTATATGGATTGTGTTGATGTTTTATTACATCCTTGTGTGTTATCAAGTGTTATTTTAAATTAGAATCTAGAAAAAAAAAATGGTCAAACATCATAAAATGTTCGAGAATAAAAATATTATATTATTTATTGAAACATAATGTATAAGGAGAATCTAAAACCAATATTCTATTCCTAAATTAGAAATATTAGATAGAGGGGAAAAATTAGAAGGATACTACAAGAATTTTCTTATATACTATTATAAATAGATCACCTAATCACTATATTTCTCTAATATCCCAATGAATTTCTCCCAACACACCAGAGATACCTCCTCAAAAAATTCATCTCCATAAGTAGGATTATATCCTACATATTATTCATATTTTAAAAACATATCATGTTACACATTTTCTCTTAAATTTTGGGTAGCTATTTATAAACTATACTCTCTACACTTAACCTTATATTTCCCAACTATCATTACTCAACCAATATCACAACATGGTATGGTATCTCTTTATGTTTCATAACAATATTTTCTATCGGTAAAATCATAATTTTAGTATGGTATTTCTTTATTAATATCTTATTTGACTACACTAGTTCATTAACTATTTTATTTATTGAGAAATGTATGTCTTGAAAGTTAAATCTTCTATTCCCCATGGAAATAATCATATATTCATACTTAAGAAATTAGTGATAATACCCTCATATGGTTGTATCCTGGAATAAATTATAGATACATGGACACACATAATATATCATCGACCATTGATGAATTATATACCTTGTATTTAAACTATAAGCCACTTGGTATATTAGAACTCAATACAAAAGTAAGTCACCTAGGGTAAATATTAACCTAATATTTTAATAAATTTTTTATTCTTCTGTTGAATGGGAAGCCATTGTTGATGTTTCATATTTATATCACCCTAGTCCCAGAATTACAAAAATTACAAATTACCCTTAAAATGTACATTGATATCAATAAAAACATAAAGGATAGAGGTGACATGTTTTTGTTCTTACTATTATGGTTAGATTCTATGATTTATATAAATATTTTATCATTGTCAATTTCTTCATTATTCATTACTATTGAGATGATTTCTATCACTCTTACTTCTTATCTAGTCAAGTAAATTAAGAAATCTTCATTACTTATGGTTCACTGAGTACCTATGGATGACATTCCTGTCAACCAGTTTGGGTTAACATACGACCTTGATTCATGAGTGATAGAAAAATCGAATAATATGGATACAAAATATATATCCTATTATTAAAGGATCATTTAATTGATAGTTTCTATGTCCATCTCATTGTAAACTATAAATATAAATCAATATTGAAAAAGAGAAAAATGTGATGAAATAAATATTTATTGATATACTTTGATCATTGAAGGTCCTCATTAAAGTCACTAAATTGCATGTGAGACACAACATGATCCAGATGAGTAATCCCAAGGACATATCAAATGTATTCCCATATGTCTACCAGCCTCACATCCCCTTAAAGAACTATTAATGGAAAATGCTCATAGTTACCCTGTTTTTGATATCAATGCGATTGAAAGTATGTGAAAAATGTCTTCTAATTGGATAATATAGTTCAAATATGAAACTTGTGTCAATTTCATCATTATAGAATTTGAAGACACAATATAGATCCCAGATTTTAACTCCATCAAGATAGGGATCCTATGGTTTCTAATGAAACTTCTCATTTAATTACTAATACACCCCTATAAAAAACTCAAATATCATATCAAAGTATCAAGGACCTCACTAGCCATAGTAGAATATTTTGTACAAAGATTGGGGATACTATTTACAATATCAGGGCCCCCAAATTTAACTTTTGGGGGAAATATACATCTATAACCTACCATTAATATCTCCACATTTATTTATAAGGAACCATGATTGTGAGGGAATTTTTTTTAATACTCTAACAATTATTCTATTATAGTAAGTGAATGGGGATTAGGATCAAATTCATCATTGAATTGTCCATTACCTAATGAGACCCACTATATTGCCTCTTAACCATCTGATCATGCCTAGTATGGTTCCCTCTATAATAAATTTGATACTATAATTAAAGATAAATTTGATGTTCATATCTGAATCAAGGTATAATGATCAAATCCAAGGACTTACCAATTTATCACATGTGAATGTGCATAGATGGTATGTTATCAAAAAACATGAATCATAATAAATGGAAAGACATCTTTCCTTGTCTCTTAATTTCATGGAATTAGTTCCAGGACATTATATAGAGGGTCCCTCCATTCTATACCCAAAATCTATATGTTTCATGGTGTTTTATTCCATTATATTATGTCCACTAGATCTCATGTGCTTCTAATTACTGTTCTGATTGAGATATATTCAAGGAAACGCACAACTACCCTTATCACCGAAACCCAATACATAATAATTCATTAATAATTTTTTAAACACATTTTATATTAATAAGGGAAGGATCTTGAATGATATATTGATCATACATATTCCACATCAAGGATATAATACCAGTCTTAATCAATTTATTTGTGGATCACTTATTGAACATTTCTGATATCTAGTAACTCCCAGACATGAATTCTGATTGGGACCATATAATTAACAATATGTAATAACATCTCTTTCTCCAAGATGTATATTTATATATTTTTTGGGGTTTTCGAGATTAATATATGTGGGTTGTTTAAACCTGGACCTTCTTTTCAGGTATGTTTTTCTTATTGTGGTCGTTGTTTGAGAAAAAAGGAAATTTTTTAAATTTTCTAAGTACACGCCGTGTACTTTATGAGTACACGCTGTGTACATCCTTGTCGTAGTAGTCCATGTGATAGCTGTGTATATTCCACACACATGGCCATGTGGGAGTGACTTGGAGGACTCATAATGCAGAGTACGGAAACAGCAACTGCACGCCATGTACTCCAAACGTATACGCCGTGTATTTTGTTTTTTTCATTAAACGCATCGAGGTCGCATATAATCTCTATAAGACCCTCCTTATAGGTATCATTCATCCGAGAGAGTCCGTATGGAAACAAATCATGGATGATCCCTTGAGCCTCCATCCTTCCTCGAAATTGAACATCGTTGGCTGCGTTGGAATTGCATCGGTGAGTTGTATATTCTACTGGAACCTTGTTTGATGATTTCTCTTCTTTTCCTGTTACCTTGGGTTGAACATTTTAGACATTTTCTTAGATATATGCTGTTTTAAATAGATTAAAGCTTCACGGTTTACATATAGTGATCTCCTAACCCTGAGGTTGGGGGTTTATTCCTTTCTATTTGATGTTTTTGAGTATTATGGGGAAATCCCACCAATACCCTTGAATGTGGTATTACGTGTTTACCATTTTTCCCATGTTGAAGGTCTTAAATTCTTGTATGCCTATGTAGAGGTAATTTGGATATGATTAGGGATATTTCTATGATTTGGATGTTTTTCCATTGCCTGTTCTTTTTACAACTGTTTGGTCTTGTTTAGCCTATTTGGATGCCTTGCCTGTTTTCTATGCTTGTTGCAGTAAGATGGAGAATCTATTTTCTGACATTATTGATATGTTGTATACTTTTATCCAAGTAGTTCTATAGGTTTAAATTTACCATAATACATTGTTATTCTCATTGACCTACACAGGGCCGTGAGAACCTTGTGTAGTATACTATAAGGGGAATTGACTGAGTGAGAATCCCCAGAGAGTCCTTGAGCACTTATGCTATAAGGGTGGATTGACCGAGTGAGCATCCTCAGAGATCCTAGAACCACTTGTGGCTATAATGGGAATTGACTGATTGAGCATCCTCATAGAGTCCTTTATTTCTTTAGACTATAAGGGGATTGATAGCGTGAGCTTCCTCAGAGAGTCTTTGTTTGAATTGTACAAGCTGGGCGATAAGGGGAATTGACCGAGTGATCTTCCTCAGAGAGTTCTAGAACTTGGGGCTATAAGGGGAATTGACCATGTGAGCTTCCGAAGAGAGTCCTTGAATACCCTAGAATATGCAGAGAATGGACTATGTGAGCTTCCTCATAGGGTCTTTCTTTACCTTTGACTATAAGGGGAATGGACTGTGAGTGCTTCCTCAGAGAGTCTTATTATATTTTTATGACTGAACCAGAGGGGTTAGGCTTAGTGCACTACCCATAGGGTTGTATATACTTATTACTTTGGAAAAAAGTGGATTTCTGTGAGTACATCCAAAGGGGTTACCTGTTTGAGGTTTATGCAGTTTGTTTCATTGTTGCTTGATTTGATACATTGGATTGTTTACGGCTTAAAAATTTCATGTTCACTGCTTTCTGTACTTTTAGCTTCCATATACTCACTGACTGTTAGGCACAGATCTTTGGGTGGTTGCCTACTGGGATTTGGTCTCACAGCCTTTTTGGGTCATTCTTTTGGGCACAAACAGATTATATCGTTTCATGTATAGATAAGTGCAAGCACCCTTCTACTTCAGGTACTTGACATGCTGTGGAGCTGGAGAGCATGGGATGAAGCTATGGCTTGTGATGATGAGCAACTATTTATCTTTCATTTTGTACTTTTTAGCACTATTTATATTTAAAACATTTATACTTGTTTGGATTCTTTCCTAGACATATGTATCATTCATCATTTCATATATATATATATATGCACCAGTTATTTATTATTCTAGTCTTCCGTTGTTTACTGTTGTTGGGTATTTACTGCTTCCCCTATTGCCTTTGTTTTCCTTCCACTGTGTACTCTACTAGTGAGGTAATAGTTTCCCCACCATCACACTGAAGGCCCTCATTTCTAATCCGCAGCCTCTGGCATTTGGGGAAATGCGCTTAAGGCCATGTGACCAACCGGGTACGGGGCGCCTCTGGGTGGCTTCATGAACCGAGACATTACAATGTGGTATCATAGGATTTATTTTTTCTTGACATGCTGTTTGAATCCATAGCTAGGGATAGGATGAAATAGGTACTTGGTAATAAGCTGTGCCTGGGAGTAGCTAACCTGTATACAGGGAAAAGCCAATCTACCACATTAATTGAAATTTTTCTACTTTTTCATTTATTTCAGTAGATCTCATTTTACCTTGAGTGATTCACATGATCTGTTCTATTATTGTTGATATTATTATGGTTCTATTCCTATTACAACCCGATGAGATGAGGGTATGCCATATCATGAATCATATAGGCACTTTCTAGAAATCACAATTCATGCATTTTTGACATTCCATCTAGGATTCATTAGTGATTTCATGTTGTTGTGATAGGTGATGTGTAAAATATGCATGTTGTTGTGATAGTTGTCTTGATAGAAATATCATCTGTTTGATAGGTTATTGTTTTGTGTAGATATTTTCCGGATTGGATGCCAAACTTTGGTTCTTGAGGGATTATGGGCCCTCATGGACTGGAATTTGGTGGATCATAGCCTTGATTTCCATATTATAATGTGAATAACATGCCAAAATTTGATTTTCGGGGAGTATGGGACATCACGGATCGGAATTTGGAACTTTCAATGCTCTTTTCAGTGTTTTCTATGTTCCGGAATATTTTATGAGGCTTACTATCTTGAAAAACCCATATTACACATCATGTAATGTTAAGTACATGTCGTGTGTTGTTCTTTTCAAGAAGAAACTATTTTTCTAAAGTACTAGTAGTGTAGTCTCTGACAGTGTCGTAGGCGATGTGGGCAGAGACATAGGATGGGAAAAAACTGGAGTGAACACACCGTGTATCATCCATACACACTGTGTAGTGTCAACCCCATGCCCACCCGTGTCACTAACAACATTGGTTGGTTGATTCGTGTCTAATACATGCCATGTGCCTTCCAAGCATGCCATGTAGTTTGACCTAGGTACCTGACCGTGTCACGAACAACACAAGTTGGTGTTACCCTTTCACATACACATCGTGTCCACCTTGAACACATCATGTAGTATGACCCAGATACCCAGCTATGTCATGAACAACACAGGCCGATGTTATCCATTCTCATATAGGCCGTGTCCATCTGGAACACACCGTATAGTTTGATTCGTGTGTTAGGTCATGCCTCTAACAACACATGCCATGTATTGCATGTATAGTACACGTCGTGTAGGAAATGTACATGCCATGTAGTCTTGCCTTAGGAGAGTCATGTGGCATAACTATGTAGAAGGACTAGGGCAGGGAAAAAGGATTCAATTACACGCCATGTGTTAAGACAACACACCGTGTGTTTGGTGTGTTACCTGACCAGTTTAGGCAGGAGTACATGGCCATGTAAATGACTTCAGGGAACACGCCGTGTGGGAAATGTACACGCCGTGCAGTCATGTTTTTAAAACTTTAATTTTTTCTTTCTCTTGATCCCTTCTTACAGACCTTGTTTTCCATCCTTGATAGTCTTGATCTACGGTGTGCGCTTGACCTTGCAGAGGAATGCCACCAAGATGTCCTTCGGTTGTGCGCCAGTTTCCAGACGGTGATCAGACACTGGACATGGCTGATCAAGGACTACCTGTAGATCCTTCTATTATTCCAGCCTCAGCACCAGCTATTGTACCTAACATAGGTGCTGATACAAAATTCAGGGAGGGATTTCTGAGGATGATGCAGACCTTTCAGGGAGTGTCGCCTCCTGCCCCGTAGATGGATGATTTGACGCGGGTCTTCCAACATCAGCACCCTCCCACATTCTTAGGGTATGGAGGACCCCAGGATTCAGAGTCATGGCTATAGGCCACGCTAACCATTTTTGAACATTTGGAGATACCTCTAGAGAAAAGGGTGAAGCTTGCTACCTATATGCTCTGAGACTCCACAATGAGGTAGGGGGATGTGATCTCACAGGCGGGCTTCCGGAAGAATATGGGTTGGGATAAGTTTCAGTAAATCTTCTATGATTACTTCTATCTATAGACATTGAGGTCTGATTGAGCTCGAGAGTTCATGAGTCTAGAGTAGGGTACTCTTACCCTTATGCAGTATTCCTCTCACTTTACAGAGCTATAGAGTGTCACGCCTATTCTAGGAGGTGATGAGTTGTTCCTTTTATGAAAGTTTGAGGATGGTCTGAGGCATGACATCTGGTTGCAGATGAAAATATTTAGGTTGACCTAGATATCTTATATCTTCAACTAGGTACTGATCACAGAGCACAATCTGAGGGATTCTAGAGCTGTGACCCAGGGCATTTCAATATCCAGAGTTAGTGCACTTCTAGCTAATGGAAGGAAGTGCTGTAGGAAGGCTACACGAGGAGATCAGAGAAGGCATGATGCATCTTCTGGTAACCAGGTGGTGTGATACCAGGGTGGAAGAAGCAATAATATGAGGCCACATTACCTGGGAGACCCAGTGGAGTGCCAATCTTGTGGAAAGATGTGTCACCTTCAGCACTTTTGTCAGTTTTTCTCACCTGTAGTTGGTGAAAGGGGTTTATCTATGACTCTTAGTTTAGGAGCACCGCCATCTGTTTCTCACCTGTTGGGGAACTGGAGTTCTTCTTGCTATTCAGGCCAAGGTGGAGGTCATTTCCATGGTATTCAGTCGCCCGGTTTTCAGTGAAATCAGGGAGGATCTTCTCAGAGTGGTCAGGTTGGGTCACCGAGCCATCGCACTTTCTAGACTTTTGTAGTGGTGCAGACCCAGCAGGAGCAGGATCCCAGACCTTCTATAGATTGAGGTACGATCTTAGTAGCCTCATTTTTAGAATCTACTCATTTCGATACAAGGTCATCCCATATCTTTTTCTTTGTTGCTATTGTGGAGTTCCTTGGGTTCTATATCTTTTCCTCAATTGATATCTTGATGCTAGACACTCCACTGAGGTCTTGAACAACTAGTGTACGTCAGTGCAGAGAGTGTCCTCTACAGGTTGGTGGATGTCACTTTCTATGGGACCTCTATGTCTTAGTAATGATAGAGTATGATGTCATTCTAGGGATGGACTGGTTAGTTCCATTTTAGGCAGTCTTTGACTGTTATCACCGCAGGGTGAGATTCATATCACTAGAGAGTGGATCTTTTCTTCATAGGGGTGGATGGGATGTCCAGAAGAGCAGAGTGGGTCCAGAGCATCACGGGTGGGGAGGAGTTATAGCCCAGATTTCTAGTATATATCTGGATGACTGGGGACTTCATAGTTAGACTTTCCTATATTGGTGGATCATATTATAGATGTCTTTCCAGAGGAATTTTCATGTTTTCCTCTAGATAATGAGGTATACTTCTCGATTGAGCTTGTGCCAGGTGTTTCACTAGTGTCTATTCTTTCTTAAAGGATGGCTACAACTGAGTTTCAGGAGATCACGAAGCAGTTGAAGGAGTATTAGGCTAAGGGTTTCACCTAACCAAGTACTTCTCCATAGGGTTTTCATTTCCTCTTTGCGAAGAAGGCATACATCACCCTCAGGATTTTTTTAGACTATCAAAAGTTGAACCACTTGATGGTCAGGAACTGATATCCCTTTCCCAGGATTGATGATCTCATTGATAAGCTTCAAGGAACCTGGGTGTTCTTGAAGATTGACTTAAGGTCCTTTTATCATTAGTTGAGTGTTAACCCATCAGATATACCTATTACATCCTTTCAGAGTAGGTATGGTCTATACATGCATATGGTTATGCCGTTCGGGCTCATGAATGTGCCTACAGTTTTCAAGGAGCTGATGAACCGAGTGTTCCATCCATACTTGGATTCCTTCATGGTTGTCTTCGTGGATGATATCTTGGTGTAATCTCACACTTGACACGACCATTATACCCATATTGATATCGTTTAGAGTACACTAAGGGAGCATCAGTTATATGCTAATCTCTCAAAGTGCCTCTTTTGGATAGATCAGATTCACATCATAGGTCAGGTTATCTCAGAGGAAGGAGTATCAGTAGACCAAGAAAAAGTGAGAGCTGTAGTTTCCTAGGATCAGTCGAAGAATGTATTTGAGGTGAAGAGTTTTCTAGGGCTAGCTGGATACTACAGACGTTTCATATAGGACTTTTTACGCATAACAACACTATTGTCAGGTCTGACTAACAAGGGTCTGAAGTTTTTATGGTCAAATTATTTTGAGTCAGCCTTTCAAGATATGAAGGTGAGGTTGAATTCCGCACCGATACTAGTCTTGCTAAAGCCGGGAAAGATCTATACTATTTACTGTGATGCATCAGCTATCGGGATAGGAGCTGTGCTTGTGCCGGGAGATGGAGTCATTGTGTACGGGTCTCGGCAGTTGAGGCCACATGAGAGGAATTACCCAATGCACGATCTAGAGTTGGAAACTATCATTCATGCCCTATGTTTTTGGTGGAATTACCTTCTAAGAGAAAATTTTTGTGGTTTTCACTGACCACAAGAGCCTCAAGTACATCTTCACTCAGCGTGATTTGAATTTGAGACAGTGCGGGTGGGTTGAGCACCTACTGTCCATTTACTTTGAGCTTGCTTATACGCCTGGTAAAGGAAACATATTAGCTGGTGTGTTGAGAAGGAGGACCCATATACAGGCAGTTCAGGAGGCTAGCAGTGAGTGACAGTGTAATGCCCCGACCCTAGACGCCCAGAGTCGGAGCATTATTATGTATCATTGGCATGATAACAAAAGATCAAATCTCAAATTACCGATTGGTTTAGTATCCGTGGAAGTAATAGATACATTCATAAGGTTTACATTACATTATAAAATGAAAAACTACAACAACATTATTTCCATATACCACACTCATATCCCCTCAGACTTTCCCTGTAGGTCAATCATAAAATACATTTTAGTAATTTGGGAAAAGTAAAACACAGAAAGGGGTGAGCTCAGATGCTTAGTAAGGATAACAATATAGTGGAAACATTCATAAATAATCATAAACATTTAAGGAAATGTATAAGACTAAAAAAAGCTTTTTAAAACTAAAATTCAGTATAATATGGATAAGATAATATCAAATATTTTCATTTACATATTCACATGGATATTCTACTAGTGGAATAATCACATGCAATATCAATAGCTACTTTCATAATGATGGAATGCTTAATTCCAGACTTTCATAACCACATAGTCAAGGCCTTGTGCCAAGACTACATATAATATTTTTTCAAGACCTTGTTCCAAGACACTAGTTTGTCTCATGAGACCTACTGGTGCATTGAGCAGCTATAGCGGGCTCCACACGTAACATACTAATTCCAATTCATTCCTCATATGTAAAGGTTTAAACATAACATAAACATTCGTATTAAAAATAGAATATGAAATGACAATAGGTTATCCATAAACTTGGAATGGTGTAAGGATAACACATACACAGTCAAACATATCACAAAACCTTCAACACAATATGGATGTTTTGTATCATAATAAATCAACTTCATATAAGCATAAAATCCATCAAAGAATGTTAACATAGACGAAATCAAATCCTTTTTTAGAGAAATATCTCTTACTATTTTTAAATAATTTAAAAGTAATATAATTATAAAATAATACATTATTTATGAAAATATTCTTATAAGCTTGTAAGGGAAGCTTCAACATGGTTATAATGGTGGAAAATAGTCATACCCACCGTATAAGTTAGAAAAACATTCCTACCATAATTTTGTCGAAACGGTCATAATGTACCTTGTTTAGAAAATGATAGAAAGATACATTTCAAAAAATATAATGTAAAATAAGGGTATAAATGAATTTCAATTTTTGTCTAGTAAATAGTAAATGTGTTTTGAAATACATTTTTAAGAAGCATTGAAGTGGATGATAAAGAGGTCCTAGTAGATAATTACGTATAAACAACCTCAGATAATGAAGAGATTGTGAAATTAACCCTTACATTGTACTTTTCCTTGGTCAAGGGTAGGTTAAACTCATGTATAATGGTTAAATAATTGTTATTAAATTATACAATAATCATATACATTAATATGATATCATATATGATCTTTTAACATTACTTTGTTAATAATATCTTAGTATTATCGTCGTTCCGGGTGTTAACTGATTTGTTTTCCTTTTTATGCTTTGTAATGTAAGTAATGTTTGTTATGTATAGGATTTATATTATTAATGTTCAGAATGATATTAAGTCTTTAAACATTATTTGTTAATCATCTAATGAAAATTAGTCTTGAATAGATACGATGGGGAACTAATCTCATCGCGTTCGTGGAGACAGTAATCCGTACGTACGCACGAGCGACAATATAATTCTTTTGAAAAATAGTATATAATTGGATGGTATATCATATATATAAAGAATAATTATCATGTTATATTTATTATTTAAATCATTTATACTCATTATTATACCCATCCAAATGATGAAGTGTTTGAATAACAATCTACACCATGACATGGAGACGGTAAGTCGTAAGTACGCACGTATGGTGAAATGTCATTAAAAGGATGGATAAAATAATGAATATGTTTGTACCATTTTTACAATAACATCATAGTATATAGAAGATAATTAATTTATTATTTTATAATGGAAACAACAAAGATAGAGGAAGTGGAAGAAGAAAAGAACTTCAAAGAGGTGATGAAATATTTACCTCTTCTTCGGGTTCTTCCTGTTGATTTGATCAAAAGTGCTCCTTAAGTTAGATTAATGAATAAAGGTAGGACTCTAGGATGAAGGGAGTACATTTGAGAGGGTATTTGGTCAGTGTTTGGCCGATCCAAATGTAATTGAAGGTGTGAATTAGAGAGAAGGGTAAGTGCCCTTTTGTAAGAGGGCGAGGGACACCTTAGGGAATTCTAGAAATATTATATTATAATAACTAATTTCTGATTTCTAATGGCTCCAAAATGAATTAATTAAAGGATAAGGTGGGTATGTATCTAAAAACACTCAACCAATAGGTTTTATGAAGGTTTGGGTCACTATATTATCTTTATCTTTTAGATTTAACTCTTAGTTAAATAGTTTGACATTTACCATGTCTCTTGTATTTTTATATTATATGTTTATTAAACATACTATAAACTTCCAAGAGAACCTCAAGTGGTTAATTAATGTCATATATAATATTATTTAAGTCGTTTGGCTGAACCTTAGATTTCTAGGAATATAATATAAATCAATAATATAATATTTGTTTTTAAAAACTCTTTTATGTCAATTTTGAAACTATTTGATATGTTGATTTTGATAAATTTATAACTGCATTATTACTTCTAAAAATATTCATATAAATAACTATAACAAGTCATATTAACCTATAAAATTAGTGTATTACATAAAAAGTCTCAAATTACATTTATTTTGATATTTATAATATCAATTATTTTAATATTTCATTAATTAGGTAATTACTCCATCATCATTGTGTCATAAATAAATTTAATTATATAATGTCTGAAAATTATAAATAAAATACCATTATGTAGTAAATCTGTTTATCTTTCTAATGAATATTTATAGTCTAATGTATCTTATGTGTAACCATATATTAAAAATGGTTTAGTTATTAAACTTTGAATTTAACACTTTTAACTCTTCTTTGAATTAAATAATAATAAATGTCCTAATCGAATCTAAGTGGACCTAAAGGGTCATATTTTATTCCTAAAGTTTTTTTTGGTCAAATTACACTTATAAAATATAATTAGGACATGTGTTAGTGTAATAATAATAATATCATTTTTACCTTTAATTACCCTATTTACTTTTAACCGTGGTAAATAAAAGTCAAAAGTTACTATTCACCGAAAATATTTTTATCTCATTGAACCAAATTATACATACTGATGTCAGTGGTTTCTATTGGACATTTTAAATTCAATTCAAAGAATTAGTAAAATTATGTTTTATGCCAATTTGCAGATGCCCCTAGGAGGTGGGTAAAAGACGGTAAAATTTCAATAAAATTTTTATATATCTAAACTTATTATAAAATGACTCTAATGAATTAAATTGAACTTATATAGGTATTATGTTTATATTATGACCTAAAATAAATTTAAATGAAATAAATAATTATTTAAATTAAAAGTTGGTTAAAATTAATAACGTAGTGTTTTTCACTATTTATCAAAAATTGAAAGTTTTCAGCTACATACCAAAAATTCACCCAAAGATAATTTTGATATTCCAAATTAAAAAATGAAGTCTATTTTACCAAATTCAAAACATATAAATTCCCTTTATTAATTTTAAATTAATTCTCCTTGTCCTAATCAAAAAGAGTATTTTTAAGATATAATAACTCTCATAAGACTGACACTTGTTTATGTCCCATTTCAATGTGAAATTACTTACAATTACCACAATTATATTAAATGGTAAAAATATAATATATTTATACTATTAAACCATTAAAATGTAAAATTTAACAATATAAATAATTTTGATTTAAAAAGTTGTTTTCACTTAAAATATAGTATTTTTCATTATTCACCCAAATATGAAAGTTATCCGAAAAACACCAAAATTTTATTGAAACTAAACTAATATGTCCTGATTCTGAAAGAAGAAGTTTATTTTCTCAAATTCAATATATAAAAGGTTCAAAAAATTTATTTAAAAAGGCTTCGCCATTAAATGGCGGTAAAATTTCATTTTTTAAAAAATACTTCATTTATTTGAAAAAATGGATTTGTTCCTACATTATTTCTACGAAACTCATAATATGGATTCTAAAATTATATGGATTATATAAAGTTCAAAATTCAGTTAATACTATTCATAACTACTTTTGAATGGCTAGTTTTGTAAGTCATGGTTGATGGTTCTGGGCGCAGCGGAAGCGCGTGGGTTGGTGTTCCCACTTGGCTTTTTATCATTAACAATGATCAATCCGGAATCAATACGCCGATAAATTCCAGTCTCCACTGATCGAATCATAGAAATAGACAAAGAAAATGAATGTCCCGGAACCACAAAGTACGATCGTTACAGGTTGATTATAATTAAATTAATCAATTGAAAATAAGTTCCTTTTGATGTTCTTTATTTTTTAATATTATTTATCATGTTACAATGTGATTCCTCATTGCATCAGAGAATCCAAGTTTAGACTTCCTCTAGCATTGATCCACACATCCACCTCGTATCTCTTGACGTCGCTAAAGGAGTCTTCAGGTGCTAGCGTGGGTAAACCATTGCTTGCGTTGTCCGCCTTAGATCATCTTGATCCGATGGAAGAGGATCTCTCTCAGTCTTGAGAGCATTCTTGGAGGAAGATGTTCTTTTGGCCTTGAAATAATTCTCTAGAATTGTTGTGCACAATGATTCTCATGTCTTAGGAAAAGAGATGGGGTTGTGAGGATATTCATAATCGGGTTTGTGGTTGTAGAGTTATGACAATAAATAAATTTGTTACGCGTTTTATTTATTTCATTAACTCCCTTTTTGAAAACCTCATGTCGAGTCATTAATTCCTTGACATGTGCCCACACTGATTATAACAAATATCATTTAATAAAATAATATTTCCTCAAAATTCCGACTGGAAAAACTACACTGCGTGTATTAATAAATACACAGTGTGTACTTGTTTTTCATTGAAAAACAAATCGGCGTGTACATTAAATGTACACAACATGTATATCTTGTTTTCATTTATTCATTACCTTTCCAAAATAAAAACTACACAGCGTGTACATTTAATAATACACGACATGTACTTGTTTTCAAAATAAAACTACATGTCATGTAATCATTGATACACGATGTGTACTTGTTTTATTTTATTCTTCCACCAACATTAATACAATTTAGGATTCCTTGAATAATTATTAAACCACGTATGAGAATAATCATTATTCTACTTGAGATACAAGAATACACTTAGTGTGTGACCCTCTAGACCTCTTTCTCTTTGGAATCAGGCAGGCTTGCTTAAAGTCCATGATTAATGTCTAGTAACGGGTAAAGGCACCCAATAGAATGAAGTTTACACTGCATTGACTTATCACCACATACGAATTCTTATTGTGTAATTTAAACTCTTTGTCTCAATATCTCATCAAGTAGGTTTCATGGTAGTGTCATAAACCTATATGCTTGATCTTTCATTATTTGACTTCTAGAAATAAACTCGTCATGTCACCATGGACATGGAATTTTTTAGATAGTTCTATTTCAATCAAAGGGCCCAAGATATCTACTTACATAAATATGGAAGGGAGAAATCCTTCTTCAACTTATCCATTAACAACATGTCACTCGTGATGCACCCAACGTACCCTACTTCCCTCCAACTGTCTTCATGACAGTTTTCATTAGTAAATCTATGTGTGCGAGTCATAACATGAGTTAATGATAATCTTCCAGTCTAAGGACCATTACACACGCTCGTAGATATCAACGTCTGATGACACCAAGACATGTGAAATTGCTACTGCCGGGTCTATTCTCATAATTTCCTATCTTGGAGATTACTAAGTGCGAACTTCATTAGAGAGAGTCTTGTCTTCTTACGAGTAATCACACATGACGGTCTGTATACTATGTTCCCTATCATAGTATGTCATCCAACCGTAGAACTTTATTTAAGAATATTGTTATAGAATTTCAAGGTTCTCATCATAGCAGAGATTTTCCATGACCTTATTAATGCAACAAATATTCCAGGACATTATTATATTATAGTCATGCAGAACAATGAACAATATATAACAAGAGTACATTCATGTAATCAATGTACAAAACAGTTGGTTCTCAGGACACCAACCCTTACAAACTCTCACTTGGACTAGAGCCAATTTCCTACGACTTTTATTCCACTAGACCTCACATGATGATCATGTTTCTGCTGAGTCAAGGATTTAGTCAAGGGGTCCTCCATATTGTATTTTGTGGAAATAATGCTCACTTCAACTTCACCTCTCTGATAAAAATCCTTCCAGATAAGATTCTTCCAAAGTATGTTCTTTGTCCACTGATGTGACCTTTGCTCTTTTTGAAGTGCCACCGTTGTAGTATTATCACAATAGAGTGTGATATGATCTTTACTACTTGGTACTATATCTAGATCTTGGACGAAGCTTCGCATCCATACTACTTCTTTATCTGCCTCATAAGCTATGATATAATTAGACTCCACTGTAGAATCTACCACCACACTTTTCTTTGAGCTCTTCCAGCTCACTACACCTCCATTCGAACTGAAGATGTATCCATTCTATGACTTCATTTCATCTTGATCAGTTTGGAAACTAGCATCTATATGTCCTTTGATGACTAGTTCTTCATCTCCTCCAAAAACCAAGAATATATCCTTAGTACATCTCAGATACTTAAGGATAGTCTTGAATTCCATCCAATGGTGGTCTCCTGGATCAGCTGGATATCTTCTTACCACACATAATGCGTAAGAAACATCTATCCTTGTACATAGAATAACATACATGACTAACCCAATCACGGATTGGTAAGGGATCCTTGCCATTATCTTTCTTTCCTTATGTGTCTGAGGAAACATTTTCTTGGGAATATTAATGCAATGTGACAATGGCAATGATCCCCTCTTGGACTGTTCCATGTTGAATGTCTTCAGTATCTTGTCAATGTATGTACTTTGACTCAGGCCCAGGATTCTCTTGGATCTATCACAATGGATCTTGATCCCAAGAATATATGCTGCCTCGCCCAAGTCTTTCATGGAGAATCATTTATGAAACCATGCCTTAACTGACTGTAAGACAAGTACTTCATTTCCAATTAGTAACATGTCATCAACATATACAATTAATAAAACTAATGATCTTCCACTAAACCTTTTGTAGACACAAGTCCCACATTCGTTCTTAACAAAGCCAAATTCCATTACAACTTCATTAAAATGAATGTTCTATGACCATGATTCTTTCTTTAATCCATAAATGGATTTTTATAACTTGCATAACTTTTTATAATCCATTAGACTAACAAACCCTTCAGGTTGTGTCATTTAGATATCTTCCAAGAGGTTCCCGTTAAGGAATGCTATTTTGGCATCCATTTTCAAAATTTCAAATTCATGGTAAGCGACAATGTCCAATAGGATTCTAATTGATTTCAGCATTGAAAATGGTGAAAAGGATTCATCATAGTCAATTCCTTGACGCTGTCTAAAACCTTTTGCAACCAGTCATGCCGTATAGGTGGTGAATTTCCCCTCAATGTCCAGTTTCTTCTTGAATACCCATTTATTACCAATAGGCTTTACATAAATTGGAGGATATACTAAAATCCAGACTTGGTTTTGGTACATTGAATCCATTTCAGAATTCACGGCTTCTTTCCACTTGGAAACATCTGTGCCTTCAACTACTTCCTTTTAGGTAAGAGGATCATCATTTTAAACCAATAATTAATCACCATCCTCGGTGACAAGAAAACCATATCGTTCTGTTTCTCTCACCGCTCTCATGCTCCTACGTAGTTCTTGTGTCTCTGGAATAGATTTTTCTTCCATGGGGCTTTGTGGAATCTATTCTTGTACCAACTCTTGTGTATCTTGAGCCTCGACTTCATTGAATTCTATCTCGCTCCCACTGTCTCATTTGGGGATGTGATCCCTCTCAAGAAATATGGTGTGTCTTTCCATTGTAACCTTTTTTTCTGAGGGGTTTTATAGTTTATATCACCTTTTTTCCTTGGGATATCCTATAAAGATACACTTTGGTCCTCAGGGTGCATGTTTGTTACCTGAAGAGGCCTTAACAAATGCTTCGCTACCCCAAACATGTAAATTCGATAACATGGTTTTGCTTCCACTCCATAACTCATATGGAATACCATTTATCGATTTAGATGGTACATGGTTTAGTATGTTTGCTGCTGTTTATAATGCATATCCCCAAAAGGATAATGGAAGACTCGCATGACTCATCATTTATCTCACCATGTCTAACAGGGTGTGGTTCCTCCTTTCACTTACACCATTTTACTGAGGTGTGTAAGGAGGAGTGTGTTGAGATTGAATCCCAAACTCCCGTATAAAATCAATGAAGTCCTGATTAAGATATTCTCCTCTTCTATCTGAGTGGAGTTTCTTAATCTTCTTACAAACCTGGTTCTCAACTTCATTCTTGTATTCTTTGAACCGATCAAAATAATCTGAGTTATACCTCATTAAGTAAATATTTCCATATCTGCTAAACTCATCAGTAAAAGTTATGAATTACGATAACCCACCCCTTTCTTCAACTGGAAATGGTCCACACACATCTATGTGATCTAATTCTAGAATCTATTTACCCCTTTCACCATTCCCACAAAATGTGTCTTTTTTCATTTTTCATTATAGACACGCATGACATACACCAAGTGGTTTTTGTTCAAAAGAATCTAAATACCCATCTTGATGTAATCTTTTCAAACGTTTCTCATTGACCTAACTTAGCCTGTGATGCCAAAGTTGGGTGTGGTATGAGTCATGTGAATTAACTTTTTCATTGATTTTCATTACTTGGTTTGTCTATTCTAACACATAAAGGCCGTTATATAACTGTTCCCTAATAAAACAAATGCTATCTTTAAAAAAGTAGCAACATCCACTTCCAAAATTGAAGATGAATCCATCAATATCTAATATGGATATTGAAATAATGTTTTTGGTTACAGAGGGTACATAATATCATCCTTTCAAAACCAAGACCATCCTAGTTGGCAATGTGAGGTGGTAGTCCCCGACAACTCCAACAGCAAGTCTGGCTCTGTTGGCTGCTCATAGATCTACCTCTCCTTGATCAATCTTCTTGAATCTACATGGTTCCTATATTTGGATACATATTTGATCACCACAAGCTGTATCTAATACCAAATTTGTAGAAACAGATAGATTTCATTCGATGAAAAATGCACCAAAGGCTTCCCCTTGCTTCCTTGGCTGGGTGCAGTTTTTCTTCCAGTGGCCCTTCTTGCCAAATGTGAAACAAATATAATCATGTTCCCTTTACTCCCCGTTGATCTTCCTTTTATTGGATGTCCTTGAGGAAGCTTTCATCTTAAATCTATTCTCCTTCCCTCTCCTTTTATTCACCATGTGGACAAAAGGCTTTTCACCCTTCATGCCATTTTCCACAGGGAAAATAAGGATAAGAAGATCAGACAGAGACATCTCAATGTTGTTCATGTTGAAGTTCACAACAAAGTTTGAGAAGCTATGGGGGAGTGATGTAAGAATGAGATCGGTGCCCAGTTCTTTGGGGAGTTTAAACCCTGGAACCTCTAATTGCTCAATGTAGCCAATGAGATTGACTACATGAGGCGCGGCTGGGGCACCCTCTCCAAGCATGCTCTGAAATAGATCCTTGGAGATTTCAAACCTTTATTGTTTCACTCTCTCTTGGTATAGACCACAGAGGTGCTTGAGTATGCTATAGGCATCCATGTCTTCATGAGACTTCATGAGCTCACTAGACCTAGATGACAACATCAAACATTTAACATCGAGTGCATTGCTAAAATTTTGATCATAGACCAAAAAATATTCATCACTTTCCCTTGGAGCAGGAGAATCAGGAACTGACAACTCCAGCACATAAAACTTTCGTTCATGGTGTAGGATAACCCGAAGGTGCCTAAACCATTCTTGAATGTTACTACCAGTGAGGATGTTGTCTTTATCCAGAATTGATCGCAGAGAAAATGTGGGTTATGAGTTTTTCATATTCTAAAAATTAAAAGAGAAGATTTATCAGTACTTTCTTGATTACATTTTATGAGAAACAATAAATTTTATTAATTCTCCCACTATTTTATCAAGTCACAATGGCCCTCACCATTGAACTTGGAATGTCTAGTTTCTTTGAAAATTCTAGTGTTAAGGATCCATATTCCCCTTCACATAACCCCAACAAGGGTTGGTCAATCTATTTGAAGGTATTTAGGTAGGAAAGTCTTCTCCAATTGTGATCTTATAGTTCCTTGATATGTTGAGTGGACTCCCCAATCCTGAAATCCTAACTTGGATTTCCTCAACTCTTGCCTCCAATATCACATCAAGTCTAGAAAGGGATACTCCTCTTGATGTAATATGGGTTATTCATCCCAAAACCTTTCATAAGGGATTCCTTTATAAATGTATGTGTCCCAATAAGGGTTGTTCAAACACATAGTTTTATTGATTCCTGCCCTTAATCGGGTAACCGAAGAATTGGTCTGACTTAATATGGTATTGAGTGATTTTAAAAATTTATGCATAGTCTTTCATTATCACATATTTGTTAATATTAAGTGATTCTTTCTTATGTGATTAAAAATGTTCCGATAAGGTTTACGCATAGTCCTGTTTTTATTTTATTCCATCTTTGCATGCTTGTTCATTTTATTAACCATGTGATTGCGACAACACATACATAATAAATAAACCATGCAATCAGACTGAAATTAAATAAGATGGAATGATCATGATATTTTATTGTTTATCTTATCTAGCGGTTTGATAAGATAACCCTGACCTATGGAAAAGAACCTTGAAACGATGGTTCATGTTTTGTAGCTCCCACATGTCCACCTTTTTATCTTCTTGGGTTAGTTTCACCTCAGCTTCGGGTTTCAAACTGTCTCCTCCAGCTTGAGAGATCATCCATTACATGGGGTTTACAATAAAGAAACCATGGGCATGCAGACCATACATTTTATTGGAAGAAGGCTCGCAGGCCAACGAGTTTAAATTAAACAAATTTAAATGAAACCATACACACAAACAAAGGGTCTTTGGTCTATCTAAATATCATCCATAGCATGCAACGACATTTACACATATTTAGAATTCAAATTGTTTTAATCATTCTATTATTTAAGATAAGTTGCACTTGAAATAAATTAATTATGATCTTACAATTAATAAATTATTTATCTTAAATTCCTTTCTGAATTTCCTGGTGATTATTCTCATCCATATCCCTTGAATAAGTCTTTGTACTTTTGGATGAAACCTGGTGAAATTTCTGGAAAGTACACATCGTGTAGTTTATATTTACACGTTGTGTATTTCTTTTCACCTTTTATCCAAAGTACATGCCAAGTGTGTTGGCATGTTTTCTGTACTTTGGAAATTTTAGAGAACACGACGTGTACTTCCTTGTTACGCGGTAACCATCCTGGAGATCTCGTGTACTTGGTACGCGGCTTCTACTTTGTACACGGTTTCACTTGGTCTGGATCGGACTACACAGCATGTTTCTCTAACATACACGTTGCGTATTCCTATTCCCATGCACCATTAATTTCTGTTCAACATGGGGTAATAAATGCTTAGGTGTAATCCATTCACATGGCGTGGTTTGGCGGACCAGTACCGGTTTGTTGAACCTAAGTACACGGTGTATAGTTTTCATTACACGTCGTGTATTTTCATGTTGTACAGACCAAAAGACCGGCTCCTCCGGATGAGTTAATCATTTTTATTTTAATCCAAAATTAAAATTAAAAGGTCGTTTCTATCATATGAATTGTGAAATGAAGGAGTAAGAATAGATCTCGTTTATTCAGATTAGAGAACGATTTATCTTGAATTGAATCAAATATAAATGTGTAAATTATCAACGAAAATTAAATTACTATAATCAACATTGTAACCTCGCTCTAATACCATTTGATGGTTCTGAGTGCAGCAAAAGCACGTGGGTGGATGTGCGCAGTTGGATTTTTGTCATTAACAATGATAAATCCAAGATCAATATGATGATAAATGCCAGTCTCCACGGATCGAATCATAGAAATAGACAATGAAAAGGAAGGTCCCAGAACCACAAAGTAGAATCATTATAGGTTGATTATAATTAATTTAATTAATTTAAAAGAAGTAACTCTTGGTGTTATTTCTTCGCTGAAATTCTTGATCACGTTCCGATGTGATTCTCCATTGCATTGCAGAAGCCAAGTGTAGACTTCCTCTTGCAGTGACCCACATGTGCACCTCTTATCTCTAGATGTCTCCAAAGGGGTCTTCGGGTGCAAGTGTGGAGAAATATTTTCTTAGGTTGTCCACCTTATATCTTCTTGATCTGATGGAAGAGGATCTCTCTTAGTCTTTAGAGTAATCTTGGAGGAAGAGGTTCTTTCGACCATGAAATAATTCTCCATAATTGTTGTGCACAACGATTCTCTTGTCTTAGTAAAAGAGTTGGGGTTGTGAGGATATTTATAATTAGGTTTGAGGTTGTAGAGAAATGAAACTAAATAAACATGTTGTGCATTTTATTTATTTCATTAAATCCCATTTTGAAAACTCCATGTTGAGTCATTAATTCCTTGACATGCGCCCACACTAATTATAATAAATATCATTTAATAAAACAATATTTCCTAAAAATCCCGACTGAAAAAACTACATGTCGTGTATTAATAAATACACGATGTGTACTTGTTTTTCATTAAAAACTACATGGTGTGTACATTCAATATACACGACATGTATATCTTGTTTTCATTTATTCATTTCCTTTCTAAAATGAAAACTACACGGTGTGTATATTTAATAATATACGGCATGTACATGTTATCAAAATAAAATTACACGGCGTGTAATCATTGATACATGGAGTGTACTTATTTTATTTTATTCTTCCTCCAACATTTAACGATTTAGGCTTCCTTGAATAATTATTAAACAATGTACGAGAATAATCGTTATTCTACTTGAGATAGTTGAATACACTTAGTGTGTGACCCTCTAGGCCTCTTTGTCGTTGGCATTAGGCGAGCTTGCCTAAAGTCCAAGATTACTGTCTAGCAATGGGTCAGGGCACCCAAGAGAAAGAAGTTGACGCCACACTGACATATCAACACATATGTATGCTTACTATGTAATTTAATCCCTTTGTCTCAATATCTCACCAAGTAGGTTTTATGTTAGTGTCATAAACCTATATGCTTGATCTGTCATTCTTTGACTTCCAGAAATAAACTCGTTGTTTCACCATGGCCATGGAATTTGTATGATAGTTCTATTTAAGTCAAAGGGCTCGAGATAACTACTTCCATAAATATGGAAGGGACAAATCATTCCTCAATTTATCCATTAACAACAGGTCACTCAAGACTAACCCAATGTACCCTACTTCCAGCCGACTTTCTGTGTGATGGTTTTCATTAGTAAATCTAAGTGCGCGAGTCGTAACATGTGTTAATGATAATATTACAATCTAAGGACCGTTACACACACTTGTAGATTTCCATGTCTGATGACACCAAGACATGCAGAATTGCTACTGGCGGGTCTGTTCTCATAATCTCCCATCTTGGAGATTACCAAGTGTGAACTCTATGAGAGAGAGTATCATCTTCTTAAGAGTACTCGCACATGACGGTCTGTATACTATGTTTCCTATCATAGTATGTCATCAAACCATAGAAAATTATTTACAAATATTATTATAGTATTTCATGGTTCTCATTATTGAGGGTATTTACCATGACCTTATTAATGCAACAAATATTCCAGGACATTATTACATTATAGTCATGCAGAACAATGAACAATATATTACAAGAGTAAATTCATGTAATCAAAGTACAAAACACTTTTTTCTCAGGACACTAACCCTTACAATGGTGTGCTAGAACTTGGTGTTGTGTGTAGTGTATGTTATTGGATCACTTTGAAGAAATAATGTACTATGAAATCTCGGTGTGTAACATTCTTCCCTCCTTCAATAAATTGTTTCCTCGCAATTTGAAAAAAATTGAAAATAAAAGGTTGAAAATAAGAAATACCATTGTGGGATCCCCCACACCCGAAATTGGGTTAATAAAATTTAGTCTTAATAAGTGGAGAAGGGAAATGAATGGGTCACCACAATATTATGATATCGATTAAGAGAACATTGGTGGAAATTAAAGACACATAATTGGAGGAAAAACATAAATATTTAATGGGAGTTATTGAGTTAATAAATCATAAACAAGTGTAAAATTGAGGTACTCAAATATATCAATCTATGATGATTTGAAATAACTTCGGTTCAACAAAATGTAAGGTATTAGGACAACACATTTTTGGTGTTAAGATACCTTCCCTAAAGATAAAGAATTATTTTACCCAAATAATAAGAGAGATAAAATTATATATATATATATATACATGACAAGTAGAGTTTCATACTTCAATTAATTACTCCCACAAACTCATCTTTCACTCCAAATGATTTAAAAAAAAATTCTATTTATCTTAATCATATAGAGTTCCAAAAATAATGAATTTATAATTCATCTAGCAGATCCTTTAAAAAACTAGATTATACAATCCAGGGACTTCATGTAGTCCAGTGGTATGCAATAAATCCCAATCACACTATGGTTGTGGGTTCGATTCCCGCAGCTTTGCCCGACACGATGAATTGTCACACAATCTGCGTGTTGTCCTTTTTATAAAAATCCAAAAATAACCTTAACAATAATATTCAATTTCAAACTTAATCCATTCCAACCATTAGACTTATCCAAAATAATTCTATCCAAACTCATAGTCCAAAATTTATAAGGAATTTAAACACAGTGAAGATACTTTTTTCCATATAATAACATGTGAAAACATTCATCATGTATTATTTTAAAACATGGTGACACCCTGAATTACAATAAAACCTAATTGATTATATTCATGCACCTTTATCCATTATAGAATATTGGATATATTCCTGATATCTAAAAAAATTTAATATTCCAACAATGATGAAATAAACAAACCATTAATCAGTTCCATGATAGTCAAGAATATCTAATTTAATTTATCCAAATCAACCATCTCTTATTCCAAAATTACTACCCTAGTATCAGGACCATATTAATGTTTATCTTTCCTCCAACCATTTATTTTCCAAAAAAGTTTTACTTTTTCTTGAATCACTCTTCATAAAACCATATAATCTCAAATCCCCAATGAAATAGTACTTTAGTATAATCCTTATTTATTTCCATAATTCATATAAATGGTATTTCATCGATATAATGTTGAAATGAAATTATCTTTTAACAACAACATAAGAACACTAGTCATTCCTCTTCATCTATGGTAGTACCATAACATGATTATTAACTAGTAGCATCATTTTGGGTATACTCAGATGATTTGGACATTGATTTGCGTAGTGACCCAACTCCTTGCAGATAAATCCTTGTACACATGAAAACTTTTTCTTATCCTTGAAATCACGTACTTGGTGTCCTTTTTCTTCAAACTTTTAAAAAACTCTCATTCCCTTAAAGAATTTACCATGGTGATTCTTTCCACAATTATCACATATGGGAAAGTCCTTCTTTCCCTTCTTCCCTTTATCAATATTTTTCTTTACCATCCTTTTCCTCTCTAGCTTCCCTTTGAAGCCATATGACTTAGAGAATTATTAACATAGATTATTAACAAATGATACTATTTATTTATATATTGAGAATATGTGGGATATTATTTCCCTTCTAAATTTTGTCTTAATAATATGAAAGATATGATTTTTCTTACTCTTTGGATCATAAGTATTGTTGGAGTTCTCATTACTTCTACCAGGAACCATTTCTAAACAATGGCATACACTAGGTTAGTTTATGAATCACAATTCATTATTCCAAACTTGTAAAACAGTTAACATAAATTGAATAGTTTATGGATATAATCCATAATCATAAAAAAGTTTTCATTGAGGATGTATCTACACATGAAACCCTTCATAATGGTTCTTAAAGAAAATGAGAATTATCCTAAACATATCCCCCCGAAGTGTCGTGACCAAGAGTGTAACAAGGCCCATTGTCGTGCACCATTTCCTGTTCGAGTCTAGCTGAATGTTGTGTTTTCGGGTTTTACCCCTACATACATCTGTGCTAGAGCCGCCTCTACCTGCTCAAATATAGACAGGGTTTTATTTCTTGGAAAACTCACAAAATCTCTGTAATACAAAAATTCTAGAAAGTTCATATATATTTATCCTCAAAGTCTATCTTAGGGATATGTGCTCTAATCCGAGTTTATCTAAATCTAGTTTCCTAGGATTGTACTAAACTTAATATGATACCAATAGTAATGCCCCGACCCCAGAACCCCGGAGTCGATGCATTATTTTGTATCATTGGCATGATCACAAAAGATCAAGTCTCAAAAGACTGATTAGTTTAGTATCCTTGGAAGTACTAGCTAAATTCATATGGTTTAAATTACATTATAATATGAAAAACTACAAAAACATTATTTCAATAGGCCACACTCATAGCCCCTCAGACTATCCCTGCAGGTCAGTCATAAAATACTTCTTCACATCCTAGGAAAAATAAAACTTAGAAAGGGGGGAGCTCAAATGCTCATTAAGGATAACAATATAGTAGAAACTTTCATAAATAAACATAAACATTTAAGGAAATTTATAAGACTAAAACAATAGAATTTTAAACTTGAACTTATACATGATATAGAAATGATGAAATTAAATAATTCCATTTACTTATTCACATGGATATTTTACTAGTCAAATAATCACATGCAATATCAATATCCACTTTCATAATGATAAAATGCCTAATGCTAGACTTTCATAACAGCATAGTCAAGGCCTTGTGCCAAGACAATAAATAAGATTTTGTCAAGTCCCTGTGACAAGACACTAGTTTGTCTTATGAGACCTACCAATGCATCGAGGAGCTATAACGGGATCCACCCAGCACTTACTAAGTCCAATGCATTCCACATATGAAAAGGTTTAAAAATAACATAAGCATTAGAATTATAAAACTATCATATGAAATGTCAATACGTTATCCATAAACCCTTAATGGTGTAAAAATAACAAATCCACAATCAAATATATCACAAAATCTTCAATATAATGTGGAACTTTTGTATCATAATAAATCAACTTCAAATAAGCTTAAAATCCATCAAAGAATATTGACATACATGAAATCAAAACCTTTTTTTAGATAAATATCTCTTACTATTTTGAAATCATTTAAAAGTCATATAATTGTTAATGGAGGCATTTATTTTGGAAATATTTTTATAAGCTTTTTAGTGATGCTTCTAAGTTGTTATAATGGTTAAAAATAGCCTCACCCGCCGTATAAGTTAAAAAAACATTCTTACCTTAATTTTGTCAAAATGTCATAATGTACCTTGTTTGAAAAAAGATGGAAAGATTCCATTCAAAACATAAAAGGTCAAATAACAGTATAAATGAATTTAACCCTTTGTCTAGTAAATAGTGAAAATGCATTGAAATACATTTTTAAGAAGAATGGATGTGGATGATAAAGATGTCCTAGTAAATAATTGCATATAAACAACTTTGGATAATGAAGATATTGGGAAATTAACCCTTACCATGTACTTTTCCTTGGTCGAGGGTAGGTTAACCTCCTGAATAATGGTGAAATAATTTTTATTAAATTATAAAAGAATCATATAAATTAATATGATGTCATATATGACCTTTTAACATTGCTTTGTTAATAATATCTTAATATTATCGTCGTTTCGGGAGTTAAGTGATTCGTTTTCCTTTTTATTATTTCTTATGTAAGTAATGTTTGTTATGGATAAAATTTATCTTTTTCATATTAATAATTATATTAAATTTTTAAGCATTATTTTTAATCATCTAATGAAAATTATTCTTGAATGGATATGATGGGGAATGAATCTCATCGCGTTTGTGGAGACGGTAATCCGTATGTACACACGAGAGAAAATAACATTCTTTTAAAAAATCATATATAATTGGATGTTATATCATATATACAGAATCATTATCATGTTATATTTATTATTTACATCATTTATACTCATTATTATACCCATCCAAATGATGAAGTGATTGAATAACAAACTACACCACAACGTGGAGACGGTAAGTAATACGTACGCATGTATGGTGACATGTCATTCAAATGATGGATAAAATAATGAATACGGGTGTAAAATTTTTATAATATCATCAAAGTATATAGAAGATAATGTATTTATTATTTCAGAATGAAAACAACAAAGAAATAAGAAGTGGAAAAAGAAAATAACTTGAAATTGGTGATGAAATATTTACGTTTTCTTCGGGTTCATCCTTTTGATTTGATCAAAAGGGTTCATTAAGTTGGATTTATGACTAAAACGAGGCCACTAAGATGATGGTATTACTTTTTAGAGGGTATTAGGGTAGGGTTTGGCCGAGCCAAATGGATTTTACGGTGTAAATTATAGATAAGGGAAATTCCCTTTTATAAGAGGGACGAGGGGCACCTTAAGAAAAGCTAGAAATATTATTTTATAATAAAATACTTTTCTGATTATAATGGCTCCAAAATGAACTATTTAAAGGATAAGGTGTTTTTGGGTCTAAAACCACTCAAGAAATAGGTTTTAGAACGGTTTGGGTCACTATATTAACTTTATCTTATAGATTTCACTCTTAGTTAAATAGGTTGACATTTACAATGTCTCTTTGGAATTTTATTTTATATTATTAATAAACTTACTATAAACCCCCAATTGAACCAAAAGAGGTTCATTAATGACATATATAATATTATTTAAGATCTTTGGATGAACCTTAAATTTTTAGGAATAGAATATCAATCAATAATATAATATTTGTTTTAAAAAACTCTTTTTTGTCAATTTTCACTCTATTTGGTATTTTGTTTTTGCTAAATTCATAACAGAATTAATAATTAGAAAAAAATTCTTTTAAACAACCCTAACATGTCATATTAACCTAGAAAATTATTTTAATTCATAAAAAGTCTCAAATTACATTTATTTTAATATTTATAATATTAATTGTTTTTAATATTACTTTAATTAGGTAATTACTGTATCATGGTTATGTCATAACTAACTTTAATTATTTAATATCATAAAATTATAAATAAAATACCATTATATAGGAAATCTTTTTAGCTTTCTAATGAATATTTATAGTCTAATTTATCTTATGTGTAACTATATATTTAAAATAGTTTAGTTATTAAACATTGAATTTAACACTTTTAACTCATCATTGAATTGAATAATAATAAATGCCCTAATCTAATACAAGTGGACCAAAAGGATCATATTTTATTACTAAGCTTGTTTTTGGTCTAATTACACTTATCTAATAAAATTAGGACATGTGTTAGGGTAATAATAATATCATTTTTACCTTTAATTACCCTTTTTATTTTTAACTGTGGTAAATAAAAGTCAAACGTTACTATTCATAAAAAATTATTTTTATCTCATTGAACCACATTTTATATACTTATATCAACTTTTTCTCTCAGATTATTGAAATTCAATTCACAGAAGCGGTAAAACTATGTTTTATGCAAATTTGCAAATGCTCCTAGGTGGTGGGTAAAAGAAGATAAAATTTAAAAGAATTTTTTATATATCTAAACTTATTATAAAATGACTTGAATGAATTAAATTGAACATATATAGGTATTATGTATCTATTTTGACCTAAAATTAATTTAAATGATATAAAAAATTATTTAAATTAAATGTTGGTTTCAACCAATAACGTAGTGTTTTTCACTATTCATCAAAAATTGAATGTTTTCAGAAACATACCAAAAATTCACCCTAAGCTAATTTTGAAATTCCAAATTCAAAAATGATTTCTATTTTAAAAAATTTAAGACAGATATTTCATTTATTAATTTAAATTTAATTCCCTTTGTCAAAACCCAAAAGCGTATTTTTAATAAATAATAATTATCAAAAGATTGACACTTGTTTATGTATAATTTCAAAGTGAAATTACTTACAATGACTAGAATTTGATTAAATGGTAAAAATATAATCAATTTATACATCCAAACCATAAAAATTTATAATTTAACACTATAATTATTTTGATTAAAATAGTTGTTTTCAGTTAAAATATAGTATTTTTCACTATTCACCCAAATATGAATGGTATCAGAAAAACACCAAAAATTTATTAAAACTAAACTCTTATGCCTAGATTCTAAAGAAGAAGTTTATTTTGTTAAATTAAATATATAGAAGTTCCAAATATTGGATTTAAAATGGGTTCACCATTAAAAGGCACTAAAATTGCATTTTTTAAAAATACTTCTTTTATTTAAAAAAATTATTTGTTCTTACATTATGTCTATGAAACTCCTAATATGGATTATAAAATTATAAGGATTATATAATGTTCAAAATTAAGTTAATACTATTCATAACCTCTTTTGAACGACTAGTTTTATAAGTCATGGTGTACTAGAAATCATTGTTGCATGTACTGAAAGTTATTGGATTACTTTGAAGAAATAACGTATTATAGAATATTAGGGTGTTACATTCTTCCCTCCTTCAATAAATTGTGTCCTCACAATCTGAAATTGTTTTTCGAAATCAAAAGTTTGAAAATATAAAAAACCACTGTGGGAAAACCCAAATCAAAATCTTGAGTTAATAAAATTTAGTCTTAATAAGAGGTAAAGGGAAATGAAAGGGTCTCCACCAAATTATGATCTTGATTAAGAGAAAATTGGTGGAAATTAGAGACACATAATTGGAGGAAACTGTAAATATTTATAGGGAGTTATTGAGGTCATAAATCACAATCAAGTTTAAAATTGAGGGCCTCAAATAATTCAATCTATTATGATTTGAAATACCATCGATTCAACAATACATAAGGTATTAGGATAAAGAATTTTTTGTTTTAAGATCCCTTCCCTAATGTTTAATAATTAATTTACCCAAATAATAAGAGGGAAAACATTATATATATATATATATATATACTTTGCATGTTTCATGTCACCATTTACCCCAAAAAAAAAAAGAAATATACTTGACAAGTAGAGTTTCATCCTTCAACGAATTCATACCAAAAACTCATCATTCACTCCAAAAGATTTCAAAAAAATTTATATTTATGTGTATCGTATAGGGTTCCAAAACTAGTGAATTTATAATTCACCTATCATGCCCTTTAAAAAAACTAGATTATACAATCCAGGGACTTTGAGTAGTTCATTGGGAGTTGATAAATCCCAATCACACTATGGTTGTGGGTTCAATTCCCGAAGCTTTGTCTGACTCGATGGATTATCACATAGTCTGCACATTGTGCTTTTTATAACAATCCAAAAATAACCTTAACAATATATCCAATTTCAAACATAATTCATTCCAACCTTTAGAATTATCCAAAATACTTCTATCCAAACTCACAGTCCAAAATTTATATGGATGTTAAACATGATGAAGATCCTTTTTTCCATGTAATAACATGTGAACACCTTCATCATGTACTATTTTGAAACAAGGTAACACCCTAAAATACCAAAAAACCTTATTTAATACATTCCTTCTCCCTTATCATTTGTATAATACTGGATATATTACTTATATCCAAATTTTTTGAATATTCCAACAACAATGAAATAAAAAAAACATTAATCAGTTCCAAGATAGTTAAGAATATCCAAAATATTTTATCCAAATCAACCATCTCTTATTCCAAAATAACTACCTCAGTATCAAGACTATATTAATGTCTATCTTTCCTCCAACCATGTATTTTCCAAAAAAATAACTTTTTGTTGAGTCACACTTCATTAAACCATATAATCTCAAATACTCAATGAAATAATACTACAGTACAATCCTTATTTATTTCTATAATACATATAACTAGCATATCATCGATACAACACTGAAATGACATAATATTTTAACAACAATATAAGAACACTGGTCATTCCACTTCATCTGTGGTAGTATCATAACTTGATTATTATCCAATAGTATCATTTGGGGTATACTCAGATGATTTGGAAATTGATTCGCATAGTGACCCAACTCCTTGAAGATGAAGCATTGTAAACATGAATCCTTTTTCATATCCTTGTAATAACATATTTGGTGTCCTTTTTCTCCACACTCATAACAAACACTCATTCCCTTCAAGAATTTACCAAGGTGGTTCTTTTCCACAATTATCACATATGGGAAAATCCTTCTTTCCCTTCTTCTATTTATCCATATTTCTCTCTAACATCCTTTTATTCTTTGTATTCCCTTCAAATCCATAGGACTAAGATAATTATTTACATGTCTTATTAACACATGATACTATTTCTTAATATGTTGAGAATACATGAGATACTATTTCCCTTCTAAATTTTGGATTAATAATATGAAAGATATGATTATTCTTACTCTTTGGATAATATGTAATGTTGGAGTTCTCATTCCATCTACCAAACGCCATTTCTAAATAGTGACATACACTAGGTCAGTTTATGAATCGCAATTCATAATTCCAAACTTTTAAAATAGTTAACCTAGATTGAACAATTTTTAGATATAATCCATTATCATAAAAATGTTTTCTTTGTGGATGTATATACTCATAAACCCTTTATAATGGTCTGTAAAGAAAATGATAATTATCCTAAGCATATCCCCCAGGAGTGTCGTAATGAAGAGTGCATCAAGGCCAATTGTTGTGCACCAGTTCCAATTAGAACCAGTTCAAATTGGTGTTTTTGGGTTTTACCCCTAGGTACATATGTGCCAGAGCCACCTCTGCCTTCTCATATCGGGACATAGATGTATTTCTTGGAAAACTCACAAAATCTCCACAATACCAAAATTCTAGATGTTCTTCTATACTAATCCTAAAATTCTATCTTAGGGCTATACGATCTAATAAGAGTTTATCTAAATCTAGTTTCCAAGGTTTGTACTAAACTTCCTCTGATACCAACTGCAATGCCCTGACCCAAGAAGCCTAGAGTCGGTGCATTATTGCATATCATTGGCAGGATCACAAAAGGTCATGTCTCAAAAGACCGATTAGTTTAGTAGTATTGGAAGTAATAGATACATTCCTAATTTTTACATTACATTATAAAATAAAAAACGACAACAACATTATTTCCATAGACCACACTCATATACCCTTAGAATATTCCAGCCGGTCAGTCATAAAATACGTCTTCACATCCTGGGAAAAATAAAACAAAGAAAGGGCTGATCTCATATCCTCGGTAAGGATTACAATATAGCAGAAACATTCCTAAATAAGCATAAACATTTAAGGCAATGTATGAGCCTAAAACAAAAGCCTTCTAAAAATTAACTTCAGCATAATATGGTAAAGATAAAATCAAATAATATGATTTACTTATTCACATGTATACTCTACTAGTCTAATAATCACATGCAATATCAATAGCCACTTTCATAATGATGGAATGCATAATTCCAGACTTTCATAACCACTTTGTGAAGGGCTTGTGCCATGAATACAAATAAGATTTTGTCAAGGCCTTGTGCCAAGAAAGTAGTTTGTCTCATGAGACCTACCGATGCATCGAGGATCTGTTGCGGGATCCACCTGTCACTTACTATGTCCAATGCATTCCACATATGAAAAGGATTAAATATAACATAAAAATTCATATTAAAACTAGCATAGAAAATGACAATAATTTATCCAAAAACCATGAATGATGTAAAAATAACACATCCATAGTCAAACATGTCACAAAACCTTAAATAAAATATGAATGTTTTTTACCATAATAAATCAACTTCAAATAACCTTAAAATCCATCAAATAATGTTGACAGAGATGAAATCAAAACCACTATTTAGAGAAATATCTATTAATATTTTGAAATCATTTAAAAGTAATATATTAATAAAAGAATACATTAATTTTTAAAATATTATTATAAGCTGTTAAGGGAATCTTTGATGTCGTTATAACAACGGAAAATAGTTGCACCCACCATATAAGTTAAAAAAATTCTTACCTTAATTTTGTCGAAATGGTCATAATGTACCTTGTTTGGAAAAAGACATAAATATTCCTTTCAAAACATATAAGGAAAAATAAGGGTATAAGTGAATTTAACCCTTTGTCTAGTAAACATTAAAAATGTTTTCAAATACATTTTTAAGAATCATGGATGTGGATGATAAATTTGTCCCAGTAATTAATTACGTATAAACAATCTCGGATAATGAAGAGATTGTAAAATTAACCATTACCTTGTAATCTTCCTTGGTCTAGGGTAGGTTAACCTCCTATATAATTGTGAAATAATCTTTATTAAATTATTCAAGAATCATATACATTAATATTATATCATATATGATCTTTTAACATTTCTTTTTCAATAATATCTTAGCATTATCATCGTTTCGGGTGTTAACTAATTCGTTTTCATTTATATGCTTTGTTACATAATTAATGTTTGTTATGGATAGAATTTATATTAATAATATTCATAATGATATTACACCTTTAAAAATTATTTTTAATCATCTTATAAAAATTATTCTTGAATGGATATGATGGGAAATGAATATCATTGCATTCGTGAAGACGGTAATCTGTACGTATGCACGAGTGACAATATAATTATTTTGAAAAATCATATACAATTGGATGGTATATCATATATACAGGATCATTATCATGTTATATTTATTATTTTCATTATTTATACTCATTATTATACCCATCCAAATGATGAAGTGTTTGAATAACAAACCACACCACAACGTGGAGACGGTAAGCCGTACGTACACACGTATGGTGACATGTCATTAAAAGGATGGATAAAATAATGAATATGGTTGTAAAATTGTTTTAATAATATAACAGCATATAAAAGATACTGGATTTATCTTTTTAGAATGGAAACAACAAAGAAATATGTAGTGGAAGAAGAAAAGAACTTTGAAAGAGGTGATGAAATATTTATGTTTTTTTTCGGGTTCTTCCTTTCGATTTGATCTAAAGATATCATTTGGTTGGCTTTCAGAAAAAACAGAGGCATCTAGGATGACGGGAGGATATTTGAGAGGGTATTTGGGTAGATTTTGGCCAATCCAAATGGCTTTGAAGTCATGAATTAGAGTGAAGGGGAAGTGCCCTTTTATAAGAGGGGTGAGGGGCACCATAGGAAAAGCTAGAAATATTATTTCATAATAAAATAATTTTCGGTTTCTAATGAATCCAAAAGAAATTATTTAAAGGATAAGGTGGAGATGCGTTGAAAACCACTCAAATAATATGTTTTATACAGGTTTGGGTCACTATATTACCTTTATCTTTTAGATTTTACTCTTAGTTAAATAGTTTGACATTTACGTTGTCTCTTTGTAGTTTTTATATTATATGGTTAATAAACTGACTATAAACATTCTGGCGAACCTCAAGTGGTTCATTAATGAAATATAGATTATTATTTAATACCGTTGGCCGAACCTTGTATTTTTATGAAAAGAATATCAATCAATAATATAATATTTGGTTTATAAAACTCTTTTATGTCAATTTTGACACTATTTTGTATTTTGTGTCTCCGAAATTCATAACAGCAATATTACTTCAAAAAAAAAATCAACTAATCAACCCTATCATGTCATATCATATTAGTCTAGAAAATTATTGGAATTCATTAAAAGTCTCACATAAAATTAATTTGTATATTTATAATATCAATTATTTTAATATTTCATTAATTAGGTAATTATTGCATCATCATTGTGTCATAAATAAATTTAATTATTTAGTGTATAAAATTTATAAATAAAATACCATTATGTAGGAACTCTTTTTATCTTTCTAATGAATATTTTTAGTCGAATTTATCTTAGCTTTAACCCTATATTAAAAATTGTTTCGTTATTAAACATTGAATTTAACACTTTTAACTATTCTTTGAATTAAATAATAATAAATGTCCTAATCTAATCCACGTGAGCCTAAAGGATTATATTTTATTCCTAAATTTGTTTTTGGTCGAATTACACTTATCCGGTAGAATTAGAACATGTGTTAGGGTAATAATAATATCATTTCTACATCTAATTACCCTATTTAATTTTAACCGTGGTAAACAAATTCAAAAGTTACTCTTCACCAACAATTATTTTTATCTCATTAAACCTGATATTACATACTGATATCAACCATGTCTCTCTGATTTTCTAAATTAAGTTCATAGAAGTAGTAAAATTACGTTTTATGCAAATTTTAAAATGCTCTTAGGAGTTGGGTAAAACACGGTAAAATTTCAATAAAATTATTATATATGAAACCTTATTATAAAATGACTCTAATGAATTACATTGAACTTATATAGTTATTATGTATATATTTTGACCTAAAATAAATTTAAATGAAATAAATAATTATTTAAATGAAAAGTTGGTTTTTACCAAGGACGCAGAGTTTTTCACTATTTATCAAAAATGGAATGTTTTCCGAAACATACCAAAAATTTACCCTGAGATAATTTTGATACTCTGAATTCAAAAATGAAGTCTATTTTTCCAAATTCAAAACAAATAAATTTCATTTGTTAATTTAAAATTAATTCCCATTGTTAAAACCAAAAGCATATTTTTAAGAAATAATAACTATCAAATGATTGACACTTGTTTATGTCCAATTTCAAAGTGAAATTATTTACAATGACCATAACTAGATTAAATGGTAAAAATATAATATATTTATACTTCCAAACCATTAAAATTTATAATTTAACACTATAAATTATTTTGACTAAAAATGTTGTTTTCAGTTAAAATATAGTATTTTTCACTATTCACCCAAATATGAAAGTTATCAGAAAAACATGAAATTTTGTTGAAAATAAAATCTTATGTCATGATTCTAAAGAGTAAGTTTATATTGTAAAATTAAATATATAAAGGTTTCAAATATTTGATTTAAAAAGGGTTCTCCATTAAAAGGCGGTAAAATTTCATTTTTTAAAAAATACTTCTTTTATCTGAAAAAATTAATTCCTTCTTAAATTATGTCTATGAAACTCAAAATATTGATTCTAAAATTATTTGGATTATTTAAAGTTCAAAATTCAGTTATTACTATTTATAACTGCTTTTGAATGACTAGTTTGGTAAGTCGTGGTTTTCTAGAACTCGGAGTTTCCTATAGTGAAATTTATTGGATTACTTTGAAGAAATATCCTACTATGAAATATTGGGGTGTCACTGGAAGCTTATGGCTCTATTATCTAAGTTGAATTTGGTGGTTCATGACAGTCTGGGGAAGACATTTCCTTCTTCTATAGCTATTACCTCTACTCTTCTGGATCAAGTTCGAATGAGGAAACTATCAGATTTTGAGGCCTAGTACTAAGGGAAAGCATGTCAGGAAATGACCCTATTCCTAGATGGACCATAAATGAGGAAGATATCTTTCATTTCTTGGGATGCTTATGGGTACTATAATATTTATGTGAAGATATGAAGCGGGATTTTCATTCCTCAGTTTGGTCAGTTCATCCAGGCGTCACCAAGATGTATTGTGATCTACACCGTCAGTATTGGTGGCCAGGTATAAAGAGAGACATTGCTGGTTTCATCATGAGGTGTTCCAATTATTAGCAGGTGAAGGCAGAGCATCAGTGACCAGCAAGTCTTTTGCAGCAATGATCCTTTTCTAAGAGGAAGTGGAATGATGTCGCGATGAATTTTGTGACTAGTTTGCTGAGGTCACCTCGAGAGAATGACGCAGTTTGGGTTGTCATTTATAGTCTCACAAAGGTTTCTAACTTCATTCCAAACAAGGAGACCTTCATTTTTGATGAGCTAAGAAGATTTTACATCTCTGAGATTGTACATATTCATGGAGTTCCACACTCCATTATTTCATATAGGGATGCACGTTTTACTTCTCGGGTTTGGCACGGGCTTCAGAAGGCTTTGGATACACAGGTACATTTGTGTACAACTTACCACTCCAAGACTGATGGCCAGTACGAGCGTACGATTCATGTGTTTAATGATATGCTCCGAGCATGAATTTTGGATTTTGGAGGTTCTTGGGAGTAGAATATACCTCTTGTGGAGTTTCCCTACAACAATATTTTTCAAGCAACTATTCAGATGGAACCTTATGAGGATTTATATGGTAGGCCATGCTGATCACCCTTATGTTGGATGGAGGCAGGAGAGGCAGCTTTGCTGGGACCTCGTCTTGTTATGGACAACACAGAGAAGATAGAGTTGATTCGAAAGAGTATGGCTACTACACAGTCTCGACAGAAGTCTTATGCTCATCATGGGAGATGACCTCTGGAGTTCGAGGTTGGGGATCATGTTTTCTTGTGTGTCACACTGTGGATGGTACACAATATGATTAGGAGATAGGGTACGCTTTTGTCGAGGTACGTCAGGCCGTTTGAGGTGCTGGACAGATTTGGGCTGGTTTCTTGCTGGTTACAGTTACCTCATAGGCACCGACATATGCAAGACGTCTTCCACATTTCTTAGCTTTGACGTTACTTCTTAGACTCACCTCATGTCTTTCAACCCAAGGAGGTTGATCTCGTAGTGGATGCATCCTATTATGAGCATCCTATCAGGATTCTGGATCATAGTACAAAGGTTCTCCATGATCGGTCTGTTCCTCTGGTACGAGTGTTGTGGAAGCACGGGCGGGTGCAAGAGGAGACTTGGGAGAGGGAGGCCGATGTATGAGCACAATGGACAGAACTGTTTCGGGATTCTTCTTCTATGCCATGCTATGGAAATTCAGGGATAAATTTAAGGGGGGGTTTTGTAAGAACCCGGACCTTCTTTTAAGGTATGTTTTTCCATTTCTGGTCGTTGTTTGAGAAAAAGTGAAAATTCTGGAAATTTTTTAAGTATACGCCATATACATTATGAGTACATTCCATGTACATCCTTACCACAGCAGGTCGTGTGTTGGATGGGTCGTAGCCACACAAACCACCTTCTAGGAGTGACTTGGAGGCCGCCTAATGTGGAGTACAGAAACAGCAAGTACATGCCATGTACTCCGAAAGTACATGTCTTGTATTTTTTTTTATTTAACACACTGGGGTCATGTCTAATTCCCAGAAGGCCCTTCTTCTAGGTCTCGTTCATCCGAGAGAGTCTTTACGGCCGTAGATCTTCAACAAGACCTCTATCCTCTGTTCGTCCACCGAATTGAACACCGTCAGTTGCGTTGGAATTACATCGGTGAGTTCTATCTTCCACTGGAACCTTGTTTCATGATTTCTCATCTTTTCCATTTTATCGTGGGTTGAAAATTTTAGATTTTTTCTTATATCTACAACATTTCAATGAGATTCATTCTTTTAGGTTCACATATAGTGATATACTAACCCCGAGGTAGGTGGTTTGTGAATTTCTGTTCGATGTCTTTGAGTATTATGTGCAAATCCCACCAATAACCTTGAATAGGGTATTACATGTTTACTATTTTACTCATGTTGGTTTTCTTCCATGCTTGTATGAAAATGTATAGGTAATTTGAATATTAATAGTGATGATTTATATTCTTTGGATGTTTTTACCTTGCATGTACTGTTTACGACCGTTTGGTCTTGTTTAACTATTTTGGTTTCCTTGTCATTTTTCCATGCCTGTTACTGTAGGATAGAAAGTTTTTATTCTGACATGATTAATATGTTGTAGACTATTATCCAATTAGTTATCTAGGTTTACTTTGGCCATAATACACTTCTATGATCATTGACCTACATAGGGTTGTGAGAACCTGGTGTAGTAGACTATAAGGGGAATTGCTCGACATAGCTTCCTCAGAGTGTATTTGAGCACTTAGGCTATAAGGGGGGCTTGACTGATTGAGCATCCTCAGAGAGCCTAGAAAAACTTGGGGCTATAAGGGGAATTTACAGAGTGAGATTCCTCAGAGAGTCCTTGATTAATTTAGACTATAAGGGGATTGACCATGTAAGCTTCCTCAGAGAGTCATAGTTTGAATTGTATGACATAGTCAATAAGGGGAATTGACCGAGTGAGCTTCCTCATAGAGTCCTAGAACTTGGGGATATAAAGGGAATTGACCCTATGATCTTCCTCAGAGAGTCCTTGACTACCATAGACTATGTGGGGAATGGACTATGGGAGGTTCCTCAGAGAGTCTTGCTTTACCTTGGACTATAAGGGGAATGTACTAACAGAACTTCTTCAGAGAGTTTTATTATATTCTTATGACTGAACCATAGGGGTTGGGCTGAGTGCATTTCCCAGAGGGTTGTCTGTACTTCTTAGGTAGTACCAAAGGGGATGGCTCCGAGTACTTTTTAGAGGGATACATGTTTCAGGTTCAGTTGTTTGTTTCATTATTGCTTGATTTGAAACGTTGGATTGTTTACTGCTTATCACTTTCCTATTTATTGCTTTATGTACTTTTAGCTTCCATATACTCACTTACTGTTAGGCATAGATCTTCGAGTGGTTGCCTACTAAGATTTAGTCTCACACTATGTTTGTGTAATTCTTTTGGGCTCAAAAAGATTATGACGTTTCAGTTATATATAAGGGCAAGCGCCCTTCTACTTTAGGTACTTGACTTGTTATGGATCTAGAGATCATGGGACCAGGCTATGGATTGCGATGCTGAGGATCTATTTATCATAATTTTTTACTTTGGATTAGTACTGTTTGTATTTCCATCATTGTGACTTGTTCGGATACTTTCCTAGACATATTTATCATGCATAATTTCATATATATATATATATATGTGTGTGTGTGTGTGTGCTCCAGTTGTTTATTTTTCCAGTCTTCTCCTATTTACTATTTTTGGGTATTTACTGCTTCTACTAATGCCTTTGTTTTTCTTCCGTTGTGTACTCTGCCAATGAGGGCATAGTTTTCCCACTATCACACCCAAGGCTCTTGCTGCTAGTCAGTAGCCTCTTGTATTTGGGGAAATGCACTAGATGCCCTGTGACCACCGAGTACAGGGAACCTTTGGGTGGCTTCCGGAACCTGGACGTTACCTGGGTACATTCAAATTACCTATCTATGGGATCCAAATAACACCTTGAAGAACATACCATATATCATTAGTTGTATCAAAGATTGTATGTATTTTCTAAAATTGAAGGATCTAAATATATAAATAACCTGAAAGGACAAATGGATGATCCTCTTAGAGCCTAACATCATTATAAGACCCAATTAATTTCTGAATTTTAATAGGTCCCTCATCATCATCCCTAGAACAAATATGATCTCAATAGAAAGATTATCTAAACTAAAAACGGTGTATTGTTTGTTCATTTATCATTGTTACTAGAAATTCTAAGAGTTCACGTATTCCCAGAGATCTGATGCTTATGTTATGTGACTATTCATTAGAGGCTTCCTGGTGACTGAAAAATATTGAGATTACGAAAGAAGAAAACTGTGATTGATAGTGTAAATAACAATCAATAATGATTTTGATGAGAATGTAACTACTCAAGACTTTTTGATGTATTTATTTTTAAATAAACATAATCTCGTAGATATATTTCAGTAGACACAGCCCCATGATTTTTTTGTTTAATAGCATATTCAACATGAAACAACAATATTGAATAACCTACAAAATATATAACTATTACAACCAAGCCATTAAATTAGATGGTATGAATAGTATTAACTACAACAATATATATATATATATATGTATATAAATATATATATATATATATATAAATTTCCCACTCCATATAGAAATATATATAATTTTTTATCATATAATCAATCAATTTTTTGTAAAGTTATTTTATTTTTGAAAAATATGTTTTCTTTAAAAAATAATACTTTTCCTGAAAAGATTATTTTGTTGAAATTTTAGATATTTTATTTAATAAAATTAATTTTATTTTTGGAATTTGAATATCAAAATTTATATTGGATTAAATTTTTTATTTTTCCTAAAATATTTATTTTTCATAAAATTGAGAAAAATTTCATTTTTATAAAAAGTATTTTATTGTCAATAAATTATGTAATTTCAAATTATCAATATTTTTTGAATACATCTTCAAGAATACTTAGTTCGGTTTTTCCACTAAATTAATTTTATGCATATTTATATTGGTTTTTTGTATATGTTTCTTTTTGGGTTGAAAAATTGGATTTTTAAAAAATTCATTTTAAAATACATAATGTTTTTGAATTTTGATTAATTTAAATAATAACTAATGGGGAATGTTTAAAATAAAATTTATATATTATATAAAATTAAATATTAGTTTCATTATATAATGATTATTATTAGTCAAACAGTTAATATAGGATTATCGTTTCCCAATAAAACGCTCTTCTAAAAAACCTGATGTGTTGCCACATCTGAAGGATTCACTTCAAATTAAAATTTCCCACTTCTATGTCTTGAAT
Source organism: Viscum album (assembly GCA_963277665.1). NCBI lineage: Eukaryota > Viridiplantae > Streptophyta > Magnoliopsida > Santalales > Viscaceae > Viscum > Viscum album. The sequence goes on along the minus strand of OY728123.1, from coordinate 1,870,261,071 downwards.
TTTTTACAATGTATTTGATATTTAGAATCAAAATACAATATATTATCAAATACTAATTACTAAATTTCTTATCATGAATATTAGTAAATATAATTAAAATGTATTTCTGTGATATTGTTTATTGTAGGTTTTCACACATTACATGTGTTTATTAAAAATATTTTTACACACAAATAGATATTTTATTTAAAAAATTGATTTAATATTTAGAATTATTATTTCTATATTATTTAAAAAATATCACTTTAATTCTTTAATAAATTCTTTAAAGTCCATGGAAAATAACAATATACAACTTACCATGGTAAATCATAAAATTCTAAAATAGAGTAAACATAAAGAATAAGCGATAAAATTATAAAAATGTATTTATTTTATTGATGAATTTATTAACATAACAAATAAACTATTTAAACCCTTATTGGTCTTTTTTGGGGAATATTATGTATTGGATGCCTCTTAATATTGAATAAATTTTTGTTTTCAAAAGAATGCAACTCCCACTCAACTATATAATGAACTAAATCTATAAACATCTTCACACCATAAAACCACTTTGGCTAAACTATTATCTACATACATCACTTAACAAAAACACTACCATAATACAGGAATCCTTATTTTGGTATTAAATCTAACCAACGATGGCCTTTGAGGGAAAACTTAGGAGGGTACCCAAAGAAGAGGTAATGTTCTTCAATGAGCATTTTAATGTTATTTAATTTTACACCCCCTTCAATTACTCTTATAGAAATATGATATTATAACCATAGTATATTAAATATTATGATATTTTTTATGCTTATGGTGTAACCTTAATCCATGCCTAATTCTATCTAATGGTTTCTGAAATTATATTTAATTTGTAAGAAAGACTACCACCTCGTGAATCTTTACCATTCATTTTTTCATTACCACCATTCACGGCTATGTATGATGAAGTTTCTAAATAATATATTTTATGTTTATAACATAATTATAGCTATTTATTAATTATATCATATAAATCCATTTTATATTCCAATATGTAAGTGATTTGATAACGTCTCTTGTGTGTACGGTAGACTACCTCTTTGTGAAGTGTTGTGATTCATTTTTTCACTAACACATAACATGGAAGGAAATTAGCATAAAAATAATGAATTTATGTGATAAAATGAAATAAATATGATATTAATTACATATTTACAATTATTTAATTAAAATCTATCATTTTATTTCATACATTTTCACTTACTGGAAACGTGATAACATCATTTGTTGACGTGTGGAATAACACCTCTTCGATGGGATGTGACTCCATTTTTTAACCACATCATAATAAGATATATATATATAAATCTATACACATAAGTAAATTTTTATTTGTGATATTATAATAGTTAAAAAAATTTAAAAATCACTTACATTCTTTCCATAAGGATCATTGAAAATTGAAATATTGCACATGCATATATACAAACTAGCATCTCATTGATCATAATGTTATTTCATTTATCATAACAATTATTCATGATTGAGTTTAAAAGTATAATTTCTGAAAAAATTTAATAATTATTTCATGATTATTATTTTTGATATGTTTATATAATGACCTATTTTACCATATTCAACCTACCAAAGTCTATTTTGACATATAAGCCTAATATGGTGAAAACATATAACTTACATTTAATTGATTAAGTAATTATGTATAGTTTTTGAATAACTGAAATAAAATTAATAATATAAATTAAAATGTATTTCAATCAATTATCTTATTAACATGATTCCATTATTAAGGAAAATAGATAAAATGTGAATAATCGAAGTCGAGGTAATAGTTTTCCCATCTCACAATTATTTCGTTGAGATATATTATATATTCACCACTTATTTGTGATGTGTTGTGTATATACTTACCATGAATGTATTATATGTAAATTTTCATTAAATTTATATATGTTAAAATATCCATTTATAGATTTCTATTTAATGGGGTTTACGGTTTCAACATTACTAATACAGTAAGGGATTTTGGTCCCAATTTTCCTTCTTTGAGACGTATGATATGATATAAACCTATATTATAATATGTGGTGTATATAAAGAACATTTTACATTCTCTATAATGATTTTATTTTTTCACGTTAAGTTTATATTTTAATTTAATTTTATCCTTTCATGGTACTTATGATTTAATGTTATTAATCTGGGAATAGTTTGATATTACAATCACAACTATTATCATGATTATTTTTATTAGGTCTCAAATGTTTAAATAATTTGATACACATATCAATAATTATCAAGAAATTTATTATTCTTTCGAAACTGATTATATTTTCAAGAAATATTAAATTTCTATTTGTTATTAATTAAAATAATTGAAGAAATGTTTTTAATAAAATATGACCTCATATCTATCTTCAAATTGAAATCTATTTTCTTCCTAAAAAATGTCATTTAAAAATGATATTAAAAATTGTTTTAACCATTTAAAAATAATTTATCATATACATTTTTGGCAGCTTTTTATTTTCAAAACATGTTTTTAAAAGAATATTTTTATCTCTTTCAGAATAAGGATCTTGTTTATCCTTTTTATCATGAAAAAGGAATTTTCTTTACAGCTTATATAGAATTACTCATCGATATGGCCATCAATTACTTTAATATTATATTTCATGTTTTCAATTTATTTATTTTTAATAGTTTTTCTAATATTCTTGAAATTCATTATTTTTATAATTTCATTTCAAATAAAATGTTTTTCAAAATGTTTTATTTTTTAGAAAATATATATTCAAACTAAAATAAATATTTTCATTAATATTTTTTTTAATCATATTTTAATTATATTCCAATTCATAAACGTTACCAACACTTGTTGTTACCTATAGTCCTATAGTGATATTGTTTCATATATAATCACCATTCATTACCTAGATGGATTAATATTGTTATAAATAGAATTTTGTAAAACATGTTTATTTTCTATTTTGTAATCTTGTTTCAAATATATGGACATGAAACCCATTTCTTTTCCATGGGTTTAACATGTTATAAAAGAATAATTATTATTTTTAGGAGTTTTTTTATGAAATAAATTCTCTTTGTACTTAAGTCATATTGTGGTTCTTGGACTTTAATTATACTATGGGGACGCTCTGATAGTATAGTGTAATCATACTACAACGTATATGATAGATAGTACATGATACTTCTATGTGACCCCATTAAAGATTATATGATGTGAAAGCCTATATATCACTAGGTTAACCTGTTATATCATTATTTATGGGTTCGGCCATATATTTTACCAATGAATTTGTTAATATACCTTTTCTTAAGAGAAAATAAGGAGGGAGTTACTTGAGGGTTTCTCCTATGGATTTAACTCGGATTCTGTTATTTTCTTCATGGGTTTCACATGTGTTATAGAAAAAAATGTTTCAAGATACCAATTTTTTTATTATTCTTGATATAGGTTTATAATGATTGTTATGACCAAGATTTATATAACATAGTCGAGATTGTTGATTCTAATGACTCTTTTTTATTCTATGTTTTCATGTTAGATGATCTAGGTATTTATGGGTATGCTTTCATTTATGATTCGCTCATGCACTATAATTATATCACCAATCCCTTATTCACTTCTTAGTAATATTTATAATGAGGTTGAACGAATTATTTATAGAAGTTATTTCATATGGATGGTGATGATATCATAATGTGAGATAAGAAAATCTTTGTTAAGTGGAAGAAATTATCATTGGAATAAATCTGTATTGTTTATATATGAGTTTTTCATAATTCTAAAAAACACTAAACCTAAAATGTCATATCGAATGTAAGAGATACAATTTTTACTTTTATTGTTGAATTTTTGGGAAGAAAAAAATGTGTCACATTTTCTGGTATCAAATCTAGAAAATAAATTTTTATGATTTAATCACCATATCTAAGTGTGTGGGTTCTATGAAATTATACTTGGTATTATATGTATTTTTGGATAACATTAGAAATTCGTATGTTATTGTGTGAAGTTATCTAAAGAGTTATTGATATCATCTTAGGTCTATAATATTAATATTTAACAATAGTTAAGTTTCTTAGAATCAACTTTTTTGACTTAATTGATGAGATCTTAAAGTTATTAATAACGCTTTAGGAGACTACTTATTAGGTTGATGTGTATATAAAAATTCAGTTTAATGTGAGGTATTACATTATATATTGTGGTCATGTGTTTTAAGGTATTGATAACCTTTATGGTTTATAAGATGTTGTATTTTTATTTAATTATGGGAATACTTATTTTATTGTATATTTAAAAATGAGAATGATAAGTGATTTGGTGACTAAGTGATTCATGATATATAAGAAAATGATATATTGTGTACTTTTTTAGCTTAGAAGTTGAAAGGTATGAGAAAAATTTGAGGTTAAAACACTATTTTATTTTGAGGTTATTAAGGAATTATTTTTTTTTTGAAAATTGAATATTATTATTGAATTTTGAATAATAGTTTATTGTATGTTGGTTTACCCATTTTTGGAATTATCTAACAATGTTTTAAAAAAATTCTGGTTAATTTCTAATGACTGATAGAATAAATTGTTCTCCCTATTATGTTTGTATGATCCTTTAAATGATAATTTTGAGTGCTTCATACATTAAAATGCATAAAAAATACACATCATTAGGAGAAAAAAGTTGATATTGTGGTGGAAATTGATTAAATGATTAAATTATACTAATAATGTAAATATATTTCTGTATTCTTTTAGTCCAGTTAGTAAAATAATTCATCAACTCTAGGAAAATTATCTTGAAACATAAATGTTATAAAAGTATCATAGTTTTTATTAAATAAATGGAATTTTTTTATAGTCCCATATTTATGGTTTTAAGGCCCTCAACATTCCATTTATCTTTCCCTTTCTTATGATCAATGACCACAACCACTCTCTGCAATCATTTATGATCTTTCTCCATTCCCACCAATGCTCTCTTTTTTGGAAACCTTGTTATGTGTTATTCCATATTACATTTTTACTTCCATTTATATCTTATTATGTAGATTTTTTATTAAACCATTTTTGATTTATATTAAAAAAAAATATTTTAAAATATCCAACTTTTGATTACTAAGATAAAATTAAAATTGTGGGGACACAATTTTTTAAAGAGCGGGAAGGATCTAATATCTTGATATTTTAAAAGAAAAATATTCTTCGTGATAGTGTAAATGATTTAAAATATGGAACATAGAAAATATTTAACTATGTGAGACTATATTATATATTTATTTTTAAGTAAATATAGTCTATTAATTATCTTGTGTTATATACCAACACAAGATTTTTGGGTTCACTAGCGTATTCAACATGCAACACTTGGATTCCTCGCCTCAGAGCGGCTTCTCATTCTCTCCCGCGGCGGCTAGGGTTTCTCCCCATGCTTGGATTTCTTGCTGTCACCTCATCTCTATGTTGGAACTTCTTCGGATTCCTTTGTTGTTCTCCATAGTGGTCTTGGGATTCATTCTCCTTGCTGTGGAGGAACGCTTTGGGGTTCGACTCTGCTGGTCTGATCTACGGGTGTAAGACCGGTTTGTTCAATGACATACTCTATGAAGCCTTCAAGTGTTTTCTATCAGTTCTGGGTTGTTGTCCAGTGGAGGTCTCTCAGTATTTGGAGGTCATCACCTGATTTGCGGTGGCTGATTACTTTGAGTATCTGAGAGGGTTTCCTCGGCGGTTGGGGTGGCTGTAGTGGGGTTTTGCTCTGTTAATTTTCAATGCTCTGTTTGATCCTTTTGAAAATGGTGATTCAGACCGGTTTCTATGCTGGTGGTGGTTGATGGAGGAAACAATAAGAAACGCCGGTGATGGTGGTGTGCGTTCGACAATTAGAAGCTAATTGATGGTGGCCGGTCAAGAGTCTCACCGACGGCATAAGGTTGGATTCCGCATTCAAGTTTGGCGCATGGTAAATATTCTTGCATCGAGGCATGTCCTGGGTTGGTGCGCGGTTAGATGAGGAGACAGGTGGTGGTATGGTGGATGGTGCATGGCTCGAGGCCCTGCTTTGTTTTTTGAAATTTGAAATCTGGAGGCTTTTTATGCTTGGTTGTGGTGTTTTGGATGCGTTTGTAGCATGTACCGGCAACCCACAAACCGACCATCAGAAATAAAAAAAAGATTAGCCGCAGCAACATGCAACACTATGCTTAAATGACGTACGATATATATAACCATTATACGATTTTCATTAAATTAGTTTCTAGAAATTATGTTAACTACTTTGTGATATATATATATATTTTTAATCCATATAAAATTATTGATACATGGTTATTAAATAATCAATCAATTTTTGGTAAATTAATTTTATTATTCAAAATAATCTTTTCTTAAATATTTTTTATTTATTTTTTTGAAAATAATATTATAATATTTTTAACTTTTAGAAAATTTATTGGATGAAATTAAATAAATATTTATAATAATGATATCAAAATTTCCTTTTGTTCATGTTTTGGTATTTTTAAGAAAATATTAACTTCTAAGTGAGTCGTGAAAATAAATATTTCTGGAAACAATATTTTATTTTAAATAAATAACTTAATTTAAATGTAAAAATATGTTCTAGATATGTTTTTTAGTAAACTATGTTTTATTTTATCCTGTTAATTACTTTTAATCAACTTTATATTTGTTTTAAATTATAATATTGTTTTTGAGTTTAAAAATAAGCCTTTCTATAAAACCTTTTTAAAATACATTATGTTTCTCCGTTTTAAATAATTAAGAAAATCCCAAATGGGGAATTTTATAGAAGAAATATATATTTTATATATATTTAAATATTATTTTATTTTATTTAATTATTATTATTATACTTTTTTTATTATAGAATCATTTTTTCCCCAAATCAATACTCTTCTAAAAACTCACTTTCTTATTGCATCTATGGGATTAATCCTAAATTTAATTATGCCACTTATGTGATTTCAATTATAAAAAATGAATTAAATATTTTTAATAAATATAATTTTTTTTATATTATATGGTATAACTAATTTTTTTCAATGTTTATTAGTGAAAATAGTTAAAATTAATTTTCGCGATTAAGGATAAAATGCGGTTTTGCGCGTTACAGGTGTTTGATGGAATTAATTTTACATAAAAATAGTATTTAATTTAATAAATTTATTTTAATATTTATAATAAATAGGTATAAATTATATAATAAATATCATATTAATTTTAGTCATAAAGGATAAATTACATAGGAAAATAAAAATATACATGTTACTATGGTCGAAACTAAAATGGTAAAATTGAGTAAACATAATGGATAAGGTATACCATTATAAAAATATATTTATATTTTTAGGTGGAGTTTTTTATATACCAAATAAACCATCCCCTAAATTATTGATCTATTTTTAAGCACTTGTGGTAACAGAGACCTCGAAATAGTGAATATAATTGAGTATTTTTAAGAATGCCACTGCTCCCAAACTATAAAAGGTTGCTCACTCCCCTCACTTCCTCACACCATCAAACATCAATGGTTAATAAATCATTTACCATGTAAATTACCAAAATCCCTACACTCATCCTATAATCCCTATTTTGGGAATAAATCCAACCAAATTATGGAATTTTTGGAATCCAAAAGAGGATACCCGAAGAAGAGGTAATGTTCTTCAACGATCATTTTTTTCACTATTTCTACACCCTGTCGATTATTATTATAATATGGTTATATAAAAATAACAATAAAATAAATAAACATATTTTCTTTTATGTTAATTATATAACCAACTACCAAACACACTTTCTTTTAATGGGTTACAAAATCATCATTCATAAGTACAACCGACTTTCACCTGGTGAAATTAGTTCATTAATTTTTCCTTTACCATCTATCATGGTTGGGTATGATGATGGATATTAAGTTTTTATATGATATTTATAACAAAATTATAAATATGGAGCCATTATACAATATATTCCATTTTTATATTCCTATACATATAGGATACAGTAACATCGCTTGTGTGTGGTGGAATACCGCCTCGTGAAGCGATGTGATCCAATTTTCGCCGATGCATAACATGGAAGTTAATAAGGAAAAATCAATGAATATATGTTATATAATCTAAATAATTATGATATTAAATAAATATCCAATTATTCAAATATAATTAATCATTTTTTTCTTAACTTTTCACTCATTAAAAAAGTCATAATGACTTTCTTGGATGTGTGGACTACTGCTTCCTCAATGTGATGTGACACATTTTTTATCACCACATCTAAATAAATATATATATATGTTTATATAATTAAATAATATGGTATTTATTATATTAGGATCACTCTATAACTATATATGTTACTTATCTTCTTTCTATAATGTTCAATGAAAATGTAAAAGTGTACACTAGTGTACGTATGGGCTACCGTCTCTTTGATCTTAAAATTGATTAATTTTTCATAACCATTTTTAATGATTAATTTTATTTATAATAGATATATAAATATGATAAATATTTCATGATTTTTATTTTTTATAAGTTTATATAATGACATATTTGACCCTATTCAACATATAAAATTGATTTTGAAATATAATCTAAATTTGGTGGAAACATCTGACATAAAATTAATTGATTAAGTAATTATATATAACATGTTCATAATTAGAAAAAAATTAACAATGAAGATGAAAATTTAATCAGGAAATTAAGTAATTAACATAAATTTATTATTATTGAATATAAATAACATTCTGGACAAATCGAACTCGAGGTAAGTGTTTTCTCATCTCACCTTTATTTTATTGAGATATATACCCTATACAATGAAAGTATTTGTTGGGTGGTGTATATACTACCCATGAATTTATTTATTTAATATTAATTATAATTATAGTTATTTACTTATACATTTTAGTATCTCTATTTCATGTAGATTATGGTTTCAATTTCACCAATGTGGTCTGGAATTTTTGTCTCACTATTCTTTCTTTGAGGAATATTATATGATATAGACCTATTTTATTATATGAGGTGTATATACAGACCCATTGAAAAATAATACAATGGATTTTTTTTATTATCATGTCATTTAATTTTTTATTTAATTTTATCCTTTCAAGGTTGTTGTGAGTTGAAGTTACCAAAGTGGTAAGTGTTTGATATTACAATCTCATCGATTGTGTGGATTGTTTATGATAATGTTTTGAATATTGAACTTTTATGATCCACCTCCCAATAATTATTCTGAATTTTATTCTCTTATGGTTATTCATGATATTTATAAGTTATAGTAAAAAAATTACTATTGATTAATTAAAATTATTGAGGAAATGTTTTTAAGAAAATCCATCTTTTTTTGAAAAAAATTCCTCTGAATCATTTTTTTATAAATTTTTAGAATTCCACATTTAGGGTAACTGGAAACCTCACATCATTGAAAACACACAAAATGAAGTGGTAATATGAAATTTAGAAACCATCATACACAAAATTTACTGGAAAAAATGAAATACAAAACCCCTCAGAAAAATTCAAAACCCGCGGCATAATAACATTGCATCAAAACCCATGAGTGACATGAAATGTTTTATAGATTATTGGGATTAACACAAATGAATCTTCCTCTTCATTTTTGGATGACATTTCAATAATTTTGGTTTCATTGTATTTCCCTTATCCCGTTAATATTTTAAATTTCAAATTCCTACCATCCTTATTATCCCTTTTATTATAGATTTTACATATAAAATTCAAATTTTTTCCAAATTCTATACATTTAATAGCTATTAGAACCCCAAGATAAACACTATTCTATTTCTGGAAATCTACTAATCCTTTAATTTCCCCAATAAATTTTCTTCATCATGCCCATTTTCCAACACATAAACAATCTTAAAGCTCCATTAAGAAATTCCACTTGGTGATTCTTAATATATCTTTTTAACATTGTAAAGCCCCGGAAATTTCAAGGAAATTTTTCTTTCTTAAATTATTTTAAATTTTACGATTCTGTTTTTTCTAACATCACCTGATTCTGAGACCTGGTGTGCCCGAAATCATTTTTTGAATTTTTGTTCGGGTACGTTCAGTAAACGTACGTGTGGGTTTTTCTATCTTTTAAACCGGTGCTCAGAATTGATATCTGAGGGCACCGATGAACTTGCAGCGTTGATATTCGCTTAAGGAAAACTTCATAGAAATTGTGTTCTTTCGAGAATGGAAATTAGTTTTTGTGGTTTTATAAAAAATTAATAAAATAAAGTTTTAAACACTTTATTCAATTCGATCCTCCATGTGGAGTTTGGGTAGTTGTTTTTCCCAAGGGTAGGTCGGAGGTGGGGGCCACCACACCCTAACCTCCCATGGGAGGTTATGGTGGTGGGGCCCACCTGAGCATAACCTCCCCTGGGGGGATTAAAACAAGTGGTGACCACCCGACTCATGAACTTTCCCTTTAATGAGGGAGGTGGCAAGGGGTTTCCTCACATTTATTACCTCATTAATGTGAGGGTGTCCTTTGAGTTTCTCCCAAATTAATGGTCCAACCCATCCCATTAATTATGTGATTATTATCATTTAATAAAAGTTCTAGAATTTTAATTCTTTTGAATTCATACCAACAAATTAAATAATAGGTGATCTATTATTTTGTTTTTTTTGTGGAAGCTTGGGAGAGGAAGAGCTATTGGAAGAACGTATCCTCCAACGAAAAACGCGAAGACGCCGGCGATGATGCTTCTCCATCAGCTTCTTCCTCAGAACCCCCTTCTGACATGGGACTTCTCTGATGACTCTTCTATATTCCTCTTCGTCGTCAACGGACTGACGCACGAGCTCATAAGTGGAAGTATATGGCGAATGACGACAACCTCGTCTACCCCCGCGACGGACGAATGCCCGACAGTTAAAAAGGTATTGGGTTTTTGAATAATTTTATATATGAGTATTGTACCTTCTTACTTGGGAGTTTTTATGATGAATTATAGTTTGAGCCTCTAACGCAGAGGGAATGGGCTAATGAACAAGTTCGGACCCTCTGCCTTATTATTCTTGATGTAATGTTTGTTGGGTGATAGGTGAACGAAAGAGAAACGTTGATTTGAGGACGTCAGAGTGAAGAGAAGGATCCTAGGAGTCCATAGGCATAGACGAATGCTAAGACGGACCACCATGATGACTCTGGTGGGCCGCGGAAGATCGCGGATGTGCGGGTCGCCGGCATGGTGGCGCCGGTGACCGGAGGCGGCAGTTGGCACCGGTTGGCTGCCTGGAGGTAGCGGCGGCCTAGCACACCACCGGAAGAAGACCGCTGTGGCCCCAGCCGTGGCGGCGGTCGAATGGAACCTGTGTCACGTAGGTTCTGGGGAGGCTGGACAGTGCTATCCTGGCACTGCTGTTATGAAGAGTTGGGCCCCCCTGCTCTACCAGCCTGGCCGAGCCGCGACCGGCCACTAGGTCAGACTTCCTGCGCGCGGGCTGGGCCGCCGGCATGTAGGTCGGACCGCCTGCACGCCATCTGGTCCCCCTGAAGGAGCACTGGGAAACCTTCCGCATAGGTCGGGCCTCCTTCGTGTGGACCGTGCCACAACCGCTGGTTCGGGACGACCCAGGGTTGGTTGGGCCGGGTCGGACCGGGCCCTGACCCCCCTCTTCGGACTATTTTTAGTTACTCGCCCATAACTTGAGTTATGGACCTCCGATTGACACACCATCAGTTACGTAGGATTCCTCGGATTGAGACAGTCATTTAAGTATATTGAACTCAAGGTTTTGGTGAAGTTTGGGTATGGCCGGGTTGGTTCCAACCTGAAACCAACCGGGCCCTCAGAGCGGAAACAATTATAACTTAAGGGCCGGACGTTAGATTGACGTTTCGTCAACTACGTTGGATTCATTTTGTTGAGATGGTTCTTTTTTCATACTTCACTTGAGGTTTTGACACAGTTTGATTATAGTCGGGTTGGTTCATACATGAAACAAACCGGGCCTCCGGGACTAAAAGTCTGATAACTCACAGAACGGGCGTCTGATTGACGCGTTGTCTGTTATGTTGAGAACCCTTTTTCATTGTGGTCCTTTATGATACTTTTACATTAGAATTTTTGATACTTGGAGTATCTACCAGTATCTCGTGGAGAAGATCCTCTTGGAGACGAGAATACGGAGTACTGAGACCCAGTAGATGGCTGAGACCTGATGAATGCTTGTCTGATTCGTTTTGGAGTGACTTGACTATCCCAGTTTAGAGCACTACTATGTGAGGTGGCAGACCCATGGCGGAGGAGGGCTACAATGTGAGGTGGTAGAACCGCGGTACTCGATAGGAGGAGTACCTCTGTAGGCAATCAGTGGGAGTGCTACAGTATGAGGCAGCAGACCCATGGTATGGAGCGCTACTGTGTGAGGCAGCAGACCCGCGGTACTCGACATCAAGAGTAACATAGCAGTCTAAGGTTAGTGAGTAGAACCTTGGAGTCATGATAGGACTAATGTGCTCGACAGAGGAGGAGTTCTCCAATATCCATGGTTTCGACATCAGGAATAAAATCCTGGTTTGAGCTGAGTCAATGACCTTTGTGTTTTCCTCATGATTGAGATGGGTTATTTGATAACATAGGTATATGTATGGGAATATACTAAGTAATGGTTATCCATTGAAATCAAACTTCGTGGTTACCCTTGATGGTTTATGTTAGACCTATAGGCTCTTGGGGTCTCTACTAAATATCGTTATACTCACCCCTGCACAGGCTATGCCCGCACCTCATTGTGTTGGATGCTAACGACAGACAGTGCTGATGGAGACCGAGAGCGCCTAGACTGGATGATACCTGGAGGAGGACCTTATGATGTATCGGTACGCAGTGGAGTCTAACGGACATGGAGAGCTGAGGAGGCCATCTTTACATACCCTTCAGGTAGGAACCCCGGAGGACGATCCAGAAGATGCTTCCCCTTTCAGTTGATTGTCCTTTTTAGTTGTACATGTTTTCATTTGTATTTGTAATTTATAGTTGGGCTTGTATTTTGGCCCCTTTACTTTCTGTAAACTTTTTTTACTACTTAGTTTTTGCTTCCGCTTGTACTCTCGTTTTGTGTGCTGCGTTTTATAAAGTCAATGCCTCCTAGTTTTTAGCTAATTACGCCTTGGTGCGAGTCACCAGCCCTTGGCCTATAGAAGGTGGGCTTGGGGTAGTCACGATGCGGGCCCTGGGGTACGGGTCGTGAAAAATTGGTATCAGAGGAGTTGGTTCTACTACAGAACTTGGACTCTGATATTTTCTTTCTGTGAAGCAATTGTGTTAAGGGTACTAAGTGTGGTTTTCAGTTCAGGGAGTCCAGTGTTGGTGCGGGTGGCCGACTTATCCATACACCAGGACCCTGAATTCTGATTTCCGACTCAATGCATGAAAACACTGATTGCGTGTGTGTTTTCAAAGGTTTTTTTAAGTCATATCAAACCTGGTTATCTCACCAGGATTAATCTTTTGTTGTGTCGCATCTGTTTCTTTTTGGGATGCCTCCCCGCGGATGACCATCTAGGGCCCCTCGAGTTGTATGTACTGACAGGACACCGAGTGATGAGGCCTTATTACAGGTCCCACTTCCAGTTGAGGCACCAGGGGAGGCACCAGCGGTACTACCACCCGTTGGGCCACCGATGCCACCAGCCCCAGTAGCAGTCGATGCACCCCGTTTGAGTGCGCTACACGAGTTCCAGTGCCAGAGGCCACCCAGGTTCCAGGGAGAGATGGACCCACATGTGACTGAGGATTGGCTGGAGGATATGGTGAGAGTTTTTAGGCTAGTAGGGACACCAGTAGACTTCATGGTGATCCTTGCTACCAGCCTCCTTCAGGTAGCAGTAGGCAGATGGGTGAGCCTGATGCTTCAGATGCATGTTGAGGTGACACTTCAATGGGAAGACTTCGAGATCCTGTTCCAAGAAGAGTTTTTACCATCCACCCTTCGAGCGGTGCAGATATAGATGCTAATGAATCTATAACAGGGTAGCATGATGGTGGTTCAGTACTCAGCAAGGTTCAAAAACCTCTCACGCTACTCTTCTGATATGGAACGAGACCCGTTCTTCAGGGCCCAAACTATTGACTAGGGACTCAGGCGAGAGATCATAGATTCAGTTATCTCTTACAACATCCCGACAGAGATAGGGGTTTTGGAGAGATCCCTCTTAATGGAGATTTTTCTTTCTGAGCAGTCTCCAGTAGTGGGACCCACCATTAGTCGACATGCATTGGAGTCTTCTGCAGCTGGCAGTAGACAGACGATGCAAAGTTCCAAGAGGACTAGACCTATAGGTGGTTGACCACACAACTCAGGGTCAGTAGTGCGGGGCACCCAGGGTGGAGACAGGGCCAGACCTGTCAAGCAATGTTACTCATGCGGCGGATAGGGCCACATGGCTCGTGACTGTCCGATCCGCCGCTCTGACGATCAACAGATAGATGAAGGACCTCCCAAGCTGAGGCAGAGTTTTGATCATGACGGACCACAAGGATTATGTGATCGTGGAAGAGAAGCTGTTCGTGCAGCTGGTGGTGGACGATGCTTCGAGGTGTTTCCACCACCACCACCAGGAGGTCCACCCCGACCGCAGGGAACATGTGGACATTGGATAGAATAGCTTCAGGCAGCTGAAGTATACAACTATGGAGCTCTGGAAGTAGGTGGATAGGAGCGGGACTAGTTCCAGCCATAGAGGCCTTTGTACATGATGCTTCTATCTTTGTTAATGTCGTTTTTTGTGGTTTCTTTGTGTCTTTGTACCTTGATCTGTGGTAATAAAAGACACTTGTCCTTGTGACGTTTGCTTTCCTTCCCTTTTTTGTGGTTAATACTAATAGGTTCATGTTTAAACTGTTGACTTGACCTTCAATTTTGATATTTCTACTAGAGGAGACCCAGTAACCACACACTGATTCTGACAGTGTGACACAACCCTTAGAGGTGAGAGTAACGATTAGATCTCTTGGTAGTAGTGTCGAGTCCTTACAACGTTGTCCATGACATGAATTAGAATCATTAATATCTGGATTGACTGTATTAGGGAAAGAGTTTGGTTCATACAGGGGATGAGATCGGATTTCCCTTTTCAATAAAGGAGAAATCTTAACAGCTCTTATAGTACGTAGGCAAAGAATGGTGAAGTCAAGTTCATACAATTGGCTAGTCTCACCATTAGTTCGTTGAGCGAACAGTTTACGGTTTACTCTAATCTCAATAGTCTTGGGTGTGTTTTCTTTGAGAAGGATCCAAACATAAGACATCAGAAATGGATTGATTTCCTCCAGGACTATGACTTCGAGATAGTATATACTCCTAGGAAGTGGAATGTAGTAGAAGATGCTATCAGTAGAAGATCAGGCATACAACTGCTAGGAGAGGCGGCAGAGCAGCTAGCTGCGTTTCTGATATCCTTTGTGGATAGGGATGGTGCTGCCTATCTACAGTCTCTTACAGTCACTCCTCCACTTCTTCAGCAGAGTAGGTGTAGTGGCTTACTGCCTGGCCTTTCCACCATAGTTGCACCAGGTGCACATCGTCTTCCACGTATCTCAGCTGAGTAGATGTGTACACGATCTGTCCCACAACATCGACCACGGGGAGATAGACATCGATGACAGGGCGACTTTCATGGAGGTCCTGATGGATATCAAGGATCGATAGGAGCAGGTCCTTTGAGGACAGTCAATTCCTCTGCTACGCTTCCATTGGTAGAACAGGAACCTCTAGGATAGCACATGGGAGAAGGAGGCTCAAATGCATGCTCATTACCACCATTAGATTCCCTAGTGTGTGTTATAGATTTATGGGGATGTAAAGCCTAGAGGTGGGGGTAATTTAAAGACTGGGAAATTTCAAGGATTTTTTTTCTTAAATTCATTGGAATATTACGAGTCCGTAGTTTCTGACAGCACCTGATTCTGAGGCCTGGTGTTCCCGGAATCATTTTCAAAATATTTTTTTGGGTAGGTTCAGTAAACATATGTCCGGGGTTTTCTATCATTTAAAAAGGTGCTCAGAATTTAAATTTGAGGGCACAGATGAACTCGCTGCGCCGATATTCCCTTAAGGAGACCTTCATTGCAGTTTCATTCTTTCGAGAATGGATGTTAGTTTTTTTGGTTTTATAAAAAATTAATAAAATAAAGTGTTAAACACTTTATTCAATTATATCCTCCATGCGTAGGTTGGGTAGTTGTTTTCTCTAAGGGGAGGTCAGAGGTGGGGGCCACCACACCCTAATCTCCCATGGGAGTTTATGGTGGTGGGCCCCACCTGAGTATAACCTCGCACGGGAGGATAAAAAGAAGTAGGGATCCCGTGAATCATGAACTTTCCCTTTAATGATGGAGGTGGAAGGGGTTGTCCTCATATTTATTACCTCCTTAATGTGAGGGAGTCCTTTGAGTTTCTCTGAAATTAATGGTCCAACCCACCCCATTAATTAAGTGAGTATGCACAATTAATTAATGTTACATGATTCGAATTATTTTGAATTCATGCCAAAAAATTAGTAATAGGTGATCTATTATTTCTTTTTTGTTGGTGGAAGCTTGAGAGAGGAAGAGCTATTGGAAGAACGTATCCTCCAATGAAGAACGTGAAGACACCGACGATGATGCTTCTTCCTCAGCTTCTTCCTCGGAACCCCCTTCTGATGTGGGACTTCTCCGATGACTCTTCTTTCTTCTTCTACGTCATCAATGGACTGATGCACGATCTTGGAAGTGGAAGTGTATGGTGAATGACGACAACCTCATCTTCCCTCGTGACAAAAGAACGCCCTACAGTTAAAAAGGTAAGGGGTTTTTGAATAATTTTATATATGAGTATTGTACCATCATACTTGGGTGTTTTTATGATGAATTATGGTTTGAGCCTCTAACATAGAGAGCACAGGATAACAAACATGTCTGGACCCTCCGCCTTATCATTCTTGATGCGCAGTTAATTGGGTGACAGATGAAAGGAAGAGAAAAGTTTATTTGAGGTCATCGTAGTGAAGAGCGGGACACGACGAGGTAGTAGGAGCATATGGGAGCTTAGACGGACCACCGAAATGACTCTGGTGGATCGTGTAAGATCGTGACGCATGGGTCGCCGGCACGGTGGCCCCGAAGACTAGAGGCGGTGGCAGGTACCGGCCGACCGCCTGGAGGAAGGGGTGTCGTAGCACGCCATCGGCGGAAGACCGCCACAGTACCGGTTGAGAAGACGGTCAAATGGAACCCACGCTGCATGGGTTATAGGGAGGCTGGGCGGCGCCAGCCTGGTGCCGCCGTTAGGAAGATCCCCCCCCGTTCGGCCAGCCTGGACAAGCCGTGGCCGGCCATAGGGTTGAACCGCGTGCGCGCGGGCTGGGCCACAACCACCAGGACAGGCTTCCCCCACTGGCCTACTCCGCGCCCTAATGGGTCGGACCCAGACCTGGGTCGGGTCGACCAGGGGTGGGTGGGGCCGGGTCGGACCGGGCCCGGACCCCCCCTCTTCAGACCATTTTCGGTTAACTGCCCATAACTTGAGGTACGGACCTCCGATCGATGCACCGTCAGTTGTGTATGCTTCCTCGGATCGCGAAGGTCGTTTTGGTATGTTACACTCATGGTTTTGGTGAAGTTTGAGTATGTCCGGGTTTGTTCGAACCCAAAACCAACTGGGCCCTCGGAGTGGAAACACTTATAACTTAGGGACCAGATGTCCAATTGGCGTGACGTCAACTAAGTTGGATTACTTTTGATGAGATGGTTCATTTGGGATACTCCAATTGAGGTTTGGATGTAGTTGGAGTATGGTCGGGTTGGTTTGTACACGAAACAAACCGAGCCCTTGGGACTAAAAGGCTGATAACCCATAGACCGGGCGTCTGATTGATGCGTCGTCTATTGCATTGAGACCTCATTCACGTGGAGGTCCTTTATGATACTTATACGATAGACTTTGTGACACTTCAAGTATCAACTAGTAGCTCGTGGAGCGGATCATTATGGAGATGAACATACTGAGTACGAAGACCTAGTAGCTGGCTGAGACCTGATGACGGCTTGTACGATTCGTTTCGGAGTGACTTGACTAGCCTAGTGGGGAGAACTGCTGTGTGAGGTGGCATACCCATGGAGGAGGAGTGCTACTATGTGAGGCGGAAGACCTGTGGTACTAGACAAGAGGAGTACCTCTATAGGATATCAGGGGGAGCACTACTGTGTGTGGTGGCAGACCCATGGCGGGGAGCGCTACTGTGTGAGGCGGCAGACCCACGGTACTCGACAGAAGGAATACCTCAACAGTATAAGGTTAGTGAGTAGCACCTCAGAGTCAGGATAGGACTATTGTTCTAGATAGAGGAGGAGTTCTCTAGCAGTCATGGTTTCAAAATCATGAATAAAATCTAGGTTTGAGCTGAGTCAATGACCATTGTGTTTTGCTCATGATTGAGATGGGTTACTTGATAAATTAGGTATATGTGTGGGAATATAACTAAGTAATGGTTATATGTTGAAATCATACTTTATGGTTACCCTTGTTGTTTTTTGTGAGACCTATAGGGTCTCAGGGTTCCTATTGAGTATTGTTATACTCACCCCTGCACGGGTTATGCCCGTACATCGTTGTGTTGGATGCAGATGACGGACAACACTGACAGAGGCCGAGAGCGATAGGAATTGACGGTACCCGGAGGTGGACCTTATGATGTATTAGTACACAGAGGAGTCTGGTAGATGTGGAGATATGAGTAGGCCATCTGTACCTACCCTTGATGTAGGAACCCCTGGAGGACGATCCAGGAGTTGCTTCCCCTTTCAGTTGATTGTTCATTTTTCAGTTGTACTTGTTTTTAGTTGTATTTGTAATTTATAGTTGGGCTTGTATTCTGGCCCCTTTACTTTCAGTACACTTGTTATACTAATTTACTTAGTGTCTGCTTCTTCTTGTACTCTGGTTGTGTGTGTTATTATTTATAAAGTCAATTTCATCACAGTTTTTAGGGAATTACGCCTTTAGTGCTAGTCGCCAGCTCTGGCCTATGGAAGGCGGGCTTGGGGTAGTCACGATGCGGGCCCCGGGGGACGGGTCGTGACACACATGATATATTGAATCTTAATTCCACCATGATAATTGTTACACGATCTTCCCTAACAATAAATCAATATAATACTTTATGAAATTTTAATTATATATTTTCCATCAAAATATAATGTGTACAATAACTTGTTTCCCAAAAAACACAAACCAAAATGAAAAAATGACACAACTTATAATAAGTATAATGCTTAAATTAATTTAGTGGCTATTAATTTACAAATTATATAAATAATTTTTTTTATAAAACTAATTTATTGATTTAATTCAGTTAGTTTAGATAGATAACAAATGATAGAATCTTTTAATTAAAAATTTATTTTTTAATGAATTATAATTTTAAGTCACTTATTTTTTAAAAATAAATATATTATTTATTTAGAATATTTTTTATATTAATATTATATATTTTTATAAATAATATAATATAAGTAATTTTTTTAATAATTTTTATGAAATAAAATTTAGAATTTTAAATTCTTTGGAAAGTTATTTATCTATTACATAGAGATTTGGGTTTATTTTATGATATTATTTAAATCATAAAATTTAAGTTTAAAAATATAAATTGTTAACTTTTGTTTTGGGATTAAAAATATAAATGTTATCATTGTATTTTTTTGTGTATTTTTCTTAATTAAATAGTTTTTATGTGAATAGTAAAAAACCTTTTTCAAAAACTATAATTTAATATTATATAAGAAATACCAAAAATTTATAATCCTATTAATTGATAAAATATGTGTTTATAGATTATAAATATTTATTTTCAAATTCTATTCATAATATAGAAAATATAGTTTTAAAAAATTAATTAATATTTTTAATAGAATGTTTTTTGTCTTATATTTTAATTACAAATTATTTTGGTAAAATTCAAGATTTGATTAAAATGAAAGCCACATTAAATTTATTTGTTTTTAATAAACAAAATTATATTATTATAATTAATAAAATTGGTAATTTTACCAACATATATTTTTTATTCCTAAAAAAACACTTTTTCTAAATATTTTTTGACAAGTAACACATGATAATGTAAAATTTTGTACTTCCCACAAAAACAATTATCAAATGAAAGGAGATTGATATATAGAATCTTTGGGTCCAAACTATTTAATTTTGGAGTTATTAATTTTGGATTATTAATATTAAATTACATAGTTAAAGAATATTTACAGTAAAAAATAAAAAATAAAAAGAATAAAAATTATTAGACTATATGATTTAAATAAATGTTTAAAAAATTAGCCAAAATTATTTTAAAAAGGATTTAAAAACTGATATCATCTTGAATACATTAAATCCCATTTTTTAGTGACATTACATGTTGTACATGAGCTCCATTTATCTTATGATGAAATTTTTTCCAGAAAACCATTCTCACAACTTTTAAATGGGGCCTCTCACCACACCTTCACGACCATGAAGTAATGAATTTTTCACAAGAAAATAATATTGTTTTTCAAAAATTTATAATCATATTTCTTTTATTTTATCTTATCATCATAATATAATGTCTTAAGAACTCCATTTATGATGAATCCCCAAGTGAAAACACCAATATTTTAGCATGAGTAGTAATTTTTTCACAACCTATTTTCTTACTATCTTATATATTAAATTATACTTATCTAATTACTATATAATAATATTTTTATTTTTTTATAAATAAATATATTAATTTTAAGAGAATAACTATTAACCTCATTTTCCATTTTCTATTATGAAAACTTAATGTGCCATTCGTACATTGACCACACTATCACTTCTTCATTGTGATGACCTCTAATTTTCACCATGACTTATATTTTATATTTAAAAATGTCTATTTAAGGAATAAATGTAACTAATATTTAATAATAATGATTATGAGATGAAAATTCATAATCCGCATTCTTTCCATATGTTTCATCGAGATATGAAAATGTCAATTTTGTTTTTTTACTTCCATCTCCGTGAAGTAAAATATCTAGTTTCTCATCTATTTTAATTATTTTTTATCAAAAAATACAAAAATATAAATCACCAAATTAAAATATTTTTACTATTATAAATATGATTCTATAATAATTATATTACTCTAAAACTAAAAACATTTTTAATAATAATCTTGTAATAATTACGGTATGTTTCATTTGGGTCGATCTAAACACTTAAATAAACAATGAAATTGAATAACTAATGGATTTATATGAAATAATAATTATTGATAATATGTGATATAAATTAAAAAATAATATTTTTTTAATGTCATCAATATTAAACCCACTAATCTAGATACCACTATTAGTTTGTTAAGGATCACTAAAACATGATTGTCTCTAATTTTAACTAAATTAACCATGACAAATTATCTCATAAAATTTAACATTTGTCTTCTATAGTGAAAAATAAATTCTAATACATTTTATGATCTAGGAATTGGTAAATATTGGAAAATTTTTTTTTATGAAATCAGTTCAATAAGATCAATATTACTCACAACAAATATTCAAAACTGAAAATAACTAACATACATAAATATAGTGAATAATTTTAAATAATTTTTATAAAATGATATCTATTTCAATAAGTTTATAAAATATGTTATTTATATAGTTATTCATAATAAACTTGTGATTCCTATTATTTATTATAAGTCAATAATTACGTTAAGGAGTTTTTTGTCTCCAATGTAATTTTATGGTATATATTTTTTATTATGAAACATGATATGTTTCATATGGTTTAATTAAAAGTAACGTATTTATTTTTATAAAATTCATGGAATTAATTTTATTTTAAGAACCATATCATTTTATTTTTTATATGTATTTTAGTTCAATGGATATAAAGTTTGTAAGGTTATTTGTTAATGTAACTACTTTCATTGTGTTAGAATACTACTTCTTTAATTACTTTAATAAATGACTGGTTTCATACACACAAAGATTTTATCTCATATCACATTCACATCCTCTCAAGGGGAAATAAAATTTTTATTTATAATCATCCATCTAAATTCATTTATTCAACATAAAAGGTATATCACTATTGATAATAGTTCACATACTCATTAGTAAGGTTTTCACCTCGCCATCCATATTTTCCATTCCTAAAAAATTTATCCTTTATATTTTCAAAACTAAGTATTTTTTATGTCATTCAACCCATATATTTTCATTCTCTTATTTTCAAATTGTTTTTTGTCATTTTATAAATTGTATTTAAACAAATATATTTCAAAATATTTTCCCATATAATAAAATTAAATTTTTTTTTCTTCATCACCACATTCTTATTGATAACCATTATGTCATTTCAGGAATATATTTTTTAAGTACCATTTTCAAAAGATTTTTTTTTACAATTAAAAAACTTTACATTTATAAATCTTTATGTGTTTTTCAAGGATTATTTATTAAATATTTTCTTTTCACAAATAAATGGTATAAAAAATAATTTCTCATTTTTTAAATAATTTTGTATTTTAGGGATATATTATTGATATTTTATTCCAAATATTGATTTTAAAAAATACTTCCATTCAATTTCTCAAGTATATCCTTTATGAAAAAAGTGTTTTTAGTGTAAATATAATCACATATTCTACAATAAATGTAAAATAACAATAAAAAACACGTTTTTGATTTAAATACAATTTGATATTTATCTCTATAGGATTTCATTCCATGGAATATTTTGTTCATGAATTACCGTAAAATGATCTCATGAAATACACTTTTCAGGGAATTTAATTTTGGGAATTAACCATTTTAATTTTTATGTCACTTTTTTTTATACTATAAATAAATGTTTATAATAATATTTTTCTTTAAATATGTTCTTTCTGATATAAATAATGATATATTTCAAGTGTTACAAATTTCTTTGTTTTTATTAATTGATGGATGGGCCCCATATAAAATTCCAATTAATTATGTAATGTTTTATATCTCATGAGATAATGGGAAATGTTTTTTTATTTTTAATACCATATGGGATATAAGTTATTTATATCTAATCCACCAAGGGAAATGGGTGAGTAAATCCTGACCAACTGAGAGAAAAATGTGAGTGAAGCCTGATCCACTATGGGAAACAAGACGTAATTCCTGATCAACTTTTTTATGATTCATATGATCATTATTATTCAACATTATTATTTTAAAAATACTTATATTATTATTTCTCATGTACTATACTCTATGTTTTATCTCTTATGCTTTTTTAATGTCATGTTTATGGATTTTAATTATTTTCTCATACCCATATACTTATATTTTGGTCACTTATGATCATAATTGGTTATTTCATATTTTTCCCTTAATAATCTTTGAGCTAACCACTTAATTTTGTACGTATTCCTTAGGATATGAATATGGGTATTATATATGAGATATTTATATGGGGGTTTATATTTTGGTCGTTAGGAATAAATATTGATAAGTGTTGTAAAATAATATTTAACAATTATTCATGTCAAATTATGAAATAACAGTTTTTTTCTACTTTGGGTTACCTCGGTTGGTATCAACATTGTGTTTAGTTATTTTTGGGATTAGTCTAAAGAGATATTTTTAAATCCTTTGTGATAAGTATAAGGGATATGAATAATTATAGGATAACATCATAAATTGTTTTTAAATTATATATTATTTTGTTTTACATATTACATGTATACATAATAATGTTGGATAAAGACTCTATCATATATGTACATAGGGGTAGTTACTCATACACGGTAATATGGGGAAATAACCCAATCATCACCTAGTGTATAAAAAATTAGACAATCAATACACATGGTTTGACACCCCTATGGGATTTTCTTTCAAATAATATACTGTTTAAAATCTGTTATAAAGGCTTTATTATTTTAAGGAATTGGGATACAAAATAATAGAGAACCCAACCTAATAAAATTTATATTATATCTAAAGTTATATTTATTGAACTAAAATTATCCTATTCTAAATTTCGGTACCTTATAAATTTGTTTTTTGGACTATTGTGAATTTATATATTTGATTACTCTAGTTATATTTATATATTATTGATCACTCATAATTAACTATTTTGGTTTTATATTAATAATAGTGATAAGGTGTAGATAATTAAATTATAATTATAATATATGTTGCTCATATCATGTATTAATTTTTTTATCCAATATATTAAAGAAATATATTGAGGATAAAAGGAAGGAAATATCACATGACTCCTCTATATGGATAGTAATAATAATGAGATGGATTTATATTCACATATTTAGTTATTTAATCTATAAATTTAATTTAAATCCTTCATGATTAGTTGATATTATTATTAATTATAATGGAGGAACATTATGCATGTAAAAAAGGTTATATGAAAAATGTGTCTTTAATAATAAAATTAATATTATACCAAAATAAGGTATAAATATATTTAAAATGTAACTAATTATTTTAAATATAAATAAATAAATAAAATTCATAATTTTTAATCAAATTAAATCTAAAATTGGAGTTTAAAATAGAAATTAGTAGATAATTGGACAACAAGATGGGTTTTTCACTAGCGACTTAAAAATATCTCTTTATTTTTACCCAAAATTCCACCATATGATTATATTGATATGAGTATTTAGAAAATATTATTATTTTTATAAAATTATGTTTCTATATTTTTTTATAAATTAATTATAATTCCAAAACATAAATTTTAAAATGAAACCATTTTTGAAGAAAATGCATTTTGAAGCATAAATTGACTTATCTAAAAACATTTATTGATAATTTACTAAGAATTAAAAAATATAATTGTTTTTATTGGGAAATATATATTAATATATTTCATAATTTGGTTAATCTTATTCCTAACCTCCAATTCCACAACTACATTACATTGGTCATATTTAAATAATACATTTCATGTGTCATTTAAGATTAATGTTGGGTATTGTATACGCTATTGAACTCAAGATATAAAACATCAAAAAATATTCTTATATGATGTCTATTTATTTTCATAAGAACAATATCACCCTTTTGTTGTGCTTCAATCAATTTCTACATAACTTATTACTCCATGAAATGAATATCCAATATGAATATTTTATATATAAAGAAAAAAATTGATCTTTTACTGGATTAAATAATCCATAAAAGTTTACTAATATATTCATATAGTTTTTAATAAATTAAAAATGATTATCACGGGTCATATAAATCTCATAAATATGTTACCTTAACCTCTAAAACCTAAATAATAACACCCTAAATTCCAATTAGTTAACTCCATAAGTATCTATTATTCAAAATATTAAAGTAAATATAATTTTATACTAAATTTAACACCCCAATATATTATAATATGTTTATTTTTAAATAAATTAATTTCCTATATAACTTGTGTTATAACAAGAACTAAGTTGAAATAAACCTTGATATATTATTAAAAAATTATTCTGTCAATATTATAACAAATCCATAATGTTGATAGGCATCAATAGTATAAACTGAACTATGTGTTATATAAAAATATCTTACTAAATATAAACGTATAGGTTATATACTATGAAATTAAAATTATTTTTTAGCAACGTTATATTATTCTTAATGAAATTGATTTCCATCAAACTTATTTTTAATGGTTATTGTGAGATACTAATATATTTAAATTGTGACTCTTTTAAAAAACTTCATTTCATAAAAATAACTGAAATTTTTAAATAATTATATCAAAATTATATTATGGTTAATTTTTAATAATTTTTTGAAATGATTAATTCATCAGTGAATATTAAAAATTATGATTTTTATTGAAATCTATATATTTATTTATAGAATTGAAAAACATCCACTATATTTTGTAATCTTTTTAAAGGAAGATTAATTTTATTTTATTTCATATAAAATAATTAATTCCATTGGAATCTGTAACATCTCGTCCCTCCTCGTTGGCATGAGGACTAAAAGGGGAGCTACCAAACCATTGGTGACATCCCCACAAAAGGTTTGAAATAAATGCTTAGGGCTTGAAGAATATTTGTAGGAATATTTTACCATTGAAATATAAAACATCAAAACTGAAAATCAATAAACAAATTAAGCTCCATATGATACATAAGTACAAAATACAACTCAAATCACAACTAAACAAAAAAATTATATCAGAGTACATGTGGAAATCAAAATACATATTCCAAACGACCAAAAAGTAAAAGAAAATGAAAACTCCAATGTGATAAAAACTATCAACACCCCACCTTCCCCTAGAGCCAACACCAAATGTTAATCCATGTTATAAAGAAGTGTCACTAAATTACTAAGATACATTTCCTTTACTTATGTCTCAATAGATTACATTAATAAGTGCACAGTTGTTCCCAAGTAGAGTTGGGTCTAAATATAGTAGTTTTTCTCCAATTAAATTCCAACTCCTTCCACTAAATATAACACTTATTATCACATTTTATAAAAAAACATGTTGTAAAAAAACATTCATATCAATACCACATACCATTTTTTTCAAGGAAGAAATACATAAATCCCTTAATACATTCATTATGTGATTTAGAATATACTTCTCCATGTACACACACCCAACCACACAAACACACACACAACCACACACCCATACAAAACGACACACCCACACAAAATCTTGGGGATACCATCTTCAGTGGAACTTTAAATCCATACCCCATCTCACTTTGATCAGGGTTCTTCTTGACCAAAATCCATCCCAACCCACACACACCCAATTAGATATCCCAAAATCTTGAAATATTATCTACCAAATAAAATTTCCAAAATTAAATGAATTTAAAAAACCACATAAAATGAATAAAAAATAATAATTGTTAAAACATCGTTTCAAATTTATAAAAATTTTGTTTTCCAAAAAAAATATACATTACAAGATTTTCAATCCAATACCAAAATAGTATTTACATCAAGAGTTGGTCAATAATTCCACAACCATTCCATGAAATTAATTTACTTTAAACTAATATATTAATTTATAATGAAATTAGATTTTGAGAAAATACACCAATCTATAAAACATTGGTAAAAATGAAGAAAAATTCTATAAAACATTATGATCTTATCAAAACTCATGTGCCCTTCACTATATCTAATAAACATTCATCATAAGGACATTAATAACACATAGATTTATCCATAATGGACACGATATATTATTTCAAGAGAGATAAGAACCTTTTATCATAGAATAATGATGACTAATGGAAAATAACTTATGAATTTGGTCCTCCAAACACACGTTGATTCACCTATAAATCGCTCCATGATCGAAGGAGACCATTTATCTAGACATTAGGGAAAAATTAATTGATTTAATTAGAGTATTATGGGAAAGATGTGGGTTAAATGGGATAATTCAGATTAGATCCAAAATTAAAGGATGTACAACAATACGAGACATGGTTAGACCAAGAGTTTGGGAAAACCATGTGCCAATAATTTGGTGCTATTATATTAAGGTTGGAACTTACTAAATTAAATCACAATATTGAAAAAATAATGTGACAACCATACATTTCCCCAATATTAAAGATGAAAAGTTTCTCCTTTGAATTTTTAGATTTTTTCTAAATTCTACTCAAACTATGCTGCTACACAATACCCATTTTCATATCCTTGATGATTTACTAGAGATTTTTAACCATTTCCTTAAACCATGAAAAAACTTTGAACCTCTAAAAATTCATCCAAAACAAACCAAATTACTTGATAACATCAACAAAATATCCAGATAATTATATATACTCCAAATACAAGAATAAATATTCATTTAACTAAAACCATGGGTGAAACATTCTCCCCACTACTACCTATTTCACTACTATATATTATAAAAACATTTTCAGTATAACAGTTTAGTCCATTAATTCACCATTCCCTCTTATGGTACCACATTTCTTCCTGAATCCAACTATGTTTCTATAAAACCCATAGAATAGCATTTCATTTCCCATGAAATATCTTCGATTTATTATCCACAATCCTTAACGACACATTAATAAATGTAGAATCTTGATCAATGTCAATTAAATCCCATAAAATCACATGGGAAAGATCAACTTGGAACTTCTTTAACTGAGATATATAAAACAAATTTTACACTAAACAAGTCCTTAGTGAAAAATAAAAATAATACACCACCTAAACAACTCATTCATGTAATTAAAAATGGACTATGTATAAATTATATATCTGTCACTCCATAAAAAAAATCTGATGCCCAAGCCGAAGATAAATTTTCAAGTACGTACGATTTCTCACCCCAAATGAAAACTATCATCGAGGATGGTCATTTTATTATTTTTGATGACTCTAAGACATATATATTCTATTTATAAGAAACTAAATATTATTTTATGTATATAACACAAGGGTGGGTCCAATTAATGATGTATCACAGGTTTCCACCCAAAACAATATCACAATTATAAGGATAAATCTATAATTATTCAAAAGGATCCAAATTTATTAAGGCCTGATAACTATTATTTTAAGAGAAATCAATTAATTATAAATTATCCACACATGAGACACCAAAATCCATACAAAAATAACTAAGAATGTCCTCTAATGTTCCTATTTTCTATCCAGATTGTCTATTGATATAGGGATGATAACCCATACTCATTGTTAACTAGTTATTAGATAGAGTTGCAAGGATTTACAAGAACAATATATAATCATGGGGTCTCTCTCTGATATAACTGAGATCGGAATGTCAGGTATATTTACAATTTCTAAATTATTAATTTTAAAAAAATCTTACAGTGAATTAGTTTCACGAATAGAATGAAGTGATACGTCATCATTAGTTGATCCACAATCAACTATAAGACACCATGTTTCCAAAAAATACATTGAATATTTGTTCCAAAATACATGGTTATCTACTCCTCTTACCATAAAATATATTTAAGGACTAAAAAATACAGTCTGGTCGTTGATCCTCTACCTTGTCCTACTTATAGGTGAGGCATCTCAAGAAATAATCAGTTACAAAATTTCTTATTTCAAACCACCAAAATTATTTTTCAATTATTTTAAAATATTCTAAAGCCTAGGGTCACAAATATTATTTAATGGTGGTCAAAAAAAAAGAAATAGTTCACAATAATCCAATGGTATGACCATTTCTTCTCTAATTCTAATCACTGAATTCATGACTATCTTTAAACACTCAATCGTCACCCCACCATTTAGTTTGGACCCCATAGTAACACATTCATGATCAGATTTCTGAGAAACTCTAACCTAATCAAACAAATTTAGAGAAAAATTTTTTTTAAAGAAAACTAAAACACTAACTCGGTTTAAGCATTATAGATTCATATATTTTATAAACTAAATTATTTTCCACTTATTCAAAGCCTCTTTATCCAACTAAGAATATGAATTACTACTCAGTGAATCCTCTATAGAGTTCCATTTACCTAGTTTACACATGAAGTAAAGTTGAAACATCTTTAAATACTCCATCCATATGTGTTGTCTTAAATTGAAATACCTTTCTGAGAAATTTTTTTTCAAACTCCTATAATCCATAAAAAAATCTCACTACAGTGGTAATGAGGATATTTTTTCAAACCATATACCAATTCATCTAATTCAAAATAAAATTTTGTGTAGTTATTTTTAATTAATTATAAATCTTTTGATCTATAAAAAATAACATAATATCTCATCATGAGAAAACATAAAAAACCATATACTTATGCATCACAATACACTATATGGCCTTATCTAGACTCTATAAATGAGAGGATAGTTATCGATTTAAGTCTAACATTATGTACTTGAAATTATTTATGAAAATTTTCATTTTATTGAAGAGGAACACCTTTCATTATCAAACATATAATTGTTTATTCAATGTTTTAAAAATCATATACAAAGTCTATATATTATCCCTATAATCCAAGGATTTTATGTATCTCAAATACCTTATTTGATCATTTCCAAGAGATAACTACTTCTATATTTTCAGGACTGATAGATAATTCTTTTTCATAAAATGAATGGACGAAGAAATATACCTTTTTAATCTAGAATTCACACATTGATATCCCTTTATAGAAATGATAAAATAAAAGACACCCAACAATATATCCAAATGTTTCTAATTATATGATTCGGTCCTAGAATATACCATTATATCATAAAAAACACCACAATAAAATAATCATAATATCACTAAATTATTTGATTAATCAATTTCATAAATATGTATGGTTCATTATTAAGAGAAAATGGAAAAAAAATTATTAATTTCTATATCTTCTTTTGAAAGAATTATTGATATTTTCTTCCTTCCGAACTCGTAGTTGGTGTGTCCCTGAATGTATGTTTAATTTAGAGAACCAATGGTCTCCCCTCAGTTGATCAACCAAACAATCAATGCATGGAATAATATATTGGTTCTTTATCATTTCTTGGTTAATCATATGATAACCAATACAAATTTTATGAGTTCCATCCACCAGTTTCACAAACAGAACTGGTTTAGCCCATGGAGGCGTACTTGATTAAATTAACCCTTTACTTTATAAAACAACATCAATTACTTATATTCAATTGGTTCCATTTGATTATATGTTTGTGAGATAGGAATGGTCATTTAAGGATATTAATCATGAACACACCCACACACCCAAACATAAGCTCAGTCTTATAATTACTGGTGGAACATCACATTCATACTCTATCCCGTATTTATAGCGGTACTTCATGACCCTAATTCATCCCATACAACACACACCCAATCACTTATTCCATCATTATTCCAAGTCATTTTGAAAAAAATAAATCCATTATATTAATGAATTTAAATACACACTTTACATGTTTCAAACCCAATCCATAAATTTGAAAAATTATTTTTAAAATATAAATAATGGGTTTTCCAAAAAAACCAATCAGTATTAAAAAAATTCCAATGCCAATAAAAAAACGGGTTTTCCATCAATATTTTCACAATAATTTCAAAAACATTCCATGAAAATAATTTAATTAAATAAAATAATTAAATTTATAAAATATTTTTAGTATATATAGTATTCATATGCTTCTCAAATATTGTCCAAAATTAATAAAAGTTCTACAAAACTACAAAATATGATCAAAAATCACATTCCCTACACTATATCTAAGAAGATATCATTATAATCTCATTCCTGACACATAGATCTATCCATATAGGACTAGATATATAGTATTGAGAGATATAATAACCCTATATCAAATAATAATTAATATTAATGGGTACTTTAGAAAGAATATGGTCCTCAAATACACTTTGATTCACCTCAGGATCGCTCTCGAATCGAATGGGATCGTCTCTCAATCCTTGGAGAAAAGGGAATTTGAGTGATAGAGGGAATAGGGAAAATAGTTTAAAAGGGATAATTTGGATAAGATCGCAAATTAATGGAGAAATAAAAGAATGTTTCATTGTAAGGTCACATGGTTTAGAAAACCATTCACCAACTATATAGGGATACTACTTTAAGGGAACACCTCGTATGGTTGGCTCGCATTGTTAGACAAACCATGCACCAATAGTTCATTTACCTTTATTTAAAGATTCATATTCATCCTTGTAAATATCATGGTTTTCTCCAACCTTGTACCAACCATGCTACTTCCATGTTCCCATGGTCTACCACTGCCTGGTTTCCTATAGATTATTTAAGGTTTCTATTGATCGTGCATAAACAATGAACATCCATAAATTCATCCAAAACATTATAAATCCCATTGTATCCTCAAATAAAATTATAATTATATATACTGATTATACATTAATTGATGGTAATATACCCAAAACCTTCATTTTTGCTAAATAAATTTTTTATGTTTGAGTTTAGAAAAAAGGAATTTTTATAGGTAAAAGGGAATTTCCCAAAAAAATGTTTATATTTTATTAGTTTGTTTTTACCTTAAAAAATTAAATGGATAAATATTAGTGAATTATTTTAATTAAATTTAAATATTATTTAATCAATCAAATGTTATTAATTTAATATAATTTTTTTTGTGGGATAACAATAAAATTGGGTTTGTGCTTACAAACTATATTTTTCTAAAAAACGTTTTTATCAAAATGTTCAAACTTGTTTGAAAATTAATTTATGATATATAAACGTTTTAAATTAGAAAAAAAAATGGATTAAATATTCTGAATCAAGAGTTTCAAATTTGGTAAACATGTCACTTTTATTTTGGAACAACATAAATACAAACCATGGTAAAATTTATCACCTCGGCAAAGTCTAAATCATGTTAATCTTAGTTTAAAATAAATATTAAGCCCATATTTTTCATCATAATTGTTTTTAGATGAATTTAATTATACTATTATCACCTTAGGAACAATATGAGTTTTTTATTGTACACTTGTATAAGAAAATGAGCTATATAATATTTAAATCCGAGAATGATACAAAAAAGGAACTATCTTTGTTTCAAATATCTCTTATGTTTCTACGTATGGGAAAAAACATGTTATGAAATATTAAAAGTGATAATTTTTTATTAATGAAATTATTTTCATGATTCAAATTTATTTCAAATTTTTAGAAATTATACATTGACCTTAAATGCTTGTGCAATACATATACAATAGTTATTCAATTAAAAGAAAAATAATATAAATGGGGTTAAAATATAAAATGTGAAATAATTTGAGTGACTCAATGTGTTCCAAGAATTGTAAAATGAATATTACGTGTTATTTGTATTTTATGGAATAATTTTATAACTCAAACTTTTTATTTAAAATCAAATTACATTTATATTGTTAAAAAATGACATTAATGATATATTATCATATATAATATTTTCATTAATGATATAAAATTTAAAAAATAATATTCATCCAAATGAATGGGAAATGGTTTTAGACATAAAATAATATCTATTTATCTATTAAATATTATTTTATAGAAACTGTATTAATCCTTAAACTATAGAAAACAGTAATATTATTGTTATAGTCAAAAGTGTTAATGAATTGTAAAAAGAAAAAGATAAAGGTAAAAGTGTGATCCAAATATATCAAAATGTTATTTTTGATAGGTTAAAATATTATTAATTTATCTTTTTATATTATAAATTTGGAAACATTTTGGATATACAATGTAATATCTATAAATTTAACATTTTATTAAATTCCAGGAGTGCCCCTCCACTTGATTATAAAATGCACCCCTGCATTCTATTTTTCATACTACCATGAGACTTATATCGTGACCACCCCATAACAAAATCCATTATCAACATCCCAATTCAAATTACATATTTTATGGTATTCCAAAAAATTCCCAACCAATATCCCATAAGAGGACATCTAATGGATTTATTTCAAAGAAGAGTTAATATCCTTAACTAATCCCTTTTTTCAATTATTATATTAAATCGTATAAAAATATTATATTTTTATTAAAATAGTATAATCTAGGTCATAAATATTTTAATATTTTATTATGATTATGAAAACATCTTTACTAACTCTCTTTCCATCAAATTGTTATTGGAAATATCTTGTGTGCGTACGTATGACTTAACATCTCCCCATACTGATAAAATTAATTATTCATCACCATAATTTATGGATGGGTATTGTGATTGGGATAATTATTATATATTATAACTATGAAATAATTATAATTATTTATTGATAATACCAAATATAACTTCATACCTTCTAACCCATTGGAAAACATTATTGTCGACCGGGAATATGTGTAGATTACCACCTCTATGAAGCAATGTGAATCATTTTATCTTTTCTTTTTATATGGATGGAAAAAAGGAAAAATTTAATTAATAAATATTATATATATTATTTAATAATGTTTCGTTAATGGTAATTTATTATATTACTTTCTTTCTTTCCATCTATAAAAAAATTATAATAATGTTCGTTTTTACGTATGACTTTCCATCTCCATGAATGTTGTGATACATATTTCTATCTATATATTTTATGTATATTTATAAAAATTTATATAATGAAAATATAATAAATTTATATAATGATTAATATTATTTATATAATTATACCATGATAAATGTACAAGGACTAAAACTACCAAACCAAAACGTACATGAAAAATGATGCGTATATCATCTAAAACATTAAGTTTAATAAAAAAGAAGTAACAAATGTGTGTAAAATATTATATATAAAATATTTATGGTATGAAATATTTTATTAGTTTTCTGTAATAAATTTATAATAAATCTATATTTATTATAAAGGAGGTTCCATTTTATTGGAAGAATGTAGGACTTGGTCGTTGGTATTTTCTTTTCTTTTAATTCTGACGGACAACAGTCATATTCACCACCTATTTCATTTCTAGAGTATATGTAAATGACATTAATGTATTTTAAGATTTGTGTTATGAAATTTGAGTGAATTTATATATCCATCATGTCATATTTCATTCTTGGTCTTATGATTCATAATTTTACAATTTCAAAAGCTATTTATGTTATAATCTCATTATTCATTAGGGTTGTTTTTTATTATGTATCTTATGATGAAATATTATGATCTTACCCTCATGAAACTGAATATTTTTTTTCTCATCTTTTAATTTCATAAAAATTCATGATTTTGTTTCTTTTTCATCATCGTGTGTACTCAATAGGCTGAAAAAATTATTTTAGGGAAATTTGACATTATATGTCTTTTTAGTCAAAAAATGTTTTTCGTCCTTATCCATGTAATATAAAAATGTTTTAAAGAAAGTATTTTCTATTCCATAATGATTATTTAATTTAATTTTTAACCATTTTTACATTTCTAAAAATAATTCCTAATGTATATTATGAACATTTTATAACTGATAATGAATGAATAAAATTTTCAGTTATCATGACACCTCAATTAATTGAAGATTCTTTTACACATTTCAATAATTATTTTCAAATAAAATTTTAACGATAATATTTTGGAATGTTTTTTATTTTAATGATGTGATTTCATAATGGAATGTTTATTTCCCTCTTAAAGGTTTTAATGATCTCTCAATGTCATTTTTATTCATCAAAGGCAATAACCCTTGATTTCACATTATCTTTATAGGCAATGTGATCAAAGAATGCCATATTTATTCATTATCGAGATTTTTTTTCTACTAATTTGATTTTTATGAAAAATGTTCCTTATCAATAGGATATACTGTGATTAAATAATGAAATTTTTATGAAACTCATTTCTTTTCCACAACTGATACTATGATGGATTTTTATAAAACTCATTTCTTTTAATATGTTAGGATATAATTAATGTTGTTTGACCTTATAAAACTTGTAAGTTTTTTTCTTTTATGTGTTGGTGGTCACTATATAGCCATAAATGGGGGTTAAATTAACCTGGGATATTGGTTAAATTATAACTAAGGATAAGGGGGGCCTATATCTCCCCTAATGTATTGGGAAAATATTGATACCTCATTAGATAAATATAACTATAATGGTGAGTGAACCCAATTTAGTAAGGGTCTTTTTACACTATGATATTCTTGGGAGTGAGCCTTGACTACTATGATGGTTTGGGAAGTAAACCCATTACATTATGATATTATTGGAAATGATCCTTGACTACCAAGGAAATGATTTCATTTTCTTATGTGTATGCCACAAATATTTGTATTATTACAATGTTATTCTGTAATGGATCATGTTATTTTAAACCTTTATAATTCATGTCCTATGAACTACATAGATTTATTATGTTAATCATGATTATTATCTAAGATCCTATGGAATTATTTTCAAATGTTATGACCATTTTCTCATACCCATATGTTCATGTCATACTCAAGTGATTATTTATATCTCCCTTATTTATCCTAATTGATCATCTGATTTCTGCCTATCTTTTGTTTCCTTTACTTAGTTTTTGAAGAAATGTACTAATAATGATATGCCTAAGAAGGGTTCTTTTTATGAAAAACATAGTGGGAGGTGATATAGATATTCTATAAAGAAGTTATTTATGTGTCCGAGTTTCCAATGGAAATAGACATATATGATTTTGCCATGGATATTTAGGTTATGTAATTTATATAAAACTATTGATATGTAATATATATGAATGAAAAGTATGTTTTTATATACTAATATGTATGCCACGTAGGATAGTGGTAGGTGCTCCACTATTTCCATCCTTCAGCTGTGGTTTCATGTTCAATGGCCAAATGAGGCTTGTTATCTACCTATAGGTGGGTTATCCTTTTTTCAATAAATATATTATTAAAATTCATCTAAAATTTCAAAATTATAATGACTCAAAATTAAACCAACATCAAATATAAGATAAACTTTAAAGTCGACCAGTACCTCAACTCTTATGTCCAAGATTATATAAATGCATTCAACCTAAAATTACTTTTTTGCTAAAACAAATACAAAATTAATGGTTTAATTTCCATTAATGTCTCCCAAAATATCATTACTCGTATGAAAACCTCATCACAAAACACCTAAAAAGGGTTTTATTATAAGCTGAACTTATAATTACCCAAACCTTCATTAATGAAAATTCCACTTGATCTAATTAAATGTCTTATTATGGATATGTAAAATGTGAAAATCATTGGTTTTATGTTTCTATATTTTAAAATTACATTATGAATTGTGATCGTTGTTAATATAGTCGTTGAACAGTGATCACTTGATTGGTATAAATATAGGGTTTTAACAAATCCAATTTACTCAGACAAAGGAAGCGATGGCCTCACCAAGTAGTCATTCCTCATATGAAGCCCATTTGTCAGAGCTTAGAAAGGAGGTGGCTTCATTGGGATTCGCTCTTGACCAAGCCCAACTGAGCTTGAACAAGTTAAGCTTGAGCGGAACCGACTATGGGAGAAGTTGATGTTAATAGAGATTACCACCAGAGCGATGTTATCTGATTCACCCCAAGAGTTTGTCACCATCGCAAACCATGCCCTTCGGTCATATGCGGGTGTTATAAGGGGTTATGTAACAGAAACCTGGAACTATGAGAATGTACATTGTTTTGGTATAAATAATGTTCATTCATTTTATTATTATTACTTTGTAAATAGTTATTGAAAGCAAAAATAATATTTTTAGTTAATATTCAACTAAGAAATATATTTTTATGAATTAATGGATTTTTTAATTAAATAATATTTTCATAAAATATTTTTATAATTAAATTAATTTTTATTAAATATAAATTATCATATAATTTTACAAATGAAATTGTAATTTTTATTAAGATTTGAAAGCTATTTTTTTCAAAACCCATAAATGTTTTATAAATGTCAGTTTTTTTAAATAAAAATCCACATATTTATAAAATTATCTAGATAAAATGAGTATTATTTTTGGAATCGGGATGTCGAAATTATCCTATGGTGAATTTTTACAAATTTTTTGAGAGAGTCGAATTGTTGGGTAAAAATTAAAAACTGTTAAATATGTAATGTGTTTTATGACATAATATTGACCCAATAGTGATGTAATAAAATAATATAAACATTATTTTCGTACAATATATGCTTTACCATTAAAATAATGAGATATTGGTTTTTTTTATTTATTTTACAATGCTTTAGTGGACCCTCCAAGACATCTAAAATATTTTGTCTTTTTAAATTGTTTTTCTTGAGAGTCTAACTCACCTCCACATAAGCAGTCCTATCATTTTAAGAATGTAGGCCATTGGCCTTATAGAATATTGTTTTCCACCCCCCTTTTTCAAAAACCATGGCCGATAACCATGGGCTGGTTTGTGATTTTGATTAGATTAATGTGAGGTGTCCCAAACATAAATAATAACGAATTCTGTCACCTTTCCTATATAAACCCACCCAAGCTCCCACATCCTCTTCACTAAAAGACTTTGGAGTTCAAAAAACCCCTTCCGTACTCTCTCTATAATACTCCCAAGGTTCCCCAACCTCCCAATAATCATCTCTCAAGCCTCTCCCAATCCTTTGGGATAACACTTCCACAAAAGGGATTTTTTCATTTCTCATTTTTTCTATTTCTAATTAAGTTGTTATGCCCTTTTTTCAATTAAAAATTTTGGGATATGATTTCACACCTCCCTCATTATATAATCTGTATTTTTGGATGATGGGAGACACATTTCTCTCTCATTAAACCCTCCCATGTACACCTGTTACCATTCTGAAATTCCGTGAGAGATTTCCCTCTACTATTTTACATCCAAGTAATTCTTTTGTATTATACATCTAAATCCCATTATGTCTATTGGAACATGTATCCATATGACCCACCTTCTTTACATCTCATGTAAATATTATGAGACACCCTTTTATATCTCATAAACTATTTCCATGAATCCTTAGGTCATGCCATTATGTTGCTGAAATTGCGCTTCATATTTCCAAGCCAAGATCATTATGTAGTGAATACCATACCCATTTCTCTATCAAGGGTACTCACCTTTATTAACATTTAATTATTTATTATAAATCTTAAGGTATGTATTCTATATCCCATTATATTGGAATAAATGATGATGATTGATTTCATGTTGTGTGATCCATGTGGCACACTTATGCATGAAATGAAATGTTTATGAAGGGTGCACCTTGATATCACTCCAATGCATTGGGTAAAGTATAGTATCATGATATGTCATGTGAAATTGGTGTTGACTCATACTAATTCAAGTTCAATTAGGTTTTACTCGTTCTTCATGTACAATTATGGTTTAATCATGCTCCATGTGCAATGTGCCTTGGCTCATGCTAATTCCATGTTAAGTGTTGTTTCCACATTTCCTTGTTATGATTATCATGCATTATCATTCCTTTATGTTAATGTTTCTCTTGATCTCCATTGATATTCCTATTGTCTGAAATGTATTTTATTCATCATGTTATTCCATGTTTATTCCCTTACTGGGCTTTATATATCACCATTTTCTTATACATGTCCTCGGTTTATCCCATGCGATGCTAAGTACTAGCGAATGTAGTGGCCATGTAAAGAATGTTTTCAATAAAGATGTTGTGTGTTTTATGTTCTACGATGTTATGTAATGTTTCTAAGCCCCAAAGCCACTATACCTATCAATAGTCCATGTTGAATCAAGTGAAGAGTTTATGTAATAATTCAGGTTTAAGTGTATAATAATGAGAAGAGTTGTTATAGTCGGTATTAGAGGATATGATTAGTTATTTTTGGGATTAGGATTAGAAAACCGAAGTGAAGAATTAAATACAAAAATAAGTAAATAAAAACATCCCTAAGTATTGGTGAGTATTGAGTAAGTGGTTTATCAAGAAAATACATCATTGTCTCAATACGAGCTGGTAGAGGCGGCTCTGGCACAGATGTATCCTTGGGGTAAAACCCGAAAACACTGTTTTGAGCTAGACTCGAACCGGAACTGGTGCCCAACAATGGTCCTTGATGCACCCTTGATTACAAAACTCCCATGGGATATGATTTGGCAAATTCATAAGGTTAGTATGAACCCTTATTACGTGAATAAAAAATGCACCTAATAATATATGTTAGAAATTAGATCATGGATAACATAGATTAAAGCCTATGGATTCATATGTTAAGGAAATAAAAGTTATTTATAAGTCATCA
This sequence comes from Viscum album, assembly GCA_963277665.1. Classification (NCBI taxonomy): domain Eukaryota; kingdom Viridiplantae; phylum Streptophyta; class Magnoliopsida; order Santalales; family Viscaceae; genus Viscum; species Viscum album. Next base: position 1,870,221,296 of record OY728123.1, on the reverse strand, counting down.
TTTTTGTCTATGGATTACCCTTTATGGGTTAACCCTAACTTTTCTTTTATTCCAGCCAATGACTGGTAATAAGAGGACTCGGGCTAATAGTCGATGTGATGATCAATGCAATTATTGTGAAAATGAGATGGCCAATCCAATGGGAGCGAGATTCCTAAACTTTGTCATGATTCTCTCTCAGTAAACTCAATCTTTTAATAAAAACATTGGTCAAGAGAAACATTCAACCCCCCCCCCCCATAGAAGAACAATCCACGATTGAGAGCTTCATGAGACAAAGGCCTCCTACTTTTAATGGATTGTTTGATCCCTCAATCATCGAACAATGGATCAACTCCATTGAAAAGATCTTCCCCATTCATCACTGTTCTGAACAATAGAAGGTTCTCCATGATACTTATTGTATGGAGGGTGAAGGTGGTCAATGGTGTACGTTGATAAAAAATATGAAGCATAAGGAGGAGATCGAGGCATTGGAATAGAAGGATTTCCAGAAGATGTTTTTTGATAAATATTTTTCACACACCCTCTGACTCGTGATGGAAAGGGAAATCCTTTACCTCAAGAAAAAAGACAATGAATCTATCCTGGAATACTAGGAGAACATCCCAAGGCTATCACGATACACATCTGGCTTTGTCGTTACCCCTGAATGCAAGTTTGACTGCTACTGTGGTGGGTTGAAATCTAGCATACGGAAAGCACTGGTGATCCATGACTTCTATAGTTATAAAGAAATTTTCTGATGTTCCCTCAAGGATGAAAAGGATTTTAGAGAATCATTGGGGTATCATGGGGATTAGAAGTGTAATGTGGACTTCAATGCTAGTGGTCTGATGGATAAATCCAACATTTCTAAGAAGATCCAGTAACACACTTTCCAAACGTTCGGAAATAAGCACCCCGGAAATTGCCTGAAGGGGATGAGGAAATTCATTAGGTGTGGAAGAGAAGCGCACCTAGCTATTAACTAATAACAACAAAAACCCACAACTACAATAAAGAAGAGGAACACTATCTTTGACCCTCAACGTGTTTTTCATTGCTACAACTGCAAAGAACCAGGGCACCTTGAAAATCAGTTCCCTAAGCCAAGGAACTTCAGAGGCAACCAAAAACCTCCAAGGAACCAAGGGAGAGCTTTTGTCATCACTACGACCGAAGTGAACCCCAACAACAAAGTGGTGACAGGTACGCTAGTTATTCATTCAATAATAGAAAAAGTACTTTTTGATTCAGGTTCTACTCATTCATTTATATCCCAAAAGTTTAGTAGAACAATCCTAGCACCACCAAAAACCATGGAAGTAATGATGTTAGTGAGTATGGAAAATGGGGAAATAATTACATCCCATGAATATAAGTCCTCCCATATAATAATTTGTGGATTTAATTTCCTTGTAAATCTCTTCATACTCCCTCTAGTGGAATTTGATGCAATTCTTGGCATGGATTGGATTTCCTTATATATAGCCAACATAACTTGTCGTGAGGGGGAAATCACACTCCATGTGGAGAATCAATCTCCGATTCTATACTAGTGAAACGAGGAAGATGAATCCTCTTTAGCTCAATCATCTCAATCATGGGTATTATGGCCCTATGACCACACGTATCTATCTCAGATGATTGAGTCTAAGGAGGAAACCATCCTTGAAGACATACCTATTGTGAGGGAATTTTCTAAAGTGTTTCCTGAGGAATTTACTTGTATTACTCCTAGAAGGGATGTTGAATTCTCATTTGATCTTATACCTATGGAATTTTCAATATCCAAGAATTTGTATAGAATGAATGTTTTGGAGCTTGAGGAGCTAAAGAAAAAACTACAAGAGATTCTGAATAAAGGGTTTATGCGCCCAAGTGCTTCACCATTGCATACACCAGTCCTTTTAATCAGGAAGAATGATGGGTCAATGCGCCTTTGCATCGATTATTGCGAGCTTACCCAAATCATGATAAAGAAAAAGTATCTTATCCCATGAATTGATGACTTGTTCGATTAGCTGCAAGAGCACAATACTTCTCCAAGGTGGATTTGCAGTTAGGATATTATCAAGTAATGGTGAAGAAGGATGATTTCCCCAAGACTCTTTTTTGTACAAGATATGGGAACTTTGAATTCATATTAATTCCATTAGGACTCACTAATGCTCTATAAATCTTCATGGACTTGATGAATAGAGTTTTTAGGGATTACCTCGACAAATTTGTGGTAGTATTTATAGATGATATTCTGATATACTCCAAAACCAAGGAGCATCATGAGGAGAATCTAAGAATTGTACTAGAGACCTTGCGAAATGAGAATCTCTATGTAATGTATAGAAAGTGTGGGTTTTGGTTGAAGGAGGTCTCATTCATGGGCCATATCACCACAAGAAATGGGATAACTGTGGATACCTCTAAAATCGATGCAATTGTGGGATTGATGAGGCCAAAATCAGTAACGAATATCCATAGCTTCTTAGGGTTAGCTGGATATTATCGAAAATTTGTGAGAAATTTCTCACGATTGTTCTACCCTCTTACCAAGCTAACTTAGAAGGGAGTAAAGTTTTCATGGAGTGATGAATGCGAAGAAATATTTTTGGATTTAAAAAGGAGGCTTATCACTATGTCCGTGTTCTCATTACCCAGAAGTGGAGAACTTTTTGTGGTATTCAGTGATGCTACGAAGAAGGTATTAGGCTATGTGTTGATGCAAAATGAAAAATTCATTGCCTATGCTGTAAGGAAATTGAAAGTTCACGAGCAGAATTATCCAACACATGATTTGGAGTTGGCTTTGGTGATCTTCACTTTATAATTTTGGTGGAATTATCTATTTGGGAAGAAGTGTGAAATATATACGGACCACAAAAGCCTCAGGTATATATTCACACAAAAAGAGTTAATCATGCGCCAACTAAGATGGTCAGATCTATTCAAAGACTATGACTTCCCAATCCATTACCACCCTAGGAAAGCAAACAAGGTGGAAGATTATTGAAGTAGAAATGACCCGGTGATTCTATCATTAATAATAATTGAAAAGGATCCAATATTCTTAGATTTCATGAAGATGGACATGGGAATCATAAATAAGGGAACATCATCAATCCTTTCACAAATGATTGCTCGACCATCTCTTTTGGAAAAGTTAATGGATTCTAAAAAGGATGATGTGGGAATTCAAAAGAAATTGGAAGCTATCAGAAGAGAAAAATCATCTAAGTACAATGTTAATGAAGAAGGAATTGTGAGATTTGGGAAAATACTATCTGTTCCATCAAGTTCTAGCTGAAGAAGGAACTTTTGGATGATGCACATTGTTCAAATTTCTCTATTCATCCAGGAAACAAAAATATCTATCGAGATCTCTGAGAGCATTATTGGTGGCACAATATAAAGAAGGAGACCATTGACTATACATCAATGTGCCTGGTGTGTACGCAAGTGACGACAGAGAGGCAGAAGTCTAAGGGGATGATACAACCATTGCCCATACTCGCATGGAAATGGGAGAAAATCTCCATGTACTTTGTCACCATACTTATGACAACATCCAAAGGCAACAATGCAATATCAGTTATTTTAGACCGTCTTACAATGTCTACAAAATTCATTGCAATTTGGGAGGATTTCTCATTGGATCAGCTGGCACAGATATATATTAGAGAAGTGGTAAGGCTGTATGGAGTAACACTATCTATTGTATCTAATAGATATGCAAGATTCACCCCTAGGTTTTGGAAGATTCTTCAACATGCTGTAGATACTGATTTGAACTTCAGTATGGATTGTCACTCTCAAACTGATGTCCAATCCGATCAGACTATCCAAACACTTTAGGACATGTTGAGAGATTGTTCTAAGGACTTAAAAGGATGGTTGGACCAACATCTTCCACTGGTTGAATTCTCCTACAATAACAATTTCCACTCGAGCATCCAAATGGCACATTATGAAGCCCTGTATGGGAAGGGATGTAGAACACTGGCATTTTGGGATGAAGTTGGTGAGCATAAGCTTCTAGGACTAGAAATGGTAGAAGAAATGGTGGTGAAAACCATTCAGCAACATTTCAAGGTATCCCAGAGTCGACAAAAGAGTTATTCAGAAACCTGTTGACAAGACCTTGAGTTTAAAGTTGGAGAAATGGTGTTTCTAAGCATATCTCTATGGAAGAGGGTCATGAGGTTTGGAATGAAATGAAAGTTAAGTCCAAGGTACATTGGCCCCTTCGATATTCATGATCGTGTTGGTGTTTTGGCCAATCGACAAGCACTTAAACCCACCAGGGCCAAATTAAATGACTTCTTTCATGTATCCCTCTTAAGGAAGTACATACCAGACCCTTCACATGTACTCTCTTCAGAGGTAGTACAGCTGGAGGATCATCTTTCTTATGAGGAGTAACCAGTGAGGATGTTAGATCGTAGAGAAAACGTTCTATAGAATAAGACAATGACCTTCATCAAGGTGTTCTGGTGAAACCACAAGTTTGAAGAAGCGAAATGGAAATCAGAGGAAGTGATGAAGCAAAGTCACCCACATGTGTTTTAGTGTGGGAAACAAAAATTTCGAGGGTGAAATTTCGTAAGGGGAGAAGATTTTAACGACCCAAACATTCATTTCTGAAAATTCCTCTTGATCTAATTAAATGTATTATTATGTTTATATAAAATGTGAACTTCATAGGTTTGATATTTTTGGATTTCAAAATACCATTATGAATTTTTATCGTTGCAAATATAGTCATCGAACAGTGATCACATGATTTGTATAAACATAGGGCATTAAAAAATCCAATTTAATTTAAAAAGGAAGAGATAGCCTCATCCAGTAGACTTTCCCCATACGAAGCCCATTTTTCAGAGCTCAGAAAGGAGGTCGCCTCATTGGGATTTTCTATTCAACAAGCCCAGGCTGAGCTTGAAAACGTTAAGCAGAATCCACTATGGGAGAAGTGGAAGTTAATAGAGATTACCACCCGGGTGATGTTATTCAAGCCACCCCAATAGTATCTCACCATCGCACACCTTACCCTTTGGTCTTATGTGGCTGTTATAAGGGTTTATGTTACAAGACCCTAGCACTATGACTATGTACATTTTTTTATAAATACTGAGCATTTGTTTTATTATTGTAAATCTGTAAATAGTTTTTTAAATCCCAAATAGTATTTTTAGTTAATATTCAACTATGAAAACTATTTTGAGGAATTAATGGATTTTTTTAATTAAACAATATTTCCATAAAATATTATTATAATTTAATTAATTTTTATTAAATATAAATTATCATAAAATTTTATGAATGAAATTGTAATTTTTATTAAGGTGTGAAAGATGTTTATGTCAAAACCTATGAATTTCAATAAATGTATATTTTTATTTTATAAATAAAAATTCACATACTTATAAAATTATTTAGATAAAATGAATTTTATTTTCTGAATCAGGATGTCAAAATTATCCAATAGTGAGTTTTTCATAATATTCCGAGAGAGTTGAATTTTTGGGTAAAAATTAAATACTGTTCAAATATATAATGTGTTTTAAGACATAATAATGACCCAATAGTGATGTAATAAAATACAATAAACATTATGTTTGGACAATATATGTTTTACCATTAAAATAATGAGATTTTGGGATTGTTTGATTTATTTTACAAAGTTTTAGTGTACCCTCCAAGACATATAAAACATTTTGTCTTTTTAAATTGTTTTCCTTGAGAGTGTGACTCACCTCCACATAAGCAACCCTATTATTTTAATACATTAGGCCATTATCCTTATAAAATATTATTTTCCAATTCCCTTTGGAAAAAACCAACGGAAGAAACTATGGGCTGGTTTGTGGTTTTTATTAGTTTAATATGAGGTGTCCCAAACCTAAATAATAAATAATTCCCTCTCATTTCCTATATAAACCCACCCAAGCTCCAACTTCCTCTTCACTCAAAGCCTATGTAGTTTGACCAAAACCTATACTCTTATCTCTATAATCCGCAAAAGGTTCCCCAATCTCCCAATAAGCCTCTCTCAAGCCTCTCCCAAGCCATTGTATCACACTTCCATGTAAGGTATTTCTTCCTTTCTCATTTTGGTCTAATTTTCTTTAATTTATTATACCATTTGTTTCAATTACCAATGTTGGGGTATGATTTATAACCTCCCCCATACTGTCCCTTTTATGTTTGGATGATGGGAGACCCCTTTCTCTCTCATTAAAGCCTCCAATGTACACCTGTTACCATGCTAAAATTCAGTGATGGATTTTCTCTCTTCTTTTACATCCAATTAGTTATTTGGTATTATATGTCTAAATTCCTTTACGTTTGTTGGGACATGTATCCATATGAACCCCCTACATTCCATTTCATGTAAATATGATGAGAAACCCTTTTCTATCTCATAAACTATTTTCATTAATCCTTGTGTCACACTGTTATGCCCCCGAAATTGCATCGCATTTTTCCAATCCAAGATCATTGTGTAGTGAATACCATGCCCATTTCTCTATCAAGGGTATTCAAATTTATGGAAATTTACTTATTGATTATAAATCTACATGTATGTATTCCACATGCCTTTATCATGGAATAAATTATGATGATTTACTCCATGTTTTATGATCCATGTGGCACACTTATGCATGAAATGAAATGTGTAAGAACGGTGTCCCCTAACAGTGCTCCAATGCATTGGGTAAAGTATAGTATCAAGATACATCATGTGAAATGGGGTTTGAATCATGCTAATTCATGTGTAATGAGGTTTTACTCGTGCTTCATGTACAATGAGGGTTTACTCATGCTCCATATGTAATGAGCCTTGGCTAATGCTAATTCAATGTTAAGTGTTGTTTCCACATTTCCATGTTATGATTATCGTGCTTTATCATGCATTTATGTTCATGTTTCTCTTATGATCCATTGATATTCCTATTTTCTAACATGTATTTTATTCCTCATGTTATTCCATGTTTATTCCTTTAATGTTCTTTATAGCTCACCCTTTTCTTATGCATGTCCTCAGGTTATCCCATGCAATGATAAGTAAGAGGGAATGTAGTGGTCATGTAAATGATGTTTTAAATAAAGATGTTTTGTCTTCTGTGTTCTAAGATATTATGTAATTTTCCTAATCCATAAGGACACTAGACCTCTTGATCTTCCATGTTGTATAAAGTGAAGAGTTTATGTAATAAATCAGGTTTAAGTGTCTAATAAAGATCAGGATTGTTACAGAACTTATGGTCAACCTTATACTCATAAATGTGTAATTATTGAGTCAAAATTATATGAAGACATATTTGATTGAAAAAAATTTCACTACCTTTATATGCTTCATGATTATATAAACAAAATACAATTTATAAAATAATAATTATACAACATAATTCAACTTCATCCCTTATAATTCCACATATGTACGTCCTTTATCTTTGTGTTCACATATAAAAGTTGGGGTTGAATATAATAATTACCTAGTTGAGAATATGTAATACTATGAACAATAAATGGACCTCTTTGATGAAATTTATTTCTCTCCATTAAACCCATCACTTTTTATTTTGTAATTGTTTTATCCTATCCATTCTTTTCCACATATATAAAATTTTCATGACCCTATTAGACATCATACTATGTGTCTCTTTCCATATTTTTTACATGATGGTAATCAAGATTTTATTCTATGATGGTCCCCACCACTCAAGATATTAGAGGAATTCCTCCTTCCCTTCTTTGATGAGTCTGAGAGTTGGTTAACGGGTATATTGTTAATAATATTTCAGGATAATAGATTTGGAAAATCATGATATATTTCACTCCAGTATTTATCCCATTTAGATTCATATAATCACAAAAAATTCATAATATTATTTATTAATGTGATTCCATCAGGTTCCATAAATTGACTAAATCCAAAAAAACTATGAGAAATAGTAATTATAGTGGAAAACCACGTAATAATATATTTGATATGTAATTAATGATAGAATATTTTAAATCATTGACCACTTATGTTTAACATAGGCCATTCATTTTCATTATGTATTTAAATCCTTCATTATGGTTTGTAAAGAAAATGTGAATTATCCAAATCATATCCCTCGTTATTGATAAAATGGGTGCATATTAAAGAATTTTTTCACACACAAAGTGAAATAGACTCAGTACCCAAAGTTCTTTATCTAGGGTTTTTACACATAGGTATAACTGTTCTAAAACCATTCCCACATGTATTATCTATACCGAGAAGTATTTCTTGGAAAAACTACATAATCCCATCCTTACCAAAATTTTAGGACATTCTTGAGTACTTATACTTAAAATCTACCATAGGGTTTTGTTCTCAAAATTATATTTTATTAAATAAAGTTCTAATGGTTTATACTAAACATCCTATGATTCTAACTACAAAACCTCAACCCCATTAACCAAGAGTTTATGGTTAATTTATTACATTTTCATAATATACAAAGAATCACATTCCAAAGGACCGAATTTTTTTATAGTATTAAAATACCAAAAACATATATGAATCTCCCATTAAAATTGAAAGCATGAAATACAACATAGTTAGAGTAAAAATTATTCATCCTTGAACTCATTTGAATATTACTTCTTCATATCATTGTGAAAGTAAACATAATGAGGCTGAGTTTAGATTCTTCTAAAAGATTACATACAATGGAAGCTATTATCAATCAATAAGACATAATCTACATGGAAAGGTAAATAACCAAACACACATGCATTTAAACACAAACATTACTATCATGAATAAAAATGTCATAATCAATATGGAAATGTAAAAAACTGAACACACATACCATTTAACCAATAAATTGATCATAAAATGAAACCATGGATAATATCAATGTACTAACCTCATGGAAAATTATAACAAAATTCCAAATGATGTAAATTATTAATATTTTATTTCATTAGCTCATCCATCATGATTTCTATGACATCAAGGCTCTCTATCAAGATAGTTTAAAATATGGGGAAACCCCATTTAATGATAATTTAATTATTCTTCTAAGGATTCATTCTAATTCATCGAGGCTCTCTATAATTGTAGTCCCCAAATTTCATTTCATATCCAAATAATTCCCTACATATAGAATAAGTGATTTAATTCATTAACAATAATCCTTATCTATAAATATGAATAGTGAGTATAGGATATGCATTTATAAATATTTTATCATTTGAACAAATAACTATTATGGTAAATACCTAATCTTAAAATGGTAAGTTGTTTATTAAATAATAAGATTAATGATATAATAATTTAGATATTTAAGAGAAATATAATGTCTAACAAAAAGTTTTCAAAAGTCAGTGAATGTATTGTGGTAATGTTAATGAAAAATATATTAATTAAGAAGATTTATGTCAATAATTTACATAGTCAAATTCATCATAATATATCATTAAAAATAATAAGGATTATTTTATAATAATATATTCCTAGGAAATTATAGGTAAAAAAATTCATTGATTAATATAAATACTATAAAAATATAATTAATAACTTTTTAGAGGAAAATAATTTTTTTAATTTTTTAAAATAATTTGTAATAAAAACAAATTAATTATTATTAAGGAAAAATTCATTTTAAATAACCTTTTAAATATGTAATATAATCTTAAAGGTAGTGTGTACTGATAATTGTGGGAATGTTTTATTCATTTTGAGTATGTTAAGTAAATGATTCTTTTCAAAAAAAAATTAAAAAAAGTAAAAACATAACTTTTTGTAAAATAACATGAAGAATTAATTAAATTTTTTTAAAATCCAATAATGTGTAGAAATAGATAAATAAACATTAGATAAAATTAAAAACAATTCTTAAAACAATTCAATAAAACATGTATTTAGAAGAAAAATGATTTTTCAATGAGGAGATAATTAATGTTGGATCATAATAAAAATAGTATCAATCATTATAACTAAAAAAGAGAGGAAAATCATTCTATTACATGATAATATATTTTAAAACTATAGGATTTTAAAATTGAATTTTTTTATTTGACAATGATTAAATAATTTCCTTCAATGAAAATTTATGATTAAACAATCTCAATTAAAATAATATTTAAGCAATAACCCATATCAATTTGGTATTTTTTTGAATCATACCCCCCCATAAATGAAATTGAATAAAATAAAGCATTAAATAAAATTAAAATAAATATATTAATCATATAACATCTCAACTGGGTAGTATATACACCTCATAAAAATAAATTGGTTCATAATAAAAAATATTTCTCAATAGAGGGGAAATTGAGACAAGATTTGTTATAAAGGTCATACCAAAAAAGAAATAATTATTAAATTAAATGATTCTATGTATCAAATGTATAGAAAAATAAATAGTTTAAAAAACCTTAAATAAAAAAATTACAAAATGAATCTAATAATTTTAAAAACAAATGGAGAAGAAATATAATTCAATGAAAAGAAATTGTGTAATGAAGCCCCTTACCACATTGATGCTTTCAATACAAAACCCATTAGTTTAAATAATTAATATTGAAAAATAAAATACAATGTATTACATATAATTCATGATATTACATGTAAAAGGGAATGTATATACAAAATATTAAAAAAATTAGTGGCATAATAATAAAGTATGCCTCAATAAAGGGATATTGAAACGACGTTCCTTACCCTATGCTTCCATTATTTTGAACATTATTTAAAATATAATATAATGGTTTTAAGTGGATTATTAATTCATTCAAAAAATATATTCATATTTATAATTTCCCATAAAATCATATTATATCATCCTATCACTATTTTTAATAATATTTTATATTTTCCACTATTTTGGTTGTTAGATTCTTCATTTTCTCCTACATGTTTTCCATGGGTCTTACTATTATTGTATATAGAATATGGATGAATAATATTAAAAATTATGATAATTTTTTAAATATAATATTTATTTATTAGATACATTTTAAAAACCATTCTTGAATTTTGGTCCTGTAAAATGAAACATATCACATTATGAAGATGGTGGGATAAATGTATGCATGAGTGACAATATCATTCCATTAATGGGTGGAAGGTTAAGTATGTGGATGAAATATTAATTTTTAGAATTAATATAATGTCATTTATATAATATAAATTCATTATTTACATAATTATTGTAAAGACCCATAAATTTCATGGTAAATGTTTTCTTAAATTGTTTGGGATTTTATGAGTACGCAGTTTCTAACGGCACCTGATTCCAAGGCCCGGTGTGCCTGGAATCAATTTTCGAAGCTTAGATCAGGTATTTTTAGTGAACGAACGAGAGGATTTTTCTATATTTTGAACCAGTACTCAGAAATGAAATCAGAGGGCCCTGATGAAACCACAGCGCCGGAAATTGCTTAGGAGGACCTTTACCGAAGACGTGTTTTCTTGGGAGGAGTTGTTAAAAAAAGTGGTTTAAATAAAAAGTTAATAAAATTGTGGTACAATTTTATTTCTAACTTAAGTGGTTTTATCCTACATGGGGGAGTTAGACTGGGACCCACTAGCATCATAACTACCCATGTGAGGACAAATGTGAGGTGGGTCTCGCACGAGCACCACCCTTCATATTCCCTAAAACCCCCTAAACCCCCCCATTAAACTCCTTGTGTTTAATTGGAAAACACTTGACATTAATGAAGTAACTCCTCCTCTCCCACTTTAATTCTTTCCAACACATGAAAAATTAATTGATTAAACCTCTTCAATTAATTTAACTAAGTTTTTGAATTTTTATGTTTTTGAAATGAATGGAAATGAAAAATAAAATAAGGAGTAGCGTATATTATTTTTGGGATAGAATTGTTGTGTGAGGAGGATTTGGGGAGAACTCTAGTTTTTTTTAAGAACTTCAACTTCCTGTGAAGAATGTATCCTCTTCGACGAAGAACTCCGTCACTGCAAAGAGAGATGACGTGCCTTTCCTCTTTCTCTCCACAACTAGTGTGGATACTTCGTTTCCTCCTTAGAAACACGCCAATGCCATCTTCAAAACCTCACCCATCGACGCGGTCTTCCGCGACGCCCGGTGGACGACATCGATTGTCGAGGTAGAGGTTAATTATTTTGTTCAATTTTATTCATCGTCCTTCATTGTTCAAAAATTGGATGAATGTTATCATCGTAATAGGAGGAGATCGGACCGCACAATCATGGTCTATTATCCTCCGCTTCTTCTTGTTGATCTTCATTGAAGGTTGAGGCGAAGGCGGCGCGGTGTCGTTGCACCGCGCAGGGACAAAGAGGACTGCGGCCGGAGCGGGCCGCGGTGGTGGTGCGCGTCGCCGTCGCGCCGCGCCCGTGAGGCCGAAGGAGTCCGCTGCCTCGAGTGGGACACAGCGGTGGGGCACAGCGCTGTCGCTCCGCGGCCTTACGATATGACGGACCAGGCTGGGGCGGCCAGACAACCGGCCGCCGGCGTCTCCAGGAGGCAGGACCCTGAAGGGTCCCGCGGCGGCTACACCGGTCGTCTATAAAGGCCGACCGTTACTAGGAAACTGGGGGGGGTGTTACCCCTCCCCCCGACCAGCATCTACGGCAGACCCCACTGGGTCCGCCCTTTCCAGAAACCAGGGGTGTGCCCCTCGCGCCCCGCTCGGCCAGCGCCGAGCCGCGACCGGCTTCCGAGTCGGGCCGCAAGCCGCACGGGCCGCACCGGGCCGTGCCATCTGCGCCGGGCCGCGCCAACCAGGCCGAACCGTGCCCAGCCGTAGGCCGGGCCATGCCATCCAGTCCATGTCGCACCCAATCGGGCCGGACCCGGACCCTGTTCGGGCCAACCCAGGGGGTATTAGGCCGGGTCGGACCAGGCCCAGACCTCCTATTTTCGGACCAGGTTCGTTCAAACGCCCATATCATGGGCTACAGACCACTGATCGATGCATCGTCAGTTGAGTATGGATCCTTGGATTGAGTCGTTTCGGTATATTACACTCGAGGTTTCAGCGATGTTTGGCTACGACCGGGTTGGTTCGAACCCGTAACCAACCGGGCCCTTGTAGTAGAAACGCTTATAACTTAAGGACCGGACGTCCGAATGACATGCCGTAAAATAAGATGAATTCCTCTTGGTGATATGGTTATTTTGGATTAATCCACTTGAGGTTTGGATGACTGTGGATATCGGCCGGGTTAGAAACGAGAGTATTTCTAACCGGGCCCCTGGGATGGAAAAGCCAATATCTCTCAGACCGGGCGTCTGATTGACGCGTCATCTGTCACGTTGAGTTCCTAATGAAGATATGGAACTTTTTGATACATCAACTCTAGACTTCGTGACAGTTGATGTATTGACCCCTTGGCTCGTGGAGCGGACCCTCCCGGAATCGAGTGTACTATGTTTGGGAACCCTAGAGCTGGTTGCGACTGCGACGACGATGGCGACTGTACTTGGATCCTAAATGGGTTCGGCAGTGAGGACGATTGTACTTGGATCCTCCATGGATTCAGCAACGATGACGACTGTATTTGGATCCTACGTGGGTTCGGAAACGATGGTTACTATACTTGGATCCTACGTGGGTTCGGCAGCGACGACTTCTGTACTTGGATCCTACGTGGGTTCAGCGGAGGATATGATTCAGAGGATACATCTAATCATCTCCACCCCTCTATCTAAGTAGTATACCTGTGTGAGCTGAGTCTTAACTTTAAATCAATATCGTAAATATGATTGACTTTTTTTGTTGTGTGAATTGGGTTTTACTTTCCTATGTGGACTGGGTTTTACTTTGGCTCGTGAGTTGAAGTCGAACTGGAATTGATAAATTAGGTATATGTATGGGCATATTCCTAAGTAGAGTTGGTTGATACATCCTGTTTTTATCTTTCCATTGTGGTTTATCCTTTATGGATCTTGGGAGACATTCGGGGGTCTCAGGGTCCCTACTGAGTATTGTATACTCACCCCTTCACGGGCTATGCCCGCACTACGTGGGGTTGGCAACAGACGACGAACATCGCATGATTGTGGTTATGTCTTGAGGAGAGAGATGGCATCCATAGGTGGACTATTATGCGGGATGTACATGGAGTGGACGGCCGGACTCGAGGAGCTGAGGAGACCATCTATACCCACCCTTCAGGTGGGATAGCCGGAGGACGACTCGGTGGTTGCTGATTTACTTTATTGCTGTTGTACTTTCTTTTCAGTTGTATTGTACTTACAGTTGGGTTTGTATTCTGGCCAATTTACTTTTCTGCACTTACTTTTGTACTCAGTTTACTTAGTGTTTACTACATCTTGCGTTCTATGTCATGTTTTTATCCTTATATAAATGCAATGCCTTCCCTTTTATCGGGATTTACGCCTTTGGTGCTAGTTTCTAGCTCCTGGCCTATGGAAGGCGGGCTTGGGGTAGTCACGGAATGGGCCCCGAGGATGGGTTGTGAAAAATTGGTACCAGAGGAGTCGGTTCTACCACAAAACTCTGGACTCTGATATTTTCTTCTATTTGAAGAAATAGTGTTAAGGGCATTGAGTGTGGTTATCAGTTTAGGGAGTCCAGTATTGGTGCGGCGGCCGACGTATCCATACACCAGGACCCTGACTTCTTATTTCCAACTCAGTGCACAAAAACACTGATTGCATGTGTGATTTAAAAGTTTTATTTGTGAATAATTTGTGTCATCTCACTAGGTATATTGTACTAACCTTGGCACACCTGTTACTTTTCAGGATGGCCCCACGATGGCAGCCAGCTAGGGTTCCGAGATTTGTGCGAGATGGCATCCCACCGAGCGACGAGGCCTCGGTGCAGGGCCCCATTATAGTAGAGGCACCAACGGTAGCTCTACCCGCCAAGCCACCGATGCCACCAGTCCCAGAAGCCGAGAGTGCATGTCTGCTGAATGTGTTGCATGAGTTTCAGCATCAGAGGCCGCCCAGTTTCCATGGAGAGACGGACCCTCAGGTAGCTAAGGATTGGCTGGAGGATATCGTCTGAGTATTCATATTAGCAGGGACACCAGCTGACCTTATGGTGATCCTTTCGGCGAGTCTCCTACATGCAACAGCAGGTAAATGGTGGAGCCTGATGCTCCAGGTGCATGACGAGGCATCTCTACTTTGGACGGGCTTTGAGAAACTCTTCCACTCGGTGTTCATTCCAGCCATCATCTGTGCGTTGCGTATCTAGGAGTTACTACAGCTGCGGAAGGGCAACATGTCAGTAGCCTAGTACATGGAGAGAATTACTGATCTCTCGCACTACTCCACGGACATGGTATGGGACCCATTATTCCAGGCCCGGACTTTTGAGCAGGGACTGAGGCATGAGAATAGGGCTTCGATGATCTCCCTCAGCATTGTGACGCAGGCAGGAGTACTGAAGTGAGCCATTCTTGTGGAGAGCTTTCTTGCTGAGCCTACACTAGCAGCGATCCCTACCGCAGGGTGACATGTAGCAAAGTATTCTATAGGTGGCAGTAAACAGATGTCGCATACGTCCAAGTGGACCAGACCATCAGGTGGGAGACCTCAGGATACTAGTTTGGATGTGCGGGGCACACATAGAAGAGC
Organism: Viscum album; assembly: GCA_963277665.1. Lineage (NCBI taxonomy): Eukaryota > Viridiplantae > Streptophyta > Magnoliopsida > Santalales > Viscaceae > Viscum > Viscum album. The sequence goes on along the minus strand of OY728123.1, from coordinate 1,870,205,730 downwards.
CAGTCATACGAGAGGCAGACAATGATATGCATGCGGCGAGCAGGGCCACATGGATTCTGACTGCCTGACCCACCATGAAGAGGAGCAGCAGATAGTTGAGGGACCACCCAGGCAGAGGCAGAGGTTTGACCGTGGCAGTCCACAGGGAGACGACAAACGAGGTGGAGGAGCTGGCTGAGTAGCAGGTGGTGGACGACGCTTCGAGGATCTACCACCCCCACCCTAGATGGTCCACTCCGACCACAGGGAGCTGGCAGACAGAGGTAGGCTCAGCTTCAGGCAGCAGAGTCTTATGACCAAGGCGCACCTGAGATGATTCAAGATACTATCTGTGACTACTCCACCCTTGCTTTAGTTCTTATAGACAAAGGGGTGAGTCATTCTTTCATTGTTTTTGACCTTGTTTAGAGCGTGGAGATTCCGATAGATCCGTTGGTTCGATCCTTACAGCTAGAGACTACTAGGGGAGCAGACTCGATGATTACGCACCGGTGCCGGCAGTGTGAGATTACTCTAGGAGATGATAGCTTCGGCTGAGATATTCTTGTAGCGGCATCGAGGCCTTACGACGTCATCTTGGGCATGGATTGGTTATCTACAGTCCATGATCAGATCGACTGTATTAGGCGCAAGGTGTGGTGTGTCCGCATAGATGGGAGTAGGTTCACCTTCACTGTCGAGAAGGGAGAATTTGATGTGTAGGATGGACTCATGCAGAGGAGAGGGTAGCAGATCACCCATATTTTGGCTAGTCTCATCCTCGGAGCGGTTGATGTGCAGAGTCCGAGTTTTCTTATTGTGGTGGATCAGTATGCTGAGGTTTTTCCTAACAACATTCCAGGACTACCTCCTCGCCGAGATGTAGACTTCTATATTGACCTGTACTCCAGGAAAGCTTCAATATCTACACGAGCATATCGGATGGCTCACGCTGAGCTTCGTGTGCTGTGCGTAAAGCTAGAGGAATTGTAGGTCAGGGGAATTATCTAAACCAGTGTTTCACCCTGGGCTTCTCTGATTTTATTCGCCAAGAAGGTGAATGGGAGCTTGTGACTGTGTATCGACTACCACCGCCTGAACCTGGTGACCGTGAAGAAAAAGTATCCACATCCGAGGATTGACGAACTCTTCGATTAGCTCAATGGAGAACGATGGTTCTCTAAGATAGATCTCAGGTCAGGCTATCTTCAGCTAAGAGTTCGAGACGAGGATGTGAAGAAGACGACCTTAAGGTGTTGGTATGGACACTATGAGTTCTTGGTTATGCCTTTTTGCGTAACCAACCCTCTATAATTGTTCATGAGTCTCATGAACGGTATCTTTCATCCTTACCTCGATCGATTTTTCATAGTATTTATCGATGAAATACTGATTTACTCGACTACCGAGGAGGAGCACACCTACCACTTACGGGTTGTACTGAACACACTCCGAGAGCACCTGCTTTATGGGAAGCTCTCGAAGTGTCAATTATGGATTCGAGATGTCCACTTCTTGGGGAACGTCATCTCTGAGGTAAGAGTTGTGGTGGATCCTACGAAGATCGAGGCAGTACTTCCTTGGGATCCACCTAAGAGTGTGGTGGAGGTGCAGAGTTTCCTAGGTCTTGTTGGGTATTACTAGAGATTTGTTCCAGACTTCTCCAGAGTTTCAGCACCACTTTCAGCTTTGACAAAGAAGGGGAAACCCTTTGTGTGGTCAGATAGATGTCAGCAGAGCTTTCAGGAGCTGAGACAGAGATTGACCAGTGCACCCATCTTGAGGCTACCGGAGGAGGGCGTAGGGTATGTAGTTTACTGCGATGCATCAGGGACTGGACTCAGCTATGTCCTGATGTAGGTGTGGGAATTGATCCCATATTATTCACGACAGTTGAGGCATCACGAGAAGAACTATGCTACCCATGACCTAGAGTTAGCAGCAGTGGTCTTCGCATTGAAGATGTGGTGGCACTATCTGATGGACAAGCGCTTTACAGTCTACTATAACCACTGGAGTCTCAGGTACATCTTCTCGCAGAGGGACCTGAACCAGAGACAGTGGTGATGGCTCATGTTCCTGAAGGACTATGACTTTAAGATAGTATATAATCCTTGGAAGGGGAAGGTAGTAGCAGCTGCTCTCAGTAGGAGGTCGGGCATTCAGCTACTTGGAGAGGTGATAGAGCAGTTAGCCGCTTTTCAGATATCCTTCATGGATAGAGATGGTGCATCCTTTCTACAGTCGCTCACAGTCACTCCTCCGCTACTTCAACGGGTCAGGGAGGCAAAATGTGGGGACGTTGAATGTGAAGCGCGACGTGCTCAGATATCCTCCGGGCTGGCACCTGATAGATTTTCTGAAGGTGGGGAGCACGTAATCCTCTTCAGGGGACGTACCATGGTACCAGTTGCATTACAGTGGGAGTTGTTGAGGTAGTTTCACACTTCCCCATTGGCGGTACATCCAGGTGTAGCGAAGATGTACCAGGATCTCAGACGACAGCACTAGTGGCCGGGTATGAAGAAGGCTATGGTAATGTTTGTTTCACGATGCCTCACCTGCTAGTAGGTGAAGGCGGAGCACCAGGTACTAGCAGTCTTGGTACAACCCTTTGAGGTCCCGAAGTGGAAGTGGGACGGGATATCCATGGATTTCTTGACGGTACATCCACGTACTTACGTAGGAAACGACTCCATATGGGTGATCATCGACCGACTCACCAATTCAGCCCACTATCTACCTATTAGAAATCAGGTCTCATTGGAGAGCTTGGGACATCTCTACATTTAGGAGAATATACGGCTTCATGGTGTTCCATCTTCTATCATCACCGATCGAGACACTCTCTTTACTTCCCGGATTTGGAAGGGGTTGGAGGAGGCATTTGGGACGAAGCTACGCCTGAGAAGTGCCTTTCATCCTTAGATGGATGGCCAGATGGAGAGGACCATTCAGACTCTCAAGGGAATTCTCCGTGCATGTGTCCTCGACTTTGGTCGTAGTTGGAAGGATCACCTACCTTTAGAGGAGTTTTCATACAACAATAGCTACCACTCCACCATCGGGATGACACCATAAGAGGCATTGTATGACCGACCTGGAATATCACCTCTCTACTGGAATGACCCTAGGGAGTCAGCACTTGTAGGACCAGAGATGGTCTAGGCCATGATGGAGAAAGTGCAGATCATCCAGGAGCAGAAGAGGACTGCACAAAGCTGACAGAAGTCCTATGCTGATAGGAGGCGGAGACCACTGGAGTTTGAGGATGGTGACCAAATTTTCTTACGGGTCTCACCACGACGTGGATTATGGAGATTTGGTAGGGGTGGCAAGTTATCCATGCGCTTCATTGGACCATTCCAGGTTCTCAGCAGGATAGGTGAGGTGGCTTATCGCCTAGCTCTTCCACCTCAGTTTCACTGGGTGCACAACGTCTTCCACGTATCTCTGCAGAGGAGATACATCCATGACCCAATGCATATCATCGACCATGGATAGTTGGACATCGATGACGGGAAACATTTATAGAGGTCCCGGTAGTGATCGAGGATCGATAGGAGTGGGTCCTACGTGGACGGTCGATTCCTCTAGTGCACATCAGGTGGAAGCATGGGAACCTCCAGGGGAGCACATGGGGGCGGGAGCCTCACATGCCTGCACAATACCCTCATTTTTTTCCCTATTTTATGATGTAGCTTTACGGTGACGTAAATCCCTCAGGTGGGAGTAATGTAAAGACCCTTAAAATTCATGGAATTTTTTTTCTTAAATTCTTTGGGATTTTACGAGTACGTAGTTTCTAACCGCACCTGATTCTGAGGCCCGGTGTGCCCGGAATCAATTTCTGAACATTAGCTCAGGTAAGCTCATTGAACGAACGAGCAGGTTTTTCTATCTTTTGAACAAGTACTCAAAAATGAAATCTGAGGGCACCGATGAAACCGCAGCACCAGTAATTGCTTAGGAGGACCTTTACCGAAGATGTGTTTTCTTGGGAAGAGTTGTTAAAAAATTTGTTTAAATAAAAAGTGAATAAAATTGTGGTACAATTTTATTTCTAACTAAGGTGGTTTTATCCTACATGTGGGTGTTAGGGTGGGACCCACTAGCATCCTAACTACCCATGTGTGGATAAATGTGAGGTGGGGCCTGCACATGCCCCAACCCTTTACATTCCCTAAAACCCCCTAAAACCCCCCCATTAAACTCCTTGTGTTTAATGTTTGAAAACCCTTGAACTTCATTAAGTAACTACTCCTCTCCCACTTTAATTCATTCAAACACATGATAAATTAATTGATTAAACCTCTTCAATTAATTTAACTAAGTGTTTGAATTTTCATGTTTTTGAAATGCATGGCAATGCAAAATAAAATAAGGAGTAGATTATTTTATTTTTGGGTTAGAATTGTTGTCTGAGGAGTATTTGGGGAGAACTCTAGTTTTTTTAAGAACTTTATATTCCCGCGAAGAATGTCTCCTCTTTAATGATGAATGTCGTCACCCCAATGAGAGACGATGTTCCTTTCCTTTCTCTCTCTGAAACTAGTGTGGAGACTTTGTTTCCTCCTTGTATGCACACCAACGCCATCTTCAAAACCTCACCCCATGACACCCTCTTCCGCGACACCCGGCGAATGACATCGATTGTCGTGGTAGGGGTTAATTCTTTTGTTCAAGTTTAATCATTGCCCTTCGTTGTTCAAGAATTGGCGAATGTTATCATCAAAATAGGAGGAGATCAGACCGCACAAACACGGTCAATTCTCCTCCCCTTCTTCTTGTTGAACTTCATTGATGGTTGAGGCGAAGGCGGCATGGTGTCGTTGCATTGCGTGGGGAGGAAGAGGAAAACGACCGGAGCGGGCCGCGACGGTGGTGTGCGGCGCCGTTGCACTGCGCCTGTGAGGCCAATGAAGGTTGCAGCCAGATGCAGGCCGCATCGGTGGGGCGCAACGCCGTCGCGCCGCGCCGGTGAGACAAGTCACGGCCTTAGGTCGTGGCGGACAAGGCAGGGGCGGCCTTACAACCGTCCATCGGCATCTCCAGGAGGCGGGACCCTGAAGGGTCCCGTGGTGGCTCAACCGGCCATCCATAAAGGCCGACCGTTACCAAGAAACTAGAAGATGTAACCCCCCCCCCCCGACCAACATCTAGGGTGGAACCCACTGGGTCTGCTGTTTCCAGAAACAAGGGGTGCACCCCTCGCGCCCCGCTCGGCCCGCGACAAGCCACGGGCCGGCCGCGCCAGCCGGGCCGGGCCGGGCCATGGCTAATCGGGCTGGACCCGGACCCAGGTTGGGTCAACATGGTTCGGGCTGACCGATGGGGTATTGGTCCAGGTTAGACCAGGCCCAGACCCCTATTTTCAGACCAGGTTCGTTGAAACGCCCATTACATGGGCTACAGACCTCTAATCGATGCACCGTCAGTTTTGTTGGGATCCTTGGATCGAGGCGGTCGTTTTGGTATATTAAACTCAAGGTTTCGATAAAGTTTTTGTATATCCGGGTTGGTTCAAACCTAAAACCAACCGGGCCCTTGGAGCGGAAACACTTATAACTTAAGGACCAGACGTCCGAATGACGTGCCATAAAATACGACGAATTTATCTTGGTGAGACAGTTCTTTTGGCATACTCCACTCGAGGATTGGACCAATATGTATATCATCCGGGTTAGAAACGAGCGTATTTCTAGCCGGGCCCTTGGGACAGAAGAACCAATATCTCTCAGACCGGGCGTCCGATTGACGCGCCGTCTGTTCAGTTGATTTCCTAATGAAAAGATAGAACTTTGTGATATTTAAACTCTAGAATTCGTGACAGTTGATGTATTGACCCCTTGGCTCGTGGAGCGGACCCTCCCGGAATCGAGCGTGCTGTGTGCAGGAACCCTAGAGCTGGCTGCGACTTCGACGATAATGGCGACTGTACATGGATCCTATATGGGTTCGGTAGCGAGGACGAATGTACTTGGATCCTCCATGGGTTCGGTAGTGATGAAGACTATACTTGGATCCTACGTGGGTTCCACAGTGATGGTTACTGTACTTGGATCCTACGTGTCTTCAGCAGAGATGACTTCTGCACTTGGATCCTACGTGGGTTTGGCAGAGGAGATGATTCATAGGATACATCTAATCATCTCCACACCTCTTTGTGAGTAGTATATCTATGTGATCTGAGTCTTGACTTTCAGTAAATATCATATATATGATTGACTTGCTTTACTATGTGGATTGGGTTGTGCTTTCCTGTGTGGATTGGGTTGTACTTGGGCTTGTGAATTGAAGTCGAACTCAAATTGGTAACTTAGGTATATGTATGGGCATATACCTAAGTAGAGTTGGTTGATACTTCGTGTTTGTATCTTTCCTTTGTGGTTTATCCTTTGTGGATTCTGGGAGACCATTAGGGGTATCGGGGTCCCTACTGAGTATTGTATACTCACCCCTGCATGGGCTATGCACGCACTACATGGTGTTTCTTGCAGAAGACGGACAGCGCTGATCGTGGTTGCGGCTTGAGGAGCGGGACGGTATCCGGAGGTGGACTATCAGGCAGGACATACACAGAGCGGACGACCGGACCCGAGGAGCTGAGGAGACCATATGTACCCACCCTTCAGGTGGATTGTTGGAGTACGAATCGGTGGTTTCTAATTTACTTTACTACTGATGTACTTTCTTTTCAGTTATACTGTACTTACAGCTAGGTTTGTATTCTGGCCCATTTACTATTCAACACTTACTTTTGTACTCAGTTTACTTAGTGTTTACTACATCTTACATTCTCTATTGTCTTTGTTTACTTATATAAATGCAATACCTTCCCTTTTATCGGGATTTATTCCTTTGGTGCTAGTCACCAGCCCCTGGCCTATGGAAGGCGGGCTTGGGGTAGTCACAGCATGGGCCCTGAGGATGGGTCATGACAATTATGACTATCCTTGTGAGTCGGTAATGGAAACAAATTACATCTGTTCACGAGGGGGTATTCCACCTTACACATAAGTGATGGGTTTGTTTCTTATTTGATTGAAAAGGTTATAGATAAATGTCATTCTGTCAACATAAGAACATATCATTATAATGGATATAATGTTATTATTAAATTTTATGTTTTAACTATTAATTGTATGTGGTAAAATAATAATTAAAAATAAAGAGAATTGTTAAACATATTACCTTCTTTTGGAAAAGTCTCCTTTTGATTCCTTCTAAAAGACCCCATTATTATTATTTTAGGAAGAACAGAAGCTCTATAATTGAGATTTGGATATTGGGGAGATATATTTCTAGTTTTAGAGTGAGAAAATTGTCATAATAGGTTTTAATAAATTATATGGAGTACCCTTTTAAAATTTAAGAGGATTCACATTTTAGTAAATACCAAAAATTACTCAATAATTTGAAGATACTCTCAACATATGTGCCTAAAAATTAAAAAATACTACATTAGATAGGAGGTATGTTCTATAAACATATTCAATACAAAAATCATCAATTATTTAAACATCTTAATCTTTATCCATTAGGTTTAGTTATTCCATTTTGTTTCTTAATATGGTAATTATTATTTTAAGCATTATAATATGTCAATGAAGTTGAAAATAAATTTATAATTGTTAGATAATTTATATAAACGAATTAATAATATATAATCTAATTTATCAACTAAAAATAAAATGTTTTTTTGGAAAATTATTTTAATTATACATGTATGTAACACACAAATTCTGGTTCTGACCTTAATTTTTGTTTGTAAATTTTACTATCTTTGTTAATCATTTTGAGAAAAGAATAATTTCACATTATTATTTTGTTTTCATTATTATTTTAATACCATAATATTTTATCTAATTATGTTTCAACTACATGTATTTTCTTATACGGATTTCATTCCATGCAACACTGAGTTTTAAGAAACCAAGATATACTAATTATATTTCTATTTAGACTCAACATTTATAATATAGATATTAAATTTAATAGTTTGAATAATAATAATAAAATTATAATTAATTATAATTAATTTAGATAAATAATTTATACTTATAAATAAGTATGTATTTTTTAGTAAATCATTAATGTGCTTTGAAAATAATTTTTTCTCAAAAAATGTTTTTATTAATTTTTAGAAAAATAATAAAATAAAGTTTCTAAACATATATAAATTGTATGTAAAAAAAATAAATTCCCATTGGTAATAAAAGTTTTCCAAAATAATTTGGGTTTTTTTATAATTGTATTAAAATATTTTTATTTTGTGAATAGGGAAAAAAGTCATATTTTTATTAAATAACTGCCTTTTTGATTAACGAATTTAAAAATGTATGTCTTATTCATTGGTATTATAAAACTAAAATTTGAAAAACTATATACTTATTAATAAAATTTATAAAATTTGAATAAATTGAATATTTAATTTTTATATTAAATATTTCTGACCCAATGAAAAGTTTCTCTTTGGAAATCTGTTTTTGCATCACATCTACAAGTTTAATTTTAAATTAAAATTTTATAATTCTTTGAATGGAATTTTTAAAATTGGATTCCATATTTAGAATTAGTATACCTTATATTATAATATAATTTCTACTTAATTTTTTACCAAATTGAACTGTTAAAATAGAAAAAATCAATTACCCCTATTAAGGTTAAACCTAATTTACTAGTGGTTAAACTGGAAATATAGGGGATATAATGACCTAAATATATGTTTATATACTATTTAATGTCTATATTTATTGCATTATTATCTTAGGATCTATTTTTGATGTGATATTTTGAAACATTTTCATAGAATTTATCAATGTATTAATTTATGTAGATAAAAAGATATAATATCACTAACTTTCTTTTGAATATCAATTATATATTCACATAAGTAAAAAAATATTTGAATGAATATTTATAGTAATTTTGAGAATAATGATTTTATTTTCAACACTTTAATTTATATTTTATTTTTATCAATTTAACTATTACTTTATATTCTTAAGTAGTGCCAACACAGTAATTATTAAATTAATAAAAAATAAAATATATGATACTAAAAATATTAAAAGTCATATAAATTGAAATAATTTTTGTATACCATAACATTTTTAGATAAATATAACATGATATAAGGGTTTTAAAATAATATATCTTAATTTCAACTTTTTGGGATTTTTTTAATTCAATTTAAATGAAGTGTCAAATTGGAATTAATGATATTTTTTAATCAAAAGTGTTTCTTAAATGATTTAAAATTTCTAAAAATACCAACCTCGACGATGATATTTCTATATAGTTAAAAATATAAAACATAGTTTATTAATGGACTAATGTTCCTCTTATAAATGTTATATTGACTCATAAATAGTAAAAGCCTCATAACCATAGTAAAGTTAAAAATGTGGTTTTTCTCAGTTCATGCATTTGTGTAATAATTAATATTTAAAATTATTGAATTTCTTTGTTTATGGAGGAAAATGGGGTGGTAATTACATAAAATAATTGAATTTATTTGTGTATTTACAAAAATAAAACTCCCCCCCCCCCCGAATTATAAAATGCCACTATATCCCCTCAATTCATTATAACTCTTAATCCATTTGGCTCAACCGCCCCGTCCAAAATCCCTCCTCATAGTCATTCTCCATTTTCTACAACTGATTGACTTCCCAAAATACCAACCCTAGGGTGCTAAATAATATATCCAAAGGATTATTTTCTATGTAAAGAATGTTCGATTTCGTACAATTTAATTCAATACATAAGGTAAGGTATTTCAAGTATCAATTTAATTTTGGGGAGACATACACTATATTCAACACTTTCTTATTTTTTTTATGACTTATGTACAACCATTTGACATGTTATATCATAAATTTACTTCTTTTTATAATATTTAATGTATGATTTTATTTTATTCTTTATTAGTTATTATGATTAAATATATTACCAAAACATGAAAGGATTTGTGTCTCCAATTACCTTCTATGTGACATAAGTTATGTTATTAATATATATTTTTTCAGGAGTTATATATAATACCCATGAATGTATCTTATGATTCTTCTCATTAAATTTTTTTGATATACATATCTACCTTATTCTCTCTTTCATGGGGCTTACAATTCAAATACTCTCAATGTGGTAAGGGTTTCGTGTAACAATCTCATTTTTTGTTGGGATTGTTTACAATTATGATTTTGAGGAAGAAATATTATGATTTATTTATAAATATATTCTTTATTTTTATTTTCTTATTTTTATTTCTTGAAAATACATATTTACTTTTTTTTCTCCATTTACATAACCAATATTCCAATATAATGATTTTATAAGAAACTAACATCGCTTATCTCTTCTTTCAAAAACCCTTTTTTTCAACATGAATATTTTCTTTAAAAAATAAATAATTTTTTAAATTTCATATTTGATTTTATAATGTTATGTTACACTTTACTCAATTTTAAAAAAAATTAAAATGGATCTTTATGACATTTTCCAAATAATTAATTTTTCACATTTACTAAAAATGTGAAAGGAATCATCATTTTATAATTTACAGGATGAGAGGAATTTACAACTATTATGGCTAGTAAACGATTTTAAAGATTCTATTAACTATTTAATACATAATATTAAAATATAAATATTTCATAAATATTTAAAAATATATTTTTTTATAAGGGTTTTCAAAATGGTTTGGATATTCTCATCAAGAATGTTTTAATGATATTTTTTATGGATTTTAAATTATTATATGAACATAATCATTGGTGTTTCTTATGTTTTTTTGGGGATATGTTATAATTATATCATACTTATTCTTTATATGTATGATTTATAATTATGATAAAGGTATGTTTCTGAAACTGGTTTCTTTTTCCATGTGTTCTACTATTTAGGAGAATATTTTGATACCCGTTTCATTTCTATCATTTATAATATAATAAAAATTTTATAAAACACATTTTATTTCATGGGTTCTAATATGATGATTATTTTATGTTATTTTGGAATACGTATCTATGATTTTCTTAATGTGATCGGTGTTAACTATATCTGCAACCAATGAATTGGAAAATGATATATGACTCTTGAGTTATTTATGTAGAGCATGAAACTTTTTTAATGATTGAAATATTTTACATAGTCCAAATTAAATGTATATAATGTTATGAATGGGGGTAATTTAATCTCTATAAAGTTATGTGTAGACTAATTTTCATGTCCATAATGTCATGATTAGACCTTTTTTTATCTCTATAAGTTTATTTGAGGTCATGATTTCATGTTTTTAAATTAATGAGTGAACTTGTCTCTATTTAAACATGTTTATAGTATTTGCATCTTATATATATGACACAATTACTTGTATTATGAAATTGGTATTCTATCATGGATCATGTTGTTTTACTTCATTATGATTCATGTATTATTAATTATTATGATATATTCCATGAATCAAGTTTAGAATCTATGATATTCAAGGTATGGTATTAAAATTATATTATCATGTTCTCATACACTTATAACTAGGATATTTTTAAATTATCATTATTGTAATTTTTTTTACCCTTGTGAGCATATTATCTCACACTTTCTTATGTTTCCTTCCCTCAGGTTATGAATAGGGTATTTAAGTAGGGTTTTTTCTAATAATGCTAATATGTGGGAATATATTTATGAGAGATGTCGAATATAATTAATGAAATTAAGAAATATTGTATCTGGTCTCCAAAGAATCTAAACATTTATTGTCCATGGGTGATTTATTGTGACATGTATTAAATATTTATTTTAAAATATGTAATATTTATGTATGTATATCTTGGTATGTTGTATTTAGTATCATAGGATAGGTTTAATTAACCTTTGTAAACTAGGATTAGAAAAAATTAGGGAGATCATCATGGATATGTATAAATATACGTCTATGGTTATGTCTTATAATAAGTCTATAGATTAGTCGAAGTGTAGGAAAATTCCCTCAAATTTTGATAGTGGATAGAGTGAGTGGTATCAAAGAAATAAAATCTACTTATTGATAGAAAAACGTTTATGTGGCTCTCTCACATAGGTAATTAGGGTTAGTATAACTAAAAAAGGAATATTTATCAGGACTCAATCATCAACAAGTGAAAAAAAAGGTTTTTAAAACTTATTTTAACACTCCCATGGGATATTATTTTGAAATTAAATAACTATATATGAAACATTATAATTATTTGAAATATTTAATGTCCATGAATAACCTATTTTAAGCCAAATGTTTCATATATTGAAAAGAATGATTCATTATTTTGGCTTCCTAGAAATCATATTTCATGAATATGTTGTTTTATACTATGATTAATGTTTCTAAAACAATGGTGTTTGGTCTTCCTTAACAATGGGACCAGAAAGGATAAAGTTATTGTTTGTTGTGACAAAAAACATTAATGAAAACCCATGTGGGGTAATTACTATGTTTAAGGATATTGTGATAGTACATAATTAGCTATATCAGTATATTATTAACAACATTCACCTGAACTAACTCTTAGACTCCCAAAATAAGAGAAAGATGGAGTTTCCTAATGGATTTAGTAGGGATACCAAAGAATAAATAAGATAGAGTTTATTATATGTCAAGGATATGGGAAGAATCACTCCAGGGATGACTAAAATGATTGAGAATATGTTTCATGTGTGTATTATATGGGAATAGATTAAAAAATTTACAAGGTAAAATGAAGTGTTAAATTAATGGAATGGATGGGAATATTAGTCTCCCTAATCAATTATCTATAGATTAATATTTTCTATGTTGGATTTATGGAAATTAAGCAAACCTGTGTATTAAGGATAATTAACATAAATAAGATCTGTAAGGTTGCACGAGGAAGGTTTTTTCGATTGATAATGAAGTGAATAAAACAGTAATTTGAAATAATTTAGGTATTAAAGAATAAGATGACTAATCCTAGTTAATGGTTTAATATTTAAGTGGTATTATTTAGGTGTTTTGATTATAGTTTAAGAATTATTCTATATAAATCATTAAATATATAAGGATTACATTGTAGATTTTTTTATTAAGGATTTTTAGGAATATATTTAATGTTGTTGATGTACCATAAAAGTTATTTAATGGAATGGTTATATTTAAAAGAAAACACATGATTAAGATAAATAAAACCCTTAACCTTTTGTGATATTAGGATAATGTAGTTTATTTTAAATAAATAGACTACTGATATGAAAAAAAATTAGATAATATTGATGACATTTGATCTAATTAATTATTTGAAGAAAAAGTGTCTTTTATCATCATTAATAGTGTTTATAATTTTTTGGATTTTAGTAATATATTCAATAATCTCTTGTTTAATTAATTTAATAAGGAATAATGTATACCTTTATTAAGAATTTATGTTAATTATGGTTCTTACCAGGTTTTAGAAGAATATATGACAAAGGTATTCACACATTTCTTATTTGAAAATAAAGTCATACATTATGATATTTGAGGAATTATGTTAAGTTGTTTTTGGAAAATTTAGATACATTATTTTTATGTTTATTAATTTTTAATGATTTTTCGTATAACCATTTATGATGTTTTTTAAATTAAAATTTGGATGATTTTTTAATGTTTAATTTATTATTTCACTTTATGATTATTTATAAATATTTCCTAACCCATGATAACTCTTTTTATAATAAATATATAACAGATTAATGAATTATCACCATTTTATTGATCATATGATTTTTTTTCTTCATGAATGAAAGATAATTTCAACTTAAATACTTGGAAGGGGATATGAAGTGAAATGGCTCAAAGCACAACCAATGTATGAGATTATGATTTTCAAATGGAAATAAATAACGTAATTATATTTTTTTCTTGTTCAATATCATGATAGATGAAATTCCCTCAACATAAGTAAAATATTCTTGAGAAAAAAATGATATCCTATTACTTACATTTATCTTGAACCAATGGACTTCTCATTTACCACACCATTATGATTTTGTGGTTGTTAACATTATTTTAACCATATTATCTTACAAAATATATTAGTATTTGGCGATTAGTTTTTTATACCATGTCCATATTTTTAGTTCCCACCAATGTTCTCTTATTTTTGAACCTAGTTATCTAATTACATTCATAATTTATTTTCTCTCATTTCAAGAAAATGTTTTATTGACCCTTTATTATGAGGTGGGTTTTCCATGATGGAATATTCAAATTTAAAACCTCTAATATATTGATCAAGTTCAAATTGTGAGGAATAAATTTATATAATGAGTTGTATTGTGTAACACCCTGGGATTTTATGAATTTTTTTCAACTATTAGTTATTTATTTGATGCCTTTTGTTACACATAATAACAAGTTTTCACGAATCATGATATAAAATTCATATAATTATATATACTTAACAATAATAAACTAGATGTTCAATTTGGGAGAATGATAAAAACTTAACACATTTTGAAAATTGAGTATAAAGGTTATAGATAAATAACATATATTTTTAATAAGTAAATATTTTTTTATAATTCCTTCATTGCTTTGAATGGGGAAAAATATAAATTTATATTAAAAATATTACTTTTTATTTAATGAATTTAAATACTTCCATATTGTATAAAAATATTTTATAAGTAAAATTCATTAAATTATATTCTAATTATTACAATTAAGATCGTTGGAAACATTTTAAAATTTAAATTTAAATTTAAAGAGTTTTATACATATGAATGTTTCCTCTTTGGAAAATCGTTATTCACCAAACATGTAGAAATAATTTTAAATAAAATTTTTACAAATATATTAATTTAATTTTAAAAAATGGATTCCAAACATTGAATCATAATAATTAATATATTAAAATTATATAAAATTAATTTATGGACAAAATTAACAGTAAAAGTAGTAAAAATTTATTATAACTTTTAAGGTGAAAATGTGTTTCCTGATAGCCAAACTAAAAATAAAATGGTTAAAATAACTGAACCCAAATAAAATTAATATTGTATTGAAATATTTATACGCTAATTAAATTTTCAACTATTTTTATGTTATTATTGAACACTTAACCATGTATGTGGCTAATGTAATAATTTATGTAAAGAAAAAGTAAAAATGTCTCCTAGTTGATTTTAAATTTCAATTATTTGTTCACATATGGAATAAAATACATGGATTAATATTGTTAGGAATTTTGAGAATAATGAGATTAATTAAATTAGGTGAATTTAATTTTTATTTTCATTAATAATATAATTTATTTAAATGATTAAGCAATAAAAAACCACTATTTATTTAATTAATTGAAAAATAAAATAAATGTTACTAAAATTAGAAAATTAATTTTAATTGAATGATTTATTTTTATACATTAATTTTGGTCACAAAAATTGAATGATATATATGTTTAAAATGGATTTAAATTTCACCTTTTTATTGATGTTTTTAATGTCAAATTAAATGAATAGTTTAAAAATTGACATTAAAATTATTTTATAATAAATATATTTATAAAATAATTTAGAGTAACTAAAAATCCTATCCTATTTGAATATATTTATATATTACTAAAAATATTAACCATATTATATTAATTTACCAATTTTCCTTTAATAATTATTATATCAAATAGAAAAGAGTTAAAACATTTCTACCATAGTAAATGGTAAAACTGGGTTTGGTATGTTTCATACATTTTTGTTAAACATAACATTATAAAAATAGAATATTTTAAAATTATAAAATATATTTCACATTTAGAACTAGTGGGTGAAAATTATATAACAATTAACATTTTACTTCAAGTATTAAATTTTAAAATACCATGATAAAATCATGGTATCATGGACACATTTAAAATGGTAAATAAAAGAAAACATACATGTTACGGAACAAAATGTTTAAAACATATGATTTTGTGTTTGGTGGATGTGGGGATCGACTATATCATCTATTCACTCTATTATTTATCAATTCTAGAGATAATTTTGATGATATTTACTTCTCAATATTGAATATATTTCGCCATTTAGAAATATCTGCTCCTCCTCCATTATAATAGGCCACCTCCTCCCCTTACATCTTCACACCTCCTAATCCATTTCACATGACCAAACCCAACCAAAATCCCTCCACAAAATACTAATATATGTTCTAGAGATATATGTATTGATAAGTTTCCAAGCCTTAGGTCCCTAATAATATATTAAAAGGATGTTTTGTTATTATAATGAGGATCGAATGTATTTGAAGGAAGATAATACTTAAGGTAAGGTATTTATAGTATCTATTATATTTATGGGTGACATATTATATATTTACCAATTATTTCTTCAATGTGGTGTATATACAAACCCTTTTAAGTTTTTATGATTAATATCCTTCCATTTTTAAAATTTAATGTTTGATTTTATGTTATAATTTATTAAGTCTTATGATTCAAAATATTACTAAAGCGGTACGGTATTTCTGTCTCAAATTGCCGTAATTAAATAATAATTTGTGTTATACACCTATCATCCTTTATGAGGTATATATATTAACCATGAATTTATTTTATTACTATAATCATCAAAATAATTTGATATATATATCCCTCTCAGGTTCTCTCATTCATGGGGATTATTATTAAAAAGTTACAAAATTGGCAAGGGTTTGATATTACAATCACATTGTTTATCAAGATTGTCTATGATTATTCTTTTAATGATTAAATACTATTATCTGTTTCTTAATATTATTATTATTTTCTTATCCTTTAGTTATTTTATAGAAATAAATATTTCCCTACTTTTTTCTCTAATTTTGAATTCATGATTTGAAAATAATGTTTTCAAAAAAACAAATTATGTATTTGATGAACATCTATTTTTCATCCATATCAATTTTTTCAAAAAATGTTTTCAAAAATTTCTTAATATTCATCTATGGTTTTTTAACATAATTTATAAAATTGTTTTAATTTTTATCAAATTTCTTAGAATTAATCTTCATGTCATTTTCCAAAGAAGGACCATTTGTCTTTTATGGAAAATTTCAATGGATTATTTGTTTTAACTTGTATGGAATTAATGGTATTTACTACCATCATGACCACTAAATGATTTTAAATAATCTTTTAAAAATTTCCTTGGTTATTCTGAATAAAAATATTTTCTTTAATTTTTTCAAAATTATTATATTTTAAACAAGTGTTTTCAACATGTACTTGATATTTCCCTTAGGGATATTTTAATGATATTTATATTGAATTTTTATTCATTAATGATAATAACATTTGGGATTTCTTATTTTTTGGAATATATTTTAATTGTATAATTTTTATTCTTTCTTTGTAAGATTTACAATTATAATAAAGATATGATTATAAAACATGGTCCTTTTCATTTTTTATGATATAATATATTTATGAGATTATAATGAAACCTATATCATTTATATGGGTTATGATATGATGAAATGTTTATGAAACAAATATCTTTTAAAGGGTTTTGATATTAATACTTTTATATGATCCTGTAACGCACATACGTATGATTTTAATTATCTTATGGGTGGGACCAATATCTCCTTCAAATGTATTGTCTAATGATGGGTCACTCATTATTTAACTATATAATGTGTGAACCTGATTTTATTTTCATAGTGTTATGTGTGGTACTACATTTATGTTTTTAGGGTTATGTGTGGACCTACTTTCATATCTATAAGGCTTTCTAATGACCCTCTTTTATGTCTATAATTCCCTACTTAGACCCCCCCCCCCTTTATGTCCATATGTTTATACGAGGGCCTAATTTCATTTACATTTACATAATGAGTGAACATGTATCTATTTAAACATTTTCACATTGTCATAAGCTTATTTTTATTCCACAATTCCATGTCTTATGCCATTATTATATTCTCATGGTTCAAGTTCATTGAATCCTTTATGATTCATATCTTATTAACTACTAATATTTATTCCATGACTCACATTTCTAATCTACCATATTTATAGAGTATTTATCAAATTATATTCTTCTGTTCTCATACATTTATTCTTAGGTTATTCTTATGTGATCTTTCATATCTCTCTTATTTACCCATACAAAAAATATGATCTCACCCTTTCTTATGGTTCATTTACCCCGAGAATAAAGAATTATTTTCAATAAGGTATATATTAGAAATATTATATATGGGAAGTAATTTATGGGACATGTTTAATCTTATTCATGAATGAATAACATTATATATATAGTCGCAAAATATACTAAACTAGTATAGTCCTCAGGTGTGTTTTATTTACATATATTTTATATTCTTCTAAAAATAAGTATTTTTTATATATATTTAAATATGAATTCTCTATAATTATTATTCAAAATATTGTATCCATATTATGAAATTGAATTTATTCACGTATTATAATTTAATTTAAAAATGAGCCCACAAAACATATCAAAAACAGTTTTTCAAAAAATAAATTTTTCAAGAGATAGTTGATCTTGTATTAACACTTTGATTAGAAATCATCATGAGATGGATTTAAATTCTTATTTATATATATATAATATATAAATTTCTTTTAAAAAACTCATAATTAGTTATCATTTTTATTAATCAAGTGGGAGGAATAGTATGTAATTAAAAATGTTATTTTAAAAATGTGTTTTTAATCATAAGAAAATATATTAAAAAATCAGCGGTAAATATGTTTCAAATTATATTAATTAATATAAATATAATTAAATTATAATTTGGTTATATTAATTCCAAATTTAATGAATAATGGTACTTTCAAGTTGAAATCAGATGAGAGTTTTACAAAAATTGGTATTTTTTACTATTCACTGAAAAATAACAATTTTCATAAAAATCCATAAAGTTCACACTAATATATTTTTACTATAATAATTTTATGATTATATTATTTTGATAAATAATTATTTCATAAATTGGAATAAATTAATTATAAATTAAAAAATTAAAATGGAAAAGAAAACCATTTTGATGTAAAATGTAGTTTGAAGCATAAAATTGCTTTACTAAAACATTTGAGTGATTATTTAATATATATTTATCAATAGAGATTTATTTATTTGTACTAATATATATAAATTTATATATAATTCTATTAATCTTATTAAAACCCACCAATTCATCATCTAGGTTCTAAAGGACTTATCTAACTTATATATTTAGTTGGTCATTTACGTTCGGTGTTTCATGTAATATAAACTAATGAACATAATGATATTATTTTAAACCATATACTTGTTACATTCAACCAACCTTTTGTAAATTTAATCCATTAAAATTTCAACTAGCACTTATAAATTAATGGTTTCATATTTGAAAATTTGTTTTTCCAAAAACCACATCTTAAAAAGTCTTAATTAAACATCCTCCTAAAATATAGATTGTTAAATACAGAGGCCATCAAGAATAACTAATAACTAGATTTGAAAGTATGATAATATTTTTTGGAAGTTAAAATATGTACATGAAAGAAAAAAAATTATATATAGTGATATTAATAATTTACACAACAAAGGGAGTTATCAATAGAATACCCATGACCATAAAACCAAAAAACATTAATGAGTTAAATGACTATTGATTCATCAAATATGAAGGTAATAGAAAAAATATTTTGTTTCAAAATCCCTTTTTAAATTTTTAAGGGTTATTTTATTATTGAGATATATAATAGTATAAAATGTACTTACTTGATGTTTTTTATTTCCAAAAGTAATTGTTCTTCCATTTTTTTTCCTTCTACCATTTTTCAAATAACCTATTACTCCAAAGAATGAATATAAAATATGATTTTTTTATCCATAAATCACTAAAAATGGATTTTAATTGAACAAATTACCCATAAAATGATAAAAATTTATTTTTCAATTCTATACTAAAATATTAATAATAATCACATGTTATAGAATATGGATGAATATAATAAATTAATATCTACAACCTCAATAGTAACACCAAGGATTCAACACAATCCATTCCATATGTAACTATTAGTCAAATAGTTTAAATAAAAAATTTCATAATAAAGGGCACATCACATAGGAGAGAGTTTGGGGGTGCACCCTTATAACCCTTTAGTTATTGATTACAGACTCGGGGCCTTGCTAGATGCGATGAGTTTTCTCCTAGCATACTAGTTGTTATTTTTTGGAAAAATAAATTAATATAAAACAAAAAATGTTCAAAAACATTTATGAACCATAATTACCATGATATTTATGATAATTTAAAAAGTAATTATTAGGAATAAATTTATTCTTAGGTCTAAAAAATATAAGGACATTCTTACATAAATGATTTTTTCACTAAATATTATAATAAACTAATGGGTTGTTTTTCCATAAATAGCTCAAAAATTATATAAATAAAATTAAAATAATATCAATTAAAACATCCAAAGGGGTGTCTAACACATTTATATAATAATCAAGTATAGGCTCATAAACCAATAATTATTGTGTTAACCTTATATGAAGACATATATGTTTACAAAAATTACAAAAATCCTTATATGTTTGGTGATTCATATAAGAAAAATACCACTGATAGAAATACTTCTATAATATAATTATACTTCAACCATTTTATATAAATACATTTCCTTCCATTGTTTATGAGTTTAACCATAAAATTTTGAATTCATTCATAAAATTACAATGTTCAACATTTTTGAGACAACAAAATATAATTGGATGTCTAAGATGAAATTTGCTTCTCTATATTGAACACCTTAATTTTATTTTAGAAGTTATTTCCATATGCCCTTATATTTCACATGAAATACCATTTATTGTTCCTTTAATACATTCTACTAGGTGTCTCTTTTATCATTTATAACCTAATATAAATTTTTCCTACTTTCCTCCAAGGTCTTCACTGCTCAATCTATAAGAGGACGCTGTTATTATATTCTTTGTTGAGTGAAAGATTTGGCGATGTTGTTGGTTTTTTAATCTTATTTTAAGATAACTGATTAGTTATATTCTTGATATCATTTAATATAGACATTATCTTTTTATGTTAATCCTAATAACCAAATTTTCTATCATAATAAATATTAACATATTTCCTTCAGGTTACAGTCATTGATTGAAACTAGAAAACATAGTGTTAGAAGAAATTATCATAGTTGAAAACCATGCAATAATTTGTAGGATGTCTATATCATGGAAAATAATTTTTCAATCTAATAATACAATTTCTGATTAAAAGTTATTAATTTTCATCATCTACTCTAATACTTAATTTTATTTGTTAATAAAAATGTGAATTATCCAATCAATATCCCCTAGGAGTGTCAAACTATGTGCCTACTATGGCCCATTATCATACAGTAAGAGGAAATCAATTAAAAACACAATATTTTTTATGGGGGATATTTAAACATGATAAAAGTGTTATATAACCATGTATACTTTTAGTATCCACAAGGGATTAATTTATATTAAAAACCACATATTATCTTCCTTAAAAATATTAGGTAATTCTTATATACTTATCCTAATAGCTTATAATAGGGTTGTGTTCACTAATCTATGTATCATAAATATATTTCCCAATGTTTCTACTAAAATATCAGTTAAATTTAATATAAATATCCCAAACCCATTATCCCATATTAGGTAGTGATTTTATTAAATTGTAATTAGATATAAGGATTCCTATCTGGAAGGAATGAATAAAATTGTAATCTTGGAAAAATATATATAAACATTAATCTATGCTTACAATTTGAAATATGAAATAAAACCCATTGGGTGTAAATATTCTGAATCCTTTAACACATTAAATGATTCCTTCTTCATATCATTGAAAGAAGAAACAATATAAGGGTGAGCTAAAATGCCTAGTAAGGCTCACTTACATCGGAATATTTTAGAAGTTAATACAGTTAAATGAATATGAATGGTATATTATTGAACCTATATTCCATTTAATCATTGACTTTATTTTCAGAACTTGAGGAGGAATAAAAAATAAGAAAAGGTAAATAACTGAAAACACATTTCATTTAATAATTAACTTGAGTATAAAATACTTCTATCGATGATATCAATAAAATAATCTCTAATGTAATAATTACTGAATTATCAGTAATCTAAATGATTATTACTATATGTAATGATCAAATACATCAATATATCTATACCATCATGACCTTTCACCATGGTATATTGAAACTATAGGTATAACCCAATTACTATTGTTTAACATAATCATATCTTGAGACCTACTGATTCATTAAAGATATATGTCATCTAAGTCCACAAACATTATTCCATTATCAAATCATTTCTCATATATCAAATAATCAGTTTAATTCATTAACAGTATGCCTTATTAACAAATATATATACTGGATAAAGGATACATATTAATAATTATTTCCCCATTTAATGAAATAACATTCAATGTAAATAATGTATCTTAAAATGGTATAAATTTAAAGATATAAATATATCCATCATACAATTAAATATGGATATTTCATAGAAATTGAATTTTGAATGAAAATTTATCAAAAGAAAGTAAATGTTTCAATGAAAGGTTTTTTACTATAAAAATTTATTATGATGATGTACATCAATACTTCAAGTAAAACTAATAACAAAACATCTTGAGAAAGAATCGTGTCTGCATCATCAAGTCATATTCACAATAGTGTATTGTTAAAATAAATGGTTCTTTTCAATGATAAGTATATATAAATTTGAAAAAACATTAAAACCATTCTCAAGAGATAACCCCTTTTTAACATTGAAAATAAAATTTACAAACAAAAAAATTCTATAATATATAGAAAAGAATTTAATTTAAGATAACGTTGATAAATTATAATAGAATCAAAAAATTAATGAGTGGTTGTGATTGTGGGAATATTCTATTCATACCAACTATGTTAAAACATATATTCCATTCACTATTTTTTAAGTAAAATAAAAATTACCCTATTTATAAAATGAATTAAAGATTGATTTTAAAAAATTGTGTTAAAAGGAAACAATGGATAAAAATTACTTTGAAAATTCATATTATACATTTAAAATAATTCTTGAAAACATATTTGTAAAACATGGATTTTGAATAAAAATTATTTTCAACTAAAGAGAGTAATAATGTTTAATTTTATAAAAATAATTTTCTCAATAATTTTAATTAACAAGGAGAGGTAAGTGTTATTATTAATTTAAAATTTCATGAATAACTAGAGTATAATAAAATTAAATTGGTTTATTAGGTAATGTTATAATAATTTATTTAAATGTAAATTTAGGCATATCCAATCCCTATTAAAATGAGTTTGAAGAACATGCCCTTACCCCTTTGGAAGTTTTTGAATCATAACCCCCATGAAAGATATAAATTCAAATGAAACATTAAATTATAGGAATATAAATAAATTTATTATATAATATATCAAAGGGTAAGTATATATAAATCATAAAAATTAACAGGTTCATTGTACCAATTATGTCTCAATAGAGAGGAAATTGAGAGGAAATTTCTAACAAAAGACACACCATAAAAGTGAAAATTACCCTCTGAATTTATTATGTGTATCAAATTTATTTCAACATAAAACAAGTTTAAATAAAAAATAAAATAAAAAAATATTACATAAAAATTCCTATAATTTTAAGAAAATTGATAATTAATATAACTAAATGAAAATTAATTAAGTCATAAAATTCCTAACCACTTAGTACCTTTCAATTAAAAACACATTATATTAAATAACTCTATTTTAAAAATAACATAACATTAATTATGAATGAATCAATATATTACAAGAAAACAGGTAATGTATGAACTATGTAAATGAAATTTGATTCATAAAATTAAACTATATCTCAATGAAGGGAAATTAAGGTAAAGTTCCATACCTCATGAATCCATTTATTTTAATGTGATTTATACTATTGTATAATGGTTTTAATCATGTAATTAATTTATAAATGAACCATATTTGTATTTATATTCTCATATATTATCTTAATATAACTTTTTATCACCCATTTGATAATAATATTATATTATTTCCACTATCTCATGTGTTAACAGAATCATTTAATAAATAATATTCCTTCGTTGATATTCCAATTATTTTAAATAGGATATATATACATAATCCCCAAAATTATATCAATCAATTAAATGTCATATTGTTTTATTGGATATATTTTAAAAGAAATTAATTAACCTTTGACATCGAAAATGGACCGCATCGCTCTGTGGAAATGGTAGGTTCTACATATGCACAAGCGATGATATCATTCCCTTAAATGGTGAAAGGGTAAGGAGGTGGATGATATATTAATTTTAAATAATAAATATATTTAGAACCTTTTATAAATATTAATTATTTTCATCTTTATTACTATCTATGTGAGTCATTAATTGGAAGAAAAGAATCGGTTCTTGAGACTGTAGTCAACCATACACACGAGTGATGATTTTTTTGCCAATCGATGGAAAAGAAGATGGATAAATATTATTACATAAACATAATAAAATACGTTTATATTTGATATTGTGGTTCTATTATATTTTATTTTTTATTACAAAATTTATTATTATAATAGAAGACTGAAAAAGAAAGATCTTTGTTAATATAATAAACTTCTCTTAGAGAAACATCCAATAGATCATTTTTAAGAACCATATGTTTTTTATTTTTGAAATAATTCTAGATATATAATGTAGATAAGGATGTTGGAGAGATATTTTTCAAGTATTTAGTCAATCCATTTTACTTGAGGTGTGTAATGAAATGTGGGAAGAGAGTTCCCTTTTAAAAATGAGTAAGAGTGATACTTTTTTAATACCTAAAACTATTGAATAATGGGATAATAGTAAGTCAGAATAAACCAATGAGAAAAATAAAGATATATAATTGAGTTGGTAAAATTTAAAATCTATCCAAACATCTAAAAAAATTTAAAAAAACTATTTTATTCCTTATCCTCTATGTTTTCTAACTTTTACCATTTTATATATCACCATTGTAATTTGTTTTTTTAACATAGGTAATTTATCAAATAAACCAAAAATTATAATATATATATTAAATAATTTCTACCCAATTATTCTAAAAAATAAATTCTATTTTGGAAACTAATATCATTTTTGTGTGAAAAAATGAATTTTTTTACAAAGATAAGAAATACACAAGTCCTCATTTAAATATTAATCACATTAAATACATTTTAGCGTCCTTATTAATCATTATAGAAAAAATTATTAATAAATATTAATAAATATTTATTATACTGATTCCAAATATATAATCAATTTTAGGAATTTCAATTCACTGAATTTGTTAAATTTAATTTAAACATAAACATTTGAGTTTTTGAAAAATAATTTTACAAGAAATGAATTTTTCAAGAATAAAATGATGTTATTTTAATTATATTTATAATCATATTCATGATTTTTATTTATATTAATATTTTTTGAAGTATAATCTAAACATTTTATTCGAATCAGTCCATATTAGTGGCCATTTTAACTAATTAAATCAGAGAAATGTTATGCACTTAAATGCATTTTTTTTATAAAAATGTGATTAATGCCAAAAAAATGTTTACTAAAATAATGTTTAAATATGAATATAATGTAATGGATTACTTTAAATGTAATTAAATAATACTTGGGATACTTTTAAATCAAATTTATATCATAATGTGTCATTTTAATTAAAAGTAAATCAATGTTTTACAAAAATAAATGGGGTTTTCTCCATTCACTAAAAAATTCTAAAAAATAACAAAATTTCAACCTAGAATAACGTTGAAAATATTATTTCAAAATATATATATATTAATATACATTTCATAATATTGGTGAAATTTAGTAATAATTTCTAAAAATAAAATTCAATATAAACCCATTTTTTATGAAAATTTATTTTGACGGATAAAATGTCATTACTAAAAAATGGTTGATATTTGTAATGATCCTTATTTTATATAAGGTAAAAATCATTTGTTTTTTGTTTAAATTCCACTAAATAGAACTTATCAATTTTTTTATTGGAGTCACGGAGTTCATGAATGTGTTTGGGGCTGGTTAGGAGCCTGGAATCCCATTTTGTAGAAAAATAAATGTGCTACATAGAAAGAAGAAATCATTCCGTCCAACCCCCAAGGTATCTTATCACTAGGAGAAGAAAAATATAGGTATAATTGGAGCCACATAGGTTTTCTAAAATTTTGAGACTCCAGGAACATGACTTTACATGATTGAATAGTTTCTTGATAGTGGAATTTTTCACAGTTTATGCACTGTTAGGAAAACTATGTGACTTAACCATGCATGAAATTTCTTAAGTATGGGCTTCAACATAGTTTTCAGAAATTCTAGCCAAAACATGCATCTAAACTGCGAGACCACAATTTTGAGTGTTGAAATACCATTTTTTATATAATGATTTTCATTTACCCTTTTCTCTTTCCTTCTTCTCTAGGCCAGTGGATGTTTTGAGCTCCTTCCTCCCATAGCCCTCAACTTATCCAAATCATGGATTTAAGATAATTTATTCTTATTTTTATCAAATAAATATTCTTAAAAGTCATTGGATAACTCAAGTTAAGATCTCAAGTCCACTCCCCTTCAATCTAATTTTATCATGGTCTCTATTGTGCTATTTATGTGTAATCTATTTTCCCCCTTTTCTATGATTTAGACCATTTCATTGATTTGTTTCAACCTAAACTGAATCTAAGGCTTATATTGATCGAGGAGCCATATATAGTCTTAAGGTATGTCATCTCATCATTTTCCCCATGAGTTTTAATTTTCTACATCTATGTCATTGTGTCGCATGACATCTTTTTTTAGATTCACCTTTAAATAGATTTCATCATATAAAATTGATCAACTAATATATATACACACCCATTGAGATTTGTTTGGTATTTTAGAGGATGTTTACTACTTTTATGGACACTTCATGGTTTTGAAAAAATGTATTTCAAAATATGGGTAATTTTTTCAAATGTATGGAACTCTATCTTAGCATTTTTCTTAAATTTTAAATGGAATTTCCATTTTTATATGGTTGTTAAATTGAACCCAAGGCACCTCTTAAGTGTTTTCCACATCTATACATAGAATTTACCATGTATAAAATTTCTTATTTGACCATGGTACATTCTATGTGACCCTTAGAGACTTATAAAATAAAATTCTGTATATTGGATAATTAAATGATATTGATTGAATGGAATGGATTATTCGGGATGGGTTGGTTCCCTTATGTAAATTAAGTGGATCATCTTAAACGACTTTTAATGTCTGGTAGTACCACGCCTTGTGTTTTTTATTTATCAAATTGTCATTGAGAATTGTTATTCCTTGTATATAACTGATCTTTTTTAATGGGATGAATGGGAGGTGATGCCTCATATCTTATATTATGAATACAATTACACCTATGTTATAGTATGTGATAATATGGTAAGGTAACTATTTTTCATGACTGTATCAAGATCCCTTATATCGAGTGTTGAGCATGATGTCTCACACTGCTGACACTAGTTGGGTTATTGTCATGACGCACCACATAATTGTTTATAGTGTTGACATGATGGAAAACTCACCATATCAAGTGAAGATTATGGATTCTCCCACTCATTATGTGATGTAGGTTGTGTAACCTTTTCCTTCATCTTATAGGACTCAAAGACTAGTCATGGAAGTCTGAGTTATGGCTCGGTCTAGCTAGAACAAAGTATTACAGGTATATTTCCATTAGCATCTTCACACACTTAGTCAATATAGGTAGATTAAATATATATCTACAATATATATTCATATAAACTATTAAAATATATATATATATATATTGTAACTATTTATATAAACTTCTTATCAATTATCTTAAGTAGGTAGATCCTCCAGGTGTCCTTTATATAACTATGTGGGCTGTTTTTTATTTATTCTACATTAAATATTTATTATTATTAAATACACACAATATAGTTACAAAAACTTCATGGATTACTTCTAGAAACATTTGGTGGTGTCCTACTAAGATTTTTTCTCATTGCCAACATGGGATTCCTTTGGTACCCACGAATATTATATTACTCTAGGTTCAAAAAATAGGAATGTACCTACTATAGGCCATTCATACTTTTTCTTCTAGATTTATAATATGGGAAGAGGACCAAGAAAAAGCTTGAGATGTTAGTGGATATTCTTTTTTTCTTTCTGTAGTTTTTTATATGAATATCCTCACTTCCCCTTTTCATATCAGCATTCCATGGATCCATGAACATAACACTACCAAGTGTCTTTTGATTATTATTCCTTTGTCCAGTTATTTCATTTTCCACTTCTTGTTATGTATTTTATCTCTTCCTATATACTTACACTAATTGTGTTTATTTAATGTGTTATCTTATGGGCCACTCTGATAAGAAGGTATATTCTCTCTGTTATACCACCCTTACTGGTAGTCAGTAGCCTTGGGAATATGGTGAGGTGTTATTTAGGCCATGTGACCCATCAGATCGAGGAAAAAGATAAGTGTATACTAGTTTGGGATGTTAAAATTTTGTATAAGAGAATATTTTTCATTTATCTATTATTTTGGGGTGTTAGATAGGATTCCAGGAGTTAAAGTATGTTTGAAATTGTAACGACCCGAAACTTTTTGAGTAAATTGTGTTCCCTATTTTTGGTGGGTTATTTTATTTATTTCATTTAATAAAATGAGTATAATTAAAATAAGATCATTGGGTTTCGACTGTTACATGACTGTTGGAAACTAAATGATGCGATTATTGTTTGTAAATACAAGTGATCGTGATTAATTAATATAGAAAGAAGATTCAATGGCCCCATCCAGTAGTCTCAGGCCGATCAAAGCCCATCTGGCAGAACTCTGGAAGTAGGTAGCACCTTTGGGCTTTTCTCTAGTCCAAACCCAAGACGAACTTCATCATGTGAAGCTGTAACAGAATCGCCTTCGTGAGAAGTTCAAGCTGATAGAAATCAGTACTCAGGAAATGTTGGTCGAGCCGCCCCAAAATTCTATCACCCTAGCACACCATTCTCTTAGGTCCTATGTGGGTATTATAAGGGGCTAGGTAATGAGACCGTAACTACCTTGAGTAATCCATTGAGATAAATAAAATTGTCATTTATTCTTATGGTAAAGTTTGTGAATCTAAAGTGTTCGAATAAATATAGGATATATATTATTGATGAATTTTGTAAAAAGGATATTCTAAAATATTTATGTAAACCTTAAATAATTAAAATGTGTAATGATATTCGAAAAATGGTCTTCTATAGTTGTGTTCAGTCTGAAATTTAGAGTCTAATAAGATCAATATAATTTTTTATGAATTGTAAAGTATAAATAGTGATTTTACGCTTATGATTAGTAATGTGATCAAATGTATTAAGTAACCTCACTAAATAAAGCATTAATATAATCTAGTCACCTTGATTAAGAAATGTGATTCTATAAAATAGGAAAATGACTGTTCCAGAAAGTATTTGTTAAGAATTAGTTTTTTTGGATGAATAGTGTTTTTTATTTTAAAATTAAATTAAAATTATTTAAAATGTTATTTTCATAAAATGGAGTTCATTTTTGAAATCAGAGCATCGATATTAGGTTAAGGAGAATTTTTGGGAAATTTCTGAAAAAGTTGAATTTTCTGTGAATATTGTTTTTATTTAAAAAGTAAATTAAAAATATTTAGAAAATTATTTTCATAAATCGGTGTTCATTTTTAAAATCAGAGCATCTATATTTGGTTAAGGTGAAATTTTGGGATTTTTTTGAGAAAGTTGAATTTTCTGTGAATAGTGAAAATACAGTTTTTGAGTTTCAGGTGTTTAATGACATGATTAAGAATGTAATAATTATGCAATAATTATGGTTGACTTATGAATAGTAATATAAGGTATGATGTGTCCCATGTGGCCAATACCATGGTCGAATACCATGGGAAAGCCTCTGGTTTTTCCAATACCACCAATGAGGTGTCCCTTGGCCATTAATGCCTTGTCCCCTCATTTCCCCTATAAATACCAAGCCATTATCTCATCCTTTCCATTCAAAAATCCTCCTCAACGGAGTTATTGTCTCCTTACCTCTCAAGGAATCCTCCCAAGGTACCCTCAAGCCTCCCAATGTCCCAAATATCTAGATTTTGATGTTACTCTTCAAAGTAAGGGATCCTACCTCTCTCTTTCTTTTCAAGTACTCTCGTTATGTCATTTCTTTTTAGCCCCATTTTCTTATGTTGGGGCTGTTCCTTTATATTCCTATAATTTACCATTTCATGATCATATTATTAGAGATCCCCTATTACTCTCATCATTTCGTTTTATGAATGTTTAAGTGGCGCCATTAGGCTGCCGAATTTTTTTAAAGGATTCTTCCACCCTTCTCGTTTTTCAAGTTCTAATTTCATGTCATTATTTTCAAGTTTCTTTTATTATGTTGGGGTATGATCTTCTATATCTATCATAATTTACTTTTTATTTTCATATTATTAGAGACCCTATTTTATATCATCAATTCATTTTTTTGATGTTTTAAGTAACGTCGTTAGGCTGCCGAATTTTCATATGAGAAATCTTTTTTTTTATTCCTTTCAAATTCTTAATATTATATGGAATATCTTTAAAATTTCATTACCATGTTCTTAAATCCTGTATATTCTTTCCCCCTACTGTTTTATAGATCATTTATGATTGGGTGACCCATGTCCCCTCTCTTTTCAATGTTTTCTAAAACCATTTAAAATAGTTGTTATGCTGCAGAATTTTCATCTCAAAATGTCTTTCTCTTTTTCTCAAATTCTTTTATTTTATTAAGTTAATACTCAAAGATATTTCTTCTATAGGGGTATTCACATATATATCAAAATTTTCTATTTTTCTAGGATTTATATACATGAAACCCTCATTCCTTTTTCGTGGGTTTCAAGTGACATAAAGATCATGTCTTTAATGCTATTTTTTTAAAACGTTATGATTATGAAATGAAACCCATTTCTTTTATGCTATATGGGTTATTTTTGAAATGATTGATGATGATATATGTGGATCACAAAATAATAAATACAAATTAAGGGTGCACCCTGATAGCGCTCCAATGCATTGGGTAAAGACATAATCTCTAGAGATGACCATTTTAACGATACCTTGGTGAATAACCTTGGTAATTTTTTTAATGACACCATGGAGATGGACCTTGGTGATACGGAAATGATTGTCTATTTTAAATTTTGTAGCCATATCTTCAAGTTATTAAACACGTTATTTTTATTATGATATTCCTCATGATGAATTTTCTCACGCCTTAAAGTTATTAACCATGACTTTATTGATGTATCTCAAGTTCACATGTAAAATGTTTCCCTTGTTTCCCTTACTGGGCCTTCTGTGCACCCTTTCCTTTGATGTATGTCCCCAGGTTAAGAGATACAGTAATGTAATTAGGATGAACAAGTATAAATAAGCCTTTCAAGTGTTTAAGAAGAATGTTTTATACTGTCATGTTATAAGTTCCTAGTTTCCAAGACACTAAATCTTAAAGATCCTCTGTTTTGTATAATTTAATTCAAGTTTATGTGATAAAAAGGCAGGATGCTATAGTTTCTATCAAAGGATGGTTTAGTTATTTATAGAAATTAGGATATGAAATATTTAATAAGAACCCTATAGAAATGTTTAAATATAGGAAATCTACCTAGTATTTTGGTGAGTATTGAGTAAGTGGTTTATCAAGCAAATACATCTCTGTCTGGATACGAGTAGGTAGAGGTGGCTCTAGAATAGATGTACATAGGGGTAAATCACAAAAACACTGCTTTGAGCTAGACTCGAATGAGAACTAGTACCTGACAATGGGCCTTGTTGCACTCTTGGTTATGACAGTCCCAGAGGATTTGTTTGGTTTAATCACAAGCATTTTATGAGTCATTATCAAGGAATTATATAAAAATGTAATTGTCTAAGCCTGAAGTTTTAAGTAATAAAATCCTTTTTAGATAAAATATTTTTAAATGAATTATATTTCTCATGAAGGATTTATTCTTTTAGAAAATTTCTCCATCATCTTGGAATATGTTGGCGTATTTCCGGAGGAGTTACCCGAACCTCCCCCATAAAGAGAGGTGGAGTTCTCCATTGAACTCATACCTGGATCTCATTCGATGTCAAATACCCCCTATAGGATTGAGAATGTAGAGCTATGGGAATTATAGAAACAACTCCAAGATCTTTTGGAGAAGGGGTTTATCTGACCAAGTGTGTATCGTTGTGGAGCACCATTTCTCTTTGTAAAGAATAAGGATGGATCGATGTGGATATGTATTGATTATAAAGAACTTAATGGGATCACAGTGAAGAACAGATACCCTCCTCCAAGAATTGATGACTTATTTGACCAACTTCATGGGGATCAATTCTTCTCTAAGATTGATCTTCATTCTGGTTATCATCAATTGAGAGTGAAGAATGATGATATTCTAAAAACTCCCATCAAATAAAGATATAGGAATTATGAGTTTTTTGGTATGACCTTCGAACTAATGCACCTACTGTTGTTATGGATCAATAATAAGTTGATTTTGTAAACTTATGATTTATCAAATAGATATCCTTTATATAGGAAAATGATTTGGTGAGTAAATGATAAAGGTTGTTTTAGATGACGTTTTCTATTTTGGAGTACAATATGCCTAAGGGAAATAAAATACTACAGGATTAAAATTGAGAAAGAATGGTTGAATTATTTTTACGAATTTATGTATTTATTGTGGACATATGGTGATTTGGGTTATTTTTGGAAATGATGAA
Source organism: Viscum album (assembly GCA_963277665.1). Lineage (NCBI taxonomy): Eukaryota > Viridiplantae > Streptophyta > Magnoliopsida > Santalales > Viscaceae > Viscum > Viscum album. The sequence continues at coordinate 1,870,172,861 of OY728123.1, read as the reverse complement.
CCTAGCATAGAGAATATGTGAATAGATTAATTACACTTTAGTATGAGACTTTAATACTATTTGATGTTATTTGGAGATAAATGTTAAGATTTATTAGGGAAGACTATGTGATTAAATCCTTCTACGTTTTGGGTTTCAATCTTATTTTGGATTATTTGAATAATTTTAATGATGATTGTGTATTGAATGGTCTTTTTCGAACTTTGGGTAATTTTTTTGAAATTTTGGAGATTAATAGTCATATTTTTTTTATAAAGTATTATCCTTTTTTGGGATTATATGATCTCGTACTAATCATTTTAGTTTTATTTTATGACTAAAGGAATGGTTAATATATAGTTCGTCTTTTGTAGATTATGTGATTCTCTTGAAGATGATTCTTGTGCTTTTGATTAGACCAAGTCTTTTTGAATTCTCATTGTTTAGAGAAAATATTAGTCTTGGTAGAAATTATTAAAGGATGAAACCTTATTTTAAGGTAAGTATATTTCCTTATGTTTTTATTCTATGTAGTAAATGAAATCCTCAAAATTATGAAAAGGAACGTAAAACAAAAATGTTGTTGGGTTACGTTTCCTACTGAGTAATCAACGACCGTTTAACACACCATAAGATTGTGATCTTCTTGTGGTTAATTTTCTCCTAATAATGTTTTCTATCACTTTCCATCAGAACTTGACAGTTTCTTTTCTCTTCCATATCCATGTTTTCCTACATGGAATCCTAGTTTGGGTTAACTCTAGTGACCTTTGTAATTCCCTTTCTTTCTTTTAGAGTAATAGTTTTACTAACTGTTTTTCCGATGTGGGACTTTCAACGAAATTATCATGCCCAATTTTAAAATTATGAGGATATAATTTCTTAAAGGGGGAAGATTGTAATGACCCAAAAAATTTTGAGTAAATTGTGTTCCCTATTTTTGGTGGGTTATTTTATATTTTCATTTAATAAAATGAGTATAATTAATATAAGATCATAGGGTTTCGACTGTTATATGACCGTTTGTCAATATGGCCTTTAGAAACTAAATGTTTCAATTATTGTTTGTAAATACCAGTGATCATGATTAATTAATATAGAAAGAAGATTCAATGGCCCCATCCCGTAGTCTCGGGCCGATCGAAGCCCATCTGATGGAACTCATGAAGGAGGTAGCACCTTTGGGCTTTGCTCTGGACCAAACCAAAGCCGAACATCATTGTGTGAAGCTGGAACGAAATCTCCTTCATGAGAAGTTCAAGATGATATAAATAACTACTCAGGCAATGTTGGTTGAGCCGCCCCATAATTCTATCAACCTAACACACCATACTCTTAGTTCCTACGCTGGTTTTATAAGGGGCTATGTAACGAGACCGTAACTGCCTTGTGTAATCCTTTGAGATAAATAAAATTGTTATTTCTCCATATGGTGATGTTTGTGAATATCAAGTGTCCGAATAAATAAAGGATGTATATTATTGATGAATTTTGGAAAAAGATACTTTCAAATATTTATGAAAACCTTAAATAATTAAAAAAGTATAATGATTTTCAAAAAATGGTCTTTTAAAGATGGGTTCAGTATGAAATTTAGATTCTAATAAGATCAACATAATTTTTGATGAATAGAATATTATGAATAGTGATTTTATGCTTATGATTAGTAATGTGATCAAATTTATTAAGTATCTTCACTTAAGAAAGTAATAATATAATCTAGGCACCTTGATTAAGTAATGTGTTTCAATAAAATTGGTAAATAGTTATTCCAGAAAGTATTTGTTAAGTATTATATTTTCGGGTGAATAGTGTTTTTTATTTTAAAATTAAATTAAAAATATTTAGAAAATTATTTTCATAAAATGGAGTTCATTTTTGAAATCATAGCATCGATATTAGGTTATGGTGAATTTTTGGGAATTTTCTGAAACAATTGAATTTTTAGTGAATACTATTTTTCTTTAAAAACAAAATTAAAAATATTTAGGAAATTATTTTCATAAAATGGAGCTCATTTTTTAAATCAGAGCATCTATATTTAGTTAAGGTGAAATTTTGGTATTTTTCAGAGAAAGTTGAATTTTCGATGAATAATGAAAATACGGTTTTTGAGTTTCAGGTATTTAATTACATCATTAAGGATGTAATAATTATGAAATAATTATGGTAGAATTTTGAATAGTATGATAAGGTATGAGGTGTCTCATGTGGCCAATACCATGGGAAAATACCAGGGGAAAGCCCATGGTTTTTCCAATACCACCAATGAGGTTCCTCTTGGCCATTAATGCCTTGTCCCCTCACTTCCCCTATAAATACCAAGACATTATCTCATAATTTACATTCCAAAATCCTCCTCAACGAAGTTCTGGTCTTATTACCTCTCAAGGAGTCCTCCCAAGGTTCCCTCAATCCTCCCAAGGTCCCAAAATTCATGATTTCGAAGTTCCTCATCAAAGTAAGAGATCTTACCTCTCTCTTTCTTTTCAAGTACCCCAGTTTATGTCATTTCTTTTAATCCCCATTTTCTTATGCTGGGGGTGTTCTTTTATATTCCTATTATTGAACATTTCATGATCATATGATGAGATATCCCCTATTACTCTCATCATTTTGTTATATAAATTTTTAAGTGGCGCCGTTAGGCTGCCGAATTTTTGTAAGGGATTCATCCACCCTTCTCGTTTTTCAAGTTCTAATTTCATGTAATTTCATTCAAGTTCCTTTTCTTATGTTGAGGTATGATCTTCTATATCTATCATAATGTTATTTTTATGTTCATATGTTGAGATACCCTATTTTTTCTCATCAATTCATTTTGTTAAGTTTTAAGTAACGTCTTTAGGCTGCCGAATTTTCATAACAGAAATCTTATTTTTGTCTTCCTTTCAAGTTCTTTATTTCATATGGTATCTATTTAAAATCTCCTTAACATTTTCTTAAATTTTTTATATTCTGTCCACCTACTGTTTTATGGATCATTTATGAGTGGGTTGCCCATGTACCCTCTCTTTTGAATATTTTCTAAAACCCTGAAACATAGCCGTTATGCTGCAGAATTTTCGTCTCAAAATGTATTTCCCTTTTTCTAAAATTCTTTTATTTTATTAATTGAATACTCAAAGATCGTTCTCCTATAGTTTTATTCACATATATATCAAAATTTTCTACTTTTCTGATATTTACATAAATAAAACCCTATTTCCTTTTTTGTGGGCTTAAAGAGATATAAAGATCATGTCCTTAAAGATGTTTTTTTAAATGTTATGTTTATTAAATGAAACCAAATTTTTTATGATATATGGATTATTTATAAAATGTTGGATGATGATATATTTGGCTCACATGATTAAAAATACAAATTAAGGGTTCTCTCCGATAGCGCTCCAATGTATTGGGTGAAGACTTAATCTCTAGAGATGACCATTTTAACGATACCTTGGAAAATAACCATGGTAATTTTTTTTAATGACACCTTGGGGATGGACCTTGGTGATACCGAAATTATTGTCTATGTTAAATGTTGTATCCACATCTTCATGTTATGAAACACTTTATTTTTATTATGATATGCCTCATGATATCTTTATCATGCCTTAAAGTTATTTATCATGACTTTATTGAGGTATCTAAAGTTCACATGTAAAATGTTTCCCTTGTTTCACATATTGGGCCTTCTGCTCACCCTTTCCTTTGATGCATTTCCCTAGGTTATGAGATGCAGTAATAAACATTCACATCTAAAATGTTTCACTTATTTCCCATACTGGTCCTTCTTCTCACCCTTTCCTTTGATGTATGTCCCCAGGTTATGAGATGCGGTAATGAACTTTTGATGAAAAATTATGAAGAATCCTTTCAAGTGTTTAAGAATAATTTTTTATGTTGTCATGTTTTAAGTTCCTGGTTTCCAAGACACTAAACCTTAAAGATCCTCGGATTTGTATAATGTAATGAAATTTTATGTGATAAATAGGTGGGATGCTATATAAATGGTCTTGTTCTTGGATGTAGTTATCTCCTATATGGGGAAACTGAAATTACCTAGGACGGGTATTTGTTGTTATAGATTATTCCATTTATAGTTGATACAATATCACCTCTAGGTGATTCACTTTTTTGGTATTTTGATTGGTTTTACTGATATGATATTTATTTTATATAGGCCTGATGAAATGATGGATATGGTTTACATGCATCATCATTTTAGGAAAAATATAAATAATATGTCATACATTTTTTCATGAAATTTATACATTAAACATGAGTTTTTCTATTGCATATTATCAGTGCGTTGATTATTATTGAAATTTTTGATGACATTTTTTGTAGGGATTGGGAAACATGATTGACACATAAATTTACAACCTTAACCCACCAATATTTTTCTACATAGGTTTAAAAAGACACCTGAAGAAGTTAATTATGGAACATTGTTCCTTATATCATTACTCACACATGCTAGAATTTATTACATTATTGGTTAAGTACATTCCATATTATGGTTCATAAGGTGTATGGGCCCTTGTGGACCAGAAATGGTAATCCATGTAACTTAACCATTTAACGTGATTGAAATATTTGAACAAGAAAATATTTAAAATGAATAAAACTTTTAATTTTTTTAATCCCATATTATATATGTGAAATAGAGACTCAGACCTGAACATGACCCTATAAGTGTGTAGTAGTGTTTCTCTTACATTTTTATGGACTGTTATGGTCTTTCTCTATCACCCAGACCTAGATTTTGGAGTAGGAAGGGAGGTGTGATCGTATGTATAGGAAGTCTTGTACCTGTCTTATTTTCCCATATATAATATTTTCAATCTCTAAATTTTTTTATGAGGAATCTATTTGGAATTATAATATTGTTCCTCCACAATGTCCTCCAATCATATTACCTTATGGCTGTGATGACCATACACCTATGTTGGTGGGCCTTGAGTCATTAATGATCCCTCCTGCAGTTCCAAATATATAACCTCTTCATATACTTGATATGGGAAATGAAAACTTGTTCTGATTGATATTTAGGAATATGTTATAGTCGACGCAAGGTGTGATTGACATTCAATTAGTATGGCAGAGTTGACATAGGAATTCCAAAAATAAAATCCTCTCACCATTTTTGGGGATGTGAAACCTCATTCTACTATGTCATAGATCAAATATATCTTTACTATATTTGAGAATTTAGAGATGCCTCCGGAGCAGAAGGTCGAAAATAGTACATATATGTGGTATGATTCTGTTATGAGGTGGTGGGACATTTTTACCTAGGCATGTCAGGATTGTGATATGGTCTGGGAAAATTTCTAGATGATCTTCTATAACTATTTCTTTCCGTAGAATCGAAGGGATGACATTTTAAGAGTATTAAAGAAACCACAGTCAGCAAGTACGTATGTTATGGAATACTCTTCTCTTTTTCACATAACTATAGTTGTTCTCTCATAATCTTGCAAGTGATTATATTTTAACCCCTAAGAGATTTGAGGATGGGCTAGTATACACCACCCAGTCATAGGTAAATATGTTCAAGTTGACTACTATTTATGAAATAGTCAACCAATCTATTATTAATTAGATAAATTTGAGGGAATATTATGGTGTATGTTTGGGTGATTTTTCACCTAGATATATTAGAACTTTTTCATTTTGGTGAAAGAGAAGTTTTTAGGATACTCATGGTGGTATAAATAGTTTGGATCCTAATATTTGAATCTTTCAAATATGTAACTATTACTAGAAGTCTGGACACATGAATCCTAAATTCTTATGTGATCCAATTGAATGCAGAGGTTTTGGTAGTATTTTCCAAATTTATCTTTTTAACATAACAATTCATTCAATGCCGAGAAATTGGAGATCGAAAACCAGTCCATGATCATGAGAAAGGCTAGTATGATCATGATAGGAAGGAAAGTGTACTACCACTGTCTACATTAGTTGATGATGAAGTTGTGGTGGGGAAAATAAAACTCATCATACTTGGTTCTAGGAGAGTAGACATGCTGATGGAATTTAGGCATTGAATTCGGGATGCAGTAAAATCTAGTTACATGAATTCCATCCCATGCTAGAGGAGAAGAGCATTGTACAATATACTATATAAGGTACTATTATAGTATCCACCACTTTTGTGTTTGATGTATTTAAAACATTCATATCTCACTCATTTATGTATAAGTAAACTGGGTTATTATGGGTCTCAAAATTTATCACTTTTATAGAATTATGAAACTTGATAAATCGTTATGTATCTTATCCTAAGGAGTTCACCGTTGTAAGGATTTTCCCTTTGATATAGGTGGATATCTCTTCATATATAATATTTTCATCCTTGATATGATAGGATTTGATGTAATATTTGGGATATAATGTTTCATTTACTATTGATCCCATTTTGACTATCATTGTTGGAGTTTGATGTTTACATCACTAGAGGGTGTTAGTCATTTTCATAAGGGAGAATTGGATGTTTGTGAGACTTGGGATGGACCCGAGTAGTGCAGGATGGTTAATGTGACAACTTAGATCACTAACATTTACCTATATGATGAGGGTATATGATGTACTTCCTTTCCTTTTATAGTGGAGAAATGTAGGTATGTATTTCCATATGACTCTCTGGTCTACATATAATTAGAGAGTTATAATTTTCTATCAAGCTAGTTCCAGGAGCATCACCAATGACAATTTCTTCTTATAGGATGTAACCTATGGAGATCCAAGATATCAAGAAGAAATCAGAGGATATAGGTGGTAAAGAATTCATAAACCCTTGCACATATCAATGTAGTACACTAGTCCTTTTTCCAAAAATACTAATGGTACCCATATTCTTTTCATGGATTACAATTGTTTGAACCAACTCTTGGTAAAAAATTGGTATCTACTACCTAAAATAGATGACCTCTTCGGTCATCTCCGAGGAGAAAGTGTGTTTTTGAATAGATATTTGAAGTCAGGGTGTAATTAGGTACATATAATGACATTTGAAATACCTCAAATATATTTCAAGATATGGTATGGTCAATACAAGTATTTGGTCATACCGTTTAGAATCATGAATTCACCTATTGTTTTTATAGATATTATGAATCATTTTTTCACCTATATATGGATTCATTAAGCCTAAAATTAATTGATGATATCCTATTATAATGATGATCTATACCCAACCATTCCAACCATCTTGAGGACTTTTTCAATGCATTAAGAGAGCATCATATCTATACTAGACTTAGTAAATTCCACATTTGGATAGAAAAGTACACTTCCCGAGTCACATTATCTCAGTTTCAGGAATTTTAGTGGACCTAGAGAAAGTGAGAGCAGTGGTCATATGGGAGAAGAACAAGAACATATTTTACATTTGGTTTTTCTTATGGAAATATGGATATTACAGACACTTTATCTATGATTTCTCCCATCTTATATAATTTCTTATAGTCTTGAAAAAGAAGGGTATAAAATTCATATATTCAAAATCTTATAAAGTATCCTTTCATATTTGAAGGGTAGATTGAATTTAGTGTTGATATTGATTATTCTATATCTAGGTAGGATCTATATTGTGTAATGAAATGCAACATGTATCAATTTCAAAGTAGTTATAATACCGGATGATCAATTTCATAGATGCGTGTCTTGTTAGTTGAGTCCTCACGAGTGGAATTACATGATGTGTGACCTCAATCTATTTTTTTAGTTAGTAAATTATACTATTGAATAAACTATTTACATGGATAAAATTATTTGGTATACACAAATAAAAAATTTCTCAAGTATATCTTTACACATCGGGATCTAAATCTAAAGTATTGTAAGTGGTTTGAGTACCTATATTTTTTTGTTTTTAGATTTCCTACAATGTTATTAAATTCATTGTAGTGGACAATGATATGATCCAAATGACTATGGATCACGTAGTTTCTGAGTCCAATGGGGAATGGAAGCTTGGGTCTTTATTCTCATTGAAACACATTGAGGATCAGGAGGACCAGTGGCAAAAATTCATATCATCCTTAGCAGTGAACTCTACTCTACTGGAACGGGTAATAATGAGGAACTACATCAAAATTAATAATTTACAGTGGTTTTTTACATTTGGTTTCTTAAACCGATTCTAGATGTTTTCCTAAATAGTTTCACAATGGTTTTTTAAAAACCACCACAAAAAATTTTATATTTTGTTAAAACACAACACTTCTTCCCCTTGATAGCCCCTCGCCCACTTGAACCTGACACCCCACCCACAGATCCCCCAAATCCCTACCTCCTAATCATTTATCTAATCCTGATATTCTAATACCACCTTCCCTCACCAACAACAGATCCCAATCTCGATCGTCCAACATCTGCTTCCCCTGCCGACACCCCCTTCCCAGTCTAGAGCCCCTGACACCCTCTCACCCACAACCCCAAACCCCTTGATAGCCCCTCACCCCCATGAACCCGACACCCCACCCCTGAGTCCTCTGAGCCCTACCTACTCATCGTTCTTCGTATCCTAAGCCGCTAATACCCCCTTCCCACACAAATAACATATCCCAATCTTGATCTTCTAACACACGATTCCCCCACTAACACCCCCTTCCTAATATAGATCCCCTAACACCACCTCACCAACACCCACAAGCCCCCTAATCCGGATCCTTATCCACCGAGATCACTCTCCCCATTACTATCATTGTCGCTACTCAACCAAGTAACTGCACCACTATTGGTCCCCCCCTACACTAACTACTATAGGATCCTTCTTCCTTATTGTTTTAAGATCATCATAATATTATTATACTAGCCGTGTGGTAGGTGTTTTTATGCAATATCTTATTCTTTTTATTTATTTACTAATTGAATTATAATCTATTCTCATTGATATTGGATAAGACTAATTTACTTATTTTTAACCAACAATGATCCATTTTTTGAAAAACAATTGGCATTGATTCATTAATATAGTTATTTAATCCTTTCTCTTGAAATGATATCAGTTTTTTCAGTAATTTTAGTGGATTTAATTATCAAAATATAATTTTTCCTTTTAATAAAAATATTTTTATTCACTAATGTTAATTCAAAATTCTTTAATGTGTTTTTTTCATTTAAATGTGTTTTAGAATGATTTAAGGAAAAAAAATTAAATGATTTTTTTAATGGTTTATGGTTTGGTATTTCAAAACATTTAAGGAATGTCATAGACTTTTCATTTTCTCTCCTAAAATTCCATTTGAACACATTAAAATTTGTTTTAAAGTAAACAAGTATAATTGGGTTTTATAAAAGTAATGGTTTAATGATATGTTTTATTTTAATGATATATTAATTTTTTACCAACATGGTTTTCCATAATGGACCATTCAAAAATTTGTAATGTAAATTAACTTATTTTATAAATTCATGATGAATACTTTTCTTATGATTTTTATTAATGGATGGTTCTTGGTGAAAAAGATAATGGTTGATGAAATAGGGTATTTGGTCATTGAGGGATTTGGGGGCTGGGGAGATATGGGAACTTGTGGTCCAATGAAATGTTGATTTTTCATGTTTATTCCATTGAGGTTCATTTTTGAGACCCCTATTTCATGAAATGTCACTCACCAATTTGAATGGTCAAGGGGAATCCGTCGTAAAATGATGAGAATGTGTAGATTTATTCTAATATTTTACATAATCACATTGTAACTATAATCTACCTAAAAATTTGAATTCATTCTTGGGATATTCAATGAGGAAGCTCGGGCACTCTAATTCGATAAGCTTCTGTACATAGATGATATGAAATTTAATGTATAATTTATTGTTATATTTTTATTATATTTGGTGGTATCACTAATATTCTTATGAATATCACAGTATATATGACCTCAACACTTGGAATTAGTTGTTTTTATATATCTAGTATCACTTGATAGTTACTCAACACAAGAATTCCCACAATTAAACTCCTTTATTATATATGTTTGATTGTTATGAGGAACATTTTTTTTCCAATGTATCTTCCTTGATAAGATGTGTTCCTTATAGTTGTATGGTATATACAGCTAGATTCAATATCGATTTTTAACATGGGATTGTGATAATTTTTTCAATAATTTCTTAAAACAAACATTTTTATTAAAAATGTATTTCAACCTATATATTTCCTCTTGGGATTATTAATGGTTTTTAAATGAAAATTATAACAATTTTACACACTAGTTTCCTCACAACTAGACTTTATAGATTTCAATTATCCTTTTTAAAAAGCTTCATTATTTCCTATATTTATTTATAGGATCACATAGTACTATGTATAATTTTGGAATAAAATCGCATAAAACTATATATAGTTTTGGAATTGGAATACTCAATCATCTTGAAAATATAGTATCATTAAATAGACATTAGACGTTACATCCCATTTTTCATGTATGTTTCGGTTAATCTGTTTGATTAAATTGATAAATTATTTATAATTTTTCTTTAACTTTATCTACTCTCAAATAGTATTAATATTTATTTTCCTCTTAGAGATGTTAATTGACTGGGTTTCGAAAACATATCTGTTTAGGTATGATGTTCTAGAAGACATTTATATACATATTTCAATTTAATCATAGAATCGATATTAATGATCTTGAACTAGTTATATTGATAGTTTTAATTCATAGAGAATGGAATATAATCAATTCATAATTTATTAAGTATTAAGTTATCATACTATGATAACTTCAGCATTTAATAATACAAATTTAGTAGAATAACATCTAGTTACATCTATAATAAATTTTATGATGAATAAAACAAAGCCAGTTGTTAAACAATTAATTTTAAGTGATTTATTCATAAGGTCCTCCACCACTATTGATTTTAGTGAATAATTATGTGACATCCCCTCTAGTACTTATAGGACTCTTCTTATATGACACATCTTATAACAACTTGGGCTGTGGTTTTTTCACTCCCATTTATCAATTTTCCTATTGAGTAACTGTTACGTGTTTTAATTTTATTTAATAATTTTTAGGCACATTGTGATATATATGGATAACATTTGGATAACATTACTGAGGACCACACCTTAGTATGCTAAAGGTTTGCAGGATTTTTTTAGATTTTTCAACTTCCAATCAATTTGATTATGGGAGAATAATATGTTCACATACAAAATGTAAATTTATAATTTGGTTGAGTATATATGAAGGTTGTGAACACTTGATATTAATGAAATTCCCTTCTCAATATTTGTGTCATATTTGGTATAGAGAATATAAAATTATAGAAACAATGAGCACTGACGTCAATTGGAAGAATAAGATCCCAACATCATAAAATATGGAAAATGAAATACAAAACCATATTAATGATACCCTCAGTGTTGCAGGACAACAATATCAATATAAAACATAGTAGAACAACCATTTGAGGGTACTACAAATATCAATATAATTATTGATGTTTTTTGACTATAGGATAACCAAGTCAAGCTTGTAACATATCATTGTACCACCTCTTGATTCTGTAGAGACTAATTTAATGGAAAACATGACTATGAAAACAGATGGATTTCATGGTTTGGTTGACGATGGAAATCAAGAGTTGTATAGCTGATGTTTGAAATATTCAAAACATTCTTTTCGGTTGTAGTTGTACCATATCAAATGCCTATGTGTAATTACAAAAAAGGTGATGTCTATGATATTGGAATTGATGCTTGATGAATTTTCAAAATAAAATATTCCTGATCCTTTTGTGATATGTAAAAATTTGTTAACAATTTTGTTCTGAATTATACAAAGATATGTGTCTGTCATAATGATTGAATTCTTTAATGGGGAGAGGATTCCAGAAGAAATGATTGAAAAAAAAGTTCTTCTTTTAGAAGGCATTCAATGACTGTTGTTGGAAGTTTGATTCAATATACAACTATGAAGAATAAAAAAAATAGAAGTAATAATCCTATAAAAGATTTTGGTTACCTTCCATTAAAGCCTCAGTTATAAAGATAATTCATGTCATTAAAAACCATAGAACACATGAAGTGGAATTATGTAGATAATAGAAATGATGGGTTAATGCAAAATACAAGACATTAAAAATCAGGGAATAAATTTGAATCATTATATTAAAATTTCTTATCTGATCCTAGGAATATTTAATTGGGATTGGTTGTTGATGGATTCAACCCATTTGGGGAATTGAGCTCCAATTATAACATTTCATTGGTTTTTTTGATCCCTTAAAATATACTTTTATGGATGTGTATGTTACAAAATTATTTTATCATTTTTAATATTATTCATAGACAAACATCTGTGGAAATTATATTGATGTATACTTGAAGCCTTTAATTGAATAATTATAGGAGTTATGAAGCAATGATGTTCATACATAAGATGCATCTTTAAGAAAAAAATTTAAAAGGAAATCTTCTATAATATGGACGATTTGTGACCGACCTGGAGAGGGGAAATTAGGTGGTTGGAATACTTAAATGGGATTGGATTTTCTTGATTTGTAACTTGGATGTTGATCCCAAACAACAATCTCATATTAGAAAATGGTTTTTCTTGTTTTGTCAAAACTTTATTGATACATCTCATATATTTTTATTGAACAAGTTAAAATTAAATGGTTCTATTGATCATAGACCACCTCCAAAGTTGTTGAAAGGTTATGAAATATTATTAGAACATGGAAATGTTGACCAAGAATTTGGAAAGGTATATAATTTAAATGATATTGGGAAAGGATTAGAAGTACATCGTCAAGTGAAATCAGAATGCAATAATGGAAGAAAAAAAGTATATTCTTCAAACTTCCTTATTGGGAATTTAATTTTTTGGGTAATATTATTGATTTGATTCATATTAAGAAGATTTTTTGTGAAAATTTTATCTTCACATTGATTAATAATCATGGAAAATAAAAGGACCATCTCAATGCATAGAAATACTTACAAGAAATGAATATTAAGCATGATTTATGGATAGATGAGAATGAAAAGTTTTCTCTGGAAATTGTTTCAATGAAAAATTGGGATAAATAAAAATTCCATGGAATTTTAAAACATGTCATGGTATTCTATCTGTATTCAAGTAACATAACAAGTTGTGTTTACTAAAATCATCATTGGTTATGTGAATTGAAAAGTCACAATTCACATATTTTGTTACATAAGTTAACACCATTAGCATTGTTTACATTATTTATATAAAAGGTTACTAAATTTGTAGTAGAGCTTTATAAATTCTCCAGAAAACTAATTAAGAAAACTCTACAACCATTTGATTTTTGAAACCTTCAGGAGTGATTTGTATCAAAACTATGTACAATTGATATAATCTTTCCACTATTTTTTTATCGTCATGATGCATTTAACTATATATTTGGTTAAAGAATCTAAATTAGGAGATCATGTTCATTATCAATGGATGTATCCAATTGAGAGGTACTTTATTTATATGTTTTTTATTTAAGTAAAAAATTCTTGTCAATTTATTAAATACACTGTTATTTTTTTATTTTATTTCAAAGATATCTTGGGAATTTGAAATCATATGTAAAAAATAAATCACAACCTAAATGATCTATTTCTAAAGGAAATTTAGAGAAGTTTCTTACCATTTTTATAGATACTTTTATGTTATTAAAGAAATTTTAAATTGAGTTGGATGTGTTCATGTCACATTGAATCAATATTAAATACATGTTAAATCCAAAATAATTCCAATTATTGGTTGATTTATTAGGAGGAGCTCAAAGGATACACTGATAGAAGTGGAATTATAATAGGCACATATATATGTTCTATAGAATAGTGAAATTGTAGATACATTTATTGAAGAGGTGAGGGTACAAACAAAGATAAGAATGAGATTTCAGACATTAAATGAGAATGATATAACAAAAGATGTTAATAAAGTGCATGTATAATGGTTTTCATGATGTTTATGTTTATAAATATTTCAATAAATATAGATATCAAGATGACCCATATATTTGGTAAATCTAATAATTTATATTAATTTTTTGTAGGTAATTTATTTTAATACTCAAGATGAGTTTTTATAAGATTTGATTTTTCATGCTCAAGGTCCTCTCAAACTAGGTAGAGTGTTCGATGCTTACAATGTAAATGGATTTAAAATTCAAATAATTGATTTGGGAGAGAGTTTAAAAACATAGAATATTAGTGTATTTATGTTTTCTAAAGTGGATTACTATAGAAAGTTTACTAATAATTTTAGATTAAACTACAATGGGAATTTTTCAGTTGTTTTATTCAAATTAAAATATTTCGATTTTATGAGGGGTGTTAAAAGAGATTACTTGCAATTTACTTCTGTGAACTTCATCCCCATGATGGACATTGGTAATGGTGAATTTAAAGATATTTATACCATATCATCAGGATAAAAAATGGTATATTTTGTGGAAATGTTTTTGGATGATGTGTGGCTGTAGTTTCTCAAATAAAACAAAGAGACTCGTATGATATGAGTGATGAAGTGGGAGATTTGACCTCTAACATTAAATCCAATCAACAGAAAGAAGAGAAATTATTTTTCGATCATGATATTGAAAATATTAGTCTTTTAAGGGTGGATAAAATATATTAAATTATAATAGAGTTTGAAAATGACATGATAGAGGATTTAATGATTTTATGTGCATTAATTCATTCAATAATGAACCACTTATGTCATTTGTGTAGTCATTAATTATCAGAGTAATGAATATTTTGTTTGCCAATAATTTGCATCTATTATCATATCTAGTTTTTTTATTGAATTTTTTGAAATATATGTTCTTAAGTTACTTTTATTTGATTAAATGAATGGAATTCCAATAAGGAAGTGTTATATTAATACCATTTGATCCCCAACAGCGAGGCAGTTTTCCACTCCTTATTCTTCATGAGTATATTGAAGGGTGAATGTTATAGGTAAAATTTTTAATATGAATAAAGTTATTGATGTTTTTAATACTACTAACTATTATTTCATAATGTATCAAAACAATGCTACTACAGAGAAAAATATGAAATGTTTAGATGTTTGGAATCTAAACGGACTATATATAGTTGTCCCATTTGACTATTATAGGGTCTTTATGGGTGACTTTGAGGGATTATTTAGCCATATTCTAGGCCAGCAGGCACTGGAGTTGGTTACCCATCTGATTAAGTATGATGATTAGATGTATATGAATTCATCTTGTGAAAATGATGTTTTTGGTTCATAGCTAAAGGTAATTTAAATACAATATGGTATAATTGAATGACATTATTTTATTAAATTCAATTATTTTCAAATTGAATCTCGTTGTACTGAGGTTTTCCCCTTCCATATTTCTGATGTTATAGTATGAAAGTATACATTGAAAGTGTTGGTTGATTTATATAAACAGACAACTGGATTGGTCCTCTGTGATATTGCATCGATGATTTGTGTTGAGCAGGTAAATCACACAACATCAAAATCATTTAGTTTACAAAATTTATTGGTTTTAACTTTAAATATAATTATGTTACACTATTTAATTTTCAATATAATTGTCTTAATGGTGATATTAGTAGGATGTAGATAATGAGATGAAGATGGAGAATGAGATAGAGAGGGTGACGTGCAAAGTTCATGTGGAAGTGATTAGTGGACTTTTTTTCATTGACTAAAATTGAATAAGAGTGTTTATTGATTTATAATTTGTCAAATAGACTTTAAACCACTTTTGGTTGTATGTAAACTAATATATTTTTTTTCTCATTAAAAAATTGTTATATATGTGTGATTTTGTGTTCTTTTGATAAGGATTTTTTGTGCTACTGATAGTTGATACACTTGGTTTTCAATTTTTTAAAGGTATTTCTAGGGATATAAATTCTACAGTTGGCATTTTTTATAAATCTATATTTAGTAGCTGTTTAAACCACCACTATATATAGTATACTTTTATTCATAGTGGTTAAAACCACCACTATAAGATGTATTTCTTTTTTGGTGGTTAAAAAAATTGTTAATTTTGATGCACTATTATGTAGTGATAGTTTCAATCATTTATGTAGCGGTTTATAGGGGGAATTTTTGGATTTAGCAGTGGTTTAAAACCGCCAATAAATCCTCATTGACCCCAATAAACCACCGTGAAAAAAAAAGTAAAACCTAGTAAATATACTTTTGATGATGCATAATATAACCCACCTAGTATTGGGTACCGACATACAATTTGGCAGTGGTTTTTTGAAACTGTCGCAGAACCATGTAGTGGTGGTTTAAACTGCTGCAAAATAAAAAAAACTATTGATCCTCTACACTTTTCTTATAGAGAGGAAACTATAAAATCCCAAGGGCGTCATACATAGGGAAATCATTTTATATGATGATACATTTTCATATTAGATCAGGAATGGGGATAATAATTTACTATTTCTTGGGTGGGTATGGCTCCCACCAGATATTAGAGTAGAGATGATGCTATAATTCTATGCCATATCAAGGGAGGTTCACCAAAATATCAAAATACATTATCCAGACATACATCACTTGTATTGTTAGCTGGGTTTAAAACATTAGATTATGGTTTCATCAGTCAGTGTTCCACCTATTAATAGGTGAAGGCAAGACATCAGAAAATGAAAGGGATTTTACATCCATTTTCAATTATCAGGTGGAAATGGGATGATGTTTCGATGGTTTTGGTGACTGTTCTACCTAGATCACCTCATGGAAATGATGAATTTTGTGTTTTTTTGATAATTTGTAGAAGTTAACATACTTTTTACCAATGCTAGAGACCTTCTTGGTAGATTAGCGAGGAAAATTGTACATCATGGAGGCTGTTTAGCTTCATCGATCTCCTCATTCTATTGTTTCTGACTGAGAATATCTCTTTACATCACAGTTATGGTATGGGGTAAAGAAGTATTTGGGTACATAAGTGATTTTGAGTATACCCTATCACCCTTAGACTGATTAGAGTTACACTTTAATTTTACATATAACATTACATGATATTAATTGTAATTATACATCAGAGTACAAGCCAAAGATCATAAATTATAGTGTCCTGGAAGACTTGGTACATACAACTGAAAACATGGAACTAAATAAAACATTTATTTATTTAATATTAAAATTGAGAACCTACCTTATATTGTTCTCAAACATCTTTATAGGGTACCCCAGGGAATACATGAACAAAGGGATGAGCTAAATAACCTAGTAAGGGAATAACCATAAGAACAAATCATTAGAACATGGGATATAAGGCATGCCTCCATGATATAAAAAGGAATGTAACATATGGAATCATAACATATAAACACAGAGTCATAGTAATGTGGAAGAAACATAAAAAGTTATATTAGAATGAGTCAAGGAAAACTGCTAAGACCGTTTCACAAGATAGCACTAGCCATGGCTAACTGCCTAGACAGTCACACATGATAGAACAAGCCAAGGCTAATCATGAAGACTGCCTCGTATAACGTCTCATGAGACTCAACTTTACCAAATGAATTTAAGTCCTATCTGGGAGCATCCATATTAATTTTTCATTAACATTATTTCCACATACATAATCATATATAATCAATATTACATAAGCATAAGGGTGACCCATGGAAAGATTTGGGTACCATAATCATGTCATAAAGCATAACAAATGGGAATATTATAAAAGTGTCCATGAAAGAAATAAATGAAAAATATACATGGAAATTCATAAGGGGGAATAATAATGTATCATGGTAAGTTATTTCAAATATAATTGACAACATTTATGAAATGTTTTTAATAAATATAAGCATTAAAATATTTTTGTGTGGTTTTATGGAAAATACCATAGATCCTTTAAAATAGAAAAGGGAACATTACATTATATAAAACCTTATGTAAACTAAGAATGTTTTCATAATAAAAAATATATATTTTATAACGAAAATGGTTGCATAAAATAGAAGATAGGGTGAACCTAAAATCGGGTAAGAATTCAGGAAGTTGCCTCAAAATAGGTTTGCTTATCAGGGATTATTGAGGAGGGAATCACTTAAAAACATGCATATCCATGAAATATAATGATGAATTTTTTTGATAAATTTATTTTTTACACGTAAAAATAATTTATATGATGCCCATAAAAAAGATAATATAACTTCATTATAGTAAAAGGAAGATAAGGCACCCCGAAGGAACAATGGAGGTTCAGGTAGAATCTCTTACAGATTATCAACATGGTATTTGGTGTACTTAAGAAGAATTAATGAGAGATAAAGTGGTTTATCATCACTTATAAATCATGATGGAATTATGGGAGAGGTAAAAAATCAAACCCCATAATTAGGGATTACACATAAAAGGGAATAACACATAGGAAATTCTTGAATAAAAGTGAAATAGAGATGATATCATACCATATATCTAATGGTGTTCTCCACTTGATATTAATGAACTGAATAAACAAATTAGGTTCATTAATTTATAATTACATAACTGATTCTATAAGTTAATGATTTAATATATCCTTTGGATGTTCATCCATGACCTTTTTGATGGGATGAGTGGTTTAATTTCATTATTCAGGTCAGTTTGTTTTCATTATTTATATGATCAGTTTACTTATTTTCATGAGCAAAGAATCATGTAAATTTGGGATGGCTATCCAGAATTGGAGTTATATTTTATTATTGAACATACATAATGTTACATGGTTGTAAATTTAATTTTGTTACTTAGAGTTAAGTTGAATCATTATATAAAACTTTAGTGATAACCTTTTGGGTTTGTTGGCTAGTTTTGATCACTGCAAAATCATTTTACATTATATTTAATATCATCTATAAAAAAATATTATATATACTTACATAGTATATATTTCAAAATAATGTTTTTGAACCATAAAAAATGGTTTCATGACTCGAATTGAATATGGTAAAAGAAATTGAACACCTATCGTCCTTGAATGAGGTAAATTAACACATCTCGGATGGTGTTTTTACTACTAGTATAAAATAAGAATAAAGGGGAGATGATAATAACATATACCATTATAATAAAAAAAATTCCAAATATATTTAAGTTAGTAGATTTATCAGAATATTTGGATGAGGTGAGGTAATGATATAAAATAAAACAAATGAACTTGAAAATAAAGTAAAACAATTGAAAAGTGGAATTTACCACTTGAATGCATCTTCCTTGATATCCTCTTAAGGGGAGAGGAATTGGTCTTTTGAATAGACTATGTTCTATTGGACGTGGGGGTGGAGCTTGGGAAGAGATTTGGTCTGAATTTAGGTAATGCAGAGGTCTTGATAGGATTAAAGAGAAGAGGTGATGAGGGGTGGTATTTATAGTGGAGGAGATGAGGGTTCTCATAATATATAATTCCTTAGTTTATTATTTTCCCTCAATACCAACAATTGTGATGATTCCATGACCAAATATAGTAATAAGTTCATGTGATTTCGAACCAATTAGTCTTACATCAGAATAACAGTAACCGTGTGCCTATAAATCATGTATTTTGCTTAATTTTCAAATTATTGTATTTTCCTATTCATCATAAATTCAAGTATATTAGAAAAATCTAAACAATTCATCATAAAAATCTTTTGATGAGTAGAAAAAAAAGAACTAAATTTTACAAAAATAATTTTATAAATATAATTAATTAATTTTTTTTTAAAAAAAAAGTTATTTACTTGAAAAATATAGATTTCGAAACTATAACTGATTTTAAAATTTTTTCAAAAATAACATAAGTCTTAAAAAATTATCTTAAAACCATAAGACATAAAAATGATAATTTATGAACACATTTTAGGAATATACATTTTCATTTAAATTAATTAATTACTTTTACTTAATTATTTATGACATATAAAAACACCAATACATTAAGTATGGTAATATTATCACTTATAATATTCGTAAAATTTATTTAAAAATTGATGGGATAGGTTTCTATTCTTTTGGATGATTTACTATTCATAAGGGTCATATTAATTTTCATAAGGGTACGTTACTATTAACCAAAAAATTAAGTTTGTCTTATCAGACTCCAAACGTATTACTGGTCACGACTGTGTAGGTCAGATTTTCAAAAGTCAAATCATAGAAGTGACAATGTTTTTTTAATGGTCACAATGCACTTAGTAGTTAATTTCATTTTGGTTTAATGTGATTATATGACATAATTATATTTAGGTAATTCTCATTGATAAAACATTAGGTCGTTGCACTAATGGACATACATATCGGATTATTCCGGATCTTGAGTACATGCTCTGTTCTTGGGTCCTTGACATTGGGGGTTCGTGGGAGAAACAGATTCCCCTTATTGAGTGCACTAATAGAAAAATATTTCCAGATACCATTGAGATGGATCCTTATGAAAAATTATATAGTATCCATTTTCATTAACCTTTGTGATAGCTAGTGAGAGGGGAGGCATCTATTCTCAGACCTTGTCTCGTTTAGGAGAAAATAGAGAAGGTACATGATGACAACTCAGTCCAGATAACAGTTCTCACACAAGTGATATCTCAAGTTTGAGGTTAAAGAAGGGTTTTTCTTATGAGCCATCCTATGATGGTCCATATATGTATTCGAAAGTATATTAATATCTCACCTAGGTTCACTAGACCATTAGAGGTTGTTGAGGAGATTTGGTTGGTGTCTTACCATATAGAAATTTCGTGAATATACTATTCTATTCATGGTGCCTTTCACATATCTAAACATCACTGAAATTATCTATACCTATCACATATCTTCTAGTATAATGAGGTTTTGCAGGATGTGGATGTTTATTTCATGGATTATCTTATTCATATTGGGGATCAGAGCATGAAGACACTATGAGGTCGGTCTGCTCATTTTTTACGGGTTCTAGGGTAGCATGAACATGTAAAGTATGAGAGCCGGGAATGGGAAGATGATATATGTTCTTAGTTGTGGTAACTCATTTTTGACGATACCTATTTACCATCAAAAGACCAAGTGAGGGATGAGTTGCATTAAGGAGTGTAAAATATAATGAACCACCTTTTCATAAAGTTACAAATGATTTTTTTCTTTAAATTAATTTAAATGGCCATTTTAATGTTGAATAATAAATTCATGGAGGTCACAAGGGTTTTTAGGGATAGATTGGAGCCTGGAATCCTGGATTTTGGAAAATAACTTATCCACATGGTTTTAGAAACCAGGCTTCCCAACCCGTGTAGTCTCTTCTAAATTTACAATGCGTCATGAAAGTACTATTTTTCACCATCTTCATACAGTTATGGAAATTGTGTGATTCAATCTATTAAATAATTACTTATGTAGTGGGATTGATTATTGTTTGCACACAGTTTGACAAACCATGCATCCAAACTGTGTGCCACCTATTTTGAGACGAAAAATACCATTTTTTTCATAAGGATTTCAATTTACCTTTTTGTTCTTCCTTATTATCTTTTTCAAGGGGATAATTTCATCTCCTTCCTCTTGTAGCATTCAATTTGTCCAAATTTATTAATTGAGCTAACTTCTTCACTTGTTTCCCAAATTAAGATTCGTCCAATGTCTTAGATTTCTTGAGGTGGGATCTCGGGTTATCGCAAATTTGATCTAAGTTTATCTTTGAATCTGTTACACTATTTAGGTGACATATATTTTCCCCTATTTTTAATTCATTGTACCGTTGCATCGATTTCTTCCAACCTACTCAGAATCTGATGCCAATATCAAGCAAGGAGTTATATATGGCCATGAGGTAGGTGTTATCATTGTGTTCCCCATAAAGTTTTCTGTTATATATGTTTTTCATTGTTATGGGTGTCGAATTTTGATAAGAGTATACTTTTAATTGATATCTTCATATACAATTGATCAAATCACCTTGATATATTCCATTTAAGATTTTTTTAGTACTTTAGATGATGTTTACCAATTTTAGGACACTATAGGGGTGTTCCAAATTCTATTTCCCCTTATGGTTAATTGTTTAAAATACCAAAACGCCCTCTAAATGTTTTTCATAGATTTTAAATGGAATTTATTTCTTATATGAATGTTAAATTTAACACAAGGAACATCCTAAGTTCTCGGACCAACTATACGTGGAACTACCCATGTTGTAAATTTCCAATTTGGCAATGTTTCCTTATAAGTTCTCCTTTGATCCTTATAAATGACAACACCACGTATTGGATAATTAAATCAAATGGATTGAATGGAATGGATTATTCATGTTGGGTTTCATTACTTTTGTAAATTAAATGGGTAATTTTAAATTACTTGTAATGGGTAGTAGGACCACTCCCTCTATTTATGATTTATCAAATGCACACTGAGAATTATAAATCCATGTATGTAATTTTACATGAATAATGTGATATATTAGAGGTTATGCCTCATGTCTTATAATATGAAAACAATTATTCATATTTTATAAGTTGTTGTATGATGTTGATGGAATTATTGAGAATGACAATATCATGCTTCCTTATCTCGGGTGTTGAGTATGATGTCTCACACCACTGACACAAGTTGTGTGTTGGGATTGACACACCACATCCTTGTTTGGAGTGTTAATATGCTGGAAAACTCACCATATCGACTGAAGAGCATATTATATCCCACTCATTATGTGATGTTGGTCATGTTCCCTTTGTCATGTGATTATAGAACTACTACAAATCAGGTATTAAATAGTGTTAGTTAAGTTGTTTTATCAGTGCTTAAAAAGTGATGATAATGAGAGAGATGTTAAAATAATGTTTTAACGGTGATAAAAAAGCACTGATAAAGGTACCCTTAATCTCAGATTTTTAGCATTGTTAAAGGGTTTATTTAATGTCGTTTTTCTAGCATTATTAAAAGGTGATTTAGACCAATCTTTTTTAGTGATGTTAATGGTTAGATATTAACAACACTAAAAAATCATTAGTTAAAAAATATGGAAAAATAATAATTTTTCAAACACACTGGCCAACTTTTTCAGCCCTTATATCCCCCTTTATCAGTGCTTTTCCCTACCCGTACGGCATGACGCACCCCACCCTCTTCCTCGATGCCAGAAGAATACCCCAAATTCTTGTGTGTGCTTTTATTTAATCCCAGAACCTCCCTTGTGCAAGTGATTCTCTTTACAACAATGCCATGAGTGTTTTGTTGTATATTTAATGACTTTTATATTTATTTGTATATATTTTGAAATTTGTGATATATATATACACAATTATATTCATTTAAATATGTTACATATTAATATTAATTTATATATATTAGAATATATATATATAAATGTGTGTATATATATATATATATATTAATACACCCACATATGTATATATAAAAATTATATATACATATTATTTCCTTTTTATAATGAAAAAAAATTAATTTAAATAAAATAAATTATAAATATTTGTTTTATATATTTAAAAAAAACATTTTCATATAAAAATGATGATATTTGTATTTATACAACTGATTTATTGTGATTTATTATTAGAATATATGCATATATTTAATTGTAAATAAAAATAAATTTTTAAAAATGATAATATTTCAAAACCATAATATAAATATGAATGTATTACATGGGGATAAATTGATTCCTCTCCAAAAAAGGCACTAAGACCCCATTAAATGATACTGAAAATCTATCGAATGTTATAAAATTGGGGTACCATGACTAAAAACTAAATTTTAGAGTCTTTATGGGAATTATTTACTAAAAAATAGTGATATGGATCTCCCAATAAAAATTTTGTAGACCTCATCTCATGATTTTATTTTATATGTGGGAGAGCCCAAACAGACACTGGGATCAAAATTTATTGTCGTTTGACGTTTGAGTTACATTTTCAACATATTTTATATCTTTTATTAATTTTTTTAGATAGTATTTAAATGACTATTAATATATAATAATTAGAAATTATAAAAAATTAACTCTTCAATTATTTTATATTCCATTTTTTTAAATAACTAATATATAAAGTTTAAATGTTTATATAGACTCATTTAAAACATATTTAAAAATTATATATTATTTTTATGTCAATATAAATATATTTTTATATTTATATATTAATATATATTTTTAATGATTTTTTAATGATTACATTTATCAGCGCAAGTAAAAAAGCACTGATAGAGTGTATTTATTAGTGAATCTAATAATGCGATGAAAAATACCCCCCAGCTCTTTATTACTGCCTTTTACAAGTTATGATAAAGGCCTCTATTTATCATCTATTTTTAACTAGCACTAGTAAATGGGGTTGTTTTTTAGTGCTTTTTTAGAATCTCTGATAAAGGGTGCCTCTATCGGTGCCTATAAAAATGCTGATAAATGTGTCCTTTTTCAATGATTTTTTAAAACTATTAAAGACCCCCTTTAACATCACTAATAAATTAGATGGTAAAGGGGCCCTTTAACAGTGATTTTTATATCACTGAAAAGGGGGTCTTTAACAATGCTTCTATCTAGCACTCGTAAATCCCTAATGTTGGATAATCCTAGTCTTTGTGTGGTGTAGGCTCATTAGTCTGGTCCAAGTGGTATGAGTTACACTCTAGTCCATCCAGCACAAAGCCTTCCAGGTATATATCCATTAGCGTCTGCACACTCATGGTCCATGTAGGAGGATGAAATATATTTCTAAGGTAAAAATTTTATGTTTCATGGTTTCATTTTTGTTCAGTGTTGTAACGGGGACAAGATATTCAACATAGTATTTATTTAAAGGGAAATTAATACTAAAATTTCTGAGTGTTACACATAGATCAGACGTGCAAAAGGCACGTGGGGTAGGAGTATATGGAACACTGTTGGGTCATTGATCATGTAACATGAGCACTATAAGGAGCTATGAGGTGTGGTATGGGACTCAAACAATTTCCTCCCCATTATCTAATCTTTTAGAATATTTAGTGGAATTCATACTTTGTTAAAATTAACATGTAAAAAAATTAACCACTATGATTTCAATATGATCATCATGAATTGGGGATAATTATGAGATATATATAACTTGGATTTGACCTACGTGCTTCAGTAGAGGTGAAAAACTATAATTTTTTTTATGAATAGAATCTCACAATTTTTAATGTGTAGAGTTTTATGTGGGATACATGCCCATATACTCTTCTCTTTATATAACGGGGACTACGTATTTAAAGAAACACCTCTCATGTATATTAAATATTTGTCTTTTTACTTAAATTCTAAGTTATGCTCTCAGTAACTCCAATCACTACTACAAAACCAAACATAAGTAGTGTTGTCATTTATCAGCCCTATAATAAGAACTAATAAAGAGATCCCTTCATCAGCACTTTTTTTAGCACTAATAAATGGAACATTTATTAGACTTTATTTTAGCACTAATAAAGGTTACCCTTTATCATCAATTTACTTTTAGCACTAATAAAGTGTGTTTATTAGCAATTTTTTAACACTGATAATGGTCAAGAATAAAATAAAATAGTAAAACAAATAAAAATTAAAAAAATTAACAATTTTATTATTTAAAAAATTTAAAAAAATGAATAAATTGAATATGAAAATATGTAAATTTTAAAAATTAATAAATAGTATATATTAAATATATCAATATGTAAAATTAATAAAATGAAATAATTAAACAAATAAAAAATTAAAATAATAAAATTAGGAAAAATATTAAAAATTTAATTAATTAAATATTTATTCATAAAAAGAAATAAATTTAATATATAGATAATATAAATATTATTAAATAGTATATGTTAAATGTAGTATATTTAAATCAATAAATTGTAATAATTAGATAATATAACTAAACGTGAATAAATTTCAAAATTAAATTAATTTTTTCAATGAAACAATTATTAATAAATATTAATAAGTATAATATATATATATATTAATTATACATAGTAGAAAATAATATATATTAAATACAAATATATATATATATATATAATTAATAAAATGATAATTAAAATCACATTAATGTATTATTCATTTTTACTTTTGTTTGTTTTTTTAATTTTATGTATATCAAACATCATGTGTTACATTGATTTCACAAACACACAGAGAGAGATATATATATAAATTTGTATTTAATGAATTTTTATTTACAAATAATGACAAAAATATATATAACCACATACACCTAATATTTATGTAATTTATTAAAAATTTAGTATATTTTTGAATTTCATTATAACATGATACATTTAATATATTATGTTTTTAATCAGTTAATTGTATTCATTTATTTTTAATACTATTACAGTCATGGTATGGCTTTTTAGATTTCAATTTCAATTATTTTTAAAATGAATTTATTTAAGATTATATATCAACTAATAATGTTAAAAAAATTTGTAAATAAGTATTTATAAATAATTTTTTTTATAAATTTATAAATTTCTTATTATTATAAATAAATAATTATTATAAATAATAATTTTTTGAAAATAATTATTTATAAAATTATAAATAAATAATTATATATATTTAAATAATTATAAATTTATAATAAATTTATTTAGATAATTATAATTATTAATCGTTTAGCAGCCTTAAATTAATAAGCACTGGTAAAAGGAATATTTATCATCCCATTTTTAACTCTAATAAATATTGATCTTTTTCAGTGCTAAAAACATGATGATAAATATTCCTTTTATCAATAATTATAAATTTAGCACTAACACAATAAATCTTTAGCAGTGGTTTTCTGAAATAACTTTTAAAAGTGCTCCTGATCTATTTAAAATAACCCTAATTGTAACTCAGTCACTCGTGATTCTCAAGCTCTCACAAAACTCACCTACTACCGACAAGACTCCACTATATTCCGTTGGATGAATCAAGGCTATAATCTAATGTATGATATTTTTTAATTTTCTTTTATAGATATTAGATTTTTTTGGCTTTTGTGTTTTTCATTTTTGTGTTGTTCTTAACCATGATGAACACTACATCTCATATCCCCACCACATAAATACAATGAGTGTTTCTATTTCAACTTTTTCTTATATATACAATGGTTTCAAAGAAAGAAAATGATAATTTCATATGGTAAGGTGAGTCAACATATGTGTATGGGCCTGTATGGATAAATAAAATTGATTTTTCACCACACACTACTACAAAGAAAATGATGGATTTATAGCCTGATAAAATTTATTTTAGATATAAATTAAGGATTTTAACCCATTTCTAAATCATGTCATCTATATCCCTTAGCTTTGGGAGAGTACATAAGTGATCAAGAAGTTTGTTTGAGGTGATGTGCTGACCTAAATTGGGAACTATTTGGGTATGTTATGTCAAAATTGTTACAAAATTGAATCAGAGTGAAACTAGGGATATTGGTTTTTATTATATCTAAAAAACATTCTAGACATAAAAAGTAATACATAAATATATTTGTATAGAATATTTTGGCAGAAAAATTTGGTATAGATAAGAAGCCAAAAAGGAAGCCCCATCGACTGCCTCACAAAGCTATTTCGCGGAGTCCCCCTAGCACCACGGACACCACGAAGCAAGGAGGCTGGATGCTCCATGAAAAAATTTGACATTCTCAAGCTCACCGTGAAGAAATGAGGCGGGACACTCGGCGAACACATTTGACGTTCGTGATCCTGCCGTGAAGCAATGAGGTGGGACGCTCTGTGAACGCATTTGACGTTTGTGAGCCGGCCGCAAAGCAAGGAGGCTGGACGCTCCGTGAACTCATTTGACATTCGTGAGCCCACCACGAAGCAACCAAGTACCTCTTCGTGCCACGTATGCTCCACTTCGTGGTGCCTCTTGCCTATAAATATCATACTCCCCCTATGC
The DNA here is from genome assembly GCA_963277665.1 of Viscum album. Taxonomy (NCBI): domain Eukaryota; kingdom Viridiplantae; phylum Streptophyta; class Magnoliopsida; order Santalales; family Viscaceae; genus Viscum; species Viscum album. Next base: position 1,870,145,042 of record OY728123.1, on the reverse strand, counting down.
CCAGAGGAAAGAAAATCTGAACTTTTGACTTCCCCGCTCCCGAATCACGAAGCATCCTTCTTCTCTGCGAACCATGAGTTATTCATGGTACTTCTACTCTGTGATGTGCCTCCCCTTTGTCTCATTTTGATCCCCTCTTCTGAGAGGGATTCCTTTCGCGAAGCCTCAGGGCCTTAGCGAAGGAAGGGGTCCCCAAGGGGACCCAAGTCATCGTGGAGCATTTATGATTCACGAAACACCCTCCATGTACACATGATCCACATGCTAAGGCAGGGTCACTGTTCTTCATGAATCACATTGCTTCATGACACCTTGCTTCGTGAGGCACCTTTGCTCCACAAGGTAGTGCTCCGAGAATTCAATTCCACTTCACAAAGCACCTCCCATATGAACCTCTTCCCAATACTTAGGCTAGAAAACCCCACTTCGTGTAGCACACCCCTTCGCGAGAGCCCTATTCCACACGGAGCAATAGAGATTCACAAGGCCCCTGCATATAAACCCCTCTACTTGGCAATTCCTTTTTCTGTGCGGCCCTCCAGGTTTGCACGATGTGATTTCAAAGTTCCTTGGATGATATTTCCCGTTGCGTGGCTTTTCCTCATGCTTCTTCACATAGGCACGCTAATGGATATTTCTTTTTCGCATAGCCACACTGACGTGGGCCCCTCTATGGGTCTCTCCATGACACCCCCTCACCATGGCTTTGCTTGACCCCTCTCTGCACCAGGGAGCAGAGGGTCTTGGTTATGTAAGTCCTAGGGGTGGGGAGAAAAACCACATCGTCCGAGTTTCATGACGTTAAACTACCAGGGACCATCATCCTCATCACATGAAGTTAAACTGGGACCTCGCCCCATACCTCGCACGCGGGGTACCCCCTACTTGGACATTCTCCATGGCCACTGGTTTCCACAGGGGATGATATCCTCTTTATGGGAGTGGTGTTTTTTCCGGGGGGAAAGGGAGACCATCTCAATGTAAGCCCCTAGCTTTCTTGTAGGAGGCAGCATCCTTTGTCCTCCTTTCATCTTCGGTCCCCATGGCCAATTTAGGGAATGATAGGGAATGGTGCCTCTCCTTTCATCAGTCCCAAGTCTCTCTCCCACTACGCTTTGTCCCCATCGGGCCTCCATCCTAGAGTAATTCCTAACATCTTGGGATGCTAACCATGTTTAAGACCCACTTCACTTCCCACAAATGCACCTTTCATGACGTGATCATCAGGTCTCTACTCTCTCTTATTTCTCACACTGATCAGGACTCACATGGGCTTAGAGTGAGCGCTGACAATGAAAAACACCTTGGCCAGCCTCTGAGTGTAAGCCCCACACCATCCTGAACTATGTGGTCTTTGATCCTTGATAAGGTGTGGTATGTTGGAAGCCTCCACGAGGTTCAAGCCCAACACTAGGCAGCCTCAGAGTATAAGCCCCACACCATCTGAACTACGAGGAATTTGATCCTTGCCATGGAAGGGTACGCATGAAGCCTCCACGAGGTTCAATCCCACCACCATCAATTGGAACCCATGTCCTCCTCCACGTCGGTTCACCAACACCCTGGGCCGCCGCAAAGCGTAAACCCCATAGACCACCCAACCCTCCTGAACTACATGGTCTTTGATCTTTGCAAATGCACGGTATATAGGAAGCCTCCACGAGGTTAAATACCACCATTCATTGGACCCCAAGTCCTCTCTCACCTCGGTTCACCGACACCCTAGTCTGCCTCAGAGCGTAAGCCCCAAACACCACCATTTAGAACAATGATGACATTGATTCTTGCCAAGGAATGGTATATAGGAAGCCTCCACGAGGTTCAATCCCAACACCCGGTCATTCTAACCACCTTAATGTTGGTTCACCAACACCTTGGGCAGCCTAGAGTATAATCCACATTCCACCATTCTGAACTACAAGGACTTTGATCCTTTCCAAAGAAAGGTATGTAGGAAGCCTCCCTGAGGTTCAATCCCAACACCTGGTCATTCCAACCTCTTTCACGTTGGTTCACCAACACCTTGGAAATCCTAGAGTGTAAGCCCCACGCCACCATTCCGAACTATGAGAACTTTGATCCTTGCCAAGACAAGGTATCGATGAAGCCTCCATGAGGTTCAACCCCACCACCCGGTCGTTCTGAACTCCTTCATGTTTGATCACCAACACAAGGCTTCCTCAGAGCATAAGCCCCAAATTCCATCTGAACTATGTGGTATTAAATCCTTGCTAAGGTGAGGTACATAGGAATCTTCCATAAGGATAAAGCCCAACACAGGGCAGCCTCAGAGTGTAAGTACCATACCCATCTGAACTGCATGGTCTTGGATCATTTATAAATCATTGTATGTTGGAAGCATCCCCGAGGTTCAATCCCACCACCAATTCATTCTGAACCCCTTCACGTCGATTCCCACAATATGAACTATGTGTACTTTGATTCCCTGCCATGGAGATACATAGGAAGTCTCTTCGAGGCACAAGCCCAAAACCATCATCACCTCCAAGACAGTTGCATCCCATTCCCCGTCCAATTCATAGAACCTTCCAACTTCCATATTTATTCTTACCTGGGCCGCCACATCCCAATGGAATCATGACACCCCATTCCCCACTCTCACTAATAGCATTCAGGAAGCCACCCACGTGTTGGCCCTAATATCGGTGTTCCCTTCAGGGGGTTTCTCCATCTTATCCACTCTTGTCAGTGTTCTGATCAGACTGATCTGTCTTTTCTGGACGTTTAACTTGCAGCATACCCCATGATAAACATGGTAAGATAAGGAAAACATCATATACATTCCCATGGAATACGATTCCCCGCGTTCGATGTAGGATGCATCGAGCTTCTTTTCCCTCGAGAATCCCTATAATAAGGGAAAGAAGATAGACACGCCAATACCCCAGTGTCCAGACACGCTAGTGATGCCCCACATGACTACTCCCCTAACTGAAGGTTGCTACCTTGAGGATACCCCTTGGAATGTCCTGACAGAAGAACCGTAATTAACTGGTGTCCGTGATGATATGGAGCCGGGAAGAGTTTCACGAATAACGTCATAAGTATATGAGGGAGACCTAGACTAGGTGATGAGTTCTGAGGAGGAATCCACGGATGGAAGAACTGACATCCCATAATCTTGTTTCGATAAAGGAGAAGATGTCCCTGAATAAGGAGTAGATGTTTCCCACCTTTAGAAAGCGGGAATGCCGGGCAAGAAAAACCATGTCCCTTGTCCCCGAACGAGACGGATGCATGCGCCCCAACAAAAGCGTTGGAAAAAGTAATGGTGAATCCGACATGAAATTATTCTACTCAATATGGAGATTATTAGCACTTGGGGCATCAATAGATCAATGTGTCACTAGATCCAGATATCCAGTGTCGGGTCCCACCAACCAAATAGCGGGACCCACATGAAACTCACCAGAATTAGGGGCAGTAGATCATTGGACATCCTATTCTACGACGTTGTCAATGTGGATACCTCTTACCGATCACGGAGGATGGGATGGTACTGGGGCATTGTTCATCGATTCCTTTTTCTTTCACCACTGATGAGTTCATCTCCCTTCTCTTCAGGAATCAGGTTGCTGCCTCCGGAACGCGATCACCGCCTGCCCATCTACGCATGGGTAAGGGAAATGCCAGTACAGCCACTCCGCGTGGCTTCACTTCTTTCGCGACGGCCTATGAGTCCACGATTGTGGGGCGGCCACACCACATCTCCCCATCACCAGTTATCCAACGAAGGGTAATTAATGACCTCGTGCATCATTAAGAGGAGGTGGGCATAATCCCAACCAGGGATATGGCCCACCTAGACCTGGAGGCGTCTGTGCATTTCCGTCAACGCTGCCCCCAAGGGCTGCGCAGGGAGTCATTACTCCCCACCTCGACATACAACCGCTTCGGAAGCCTATCCCTAGAGCTCTTTGACGACTCTCTACCTTACGCTAATGAGGTAGGTGATGTTCAGCCAGCCTAGTCAGATTCCCGATCTAGAGGCTCCCAGCAAGGGCTCCCACCTGGCCGCGTCGGCGACGCCACCCAGTCTTGTAGAAGGAGGAGAAGGTGTGCAATTCACCTGCACCACTAGCCCCAGATCGTCCGACCTGACGCCAGCATCAAGCACAAGCTGAGGAGGACACCCGCTAAGGGGTGTCAAAGCCGACATCTAATATAGCTCGAGCCACCGTCGACGCATACCATCAATTCCCTACATACACTAATCAAGGGTGCTTATATGCCCAACCAGGATCGTGGCCCTAACCGCCCTACGGGCAGGCTGGGTCGACTCTCTAGGTTGCAGGCACAAGCAATGGTCACCGTGAACCAACCTGCAATGATGTCACCCCATACGGAGATCCTCCCCATATAACCACCACAGAGAGCGTGGGTCTTCCCTGCTTCGATGCTCGGCATGGAGGTCCGCCCCGTGCCACACCCAATCAAAATGAGGGTCTGCCCTGCGGTAGTGATACTCGGTACAGAAGCCTCTTTCGTGCCCATTACACTGGGTATGGAGCCCTTCCTCCTACCCCTAACTACTGATGTAGGTACATTTCCCATCCAGTCTCTCTCCAATGTGGGGATCCTTAATACATTCTCTCTACAGCTGGTGAAGTTCCTCCTCGCCTCGGAAACCAGAAAGGCAAAGGCTTGCCTTGCTCCGCCCGCACCAAGCATGAAGGTCCTCCCCTTTCTCCTGTCAGTTCCAACAGAGGATTTGCCCACTCTAGCACTATTCATGGAGTTCCTCCCTATGTCCCCTTCGAAATTTATCACGGTGGTCCTCGCACCCTGACTTTCTCAGGTGGACACCCTCTCCGCCCCAGCTCCAGTGCAGCTGAAGGACCCCATGTCAGAAATCATCCATGTCCCAAGGAGCCACCCAGGGGCAGGAAGGCGGGTCGTTGCTGCCATAAGAAGAATCATGGGATGGCCTAGATAGAGATCGAACCGGTCCTCTTCTCAGACTCTGAAGCAGAGTACGACTCAGCTCGGGAACCCTCCCCTCGCTCATCCAAGTCAAGGGTCGGGGCAGGGATAAGGAGCATCAGCTTGGTGCTCCTAGAATGAAAGGTCCATAGGATTCCCACCTCCCTCCTCAGGTATATCCAGGAGGATGTAAATCTGGAAACCTGACATGTTACAGTCACACAATCACAAACATCATCACTGGAAGTGCTTTCTACCTCCACAAGAGATCATGAAGAGCTATTCTGGGGGCCAATGGTAGGCGAGTAGCATTGCCACCTTTCGCCATCTTCCCTAGACCCTGAGCTGGGGACTATGTCCGTCAGCCCATTCTATCACAATGTAGCGGCCAGGTCGCTACACTCTTCAGAGGATAGCCCGATAATCAGTGGCCAGTCACCCTGCTCATCGTACTCTCCACCGGCCAGCTTACCATCCCAGCGGTCTACCTCAGTACTACTGCCACTTCCTCAACCACCCCTAGTTGGCGAGTAGAGAAATCAATGTCCATGACCTGAATTTGAGCCGAGGGGCTTCTGGAGCATACTTTCAATAGGCCACTTCCCCAATAAGTTCTAGCCCGTAGAAGCGCAGAGTTTCGGAATATGAGAATCCCTCACCCCAGAAGAAGTTGAGTGTTTCCGCTACACCCTATGGGAAACACATTTCATTATTTTTTATGAGCATGTGGTTTATCCAAGGAACCAAATTCATTTCTCAGAAATCAGTGAGCAACGTCGTCTAGTCGATCTTCCCGCACTCCCTGTGGCCCAGCGCCCTGAGTCATGAAGTCGTCGTGAGGCTCCCCAGTAGGAATGTGTTCATAGTATCAATGTACTCCACAAAATTATCAAGGAGGCTACCCCCACATGAAAATATGTGGCTAGGGGAATTATTCTTCCCTCCTCTTCATCCCTATCTGTGGCAGCCCGACTCGCTATGCGATATTAAGGACACACCCCCAGGAAGGGTCACGGTCAATATGGTCAATCTAGTGGACGAGGAGGACGATCAGGAGCTTCTCGATAGAGACTTACCCCCTAAGGGCGTGCCACCACTGTTGGACCCATCGAGAAGGGTTACACGCCAGTAGAGGAACCTTCTAGGTCTCTCTGTGCCCACTGAGGCATTGGTACTTAGAAGGAATTCTGTTCAGGGAAAAGAGCACGTTGAAGCGATCAAGCACTCTGACCCATCCGCCTCAAGGTAGAAGGAAGATGAGGACCCTGAGATAGCCATGTTGCGCCAAAAACATGCTAAGAAAAAGAATTTGGTTGATGAAATCATGGCTGAACGCGTTGTAGAGAGACGTCCTGACTACGACAATCCTAGGCTAGTACAGTAGGGGAAGGAACAACTTCCCAATGGCGAGCTGCCCCCAGGCAACCCTGATCAAGCCGCTCCTACGGACAGGGCTGAAGCCGGAGCTCATGAAAAGAGGGCACCGTATGTCTCACAAAACCCTCCCGAACAGCGTGACAATCCAAGAAATCTGTCCCGAGTTCCCCCAACTACCCCGCATGCCACTCCACCATCCACTCCATGAGCCGCTGAGCCTATCTACCATGTTGAAGAACCCTTCAACGCACTCATTGTTAGGGATCCCTGTCAAGACAAGGACCCCCGCCCAGATGATCCTATGGCAGCACTCATAGCCCGCCTTGAGGCATTGGAAAAGTGACATATAGAAAAACCACCAAATGGTAAGCCATATCCGTCATGGGTGGATGATATGTCGGTGTCTCATGGATTCGTGAATCCCACCTTATCCCCCTTTAACAGGATGGGGGACCCGCCGTAACACCTGGCCCACTTCAACTCAAGGTGTGGGACCAGGTTGGGGACTCCAACGTAGCAGGAGGCTACCAAGATCCGCTGTTTCGTTCAGATGTTGGAAAGACCGGCATTTTTCTGGTATAGCCAGCTCCCCATTGAATCTGTGACCAGCAAGGAGGACCTTCGCAGGAAATTACTCTACTAGTTCAACTCTACCACCTGGAAAACTAGCATTGTAGACCTCTTCAAGTTCATGAAAAGGACTTATTAGCAAGTCGTGGACTTTATCGCTCGGTGGAAGGGGCTCACATACTCCCTTGGCATGCCACTAACTCAAGATCAACTACTGATGATGTGCGTAGGGAATTTCAAGACAGAACTGGTCCATTCTAGGATCCCCCAGAACTACCCTAGAGAATTCTGAGACTTCTCCTATAAGGCTCAGCGCCTTGAACAATCCATGCAACAGGCTAGCCAGGCACGTCTGTTTCCCCTTGTAATCCCAGGGATGAGAGCTTCCAGTGCCAAGCCCACAGTAGTGGACCATATAAAAGCCCCTAGGCAACTAGAATTTCTACCAGTACCATCATCCCAATAGCCTCACAGAGTCACTCCACCGCAGGTGCAGCCTCCAGCTCAGCAGCATCCTCAAAATTGGCAAGCTCCTCAGCGGAATGCACTGCCCCTGCCCAGGTGGGACAACCAAGCTCAGCCTCTTCGACAGGCCCCTCCGGCCCCTCACTAGGGCCAAAATCCAAGGGGCCCATTTTGAGAAAGAACAAATCATACATACTCATTCAATGAGAATCAAGTCCCCAATTACATCCATAGCACCTCAGAGTATGGGATTGTACGCTTTCCAGAGTACAGAAGGCCAGAAAAGGTGAATCTCACTAATCGCCCCAACTACTGCCCCTATCATCATATTCAAGGGAACACCCTCAAAAAGTGCTATGTGTTTAAAGACTGTCTCTAAGACCAGGTCGATAACAACATAGTCAGGCTGGGCTCGGCCCCGAACCAAGTGGTCGATGTCTTTGTAAGGTTAGACAGTGGTAGAGACAGTGATGGTGAGTGGTAGCAGGTTTCTAACCGTCGGTCCCAGAATTATGATGACTGGATGGCTCACAAGATGGTTGCTCGCACCCATGGAATCATTTACGCATGCCTAAATGAATTGGAATATTCAGAAGCTGCGGCCACCACTTCTGCATCATCATCTCAGCCAGCCTCTTCCCATAAGAGAAAGCATCGACAGCGCAAGAAAAAAAATGTGCCCCGCCAATGCCATCGTCGTCCCACACACTCGGCGACATAATGCACCTAGATATGGGGATACCTTCTAGAATTTTCCCAGAAGTGTATGAATCTTAATGTGACAGTCAAGGGTATACTTTAGTTAATACCATAGAGTTGGTAAATCCTTATATGACTCCCGACGACGGGGAGTACCAGGAAAACCTCCCCAACGTCCCCAATCGATGCAAACATCGGCGGAGCCATGACCACATGGGTCGTCAAGGCGCATCAGTTGGCACCTCTAGCTAGGTCGTGCATGCCACTGAGACCAGACAGTAGTCCCATCACAGAGCTCATCCCACAGAACCTCTTCATCTGGAGTCATTAGGATCGCCTCCACCACCGTTTGTGCCACTGGATCAGGTAGAGCTACCTCGTCTATGCCGCAACTAGCCTTGCCCAGCTATAGGCTGATCTCAATCGTTCGGTCCTCATCTGACAGTGACTCTTTGGGCTTAGACTAGTGAACATCGGGACATGCTTAGCACCAGCCAACTGCCGGTCCAGCCGGCAGGGCCCGCCATGCCTCCAATCGTAGAGTGGCCACCATTAAGAAGAATTTCATACCTCGTGTGGAAGTATGATATCCTCAAGAACCTCACCGGCATACTAGCAAGGCTTTCCATCCATTAAGCCCTTCGCCTGTCATCAGATATGCGCGAGGCCCTCACTGGGGCTTTAAGAATCCACCTCCAATTTGAGATGGAGGTAGTAGCTACCGAAGCCTTTCATGTTGAAACAGTTGAGAATACTAAATGCCAGGACATCATTTCATTCTCTGGAGAAGATGGAGGCTATCCCATATAGGGGATCATCCACCCATTGTACATCACCGGCCAATTTAATGGTGTGGATGTTTGCCGCTGTCTCTTTGACACCGACTACAGGATCATACTTATCCCGACGCGGATACTGAGGAAGATGGGGTTATCCAAAGATGAACTGAATCCCACCGATTTAAGGATCCAGGGATATGAAAGGACAGAGTAGACCCTGGTTGGAAAGATCCATTTGAAGAACAAGTTCGGTGGCTTGTTTCCAGTACCGAGTTTGTGGTTGTATCCTAAGACACCAGGTAAAATGCATCGATGGGTAGACCATGGATCCACCCACATGTGATAGTCCCCTCTTCGTATCACTAGGGCCTCAAGTACTCCCTAAATGGTTGAGTAGGAATGTTCCAAGGTGATTCATATTCTTTTGCCTCTTGTGAATCCTTTTATCTAGACGCTGACTTTTAAAAGAGAAAGGATAAGCAGATTCTCGAAAGTGAGGATGAGCCTGCCATGGTCACAACTGACCCCTGGGTAGGTCTGGATGACGCCTACATCTTCCTGATCCATCGATTGGAAGCCACATCCCCCGACATAGGGAAATGTTTTTTTCGCTTTTACATTACGAAAGCGTATTCCCAAGTCCAAGTGACGGTAGAAAATCACCTCGTAATCCTACACAAAATAGGCTTAGGTGATCCCAGAACCTCTTACCACATGTATAGTATCGGAATGTCTACCTTATGGTAATGGCAGTATGTTATACATGTCTATTCTTCCAGGTTGGAATTAACTGGCTCAACCTAACGCACCTTTATTGCGTTGATATTATCAAATGTGTCCACTTGGGCCGAAGACCATATGGGATCAGATCAACTACCTTCATTATTATGGTCTAAACAACACGTGAATCCCCTAATATATTGTCCACTACTTTCTAGGCGGGTACCAGCCTCCAGTCAGGATCTGCTGGCCTAGAGGATGCTCCACCCAGTGGGAATCCATCCCCCGCAAGAAAAGAAGAGGATCTGGAGGATGGTCCCCCTGCCATTGAAGAAGGCACCTCTTCCACAGTCGATGAGCTGGTTCAAGTGAACCTTGGTAGCGAGGCAGATCCAAGACCCACATTAATCAGTGTTTCCATGTCCTTCGAGGAGCAGTAAGAGTACATAGATTTCCGGAAACAACACTGTGATGTGTTCAACTTGAGTTACGATGAGATGCCAAGACTAGATCCTCATGTATCCATCCCTCGACTCGGTCACTAGACAAATCATCGTGGGTTCAAGAATCCTCCCAGAAAGATGCACCCTTCTCACGGTGCCATGGTCGAGGCAGAAGTTGACAAGCTCCTCAGATCCAACTTTGATAAGGAGGTCCAATACCCTAAGTGGATAGCCAACATCGTTCCAGTCTGTATGAAGAACAAACATATCAATGTCGGCATCGGCTTCTGGGATCTGAACTGTCACTGTCTGAAGGATGATTTTCCCCTTCCAGCGACAGAATTGTTGATCGATGCTATGGATGAATTTTTTACCCTCATCTTCATGGATGGTTACATTTTATATAATCAGATCTGGGTGGCCCCAGAGAATAAGGAGTCTACATCTTTCAGGGGTCCGGGGTACTTTCTGTTACCAGGTTATTCCCTTCGGCCTCATGAAATCAGGATCCACCTATCAGCGGTCCATTCACCGCATATTCAAGCCAATCCTCCGTACATTGGTGGAATTATATGTAGATTATTTGGTGTTAAAATCTCACTAGCATCGGGACCATCTCAAAGACCATGAGATAGTGTGTGGCGTCCTCTATTCTCTCCATCTGAAGATGAACCCTCTGAAATATTCCTTCAAGGTCACCTCCAGGAAGTTTCTTGGATTTTGTTTCAGGTACCGAGACATCGAGATTGACCCAGAGAAGATCAAGGCAATCAGTCAGATGCCTCCACCGAGATATATTCTCGATCATTGAGGTTTCCAAGGCCACCTAGCCAACATACGCCGATTCATTACCAATCTAGTCGGCAAGTGTAAGCCTATTTCTCAGCTAATGTAGAATGGATCTGCCTACGAATGGGATGAAGAGTGCTAGACTTTATTTGAGGAAATCAATTAGTATCTGCTCTAACTTCCGGTCTTGATGCTACCCATCTCTGGAAAGCCGCTGATCATGTTTGTGACTGCCCTAGAATGATCTCTTAGAGCCCTTCCCACCCAGAAGAACAATGAGGGGACGGAAAATAGTCTCTACTACCTCATCTGCATGCTCCTCGATATAGAGACCAGATTCTCCCTCATCTCGAAGAGATTCCTTGCGCTGGTATCTTCTATGCAAAATTTGTGACATTACCTACATCACCAAAGGTACAACTGGTCTCTTGGGTAGACCCACTGAAGTACGTTCTGAACCACCCCATGTTGACCGGTCGTCTAAAATGGTGGACAGTAATCCTATAGCAGTTCAACGTCAGGTTTGTCCCCCAGAAAACTATGAAGGTACATGCATTGGCAGACTTTCTTGTTTCCCATTCGACCTCCATGGACCAGTCTCTGGACTTGGATTTTCCCGACGGGGAAATCCTATTGGTATATCATGCCATCCCGTGTTGGTAGATGTACTTCGACGGTGCCTCTTGGAGCAGTACTGACAGGAGGCTCAATGATACCAAAATCAACAAATTAGGCATGGTTATTGACTTTATTACACTTGTGCAAGCCATTCTGCTGTATTCATTCCTATTGTCAGAAGGATGAACCAACGGTGAGGCATAGTATTAGGCTCTTATCACTGGTCTCGAGCTGTCCCTCATGATCGATGTTCCCCATTTTCATGTGAAAGGGGACTCCGAACATGTCATCAAGAAATTCAATGACGGATATGTCTCCAGAATGCCAGAGCTTGTACCATTATTGGAGCCCACCCTCCAGTTAATGGCTGGGTTTCCATCATGGGCAGAAGTTACTCATGTCCCTCGATCTCAGAATGGTCGACCCGATGCCATGACTAGCCTGGCTACATCACTTGCAGAACCCGAGCAGGATGATCTGATTATACACGTGGCACACCGGAGAGTCATTGCACCTGTCACCCCAGAGGATGTTGATGGCTTGTGAGTAAGCCATATTACCGTCAAATCCTCCATGTTAGGACCTCCAGGTTCTTACGATGTAGTGGTCGAAGCGAATCCCGACTGGAGAGCCCCTTTTGTTGAGTATCTCCAAAGTGATTTCCGCCCTATTGATCAGGCCAAGCATGAGCGAATCTAACACTACACACTGCAGTTTACCCTCCAAAGTGGTCCTAGTCGTGAACAGATCATCTACAAGAGTGGGTTCGATGGTGTTCTCCTCCATTGCATCCAGGGAGTCTAGATTTCTCAGGTCATACAGGTGGTTCATGTCGGTTCCTACGGTGCTCATGAGGCTGGGCCAAAGCTGTCCCATCAGATCTGGAGACTAGGGTACTTCTGTACCTCTATGATCCATGATTATATCAAGTTATCCAAGAGATGTCATGTGTTCCAAATCCATGATAACTTCATTCATTGGATGCCAGAACCTATCCACTCTATCAGGTAATTTTTTCCATTTTCAGTGTCAGGACTCGATGTCGTGGGACCGTATCCACCGATGACAGATTGACAATGCATGTTTATCCTGACCACCATAGATTTCTTTTTCAAGTGGGTAGAGGAAGTTTCCCTCAAGGAGGTCAAGGCCCGTTCTATCATCAAATTTGTGATCTCCAACATCATTCACTATTTTTGAGTCCCTCATGTCATCCTCACCGACAACGGTACCAACTTCCGAGAAGCCAAGATGAAGAAATTGTACACCAAGTACAACATCCACTCGAACCATACCTCCAACTACCATGCGTAGGAAAATGGGAAGATCGAGGCATTCAACAAAACCCTCTCTATCATCTTGCAGAAAACGGTTGGTCAGAACAAGAAGAGTTGTCCGGACAAGCTCCCCAACACCCTCTGTGACTATCGGACGACGACTTGTAATTCCACCCAGGTGACCCCCTACTCCCAGGTGTACGGAGATGAGGCCATCCTACCCGTTGGGATCTAGCTGCCTTCATTACGCACAGCAGTCTAAGACTGGAAGGGGCCAGATAAGGTGGCTAAAATTCGTCTGGCTGAATTGGAATCACTTGACGAGAATAGGCTTTATGCCCTGCACAATCTAGAAAGGCATCATAATAAGATAGATAGAGCCTTCAACAAGAAGGTTCTCCTCCTCACTTTTCTGCAAGACAACCTGGTATTGGCCCTCTAGGCACCAATGATCCTAGGTGGGAAACCACCCAAGTTGGAACCAAAATGGGATGTACCTTACATAGTTCATTGGGTTTACCCCAATGGAGCATACTCCCTGGTGACCATGGATGGTGAGCGTATAACTCCTCCCACCAATTTCAAGTTCCTCAATCAATACATGAGCCTTATGGTCCTGCACAACCATAAATTGGATGGTCCTGCATGACCTTATATTGTACACTGGTCCTGCACGACCTTAAACTGGATGGTCCTGCATGACCCTAAACTACACGCCAGTCCCGCATGACCTTAAACTGTCCGGTCCTACATGACTTAAAAATGTGCATCATCCTGCATGACATTGAGCTGTATTTTTAGATCTACTTATGGATTTATTCCCCTCCTCATGGGATATGTAGGAATGCTCAGACACCTTGTCTTGAGCCCAGCCCCCGAACTCATCTCTTTGACTATCCCCCTAGGGTATAGTTCTCTCGGAGGATCTCTACATGATATGTTGTTGGATTCATTATCCCCACACATGCCAGGATTATAATGGTCACACCATTTGATCTCTCCCCATTCTTCTATTCTCCCACATCATCACCATAAGACATTAAACTACATGTCCTTTAAGAACTATGTATGGATTCATTCCCATCCTTATGGGATACGTAGGAATGCCTGGACATTTCATCTGTTGGACCAATAAAACACTAGATTCTTCCCCTTTGGTCAGGATATATGGTGGGGTTCATACTTTTTCTCCAATTCACATCGTCATAATCACGATCTGACCATACGTCCCGCTCCCTCGAGACGTTCACATCTTTCATAGATGGGTACAGCTATTCTTCAACCACTACTTTGATTGGGACTCCATCATCTTTCTCATCCAGAATGTCCCCCGAATGGTATGGATTCTAGGACTAAGGGTTCTCTTACCATTTCAAGATGACGCCCTCACAGTTGTTGAGAAACAAGCTGAAACACAAGTCCCACGTTTCGAATATTGTCAGCAGTCAATGCTCATTTTTTTCTCCCATTTCAGGTCACTATAGGGACACTGGGTTTCGAACATGGTCAAAAGTTGTCCTACGATGTTGTAACGACCCCAAGATGTCCCAAACATTGAGTGTAGTGGTTCATTCTTCCCTATTGTATCTCTAAGCGACGAAATCCCATTAGGAAATGCCAGATTTTTGACCCCCATGAGATAGATGGGAGCCGAGACCGGCTCCTTACTTCCCACACTGAGCACTGCTCACGTGGGCTTAGGAGTTGTGATGAGGTGGTAACCGTATAAGTGGGTGTATGGACTTTCCATCCGAGGCCCAGCCTCAGGCCCCATGGCCTTTTCAGGCCCTATCCCAAGTTCTCTATTATGGGATTGTATGGTGTGGTATGGGATTATGTCCCCATTCACGTCGGGTTATTCACAGTGTCATACACATCCACGGATGAGATACCTTTTCCTCTCTTCGTCCTCACTGCAAGACATTATACTAAAAACTAGTCATGCCTTCCTGACCGAGGCCCGGCCTCAGGCCCCTTGGCCTTATCGGGCCCCGAACCATGTTCTTACCTAGAATGTGTTGTGTGATATGGGATTATGTCCTCATTCACGTCAGGTGATTCGTCATGCCATACACCTCCCTTGTGTGGGAAATATTACTCCCCTCTTCGTCTTCCCTGCAAGACGTTAAACTGCAAACTGGTCGGGCCTTCCTGACTGAGGTCCATCAATAGGCCCCTTATCCTTTTCGGGCCACAGCCTAAGTTTCTATTTAGGGTTCTACGATGTGGTATGGGATTATGTCCTCATTCACATAGGCTTACTTTCCATGCTATACAACCCCCTCGTTAGGGTATCCTACCCCTTATGTGCGATTCTAGAACTACGTACGGCTTGATTCCCATCCTTATGAGATACGTAAGACCGCCTGAGCATCTCGCCTTCTGCCTAAGCCCCATATTAGCCCCGTGGATCTCATTTTTTCATAAAAGGGATATACGGTGTGGTACGGGATTATATCCTCATTCACATCGGGTTTGTAACAACCACACCGTGTACCTATTTCCCCTGAGAGTTTTCCATCCTCTTGTGAAATCCTCATCTTTTCAAATCGGCAGCTCCCCAGATGAGCCCCTTGGTCCTTTTCAGTGATTCACCAATGTGCCTAAGGGTACTCTGGTTTAATGCATGGAATGTAGGACTCTACTCGTACATGATTCCGCCCATTTTTCAGGATTTGTGTTCCCATCATTAGGGCTTCCATCACCATTCATACCCGTAGGGACCCCCAGGTAGAATGGATTATAGGCTTGAGGTCTCTCCTACAATTATGGGCCAACATCCTCGAGGGTTTCAGACAACAAATCGATACAAGTCCCATGGTGCAAATATGGTCAACGGTCGACGCTCATATGTCTATACCCATTATAGGATAATGAGATATGGATGTTGTATTTTGAACATGGTCAACAGTCATCCTCCATCGTCAAGACAACCCTATTAAGCTCAAAATGTTGGTCACATGATTCACATCCTTCTCTACCTCATCATGTCCAAGTAGAACTCTGAAACCTTAGTGCCCATCTGCATGTTTGGAGGAAAAAGCTGCGATAAGGAAATTGCTCATAGATTCACTAATTCCCCCTTGAATATATCTCACATATTTCAAATACCTTATCTATCCTTGTTTCCTACACCGAGTTCAACTCACATATGATTAGGGATTGGGTTAAGGTCTACCTATACTTGGGATAGTCCTGATTTTCCCCGGTCCGAGTTCTAAGACCCTAAAGTAAGATCTTTTCTTATTACCCCTTTTGCAGAACTACATATAGCTTGATTCCCATCCTTATGGGATATGTAGGACCACCCAGATGTCTCATTTTCGGGTCCAACTCAATTGGGAGCTTGTTTCTCCAACACTTTACCCTCTTACCTCTATTTAGGCCCCTTGGCCTAAAGTTCCTTTTCAGAATTACGTATGGTGTGGTATGGGATTATGTCCTCATTCACATTGGGTATGTTTTATTGCACCGTACACATTCCCCACATAGAATCATCTCTTCTACGTCTGTGCTACATGACATTAAAATGCATTCCTGGTCCCATCACATGACCTTAAATTGTGACATTATTTTCCTATCCACACGATGAAAAATGTCACTACATCGTGATGTCCTCACTCAAGGGAACATCATGTTTGGTATCATTCACGCGCCATACCATTTGTCAACGCCTGCATACGGATTCATTCTTGTGCTGATGTCGGGACTCTCTATCACAGGCATGTCTCATCACAAAAAAAATACTCAGCTTAAAGGACAAACAAGATACATCAAATACCACTTCTTTCGGTGTGAGGGACACACCTGCATGCCCATTTGATCCCTATCATTGGTACCTTACCATGACACCTCTAGAACTACGTGCATCTTGATCCCCATCCTCATGGGGTAAGTAGGAACATCCGTGCATCTTGCCTCAGGCCCAGCATAACTCTCGTCTCTGATACGTTGACCTAGAACCTTACCAGGGAACACGTGGTGGTCGGAGCCCCAGGTTCCCATTCACATCTGGTTTTATAATTACCTCACCTTTTGTCTCCCGCATTTCATACCATCTATAGTATGAATTCTATGACCCTAAAATAATATATCCCTATGGGAAGGGACTCGAATCCCTCTATCTAATGTGTCTCTTTTTCGTATTCAGATGTGTTTGAATAGAGATCCCGAAGTGTGGAATTTTAATGGGGAAATTCCCCTCGTTCCATGTCCATGATTTGTGAGCTCTCTATTTGGATCATCATCCTCTTCCACATCCAAAAGGTCCCCTAGATGGCATTGATGCTCAGCCTAAGGGCTCACCTACCATTTCGGGCCAACATCCCTGATGATCTCGGACGACATTTGTGACAGGTCTTGTGTTTCGAACATGGTCAACGATCGACCCTCATTTGTCTGTCCCCATTCCGGGCTAACACGATATGGATGATGTGTTTCGAACATGATCAACAGTTATACCTCATCATTACACAACCATCATTGTGATCCATATTTAGAGCATCATGATTCACATATTTCCACTTCCTCATGTTCAAGTGTAATTCTGACATACTCGACTTTAATTCTTTTTGAATCTTGGTATGCTAGATGAACGTATTAGCATCGTTGGTGAACATTCAACGAGTGTCCCTTCGGCATAACATGTTCCTTCCTATGTAGGGAAAGTCCCACCACTACTTCTTGTTTCCCACATCAAGTGTGACACATGTGGGATTAGTAGTTTTGGTAGGATGTGCACCGGCGTAGCCAAGATTTTCATCGTCCAATATGAAGTTAAACTGTGCTGCCAGAACTATGTGTGGCCTGATTCCCATCCTCATGGGATACGTAGAGACACCCAGGCATTTCACCTAGGCTACAGCCCCAGGAATCATAAATCATGTTCCTCCTCATCTCCAGCCCCTGGCCTGACCCCTTATGGGGAATCATGTAACTGCAATTTTTCCCTGAACAAGTTCGGGATGCCTCAATATGACATTGGGAAGTGACGGATCCCTCACCAGAGAGGTCCTGTCTAAAAAAGAATGAATGATCCATGATCAGACTGATGTGCCCATCTAATGTGCTTCCCACACGGTGATGTAATTTCGAGAGTGTTGGACTCTGTTCGAACAAACCATCACTCCACATTCCACGCTTTTCATTCCCCTTATTCAATCCCTCGTCCTCTTTCACTTATGGAGGAACCCCCTAATAGTATGGATTCTCAGCCTATGGCATGGCTATTGTCCGGGGCCAACATTCTAGAAGACCAACGGATAACAATTTGAGTCAGGCCCCATGTTTCGAACATGGTCAAAGTTCGGCCCTTATTTTCTATCCCCACTCTGGGATAATACAATAAGGATACAATGTTTCTAATACGATCAACGATTATTCATTATTGTCATGACACCCCCAAAATGTTCTAAATCTAGGGTATCATGATTCAAACCTCTCATTCCCTTCTGTTTGGATTGATTCCAGCGACCGTGGAATTACACCGTTCGTGCACAAGATCACGCTAGGAAAACGGTAATTTAGCTGTTCTAAGAGATTTATTCCCATGTAAGCTCTCTCCAATTTCCTCCTAGAAAATCCCGACCGGTTGTTCAAAACCCGGATGCCTGAATCATTGTTTGCACTCCTACATTTGGATGCGGTGATAAGGTTGTCATCCCTTGTTTCTCACATCGGGACCGACTGACGTTAGCTTAGGGAATATTCACTAGACGCTCCGTGAATATCATGAGGATGCAATAAACCAATGTAAACAACATAACTCATGCATTATATGGCATAAAACAATTAAAGCATGAAATTACGTTTTAGGGTTTGCAATCATTACAGTACCCGAGAGTCGACTCCCGACATGGATGGTTTGACCTCATCAAAAGAGCATAGAAGCTCTGCCACCCTCTGGATTGTGGCGTCCAAGAGTTTATGCCGCATGTTCAGCTCCCTCTCCTCTTTGGTAGTGAGAGGGCACAATTCATTGGCCACAATCTAGGCCCACTCTGTATCGGCCGAGATAGCAGTCATCTCCATAGAAGCTCGCTTCAGGCCCTATTTGGCTTCTGCCATCTGGACCTTCAATCGTAATATTAGCTCAAATTGCATGTTTAAGGAGGTCAAGTTCTCGTCTGCCCGATTCTACAGCTGATGGACCTCTTCTTAAGCTTCCTAGAGCCTCTTGATGTTTACTACCTTCCTACACTGTCGGACCACAACAAGGCCACAATTATACTCTCGAATCTTTTCTGCTATAAGATCTTGGATGAGTATGTGAGGATGTTGGGCATCCACTCCCCGAGCACACTGTTCGTGTAGCCACGAGAGGAGTCTGTCCATCTTATCCAACCATAGTGCTTGAGGGTGTCATTGATGAAGCAAATGATTAGATTCCATGATCAGCGACATACTATTGTTTTCCTCCTTATCAGAGGTTGTCTCGTCCCATTTGGCACGGTTGGCGGGCTCATATATCGGGAATGCCTCTAGGAAATCCGGAGCCAAGTTGACGTCTGGCATTGGATCAGGTGTGGGAATTCCTGAACTGTCTAGTTCATCCTCATCATCGGATCCCACCTATATAACCTCAGGCGCAGTCCCACTGGAATCCCCACCAATGATCGGGAGCACTGCAGTTCAGTCAGGTTGGATGTCCACCGTCACGACCATTGGCATGCCTCTGGAAAGGGTGCTACCAGAAGACCCTGCCAACTTTTCCACAGTAGCCCAGGCCAATTGAAGGACTGTACACGCAAAAATAGTGGACATGAATGTCAGTTAACATGGTCAGGGGATGACAATCGTAAATTTAGTAGAGGAGACTTACAGAGATAAAATCCCTGGTCTTGCTTTTGGGCGGATGTCGTCGGGACCCTGAGACGTGGCCCCCCGTATATGGTTGGAAGGTTTTGAGACTCCAAGGGAGCCACCTCAAGTGTCTTAGCCCTGCTAGACACGGAATTTGATGCAGCCACAGGTGTGGATCCCGAAGTTCCCGCGTCGGCACCCACTAAGGGTGGGAACGAGGTCTATGCACAAGGTCCTCCTGCACAGTGAAGATGTTGATAAAGAATCCAGAGTAACCTAAGAGAATACCCTGAGGAATGAACTTAGGATTTTACCTCAAGGGCCTCCGTGAAATATTTGAGATCCAAGGATAGATCTTCGACTGAACTGTCCTCCAATGGACTCCCTCTACCAGCCTCGTCTCCCCAGGAGGACTCGTCCGATTCTTCTGGCAGAGGTAAGTTCTACCTTAGGTCAGCAACTGATAGTTGCAGAGTGACCATACGATCCGACAACACCATGAACCAGTCTGTCATTGGGTCCAGGGTACCCCAGGAGTGGATAATGTCTTTTGGCTTGGCCATGTATTGCTCCACCTCCACTTGGGATACTGCAAAACCGGATCTTATAGGGCCAATCCCCGGTAAGTCCATCCCGAGGCAGTTAAGGTGCTACCATAACTCATATGGCCCGAGGAATTACTGGTTTACTTCCCAGATGTCCTAGGCCTCTAAGAAGACAGCATTCACCAGCATGTCAATATGTCGCAACTGTTTCCCTAGGGCCTGAGTAGAAATACTGCAGAATCCTCTCAGTGGCCTCCCCTCGGGATAACATTGTTCTCCTAGTACCATCGGTTCCGCTACCATTACTGGATCCGCTAAAACAGCTTCCCCCTCAACTGGTATGGGCGTTGCTGTTACACCATCCCCACCACTATAGGGTTCACTTTCCACCTTCCAACCTCATCCCTAAGGTTTGGGAGGCTCACCAACACCGACTAGAATGGTTTTCCGCTTCAGCGTCTTCCCCAGGTAAGCTGCCTCCTAGTTCTGGGCATATTCCTTTAACTACCCGAGGACGGCGGTCAGTGGAGGCAGTTCATTCCACATCTTCCCATCATCTCGTGTGAAAATGAGGCACATCTGCCTCATTACACATTGTTCATCCTCGTGAAATACCTCCAAGTAGACCTATGGGGTCAGCCGCTATAGGCACCGGAATTGCCTTGCAAACTGTTGTGGGGTGTATAGATCGCATAGATTCTCGCGGTTCACCCTGGACACCAACACCCCACCTTGAAATGCCATGAGGTAGGCCTAGTCCTCCTCCTCTCCCTGACCTTCATCCATGAAAGCCCCATTGGCAATGTAAACTAATGGAAGTTGAACTCTTCTACCATCCAGAATCGATTTAATAATGATGGTATGGTCAGGTTGAATAGAAAACTCCCTGTGGTGTTGAGAATCATGGGATGGATGTTCGAACCTGGAGGCGAGATAGGGTTCAAATACTCATAGATCCCCCTGATTTGGGCCGTTATCCACCTGTACACGAGGTTGAACAGCCGGCATAACCTGTTTGGCCCCTTCCCCTTGCTGATGTGCCACAACAACTTATATAACATGGAAAGCATCGGGAACCCTTGGTTGACCCACCCCCTGTAGCCAATGTGGAATCCATGATGAAAGTTCTTGGGCACACTCCCATGTTGGTATCCCTCACCGGCAGGATCCAACCACGGATAACGGCCGCGATGAATGTTGTCATCCTGACTATTGGCTGTTTCTTAGTGCTAACATTGAACCCCCAGTTCTTCCACTGGATATTCATTAACAGCTACCAATACGACTGTTCCTTACATCGGTCCCCCTTTGGGAAAGTTCGAGGTCTCGCAAGGAACTAACGGTCTACAGGGTTGTTCAGAAACATTTTGAATCAATTATTGATGTGGAAATCCCTCACCACATCCTTAGCCTCCCCTGGGACAAGCTCCATCAAGGCCATTTCCAGACGCGACAACTGCTCCGGATCCTCCCACACACCCATAGCGGGGAGGAATTATCCATACATCTCCCCTAGTATCGGGACCCATGAGATCTGATGCACATCCCATAATTTGATGCTGACCCCCCCCCTGTGATGTAGGTGGATGGAATTGGTCCCTGGTGACCACCGGCTCAACAGGTCCGGCATTAGCTTCTTTGGATGGTAGATGTGAAACTGGGAAGCCCATGCAGCCTCATATCGGCCCACTCTTCTCAGCTCCGCTCCTAACTCCTCACACGAGGCACCTACCGAGAAGGCCCAAGCCCAATCATCTAGGAAGTTTTCATCCAAGCACATGTCCCATTCCTCAGACCACCCCTTCTTCGAGTTCCCCAGCGCCGCCTTGAGGATAGTTCGGTACAAAGGAGGGGAAATCTCTGGTTGCAATACCTTCCCATCTACATTGTTCATATGGTTGTATAATATGTTGGCAATGATGGGTGTTAATTCCTCCAGGGCATGACCATCGGCCGCCCGGAACCAGGGTTACTGACATGGTATGCTCCAAAACCAGTAAGTTGGCTCGTCCCTACTTGCTTCAGGTATGAAGACGTCATCCCTCACCACGAATCCATACAAGGGAAACCTCCTACACAACAGTTAGTTATTATGGCTCTCCAATAGAATCTCCACCAATTAACTATGGTCCTTGTGGATACGGACTAACTCTACTTGTCCCAGTCTATTTTCCATCTCATCCCTTCGAGAGGAATCCGTAAGGACCCCCTGGGAAGCTTCTTTGAGGTTCATTCATTTCTAGAACATGGACATTTTTCAAGTCAGTTCACGAAGCTCATTCGTAGAGTGCGTTTGTGAAAACACTTCGTGAAGACTGTTTGTAGAGTGCTACCTAGGTGTTAAAGCACCGGACCGGTGAGTGAAAACACAGAGTTGAGGACTCGTTGTGCGCCGCGAAGACTCAATGCGCAGAAAACACACACAGAGTACGCGGAGCATTGTGAATCGAGTGTGAAAAAGGGAAAATTCGTGGATAAGTGACATCTCAAAAGGGATGGAAACCCCCTATTTATAGGTGATGGCCCTCGGTGCTTCGCAGCATGTCCAGTTCGCACCGAGCCTTGCGGCGCACTAGGCCCGCACATCCCATATCCATCTCACGAGCCCTCTTCACGAGACAGCATCACGAACGACTGAGGATATTGAAGATTACCCTCAGACTTCGACCCTTGATCTCTCAGCGGCTCTAAGTCTGAGGGGGGCCATTTGATGGCGGTATAATTCAGGACAGAGAAGAAGCCAAAAAGAAGGCCCCATTTACTGCCTCGCGAAGCTATTTCATGGAGTCCCCCCAGCACCACAGCATCCATGAAGCAAGGAGGCGGGACGCTCCATGAATGCATTTGATGTTCACAAGACCGCTGTGAAGCAAGGAGGTGAGAATCTCTGCGAACACATTTGACATTTGCAATCCCGCCGCGACGCAAGGAGTCGGGATGCTCCATGAATGCATTTTACATTTGTGATCCCGCCGTGAAGCAATGTGGCAGGATGCTCCGTGAATGCATTTGATGTTCATGAGTCTGCCGCAAAACAACCAAGTACCTATTCACACCGCGTAAGCTCTTCTTCATGGAGCCTCTTGCCTATAAATACTGGAATCCCCCTGAGCCCAGAGGATAGACAATATGACCTTTCAACTTCTTAGCTCCCGAATCGTGAAGCATCCTTTTTATCTATAAACCATGAGTTGTGCAAGGTACTTATACTCTGTTATGTGCCTCCACTTTGTCTCGTTTTGATCCCCTCTTCTGAGATGGATGCCTTTCAGGAATCCTAAGGGCTTTCACAAAAGAAGGGGATCCCCAAGGGGACCCAGGTCATCGCATATCATTTCTACTTCATGAAACACCTTCCATGTACAGATGATCCACATGCTAAGGTTGGGTCATTGTACTTCGCGAAGCAAATTGGTTCACGACACCTTGCTTCGCAAGGCACCACTGTTTAGCGAGGTAGTGCTTCGTGAATGTATTTCAACATCGCGAAGCATCTCCCATATGTACCTCTGTCCTATGCTTAGGCTAAGGCACCCCACTTTGCAAAGCACACCCCTTCGCGAGTGCCCTCTGCCACATGGAGCAATAGAGCATCACAAGTCCCCTTCCTATGAACCCCTATGCTTGGAAATTTCTTTCCCCGTGCGGCCCTCTAGGTTTTCACGATGTGATTTCAGAGTCCCATGGATGATACTGCCTGTTTCTTTTCTTTTCATCATTCTTCTTCGCATAGGCACGCTAATGGATATTGCTTTTTCACATAGCCACACTAACTTGGGTCCCTCGATGGTTCGCTCCATGAAACCCCCTCACCACGGATTTTCCTATCCCCTCTCTTCACCAAGGAGCAATGGATTTTGGTTATGTATGTCCTAGGGGTGAGTAGAAAACCCACATTAACTAAGATTCGGGATGTTAAACTTTCATTCATCATCGTTCTAATCACATTACATTAAACTGTGACCTCACCCCATGCCTCGCATGTGGGGTACCCCCACCTTGGACATTCTCCATGCCCACTGGTCTCCACATGGGATGATATCCTCCTTATGGGAGTGGTGTTTTTCCGTGGGGAAAGGATGGCCATCTCGGTGTAATCCCCCACCCTTCATGTAGGAGGAAGCATCCCTGCTCCTCCTTTCATATTCGTTCCCCAAGTCCAGCGCAGGGTGTGGTAGGGAATGGTGCTTCTCCTTTCTTTGGTCCCAAGTCCCTCTCCCACTGTGCTTTGTGACCATCGGGCCTCCATCCTGGAGTAAGTCCTGACTTCTTGGGCCGCTAAACATGTGTAAGCCCCAATTCACTTCCCACGGATGCACCATTTGCGATGTGATTGGGGGGCCTCTGTTATCTCTTGTTTCTCACACCGAGCATGACTCACGTGGGACTAGAGTGAGCACCGATAATGAAAAACACCTTGGGCAGCCTCAGCGTGTAAGCCACACACCATCTTGAACTATGTGGTCTTTGATCCTTGCTAAGGCAAGTTACGTAGGAAGCCTCCACGAGGTTCAATCCCAACACTGGGCAGCCTCAGAGTGTAATCCCCACACAATTCGAACTACGTGGACTTTGATCCATACCATGGACGGGTACGCAGAATGCTTCCACGAGGTTCCATACCACCACCATCTATTGGACACCAGGTCCTCCACCACGTCGGTTCACGAACACCCTGGGCCGCCTCAACGTGTAAGCCCCCAAATTCCACCCAACCCTCCTGAACTACGTGGTCATTGATCTTTGCCAAGGCAGGTACGTAGGATGACTCCACGAGGTTCAATCCCACCATTCAATGGACCCTAGGTCCTTCCTCACATTGGTTCACCAACATCTTGGGTCGCCTCAGAGAGTAAGACCCAAACACCCCCATTCCAAACTATGAGTACTTTGATCATTGCCAAGGAATGGTATGTAGAAAGACTCCACGAGGTTCAATACCAACACCAAGTTGTTCCGACCCCATTCACGTTTGTTCACCAACACCTTGGGCAGCCTAGAGTGTAATCCCCACACCACCATTCCGAACTACGAGTACATTGATCCCTGCCAAGGCAATGTATGTAGGAAGCCTCCACGACGTTCCATCCAAATACATGGTCGTTCCAACCTCCTTCACGTCGGTTCACCAACAACTTGTACAGCCTAGAGTGTAAGCCCCACGCCACCATTCCAAACTATTAGGACTTTTATCCTTGCTAAGGTAGGGTACGTAGGAATCCTTCATGAGGTCCAAGACCACCATCTGGTCGTTTCAACCTCCTTCACATCGGTTCACCAATACTGGGCTTCCTAAGAGCATAATCCCCAAATTCCATCTGAACTACGTGGTCTTCGATCCTTGCTAAGGCGAGGTACGTGGGAAAACTCCATGAGGTTCAAGCCCAACATTGGGAATCCTCAGAGTGTAGGCCCCACACCCATCTAAACTATGTGGCCTTTGATCCTAGCCAAGGCACAGTACGTAGGAAGCCTCCCTGAGGTTCAAGGCCACCATCCATCCACTCTGACCCCCTTCGCATCGGTTCCCACCATATGACCTATGTGGACTTTGATTCCCTACCACAGGGATACGTAGGAAGTCTCTTTGAGGCTCAAGCCCAAAATAATCGTCACGCCCATGACGATTTCATCCCATTCACCATCCAATTCACAGAACCTTCCGTCATCATCCCGATTCTTACCCGGCCCGCCACATCCTAGTGGAATCATGCCACCCCATTCCCCACTCCCACTAATAGCATTCGTGAAGCCACCCACATTTTGGCCCCAATATCAATGTTCCCTCCAGGGGGTTCTTCTATCTGATCCACTATATTCAGTGTTCTGATCATCCCAATCAGTCTCTATTTGACGTTAAACTTGCTGCATACCCCATGTTAAACATGGGAAGCTGAGGAAAACCTCAGATATACCGCTGAAATTATAAACTATTACCACAAAACCGATCCAAAACCTATTACCCATAACATAATATCAAAATATTAAAACCTAAACCTTAAAACCTAAACTCGAACCCTCAAATCATAATCCTAAACCTAAAAACCATACAAAAAAAATCCTAAAACATAGACCAAAAACCCTATATATGAAACCCTAATCTCTAAACCCTAAAATCTAAAAGTTTAACTTCGAAATCAAAAATATCTTCCCCATTCCCTAATATCTAATTTCTATACCCTAAAACATAAAACATAAACCCTAACACTGAAATCATACAATTCCCCATGTTTGATGTGGGATGTGTCAGGCTTCCGCACCCTCGATAGGCCCTATAATAAGGGACAAAATACAGAAACTCCAATCCCCTAGTGTCTAGACATGCCAGTGATGCCCCACGTGACTACTCTTATAACTGAAGGT
The DNA here is from genome assembly GCA_963277665.1 of Viscum album. Lineage (NCBI taxonomy): Eukaryota > Viridiplantae > Streptophyta > Magnoliopsida > Santalales > Viscaceae > Viscum > Viscum album. The sequence goes on along the minus strand of OY728123.1, from coordinate 1,870,118,652 downwards.
TACTACCCTGACCGGACCCCTAGGAATGTCCTGAGTGAAGCAGTGTAATTAATTGGTGTCCATGAATATATGGCGCCGGGAAGAGTTTCCAGAATAACTTCTTGAGTCTATAAGGGAGACTAGGACTAGGAGATGAGTTCCAAGGAGGAATCCATGGAAGGAAGAACCGACATCCCATCATCTTGTTTCGATCAAGGAGAAAATGTCCCTGAATAAGGACAAAATGCCACCCACCTTTGGAAAATGGTAATGCGGAGCAACAAAAACCCTGTCCCTCATCCCCGAATGAGACGGACACACGCGCCCCGATGAAAGCATCAAAAATAGAATAATTATGTTGGATACTTGAGTTACCATATGATTTATAGGTTGTTTTTTGTTTATTTCTTCCTTGACATATATTCTCAAGTCTTATGCATCTTATTTAGAAGATGATATGTTGGAATCAATATGAATATATAAAACTTCATGTTATTATGTGTCTTTGATATTTTTCCCAAAATCAATTATAAATTAAAATAAATAGAAACATGAATAATAAATAAATAGATCATTCTTATTTACTTATTATTTATGATTAGATTTATATAACTTATGAATTGATCATGTTTATTTACTTACACCGATTATTGATAAATTAATTTAGTTATTTCATGATTATATTTAAAATAATGAATATTAAATATTTTAAATTATATTTAATGTATGAAAAGAGTTATTAAAAAGGAAATAAATGAGAGATATGGGTAGGGGTTGACATTTAATTTAGATTATTTTGTGCCTATTTCTAAAAGATTATTTTTTTTAAAAGGTAAAAACTATGGGAATCTATACATTAATATAGAATAGGTCACCACTCTGACTCCTATATCTATATAGGAAGGATCCAATGAACATACTATGTTTGATAAATCTAATATTGTTCCTCATGTCCTGGAGGTAATTTCATATCTATTTCAAGCTATGTGGTATAATTTTCAATGAGGGGAACATATAGTATATATGGTTCCTATAAGATTTTATGGTAATATATCATAATAATAAATTTAGGATGCATGATTAGATTCATTTAATTTATAAGAGTAAAAAAATATAGATAAATACTTATCATAAGTTGAAATTTTCACCCTTTAAAGGGATTTATGTTGTTGGAAGGATCTTGTGGTGGATTAAAAAAAAATATCCAAAATTGGAAGGGGAGGAATCATTAGGTAGACAAAAGTGATGTAAAATATAGGTGGATAGATTAAATTATTCAAGACCATTAGAGTTCATTTATTCTAATTACATTTCAATTGAGATGAATTTTTGAGTGATTCCATTAGTGTAGGTTCATAAGACACTTTAATCCTTACTGCCTCTTGGTTGTGAAATGTTTTTATTGATGTGGCTTTTCAGATAATCACAATCTCTAAACATCATGGAACCAAAATATCTCTCTCACTCACTTACCTATACCTACACAATTCCACCTAGACTCTATAAACTCATTCATGCTTCATATAAGACCACTGAGAAATGCATCTCCATCCATTGTTTTGAAATAATCATACAAAACAAAACAGTCATAAGAAACATTAGTAAACCTTCATAAAAAAGGACCATGGGTTTCAAAATTAAAGTTTTGTAAATAAGGATTATTTTTGGAAAGATACATATGAAATAAAATACACTCCATACATAAAATTCCTCAATTTAATGCATCTTTAAAAATTGTTATTTTCTTTTACCAAGATATAATATTTCAATATTCCAGTACAACTAACCCTCACTGAATTTATTTAATCTGTCTGCTGATGCATGATTTCCTTCTATATATTTGATCATGAATTAGACTCCCTCTATCAAATTATCCTTCCATTATTGTGGTTCTAATTTTTCCTTGATGACATACATCCCTTTCAGATTGTATTTGTAAATATTCATCAAAGTTGCTACTATGGATTTGAATACCATATCTTATAACTCATTCTTCAACTATTTCAAACATTCATTGTGACAACTCAATCCTAGTGACAGCACGAACACCTCACTTTAACATGGTCTTTATGTCATGGCCTGCCAGGTACAACCAGTTGCACTGCAGACATGTGGTCCCAAACCTAGGGCCCACCCACATGGCCAAACAGGTCATCTAACTAATGACCGTCCCCATATGCAAACACAAGTACTTTCTAATGAGATTTCTCCTCACTCACACAGACCCTAGGAAACCTCCCCGAAGGTCACCCCTACGGATCACTACTCCAATCCAAGCACACTTAACTATGGAGTTCTAATCAGGTAGGCTCCAAAAAATGAATGTTCACCTTGTTGACATACGTCATATCATTTAGTCGTTTAACCCTTTATCATTCTAGGGTGTCACATACACCTCCCCCCCAATGAAATCACAATGTATCCATTTTGGACCCTACATAACAACCTAGGAAGTGCACCACACATAAAGATGAGTTCTTCCTCTGATATGAAATGTGACAATTGGGTCCTGGTAACAACACAAACACCCCATATTAAAATGGTTGGTGGGTCCTCCATAAGGTCAACCATCCAAATCACTACTCTATTCCAACAGGATAAACTATGAAGTTATAATCAGGTAGGCTCCTAAAAAGGAGATGCACCTTATTTACATGTGTCATATCATTTAGTCATTTTACCATTTATTATTATGGGGTGTTATATTAATTCTACTCATTTATTGCATCCTAAGAACACAAAATATGACACCATAAAATTAATTAAAACATAATGAATGATTTTTTGGGTTTTTTGATAACCATTTTTTTATACGAATAATTCATGAAATTTTGAAAACACTATGTCAAAAAAATAAATTTATTTTTAGTTTGGACACATTGGATCCTAATAGAACTCCATATTTAGGAATTCATGGAATAAAATACTACTATGAAGAGTGACCTCCTGAAAATACCCATGTTGAACATTTGTTTTTTTGAAAAACATACATAGAATTAAACTTTTGATTCTCTTCCCATGAAACATTAATAAATTTTAAAGGGATCCAATCTGACTCTCAAAGGTATTCCTCCCACAATGATCAAATCTCCCTAACCCAATTTTTAGATTCCACTTCAGGATTATTTCTCATGGAATCTTGGAGAGATGGTTAGTTTTCAATCTCTCCAATCATTCTCAAAATAATACAACCAAAATTTTTTATCTCCCCTAATCCCTTCCAAAAAAGATACATTCTAGAGGAAGTGGAAAATATTAAATGTTTGTAAGTGTATTTAAATTACTACATGGGGTATTCATTTGGATTTTAATGTTCATTTTTTAATTTTTTAAATATAATATGTTAGAATCCATAATTAAAATTTCATTTAAGTTAGTTTTGAACCTCAGTGGAAATTCAAATTTCATCTACCGTACTATTATTATTTCATTTTCTGTTTGAGATGCATCTTCCATCTATTCGATGTTCTTTAAACAAATATTATTTTTAGTCATCCAAAATGATCACTAGTACATGGTATGTGATGCCTTTTGGTTAGATTAGTTCATGTGACAAAGGTATACGTCCATAAAAGATGATAGATAAATATCAAATAAAAAAATGAAATAATAAATGTTCAGTAGGTATGTCATCAAGGAACATTGGAACCACAATGATGGGAGGAATGTTGGTTTGAAAGAGGGATACAATCCATCATTAAGACATGAAAGGTAATCAACGTCTAAGGCTATATTAAATATATGTATTTAAGGTTAGTTTTATTCGAGTATTTATGTATTACATCTCTATTTAAGATATTGACAATTTTTACAAGATTCATGTAATTGTGGACTTGTATGCATGGAATGCATTGTATTATTTTTATTTAAGAATTACTAATTTTTTGACTACTCATGCAGAAAATGTCCTCTATAAATGATGATGACACAAATCTTGAGGAAGAACAAGATGTTGATGATGAAACTATGGAATGATATGGGGAAGAACAACATGTTGATGAAAAGAACACAAAGACACAACTTCACATTAGTGAAAATATTATCAATTAAAGAGTCATGGTATAAAATTTGAGGTGGTTGGTATCAATGTGACCATCCTATGGAAACCAACACATCAATGTTCATTAGTTATCTTGTGGACACAATGAAGATGATTGTGCTGATTGATATTGTTTCTTAGAAATGTATCCAGCTTATAATGAATGAAATCCTTTGGAAAGATACAATGGGGATGTTAAAATATAATTTCAATATTTTAATGAAAATTTATATAATAAAATGTTGATTTAATTTTTATTCTAGAATACTTCATTTATTATAGAATACTTATATATGAAATTTGACTTAATGGATACTAGAAAACTCCAAAGAGTATTTTGGACTCTTCTTACAAAGTTATATCTTTTGGATACTGATGGGAAAAGAATTCTCCACCAACCACGTAGTTATGAACACATTATAATTCAAGAAACATTGAATTCATTCATAAATCGTCGCAATGAGACATCATTTCAGGTACATTGTAGTTGATAATATGTTATTTGAAATTATTTATTTTATTCAACTTGATTAAAATTTATTATTTTTTGAACCAACAAAAGAGAGGTAAAATTAATTAATTTTCATTAAAACAATTGTAACCATATCGTAAAGCAAGTATGGGGTAAGCATCATTAAAGAATAAATTGGTATGTATTTTAAATAAATAAGAAAATTTTAATTATGTGATATGAAATAACATATGTTTTTTTATTTGTATTTAGATTGATGAATTAGAATTTGGAGCCACTTCAATCCCATGTCATGTCCTATAGAAGGAGTCTTGTGTAAATAAAAAGGGAAAATTATTTGAGGAAAACAAAATAAATGCATATGAAGCTTGTGTAACAATGGAATAATTGTAATTTTTTATGATTTATAATAATATTACATAAAAATATATATTTATGATTGTGCTGTTATATGATTTAGACATAAGATTCAGTAACGGATAAACCATAAGAAAAGTGACTATCAGTAGCTTTGAAGAATCCAGACCAACTTGGTCACACTTAGGTTTTTGATTCACTACTCAAAAATATTTTGAAAGGAAAACCCCACATTAAGATACATATTATATGGGGAGATAACTGCATCCACAAATAATCTCACTGCAAAATATTATTTTTCGGTATGGTTTGGTAGACCGATGAATAATTAAGGATCAAACTGAACTAGTTGTGGAGGAAATATCTATAGATGAAAAAAAATGATCCCACTAGCTTTAATTTTAGTCATTCCCCCGAAATACATACCATACCAAGAGTAATCAATTTTTTCATTACCCTTTCACCTAAATGTGAATAAAAAAATTACAATAACATTATATTATTAAAATTCTACAGTGTGTAGTTGTATGTGATTTATATCTATCAACACCCATGTATCACCTTGTTTCATTGATTATAGATTATAATATCCTTGGAGACTAGCTACACAATCAATAACTCTCAAAAGATTGAATGAGAGTGGGGATTGAGGTAGCTTATGATCCTACTACTAAGTTTCTTATTCCACATGATGGTCCAGATATTACAATGATCGAAGATGCTATTAGATATTTCATATCATGGTCATATAACCATATAAAGATACATAAAGTATGTGTTTAAAAATTTAGTTCACTTGTAAAACATGTAAAAATTCATGATAAAAGGTATGAAGTGTGGTACGATATTAAATATGTAAAAAGTGGTGGAGAAATGGAATGTCAAATTAGGAAAATCTATTACAACTATCAAGAATAAAAAATGACCTTCCAAGAGTACCTTCTCCACACTAGTTCCAGAGAAACATTTGTTATCATTAAAACATTACATAGAGAACAAATTTAAAGATAAGTTTTTGTCTTACATTAAATATAAATAACTAATATATGGAGTTTACATGCTATATGTAATCAGTATCAAGACTCTAAATGAGAGTCTCAAGTATTAATGGATAGGAATCACAATAGTGAATACATATATATGGTACATTTTCATAATATGTCTATCAAAATAGTGAGATAATATGTTTATTAATGTTAATAAATATTCATATTTTTTATAGGTATTTTTATCACAACTATATAATGGTAAGATCATGCGAAGCATGATTTTCATTCAATAATCCCTGTATAATTTCTATTCCAAAACATACTTTGGAAAACAATGAAATTGAGTAGAAAAAATCATTAAATCAAAGCATTTAATATAAAATCATCTGAAGAACGACCCTTTTTCATTACTATAACGCTTAGTTAAACTTTACAATCTAATCATAGAAAATATATTTTGAATTTTTCATTAATTAAATGTTTTTAGGGCATACATGATGCTGATTGTAGTCAATCTGGACACCCTGAATATTTATTTTTTGGATTCAATTCATTGATATTAAACCCAAAAACAACACATTATGTGTATTGTGAATATCTAATGAACTAAAATCAACATTTTATAGATAATAATATAATTTTAGGTTCATTCTACATTTAAAAGAGAATTTTATTATCATATGGTGGTCTCTCAATACATGATAGATCATGGAATTAATTCTATGTATGAAGGGATAAAGAATATGAATTATTATAATTGGAGACAAATAAATTTATTGATATAAATATTTAACTATAAAAAAATTTTAAAAAAATTATTATTTTTTGGACAAAGATTCTAGAGTGTCTGAATCAATATAATGACATCAATTTTGAATATTATCTTTTGAAATTTATAATATAAATAATAAATTATGAAAATAACAACATCACCCAACAAGTAATTTCAAAAGGTAATAATGATTTCACTAAATATATTTACAAATAATATATTTGGTAAACATTTCTCAGTCCCATCAAGATTGTCAACAACCTAGTAACTCAAAAGAATAAATCAAATTGTTTATAGATGAGTGGCCAAAATACTTTTTTTCAAAATTTATTCCAAAAAAATTTAGTTTATTACCTGATATATATTTGGATCTAGTACAATTTAAAACCTTCCAAATAAATTTGGGATGTGATGAATTCCTTTCAGAATTATTATATATTATTTTTGATCTATTTCTCAAGGAGAAGTATAATGGAGGAATTAAATTTGTTTAGATGCGTTGACCTACAAACAATATAATTTTTGGTAAATCATGGAGGCATAGGTAGAGGAGAAGTCGAGGGTGAAGTAGGATGTGGAGGTAAAGGTGGAGGCATAGGCACAGGAACAGGTAGAGTTAGAGTCAGAGCAATAGTCAGAGTCGGAGACTAATGTGGAGAAGGAGGCAGAAACAGAGACTAATGTGGAGACTGAGGTGAAGGAGGATAACAAATCCATTCTTATTGTTTTGATATTTATTATAATGATAAAAATTTAATTTGTGACATTTAGGAATCTGCCTCACTTTAATCTGATGCATAGTGTGTCTGGTATGACTCCAGGTGAATCTTTGTATTCAAAACTGACATGAATTTTAATAAAAAAACAACAGAAATTTTCCAAACTGAGAAAACTAATTTTTATTGTTTTGATATGTTAGGAAAATGATCTATATGTCATTTGTGACATATATAAATTAGTCAAACCATAATACAATGCATGTTGTGATTGGTATGAGTCTAAATACATCTTTGTATTCAAAACTAACGTGAATTTAAAGAAAACAAATGACATAATCAAAACCATGAAAACACATTCATATTGTTTTAGTTCTTTAAAAAATGATCCATAAGTTCTTTTTGACATGTAGGAATCATCTTCACCTAAATCTGACGCACAGTTTGGCCATTATTCCTCAAAGTGTGTATTTTTATTTAAAATTTACATTATTTTTTTTGTAAAATCAACTTAAATTCTCAAAAATAATAAAACAAATTTGAATTGTTATATTTCATTAAGAAAATGTTCCAAAATTCATTTGTGACATGTAGGAATTAGTCGAATCTCAATATGATGCACGGTGTGACCAATATGACATTAAGTGCGTTATTTTATTCAAAATTAACATTAATTTTTTGTGAAAAACGAAATGGACATACTCAAAACCAAGAAAACACATTATTATTTTTTTTATTCTTTAGGAATATCATCTATAACTCATTAGTGTTTTATAGGAATCGACCTCACCTTAGTCCAACACACGGTGTCACCTGTTTGACCCTAAGTTTCTGTTATCAGTTTAAAATTAACATTTTCATATAAAAAAGCATCCCTCACAGAAAACTATGAAAATTCACTCATATTGCCTTGATAATTTGGTACAACCATTCATAATTTATTTTTTATGTGTATTAATCAATCTCGTGTCAAAAACACACACACTACCACTAGTATGGATCAAAGTGCGCGTTTCTAGTTTAAAATTAAATTTCAGTAAAAAAACAATTGTGGCATACACAAAACTAAAGAAAGACATTTTGATTATTTTGATATATTAAGAAAATAATATTAATATCATTTTTTATGTGTAAGAATCAGTTGGACCACAATTTGATGTATGGTGTAACCTTTATGATTCTAAGTGAGTCTTTTTATTCAAAATTAACATTAATTTTAATTAAAAATAACTAAGATACTCAAAATAGAGAAAATATGTTTGGATTGTTTTATTGATTTAGGAAAACAATATATTAGTCATTTGTGAAATGTAGGAATAATCCTCAACTAATTTTGATGCACAGTGTGACTAGTATGCCTCTAAGTGACACTTATCAGTTTAAAATTGACATTTTAATAAAATAAGTTTCACTCACTGAAAACCAATAAAATTCACTCATATTGTCTTGATAATTTGTGAAAACTCTTGATAATTCATTTTTTACTAGTATAAATATATATCATGTCAAAACCACACACAATTCCACCTATTTGGATCAAAGTGTTCATTTCCAGTTAAATATGATATTTTAGTAAAAAACAAATTTGGCATACTCAAAACCAAGAAAATGAATTCTAATTTTTTTGATACATGTGTAAAATTATACATAATCCATTTATAATGTGTAGGAATTAGCCTCACCTCAATCTAATGGATGGTGAGACCGGTATGACTCCAAGTGCGTCTTTGTTTAAAATTAACATGAATTTTAGTGAAACAAACAACTAAAATACTCAAAATCAAGAAAACACATTCATATTGTTGTGCTGCTTTTAAAAAAGATCCCAGAGTAATTTTTTATTTTTAGGAATTATCCTCACCTAAATCCAATGCACAGTGTGATGGGTATGCCTCCATGTGTCCCTTATCAGATTAAAATTGACATTTTAATAAAAAAAGTTTCACTCATTAAAAACTAAGAAAATATGTTTGTATCATCTTGATAATTTGGGAAACACATTTAAATTTTTTTTTTGACATTTATAAATCAACATCATGTCAAACCCACATATTAATCCACTAATATGGCTCAAAGTGCTTGTTTCAAGTTTAAAATGATTTTTTATTAAAAAACACAAGTGGATTACTAAAAACCGAGGAAACACATTCTAATTGTTTTGATAATTTATGAAAACTATGAATAAGTTATTTGTATAAGTGTAGGATTTAGTCACACCAAAATCTGATACATGGTGTTACTAGTATGACTCTATGTGTGTATTTTTATTCAAAATTGAAAATAATTTTAATCCAAAAAATAACTGACATACTCAAAACTAATCAAACACATTTGGATTATTTTTTTACATTGGTAAAATAATCCATAAGTCATTTACGATGAGTAGGATTCAGTCACACCTCAATTGGACTCACGGTGTGGCAAGTATGAATCCAAGGGTGCCATTTAAATAAAAATTTACATAAATTTTTGTAAAATAACAAATATCATACTCTATAATAATGTTTTTCCTTGTATTTCTGTTAGAAATTTTACTTCATATAAATTCTATACTTTTATCCTATTTTTCTAATTTGTATTGTTGTTTCTAATAATGTATTATGTTGTTACCCCACACGGTCAACCCTATTTTTGATGTTGTCATGTGTTGTGGAATCACACTATAATGTTACCATTTATCAATGATCCTAAGTATGCCAATAAAGGGGTTATTTATCATCTCTTCTAAAAGTTATGATATATATCCATTTATAAGTTCTTTAAAAATCACTAATAAAAATATCCTTTCTCAGTGTTTTAGAAGCACAGATAAGGGATCCATTATCAGTGATTTTCCAGGTACCGATAAATAAATATTTATCATCAAATTTAAATGTGCTGGTAAAGAGACCCTTTATCAGCACTATTCTATAATTTATAAAATCTTTGGTTTTTTAACCATAATGAGGTAGTGAGTTCCTATCTAACACTAATAAAGGACAATTTTGTGCAGTTAAAAGCAGTTTTTGAAGTAGTGTCAGTGTTGTTTAATTTCAATATTGGGAATAATTGATAGAGTGTTGTCGAATGCCAAAATAGATAGGGTTTAATGTATTGGTCATTGTTGACCTCACCTATTTTGATAATCTCAATTCAGTTTTAATATGTTTTTATAATCTCAATTATGTTTTAATATGTTTTGATAATACTATATATATGTTAAATTATGTCATCCTACTATTGAGTTGAAAAAAATATCAAAATAATCATTGGAATATGTTAATGAATGTTTATTTATACTTATAAATGTTTTGAAATAATACTAACTGAAACTGGATATGATTTTCATAGAACAGATAAATATTAAATTTTTGATTCACTAATACAGATCAACCAATACATAGTCAACGATACAGACATAGTCTACTTGTAAGCAAAGATCACTGATAGACAGAGTCTACTGTTACAATCAAGAGCTACCGATACAAACAGATAGCTACCGATACAAGTCTACCGATATAGACAGATAGACTTACTGATACAAGTCTACCGATACAGATAGAGCCCCCAATACACAAAGAGAGCCACTGATACAAGTAGCTACAGATATAGGAGAGTTACCGATGGGGAGAGGCACCGATACAAGAATGATACCTATACAGAACAACTACCAATAAGAGGATATACTGATACAGAGTCACTTTCACTGATACATAGTCTACCATTACAGAGAGTAACATCTACCCATACAGACCTACCGACTCAAGTCCACCGAAACAAGCTCACTGATACTAAGAGCTACTGATGGAAACCAGTCACTATATATCTAAACCCTAATTATGTTTTTTATTAACAATTGTCATATTTGGTGATTTTAATGCATCTTCTCTTAATTAGTTAATGTCTATTGAATGTCAAGAAACCGTACCTCGTACCTATAAAAAGGTAATCATTCCCATTGCTAGAGCTAAAGATATATATAAAAGGGAACGTTGAACTACTAAATCAAGGTCAGTCAGTCTTTCCATGCATATATGAGAAAATCTTGTGGATATACACAAGGACCTACATGCATATAATAAGAAGGAATAATACATAATGAATCTGTAGAACCTGAAAATTCAAGGATTTAAGATCTTCAGAGATTTCACCTACACTCATGATGATCAGGCTGATCAACCTGGACCGGGAAGTAAAATACAAAACCAACACTCTATTTTTCATGACTAAAACCAGAGAAGGACTCAAAGCTTCATCTGAATCAATACAAGGAGTCTAGAGCTTCACTCAAAACACATAGCGAATTCTAAACTCATCTCTATTTGTTTATCTCTATTGTGTTTCATTTACTTACATTTTGAGCAGTTTGTGAATTGTATTTTTAGGAATACACTGTCTCTTATGCTGAACTAGAGGATTTATAAATCCTCACTCAATCTTTCCCTTACACTCTTATATCCCACTATGAATAGTGGTAGAGTTCTGAGCACCTAGACAGCCTGTGAACTATTTTTATTGTTGCTTTCCCACGTAGAATTGTGGTAGAGGTCTGTGGACCTAGAAAATCTGAGTACTATTGTAAACCCCGATCCAGGGTGTGGATCATAGTTTATATAAAATTGTTTGAGAGGAAATAATCTTGGCTTGATACTGAAACTCTTTGTTAAACCATTTGTGCACCCTACATCATTTTAAACTATATCTTATATTCTGCTGTTAATTTCATTAAATACAAATCTATTTTAAAGTTACTCTGATAGTTAAACTAGAAAGTTTTTATATTTATTGTAACCTAGTAGGTTAGTTTCCAAAGCTAATCTAATCTTCAGAATAGATTAACTGAGGACTAATGAATCTCTTGAGAACCTAACTGAACCTTTACTTTATTACAAATTCACTGCAGTTTAGCTTGTTATTTAAATTGGGTGATTTTTAATACAAATCTTTCTAACAGAAATTCTTAATTGGAACTCAATTAACCCCCCGCCCCTCTTGAGTATCCACTCTGACCAACATTTGGTATCAAAGGATTTTTATTAATAATGGATTTCCAAACTCTCTATTTTCAAATGTGATTATAGTTGTATCTTAAAGATCTTAAATTTCTATTAGTTCAAAATTTTATCTCTTTTAATATTTTTTCTAAAATATAATTATTGATAATAGATTAGAAGGTTCTACTACCAACATTCCACCTTTATTTAATGGTGTTAATTATTCCCAATGGAAAATCAAAATGAAAATTCATTTAGAAAGTATAGGATTTCAAATTTAGACTGCTATAGAATCTGAGTACATGATTCCAAAGACTGCTAGAGCTACTTGGGATGATGCTACAAAATCTGATTACAAAAATAGTTGTAAATACCTGAATTCCCTTTACTTCTCTCTAAAAGATGAAGAGTTTAACAGAATTTCTTCTTATAAAACAGCACATGAAATCTGGGATACTTGGGATGTTTCCCATGAAGGAACAACCAATGTGAAAGAATTGAGATTAAACACATACACTATTAAATATTTAATTATTAAAATGAGGCATGATGAGCCTATTTCTGACATGTATCACAAGTTCAATGATATATTTAATAATATGAGCTCATTGGAAAAAGTTGTTCCAGAAAAGGAGCAAATCATGAGAATACTCATATGTCTTCTAGAAAGATATAGAGGCACATCAGTTTCAATAATAGAGTCATGTGATATAAGTTCACTACCTGTTAAGGAGTTAATTGGTATGTTGATGATGTTTGAAGAAGAACTAAAGTTAAAAAAAGAGGAAGATGATGAACCTAAGAAGAGATTATTGGAATTTATGTCTACTGACTCAAAGAGAAAGTTTATATACCTAATGAAAGCTTAAGAAGTGGAGGTTCAGATTCTGGTAGTGATTAATAGATGGATCAATTAGCTCAAAGATTCAGGAAATTCCATAGAAAGAAGAAATTTTTCAGAAAAAAAAAACTATAAGGGTAACTATGACCAACGAGGTGATTGGAAGAAAGATTGGAAGAAATATGATAAAGATGATGAGATAGTCTGTTGTGAATGTAAAAGGAAAGGACATCTAAAGGCTGACTTTCCAAAATTGAAGTGCAAGACAAAATATGACTACAAGGATAGAAAATACAAGAATGCTATGAAGGCAACATGGAGTGCTTTAGAAGATAGCACAAGTGAGTCTGAGTCTTCTAATTCTAAAATGAATCATGCCAACATGTGTTTCATGACTAAAACTTCTGAGGTACTTGTCTCCACTATGCTGAAGGATTATTATTATGGGATTGAAAGTGATTCAAATAGTGATAAAAATATGTATAAATATGAATTATTTGAATAATGTAATATGTTAGAAGATGATTGTAATGAGTTGAAAGATAAGTACATGTCATTAAAGAAATAGTATGCATTGACTAGTACTGTTAAATCTGGTCTTAGTATAAAAAAGGAAAATAATACTCAAATATCAAAAGAGAATAATCATCTTAAATTGTCCAATGAGAAAATTACAATAAAATTAGATAAGTTCACAAATGGAAAGAATACTCTAACTCTAATGCTTGGAAAACAAGTTCCACCAAAGTACACTACTGGTTTTGGATACCAACCTGGACAGAGACGGCTTGTTAAGAATAAATTTATTCCAAAAACTGGACAGTTTGGTTCTAGTTCCAGTTCTTGAAATTCTATTGAGTTATTTATATTTTCATATTCTAATAGAACAAACAAAATACATTATTCAAAACAATTTGAACCTGATAGTTATGGTAAATAGATTAGACAAATATGGATTCCTAAGGTTTTTCTTTCTAACCTTTCTAGACCTAAGAAAATTTGGGTACCAAAATCATTTTTTGTTTAAACCTGTTTCTCAGGAGCCTTTCGTGAAGAGTTACTATAAGAAGATGTGGTAATTGGAGAGTGGATGTTCAAGGAATATGACTAGATATTAATCATGTTTCAAAAGTTTAATCAAGGTTATTGGAGGGCATGTCACCTTTGGTGATAATTCAAAAGGAAAAATCCTCGGCTTAGGCCAAATTGGTAACACTAATTCAATTTTAATTTCTAAATTATTATTATTTGATGGTTTAAAATACAACCTGTTAAGTATTTATTAGTTGTGTGATGATTATTTCAATGTTAAATTTTAAAATGATACTTGAAATGTATTGGATTATAAAAATTCTATGGTATTTACTACCTTGATAAATGAAAATGTAAATGTAGTAGATTTAAATTCATTAACCAAACAAAAGGTTAATTGTTTAAATTATTTTCATAAAGAGTCTAGGATATGGAACATAATATTAAGACACTGCAATGTTCATTCACTTATGAAACTGACTAAGAAAAATTTAGTTAGAGACCTACCTCAACTAAAATTTCCATCAGACAATGTTTGTACTCCCTGTCAAAAGGGAAAAGCTGCATAATGTTTCATTAAAATTAATGAAAGAGGTTCCAAATTCTCATCCTCTCATGTTGGTTCACATGGATTTGTTTGGACCTTCTAGAATTTCTATTTTGGATGGGAAGCACTATGTTTATGTCTCAGTAGATGAATTTTCTACATATAATTGGGATATAATTTCTTGCTCACAAAAGTGATGCTTGCTATTATTTTATTAAATACTCCAAGTCTGTAGAGAACCTTTGGTGGATGAAGATTAAGACCCTAAGAAGTGATCATGGCCGTGAGTTTCAAAATTATGATTTCAAAACCTATTTCTCACATAATGGCTACAATCATAATTTCTCTGCCCCTAGGACACCTCAACAGAATTGTGTAGTTGATAAAAGGAATAGAAACCTTCACGAAATTTCAAGAACTAGGCTTAATGAGTATGACCTACCTGTTTACTTTGGGGCTGAATCCGTAAATACCACTTGTTATATTATAAATAGAGTCCTAATTATACCTATTCTTAAAAATACCCCTTATGAATTATGGAATAATAGAAAACCTAAAGTTAGTTACTTCAGAGTTTTTGGATGAAAAGTCTTTATTCTCAATATTAAAGATAATCTTGATAAGTTTTCATCCAAAAGAGATGAAGGAATCTTTCTAGTTTATTCATATTCTAGCAATGCCTATAGAGTTTTTAATAAAAGTACCAAATGTGTGTAAGAATCAGTAAATATCAAATTTGATTAAACTGATCTGCATGAACCTAAGCCTTCTTCTGAAAATCTTGAAGAATATTTGTCTATTATAGAACTTAATGATAAAAGTAGTGAAACTGCTGTAAAAACAAGTAATTCTAGAAATTTTCTAGAACTTAATTCTATTGGAAACAAACCTATAGAAGAACTTGAACACTCTAGTCCTACTTTGACCAGACCAACTAGGATTTTAAAGAACCATCCTTTAGATGTTGTTGTGGGAAATCTAGATAGAGGAACCCAAACTAGCGCTTCTCTATGAAATCAGGTTGAACATCAATCCTCTTTTTCACAGTTAGAACCTAAAAATATCAATTATTCTATCAATGTTGAATTTTGGGTAGTAGATATTAAAGAATAATTAAATCAATTTGAAAGAAACCAAGTATGGGAATTATTTGTTGGACCTAAGGAAACTTTGACCCAAGGCACTAAATTGGTTTTAAGAAACAAAGTTGATGAATCCAAAAATATAGTTAGGAATAAAGAAAGACTAGTTGCACAAGGATATATTCATGAGTAAGGAATAGACTATGAGGAAACCTTTACACATGTATCTAGCTTAGAATCTATTAAGATTCTACTTTCCTATGCTGCTCATCTAAATTTCAAGTTATATCAAATGGATGTTAAAAGTGCCTTTCTAAATGGTTTTAGAACTGAAGATTTTTTTGTTGAACAACCACCTGGATTTACTAATCCTCATTTTCCAAATTGAGTTTTTAAGCTTTCTAAATCTCTATATGTATTAAAACAAGCTCCACGAGATTGGAATTATAGACTTAGTAGTTTTCTTATTTTAAAAGGTTTTTCTAAAGGGATTGGGGATCCAACTCTCTTTATTAAAATAATTTCCAAAGATGTTTTTATAGTACAAATCTATGTTGATGATATTATTTTTTGATCTTATAAAAATGATTTGTGTAATGATTTTTCAAAGATTATGAAAAATGAGTATGAAATGAGTTTAATGGGAGAAATCAAATATTTTCTTGGATTTCATGTTTTTCAAAATGAAAATTGTATTATCTTAAATCAAATAAATATAAAAAGGGTCTTTTAAAACGTTTTGGTTTGGATAGTAGTAAGGGTAATGAAACACCCATGAGTATCACTTGTAAGTTGGATGCTGATGAAAATAGAAAACCAGTAGATCAATCCAACTATAGGGGTATGATTGGAAGGCTACTTTATCTTAATGCTAGTCGTCTTGATATTATTTTTTGTGTGTGTATGTGTGCAATATTTTAAGCTAATCCAAAAGAGTCACACTTTACTGCTGTTAAAAGAATTTTCAAATATCTTAAACATACTAATAACTTAGGTTTATTTTATCCAAAAGAACATTCATTCGATTTAATAAGTTATTCAGATGGTGACTTTTCTGGTTTCAAGTTAGATAGATGGAACACTTTGAGAACATTTTATATTCTAGGTAAGTCCCTGATATCTTGGTGTAGTAAAAAGCAGAATTTTGTGTCATTGTCTACTGCTAGAGTAGAATATATTATTGCTGGTAGTTTTTGTGCACAAATTATGTGGATGAAACATGCATTATTGGACTATGGATATCAGTTTAGGCATGTATCTATAAACTTTGATAACACTAGTGTGATCAATATCTCTAAGAATCCCATGTTCCACTCTAGGACCAAACACATTGATGTAAGGCACCACTATTTGAGAGAACATTACCAAAATGGTGATATTACACTTGAATTTATAGGTACTAAACAAAAATTAGCTGACATATTCACCAAGACTTTAAGTTCAAATAGGTTAAGTTACATTATACATGAGTTATAAATGATATACTTTGTAGAAATAATCCTCACCATTAGCCAAATCCTCACCGTTATCCAAATCCTCACCATTAGCGAAATCCTCAATGTTAGCCAAATCCTCACCGTTAGCCAAATCATCACTGTTAGCTAGATCCTCACCATTAGCCAAATCCTCACCATTAGCCAAATCATCACCATTATCTAAACCCTCACCGTTAGCCAAATCCTCACTTCTAGGAAACCTCACTTCTAGGAAACCTCACCACTAGAAAACCTCACCTCTAGGAAACCTCACCGCTAGAAATCCTCACTGCTATAAAACCTCACTGCTAGGAAACCTCCCCGCTAGAAAACCTCATTGCTAGGAAACCTTACTACTAGAGACACCTCACCTCTAGAAAACCTCATCACTAGGAAACCGCACCGCTAGAGAGACCTCACCGATAGATAAACCTCACCATTAGGGTTCTCACCAGTAATTTTCACCAATATGTTAGGCACTGTTTGATTTTCATTTTCTTTAACAGAAACTCCTATATTTTTCAGTAAAATTATTCTTATTACTTTTAGATTCCTAAATGATAAAATCTAATCCTTAGTCACATTTCAATCCACCGAAAACTCTCCTTTCTTCAATAATCACTTCTCAAACTCCCTCACTACACATAACCCTATGTTCTTCAATTGGAGATGGCAAGAACAAAAATCCAGATATTCAGGGATGATAGTGATGTGCCAAGTGTGAAGAAGTAAAAAACCTGACCAGATGGTTGTGGAAATGAAACTAGAAAAAGGTCGGGGAAGCATGAAGTGAACCCGCATTTGCATAATAGAGAAGTAGTAATTGAAAAGAAACTAAGTGAGGAATGGCTCTTGCATAGAAATTCCTTGGTTATAAGAGTACTGTAGGAACAAGGATGGCTCGAATGTTTTTCAAACAACAATGGACCTTATTATCTGAAGTTGGTTAAGGAGTTTTAGGCTTCTGTTCATTTTGAGAAGTCTGAAGAAGAAAACAAAATGGTTTCATTAGAAAATGGCAAAGAAATTTATTTTTCTTCAGTTGAATGGGTTGAATGTATGAAAGGGTCGCATGAGGTTGTATTTGGGTATACCTAAAAGACAATACCTCCTACCAGGGAACTTTTTGACTATGAAATTGCTTTGTAAGAGCTCACCAGTAGTGGAAAACAACGAAAGGTAGTGTTTGGTAAGAAAGATGGAGAAAACCGGATGTTATTAAAATTCATCCAAAATGTGCTATGTCCAAGAAGAGGGGACTTTGCAAATCTGAGATACCAAGATATTTATTTGTTTCATCTACTAAGGCATGGTTTTAATGTAAATATTTGTAGGTGGATGATGATCCAGATTGAGGATATGACCATGCCTAAGTCAAAATCCAATGCTCTGTTCTTTGAAAAGTTGATTCCACAAAATTTCATGGTGAAAGGAGTAGTTGAGCCTCAGGATTAGACAGTAGTTGTGAGGAATAAATTTTTCATCACAGGAACAATCTATAAGTATATGAAGATAGGCTGGAACCCATGGAGAGGGCAATAGTTTATTGATGATGAGAAGGTGTATGATAAGTTCAACCCTGTTGACCACCCCAATAGGCCAAGAGATAGAATAGATCCAGGTCTAGGACCAGATGAAGAGGAACCTCAGTATAGCGATGATACTGATGAGAAGGATACCTATGTAGATGATGGAGGGGATTCAGACTTTCCTCCATGTCAAGTTGCTGAAGATGTGTCATTTGGAAAGGAAACTGTGTTGGGAGTAAGCAATGAAAAATCCCCTATTGATGAGGAAGACCAGCCTTCTCTAGAGAATGAGGAAGAAGTATATAATAACAGAGAACATATTTCTGATAGTTCGGATGAGATTATTTTGAGCTTAAGTCCACTGATTGGGAATTTTTATATGCCTGAAGAGGCTTTTTTGGTTGAGATGGTAGAACCCGCACTTATTCCGAATGACCTAGTGTTGAAATGGAGATGGTTGTGGAGGATTCTTCTGAGGAAGACATGTCTTCTCAAGATGCTGTTGATATACATGTTCAGGTGAATGAACAGATTGAGGGGGAGCATCCTATCTGACATGGTACTGTTTCAAAAGCTCATGAGATTGAATATGTAACGCCCCGACCCCAGCAACCCAGAGTCGGTGCATTACTTCGTAACATTGGCATGATCACAAAAGATCAAGTCTCGAAAGACCGATTAGTTTATTAGGCTTGGAAACACTAGATACATTCATAAGTCTTTCATTACATCAAAATTAAACAAACTACAATAACATGGTCTTCATACTCGACACTCATATCTTCACTGACTATCCTTGCAAGTCAGTCATAATACACTTCTTCACATCCTGGAAAATATTTAAACATTGAAAGGGGTGAGCTCAGATGCTCAGTAAGGATAACAATATTGCGGAAGCTTTTATAAGAAAACATAAGCATTTAAGGCAATGTATAACTAAAACAAAAGCCTTATTGAACTTGAACTTCAGCATAATATGGAAAAAGTAAAATAAAATAATGCCATTACTTACTCACATGGATATTCTACTAGACGAATAATCACATGAAATATCAATAACCACTTTCATAATGAGGGAATGTATAATGCTGGATATTCTGAAACATTTTGTCAAGGCCTCGGCCAAGACGTCTAAAATGATTAAGGCCTCGGCCAAAACCATAAATCAAATTGGGAAAGGGCCTCGGCCAATTCCACGTCTAGTTGTCTCATGAGACCTACCGATGCATCGAGGAGCTATAGCGGGCTCCACCCGTCACTTATTAAGTCCAATACATTCCTCATATGAATAGGTTTAAACATATCATAAACCATAACATAATCGTATCACATAAAACATGCATAAAGGAAACATAAAATTTCCACATTTCAATCACAAGATAACAATACAACACATTGATATAATAAAAACGCTTTCAAAACCAATTTCAATACCAAAATAAAAGAAAGTTAATACTTTGTATTTATTTTTCATTTAAAAAAAGTGATGGCTTGTAGAGGAAGCTGAATCTCAAATAATGGTCATGGCGGCGGAGAAGTCGTTGTCGCCGCATAAGTACGGAAAGAAAAACATTCCCTTTTTTTTGTTTAGTAAAACGCTTCATATAAAAAAGATTCCTTTTGGATAAATGTAAAAGTCAAAGGGGTTTATACATCGTATAAAAGAAAGTTGTGTATAAAACCAAATATGTCTCAATGAAAGGATATTGAGACGAAGTACCATACAAAGATCATTTTTAAAATAAAATAAATATATTATGTGTATTCACTATAATTACACATAAATAAAGTAAAAATAAAAGATATGACATAATAATATAATGACATAATTTGAAAGTAGGAGATTAACCCAAAGAATGAAAATTGGGTTAAGAAATTCCCTTACCTCGTGTCTGACTTGACTCAACCGTTCTTTAACCTCATGAATAATAAACTAGAGTTAATATATACCTTATTAAGAACCATTTTCAATTTCATTGTCCTCATTATATCACTTATTACAATGATATGAACATTATGTAATTATTTAAGTTAATAACGGTCGTTTTGTCGATCTTTGGTACTTGAGTCAAAAATAAACTTCTTATAATTACAAGTTGTTAATGTGGTGAAATATCCATTATATCCAGAATTATATTCATTATGGAGATATCATATATATGATATATATCCAGTATATACATTAATTCATAATGTCACGTAACATTTAGAGGTAAGAAATGAAATGCACCGTTCATGGAGACGGTAAGCCGTACGTACGCATGAACGCTACTTTCATTTCTATTTCGTATTTAATGGAACGGAATCATAATGATATAAATTTATAATATAATTACATTATAATATAGTTTATAATACCATTTAATCCATCCTTTATACATCCCACATATGGCATTAACGATTCCAATCACTTTGAGGGGGCGGTAGTCCGCACTTCCTAAAATGAAATTATCGCGTTTTACCCATAATGGAAATCATAAAGTATGCCATAAATGAGAAATACAGAAGCATAAGTAAAACATAAACACATTATATATCATATATAAATATAGTGACATCTTAATGTCCACCTTTGAAGGTGTTATATGAGTGTTGAACAATCATCGTTTCGTGAGGCAGAAATTCGCCATCCACAGAAACCGTATGTTCTTTAACCATTAGATATAGGTGTGTGTAAGTGTATCTCGAATAATTCTTATAAAAACATCCTAGTATATTGAGTATACTGGTGTTGTTACAAAAGAAATGAATAAAAAGTGTTTAGGGGGTTGGAGAAGAAAAATAAAACAAAACAACATTAGAGAAGACATTACCTCAAAATCGGGTAACTCTTTTTGATTTGAGACAAAGTCTTCCTTGAGAAGATTTATGCCCAAAGTGAGGCTTCTAGGATTAAGAGGGGGAAGTTGGGAGAGTATTTGGGCAGAGTTTGGCCGAGCCAAATGGCTTGAAGGTGTGAATAAGGTGGGAGAGGTGGGGGCCTTTTATAAGTGGAGAGGAGGGGCTCTTTTGGAAAGATTGAAATGTTACATTATTACACAATTCTTTTCGGATTCTAAAGGTCCCACACTTATATAATTCGTGGATAAGGTGATAAGGGTTCTAAATATACCCATCCAATAGTCTTTGGACAAGTGTAAGCCTTGGATTTTACATTATCTTTTCATTTCATTAAAATCGTTAAATAATGAGGTCATCGCTGCATCATAATGATGTCATAAATAATTTACTTTATTTAATGTCTAAAAATTATAAAAAAAATACTATGATGTAGGAAATCTTTTTATATTTCTAATTAATATTTATAGTCAAAATTTGGACTTGTGTAACCCCACTTAAAAACTGTTTTAGTAAACTAACTCATGTTTGTGTCAATTTAATTTTAACATTAAATAAATATATATTAATGTCATTTTCCAACTAAAGTGGCTCCATGGGGTCCCCAAGTTGACCCATGGGTTGTCTTGGTCGGCCATGACTCATCCAATAGGAGTAGGACAAGTGTCAAGCTCATCTCATATTATTAAAACATTATTTTTACCTTAAACTACACTAATTACCTCTAATCGTGATTAAGAACTTAAAAGTTACTATTCACCAAAAAATTATTTTAATCTCATTGAACCACATTTTACTTCTTAATGACAACCATGTATGTCGGATTTTTGAAAATCAATTCACAGAAGTGGTAATATTTCATTTTAAGCGAAAAATCAGTTATTTAACTACCACTTAGTGGTTTCACTATTCATCAAAAATTGAAGTTTTTCAGAACAATGCCAAAATTTCACCCTAAGCTATAATTGATATTCCGAATTCAAAAATAATGTATATTTTAAAAAATTACAAACATATAAGTTTCATTAATTAATTTTATAATTAATTCCCACTGTCACAACAAATAGCGTGTTTTTAAGAAACAATTTATATCAAAAGATTGGCAATTGTTTATGTCCAATTTCAATGTTAAATTAATTATAATGAACACCATTGGATAAAATTGTAAAAATATATTCTAATTATACTTTAAAACCACTAAATATTATAATTTATCACTATAAATTATTTTGATTAAAAAAGTTGTTTTTAAGTAATTTTTTACTATTCATAAAAAATTAGAAGTTCTCAGAAAAATACCAAAAATTCAACATAGGCTAATTTCGATATTTCGAATACAAAAATGAAGTCCATTTTGAAATATAAGATTTCTATAATTTTAAAAAGTGGTTATTACTATTCATAACGGCTACTTTGATTAGTCACGATGTTTTAGAACTCGAACTTGCGTACAATGCAAGCTATTGCATTATTGAAAGAGAGGCGTATCATGGAAGCTCGGGGTGTTACATTCTCCCCTCCTTCAATAAATTGCGTCCTCGCAATTTGATATTTTTCTTTGAAAATAAAAGGTTGAAAAGAGAAAATACCTTTGAGGAAAACCCACATCGGAAATAAGGTTAATAAATATATAACATTAAAAGAAGGCAGGATAAGTACAAAGGTCACCCGATATAGCCCATTATAGGATTCTATGAAAATATGGATATGGAAGAAAAACAAACCATCAAGGTCTGATGGAGAGTTATAGAAAACAGGATTAGGAGAAAGTTTAACCACAAGAAAATCACAAACTTGTGATTGGTTAAACGGTCATTGAATCCCCAGTTGGAAAAGTTAACCGACAACATTTTTGTTTTAAGTTACCTTTTATAATGTTGAGGAATTTATTTAGGAGATTTACTAAGAACATAAGGGAATATACATACTCGTTATGTATACTTTCATTCGTTAATATATTTTTACCACAAACCCAACTTTTACTCCAAATGGTAACGGAACTCAAAAATATTCTATTTATCCTAATTGTATAAGGTTCTAAATGTTAAAACATACCATTTAGATTAGTAAAACTATTTTGTAATACCCAGGGACTTCCTATAGGCTAGTGGTAGGAAATAAAGGCTTGTCGCACTATGGTTGTGGGTTCGATTCCTGCAGCTTTGTCCGACGCGATGGGTTATTCCCCACCCTGCAGGTTGTCCTTTTCCTAAAAAATATAGTACTATACTATTCCAAAAATAATCTTCATAAATGTTTTAACCATAAACAATACTATACAAAGTTCAACTTAATCCACTCCAACCTTTATAGTTGTCCAAAATATCTTCATCCAGACATTCTCTAAAAGGTCTCTAAATTCCAAAATCAATTGTAACATCAGATTCCCCAAACAAAGAAAAGTTTCTCTTATTGTCACATACTAAAAATATGATTACCTTAATCATATTAAAACCTTACTGAAATCAACAAGTACTGCAATACAATCCATATATATATCACATTATTCTTATAAGCAGAATATAATCCTTGAGTCGAAAAGCACCAATACATTAATTATTCTGCTTCAACTGTAGTCACAGCATAAGATTGGCCTTGATCCCTTGGCCTTTTCTGAGGTAAGTTTCCTTGACGCTTAGGACATTCATTTGCATAATGCCCTGTTTCCCTACAATTGTAGCATTCAACTTTGACAGCCTCTTTCTTTCCCTTGCAATCACGAGCCTGGTGACCCTTTTCTCCACATTTATAACAAACTCCCATTCCTTTTAGGCAAGTACCATGGTAATTCTTCCCACAATTATCACATAATGGAAAATCCTTATTTCCCTTTTTCCCTTTATCTGTCTCTTGTTCCACCGTTCTCTTCTTCTCTTGCTTTACTTTGTTGTCATAAGACTTATAGAATTCCTTTTCTGTCTTGATAGCACACGAGAAAATATCTTCGTATGATGAGAAGGATTGTGATACTAAAGCTCGACGGAGAAATGGTTTTAACCCATCAAAGAAACGATCAATCTTACTCTTTGGGTTACGTATATAATCGGTAGCATGCCTCGCTAACCTTGTAAAGTTAGCCTCATACTTTGCGACATTCTCATCCTCCTTCTGCCTCAAACTCAGAAATTGCCTTTCCATATCTTCTCGATGGTCACGAGGAAAATATTGTTCTAAGAAAAGCTCTTTGAACTCCCTCCATTCCATATTCGATACGTCATCATCTTCCTTTGTGTTTTGAATCAGCGACCACCACTGATCGGCATCTCCAGTGAGGTGGTAAACTGCCATGACAACCTTCTCCCTTTTGCTACTCCCCAAGGCATGGAATATTTTCTCTAAGGAATTTATTCATTGCTCAGCTACAGTAGGATTTGTACTCCCATTGAAGTTTGGTGGTTGTTGCCTCATGAAACGGTCTAGCATTGATCCTCCACGTTGCGGATCAGGGTGCTCCATACGAGTAAGGTTATTAATCATAACCTGAGTGAGTTTTCCCAGTATGGTAATAAGTTGATCAGCACCAGTTGTATCTCCAGATCCACAATAATTATCTTGAGCAGGAGGGAAATCCCTACACGGAGTTCGTGCATTGATACAGTTTCCATTCCTTCCACTAGGTGACATTTCTAAACAATGGCATAAACTAGATTAGTTTATGAATCAAAATACATAATTCCATACTTGTAAAACACTTTACATAAATTGAACTATTTATGGATATAATCCATAATCATAAAAAGAAATGTTTTCCTTGAGGAAGTATATACTCATAACCCATAATAGGGGTTTGTAAATAAAATGAGAATTATCCTAAGCATATCCCCCGGGAGTGTCGTAACCAAGAGTGCAGCAAGGCCCGTTGTCGTGCACCAGTTCCCGTTCAAGTCTAGCTCAAAGCGGTTTTTTCGGGTTTTACCCCTAGGTACATCTGTGCCAGAGCCGCCTCTACCTGCTCGTATCCAGACAGGGATGTATTGCTCGGAAAACTCATAACATCTCTACAATACCATAATTCTAGGAAGTTCTTCTATACTAATCCTCAAAGTCTATCTTAGGTCTACGTGCTCTAATCAGAGTTTATCTAAATCTAGCTTCCAAGGTTAGTACTAAACTGCCTCTGATACCAACTGTAACGCCCCGACCCCAGCAACCCAGAGTCGGTGCATTACTTCGTAACATTGGCATGATCACAAAAGATCAAGTCTCGAAAGACCGATTAGTTTAGTAGCCTTGGAAACACTATATACATTCATAAGTATTTCATTACATCAAAATTAAACAAACTACAATAACATGGTCTTCATAGTCCACACTCATATCTTCACTGACTATCCTTGCAAGTCAGTCATAATACACTTCTTCACATCCTGGAAAATATTTAAACATTGAAAGGGGTGAGCTCAGATGCTCAGTAAGGATAACAATATTGCGGAAGCTTTTATAAGAAAACATAAGCATTTAAGGCAATGTATAACTAAAACAAAAGCCTTATTGAACTTGAACTTCAGCATAATATGGAAAAAGTAAAATAAAATAATTCCATTACTTACTCACATGGATATTCTACTAGACAAATAATCACATGAAATATCAATAACCACTTTCATAATGAGGGAATGTATAATGCTGGATATTCTGAAACATTTTGTCAAGGCCTCGGCCAAGACGTCTAAAATGATTAAGGCCTCGGCCAAAACCATAAATCAAATTGGGAAAGGGCCTCGGCCAATTCCACGTCTAGTTGTCTCATGAGACCTACCGATGCATCGAGGAGCTATAGCGGGCTCCACCCGTCACTTATTAAGTCCAATACATTCCTCATATGAATAGGTTTAAACATATCATAAACCATAACATAATCGTATCACATAAAACATGCATAAAGGAAACATAAAATTTCCACATTTCAATCACAAGATAACAATACAACACATTGATATAATAAAAACGCTTTCAAAACCAATTTCAATACCAAAATAAAATAAAGTTAAAACTTTGTATTTATTTTTCATTTAAAAAAAGTGATGGCTTGTAGAGGAAGCTGAATCTCAAATAATGGTCATGGCGGCGGAGAAGTCGTTGTCGCCGCATAAGTACGGAAAGAAAAACATTCCCTTTTTTTTTTGTTTAGTAAAACGCTTCATATAAAAAGATTCCTTTTGGATAAATGTAAAAGTCAAAGGGGTTTATACATCGTATAAAAGAAAGTTGTGTATAAAACCAAATATGTCTCAATGAAAGGATATTGAGACGAAGTACCATACAAAGATCATTTTTAAAATATAATAAATATATTATGTGTATTCACTATAATTACACATAAATAAAGTACAAATAAAAGATATGACATAATAATATAATGACATAATTTGAAAGTAGGAGATTAACCCAAAGAATGGAAATTGGGTTAAGAAATTCCCTTACCTCGTGTCTGACTTGACTCAACCGTTCTTTAACCTCATGAATAATAAACTAGAGTTAATATATACTTTATTAAGAACCATTTTCAATTTCATTATCCTCATTATATCACTTATTACAATGATATGAACATTATGTAATTATTTAAGTTAATAACGGTCGTTTTGTCGATCTTTGGTACTTGAGTCAAAAATAAACTTCTTATAATTACAAGTTGTTCATGTGGTGAAATATCCATTATATCCAGAATTATATTCATGATGGAGATATCATATATATGATATATATCCAGTATATACATTAATTCATAATTTCACGTAACATTTAGAGGTAAGAAATGAAATGCACCGTTCATGGAGACGGTAAGCCGTACGTACGCATGAACGCTACTTTCATTTCTATTTCATATTTAATGGAACGGAATCATAATGATATAAATTTATAATATAATTACATTATAATATAGTTTATAATACCATTTAATCCATCCTTTATACATCCCACATATGGCATTAACGATTCCAATCACTTTGAGGGGGCGGTAGTCCGCACTTCCTAAAATGAAATTATCGCGTTTTACCCATAATGGAAATCATAAAGTATGCCATAAATGAGAAATACAGAAGCATAAGTAAAACATAAACACATTATATATCATATATAAATATAGTGACATCTTAATGTCCACCTTTGAAGGTGTTATATGAGTGTTGAACAATCATCGTTTCGTGAGGCAGAAATTCGCCATCCACAGAAACTGTATGTTCTTTAACCATTAGATATAGGTGTGTGTAAGTGTATCTCGAATCATTCGTATAAAAACATCCTAGTATATTTAGTATACTGGTGTTGTTACAAAAGAAATGAATAAAAAGTGTTTAGGGGGTTGGAGAAGAAAAATAAAACAAAACAACATTAGAGAAGACATTACCTCAAAATCGGGTAACTCTTTTTGATTTGAGACAAAGTATTCTTTGAGAAGATTTATGCCCAAAGTGAGGCTTCTAGGAGTAAGAGGGGGAAGTTGGGAGAGTATTTGGGCAGAGGTTGGCCGAGCCAAATGGCTTGAAGGTGTGAATAAGGTGGGAGAGGTGGGGGCCTTTTATAAGTGGATAGGAGGGGCTCTTTTGGAAAGATTGAAATGTTACATTATTACACAATTCTTTTCGGATTCTAAAGGTCCCAAACTTATATAATTCGTGTATAAGGTGATAAGGGTTCGAAATATACCCATCCAATAGTCTTTGGACAAGTGTAAGCCTTGGATTTTACATTATCTTTTCATTTTATTAAAATCGTTAAATAATGAGGTCATCGCTGCATCATAATGATGTCATAAATAATTTAATTTATTTAATGTCTAAAAATTATAAAAAAAATACTATGATGTAGGAAATATTTTTATATTTCTAATTAATATTTATAGTCAAAATTTGGACTTGTGTAACCCCACTTAAAAACTGTTTTAGTAAACTAACTCATGTTTGTGTCAATTTAATTTTAACATTAAATAAATATATATTAATGTCATTTTCCAACTAAAGTGGCTCCATGGGGTCCCCAAGTTGACCCATGGGTTGTCTTGGTCGTCCATGACTCATCCAATAGAAGTAGGACAAGTGTCAAGCTCATGTCATATTATTAAAACATTATTTTTACCTTAAACTACACTAATTACCTCTAATCGTGATTAAGAACTTAAAAGTTACTATTCACCAAAAAATTATTTTAATCTCATTGAACCAAATTTTACTTCTTAATGACAAACATGTATGTTGGATTTTTAAAAATCAATTCACAGAAGTGGTAATATTTCATTTTAAGCGAAAAATCAGTTATTTAACTACCACTTAGTGGTTTCACTATTCATCAAAAATTGAAGTTTTTCAGAATAATGCCAAAATTTCACCCTAAGCTATAATTGATATTCCGAATTCAAAAATAATGTATATTTTAAAAAATTACAAACATATAAGTTGCATTAATTAATTTTATAATTAATTCCCGCTGTCACAACAAATAGCGTGTTTTTAAGAAACAATTTATATCAAAATATTGGCAATTGTTTATGTCCAATTTCAATGTTAAATTAATTCTAATGACCACCATTGGATAAAATTGTAAAAATATATTCTAATTATACTTTAAAACCACTAAATAGTATAATTTATCACTATAAATTATTTTGATTAAAAAAGTTGTTTTTAAGTAATTTTTTACTATTCATAAAAAATTAGAAGTTCTCAGAAAAATACCAAAAATTCAACATAGGCTAATTTCGATATTACGAATACAAAAATGAAGTCCATTTTGAAATATAAGATTTCTATAATTTTAAAAAGTGGTTATTACTATTCATAACGGCTACTTTGATTAGTCACGGTGTTTTAGAACTCGAACTTGCGTACAATGCAAGCTATTGCATTATTGAAAGAGAGGCGTATCATGGAAGCTCGGGGTGTTACATTCTCCCCTCATTCAATAAATTGCTTCCTCGCAATTTGATATTTTTCTTTGAAAATAAAAGGTTGAAAAGAGAAAATACCTTTGAGGAAAACCCACATCAGAAATAAGGTTAATAAATATATAACATTAAAAGAAGGCAGGATAAGTACAAAGGTCACCCGATATAGCCCATTCTAGGATTCTATGAAAATATGGATATGGAAGAAAAACAAACCATCAAGGTCTGATGGAGAGTTATAAAAAAACAGGATTAGGAGAAAGTTTAACCACAAGAAAATCACAAACTTGTGATTGGTTAAACGGTCATTGAATCCCCAGTTGGAAAAGTTAACCGACAACATTTTTGTTTTAAGTTACCTTTTATAATGTTGAGGAATTTATTTAGGAGATTTACTAAGAACGTAAGGGAATATACATACTCGTTATGTATACTTTCATTCGTTAATATATTTTTACCACAAACCCAACTTTTACTCCAAATGGTAACGGAACTCAAAAATATTCTATTTATCCTAATTGTATAAGGTTCTAAATGTTAAAACATACCATCTAGATTAGTAAAACTATTTTGTAATACCCAGAGACTTCCTGTAGGCTAGTGGTAGGAAATAAAGGCATGTCGCACTATGGTTGTGGGTTCGATTCTTGCAGCTTTGTCCGACGCGATGGGTTATTCCCCACCCTGCAGGTTGTCCTTTTCCTAAAAAATATAGTACTATACTATTCCAAAAATAATATTCATAAATGTTTTAACCATAAACAATACTATACAAAGTTCAACTTAATCCACTCCAACCTTTATAGTTGTCCAAAATATCTTCGTCCAGACATTTTCTAAAGGGTCTCTAAATTCCAAAATCAATTGTAACATCAGATTCCCCAAACAAAGAAAAGTTTCTCTTATTGTCACATACTAAAAATATGATTACCTTAATCATATTAAAACCTTACTGAAATCAACAAGTACTGCAATACAATCCATATATATATCACATTATTCTTATAACCAGAATATAATCCTTGAGTCGAAAAGCACCAATACATTAATTATTCTGCTTCAACTGTAGTCACAGCATAAGATTGGCCTTGATCCCTTGGCCTTTTCTGAGGTAAGTTTCCTTGACGCTTAGGACATTCATTTGCATAATGCCCTGTTTCCCTACAATTGTAGCATTCAACTTTGACAGCCTCTTTCTTTCCCTTGCAATCACGAGCCTGGTGACCCTTTTCTCCACATTTATAACAAACTCCCATTCCTTTTAGGCAAGTACCAGGGTGATTCTTCCCACAATTATCACATAATGGAAAATCCTTCTTTCCCTTTTTCCCTTTATCTATCTCTTGTTCCACCGTTCTCTTCTTCTCTTGCTTTACTTTGTTGTCATAAGACTTATATAATTCCTTTTCTGTCTTGATAGCACACGAGAAAATATCTTCGTATGATGAGAAGGATTGTGATACTAAAGCTCGACGGAGAAATGGTTTTAACCCATCAAAGAAACGATCAATCTTACTCTTTGGGTTACGTATATAATCGGCAGCATGCCTCGCTAACCTTGTAAAGTTAGCCTCATACTTTGCGACATTCTCATCCTCCTTCTGCCTCAAACTCAGAAATTGCCTTTCCATATCTTCTCGATGGTCACGAGGAAAATATTTTTCTAAGAAAAGCTCTTTGAACTCCCTCCATTCCATATTCAATACGTCATCATCTTCCTTTGTGTTTTGAATCAGCGACCACCACTGATCGGCATCTCCAGTGAGGTGGTAAACTGCCATGACAACCTTCTCCCTTTTGCTACTCCCCAAGGCATGGAATATTTTCTCTAAGGAATTTATCCATTGCTTAGCTACAGTAGGATTTGTACTCCCATTGAAGGTTGGTGGTTTTTGCCTCATGAAACGGTCTAGCATTGATCCTCCACGTTGCGGATCAGGGTTCTCCATACGAGTAAGGTTATTAATCATAACCTGAGTGAGTTTTCCCAGTATGGTAATAAGTTGATCAGCACCAGTTGTATCTCCAGATCCACAATAACTATCTTGAGCAGGAGGGCAATCCCTACACGGAGTTCATGCATTGATAGAGTTTCCATTCCTTCCACTAGGTGCCATTTCTAAACAATGTCATAAACTAGATTAGTTTATGAATCAAAATACATAATTCCATACTTGTAAAACACTTTACATAAATTGAACTATTTATGGATATAATCCATAATCATAAAAAGAAATGTTTTCTTTGAGGAAGTATATACTCATAACCCATAATAGGGGTTTGTAAATAAAATGAGAATTATCCTAAGCATATCCCCCGGGAGTGTCGTAACCAAGAGTGCAGCAAGACCCGTTGTCGTGCACCAGTTCCCGTTCAAGTCTAGCTCAAAGCGGTTTTTTCGGGTTTTACCCCTAGGTACATCTGTGCCAGAGCCGCCTCTACCTGCTCGTATCCAGACAGGGATGTATTTCTCGGAAAACTCATAACATCTCTACAATACCATAATTCTAGGAAGTTCTTCTATACTAATCCTCAAAGTCTATCTTAGGTCTACGTGCTCTAATCAGAGTTTATCTAAATCTAGCTTCCAAGGTTAGTACTAAACTGCCTCTGATACCAACTGTAACGCCCCGACCCCAGCAACCCAGAGTCGGTGCATTACTTCGTAACATTGGCATGATCACAAAAGATCAAGTCTCGAAAGACCGATTAGTTTAGTAGCCTTGGAAACACTATATACATTCATAAGTATTTCATTACATCAAAATTAAACAAACTACAATAACATGGTCTTCATAGTCCACACTCATATCTTCACTGACTATCCTTGCAAGTCAGTCATAATACACTTCTTCACATCCTGGAAAATATTTAAACATTGAAAGGGGTGAGCTCAGATGCTCAGTAAGGATAACAATATTGCGGAAGCTTTTATAAGAAAACATAAGCATTTAAGGCAATGTATAACTAAAACAAAAGCCTTATTGAACTTGAACTTCAGCATAATATGGAAAAAGTAAAATAAAATAATTCCATTACTTACTCACATGGATATTCTACTAGACGAATAATCACATGAAATATCAATAACCACTTTCATAATGAGGGAATGTATAATGCCGGACATTCTGAAACATTTTGTCAAGGCCTCGGCCAAGACGTCTAAAATGATTAAGGCCTCAGCCAAAACCATAAATAAAATTGGGAAAGGGCCTTGGCCAATTCCACGTCTAGTTGTCTCATGAGACCTACCGATGCATCGAGGAGCTATAGAGGGCTCCACCCGTCACTTATTAAGTCCAATACATTCCTCATATGAATAGGTTTAAACATATCATAAACCATAACATAATCGTATCACATAAAACATGCATAAAGGAAACATAAAATTTCCACATTTCAATCACAAGATAACAATACAACACATTGATATAATAAAAATGCTTTCAAAACCATTTTCAATACCAAAATAAAAGAAAGTTAAAACTTTGTATTTATTTTTCATTTAAAAAAAGTGATGGCTTGTAGAGGAAGCCGAAACTCAAATAATGGTCATGGCGGTGGAGAAGTCGTTGTCGCCGCATAAGTACGGAAATAAAAACATTCCCTTTTTTTGTTTAGTAAAACACTTCATATAAAAAAGATTCCTTTTGGATAAACGTAAAAGTCAAAGGGGTTTATACACCGTATAAAAGAAAGTTGTGTATAAAACCAAATATGTCTCAATGAAAGGATATTGAGACTAAGTACCATACAAAGTTCAATTTTAAAATAAAATAGATATATTATGTGTATTCACTATAATTACACATAAATAAAGTACAAATACAAGATATGACAATAATATAATGACATAATTTGAAAGTAGGAGATTAACCCAAAGAATGGAAATTGGGTTAAGAAATTCCCTTACCTCGTGTCTGACTTGACTCAACCGTTCTTTAACCTCCTGAATAATAAACTAGAGTTAATATATACCTTATTAAGAACCATTTTCAATTTCATTATCCTCATTATATCACTTATTACAATGATATGAACATTATGTAATTATTTAAGTTAATAACGGTCGTTTTGTCGATCTTTGGTACTTGAGTCAAAAATAAACTTCTTATAATTACAAGTTGTTCATGTGGTGAAATATCCATTATATCCAGAATTATATTCATGATGTAGATATCATATATATGATATATATCCAGTATATACATTAATTCATAATGTCACGTAACATTTAGAGGTAAGAAATGAAATGCACCGTTAATGGAGACGGTAAGCCGTACGTACGCATGAACGCTACTTTCATTTCTATTTCGTATTTAATGGAACGGAATCATAATGATATAAATTTATAATATAATTACAGTATAATATAGTTTATAATACCATTTAATCCATCCTTTATACATCCCACATATGGAATTTACGATTCAAATCACTTTGAGGGGGCGGTAGTCCGCACTTCCTAAAATGAAATTATCGCGTTTTACCCATAATGTAAATCATAAAGTATGCCATAAATGAGAAATACAGAAGCATAAGTAAAACATAAACACATTATATATCATATATAAATATAGTGACATCTTAATGTCCACCTTTGAAGGTGTTATATGAGTGTTGAACAATCATCGTTTCGTGAGGCAGAAATTCGCCATCCACAGAAACTGTATGTTCTTTAACCATTAGATATAGGTGTGTGTAAGTGTATCTCAAATCATTCTTATAAAAACATCCTAGTATATTGAGTATACTGGTGTTGTTACAAAAGAAATGAATAAAAAGAGTTTAGGGGGTTGGAGAAGAAAAATAAAACAAAACAACATTAGAGAAGACATTACCTCAAAATCGGGTAACTCTTTTTGATTTGAGCCAAAGCCTTCCTTGAGAAGAGTTATGCCCAAAGTGAGGCTTCTAGGAGTAATAGGGGGAAGTTGGGAGAGTATTTGTGAAGAGGTTGGCCGAGCCAAATGGCTTGAAGGTGTGAATAAGGTGGGAGAGGTGGGGGCCTTTTATAAGTGGAGAGGAGGGGCTCTTTTGGAATGATTGAAATGTTACATTATTACACAATTCTTTTCGGATTCTAAAGGTCCCACACTTATATAATTCGTGGATAAGGTGATAAGGGTTCGAAATATACCCATCCAATAGTCTTTGGACAAGTGTAAGCCTTGTATTTTACATTATCTTTTCATTTTATTAAAATCGTTAAATAATGAGGTCATCGCTGGATCATAATGATGTCATAAATAATTTAATTTATTTAATGTCTAAAAATTATAAAAAAATACTATGATGTAGGAAATATTTTTATATTTCTAATTAATATTTATAGTCAAAATTTGGACTTGTGTAACCCCACTTAAAAACTGTTTTAGTAAAATAACTCATGTTTGTGTCAATTTAATTTTAACATTAAATAAATATATATTAATGTCATTTTCCAACTTAAGTGGATCCATGGGGTCCCCAAGTTGACCCATGGGTTGTCTTGGTCGGCCATGACTCATCCAATAGGAGTAGGACAAGTGTCAATCTCATCTCATATTATTAAAACATTATTTTTACCTTAAACTACACTAATTACCTCTAATCGTGATTAAGAACTTAAAAGTTACTATTCACCAAAAAATTATTTTAATCTCATTGAACCACATTTTACTTCTTAATGACAACCATGTATGTCGGATTTTTGAAAATCAATTCACAGAAGTGGTAATATTTCATTTTAAGCGAAAAATCAGTTATTTAACTACCACTTAGTGGTTTCACTATTCATCAAAAATTGAAGTTTTTCAGAACAATGCCAAAATTTCACCCTAAGCTATAATTGATATTCCGAATTCAAAAATGATGTCTATTTTACAAAATTACAAACATATAAGTTGAATTAATTAATTTTATAATTAATTCCCGCTGTCACAACAAATAGCGTGTTTTTAAGAAACAATTTATATCAAAAGATTGGTAATTGTTTATGTCCAATTTCAATGTTAAATTAATTCTAATGACCACCATTGGATAAAATTGTAAAAATATATTCTAATTATACTTTAAAACCACTAAATAGTATAATCTATCACTATAAATTATTTTGATTAAAAAAGTTGTTTTTAAGTAATTTTTTACTATTCATAAAAAATTAGAAGTTCTCAGAAAAATACCAAAAATTCAACATAGGCTAATTTCGATATTACGAATACAAAAATGAAGTCCATTTTGAAATATAAGATTTCTATAATTTTAAAAAGTGGTTATTACTATTCATAATGGCTACATTGATTAGTCACAGTGTTTTAGAACTCGAACTTGCGTACAATGCAAGCTATTGCATTATTGAAAGAGAGACGTATCGTGGAAGCTCGGGGTGTTACAGAATACTGGGCCGAAGACCCAAGTTTTGTAGTTTTTGGGTTGGATTATCCTGATTCATAAGATGAGACACCTATAAGTAGACCTCCTGTCACATATAATCTCATTTCTGAAACATTACCTGAGGATATAGTAAGAAAAAATGATTGAAACAAGTTAATGTCTGATCTCAAGACCTGTTTTATGGAAGAGATGAGAATAATGGAAACCTCCTTAATATCATCTATTCAATATGTTATGATTGAATCAGTATCTAGTGTTTTGGATGAAGTCAAGGCCTGCCAGAATCAAGTTTCAATCTTGGTAGAGGATGCTGAATCTATATAGAAATCAGTTGTGTCTACGAAGTCTTATATGAGCTCTAAATCTCAAGGAGGCAAGGATTTGGCATTTTTAAAAAGTGTAGTTATCCAGATGGTATCAGTTTTTGAGGAATTTAATAATTCCATGGAGCAGTATGTTAGCACCCAAGACTCTGTTGTAAAAAAACTCATAAGTGGGCTAACTAAATCTTCTAAGGAAACGGTAGCCTTTATTTTTTTTCTTCTAAGTACTACCATGCCTTTTTTGGATATTGATCATATTAGAGCTGTGATGAGAGAAGAGATTGTACAATATTCCACCAATAGCTCTGTAGAATCTGATGCCTTGACCCAAGTGGTGACTACCACTAGGGATATAGGGAAAGTTGTTCAGAATTTTATGAGAGAGGCCACTACTTCTCAAAAATATGTAAAGGACAAAGTGGATTTATATTTCCAAAGGGTCTACACTAAACATTAGTGGAAAAATCATTTCAATCTTCTGTTATAGAACATGAAACTACCTCTAGTCACTCAAGATTTTAGAGAACAAGTAAGTAAGCTCCGGGAATTGACTCCTGCTATAGACAAGTTTATGGAGAACATTGATGACTTTATCTCTGATATGGAAAGAGGAGAAGGAATCATTATGGATTTTAGGAATCTGTTGATTCCATTTTTTTATATAGATAGTACCGCTATCATTGTACCTCCAGCTCTGCCTACCTCTACTCAGTCCACCTCCATTCCTCATATGACACCAGCTCAAGCAATCAGAAGTCTCTCTCTTATGATCACCTAGAGAGCTCCACATTATAGGTCGGGAACTGTATCAGTAGCTCAGCCTCCTCTAATTATCATTGTGTTCCCAAGCCTCCATTCTCCTCTACTCAACCTGAATCCTCTTCAGATTCCAAGGGACAATCCCAATCATGTGCGGAGGAGGTAGATTGAATAGTGTCTAGGACATTTGATAGGAATCACTTATATTATTTTTTCCAAAATTTTGTATTTCTCTTTTTTTCCAAGAAATATATATGATCTTATTCTCTTTCACCTTCTATTACTTCTCTCATCCATTTTTTACTAATTTTTTTTTAATCACAAAGGGGGAGAAATCTGAACATAATATATTCTACCTCTGGAACATTTGTTTTATACTCTTCCTTATATTCTACCTCTGATATAGTTGCTTCATACTTATAATACATTTTCATGTAATACTCTATTCTCTAATACATTTGAAAATGTCATTACTCACATTGAGAAATGAGTCCCAATGTATTTTATACTGATATATTAATGATTATTTTGGATTATAATACCATAATTTGTGATTATCAAAAAGGGGGAGATTGTTGACCTCACCTGTTTTGATAATCTAATTTTTTTTAATATGTTTTGATAATCTCAATTATGTTTTAATATGTTTTTATAATCCTATTTACATGTTAAATTATGTCATCATACTATTGAGTTGACAAAAATATCAAAATAATCATTGGAATATGTTAATTAATGTTTATCTATGTTTATACTTGTTTTTAAATAATACTAACTCAATATAGATATGATTAGCATAGAACAGATAAGTATTATGTTTTTGAGTCACGGATACAGATCTACCAATACATAGTCACCGATACAGACATAGTCGACCGATAAGCAAAGATCACCGATAGACAGAGTCTACTATTACAATCAAGAGCTACCGACACAAACAGACAGCTACCGATACAATTCTACTGATATAGACAGACAGACCTGCTCATACAGGTTTACCGATACAGATGGAGTCATCTATATACAAAGAGAGCCATCGATACAAGAAACAACCAATATAGGCGACTTACCGATGGAGAGAGCCACTGATAAAAGAATGCTACCTATATAGAAGAGCTACCGATAAGTGGATCTACCGATACAGAGTCATTGTCACTGATACATAGTCTACCATTATAAAGAGTAACAGCTACCGATACAGACCTACTAACTCAATTCCACCGATACAAGCTCACTAATACTAAGAGCTACTGATGGAAACCAGTCACTATATCTCTAAACCCTACTTATGTTTGTTTATTAACAACGGTCATATTTGGT
Source organism: Viscum album (assembly GCA_963277665.1). NCBI lineage: Eukaryota > Viridiplantae > Streptophyta > Magnoliopsida > Santalales > Viscaceae > Viscum > Viscum album. The sequence continues at coordinate 1,870,080,349 of OY728123.1, read as the reverse complement.
GATTTTAATGCAACTACTATTAATTAATTAATTTCTGTTGAATATAAAGAAATTGTACCTCATACCTATAAAAAGTTAATCATTCCCATTTCCAAAGCTAAAGATATATATAAAAGGGAACATATAACTACTAAAGTGAGGTCGGTTAGTCTTTCCATGCATATACGTGACAATCTTCTAGAAATACACAAGTACTTACATGCATAAAAAAAGAATGAAGAAAACACACTGAATCTATAGAACCTAAACATTCAAGGAATAAAGAGCTTCAATGATTTCACTTACACTCAAGCTGATTTGGCTGATCAAACTAGACCTGGAAGTCAAATACAAAGATGACACTCTGTTTTTCTTGACTAATACCAGAGAAGGACTCAAAGCTTTATCTGCATCAATCCATGGAGTCCAGAGCTTCACTCAAAACACATAGAGCATTCTAAACTCATCTCTATTTTTTAGCTCTATTGTGTTTCATTTACATACATTTTGAGTAGTGTGTGTGCTCTATAGTTTTAGGAACACACATTATCCTGTGCTGAACTGGAGGATTTATAAATCCTCACTCAATATTTTCCTTACACTCTTGTATCCCACTGTGGATAGTGGTAGAGGTCTGAGGACCCAGACAACCTGTGAGCTGTTGTTATTATTGCTTTCCCACGTAGAACTGTGGTAGAGGTCTGAGGACCTGGACAGTCTGAGTACTATTGTAAACCCCGATCCAGGGTGTGGATCATAGTTTATATAAAACTATTTGAGAGGACTATGTCTCGACTTGAGACTGAACATATTGGTTAAACTAGTTGTGCATCCTATTTTATTTTAAACTCTATCATATATTCTGCTGCTATGTACTTTAAATACAAATCTATTTTAAAGTTACTCTGATAGTTAAACTAGGAAGTGATTGTATTTATTGTAACCCAATAGGATAGTTTCAAAAGTTAATCTAAATTTCAGATTAGATTAACTGAGAACTAATCAATCTCTTGAGAACCTAACTGAAACATTAATATATTACAAATTCACTACAGTTTAGCTTGTTATTTAAATTTGGGGATTTTTAATATAAATCTTTTAAACAGAAATTTTTAATTGGAACTCAATTAACCCCATCTTGAGTATCCACTCCGACCAAAAGTCATGATCCTCTCATGGAAGTTAAATATGTATAATTAAATAGTTTCATTTTCTTAGTTGGGTTTCTCTAGGCATGATGATCTTGGATCTTCCACATGGGTGCGATGAGTTTGAAAAAAAATAACAAATGATAAATTTTTATCTGTTTATCCACACCCTCAATATCTTACTTCCATATTTTAAGTCCATCCTTTAATATAATTTTTTATGGTAATGATCCAGAATGTCCTAAATTAAATTGTAATAAATGGTTATTACTTCAAATAATATTCCTCTTGAGGTCGCAACTGCTTACATTCAATAGTTCGATGAAATAGAACTCAATTTATGACACTATATCAAGATACACCATTATAAATATTAATTTATCATAAAGAAAAATTTTTTCTAGTTCCTATTATCATCTAGAAATAAATTATACATGTAACACCTTTAATTTTACTATATTTTTTTCATTAAATAAATTAAACGTGGTTGATTGCTTACTTTACATTAAACCTTGAGTCTAAAACAACTAACATAGAAACTCTTTTCAACATAGATATTGATTTAGAAGTTTTTACTAGTAATAAATAAAATATCAAAAATATGAATAATTGTTTTAAATAAAAAAATTATTAATTAATTCATAATATATAGGTACCCAATTTTCATTATAGTCATTTTATACTTCAAAAATATATTTGCAACAAAAAACATATACTTCACATTATGTATGAAAATGATAATAATTGTATACCACATTTGAAATTTTTTTTTGAATAAATAAATATCAATTTAATACATCTTTTCAATATATTATTATGGGGAATATTTATGTTTTTTTTGAAAAAATATTATTTTTTAATAAATAGTAAAAAATATCGATTTTGGAAGAATTTACTATTTCATTCCAATTAAAACTTCTATAGTGATTTGAATTATTATATATGTAATATAATAATTATTTAATTATAAATAATCTAAATAATTACATATTAGTCATTATTATATTTTATTTTGATATAAGTTAATTTTTTTTGATTTAAAACGCATTTTTTAAAAAAAACTATTTTTATAATCATAATGTCTTATTATAGTAATAAATTAAATTAATCCCCATTTATTAATATTTTAAATTAAAAGTACATATTATATATTTATTAATATATTTTTATAATCATTTTATTGTTTTTATTAATAATGTAATGGAAATAAATTATATTTTATTCCTAAACAAGTTTTTCTTAACGGGCTTTTATCGCGGTTTGAAATATTATTTAAAATTAAATTTTGAAAGATATTGAAAATGAATCTTGTAAAATGTATTCCATATTTGTAATATCTATAACTAATATAATTTAATAGGGTCAACATAAATTTTTTTATAGTGAACAATAAAAACAATAATGAAATTAACATGGTTAATGGTAAAACAGGTTTACAGGGTGGTTAAATCAATAAATAAGGGTATAATTCCCACCCAAAAATATATATTTATTATTTGTTAAATTTTTTTAAACCTTATATTATCTTACCATAAAATAGATATCTAATTGATCTAGTTTAACATGAAATTTTCCTTACATCATTAAAATCATTTAATAAATTCAATGTGTGTCACTCTCCTCACTTATAAAATAAAACCGCTTATCCTCCCTTATTCACACCGTTTGACCATTGTTGATTATAAAAACCCTTATCCCAAACCATTTAATAATAATTACATATATCATAGTGTTTTTTTTCTTCTCTTAAGACCAATCCATCAATGATTAATGTGTATGCAAAAGGAGGCCTGTCAAAGAAGAGGTATATATTTTAACAAAAATGTTTAAATTTTCTTAATTCTACTTCCTCTACATTGTTTTTCCTTCATAAAATGATTTATAAACTATCATAAACAGTATTAGATGTTATTATGATGATGTATGGATTTTTAACATCTCTTCTCCATCAAATGGAAATAAGGGTGTCACTTATTTGTATGTGTAGAGTACCACCTACATGGAGCGATATGATTAATTTTACATATACATAATTAAAGGGTTGTTATGAAGATATGTTTAATTTATATTTATGAAATGTTTATAAAAAATTAATCTTTTTAATGTATATGATCTTATCTACTTTCTTACCTTCTCATCCATTGGTAAAGAATAATGTCACGCGTGTGTAAATGTTGACCACAACCTCTATGAAAGTATATGATTTTATTAACTTTGTAATGAATCCAGTTTTATTGGATTGATCATTTGAATATTTCAATACATATCTTTATGGATTATCATTAGATTCATAACTATATTTGGTTGTTTCAAGAACCTAGAATTATTATGTTTAAAATATAATAATATATTAAATAACTTAAACTGATTTTTTTGGCATAAATTGTTTTTTAGTTGATCGGGACCTTGGATGGGAAATATGATACCACTATTTTATATGTAATTTGGGGTTTATACTATAAAAAATAAGAATTTGGTCAATGTTGGGTTTTTCGTTGAGGGTAGTAGTTGGTAGTTTCATTAAGTAAATTAAAAAATATACAATTTAATTTATTTAATGACCAAAACATAGTTCCCTCAATATAAGTATTCAATTATTGAAAATTTCTAGTCTTAGACACATAACCCTTGGAGATTATAGAGGAAGAGGATAGATGATTTTCTCATTGAAGAATCTAAAATGTGGATAGAAGTAGGTGATCACGGAGAATCTTTGCATGAATGAAAAACATACCAGGATCACCACCTTCATTGATAGAAGATGTGTTCTTTACTAAATACATACCATTATTTAGTAAGGGAACATTATTACTTTGATTTAATTATAAAAAAACACGCTTAACATAAATCGATATTACATTATTTTAGAATAATATTTATAACATTATAAAGGTACATGCCCAATAAACAAAATAGTTTAGAGACCTTGAAAACATGGAAAACAATATTACAAATTGGTGAAAGATATTAAATGTTTCCCATAAAGATATTATCCTTTAGTAATTATACATAAAAACATTCTTCATGGCCATGGGAAAGGAAACATAAAAAATGTGATCTTTGATGCTGGGTAAGGGTAAATAAATGTGAAAAAGATGAATAAAATGATAATAATGGTGGGAGAATGTGATAACAGCATTTTAAGATTATACCCCACATATCAAAGATCATATACTTGATTCATGGCATAACAATTGTATGTTAATTAGATAGGAATTGTTAGGAAATAAAGAACATAATCCATGAGAGAATAATATTTGAATAGTAAAAAGAATTTTTGAAAGACCATAAACATGTAATATCATTTTCTATGAGTCAAGGCTTGTTTCCCAAAACATATTAGGGAACTTAATGGGGACTGCACCAACTAGGCGGGACACATCATGATACCCATTATCAATCCTTTCAATATAAGGGATTAGTTTTTACCATCATCTCAAATTATACCATTTTTCACACATTCACATTGTGTATCGGGTTTCTACATCTTCACATAGTGGATCGGGACACATTTGTTTCCTATTTTGGAGAAGGATCAACCTATTTCCCATTATGGATCTATCTTTTCAACTTTTTTCCCATTATTATATCATTAGATAGAAATATTTACATAATTAATTAAAGGTATATATAATTCCCACCCTTCACATAAATAAATCCTATTTACATGTTCCACAACATAATAAAACCTGCATCATATCATGACCAATAAAAAGAGATGGGTTTCTTAGACATCCTATTATTACCTATGAAATGAAATGGGTTCCATAAAACTTTCATCATATAAATACCTATAGAAACATTTTTGGTATTATAATCAATTAGTTAAATCATCACCCACGAAAAGAAGTGGGTTTCTAAAGCATATAATCAGTGAAATAGAAACGAGTGTTGTAAACATCATTCAATAAAAAAATTAATCATTAAAGAAATAATATTATTGGTATTCTTAGATGGTATACATAGTAAATAATAAAACCTAAAAATATTATGTCATATTATATAGAGAAATATTCTTAAATATCAGATATAACATTTTTTAAGGAAAATAGACTTTTATTTAAAATAATTTTCATAAAAACATTTCTATAATCATTTTCGTATAAATAATGATTTAAAATATCATTTAAAATATTTATTTAGAAAAATATATTTGTTTCATTCAGAAATTCTTTTCAAAAAATAAATATTTTTGAAAACAATTTATTTTAAAATATCTTTTAAAACTTATAAATAAGCTTCAAATGTTTTTAAAACATTCTTTATTGAAAACACCTCTAAAACTCATCATGAAATTTTGAAAACATTTTTCGTTGAAAATACATTTAAAATGAAGAAATAAGGCTTGGAATAATTTTATAAACCCTTTAAATTAAAATATATTTGAAAAATTATAATGTAAAAATGAAATCATTGAAATCATTATCATTAAGAATATGATTTTAAAACTTATAAAGGACACTTTGAAAATCATTTAAAATATTTTATAAAGAAGTTAATTTTTGGAATTCATTTTTCAATGAAAACCACATTACAATTTACAAAATTAAAAAATATTAGGACAGAATTTTCTTTAAAAATAAATATGTAAACTTACAATGGAAGCTTCAAGGAAATTATGTTCAGGACAGTAGGTAAGTCTGTACAAGCTAAACATTCCTTTTTCACCTTAAAAAGTATAAAAACGTTCCTCCATCAGAAGAAGACTAGAATATTCATTTTAAAACTATTATATAAAAAGGTAGAATATTTGTAATAATTTTAATTAAACATAATAGTATAATAGTAAAAAAAATTGAAAACATTTTTACAAAAAACAGTTTTAAAGAACTGTGATTTACGATTGAAATAAGATATAAGGTTTGATTTTTATAATAAAACATTATTAATTATACTAACTACCAAATAGTGAAAACATGGTACCATTACATAGATATAACATGAATAACCAGAGGAAAAAATTATTAATGAGATTTTTTATGATATGGATTATAATACTTCATTAATGGAAGCATAATCGTAATCAATCCTGATAAATGATGAGATTGTTTTAGTAAACTCTTACCACTTTGGTAAATTAAATAATAATTTCTATTAGTGAATAAAATTAAATAAATTTTATAATATAACTAAAATAAGTATATTCATGACAAAACAAGTCAAAATGTATTATATACACCTTTTAGTAAAATATATGTGATAACATGGAAAGTGTATCAAAGAAAGAAAATTGAGGCAAAATTACGTTACTGATTTGGTAAATTTTGAACTATACACCCCATGAACAAGAGATATCATTAAATGGATATGTAACTACCAATAAATTAAATTATAATTTTTACCTAATTCATTTATCAGAAATAGATACACCACAAATATGAAAATAGTGTTTTTACATTGCATGTATCTCACAGATATAAAAAGTGAGATGAGAAAACCCTTACCTTAATTCTTGACAATCTATGTACATGTTTAAACCAAATGTATAATAAATATATGTTTATTTTACATATACCACATAACCATATTATTATATGTAATAACATATATTATTTTGTTATGAATTTATATTACCTTTTTATAAACAATTCCATGTTAATATTACATTTAGCGTAATATATGTTATGTTTTTCACATATATTTTGGCGTGTTCTTCTTGATCCATATAATTATATAATTATTTAAATATTTTAAGAATTAAAAAATTAAATAAATATAATATATATTTATTATATAATTATTTATAATAATCTATAAAAAATATAAATGTGAAATGGAATACACTGTTTATGGAGATGATAGGCCATACATACGTAAGAACATTGATACTGTTTTCATGTCATATTAAATAAATTTAATGAAATATATAAAAAGAGATTTATATATATATATTAGTATAAATATTATAGTATAAATATTATATCATACATATCATAAAAATTCAATAAACACATCCCATGAAAAATGTGAACGATTCACACCACTTTGAGGAGGTAGTAGTCTACACGTCCAAAACTGAAGTTATCATATGTACACAAAAAGGAATGAAATAATGTATGATTTATGTAATAATTACATAACCATAAATAACTCATATATATCATATGAAAATATTATTTCCATTAGAATTATCACAATAAGAGGTGGTAAAGGAAAAGATGAACAACATCATTTCACGAGGTAGTTGTCTTCCGTACACACTAATGGTATGTTTATAACCCATTTGAATGAAGTGAGTATAAGTATAGGTATAAACCATAAAAAATATAAGAATATTTATGATACTGAGGATATTATATAAGCATTTAATAATAATAATTTAGGTGTTGTAGAATGAAAATAAAAGAAAAGAGTGTGTGGAAGGATGTTACAAATTCTTTGAGTAACTCATATTGGTTTGAACCAAAGGGATTATGTGGATGGATTTCTTCCCAAATTTATGTTTATATGTTTAGAGGAGGGATTTTCAGATATTATTATGGTAGTTTTTGGATGATCAAAAGTGTATTAAGAGGTGTAATAAAGTAAAATATAGAATTCTTTTTATAGAGGAGTGAAATTCATAAAAATACCAAAGGTAAACACTATTGGGATGTCTCCCTTACTCATGTTCCTCAAAAAATGGAAACATATTGGGATAAAGGTGAATTATGGTCAATAAAACCCACAAACATCTAAAAAGAATAGTATGTTTATAAATTTGATCTTTAGTATCTATGTTTCCCCACTTTTTCATTTGGGTTTTTATTAAGGAAAATTGTTTTCTAACCTATATTATTTAACCCTAAATACTAAATTAAATATATAATTATTATGCAGTATATAAAAAATTAATTATATATAATATAACTAATTTACAATAAAAAGAAATCCCATGCGTTTTTTGGAAATTATTTTTACAACAGGTGCATGTAACGCCTAAGAACACTGCTTAAACCCGAACTATGAAAACAATGTTTTTTCCAATTAAACATCAATACGATCAATATAAAACATAAATTGGTCCCTAAATAGTCCATATTTTATATTTATTAACATATACAAATCATTTGAAAGAATATAGGTTTTTATTGAATTTTAAATCTTTTAATAAAATATTATTTATTGAAAAATGTCATTATTGTGCATTTTGACATTATTTACATAATTTAAATTAAAAACAAAATCAATAAATAGATTAAATTTGGATCTATAAATTTAAAACCTATTTAACATGATATAATTAAAGAAAAAAATTAAATAAAATAATTCAATAAATTTAATTCTCTTTTAATATTTTTATTGTCAATTATCTTAATTAATTATTAATTAAATAATTACATCATTCTGAATTCATTAAGAAGATAATTTAAATAATTCTTCTCTAAAAATTAAATATAAATTAATACGATGAAAAAAATAATTTAAAGTTAAAATTAATATGTAAACCAAAACTAATGTGTTTTTTTTTCATATCTCATAGCATTATAAATGTTAAATGTAAGCATGGTTCATTTTTTATTTTTCCTTACATAATTTATAAAATAGTTGTCTTCCAGAAAATAGTGTCCCAATAACTCGTAAAAGTAAAAAAAAAATAGGGGATATGGTTGATATATCGGTATCTGATGGATTTGGATAAGTTTATAGGTCACTATTCCCCATAATAATAATGTTTAACCACTAAGTATACTAATTTATACATTAATTGCCTTAATTAATTTTAATTAATTTCACTAATATTTTTGTCAAAAACATAGTTTACATTACTATAAATTTTATATTATTATGATTCCAAATATCTAAACTATTTTTGAAAACTATAATTACATAAGTGTAAGAAATTTATCAAAAATTAATCTCATATATGTGTCACGAAAGTGGGTTTTTAAAGAAAAAATGTTTAAAAGTTTGAAATGTTTTTGTATCAAATTTATTAGTGAAATTGGTTCCAATAACCGAAAATATATTAATTGATGTAAAATTAATATAATTAAACTCTAAAACTAAATTAAACTATAATTTACCTATATAAATAAATTAAGAGAAAATGAATTTCTGAATTAATGTTTGGTATTTTTTACTATTCATCCTAAAATGAAGTTTTCAGGAAAGATAAAAAATCACCCTAATCTAATTTAGAAATTATTAATTCTAAAATTAAATTTATTTTATAATATTAATTTTCTTCAATGTTCTAAATTCAATTTTATTATTTTTCACAGAGGGACATAAAAAGAATTTCATTTGTGAAAATTGTATTATCAACATATAAATACATTACCCAAAATTATATGTCCTATTATAGATATATTTTATTCATATAAAACCATTTTAAATAATATTTAAAAATTATTTATTAAAATTCATGTTACTATGTTTCAAAAAAAATATTATAACTGTCTCGTTTAAATAATTATAATAAAAAATTGTTGATTCGTAGAAACTCAGTGTTTTATTAATCAGAGGCCAAGTTAGTATTGTGTGTAGAGAAAGATTATTATATTTTAGATAATAATGACATATTAACTTGGTATAGAATATAAATAAATAATAAATTTGTTCTTTCATATAAAAAAATTTATATTCAGTGTTGTGTAAAATAAAAAATATCAAAATTTTTATATTAATTTGAAAAATAATCACTAAATCTCAAGGTGTTACGTTCTACCCCACTTAAAATAAATTTCACACATGAAATTGATCTGAGTTACAAAAGGTTTAATACATTAAAGTTTCTTTCATAGTAAATAACATGATAAAAATTAATACTAAAAATTTATTTATAAAAGGACTGCTGAAAAAATAATGGTAACCCAAATTAACTTATAATTAGACTTCCAAAAATGAGGTCATAGGTGGAATTTAAAAAAAAAGTGTAAATAATCATAGAGATTTATAAAGATCATTTATCATCATAAATTGGTTAATCTGGAGAAATTTAAGAGTCATAAAACCAAAATAGTGTGGAAGAGTTCAGTTATGTCATCCAAAATGATGATTATGGGACTAAATTTTATTTCAAGACCATATTTCCTAACTCTTAAGAATATTTAGGAAAAGATATAATTACTTGTTTTTAGGAAAACCTCTAAATTTTTATTCCTTCATAAATTTAAATATTATGTCTTTTTAATGAAATGAAGGTGAATTTTTCATTCCTGAAGCATTAGAAGATCGTGAGAGTCATAAATAGAATGGCAGGTGATTCCATATGACTTTAATTATCAAAACAAAAAGGTCAGAACATTTTTTACAAATTTCATAAATCATTATATATAGAAATAATACATTAATCTATAAAGCCTCATCTGAAGTTTAACATATAAAATTCCTTAAATTTTTAACCTTATAACCCTTTTTAAAGATGGAAGTCAAAAAAATTAGAAATATAGTCACTAAATTTCTCAAAAAAATCTTAGAATTGATCCCCTAAATATCATAAAGTATCTCTTTGTTGTCACATATTAAAAATGTGAATAACATCATTTTTTATTCTCTTGAAACATGTTAATAACCATAATTAACATAAATTCTTATTTAAAACATGAATGTTTCCTAATTCTAATTTTTATTTGATATATTACTTATATAAAAATATTGAAAACTCTATTAATGATAGCATAAACCACTTTTCAAATAATTCTAAATTATTTCCATGGTAATCAGTACCATTCAATTAACTTATTCATATACAACATACCTCTATGAAAAATTCATTATCTTAACATTTGTAACATATTAACGTTTATCAAACAATTAATCATATGTTTCCCATGAATATCACATTATCATAAAATCACTTTTCTAGTCCATCAAAACCATTCAACATATTCTTCTAAATCCTTAGTGAAATATATAAACTGGAAAATCCTTATATATTTTTCAATTTATAAATCATGAATCTAAATACATTAATATTTCGATTATTCTACTTCATCCAAAAGATATTAAAAAGGGTACCTCATTCTATTAATTAATTCCTTTTTTCCTTTCATATTTCACCATTATTCTACTCATCATCAGTAATATAACCATTAATCATTATAATTTTCTAATTCTATCATTAAACATTCAACTTGTAATATCAATTTTCATAATGACCATTCATTCCACACTTAAATCATTTTACATTCGATGATTTCCTAGAGAGGCTAATATTCCAATCCATTACTTTAACTGAAGCCTTATTTTTTTCTTTTTAGTTACATAATTTTTTTCCTTATTTCCACAATAAAAACATTTTCTTGTTCCTTTAATAAATTCACATGGTTTATACTTTCCACATTCATGACAGGAAAAAACTTATCTTCTTTCCTCCATAGTCTCCATTATACAAACTCTCAGAAAACTCCTTTCTTATATTTTTTGGTGAGTTGGAAAGTTGGTTATTGTAAATATTTTTTATTTTGTATAAATAAAACTAACTAGGAATGATCACAACACACTTCACTTCATCAACCATCCCATTATAATACTCATTAGAAAACGTTCTGTCACATTCAAAATTATCCCAATTCTTTCTGATTCCCAAATTGACTAAAACTATTAAGTATAGTGTTAGAATCAATTATCATTATGTTAAACCAAACCATAATTGAAAATATCTTATAGGATGTGTTTATTATTACACCTTCATTTAAATCTAAAACATTTTAGGCTTATCATTAGAGAAATGCCTATAAATATGATTAAAAATATCCCTAGGGGTCTCTCAAATTTATTCTCATCATAATTTACAAATGATATATATACCTTCCCTTTGATACCAAAAATCACTAACTCGGATTAACATACATTAATATTACATCATTTTATATTAATATTCATCACATTGAAAAAATAAATTCATGAGGACCATAATATTTTAATTTTATTGGAAACATTCAAAAAAAACATCCCAACTTGGTGAAATATCATCATTAATTCCAATAAAGATCTTCCCCATTGGTACTTCAACTTAAAAACATTCATCATAACTTGGGGAAAGGAAACACAAGAAAGGGTGTGATAAAATACTCAAAAAATGAAAATAAAGGATATATGAAAATATATCATGAGAATAAGGGAATGAGAAAACTAGAATTAAATTTGAAGACAAAAATCCTCATATCAAATATCATATATATGATTCATGGAATAATGATTGGAAGTTCATAAGAAATCAATTATAAGGAAATTAAAAGCCTAAGCCATAAGAGCATAATATAGGAATAGGGCAAAGCATTTGTGGAAAAAATCAAACGTGTAATATAATTACCTATAAGTCGGGGATCATTTAAAAAATATTATTAGGAAACTTCATATGGATTACACCTAAGTGGTGTCACACACCACTATCCCTAATCAAATTCCTTTCCATATAAGGGATCGGGATTCCCTATCTTCCCAAAGTGGATTGGGTTTACATAGCTTCCCATAGTTCATTGGGTTTCCCCATATTCCATAGTGGATCAGCTTTCCTAATCATCCCAGAGTGGATTGGGAATCCCCATATTACCGTTGTGGATCTAGAAACACCTGTGTCCCATTTTGGATCATGACACACATGTTTCCCATTATAGATCTATCCCTTTGACTTGTTTTCCATTATTATCTCATGAGATATAAATATTTACCCAATGCATTGGAGGGAGATATAGTTTTATCCCCTAATATAATAAAATCATACATAATGCTACATATAATAATAAAACGTAAATCATATCGTGACCTATAAGTACATATGGGTTTTCTAAACAACATATCATAACCCTTTAAATAAAATTAGTATCATATTTGTTTCATGATATCATTACATATGGAAAATATATATTTCTCCTAACCATTTCACCAAAGCATAACCTGTTAAAAGAAGTGGGTTTTAAAAGTATATTAGTTGTGAAAGAGAAACGGGTTCCATAAACAAAATTCCATCAAAACATAAACCATTAAAAAAATATGAATGGTATTCTTGAATCGTATCCCCACTAAAGAATAAAATATAAATATAATATGTCATATCATATGGAGAAGTTTTTTTAATGATCACATGGAACATTTGTTTAAAAAATTATTTTATATAAAAATTATTTTTATAAAACCATTTACAAAATTCTTTTCTTATAAATAAGAATTTATAAATTCATTTAAAATATTTATTTATAAAAATATATTTTCCATTTTAAAATAAAATTTGTAAAAAATAAAGCATTTTGAAAACATTTTTCTTTTAAAATACCTTTGGAAACTCATAAAGGAGGACTTAAAATATATTAAAAAACATTTTATAGAAAACACTTTGAAAACTGCAAAATAATGCTTGAAAACATTTTGAAATTTTTATTCCTTCAAAATACATTGAGATATTATGAATAAGTCTTGAAATTATTTTATACATGCTTTTTTATAAAATCTCATGGGAAAACTACAAAGAAAACATGTTACCATTGAAATTATTTTCTTAGAAAATAACATTTTTAAAACATATAAACGATGCTTTTGAAATCATTTAAAACAAATTTTAAATATAATAAATTTTGAAAATATTTTTCTATTAAAAAACAATAAAATAAACAAAATAATATTATTTGGAAAGAAAATTATTTAAAAATAAACTAATTAACTTAAAAAGGTATAATCAAGTAAATTATGGTCATTATGGTGGGTAAGTCTATACAAATAGAACATTCAATTTATACCTTAAAAAGTATTGAAAAATGCCTTGATCAGAAAATGAAAATAAGATTCCTTTTAAATTAATTTATTAAAAAGGTAAAACATGGGTAAAAATGTCCTTTAAAAATAATAAGATAATAGTAAAGTATTTTTTTAAACATTTTTCGAAAACATGGTTTTTAAAGAACACATATTTTTAACCTAAATGATAAATAAAGTTGGATATTTATAAAAGCATATTTTTAATTAAATTAGGTACCAAAGAGTTGATAAATGGAACAATTACAAGGATATAAAATTAATTACTAGTGCAGTATAAAATTAATTATATTTATTAAGATATTGATTATAATATTTCAATAATTTAATCATAATGGTAAATAATATTGATAAATGATGAGATTTTAGAAATAAGCTCCTACCACATTGGTAAATTTATATCATAATCTCCATGAGAGAGTAAAATTAAAAAAATATTAAAATATCATTAAAATAATGATATTAATTATATAGCATGCGAGAAGTATAATGATGAGATTGTTCTTAGCATGGCATGTGTCTCAAGTAATGAAAATTGAGACAACATTACTTTACTAATTTGGAAACTTTTAAACTAAAAACTCTAGGAAATAGAGATATCCTCAAATAGATATTTTAATAACAATAAATTTCAATATAGATATAATATGAAACATTCATGGTCAGTATATACACCACAAAGAAAGAAATCAGTGGTGAACATGGAATATATCTCATAGATATAAAAGGTTAGATGAGAAAACTCTTACCTTAAGTCTTAAATTTCATTATACATGTTCAAAACTCATGTATAATAAATGAAAGTTTATTATAAAAGTAATATATAACAATGTTATTATATCTAAAACCTTATATGATTTTATTATGAAATTATATTATCCTTTTATTAAAAATTACATGTTAATGTTACTTTTTGGGTAATATCTGCTTTGTTTATTGTGTATATTTTGAATTGTAATTATTGATCCTATTAATTAAATTGGGATTTACTTATTTACAGAATTTAAAACATGATATAAATATCATATATATTGATTTTTAATTTTTTTATAACAATATATAATATAAACAAATATGAAATTCAATACACCGTTTATAAGGACTGTAGGTTGTACTTACGCATGAACGTTGATTCTATTTTGTTGTGGTATTGAAAGAAAGAAAGTAAATGATATATATATATATAAAAATTAATATTATAGTAGATATATTTTTTATAAATATTATATAAATTCACTAAACCCGTCCTTAATACATTCCATGAAAATTTTTAATGAATCAAATCACTTTAAGGAGGTGGTAGACCACACATCCACAAACGAAGTTATGATTTTAACACATAATTGAAAGAATGAAGGTATTTTTTATGTAATAATTAAATAATCATAAATAAAAAACATATATAATTTATATCATATAAAAACTATGTCCATCATAATTCCCATTGTGTAAATGAAAATTGAACAACATCATTTTAAAATGTGGTAGTCTAGCGTACACACAAACAGTAAGTTCATTACCCATTTTATAGAAGTTTTTGAAGGTGTAGGTATAATCTTTAAATTAAAAAAATAATATTATTTAGGATACTAAGTTTTTTATTTAATCATGGAATAATAATAATTGAGGTGTTTAGTATGAAATTAAAACAAAAGATATTGTGGAAATATGTTCCCTCTACATTGAGTAAGTCCTTTTTCTATTAACCAATGGGATTTGCTATTTAGATATATGTCCAAAGAGATGATTACATATTGGTATTATGTATTTTAAGAGCTTATTTTGGTAGGTTTTGTTTGATTTAAATTTTATCGAGAGTTGTAAGGAAGGGGAATAATGAATTCATTTTGTTATTAGAGGAGGAGTTGAATTATTTTAAATAATAAATGGTGAACACTAATGGTAGGTATCCCATACCTTATGTGCCTCAAAAATGATTAAACAAGAGATTAATAATGATTTATGGTCTAGAAAAACCTCCTCCATACAAAAAAAAGTGTATTTTTATAAATTTGTTCCTCACTTTCTATGTTTCCCCACTTTTGTCATTTTGGTTCTTATTAATGGAACTGGTTTTATAAGTTGTTTAATTTAATAATTAAAACTAAACTAAATTTATATTTATTAGAAAATATTTTCAAACAAAATTAAAAATATTATATCAAATTTCCCAAAAGAAAATCATGTGCATTAGAAATTAATTTAAAAACAAGCGCATGTAACATACAAAAACACTTCTTTAACTGGAACCGTTCTAAGAATTATTTTTATATATTAAGGTCAATATGTTAATTATAAGAAATAAATTGGCCTATAAATAAAAATTATTTAATATTTGTTAATATATATAAATAATATTTAAGAATAGAGTATTTTTAGTGAATTTTAAATCGTTTAATAAAATTTTGTTTATTATGATATAGTATTAATGCCCACTTTAACATTATTTACAAAATTTAAATATTAAAAAATCAAGAAAAGTTTTTAATTTTAATATATTAAGTTAAAACCTATATAACAAGATATTATCAACAAAAAATATAAATTCAATAATTCAATCTATTTAATTTAGTATTAATATTTTTATTATCCTTTATTTTTGATTTTTAATAACTTAATTATTACCACATTTGGAATTACTTATGTATTTAATATAAATAATTCATATCTAAAAATTAAATAAAAATTAATATAATGAAAAAATACTTTAACTTATAAAATAATGCAAACAACTGAACTAATGTGGTTTTTTCCATATCTCAAGGCTTTATAAAAGTTAATGGGAAAGAAGGTTTGTTTTCTGTCTTTTCCCATACATAACATATTATATTGGTCCCATTAATGAAATATTATCCCACTAACTCATATAATTCTAACTAGTAGGGGATATATAACAAATATAGGAAGAAAATAGATTTTGGACAACTGTCTAGGTCATTTCCCCCTTAATATTAATGTTTAACCACTAAGTAAAGTAAGTTTTCCACTAATTACTATAATTAATTTGAATTAATTTCACTAATATTTTTTTTAGAAACTGATTTAACCATACTAGAAAAAATATTTTTTTGTTATTCTAAATATGGAATCAATTTTTCATTAAATTCTAATCACATAAGTGGCTGAAATTAATTTATAATTATTCTCCTAGACCTATCAAGAAATTAGGTTTATTAAGAAAAACTATTTATATGATTGAAATGTTTTTATATCCAATTTAAATGTGATATTTTTGTCAATGACCTAATTTAGAGTAACTGATATAAAATTTATATAATTACAATTTAAAACCAAATAAAAATCTTATTTAACAATATAAATAGATTACATGAAAAATAAATTTTGAATTAAAATTCTGTAATTTTCTCTATTCATTCATAAATTGTTGTTTTTCTGAAAAACACCAAAAAATTAACATTTATATAATATTGAAATTATTAATTAGAAAAAATTATTTTTTAACATTAAATATCTAAAAGTTTTTAAATTAATTTTATAATTGTTCACATAAGGATAAAAAAAATCCATTTAAGAAAATAGTATTTTCAAACAAATAAATACTTCAAAAAATTATTTTATTTATTATCAATATGTTACATTTTTATAAAACCATTCTAAATAATATTGAAAAATTATTTATTACTATTTATGTTACTAATATTAGCATTTGTGTTTAAACCATCCCATTTTAATAATTATAATAATAAAACATTTTTTGTAGAAATGTAGTGTTGTGTGTAATGTAAGCCAAGTCAGTATTGTGTGTAGCACAAGATTATCATGGTATAGAATATAACAAAATCATAAATTGGTTTAGTGTGAATAGAAATAATTACTTGATAATTTCATATAACAAAATCTATATTTAGTGTTCTATAAAATATAAAATATCAAAAAAAAAATTAAATTAATTTGAAAAAAACTCACAAAATCCCAGGGTGTTAAATTCCACAATTTGATTTATTTGATGAGAATAGTTTTGATAATATTATTATTTATTATTTGATTTTAAATTCTTCTAATGATCCAAGATTTTATTAATATCCCTAATCATATTAATTTTTCCATTAATTAACCTATGTTCAACCCATGGTTTTTGTAATTTATTGTTCTTTGGCTGGGATCATATTAAAAGTTGATGTTATTAAATTGTCCATGTCATTTTCCCACCACCGTTCTCTACGTTATTTATCATTAGTGCATGACGTTATAAATTCAACATAGTTTATCCATATTCAAGTGTGACCAAACCCTCATTTTTATGGAGGATATTTAATAATTTGGGATTAGTATATTGAGAATGATCTAGGATGATTATATATTATGGGTATTGGATTTGAGTATCGGAAAACTATAGATAGGATATTGGAGTGACAAATCACTAATCAGGTAATCAAAGTTATAATTTCCATCAACTAGTGGATTGGAATTGATTTTCAGATGAGTCTCCTTTGGTGTAGACATATTTTGAGTGGTAAAAAGGATATAATATCTTAAGAAAAATAGGATCTGGAGTCCGTATAGAGAAAATATTTTTGGTATATTAAAAAGTTTACTAAGGATAATATATCCCATAGTAACACACTATATGTTTTTGTGTTTCCACAAAAGATAGGGTTTTGGTGCAGTTAAATATCCCTCATCATGTGGTCGGGACAACACACCATGTGATCCTACCTGGGACGCCAATACATTTGTTATTGGAACATGTCTATGACCCCATGTTGGAGGGAGAATCATGTATATATAGGGGGATAACAAGTATAATTTCATTTTTGGTTGATCCATATGTCGTGTGTACAAACCTAGGACCACAAGCTAATGTACACACCATGTTTCCACATCTACATATCATGTAGAGTCACATTTCTAGCCAAAACGTGTATAGGTGATCACTTGCCTACATTACTCAAATGGTTCACATTCCATGTTACACTTGGTACATGTTGTGAATTTTTTTACACAGTGAGTAGAGTAAGGAGACATGACTAGGGTTCTCCTTATAGGGACCTTCCATGTACCATCGGAAAAAACACTATATACTCTAATCCTTGTTTTATACTATGTGTACATTCTTTTACAAAACATGGATTGGGGCCATACAGTAGCATATCTAGATTATTTTTCCCCATATATCACTATGGTAAAATTTTTAGGTCCTCATATATATAAACATTATGATGTGAGTGGGATGCCACTTTTAGAGATCTTGAGATAGTAGAATATTTTGGGTGTGATCATCATTGAATTGTCAATTTCTGTACTCCAATATCTATCTCTATTTGGTACATACCCAATACCTTATATATAAGTATATATGGAACTCCCCATTATTAAATATGTTATGGGTACTCTATCTATAGATGTTACTCCCCATTATTGAGAAATGGTGGTGGGAGGGTCCTATATTAGAGTAGTTCTCCATTAGTTCTGACAAGTATTGGAGAGGACTGGTATCCCCATTTCCATTCTTGAGAGGTTAAAGGAAATGAATTGGGTAAGATATAGTGATACGTTGATTCGAATACATAATGGTGAGGATTCGGTTATTCACTCTATATTGTAGGAGTTTTCATGGGAAATTTGGAAATAGTTATGTGATCATTGGAGATAAAGGCAGTGTATTTGTATTTATAGTACATGGACAATTAATATCTCCTTACTCTCTTATCTTGGTTTTATTTTGAGTATTTAAAATGATTGGTTTTTATTACCTTCTTTCATCATGGGTTTAAATAACCATTTGTATTTCTATTTCATCCTTTTTTTCAGGTATTCCTACAGGGTATTTAAGTAAACACCCACGAATGGGGTTTAAATTCAGAAATTTTTTATTTTATATCAAATAAACCAGTCATCAGTGACCTCACTAGACCT
Organism: Viscum album; assembly: GCA_963277665.1. NCBI lineage: Eukaryota > Viridiplantae > Streptophyta > Magnoliopsida > Santalales > Viscaceae > Viscum > Viscum album. Next base: position 1,870,060,670 of record OY728123.1, on the reverse strand, counting down.
TGTTTCAGTGGATCATAGCAATTGTTGGTGTTGACCATGAAAAGGGGTCATCCATAGAGATTGGGATTTTGGATCTCTTGATTTTCCCTTATTCCAGATTTTTATTTGGTTAGTAACTAATTTATGGTTTGACATGTAATTTTCCCTTTTATATATTTTACATTACAATGGTTTAAATTGATTTTTTCCTAGAGGTTTTATCATTCAAGGTTTATACTCTAGATGTTATAGTATTTTATTATATCTCTTCTATGTTCCATATATTTGGTTATGTGTGTGAATATCGGTACATTTGGAAAAGGTTTCTACTTTTTGTTTTAGGCCGACTCAGAAAATGTCATCATCCCCTGGACTATTGGAAGTGATCTTAGGGTGTCACCCTTTGCTTACTGTCAGCTTCAGAAGGGTCTTGAGGGATCTTATCATGAAAAATTGTTATCGGTGGTGTTCTTTCCTTCATATTTTTGTTTAAAGTCGTAAATTTTCTGATGATTGGCTTGAGAATATATGGAAATGGTGCCAGAATGTCTAAATCTCTTCTCTTGGGTCAGGGAACCAAGTGACTATTTAGTTAATAATGTATCCTTGTTCTAAGAATCTATGTACCTATTTCTTGACTCAGAAAAATAATGATTTCATTATAGGGAAACTAATGGTACATGAATCATATAATATTGGATCTTTTGATGTCTTTATCATTCTTACGTCATCACCCCAGATATATATGTCTAACCATGTTATATCTTAGTAATATTCAAGATGTTCCTATGACAACATCTAGATATGATACTAATGTTGGGTCCTGATGATGACTTCTCATGTGAGTATTCCCTTGTCTAGATATGTTTTGAGATCAAAAATAGTATCAATGCTCTAGTTAAGAATTTATTACATTATGTAGTTTCTCCATATCAATAGCAATAAAAATTGTTACACATAGAGTAGTAGTGGGGCCCATGCTAAGTGATTGTTTAATGATTCAGAAAAGATAACATAAACAATCGTTAAATCTATTCATGTTGAAAATCCAAGTATATTGAGCTTACTACTTATGTTCTAGTATCAAGTTCCACCTAGATTCTAGTGTGAGACATACCCTCGGGCAATAGAGGCTTGGATGGAGTCTGTTTTTTGAGTTTTTCCTCTTATGTGAACAATATCCTAAGTGATGGATGAGCTTACCAAAAATCCTCTTTCATGTCGTAGCATAGAGTTTCTAGGGTTCAATCACCCATACATTTGATGAGGTAAAATTATCTTCGGTATTGCTTGACTACCTTTTCCACCATCAGTTCTGTCAATATATTAGAACACTAGTTCAGGTTCATGATATTCTTGAGGATGATTTAGATATTTAGATAATCATAAGAAGTGTTCATTAGGTAACTTGAGATAGTAGTGGAATCATGTGTTTGAGACATCTATAGAATAAATTAGTTTTCATTCTTTGGGGTCATAGTATAAGTGGTGTAAATAGGATCTCACTCAAATGAGGGAATCTATAGTATAGAAATTAAATGGTTGAATCATTCACCTAGATGCGTTTTCATCTTGGAATCTATGTAGATTATTCATACATAATAATAATGGATGATTCTATGCATGTGGTGGGTAAGTTATTTATTCTCAAGGCATCCCAACCCGCCATATTGGATTGGTAGAAAATAATGAAGAGGTATCTAGTCTAAATACTCCTAACACACTATGATGTCTGATCTATGTCCCTTTTACTTTTTCTTTTATTCTTTTCATTTATAGCTCATATCTTGTTCTATGTGTTGTCCCAATGTTAGTTATGTCGTATGTTTATTCGATCACATAAGGAAGATAGATTTTCTCCACCAAGACATGTTATATTGTAACACAATTTAAATCCATGAGGGAAATTCAATTCCACCCAGACCAAACACTATTGAGGTGTTGTGGATCAGTTCCTTTTATATGCATCCTTATATAAAACTTTTATGTTCACTTGTGTCGTTATAAACAGTTTTTGTGATGAGATGATTGGAAACTTTAATGATAGCTTCAGGTGGTGGATGTTTATGACCCCGATTTGTTAGAGTGATATATGGTACAACCACTAACTTCTCAACATTAGCAACAACTTTAGTAAACTCATGTGTAGACCATTAATTCTATTGTGGATACCTTTTATGATACATGGAGTTTCTAGTGTATCCTTTAGCATGACCCTTGAATTTAGGGACTCATACGAACAAAGTTTAAGCAATTTCACTTCCCTGGTAAAATTTGGACTTGACAATGAAAGAATGGGGATTCTCATTGGATCTTTCTATACTAGTAATGTGACCCTGTGTTTTTTCCATCCTGTTTTTTTTTTGGATGAAAAGAAGTTTTTCAACATTGAAAAAAATGAAACTAATTATGGGAAAATATTTCTTGTATACCATATAATACATTAGACTTTTGTTTATTTATATTGTATGAAACGTGGAGTGGTAAATGATATTAATAGTGTTATATTAGACCTATTGTGTCCTACTAGGAATTTATGGATTAGTTCATGAAACAATAATGAGGGAGTGTGTGTCCATTCATAGATTATCATCACCTAAATCAGGTATCCATCAAGAAAAAGTACCCCTTGCTAAGGATTGATGACCATTTCATCCAGTTGAAACGTTTGTGTTGGTTTTTAATGATCAATCTCAGGTCTGGATACCATTATTTGAGGGTTCATAATGATGATATTATGAAGAAGACCTTCCAATGTTACTATTGGAATTATGATATACTAGTGGTAACTTTTGGTGTGATTGATTACCCCATTATATTCATGGAACTCAAGAACTATATATTCCAACCATACTAGGTTTGATTCAAATTTTCCATCATCAATGAAATTATAATAGATTTTTAGTCTTGGGAAAAGAATTTAGAGCATTTCAGTATGGTCTTATACTTACTACAAAAGCACAAGACATATGGTAACCTCTATAATTTCCATTTTTGGATATAATAGGTTTCTTTTATTAGGAAGATCATATAAGAGCATGATTTTGTTTCGGATCTAGTGAAGATGGATGCAGGTCTTTCTATTGATAATCCTAAAAATGTGGAAGAGGTGTGGATCTTCCTAGATTTTTTTAGTTTTTACAGAAGATGGGAATCGAGTATGTAGTGTTTTTCATTGCCTATAGAGATGGGTTAATATGTTTGTTGATATGGAGGATAGATGTGAATGGTTATGGTTTGATGTATTTTTAGCCCCATGAAAATTTTTACATGACCCATGAATTATTCTTAAAATGGGAAGTTATCCCCATTAACATACTATGATATTATCATTTATGTAATCATTCCATTGTTTACTTGTTCCATCAAAGTATCAAGTACATATTCTGTTGGAAAGATCTTAAAGTGAGATAGATCCACCAGTTAGAGTTCCCACATTACTATCACTTCACGACATTCTATACTCTATTTAAGGGATATGTGGTGGTAGATTTCCAAAGTATGAAATCATATTCTATCATAGTGGAAGAAAAATTAGAGATGTTGGTTTCATTGAAGCTATCCCTATTATGGGATAAATGTTCAGATTATGCTCAGTAGATGGTATTGGCCACACCACTTCATTAACATTTGATATAGGTTTAGTTGATATGTATTTTATTTTATTTTATTATGACTATATATCCTTGGGAGATAAATTGGATGAATTTTAAAAAGGAGGGAGGAACTTCATCTTTTTCTAGGGAAGGGTAATAGTTATAGTCAGATTGAATGAGTAGGTTTTGAGGAATTTTAATACCTTTCTCTTGGGTGCACACAATATTATAGGTAAGATGTACGAGGACTATTGGTGGAAATTCTGGAGAGAAGAAAAAGTGTTTCTATGTTGTGTTTTTAGCTGGAGCTATGTCGGTCAATTTTACTTGGTGGGGTTTTCTTTCAATAGAAGTAATCACTTATTTATTTTCATGGAACTATTCAAGGAACTATATGGTTGACCATAAAGGTAAACCTTTTTATGGGATGAGGTATGTGGACATCTCTTGTTGGGGACTAGAATAGTATATCCATTGTTTGAGAAGGGTTCAGGTGATACATGAGTATTGGATGATATATTAGAGTCCAAAAAATATATAAAAACAAATATCATATTGAATTTAAGTTCAAGAATAGATACCATGTAATCCAAATTGTCTCCTCATGATGTGGATTTTGAATTCCTATTTAAGGAGTTATCTTTTACCCAAGGATAATTGAGTCATATGATATTTCTAGGTGGATTCGGTGTGGTTTCTTACCACTTTTCATTACCCATGAAGTGAGAATAACTTCATGATATCTTTCATGTGTCACTATAGAGTAGATAAGTGTATGAACTAATAAAAATTATTCACTAGGGAAAGATAGGAATTGAGCATGGAACCACTATCTAATAATTATTAGTGATGGTGTAGGATTATCAAGAGAAGATCCTTTGTGGATGGAATATTCCTCTAGTTTGAGTGCCTTTGTAGAATTTTAGCATGCATGATAGAACCTAGGATTATAATAATCAGATGTGGTATCATTAACCCCACTATGTTGTATAGATTTTACCTTTGAAGGTGAAATTACTTGAAAGATAAGAGAATGTAACAAATCTAGCATCATTTTTATGATTCCTAAAACATTTCAATACATATATCTTGATATTTTTAATAGATTCACCACAATGTTTTCATGTAGTAGGACCCCAAATTTAATAAATAAAAAATATTTTAAAATATATTAAATCAAATGGTTGTAAAATGTTGGAATAAATCGTATTCCCACTGATCAGAAACTGAAATGGGAAATATATGATAATGGTAATTTCAATAATGAAAGTTTTACTCTTTTTGGGACAAATTGGTGGCCAGTGTCAAGTGTTTATTTGAGGGCAGTCATTGGGAGGTGTGTTAAATAAATAATAAAAATTAATTATATAATTTATTTACTGACCTACTCTAAATACCATATCTATAAGAATACAACTATGAAAAATTTACAAGATTAATCTTATAACCCTAAGAGATTACAAATGAAGAGAAATAGAGATCCATCTTCACTGTTGAGTTGGAAACATGTAATGGAAGGGAGTAATCATGGATAATCATAAGATTAATGACCAATATAACGGGATCATCACCATTATCTCTAGTAGATGTGTTCCTCACAAACTATTGATCCCTTTTTCAGGTAGGGAATGTTTTTTCTTATATTTCCCCCCTTTTATTTTTTTGATAAACATAGATTTTCTTATATTCTTTGTTGTTATGTTATTTTCAATTCTTTTCCTGAGAATATATTTGATTAATATCTTTGATCCAATTTTCTTTTCTATGACACCTCTATTTCACCCATGTTTTCCAAAATTTAATGGTCATTCTTAGGGATCATAACTCCCAAGGGAGATTCTTCCTTGGTCTTCTTCATTTCCCACTACCATTATTTGATTAATTTATCATTGGAACATGGGATCATATGTTTGAAAATTTTAGGGTGTATTAAACCATGATCAAACCCATGAATTATAGTCAGATGTGATAATAACTTGGGATTATTTTTTTTATGGATTGAAGGTAAAATAAATATTGCAGGTGATAGCTTTGAGAATTAATATCTCTTAAAATAGAGGTCATCATGATTAATTACCAATTATGTAATCAAAGCTATTTTATATGGATAGTGTAGGATGGTAATTGATTATTTGAGGCATCTATATCAGTTTTAGAGGATTACATATGTTCAAACACTTAGTATGGTAGCATAAAATATGGATTTGGAATCAGTATGGAGAACAGATTTGTTGTCTGTTGGAAATATCACTAAATTCTAGGTATCCTGGATGGAAAAATTCTAGAGTACTACATTTTACTAGAGTCTAGATTTTTTCATAATTATATAACACATGGTTTGTGGAAATGGCCATATTACATGTGATCAAACCTGGGTAGTCAAGCCATGTTATGTTGGAATGTACCCAGAACCCCATGTTGGAATAAACAAAATGTACACCATTGGACATGACGTGTATATATACTTTACTAGATGATATATGTACCATGAGTACACACCTAGATACCTGGATAGATGTACACATTATGTTACCCCATATACACATAATGTAGTGTCATAGGGCTTGCCAATCCATGTTTATGTGAGGACACACCCATGGGTCTATGTGAGATCACACACTATGTCAACATAAGTACATACAATGTAATTTGGTTATACATTTAACATATTGATACCAGAACCAAATAAGGTCTAACATCATGGGACATGCCATCTACAATAGTCTGACATGTGGGGTACTCCCCTTATAATCATATACCATGGTTATCATTTTCTCAAAAACATGGATTTGAGACCATGAGGAGCCTATCCTAAGTAGTTTTCCACATAGAACAATATTGTGTAAATCATTATGATATCAGAGATATGAATAATAGTGACATGATTGGGAAACCTCGTATACAGACAGTTACCTTGTGCAGTTTTTTGGGTGTGATCATCTGATTGTTATCAAGTTTGGTGCTCCTCTGTCACTCTCCATGTTGTGGGTTACCCATTCCCTTTATACGTGTAGAGATAGAAACCCCATATTATAGAGGATTTGGTTCCACTATCATTGGATTGGACTCCCCATCATTGATCCCTAGCAGTGGGAGTGTCCCCTATTGAAGTAGGGATACCTTTGATATGAAACATAATGTCCAGGTGTGGGACCTCCATGCTCCTTCTTGAGAGCTTACACAAGATTCATTCTATAAGAGATAGTTCTCCCTTCTTTGTGACCCGTAGTGGTGAGGAGTGCGTTATCCATACCATATGAGGCTGCATAGGGTGTTTGGAATCATTGATCAGTTATTTGGAGCTATGTAAATATTCTTCATTCTCATATGGATTATAAAATAGAGATCTGCATTCTCTCTTTTCCTTGGATTCTATTGAGCATATCTTATATATTTTTTAACCCTCATGCTTAATGGGGTTAGATGATTTGTTTATTAATATTTCTTCTTTTTTGGTTTTTCGGGAATACTACTGATAACTTATATACTCACCCCTTCATAGGATTTTTGAGTATATGTGGTTTATTTTAAATAATATAGACATATAAATGGTGAATTATATCAACCTAGTTTCAGTATAACATAAAACATTTTAGTGTCAAACATGTTCGGTGGTTATCCTTGGACATTGTGTCCTATTATCTATTTATTTTTCCTTTATCCATTTTTTTAGGTTCATTCCTCATTTTTTATTGGTAGTTTATATTTCCCCTTTATATATTTTACATTAAATTGTTTTAATTTTATGATTTCTAAGAGGTTTTGTAATAATGTTCTGTACTCTCGATGATTTAGTGTTCTATTATATAATTGTACTCTATAATGTAGAAGTTTATGTGTGTCTCAAAATTGGTAACTTAGGATAAGTCCTTCCATTTTAGTGTTAAACATTTTTGAAACTTTTCTCTTGCCACTTTCCTATTGGGGGTGATCTTGGGGTACCACACCATGTTTAATGTCAACCCAAGAAGGGTCCTGGTGGGTATAGTTGTGATAATCATTTATGATTTAATTATCTAGTAAAAACTAAATATATAATGAATATTTATTTAATTTATGATATGATAATTATTATAGAAAGGTGAATTGTATTTATCTTTCTTTCATTCTATTCATCAAAAAGAAGAAATGTCGCACATGTTTATGTACGGAATACTATCTACGAGAAGTAATATAATTAATTTTTCATCACAAATTAATATTAATTTTTATAAATATTAATATTATTATTATATATTATAATTATATCATTATTAACATTTTGGATATTGAGGTATCATTATCAATGTTTGGGGAAAACAACTACCGAACAAAAACATACATGAAAAACGAAGCTATTAAAACCCAGGATGATGACTTTAATGACGATTTGGTAGTAAATGATTACTGAAATGATAAAATTGGATAATATATTATAATTTTTAATTATTAAGATTATATTATAAAATTTTAAAAAATATAAATATATTATAATATATTTTAGAGTGGTCACAAATCTAGCAGAATACAAGATAAGGTTTTCATCTCAATTTCTCTTCACAAAGACATGGTTTAATGTTATATACCAATGTCGAATTTATACAGTTTATATATAGAAATAATTTATTTTTGATTAATATATGATTTAATTCAATGAATTTAAAGAAATATATTATTTTCAATCTTCCAATGACTTTTGATTCAAAAATTACTAAAGCTGTATAGGTTCCTCATATCAATTTTCTTTCGTTGAGACATGATTGATGTTATGGACCTATTTATGTTTATAAGGTGGATATACTAATACATTTACATGTTCAACCATGGATACTTCTTAATTTATGTTATATAAATTCAAAATTCAAAAACTTTTATCCATGGGTATTTTATTCGAATATTACCAAATGGGTAAGGGTTTATCATCTCAAACATTAGTTTTTTTAGAAATATGTCATGTTATACACCTATATTCATTTAGGATATGAATATATTTCCCTTCTGATAGGTTTTTTCATGAATATACCAATTTTAATTTTATTAAAGCTTCATTTTATTTTATTTATTTCATGGGGATCATGAACAAGAATTTACCAAAGAGGTAAGGTTTTTTATGTTACAATCTCATTTTCACTAGAATTGTTTGTGCTAAAATTATAAGGATTAAATTATATGATATGTCCCTATGAAATATTATATATTTATTATATAATATTTATTTCAATAAATAAAATTTCATGGTTACACGTTACACTCTTTATGAAGTCAATACATTGAAATAATTTTTTATGGGAAACCGATCTTGTTTTTCTCTTCAATCGGGAATATTTTCTTACATTTACATATTTTCCTCAAAATATATTCAAAAGTGAATTTAATATTCTCATATGATTATTTAAATTCTTTTTTAACTATATTTTTTTTCATTGGCATGATTTAAAATAAATATTCTTATCATTTTCACAATTTGGTACAATTTACTTTTTAATGAAATTGTGATAGAAATTTTTGTTTTAGACGTCATCACATGAACATATTTCACCACCGTGAAAAATACATTTTTTCATGATGCTTTTTTACTTTTTTTATAATTAATTTGAAAAAACCTTAAAATTTAATAAATTGTTTTGTTTTAAATAATTTATTATAGAATGTTATTTATACTCTCATTAATATATATTGCATTGATATTTCAAAGGTATTTTACATCTATAACAACATAGTTTTATGTTTCTTCTTTATTACTGGTGATATTATCCAATGTTAACTTCATTATTCCTTTTTTGAATTGTTTTTTAATGATAGTAAAATGATTTTGATAGTCCTTTACTTTTTATTGTTTAATTATTGATGTAATGGTGAAGGTTTTCATGATCTTTTTGTATAAGTTTGAATATATTATGATTACGTGGTGGGTGTTTCCATTATTAATCAAAGGATAATGGATTATGTTATAAAACAATGAGAAGTGGTTTTGTTATATCCCTCAAAATAATTTGTTAATAATGGAGGAGTTCAGAAACTCTGAACTGATGAATGATTTAATAAACTCTTAAGAGGTGATGAAGTTAAATGGATAGAGTTTATTATTAATAGAATATTAGAAATGACATGGAAATAGTTTCTATTATGGTACTTTATCCACAATGATATTATTTAGAAGTGAACATTATCTAAGGATGTGATTTTAAATGACTATATGAATTCCAAAAATGTATTTATTATTATTCTGATATGTTATCATAGATATGGATTATTTTTTTATAATTATAGACATAAATATTTTATAAATTTTTATTAAAAATGATTTATGTGATTATTCAAGTTTAAGATCTATGATTTATTGGGTATTATTTTATAACATTATTCTTATTTTATCATAAACTTATACTTTTATTACTCCCACTCATGATCACTTATTAATATATATTATATTTACCCTTACTAAGCATATAACCTCACACTATATTATGTATCCTTTTAGCAAGTAATGAAGAATGGTTTTAAGCATGATATGACTAATAAGGGTTATATTTATGAATAACATGATAATAAATGATTTATATCTTTTATGTACTAGTTTTTTTATGCATCTATGTATCCAAAAAACTCTAAACCTTCATGGTTTTGGTTTGGATTGTATTTATATGTTATAAATGTTATATTAATAAGATTATTTGTTTATTTATGAAAATATTTGGGTCAATGTATTTGGTATCAAGGAAATATTTATTTACTTTAGAAAAGTAAGATGAAAAACATTAATGAAAACACATAAGAAAAGCATTTGTATATGAGACAATCCTATGTTATGGTAGAAAACGTTGTTTTGTTTTTCAGGAAATACAATCCTATACAGACACTCAAAGTGTATGTGGTTTTAGAATGGATGAATTTAGGTGTATAAACACAAAAAAGAGTTGTTCAATTATATCTCATCCATTATTCTTATGTATGGTGAATGGTCCCTTGCAGTACACCTAGTTTTACACTCCGAGAGGATTTGTTTACATTAATTCATGTTTTATTTATAAACTATTATGAAGGTGTTTATTAGATAACGACCAAGGATAAATGAATTTAAACCTAAGGTATTGTATGATTAAATGAAGTTGTTTTGTTTTAGAAATCATATGAATTATTTCTCATGATTATATGATTAATCATTAACATTTCCTCCACTACAATTTTTTTGTTTTAGTTAAAGGATTATACAAAAGAGGAATTGTGTTAATGTTGAACGTACAAATGATGAAATTATTTTCATCATGATAAAATATTAAATATGAAATATTTAAAGTGAAATATTATGATTTTTCATAACTATATGTAGAATTATATGATTAAAAACTAAACATAGTCGAGTTTTTTAGGGGACCAAATAAGATAAAAATGGAATTTCATGGTCAACATGGAGGAAAAATTATTTATCCTTATATATGGTAGTAATTTGGGAAGTTCACTTGATGAAATGTCTCAAAGGAATGGGGAGATTGTTTATTTGAGGAAAATAAATAAATATAGAAAATAATTTATAGTGAAAAATGAATTGTTCAATGTAAGGGAATAACGTGAATCCCATTGTAAAATTTATAGAAACAAATACTATGTGTGGTGAATATGGTAATTATATGAAGATTTACCCTAATCCATAGGAAATCTCCAATCCCATGGAAGGTAATGATCTATAATACTCATTTAATTGAAATAATAAAGGGTTTATGTATTAGGACTCAATAATTATGTTCTAGTATCATTTTATTAATGAAATTATGGTTACAAGAATCATAAAAAAGGTAAGGATTTTTTCAATTTAGTTTTTATTTATGTATAATCAGTAATATATTGAATTACATTGATAACATAAAAAGTGGTTTTTTAGTAAGGTGATATTTTTGGAAAGCTCGTGATTTAGGGGAAAATAACTCTTAATATAATATTTATGTTTAGATAATATTTTTTAGTTACGGTAATTTGTTTATATATATTGATAATATAAATTACACAGTATTTTTGATCTTGAATTTGATTAGTGATTTAATGAAAAAGTGATTCATGTTATCATTTATTATGTTTAATATTTTTTTATTTTTATAAAATATTGGATTGTATATTATTTTACTTTAGGAATATGGATATAGTAAATTGTTTGGAAGAAAATATGTTTTCATTGATGTTTAATGGTGATTCAGTTTGTTAGCGTGGTTTATTAGAATATAGTGTCACGGTATTCACATGATTGGAATGTGATATTAAGAGATACATTAAGTTTTTTATGGACATAACTAGATTTGGGGAGTTCTGTTTGTTGTTTTTATAAATTTATAGGTTTAAGATTTGGTCTAAAAAATTTTGGGGTATTATTAATAAAAACTATTTATAAAATGGTTTATGTTGAATTGTGGGTTTTATTGTGGAGCTTTTAAAGATTATCTTGTTATTTAGTAATATGAAGATTTATCCATATTATATAACTTTTGCTAACCATTTTGGTTTTGTTAAATATATTGAGAAAAAATGAATGAATTTTAGTAATTTTATGAATCTTAGAATCTGTTATAAATTAATTTTAGTTGTTCATGAATGAAAATTTCATCTTGAACATTCATTTCATAGAGTAAGAGATGATATAGAAGGGAAATTTGTTCAAATCACAAAAAATGAAGAAATTATGCTAATGAAATTGAGTGAAATAATGTAAGTATATTTTATCATATTACATGGAAAAATAATTACACTAATATATGAAAAGGGATCTTAAAAATTAAATATTTTTCTAATTTATAGACATTTTGAGTAATTTTAGGGTCTTTTTAAACCCTAACTTAATAATGGTTTTGTTTTTATTAGAATTATTATTTCCCAGTTCTTTATCACTCTATGTTATTATATGGAAAATAACTTTCTCATTCATGTTGATATTTTCACTTCCAAATTTTTTTTACTTATTTGGTAACCCTATTAATTGTTATTTCTAAAATCATTTATATTTCACAATTCCTATCTTCAAGGGAATATTTCTTATCCCTTTAAACAATGTGGGTTTTCAATAAAGTTATTTATAAATATCAACCATTTGATTAAAATTATAAAAATTAGAAGTATAAATTTTTTTTGGTGTTTAATGTTACACCCTGATATTTTAGAATGTTTTTTTTCTTTAAATAAATTGAAAGTGTTTGATATCTTTCTGTACACACAACCTCAATTCAAAAGAACAATGATATTATGACCCCTTACAGCATAGCCATTGAATTGGATGATATGAACATTAACAAACACTTTATAAAATATAAGTATAATATTTTAAATATTTCAAATGTATTGATTAATTTAATATAAATAGGTAATTCATTTTCATTAAATTCATTCTATCCATCAAAATATGTTTTCTTCAAAAATGGTTTTATTGAATTTTCTAAATGAATATTATATCAAATACCTACCTTTTAAATAAATTTTATTTGAAAAAATGAATATATTTTTTAAAATAAATATGTCCATATTGTCTTATGGTGAAATTTAATTATTTTTATAAAAATATTTATTTTCCTCTAAATAGTTAGAAATAACAATTTTTTTAAAACTATCATTTATCTTCAATTAAAATCACCATTATGATTTAAATTTTATTTAATATAATCATTTTTATCCTTTAATTATATGTAATAAAATTTAGTACATTACAGTAATCAACATTATGATTTTTGGAATATGTTAATTTTTGGGTTTAAAGACACATTTTAAAAAAACTACTTTTTTTGTGTAGAATGAATTTTATTTTGAATAAATTATATAAATATATCTTCATTAATTATTTTAATAAAATATTTATATTATATATTCAATATTATTTTTTAACAATGATTTTATTGATTTTAAATGGAAGGTAACAAATGAAAATTATATCTTGTCCTTAAAATGTACTTTTTCTCAAATAGGATTTCGTTGTTGTTTGAACACTTTATTAAAATTAAGTTTTTTCACTTATGGAAATTGAATCTGTTAAAATATATTCCTTATTTTGAATCATCATTTTTAATTTAATTTAATATGATTAATATAATTTTTTTTCTTAGTGAATATTTAAAAACGTAAAGTATTTATACAATGGTTATAGAAAAAATAGGTTTTTTGGAGGTGTTATATCGAGAGATAAGGATAGGATTAGTAAAATAACCTATGTTGACCCAGCCTATCACCCAAAATAGTATAAAACATGGGATTTAGTGTATTATTAATTTCCCCAGACTGGTGAAAATCAACAAACATGATTGATAACATCTATGGAACAATTTACCTAAATGTAAATCGGCAAGAACCATCCATGAAATGGGAATGGAACACTAATATAGTCATATTTAATGGAAAGTAAATATAATACAATGAAAATATAGGAACAACTAAATAAGTTACCATAAAAAATATCATAACATCATATACCCAACATTCTATAATATGACATTAACATGGTATATCAAATGAAATTCCCAAAATCCAAAAAAAAGGAAAAATACCAAACATGTAAAATTTATACATTCATAAATTAAAAATAATCCAAAATATATCTTTATGAGCTAAGTAAATGAGACCAAATATCCTCCAAAAAAATAATGGATGACAGTAATCAAGAAGATGCACCAATATGCATAGCGCACTTTCCATTACATGTGTCCTAGAAATATATACTCATATATATATATGACAAATGAAATGTGTAGCATGTAGAGAAAGAAGACCAATAGGATAATACAAAGATTCTATTTAAGGATTTCAAACCATTAAAACTAATAAACTAATATGAACACTCATTTTCTAAAACTAATTAAATTTAAATTAACCACATGAAATCTCAACGGTTTTATTTTAAATAAATTATGTTTTCTAAATAATTTATCAATATGGATTAAGAAACAATATTACACTACATGGAAAAAATGATCAATATACTCATAAATTATAAGAAAATATAACAATAAGCTTTTTCATATTACCAAAATAATGGAAAAGAATACATATGATATCACATCAATCATGGCAGTAATATAATGCATAAAAGAACATAAATCAGCCCACCAGGTGTAATTTTCACTAAGTTATCTGTACATAAGAGTAAAATGTGATTAAAAAAATATATAGTTTTCTAGTTCACTAAATAATTTTAATACTCTCATGATATTCCCCTAACTAATCTCTGAATAACACTCTCATTATTTATGTTAAACAAGTTGAAGCTACTTTGTTCTTCCTTTAAATGTCTCTCTCAGTCCCTTGGACTATAAGAGGAATCCCTCCCAACCTTATTTCCAAAGTGTCTCATGACCCCTTGAAAAAAACTTCCCCACACCCTAAGTACCCCATGTGTTAACCAATTCCAAACATATCCCAAACACATGTGACATACATCCATGAAATTTTACAAGATCTTTCAGTTATCAAACATTCCCATTTTGACGAAACACCTTTCTGAAGGTAAGCCCATTTATAAAACGTTTTTATAATCCTAAATTGATTAATAAATCCATTTTGAGAAACTTTATCAAACAATTGGACTGTATTATAGCCACCTTCCTTTAGAAAAACTACTCTTTACCATAAATATCCAATCAAAAACAATGGGTCACAATAAAAATGGTAAATATCAATCATAATTAATTTAAATGGATATTTAAAAAACATAAACTATATAAAATTTCAAAATCAATGATAATACATGAACCCCCCCCCCCCCCCCGTAAATTGATAAAACTGCCTCAAAAATGGTTCCCAAATCATCACCTTCAACGACAACCACCTGAATTCGGACAAAGAAGTCCTAAAAAACAATACCAAAATAAATTTAAAAAAACAAATTAAATACCATATATTCATCCAACCCACCCACAAGGGTTACACACATACATTAAAATAGAATAATAAATGGATATAATGGAGGAAATATGATCAAAATATGTAGAAATCATGAAGAATGTGTCTTAAATCAAGCCAAAAAAACATTAGATTCATTGAGATTCTACCAAAAAGGAGGTATAAGAATATCAATCACCAATGGGTTGGGATCTACAAGAGTTGGAAGGAAAAATGATGTGAAAATGATATAATTCTATCATATTAAAATTTCTAAAATGCTAAAAAAATATTAATGATTTGGGTAGCTCACCTGGTTTGGCCACACAGTTTTGAAAATTATAATAAAATATTATAGGTGATATTGTCTCCCTAAAACCATGCCACATGGTTAAACATATTCATTTCATCGTTTGAAAAAAAATATCAAAACCCTTGAAAATTCACATTATCCCCAAATAACCCACCCTCACATAGTCAGATGCATGGTTATAGAAACGATGTTCGATAATCTCTTTTCTCCAAAAACCCATTTCTTCCCATGAAACCTAGTAAAACCATGAGAAAAAATATAATTTAAATTAAAACACAAATAAAGATTTACCAGTGACCCTATGGGTGTCATAAACCCTCACCATTCCACTTTCTCCCCTTAAAGATCCTAAGAATCTGCAGAAGGAAACATGTGAGGCAGTTAATTCCTCACTTATTACTCTTCCTCTCATGTCTTCTAGATACTTCCACCACACTAACTATGTACATATAATAATGGGATAAATTTTTCATTGAAAACATTTTTTTATGATCCATTGTTTGAGCAGGATACTCCTAAACAGTGGAATCAAGATCAATATCTAATTCATATGAATCTATCAACTACAGTGGGATTTTATGGTATATCATTAATTGGGAAACAAAGAATATATATATAATAAAATAAATATATAGTAAAAAACTACACAAAATAATATACCTTCCTTAGATGTTCAATAACTTAATGAAACCAAACATAATGTGGAACCTACTTCCCTTGTAGTGCCAAATTATAATGTCTTCACAAAAAATATACCCAAAGAAACACCTAATTACAGACCTCAAACTCTAATAGCTGATGATGTTAATTGGTGAAGGAATTAAAGTTATTATAATACATCCCTAGCCTTTACCTTATTAGTTACACCCTCTCCATCATCTCTTGGATGAGATACGGTGGAAAAAAGGAATTCTCACTAAGCTCATCTGGAAGAAAAATGGATTGGCATTGCCTCCAATTAAAACACCTTGAATTGGTCTGACTCAATCAAGGAAATATAAATGTATTATAAGAAAAATAATCCAAAGATATGTGAATTTCCAATGAAACATAAAAGGAAACAATATACCTTCAAATAATATCCTCAAGAGTCTTGATGGTCACCTCAGACAGGCCATCTAGACAGAGGTAATTTATGGTGCATAATGTTAGATTGATCCCCTAAGCCTCATAGATTCCCTTATAGAACTAACAATTAAATTGGTAATCCTAGTCACAAATTATTTTCATGGGAAATCAATGAATCCAAAAAAAAACGAGGAAAACTAGTGTAAAATATTTTATACCATCTTTGACTCACTCATGGGAATAAAATTAGATGCTTTCATCTAAAATTGAAAATCATAAGTATTCGGTACATAAAAATTTGGGCATGAGGTGATCCAATCATGAATATAATGACCCAAAGTTTTTCAATGAAATTTACCTTCTTATAAATAAGCCATAAAATCACATGAAAACACGATATAATGAACTATTATGTGCTAAGAGACCTTAGAACATAATTTTTCACTTCTGTGTTTGTAATTTTGAAAATCTGACATACATGGTTTTGTTCAAGATGATTTTTGGAGTCTAATAAAACAAAAATAACTTTTGGTGAATATTAAACCACCCTTATTCATATTAAAATACCCATATGAATAGTTATATACCCTAATCAATAGTAACCTTACGTATGATAGTATAAAAATAACATTCATGTGAAAGTATGAGGCACCTATATTCTAGAATAAGTAAATGAATGTTTTAAAAGTAGTTTCTTATAATAAATTATGATTTTAATTAAATAATAAATTAAAAATCTTTAGAAAATTATTTTGGAAAAATGGACTTCAATTTTAGATTCTACGCATCAAAAAATGGTTGGGGTAATTTTTTTGGGATTTTTCGTAAATACTTGAATTTTTGATGAATAGTGAAATACCGTAATTTACAAAAATAAGCTAAGTAAGAAACTTATAGAGTCATGTGTGACGTTATGCTGATGTAAGACCACTTGGTTCGGGATCACATGATAAAATTAGTATTCTTGTTCATTCCATACTCGTTATTCCTTGTCTTAGGGTAAATTAATAAACTAATGAATTTTATATTAAGGAAACCCCTCTCCCCTCCACTATAAAAACCACCCTTCACACCCTCATTTCCTCACACCTCTCAAGCCCCAAGACTTATCTAAACTCTGCACAAAAATCATCCCTAGCTCCTCTCCCACGTTAAGGAGATGCTTGTCTCATAAAAAGACCTAGCCTAGCTTCCTTAAGGAGAATCTCAAGAAGAGGATTTAAGAGGTAATTTCTCTCCCTCTTCTCCTAAAATTTACTTTCACGTTCAAGTTCTTTTCTTGATCTATACCCACATATCATCTTCAAAATGGTATTGTAACTACACTATTATACATATAATAGAATTTTATTATGATAATGGTATATTATATCATCCAACCCCCTTTCCCTCTTCCTTTTATTTTATTAAAGAGAACGGTGTTCGTGAGGTGTTAATTTATCTCTTTCAAGAACGACATGCTTTCATCTTCCATTTCTACCTAAAGATCTGGTCATGAAACCATTTTTAGGGTTACACCATAATTTATTATATGTATTATTTTCTATTTAATATTCTGGAAATAACTTAAGGACATATTACAAAGTGATAAATTAAAACAAGTTCGTTGTCATCGAAAAACCGACCAAATTAACCCAAATAATCATCATTTAATTATTCTCTAATGATTCACCCAAAAGAATATAATGAGATTAATTATAAGACCATTAAAACTCCTATAATATCATTAATAACATGTAATATCAGTTCCGGAGGTTTACCCATGTTCTACCAGACCTTCAATTTAAGAAGACAAGTGAACCACTTAAGAAAACCATAAAAACAAACATTTCCAAACAATGTTTTTTAAAATATATAACGCATCCAAAGGATAATAAATTGACTTAATAAACCATAATGAACCATATTAATGTACACAAGGTTATAGATTTATAATTAAGGAATATAATTTCATTATACTGAACATTAAAGAGAAGGAAGCCTTTAGATACAAGGTAAGGTGAAATTCTCGAACCCAACTTTCATCCTCCAGGTTCTCCCTCTTTCAATCCCTTTTTGATATGGTTACTCATTAAAGATCATTTTTTCATCATTTTATTTACTTTTCAAGGATATACATGTTTTTCACTGGTTTATATGTCAAAAAATCATTTCCAAAAGAACTCTTCTTTTAATAACACACCTTTTAATTCACTCTCAATGTGGACGGTTCTTGTAACATGTATGTTATTCCCTCTTTATTTTGGGAACCCAAAGTTTATGAATGTGTTATTATGAGATGTAACACATTCCCTTCCATGGGTTATTTATGTTCACTTTTGATATATATTCTATGTGGAATGCATTATAATGATAATGTTATTATGTGACGGGTGCACCTGGAATTATATAGAAAATTAGAATGTTTGAATGTGATGGGTGTACCCGAAATTATACATAACTCCAATGAATTGTGTAGAGTGATGAATATCATGAGTAAATGTGAAATGTTGTGTGAAAAAGATACTATATTTGTTCACAAGTATGTGTGGTAGTAAACCACTAATACATGATGTTTCATTTTTATGCATTTCCACATTTCAAGTCTTATATTTATGCCTCCTCTCATGTTCATGATCTTTTCCCATGTTATAATTATTCTCACCTCATTCTATATTGTTCTTATCTATCCTATTACTAGGCTTTTAGATCAAACCTTTTTATGTATATCCTCAGGTATCTACATTTACTAAGGACAGGATAAGTTCCAATAATAATCTAGAGAAGAAGAAATCAAATAAATGTTTATGCTTGATATTGTAATTTCTATGTATGGTCCTAGTTTTCCCAAGAATCTAAACCTTTGGATACTCTATTTGTAATACTATTATGTTGATTATGTTAAAATGGTGCAATATTAATGTAAGAAAATTTTGGGTCGCTATAATGAAATACATCAACATCTCATCCTAATTATACATGGATATTCTAAGAGGCTATAAGAACACTGTTGATCTCTAATGATCAATTTTGACTCTCTGGAAGATCAAACATCCAGAAAAAAATCTGCAGTTGAACACCTCATCATAGGACACCAATATAAACCTATCAATATATAAAACATTTCATTTTTCATTAGTTTAATGTCCCAAATGAAATCCCCCCCCCCACCCCTTGCATCACCTACTTGCTCATGCTCAATTGAACTTCCAAACACTTCTAGAAAATACGATAACAATTCGGAGGAAGAGACTAATCCCCTGATGTCTCCTTGCAATTTGAAAATCAGCTAATTCTTTGAATCTAGGGTTCATATAGTAGAACACTCTTAACTTGGGGGATAATAGAGAGAATGAATTCCACACTAGTCAGGAACACCTGATCTCCATTATCCTACATCTTAATCATTAGATCCACAAAGAAACTCATCAGACCCAAATCATCAAATAATTCTATAATATCTAACATCAAAATCATTATTATTAATGTATTAATGACAACATACCCCTCCCCCCACAAGTGTTTAATCAATATTGAAATCCAATGTCTCAAGATACCCTACAAATGTTCTCTATCCAAGGTTTGTGTACCCCGTGGTAAATATATAATTTAGGATTTTATGATTAACATAAACTTTAAAAGGATTTATAATATGTAATTCCCATGAATTCAATTCTTTCATCATGGATTCCAACTATAGGTCATATGTGGGATAATTTAGATCATGTGATCGTAGGATTCATTATTAATTGGCTACCCCATGGTCATCCTATATTAGAACACATCCCAAGCCCATGCTATAGGCATCATAATAAAATATTTATGCTTTTTTAATCTTAGGAAGAATCATAATAGGATCTGATGTCAAACAACCCTTAAAATTCTCAATAAAAACTGTGACTTCTCATACTATACAAAATTAAATCTTTTTCAAGTAAATGATGTCAAAGGATAAGTTACTATAGATAAGTACTAATAAGTACATATGTAATATCCAATCAATCCTAAAAGGGTTTGGATCTAGAACACATCATTGGGTCACTTCCAGGACATAATTTCTAAAACCTTCTTAGGATCCTTTGAAACACCTCTCTTGTATATCCTGTGGCCGAATAACTTTACATCGTGAATCCAGAACTAGAATTTTAATATTTTTACTAGAGATTATGGTCCCTCAATATTCCAAAAAGAAATTTTATATGGTTATAATTTTAATAATACCTCATGTAAAAATCATATTTTCATAAACAAAATGACTATATGGAGTCCAAAAAGTTTTGGATGGTCAGTTTTATCAAGTCCAAAATACTATATGATATTTGGTAAGACCAATTTGATTAACCAAAAACTCAGATTTTTATACCAGAATCGAAGGGATGTATATAGAATATAATGAACCTGGAACCTCAAATGGATGAACGTGGATCATATTTTGATCATTTATACCCATAATGATTATATTATGTTGCCAAAAAGGTCATAAATTCTGTCTAATATCAATTTATTATTTACGGTCACTTAATTGAGATTACAATAGTCGAGGAAGACTGGTAGGATTTTGTGTGCCTTATTTTCAAATAGAACAAGTGAATCCCTTGATGAACTAATGGGGATAATAAATACCTTTCTTTAGAGGTCCTTGAGGTAAAATTTCTTCCCTATCATCTTAACTAGATCCATACAGTATGATGATAGTGATATGGGGATCTTATATGGAAGTAATTAAATAAAAACTCATTCTCATAGTAGGGAAACAACCAAGAAAAATACTTTGGAAATACATCATGGTACATATCGAAATCCATCGAAATACGGGACTCTAAACCCTACACTAATTCATCAATTAATAACTTACCCAACTCCCTTGAAATCAAACCCATCTTAAAAGAAATAGGCACTTCCCACACTAATCACAGATCTCAGCCACCTTGGAAGGTGTGAGTGCTCAAATTGTGATTTTGAAACATGAACCCATAGAGAAAAAAAGTAATCTGGGTTTTGAAGTTAATCATCTAGTCCATACCAATAATAATTTTGAGAAAATCCTAGTCTAAAATTAGGAAATATCAAATTTCATCCACATTGACAACCATAAAATAACACTATTGGAACTTTAAACCTTGATCCATCATACCCAATGGGGTAATAAAATCCATAAAAAGGCATCAACTAATATATAATACTCAAATAATAAATAAAAATTGTAGAGATAGATGAATGGGATTTATCCATATCAAATAAAACATGTTCTAAATAAGAATAAATAAATGATGTACCTCTTATGGTGGATGAACCAAAATCTGAGTCCTTTGGTATATCATTTTTGGAAATGATATATATTGGCTCAGGCCTTCCAATATAATTCATTCACCTATTGACAGACCCCATTACCCTAAAATAGAGATTCTTCACCCTTTGAAGCATCATAAATCACCGAAAAACCCTTTGAGAATACAGACCCTACACCACTCTCCCTCACAGAAGTCGAACTTAAGTGTTGAAGATGTACTAGAGGTGCAGACATGTCACACCTGAATTTTTTATAAATTTCATATTCAAATAAATTTAATATAATTGATTAATTTCATTGTAATATAAATCATGTTAAACTTTAATTATATTCTATACTAAGTTAGGCTTTTACTATACAAACCATCTGCTTAGATTATGTTATACGCAAGAATAAGTTTCTACAATACAACATATTATTATTATAATTATTTTAAACAAGATAGTTATTACATTTCCATTAAACATACTAATATGAGTAATAATTACTAAATTTAAAATATTATTTATTTTTTTCATATAAATATAACATATTGAAAATAAAATATATAATTTTCAGTAAAGTCTATATGAATTGAAAAATAAAACTCAAAAAAACTTCTTTTTTATGTCATTTTTTGAAAAATCATAAAATGGAATTTAGAAACATTTATATATTGAATTAAATAAAATAAACTTAATTTCTAAATTCATAATTTCAAAATCAACATAGAGTGAATTTTTTTGTATATTTAGGAAATATTTCATTTTTGGATAAACAATGAAAAATATTGAATTTAATTGAAATTTTTTTATCTAGTATATTTATATCATTAAATTATATTTTATTTGGTTTTAAAGTATAATTATATCAATTATGTATAAATTAATCCAAATTTTTTCATTGGAACCAATTTCAAATTGAAATTGGATATAAAAAAATTCAATATTTTGAGATTGTTCACTTTAAAAACTCATTATCTCATCCAAACTGTGGGATTAGTTTTAAATTAATATCTACCACTTATTTTATTGGAATTTGTAAAATTATATTCCAGATTCTAATTAATAACAATTTAGAATTTCTAATACGGTTATAATTTTTTTCCAAAAATATTACTAAAATAAATTAAAATTCATTTCAATAAGTAAGGTAAAAATGAGTTTACTTAATAGTTAAAATTTAATCATAGAATTATAAAAAACAATGAAAAATTAGAAAAAACTATTTTATGTACATATTTAGATCATATGCACCATTTTATATAAAATAGATCATTATTAGAGGTAAATCACTTAAGGTATACCTCCCAATGGTGTTTTTTATATTTAGAAAAATGTTACTCCGCCACCATAAATGGGAATTCCCCCCCCCCCAAATGAACATATTAAATCATCTAAATCCATTTGTATCAGAAAAAACCCAACTAAATATCCTCCCAACTTCATTTACTTAATCCTAGAGGCCTCACATTATGTAGAAATTCAAACAAAGAATCCCTTTAATGAGAACTATAAAGAGATCCAAAAGGAAGAGGTAACATCCTTTCATAAGAACTTATGGTTTATTTGTTTCTTTACCCCATAAATTATTTTTATTCCATGATTATATAATAACTTAAGCATCCAAAATATAAATTGATAAATATATGTTAATGTTTATACCTATAATCAAAAAAACTTCAATAAAATGGGAATCCCAATCAACAGTCATGTGTATGATAGACTACTGCCTCATGAACTGAGGTAGTTCTCTCTTACATTACCAACATTAAATGTTGAGAATAATGATCAGCCTGCTATTTTTATATGATATTTATGATATTTATGGTGTTTTTTCTTATATAATAATTATTAAACACATACCAATATTCTTTCCTTTTTATGGGAATATGATAACATTGTTTTTCAATGTCAGGACTACCGCCTCTTCAAAGCGATTTTATTTATTCGAACTTTAAATGAAATGTATTAGGGATGCATTATATATATATATATATATTTGTGAGTGTGTTTTATATATGAAATGATAATTATATAGTAATTATAATATATATATATATATATCATTTACATTTTGTTATTTAAATACAAAAATAAAATGGAAACATCATTCATGTGTATGTACGGCCTATCATCTCCATGAATGGTGTATTTCATATTTTATTTCAATATTTTATAAATTTTTATAAATAAATATATACTGAATATATTTAAAATATATATCATGGTTTATAATATGAAAATTTGTAAATCATGATCTATGTAAGAGGATCAAGAATAACAAGTCAAAATATATATGAAAAACAAATCAGTTACTACCTGAAACATAATATTAACATGGAATTGTAAGTAAAAGGGTAATATAAATTAATAAGTAAATCACATAAGATATTATATAAATTAATATTATTCTATGTAATATGTATAATAAACCTATATTTATTATACTATAGTTTTTAACAATTATGAAGAGATTCAATACATAAGGTAATGAGATTTCTTGACTCACTTTTTTTCTTCCAGTCTTATATCTTATTCACCACTCATTTAATTTGTGTGGTGTATGTACTACCCATGAATTTTATATATAAACTTTATCCTTTTGTTTATGGGTTTTTAAATATACATTTGATGATTTTAATTTCATGTGTATTTACATTTCAAATGTTACCAAATCATTTAGGTAATTTTGTCTCAATTTTTCTTTCTTTGGGACACATGATATATTATGCACCTATAATCTTTTACAAGGTGTATATACTAGACTTTGACTTCTTGTATCAGGAATAAATTCATTTTTATGATATTTTAAACTTATATTAACATAATTGTCTCATGGGTATTATGATTCAATGGTACCAAAGTGGTAATATTTTATTGCTAAAATTTCATCATTATCGGGATTGTATGTGGTAATTCTTCTATTGATGAAATTTTATGATACATCTCTTAAAAAATATCATGAATTTTATTTAATATGGTTATTCAAGATATATTCTTGCTTTGTTACCATATTTACACTTTTTGGTACTTAACATAATTAAGAAAATGATTTTAATAAAATATGACCTCATTTCTCACTTTGATCGGGAATATGCATTCATACAAAAAAATGATCTCTAAAAATTTTTTCAAAATTTTTTTTAATAATTATTTAAGTTATTTTCAATGAAAATTATTTTAAATTTTATTATGGTGTTTAGATCTTATTTTATTTGATTTCAAATTTATTTTCAATGAAAATTATTTTCAAAATGTTTTATTTTATAAAAATAATTCTCCAAAGAAAAAATTAGATGTTCATTAAGAAATGGTTTTAAAAGGATTCCCATAATTATGTTCCTTCTAATATGAGATCCATTGGTGTTAATAATTCCTTACTAAATATATGAACCTAGGGTTCCGTTCATATTCTTTCTATGAATGATTTATTTTTTGATAGCATTATGTATATGAATCACATTTCTCATTGACATGTTATCTTCTTAAGAAACATATTTCTATTTCATGGGTTATATGATTATGAATCCTACTTCATTTTATGGGTTATTTTTTGATATAATGTTCATTAATATTTCCTCATTTCTATTAGTTATGATATGATGACATGTTTATTATATCCATTTCATTTCATTGGTTATGATATTATTTTATATGATATTTTGGAACATGTATGTATGAATTAATTATGTGATGTGTGGTACATATATCTCCCTCTAATGCATTGGGTAATGATTTATATATCATGATATAGAAATGGTTGGAATGAGGAGTGATTTTCATTCAATAATGGACATTTTCCACTAATATGGTCATGGGAGTGGACCTTGACTACTATGATGGTTTGGGGAGTGAACTTATTACACCAAGATAGCATTGTAATTGAGACTTTATTAATATGGAAATCATATTTATATGATTATGTGTCTACTATAATTCTAGGTTTTATTATTGTTTTATTATATAATAGATTATTCTATGGATTTCATTATGATTCATGTCTTATGAAATACTAATATTTATTCGAAAACTCTTTATAATGATATTTGATATGAACGGTATGATCATATAATGTTATATTCATGTTCTCATACCCTTATGATCATGATTATGCTTACATATCTCCATTGATTACTCTTACTACGCATATAATCGCACCCTTTCATATGTTTCCTTTCCCAAGTTTATAAAGATATCTATTATTTATGTTGTGTCTAATAATTTTTCTAGTAATGGAGATCTTTGTGGGGAAATATTTAGCTCAATTATATACTATTGTTTATATTTCCATGTCTTTAAAAGCACTAAACTAATATTTTATTTTTTTCAACCTTTTGTGGGATGAATTAATTATTATCCAAAAATAATCTAATTTCTATCTATCAAAGGGGATGGTTTCTATAGCTTGTATCAGAGCTAAAGTTCATTTATACATTGGAAACTAGTTTAATAAACTTATAGTGAAATACTTAAAGACATGTATAAGGATAAGTCTATAGACAAGGAAAAGTGTAGGAAAATTTCTTGGATTTTTTATAAATTTTAGAGTGAGTGTTTTCCTCAAAATACATCCCAATCTGGAAACTAAAAGTGGTTTTGAATCTAGAATATATGTGAATAGGGGTAATAAAAATGAAAACACTATATTGGGCTAGACTCAATCGTGAATCGGTGCATGATAATGAGCTTTACTGCACACCTATTTTTATACTCATAGGGATATAATTTGAAAATTCCCAAATTCTTAACAAACCATCATTAATGATTAAGATATAATTTGGAAATAAATACTCTTGGATGAACCTAACATGTCATAGTTATGATAAGGTTTTATAATTTAGACATATTATAAGTGATTCCATTATAATTTAGTTTCCCACTATGATTATTTTTTATTATACCAAGATTTTTGGTTTTAATTAATGGTTAGAACCTAATGGAACCACATCAATGCTCAGTGTGACTAGAAATAAAACGATTATTCTCCTGAGAATCTTAATTCTATTGGATCTAGAATGAAAACCATTTTCACTATACACACTCAAC
Source organism: Viscum album (assembly GCA_963277665.1). NCBI lineage: Eukaryota > Viridiplantae > Streptophyta > Magnoliopsida > Santalales > Viscaceae > Viscum > Viscum album. Next base: position 1,870,033,595 of record OY728123.1, on the reverse strand, counting down.
GTTCCCATGATATGAATCATGTTGAACTACCAAACGAGTAATGGTGGGAACAACGTTATGTTCAGTCCTTCATGGGAAACATCCAAATTCATTCAATGGGTCATCTAATACACATGTTTCTGAACAATAGATAGGCACCACTTAAAAAAATATTTTCTATTCATAATTTTTTGGTATATGAAAAATTCATTCTAGATTCTTATCATTTAGAATGTGAAACATACTAGTGGTTGACTCTAATAAAGAATATGATGCAGGAATATGAAATTCAATCCATTGATTAGTATGATTTAATTATGTTACAAATTAATATGTAATGTTTTCTTTCTCTTCATGTCGAAATAAAGAATGATTTTCTCAAGTTAAATAAAAGAGATGATTAATTTTTGGGTACCTATAAAGCCAATTTTACATGAATTTTGTGTAATGCATTAGTAATTGTCATCCATCTTGAATTTAAGGTTATATAATTCTTTTATGGATTAAATCTATGTCTCATAAGTGTGATATCAAAAATATAATTCTGTATCTATGAAGAGATTTTTTTTAAATCAATCTCGAAATGAAGGTTGGAGTTACATATCAATCTCACAGTTATGATAAGTAAAGAAAGAGGGTGTTCAATGGAGAATCCAAAACCACATAAGGAATAATATGGTCATCTATCTATGATATCAATTTGGGAATAAGAAAAGAGGGAATTGACTTAAGGTTTCTAATAAATTTTTAAGGGAGGAAAGAAAGGTCATCAGGCATTTAATTGTCAAAGTGATGGGAAGAAGATAAAAAACATTACCTGTAAAGAGAAAGCTACATATAATGAACCTCCCCCACTTTAATGATTCTAGTGTAAAGAGAATGGAAATTATACTAACTATTTCCAAAACCTGATGGTTAATGATAATGATCTCTATTAGTAACATCTTACATTGAGGGATAATGGGAAATCCCTTGTGATCACTAGTTTTGTTGAGGGCTATGATAATAATGTGGTGAAAGTTACACTTACCATCCAATCTAGAAATTCTAATGTATTATTTGATTTTAGATCTATCCAATATTTCATATATAAATAATTTTCAACTGGTATTAAAATTACACCCCAAATATTAGATGTGGAATTAGTATTTCAAACCTCAAATGGTATGATGATTGTATATCATGTCTATGAATCCTCTTAGGTTGAAATTTGAGGGAATGTGGTTCTGAAAAATCATTTTATTATTCATATTGTTGAATTTTATGTCATATTAGGGATTTATTTGATTTATCTACAAAAAATACTATATCAAGTTTCAAGGAAAGTAAGTTACGTTAGATATTTAAAACCAACCTCTGATTTAATATCGATGTGATGATAAGTATGAAACTCCTATGGATATTAAATCCAATGTATGGGTTTTAATTCCAATTTATAAGGGATATTTGGCTCAAATTGTTGGGTATAAACTAGATATCAATGATATGATTACTATTATAGAATTTCTTGGATATCATTCCATAAAAGTTTCCTAGCGTTCCACAATAATTTTGAGAAGTCCCTAGAGAATGGCCCCAATTGAGTTGCATAAATTGAAGAATAAAATATTAGAAAACCATGATAATGGATTCCTTTGTCCATGTGGTTCACTATGTTGTGTAGCTTTAGTTTTGTGAAAAATAAAGATGGATCAATTTGACTCGGGATATATTATCAGGAGTTGAACAAGATCATGATCAATAATAACTATTTTTTCCTCATATTGGTGACTTGTTTGATAAACTAATTTATATTAATACTTTTTCATGTTTGAAATTTAATATGGATATCATTAATTGAGGTTTAATAAGGTGTATATACCCAAGAGAAAATTTTTAGAATGTATAGACACTATGAATATATACTTATTCATTTAGGTTTTACAAATTCCCCTGCAAACATCATGGATTTTATGAATATATACTTTAGAGATTACCATGATCAGTTTTTTCTATTCTTTATAGATTATTTTATTATTTATTAAAAGATAACGGAAGAGATTTAATACCACTTGATAATTGTATTAAATACCGTAAGGAAGGAGAAACTATATGAAAAAATTACAAAGTGTGAATTTTGGATTCAAAATTATTCATTTTTAGGCTGTATAATCTAAAGAGAGGGTATAAGAATTAGACCCATCAAAGATGGAGGATATTGAATGATGGAATATCCCTACCATGGTGTAGGAGATCTGAATTGTTCTTGGTTTTGAAGGATATTTTTGATGGTTTCTATAGAATTTATCACGATAGTCTAATATACATACCAATTTAACTTGTAAGGGATCCAAGTTCCTATGGACATATGAATGAGAGGATAATTTCAAGTAACTAATGATAAATATAGTTAGTGCACCTATTCTTAAATTACCCTGTCATGGAGATGGGTTTTTAATCTATAGTGATACACCCAAGAAGATATTAGGCTGTTTTATTATGAAAAATTACATGATTATATCTTATGATTTGGAAAATTTGAATATTCAGGATAAAAATTACCCAAATCATGATTTGGATTTAGCTATAGTAATTTTTACAATAATGATATAGAGGGATTATAATTATGGTGAAAATGGTGATATATATATTGATCATAAAATTATGAAGTATATTTTAACATAAAAAGAGTTGAAAATCTTCCAAATAATATGGTAAGATATGATAATGGATTATGAATTCTCAATACATTACAATCTAGGGAAAGAGAATAAGGTGGCCAATTATTTGAGTCGAAAGGATCATGCTAGCATATCCCTGATGAGGATCACAAAAGATCCAATATTTCTAGATTTTCAAAGGATTGACATGATATCCTAAAAAAATGGTAAACATATTATCTTGATCAACTGAATGTTCAAACCTCTTTCCAATTGAAGATTAAGGACATGTAGAAGGAACATGTAGAACTGTTGAAGAAATTTAGAAATTTTCAGGAGTTTGACCTTGATCAGGATGGAATGATAATTTTAAGGAACTATGTATGAATTACATACATCCTAGATTTAAATAAGGAGTTGTTTGAGGAAGATAATAGTTATTAATTCTTTATTAATTGTGGTGGTGTGAAGATGTATATAAATTCGGAAGAGTACTGTTGGTGAGATGGAATGAAGAGAGGTATCATAGAGTTTGAATTTTGGTGTTTGGTATTCCTATATTTTAAGGTTTAGTGATAAAATAATTAGTGGATGTTGCATCCATTATCCACCCAAAAATAAAAATGGGATAACATCACTAGTGATTTCATCATTAGACACCCTAAAACATTTAAATTAAATAATTCTATATGGATGGTAGTTGATTGCCTTACTTATTCAAAAAAAAATTTCTATTTGATAAGACTTTTCTCTAGATCCTCTTTCCTTGATATACATTAATGAAGTGGTAAGTTTGCACTAAGTAACACATTCCATTGTATTTAATTGGGGATTTAGGTTTGACTAAAAGTTATGGTGATGTCTTCAATACTCACTTAATACATAATTGAGTTTACACGTTGCATATCATCCCTAAATGGATTGTCGGCCTGAATGAAAAGTCCAAATTATATAGGATATATTGAGATCTTGTTCTTTAGATTTTAAAGTTTGTTGGTATCAACACATTCTTATAGTTATGTTTCTCTAAAATAGTATCCCTCACTCATTAAAATGGATCCTTGTGAATACCTATATGGAAATACCAATTGATCTACCACATGAAGGAATAAAGACTAAGAATGAATGCTACTAGGACTTAAGATAACTGATGAAATGGCCTAGAAGTTTATATCCATTCAGTAGAATATCAAGATAGTTTAAAGTTAGAAGAAATGATATGTTGATAACCATTAGGGTGATCTAGAATTTTATCTCAGTGAGAAGGTGTTTCTTTGAATCTCTTGATAGATTATGGTAATCGGATTTGGGATGAAATGGATACTTAGACCTATGTATATTTGTCCCTTGGAAATTAATGATCATATAATGATGATAGGATATCAAATGGAGCTTCCACCAAACATTTTACAACTCCGTGATGTGTTCCATATATCTCTATTATGGAAGTACATACATAACCCTTCACATGTACCACACTCATAGGTAATACAGCTAGAGTAAGATCTTTGTTATGAGGAACAACCAGTTGAAATTCTCAATCATATAAAGACTGTTATGTGAAACACAACAACTCATATGAGTAGTGTTTTTCATTCAAGAAATCACCAATTACAGGAACCTACATGGGATCATGAGAATATGATGAGGAAGGAGTATCCTCATTTGTTTGTATCATAATGATGAATATTTTAGGGTGAATTTTATTTTAAAGCAGGTATAATATAACACACTAGGTTTTTATGAACATTTCATTAATAAATTAGGTTTCAATGATTTCTTGTATTATATAATACATGAAGGTAAAACTTAATTATATGATACAGTGAGTTAATATTTCATAAAATGAAACAACAAATTATCTTGTGTTACATGCAAGTATGAGTTTCTAAGAAAGAGTAATTTATTTTAATAATTAGTGTATACAAGACAGTTATAACATAGTTAAACAAAGTAATATGAATAGTAATTATTTTTTTAAATATGATTTATAATTTTTTCACATTAATTTTTTTTTTAAAATAAAATACATAATCTTTGGTAAAGTCTATGTGTTTTGAAAAATTCAATTTCCACAAAAAACATTTTTTATGTCATTATTTTAACAATAAAATAATTATTTTAGAAACTTTAAGAAATTTAATTAGATAAAATAAACTTAATTTTTAAATTTATAACATCATAATCAGATTAGGGTTATTTTTTTAGATTTTTCATAAATATTTCTTCTCTGTATAAATAGTGAAATACTGAATTTTAATTGAATACTGCATTTTCATCTACTTTATTTATATTGTTAAATTATATTTTAATTTTTCTTTAAACTATAATTATATCAATTATACATAAATAAATCCAATTACGGTAATTTTAACCAATTTATTATATAAATTGGACATAAAAAGATTTAAATTTTTTTGCTTTATTCACTTTAAAAACCCATCGTCTCATCCCACAGGTAGGATTAATTTTAAATTAATTTATGAAACTTCTATGATTTTAATTTTTAAAATATGGCTTCCATATTATTAATCATAATATTTTTTTAATTTATAATAATGTCAAATGATTTTTTGACCAAAAATATTAGTGAAATAAATTAAATATAATTATAGTGAGTAAGGTAAATATGAGTTTACTTAGTGGTTAAACCCTAATCATAAAAGGATAAATGACCTAAAAACATGTCCAAAAGCCATTGTATGGCCATATTTCATCCATATACACCATTTTATAAAAAAGAGGAGCATTATTGGTGTCATTTTATTTACAGGATACCTCTCAATAGTGTTTTCCTTTTTTATGTTTACAAGAATGTGACTCCTCCTCCACTATAAAAGGGAACTCATCCCAACCCACCCACCCACCCCCAACATATTTACACTTCTAAATATCTTTGGATCAGCTAAAACATGCCCAAATATCCTATATAATTCCCTACCTTTATCCTAGAGGCCACACTTTGGGGACAAATCCAACCAAGGACACACTTTGGTGCAAACCAAAAGTTGTAACCCAAAGAACATGTAACATTCTTCAACAAGAACTTTTTTATTATTTCATTCTCCACCCCGTAAATTCTTACTTACATTATAATTATATAATAACCTAATTATCTTCAACATACTGACATTTTTTTAGGTTAAGGACTCGACCTACACTCAAACACACTTCCATATAATGGGATACACAATCAGTGTTTGTGTGTATGGCGGACTACCACCTTGCAAACTGATGTCATTATTTCTTCCATAACCACCGTTCAAGGTTGGTAATAATTATGATATAAATTTTTTTCTATCATATATAAGATACTTATGATTTATATATTCTTCTGGAATTATTATTCAATGTATTCCTTTATATTTTTCATTTTGTTGGAATACAACGAAATCATTTGAGGACGTGTAGATTACTGCCTCCTCAAAGAAATGTGATTCCTTTACACTTTACATAGAATGTATTAAATATGGTTTAAATAAAAATGTGAGTTATATATGAAATTATAATTCCATTGGAATTAATATATATAAATATATATATCATTTAATTTTATTACTTTCAATATGATATGAAAATGGAAACAAAGTTCATGTGTACATACGGCCTTCCGTCTCCATTAATGGTGTATTTCATTTTCTATTTAAATATATTATAGATTATTATGAATAAATATATAATAAATATATATTATATTTATAACATATTTTAAATTATTTTAGTAATTAAATAATTATCTATGAAATATTGATAATATTAATAAGTCAAAACATGTACGAAAAACATAATAGTTACCACACGAAACGTAACATTAACATGGAATTTGTAATCAATGTGTAATGTAAAGGAATAAGTAAATAATATATAGTATTATATAAATGAATATAGTTCAATGTAATATGTATAATAAACCAATATTTATCATACATGATGTTTTAATGAGTACAAAGATAGTAAATAAAAAATTTAAGGGGATTTTTAATCTCACATTTATTTCTGGGAGACTTATACCATATTCACCACACCTTTTTTGTGGTGTATATACTTACCTTAAATATATTATATGATTATTATTCTTATTTTTATGGGTATTTACACATCCATTTTATGATCATTGTTTCATGGGGTTTTATTGTTCAAATATTATTAAATTAATATGGTAATTTTGTCTCAATTTACATTCTTCAAGACACATGTTATGTTATACACCAATATTATTTTAAAAGGTTTATATATTTCCCATTAACATTTTGAATCATTAATATAATTATTTTCATGATATTTTAAACTTGTCTTAATTTTATTCTATTATGGGGATTAAGATTCAAAGTTACTAAAGTGGTATGAGTAAATTGATGTATCTCATCATTATTGGGATTTTAAAAGATTAGGATTCTATTGCTGAAATATTATCACCAATATCTCAAGAACACTGTTTATTTTTATTACTCACTAGTAATTCAAGATATCATCATGTATTCTTAGCAAATTTCTACTATTTGGTACCTAAGATAATTGAGAAAATGAATTTAAGAAAATCCAACATTTTCTCCATTATGTCGGGAATCTATGTTATTTCAAAAAAAATGTTATCTAGAAAGGTTTTTAAAATGTTTTTAAATTATATTTAAGATCATTTTAATGGTAATGTATTTTAAGATATTTTATGGTTTTAAAATCTTCTTCTTTACATTTTCAAATTTATTTCAAAAGACATTTATTTTCAAAATGTTTTATGGTTTTAAACGTATTTTTCAAATAAGAAAGGATATTTTCCGCAATAATTGATTTTAAACAATTTCAAAAAATTATGTTTCATATATGATTTCATATCTTGGTGTTACTCATGCCTTACTGGGGATATGACCCAAGGGTCCCATTCATATTCTTTCTCTGAATGATTTATTTTTTATGGTATAATGTATATGAAACCCATATCTCATTCATGGGTTATATGTTTATGAAACACATTTATCTTTGATGGGTTATAATATTATGAAACCATCTTATTTTAATATGTTATGATTTAATTAAATGATTATAAAACCTTTCTCTTTTCCACATCTTTTTATATAACGACATGTTTATGAGACCATTTCATTTCTTATTTTATGATATGATTGTTTATGATCTTATGGAGCATGTATGTATGATTTAATTATGATAAGGGTGGGACCTATATCTCTATACAACTCATTGGGAAAAGATATATATTTTATGATATATAAATTGAAGGGATGGGGAGTGGCATTAGTTCAATAAAGGACTCTTTCCACTATGTTGGTATTGGGAGTGAACCTTGACTACTAGGATGGTTTGGATAAATAATAAATTACCAATAATAAGGAAATAGAATAAAAAATGCAATAATATTGAAATAATTATAATATTCTTTTGTGTTTTAAACAATTCTATTTCTTATTCTTATGTTATGATTTCATGAATTATGCTCTTGATTCCCTTATTAGTCCTGTCATATGAACTAGAAATATTAATGTAATGACTCCTGATTATGATCTTTGATTTTAAAGATATTATCTAATAATGTTATTTTCATGTTTGTAAACTTATTCTCATGATTATGATTACATATCTACCTTTTTACCCTTAATGACCATATGATCTAACCCTTTCTTCTGTTTACATTTCCCAGGTTATGAAGATATGTATAATGAATGATGTTCTAATAAAGGATCTAGTTATGGAGAACCTAATGGGAGATAATGTAGCACACTTATGTACTCGTTTTTAGGTTTTTATGTTTCCAAAGGAACTAATCAAATTCATTATTTTGGCATCTATTTTTGTAATGTATTAAGTATTCCAAAGAAATGTTGTAATGTATACTCATGAAAATCTAGGGTCACTAAAAAAAGGTGTAAAATCCTTTGATCCTCTAATTAATATGTTTGGTATGAATATAATTCCAACACTAATAGTATATGATAATATTTCATACTGTAGAATCCACTAACATTGTACTCGATGAATGCTATAAATTTTTACCACTGCCACAGTTTTATTTTTCTAGATTTTCCTTCTTCCCTGATGAATATATCGGGATACAACCCCTAATGAAATACCATTAACAAATAATTTTTAAACCAATTTCACCTCCTAAATATCCTCCTGGTCAACCACATCACAAATTATTTCCAAGAATATAGGAATAAACCTGGTTCTTATAATAGGGTTTATGGACATTTCAAAACACATATGTGTGATATAATTATCTCTCAGGAGTTATGGAGAGACCTGGACCAAATTATTGAATGGATTTGCATACTCCAGCACTGAAAAATTCATATTATCTAAAATAAAAAACTCAGGGTAATTTTCTACCCTCAAAGACTTTACGTGGAACTATCGATTGAAATCCACCATGAATCTAGTCCACGTGATATCCTATAAAACATTTCTAATACCACATATCCCCCAAATTCATATCTAAAGCTTCCAAAATATAGTTTGATGATCCAAAATTTTAGGTATAAGGGATATTTGAAAACTCAAATATACCCAGAAAATAATACACTAAGTTCTCATGCTCATTGTCTCTGTTTTCTCCATGGAAAACTAGTTTATTTTTCCTAGTAATATCTTGATCATGGTATATTAATTATGGTTTCTCATGACCACCCACCTAGATTAAGGATGAGATAATAAAAATCAATGAAGTCATAAAAAATTGATCAATAAGATTATTTTCCATTAGGGTATGCTCCAAAACACCCTCCATGTGCCTGGAAAAGGCCCTTATTGGATGCATTATCTACAAAACACAAAACACAATACCAATAAAGGCATAACTAAATCATTAAAATTATCAATTAATCCAAACTTAACACTAGAAAATGGTCCCAAAATACCAAACTATCATCAACAACAAGTTTTAATGAAATAAGGTATAAAATATAAAAATTATAGACATTTATACATTATTCTTGGTTTGGTCACACGGTTAGGAAAAATGTGCACTGACCATTAAAGAGTCACATGAAGGTGACTGAATTGTCTAAGAGAGCTATGAATGATTACCACTAACCATGTTCCTAAACCATGTTCCCCCACTATAACTTCTCATTTCACCTTGAAACTCAAAATGTCTTATGGGATCTCTTTATAACTCACAATCCTTAAGGGAAACACATAAAATACCAATACAACATGCCCTAATCGGGCTCGAATTTTAAACAAAATCCCATACCACACATGTAAACCCAATTCATAACATGGAGAATAGTTGTACAAGAACTCTTCAATTCCTACCTCTCAAGTACCTATATTCATATCTCTAGAATACCATAGACCATAAATAAATGAACCTGTTGAAATGCCATTTTATAGAAAACCAACTCGGGTTGACCCAACCCATCACCCAAGATTGTAGGCCACATGTCTTTATTTTTGTCCATAATTTCCATGGGCTAGTGATAAACACTGGTTATAATGGAAAACCTCTATGAAATGGTTTTACCCATGGTAGATCGGTAGGACCCATCCCTGAGATAGGATGACACACCAAGAGAATTAGTGGAAATAAAAAATATGTATATAACCAGACTAATTAAACAATAAATAATGAAAATACTATAAGACATAATAATATCACATACATAACATGCCATAATAAGTAAGTAACATGTCATCTCAAGTAAAAATATCAATTTCCAAAAATAAGGAAAAAAGCACAAATACGGCCAATTCATTCGTTCTAAAAGAAAAAACACTCCAAAATAGTTCCTCATGAGCTAACTAGATGAGATGATGTCACCTAAAAAGAAATATTATATTGAATTAATTTAGAAGTTCAACCTATATTCCCAATTCCTTTAATGGAATAAATTTTTTATTAGATAAAATATCAATGTACAAAACATCAAGGGGTTCTATCAAACCATTAGGGTTTAATGTGAGTATTCTAAAATTTTAGTTTTCATATATGATAAACAAAGTGGAGATTTCCCCTGGAATTATCTAGTATAAACATCCTAGATATCTCTTAGTACCTTGGTCAAACAATTGGAAGGCCTCTAAGTCTTCTTAATAAAGGAACTCTTGATCCCTTCGAAAACAAAACGAATATTTCTTAATCTTTCACCCAAAAGAACTCTTGATCCCTTAGAAAAAAATAGAATCTCTCTCAATTTTCCACCCTAAGTGCCTAGTGGTCCTTTGGAAAAAATATTCTCACACCTTAGGTATCCCATTAGTTAATTAATTCCAAACATTACCACATCCCAAGTGGCATACATCAAAGCTATTTCATAAGTCCTTTTTACAAAAAAACGAAGTCCACTTTCATAAAACATCTTCCTAAAGGTAAAACATTTTATAAAGACATTTTATAAATCCATTATAGACTATAAAACCATTTTATCCATTTTATCAAACACTTACTGGTATGTCAAATGTCCTCCCTCTCAAAAACCCCTAATAAAACATAAATATTATATAAAACCCACATATCCTTTCAAATATTGAATAAATATGAATCATAAGTCATTTGAGTGTAAATTTTAGAAACATAACATAAATTGTATTAATAATTAAAAGGATATACATGGAAACATATATTAAATATAGACACCTACATCAAAAATGGTTACAAACATGTCCCCTTAAACAAAAAATACTTGAAAAAGGGAGAAGTCTATAAACACCAAAATCTCTAGATAAAAAAATAACCCCACATAAAACAATTATTTTTGGATAACCCACTATCTATAGTTTTACACATCCTTTTAAAGGGATTAATAAATGAATAAAGTATAAAAAGATGAATACATCATGAATAATATGGCTTACATCAATAAAAAACACCTTGTATCTAAGGATAATGAATCGATATTTAGAGGGGTAGGGATCCAATTCTTTAGGGAGAGGCTATGTATGAGTGGTTGAGAGAAAATGTGGCCCCAAGAATATCAATAAATAAAGGAAATTTTTGTAAAAAAAAATTATCCATCTAGGTAAGTCCTATAACTTGTCCACATGATTGGAAAAATGATTCTCTAATAATCAGGGTTCCCTTATATCCCAAAATACATGTATCACAGTTACCCCAAGGATATGAATGATTTAAAAATATCAGATCTATATAATAGTGGATGATCCCCTAATAGAACACCCTTGAATTATTATCTACACTGTTGAAAAATTAGTGTGTTATCTATATATCAGGGTTTGTTTCACCCAAAAACCATTTATCAAACCCCAACACTTGTAATAAATAATAGCAAAATAAAATATGAATAAAAAATCCAAATAGATATAACAGTAACCCAATGGGTGTCACTATATTTCCACTAAAACCTATAAAATTCCAATTAGTTAAATATTTTTCAACATTATATTATCTTACCATAAAATCCCTTGACATTTGGGGCCAATTTCTCACTAAAGTGGCCATATATAATTGATATATTTTTAATAAATTCCAATTCTATCACTCCTGTTAAATATAAAGAAGAACATATTTTCCTACATTATTCATACCATTTGAGCTATTTATCATAGAAAATATCTACTCTAATATCTTATAAGAATAATTCCCATTATCCTTTATCTTTTATTACTCTCTTAAGAATAATTCTTTAAGGTTGCAGTTGTAATCCAATGTAGGTCCTTTAAATAAGAGGTGTAGATATTTACCAAGCCCTTTAAATGTAATGTATTCTTCCACTTCATATAAACATATTTTATCCAAATAAATAATATTAATAAAATGTCCTTAACCTACATAGTTGTTATTATGATTATATAATTCAGGTTTTCTCCCCTTTTCTATAAAATTGGAAATAAAAGGGTCACTCATGAGTATGTGTGGACTATTATATCCTTGTAATGATATGATTCATTTTCCATCACAAAATTTCATGGGTGTTTATAATGATTGATTTAATATTTATATATAATATTTATAACATCATTGTTACTCTATAATTATAATATCTTATCAACCATCATACCTTATGATCAATTGGTAAACAATTATGTTACATGTGTTTATGTTTGGACTACCATCTCAAAGAAGTGATGTTACTTTTTTATCATTTATTCATTACAGAGATGGTAAAAAGGAGATATTTTATTAATAATATTATATTTGTGATAAAATAATGATTTCTAAAAGTATACTTATAAGTTTCCTTTATTTTTACCATCCATTGAAAATTGTACACGTCACTCCTGTTTACATATTTATTAACCTCTCCATGATGTGATATAATTCATTTTCCATAACCCCATTATATGAATAATTATAAATATATATATAGTGATTATATTTTATAAATATAATGTGATTAACATTTTGGTTATGGTGGAACCATTATCTATGTGCAAGGAAAATTACTATTGAACTAAAAAATGCATGAAAAATGAAGCAATTAACACATGAAATTGAAATTTTAATGTAAAATTATAAAAAATGGGTGTTGAAATGATAAAATTGTATCATATATGATATTATATGAATGAATATTAATCATTTATATAATTATAGTAAATATAAAAATTTTATATATGAAGTTATATTTCTCATGAATCGAGTCAATGATAATGAAAGTGTTTCCTCTTAATTTATCATCATTGAGCCATGTTTTAATGTTATTCACCAATTTCATATTTTTATGACATATATAATGATGAAGGGATTATTTTTTTAATAATAAATTATTTAGTTAAATGTATTTATATAACCATGTTATTTTTAAGCTGCTAATGACTTTTGGTTAATAAATTACTAAATTTATAAGTTTTCTTTATCTCTATTTTATTTTTTTGAGACATAATAGATATTATTAACCAGTTTATTTTTATGAGTTGTATTTAATAATCCATTGAAACATTCTTAAATGGATAATTTTTTATTTTTGGTATGTAATTATTCAAATAAAATTATTTCATACACATTGTTTATATTTGAATATTACCAAAGTGGTAAGAGTATATTTACTCAAATTGTCTTTTGGGGAATATTTTAGGTTTTGCAAATATATTATTTTATAAGGTGTATCTACTGCACATTTTATATTTTTTTCTAGAATATATTTAATTTAATCATGATTAATGTTTCCTTTGAATCTATTTCTTTAATAAAATAAATGAGTCAAATGTTTCTAAAACCTTTAGTTTTTTAGGTTATAATCTAATTTTCCCATGGATTGTTTATGAACTAATTCTGAGGAGGAAATTATATAATATATCTCTCCAAATAAAATTATTAGCCCCTAATTTTTTTTCTAGAGGTTAAATTTCTTTCATACCAATTTTTTCTATATAAATAATTGGTATATAAAAAATTTATTTTAAGTAAACCTAAAATTTAGTTTCTCTTAGATTCAGGATATTTTATTTCATGTATATATTCTATAAACAAATGTTTTGAAGAATGAATCTAATATTATAAAAAAATTATTTAATTAATTTTTAACCATATTGTAATTTTATTACCAATGTTTTAAATGAATACTAAAATCATTATTTAAATAGGGTATTTTTTACTTTTTACCCCTAATTTTAAAATAATTTTTGTTTCAACAAACATCGCTTGAAAAAAATTCCATGCTATCATGAATAAAATGTTATGTGAATATTATTTTGTAATTTTACATGTTTATTTTCATTAAAATTATTTTCTTTTGTATTATTATTGCTTTTAGATTTTAAATTAGTGATTTCAAAATGAAATTTCTATTTTCCTCAATAAATTTCATGATGATATTTTAATGGTATTTTTCATATATAATAATATTATTTCATGATTCTTATATTTTATTATGGATTTAATCCATTTTTATCAACATTATTTTTTATCTAGTTGGTATATGTTTATGGTGATAAAATTTGTACTAAACCAATTTTGCTTCCATGGGTTAGTCTTTTAAAGAATGATAAATATTTTCATGGTATTTTGGAATATGTATTAATTTATAAATTTTATTTAATGGGTGGTACCTTTATAAGACAAGTGTGTGTGGTTATGTTATAAACTAAGGATGTGTGGGTCCATTGTATCCCCCCAATTTATTATTTAATGATGAAGTAATTTTGAAATTACTAAGATGTGATGGAGTTAATAAAATATTAAGAGATAACAATACTACTTTGATGGAAGATAATCCTAATAGAATATAGGAAATGTTTAGGTAGGTTTTTTTGTTATTGGACTTTATCCAAACTTATAGTCTCGGGAATGAATCTAGACTATGAAAGTAATTTTATATTCTTATGTGAATTAAAAAAAATATTTATTATGGTTATGATGCATTCTACTTTATCATGTTTTATTATTGATGATTTCTCACTATAATGAAATATATATTTTTATTTCCAAAGCTCTATGACATGGTTCATAATCGATATCTATTAATTGTGCAGTATGATTATCTAGTGGAAAGATAATGTTCTCTTACTCTTATTCTTATATTATGCTCACCCATTCTCATTCATTGATATCTATTATCTTTAAATATACCTAGCATTAAAGAATAACCCTTTTTATGTTTACTTTCCTTAGGTTATGTAGAATGGTTTTAGGTATATTATGTATAAGAAGGGATATAGTTGTGATGCATATTATAGTAAATTATTTATATATTTAATGTACCAGTTTTTTAGTTATCCGTGTTTCTGAAGATATTTAACCTTTATGGTAATCTCATGAATCATATTGATATGTAATGAATATTTTTATAATAATATGTGGTATTTATGTGTGAAATATTTTGGGTTAATATAATAATGATATAGTATGTTGATTAATACACCTTTTCCAAAATCAGATTCTAATCTCCTTTTCTTGTTAATTTCATCATCATGAGATGTCCCTAAAACAAATATCCACTTTAGATGGAATATTGTTATTGAAACTAGTGATTATGAGTAATATTGTATAATATAACCACTAATGGATGTTGATAACTGAATAAGAAACCATTAATGAATAATTCTAGAATAATAAACTATCCAACAATTATCTATACTTTGTCACTATAAATAGTTTAGTCTTTAATGGGACCTTAAACTTGGTCGATATTTATTTGATGAATGGAATGTTTCATAATGGGTGTATTAAAGTTTTTTAGAGTCTGAGGGATGTATCAGGGTCATTGAGAATTATGAGTCAATTTATACTTAACATTTCTTAGTGTACCAACATCCCTATAATATCCTTGAGTTGTTCAGTCAATGGTGTTCCAAACTAATACTTTTAACAAAGAGAATAGGTAATTTGTAATAAATCTTATGGATATTTATAAAATTGAGGGATTTATTATCCTTAGAGATATGTATACAATGTTCATTTTTATTCACAATACCAATGATAATGTTAGGTATACTCTTATCATGGTGGTGGATCTATTTAATCTTGTTGAAATTAAATTAAAGAATGAAATTAATTGGCATCTCAAAATAAATTTTAGTTGTAGTTCCAAGTTATTCCCATAGTTAAAAAAACCAATGCTGGATTAATATAGACCAACCAGATCTAACATGCATGTGGGATGAAAAATATATGATGGTAAATTTTAGATTAAAATCACTATATAGTTTGGAATTATCAAATTACAACTGGGTTAATCCTATATATTTTTCTAGATATATTTCTGGTGATGTTTCTCAGTATATGGTACTTTACATTATGATATTATATCACTATGGTATAGACTATGACTTTTATTTTGGATGTGAATTTATTATCAGGGATATAAGTTAACCATTTTATACCAACAATGGAAAGACTATACGAGTTGTTGGGTCATGTTTAATTAGGTGAAATTCCCAATAGTATCTGTATTCTAATCAAATTCATTCATGGTTTAATTGTGGTTAATCTTAAGAACTATATTCCTAGGATCACTATTTTAGCCCCTCAATTTTCCATTAGGACCACATTTCTTGAAATTATGGGTGTGGAGCTACTATATATTTGTGGAGAAGAACCAGAACATATTTTTGGGATCTATTCACATTTTGTATTCACTTTTTTCCAAGATATCATCAAGGCATTAGTTAATGATAGTACTATTATAGTTTATAACCACTCATATAGAGTCACTCTATAAGATTAGGTGACCCTAGTGATATTTATAGGAGTATTAATTTGTAATATTGATAAACCATATATACTCGAATTCCGATTTTACTACATATAGTAGGTTATTTTGTCACCTTATTGTGAGATGTGTGATGAGAAACACCCAATGGACCCATGTAAATTCTATTTGATATTGAGGAATAATAACATTAGTGCTCAAATAAATATACCATCAACCAATTATCTAATTATTTTTCCCCTGGCTTATTCTTAATCACATAAAAAATAATACCATGGGGTAGTGTTTAGATGATATTCCATATAAACATTCATCTTACCCTTCAAGCATGAGGGGGGGTTAGAGATAAACCATATTGGGGTGATAATTTCATCCACCTAAATTTAATAACTAATGAAAGAGAGATCCCTAATTTTGATCATGATACATTAGTTTATATTCGTGTAGAATAAGTATCTGACACTAGAAAACCAATGGTATATATTACTTAAGATATTTATGCAATAAATATAGTTAATTATTATGTAAATATGGATCTTCAAAAATAAATGTTCTGTTTTTTAATTTCATCTTTTTAAAATCAGTTGACCATTCCAGTGAGTATAATTATCCTAGACTACATTCTCTTCCCAAGACATGAAATAATATTTGGTGTCTGATATTTCAATATTAATTGAAGAATAAATAAAATATCATGACTAAATTTTAATGATTCATTAATAAAACTTCCATATATGAAATAGAGCATATGTTATATTAACATAACGAGCTATTTATGTATCAAGGAGTAGGAAGATTCAACTATCAAAAATTTAAAACTATTATCTAGAAAAACATGGTTGTTTTGGAAAGAGTATATATTTAAGAAAAATATCTCCATATATTCAAAATCAGTAACCATCAAGAAAATATTTCACATCAAACTATTCAGAAGTTAAGCGGGATAACTATTGAGGAATCATGGCTTTATGACATGATGGTTACTTAGACAACATATATTAATAAATATAAGTATCATGTAACGATTATGAATTCAGATTAGTTAAAAGATGCTAGATGAATTTAGACTGACAAGTAAAATTATCATGAATTATGCAAAGAAAAAAAACATATAATATTTGCTGAGGACTTAGAAATAGGGTGCACCAATATTTAGGAATCAATAGATTATACCGATAAAAAATGTATTAACCAATAATTTTTGGTTAACTTGATCTTTTCTTGACTCTCTTATCCATTTTCATTTAATTTCTTTACATCATTTTTTAAAAGGATTTTCCCTAATGATGTTCATATTTATTTTCTTAATAAATTATATTTTTTTAATCTAGATAGTTTTCAAATTCTTGAACATATATTTTTTATTTAATATCAATTCATGATAATATATAAAACATACAAAGAGTAAAATCATGATAATTTAATCCATCAAATAATCACATAAAATTTTACTTCATAAACATACTTCTAATGAACATTTTTTGATGATGAAATTTCTAAATCATTCTATTACCTTTAAGGAATTTGACCATAGCTTGACATCGGAAAGCTGGATATGAAAAAAAATACCATCAACTTAATCCAATTAAATTTTATGTGAAAAAATACTATAAAGTTTAAATTATTACTAAAAATACACTCTTAGATAGATATTGGTCATCCAAATATGCAATTTGATTACCATCAATATAATCAAAGGTTATTCCCAAAGACAAAAGACTGTAATGTTTGACTTTATCCTGATATTTTTCTTTTATAATGATATAGGTAGGTAAGATATGTGATGATCTACCATCAACATAATCCAATGATAGTTCATTAATATATTAAAATTTGAGTAATTTAGCAATAATGAAAATTTTTTAAGGGGTTTTTATAATGATTTTGATGCTTGTTTGGGCCCAAAACCCCAAAAATTATATATTCATCTATTCTATGTTGATATTCTAAACTAATATTCATTAGTAACAAATATCACTCTAAATTTTTCATATTTTAATGGATCTATAAAAACCAACATGAATATTTATAAGGAAAAATATTGGTCTTTAAAATATTAATGTCTTTTCATTTTACCCCTAACTATTACTAAAGATGTGAAAAGGGAGAGGATTGGTTAACATAAACTTGGATTTTCCTCAAACTCCCTTAATGGGTATTAAAATGAACACAATTTATTCTACTTCCTTTATTTTAAAACTCTCTAATTTTTCTTAGTAATTTTAAGGGGTATAAATATAAAGAGGGAAATCAACTTTTACCAAGGATTCCAGTTGGAAGCTTTCATCCTGGTGAGTACTATGACTCATTCCTTAAAAGAAATTATGTTCTTGAGATTCATTATATTGAATTTTCTTATTTTAATTTGAAATTCATAAGCCAACAAATTTTTGGGCTTATAGTTATAAAATTTTGACTAAAAGATGGTAGAAGTCGTATGTATGTTATAGAGGTGAGATTTACCCAATGTGAATTATTGTTCCTTATGATAATAATAATTACACATGATAGGGGAGTATAAAATTAGTTTATGGTTGTAATTATTAATCTAATGAAGGGTTTATTTTTGGTCCCACATATCTAAATAAAGATAAGTTATTGTATGTAATGATTCGGGAAATATGAATAATTAGTTTGAATGAGTGATATCTATATCTGCCTAAATAGAGGATCGGTGCACTGCATTTAAATTCATATTACTTGGACTAATGAATATGATTCTTAAGGTTGGATATCTTGGACTGAAACAAGGATGGATTTTAGGGTCATATAGGTTTGAACAAAATAAAGGGAAATGTTTCCTATAGTATATAGATTTGATATCAAAATAAAATACATGAGTGAGGTCCCATAGTAGTATCAATAACCCAAGGAAATGTTTCATGAAATTAAATGTCCTAATTCTTATACTAATGTGAGGTGGGGTCTAACAACCCTAATGTGGCTAAATAGCTACGACTTCTAAAAAACATTTAATAAGGAATGTGATTGATACAAATCTAATCTTGAGACATGTTAATACATATGTGATAAAATGGAACATGCATGGTGAGGATTACCCCTAATTGAATTCAAATTATGGGTTTAAATACATTATTTTTAATGGAATATAGGTTTAGTTGATCATTACCTCATTATGAAAACATGCTCTTGGTTGGTTAAACTTGTAGTATCTCAAGACATGGTATATTTTCCTAGGGTAAATCAATGGATACATATCCATTTTTCCATTACATTATTTCTTATAAAATAAATCACAATATATTTTTAGATTGATAAATATTACTTCTAAACACACGCACACTAAGAAAATCAAACACACATGTGTACTTGATGTTCATGATTTACCACTCAAAATAGGTGGCCAATAAATTGAATGATTTTTATACATCTGATACCATTAGATCCACTAGGATCAAAATTGTAGATTAAAATGATTAGGCAATATATATGAAATAATTTTTGAATATTATCCACAATGATGTTTGTAGAAAAAAGTTTACTAAAATATTTTACATTACTAAGGTATGGACTGTCTTTCTCTTATAATGATTGTACCAAAACAATATTATAGTGATCCAATACTTCATATTAATTAAGAAAATAGATTAAAACCTTATAATTAACAAAAAATATATTTCTAGTGATGACCCACAATCAAGTGTGCTCTTTCAATTTTTCTTCTTCAATGTACTCAATTATAAGTACATTTATTCTTCTATATACACTATACTGTAGATAATTTTCCACTCTCTATATCTACCAAATAATCCCCTTAATTATTCATTCATCTATAATTCACATATTGTGCATGAAATATCACTACTTCGTTTTACCTTTCACAAAATATAATATTATTAATGTTTTAAATTGAATAATAAATTCAAATTCAAACTACAATCATCGGATAACTGCTTCAATCTTCTTTTACTTTTTCTAAAACCTCACCCCTCATCCTTTAGAATAGTAAAAAACATCCCCAAATTTTTTAATTCTTTATAATATGAAAATTTAGATACAATAAAATATATTCAACTTCTATAATTTTTTCCATAATGAAAAAAAAATTATTTTCTGGGTAAAATACTTCTCTATCATTGTCTCTAGGTATATACATAATGGAGTGACACTATGATATATATTGTGACATATTTTAACACCCAAGACACAATTAAATTATGTAAAAATTAAATTTTAATTGAAATATAATAAATGAAAATTTTAATATTTCATGGAAAATAAATCTAATTTCATAGGATGTGTATCGGTTTTGAGCCTATTTTTTCAAAATAAACCGAGAATGAATTTTGAAAATTACCCTTAGAAAAAAGAATTTTATGAAAAATGGAAAAATGTAGATTTGAACAACCTCATTTATTTATAATAATTTTTTTAATATTTATAATTAAAAATTTATTTACTAATAATTTTATAGAAATAAATATAAGAAAATTTAGGTGGGAAACTATGAGTTTTTAAAAAATTGATTTTTTTAGAAAATTGTCTTGCTTAAAAATTAATAATGTCTATCATTTTTAATTAAAAATATAGTATATAATTATTAATTATTTTAATGAAATTAATATATCATATATCATAATAAAAAAATTTATATCCATCTAATGATTATTTCGTGTCAAATAGTTATTATAATATCATCTTATACACCCAAAATGAATTTCTTGAAAACTTTTTTTCAACACAATTTTCATGTTTTTTTATGTAAAATATTAAACTTATGTGATTTAAAGTAAATAAAATTGATTCCATGTTTGGATTCATAATAATTACTAATATTTAATCCGTTAAAATAATATTTTTCTTATTAATTAGTTAAAAATGTTAAATTTTATTAATGTCTTTAATGTTAAAATGAGGTTTTGTGCATTACATAAGCTCATGTTAAAATTAATTTTTCATCAAAATATTTTTTTTAATAAACTGGATTTAATTTTTAGAATATTTATTCCCAAATTATATATTAGTTTTCTTTTATTTTAGGCTTAAAGGACTAATTTACGAGGTTAAAAACTAGATATCGCGGTGAAATCTAAAATTGTAAAAGTAATTAAACATAGAGTATAACAGGATGAAATATTTAAAAATGTTTTTTTTTCAGTTTTTAAGGTGTTTCTAGACATTATAATCTATCCAATACATTATTTATCAATTTATTAAGCACATTGGGTGATATTGACTTTCTATTATTAAATAGTTTCGGGTATTTACAAAAATGGTATTCCTCCTCACTTATAAAATGGAACACCCTCTCACACCATATTCACACTTATCAAGAAATTTTACTCATTAAAAACCTTCCAAAAGTTCCCACAAACCTCTTTGGACACATTATAGAGAACTTGGTATTTCCAAAATAGCAATCATGTATCCTTAATAAGACATACAAATGTGGTATCTCTAAGGGAGGGTGATCATTTTAACCGAGATATTTTTTTCATTATTTTACTACCATCCATTTTGTAATGGTGATTTAATTATAATAACAAAAATATATATCATATGATTATTTTTTTTTTATCTTCATAATATTTACAATATACATCTCCATCAGATTGGAAATTAAGTCATCACCCGTATGTATGGTAGACTCCCATCTTGTGAACCAATGTAATTTATTTTCCATCATCGACTCACATTAATAATCATAAAAATGAAATAATGAATAAATATGATACATATAAAATAATACTAATTATTTAAAATTAATATATCATCCACTTCTTTACCCTTTTACCCATTTAAGGAATGACATCATCGCTCTAGTTTACGTATGGCCTAAAATCTCCAGGAAGATACGTGATTCATTTTCCTTATATAAAATTTATTAATGTTTCTAAAAATGTATTTAAATGAGTATAAATGATATTTATATAATAAATATCATTCTTAAGATGATTTAACTATATCCTATACACAATAATTGGAACATCTATAATAATATAGACCTTAAAAATCAATGTACTTAACAAAAAAAAATAGTAATAATAAAATATGATATTGAAAGAGTGGTAAAATGTTATAATAGGATAATATACAATATTATAAATGTGAATTTGTTCATTTATAAATTATTCAAATTCATAAAAAAATTATATATATTTCTAAATCATGATTAACTAAATAGAAGTATGAGGTAATGGATTTTGTCTCAATTATTATTTCATTAAAACATATTTGTTAATATGTACCTATCCCCTTTTATGTGGTGTATATACTTACAATTTGTTTTATTTAAAATGAATAAATATTTATTAATGTATTTTATTTTTTAATTTCATGTTTATTATTTTATTGGGTTATGGTTTAAAAGTTATCAAAGTAGTAAGAAACTATTTTTCAATCATAAATTATTTTTCAACTGCTTTAACTTTTATTAAAGTGGTCTTATCATTTATCCATCATAAAATCCCTTAATATTATTATAAACTGTATATTTAAGTAGTTTCAATGTTATCTTCCAACATTTCTTATATTTTTTATTTCAATCACATAAATAAATTTTAAAAAGAAAATAGTTTTTTATTTCACATTATATTAGATCAATTTTTATTCCATATTGATGTTTTTCTAAAAAAATTACAAAATTCATTTTATTTACTCAAATTATTTATCTATCACACCATAATTTACCCTTTAATTTAAAAAATACGTTTAAAAGAATATTTATAAAATTATTCAAAAGGGATATTTTCCATAAAAATTTAGACGGGATATATTATAATATATACTTTGATAAAAACAATCCCTATCGTCTTAACTATTTTAACAAATATAGATTTTATACATGATTTCAATGGTTTAAAATATAAAACTATTTTATGAAGGATTATTTTAATATTTCGCTTTCATTCCCTTTATTCTCCTAAAATACATGATTTTATTTCAAAAATATATATTCCATATGAACCATTAGTCACTACTAATATCTTAATTAATATTGTGATTGTTAACTTTCTCATGAGAAAAAATTTCTTGTGATAATTTTTCATTATACCTTATATTTTTAATAAATATTCATCTTATTTGTTTTATCGATATTATTATTTTTTGAACCATACATAATTTATACATATGGTGTTTACTTTGAATTTTATTTGATTAACTTGTGAAATATTGATAAATTTGTTTTATTTACTAAATAGTTATATTTTTGGACAATGAATATTATTAATGAATTAAATTGATCATTTTATATATAATTAATGTTTTGGAAATGCATTGAAGTATGGGTAACTCAATTGTATAGCGTTTTGATTCATCAGTAGGGTTGATGAGGCAAATCTATTTTCAAAATTAAATGTATTTTTACAAATAGTTTTAATATATCTTGGAAAAAGGTATTTATGGTATAGATATCATGATGGTTGCGATATTGATGTAATATCTTAATTAGTAACATTATTTACAATTCAATTACAATTTTCAATGATATTATTTCATTGATATTATATTTGGATTCATTTTTTAACCAACTTATTTATTAAATGATATGTGTGTTTAGATATATACCTTTCCATATTAGTTATGACATATCTAATCATGATAGTGATGTTATGGAATAAATTTAATTCATTTTTAGTTATTTACCATTGAAAATTAACTATTCCTTATTTACTTTTAAAAGCTTCCATTATACGTAACCCTTGCTGAGTATTTGATCTCACAATTATTTATTTTCCTTTCCCCAGGATATGAAGATTAATTATTTTAATGAGTTTACAGATGCTTAATGTTTTCCATTAATATGTTTTTAAGATATCCCCCATGTCAAATGGGAATCATTTATGTATCTACCTCTCTAAAACTACTAAACAAACCAGTACTTTGTGATTTTACCCCTTCTAACTATGGAAAGGTAATAAATTAGACATCAAATGTAGGTTTCAATATTAAAGGTTGTTATAGTTTATATCATAGTGAGGTTATTAGAAACCATGGGAACTATATTAATTAAAACAAATATTACTGAATATAACCCTATGGTATACTTTGAGGATAAGTATAAAAGAATGTTGTAATGTTTTTGTAAAGAATATACTATGAGGTTTTTTCTAAAAATACATCCATGTCTGAATTTTAGAAGTGGATGTGGTCCTAGAATAGTTGTACGTAGGGGAAATAACTCTAAAAGGTCACATTGTGATTTTTCATGATCATCTCCTAATACATAAAATTCGTTCTAAAAGAGAACCATGTTTGACACTCCTGGGGGATATGCTTAGGGGAATTAACATTTTTTCATATTTAATTTTGAAGGATTTCAAAATAAATATATCCCTAAAAACCATATTTATGATTATCATATTAATAATATATATTTTATTGATTTGTGTTATTTGTTACAAAAAATTAAGAATTATACATTATGATTTAAAATTCATAATTTTTTGAACTAATTCAACATATTCCAATTTTTAGAAATGGAATATGGAATAAAGAATGGTATAAATACACATAGTCAATGTAGGGATTTACCAACTAAAAATGAAAATATAACGGTTATTCTTACTAATAAGACCATGGATAATTTATAAAAACATTCTCATGTTATAATTAATAACTTTTCATGAATGTAGAAACTTGTGGCTTCACTACATGATTCACCTACATTAGATTGATTAATGTGATATATGCCTTCATCATTTAGTGGAACTATTAATCTACTGGTTAATGATAAATTTATTATGTCCCTTAAAAAATATCAATATCATTGGAATGAGATGAAATAGATAATGTTTTAGTTTTAGTGTATTGTCTCATGGGATATTCTGATCAATACTGGTTATTGATCCAAAGTACCAAAGAGGGAAAAGAAATAGATCATATTGAATGGAGAAATTTTGAAGAAAATTTATTTAAAAAAAAATTCACTCATGATAATTGAATTGACATTTTATTAGATTAATAAAAAATTAATAAGGAACTCTTGTGGAGTATCAGGTGAAATTTACAAGGTTGGTCCAATATGTTACAGATTACATATGATATATATAATATAATATTTACCATTTCCTTGAAGGGTTTAAACTATGACTCCCAAGGGTGTTGGTATCTCAAAATGTTTTATCATATGATGAAATAGTAATGCATTCCATCAAAAAATGGAATTATTTATCTGGATCCAATATATTCAAGGGGAATCAAGAGAAGTGGTCATCTGAAAACTAAAAAAAGAGAATGTGTCAAACAAGAAGAAGAAATTGAATCAATTTATATCAAGTGAGAATTTTTAGAAGAAACAACCTATGAAATATTTTAAGGGAATGGTAGTTTGTTATAGGTTTGATGATAAGGTTCACATTTTTAATGATTGAAAGGGAAAGAAACAAATCAATGATGTCCAGCATACTTTTTGTAAAAAATGTGGCATAATTCACACTAATTCCCCAAATGTCAAGGGAACATACCATATAAAAGGATGATGGGAGATGACCAATATTATGAGATCACTATAGAAGAGTTGTAATTACCCATTTATGTGGTGGTTTGTATTTAATCATAGGCTAAATGTTTTTCAATTATTTACTTGATTTTGGATCTTCGCATTCATTTATATCTTACATGATTTCAAATAATAATAAATACTTCCCGAGAACCATTTAGAGGGAGCTATATGTAAAAAACCTAGTGGAATCCTCACTAAATCAAGGTTATTACTGGAATTCCACATTATGATACATAAACATTCTCTATTTCTAGTCAGTATTATCATACCTATGTTTTAATTTTATATAATCTTAGGTGTATACCAGATTTTAAAATATGATGAAAAGTTTTATAACAATGAGAATGAAATTATGATTCGGAATGAAGATGTATGATTTCTATCCTATATAGTGGATACATAATAATATAATTCATGTATTGATGCACAACCAGTATCACTTATGGTGGATATTTTTAGGGAATAATATTAATAAAAATAAATGTATATAAAATATAATCTTCAAGTTGAGGATTTACCTGTTGTATATGGATAAATTTATGTATTTCCTAAGAAGTTTATTAGACATCCATCTGAACATGAAACATATTTTTTTATTTTATGTAATCCCTAAGGAAATAAATTTATCAAATAATCCATGTAGAATGGCCACTATAGAGTTATTGGAATTGAAGAAACAATTTGATGAGTCATAAATGCTTTTCTTATTCTTCTGTAGAGACGGGATGACATTATTATGGGATTTATTACAAGGAGACCAAAGAGTCCTTGAAAGAATGATTCAATAGGGTTTATTGTTGGTCTCCTTTCTAAATCTACATATTTCCATGTTATAAGAGAATATATACTTCTTGAGAACCAATAAAGAATTATATTAATGAAGTTTTAAGACCTCATGGCACAAATATTTCAATTATGTCTGACCGTGACCAACATATACATCGATATTATGGAAGATTATTCATAAGGATCTTGATACTAAGTTTGATTGGAGCACCAACCACAATCCTAAAACTTATAGATAGTCCAAATAGACGATTCAAACATAGGAAGACATGTTGGGGTCATGATTAGTTGACATTCTAGATATATGGGATCATTATTTACACTTCTTATAGTTTTTCTATTAAAATATTTTCCAAAATATTTTTGAACAAAATTGTGTATAGAATTATAGGGAAATGTATTTTGTGAAAAAATTGTTTGGGATAATTTTGATAAAAGAAACATGTTTTTCTAGAACATGTTGAAGAGAAAATCATAAAGGTAAAAAATGAATCAGTTCATATTAATGTTTCTAAATGTAAGAAAAAGGGTTATTCCAATAATCATAGGAATTATTGGTAATATTATTTTGGATATCACATTTTATAAAAATTATATCTATGTAAGGGTGTTATAAGTTTTTGTAAGAAAGGAAAACTCACCCACATATACATAAGAATCTTTGAAAATATTGAAAGAATATAATCGGTGGATTATCATTTAGAAATACCACCAAATCTCTCTATATTATAGGATTTGGTCTATATATCATTTTTAAGGAAGTAATTTCTAGACCCACCTTTTGTGCCCACTTAAAAAAGTAATGGAATTGGAACCAGAACTATGATGATTTTAAGAGCATATCCAGATTCTTGATATTTGAGAGAAAGTATTGAGGAATTGAAAGACTTGACTAGTAATCAAAAAATAGAGAAATTATAAAATAGAGGAATAAACTTTAGAACTACAATATTTTATGAATAATAATCACCCTCATTTTTTTAGAATGTAACATCCCTTAAAATTTCTTGGATGAAATTTTTATAGGAGGGAAGAATGTGACACCCATGCCTCAACTATAGAAGGTGAACATTTTATTTTAATAACAAAATAATTAAATGAAAATTATAATATTTCATGTCATAAATTTTTTAATTTTATAGGAATAATATTATTTTTTATCTTACATGGTCAATATATGCCTAGAATGATATTTTGAATTATACCCGTCGAAATGAAATGTTCAAAAAAATAAAAAATGTATTAATTTAGTACAAACCATTTTATTAATAATAATTTTTAATAATATGTATAATTAATAATTTAATAACTATTAATTTTATAAAAATAAATATATAAACATTTAGAGTTAAAAATGTTTTTTAAGAAAATTGATTTTTCGTCAAAAAACTACTTTTTATTTAAAAAGACATAATTTATATACATTTTAATTAATTAAAATAAAATTTAACGATGAGTTATTTAAATTTAATTTTTAAATTATATATCTTAATATATAAACATTAATCCATCTATTGATAATAACATGTCATATAGTTAATATAATATAATCTAATACTTGAAATGTGAATTTATTAGAAAATAATTTCACATGATTTGAGGGTTTGTATTTTTAAAATAAATTCATTCAGTAATTTAAACATAATTTATTAAAATTAATAAAATATTATGAATAAGAATAATTAATATTTGGTAATATGCCTTACC
This sequence comes from Viscum album, assembly GCA_963277665.1. NCBI lineage: Eukaryota > Viridiplantae > Streptophyta > Magnoliopsida > Santalales > Viscaceae > Viscum > Viscum album. Next base: position 1,870,004,955 of record OY728123.1, on the reverse strand, counting down.
TAGTTTTTTCTCATAGTGATTAGTAAAAATAGTAAAAATTAATTATTATAGTTAAGGTTAAAATGTTTTTTTTTGTTACATAAGATTGTTCTAAAATATATTTTACACTCACAAAGAATTTTTATTTGATAAAATGAATTTCAAATTTATAATAAATTTATAAAATTAATCTAATAATAAAAATTTTATTTTTTTCATAAGTGATAAATTACCTACGTTAAAAACTAGTTATCATGGTGAAAACTATAATGGTAAATGTAAGTAAATTAGAGGATAATGGAATGACATGTAACACACTAATATTATAAAATATAAGCATAATATTGGATATTGTATATTTAAAACAACAATAATATTATAATAGAATATATCAACTTAATACTTTATGATATATTTCATTCTTAAAAATTCAATCCCTTTGATAGCTTCCAAGACACACAACATTGGGTTTGAATGAAATAAAATACTATATTAAAATACTATTATTTAAATATAATAATTTTATAAAATACATTAATATAGAGGTTATTAATAGTAATAAATAAATTAGGAAAATTTTATAGTTTACAAATGTATAAAATAAATTCAATGGTTATCGATTTATTAGAAATAAAATAAAAAATAATTTAAAAGAAAAATAGTTATTATAAATGTATTTTTATTTTCACATTGAACACATAATTTAAAACTATTTTCTTATCATTGTTATAAAAATTATTATAAAAAATAAAATTCATTTTTTAAATATAAATTTCAAACTAATCTATAGGTGAATTTTGAGATATTTATTAAAAATTTAATTTTTTTTACAAATACTAAAAATTGTTTTTTTAAAATAACATTTTGATTGAATTATATTCAAATTTAAATTGTTTTTTAATTATTTTAAATGTAAAATTAGTTAAATTATATTAAAATTTGACTAATTTAGGTCATCAGAGTAAATTTCATTTGAATGTTTATATTAATCCATTATATACTTATGAGAATTTTCTCTTTGGAAATTTTGGGCTTCGTGTTCTCTGCTATTTAATTTTATATTCAATTATTCTACTTCTTTCAATTGAATTTTATAAAATTTATTCTATATTTTTAATTATAATAATTTATATTATCTTTCAATTACAACTTAATTTTTTACTATAATGAATAATGAACACTGTAAAACCAAATTACCGTAGTTTACATAATGATGTTATTACTGGGGGTTAAATTAAGATGATAAGGGTTAAAATTACCTACCAACATTCCAAACACGCATTTATTTAACATATTTATACCATAAAATTTCAATTTTTATAGTTTCACCCATTTTAGATAATTTTTTAACAATAAAAATGTGGGTATCGCATTATCTTTTCCAACTTTTGGTGTTTGTCATCTCCCCCACTTATAAAAGAAAACATCGTGTCCTCTTTTATTCACACTTAAAAAACCTGTTGAATTATCCAATGACTTACCAAATTCCATTCTTAAATCCATCAAAACATCATAGATTATATTTTTCCAATACATAAAGGCTTTAGGATAATCTTAATGATATTTCCAGAATAAGTGTTAAATATTTTAATTATAATTATTCATTTTATTGTTTCTTATGACCCCTTAGAATCTTATCCAACTATTATGAAATAATATTGCCTATAATGCCCCAACTATAAAAATTACATAATCTCGAGTTAAGTTGATAATTCACATTGAAAATCCTTTCAGGTTTACAGTTTTAGAGAATTAGGCCATAACTATTGCATAAAAACTCAAATTTGTATAAAGTGGATACAACTAAAATAATATCTATTTCATCCAAAATATTAACCTTTTTAAAAATAAAAATGATTCATTTTCATGATAAAAATATTCTTAAAACTCTTTATTTATCTTACCCCTACTTAAACCCTGTGTAATACAAGGATGAGAAAAAAACACTTACTAAGGGATATAAAATAAGAAATGAAATTGTTAGTCCATGAGCATTTTAAAATAATGAAAACATTTTCACAAAATCATAATATTCAACCATAAAATATAAACTCTTTATCTTACCTCATAAAATCATAAGATTCCTATAAGGATTCATAGAAATTTAAAAATAAAAAGGTGACTTGTGCCATCCATATCATACTTATGTTTTAGATTTCACGTCTATATAGGGAGTGACCTTCATGGTTACGTTTCGAATACCTGTCACAGTATACTCCCTAAATCTCTTTGGATAAACCTTTCACATTACCTCTTTTATATTAACCAATTCATTGTAGAGAAATCATGAGCTCACCCACCCTCAGTTTATCATGGAACCACATGTATACATACATAATTCCCAATAACCATAGAATAATCATAACATATAAAACAATCATAAAGGAAAAATAACATTTTCCTCATTGAAATCACGTTTCATCTTTACAATCCATGAACTAATAAATGAAAATTCATTATTTTAAAATAAAATCATAAAATTTAAATATAATAATGAAAACATAATAGTGACTTACAAGTGATAAATTCCATTGTTGATAGATTTTTTAAATAAAACATCAAAAGTTGTTGAAATAATCCATATAGTTTTAAAACAAAATTAAAACATTTTAGAATAATATTTGTGAATCAAAATGTCCCATAACATATTGATACATTTAAAGGAATTAACATTTAAAAAAATTAATTACAATATAAAAAATTCCTTAAAACTATATTGAAAACATGGGCATTAATGAGAAAGATTTAGAGTAATAAATGATTAAACCATTTTAAATGATGTTTTATTTAAGGAGTCCATTACCATTTTTAATATTTAAATTATACATGACATGAAAGTAGAACATTTTAAAAGACATTAAATAACATGAGTACAGATATAATATAGATATGTAATGTCAAAGGGGCCATATATACACTTTATAAAAGAATAAAGGTGCATATCATCAAGAAATGTCTCAATGAAAGGAGATTGGGAAAAATCACTTACAAATATCGTATCATTAGATTAAGGATAAATAATGACATTAATATGTCTGAAAAAATAAATAAACCCAATTTAAGTGAGTAGTCTGTGTAAAAAACCATATTTCATTCACACATATTCGTGGAAAAATCAAACTAATGACATTGATATTTAACTCAATGAATGGAAATTGAGTTATGATTTTCCTTACCTTGAGACTGACATATCTCATTCATTCATTATTTTCTTAAATAATAAAATTTGGTTAATTTAAACTATTTTTTATAACTTCTTTAAAGTTTATTATTCATTTTATATCACTTATTACCATGTCATAAAAAATACATAAATATTTAAGTTCATATTGGACGTATTGTCCGTATTCGATACTTAAGTCGATAATGAACATGGTTTTGATGTAATTAGTCAATGTGGTCACAATTCCATCATATATAGAATAGTATTCAAGACACAATCATCACTTTTACACATTAGTCATACTTTTTAAATCAAACCATTAATTATGGATATGAAAAATAAACTACGTTATAATCATGGAGACGGTAGGTCGTACATACGCATCAGTAACATTTCCATTCTTTATTGATAATTATGGAAATAAAGTAATTATTATTTAATATTTCCAGAATTATCATGATATTAATAAAATAATAATAAAAAATTTAATATGCTTATATATATATCAAATAAGTAATACAATGAATCAAAATGAGTCACACCGCTTCGTGGAGGTTATAGTTCACATGCACGCACGAACGACGTTATCATTTTTATACACATGGAAGTAAGAATGTAATTGATATATTATTATTTTATAATCATTAATATGTCATTAATATCACATATTAACAATAATTAAATTATTATAACAAGCCTTGAGAGACGGTTGTGGAAGACGAATTAGAAAGGTTCAAGGAGAAAATAGTTCACAAGTACGCACGAATGATTAATTCCATTCTCATTTAACGGGAATGGAGATGGATTTATGTGATATTATTAACATAATAACATCTAATTAAAATTATTAGTCTATATTTATTATCTCTTCATGGTTTGAGGATATTTTTTGTAAGTGTAAGAATAAATAAAATAGAAACGCATAAAGAAAATGAAACCTCTTCTTCGGTTAATCACCTTTGAAGAACATATTAAAACATCTATAAAGGGTGTTATGCCTAAAATAAGGATTTAATAATGTGGGTAGGGATTATATAAAGAGTTGTTGATAGATATTGGCCAGAAAAAAAGGCGTCATAAGTGTGAATAAAAGAGGAGGAGATGTTTTTTACAGGAGAGATTAGGGGCACTTTAGAAATGTATTGAAGTATTAATTTATTATAAATTGATTTTCAGTTTCTAATGGTCCAAACCACATTTATTTAAAATATAAGATTATTTTGGATCTTAGAACAATTATATAATAAAAATTATACATGTTTTGAATATATTTTTATCCTCATCATTTTTGTTTGACCCTTATTTTACCTTTTTAATCTTATCATGATAACTTGCTATTTAAACTTTGTGTGTTAATGTGATTACCATAACATTCACAACAGCCAAAAAAAGTTTCATTTATGAAATATTAGAACATATCCTAACCCTTTGGTTAAATATTAAATTTTTATGAATTTTATAATATTTAATAAACTATTTTGTATTTTATGTTATGAATTAGCTCAATTTTGACAATATTCATACTTGACTTTTTAACAAATTCATAACAACTTGATTCATGGAAAACAAAATACATTAAATCAATACTAACATGTAATAGTAACCTATAAAAATATTATTTCAAATAAATTATTTCAAATAATATTTATTTTAATATTTATAATATTCTTTATTTGATAATTTTATTAATGAAGTAATCACTCCATCACAATTTTTTCATACTTAAATATATTTATTTAATGTAAAAAATTTATAAATAAATTACCTTGATGTATGAAATAACTTTATATTTCTATTTAATATTTATATTCAAAGTTATTATTTATATAAACCCCTATTATAATTGTTTTAGTAGGAATATTCATGTTTATAACAAATATTTCATTACATTAAATTAAATGTTATAAGTGTCATAATCACACACAAGTGAGTTTCAAATGCCAAATTTTCATACCAAGGGTTTTATTGGTTGTCCATATATCATCCAATTGGATTATTTAACATATTATGATTGTTTTATATTATTATAATATTAATTTTTCCCTTATATACCTAATTTACACTTTAACCATGGTAAATATAAATATTTACTGAAATTACTATTCATAATGTCCAAAAATAAAAGGAAACTATTTACATAATTTTTTTTTTGTAATTATAAATATGTAATCAATTTTTCCAAATTCAAAACATATAATTGACATAAATTTATTTAAAATTAATTCTCTTGGTCAAAACTGGAAATTGGTTTTTTAAAAGTAAAAACCATCAAAAGATTGACATGTGTTTATATCTAATTTCAATGTGAAAAAACTTCCAGTGGAAAAAATCGGATTAAATAATAAATAAATAATCCAATTAAACTTTATAGAAAATTAAAAGGATAACATTACTATATAAATAAATTGGATGAAAAGGAGGTTTTGAATTAAAATGCAACATTATTCACTATTCATTAAATAATGAATTTTATCAAAAAAATATATAAAAACTAACCAATTTAAATTTTGATGTCCCTATTCAAAAAAAGAAGTTAATTTTTTCAAATATAACTTATAGAAGTGTCAAAAACTACATTTAAAATGTTCTCGCCATCAAAAGTCGGTAAAATGCCTTTTTTGAAAAATACTTCTTACACCCGTAAAATTGAATTTATTCTAATATAATGTCTATAAAACATATAAGATGAATTTTAAAAATTAAATTGAAAATATTTCATATATATTTCATTAAAATAATCCCAAAATAGTGATATTATTTTATAAACACAATTATTCTTATTTAAATAGGTTTTCATAAAAACACATCATTTATATTAAATTGGTTTTTATTTCAATTTCTAATAAATTTTTTAACCAATGAATGATTATATAAACATGTGTAAACCATATTTTTAAAATTAAAAAAATAATATTCATTCCCTCTATTCCAACGTCTAGGTTATAATGGTAACATTTAAGAAATACTTCTGGGTTTTTTGTTCAAGCTTGATGTAGCATATCATGTACGCTATTGAGCGTAGTGTTTATTTCTTAAAACATATAATTTTACATCCTCCCCCATTTAAAAAATTTCCTCCTCAAAATTTGTATTTGGGATAAGTAACTAGGGTATGGGTTTTCAAAATACCTTTATTAAAAACCCACATCAGAAAAAGGGTTAATAAAACTACAAGTTTAATAGAAAGAAAGATAAGTATAAATGCCACTTGAGATAACACAAAATAGTATTCCACGTAGTAAAACATGGATATAGAAGAAAAATAACCATATTGTTCTGATGGATAATGACATAAAAAATAATTAGGAGAAATTTAATAATCATAAAACCACAAAGTTGTGATGCATTAAACGATCATTGATTTCATAGTAGGAAATATAAAAATAAAACATTTTTATTTTGATATCCTTTTTATAATGTTGAGGAATTTATTTACGAGATTGACTATGAACATAAGGAAAAATACGTACGTGTCAAGTATAGTTTCATCCCATAATAAATCTCTACTATAAACTTATCTTTTCTCCAAATGATGAGTATTCAAGATTAATTGGTCACACCTGAAGCGTTAGAATCAACGTCTAGAGAATCACATAATCCACAAAATATTAACTATCTATTCATCATATCTTTAAATATTAACAAAAAAAGTTTTAGATAAATTCTTATATTTCTCCAAAAATAATAAACCATTGTATGAAGAAAAACTTCTTTTAAATCTATAAAATTCAATAGTAATATCCAAAGTTCCACAAACACCATTTGATAAATAATTTTCTTTAAATTTTCTCAAAATAATCAAAACTAATATTGAAACACAAAAAGTCAAAGGATTTGATAACATTTTCTTACAATATAAATTGTAACATTTATCTCCAAATAACATCAAAAACTATTAATGTATCATACCAAAAAGTAATTTAACAAATCAAATTTTCTCCAAGATAGGTTAATCACTTCCATAAATAACCAAAATCTCCATAAGTACATATTTAAATAAAATATTTCTCCAAAAGTAATTCAACCTTTATTCCTCAAGTAAAATCCCATTGTATTCTATTTTCCATAATCAAATAAACTTAAAAAAATAGCGAATGTATTCCAAAATTACTTTTATCACTTAATCCCAAAATCATTTTCCAAAACCATATTTATCTATTCGATAAAATATATATCTCCCAAAAAAAATTATTCTTAATCCATAAAATTATTTAACTAGAAATAATAAGTCATACTAACCATAGACTTCACATAGGCCAGTGGTAGGTGATAAAGGACCATTACACTCTGGTTGTGGGTTCAATTTATACAGCCTTGTCTGACATGACGGGTTGTCACACAGTCTATAAGGACTCATCGTTAAATATTACATAATCTTAAATTAAATGAATAATTCATATTGAGAATATTTTCAAGTTTATATATTTAGAGAATTGGTTTATAACTATTATGACTCAAAAATGACAAAGTAGACACTTCTTCCTAATTTCCATTTTTTCATAAAATAAAAACTCTAAAAAATGAAAACATATCTAGTCCCATGTTTTAGATAGAATGACTTTTCCTTTATCACATCCTTGACCATATTTATCTTTATGTCTTTTTCAAAACATTTCAAAACATTGGATGAGTATAAAAATCTCAATAAGGGTTATAAAATAAGGAAATAAAACGTTAGCCCATCAATAAATACAAATCAATGAAACCATACTTTTTAATCATAACATACCTTATGAAATCACTAGATTTATGAATGATACCCAGAAATCATAAATCATAAAGTTAAAATGTGGAATCCAAAACATGATTTTTTTTAAAGCTTTCAAAACTACGTAGGAATACCCATGAAAGTATATTCGATATATTCTTAAGAGAAACTTTATCATTTACCTTAGTCATGTTAACCAATGCATTGGAGAGATATCTTGGGCTCTCCCACCCAAGGATTATCATGGAACCACCCATATATATAAAAAATTCCCATTAACCATATCATAATCATAACACATAACAAAATCATAAAGTACAGATAAAATTTTCACATTCCAATCACAATATAACATATCATGATACTGAAATAAGCAGTGCTTTATCAAACTATTTTCAAAACCATTTAAAACATTTATTAAAGAGATTTTTAATCAAAGTGTCCAATACCACTTTCAATATTTTAAAGGAATTAAAATTTTAAAACATTAATGTACATATAGATAAATCCATAAAAATATTTCGAGAACATGGAAATTAATGATAAATATTTAGAAGAATAAATATTTAAAACAATATTTTAGTAAAGGAGTTCTTATCCAAATGAGATATTCTTGAATACAAATAACTAAGGACTAAGATTTAGTAGAAACATTATAATATAATGAGAATAAGAGGATTCATGATATAATATTTTAAATGGTAGGATACACACCATATAAAAGTGAATTGGTGTATAATAATAAATATGTCTCAATGGAATGTAAATTGAGACAAAGTCCCTAACAAAGATTGTATCCTTAAATTAAGGATAAATCAATGATATATTTATCTGTGAAAATAATAATACACCAAATATAAGTTGAAATTAGGTTTAAATCAATCAGAGTTAATTCCCACATATTCGTAGCACAACATAATCAAGAAGTAGAAGTTTAACCCAAAGAATTGAAATTGGGTTAAAAAGTTCTCTTAGAGAAATTCAACATCCTAACGACATCATTTTGAAATTCAGAAAATGAGTTGATGAGAGATAAAAGGGTATCTCATCACATAGACATAAAATTTATATCATTAAGTATATAGGATAACATATCCCAACATTTTAAGATTTAAATTAAAAGACATAACAAAAAAAAGTCTTTTAAAAAGAGGAGGGTGAAAGGTTCCCTTACCAATTTGGTAACTTGCGAAACATACACCCCATGAAAGAAGGATCACACAATAAAGATTAAAATACCCATAAATTAAATTATATTACACAAAGAATACAATCATGGACAGTACATACACCACAAAAAAAATAGTGTCAATATAGCATGAATCTTATGGGAATAAAAAGTGAGATGAAAATCCCTTACCATGTTGTAATCAATTGAGCCATGTGACCAAAAGTTAATAACATCCAAATTAATCACAGAATAACATGAATATAAATATAATCATGATAATATATATCAAATGTAATTACAAAATACACCACATGCAATAAATAAGTGGAAAACAATAGAAATCTCACAGAATTAAAAGTTAGATAAGAAACCCCTTACCTCAGGTCCGACTTGTCTTGTATGTTACTTTTTCTTCTTGAATAATAAAAATAAGTTAATTAATAAATTATTAATAACCTTTTTAAAATCAATTATTACTTTTATATCACTTATTACCTTACTATAAAAATTATCTAATTATTTGAGTTCATATCAGACATTTTGTCGATGTTCGAAACTTGAGTAAAAATGAACTTGTTATAATTATAAATTATCCATGTGGTCAAAAAACCATTATATCCAGAATGATATTCCTGATTTTTATATCATATATATCATATATATCCAATCTATATATATTTATAATATTCTATATCATTTGGAGTAATGAAATGAAACACATCTTTCATGTAGACGGTAAGCCGTATGTACGCATGAACGCTACATTCATTTAAATTTTATATTTAACGGAATTAAAACTTAATAATACTTAGGTATATTATAATTATAGTATAATATATATGTTATTTTATTTAATTAACTATATCCTTTATACATTCAACGTATGTCATGAACGATTCATATCACTTTGAGTGGGCAGTAGTCTGCACTTCTTCAAATGAAATTATCATATTTACTCATTATGGAAACCATAAAGGTATGCTGTAAATGAAAAATAAATAAGTAAAAAGAAAATATAAATATAATATATATCAAATATAAATTTATTTCCATCATAATGGACACCATGAGAGGTGTTTGTTGGATATATTTGAACAATCATCGTTTCGTGAGGCAGTAGTTCGCCATCCACAGAAATATTATGTTCTTTACCCATTAGATGGAGGTGTGTCTAAGTGTAGTTTGAATCCTTATAATAACAACAACCTATTATATTTAATATACTAGTGTTGTTATAATATAAAGGAATAAAAAGATTTCAGGCATTGGGGAAGTAAAATAAAAGAAAATAACTTAAGAGAAGACGTTACCTTTAAATCGGGTAACTCCATTTGGTTTGAACAAAAAGGATTTCTTGAATTACCTTATACCTAAGTTAAGGATTATAAGTGGAAGAGAGGGATCTTGAGAGATTATTTTGGTAGATTTTAAATGATATAAGGGTCTTTAGATACATGAGTAATTTGTTAGAGGTGAGGGTTTTTTATAAGGGGGAGGGGCTCTTTAGGAAAGTTTGAAAATATAATTTTATTATATAATGATTTTCAGTTTCTAAAGGTAAAAAACTCAATAAATTAAAATATAAGATGAATATTTTTAGAAATAAAATCATCCAATAATAATTGGACCAGTTTTGTAAATTGATTCAATTTTTATAATCTAATTTATTTAAATCATTCATTAATAATGTAAACACTGCATCATTATGATGCCACAAATAATTTTATTTATTTGAAGTCTAAAAATTATAAAAAAAAGTGATGTAGTAAATAATTTAAGCTTCAAAATGAATATTTATAGTCAAAGAGATAAATTATATAACCCCATATAAGAATTGATTTACTAAAAGATATATGTTTATGTCATTTTTGTCATTACTTTAAATTAATTAATATAAAGTGTCATTATCGCTCTTAAGTGGCTCCATGGGGTCCCAAAATTGATCCAAGGATGATAATGGTCGGAACTTTATCAACCAATAGGATTAGGACACATGTTAGGGTAATTTAATATTATTATAATATTAATTTTACCTTGAATTACCTTATTTACCTTTAACCGCAGTAAATAAAAGTCAAAAGTTACTATTCACAAAAAAAACTTGTTTTCTTCTTATTGAACCATATTTTACTTACTAATAAAAACCATTTTTGTTGGATTTTATAAATTCAATTCACAAAAGTGTTAAAATTTCATTTAAATGAAAAATTCGGGTTTTAACTACTACTTAGTCTTTTCAATATTCATCAAAAATTGATGTTTTCGGAAAAATACCAAACAAATCATCCTAAGATATATTTGAAATTATGAATTCAAAAATTATGTCTATTTTACAATATTAAAAACATATAAGTGGCATTAATTAATTATAAAATTAATTTCCATTGTCAAAACAAAAAAAATGTTTTTAAAAAATAATAAATATCAAACAATTGATACTTGTTTATGTCCAATTTCAATGTGAAATTACTTTAAATGACCAAAATTGGAATAAATTATAAAAATATAATCTAATTACACTTTAAAGTGAATTAAAATATAATCTAAATATATAAATAAATTATATTAAAAGGCAGTTTTTGAATTAAAATACAATATTTTTCACTATTCATAAACTAATGAATTTTATTATAAAAATACCAAAAATTTACCCAAAGTAAATTTTGATGTCCCGATTCTAAATAAGAATTTTATTTAGTCAAATAGAATATATAAAAGTTACCAAAACTATATTTAAATAGGGTTATCCATCAAAACGTGGTAAATCGACCTTTTAAAGAATATTAGAGTATTTATGCTTAAAATTAGATTCATTCACATTTTAAGCCTCTAAATTTTATTGGATAAATGTAAAACCATTTAACAAACACTTATAATTATATTTTAGTTAGTTCTATTCATTATTTTCAATATAATGGATATGCATTAACTACAATTTAAAATGATATTATATTATTATTTTTCATTATGACCCAATGTTGTGTGCAACGTAAGCTTTCAAAGAAACATGTTGTTGTGTATCAGATACGCCATCGAACATAGTATCCCCTTTAAAGTAAAATTAATATTTAATTCACAAATATTAAAAAATATGAAAATGTAAAATTCATTATTTACTTGGAATGAAACATACTTCCCCCATTTTAGAAATTGTTTCCTTGCAATTTTAAAATTGGGCTTCAAAACATCATTAAAAGCCCCACATCAGAAAAAGAGTCAATAAAACTATCACCTTAAAAGAAATAAAGTGAAGTACAAAGGTCACCTGAAATAACCCATACTAGGATTCTATGAAAACACAGATATGGAGGAGAAACTATGTTTCATATTCTGAAGGAGAGTGATAGAAAACATGATTAGGAGGAAGTTAACCCCCAAAAAATCACAAACTTGTGATAGGTTAAACGGTATTTGGTTTCCCAGTAGGAAAGGTAAACAAACAACATTTTTTTTAAGTTCCTTATCATAAAGGTGGAGAATGTTTTTATGATATTGTCTAAGGACATAACGAATTATACTTATTTTTCAAGTAAAGTTTCATCCTTTAATAAGTTTCTACCAAAAACTCATCTTTTTTTCAAATGATGAGTATTCAAGATGACTTGTTCACATATGAAGTGATAGAATCAACTTTCAGATAATCCCATAATCCAAAAATAAAGATCTATATATTTTTCATGTCTTTGGAAATTTACCATGACCAAAATGGTTAGTACAAGATCAGATAACCCGAAAAAAAGAAAAATCCTTTAAAAAAATGTTATTCCTAATCTCCAAATTTCGACAAACGATACCCAGAGTTCAACAAAGACCATTCAAAAAACAATTGTCCATAAAATTCATCAATGTAAACAAAAATAATATTGAAACCCAAAACTCAAGAGGATTTAATCACATTTTCTTCCATAGTAAATCTTAAAATTTATCTCCAAATAACATCGAATACGCTTAATGTCCCACAATGAAGTATAATTAACCTAGTGACATATTCTCTAAGATAGGTTAATCATTTCCATAAATAAACCAAATATCCATAAAACATAGATTATTCCAAAATAAAATTTCAACCATTATTCCTCAAATAAAATCCCATAGTTTTCTATTTTCGTAGGCATGTAGTGTTTCCCCAAAATATATAACATCTTCTAAAATACCTTTATCACTTAATCACCAAATAATTTTCCTATAATAAGGATATCCATTTGATAAAATATAAGTACAAAAAATCATCTTATTCTTGATCCATAAAATCATTTAACTAGAGGAATAACTCATACTAACCAGCGACTTCATGTAGGCTAGTGGTAGGTGATGCACCCTTGTCACCCTTCAGTTGTGGGTTTGACTCCCATGGCATTGTCGGACGCGACGGGTTGTCACCCATCTTACAGGTTATCCTTTTTATAAAACTCAAAAATAACCCTAAAATATTTTATCCTCAAAGGTTGTCTTATACCTATCATTTTCATCCCAACTCATTAAGACCTCAATATCTTAATGAAGACTTATATATTTTTTCAATTTTTTATCCTCCATATGATAAAATAAAACTATTCCCAAAAGAAAGAACATCATACCTTAATCATGGTGTTCACGTGGTTTCATTGTCATCTTGTTCACGTAGGTAGAAGGTCCATTAATTGTAACAATGATTTAGATATCCTTAAAAATAATTTTCTTCCCTCGTCCAAATACACCTTGTAAAACATGGGTCATAGGGTTTTCATAGAAAAATAGTTTTTGAAAATAAACATGTATAACATATAATTTCCAAAAATCTAATAAATAATTATTTTTATAAAATAGTCAGAATGAGTTTTAGTTGAAATTTTCAATCAATAGTCCTTTTTAAATAACATAAGTTTGTGCTGATAGACTATAATTTAATAGAAAATATAAGTAGGCTGCGCAAGGGTCTCCATCTTTAGTACCTTTTTCAAAATCATAATATGCTTCAAAATCTCATGATAAGGTAAAATATTTGAAAATTCCTTCATAATATTTTTGTTTCATGAAAATATGAAAATATTGTGAAAATAGGATTTGATTAAATACAAACCATGATTTAGAATGATATCTAGTTATAGTAGAGGTGTTTGATATCTCAAAAAACATCTTTCAAGTGAGTTGTATGCTGGAAAAATTTTCACAATCGTCAAAACATGACTTCATAATAATTTTTGCAAGCATGCCATCAGGAAGAGATAAGAATTTTGTCTGAGATCCTCCTACTTCCATTTTTAACTAACATTCCTTCATCTAAAAATGTTATAAAACATGTATTTAACTTAAAGACTAGATATAGAGACTAAAAATGTTTCTAATAAAAACTTTCAATCCCTTAAGATTTTGAAACCAACCTTTGATACCAACTATAAGGATTGATCCTTAAACAGTACATAATCTTAAATTAAGTGAACAATTCACATTGGGGATCTTTTAGGTTTAGTGATTTAGATAATTAGTCTATAACTAGTACATCTCAAAAATTACAACGTTGACACTTCTGCTCAGTTTCCATTTTTTCATAAAATAAAAACACTAAAAAACAAACTTTTCTAGTTCCATGTTTTAGACCGCGTGACATTTCCTTGATCCCATCCTTGACCCTATTCATCTTTAAGTCCCATGAAAAACATTTCAAAACTTGGAATGAGCATAAAAATATCAGTAAGGGTTATACAATAAGGAATGAAAATATTATCCCATCAATAAATACAAATCAATGAAACCATACTTTTTAATCATAACATACCTTATGAAATATTAAGATTTATGAATAATACACAGAAATCATAAATCATAAAGGTAAATTCTAGTATCCATAACATACTTAAATTATAGATTTCACAAATACGTAGGGAGTTACATTTGGAATACTCATCATAGTATATTCCCTAATTCTCTTAGGAGAAACATTATCGTTTACTTCTGTTATGTTACCCAATGCATTAGAGAGCTATCTCGGGCTCACCCACCCTAGGTTTATCATGGAACCACCCATATATGTAAACAATAACCAATAACCATAACATAATCATAACACATAATGAATAACTCAAACATAAAATAAAGTTAACATTTCCACATTCCAATCACAATGCATCATATCAAGATATTGAAATAAATAATTCTTTATCAAACCATTTTCAAAACCATTTAAAATATTCAATAAAAAGATTTTTGAATTTAAGTATACCATACCAATTTTAAACTTTTAAGGGAATTAAAATTTTAAAACAATAATGTCCATATAAATAAATCCTTAAAACTATTTCAAAAACATGGGCATTAATGAGAAATATTTATAAGAACACATCTTTAAAACAATATTTTAGTTAAGGAGTTCTTAACCAAATGAGATATTCATGAATACGAATAACTGTGGAATAACATTTAATAAAAACATTATAATATTATCAAAATAAGTATATTAATTATTTAATATTTTAAAGGGAAGTATATACACCATATAAAATGTAATTTATTAATAACAACAAATAAGTCTCAATGGAATGTAAATTGGGACAAAGTCCCTTACAAAGATCCTATCCTTTTATTAAGGATAAATCAATGAAATAATAACATATGAAAAATAAGAATACAAACTATATAAGTGGATATTAAGTGTAAAACAATTAGAGGTCATTGACATATATTCATAGCACAACATAATCAAGAAGTATAATTTTAACCCAAAGAATTGAAAATGGGTTAATAAGTTCTCTTACAGAAATTCGACAGCCTAACAGCATCATTTTAAAATTCAGAAAATGGGTTGATGAGAGAGAAAAGGGTCTCTCATTACATGGACATAAAATTTTCTGTAATATGTATATATAATAACAAATCCCAACAAATGGATATGTAAATTAAAAGACATAACAAAAAAAGAAGTCTTTTAAAAAGAGGATGGTGAAAGGTTCCCTTACTGATTTGGTAACTTACAAAACATACACCTCATGAAATACAGATCATAAAAAGAAGATCAAAATAATGATACATTAAATTATATTACACAAATAATAAAATAATTGTCAATACATACACCAAAAAAAATAGTGGCAATATTGCATGAATCTCATGGGAATAAAATGTGAGATGAAAACCCCTTACCATGTTGTAATTAATCGAGTTGTATTACTAAAAGTTAATAACCACAAAATGAATCAAAGAATTACATGAATATAAATAAAATCATGATAATATATATCAAATGGTAGTACACAATACACCACATGCAATAAATAAGTGGTAAACAGTGGAAATCTCACGGAATTAAAAGTGACATAAGAAACCCCTAACCTCGAGTCTGATTTGTATTGTTTGTTCCTTGTTCATCTTAAATAATAAACATAAGATAATTTATAATTTATTTATAAAATTTTACAATTTTATTATTCCTTTTATATCCCTTATTATCTTTTTATAAAAAATAGCTAATTATTTGAGTTCATATCAGACATTTTGTCGATGTTTGAAACTTGAGTTAAAAATGAACTTATTATAATTATCAATTGTACATGTGGTCAAAAGTCCATTATCTCTATAATGATATTAATGATTTATATATCATATATATCATATATATCTAGGTTATATATATTTATAATATTCCATATCATTTGGAGTTATGAAATGAAATGCACCGTTCTTGGAGATGGTAAGTCGTGCGTACGCATGAACAGTACTTTCATTTCTATTTTATATTTAAAGGAATGAAAACATAATAACAATTAGGTACTTTTTAATTTAATTATAAAATATATGTTATGTAATTTAATTATCTCAATATTTTATGCATTCCACGTATGACATGAACATATCATATCACTTTGAGGGGGTGGTAGTCTGTACTTCCTCAAAAGAAATTATTATATTTACCCATTATGGAAACCATAAAGGTGTGATATAAATGAAAAATATAGAAGTAAAGATAAAATTGAAATTTGATTTATATCACATATAAATATAGTTCCATTATAATGTCCACTGTGAGAGGTGGTTGGAGATATCTAAACATTCATCATTTCGTGAGGCAGTAGTTCCCTTTTCATAGAAACAATATGTTCTTTATCCATTTAATGGTGGTGTGTGTAAGTGTAGTTAAAATAAATCTCATAAAAATAGCCTAGTATATTTATTATAATGTAATTTTTAGAAAATAATTAAATTAAAAGAGTTTATGAGGTTAGATAAGTAAAATAAAAGGAAAGAACTTAAGAAAATATGTTACCTTTAAATCAGGTAACTCCCATTGGTTTGAACCAAAAGGATTTATTGAAGTACCTTATGCCTAAGTTAAGGCTTCTAGGTGTAATATATGATATTGATAGATTATTTGGGTATAGTTTGGATGATCCAATGGGCTTGAGAGGTGTGAGTAATTGGTTATAGGTGAGGGCTTTTTATAAGGGGCTAGAGGGGCTCTTTAAGAAAGTTTAAAAATATTATTTTTATTATATAATTATTTTTGGTTTCTAAAGGTCAAAAACATATTAAATTAAAAGATAATAAGTCTAATGTTCTAAATAAAATCATTAAATAAAAATTTAATAGATTTTTAATTTTTTTTAATCATTATAATCTTATTTATATAAATCATTCATTAATGAGGTAAAAACTGCATCATTATCGTGTCTTAAATAACTTTATTTATTTGATGTCTAAAAATTATAAAAAAAATACCATGATGTAAGAAATAGTTTTTAGATTTAAAATGAATATTTATCGTCAAATAGATAACTTATATAACCCCATGTAAGAATTTATTTACTAAAAGATATATGTTTATCTCATTTTTGTCATTACTTTAAATGAATTAATATAATGTGCCATTGTCACTCTTAAGTGGCTCCATGGGGTCCTATAAAATAAACATGAATGACCATGGTAGTAAATGTATCAACCAATAGTATTAGGACACATGTTAGGGTAATTTAATATTATTATAATATTATTTTTACCTTGAATTACCATATTTACCTTTAACCGCGCTAAATAAAAGTCAAAAGTTACTATTCACAAAAAAATTATTTTAATCTTATTGAACCACATTTTTCTTACTAATAACAACCATGTAAGTCATATTTTTAAAAATCAATACACAAAAGTGGTAAAATTTCATTAAAATGATAAAGTCGGTTTTTTACTACTACTTAGTGTTTTCACTATTCATCGAAAATTGATGTTTTTCATAAAAATACCAAAACGTCAGCCTAAGATATATTTTATATTATGAATTTTAAAATGATTTCTATTTTTCCAAATTCAAAACATGGAATTTTCATTAATAACTTTAAAATTAATTTCTGTTGTCACAACAAAAAGTATGTTTTTAAGAAATAATAACTATCAAAAGATTGACACTTGTTTATGTCCAATTTCAAAGTAAAATTACTTCCAATGACCAACATTGGATTAAATGGTAAAAATATAATCAAATTACACTATAAATCCAATTAAGAATGTAATATAACCATATAAATAAATTAGATTAAAATGTGGTTTTGAGTAAAAATACAATATTTTTCAAAATTCATAAAAAAATGAATTTTATCAAAAAAAATACCAAAAAATTACTCAATGTAAATTTTGATGCCCCGATTCTAAAGAAAAATTTTATTTTGTCAAATAGAACATATAAATGTTACCAAAACTATATTTAAATACGGTTCTTCATCAAAAGGTGGTAAATTGACCTTTTAAATAATATAAAAGTATTTATGCATAAAATTGGATTCATTAAAATTTAACCCTCTTACTGTTATTGGATAAATGTGAAAAATTTAAAAAACATGTATACTCGTATTGTAGTTAGTTTTATTCATTCCCGCTAATAAAACTGCTAGGAATTAACTTCCATTTAAAATAATATTATATTATTAATTTTCAGTATGACCCAACGTTGTGTGAAACATAATATCTCAAAGAAATTCATTGTTATGTATCAGGTATGTTATTGAACATAGAATCCCCTTTAAAGTAAAATTAATATTTAGTCTAAAAATCTAAATAATTATGAAAAATGTATTATTCGTTATTTACTTGGGATGTTATATAGTCAGTGTGTTGTCCTTTTTCAAAAACCTATATAATTATTATAACATTACCAAAATGAGATAAAATACTCAAAAATAACCAAAACATGTTTTCACCTAAAATGTTATTCTATAACTTTAATTTTTCATCACTAAAAGTAATAACCCATAACTAACTCAAAGGTGAATGTCTCAAAATATACTGAAAGTCACCTTAATATTTTTTTAACATAATTCCTCAAAAGGGATTTCTAAGACATTGAACTTATGATCAACCTTAAAATTATAAACTCATGATGATATCCTAACTCTTAAAAAAATCTTAATCTCAAAAGTAGTTTAAATCATTCTCTAATACCAACTATAAGGCCCCAGCCTTGAACATAACAAAATCATGAGTTAAGTCAAGAATTCGCAATGATAATCTTTTTAGGTTTATATTTTTATGGAATTAGGCCATAAAAATTACATAAAAACTCAAATTTATACAAATTTAATACAAATAAAATTGTATATATTTCTTCCACATTATAAAACTTTTTAAAAATAGACATGATTTATTTTCTTGATAAAAATATTCATGACTTCTTCCTTTCTCTAAACCATTCCTAAACCCTGTAGACTATATTTCAAAAACATGGGATGAGCAGCATAATCTTAGAAACGGAAATAAAATAAGTATACAAAACCATTAGACCATGATCATTTCAAAATCGTGAAAATATTTTCACAATATCCCACTTTTCACCCATAAACATAAAATCTCTAGCTTACCTCATGAAATCATAATATTCCTACAAAAATTCATAGAAATAATAAAACATAAAGGTTATTTGTGGCATCCATATCATACTTACATTGTATCTTTCACAGCTATATAGGGAGTAACTTTCATGGTTATGTTTGGAACACCTATCATAGTATATTCACTAAATCGCTTAGAAGAAACCTTAATGTTTATCTACGTCATGTTACCCAATGAATTAGAAAGAAATCATGGGATTAGCATCCATTAGTTTATCATGTAACCACCCACATATATAAAAATTTCCAAGATTTGGAACATAATCACAACATATAAATCAAGAATAAATGAAAAATGATATTTCCACATTGAAATTACATTTCATCATTACAAGCAGCGCACTAATAAATGAAATCACAATATTTTAAAATAGAATGGTAAAATTATAAATTAAAAAATCAGTACATAATAGTGAAATAAAGTCTAGAAATTCCATTCATGACCTATATGTTAAATAAAACATTATAAGTTGTTGAAATAATCAATCTACTTTTAAAACACGTTTAAAACATTTAAAAAGAATATTTTTGAATCAAAGTTTCCCATACCAAATTGAAACATTTAATGTAATTTAAATTTTAAAAAATTAATTTCTATATAAATAAATCCATAAAACCATTTTCAAAACATGTAAATTGATGATAAATATTTAGAATAAAAAATCTTTAAAACATTTAAATGATGTTTTAGTTAAAGAGTCCTTTACCATTATGAATATTTAAATTATGCATCAAATGAAAGTAGAACATTTTAAATGACATTAAATATAATGAGTATAAATATAATATGGATATGTAATGATAAAGGGGTTTTGTATAAACTTTATAAAACAATAAAGGTGCATATCATCAAGAATTGTCTCAATAAAAAGAGATTGAGATGAAATACCTTACAAAGATCGTATCATTGGATTGAGGATAAATCAATTACATAATTATGTGTGAAAAATTAAAATTCACCCAATATAAGTGGTTATTATGTGTAAAAAATCAAAGTCCATTGACACATATTCTTGAAAAAAAACCAATGACATTAATATTTTACTCAATGAATGGAAATTGTGTTAAGGTTTCTCTTACCTTGAGTTTGAATTGTCTCGTTCGTTATTTATATTCCGGAATAATAAAACTAAGTTAATTTAGAATTTCATGAGAACCATTTTAAAATTTATTATTTCTTTTATATCACTTATTACCTTGTTATAAAAATTGTATAATTATTTAAGTTCATATTGGATGTTTTGTCGTTATTCGGTACATGAGTCAAAAATGAACATGGTTTTGATGTCACTAGTCCATGTAGTCATATGTTTATTATCTATATAATAGTATTAATGAAATAAAAATCAGTTCTAAACATTAATATTACTTGTTAAATCAAACCATTATTTATGGTTTTAGAAAAAGAAAAATGTTATAATCATGGAGATGGTAGGTCGTACGTACGCATAAGTAACGTTTCCAATTTTCATTAGTCATTATGGAAATAAGGTAATAATAATTTTATATTTACATAATTATCATGATATTATTAACATCAAAATAATAATTTACATATACTTATATATATCATAAAAGTTATATAATGAATCAAAATGAGTCACATCGCTTCGTGGAGATGATAGTTCACACGTACGCACAAACGACATAATCATTTTTACACACATAGAAGTAAGAACGTAATTGATAAATTATTATTTTATAATGATTAATTTATAATTAATATAAAATATGAATATTAATTACATTATTATAACCATTCATGATAGATGGTTATGGAAAACGAATTAGATCAGTTCGTCGAGATGATAGGTAACACGTACAGAAGAATGATTAATTTCATTCCCATTTACTTAAAGTGGAGATGGATTTAGGTGATGATATTAATATGTAAAATATAATTATATTAAGGATACTGGATTTATTTTCTCATCCTGGTTGGAGGATATTTTAAGGAAGTTGGTGAACAAATACAATGGAAACAGTCACATAAAATGATACATCTTCTTCAGTTGATCGCCTTTTAAGAACACATTAACACCTCTAAAAAGGGTGTTCTTCCTAAACTAAGGCTTCAAGAAAGTGGGAAAATATTCTAGGAATATTTTTGAACATATATTTGCTGAACAAAAAGGCTTTTCATGTGTGAATAAAATAGAATTATACGTTCTTTATACATGTTTTGAATTTTTTTAATCCTTTTCTTTTTTTTCTAACCCTTATTTTACATTTTTTAATCTTACCATGTTAACTTGTTATTTATAATTTTCTATTAATGTAATTAAAATAACATGTAAAAACGATAAAAAAGTGTAATTTATGACATATTATGACTTATCTTAACCATTTAGTCAAATATTAGTTTTTTAAGAATTTTATAACTTTTAATAAATTATTTTATATTTAAAGTTATGAATTATATCAATTTTTACACTATTTATACTTAACTTTTTCAAAAACATCATAACAACATGATTGATTCGAAAAAAAATAAAATAAATGGATACTAAAATGTAATATTAAACTATAAAAATCATGGATGACATAAATTATGTGAAATAAGTTTAATTTTAAAATTTATAATTTGATTTATTTGAATCTTTTTTTAATGAAGAAATCACTACATCACCATTGTGTCATAATTAAATTTATTTATAAAATGTCTAAAAATTATAAAAAAATCCATTATGTAGGAAAAAAATTTATCTTCCTAATTAAAATTTTTAGTCTAAGTGATCATTTAGATAAATGCATATTAAAGTTGTTTTCTTATGAATATTCATGTTAAAAACATATTTTCCTTTACTTTAAATTAAAAGTTATAACTGGCATAATGACACCCAAGTGGATTCCAAATTCCAATGTATCATACCAAGGGTTGTCTTGGTCATCCAAAGGTATTCTAATAGGATTGGGATGTGTTTTTGGGTACTTTTATAATATTATAATATTATTTTTGACCTTCTTTACTTGATTTACCCTTTAACCATGGTAAATAAAAATAATTGCTGAACTTACTAATCATAATGTCCAAAACTAAAAGGGATACATTTACCTAATTTGGAATTTTTGATTCCAAATATGGAATCCATTTTTCCAAATTTAAAAAATATAATTGGAAGAAATTAATTTAAAATTAATTCCTATTGTCTGAACGAGAAAACGGGTTTTTAAAAGTAAAACCATCCAATGATTGACATGTGATTATATCTAATTTCAAATTAAAAATAGTTTCAATGACCAGGATTGTATTAAATTATAAAAACATAATATAATTACACTTTAAAACTAATTAAAATTATAACCTAACTATACAAATAAATTATAGGAAAATGCAATTTTGAATTAAAATGGAGTATTTTTCACTATTTATTAAAATAAGAATTTTATCAAAAAAACCAAAAATTTAACCAATGTATATTTTGATATCTCTAGTCCAAATAATAAGTTTATTTTTTTAAATATAACTTATAAAATTTCCAAAAACTATATTTAAATGGGTTCCCCCTCAAAACGCGGTAAAACTGCCTTTTAAAAAAAACTTATTTAATCGGTAAAATTGAATTTGTTCTTGTTTAATTTATATAAAACATATAAGATGAATTTATAAAATTTAATTCAAAATATTACATATATATTTCATTAATATAATCCAAAAAATGTGATATGATTTTATAAACACAATTATTCTTATTTAAATAGGTTTTTATAATAACACATCCTTTATATTAAATTGGTTTTTATTTATATTTCTAATAAATTTGGTAAACAATGAATCATTCTATAAATATTTTTAAATAAAATTTTTATAATTAAGTTAACATTGTTCATTTCCTACATTTTTTATGGCTATGTAATAATGGTAACATTTAAATAATAATATTTAGTTGTTTTTTTAAGCTCAATGAAGCATATCATATATGATGTTGAACATAGTGTTTCTTTATTAAAACTCAGGATGTTACATTACCAATATATACTATATATTTAGATTTTATTATGTTAATGTGATAATTTATATATATGTCCACATCCATTAAATGGGAAATAAAATGATCAATTGTGAGTATAATGGACTGCCACCTCAAAATAGATATAATTCATTTTCAATAACTACATTTCAAGGATAGATGTGATGATTGATTTAACATATTTTTATGATATTTATGAACATATTATAATTTTTTGAATTACTATATAACATATTCCTTATTAATTACTATTCTTTGGGGGATTTGATAATGTTTCTCATTTTTATAGCATACCACCACCTTGCGAAGCGATAAGATTCATTTTTCTATTTAGTATTACATGGAAGTTAATAAAAAAGTTTAATAAATATATGTTATATTTATGAAATAAACATAATTATTGAAATATAATATCACATCTAACTCCATACCTTCCAATCTATTGGAAAAAAACATCACTCTTACGTATGTACGGACTATCGCCACCATGTAGAGATAAAAAATGTTCTTCATTTTTTTACATTGAAGGTAATAAGAAAGAATTTGATTAAAATAAATTCTATATATAACATACTAGTGATTCAGGAAATATTAAATAATATTTATTTTTATTTCATTCCATCCATTGAGAAAAATGGAAGCCCCATTCATGCATACATATAACCTGACATCTCAAAGAATAGTGTAGTCAATTTTCTATCTATAACAAAAATTGACTACTATAGAAATATTATAATGATTATATATGATATATATATCATGGTTAATATTTTGAATTTGATTCAACCATTATAAAATCAAATGCACTAAAATTATCAGACTAAAACATACATGAAAAATGAATCAATTATCAACCAAAATATTGCTTTTAATAAAGAATTGTTAATAAATGGGAAATAAAAAAATATAAGTACATAACATATTTTTTAATATAATATTATGGTTTTATAAAAATATTTATAATAAAAATATCTTTTATATATATACATATTGGAAACATACGAAGTATATTGAACATGATGTCTGGGATTCTCGTCTCACATTTTTTTCTATGAGACATACACCACATTTAGAACATACTTTTTTGTGTGGTGTATATACTAACCTTTTTGATATGTTATATCATTAATCTATTTCTATTCAAGGAATTTAATGTTTCATTTGATGTTATTTTTTTCATGGTATATAATACTTAAAATTTAACAAAATTGTAACGGTTTATTACAAATCCCATCATTATTCAGGATTGTTTTAGTTTGAGTTTCCCTTATTGGAATTATTTAATATTTGTAGCATAAAATACGATTATTATTTTACCCTTTGTTTATGCATTACATTTTTCATGAAATATTACTGTTTTCTCACACTGGGTACTTAAAATGATTGAAAAAACGTTTTTATGAAAACAGGACTTTACTTCGTATTCTTACATTATTAAAAAATTAAAGTAATATTTATTTCTATTATAAAAAAGAGTCACTTGAATTTTACTGAAATCTGAAAGGAATATTTTTTTAATTTGTATTACATGAACTATGTTTTATGCTTCCATGGCCAACAAATGTTTTCAAATTTATTTTATATGTTTTCAAGGATTATTCTCAATGAGAATTATGTTCCAATTTTTTTTGATTTTTTTTTCTAAAAGGTTATTTTAAATATGCAAAGAATTGTTTCCTCAACAAATGTTTTATTAAAATTTTTCTAGTATTCCTATTCATCGATGACATAAACCCTTTATTGTACTTATAATGCAATAGGGATATGTTTAATTGATATCATACTTATTATTTATTTATATGGTTTATGATCATTGCGACTACGGATTTACAATTTTATTACCATTCACCATATTATTCTAGATGATTTATGATTATGTTTATCTGATTATGTAAGTATTATCATTTCATATGTTATTTTTTCAATAATAATGTTAATTGTTATTATTTTTCACCACTTTCATATAAGGAAGGAATTGGAATTAGTAAGTGATGGTGAGGACCAATTATAAATCACCCCTCAATACATCGACATTTTATATGAGACAAATCTGTTATCCAAATAATATATGTATCCACCCACATATTTAAACTATCCTATGAAAGGTCCTGAAATTATTTTTTTTGATGTTTTCAATTATGAATTCCTTTTTTTATGACATCGGTTATTTTAATTTTATTATTTTATTTTTTAGAATATCCTTGGATACGAATTAGGTTTAAGTGATTATTTAAATGGATTTATTTTTTCATAATTTATTTATACCATTATATTATCATATTATTTATTAAATGGAATGTTATGTAGTTATTTACCTTTTAATATTGATTATTATTATTTATACATTTTATTTCTCACTATAAACATTCCCTTTTGAGTATCTAAGCTAACCCCTTTTTTATATTTTATTTACCCTAGGATACTAAAGAAGAGTTTTTTGATTGATATGGAGGGATACACTATGAGTAATAATGGAGTTATAAAATAAAACTCTTTTTGTATTTTATGTTTTAAAAACTCTATGAAATTCATATAAGTATATAGTTTAACAATACTAATATACTACTTGGAAATTTAGGATGTGATACATTGTATCTAGTTCCAATGTTGAATGTAATGACCAAATTCAAGCTACTAGGGTTAGGGTATATACATTTGTTATCAGAAAAGTGTTTAGTAGAATACTTTGGAACTAGAGTTAAGAAATCATAGATTATGTAAAATAATAGTTTGATATAAATTTAGTGTAAGTATATAATAACATCCTAATGATTTTTTTAGTTACAGATTATATGTTCTACCTATAAATACATCAATTTCTCAAAACTAAATTTGTACAAGGTTTTGGAACAGTTATTCCTATGAGAAATAGCTCAGAAAAAGGTGTGTCAAGCTTAATTTGAGCATTAACATGTACTTGAAAACAAACCATACTTTGTGACTAGTTTGACACCCCTATGGTATATTCATTGAAGAATTCAAATTTTCATTAAAACCTGTTATAAAGGGTTTTTATTTATTTTTATGATTCAAAAAATTCCCAATGTAACCATGTATATTATTATGAGATAATCCATGTATAATGTTTTTAATTTATCGTAATTGTTTCACTAGTATTGATATTATGAATTATTTTAAAAAAAGATAATCCAATAAAGTGTATTAAATAATTTAAAAATAGTTCTTAATGGGAGTAATGGGACCTGTATCAATGCACACAATCCAAAAGGTTAAGAATGATCAGATCTTTGATGGGATTCAGCCAATCTTTCGATTGGAACTAGTCTACAAATCATTATTTTCATATGAGAATATAGTATCATATGACATAAATGTAAAAAATAATTATCTATGAATTATGGATCCAATAGTAATCAAGAGAACAAAATGAATATTGAGAAAAAATGGATAACGAGAAGAAGGTAATGAAGGATTTCCCCCATGTGATAATTATAGAAAAAAACTCCATCGTACATTATTTAATGGAATTATACTTTGATAAAAGTGTGGATTGAAATGACAACATTCTCATGATTTCAATGGAATGAAATAAATTTACAATATTTAAAACATAAACTATAAGGATTTGGGGAACTTCAAAAATGAATTTCATAAGAATCCAAGGAATATACCTCAAAAGAAGATAAGGGATCATGGTTAATCTTATTCTATTACCAATAATGAACTATAATGACTAATGTACTTTTTTTATTTAAGAATTATGTAATAGGTGTACTTTATCAATGATACTCTAGTTATAAGAATCATAAAATGTATAAGTATTTTATTGCAGTTCTATTTCTTAATGGATTTGGGATTATATATTGAAAGGTAATGATTACTAAGAAAAGTGATTAAGTGACTTGTTGATCCTCTTAAAAAATAGTATTAAGGGGGGTTAAAAATTAATATGTGTCAAATTTTGAGAAATTAATTATATTTTTACTTGATTTTGTTATTGAACTTGATATTGGTTATATGTTTGAGGGTTTATGTTATCCTTTTTGTTGTTTACTGTATATATGGATTTATAGAATATATTCGACAAAATGATATTTTATTTTTGGAAGCATGCATGTTATCACTAATGATTTAGGGTGATCTATTTATTCACACATTTTAAAAATTATATTAAGAACCAAATTATATTTTCTAGGGAATATAATGTCGATTTTGGGACCTTCCATAAACAATTTTGTACTTTGAATTTATAAATACATATTTTTGATGACTCCTAAAGTTTACTATATATGGAATGGATGAAGTTGAACTTTGGGTATTATTGGATAACTTGTTCTATCCAATTTAGTTTTTTATAATATCTAGAAATAGAAAGCATTTCTTTTCATTTTAATGGTATGTTAATTGTGCTACAAGCATAAAAATTCATTTTAGATATTCATTTCTTAGAGTAAAAAAAAGTGGGAATTGATAAAAGGAAAAATAAGGGTGAAATAGTGAATAATAAATTGAAAGATATCATGTATTTTTATTTTCATATGTTCTCAGTCTATATAGTAAAGTAATTCCTCAACTCTTGGAAAAGGATCTTTAAACAAAAATATTATCCTAGTACCTTCATTTATAATGAATCACATTGTCCATTATCTCATCTTAGATTTTTTATTTTTGTATTATTGGCATTATTTCAATCATTTACTTTCCAGTGATCAATGAACTCTATCAACATCCATTATTATTTTAGAATTACACTTTTCATATTTGTCCATAACATCACATCCCACCTATCTCGAACATCGAAACCTAGTTATGTGATTATTCTAGATTACAACCATAAATATAGTTATATATTATCAACAATATTTTTTTTAACCATCTAATGATGTGGTATTTTAAGAAGGTTATTTTCAAATGTTTAACCTGTGATTATTTAGACCAAGATTAAATTTTTTTGAAAAACATTATTTAAAGAGGTGGAATGTAACACCCTAAGATTTTAAAAGAGTAACATCATAATTGATCATGTATATAGAACTAAATACCAAGATTATAATAGAATATAAGGCCCATATACATTATGATATACTCATTTTTAACTAAATTCAATATTTTATATAGATTCCAATGCACACAACACTGGGTTTTGTAGAAATGTGATACTCTATTCAAATAATATAAAATAAACATGACCATTATAACATAGACATTAATTTGAAAGATATTAATAGTAATAAATAATTAATTAAAATTATATAGAGTACACATTTATATAATAAATTCAGTGGTTATCAACTAATAATAAATATAATAATAATAATTGGAAAAAATTAATGAAATGTTCGAAAAGGCTATTTATTCAGGCTTTGCAAAAATAATTTAAAATAAATTGCAAGAAATTTTGATAAATGTATTTAGAAAAACTACATTTTTTTAATATACTTGTTAAAATTATCTTTGAGTGAATTTCACATATTTTTATGAAAAAAACTAATTTCATGGAAAATAGTGGAAAATACTAACTTTTAATAAAATCATCCCTTTGTTTAAATTATTTACCAATATAAATTATATTTTAAATTTTTTTAAAGTCACATTAGGTAAATTATATTACAATTTTACTAATTTTGGTATATGTAATGAATTTCATATTGTATTTTTATATTAAAACATTTTATAATTATAATAATCTTATTATTGGAAAATTTAGCTTTCATTAGGTATACAGTTCAATTTTAAATTAAATTATACAAATTATATAAATTTAGTTAAAAATAGATTTTATGTTTTTAATTAGAATAATTTATATTATCTAATAATTTTAACATAATTATTTACCATAATGATTAGTAAACACATTAAAAATTAATTATCTCAGTTATTGTAAAAATAGGTTTACTGAGCAGTGTTAAACAAGGAAGATAATTGATAAAAATGACCTAAAAATTTTCAAAATCCCATTAGATAGACATTTTTATACCCTATAATATATAAGGTTAGATAATGACCCATTATAGTCTTTTTTAATTTGGAAAATATGGGTACCACAATATCTTTTCCAAAATTCCATCTGAACCCTTCCACCAATTATAAAAGGCCACCCTCTCCTCCCTTATTCACACATTCAAATCCATTTGTATTGAAAAAACCCTACCCAAATATATTTTGTACAAAACTACACACATTCTAGATTCCTTTTCATATTGTAAGGTTAATCTATAATTGCATTTGGTTAATCTTAAATAGGTTTCCCGAAAAGAGCTAATTTTTTTAACTATGCGTTTTCATTTTTTATTCTTCTACATAATTATAATTTTCAAAAAAATTGGAAAAGAAATATCTAATATATAATTATATTATGTTATTTTTATGTAATAAACTATATCAATCTCCCATTCCATAAAATGGGAAATGAAATCATCGATCGTGTGTATGATGGACTACTGCCTTACGAACTGATTTAATTCATCTTAAATCACCAACTTTAAAGTATGGATATTTATTACCCCATGGGAATTTTTAGTTCCCTAAATTACTATGAAAAACCAAGTTTATAAAACACAAAATATTTTACTCAATTAATTAAAATTTAATAAAGGATTGTTTTGGGTCGGTCCACTAGGATGGTGAAATTAGATTATTTACAATTTCAAAAGAATTATTTTATCTAGAAAAGGTGGTGAGAAAATATTAGTTTCATTGTTTTGGAGAAAAGAAATGATGAATTTAAAGTAGATTGATTGATTGTTTTTAAAATATATTTTAAGAAGCGTGATGGGAGAATGTAATTTCCAGGTTCAAGTACAATTAGATTTTAGAAAGTAAATTGATTGAATCGAAATTGGTGTTGGAGTCGAGACATGGAGAATCCAATGGTCTTGGTATCCCCTCCTCAATGTGGAAATCCCCTATTTCCATTGGTCAGGTAGTTTAGGGTGTTGTCAAATCAAGTTTGTCCCGATACCAATTTTAAACCTGATTTCCCCTAAAGTCGAAAATGGTCATGCCATATCTAGGTGAGTCTATTGCACAATTTAAATGTGCCTTTTAGATTAGAATATCGATGGTCATGATAAATGAAAAAGAAAGGGATTGGAAGATTTAAGAATGAAATTACAAAAACAAAATACATGAATAATAAAAAGGGTTAAATCCAATGCATCTTCCCCCTTCGGTTACATCTCCTTAGTACAAGGTGGGATTACCCCCATCATCCTAGTGATTATAGGTTTAGTGGGAAGGAGAAAAGATAACATAAAGTAAAAACTCAAAAATGGCATATCATCTTCACTCTAGACATTAGCCTTCAGGGAAATCTGGAATAATCCAAAGGTACATCCATGTGGCTCTATTTATAGGCGTTGAATGGCGTATTCCCATCATTAGCCACAACGTGTACTGAAGGTATGTGACTCATGCTGGAGATCCACTTTTTGTGAATCCATGTGACACATTCATGGATCTCAGGTGCAATTTTGGAAATTTGACCACCTACACGTTGTGTACTTGGACTACACATCATGTGCACCTTTCCAGTGTCACCTCCGCGTCTATGAGAATCTTTCACAAATGTTGCTCATTAATTTTATGTCTGACCAATGTCACGTCATGTAATGATGTTACACGACTTGTACAGTCAATTCATAGCATTTTTTCTCATCATGTCTTGTTCTGGCAGCGGCCTACTTCTCAGATGAAGTCACAATAAGTACTAGAGGTGCATGACATTTAATAGTGTTTTTCTATTAACCAACTTTTGTTCCTCTTCAAAAATCTGGTGTTGCACCTCTTCACTTTTTTCATAGTGCAAAGGGTCCTTTTACCAATATTTACACCCCATTTTGTTACTTTTCCATAAATTCTTTTTTTCCTACCATAAAACATAAAATAACTCAATTCATTCAAAAATAGTAAATATTTTTCATTTAAATCCAAAAAACAATACATTAAAACTTTCTAAAATGTATGCATTAAATACACTTTTCTAACCCCCCCCCCCCCCCTCCCCCCACTTGAATTTAGCCTTATCCTCAAAGATGGAATCTCAACATACTACAGAGGGCGTTCACATTACCATGATTTAAATTAAATTTCAACAAAATCAATTAATCAAATGGAAAATTAAATGTTTGCTCATCAAAATTGGAAAATTCATTAATGCCTCACTTTTCAATGAAAACAAGTCAACCTTGTATTTTACATTTTCTATTTCAAAACAAAAAATCATTTTTATTCATCAATTTTTATTTTTCAATTCATTATCATTATGAATGACACTTGAAATTTACCTTACATGAAATTTTCCTCTCATCACCAGGGTAAACAGGTAAATTTCATGAATCACATACCTCAAAAACATGTAACTTACCATAGGATTGCAAGGCATCTTACATCTCCACCACGTAAAGACAGAGATCACAATTAATCATGAGGGGTTCACCATTTATGATCAAATGACTATAAGTCTTCATGTTTGGTACGTAAATTATATAAAAAGTAAGGCTCAAAAGGAGGATTGAATCTAAATTACTTTTCATGAAATTAAAAAATGAGATCAGTGGATGTCTCCTTCACAAATTTCATTTTTCCCTTCCCCAAAAAACTTGATGTGGGCCCATGATACATGTAAGCATAATGAAAGAATAAAACACACCAGCTCTTTTTTATTAATTTTTTGAAATTTATGCTCATTAAAAATCTCTCATCCCTCACCAAACCACATACGATCAAAAACATTTGATCTGGAAAATGGTGATTTTTAATCTTCCCAAAACACAAACCCACTTTTCATAGCTTTTTACGCAATAGAAGTGAATAATGAAATATAATTAAGGATATCTGACCTCTCCCCCATATCAGAATAAAGAATCACCCAAAAAATATCTATAATAAATAATGTCCTGGTACCCCCAATGAATTTCCTCATCCACACTTATTCTTTTATATATCATGAAAAACATTTAGAGGAAGGTAGGAATGGATAAAATAATCTTGTAACACAACTCAATTTCTGACAAGGAAATTCATGGCTTCTACATACTTAAAAATGATTAATCCAAGTTGGGTCTCAGGATAAGGGCTAACAAAAAGAATGACTCTGTCATTTTAAAAGTGATAATGTTCATTTATAGATTCTATAAGATGCAAAGGATGTTCAAGAAGAAAAAATAACCAGGTTTCTAAAGAATATACTATATAAAAAATAGAAAATATTTTGTTCGTTGATGTCTTGGGAATGAGATTAATGGTTGGTATAATCACTCATAGAAATTCATATGAATAATTAAACTAATTAATGAAAATTTCCAAAATTCCAAACAAGGAAAAATATTAGAAAATTTTCATTCACTGTGATTAACATGCTCCTCTAAATCATGATTTTCTGAATCGTAATCCACATTATTTTCTCTACAAATTATTTTCTACATTTTTCTCATTAAAATTATTGAAAAATAAATTTAAATACATGTCGTGGTAGATATCCTAGGAAGTTTCGTGTCTCCTATATAATTTTGAGTAAATAATGATTCAAGAGAAGGAATAAAATTGAAAATTAAAGCTCTAAAATCACTAAAATAGGGGTAATACAGTAGAAAAATTATGACCTAAAACACTCACTCCCCTTGCAAATGATGCTTCAAATATGGGTTGTATAGGTTCTTATTGAACCCTTTCATGACGTGTAAATTCCCTTCACGATGTGTAATATCTCAATATATTCTTCTCTTATTTTATTTATTCTTCCTACCTTCATAATTAATAGTCATGAAAAAATAAAATACACAAGTGAAATCACAATACATAACAATGAAATTCGAAAATTTTTGGAGAAATAGAATCCGCGCAAAAAAAAATGAAAAATAAACTACTCAGGTTGCCTCCTGTAATCAATTTTGTTTAATGATGTTTCCTAGACCTTACCTCCTTCAACTCATTTCATAGATGATTGAAACTTTTGTATCTATTTGGGGTATATAATTGGTCTTAGTTTTGTCCTATCCTCATATGTTGGCCCTTTCCCTTCTTCTCTGAAGAGCTTGATTCTCCCAGATGGTAGTTCTTGTTTTATCTCCACTGTACTGATTCTCCATTTATTTATCAATAAAAATGCACTAAATGGATGTTCATAAATAATATATACATATTTTACTTTCTCAAATTTTGTGGATTCGTTCTCTCTTTTGTTTTCAATAATTTCGGTCTTCAGTTTCTCTTCCTTCTTTGATTGGAAATCCTCTTTCACAGTATCCTCTATCTTGTGTATCTCTTCAATCTCAGCAATATCCTTATCTTTAGATATATCTCTTTTTCTAAACTCAACCTCCTCTTGAACATCATAGTTATTCATCATTTTTTTGATGTTGAAGCTCATTTGATCACATCAGACTCTTAGATAATGTTCTCTACTCTAAACATCGATTAGCGCACGCCCTCTAGCTAAAAATGGTCTTCCTAGAATGAGTGGATTTATCTCCTCTTCCATATTCAGAACTAGAAAGTCAAAAAGGAAGTAGAACTTATTAATTTTAATTAGGACATCTTTGATGACTGCCTGGGGATAATTTACTATTTATTCTATTAATTGAAGTGAAACTCTTGTGGGTTTCAGGCCTTCAAGTCCCAAACTGTTGAAAGTCATGTATGACCAGATATTAACACCCACAACTAATTCACACATATCTTTCCCACATTTCTTAACTCCAATTAATATTGGAATTCAAAAAATACCTATGTCCCATTTCATATTTGGTTGTTCATTGGACACCATAGCTGAACACTCCCATGTGAGGGGAGGGTGCCAATCTCTTCTAAATTTTTCTTGTTGTTTACCAGCTCTTTCATGAATTTTTCATAAGTTTTCATGTTTTCAAGAGCCTATGAAAAAGGTATATTAATATGAAGATTTTTAAAATGATCAAGAAACTTACATCTCTACACATTGTTCTTTACTTGTGTTATCCACTCTAGAATCGGAATCCTTGGCTTTTACTAAGGTGGCTCTTTTGCTTATTCAGTCAGTTGTTCTTTATCATCTTTAGCTTCCTCTTTTCTTGCTTCTACTGGTGGTTGTTCTGAAAACTCTATTCCACATTATTTTTTTTCTTCCCACTACTGAGATCTATAGCCTTAAAGTCCTGACATGGTCATTCTTCAGGGAATCCTGGAAGCTCTCTTGTTTTTCTCTCTCTATGTGTCTTGGAGATTTGGCCAACTTGATGCTCCAAATTATAAAATGTGACTTTCTGGTATGATGATTCATCTACTATCTCTTTCAGTGTGACTTAAGAAGTGGTAATAAATGTTTCTAACGTCTCCTCCAATGAAGGGACTTAGCTTGTCTGTGTGGGCCCCTATAACGCTTTTTTTTTGTACCCTTGTGGTCTTTGTTGTTGTGGTCTCCATCCCTGAAATTGATTTCCATGATTGTAGTCATTGTAATTGGAATATTCTATATGCGTACCTTGGGGGTTTGGTTAATGGACCATCATGATATCTATATTCTCGGTGAGCGACTATAGTTGTGCTACCATCCAGTAATTATTATTGATTTCATGGATGCCTTTTTGATGCGCCCCTTCTGATTTCCACTGGAAATTATTGCTTGCCATCTCATCTAAAAGGTTGTAACTCAATTCTGATGATTTCTTCACCAGTTATCCTCTAACTTTAGTGTTTATAATTGACATGTTTTCATGTGATAAACCCTTATAGAAATGTTGAATTAGTAGCCACATCTCTATTTTATGATGGGGATATTTACGAGTCAAGTCCTTATACTTTTCCCTTGAAGAATACAATGATTCGTCATCAAATTGAGAAAAGTTTAAAATGTTTACCCATATATCCCTTGAATTTGAAGGTGGGAAGAAATGGGTGAGTGAATTTCTAGGAAACTCAACCCATGGAGTGACGAAATGAGAAGGTAGGCTCTAAATCCAGTTTTGAGATTGATCTCATAAGAAAATTCAGAAAAGATAGAGTCTTACCACATCACTTGAGACATTTTGGAATTGAAAAGTGCCATAGAGCTCGAAACAATCTCCCAAATACTGTTAGGATCTTCATGCGGAATCCTAGTGAATTTCATAGTGTTTGTGATCATTGATATTATGGATAGCTTGATCTCAAAATGGTTCACAGTAATTTGGGTTCCAGGATGCTCGGTTGTAATCCTATGTTTGATGGGTGCCTGTAGTCAATGAGCATCCACATCCCCTAATCTACTTGAATTAATCCAATGGGTTGACTTTGCTCTAATACATCCATATTTTTTTTGATTTTAGGTTCTGAGAATGATTCTGAATTGTGTGTTGAATTGATGATATATTTGTCCTTCAACTGTGTGTTGTAATTGTTCATGTAAAATACAAAACTCATAACATGAACTCACCCAGTGTAAAAAGAGAAATTTAAATAGAATTAAATTCCTAAAAAACTAAAAATCTACCATACCTAGAAATGGATCTAGTTCTATTTCCCCTTAGGATGTTGTTAGTTCTCTATATTAATATACAAAAACAAATTTATGAAACTGAAACTATGCTACTTAATTAATTAAAATGTATTAATGGAACGTTCGGTGTCAATCCACAGGGACGGTGAAATTGGTTTATTTATAATTTCAAAAGATTTATTTTATCTGGAGAAGGTGGTGTGAAAATATTGGTTTGATTGATTTTGAGAAAAGAAATGATTAATGAAAAAATATTGATTAATTGGGTTGAAAACAGATTTTAAGAAGTATTTTGGGGTATTGTAATTTTTGGGTTCAAATGAAATTGGATTTTAGAATGTAAATTGATTAATTGAAGACTGGCGTCGGAGTTGAGATGGGGTAGATCCAGTGGTCATGGTATCCCCTCCTCAAGGTAGCAATCCCCTATCTCCCTTGGTCTAGTAGTTTAGAGTGTTGTCGAATCAAGTTTGTCCGGATACCAATTTTAAACCAGATTCCCCATTATGTTGACAATGGTCACATAGTCTTTAGGAAAATCAGTTGCATAATTTAAATGTCCCTTTTAGATTTTAATATTTATGGTCAAGATAAAGGAAAAAATAAAGGTATTGGAAGTTTGAATAATGAAATTTTTCAAACCAAATACATGAATAATAAAAAGAGTTAAATCCAACACACCTTCCCCCTTCGGTTACATCACCCTAGCACAAGGTGGGATTAGTCACTCATCCTATATATGATAGTTTTATAGGTAAGGATAAAATATAACATAAAGGAAAAAATCAAAAAAATGATATATCATCTTCGCATTAGGCATTAGTCTTCAGCTGAAACTGGAATGCTCCAAAGGTGCAGTTGGGGGCTCTATTTATAGGCATTGAAGGGGGTCTACTTATCACTAGTCACATTGTGTACTAAAGGTATATGAAGTGTGATGTTGATCAACATTTTGTGAATCCATGTGACACGTGTGTGTATCTCAGTTGAAATTTTGGAAATTTTACCACCTAAATGATGTGTACTTAGACTACACTCCAAACACACCTTGTCTGTGTCACCTACACATTTGTGAGAATCTTGTGAAAATCTTGCTCATAAATTTGATGTTTGACCATCATCACATCGTGTACTAAAGGTACACAATGTGTACTTGCAATTCACAACGTGTTTGATCATCACATCTTGTTCTAGAGGTAGGCTACTTCTATGATGAATTCATGATGTGCACTTGTGGTACACGATGTGTAACAATATTTTTATTTTTTCAAGCTTCTCTTCATCTTAAAAAATCTAGTGCCACACCTCTTTACTTCGATAGCAGTGCAAAGGGACCTTTTTATCATATTCAAACCCATTTTTATTCCTTCTCCACATATTCATTTTCTCCTTCCATAAAACATAAAATAACTTAATTAATTCCAAAATTGGAAAGATTATTCATGTAAATCCAAAAATCAATACATTAAAGCGTTCTAAAATGTATGCATGAAATATAATTATATGATATAAAGATATAATAAACATATTTATATGACATTTATTAAATTATTATACTTATGGAATTATTATATCACATATAACTTCTTACTTTCCATTTTGTGGGGGGATACAATAATTTTAGTAATATGTATGGAAAACTACTGCTTCTTGAAGTGATGTGATACATTTTTGGATTACACATTAAATGGATTGTTTTAAGGATATATTTAAGGAATATTTGTAATATTTATGACCTAAACATGTTTCTATAAATATAATATAACATCTAACTTCTTCCCTTACAATTCATTAGAAAACAATAATGTCGCTCATGCGCACATGTGGATTACTTCCTCCACATAGCGATGTAAAATTTATTTCATTTTATTTTTAAATAGATGGTAATATGGTTGAATTTTATTAATATTATTTTTCATATTACATAATAATAATTCTATAATTATGGGTAAATATTTATTTTCTATTCGTTCTATCCATTAAGAAAAATGGTAACAACATTCATGTGTATGTACGACATTCCATCTCCATGAATGGTGTAGTACATTTCCTATCTATAAGATTAATATAGTAAATTAAAGACTTATATAATGAAAATATATGATATTTATATAATTGTTACAAAAAATAAGATGATTTTACTAGGATCTAATTAAAGTAAGATATTTACCGAACAAAAACAAAAATGAGGAATGAAGCAATTAACACCAGAAATAGTGATTTTCATAATGAATTATTAATAAATGGGTGACAAAAGAATATAAGTAAAAAAATTTGTATAAAATATATAATTATGGTTCTATATTATTTTTATAATAAAACTATATTTATTATATGGGAGGTTCAAATACATACTAAGGAAGTAAACCATGATGAAAGGGTTTCTCATTTCACTATTAATTCTGTGAGACATACACTATATTCCCCACTTATTCCTTTGTATAGGAAATATAATACCAATTTTGATATTTTATTTCACTAATGTATTTATCTTATTTTTATTTTACGTTTCATTTGAATTTATTTCTTTTATGGGGTAGTTATTAAAATGTTACCAAAGTTGTAACGGTTTATTTCACAAAGTCATCATTATTTGGGATTTTTTATGTTTTATTTTCAGAACACCATTGAATTTTATATCATTGATTAAATTTATTTTATTCTTATATAGTTATTAATTAAACTTTTAATTTAATTGTACTATTTTTACACTCTTTAATTATGAAAATATTAGGCTTTTTAAATATATATATTACAACTTTTTATATGAATATTCATTACATTACCAAAACACGCGCCTGAGGACTGTAAAAGTATTATGACTTTGGAAACATGTAAACATAAAGAATTAAATAATATGTGATATAAATCATTATCACCCAATACTTTCTTCATAAATATGACCCTTATTGTAAATATCATACGTAATAAATTTCTTCATAACCTAGGGAAAGGTAACATAAGAAAGGGTGAGTTCAGATGCTCGATATGGATAATCAAAGGAGATAAATAATAATAACATAAAATAGGGGTTTGATAAAATGATCAAAACATTTAATAACCATACTTAAAATATAAAATATCATAATATTGAGTCATTGAGTAATTACTCAAATCTCATTAGACGTTAATTATATTGGATTCACAGGACATGCACCATGAGAACATAACATTTCCATAAGAAGTATATTACAGGCACACACATTATAGAAGAAAATAATTTCTATTGTAGTCAAAGATAACTATTAATTCTATCGTAGTGGAATTAGTTCACTACCCAAGTCAACATAGTAGTCAAGGTTTATTTCCACGACTGTCATAACCAAAAAATTCCCCTACTTAACAGGGGTCACTCCCATTTCCAGTCCTTTTCATCTCATGTGATATGAATATTTACCCTATTCATGGGATGTGGATATATTTTCCACAGATATCATAAGTAAATCCATATTTATGTGTTTCAAAGTATCATAAAACATCCATCGTATCATTACCCATGAAATGAAATTGGTTTCATAAAAATTTACTAATATCATAACTTTTTTAGAAAAAATATGTTCCATAATCATTTCATCATTTCATAATAGTATATCCCATGAAAATAAGAACTCTTCAAAAGAATTTTTCATGATATAACCTATTTAATAGAAATAGGTTTTGTTAAAATCATTAAATCATAAACATAAACCATCCAAAGAAATAATAAGAATTGTATCCTTGGATTATATCCCTGGTAATTCATAAGTAACATGAAATGATGTCATCTTAGATAGAAAATGATTCTGAAAACGTTACTTGGAATATTTGCATAGGATGATAAATTTTCATTGAAAACAAATTTTTAATACTAAAAAAATCATAAAATATTATAGAAATATTTTTATATGAAAATAACACTGAAATCATATAAAGGAAGCATTAAATTTTTTAAAAATAATTCCTTAATAAAATACCCTTTCTTCTTTGAAAAAAACATTTTTAAAAGATAAAACAATTTGAAAATAGTTTTATTTTAAAAAACCTGTGCAAAAATATAAATTAATTGTAGAATAATACAATGGTCATGGTGGGGGGAAATTTTTTTGACTCAAATGTTAATACGGTGATTCCATTAACATTTTTTGTAAAATCCAAAGGTGAATTGTTTGGAAAATGACATCAAGATTCCATCCAAAACATTTTATAAAAATTAAAATATAGGTAAATATTTATTTAAAAAATAATTTTGGGAATTTTATAACCATTTTTGAATAAATTTTTTGGAAATGTGGTTTTAGAATTAAAAAAATTCAACCAAAGATAAAAATAATGAAATGTTTTCATACCAATATTTTTTAAACTCTTGATTATATAATGGTAGGAAAATTAACGGGAAAATGTATTCTAATTAAATAAACATAGTACAATAAAATTCATTAGTTTTTCGATAGGAAGATACTAATATTTTATCATTGTAATCATAAACATAAATAATCCTGATAAACGATGAGATTGTAACACAAAAACATTAACACTTAGGTAACTTTTAATCATAATACCCATTAAATAATAAAAATAAATGAGACATATATTATTATAAAAATAATTATATTCACTATATAATAAGTTAAATGGGTTTTATATACACCTCACAGTAAAAGATAGGCTCGTGACACAACTTATGACCCAACAAATGTAATTTGGGACAAAAAACCCTTATCGCTTTGGTAACTTTTTAACTATAAACCCAATGAAAGAAAAATCATAAAA
The DNA here is from genome assembly GCA_963277665.1 of Viscum album. Taxonomy (NCBI): domain Eukaryota; kingdom Viridiplantae; phylum Streptophyta; class Magnoliopsida; order Santalales; family Viscaceae; genus Viscum; species Viscum album. The sequence continues at coordinate 1,869,963,958 of OY728123.1, read as the reverse complement.
TGGATATTTAAATTCCTGAAAATTTAAGGATAACCATCATAAATTACATTAATTAGTTTTATATACACCATATAAAATAAGAAAAATTAATATGGTATGTGTCTTGTTGAAAAAAACTAACAAAGAAATCTTTTACCTTAAGTCTCAACTTCGATCATACACGTTCAACCCTCCAATATAATAGATATTATTTTATTATACAACTACTAATAAACCAAAATAATATTTATCATACAATATATGATACATGTATACCCTTTTATTACCCATTTTTTAACAATTTCATGTTAATGTTATGTTTTGGGTAATATCTACTTTATTTTTCATGTGTGTTTTTATTTATTATTTTCAATCATATTAATTTGATGATAGTTCAATAATTTAAATATTATTAAACATTATATAAATATAATATTTATTGATTTTATAAATATATTTAAATTAATCCATAAATGATAGAGATAGAATATGAAATACATCGTTCATAGAGACGGTATGTCGTACGTACACATGAATGTTCTTTCCATTTTCTCAACAATTTGAAAAAAATAAATATAAATAATATATTATATTTACATAATAATTTTCTGTAATCTATATCATATATGTTTATTTGAAAATATCCTTATTACCTTCCACGTAAATAATACGTGAAGAACGAATCACATCGCCCCATGAGGGGACAGTCTGTGATACACAAGAATAATGTTGTATCATTACCATGGATTATAAAGTATGAGGGAAAAAAGAGATATCATTATGAAAAAATTATAATAATATGATAGAAATTATATATAAAGAATAAAACCATCATTATATCCTTTAGTGATAGGTGCTGAAGTAAAATGAATAAAATCAGTTCATGAGGTGATAGTTCAACGTACACACGATCGGTGGTTTAATTTTTCATATGATGAAATTGGATATAGATATAGGTTATTACATTATAATATTATAATCTCAGTATATATAAGATATAGTTTTATTTATATTATAATTTTTCATCTATAATTTAAGGTGAAAAAATAATAAATAAAAACAAGAAACTTAGTGAAGATAATTAACTTCTCTTAGATACACATCCATTGGATCTCTTATTAGGGACACTAGTAATGATATTTTGGGAGGACCAGTAGATATAAGAAATTTTTAAGGGATTTTGGAGGAGGTTTTCCAAAATATATTGATTGGGATGTGTGAATAAGTGAGCGGTGGTGGTGGCCTATTATAAGTGGGTGAAGGGAACCCACTTGGAAACTACATTGAAATCTCCCAATAGAATGTAAAATAATAATGTATTTCCCAATCCAAAATCCTCCAAATGACCATTTATTCGAACATGTGAAGTATAATATTGAAATATAATCATAAAATATAAATTTTACAAGTGTTAATATGAATTTAACCCTTATATTCTTAGTTTAACGCCCACCACCATGATAAACCCATTTTTACTTTAACCATAGTAATTTATTTTTACTATTTTTACTATTAATTATGGATAAATATTATTTTAACCATATTATAAAATAAAAAATATGGTAATTTCAAATATTTATTCCATTTTTTTAAATTCCATTCACAAAAGTGTAAAATTTTAATTTAAAATTAATCTTCATACGCAATTAGAAAGTGGGTATTTGAAGATAAAAGTATTCGAATGATTAAAAAGTTTGAATATTAAGATTTAATATTGAAGATATTAAAATGACATAAATTAGTTTAGTATATACCTAATTTGAAAAAATTCTTTTAAAACCATCTTAATATAATTTTTATGTTCCTATATTCTTTAAAATAAATGAATATTATAAATAAAAATAATTACTTTTCAAAATTTATTAAAAAATTAATATTTTAAGAAAAATAAAAAAAATAAACACTAAGATAATTTTGAAATGATGATATCAGAAATGAATTATATTTTATTAAATTAATTTTTCAAAAGTTACAAAAATTAATTTTGTTATTTTTAACAAAAAGTAAAAAAACATTTTTAAATGATTGATATTTTTGAATCATATAAAGACATTACAGAATATTAAGATCATTTTTATATATACATTTTCTTTATATAAAACCATTATACATAAAATTTAAATTTTATTTATATCTATACATTCCGCCAAGTTTAAAAACTATGTAATAATGTTCATTTTTAAATAATAATATTAATAGTTTGACACGGTTCGTTAAAACTAGGTGTTGCCTGTAAGATATTCTATGAATGAAATTTAATTAATTAATATATAAATATGTGAATAAAAACATTGGATGTTGGAATATGACGGCATTAAAAATAATTTTGGAATCAATATTAAACACTGTGATACCAAAAATTATGATACTTTTACCTCATAATTTCTTCAAGTTCCCACATAGATTATTCAAACTGGTTGTTTCACCATAAAATGTTGACCAGGTGAGTGGTATTTTTTCATAGAAAATTATCTATACCAAGTATAATCTCCACCAATTTTTCCTTATAATAAAGACCATTCTATAACAATATAGCCTCTAAGTTCAGTACCTATGATGGATCATGTATGTACTTCCTCAGGAGAGATGCATAGAACACATCATCATCTTGAGAGAGGTTTTGTTGAAGTTCCAAACTATAGTATACCATCTTGATATGATCAATAAATTCAAAGGGACTAATATACCTGGGGATTAACTTCAACTCTTTTCAAAATATAATTACTTTCTTCTATGGATTAATTATTATAAAAACTTTGTCACCAACTTGAAATTCTAGAACACACAAGATATTATCCACATAACTTCTCTTCAAACTCAGATCTACCTTGTTTTGTTTCAAAATGAACTAAAACTTATCTAAAATTTATATATCTATCTCAGGCACTAATAAAAATATGTCTCTAAATTTATTATAGTGCATTGGATCTGTACACATCCTTCCATAAAGGGATTCATAAGGTGTAATCTGAATTCTTTAGTGAAAGTTATTAATATATAAAAACTCAAATAGAGGAATTTGTTCATCCAAAACACCTTTAAAATCCATAGAACAAGATCTCAGAATAACCTATACGGTTTGAATTATTCTCTTATACTTTCAATATTTCAAATTATGATATATTGTGTCAAAACATAACTCTATTTCTAGATCCTATTGAAAACTACACCAGAACATTGAGGTAAACCTTATATCCAAACCAGAGACAATATAATTTGGTTCTCCATGAATCCTTAATACTTATTTAATGTATAATTTATATATTTGATAAACATATAAGTCTTGTATGATAGTAATGAAGTGATAGAACTTTGTATGGATATTGACCACAACCCATGTACCTCTATCACTTTTAGACATTTTGGGTAGTACAATGAAAAAATAAATGGTGATTCTTTCCCATTTCCACTCTATTTTAGTAAATGGATGTAGCATCCCCTTACACTCTTGTCTCTTATCCTTAACTTTCTAACATACCAAGAACTAATATACAATCTATGTGATTTCTCTCTTTACTATACCACATCATAAATACTCTTTCAAATCTCTATGCATCTTCATACTTCCACAATTAGTGGAGAATGTGGAACTATGTGTTTTCTCTTACAAATACTTCATCAAAATGGTATAAATGGAACACATAAATGATTCCTAACCCTTATCATTCCTTCATGATGAAGGTTAAACTTAGAAATATTTTTAACCTTATTTTCATCTCTACATCTTCTTTATCTGCCTCTATAATCATTACATGGATAGATGGTTGAACATTCAATTGATAAAGATAATATTTCTCCCCTTCCTTCAGTATTTCCATATCTATCCTTTTCAAATCCAATAATATTGGATATTTGGTGATCCTCACCATCAATAATCTAGCATGATCCTTTTAACCTATGGCATCACACACCTTGTACTCTTTCCTAGTGTGGTATTTTATTGAGAATTTATAATTATTAATAAGCTTTAATTTTCTTCTCTAGTGCATATTCGACACATTTTTTGAGAATATATACTTTGTGATTTTTTTATCAGTATATATGTAAAAATATTTAATATAACTATAACTTTTCTATATCTTTAATGATAAAATTACCTCAACTAACTCTGAATCATGTGTTGGGTAATTTTTCTTATGAACCTTAAATTTCTAATAGGCATAGGCTATAAAATTTTCATTCTTCATAATAAAACATCACAATCCACTCTTGTATGCACTAATATAGATTAAAAACAATTCTCAACTATAGGTTAATATAAGAATAGGTTCTCTGACTAAACATCTCTATGATTCCCTGAAATTTTATACACAAACATCATACCAGAGGAACATGGATCCCTTTTGAGTTGACTTTGGTGAGTTGGTTAGATAATCATGAGAAATTCTAAATGAAACATTGATAATATCCAACTAAAACAAGAAAAATATGTATCTCCAAAATTCTGTTTTATCTAGACCAATACTCAATAAACATCATCTTTGATGTGTATAACGATACACCCTCTATTGAGATTATATGTATAATGACCTAGTCTTGATATAAATTAACATTATATAACTTTTAAAAAATACATAATACATTACACAAATAGATGCTTAAAGATCGTACTAGTCTACTGCCTTTTAAAACATGGAAACATAAATAGGGTTACGTAAGTGAGATACATTATCACCCACTAGTTTCTTCTTGAATAACACTCTTCTTAGACACATAAATCATAATACTTATCTTCACAACCTTGGGATGGAAATATAAAAAGGGGTGAGTTCAAATGCTTAGTCAGGGTAAATAGGGGAGAAATTTAAGCATAATCATGAGCATAATGGTATGATAACATGATCTTGAAAAGAGAAGATTATACCCTACATATCAACGATAATATACATGAATCGTGGCCTAAATATTGGTAGTTCATAAGACATGAATAATAACGAAATAAATAACATAATACATAAATCATAACTTAGAATGAAATATGAAATTGTGGAAGACACATAATAATATAATATTTCTATATTATCTAAGCCATCACTCCCAATACCATCATGGTTGTATGGGTTCAATCCCCATACCATATTGGTAGTCATGGTTCACTACCATGGCCATCTTGGTAGCATGAGTTTACTCCTCATACGATCTTGGTAGTCATGGTTCAATCCTATGGCCATCTTAGTTGTCAAGGATCATTCACTAGACAATCTTAGTCTATTTAATGAGGTATAAATCTTTACCCAATGCATTGGAGGTAGATATAGGTCCCAACCATCTCATAATGAAATCATACCTACATGTTCCATGATATCATAAATAACCATATCATAACCCATGAAATGAAATGTTTATTATAAACTTGTAATCGTATCATAACCTATGGAAAGACATAGACATCATAATACTCTCATCATAAACATAACCTATGAAAAGAAGATCGTTTCAAAATCATATAATCCTTGAATGTGAAATGGGTTACAAAAAATCAAGTCATCAAAACATAATCCATTCAAAGAAATAATACGAATGTAAATAAAAATTAATACCCTATAAATACATGAGTAACACCAATAAATGTTATCTTAGTTGGGAAATAATTTTTAAAGAACTTATGAAACATTTATTAAGGAAAATATCACTTCTTGTTTGAAAGAATGCTGTTTATAACATAAAACCTTTTGAAAAACTATCTCTTTGAAAATAGATCTGAAAATTATAAAAGAATATTTGAAAAAAAATAAATCATTTTTAACAATATTTTTCCTAAAAAAATTATCTTTAAGGATCATTTGAAAACATTTTTGAAAACATATTCAAAACGTTGTTTTAAAATATAGTATATTTTCAAACGAAGATAGAGATAGTTATATTTTACATAAAAATATTATCTTATATACCAAAGAATGGAATGGAATTTTACTAAAACATGAGGATATGATGAATAAATAGAGAGAAATAAAACTCATGATAATTTCTAAGAGATGGATCAAAATATTTTATCAAAGGAAGCATAATCGTAAATAATCTTGAAAAATGATGAGATTGTCTCAATAAACACTTATAACGTGATAACATGGGATCATACTCTCCATATAATATATGGGAATTAAATGAAGATTAAAATATCATGAAAAATATATATTAATGATGTAAAATTTATAATTTAAGTATATACACCTCTAAAAAGAGTTTAGGTGAATAAAAAAACATGAGTCTCAAAGAAGTAAACTTGACACAAAACATTTTTAGCGATTTGGTAACTTTTGAAACGTAACACCAGGAATGAAAGTTCATAAAATTGATATGTTAATTACAATAAATACAAGTACATTAATGATATAATCAAATCATGGGTAGTATATACACCATGAAAAAGGAAATAGTGGTTAACATAGCATGTATCTCATGAAAATAAAATAGTGAGAAGAAATCTCTTTACCTTGTATCTTGACTCTCTTCATACTCGTTCAAACCACATATATAATAAATATATTTTTATTACATATATTTTATTGAACCATATAATTATATATAATACTTTATATGATATTATTAAGACCTTATATTACTTTCTTGTTAGCATTCATATGTTAATATTTCACTTCGGGTAATATTAGTTTTCTTCTTCACATATGTCTTAATTTGTTATATTGTTGGTCCTTATACTTATATCATGATTCAAGGAAGTGAACCATGATAAAAATACAGTTTATATTCAGTATATTTATTTTACAATAATCTATAATATATATAACTATGAAATGCAATACATCGTTCATGGAGACAGTAAGTCGTACGTACGCATAGACGGTGTTTCTATTTTTATTATCACACTGAAAGAAAGTGTATAAATTACATATGTATATATATATATATATTTATATTAATATATAACTATCAAAATATTCTGATTATATCATATATATCATATAATTTTACAAAACTGATCTTTAATACATTCCATGTGGTGTGTGAATGAATCACATCACTTTGAGGGGGCGGTAGTTCACACTTCCTCAAATGTGATTATCGTATTAACCCAAAATAGAAATTAAAAGCTTTTTTTGTAAAATAGAACACATAAGATTAAACAAATAATAAATATCTAATATAAAATATATAAATATAATGTCCATCATAATGGCCACCCTGAGAGGCGGTAAGGAAAATTGAACAATCACCGCTAGAGAGCTGGTAGTTCACCATACACATAAATAGTATGATAATTATCCATTATATGGAGGTGTGTGTTCGTGTATATTGAATAATTAGAATAAAAAATCCTAGTTTATTTAGGTTACATTTCTTGTTATACAATAGTGAAAAAAAAATAAATTGGAGGGGTGGAGAAAGAAAATAAAAGAAATGACTTAAGAGAAGACATTACCTCTTGATCAGGTAACTCCTTTTGGTTTGTTCCCAAAGGCTTCCTTGGAATTATTTACATACAAGTTGAGGATAATAGGAGGAATAAACATAAGAGGTTTTAGAGTTCTTAGTAAGTGGGAGAGGTGGTAACTTTTTTTAGGGAAGGAAAAGAACTCACTTGGAATTTTTTTTAAAAAGTTTGGTGTACACATGTTCTTACCTAAAAAAGTCATAAAAACCAAGAAAACTCAATAATTTCAGGTTTATAAAATAACTATGTACATAAAATTAACGTTTGAAAAGTTTCTATTTCATTTGGGCCCTTAAGTTTAATGTTTAGTCCATAATTAAACTTAATTTGGCATTTCGTTGTGATTAATTTTAATCACTTTTACTAATTATTTTAGTAAAAAATTAACTTCACCTTATTAGACTCAAAATATTAAAAAAAATAAAATGGATTATTTCAGTTTGACAAAATTCAATTCACATAATTGGTAAGATTAATATTAACTTTAATCTCGCTGATAAGACAAAATAACGGTTTTTAAAATTAAAAAATGTTCAAAAATTTGTTAAGATTTTATATTCAATGTCAATGTGAAAATGATTATTTGTGGATAAATTGTATTAATATAATTAATATTTATATACTATGAGATTATAAAATTAATCTAATTTAACAATAGTAATTAATTAAACAAAAAGGCGGTTTTTAATAAAAAGAATTATTTTTCACTATTCATCAAAAAATTATGTTTCTTGAAAAAATCTATAACATTCACCCTAAGATAATTTCAAAATTTTAAATTGAAAAAGGAAGTTTATTTTATCAAATTAAATTTCTAAATGTGTATATAAATAATTTTATTATTAAAAATTGGTTCATTCTAGAAAATTGTATTTAAAAACATAAATGGACTTAACCAAACACCATATCTATAATTATTAACATATTTTATTTATGTAAAAAATAAAAAAAGTATTTTAAAAGTGTTTAATATAGTTCATATTACTAATTTTAATATCTCTATTATAATTATCTCATTTAAATAATTATATCATTAAAATGATGTTTTTTTGAAACTCGGTGTTGAGTGTGATGTACGCTAAGTCGGTGTTGCGTATATCATACGCCAAGTCGGTGTTGCATGTAATATACTACAATTATGTGTTAAATGTAATGTATTCCAATTTTTTTATGTTAAAATAATTGTTTGACTTAATGCATTACAAGACACAAATGAATATTTAATTTACTTGGAAAAATAAATATAGAAAAACTCAAGGTGTTACATTCTAAACCCATTAAAATGAATTTATCCCTTAAAATTCATCAATTAGTTAAACAAATTATGATAATTATTCTTAATAATATCATAAATTTCACATGTAGCTTCCACTAACTGGTGGTTTCTCCACAAAATGTTTACTAGGTGAGTTGCCTTTTTTTCATAAAATTTTCTCTGATCGGTCCAAAATTTCAACTGGTTGTTCTTTCTAAGACAGATCCTACTCTAGCGGTATGACCACTGGGTTCTGTACATGTAAAGCTTAAGGTATTTACATAATCAAGAGAGATACATGGAACACATCATGGACTAAAGATAGATTTTAAAAAATTGAAAAGTGGTATGATACCGTCCCTATACGATCAAGAATATCAAAGAGACTGATATACCTAGGACTTAGTTTTTCTTTCTTCCTAAATCTCATAACATTCTTCCAGGGTGAGATTCATAGAAAAACATTTTCACCAACTTCAAATTAAATATCATGATAATTTTCATCATCATATTTTTTCCTCCAACTTTGTGCTACCTTGATATACTGCACAATGGTTCTAACCTTCATGACTATTTATTCAGCAATCTCAAGTCCCAATTGCTTTCTTTCTCCAACTTTATCCCAACATGTAATAGATCTACACTTCTTACCATAAAGGTGTTTATAAGGATACGTCTGAATTATTGAGTGAAAGATTGTTTTGTATGAAAAGTCAACTAGATGAACGTGTTGATACCAACCACCCTTGAAATTTAGAGAACAAGATCTCAACATATCATCTATGGTTTCAATAATTCGATCAGACCTGTCATCTATATGTGAATGATAATCTATACTAAAACTCAATTATTTATCAATTTCTTGCTAAATACTTCTCCATATCTTTGAGATAAACCTCATATCTCGATCCGATGCAATGTAATGTGGTACTTCATGAAACCTTTCCACTTCTTTAATGTATATCCTGGAAAGTTGATCTAGAGAGAAGTCTTCTCTGATAGCGATGATGTGTTTCATCTCAGTAAGGTATTCAGATACCACCCATATATAATTAAACCCTTTAGAGGTATTTATTAGTCCAAAAATATCCACAGTGATGATATCCCAATTCTATTTTGGTATAGGTAATTTATGTGACATCCCATTAGACTTTTTTCTTTTAAACATAACTTGTTTTCATACCAAGCACCGAGAAACATACTCTGTGATATCTCTCCTTATGACATCCTACCAGAAGTCTTCTTTCAAGTCCATATACATCTACATACTTTCAGGATGAATAGAGAATGAAGATCTATGAGCTTCCTCTAATAGCTCCTTATTCAAATATGGTATGTAAAGAACACATAAAATGTCTCTAAATCTATTCATTCCATCTTGATCAAGGTTAAACTCCGGAACATTTTTTCTTTCTTTTTTAGCTCTTCATCTTCCTTCTATGGATCCTTAATATTCACATGGATCGAGGTTTAAAGATTCATTTGAGAAATATATGATTTTCCCCTTCCATAAGGATTTTAGGATCCATCCTTTTCAAAATCATAAATATTGGATCTTTTGTGATCCGCATCATGGATAAGATAGCATTATTCTTCCAACTCAAATCATCAGCTACCTTGTTCGCTTTCCTAGGGTGGTAATGTATTGAGCAGTCATAATCCTTTATGAACAACAACAATGCTCTCTTGATCAGGTAGAAATCCTTCAATGTGAATACATATTTCATACTTTTATGATCATTATTTCATACTTTTATGATCAGTAAACATGGTTTGTTTAGGCCAATATTGAATATTATTCGTCTTTGATGGATCTACTTTTATACCATAACTTTATATTATGTGGCCCAAAAATGAAGCCTTTTTCATCCACAATTTACACATAATAAATTTTACATATATCTTTTCCTTCCTTAGGTCCTTTAGTATAATTATCATGTGATATTCATGCTCTTCCATTCTCTTTGAATAGATATGAATTCCTTCTATAAAGACTGCCTCATAAATGTCGATGTAATCTATAGAGAATCTATTCATTCAATCCATGTAGATAAGAGGATAATTAGTAAGACTAAAAGGCATAAATATATATTCATAGTGTCTATAACTTGTACAGAATTTCATCTTGGGATAGCCTCTTTCTTGACCCTCAATTGATGATATCCAGAATAAAGGTCAATCTTGTAAAAGTATCGAGCTTCACATAGTTGATCAAACAAGTCATTAATATAGGGAAGATGATACATGTTCTTGATTTTTATTTTATTCAACTCCCTATAATAAATGAATATTTTGATTAATACATCTTTCCATTTTACAAAAAGAACTGATTCACCCCAAGGTGACACACTTTGAAAAATGAATCCCTTATCAAGTTTTTCTTCGAGTTTTGTCTTTATTTACTACAACTCAATCAGGTCCATTATATAATTATTCATTGAAATTAGTGTGGAATAAGATATTATTTATATTGATAACTCAACATCTCATTTTCGTGGAATACTAGTAAACTCTTTTGGAAATCCATCTACAAAATCCTGAAGAATAGGCATAGCATCGATGTCGATTCCCTCCCGAACCATTTGAGATTAACAACCCTTTTGAATGTGAATTAATACCCACACACTGGATGTAATCTCTAAATTAATTTTATACATATCATCAAATTTAAGGATAAGTATATGTAGGGTATGTAATATAAAAAGTAACATCCCCTCCTTGATATTTGATGTGAGATTTATGATGATAAATCCATTACATTTCTATGATGACATAAAATTATACCAAAGGAAGAATGATAAGATTTTTAGGAAGAAAATTCCTACAAACATCAACGGGAGAGGAGTTAGAGACTTGAGATGCAATTGTTGTGAAATTGGTGATTTTCGCACCTAATTCAACATCAAATTATTTTTTTTGGAAACTTATTTCCCTTATAAAATTATTTAGATATGAAAGAGTTGATAGATCGAGAATCAAATATGGTATTACTAGTTCTTAAGTTGATGGTATGTGTACCTTTCATCATGTAGTTATTACACCCCTCATCATAAATCATAATTTCATGATATTTTCCCCTTTTCCATCAGCTTAAGAGGTTTCTGATGTTGAACATCATCACAAACCAATAGGTTTGGGTGGTGGTTATCATAATTCCCATTCTCCTTACAATTTTAGCACTGAATCATAGGAGGTGTGTTCTATCTTGATTTTACCCATTCACAATGTTAGATAACTTCTTTCCATTACATTGGTAATAAAATTCCCAATTTACTTCGATTCCACAATTAAAATATTTAATGGGAACCTTAACACAATTTCCCCAATGCTTTTTTGTACACATAGAGCAAAAATGAACGTTCATCTTCCTTTCTTAATGGTTTTTAGATTATCATGTAAAGTCTATATTCCTCCTCTTTTCAAACCCATTTTATTGAAACATGACTCCATCTTCCATTCCAACCCCGATCTCACAATGAACAATCTTTTTATAGCTACTAAATCTTCTTATTTCCAATGCCCTTCTAAGACTTGGATTTAATCCACTGAATAACCTATCAATTTTACTCTCAGGTAGGATGATAATTCCAAAAGTGTACCTCACGTGTATCATTAAATTATCCTTATAGGTACCAATAGATTCATCATCCCTTTGCTTCAACTCAAGAAAATCTTTCTTTATCCTGGTACAAATAATAAGTGGAATGTACTTATTCACTAGTACAAAAACCTTTTTTTCGTCGGTTTTTTTTTAACGTCGATTTTTAGATGACGTTATTGCGAACGACATTAAAAATATGATTTTTTTATGTCGTTTATTTAATAACCGATGTTAAAAATGAGTTATTATGGTTTTTAAAATCGGTTTTTAAAAAACAAACGTGAAAGAACTTTTGGAAATGGTGTTAAGAATCCATTTCTACGTCGGTTTTCGAAAAAATCGATGTTAAAATTCATTTATGACGTCGGTTATTTAATAATAGACATTAAAAGTAATTTTTATTGTAATCTTATATATAAATGTTATAAAATACGTTTACCATATTGTATATTATTTCCTAATATTTTATTTGGATGGTCATAGAGCTCAAACAGAGTTACAGATCAAACGTTATGACCATCATAAGTTTGATATTTTTTTGAGGAAAGATTGAATAAGCCAACAGTAGCTTCATCATAGAAGGAATTTTGAAATCCGTAGGTGGATTTGTAGTTTTACCATAATATAAATCATTATCAATCATTATAATAAATTAATAATCATTAAATTGTATATTAATTAAGAAAACATCTCCTAGAAAATATAAATCATGGGAAAATAATTACAAATACCATGACGAGATCCCGGATATAAGAAATCATGGATTCAATTGGATGATCAAATAAGTTGAGTTGATGGAATAATGATGGTTGAATTAAGTGATCATAAAATGTTATATCAATTATGAGAAAAAATCATAAAACCCCTAAATCATGGTTAAATGATTAAATATACCTTGATGAGATCGTAGAAAGAAGGAATAATTTATTCACATTAAAGATCAAATGAGTCGAGTTAGGGGACGATAATGGTTGAAATAAATGATATTTAAATTAGGATAAGTGTTTAATGGAAACATATAATTGAGATGATATGAGAAAACATAGTATTAAAAATTTTAGGTGGCAATTTGAAATTTCAATGTCGTAATGTAAAAAAATTGAAATTTCGCGATCACAGGATATTAAAATTATTTTTCACGTCGGTGTTATGATAACTGATGTGAAAATATATTAAAAGTTTCACATTGTTTTCACATTGGTTATTATAAAACCATTGAGAAAAATAAATCTTCATCACTTTTTCACATCAGTTATTAAATAACCGATGTGGAAAAATGATTTTCATGAATTTTTCCCATTGGTTGTTTAATAATCGAAGTTAAAATTGATTTTTCAGGTCATTTATTTAATAAGAGAAGTCAAAGAGTTTACAAAAAAATATTTCATTTCTCAAGATTTAATTTGACTAGTCACAGAGCTCAAACAGAGTTACGGATTAAAAGTTATGGCCTTCAGAATTTAGCCTTTCCTAAGACATCATTAACAGATAATCAACTTCTAAAGGCCATAACTTTTAATATGTAACTCTGTTCGAGCTTTTTGACCTATCAAATTAAAGATTGGGAAATTAGATAAATTTTTGTGAACTTTTTCAATGTCAGTTATTAAATAACTGACGTGAAAAATACCTTTTAACGTCGGTTATTAAATAACTGACTTGAAAAAGTCATGAAAATTGATTTTTCACGACGGTTTTATAATATTGACGTGAAAAATAAGAGAAAATTTTAATATTTTTTCTTAGAAATGAATTTTTCTCATCGGTTATTTAATAACTGCCAAGGGAAAGTGATATACATTTATTTTTTACATCAGTTATATAATAACTGACGTGAAAAATCAGATAAAATGAATTTTTCACATCAGTTCTTATATACCCGATGTGAAAAATTAGTGAAAATGTATTTGTAGGATGGTTATATAATAACCGACATGAAAAATCGATTTTCAGATATTTTCACATTCATTCTAAAAAACTGACGTGAAAAAGGTGATGTTAAAAATAGTTTTTGTACTAGTGGTTGAAAAATAAGTTCATCAACTCATCCCAATCCATGGATTAAATCTTGTCTTATTTCCCTGTCTTCCTGATTAGATTCCACCACTGATATTCATTTCTTTATAATAGATAAACTTCCAGAATAAATTTCTTATGCTCTGGACATTGATGAATATATAATATCTTTTCAGTGGGGATGATATGTTGATCAGAAACAAGTGGATTAGAAGAACCTCTGAACAAAGGTGGATGTTTCCTCATGAAAGACTCCATATTACGTTGTTCCCTCCTTTTCTCATTTGTAATTACACCATGATTCATAGATTTAGAAAGTTGTGTGAGCATAACAACATTATTTTTCATTATTTCTCAAATATAATTCACATTATCAGGAGTAAAATCATTTAATTGTCTATAGAAATCAACTTTAAGGCAGTTCATTTGGGTTCCATCTATTGACTAAAACAAAAAAATCATATATTAATAATTATTTATCATAATGAGGAACCACATAATCATGAAAAATCACTTATAGTATTTCTATCATAAGACACATTCCTTAGTCTATGACACCATTGGTTTATCCTAGGTTATTCATATACACCATCAATTTAAATCCTTCATGATGGTTTGTGATGAGTTTGTAAATTTCCAAAGCATATACCATAGGAGTGTCAAACTAGGTGGGTAGTAAGGCATGTTGTCTTGTTTGAGATGACCCTGAGTTAGGCCCAGAACATCATGTCAGAGTTATAACCCCTAGGTACATCTTTTCCAGATCCACATCAACCTATAGTATCCATATATGGATGTATTTCTTGGAAACCACTCACTATACCCTTCTCCGAAATTCCTAGATAGTTTCCTAAATGTTGACTCATCTTTATACATAAATGTATACAGTTCATTAGAGTTATCAGTGTTGTTTTCTCATCCTTGTTTCTAAAGGTTAAAAAAATTCTTCTGATACCTACTATAATGACCTAGTCTTAACGTATATTAACATTACATAACTTTTTTATAATACACAAAACATTACAAAAATAGACTCTTGAATACCATACTAGTCTAATGCCTTTGGAAACATGAAAACATAAACATGGGTACATAGGTTAGCTAAATTATCTCCCAATAGGTTCTTCTTGACAATAAACCTTCTTAAACACATCAATAATAATACATATATTCCTAATATGGGGGAGGAAACATAAAAAGGGGTGTTCTCAAATGATCAATAAGGGTAAACAAGGGAGATATGTAAGCATAATCGTGAAAATAAGGGTATGAGATCATGATCGTGAAAATAGAAGATCATACCCTACATATAAAATATCATATACATGAATAATTTCATAATTCTTGGGAGTTTGTAAGACATGAATAATATGTAAATAAAGAACATAATCCATGAAACCATAGCTTAGAAATGAAACATGGAATTGTGGCAGACACATAATCATTTAATATGATTTTCATAGAATACAATTCATCACTACCAATACCATATTGGTATTAAATGTTCACTCCCCATAACATAATTGTTGTCATGGTTCACTCACATGACCATCTTGGTAGCATGCATTCACTCCTCATACCATCTTGGTAGTCATGGTTCACTCACATGGCTATCATAGTATTCAATGTACATTACAAAGACCATCTTAGTCTATCTCATGAGATATAAATCTTTACCCAATATATTCTAGAAATATAGAGGCCCCACCATATCATAATTAAATCATAGGTACATGTTTCATAAGATCATAAATAATCTTATCATAACCCATGAAATGATATGAGTATTATAAACATGTAATCATATCACAACATTTGGAAAGAGAAAGGTTTAAAAATCATTTCATTATAAGAATAACCTGTGAAAAGAATATGGTTTCAAAAGTATATAACCCATGAAATTAAATTTGTATTATAAACATGTAATCATATCATAACTCAAGGAAAGAGACAGGTTTCATAATCATTTCTTCATAAACATAACTTGTGAAATGATGTCGGTTTCAAAAGCATATAGCATGTCAATGTGAAATGGGTTCCATAAACATCAGGCCATAAAAACATAATCCATTCAAAGAAATATTATGAATGTATTAATTTAATAAATACCCCATAAATTCATTAGTAACACTAATGGATGTTATAATATATGGGATATAATTTTGAAAGATATTTTATACACATTTATTGTGGAAAATCCCTTCTTTTTTTAAGGAATTTGTTTTATAACATAAAACCATTTGATATCCATTTTCTTTTAAAACTGATTTAAATATTTATAAAGGAATATTTTAATTCAGTAAAATCTTTTCAAAATATTTTTATATTGAAAATAAACTTCAAGGATCTTTTAAAATAATTTTGGAAAATATTTTCTAAAAAATGTTTTTTGAATATTTTATTTTTCTGACCGAAGGGAGAGATGATCAGATTTTACTTAAAAATATTATCTTAAGTACCAAAGAGTAGAAAAAAATGGTAATAACACATGAATATGTTTGTAAAAAACCTAACATAAGGAAACTCACGATTACTCTTGAGATATGGATAACAATATTTCATTAATGGAAGTATAAACATAAACAATCTCCAAAAACGATGAGATTGTGTCAATAAACTATTATAACATGGTAACTTAGGATTATACTCTACATGTAGGAAAATTAAATTATATTAAACTAAAAATATCATGAAAAAAATATATTCCGGATATAACATGTAAAATGGAAGTATATTCACCTCAAAAAATATTTTAGGTGTATGACAAAACATGAGTCTCAAAGAAGGAAAATTGAGACAAAACATTTTTACCGATATGGAATCTTTTGAACCTAAACCCCATGAATGAAAGTTCAACAAATGGATATTTTAATACCCATAAATATAATTACAAGATACAAAGAATAAAATCATGGTAATTACATACACCAATCTATAGGAAAGAGTGGGGAACATAGCATGTATCTCATGAAAATAAAAAGTGAGAAGAAATCGTCTAACCTTGTATCATGACTCTCATCCTGCTCATTCAAACCACGTGAATACTAAATATAAATTTATTATAAATATTTTAAAGAATCATATAATTATATCTAATACTATATATGTTCTGTTTATTACCATATATTACCCTCTTTTTAATGATCTAATGTTAAGGTTTCACTTCAGGTAATATTCTCTATGTTCTTTGCATATGTCTTAATTTGTTATATCATTGGGCCTTATATTTAAATAATTATTCCATAATGTAAACCATGATATAAATATCATGTATATTTTTTGTATATATTAGACAATAATATATAAAATACACAAGTACGAAATGGAATACACTATTCATGGAGACAGTAAGTCGTACGTTTGCATAAAGGTTGTTTTCATTTTTATTGTCGTATTGAAAGAGAGTATATAAATGACATAGGTGTATATATATATATATCATTATTAGATTAGAATTATTATATCATTAATATAATATAATTTTACTAAACACATCCATAATAGATGCCATGTGGTGTGTGAATGAATCACATCGCTTTGAGGGGGCGGTAGTCCACACTTCCTCAAACAAGATTATCATATTAACACCTAATGGAAAGTAAAAGGTGCATGTTGTATAATGGAATAAATAATATTAAATACGTAAAAAGTATCATATATAACATATATAAATATATTTTCCATCATAATGACCACCATGAGTGTCGGTATGGAAAATTGAATAATCATCATTTAGTGGGGCGGTTGTTCTCCATACACATAAACAGTATATTCATTGTCTATTAGATTAAGGTGTGTGTAAATGTAGGTTGAATACCTAGAATAAAACCATTATAGTATATTTAGTATTCATTTTTCTTGTTATAAAATCATGTAAAAAATAGTGGAGGGGTGGAGACATAAAATAAAATAAAGGACTTGAGAGAATATGTTACATCTTGATCGGGTAACTCCTTTTAGTTTGTTCCAAAAGGCCTCTATGGATTGTTTTATGGGGAAGGGAAGGATTATAAGAGGAATATAGGAGTTTTGTAATTGTATTGGTTAGGTATTTTCCAAACAAAATAGGTTTTATAGGTGTAAAGAAGTGGGATAGGTGGTTGGTTTTTGTAAGGAAGGAAAATGACTCACTTGAAATTTTTAGAGACAAGATAGGTGTACACATGTTCTTACCTAAAAAAGGACATACCAAACCAAAAACAAACTAAATATTGTACGTTTTATGGACTAACTATGGATATAATATAGGTTTTGGACAAGTGGTAGATAATTTGGGTCCTAAATTGTAAGGATTAGTCCCTAATAAAGCTTAATTTGGCCTCAATCACAGTGAATAATTTTAATCACATTTAATAATCATTTTGGTGAAAAATTAACATGGTCTTATTAGAATAAAAATATTACATGGAATATAATTTTTTATGAATATTTTAAGAAATTAAAATCATAGAAGATGAAATATTAAGATTAATTCTAATCCTATATACGGGATGAAAAACTAGTTTTTAGCGTTGAAAAACGTTCAAAAGTTTGTTTAGATTTTATATTCAATTTTAAAGTGAAATTGATTGTAGTCAGTTAAAATGAATTAATATATGTAATATTTTTCTAATTTTACCATAAAATAAATTTAAAATCTCATTTATCATTAATAATTAGTTACACAAAAAGGAATTTTTTAACTAAGAAGAAATATTTTTCACTATACATTAAAAAATAAAGTTTCTTAGAAAAATACCAAAAATTCACCTTAAGATAATATAAATGATATGAATTAAAAAATTATGTTTATGTTATAAAATTCAATTTCTAAATGTCTATAAAATTAATTTTAATATTAAAATCTATTCATTCCAGAAAATGGTATTTTAAAACATAAAATAACTTTACCAATAATCATATCATTCATTATAAATATGTTTTATTTATATAATAATATTATAAAAAAATATTTGAAAAGTAGTTATTAATATTACTATTATTGAGTTTAAATTATAGGTTATAATTATCTTATTAAAATAATTATATCATTAAAACGATTATTCGTAGAAACTCTATTTTACATATGATGTGCACTGAGTTAATGTTGTGTGTATTATACCATAAGTTTGTGTTGTGTGAAATGTACCCCATGTCGGTGGTTCATGTAATGTACACTAATGTTGTGCCTTCTAAAAGTAATGGTTTACTTAATTCATTTAAATACAGAAATCAATATTTAATTTATTTGAAAAAAACATCCATAAAAACTCGGGGTGTTACAATATGACCTAAAACTGAAACCTTTTACATCCAAAATTCACACATTGTAAATTTTTCATTTGTTTTATCCATACGTAGGATTCTTAGTATAATTCACAAGTTATCTTCACACTCTACCCTACTATTTGAATATATAATAATATTATTTATAAATACTACCAAAAATTACTCAAGGTAATCACTAAAGCCTCGTTTAAGTAGATCCATTAATATAATAGGGAAATGTGTATGTGTAACGTCCTGGTTCTGGAAGCCACCTAGAGGCACCCGGTACCTGCTTGATCACATGGCCTTAAGAGCATTTCCATGAACATCGAAGGATATCGAATAGCAGTGAGGGCCTTGGGTGTGATAGTGGGGAAACAATTCCCTCATTGAATAGTGGAAGTAAAAAAATACATACAAGAGCAGAAGCTTTAATAATGGAATACAACAGTAACAGAAGGAGACTGAAGGTATAAATTGGAGAGCACGTATATAAAATGATGCATGATATATATGTCTAGGAAAATATACAAACAAGTTATTATTCTAGAATAAAACAGTGTTAAACCAAATTGAAAAAAAAAATAGATAAACTCCTCAACATCGAAAGCCATAACTTGGTCCCATTCTCTACAACTCCATAGTAAGTCAAGTACCTGAAGTAGAAGGGTGCTTAACATTATCTAGACCTGCAACAATATAATCTGTTTGGGCCCAAAAGCATGACCCAAACAAGGTGTGAGACTAAATCCCAGTAGGAAACCACCCAAATATATGTGCCTAATATTCAGTGAGTATATAAAAGGTAAAAGTATAGAAAGCAGAAAATAGGAAACCACTAAGCTGTAAACAATCCACAGTTTAAAGCATTCAAATCACCACACAGCATGCAATAGATAAAAAAAGAAGATAACACAACAGGTAACCCTTTGGGATGTACCCATAGCCTATCCCCTCTGGTCCTACCTAGCAATACAAGAAATAAGCTAAACACAAGGTAACCCTTTGGAAAGTACTCACATCCTATCCTCTCTTGTCCTACCTAACAAGTACAAGAAACCATCAAGGTAGTACACTTAGTCTAACCCCTCTGGTTCAGCTCAAGCACAGACTCTCTAAGGAAGCACTCATTGTCAATTTCCCCTGTATTCTTGTAATGGTACTAAAGGTGGTCGAGGGAAGCACTCATCATCTCATTCACCATGTAGCCCGCATCAAGGAACTACAGAAACTCTGGGGAGGTACTCAACATCAATTCCCCTTATGGTCTCGCATCGTAAATTATAAAGACACTCTGGATAATCCCTCAATGTCCATTCTCCCTATGGTCTATACACCATGTTCTCACGGCCCTGTGTAAGTCAAGAAAATGTAGAAGCGTGCAATGGCCAAGGTAAACCTCATGAACTACATGGCTAGCATTCTACAGAACAAGAGCATAATAGAACAATAGTCACCCCATCCTACAATACTAGACATGGGAAATTAAACAACAACCTAACAGGGAAGCATGGCCCAAAGGTCAAAACATGAAAAACATGCATGGGAAATACATCCAAAGCACAACAATTCACCCTATTCACAATCAATAATCATCTACTCAGGCATACCATCATAGCAGAGAAACAACACGCAATACCCCGGTCATGGTTATTGGGGAAAGTTTCACATATAACTCAAATACTTCCTAGAAAAAGGCACAAACCACCTACCTCGGTGTTAGGAGATCGCTTTACATGAACCTAGAAGCTTGAATCTCCTTGGAACATCATAGATCTAAGAAAACTTATAAAAGGTTCAACCCACAATAACTTGGAAAAGATATGAAATCATGAAACAAGGTTCTAGCAGAAGAGAGAAATCACCGATGTGATTCTAACGCAATCAACGGTGATCGAATCGGATGACGAATGGAGGCTCAGGGGCTCGTCGAATATCTATGGCTTCTCGGTGCTCTAGGATAAACTAGGTTCAGAAGGAGATGGTTCTGTCCATCAGATGCGACCCCGGTGTGTTTAATGAAAAAAAAACACACGGCATGAAATTTTGGATTACAGGACATGTATTTTCTGTTTCCGTAATCCGCATTAGGTGGCCTCCAGTTCATCACACATGGTCATGTATAAGTCCATTACACGGCCTGCACATGACTACCAGCGGTAACCGAGTACACGATGTGTACTCATAAAGTACACGGCATGTACTTCAAAAATTTCCAGAAACTTCTCTTTTCTCAAAAACTCTAGGAAAAATAAAAACATACCTGAAAAGATGATTTGGGTTCTTACAATATGACATAATGCAATCACCCTATATTCTTAGTGTGTGTACCTTATATAGAATGATTTATTCAGTATATCCTCCTTCATGGATATCGATTGATGATATCCTGAAGGATGTTCAATCTCAGAAAATTATTGACCTTCATGTTGTTGATCAAATAGGTAATAAATAGGGGTAGTTGATACATGTTCATTATTTTGATCCTTTTCATCTCCTAATATTATATGATGAGAGACATCTATCAAGATTTATTTCTAACAAAAATAATAGGTTCACCCAAAGGTGACACACTTGGCCAAATGATTCCTTTTTCAAGGTTCTCCTGTAGTTTCTATTTCAATTCCTACAACTCAATTAAGACCATTATATAGGGATTATTTGAAATTGGTGTGCCGGTAAGTATGAGTTCTATTGAGAAGTGAATATAGAATTTTTTGTAAGACTATTAAACACTTCTAGAATGAAATAAAAAAAATCTTTCACAATGGGTGTATCATCAATGTTGAGTTTCTCCCCAAACATCTATGATAAACTCCTAATTTTTATATGAATAAAAACATAAAAAATGGTTGTGATTTCAATCATATTTTCATATTTATCATCGAACAAATAGATGATTTTAGGTTGGTTTGGAATTTAAAAAAGTGACTTCCCTTCCATAGAAATATATGTGGGATATATATAGAGAAATAAAATCCATGCCTCAAATAACATCAAATTCAACCAGAGGAAGAATGATAAGATTTTATGGAATCACATTCACTTAAACTTCAACTAAATAAGAATCATATACATGATATGAAAACATCATGCTATTAGGTGGTATCACTAATAATTATACATCCAATAATCTGGGTGGAATATATATTTTAATATAAAATTCTTTAGATGTGAATGAATGGGTAGATCCATAGTTAAATAAAACATTAACCACTCTAGATTGGATGGTAAGTGTATATTTCACCAAACTGTTATGTCATCCTAAATAAAAAATAGTGATCACATGAGATTTACATTTATCGCTCGAATTAAAAGGTTTCGAACATCTATCATCGTTATTAAAATTATAATTTGTTCATGGGTAAGAATAATTCATATACTCATTTTATTTAGAACACTAAATCATGGATGGTATATTCTATAAATCATTCTATCTATTTTTATCAACATATAACTTTTCCCCATTACATCATCATTATCTTTCTCGAATACATTCCTATTCAAAATTAAAACACTTACTAAACCTATTAAAAAGTTTCCTCTATTTTCCTTCGCACACTTTTAGCATAAAGAAAGAACCATATTCTTTTCTCTATGGTTTATATATTTTCTCTTAAATTTTATTTGTCTCTTTTTATTAAAACCTTGAGATAGATATATATCTCTAACATATCTTCCAACCATCATAGCGCATAAAACAATTTATTAATAGGTACTAAATTCTCTTAAATCTAACCCCCTTTGGAGACGTTTTTTTAATCCATTGAGTAATCGACTAAGATTACATTTTGGTTAGATGATAATACTCAAATCATACTATGTATACCTTCTAAACTTTTTCTCATATATACCAATGGATTAATCATCCTTTTTCGGAATCTCAAGGAACACCTTTAACATCTTTATTCAAATAATATGGAAATATAATTATTGAATAATTAGTTCTTGAACTCATAAAAATTCATGGATTAAATTTCATATAGTTTCATTGTATTAGTGATGTGAAACCACCATTTATCATCTTTTCTATCAAAATAATTCAAATACAATATTAAATTTTCATGTTTGGAACACTAGATAAATAAAATACTTTTTATGTGGTATATATCCTTTCTCAAAAAATATAGGTTCATTGGATCCATTGAATTAAGGTTGATGTTACCTCATGATGGACTCAAAAGAATGTAGTTCTCTTTTTTTCTAATTTGGATGTTCATCATGAATCATGGATTGACGAAGTTACATGAGAATAAAAATGAGATTTTTTATTCCTTCTCTTTTACATTTTGGATACATATGGAGAAAGTCATTTCATTATATTTTGCACTCATTGTTAACATGGTTACTTTAAGTTCCATCGATTGAAAAAAAACAAAAATCATAGTATAAACAAAAATAATTATGGTGGGGAACCATATAATAATAATAAATTACGTATAGAATGTATAATACATGACACATTATTTTTAATCTATAAAAAACTATATATTATACTATTTAATTCATAGTAATCATCTATTTAATTCCCTCATTATTGTTAATAAAGAGTTTGTGAATTTCCAAATCATATCCATCAAGATTGTCTAACCACAAGTGCAGCAAGGCTCATTATCATGCAACATGTGATGATCTAGTCCAAATCAATGCAACATTTTTGGAGTAACTGTCTAAGGTTATATCTGTTCTAGATCAATTTCAACTTTTATTATCCAATCAGATATTTAATTTTAAAGAAACAACTAAATTTATACTTTACCAAAATACTAGGGGATTTTTCTTTATTTTAACTCATCCTTAGTCATATGATTACACATGTCCTTAGGGGTATCACTATAGTTTAATTATCTTAGTTTCAAATGGTATTACTATCCTACTATATAGAATATAAAAATCTTGGATTTTAATACATAATTTTTAAATATTTTAAAATTAATATTCATTATATTACACAAAAACATGCCTTGGGATTGTAATGTTATAGTGCCTTTGGAAACATGTATTCATAACAAACTAGATCATGGGTGAACAACATAATATCCCACTATGTTCTTAATAACTAGAAACGTTTTAATATTATTAGAATACATTTATTCATAACCTGGGGAAATGATACATAAGAAAGTGTGAACTCAGTTTCTCATTATGGGTAAATAAGGGAGATACATAAAATTAACATGAAAATATGGTTATGATAGCATGATCAAAACATTTTAAAATTTTATTATACATTTCAATGATCACAATATTGATTCATGGAATATATATTAGAAGTTCAAAAGAAATAAATCATATAGTAGTTAAAGAACATAATCCATTAGAAAATAAAATTTTCATAAGATGTAGATTTGGGGCATACACATAATCATAGAAAATATTTTTCATGTTAGTAAACGTTCACTTATAAGTCTATCATAGTGGAATGGGTTCACTCCCCTAACCGTCATATTAGTTAAGGTTCACTACCAAGACCATCATATTAGATAAATTTACATTATAAACCTAGTTTAAATCCCATTCTAGTCTGGTTTATCATATAAGATTTAGATTTTTACCAATTAATTGGACAGACATTTAGGACCCACCTATCTAATAAAGAAAATCATATTCAATAGTCACACAAGATCATAAAACATTTATTATATAATAAACTGTGAAATGAAATTGGTTCCATATAAACTTCCCCATACCATAACCTATGGAAAAGAGATAGGTTTCATAATCAAGGAATCATTTTCATCATCTTATAATCCATGACAAAAAAAATATTCATTAGAATTTTATCATGGTATAACCCATGGATATGAAATTAGTTTCATGAAAATATTACCAATATAAAAATAAACCATATAGAGAAATAATAATAATTGTATCCTTGTATCATATCCCTAATACAACATAAGTAACATCAAACGGTCTCATCTTATATGGATATTGATTTTTAAAAGATCACATGGAACATTTATTGGCGTGAAAAACATTTTGTTGAAAATAATTTTTTATAACTAAAAATTAATAATGTATTTCGGAAATATTATTCTTTGAAAATATCCATGAATGATTACAAACAAATATTGAAAAATAATTTAAATAATTTCTCGAGTAAAATATCCTTTAAACATTGAAAAATAATTTTTTAAAACACGAATCATTTTCAAAATAATTTTCTTTGAAAATAACATCAAAATATTATAAATAAATCCATAAAAAATATTGGTCATGACTGCTGGAAATTCCATTTTTGTCATACACTTTAAAACAATTATTTTATTCTCATTTTCATCAAAATAAATGGGCATTATTTGGAAACTAATATGAAGATGCCTTTAAATGAATTTAAAAAGTAAAAAATGGTTTAAAAAATTTAACAATATGTTAAATGAATTTAAAAAAAATGATTTTTTAGGAAACATATTATTTTATGAAAAATGGTTTCCAATCAGAGATAAAAAATATGATATTTCTTAAAAACATTACTTTAAAATCATTATTACATAAGGAGATGAAAATAAATGAAAAAATGAATTCTCATGTCATAAATTTATTATTATAATATTTATGAGTTTATTGAGGTATTTGTAATATTATTTTATCATTGGAATTATAATCATAAAAAATCTCAACAAAAGATGATATTTTATAAAAATTATCTTACCACAATGGTAACATTGAATCATAATCCCCATGAAAGAAAAAAATTAAATGAAACTTATAATATCATAGAAATTATGATTTTAAGGATTTATAATTTCAATGTGTAATTTTATATTACTCATAGAATAATCTTGGTTCATAACATAACTTATGTCCAGGAGATGGAAATTTGATACAAAAAGTAAATGATCACTTTTTTAACTTTTGAACCACAAACCCCATGAAAGTGATATCCTAAACTGTAAATGTCAATCCCCATAAATTTAATGATATTATTTATATAATAAATTAATGTTTAATATATATGCCATATAAAATAAACATGTGTTGAATATGGAATGTGTCTCAAACAAAAAGAAAAGTGAGATGGAAATCTCTTACCTTAAGTCTTGACTACGTTCATGCAGATTCAAACATGGGGATAACGAAATACACCATTCATGGGGATAATGGGTCGTATGTAAGCAATAATGACATTTCCTTTTTTATATGTATTGAAAGATAGAATTTTGAATAATGTATTAGTTTTACATAAAAACATTATGTCATGTATTTATTACATATTTCTATTTAAACATATATTTATTACCTTTCATGTAATGAATTCCTGAATAACAAATCATATCCCTCTGTGAGGCGGTAGTCCATTTTACAAATAAACAATAATATAGTATTACCACATAATGTAATGTAATAAGGTACAATTGATAACATGATTCTAAAAAAATGATAATGTCAAAAAGATCTTAAATAAACAATAAGTCCATCATTATATCCAGATGTCATTGGTGTTGATGTGAAACTAAAATCATCAGTTCTCAAGGTGGTAGTCCACTATACACATAATTAATTGTTTCAGTTTCCATTTATTTAAAGTGGAGATTGATATAGGTTAGTACATTAGAATAATAACATATCTTTATATAGGTGATATTTTTTTATTTTACTATACGATATAAAACATAATTGAATATTGGAAAATAATAATGAAGAAGTAGGTTAGTGAAGACAATTTCCTTCTCTTAGAAGCATTTCCTTTGAATCACATATTAAATACCCTAGTTTTTGTCTTTTGGAAAGACCATCATCTCTAGAATATAACTAAGGATGTTGGGGATATAATTTAGTAGTTTTTTCTGAAATATATTTCTTTGGAGGTTTAAATAATTTAAGGGTGGTGGTGGCCTTTTATAAGTGGGGGACTGTAACCCGCTTGAAAACTACTTGGAAATTTTTCAAAAGAATCCAAAATAATAAAGTCATTCCAATGAAGAAATCATTAAAATTACCATATATAAGGACTAGGGAAATATAATATTTAAATATCACCATATGATGAAAATTTTACAAGTTTAAAAGTCAATTATAACCATTATCTTTATATTTCACTCCCCCTCATAGTAAATCTATTTTCATATTAATTGAGGTAATAAAATCTCAATGTTTTTATGATTAATTATGGTAAAAAATTTAGATCACCATAAAATATAGATTAATTTATTATTATTCAAAATATTAAATCCATTTTTAAAAATTAAATTCATTTAAGGGGAAAATTTTCATTTAAAATTAACCTCATAGACGAGACAATAATGTCCGTTTTTGAAGAAAAAAATGTTCAAATGTTTACAGTGTTTTTATATCAAAATCCAATATGAATATTATTATAATGAACTAAATATTATTAAAAAAATATATAATTGAACTAATTTTACCTTTAAATATATATTAAATAAAATTGGTTCTTTTAAATGATTTAAAAAGAAATATAAATTCTTAATACAAACCAATATTCTAAATATTCATCGAAAAATTAATCTTTTCATAAAAAAACCCCAAAAATTAAACCTAAAATAATTTTAAAATTATGGTTTCAAAAATTTAGATTATTTTATCAAATTAATTTTCTAAAAGTGTCAAAAATTAATATTAATATTTATCACAAAATTAAATAAAAACATTTCTTTTGAGAAAATAGTATTTTTGAAACATATAAATACTATAAATAAAATTACGTACTTTTTAATAAAAAGGTTTTTCTTATATAAAAATATTGTAATTAATATTTAAAATTCATTATTCATATTCATTACACCATGTTTAACAGCTAGGTAATAATGTTCATGTTTACGTAATAATATTAATTGGTTTTAAGGGTTCGTTAAACATTGAAGTTATATGAAATACATGCTCTCAATGAAATTAATTTATTCAAAAAACATAAATTCGTAATAACAGAGGGTGTTACATTAGTACATAAAATGACATAGAATTTTTTTTAATATAATATGATATTATTGCTCTCCTTGGATAAAAATATCTTTTCATAAATTTTTATGCTTCATAAAAAATATTTAAAACTACTTTTAACCTTTTAGAAATGATTATTAATTACATTTTTATTACTTTGGATTTATATAAAATACTTGGAATGGAATATTCATGTCATTTTACAACACGAGTCTCTTTTGGATTCTACTAAAAATGTGAATGGAATATTTGTTTTAAAATGTATGGAATGAATACAATTTTACCCCTTTATGACCACTTAATTTTTTAGAGATTATTTAAAAATTATTCAATTCTCATTATAAAAGAAATTTATTTTAAAAAATTTTGAAAAATTTTCTAAAATGAGACATTCACATTGAAAATAACATATTCTTTGAGAATGTTTTCAATGACATATTTTTGTAATTTCAATTCATTAAAGAAATTAACCCATTAGTGTACATATGATAAACTATGGATATGTTGAATTGATATCATCCTTCTTCATTATTTGGATTTTTTATGATCAATTTTATTGAGGATGTACATTTTTATTACTATTCACCATGTTATTCTAGATATATTATGGAAATGTTTATTTGGTTGGGGTATGTATTAACATCCTATATGTAATTTTTTAGTACAAATGTTTATGTTGATTATTTTTCACTCCTTTCATTTGATAAATTCATTCGAATAAGTATGTGATGGGTGGGGCCAGGTTAGGGATAGTCCCTTGATGTATTGATAGGTCTCATGAGAAAAATCAGTATGCCAAATTAGATAGGGTCTACAGAGAGGTTTAAATTGTCTTATGAATGGTCTTTTATAATGTTTCAGATGTTTTTAATTATTAATTACTTCATTATGAGATTAGTTGTTTCAATGTGATTATTTTATTAGTTATAATATCCATGGATGATTTTTGGTAGTTTATTTTATTATTTATATGGCTTTATTTGACCATCATATATTTTTTTCCATGTTATACTCAGTTTATTGACTACATTGCATGTGTTTCAATTATTTACCATAAACAATTAATTATTATTATTATTATGATAAAATAAATTTTATTTTTACCCTTAATGAGCATATAAGCTCACACCTTATGTTTTTTTCTGAGGATACCAGGAAGTATTTTGTGATTGATATATAGGGATGTGCAATGGAGAACAACGGGAAATAAAAGACAAAAAAAATTGTATTAGATTTTTTTTATTTTAGGAAAATTCATTTATCTGTCAATTTTACCAATAATACTAAACTATTCAATCCTTTGGGATGTGATACCTTGTTTCTAGTGCCAATTTAATAAACTAACCACAGGCTCTCGCCTACTAATGTTGGGGGTCTTTATATGACATGTTTAAAAAATGATTCTTTTTATATATTAGATGTATGTCTAGGAATTATCATCACCCAAATCCATTATTTATCAATTTTTGGGGTATAAGGGGTGAGATTTAAATCCCATTATTGAATAGTTTTTGGTATTTATAGAAACTCCACTCCTCCATAATTTTAAAAGGGTACTCCCTCCCTACACTTGCTCACACTTCTCAGACCATTTTCCAAACCAAAACCTTCCAAAATAACATCCTAAAAACCTTATATATATTAAATGTTTTTTGGATTCCCAATATACCATTCCGAGAGTGCTTTAAAATATATCCAAATGAGGTTTCTCTAATAGTAGGTAACCATCTCAATGAAAATCATTCTTTTTCATTCATCTATTACCACCTTCAATTATGTCTTTAAAATTACAATATAATAACATTTTTATCACCATTATAATGAAATATTATTTTATTTATGAAAAATATTTATCCATATCCTTTTCCATTGAATGGTAAACAAATATTTCAAGCTTGTGTATGGAGGACCACCACATCACGAACTAATGTAATTTTGTTTATCACCAACTCTCATAGAGAGTCATAATTATGGAAATAATGAATATATATGGTAAATTTAAAATGTTATTAATTATGTAAAATATATATATCATCCAATCCCTTACCAATTATACCATTAAGTTAATGATATCATTTATTGTGCGTACATACAACCTACTATCTTTAGGAAGCAATGTGATTCATTTTCCATATACACCTTTCAAGAATAGTTATAAAAATAAATATAATGATTAAATTAGAACTTTATAAAATCAGTGTAATTTTTTAGATTATGTAAATATAACCTATTCAAATGAATTGGAACATTAGTGATAAAACACAAATGAGAAAACAAGGGAATTAACACCAGAAACAGTAGTAATCATACAATACTATTAAAAAATGGGTGGTAAAATTTTATCCAATGATCATATATAATATTATAATTATTAATATTATTTGTGTTTAAATTAATTAAATGACTAAAAATTTATATATTTGTTTAAAATATAGTCATATAAATGGAAGTGTGAGGTAAGGGATTTCATGTCAAATTCTATTTCCACGAGACATAATTGTCAATATGAACCTATTAGATTTTATGTGGTGTATATACTACCTCTTTATTTTTTAAAATTAATACTTATTATTCATAATGTTTACTATTTCAATTCATGTTTATTATTTCAATGGGATTAAATTTAAAAGTTAACAATGTGTTATGAATGTATTTTATAATATCACTTTATTTTGGGATTATTTTTAATTTCATTAAAAAGGAAACTTATCGTTTATCCTTCATAAGAGCCAATTATTTTCATATTCATGGAATATTTAAGGATATTCCATATTTTCATCAAAATTTTACTATATTTTTTACTTGAATAAAGAAAAGATAATTTTAAAAGAAAAATATATTTTATTTTTATTTAAATCGAATTTATTTTTCATTCATATCGATGTTCAATAGAATTTATCTACAAACATACTTTTATTTAATCAAACGATTTATCAATGAAATTTATTATTATATTAAAATGTATAAAATATTTTGAAATCAGTATTTATATTGTTTCTGGAAAGGTATATTTTCAAAAAAATCAAAAAGAATGGTTTTTTAAACTATGCAACAATAACGGATATCCCCTATGTCATAACCATTTTATGAAATGTGGATTCATCTAAAATTATAAATGGTTTTAAAAATAAATATCAATTTTTAATAACTATTTTAATATTTAAATTTCACTACCTTTATTCTTCCAATGGACATGATTTTTTTACCAAAACCTATATTCAAAATGAATCATTGGTCACCTCTCAAATGTTGATTAATCATGTGATTAATAACATTCTATTGATGCAGTCACATTTTTGTGATTGTTTTTCATTAGAAACTATATTTCGCATAAATATCCATATTATTTCTGTCATGGATATAATTATTACCCAAAATTTATTACATCTTTTAATATAGATTTTAATTTGAATTTTATCTAAATAACTGGGGAAATATTCATAAATTTATATCCTTTACTAAATATTGATATTTATTTATAAGGAGTATTGATCATGAAAAAAATTGAACATTTAATACATGAGTAATTATTTCTGAAATGTAGTGTGGGTTGGGGCCTGAGATTATCTATCCCCTTGATGCATCAGTATGTCTCATGAAGGAAATCAGTTGGCCAAATTAAATGGATTTTTACACATATTATTAAACTGTCATGGAGAAATGTTTTAAAGGTGTGTGTATATATATATATATTGATTTTTGAGACCATGATGTCCAATATTAATCATTTCAATAATTTAGAGTTCAGTTATTATTTTCTCTTAGATTATTGTATTGATATTATCCATGGAATCATTTTGGGTAAAAGTTATTGATTAAATGGATTCAGTGTAAAATTATGTATAGTTTAATATTGATTATACCATATATAATCATTATAGTTAAATTATTCATTTAATTTATTTTGTGATCTATAACACCTCTAGATTTTATGAAATGTATTTTTTTGAATAAATTTAATTTTTTTGTTGCTTGCATTACACCCAACACCGTGTTTTAATTAACCATGATATACATTTAAAATTATTATTTAAACATAAATATTATAACCTATATTTTAAACATGTTTATATGAATATAATTCATTATAATTTATATATTATTTATAATGGTTTTATATAATTAAAACACATTCATAAAAAGAAGTACTTAATTTTTAGTAAAGTCCCTATATATTTGAAAAATAATATTTTCTCGAAAACAATTACTAAAAAATCATATAATTAATTTTTTCCACATTCATAAAATCTATTTGAAAACATAAATAGCATTTTTAAAATATAAATTCAAATATTTTATTTTATAAAAAAAATTATAATTTTTTAAAATGATTTCTTTTTATGTCAATAATAGAAAAATATCAATATATGTTGAAAAATTACTTTCCATTATGGAAATTACAACATCCATTTTATTTTAGGATTTTAAAAAAATAAAATTAGTAAATTTATATATTTATGAATCCATATTTTTTCATTTGATTCAATTTTATATTTACTTTCTATATTAAATCTTTATATATTTATGAACCTTCTGTATTTGGAAAAAAAATATTTTTTCATCATGTTAGTGGGATTAATGTTAAATTAATTTATGAAAATTAAAATATTGTAATTTGAAAAAACATTATTCTATATTTTTAACCAATGTAGTTAATGTTATATAATAATTTCAACTTAATTTTTCTCTAAAATAAATAGAAGAAACAAAAAACATCAACTATCACAATTAAGATTAAAATGAGTTTACCAGGGTGTTAAAAAAAATTTATATTGGGTAAAATGACCTAAAATATTTTAAAAATTAAAATTTATAGTCGAATTAAATATTATATAAACCATGGTTCAATAATAATCTATTTTAGAGAATTTCTCATGTTTAAATGGTGGGTGAACATTTATCTTTTCAAAAAATTCGAGTGTGTCCTCTATCCCACTTATAATTGGCCACCCCTCTCCTCTCATCTTCCCACTTAAAAAACATTTTGGTTCTGCCAATAACTACCCATATACATTCCATTATTCCTTCCATGAAGACTAGAGTAGTTATTTTGATTATAAAACCCTCCTGAGAAGGTTTTTGGGGTAAGCCTAAAGGGGTTATCTAAAGAATAGTTATAGCTTATTACTATGCTTTTTCTTTTTATTTATTACAAAAACTCAATAAAATATTCATCAAAATTTATAAAATAATAAATAAAATATTTTCCAAATACTAATATTATGTTTTGATAATTTCATGACCTACATATATCTTCAGTTCCATCAAGCAGGAAAGGAAACTATTGATCATGTGTATAGAGGACTATCGTATCACAAACCAATGTAATTCACTTTCCATCACGAACTCTCACAAATATATATAATTCTTAATTAAAAATAGTAAAAATATATTTTTGACAAAAATATATTTATGTGATTATAATACAACATATACCTTAATACGTTTTATTCCATTGGAATACAATAACATCACTCCTGTGTATAGCGGGATACTTCCTCATGGAGCGATGTGATTCATTTATCACATAATAATTACATGGAGTGTAATAAGGATATATTTTTGGAATATATATGAAATAATACTGATTATTTAAATTTTATGTATTATTTTCCATCCCTTTCTTCTGTTCATTGAGAAAATGGAAAACAACATTCATGCATATGTAAGGACTATTATCTCCATGATTGGGGTAATTCATTTCTCATATTTAACATTTATGGATTACTCTAAAATATATATATATTAATAATATATGATATTTATTTCCTTATTTAAATTATTTATATAAAAATATTATAAAAATAAATATATAGAAAATACCAAACTAAACTATTCATGAAAAACGAAGTTATTAATACCACAAACATAATGTCAACATGGAATTTTTAATTTACTAGTAATAAATAGTAATAAGAAAAAAAAATATGGAATATTATATATGTATATGGTCCTAAAATGGATTTATAATAAAATTATATATATTTTATATGATTTCCAAATGTGTACAGAAAAATTCAATATCTTTGGTAAGGGATTTCGATTTCACTTTTATTTCTATCAGAAACATGTCTTATACACCAATTGTTTCTTTTCTATGTTGTATATATATTGGACAATAATTTATTTTATAATTATTATCATGAAAATTTTGTGATATAAATATAAATATAAGGCACCTTTTTATTGGACTTAAAATTTTAAATTTACCAACATGGTAAATATTTGATGTTACAATCAAATCGTTTCTCAGGGTTTCATAAGATTAATTTTCCAATGATGAAATCTTATGATCAATGTTTAATTAAACTCATGTATTTTTTTTCTTTATAATGAATTATTCCTTTAATTTTCCAAAATTTATATATTCAATATTCCAAAATAAATGTTAATACTGAAAAACTGAATTTATTTATCTCTTCAGTTGAAACCCCTTTTTATTCCATGTCCGTTTTTCTAAAAATGTTCTTAAGTCAATTGGCACTATTAACCCATGATTTTGTTAAAGAATATTTTAGCCATGATTTAAATTTTATAAAATGGTTTAAATTGAGACTTCCTATCATTTTTTTACCAATTATCTTTTTATATTTTAACGAAAATTTCATAGGAATTATTATTGTCACATGTATGATATAAAAAGAATTTCTTGATATCATAACCAATTAAATATTTCAATATTCCTTTAAATTTTTTAAGGTTATTTTCAATAAAAATGTTTTACTGAATATTTTGGAAATATTTAATTTCTAAATAATGTATATAAAATGGATGTTTTTTTCAATAATATGTTAATGATCCTTTAAGGAATTTTTATTCATCAATGATGACATCCATTGGTTTTACTCATGTTTTTCTAATAATATGATCCCCCTATACATGACTTCTTCATTCATGGATAGTTTACAGTTTATATTATACTAAAAATATGTTTATGAATACATTGCCTTTTCTACATATTATGACATTATAAATTTATGAAATTTTTATGAAACTCATTTCATTCAATGGGTTATGCTGTAAAGAAATGTTTATAAACTCCACTTCTTTCATAGTTTATGATATGATGAATATTTTTTGATCTTTTGGAATAAAAATTTATAGATTATCTGATATGTGGGAACT
Source organism: Viscum album (assembly GCA_963277665.1). Taxonomy (NCBI): domain Eukaryota; kingdom Viridiplantae; phylum Streptophyta; class Magnoliopsida; order Santalales; family Viscaceae; genus Viscum; species Viscum album. The sequence continues at coordinate 1,869,928,438 of OY728123.1, read as the reverse complement.
ATATCTCCAACAAATTCAATTGGTAAATTTTTTCATCTCATGAGATAATGATGGGAAACAAGTCGATGATCTTGATCCACAATGGGAAACATGCCCATGTGCATGATCCACTAAAGAAAATATCTGATGATGCTTTATCTATTAATAATGGTGTACATTTTCTGATTCCTTTTCCATTATTATTAGATTATTCTAGATGATAATCTTGGAATATGAAATTATTTTTATACTTATGATGGTTCCACACTTATATGACATAAACTTCAACTTCATGATTTATTTATTATGATTTTTACTTTTATGGATCATGCATTTTTAAATGATAGTGTTTTCTTCCATTTGTCTTGTTTATGATCCATGATATATTTAGTATAAACTTTTTAATGTAAAATTTATATACCCTTATGATTATATTATACTTTCATAATATCATCAATTGATATCTTCCATGTTTTCCCTTACTGGTAATATGAGCTCACACTTTCTAATGCTTCATTTCCCAAAGTTATGAAGAAATGTTTAAGTAGGTTATGTTTATGAGGTGTACTAAATGGTAATAACTTTATAGGATATATTGAATACATTTGATGAAATAAGAATATTATGTAACTATCCTCCAAATACACTAAACCTTTAAGGTCTATGGGAATTTATTTATAAAATTCACTGAATATTCATCTATTAAGATGCAATAGATGAGTTCAAAAATCCTTTTTGTTATAGTTTTTATAACAATAAAGGATTATTTATCTTATGGAAACTATGATGATAAAACAATAGTGATAACTGACAGCCCTACAAGGCATCGTTAGTTCCCTATGGTGTTATGCAAAAAAAAATTTATAAAACTCAGACAATCCTAACTCAAAGTGTGGTATCTAGTAATTCTGAGGGTCGAAACCACAAGGACAATATGTATGTTCTAAATTAATTAGGAAATTGAAATTTAATGGTTTTTATGAGAAAATAGAAACAATAATAGTATTGGTTGGGGTTTGACTATTCTGATGGAGGAATTCTAGGATCCGTGATTTTCAGGTTCTTGTACTAGGGATTTGCTTAAAAATGTGTTTATTCAGTTTTAGTGTCAGAATTGGGTCAGCAGGGATCCTTGGTCTAGGTATCCCACCCTGATAGTGTGTTTTCACCTTTGGAATGGCCTTATACTTAGTGCGAACACAATACTAGATGACCCAAAATGGTATTTAAACATAATCATCCAATATTTCCTAATGATCATACACAAAATAGATTAATCAATTGATGCAATAGAAATATAACTTTTCAATTCAAAAGAATTGGTCATGTAATTGTAAAATAAAGGTATTTTGAATTGATAGAACGAGTTGTAGTAATTTAAACATGAATAAAAAGTAAAGAATAATCCCTATTCCCACATCCCCCAATGATCACATCACCTGACACAAATGAGACTACTCTCTCATGGTTAGATCGAGCATCATGGGTACTTAAAAAAGGAATGTAGCATCGTGGGACCCCATATCATCACTCCTTAGTTTGGAATCCTTCCATTGGTGTTTCATAGATTCTTATGCCTCCGAGTGCTTTGTAATGGAGGATTGGGTCTTATTTATAGGTGTTTCTTGTCCAAACCCGCTGCCTGCATTGCCTGTTTTTTTATCTACCTATCAACTTCATCATGAAATTTAACTTGGGTATAGTACATGAACTTTTGATCTGATTTTTAATTCACCGTGTAGAATCTACAAAAACATTGTATGCTGGTTTGACTGTCTTTACGTCATGTACCTGTGGTGCACAACGTGTACTAGAAGTTCACAGCATGTTATGTCCTCACTACTTGTTTTATGAACTCTGTTTAACTTTAAAGGGTCACGATGTGTACTTTTGGTACATGACATGTGGTCGATTTTTCTTCAGTTTTTCACCTCCACTTCATCTACAAAAGCCAGTGGCGCACCGCTTCGCTAATCTCATTGCATGAAGGGTCGTTCGACACATATTTCCATCTCTTTTTATTCCTTTTTCACAAATCTATTATTTCCTACCACAAAAAATAAAACAAATCAATTAATTCCCAAAATGGATATTTTATTCAATAAATTAAAAAATTAACACATTAAAATATATACATTAAATAGACGTATAAAATCCCCCCCCCACACACACTTGAATTTAGCCTTGTCCTCAATGATGGAATCTCAAAAAACTACAAAGGACTTTCACCTTACCTTGATTCAAACTTAATTTCAGTAAAATCAATTGACCAAATGGAAAATTAAATGTTCATGTATCACATGGTAAAATTCATCAATGCCTCATTTATTAAATAAAAAAATCGACCATGTATTTTACTTTTACTCTTCAAAACATCCAAGCCTTTTCAATCATCCATCTTAATTTTTAAATTCATTATTTATGTGCATACCACTTTCTATCTACCTCACATGAGTTTTTCTGCTCATCATCAGGGTAGAAATGTAAATGGAATTCAGAACATACCCCACGAACATGTAACTTACCATAGGATTTCAAGGAATCTATCATCTCCACCACGTAAAAATAAAGATCAAAATTAATCATGATGGCTTCTCCATAAATGATCAAATGAATATAAGGCTTTAGGGTATATAGATAAATTATTTAAAAATTTAAATCTCAAAAAGAAGGTTTGACTCTAATGTACATTTCATGACAATAAAAGATAATCCCAAAGATTTTCTCCCATTACAAATTCAATCTATCTCTTTTCCCAAAACTCTCAATGATGGCTCATGATACATGTAAATACAATGAATGAATCAACCCCTCTTACCATTTTTTTTTCTTTTTTGAATGTCATGCTTTGAAGATATCTCACATTCATTACCTAACCTAATACAACAAAAAATATTCCGTTTGAAAAATGGTGTTTTTAATCCTCCGAAGACACAACACAAATTTTTTCATTTTTCTTTTCAATTTTTTAAATGTTTTTTAATCAAAGGAGTTGAACAGTAAAATACAATGAAAGATACATAGCCTCTCCCAGATCACAAAAAAACATACCCCTAAAAAATATCCATAATAACGTATATCCTAGTATAAAAAATAAATTTCATAACCCACGCCTATTCTTTTAAATATAAATGAAAACATTTAGAGGAAAGTGGTAATGGATATAAAAGGCTTGTAACATGGCTCATTTCCTAAAAAGGCAATGTTTGGCTTCTACGGGCTTAAAAATGATTAATATATGGTTCATCTTAGGATAAGGGCTAACAAAAATAATTCTTCAATCATATTAAAAGTGATTATGTAAAGTCATAGATTTGATAAGATGAAAAGCAAATTCTAGAAGAAAACATGCCTGAGTTTCTCAATAAATATACTATTGAAAGAATGGAAAATATTAGGCATAGTGGATGTCTTGGGAATGAGACGAATGTTTGGGACAATTACTCATGGAAATGGATAATAATAATAACATCAATTAATGAATACATTAGAAATTCAAAACATGACCAAATATCATAAAATATTTATCAATAATTATTACCATGAAACTCTAAATCATGATTTTTCAAATCCTAATCCACATGATTATCTCTATTAATTATTTTCTCCATTTTTTCCATTCAAAATTATTGAAAAATTAATCTAAATACTTGGTATGATAATTTTTTTGTAGTTTCATGTCTCCTTGATCATTTGAGTAAAGAATGAATCTAGTGTAGGGAATGCAATTGAAAATTAAAGCTGTAAAACAATTAAAATGTGGTAATACAGTAGAAAAATACAGAATTGAAACTCTTACTCCCCTTGAAATTGAAGCTTCGAAATTGGGATGTACGGGTTCTCCAAAACCCTTTAATGATGTGTATATTCCCTTTAAGACGTGTAACTCCTCTGTATTTTATTCTTCTTTCTTCCTTGATAGTCCTGCGAAAAATAAAAATCAAAAGTGAAAGCACAGAACATAGAAATTAAATTCAAAAATGACTAGGGATGAGTGATTTTTCAATAAAAAAATAAACAAAAATACTAAAAACTTGGTTTGCCTCCTAGAAGTGCATTTATTTACCATCATTGTCTTGACATTACCTCTTCGTCTCGGTGGGGTGATGGTTGGAAAGATTTTACCTGATCAGGATCAATAAAATGTTGAATCTTTGATTCCTCCATGTATATTGGTTCTCTCCCTTTTTCTGAAACTTACTTGACTTTAACATTATTGAAAATATTATCAATTTCCATAGGGCCAATACAACGGTTCATGGCCCTTCTTGAATAGTTGAATAATACGTCACTAATTGCCCAAAATTTCTCTCTTTCTTTGAATTATTCGTATATTAATTATCATCCTCGATCTTCAACGTCTACTAAAAATTTATTTTCTTTCAATATCTTGTTATTAATTTCTTTTTTTCTTTCCACATTAGCTACTTTATCTCTCCTTCTATGGAAAACATTGTCCTCTTCCTTCATCAAATTTTATGAAAATTCATCAAATGGTTCATCTAATTTCAACATTGCTCAATAAAAATTGAATTTTACTTCTGGTTCTCCAACTCTCAAACTCAACTCTCCATTCTGAATATCAATTAGTTCCCTTCTTGTATCTAGTAACGGTCTAACCAAAATTATTGGCACTTTCTCTTCATCCATATCTATCACCGGAAAATCTGTTGTAAAATAGAACTCATCCACTTTGATGATGAAATCTTCATATAATACTCTAGGATGTCTCACAGTTGTATCAGTTAGTTGAAGCATATCTTGAGTTGGTTGCATCTCCTTCAAACTTAGGATTTTTAATGTTTCATATTACATGATGTTTACACTATCCCCTAAATCAAATAAAACACTACCAAACTCATTGGTTACAATGCTAATTGGAATATAAAAACTACCTAGATCACATTTCTTCTTTAGAAGAATAATTTTAAAACTATTGAACTTTCTCTTTCCAGTGGAATGGTAGCTAAATCTTCTAGATTCTTCTTATTTGTCACCAAGTATTTCATGAAAGTTTCATACACAGGCATGATTTCAATTGCCTCAGTGAATGGGATATTGATGCGTATCTTCTTGAACAACCCTAAAAAGTTTTTCCTTTTCTCAACAATCTTCCCCTGATTTGTCTGATATGGATATGGTGGTGATGGTTGGTATAGTGGTGGTTCTTCTTCATCATCATTCTACTCATATTATATGTTCTTATACTGGCTTACTTCAGTTGGTGGTGGTTATTTTTTCCCTCCAAATTCTATGTCACTCCCTCATTTCATCTTTCAATTTCTAAGCAGTATGGATTTAAAATATATATGAGGATGATGTTTTTGGCATCCTGGAACCTCTCCTCTTGGTCTTTCTCTAAGTGTGTTAGCAATCTGGATGACATTTTCTTCCAAGTTCCGTAATGATGAATGTTGGTTTAATGAGTTATTTATCAGTTCTCTGATTATAGTTCCATGATCTCTAGATTATTTCTTCATCTCTTTAAATGTATCTCATGTGGTGGTCATAAATGATTATAGGGTCTCCTCTAGTGAATGGTCATGACTAGTCAGTGTGGGCCCTTATTGTTGAGGTTGATAACCTTGTTTCCTTGGTTGAAATCCTTAATATTGATTCTTATTTTTCTGTTGTTGTTTTTATTTTTGGGGCCTCCATACCTACACATAATTTTGACGATTATATTCAAGATATTATTCATCTTCACAATAAATACCTTGGGGTTTTTAGTGGGTGATCATCACGTCTATCTACCCTTTCATAGTCTCCATTTGAACAGTCATCCATTAATTTTTCACCATGTTTACCTCTTATACTCTTCATTCTTCATGCTTCCATTTAAAACAGTTATTGGACATCTCATCTATAATCTCATAACTTTCCTCTGGTGACTATCTCATTAGTGAACCTCCTGTAGTAGCATCTACAATGGAATGATTTCCCTGTGACAATCCATTATAAAACGTTTGAATTAAAATCCACATATTAATACCAGGATAAGGGAATCATCTTATAAAACCTTTTAAATATTCACATGAACTATATAATTATTCTTTATTTAATTGATCAAAATTTAAAATTCATACCCATAAATCCATAGATTTTGATGGCGGGAAAACCCATTTTAAAAAAACCCTTACTAGATCTTCCCATGTTGTGATTGAATGTGGGGGAAGACTTTGGATATACTCCCGTTATTTTTCCTTCATTGAGAATCTAAATAATATCATCCTTATAGAATCATTTATGACGTTTGAGAATTGGAATGTGTCACAAATCTTCAATAAACTTCATATATGTGAGTTGGGGTCTTCATGTGGTAGCCCGATGAATTATTGTGAATGCGTAATCATCTGGATGAATGCCTGCTTCATTTTGAAGTGTTTTAAAGCAACAACGGTTATTATAATTCTTGGGTTGACTCCCATGTTTGAGGGTATCCCTTAGTTGATCAGTGCTTGCCCCCTGGAATTCTTCCTTGATAATGTGGTCCCACTGGTTGGCCCATCTCTCCTTCAAATTGATCTCTTACATCCATGGTGTTCTGTTGTTGGTTGGATTCCTCCTTCTATTTTCTCTAGTGGCTTATAGTCTTCTCCAACTTGGGGTAAAAAGAAAAAACCTTAGTCTTTTCCTTCCCATGAGTAAAATATTCATGCAATTGATTACTTCCTAAAACTACAACACAAGATGACCAAGTGTAAAATAACGAATTAAAATAAAAACAACTATCTAAATTCATAAATAATTTAAAGATATTGGAAATTGTCCCCATAAATGGCACCAATTTGACAGCCCTACAGGGCATCATTAGTTCCTTATTGTTCTATGAAAAAATAAAATTTATAAAACTCATAAAATCTTAATTTAAAGTGTATTATCTAGTAAGTTCGAGTTTCAAACCCATAATGGCAATCCTTTGTTATAAATTAATTAGGAAATTGAAATTGATTTGTTTTTGTGAGAAAAGATAAAAAATTATAGTATTTTTTGGGGTTTAAATATTAGTATGGAGGCATTCCATTATCGGTGATTTTTATGTTGGTGTGCTAAGGATTTACATGAAAGTGTGTTTACTCAGTTTTGGTGTTGTAATTGGGTTTGTAGGGATCCTTGGTCTGGGTATCCCTCCCAAATAGTGTGTTTTCTCCTTTGGAATGGTCATCTACTAAGTGTGAACTCAATAATAGGTGACCTAAAATTGTATTTAAACATAATCAACCTACATTACATAGCGATAATACACAAAATATATTAATCAATTGATGCAATATAAATATAACTCTTTAATTCCAAAGAAATGGTCATGAAATTGTAAAAGAAAGAAATTTTGAATTGATAGAATGAGTTGCAGCAATAGAAACATGAATAAAATTAAATAATAATCCCTAAACACACATCCCCCTATGATCACATCACCCAAAACAAATGGAACTACTTGCTCATGGTTAGACTGAGCGTCATGGGAACCCGAAGAATAAAGGAGACATCGTGGGACCCCGTATCATCAATCCTTCATCTGGAGGCTTTCTGTTGGTGTTTTATGGCTTCCTCCACCTCTGAGTTATTTAGAACTGAGGCTGGGGTCTTATTTAGAGGTGTTTCTCATACAAACACATGGCCCACGTCACCGGTTTTTTTCGGCGTGTTGACGTCATCACGATGTGTATCTAGGGTACACTATGTGTATTTCAGATCCAATTTTTCCTCAACTACGTTGAATCTGTAGAAACTTTATATGTTGTTTTGACTACCATCACATTGTGTACTGGTGGTAAATGACGTGTACTTGATTTTCACAGCGTGTTCTGTCATCATGACTTGTTTTATGCAGTCTGTTTTACATGAAATGGTCACAATGTGTACTTTTGGTACACGTCGTGTAGTCAATTTTTCTATAGTTTTCTAGATCTTCTTTATGTGAAAAATCTAGTGTCACGCCACAAGAAAAGATCATGGCATGAAGGGTTTTTCAGCTCATATTTTCATCCCTTTTCATTCCTTTTTCAAAAATCTATTATTTCCTACCACATATAATAAAACAGCTTAATTTTATCCAAACATGGAACGTTTATTCAATAAATTAAAAAATAAACAAATTAAAACATATTAAAATAAATACATGAAATTGAAATATCATTAACTATAGGGACAATTTTGAGTGTAGGAAAATATTTAGGAATTTTTTGATGGATAAATTGAGTAAAATATAAGAAATTACATCCCTATATAGATACTACAAGTGGATATGGATCTGGTATAGTTTTACTTGTGGGTAATAACTCTGAAAATGCTACATTAATATAGACTCAATTTTTACATGGTGCATAAAAATGTGCCTTTCCTTATAGTTTGTTTGGCACTCTCGGGGAATATGTTTTTGAAATTAACTAAACTCACTAAAAAGCATCATGAAATATTTGAATAGATGATGACCATGAATGGCCAAAGTTAAACCTAAGGTGTCATTGATTGAAAATAAGGTGTCATGATTTATAAATCCTATGAATGATTTTTAATGATTGATCAATTTGATCAAATATGTCTAATGGTCATGTAAACAATTTAGTTTTAATAAGAAAATGCAGATAGAATGGTGAATATGGGGTGGTGACAAGTATTCTCTAATATTGGAGTATCTTATTTCAAGATTATTTATAAAAATTCACGTATATAATGAGAAGTCCCTGGGAATTTTAATTCTTATCCCTAATTAATAGATGTTGAATTATAATTTAAAACCCCTAATGATATGATGGTCACATCATAATGTTTTGATTCTTCTTTATTTGATTTTTATAGGAATGTGATTCCTTAAAATATCATTATTCTCCCACTAGTTTAATTTGATGATATCTTAAGAATATATTGGATTTCACTATACAAATCTTGCATTAATTATATAATAAGGGAAAATACATTTTATATTCCAAACCAAACTATTATCATATATCTCTATGAAAACAAGTATGAACTTATCATAGAGATCACATAAATTGTATAGGCCTTGATTTATATTCAAAAGGGGTGTTGATCTCAGAATTTTATGGAGAAACTCATTATTATTGATTTATCTATAGTGATGGATTTTTTTTATTTTTATTTTCTGGAATATATTACTAGTCTTCCACCAAAACATGATGTTGATTTCTCAAAAAACATCACATGTAGTTCCACACCAATTTCAAAGACTTGATATAGAATGGAACCAAAATAGTTGACTACATTTAATAAGAAAGTCCCAAAGATAATTAGTAAAGGATTGATTTGTCCAAGTGTGTTACCTTGGGGTGTATCATTTGTTTTTTATAAAGAAATATGGTTCTATGTGACTCTTCATTGATTAAATGGATTTGAAAAAGATCATGATCAATAAATAGTCTCCTCTACCACATATTTATGACTTTTTTGATCAACTATATATATCTTAATAATTTGAAAAGATTAAAATTTATTCTAGATATCATCAATTGTTGGTCAAGAAGGATTATTTACCTTAGAACACATTTTTTAAAAGTTATGGACACTTTGAGTATATATTCATTCCATTCTTTCTTTTTAATTCTCCCCCTATCTTCCTAGATTTAATGAATAGAGTCTTTAGAGATTACCTTGATCATATTTTGGTGGTCAATATAAATTATATTCTAATATATTCTAAGATAAATAAATAACATTATGATCACTTGATAATTTTACTAAAGACCCCAAGGAAGGATATGTTTTATGAACAATTTAAAAAGTATGAATTTTTCCTATAAATGATTTCATTTTTTGGTCACATAATCTCATGAAGAGGTATTTTGGTGGATCTATTAATGATGGAGGATACTAAACATTGGATTAGACCAACCATGGTACATGAAATTTGTAGTTTCCTTGGTATAGTTAGATATTATTGATGTCTTGTGGACAATTAAACTCAGAATGGATCCATGTAACTCTAAATAAATGAATGTGGTGAAACTTTCAAGGAATTTAAGAGAATATTAGTTAGCACACATTTTATTACGTTACCCTTCAGTAGAGAAGAGTATTTCATATTTAGAGACACATTGAATAAAGTATTGGGAGTTTTCCTCGTCCATAATGATATGGAGATTGATTATGTGAAAGATCATGACCGTTTCTGAAGATTTATTGAGCTTGTTTACATTTACTATTTTTCTTTAGATTGAGTAATTTTTGTTTGGGTTTTATCTTGTGGGTTTTTGGGTGAAAATTAGGAGAATTTAGCGCGAATAGGGATAGTTCATGGCCAGCACACAGTTTTCCCAAACCATGATCCCAACCCAGAAAATCATGTAGACCAAAACAGAGGGTATTCAAATAGCTAGTTCATGGTTTTTTCAAATCGTTTTCCATATTAGAAGTAATGGTGTGAAACCCTAAGGTGAGGCATAAGTTTAGGAAATATAGTGAGTGAAAACTATGTTCCGTGATTTGAAAACCGTCAATACGGGATTTTAAACCCCCCCCCCCCCAATTATAAAAAAATTCCTAAACCCTCGTCTTATACCCCTAAATTCCCTAGCTCAACCGATAATTTTTTTCAATCATTTTATTTATCCTATAATACATATTATAATACCTTATTACTTCCTTTCATGGGTAATAAAATATCTATGGATGTACCTCACCTCTTCGGGTATGTGGTTACTTCCTGATTTGATCTCTCTCTCTCTCTCTCTCCCACTACTCTTTATAGAAAAAATTGAGATGTTTTATACACGGTTGGTATTAGATACACATATAGCATTGATGCATCTTAATCCATTTGATCATGTTTCTAGAATTTTATTCATGATATCATTCTTCATCATGGTTTTTACATTTCCATTTCATTTTGGGTAATTTCTATTAGGCAATTTCTCATCAATGATTTGAGGTAGGTGGTCTATTATTAAAATCCCAAATCCTTAATTTCAATAAATTTATGTAATTTTAGAATGGAAATTAATATGATTAACAATTGAGTTTCTTAAATTTAATTTATTAATTAGGAAAATTAATTAATTAAGGGATTTTAAAAATGGGTATACTGAGACTATTGGAATTAGATTAATTAATTATTGAACTATTTAATACATTTTTTATGACTATGAAATTGATTAAATTGGATTAATTAATTTTTTAATTACATAATGGGGATTTTTGTTACTATGAAATTGATTGATTTGGAATAATTAATTATTGAATTAATTATAAGGATATTGAGATTATTGAATTATATTAATTAATTTTTGAATTGATTAATTGGAATTGTTATGACTTGGAAATTTCTTGAATTGGAATAATTAATTATTGATTTAATTTTTGGAATATTATGATTTTTGTATTGAATTAAATAATTGTTAAACTAATTAATGAGAATTTATTTTATTATGAAATTGATTAAATTAGAATAATTAAATGATTAATTAAATAATAGTTTTTTATTGTGAAATGTGATGAGAATGTTAATGTTGATTTACCCTGAATGATGTGACATATGTGATGTATATGTGATTTTGAAATACCCATGGGGTCTTATTAATGGCGACCTATATCTAAAACATTGGAATTATACTATGATTTCAATTGGTCATGATAATGAATTGAGATGAATTATATAATGAAATCCCATGAGTTATAATAAATTTTGAATTGAATATGTGACGTGGTTCATACATTAGAATAGGTTGAAGAAAGTATTAAGTGTTCGGGTGTCCTTAGTAACTGGGGTGCATGTTGTTAAATAAAGATTAATTGATTAACTGTAATAAAATTACATTATTTATTTTATTTATTATTTAAACAACTTCATAGACTATTATTGATTGGATATTTTTTAAACATTGTTGGTGGTGGCATACTGATTTTTATTCACACCCTACTCTAGATTCCATATCAATACCTGAATATACTTCATGTTTCTGGGACATGATATGTGTAAAGGGCCCATGTTATATGGATGAGTTGGGTGGATCATGGATGAGGGAATCAAACATGATTCAGGACCCTTTGGGTTTTTTAGTGTCTTTATTTATTTTGGGTGTTTCATATTGGCACATGACATGTATTTATCATGACATATCTATTGTTTAGTTTTTGATATTGTATATCCAATTTTAGTCGTCATGTGATACTAGTTTGGTTAAGGTTGTGGTTATATCATATGGTTATTATTATTTATTTGGATTGTTTTTATACTTTTATAAAGAGATTGTAGTCTCCCCATGATCTATATTAGACTCTCGCTATTATTCAGCATCCTCTGATGTACTGAGAGGCATGCTTGAGGTCATGTGACCGACTGTCTTAGGGCACCAGTGTGTGGTACCTGGGTATGGATGTTCCAAATTGGTATCAATTGTAGTTTATTTTCAATTTTTTATCTTATTATTTAAGAAAGGTAGAGAGGATAATAAGGTGATTCAAGCCTTAGTTATGAGATTTTTCATTAGATTATCTAACCCGTATACAGGGGAAAATCTAAGTACCCAGGGTGGGATAGTTTTTATTAATTTTTGTTGTTATAGTTAATGTTATTTCACCTCGACTGGTATACTTGTTATGAAACTTGGTTATTGTTTTTTATATTTTATACTATTTTAATTGTTTCCTAGTATTGTATGAGATTTGAGTATCCATTCATCCTTCTAGTAACTCACAATCATTTTTTACATGCATCATTTTAGTCATGCATGGGAAAATAGGTTTTGTGTATATTGCTGAAATTTGAAATTTTTTACTTTCGTGTGTAATTAAACTGAAAATAGAACCTAATGTGAACTAGAATATTTTAAATGATGCAATTTCTGATAAATTTAAATGGAAATTTGGTGTCTAATGAGAATTTAATGATAATGAATTTACCATTTATTAACCATCACCTAGATAAAGGATGGATAAGCGTAGTGATAGTTCCTCGGTGTTAATCATGTGGCAGAAAAAGGGGGAATGGATTTTTTTGTACTTGTGTGAATCACTCTTTTAAAATGTTTTAATATTGTAAAATGTGTCTTAAGTTGTGTTTTTTTTCATTGTAGAGATATTTTTTCATGTTGATGTTTTTTTAGATGATGACATGAGGTTGTGGATGGAAATGATCCTCTGATGTTGGAACTGAGGTACTATTAGTTTAGGGTGAGGATGTTAGAGAGTATTTCTGAGAGAACATTTCTTGTTTAATACAATTAATGGAAAGAGATCCAGGGTGGGTTATGAAAATGATGTATGATATGACAAGGGAGTTCCAGTTTCATAACCCTCTGAAATTTACCAGAGAGGGTGGTCCTAAGTTATCTTTGTTTTGAATTGAGTATATCTAGACTATACTTGTCAACATGGAGACTCCTTATGAGAAGATATTCAAACAAGATTGTTATATTTTATTTTGTCTAGAGAATCAATGGTGGGATATCTAAAATCAGGATGGAATGTTTGGTACAACAGAGTGGAAGGACTTCTAGTACAAGTTCATGGAGTGATTTTATCTTGAGATGCCCCAGCAGGAGAGAGTAGCTGAGTTTATGTGTTTGAAATAGGGGAGCATGTCGATAATCGACTATGTTTGATGATTTAAATATTTTGGGTGGTTTTCTATAGCATTTTTGTAAGATGAGGATAATATGGAAAAACTATTTCATGGTGGTTTTAAATGTGAAATTAATTCCCAATTAAAGTCTTTAGGGTGAAGAAGTTTTCAAAGGTGGTGAATCAGGCTCTAAATTTGGGGGGGGAAAAAAGGATGCTTCTAGTGGAGGAAATGTGGTTTATAATACACAGTCAATAGGTACTAATTCCTAAAGCAATAAGCGTCTCTATGAAATAATTTTACAGGGTGATAGTAAGAATATTAGCCAGTGGGAAGGGTCATATACTTAGGACCTCGCTCACGTGATCTCTCCCTAGTGCAGTAGGTATGTAAACATTTTGAAATAATTCCCCAAAACACTATTAGAGTGCCAAGGCTATGATATGATGGGACATATGAAAAGGCCTTTTAGGAACTTGCGACATACATGTATCCATAGAGTAGCCATACTGAACCAGAGTGTACAAAGGGGATCATGTACACATTATCATTATGGTAGTTAGAGTTTTATTGGTCGTGGTAGTCAAGGAATTTTACTCTCTAATTCTTGGAAAGAGGTCATATATCATTAGAGAATTTTAGATCATGGGACTCAGAATGCATCATAGGGAATATAGGTAGGATTGTTTCATGTCATTCAGTATACACTGGTGTATAGTGAGGAAATACCCTCTACAGTAAAAGGTACTGCACTTGTAGCTTCTATGATATCTAGTACCTTTTTTCTACTAGTTCCTCTCATTGTTTTATATCTACACAAATTATGGATGGTTTGATCCTAGCGGTGGAGTTCATGAGTGGGGTGATGGTGATTGATACAATGTTGGGAGTATGATCGGGAGATATATTATTGTGAAAAGGGTGTTATCTCGAGGTTGTGGAGTATCATTTTCTATGGGATCCTTATATCCTTAACATGCTAGTCTTATATACAATTTTAGTTTTGGAATGGTTAGTAGAATACTGACCCCAAAATTATTTTTACTATAGTAGAGTAACCTTTATGTCTCATAAGTGTGAAAATTACATTCATCATGGACAGTGTGATATCCAATTGGTCCATGTGGGAATAGTTCCATAGCAACTAGGGGAGATCACCACCCAGGTTTCTAGTCCTTTGATAGATGACAAAGGAGGTAAAGCATGGTCTATTTCGACCAGTAGTGAATAGGATTCAATATGTTTTTTCTAAAGACTTATCATGGCCTCTACCTAAAATAGATGTGGAATTCACTATTTAGACCTTATTGGGGGCTTAGCCAGTATCTATTTCACCCAACATAATATCTCTAAAAAGATATTCAAGAGCTTCATACTCAGTTGGAGGAGTCAAAGGACAAGGGGGTTAACCATCTGTGTATGTCAACTTGGGGTTCTCCATTTTTTCAAGGAATACTGAGGAAACTCTATTATTATTTGTTTATTACTGGATGTTGAACCAGATAACAGTGAAGAACCAGTGTCCACTTCCATTTATTAATTATATTTTTGGCCAATTTATAGGAGTTTTTTATTTATCCAAAAGCAACATGGAATTACGGTATAATCAATTGAGATTTTATCCATATGATATACCATTAATTGAATTCAAAATCAGGTGTAGCTTTTATGAGTTTCTTGTTATGTTTTTTGGGTTGATGAATTCACTAGTTGTGTTTATGGCCTCGATAAAAATAATTTTCTATCTGTACCTAGATTTTTTTTGTTATATTTTTTGATTAAGTATTGTTGTATTCAAATACTCATAACAATCAGGTCCAACATGAGGCATCATCTAGAGTACACTAAGAGAGCATTGGATATACTCCAATCGATCTATGTTTTAAATTTGGATTGATTAGGTGCACTTTTGGGTCACATAAACTAGGATGAAGGTGTGTATTTCATCCCATATAAGGTTCATAAAGTTGTATCTTGGGTAGATTTGTAAGAATATTTTAGATACCCATAGTTTTTTTGTAGTTAGAAGGATATTATCGGAGGTTCATCTAGGACTTTTCCCATTTGGGAGAACCAATTTTGGGCCATAAAAAGGGATAAGTTTGAATGGTTTATAGAATATGATAATTCCTTTTAAGAATTGAATATTATCTTAAACAAGGTACCAATATTGTCCCCAACTGATCCAGGGGATGTGTATACGGTGTTTTATGAAACATACAGAATTTTATATGGAGTGTTATTGATGCAGGGAGATCAAGTTGTGGAATATAGGTCTCAACATTTGAGGCCACATGAAAAATACTTCCTTACGCATGACCACGAGATAGAATCACTGGTTTATGATTACAATTATAGGTGGAATTGTCAATTGGAAAAAAAAATTGTGTATACAGATCACAAGGGATTAAATTATACCTTTTCAAATTGATATTTGAATATATAGTAGTGGTGGTGGGTTTAGTATATGTATTCTATGGACATTGATTTAGAAAATATGATGAGGAATCAAAACAATGTTGATAATTATCTAAGAAGGAAACCATAGTCTTAGTTAATTGATGAGTCTAGTGTTGTGTGTAAATTGATGACCTTGTTGGTTATGATGAATATTGTGATTCAACAGATCCAAGAGATAATGAATATCATATAAGTTTCAGTGGAGTCTACACTTTTGATTTGGATCAGGGAAAAAATATAATGATCTAGAATTTTTTTTCTTGTGGTAAAGCCTTGATGTTGGAGAGTCACCTTTAGTTTGGAGCATAGTTGAGGATGTGATCATCTATTTCTAGAATCACGTTTTTGTGCCTATGAATATGTGGGAAGAGATGATGCATAAATTTTATTCCTCAAAGTCGATAGTGCTTCTGGGTGTGACCAAAATTACCAAGAACAACATCGACTATTTTGGTGGTCAGGAATGAAAAATGAGGTAATAGGGTTTGTGATATGATGCTACAAATTTCTATAGGCTAAGGATGATCATCAATGACCTAGTGGTCTACTAAAACCATTACTCATTCTAAAATGGAAGTGGGACAACATTACCGTCGATTTGAGGTCAGTATCCCAATGACTCCTCGGATGAATGATTATATTTTTGTGATTGTGGAGCATTAGAAAAATTTATCACATTTCTTGTTGGTATGGGAAAATTTCTTAGTGGATTATTTGGGAGACAAGACCATTCCAAAAATAGTCAGTCTGTACGGTGTGACACAGAGTATCATTTTAGACTGTGACTTGTGTTTTAATTTATTCATCTAGTAAATCCTACAGAATGCACTTGGTACATGGTTTTTATTAATAATGGATTCCCACCCATGAATAGATGGTTAGTCAGATAGTACGATATAGGTTGTTGAGTATATGGTGTGGGCATGTGTCCTAGACTTTGGTGGGGCTTGGGAGAAGCACTTAGATTTGGTGTACAATAAAGATAAAAAAACTTGTAAGGAAACTATATAGATGGCAGTATCTGATTCACTTTATGGTAGGCCATGAAGATAAACTCTATGATGGATGGAGTCAGATGATTTAGATTTGTTGGGACTGATTCTCATCAGAATACATTGGATAAGTTTTAGTTGATTTATATGTGTATGGATATGGTTCAGAGAAGACAGAAGTTATATGCTGATAGACATCGGTGACCCCTATAGTTTTCAGTGGGAGATCTTTTATTCCCTATTGTGTTTCCTAGGTTGGGTAACCACGTGATTCCTAGATAGAGAAATTTGGTGCCAAGTTTTGTTGGACTATTTGAGGTTAGGGAGATAATCAAGTCGGTTTCATGCCTATTCACTCTTCCACATAGGTATAGGGATATGTGTGACGTTTTTTTGTGCCAAAACATTAGTGGTATCACCCTGACCCTTCTCATTTGATTTATATAGATGATCTTGACATTCAAAAAATTGGTCCTTTAAGGCTCATCTAATACATATTTTGTATCGTAGTGATAAATTATTGCAGGTAAAAACTATGAAATTAGTTCATGTATTGTGGAAACATGTCAATGTTCAGGAGGAAATAAGAGAGAGAGAAGAAAATATATAGGCTCACTAGACCAATATTTTTTACTCAGAATCTTAGATATTCTTAGGAATATAGCTCGAGGATGAGTTGTTATAAGGTGGGGATATTGTAAGATCTGGAACATTTATGGGGATTTCTCGAGCACACTTATATGTACTATTTTTCTTTGGTTTGAGTTTTTTTGGTTTTATCTTAGGGGTTTTTGGAAGAAAAATTATAATTTGGAGGGAAGATGGGTAGTACATGGATGGCACAAGTTTTTCTCAAACTATTCTCCCAACCCAAAAAACAATGTAAATTAAAATATGGGGATTAGAATGGTTGGAACGTTGTTTTTCAAATTTTTCTCCCTCTTATAAGTAATCGTGTGATACCCCTAGGTGAGGTGCATGGTTAGGGAACATGGTTATGGGAATCCATACACCCTGAGTAGAAAACCATGCCTATGGAATTTGAAACCCCCAAAAAATTATTAAAAAGATTCATGAACCCTCGTATTATACCCACAAATTCCCTAGATCAACCCATAATCATTTCCAGTCACATTTAGAGGCTCTATGATGGATTCTAATATATTCCAACCTCCGTACATAGTGATTTAAGGATCTTTTGATGGATCTGCACCTCTCTGGGTATGTGTTTTCTTCCTGACTAGATCTCTCTCTCCTGCTCCACTTTCTGTATAAAAGAGAGAGTTGTTATCCATTATTAGTTTTAGATCTGGATCTTCATTTGATAGATCTTGATCTGTTTAACCTTTCTCCTAGGATTTGATTCAAGAAATCCCTCTTTATCATGGGTTTTATATTTATGTTTCAATTTGGGTAATTTCCATTGGGTGATCGCTCGTCAATGATTTGAAGTAGGTGGTCTATTATTCAAATCACAAAGTCTTTATTTCAATTATGTGTATGTAATTTTATAATAGCTGATGCATTATTATAAATTTATTTTCTTAAATTGAATTAATTAATTTGGTAAATTAATTAATCAAGGTATTTAAGAATAGTGTATATTCAGATTGTTGATATTAAATTTATTAATTGTTGAATTAACTAATGGTAATTGTTTTCACTATTCAATTGATAGAATTGTATTAATTAATTATTGAATTAAATAATGGGAATTGTTGTGACTATGAAATTGATTGAATTAGAATAATTAATTGCTCAATTAATTATGTGGACATTGATATTACTAAATTGAATTAATTGAATGAGGAATTAATTATTGGTAATTATTGTGACTGTGAAATTTATTAAATTTGATTAATTAATTGTTGAGTTAATTAATAGATGTTTCGATGGAGAAATTTTATAGGAAGGTTGATGTTGATTGTTCTTGAATGATGTGATATATCTAATATATATTTGATTATGATATTCATTTTAGGGACATGGCTTGCTTCATCAAAATCCCTTAGTGATAAATTTATTGATAAATATGTGTTGGACGTGGTCTACAACATCAAAATCCCATAGTAGTGAATTGTCATGGGACATAGACTGATGATTCAAAATACCACTTGTGTGATTGTTTGATAAATGAGTTGTGGTTGAGGGACTACTACTTCAAACACCAACTGGTCCCTAGCCAAGTGAACCAAGAACCAAAACATTGGCATTGGAATAGAGTTCTAATTGGTCGAGATAATTAATTGAGATGAAATGGATAAGGAAATCCCATGTGTCATAATAAATTAGCGATTGAATATGTGATATTGTTCAGACTCCAACACGAGCCAAATAATG
Organism: Viscum album; assembly: GCA_963277665.1. Lineage (NCBI taxonomy): Eukaryota > Viridiplantae > Streptophyta > Magnoliopsida > Santalales > Viscaceae > Viscum > Viscum album. The sequence continues at coordinate 1,869,909,148 of OY728123.1, read as the reverse complement.
TATTGAGAGTTCAATTGTTCTATAGAACCAGGGGGTTATGTGGTTCAATAAAGACTAATTGAATAAATGTAAATTGTTTACTTTATAAATTTAATTTATTATTTATAAAACTACATTCATTGAAATGGATTGGATTTTGTTTTAGACACTATTGGTGGAGGCCCACTGAGTTATAGTCACATCATACTGAAGTTGCTTGATCATTACCCGAATAGACTTCATGTTTGTAGTATAGGATAAGGGGAAAGTACCCATGTTAGATAGATGAGTTGGTATAGATCATGGATAAGGGGAAAATACGTGATTTAGGACCCACCTAGAGTATCCAGTGTCTTTATTTATTTTGTGGGATACATATTCTCACTTGAAACATATTTGGCCTGATATATCTAATAATTCATTTTTTAGATTTTTTTTCTTATTTTGGTTATCCGATGATTCTGGATTAGTTATGGTTTTGGTTATATTATTTTTCTATTATTATTTATTAATTAAATTGTTATACTTTTATAAATGGGTTATAGTCTCCCCCTGATCGATAATAGAACCTCAATACTAGTAGGTTTCTTCTGGTGTATGGGGAGATGTGCTTGATGTCATGTGACCGACTGGCTCAGGGCATCGGTGTGTGGAACCTAGGACAGGACATTACATTATGCTTCTTGCATATTTATGGATTATGAGAAAAATTACCCAACTCAAGATTTGGAGATATATGTGTTCATTTATAATTAAAAATTTGGAGTTAATATCTTTATAGAGAAAAGTATGATATATTCACTAATATTAAATGTTTAACAAATATATTCACAAATAAGTAGTTGAACATGACTTAAACCATATGGTTGGATTGGATTAACTGTTATAAATCCTAAATACATCACGACACTGGGAATGTAAATAAGGTGGACAATGATTTTATTCAAGGACCATTAATTATTATCTATGTTGAAGATAAAAAAGGATTAAATATTTACTAATTTTTAAATGATGGATGTGGAAATAAAGAAGGAAGGGGGAAGTATAATTCTTTTAAGACAATTATTAAACCTCCAATCGAGAAGAATATTAAAAAAGTGTACAAGGAAGATACTAAGCTACAAAAGAAGGTGAGAAATATTATTGATTTTAACATTGACTATGATGTATTTATTTGGTTTGGGAATCTTTTATGTGTTCCATATTTACAAGACATATAGAAGGTTATTTTAGAGGAGGATCGTAGTTATTTTTTCTCTATTCATCCTTGATGTACAAATATCTATGGAGATTTTAAAAAGTATTTATGTTGGGACTGTATAAAGAGATACATTGTAGAGTTTTTATCTTGGTGCTTGGTATGTCAGCCGGATAAGGTGAGAGACAAAATTTTTATAGTATATTAAAACCATTATTCATACCAAAATGGAGGTGGTAAAACATCATGATGGATTTTGGTCATTGTACTCCCTTAAAAATCAAAAAGGATTAATGCTATATGAGTTTTAGTCTGTATTCTTAAAAAGACTACACACTTCATTTATATTAGATAAAATTTTCCTCTAGATATTTTATCTAGGATAAGAATTAATTAATAGGTATTGTTATATGTATTACCACATTATATTATTTCTGATTGAGATATAAGGTTTATATTCAAGTTGTGGTGAAGTCATAAACAAGATCTAGATACATATTTTATATTCCGAACCATATATCATCCTCATACAGATGTTCAGTCTCAGGTAAAATTTCAAACCCTATAGGATATGTTGAGATCTTGTTCTAAGGATTTAAAAGGAGGTCTGGATCAACACATTACTTTGGTAGTGTTTTCATATAATAATAAATTTCAATCGAGCATTCAAATGGCTTCTTATGTAGACCTATAAAGAAATAATTTTTGAACACCAAAATACTAGAATGAATTTAGAGAAAGAACCCTCTTGGGACCTGAGATAGATAAAAAAATGGTAGAGAAGGATATATCCATTTAGGAACTGTAACATACCAAGTAAGTAATGAATAATAGATATTTTTATCTATGCCTATTAATGAATTAGATAGTGTTTTAGAGGCTTAAATGATAATAAATCCAATCTTAAGCATTGAATACACTAATATTTTTAAAAGATTGTTTTACTGCCTTTTGAGGGAAAACCATTTTTGAATCTATATTTTGACAATTTTATAAACTATGTTTTTCAAAATAAACTTATTCTTTATGATTGGGACATCAAAATTTACTTTGTCTGGAATTTTGGTATTTTTCAGACAATGTTCATTTTTTAATGAATAGTGAAAAATACTGCATTTTACATCAAAACTTCTTTTTAATCTAATTTATTTATATTATTATATTATCTTTTTAATTAGTTTTGAAGTGAAATTAGAATATATTTTTACCATTTAATCCAATTGTGGTCATTGGAATCAATTTCACTTTGAAATTGGACTTAAACTGGTGTCAATCTTTTGATACTTATTGTTTCATAAAAACACGCTATTTTCTCTGACAGCGGGAATTAATTATTAAATTAATTAATGTGACTTATATGTTTTGAATTTTGTAAAATAGACTTCATTTTTTAATTCAGAATATCAAATATAGCTTAGGGTTAATTTTTGGTATTTTTCTGAAAAACTTCAATTTTTGATGAATAGTGAAACCACTAAGTGGTACTTATAAAAACTGATTTTTCGTTTAAATGAAATTTTACCACATCTGTGTTTTGAATTTCAAAAATCTGACATACATGGTTGTCATTAAGAAGTAAAATGTGGTTCAATGAGATTAAAATAATTTTTTGGTGAATAGTAACTTTTAAGTTCTTAATCGCGATAAGTGGTAATTAGTGTTGTTTAAGGTAAAAATAATGATTTAATAATATAAAATGACCTATACAGATTTCCTAACCTTATTGGATATGTCATGGCCGACCAAGACAAGCCATGGGTCAACTTGGGGACCCCATGGAGCCACTTTGGTTTGGAAATGACATAAATAACTTTTTGTTTAATGTAAAAATAAAAATGACACAAACATAATATGTTTTACGAAAACAATTTTTACATGGGGTTATAAAGATCAGATTTTTGATTATAAATAGTCATTGGAAATCTAAATATATTTCCTACATCATTGTAGTTTTTTTATAATTTTTAGACTTTAAATAAATTAAATTATTTATGACATCATGATGATGCAGTGATAACCTCATTATTTAACGATTTAAATAAAATGGAATGATAATGTAAAATCTAAGACCTACACATGTCCAAAACCTATTGGATGGGTTAATTTCGAACCCTTATCACCTTAGCCTCGAATTATAGCAACGTGGGACCATTTAAATCCGAAACTCATTTTCAAATAAAGTAATATTTCTTTACTTTCCAAGAGTGCCCCTCCTCTCCTCTTATAAAAGGCCCCCACCTCTACCTCCTTACCCACACTCCCAAAGCCTTTGGCTCGGCCAACCCCTGCCCATTTTGTCTCTCCACTTCCCTATCTTACTCCTTGAAGCCTCACTTTGGGTAGAAGTCTTCCCAAGGAAGCCTTTGAGCTCAAACCAAAGGGAGTTACCCGATTTTAAGGTAATGTCTTCTTTTGAGTCCTTTTGTTTTATTTTGCTTCTCCAACACCCTAAACTCTTTTTATTATTTTCTTTTGTAACAAATAAAGTATCCTCAATATACTAGGATGTTGTTAAAATAAGTATTAGAGCTACACTTACACACACCTACATCTAATGGTTAACGAACATACTGTTTCCGTGGATGGCGAATTTATGCCTCCCGAAACGATGATTGTTCAACATTCTTTTAACACCTTCAAAGGTGGCCATTAAGATGTAACTATATTTATATATGATATATAATATGTTTATGTTTTCCTTAATATTCTGTATTTTTCATTTTGGGTATACCTTTATGGTTTCCATTATGGGTAAATGCGATATCTTCATTTAAGGAAGTGCGGACTACCGCCCTCTCAAAGTGAGTTGATTCGTTAAATAACATATGTGGGACGTATAAAGGATGGAACTATGATATTATATATGATATTATACTGGAATTATAATATACCTTTATATCATTATGATTCCATTCTATAATATATGAAATAGAAATGAATGTAGCGTTCATGCGTACGTACGGCTTACCGTCTCCATGAACGGTGCATTTCATTTCTTACCTCTAAATGATTATGTAATATTATAAATGCATGAATGTACTGGATATATATGACATATATGATATTTACATCATTAATACCATTCTGGATATAATGGTTACATGAACGACATGTAATTATAAAGGGCTTATTTTTTACTCAAGTACCAATGATCGTTAAAACGACCGTTATTAACTTAAATAATTACATAGTATTCATGACATGGAGATAAGTGATATAAAAGTAATAATGAACATGAAAAAGGTTCTTAAAAAAGTATAAATTAACTCAAGTTTATTATTCAGTAGATTAAAGAACGACCGAGTCAAGTCAGACCCGAGGTATGGGACTTCGTCTCAATCTCATTTCATTGAGGCATATTTTGTTTTATACACAACCTTTTTTTATATATGGTGTATAAACCCCTTTGACTTTTAAGTTTATTCAAAAGGAATCTTTTTTATACGAAGCGTTTACTAAATGAAAAAAGGGAATGTTTTTGTCGTACGTATGCGGCGACAACGACTTCTCCGCCGTCGTGACCGTTATTTGAGTTTCGTCTTCCTCTACAAGCCATACCTTTTTTTAAAAAGAAAAATAAATACCATGTTTTACTTTTATTTTATTTTGGTATTGAAAATGGTTTTCATAATGTCTTTATAACAATGTGTTGTATTGATATCTTGTGATTGAAAGGTGGAAATGTTATGTTTCCTTTATGCATGTTTTATGTGATACGATTATGTTGAGGTTCTTGGGAATTATTATGAAGACGGGTGGTTCCGTGATAAACTAAGGGCGGGTGAGCCCGTTATAGCTCTCCAATGTACTGGGTAATGTGAAGGAGTGAAACGTTAAGGTTTCTCCGAAGAGATTTAGGGAATATACTGTGATGGGTATTCCAAAAGTAACCAAGAGGGTTACCCCCTACGTAAGAATGTTATGAATGCCTCAAGTTACCTTTATGTCTTATGATTTCTATGATTTATTCATGATTTGATGAGGTATGTTAAAGTTCTTATGTTTTATGGTTAAAGTATGATTTCATTCTTATGTATATATGTACCCACATTTCCTTTCCATATATTTTTATATCCCTTACTGAGCTTTTTATGCTCATACAAAGTTTTTTTGAAATGTTTTTCACAGGTCAAGGGAAAGGTACATGATATGATGATAGTGTCAAGGAAGTTTCAAGAAAGAATCCATGTTTTATTTTAAATATGATTCCATTTACGGGAAAGAAGAATACTATCTTTATGTAAACACTTTGTTTATATGTGGAATGTAATGCAAGTTTTATGATCTAATTCTCTAAAACTCTAAACCCGAAAAGATCCTCAATGTGTAATCTTGTAATAACTCGAGATTTAGTAAGGTTTAAGGTTGGGGCCTTATAGTTGGTATCAAAGGTCGGTTTAGATAACTTTAGGAGTTAGAATTCTATTAAATTATTATCCAAAAATATTTTTTTATGGTCAAATTGAAGTGATATAGAATTTGAAGATTACCATGTTGTTTCATCTAAGACATGTTTGTTCAGAATGGATTTCCGCAGAGGAAACAGGGAAGCAGTGCTAGGAAGGCATACAGAAGGAAATAACCTTCCGAATCAGCATCCTGAGATGGTCGGAATTGGAACTGAACAGTTTGTTGCAGTGATGGCACAGTTGACTCAGGATATAAATGGTGGTGGTATCCATGCACGAGATCAGCCAGATCAACCGCAGAGGAACATGTCAGTGGTGGAACATTTCATGAGGCAACATCCCCCATCATTTAGACGATCATCTGACCTTGTGCTAGCTGAAGGGTGGATTAAAGCACTGGAGAAGATTTTTGATGTCATGGGGTGTTCATACAATCAAAAGGTTAGTCTTGCTATTTACCGTTTGGAGGGTGAGGCAGATTAGTGGTGGTCGATGGTTAAAAATATCAGGGACTCTGATGAGATTGATGCTCTCGACTGGGATGAATTCAAAGTTATGTTTCTTGAGAAGTATTTTCCTAAGTCTGTTCGACTTAGGATGGAAAAGAAATTCTTGGAATTGAGGCAAGAGGAAGACTCAGTGGCTACCTATGAAGAAAGGTTCACTCGATTGGCAAGGTATTCTCCAAATTTTATTTGAGACCTTGATAGTAAGATCAATCGTTTTTACTCGGGATTAAAGCCAAAATATTGAAGGTAATTAGCTTCTCATGAGTTTAAAAGTTATGAAAAGCTTTTTCGATGTGTTGAGAAGGTGGAAATGGAGTTTTTCGATGAACAAGTGTTCTATAACAACCAGTAGAAGAAGAGACCGAGGTGGCAGGAGAAAGGTAAGAATTCTTCAAAAAAGTCTGATGGTAAGAAAACTAAGTTTCCAGTTTGCGATAAATGTGGAAAAAGGCATGCGGGGGAATGTCTTTTGAATTCTGGAAAGTGATACCGATGTGGTAAGATGGGACATAAGGCTCGTGATTGCACTGAAAAAGATCAGGTTGATGGTAAGAACAAATTTTATTTACAGTTAGTGAAATGTTATAAGTGCAATGAGATGGGTCACTATGAAAATGAGTGTCCGACAAAGAGCTTGAGTGTTGGGAAGAAGTTAGACTACAAGCAGAAAGGGGTGGTGAAATCCTTTGAAACTACTTCAGTAGATGTCAGGCCATCAAATGAAGTTGTATCAGGTACTTTGTTTGTTTTTTCAGATTATTCCAGTGTGTTGTTTGATTCGGGGTCTACACATTCTTTCACCTCTGAAACCTTTTCTAGTAAAATGGGAATACCATCTCAAGAAATGAATTCTGAACTTGTGGTAAAAACACCTGGGGGAAATGTTGAGGCAAAAAGAATTTATAAGAATCTTCATATCCTTATCTGTGGAAATAACCTACTTGCAAACCTTATTGTTCTACCTCTAGTATAGTTTGATGTTATCCTGGGTATGGATTGGCTCTCTATTTACCATGATAAGATTGACTATAGATCTAAAGAAGTTTTTTTCAGAAAGACTTTCATTTTGTGTACAAGAATGAACCCTTACTGTTGATAACTTATCAAGAGGCCAAGAAACTTGTAAAAGATGGAAATGAATGTTACCTTACACACATCGTTGAAAATAAAGGAAATGTCCAAATTAATGATTTGCTACTGGTAAATGAGTATCCTGATGTTTTTCTTGATGAGTTGCCTGGAATAATACCAGATCGGGAAGTTGAGTTTACTATTGACTTAGTTCCTGATGCTAAGACAATTTCAAAACCCCCTTATCGAATGGCTCAAATTGAAATTTTAGAGTTGAAGGAGAAATTGAAAGATTTATTAGAGAAAGGTTTCATTCGACCTAGAACATCACCATGGGGTACTCCTGTTTTATTTGTTTTAAATAAAGATGGTTCTATGAGACTTTGCATTGATTATAGGGCCTTGAATAATATCACTGTTAAGAACAAATATCCTTTGCCTCATATCGATGATTTGTTTGATCAGCTCCAGGGAGCTCAGTTTTTTTCAAAGATTGACTTGAGATCGGGGTACCATCAGCTGAAGGTAAAAGAGGCAGATATTCCGAAGACCGCGTTCCGTACGAGATATGGGCATTATGAATTTGTAGTAATGCCATTTGGGCTAACCAATACACCTGTTGTATTCATGGACTTAAGGAATAGAATTTTTCATGAGTTCTTGGATAAGTTTATGGTGGTTTTCATTGATGATATTTTGGTGTTTTCTAAAAGTAAAGAGGAGCATGAAAGACATTTAAGGGTTATCTTGCAAACCTTAAAAGAAAAGAAACTGTATGGAAAATTCAGCAAGTGTGAGTTTTGGTTGCAACAAATTTCTTTCCTTGGTCACATTGTTTCTAAAGATGGGATAACTATTTATCCTGCAAAAACAAAAGTTGTGGAAGACCGGCCAAGACCCACAAATGTAACCGAGATTCGTAGCTTCCTTGGTTTGGCCGGCTATTACCGAAGGTTTGTTAGAAATTTTTCACGATTATCTAGTCCAATGACTAAGCTAACTCAGAAGGGTGTTAAGTTTATCTGGACAAAAGAATGTGATGATTGTTTTCAGGAATTGAAAAGAAGATTGGTGAATGCTCCAGTTTTGGCACTACCTTCCAGGAATGGTGAGTTTGTTATATACAGTGATGCTTCATTGAAAGGACTTGGTTGTGTCCTAATGCAGAATGATCAGGTAATTGCTTATGATTCACGACAGTTGAAAACTCATGAGGTAAATTACCGTACACATGATTTGGAATTAGCTGATGTTGTTTTTTCTTTAAAAATTTGGAGGCATCATTTGTATGGAGTAAAGTGTGAAATATATACGGATCACAAAAGTTTAAAGTATATATTCACTCAGAAGGAGTTAAACATGAGATAGAGGAGATGGCTGGAATTAATCAAGGATTATGATTTTACAATTCATTACCATCCGGAAAAAGAAAATAAAGTGGCTGATGCTTTGAGTCGAAAAAGTAATGCTTCATTAGCAATGTTGCGTTTGGAACGTGATCCTTTGGTTAAGGATCTGATGAACTTTGGCATAGAAGTTGTTGGTGCAGGAAGTTCTTCTGTTTTGTTTCAGGTATCAGTGAGATCATCTCTATCAGATAGAATCAAGCAAGCACAGAAGCAAGACAATGAGTTGCAGAAAAAGGTAGAGCTGATTCAGAAATGTAAGTTGCCTGAATTCAACATTGATAATGATTGTGTTTTGATATTTGGGAAGAGATTGTGTGTGCCTTGTGATTCATAGTTGAAGAGAGAGTTGTTATGTGAATCTCATAGTTCTCCGTTTTCAGTTCATCCAGGCAGTACTAAGACTTATAGAGATATGCGGGAGTATTACTGGTGGGATGGAATGAAAAGAGATATTGCTGACTTTACTGTGAAGTATTTGACTTGTCAACAGGTTAAAGCAGAGCAGCAGTTACCGAAAGGGATGCTTTAGCCTCTACCAGTGCCAGAGTGGAAATGGGAGAATATATCCATGGACTTTGTTGTGGGATTACCGAAGACATCTCGAGGTAATAATGCAATCTGGGTTATTCTTGATCGCTTGACCAAGTCTGCTCATTTCCTTGCTATACGAGATACTTTTCCCCTGGATCAACATTACCGTTTGTATCTTAAAGAGATAGTCAGGTTACATGGAGTTCCTCTCTCCATTGTATCTGATCGTGATCTCAGGTTCACTTCTAACTTTTGGAAAGGCCTTCAGAAGTTGTTGGGTACTGAATTAAATTTTACTACAGTTTTTCATCCTCAATGAGATGGGCAGTCAGAACGAACAATTCAGACCTTGGAGGATATGCTACGTTCTTGCTCTATGGATTATCAGGGAATTTGGGACCAATATCTTTCTTTGGTTGAATTTTCATATAATAACAGTTTTCATTTCAGTATACAGATGGCACCATTTCAGGCATTATATGGGAAGCGGTGTCGAACTCTAGCTTTCTGGGATGAAGTGGGTGAAAGGAAGTTGATGGGACTAGAATTGGTGGAAGAGATGGCAGAAAAAGTTCAGCTGATTCAGAAGCACATGAGAACAGCTCAGAGCAGGAAGAAGAGTTATGCGGATAACCAGAGGAAGGATCTATCTTTCGAGGTAGGCGATCATGTTTTTCTCAAGGTTTCTCCTGGGAAAAGTGTGATGAGATTTGGTAAGAAATGAAAGCAGAGTCCAAGGATTATTGGACCATATGAAATTCTGGAGAGAGTTGGATCAGTTGCTTACTGAGTGGATTTACCTCCGAGTTTATCTCAGGTACACAAGGTTTTTCTTGTTTTGATGTTGAGAAAGTACATGCCAGATCCATCTCATGTTTTGAGTCCAGAGGTAGTTCAGATGGAAGAGAACCAATCTTATGAGGAACAACTGGTCCAGATTCTTGACCACAGGGAGCAAGTGTTACGAAATAAGGTGATTCACTAGGTAAAGGTTTTGTGGAAAAACCACATGATTGAAAAGGCAACATGGGAATCTGAAAATGCAGTGAGGGATAAGTACCCCCATTTATTCGATAAGTAAATAAATTGCGGGGATGCAATTTTATAAAGGGGGGAAGGATGTAACATCCCAAGTAAGTAATGAATAATAGATATTTTTATCTATGCCTATTAATGAATTAGATAGTGTTTTTGAGGCTTAAAATGATAATAAATCCAATCTTAATCATGGAATACACTGATATTTTTAAAAGATTGTTTTACTGCCTTTTGATGGAAAACCATTTTTGAATCTATATTTTGACAATTTTATAAACAATGTTTGTCAAAATAAACTTATTCTTTATGATTGGGACATCAAAATTTACTTTGTCTGAATTTTTGGTATTTTTCAGACAATGATCATTTTTTTAATGAATAGTGAAAAATACTGCATTTTACATCAAAACTGCTTTTTAATCTAATTTATTTATATGATTAGATTCTCTTTTTAATTAGTTTTGAAGTGAAATTAGAATATATTCTTACCATTTAATCCAATGGTGGTCATTGGAATCAATTTCACTTTGAAATTGGACTTAAACTGGTGTCAATATTTTGATACTTATTGTTTCATAAAAACAAGATATTTGCTCTGACAGCGGGAATAAATTATTAAATTAATTAATGTGACTTATATTTTTTGAATTTTGTAAAATAGAATTCATTTTTGAATTCATAATATCAAATATAGCTTAGGGTGATTTTTTTGTATTTTTCTGAAAAACTTCAATTCTTGATGAATAGTGAAACCACTAAGTGGTACTTATAAAAACTGATTTTTCGTTTAAATGAAATTTTACCACTTCTGTGTTTTGAATTTCAAAAATCCAACATACATGGTTTTCATTAAGAAGTAAAATGTGTCTCAATGAGATTAAAATAATTTTTTGGTGAATAGTAACTTTTAAGTTCTTAATCGCGATTAGTGGTAATTAGTGTAGTTTAAGGTAAAAATAATGCTTTAATAATATAAAATGACCTAGACACATGTCCTAACCTTATTTGATGTGTCATGGCCGACCAAGACAAGCCATGGGTCAACTTGGGGACCACATGGAGCCACTTTGGTTGGGAAATGACATAAATAACTTTTTATTTAATGTAAAAGTAAAAATGACACAAACATAATATGTTTTACGAAAACAATTTTTACATGGGGTTATAAAGATCCGATTTTTTATTATAAATAGTAGTTGGAAAGATAAAAAAATTTACTACATCATAGTATTTATTTTTTATAATTTTTAGACTTTAAATAAATTAAATTATTTATGACATCATGATGATGCAGTGATGACCTCATTATTTAACGATTTAAATAAAATGGAATGATAATGTAAAATCTAAGACCTACACATGTCCAAAACCTATTAAATGGGTGTATTTCGAACCCTTATCACCTTATCCTCTAATTATATCAATGTGGGACCATTTAAATCCGAAACGCATTTTCAAATAAAGTAATATTTCTTTACTTTCCAAGAGTGCCCCTCCTCTCCTCTTATAAAAGGCCCCCACCTCTACCTCCTTACCCACACTCCCAAAGCCTTTGGCTAGGCCAAACCCTGCCCATTTTGTCTCTCCACTTCCCTCTATTACTCCTTGAAGCCTCACTTTGGGAAGAAGTCTTCCCAAGGAAGCCTTTGAGCTCAAACCAAAGGGAGTTACCCGATTTTAAGGTAATGTCTTCTTTTGAGTCCTTTTGTTTTATTTTGCTTCTCAAACCCCCTAAAATATTTTTATTATTTTCTTTTGTAACAACTCCAGTATCTTAAATATACTAGGATGTTGTTATAATAAGTATTCGAGCTACACTTACACACACCTACATCTAATGTTTAACGAACATACTGTTTCCGTGGATGGAGAATTTATGCCTCCCGAAACGATGATTGTTCAACATTATTTTAACACCTTAAAAGGTGGCCATTAAGATGTCACTATATTTATATATGATATATAATATGTTAATATTTTCCTTAAGCTTCGGTATTTTTCATTTTGGGTATACCTTTATGGTTTCCATTATGGGTAAACGCGATATCTTCATTTAAGAAAGTGCGGACTACCGCCCCCTCAAAGTGAGTTGATTCGTTAAATGTCATATGTGGGACGTATAAAGGATGGAACTATGATATTATATATGATATTATACTGGAATTATAATATACCTTTATATAATTATGATTCCATTCTATAAAATATGAAATAGAAATGAAAGTAGCGTTCATGAGTACGTATGGCTTACCGTCTCCATGAACGGTGCATTTCATTTATTACCTATAAATGATTATGTAATATTATAAATGCATGAATGTACTGGATATATATGACATATATGATATCTACATCATGAATACCATTCTGGATATAATGGATACATGAACAACATGTAATTATAAAGGGCTTATTTTTGACTCAAGTACCAATGATCATTAAAACGGCCGTTATTAACTTAAATAATTACATAGTGTTCATGACATGGTGATAAGTGATATAAAAGGAATAATGAACTTGAAAAAGGTTCTTAAACAAGTATAAATTAACTCAAGTTTATTATTCAGGAGATTAAAGAATGACTGAGTCGAGTCGGACCTGAGGTATGGGACTTCGTCTAAATCTCCTTTCATCGAGGCATATTTTGTTTTATACACAACCTTTTTTTATATATGGGGTATAAACCCCTTTGACTTTTACGTTTGTTCAAAAGGAATATTTTTTATATGAAGCATTTAATAAACGACAAAAGAGAATGTTTTTGTTGTACGTATGCTGTAACACCTCGATCTTCCATGATACGCTTCTCATTCAATAATGCAATAGCTTGCATTGTACGCAACTTCGAGTTCTAACACATCGCAACTAATCATAGTAGCCGTTATGAGTAGTAATACCTAATTTTTGAAATTTTATAAAGTATATTTTTTCAAATGGACTTCGTTTTTGTATTTGTAATATCAAAATTATCCTAAGTTGAATTTTTTGTAACTTTCTGAGAACTTCCAATTTTTTATGAATAGTGAAAAAATACTTAAAACAACTTTTTTAATCAAAATAATTTATTGTGGTAAATTATACTATTTAGTGGTTTTAAAGTATAATTAGAATATATTTTTACCATTTCATCCAATGGTGGTCATTAGAATTAATTTAACATTGAAATTTGACATAAACAATTGCCAATCTTTTGATATAAATTGTTTCTTAAAAACACGCTATTTGTTGTAACAGCGGGAATTAATTATAAAATTGATTAATTCAACTTATATGTTTGGTATTTTGTAAAATAGAAATCATTTTTTAATTCTGAATATCAATTATAGGTTAGGGTGAAGTTTTGGCCTTATTCTGAAAAACTTCAATTTTTGATGAATAGTGAAACCACTAAGTGGTTGTTAAAAAACTGATTTTTCGTTAAAATGAAACATTACCACTTCTGTGTTTTGAATTTCAAAAATCCGACATACATGGTTGTCATTGAGAAGTAAAATGTGGTTCAATGAGATTAAAATTATTTTTGGTGAATAGTAACTTTTAAGTTCTTAATCACGATTAGAGGTAATTAGTGTAGTTTAAGGTAAAAATAATGTTTTAATAATATGAGATGAGATTGACACATGTCCTACATTCATTGGATGTTCCATGGCTGACCAAGACAATCCATGGGTCAACTTGGGGACCCCATGGAGCCACTTTAGTTGGAAAATGACATTAATATATATTTATTTAATGTTAAAATTAAATTGACACAAACATGAGTTGTTTTACTAAAACAGTTTTTAAGTGAGGTTACACAAGTCCAAATTTTGACTATAAATATTCATTAGAAAGATAAAAAGATTTCCTACATCATAGTAGTTTTTTTATAATTTTTAGACATTAAATAAATTAAATTATCATTATGATGCAGTGATGACCTCGTTATTTAACGATTTAAATAAAATGAGAAGATAATGCAAAATCCAAGGCTTACACTTGTCCAAAGCCTATTGGATGAGAAGATTTAGAACCCTTATCTCCTTAGCCACGAATTATATAAGTGTGGTACCTTTAGAATCCGAAAAGCATTGTATAATAATGTAACATTTCAATCTTTCCAAAAGAGCCCCTCCTCTCCTCTTATAAAAGGCCCCCACCTCTACCACCTTATTCACACTTTCAAGCCTTTTGGTTCGGCCAACCTCTACCCAAATACTCTCCCAAATTCTCTCCCTTCATCCTAGAAGATTTACTTTAGTCAGAAAGCCATCCTAAGGAGTCCTTTAGATCAAATCAAAAGGAAGAACCCGAAGAAGAGGTAACATTTTCATCACCCTCTTCCAAGTTTCTTTTTCTTCCACTCCCTCTTTGTTTATTATTTCAATTATAAAATTATAACTCCAGTATCTTCTATATACTGTGATGTTATTATAAATATGGAACAACCATATTCAGTATTCTACCCATCATTTTAATGACATGTCACCATACGTGCGTACGTACGGCTTACCGTCTCCACGTCGTGGTGTAATTGTTATTCAATATATTATTATTTAGATGGGTATAATAATGATATGTAATTCATGTATATAATAAATATAACATGATAATAATTCTGTATATATGATATACTATCCAATTATATATTATTTTAATATCAAAATAATGATATTGTCGCTCGTGCGTACGTACGGACTACCGTCTCCACGAACGCGATGAGATTCATTCTCCGTCGTATCCATTCAAGAATAATTATCATTTGATGATTTAAAAATAATGTTTAAGGACATGATATCATTCTGAATATGAATAAGATACAACCTATCCATGAAAAACACGACTTATGTAACAAAACATATAAAAGAAAACGAGTAAGTTAACACCCGAAACAATGATAAATCTAAGATATTGTTAACAAAGCAATGTTAAAAGATCATATATGATATCATATGAATGTATATGATTCTTGTATAATTTAATAGAAATTATTTCACCATTATACAGGAGTTTAACCTACCCCAACCAAGTAAAAGTACAAGGTAAGGGTTTACTTCACAACCTCTTCATTATCCAAGGTTGTTTATACATAATTATCTACTGGGACCTCGTTATCATCCACATCCATGTTTCTTAAAAATGTCTTTCAAAACATTTTTACTATTAAATGGAAAATGTGTTAAAGTCATTTATACCCTTATACATTTTTTTAAAGGAATCTTACCGTCATTTTCCAAACAATGTACTTTTTGACATCTTTGACAAATTTAAGGTAAGAATGTTTTTTTAACTTATACGGCGGGTGCGGCTATTTTCCGCCATTATAACTTCGTCGAATCTTCCCTAACAAGCTTATAAGAATATCTTCAAAGTGAATGTATTATTTTATAATTATGGGACTTTTAAATGATTTCAAAAAGGAGAGATATTACTCTCAAATAGCTTTGATTTCATCCATGTCAACATCCTTTGATGGGTTTTAAGTTTAATTGGAATTGATTTATGATAAAAAACTTCCATTGAACATTTTGTGAAATATTTGACTGTGGATGTGTTATTTTTATACCATCCATAGTTTATGGAGAAATTGTTGACATTTCGTATGCTAGTTTTAATACGAATATTTATGTTATGTGTAAACCTATTCATATGAGGAATGTATTGGACTTAATATGTGACGGGTGGAGCCCGCTATAGCTCCTCGATGAATCGGTAGGTATCATGAGACAACTAGACGTGGAATTGGCTGAGGCCCTTTCCCAATTTGATTTATGGTTTTGGCCGAGGCCTTAATCATTTTAGACGTCTTGGCCGAGGCCTTGACAAAGTGTTTCAGAATGTCTGGCATTATACATTCCCTCATTATGAAAGTGGTTATTGATATTTCACGTGATTATTCGTCTAGTAGAATATCCATGTGAGTAAGTAATGGCATTATTTTATTTTACTTTTTCCATATTATGCTGAATTTCAAGTTCAATAAGGCTTTTGTTTTAGTTATACATTGCCTTAAATGCTTATGTTTTCTTATGAAAGTTTCCGCTATATTGTTATCCTTACTGAGCATTTATGCTCACCCCTTTCAATGTTTTATTTTTCCCAGGATGTGAAGAAGTGTATTATGACTGACTTGCAAGAATAGTCAGTGAGGATATGAGTGTGGACTAGGGAGACCATGTTATTGTAGTTTTCATTTTTATGATGTAATGTAATGTTTATGAATGTATCTAGTCTTTCCAAGGCTACTAAACTAATCGGACTTTCGAGAGTTGATCTTTTGTGATCATGCCAATGTTATGAAGTAATGCACCGACTCTGGGTATATGGGGTCGGGGCGTTACAGTTGGTATCAGAGGCAGTTTAGTAATAACCTTGGAAGCTAGATTTAGATAAACTCTGATTAGTGCACATATCCCGAAGATAGACTTTGAGGATTAGTATAGAAGAACTTCCTAGAATTTTGGTATTGTAGAGATGTTGTGAGTTTTCCGAGCAATACATCCCTGTCTGGATACGAGCAGGTAGAGGCGGCTCTGGCACAGATGTACCTAGGGGTAAAACCTGAAAACACCGCTTTGAGCTAGACTCGAACGGGAACTGGTGCACGACAACGGGCCTTGCTGCACTCTTGGTTTCGACACTCCTGGGGGATATTCTTTGGATAATTCCCATTTTCTTTAAAAACCACTATGAAGGTTTATGAGTATATACTTCCTCAAAGAAAACATTTTTATAATTATGGATTATATCCATAATTAGTTCAATTTATGTTAAGTGTTTTACAAGTATGGAATTATGTATTTTGATTCATGAACTAATCTAGTTTATGCCATTATTTAGAAATGGCGCCTAGTGGAAGGAATGGAAACCGTATCAATGCACGCACTCCGTGTAGGGATTTCCCTCCTGCTCAAGATAATTATGGTGGAGCAAGTGATACAACTGGTGCTGATCAGCTTCTCACCATACTGGGACAACTCACTCAGGTTATGAATAATAACCTTACCTGTATGGATCACCCTAATCCGCAACATGGAGGATCAATGTTAGACCGCTTCATGAGGAAACAACCACCAACATTTAATGGGGGTACAAATCCATTAGTAGCTGATCAATGGATAAACTACTTAGAGAAAATAGTCCATGCCTTGGGGAGTAGCGAAAAAGAGAAGGTTATCATGGCAGTTTACCGCCTCACTGGAGATGCCGATCAGTGGTGGTCACTGATTCAAAACACAAAGGAATATGATGACGTATCGAATATGGAATGGAGGGAGTTCAAAGAGATTTTTCCTAGAAAAATACTATCCTCGTGACCATCGAGCAGATATGGAAAGACAATTTTTGAGTCTGAGACAAAAGGAGGATGAGAATGTCGCAAAGTATGAGGACAACTTTACAAGGTTAGCGAGGTATGTTTCAGATTATATACGTAACCCAAGAGGTAAGATTGATCGTTTCTTTGATGGGTTAAAACCATTTCTCCGTCGAGCTTTAGTATCACAATCGTTCTCAACATACGAAGATATTGTCTCATGTGCTATCAAGACAGAAATGGAATTCTCTAAGTCTTATTACAACAAAGTAAAGCAAGAGAAGAAGAGAACGGTGGAACAAGAGACAGATAAAGGGAAAAAGGGATAGAAGGATTTTCCATTATGTGATAATTGTGGGAAGAATCACCCTGGTACTTGCCTAAAATGAATGAGAGTTTGTTATAAATGTGGGGAAAAAGGTCACCAGGCATGTGATTGCAAGGGAAAGAAAGAGGCTATCAATGTTGAATGCTACAATTATAGGGAAATGGGGAATTATGCAAATGAATGTCCTAAGCGTCAGGGAAACTTACCTCAGAAAAGGCCAAGGGATCAAGGACAATCTTATGCTGTTACTACAGTTGAAGCAGAATAACTAATGTATTGGTGCTTTTGGACTCATGGATTATATTCTGGTTATTTGAATAATGTGATATATATATATAAGGATTTTACTGCAGTACTTGTTGATTTCAGTAAGGTTTTAATATGATTAAGGTAATTATATTTTTTAGTATGTGACAATAAGAGAAACTTTACTTTGTTTGGGGAATCTGATAAATTGATTTTGGAATTAAGAGACCTTTTAGAGAAAGTCTGGACAGAGGTATTTTGGATAACTATAAAGGTTGGAGTGGATTAAGTTGATCTTTGGATAGTGTTGTTTAAGGTTAAAAATTTATTAATATTATTTTTGGAATATTATAATAATATAGTTTTAGGAAAAGGACAACCTGCAGGGTGGGGCATAACCCGTCGTGTCGGAAAAAGCTGCAGGAATCGAACCCACAATCATAGTGAGACAGGCCTTTATTACCTACCACTAGCCTACAGCAAGTCCCTGGTTATTACAAAATAGTTTTACTAATCTAAATGGTATGTGTTAATATTTGGAACCATATACAATTAGGATAAATAGAGTATTTTTGAGTTTTATTACCTTTTAGAGTGAAAGATGGTTTTTTGGTAAAAATTTATTAAAGAATGAAAGTCTACATGACAAGTATGTATATTCCCTTACGTTCTTAGTAAATCTCCTAAATAAATTCTTCAACTTTCTAAAAGGTAACTTAAAACAAAAACGTTGCCGGTTAACTTTTCCAACTGGGGATTCAATGACCGTTTAACCAAGCACATGTTTGTGATTTTCTTATTGTTAACTTTCTCCTAATCCAGTTTTCTACAAATCTCCATCAGACCTTGATGGTTTGTTTTTCTTCCATATCCATATTTTCATAGAATCCTAGTATGGGCTATATCGGGTGACCTTTGTACTTATCTTTCTTTCTTTTAAAGTTATATTTTTATTAACCTTATTTCTGATGTGGGTTTTCCACAAAGGTATTTTCTATTTTCAACCTTTTATTTTCAAAGAAAAATTTCAAATTGCGAGGACGCAATTTAATGAAGGAGGGGAGAATGTAACACCCCGATCTTCCATGATACGCTTCTCATTCAATAATGCAATAGCTTGCATTGTACGCAACTTCGAGTTCTAACACACCGCAACTAATCAAAGTAGCCGTTATGAGTAGTAATACCTAATTTTTGAAATTTTATAAAGTATATTTTTCCAAATGGACTTCGTTTTTGTATTTGTAATATCAAAATTATCCTAAGTTGAATTTTTTTTAACTTTCTGAGAACTTCCAATTTTTTATGAATAGTGAAAAAATACTTAAAACAACTTTTTTAATCAAAATAATTTATTGTGGTAAATTAAACTATTTAGTGGTTTTAAAGTATAATTAGAATATATTTTTACAATTTTACCCAATGGTGGTCATTAGAATTAATTTAACATTGAAATTGGACATAAACAATTGCCAATCTTTTGATATAAATTGTTTCTTAAAAACACGCTATTTGTTGTAACAGCGGGAATTAATTATAAAATTAATTAATTCAACTTATATGTTTGGTATTTTGTAAAATAGACATCATTTTTGAATTCGGAATATCAATTATATCTTAGGGTGAAATTTTGGCCTTATTCTGAAAAACTTCAATTTTTGATGAATAGTGAAACCACTAAGTGGTTGTTAAAAAACTGATTTTTCGTTAAAATGAAACATTACCACTTCTGTGTTTTGAATTTCAAAAATCCGACATACATGGTTGTCATTAAGAAGTAAAATGTGGTTCAATGAGATTAAAATAATTTTTTGTGAATAGTAACTTTTAAGTTCTTAATCACGATTAGAGGTAATTAGTGTAGTTTAAGGTAAAAATAATGTTTTAATAATATGAGATGAGCTTGACACATGTCCTACATTCATTGGATGTTCCATGGCCGACCAAGAAAATCCATGGGTCAACTTGGGGACCCCATGGAGCCACTTTAGTTGGAAAATGACATTAATATATATTTATTTAATGTTAAAATTAAATTGACACAAACATGAGTTGTTTTACTAAAACAGTTTTTAAGTGAGGTTACACAAGTCCAAATTTTGACTATAAATATTCATTAGAAAGATAAAAAGATTTCCCACATCATAGTATTTTTTTTATAATTTTTAAACATTAAATAAATTAAATTATCATTATGATGCAGTGATGACCTCATTATTTAAGGATTTAAATAAAATGAGAAGATAATGCAAAATCCAAGGCTTAAACTTGTCCAAAGCCTATTGGAGGAGGATATTTCGAACCCTTATCACCTTATCAATGAATTATATAAGTGTGTGACCTTCAGAATCTGAAAAGCATTGTATAATAATGTAACATTTCAATCTTTCCAAAAGAGCCCCTCCTCTCCTCTTATAAAAGGCCCCCACCTCTACCACCTTATTCACACTTTCAAGCCTTTTGGTTCGGCCAACCTCTGCCCATATACTCTCCGAAATTCTCTCCCTTCATCCTAGAAGCTTTATGTTAGTCAGAAAGCCATCCTAAGGAGTCCTTTTGATCAAATCAAAAGTAAGAACCCGAAGAAGAGGTAACATTTTCATCACCCTCTTCCAAGTTTCTTTCTTCTTCCACTCCCTCTTTGTTTATTATTTCAATTATAAAATTATAACTCCAGTATCTTCTATATACTGTGATGTTATTATAAATATGGAACAACCATATTCAGTATTCTACCCATCATTTTAATGACATGTCACCATACGTGCGTACGTACGGCTTACCGTCTCCACGTCGTGGTGTAATTGTTATTCAATATATTATTATTTAGATGGGTATAATAATGATATGTAATTCATGTAAATAATAAATATAACATGATAATAATTCTGTATATATGATATAATATCCAATTATATATTATTTTAATATCAAAATAATGATATTGTCGCTCGTGCGTACGTACGGACTACCGTCTCCACGAACGCGATGAGATTCATTCTCTGTCGTATCCATTCAAGTATAATTATCATTTTATGATTTAAAAATAATGTTTAAGGACATGATATCATTCGGGATATGAATAAGATACAGCCTATCCATGAAAAACATGACTTACGTAACAAAACATATAAAAGAAAACGAGTAAGTTAACACCCGAAACAACGATAAATCTAAGATATTGTTAACAAAGCAATGTTAAAAGATCATATATGATATCATATGAATATATATGATTCTTGTATAATTTAATAACAATTATTTCACCATTATACAGGAGGTTAACCTACCCCAACCAAGGAAATGTACAAGGTAAGGGTTTACTTCACAACCTCTTCATTATCCAAGGTTGTTTATACATAATTATCTATTGGGACCTCGTTATCATCCACATCCATGTTTCTTAAAAATGTCTTTCAAAACATTTTTACTATTAAATGGAAAATGTGTTAAATTCATTTATACCCTTATAAATTTTTTGAAAGGAATCTTACCGTCGTTTTCCAAACAATGTACTTTTTGACATCTTTGACAAATTTAAGGTAAGAATGTTTTTTTAACTTATACGGCGGGTGCGGCTATTTTCCGCCATTATAACTTCGTCGAAGCTTCCCTAACAAGCTTATAAGAATATCTTCAAAGTAAATGTATTATTTTATAATTATGGGACTTTTAAATGATTTCAAAAAGGAGAGATATTACTCTCAAATATCTTTGATTTCATCCATGTCAACATCCTTTGATGGGTTTTAAGTTTAATTGGAATTGATTTATGATACAAAACTTCCATTGAACATTTTGTGAAATATTTGACTGTGGATGTGTTATTTTTATACCATCCATAGTTTATGGAGAAATTGTTGACATTTCATATGCTAGTTTTAATACGAATATTTATGTTATGTTTAAACCTATTCATATGAGGAATGTATTGGACTTAATATGTGACGGGTGGAGCCCGCTATAGCTCCTCGATGCATCGGTAGGTCTCATGAGACAACTAGACGTGGAATTGGCTGATGCCCTTTCCCAATTTGATTTATGGTTTTGGTCGAGGCCTTAATTATTTTAGACGTCTTGGCCGAGGCCTTGACAAAGTGTTTCAGAATGTCTGGCATTATACATTCCCTCATTATGAAAGTGGTTATTGATATTTCACGTGATTATTCGTCTAGTAGAATATCCATGTGAGTAAGTAATGGAATTATTTTATTTTACTTTTTCCATATTATGCTGAAGTTCAAGTTCAATAAGGCTTTTGTTTTAGTTATACATTGCCTTAAATGATTATGTTTTCTTATGAAAGTTTCCGCTATTTTGTTATCCTTACTGAGCATTTGAGCTCACCCCTTTCAATGTTTTATTTTTCCCAGGATGTGAAGAAGTGTATTATGACTGACTTGCAAGAATAGTCAGTGAGGATATGAGTGTGGACTAGGGAGACCATGTTATTGTAGTTTTCATTTTTATGATGTAATGTAATTTTTATGAATGTATCTAGTGTTTCCAAGGCTACTAAACTAATCGGTCTTTCGAGACTTGATCTCTTGTGATCATGCCAATGTTATGAAGTAATGCATCGACTCTGGGTAGCTGGGGTAGGGGTGTTACATATGCGGCGACAACAACTTCTCCGCCGTCATGACCGTTATTTGAGTTTCGGCTTCCTCTACAATCCATACCTTTTTTTTAAAGAAAAATAAATACCACATTTTACTTTTCTTTTATTTTGGTATTGAAAATGGTTTTCATAATGTCTTTATATCAATGTGTTGTATTGATATCTTGTGATTGAAAGGTGGAAATGTTCTGTTTCCTTTATGCATTTTTTATGTGATACGATTATGTTGAGGATCTTGGGAATTATTATGAAGACGGGTGGTTTCATGATAAACTAAGGGCAGGTGAGCCCGATATAGCTCTCCAATGCATTGGGTAACGTGAAGGAGTGAAACGTTAAGGTTTCTCCGAAGAGATTTAGGGAATATACTGTGATGGGTATTCCAAACGTAACCAAGAGGGTTACTCCCTATGTAAGAATGTTATGAATGCCTCAAGTTACCTTTATGTCTTATGATTTCTATGATTTATTCATGATTTGATGAGGTATGTTAAAGTGCTTATGTTTTATGGGTAAAGTATGATTTCATTCTTATGTATATATGTACCCACGTTTCCTTTCCATATATTTTTATATCCCTTACTGAGCTTTTTATGCTCATCCCATGTTTTTTTGAAATGTTTTTCACAAGTCAAGGGAAAGGTACATGATATGATGACAGTGTCAAGGAAGTTTCAAGAAAGAATCCATGTTTTATTTTAAATATGATTCCATTGATGGGAAAGAATAATACTATCTTTATGTAACCACTTTGTTTATATGTGGGATGTAATGCAAGTTTTATGATCTAATTCTCTAAAACTCTAAACCCGAAAAGATCCTCAATGTGTAATATTGTAATAACTCAAGATTTAGTAAGGTTTAAGGCTGGGGCCTTATAGAAACACATAACTGAATCCCTAAGTCAGAAGAAAATTTATATGGACAATCAAAAAAATGATCTGAAATTTGAATTTGATGAAAATGTGTATCTATGAATCTATCAATGGTGGAAGTTAATAATATTTTTAAATAAGGGAAAATTTAGACCAATGTGTACCAGTTCCTTTAAAATTCTTAATTATATTCGAATGGTATATTTTTTATTTTCTCTTCCATCGAACCTCTTTGAAATCCATGATGTGTTCCATGTATCCCTCCTAATGAAATACAATCCCTATCCTTAGTATGTAGTAAACATAGAGGTCATACCAATAAATCATGATACTTATTATGATGAATTAATAGTTTATATTTTGGAATGTTCTATGAAAAAATACCACTCACCTGGTCAAATTTATGTTGTGAAACAACCAGTTCGAGCAATCTATGTGGGAACTATATAATATAATGATGAAAAAGTATCCTTAGTTGTTTTTATTAATGTGATATAAATTTGAGTGGAAATTTATTTTAAGGGGAAAATAATGTAACATCATAGTATTTTATGATATATATTTTTCGAATAAATTTAATTTTTTCGATAGTTTTCATTATACACAACAAATAGTTTTAAAGAACTGTGATATACTATTAATATTATTATTTAAACATTACCACTATAAAATTACCAATAAAAATTGTGATATTAATAGTAATGACCAAATTTTGAATATTCATTGTAATATTTTTATAAAAATAATACATATTGAACAAAAAAGTTCTTAATTTTTGGTAAAGTCATTATATATTTCAAAAATACTATTTCTCAAAAAAATTGAATGAAAAAAAATAATTTTTCATAATTTTATAATATTTATTTGAAAAAATTAAATACATTATTTAAATCTACATGTCAAAAATAATTTTTTAATGAATTTCATTGATTTTCCTAAAATGGTTATTTTTTAAATGAATAGTAAAAACCGATTATTTATTACAAATTCATTTTTAAGAGTTTTCGACTTCTATTAAATTTTTGGATTTATTTAATTTTTATATTAGTTTAATTATATACTTATTAATCTTATTGAGTTTTTTAGAATAAATTTCATATTTAATTTTTATAATAAAATTTTTTGTTCTCATGAAAAAAAGTATTTGAAAAATAATTTTTTATCATATCTGTGAGTTTAATTTTAAATTTCAATTTTCCACATCGGTGAATGTTTGAAAACCCATGTCTTCATTAAACATTAATTTTTGATTTCTTATATAAGAATACACTTAATAAAACCTAGAATATTTAGATGTCTAGTGTATTTAGGTAATTAGGTATATAACCCAACAACGTGATACATGGTTACAAAAAAATTATTGGAAACCTCTATATCATGCTTTTAAAATTATATAACTTTTAAAACTATACATGATAACCTAGGAAAATATATAAGAAAGGGTTGACCTATAAATCCCAATAAGTGATTTAATAAATAATCACATGAAGAATGTAATACATGTTAAACAATTATCATTTCATTGGAACATAAAATGGGTGAGAATAATAATTATAAATAATAAGGCATGATATAGCATGATAATATAAAATTTAAATGGGAATTTGGAAACAACATTAAACATTGCCTCATAAACATAGGTCAAGGATAACCACTAGAAAATCATAACATGGTGGAAAATTTATATATTCTATTAGGATCACTCCCTAATCCCATACATTATTTCTCATGAGACTAATACATTACCCAATGCATTGGAGTGAAATATAATTATGGTTATAGCCGTTACATTCATATCATGTCTATGTATAAGTGTACCACATAGATCATTCAATATAAAGTCCCTTTTCAACACATTTAATCCCATGGTTATGGAATTTGAGTTACATACATGGAACCCACCAATAAATTAAGTATAGTAACAACTATTTGAATACCCTTTTGTGAAAAATGGGTATAGTTATACACTTCAAAAATGTTTGGCATTGAAAATTGTAGTGAAATTTCAGAAGCATAACAATAGTACTTAATGATTTATAAAATGGTTTAATAGTTGAGAAAAGTGTCTATCATCGCTTGGAATTAAAAATTACATCATGATAGATATGTAATAACATAAACCAACTTGAATTTTCTTTAATTTTTTGGAATAATACAAGACAGGTACTTTAATAAAAACATAGAATGGAAAAATTGGAAGATAGTTTCCACAACATATCATCAGTAATTTAAGACTAATAAAATGATCTAATGAGATTAAAAGTGTTATCTCATCAATTAAAATTAAAAAGGATAGTATGAATGATTTATAAGAACATAATAAAACAAGAAAATTTAGGAATTAATAGGCATAAGACAAGAAGGGTTCATGAATTCAAAGGAGAATGAGATTATCGCTTAATAAATTTTGATATAGTAACAGCTCAAGTAAACACTATAATGAGAGGGGTTAAATGATCCCACATTATTAGAATATCAATTTGGTAGTATAGAAATATTTATAAATTCATTAAAAGATATCCAATTGATATTCTATTAGCTATATACAAAGAAGGTTATTGAATTTAAAATAAGAGAGAGAGGTCCCTTACATTGAGAGGGTGATATCAAAAGCCAAGGAGGATATTATTGAGAGATTTGGGGTATATATTGAGGAATATATATAGGATATTTCATATTAAGGATGTGCTCCAAGATTTGTTTAGTGAAGATAAAGGGGATACTGGGTGGGTTTATATGGTAAAATATAGGGGAGTACTTTATTATTTCTCAAACATAGGTTTTGGACTCTATATAATAATGTAATTAAAAACAGAAACATTAAGATGGATTTTTACCATGGTTCTTTTCAATGTTGAATTTTTTCATTATTTTATAATTTCAATAACCAAGATCATTAAAATATTACCCTTAGTGATGTGGAAGTATGACATGTTTATAAAGAAATGGTTTTGTAACCATAAAATATTATATAGGTTTTGAAGGATTCATAAAAGCATCATAAAAGTATTTAAATAACCTGAAAATCACGTAATTTTAATGGGGAAACATATATTTAATCTTGGATTCCATTTATATCTTTTGTTACTTCACTTTTGGGTCATTATGATATCATAATACACACCGTATAATTATAATATATTTAATTTTTCCCTGAAAATTCGATTATATCATAAAATTACAAAAAAACACTTATGGATAATTTTAGTGTGATTATTACAAAGACAAATTTTATTTATTCAAAATAAGTCTATAAATATTTTTATTTTTTTGGTTAAAATAAAAAAGAACATTTATTGAGAGATGTTAGTTTTCAAAAAATATACTTTTGAAACCCTTATAACAATTACATTTTAATTCATAAAAATTATATTATCATTTTTAATTAATAAATATTACATGAGAGTAATATTTTCTTAATATATCATTTATTTTTTAAATTCATTAATTCATTTAAAGGAATGTCTTGATTTAAATTTCTTATTATACAAAAGTTCAATTTGAGTTTTTCCACATTAAAAACTAATTTTTATCAAACTCTTTACATAATAATTTATAAATTAAAAAACATAAATAATTAATATAATGATTATTTCATTTAAAAGGTAAAATAAATATTAATACTTTTAGGTTTTCCCCCTTTTTCTACTTAAATTATTATTATTTTATTGATATCATAAATTAACATATATTACATTTACTATAATAATAAATATTTGCTATGGTTTCTATTTATGTTTTCCAAAACATAAGTTCATTTTATTAACTAATATTTATTAATATGATTCTAAATATTGAATAAATTTTATAAAATTCAATTCACATAGGTGGTTGAATTTAATTTAAAATAAAACATGATAGTACGTTGAAAAGATGGAAAGTGTGATTTCATACTGACTCTATAACTAGTAATATTTGTTATATAATTATAATTATATATTATTTTAATTTAATCAAAATCATTCCTTATTAGGGGTTGTTTTTAACTAATTAAAATAGATAAATATTATGCATTAAAAAATAGTTTACAGAGAAATGTGTTTTCAAGACTATAAATAACTTTTTTCTAAAATATGGTATAAATATGATTTAAATTTAATTAATTAGATTAAATATAAATAAATAAATTTTATTTTTCTTTGAAATAAAATAAAAATTATAATGGGTCTTTAAATTTAATTAATTTCTCAAAAAAAGAACCTTTTTGAAAATGTAATTCTTCAATACTCACTGAAAAAAAAATTCTTTCCTGAAAAATCCAAAAATATCACACTAGGATAACTTTTATATTATAAAATCAAAAATTATTTTCATTATATCAAATAAATTTTATAAAGGATCAATAAATTAAGAATTCTATTTTTTTACAAAAAGAAATAAAAAATATTTTAAAGAAAACATATTTTGAAGACATTACCAAAAACCAAATTCTTATTTATTAAGAATTTATCAATAAATTTATGTTTATTAGAAAGTATATTTATATTAAATAAATTATTTAATAGTGTTAATAAAACAAAATTTAGTGGCTAGGTTATAATGACTGTTTTTAAATAATCATTGTCTGTTTGGGATTTGTGTAGCTTATCACATACAAAACCAAACATAATTTTCTCTTATAAAAACATAGTGGGTTATATAATATGATTTAGAGAAGTGTAATACATATTTTGAATCAGAATAATTAATATTATATAATATTTTAAACTTATTTTATGGTCAAAATTAATAGTAAAAATAGTAAAAATTAATTACCACTATTAGTGTTAAAACTGGTTTACCAGGGGTTAACATGAAAATATAATCAATAAAATAACCTTTATACTGGGAAAAACCTAATTTTATGTACATAATTAAACCTTATATGATAAATGGGTCTATAATAATCAATTTTGGATGCTTTTTTCATGTTTAAAATGTGGGTACACCTTTTTCTTCAAAATAATTTATGTGTGTCTTCTCCCCCACATATAAAAGTTCACCACATCTCATATCCTCTTCACACATCCAAATAAATTTTTTTCAGTAAATAAATACCCAAATATATTTTTTACCTCCCTCCCCACATCCTAGAGTCATAATTGTTATTAGGAAACCCAGAAATTATGGATGTAGCTATAAACATAAATGGGTCCTTAACCATGTGTTTTAATTTTGGTTCTTCTTCTAAATACTTTAAATATTATTAAAAAATTATGATATAATAACATAATTATATCCCTTGTACTTATATTTTATTATATTAACTCAATGATCTATATTTATCACCTCTTCTATCAAGTGATATATGAAATTGTCGATCGTGTTTATAATGGACTACCACCCCATGAGTTGGTGTACTTTTTTTCCATCACCGCCTATCTAATCTTGGTATAATGATGAACTTAACATAGTGATACTATATTTAAGACACAATTATACTTCTTTAATTATAATAAAAACATATACCTTGAAAAATTCCATTCCTTTTATAATACAATAGTGTCTCTTATGTGTATGACATACTACCATCTCACAAAGCGGTGTGATTAGTGTTTCACCAACTCTTTTCAAGGAAGGTGATAAGGATAAATTTAATGATTATAATTAATAAACATAAAATTATTATTATTCTATAAAGTTGATGTATTATTTACCTTTCCTTTATTTCATCTATTGAGAGAACGAAAATAGCGTTCATATATACCTATGACATATCATCTCTATGGGGATCATTATTTTTTTTCTTTATCATTAACTTTTTTGGAATACTATACATACATATATAAAGAATATAAATTATATTTATATAATTTTTGACATTCTGGATATGATATAACCATGATAAATTTAAAAGTATCGAAAATACCAAACAAAAACATACATGAAATACGAAGCATTGATTACCCAAAACATGATATTAACAAGGAATTGATAATAGATATGTAATAGAACATCATAATTAAATAATATAAGGTTTGATATATATGATTATGGTTCTATAATATATTTATAATAACCAAATTTTTACTATACCTAAGGTCCAAACATTTATGAATAAATTCGATAGTTAAGGTAAGGGTTTTTCGTCTCACTTTTATTTTAATATAAAACATTACTTATACAAAACTTAATTATTTTTCATAAATTATATATAATTCCAATAAACTTATTTTATTATTATTATCATGAATATTACTAGAAAAATATTTCTATATAAGCTTCTTTCTTTCATGGAGTGTACGATTCAAAATTTACCAAAGTGGTAAAAGTTTTATATTACAATCTAAGAGTTTATTGGGATTGTCAATCATTGATTTTCTAATTATTAAATATTAATAACTACCCCTAAAATACTCATATAATTTATTATCCTATTTTTATTTCTAGATAATATATTTTTTCTTCATTTTATATTCTCTGTGTAATCAATATTTCAATTAAATATATTAATATAAGGACATATTTTTTTATCTCTTTATCAAAAACTCTTTTTCTTCCGCATCTATGTTTCCTAAAAAAATATAAGAAATTTTTAAATATTCTCACATAATTTTCTAAATTATTTTGTAATTTCGTTTTTTTAAATTGTTTAAAAGTAATATTTTAGTTACTTTCCCAATAAGGCTCCTTTTTTTAAAAAAAAAATGTGAAAGAAATGTTTTTTTCAACATGTATGCCATGAAATTAATTTTATGCTATAATTACCAATTAATTATTTAAAGAATACATTAAATTTTTTAATAGTGATTTTCAAATAAAATTTTGTCCTTCGCATTTTTTAAATTTTTTATTTCAAAAAATAGATTTCAAATGGAAAGTAATTATTACTAAAAAATGTTTTAATGATGTTTAGTGAAAATTCTATTCATCGATAACCAAATCCATTGGTTTTTATTTTGTTTTATTGAGGATATGATCCAATGGTACTATCATTATTAATTATTTTTATGGTTCATTAGTATTGTTATGTTGATTAAATTTTTATAAAACCAATTCTTATTCAGTGTGTTTTGGAATGATGAATTAATGAAATGATTATGAAACCTATTTCTTTCCATATGTTATGCCATAATAAAATGATTATGAAACCCACCTATTTTCCATAGGTTATGATAATTTGAATTTTTATGGTCTTTTGGAACAAAGAAATAAGTATTATATAATGGGTGGTACTGATATATCCATCCTATTAAATGGGTAATGTTTTATATCTCATGAGATAATAATGGGAAACAAGAAGATATACATCATCCTCTATGGGAAACAAGAAAATGTAAATGATCCACTATGGGAAATAGGACATGATTCATTTTGTTTCTGATGCTTTTGTCGGGGCACGCGTGTCTGTCTTTTTCGAGGACAGTAGTTCTGTTTGTCGCCCCACATTCCCACTTTCCAATGGTGGGCATCATTTATTCCTTATTCAATGATGTTTTCTCCTTGGTTAAAACGGGATGATGGGATGTCGATTATTCCTTCCATGGATTCCTCCTTAGAACTTGTCTCCTAGTTCGGGTCTCCCTTATATACTTAAGATATTGTTCTTGAAACTCTCCCCAGTGCAATATTTTCTTGGACACTATGTAATTATGCTGCTTCTGTTGGGACATTCCAAAGGGTTCAGTCAGGGCAGCAACCTTTTGTCGGAGGAGTAGTCATATTGGACATCACTGGCGTGTCTGGACACTATAACACTGGTGCGTCTAGGTTTCTTCTCTTTATTATAAGTCTCGACAAGGGCGTAGAAGCCCGATTCATCCCACATCGGACGTGGGGGATTTTATGCCATAGGTATGTATCTAAGGTTTTCCATAGCTTCCCATTTTTAACACAGGGTATGTCATGAGTTTAACATCTAACGGAGACGGGTTTGACTGATCATAAAACTGACTAGAGCGGATCAACTAAGGCAACCTCTGGAGGGGACACCGATGTTGCGGCTAACGCGTGGTCAACTAACCGATTTTTGTTAAGGGAAATGGGGAATGAGGTTACATGATACCACCGGGATGTGGTGGCCTGGGTAAGAACCAAAATGGTTGTTGTATGGTTAAGTGAATTGGGTGGAGAATGAGATGGAGTTGACTCATGGAGACTTCCTACATACCCTGCCTTGGCAAAGACCAAAGACCTCGTAGTTCAGGTGATGTTTGGGGCTTACACTCTAGGTTTCCTGGAAAGGATTTCATGGTCGATTCTTACTCTAATCCCATGTGAGTCATGCTTGGTGTAAGAAACCAGAGGTAGTAAAGACCTAACGATCATGTTGCGAAAGGTGTGTCTGTGGGAAGTAGAATGGGGCTACACGTAGTTGGTAGCCCAAAGAGGAAACATGGGCTTTTGTGTGGTTAGCATCCCAATGTGGTAGATATTGGTACTTACTCTAGTAGGGAGGCCTAGGTGGTTACAAAGCCCAATGGGAGAGATATTTGGCACCCAGGCAGAGAGGATCAGGGGTACTGCCTCTTGCAAGGAATGCTAGGGGCTTACTCTAGGGTGGTTTCCCTTTCCCCGCGGAAATATGTCGCTCCGATTAAGAGGATATCATTCCATGTGAGGAATGATATTACTCCCATGGAGACCAGTGGGTGTGTATACTTTCCAAGGTGGGGGAACCTCGCATCCAAAGCATGGGGTGTGGTCACAGTTTAACGTCATGTATTGAGGATGATGGCGCATGGCAATTTAACGTCCTGCAGCTCGGATGAGGCGGGTTGGCTCTGCACCCCTAGTACTTACATAACTGATACCCACCCACCCTTGAGGGAAGGATGGAATAATCAATGATAATAAAATGAGGGTCATAACTAATTGGTGTTGGTCTTGAACCTCAAAAAGGCTTCCTACATACCTCTCCTGGGCAAGGATCAAAGACCACATAGTTCATGTGGGTCTTTTGAACCAACGTGAAAATGGTTGGGAGCAATGGTTGTTGGTCTTGAACCTTAGGGATGCTTTCTATGTACCTCACCTTGGAAATGATCAAAGACCACATAGTTCAGGTGGGTCTGATAAACTGGAATGAAGATGGTCTAGACCAATGGATGGTGGGATTGAACCTCAGGAGGCTTCCAATGAACCTTGACTTAGAAAGAATCAAAGTCAATATAGTTTATGAGGAGTGATTATTAGTCTCTAACCTCAGGGAGGCTTCCTATGTACCTCACCTTGGTAAGGAAAAAGATCACATAGTTCATGGTGGGGTTTGGTACTTACACTCTAGGCTACTCGGAGAGGATTTCATGGTCGATGCTTACTCTAAGCCCACGTGATTCATGCTCAGTGTGAGAAACAAGAGACAAAAAAGACCTGATGTTCACATCCTGGAAGGTGCGTCCATGGGAAGTAGAGTGGGGCTGATGCACAGGTAGCGGCCCAAAAAGAAAACAGGGGATTATGTGTGGTCCACATCCCAAAGAGTAAATAGGGGCTTACGCGTGGCTAGCATCCCAAAGATATGGAGATAGGGAATTACTCCAGGGTGGAGGCCCGGGTGGTGACAAAGCCTAGCGGGAGAGGGATTTGGAACCCAGGAAGAGAGGAGGTGCAGGGGTGCTACCTCCTGCAGGAAAGGATAGGGGCTTACACTAGGGTGGTTTCCCTTTCCCCACGGACAGATTCCGCTTTGATAAAGAGGATCTCATTCCATGGGAGGAATGATCTCGCTCCCATGGCGACCAGGGGGCTTATAGAATGTACGATATGGGGAAACCGGCGTATGAGGCATGGGGAAAGGCCACGGTTTAATGTCATATGCTGAGGATGATGGAACTTTGTAGTTTAACATCCTACATATCGAATGAGGTGGGTTTGCTCCGCACCCCCTAGGACTTACATAACTGATACCCACCCTTCCTTGAGGGAAAGAAGGCATCAACAATGGCGTTGGAAGGGATTGTTATGGAGAGATCCATCAGGGTTCCACGTTAGAAGCCTTTTGAAGCTATGGTTCTCCATGAAGTGGAGGGGCTTCGTGAAGGGATATACTTCATGAAGTGAAGTCTCCTAGGATAGGCATAGGGAATAGGTTCATATGGGAGGATCTTCACGAAGTGGAAATGCATTCACGAAAAAATTCCTCATGAAGCAAGGGTACCTTGAGACGCAAGGTTTTATGAAGTAATGTGCTTCGAGAAGCACAGTGATCCTACCTTAGTATGTGAGTCACGTGTGTATGGAGGGTGTTTCATGAAGCATAAACACTTCGTGATGACCCAAGTCCCCGTGGGGAGCCCCTTCCTTCATGAAGGCCCATGGGCTTCATGAAAGGCATCCCTCTCAGAAGAGGGGTTGAATTAAAGAAAAGGGGGAGTCACTTCGCAATGAAAAAGTACCTTGAGAAGCTCATGGTTCGCAGAGCAAGAAGTGATTCGTGATTTGAGAGATCAGAATATGAAAGGTCGGATGTTCCATCTGTTGGTCTTGATGGGAGCCCTGTATTTATTGGAAAGATACGCCGCAAATAAGAGCTTACTGAGTGCGAAGACAGAGTTTACTCGGTGGTGTGGTTGCGGATGTCAATGGGGTTTGCAGGGCATACTGCCTCCTTGCTCTGTGGTGGGCTCGCGAACTTCAAATTCATTCTTGGAGCCTTTCGCCTCCTTACACTGTGGAAGGGTCATGAATGTCAAATGGGTTTGTAGGGTTTCCCGCCTCCTTGCTCCGCGTTGTTCTCTCGAATATCAAATTTTTTTGTAGAGCCTCCTATCTCCTTGCTCCATGGTGGGGTTGTGAATGTCAAATGGGTTTGTGGGGCATCCCTCCTACTTGCTCCGTGGTAGGAGCGAGTTCATGGGGCTCTGTGAAAGGTCTTTTTGTGGAAGCCTAAGAGACTTCCCTCTTGTTCATATTCTTCCTAACTTTTGGCATCAACAAATTCCCCCCCCCCCCTCTGACTTGGAGCTGAGGAGAAATCAACGGTCAAAGTATAAGGGTCAATCGCCAAAATCCCTCAGCCGTCTGTGAAGTTGTTTCGCAAAGAGGTCTTATGAGGGGGATAGGTGACGTTCAGGCTTAGTGCGCCATAAAGCTCGGCGCAGTATAGATGCGCCTTGAAGCTCCTAAGGTCGTCATCTATAAATAGGGGAGTTTACCTCCCTTTTTTCGTTTCTTTCCTCTGCGAATTTTGTTTTTAGCGCTCTCAATTCACGAAGCTCCCGCGTACACTGTGATTTCTCTCTACGAATAGGGTCTTCGGCTTGGCGGCACATAGTGAGTCTTTGACTTTTCATTGGAGCGCTTTGTTTCTTGGCGTTGGCAGGACGGGGCAGGTTTTTGCAAATATTCTTTTCAAACACACTCTGTGAATGCACTCTACGAACGAGCTTTGCGAACCCATCCCAAAAATCACCCAAACTCAAAACTGAATGGCTCGGCGAGAGGCTGCAAGGGAGTCCTTGAAGACGCTACCTGAAAGGAGGAGATGGAAAATAGATTGGGCTGAGGGGAGTTAATACAGAGTCATTCTGACCACGATTCGTTGGTGGAGCTGTTATCAAAGAGCTAGAGGAACTATCAACTATGCCAGAGGGTGCCTTTGTATGGATTCAGGCTGAGGGATGTCGTCTTCATTTCTAGAGAATGTAGGGATGATCCAAATTACTGGTTCCGGAGTATGTCATGTCAGATCCAATGGTTCAAGGTGGCTGATGGCCATGCCCGAGAAGACTTCACGCCCATCAATTTTGACTGCCTATATAACCACCTGAACAACTTGGATGGGATGGAACTATAGACAGAGACGCCCCCCCTCTGTACCAGACAATTTTGAAGGAAACTTTGAGGAACCCAAGGAAGGGGTTGTCTGAGGAGTGGGACCTGTGCCATGGTGTCAAGTTCATAGATGACTGGGCTTGGGCCTACTGGGTAGGTTTCTTATGCGAGGACTTCCAGACGAAGCTGGGAAGAGTGGGTCTATATTAGGCGGCTTGGGTCTCCCAATTACACATTTACCAATGGATGCAGGTGATGCTAGAATTTTTGAGCATGTGGCCATCGAGGACCAATACCTTCCACTTGAACCATGGGGAGATTGGCATCATCTTGTGAGATTTGCACCAGATATCAAGGGTCCTGATATTGGGGGCGATGTATGATGAATTCCTCCCCATTATGGGCATGTGGGAGGATCCAGAGCAGATGTCACCACTAGAAATGGCATTG
The DNA here is from genome assembly GCA_963277665.1 of Viscum album. Lineage (NCBI taxonomy): Eukaryota > Viridiplantae > Streptophyta > Magnoliopsida > Santalales > Viscaceae > Viscum > Viscum album. The sequence goes on along the minus strand of OY728123.1, from coordinate 1,869,873,496 downwards.
ATGAGGCTAGTTCCCAGAGAGGACAAGGAAGCAGTGAGGGATGTCCCTTTCAAGAAGTGGTTCAAGAAGTTTCTAAATTTTCTAATAGAGAGGCAGTTTTCGGTGAGGCCTCGGACTTTCCCGAAGGGGGATCAATGGGGAATGTAGCACTTGTACTAGTGCCTCTTGGAGGACAGCCAATGGAAAACATGGGTATTTAGCGTTAGCACCGAGCAGCAGCCAATAGTCAGGCCGGCGGCATTTATTGTGACTCTTATCTGTGGTTGGATCCTGCTGTTCAAGGATACAAACATGGGCATGCGACCAATCACATTCATAGTGGCGTCCATGATGGCAATAGGAGGGCGATTCAACCTTGGGATCCCGATGCTCGCCAAGCTATACAAGATGTTGTGGCACATCAGTGAGGGGAAGAGGCCGTAGAAAATATGTGGGCCATTACACCTCTTGTATGGATTGATAGTGGCGCATGTTATGGGGGATTATGAATACCTAAACCCCATCTTGGATCTGGGATTTAACTTCCATCCATCAATCTTGAATTCTGTGGGAAGCTTTCCGGCCAAGATGACCATAGCGTTGGTACTGAACCGAGTGTGGAAGGTGGAGGAATTCAACTTTCACCCATTTTCGTTTCCAGTGGGTGCTTTTACCTGATGAAGGCCATGAAATGGAAGATCACCAGTTCTATCTATTGGCCTTTAGAGGTGGAGTGATGGTGGAAAGGGTGTATCGTGAGCCCCTTGGTGAGCCGTACACACTGCACTGATTTTCCAGTCAATTTCGGTGTCTACCGCGACTGACCCCGCAGGTCTATCTAGGGGTGTGCCATGAGGAACACTCGTGTGTGATGAGGTAGATGTGTCTCATGTTCACATGGGAATATGGGAAGATGAGGAACCAGTTTCCTCCGCCTACGGCTGTTTTTGGGTTGGTAAAGGAGTATGCCCAAAGATGGGAGGCGACCTACCTTGGGAAGATGTTGAAGCATCCAACTATTTGGGTCGGTGATGGTGAGCCTTCCCAACCTCAGGGCTAGGGCCAGAAGGTAGCAAGGCCATCTCGTTATGGCGGGGTTGCTGTGGTGATGAGGCCAGCACCGATTAAGGGGGAGGTAAGGGCAGCAGATTCTGCAGCGGTAGTAGACCCGATGGTCCCAAAAGAACAGGGTTATCTAGAGGGGATGCCACTGAGAGGATTTCATATTATATCCACCCATGCTCTGAGGAAGAGGATGCCACATATAGATATTCCAGATAATTTTGTCCTCATGAAGGCCTGGGACATCTGGGAAGTCAATCGACAATTCCTCAGCCTGTCTGAGATGTGGAAACACTTGAACCTTCTTGGGATGGACTTTACAGGAATTGGACATGTCATGGACGGCTTCACAGTATCTCAGGAAGAGGTGGAGTGATACCTGACCGATCTGGAAGATTTTGTCCACTCCCAGGGTACCCTGCATCCAATGATAGACCGGGTAAAGGTGTTGTTGAATCAGAAAGCCCCACCGTAGTTGTCACCTACTGAACTGATGGAACACTTTCCTTTGCTGGAGGAATCATATGAGTCCTCCATGGGGGAGGATTACCGTAGAGTGAGCCCATTGGAGGAGAGAGAAGTTGGTGATAAAGACTCATACCTTGAAGAATTTGTAGAGGCCCTTGAGGTAAAATCCCAAGCCCCTTCTTTAGGGTCTGCTCCCAGGTCGTTATGGACTCCTTACTAATAATTGAACTATACAGGAGAATCTCATACACAAAACTTGTTCCTGCCCCTCAACAGATACAGATGTGGGACCTTCCGGATCCACACCTATTGTTGCATTGATCACTGCATCTGGTAGGGCTAGGTCACCCGAGGTGGATTCTCTGGAGCTTTCAGACCTTCTGACCATATACGGGGTCCACACCTCGGTGTCCCAATGGCGTCAACCCAAGAGAGAGACCAAAAATTCGACCACTATAATTCTCCTCTAACAAATTCATGATTTTCACCCATTGACTATGTCAACTAATGTCCAAGCCCCTTTTTGGGGAGCATAGTTCTTAAAATGGTGTGGGATGCCTTGTTGAGGTTAGTCGGGACTTTTGGAAGCATCTTTCCGAGAGAAATATTGGTGATCGTGGAGGCGGATACCGAGACTGACAAAGCTGTGGTGCTCCCAATCACTGGTGGGACTGTCAGCAGGGCTGAACCTGAGATTGTTGAGGAGGGGTATGATGATGCAGATCACTCTGACAGCTCGGGTCCTGCTATACCCGATCAAACGCTAGATGTGGACCCTACTGATGATTTCCTAGGCGTGTTCCCAACATATTAGCCTACCAACTGTGCTGACTAGGACGAGATAGCCTCTCATGAAAAGGATAGAAAAATATTCTATTCTCGATCGTGGAAGCTAATCAAGTGCTTCATCGATGACACCACACAAACACAATGGATGGATGAGATGGATAAACTTAACTCGCGACTATGTGAACTATGTGCTGGGGGAGTGGATGCTCGGTGTCCCCACATGATCGTCCGAGATATTATGGCAGAGAAGATTCAGGAGAATGAATGTGGCCTTAGTGTGGTGTGGCAGTGGAGGAAAGTGGTGAACATCAAGAGGCTCCGGGAGGCTGAATAAGAGATTCAGTGGTTGTAGGTCCGGGTAGATGAGCACTCAGCCTCTCTTAATGCACAATCAGATCTAATATTTTGATTGAAGGCCCAGCTGGCAGAGGCTGAGGAGCGCATGAAGAAAAGCTCTAAAGAGATGATTGTCATCCAGACCGATGTAGAGCGGGCCCAGATTGCAGCTGATGAATTGTGCCCCATTGTTTCTAAGGAGGAATGAGATTTTAGAAGGTGGTAGAAAATCCTGGATGTTACAAGCCAAGGGGTGGTAGAGCTGCAACTTTCTATCAATGGGGTTAATTAATCCATGGGAGTTATCGACCATCGGGTACTATAATGATTAAAAAACCTCGAATGTACTTTCATTCTTTGATTGTTTTATTCCAGATGCATGCACGAGTCCCATTATTTGTATTGGTTTATTGCATTCCTATCATATTCATGGATCATCCAGTGAACAATCCCTAGGAACACATGGGTCGGGCCCAGTGTGAGAAACAAGGGATGACCACCTTATTACTCTACCCAAATGTAAGAGTGCATACCATGCTTTGGGCATCCAGAAGTTTGAACAACCAATCTGGATTTCCGAGATGAAATGGGAGATTCATGATTGGAGGATGAGGACCTCAGAACAATCTACATGTCATCCTTCCAATGTGCTCTAGTGCATGAGTGGGGTAACTCCAGGGGTGTTCGACATAATCCAAACATAGGGGTATGGAAAGTTTGAATCAAGATACAAAAAGTTTGGAACATTGTAAGGGTGTTGTGACAATAAAAGATGATTGTTGACCGTGTTCTAAACACAGTATCCTTATTGTATTATTTGGGAATGGGAATAACAAATGAGGGACAACCACTAAACTTTTTTGAAACATGGGGCCTGACTAAAAATATCATCCATTAGCCTTTTGGAACATTAGCCCAGAACAGTAGGTGATCCATAGGCCGAGCATCCAAACTGTTAGGGGGTTCTTTCAGATGAGAAAGAATAAGAGAGTACAAATAAAGGTCATGCAAGGAGTGGAGTGTAGAGTGATGGATTGTTTGAATGGGACTCTTGAAATTATTCCTCAGTGGTGAAGACACAATATGTGGGCATATCAGCATGATCAGGGTTCATACCTACTCTCAAGTAGGACCTCTCTAGTAAGGACCTGGGATATAATGTAGTTTTACATCATACCAATGAGGACGATAGACAAGTAGTTTAACATCGTACGATGAGGATGGTGTATATAGTTTTAAGGTAATACTTCCTGGACCAAGGTTAATAGTTTAAGGTCATGGTACCTATACTGTAGGCTCCTAGTCTAATGTCATAGAGACTGGACCGTAATCGTGTCTACGGGGCCATGAGGGTTAATAACCATGGATCTGGGCTTGAGGTGAAATTCCTTGGTGTTTTCTATGTATCTCATAAGGATAATAATCAATAAAAACGTAGTTCTCAAGCATGGCGTGGCAAGGGGCCAACACTGATAGGGAAAATCCTCTCTAGAAAGGGATCGGGTGCATCCCATGACTAACATGGGGCATCCTGAACTTATTCAGGGTAGAACTATAGTTTAGTGTCATGAGTTAAGGACATAAGGACTCATACAGTTTAATGTCATGTGATAGGATGAATAGTGAAAGGGAAGATCTCAAGAAAGGATTATGTGGTGCGGTAGATATAAAACCGACGTGAATGAAGCCATAAGGAGATTGCACCACACCACATATCCCCAGAGAAAGATCTTCTGGTCGAGGGACCAAAAGTGAAAGTTAGGATAGGCCCAGGGCAAGGTACATGGACTTTCCTATGTACCCCATTAGGATGGGAATCAAGAAATACGTAGTTCTAAGGCACATTTTAACATCATGTGGGATGATGAAAGGCATGTGTGACATGGTTGCGCCAGTACACATCCAACTAGAACTACTAAACCCAAGTGAGTCATGCTCGATGTGGGAAACAAGGAGTAGGGATGGGAATTTCCTAGAACAGGATGGAACATGTCAAGGGCAATGGGAAAATAGGTGAACGACATCCCAATGATGTTGATCTGCCTATATAACACACCTAGATGCATGGAAGAGTAAAGCCGAGTATGTTAAAATTCCACTTGGACACAAGAAAGTGGAAATATGTGAATCATGATGCTCGAGATCTAGACCACAATGATTGTGGTGTGAAGATAGGGGATAGATGTTGACCATGTTCGAAACACAGTATCCATATCACATTATCTTGAAATGGGGATTGACAAATGAGGGTCGACCACTGACCATGTTCGAAACACGGGACCTGTCGCAAATGTCATCTGAGGTCTTTAGGGATATTGGCCTAGGACGGTAGGTAATCCAGAGTGGCATGATACTATTCCATAAAGGGGGTCCCTTCAGACATGGAAGAGGATGAGGATCCAAATGACAGGATTATGAATCTTGGACATGGAACGAGGGGAATGTCCTTGTGAAAACTCCACACTTCAGGATCTTTGTCAAAATGCATCTGAATACGACTATAAGACATATCAGATAGAGGGACCCAAGTCCCTTACCCCCATGGACAAGGGTCATGAGGTTTCATGCTTCTGGATTAATGGTCATAGGATGATCCATTGTGGGGAGATTGATTTAATGGACTGTGTGCAGGGTGGCGAAGTATCCAAATATGACGCGTCATTCCCATAGGGAGATCTTTGTTTAGGTTAATAGAACTCAGACCAGGTCGGGAAAAGACATGGAAGGTACATGGTGGGCCTTTTCAAAACCTGAAATGAAGGAGGGAAAAAGCCTATAAGGTACTTGCCACCCCACATGTTCCTGAAAGAGTTTGGGCCGAGGGGACAAAAGAGGGGGGACAAGATTTTGGATTCCTGGGGCTGGACCTTGAGACAATGTGTCTGGGAATTCCTATGTATCCCACGAGGCTGGGAATCAAGTTGTACAGAGTTCTACAAGAGACATGGTAGGATTAGAGTGTCATAGATAATGAGGTTGTGTGGGTCTAGCCCTGGCAGTGAAAGAAGTTGTATTTGATAGATCATGTTTGTCCTTTTGGATGAATGTGTGTTTTGTTTTTTGAAGCGTGGACCTAGGATAGAAAATCTAGGTGCGCCACAACAATCCAGTCATATGCCAGCATTGAAAAATGGTATGGTGTGTGACCAATACCAAATATGATGCCCCCTCGAGTGAGGATATCATGGTGAAGTACCATTTTTCATCATGCAGCCAGGATGATAATGTAATAGTTTAGGGTCATGTGATGGGACCAACCATGAATTTTAACGTCGTATAGTATAGACGCAACGGTTTAAAGTCATGTGGGATAAGGAAGCATAGTTTAAATTCATATGGCTCGAACATATATTGAAATATGAGGTTCATTAGAGAATATTCATGGAATTATAATTCATACGTGATGTGAATGAGTATGAGGCCCACATCATACCGTGCATGATTCCTAGTAGGAATCCTCCGGATGAGGGGCCAAAAAAGGTTAGAGGATGTGGGATTGGAGATGCTAGCCCCTAGTTGAGCTGGACCTGAAGAAGAGTTGTCCAGGTGTTCCTACATATCACATGTGAATGGGAATCAAGCCACACGTATTTCTTGAAGGTGCCTTTTAACATCGTGTGGGACAACATATAGTTTAATGTCATGTGAGATAGGAAGTATGGAGAGATAACTCTTAGAAAGGGGTGTATGTGGTGCGCTAATTGCAAACCTGACCTGAATGAGGGCATAATCCCACATGTGCCATGCTATGTGGTCCTATAAGAGTCAAAGCCCAAAAGGCTGAATAGAAGAAGTAAATTGGTGGAACTCGAGCTGTACTAAAAGACGAGATGTCCGGGCATTCCTACGTTTCCCATGGGAATGGAAATCAAGCCGTACATAGTTCTGGGAGAGATCTTAGTTTAAGATCATAGAACATGGACCATAGGGAAGCAGAATCCCTCAAAGTGAATGCGGACTTAAACCCGATACCTAAGCCCACGTGAGTCAAACTCAGTGTTGGAAACACGGGAAAAGGAGGTTTTTGCAATACCTATAATTCATTCCAAATGGAAGTCGGTGTGGAGCCCCAAATGATGCCTTTACCATAGCTTTGGTCCTCATAACGTGAAAATGTGCACTAAAGAATAGTGCCAGGAGTTTCAAAATTCCATTTGGACATGATGGGGTGGAATATAATGTGAATCATGTAACCAACATTCAAGGCTTGAAGGGTCTAGCATGACGATGGAGGATAACTGTTGACCATGTTCAAAACATAGCATCCATATCGTGTGGCCTGAAATGTGAACAACAAATGAGAGTCAATCGCTGACAATATTCGCAACGCGGGACTTCTATCGATTTGTTGTATGAAACCCTTGATGACGTTGGCCCGTGATGATAGGAGATCCCTTAGGCCTAGCATCCATGCCATTTGGGGGTCCCTTCAGATGTGAAAGATAATGGAAGCCCAAATGAAGAGGAACACGAAACCTGAGAAATGGGTGAAAGCATGTCCACATAGAATCTGATATTTCGGGTTCTAGACTAGAGTACTCATGGGACAGTTGATGAATCACTGAAGAGGTCAAAGGAACTCGACTCAAGGGTAGCTGACTCAAAGGGATAAAAGCAAGGAAAGGGGGGAGAAGGCCACTCATGAGAGAGAGGTATGTGGCACGGTTGTTATAAATCTGACGTGAATGGGGACATGAACCCATACCACACTATATACCCCTCTTCTAGAAGAACATTGTCCAAGGGGCCAAAATGATAGGGAGGTGTCTAAGAGATGGGGCCAGACCCGAAGACCAGACGTTCTGGTGGTCCTACATATCCTATGAGGATGTGAATCAAGGAACACGTAGTTCTGGGGGAAAGGGTGATGCTGATATGGGAAATATACCCCAATGTGTGGCATGTATGGCATGGTGAGTAACCCAACGTAAATGATGACACAATTCTGCACCACACCGTACAACCCTAGATGAGAACTTGGTCTAGGAGCTAAAAAAGACAAAGGGTCCTGAGGCTGGGCCATGGACAGAATGTCATGACCAGCTTGCAGTTTAATGACTTGCAGTGAGGACGAAGGTAGGGGTAATTTATCTCATTTGGGGATGTGTACGACACGGAGAGCAACCCGATGTGAATGAGGTCATAATCTTGAACCACATCATACAACCCTAAGTGAGATATTTGGCTGAGGGCCCTAAAAGGCCAAGGGGCCTGAGAGCAGACCATGGACAAAATGTTATGGCCATTATGTAGTTTAATGTCTTTCAGTGAGGGAAATGGTGATCTTAGCTTTGGTTCATAGATCTCTGACTGTATATGCCTAGATTAATGTCATATGCAAGGGACATAGAGGGTTAATCATCATTCTTATGGTAGACCACAAATCGGAAATGATGATAGAGGATAATTGTTGACCAGGTTCGCAACACGGGACTTGTATCAACTTGTCACTCACAATCCTTGAGGGCGTTAGACATGGTATGAGAGCCATTTGGCTGATAATCCATTCCATTCAGGGACCTTTTTGATATAGAAGGTGATGGAAGCCCAAATGATGAGACTTGCAAAGCATGGCAGGGCCCATGTTCACGGGACAGATGATAAATTAATAGAGGGACGTCTCAAGGGGTTATGTGTGGTGTGGAAAAATAGCCCGATTTGAATGAGGACATGAGTCTGTAATGCACCACACAATACTAAATGAGAACATGGGCCAGGGGCCCGAAGGGGTTGAAGGACCTGAGGATGAGTGTCCCGACCAACTGTTGCAATATGATCCCTCATGCGAGCATTGCCTTCCCAACTCCTAGGCCCATTTGAGAAATGCTTGGTGTGGGAAACAAGGAGTAGGACTATCCTCTCCCCATCACATAACGGTCTGACAACTAAAATCACACTCCCGCTCGAGGCATGCAAATATTTGGAGAGATGGTGGGGAAGAATGAACCACTACACTCCATGTAGCGACCCCCAAACCCAGGGCGCTAAATGATACATGATATACTTAACAATACATCATTACAAATTAAATAACATGTCTCATTACTACAGAAGATCGTGAGGCCCAGGATTCTAGGAAACCAGCTGCTTCCGATTAACTTCATAGGTATCAACCATGCCTGAAAATTTTTAACAAAACGTAGGCTGAGAAAAACTGCCCAGTAAGGGGTTTTAAAACATTTTTAGAAAATACTTTCTCAAAGAAGTTCTTTTGAAGAGAATAAAAAACTTTGCTAAAACAAAACACTATCTTTTCTTAAAAAATGAAATCCATCTTTCTTTGAAAACCACTTGCACAAAGAAGCACGTACTTGAAATGAGCTTTAATGTAAACATTATCAGAGTGCGTAATATAAGAAAAATAAACAATGCATAATGTTTAAAACAAGGATACTTTAAATCTAAAAGAATTCTATGGCTAAGTAGGGAAAACATGCATATCATGGTTCATGAGTAAAATGCAGATAATCTAATAGTTTACCATATGAAAAAAAGTTCTTGTTACATAAAGTAAATCTTCATGATCTTGGGAGCTTTCAACTAGGGGTTGTTCTATTAGTTGAACTAACCCCTGGTTAACATTTATCATTACATGCAGAGGGAATGTATAATACTGGACTTTGTCAAGACCTTTCGTCAAGACCGTAAAACATACTTAACAGGTCAAGGCTCACTTCCCACCCTGTTTCATTAGCTCAAGCGAAGGCTAACTGCCAAGGTCGTCGCACATGTTCGACTCATGAGACTCCTACTTTACCCAATGCATTGGAGTGCTGTATAATTTCGGGCACACCCGTCACATCATTCTTGCCGCACTATATAATTCCGGGTGCACCCATCACATGTAAGTCCTATACATCCCTCACATATCTTGACATGTCCATTCGTTCATAGGGTTTCATTCATTCTTAATTAAACCCCATTTTCACATACTTATTCATTACATGAAGATAGTTTAATCATTAAAAACATGATGACATGCATGCTAAAACTCTGTGCACATAACAAGTTATCTTACATTTGAAAACATGGGTTTCAAGAAAATGAACATAACACTTAACATTACATAACATCATAATACCCAATTAAAGCATGGTCGTTCATAACTTACACATATAATGATCAATGGTTATCATGGGTGTTTAATACAGGCAGTTGAGGTTACAATGTGCATAATCAAGTCCATATTGGGTAAATCATGTATATAAATGTGTAAACTCTTTCATTAGAACTTTAAATAAACATGAGTACATACCTATGAATACATGTATGCATTTTTAAAAGTTCATGGAGTCCATACTAACCATTTTCACAAAAAAAAAATCCTGATTTATCCCGAGCAGTGATAAATGAAAATTCTCAGTTTCAAGAATGATTTTGAAATCAAACCAACCCATAAACTTCATCATGCTATATTTTAATAAATTGAAAACATGGACAGTAAGTTCATATTAATGAATATACACATATGTGTATGTATATACAACAACAATATACTTCATTCACTTGCATAATTTTACCTATTCATTCAATTACTCAAAATCTCCATTTTTTTTATAGGCGAAAAGAAAAATCAGGGGTATAAACATTGAGGAAAGGTTGTATACTTTCATTTATCATCCTATACATATGTGTATATATATGTATATATGTATACACATATATAAACATAAGGTGTGAAAAGTAAGAACCCACGCCCAAATAAAAAAAGAACCTTCGAACCCTTTCCCCAATTTTAGGTGTTCACAAAGGGGCTGACAAGATTGGTTCTAGGAATAGTTAAAACCGGTTTATATAGTCCTGTGTATACTTATACACAATTATTCAACATGATTATATAATTTTTCAAAGCTTTTAGAAACAGTATGAAACGAAGGAGAGGGTTCCCCCTTACTCATATTCGGTTCTCCAGACTGAGAGGGAGATCCACAAGATTTGGGTTTGCACCAGATTCACACATACCGAAAATATATACACATATAACATGTATATATCTATTTATATACACCGAAACTCAAACACAACTAAAATAATTAAACATGCCTCTTACCTAGTTCGGAGAGAAGGAAAGCAAATTATAAACGAGGCAAGTGGATCCGGTGGATCCAGTTGTACAAACACAGTATGAATACATATATACATAGCACACATATATTTATATATATAAACTGAAACTCAAACCGAAACCATAACAAAGCTTCTCCCTTACCTTAGCTCGGAGAGAAGGAGGAGATACAGAGCAGCGAAGAGGTCCCGAGGCCGGAGAGATCAAGGGAGCCGGTGCAAGCCCTTCGGTGCAACAAGGGTTTTAAAAAAAAGAAGATGGACTTCGGGGGGGAAAGTCGTCGGCCGAGGCATTCGGGGCGAGGGGTCGGTGTCGACTTGAAGAAAGGAGGAGATAGCCGGGCTACTCACCGGCCTAGAGGAGAAAAACGGGACCCCCTAGTCTACTGGTAGAGTGACGAAATGAAGAATAAGAGGAGGACGCGGGGAAGAAGAAACTGCGGAGGAGGAAATACGTGAAAACAGTGGATGGTCGGGATTAGAGGAAGCTGGATCGGGCAGCCCAGAATTGGTGGGGCACTTAAAGAACTCAACGGCTGCGATCAAGGGGAGAGGATCGGACGGCTGGGGTGCGACGTAGTGCAAACAAAAGGAGGAAGAAACGCGGGTCTTCAACAGGTTTTAAAAAAAACTTTGTTAATATTATTATTAATTTATTAATTCATTGATTTTCTTATTATTATTAATGAATTCAATTATTAAACCACCTTTATTATTTTAATAAAAAAATCATTGGTTAATAAAAATTATAAATTGATTTAATCAAAACATGTTATTATTTAAACATATGTATATATATATATTCTATTTTAAAATACCAATACTTTTTATTGGCCTTATTATATTAAGTATATTATTTTTAAACCATAATTATTATATTTTGGGAAATTAAAGGTTCATTTAATCAATTAAAGAAAGCATCTATTTATTCATCATAATATATATTTATTTGTTTATTTATTTATTTATTTTTCCTTTGCTGAATTACATAATAATTACCTTAATTTATAATTTCATGCAAACATTTGGATACACTCCTTTAAGAAAAGAAAAAAAATAAATAGGTTACTTAAAAGTTTTTGTGTAAGCTTAAAGATACAAAATTTGTAAATAAAACCATAATTTGACAAAGTTTCCAAAATAGTTAATAAAGGTTGAATTATAAGAGAAATAATATATCTAATTTGATGCAATATATATAACTCATAAAAATCCATCAAGTTTGATATAAATAGAAAATAAAAGTTTAATTGTTCAAATTAATATGTATAATGGAAGAAAAACAATAATATTAATTTTCGCCATTTAGAAACATAAAATAAAATCATCATTTTGGGAAAACAAGAGATAAATTAACTAAATTAACATTGATGACACTTTAAAATATTAAACCAAAATACACAATTAGCATTCCGATCCCTTTTGGGGTAAATCATTTTATTTCCAACGGTCAAAATAAAACTTAGAATATAGTAGGAACCAACGGTCAAAATAAAACATTGGATTCTTGTGGAAACCAATGGTCGAATTTGTGGCAGTTTGAGGTTCAATGGTTAGATTAGGGTGCTTATAAAAAGGGTCTAGTCTCGGGGTGTCCCTTACTCCAAGTGACCGAAGGAGAAAAGGAAGGATGGTTCGTGTGATCCCCTTGGTGCTGAGCATGGTCGCGGTGGCTTCAGCCATCCTCATGTTCCTTATGATGGACGCTCAAAACACCTACCGCATTCTCAGGCTCTTAGTAGTTTTAAGCGGTCTCCCCATCATTGTAATCGGGTTCTTAGTTGGGATTTTCGGTTAGTTTACCTTCTTGTTTGGTCAGTGGATGTTGTAGCCGAAAGGTTGCTTATTTGAATAAAAGGAATTTTTCATGCATTTGATGAATTTTATTATTAATACCTTATTAGTTGTTTGTTGGTTCACTTAACGAGTGACATTGAAAAGAAAACTTGTCAAAATCAAAACAAAACATGGTTTTCTCGGGTTGTTACATTACTTCCCCCTACAAAGAATTGTGCCCTCGTAATTCTATCAAAAAAAAAGAAAAACTGAAAACCCCATACGTACAACTCTACCGAAACAACAGATCTGGCTCGGTTAACGGGACATCAAAGTTGGCACACATCTCTTCTGTTTCCCTAGTCTAGATGCACCTCGAACAGTGCTCCTTGAACTCCTGTTCGTGTGTACTGCACACGGGCTTCCAAAGGGAGGCTCGTGCGATGAAAATCTCGGAAACGTCCGAGTAGATAAACTCTTTGATGACTCTTCTGGCCACCTCATGCTCGAGGTAGTCTAGAGGGATGATGCGGTTGAGGAGACTGAGGTTCAAGACTTGGAACATGTAGGCTGCACTGAGCTGGCCATTCTGGGTGGCCACAAGGAAACACGCTCCGGAAGAAAAGTTCTGTGCCAGAGTAAAACACTGGAACAGGCCCTCAAAGTACATTCCCCTTCGCCTATAGAAGGGAAGTTGAGCAACGGCGATGAGGTGAAAGATGCGATCATCCTCTTGACATAAGCGAAGGATCTCTGGACCGTTTTCTAAATCGATCAAACGCTGGAAGGACCCTCGCAGGTGGAGAAATGATGGATAATCCACCATGCATGCCTTGATCAAGATGACTTCTACTAGCTCATCGGGTAGGGATGAGAAGTTTGTTTTTCTAGCCATCTAAAATCAAACATCGAAGGGAAACTCTTAACAACATAGATAAGGTGAAGACATGAAAGGAAATAAGAAACTTCCATTTATGAAAAGGTTTACACGGAAAAGTCTGAGTTTACAAGACGTACTCCACAAAGAGTAGAAAAACGTCCTAAGTCTTCAAACCACACACAGGATGAACAGACAGAAATAAACTCAAGGGGACATTTATAACGCCTCCTGAGTTTAGCGTGAGGGGTGTGGAGTTGGGAAACATCGGTGTACACTTCTTCCCTAAGAGACACACGGGTGGACTCATTTTCCAACGCTCCAAAGTCCATTTACTGGCCCCAGAAGCCGTAGGGCAAAATTTGGAACAGGTAAGCCGCTCGGAGGTCTCCAGCAGCAGCAACTTCTTGAAAGGGGTTATCTAGCATTGTGCCAAATTCCTCTCCAGTTGTAAACACTCGAAAGAGTCCTTCGTGATACCTTCCCCAACGTGCATAAGAGGGAAATTGGGTCATCATCATTAGGATATAATCCATCCCCAATCCTCGGTGGAGACTAAGCACCCTAGATGAGTTTGACACATCTTACAGGTGCTTACACGTCATGCGAATTTGGGAATAGTTTAGAAAGTTCTTGAGACTAGATAGAGATATATTGTTCTCTAGAGCCTCAGTGGGAAGTGAAAAAAGGTCGGTAGATACATCATCCATCTGAAAGTTATAATATTTTTACTTAGTTAGTCTTAGCAATATATTTATATCACCTGGTCTTCGAGAGTTTCCTGAACCCATCCTCTAATACCAACTGTAGTGACCCCCAAACCCAGGGTGCTAAATGAGACATGATATACTTAACAATACATCATTACAAATTAAATAACATGTCTCATTACTACAGAAGATCACGAGGCTCAGGATTCTGGGAAACCAGCTACTTCCGATTAACTTCATAGGTATCAACCATGCCTGAAAAATTTTAACAAAACGTAGGGTGAGAAAAAATGACCAGTAAGGGGTTTTAAAACATTTTTAGAAAATAATTTCTCAAAGAAGTTCTTTTGAAGAGAATAAAACACTTTGCTAAAACAAAACACTATCTTTTCTTAAAACATGAAATCCATCTTTCTTTGAAAACCACTTGCACAAAGAAGCACGTACTTGAAATGAGCTTTAATGTAAACATGATCAGAGTGCGTAATATAAGAAAAATAAACAATGCATAATGTTTAAAACAAGGTTACTTTAAATATAAAAGAATTCTATGGCTAAGCAGGGAAAACATGCATATCATGGTTCATGAGTAAAATGCAGATCATCTAACAGTTTACCATATGAAAAACAGTTCTTGTTACATAAAGTACATCTTCATGATCTTGGGAGCTTTCAACTAGGGGTTGTTCTGTTAGTTGAACTAACCCCTGGTTAACCTTTATCATTACATGCAGAGGGAATGTATAATACTGGACTTTGTCAAGACCTTTCGTCAAGACCGTAAAACATACTTAACAGGTCAAGGCTCACTGCCCACCCTGTTTCCTTAGCTCAAGCCAAGGCTAACTGCCAAGGTCGTCGCACATGTTCGTCTCACGAGACTCCTGCTTTACCCAATGCATTGGAGCACTTTATAATTCCGGGCGCACCCGTCCCATGTAAGTCCTATACATCCCTCACATATCTTGACATGGCCATTCGTTCATAGGGTTTCATGCATTCTTAATTAAACCCCATTTTCACATACTTATTCATTACATGAAGACAGTTTAATCATTAAAAACATGATGAAATGCATGCTAAAACTCCGTGCACATAACAAGTTATCTTACATTTGAAAACATGGGTTTCAAGAAAATGAACATAACACTTAAAATTGCATAACATCATAATACCCAATTAAAGCATGGTCGTTCATAACTTACACATATAATGATAAATGGTTATCATGGGTGTCTAATACAGGCAGTTGAGGTTACAATGTGCATAATCAAGTACATCTTGGGGAAATCATGTATATAATTGTGTAAACTCTTTTATTAGCACTTTAAATAAACATGAATACATACCTATGAATACATGTATGCATTTTTAAAAGTTCAAGGAGTCCATACTAACCATTTTCACAAAACAAAAATCCTGATTTATCCAGAGCAGTGATAAATGAAAATTCTCAGTTTCAAGAATGATTTTGAAATCAAACCAACCCATAAACTTCATCATGATATATTGTAATAAATTTAAAACATGGACACTAAGTTTATATTAATGAATATACACATACGTGTATGTATATACAACAACAATATACTTTATTCACTTTCATAATTTTACCTATTCATTCAATTACTCAAAATATCCATTTTTTTATAGGCGAAAAGAAAAATCAGGGGTATAAACATTGAGGAAAGGTTGTATACTTGCATTTATCATCCTACACATATGTGTATATATATTTATATATATTTACACATATATTAACATAAGGTGTGAAATGTAAGAACCCGCACCCAAATAAAAAAAGAACCTTCGAACCCTTGCCCCAATTTTAGGTGTTCACAAAGGGGCTGGCAAGATTGGTTCTAGGAATAGTTAAAACCAGTTTATATAGTCATGTGTATACTTATAAACAATTATGAAACATGATTATATAATTTTTCAAAGATTGTAGAAACGGTAAGAAACGAAGGAGAGGGTTCCCCCTTACTCCTATTCGGTTCTCCAGGCTGAGAGGGAGATCCACAAGATCTGGGTTTGCACCAGATTCACACATACCGAAAATATATACACATATAACATGTATATATATATATATACACCGAAACTCAAACACAACTAAAAAAAATTAAACATGCCTCTTACCTGGTTCAGAGAGGAGGAAAGGAAATTATAAACGAGGCAAGTGGATCCAGTGGATCCGATTGTACAAACACAGTATGAATACATATATACATAGCACACACACACATATATATATATATATAAACCGAAACTCAAATCGAAACCGCAAAAAAGATTCTCCCTTACCTTAGCTTGGAGAGGAGGAGGAGATACAGAGCAGCGAAGAGGTCCCGAGGCCGGAGAGATCAAGGGAGTCGGTGCAAGCCCTTCGGTGCAACAAGGGTTTTTAAAAAAAAAGAAGAAGATGGACTTCGGGGGGGGAATTCGTCGGCCGAGGCATCCAGGGCAAGGGGTCGGTGTCTACTTGAAGAAAGGAGGAGACAGCCGGGCTACTCACCGGCCTAGAGGAGAAAAACGGGAACCCCTAGTCTACTGGTACAGCGACGAAATGAATAAGAGGAGGAGGACGCGGGGAAGAAGAAACTGCGGAGGAGGAAAAACGCGAAAACAGTGGACGGCCGGGATTAGAGGAAGCTGGATCGGGCGGCCCAGAATTTGCGGGGCACTTAAAGAACTCAACGGCTGCGATCAAGGGGAGAGGATCGGACGGCTGGGGTGCGACACGGTGCAAAAAAAGGAGGAAGAAACGCGGGTCTTCAACAGGTTTTAAAAAAAACTTTGTTAATATTATTATTAATTTATTAATTCATTGATTTTCTTATTATTATTAATAAATTAAATTATTAAACCACCTTTATTATTTTAATAAAAAAATCATTGGTTAATAAAAATTATAAATTGATTTAATCAAAACATGTTATTATATAAACATATGTATATATATATATATTCTATTTTAAAATGCCAATACTTTTTATTGGCCTTATTATATTAAGTATATTATTTTTAAACCATAATTATTATATTTTGGAAAATTAAAGGTTCATTTAATCAATTAAAGAAAGCATCGATTTAGTCATCATAATATATATTTATTTGTTTGTTTATTTATTTATTTTTCCTTTGCTGAATTACATAATAATTACCTTAATTTATAATTTCATGCAAACATTTGGATACACTCCTTTAAGAAAAGAAAAAAAAATAGGTTTCTTAAAAGTATTTGTGTAGGCTTAAAGATGCGAAATTTGTAAATAAAACCATAATTTGACAATGTTTCCAAAATAGATAATAAAGGTCGAATTATAAGAGAAATAATATATCTAATTTGATACAATATATATAACTCATAAAAATCCATCAAGTTTGATATAAATAGAAAATAAATGTTCAATTGTTCAAATTAATATGTATAATGGAAGAAAAACAATAATATTCATTTTCTCCATTTAGAAACATAAAATAAAATAATCATTTTGGGAAAACAAGAGATAAATTAACTAAATTAACATTGATGACACTTTAAAATATTAAAGCAAAATACACAATTAGCATTCCGATCCCTTTTGGGGTAAATCATTTTATTTCCAACGGTCAAAATAAAAATTAGAAGATAGGAGGAACCAACGTTCAAAATAAAACATTGGATTCTTGTGGAAACCAACGGTCGAATTTGTGGCCGTTTGAGGTTCAACGGTCAGATTAGGGTGCTTATAAAAAGGGTCTAGTCTCGGGGTGTCCCTTACTCCAAGTGACCGAAGGAGAAAAGGAAGGATGGTTCGTTTGATCCCCTTGGTGCTGAGCACGGTCGCGGTGGCTTCAACCATCCTCATGTTCCTTATGATGGACGCTCGAAACCCCTACCGCATTCTCGGGCTCTTAGTAGTTTTAAGAGGTCTCCCCATCATTTTAATCGGGTTCTTAGTTGGGATTTTCGGTTAGTTTACCTTCTTGTTTGGTCAGTGGATGTTGTAGCCGAAAGGTTGCTTATTTGAATAAAAGGAATTTTTCATCCATTTGATGCATTTTATTATTAATACATTATTAGTTGTTTGTTGGTTCACTTAACGAGTGACATTGAAAAGAAAACTTGTCAAAATCAAAACAAAACATGGTTTTCTTGGGTTGTTACACTCCATGTTTGGGACAAATGGGGGTGCTGACAATGACAAAGGGTGATTGTTGATGAGATTT
The DNA here is from genome assembly GCA_963277665.1 of Viscum album. NCBI lineage: Eukaryota > Viridiplantae > Streptophyta > Magnoliopsida > Santalales > Viscaceae > Viscum > Viscum album. Next base: position 1,869,855,220 of record OY728123.1, on the reverse strand, counting down.
GAAACACATCATCTATCTCATGTGACTGGGAATGAGAAAAACAAATGAGCATTGATAGTTGACTATATTCGCAACGTGGGAAGAAAATCGATTTGTTTTCTAAAACCCTTGAGGGTGTTGTCCCAAAATGATAGGAGAGCCCTTAGGCTAAGTATCCTTATTGTTCAAAGGTCCCTTTAGATGTGAAAGATAATGGGGACCCAAATGATGGTGTGTGTGGGGCATGAATTCACCCATGCAATTCCTAATAAATTTGGACAATGGAAGAGACAGATATCTTTAAGGGAGAGAGATACATGGTATGGTCATGATGAACATGACGTGAATGAGGTAAAAGACCTGTGCCACACCATGTGTTTCATCCCAATGGAAGGTCCCGAAGTTTTGGGGTTGGGCCTATGTATGAATTGTCCAGGTTGTCCTACGTATCCCATGCGGATGGGATCAAGTCACATGTAGTTCTGAAAAGGCCATGCAGTTTCGCATCATGCAGTAAGGACATGGAAGGATTAGAAGAACGAAGAAGGGAACATGGTGCAATCATCATAACCCTGACATGGGTGGGTCATAAGAATCCTACATATGCCATGTGAGATCCCCCAAAAGAGATATGCCCAGGAGGGGATAGTCAAAGAGGAAACTGGGGTTGGACTCAAGAAGAGGGGTCTAAGGATTCCTACATATCCCATGAGAATGGGAATCAATCCATACATAGTTCTCAAGATGATATTTAACGTCATACAGGATGATACACAGTTTAAGGTCATTTAGAAGCGTCATGCTGTTTAGGGTTTTCCGGGGTCGTCATGTAGTTTAGGGTCATGTGGGACTTCCAGTTTAAGTTCATTCAGAAACCATACAGTTTATGGTCATATAGGACCATATGGATCAAGAAAAGTATTTCTTGAGGAACTTGGCATTGGTGGGAGGAGTTATATGCTCATCATCCATTGAAACATACAAGTACACGCCACTGGAGTAAACCTTGTGAATGATGTAAGGTCATTCCCATTTGGGTTCCAACTTGGGTTATTTCTTGTTAGGTATCATTGGTGACCTCAGGGCCAGTACCAAGTTTCCCTGTAAGAAGGATCAGAGGTGAACTTTCTTTTTGAAATCTCTAGCTATCTTGTTCTAATGACTTTCCAGATTGTGTGGGGAACGAAGCATGTTATCTTCAAGTGCTTCCAACTCAGCCATATGGATTTTTTCTACTTTATTTGGTGCTTGTTGATCATAGATAGTTGTGCGCAATGAGGGAAATTGAATCTCGATGGGTAGGATGGCCTCTGTTCCGTACACCAGGGAATATGGGGTCACCTGGGTTGAATTACGAGTCGTTATCTAATAAGATCAGAGGGAATTAGGGAGATGGTCTGGCCAACTCTTCTTATTCTGACCAATAATTTTCTATAGAATGTTAGATAGGGTTTTGTTGAATTCCCTGACCTATCCATTTGCTTGAGCATGATAGCGGGAAGTATGGTTAGAACATATGTTTTACATAGCATACAGTTTCTTCAGATTAGCTTCTCAGACGTTCATGCCATTATCAATGAGTATGGCGTGAGGGACTCCAAATCAGTAGATGATGTTGGAACTCACAAAGTCAACGATGGAACAGGCCTTGACCTCCTTGAGTGGAACTACCTCTGCCCACTTGTAGAAAACATCTATAGCCATTAGGATGAATTTTCATTGGCGAGCTGTCACCGGTGGATATGGTCTAATAACATCGAGTCCCCACACCGCAAATGGTCAAGAGTACTTGGTGGTGTGGTGAGGCTCTGATGGTCGTTGCATACAGTTAGCATGAATTTGGTATGCATGGAATCTCTTGGAAAACTCGATGCAGTCATGGATCATGGAGGGCCAAAAGTACACCAATCTCTGGATCTGGTGAGATAGATTTGGCCTGGTCTCACTACAACATAAACTGCATTTAGCGGCAGTTTTGAGGCGGTAGTTTACAAAACCACTGCTAAATGTTTTTCTAAAAAGTTTTTGCCGCGGTTTTTAATAAACTGCCACGAAAACCATATTTTTTTTAAACCTTCTGAACCTTCCCTACCCCGAACCCCGTTCTTCCCCCAAACCCCCATTACCCCCACACCCCTCCCTTCTTCCCCCAACCCCCCAGCGACCCCACGACCAACGTACCGATGACCCCACGACCTGCGTCTCCGGCAGACCCCGCGACTGGCAACCCCGGTGACCCGCGATCCACCTTCTCCCGGGGACCCATTCTCATGGCGACCCGAGGTTCTTCCCCTGCGACCCGAACTTCTCCCCCGACCCCCGGGACCCCAGCTTCTTCCCCAGACACTGGTAAGCCAGAACCCTAGATCTAGCTCCCCACCCATGCCGCCGGTGAATGGTTTCATTGTTGGTGTTTATTTGTGGAGGTAGTCACTTGCATTGATTGATTTATTTTTTAATTCACTTGTATTGTTGTTTATTTTGTGAAAGGGGAGTCTCATAGAATAGGGGTGTAGCATAAGCATGGTTCACATTGTTACCTAAGTATCATTTTGTGAAATATCTCCCTATGTTTTTAAATTTTCGTGGATATCCAGTTTCACCCCTCCTTGAATTACAATATTTTTGTGTTCCTTCCACTTCCCTTTGCATCACATGTCCAAACTATTGGATATCTTAAGCAAAGATCCCTTCTACCTTCTTTTTCTACCAAGATCCCCTATTTTTATTTTCATGTTGTTTGGATGGATGATTTCCCCATTATCAATTCTTTCCCCACTCCCTATACCATCCCCTAAATTTTCAATTTTCCATAGAAACCTAAATCCATTGATGGAAAAAATTAGTGTTTGGCTAGGTTATAATATTTTTGTTATAATGTCTATGGATTTTAGAGCTTGTTCTTTTCCGGGTTCATTATTTTTCTTTCAAAGATGATTAGTGGTGACTTTTTTTCATAATTGATTTTGGTTTTTTTGTGTGATTCATTAATTTTACATTTTATGAAAATCTTAATATTTCTAATTGATTTTATTATTATGTAAAAAATATAATTAATACTAATGGGGGGTTATAAATTTTTTTCACTCACTTCTATACATGGTGTAAAAGTGTTTTCTATAATTTATTAGTTCTTATTTTCTTAAGTAAAGGTTTATGCATTCCATGTAATTCAATCAATTATTATGAGGCTCTTTTAAATTAATTTAACTTTTAAGAGAGGTGTGTGATATTGATTGTTACCTAAAATTTGTATTATATATTATCATGCACTCTAGAAACATAGATTATATAGTTATATTTCATTATTGGGGAAGAATATGAGAGTTTCTACATGATCAAACTTGTTATTTCTCTTGGAATACTAGATAAACACATAAATAACATTTTAAAATGTAAGATAAAAAAATGAACACATTTCAATAAAATTTTTGTATCTTACTTTATATCCTCTCAAATTATATATTTTTCTCCTATAGATATAATGGGGAACAGAAAAAAGGTAATGTTGATCTCAGATTCTGAGAAACATTTAGCATACATTGGTTGTTTTCAAAAAAATAAGCATAGCATAAGTCATATAGTTTGAATAAATGAAAAATATGAATTCATAATCAACTAAAACTAGGGGAATTCTATATCATTGACAATGAATCTCTTTATCTTTTAGTAGTAACTATGTGTTTTAATTTTTTTATAATTGTGTAGGCACATTGTAATATACATGGATAAAAGCTGGATCACATTATTGAGGAACACACCTTAGTATGTTAAGGATTTGAATGAGTTTTTAGATTTTGAAATTTCTAATCGATCCGTTGAAGGGAGAATAAGATGTCCATGTCCTAAATGTAAATTTATAACATGGTTGAAGAGGGATAATGTTTATGAGAATTTAATACTGAAGTAATTCCATGGTCAATCTTTGTGTTGGATTTGGCATGGAGAATCAAACAATACAAAGATATTGAGCACTGATGTTAATCCATAGAATGAGGTCCCAAGTTCATCAAAAATGGAAAATGAAATGCAAAACCTCATAAATGATGCATTCGGCACTGCAAGACACCACTATCAGCATCAAAACATATTAGAACAACCAGAAGAGGGTGCTACACATTGGAACGTGACAAGTGATGTTTTTGAGACTGTAACACAAGTAGATCAAATCGGGCTAAGAAAGTCATCCCTCACACTATGGGCTTCAAATGATTTTCTAGAAGCCGAACGAAATTTTTAATATTTTAATTAGTTTAAATATTTATAAGAAAATATTGTCTATTTAATATATTGAATTGTTGATTTATCTTTTCTTAATGCAGTCATAAAGTTTAGGGCACGAAGCATCCCGAACTGAACTGTGGTTGGATGTTCACAAAAATCAGATGGAAGTTTTGTTAATGAGCCTGCCAAAGATGTTGGGGTATAAAGTCAATTTTTTATTATAATAACTTTTTATCAATTTTTTATTATAATAACTTATTATCAATTTTTACTGTGTTAATTTATATTGATATTTGATTTATAGGTAAAAAATAAAGAATTATCAGATGCCAATCCTAGGAAGCCCTACTCAGTCTCCCAAGATAACCTAGTTACTAATGTCCATGGGAAAGAGCATCCTTATAGATTGTGCAGGATGGGTTTGGGACCCGTACCATATGAGGTCTTTGGCAGGCCACTAGGGATTCCAGCTGCATCTACTTCTAGTTATAGTCAGTCCATACCCGAATATGCTCCAAAGGAGATTTCTTCTCTATGAGCCACAATTCAAGACCAGGGGGCTCAGATACCCACTATGTAGAAAGAGTTGACTGATATATATCAGCAGATGAGAAAATAAGCCCTCGGTGGTAGTGCATTGAGTGGTGGTGAGCAGGTAAATCACAAAAAATCAAAATCATTTAGTTTTCAAACTTTTATTGGTTTTAAGTTAAATTATAAATATGCAACAATATTTAATTTTCAATATAATGTTCTTACAGGTGGCAGTAGAAAGTGGATATGGAGGTGGAGAGGGTGACAATGCATCATCAGACTGTGAGTAGTTGTATTGTTGATGTGTTGAACAGATATGGGAACAGTTGGTTGGTATATATAACATATGTGGCACATAGTTTCCACCAAACATTTTCAAGTCCTAACATTTTCTTGATTTCTCTTGTATATGTTGGGACCACTTTGTGTATATGGTTGTTTTTGTTGTTAATAGTTTTCAATGAAGATCAAAATGAAGGAGATCAAGAAGTAATCCAATGAAATGGAGGAATGGAAATTCAGATGATTGTTGAACTGATCATAAGTTCAAAGAACATGTGTCAAAGGTGACACATTGTTTACAATAGTGAAGAATGTGAGGTATAATCCATCTGAGGATGATTAAATAAGAATGGGGTTTTGATAAAGACCATGAAATTCCTCATGATTTCATGAGAACCATTCAAGAGACTTCTTGAAGAATTGAATCATATGTTTTTCAAGAAGTAGAGAATGATGGTTGAAGAAGAATACAGTGTTCGATGGATTGGAATTTTGAGATGGCCATGCACTTCACATTGTATCAAAATAATTTGATGCTAAAGCTGATCTATCAAAGGATATATGTCATGATAGTGGAATTTGTGTTGAAAGAAGAAGAGTTGTTGAAGGATACAAATCACCGAAAAGAAGTGTTTTTGAGGTCATCGTTCTTGGATGATCTGGAGGTAGTACAAAAAGAGCAGATACAAGGTGGCACCATTTTCTAGTGTTTGCCAGATTTTTGGTCCTGAAAATTGACAAATAGAGAAAAGTGGTTTTGGAAAAGAGACTTGTGTTTTGTGTACTTGAAGGAAAGGGAACTTGCGTGCCTAATGCTTTTCAAGATCAGAACATGGAAAAATGGAAAAGGGATAAGGGCCACGCAAGTTTTGGGTTGGTCGAACAAGTGACTTGTGTGCCGAGAAATGACTTGTATGCCGGTACCTCGGAGGTTTGGAAAGTTGTGCGCCAGATTATTTTCATGATCAGATCTTCAAAATATGGAGAAGGAAAGAGGGTCGTGCAAGTATTGGTTTGGTCTCACAGGTGAGTTACGCGACAGAGGCTAGGGCAGATGGAGCTATGCACCGGAACTTGCGTGCCGAGAGGAGGCTTGCGTTCCACTGCGCACAGTGTCCTTTTTGCCTATAAATAGAGGACTACCACTCCTCATTTGAAACTGATTTCAAGACTTAGATATTGTTTGAGCTCTCGTCTCCCAGGTGGTTGAGCCACGCAAGTGGTATTTGGGTCGCGCAAGTAGAGGATGTGTGCTGGTTGTTAGCTGTGCACCCAAGGAAGTTTGGGAGAGAAAGGAATTGAGTCACGCAGGTTTGAAGTTGAAGGAGGTGGTGTCGTGTAGGTTTTTTGGTTATACCTGCGGGCCATTTTGGACTTGCACACCGAATACCTGCACGTCGTATTGGGACTTGCACATCGGGCTTGGGTAAGAGCGCCAGAAGCTATTGGAGTACTCCTGTCCTTTGTGGGGCCACACAAAAGCTGGAAGATAGCTCAATACCTTTAGTGCGATAGATAATGTATTCATTTGTGAATACGGAAGACCAGTGAACAATTTGGTTTTATGAAGATAAGTGGTACCGCACACACATGAATGGTGTTTAACACCCTCATTGTTCTTTCTGAAGAGAATAAGAACGGTTCATGAAAATAAACTCAGATCTTAATAGAAAGAGGGGAATATATCAATACACTTAGGTGTCAGTATTGGAAATAAAAGGAAGAGAAGAAGAAGATTTAGTGCATTCAGTTATTTCACTAAAGAAGAAGATTGAATACAAAAGAGCACCAACTCAGTACTCTGATGCAAGCATTGTCTCATGCTGAATAGGAGACGAAGACTTCAATGCAAATCTATTGAAGAGACCTCCACGTCTATAAACAGAGTGTGACTTCACCAAGGGCAGTGAGCCAGGGGGAGTCAATGGGAGTGACCCAAGGGAAGCAGTGAGCTATCCCTGAACCTTTGTAAAGACATTGAGCCTGGGATATAGTGACTATTCCCGTACCCTTGTAATCCATAGCTAGTAAAGTATAGTGGAATTTGGTATGACCGGTGACTTGTCAGTGTATGCTCCTTAGACTTATCCCTTAGTGGTGAACCTAGTAAAAATTATTGTGTCATCTCTTTGCATGTGAATGTTAAATTTCTGATCATATCCATCATATAGGTTTAACTAGTTCCTACCAACGTGGGAACAAGATCCACAACATTAAAAAGAAAAATTTGACACCCTGATTCACCCCTCCCCTCTCAGGGTGTCCCAGTGTCCTACAAGTGGTATCAGATCTAGGTTCACATATATTGGATACTCTATAGTAATTCTATTCATAAGATGATTTTAGTTTCATTCCTAAAGTCAACAATGAAGTGCAGTCTTGATGAAGATTCAGTCATTTCTATTTAGAAGTCTACAACCAGCAAGAACTTGACAAATATGAAAAAGAAAGAGAAGAAGTAGTTGAAGAAGTCCCTCATGTCCAAATAAGATACAATGCCTTTTTCTCCATTCCCTACCAATAATGAAGAAATATCTGGCTTGTAACGTATCAATTAGGTGGCTTGTGATTCTACCATAGGAATGGAAGACACTTTTAGCGCAAGTGATCAGGTGAAATTATTAAGCTATATATGTGATATTCCTGAAAAAATAGTTTATTCTATTTTTAGAATATTTCAATGCATGCAGGTTGAGATCAATTGATTGGAAAGAGAATCTGATAATTTGGAAAAGGGATTGGAAGGAAAAATTCTTGAATTCTTAAAGCTCACAAAACATTTTATAGTATTTTAATAAAAAGAGGGATTCAATAAGACTCTAAAAGAAAAGATCCATGAACATGAAGCTGGGCTGAAGAAGAGCACTGAAGTTAAGAGTTTTTGTTTGGAAGAAAATTCCAAGTGATTCAAATAACTTGACACTTTGTTAAAAACCAATGTTAAGATGCACGAAGATGAGGTTTGAAGATTGAAGAAGACTTTTGAAGAGAATATGATCATGATTGAAGATCAGAAGATCATCCTCAATATTGAAAGTCAAAAATTGGAAGCCCAGTTGAAAAATCTTGAGGAGACACATATTGAGACTTCACAAAAGAATGAAACAAGTGACGCGTGTACTCAATGTTCATTAGAGGATTATTAAGCTGAAATACCTCCAACATGTGACAAAAATATTATGACAACTCTTGATTATCCATCTCAATAATAAGTTGTTGCTGATACTCAATGCTCACTGGAGGATTCTACTGTTGAAAGACCTCCAACATGGGATAAGAAGATCATGACTTCACTTTTTGATCTATCACAAGTAGCTATGAAAGTGAAGGTATCGTCCATACAAACCCGAACTATTATTTCTAAATATGTTCATTTAAAAAGTGCAGGTTGGGAGAAACATTATAAACAAGTATGGGTGAGGAGAGAGGAGGATAAGAAACCTACCATTATGGATAGGTTGGATGGGATGAAAAAGGAGGAAGTTGGTTCCTCAAATAGAGCACAAAAAATTAAGAAGAAGTCACAACAACCTCATACAGAATATACAAAAAAGAAAAGATATTTGTGTTAATGTTGGTGCGGCAACAGATTTGGGCATTGTGCACTGGATTGTTGGTACAATCCCTTTAATGAAAAATCACAAAGAAAGACTATATCAAAGGGGAGAAATCCAGAGAAGAGGAAGCAAAATCTATAGGTCTAGAAGCATCTGTTTACAGCAAACAGATTTGGAATGATTGATAAGATCTGTGAAGAGTGCAACGGAAGTGGTCACAAGGTAGGCACATGTCCATCTCAACATTTTTTCACTATTGATAAGAAAAGAAGATCTCTGATTCCGTCTAAGTATGAATAAAGTACCTTGTGAATAAATCAGAAGAATATTGTGAACACACATTTCCCCAAGAAGATCTCAAGTAGGGAAGCTGAGAAGGCCCAGGATTTTAGATCCATGAAATTGAAGGGCCATTCATCCAAAAGAAAAACTAAGTGGGATGAAACTTAGATGAACACATGTGGAAGATCCAAACCTGCTGCAACAGTTCCAAATGACATATTGGTCATCTGGCCAGAATATTTGAAAAGAATGAGGAAACTTGAAGATAAAAAGTCCAAGGTTGGTGATAAAGGAAAAGAAAAACTTTCACTTGATGAAGACATAGTGCAGGAGATATTGCAAACCAAGAGAAACACACGTTTCAAAGAAATTCTGTGTGAGAGATGTAAGAAATCTTTTCACATTGAAAAAGGTTGTCTAACCTTAATACCAGAGTAAGAAACATTCCTCAAAAGGAGTAAGAATGAATCATTCAAAATGGTTATTAAGAAGAATAATTTCCCATACCACGCAGAAGAAAATGTGAAAGGAACCATTCCAAATCAACATAGATCAGAACAAATGTTCAAATGTATAAGCATGAATACTGGTGTAAATGGAGGAACTTGGTTCATAAAAGCACCTCAACCATGAAGCTCATATTGATGAATCAAGGAGGAACTATAGTATTCCCTTTATCATTTTTGTATTGTATTTGTGCTAATAATGCAGGGAATTGAAGGTGAAACATGGTCTCAGGGGGAGAACCTGAGAAGTAGTGAATGCTGTCAACTCTTGAGACATAAGATGAAGGAGTTTCTATCCTTGGATGATTCTTCAATTGATATTCAAAGATTAAAATGATGAAGGATCACTCTTGATGAATATTATGAGGAGTGTTTCCCTTGAGGAGGAGAAAAATGAAGAAGATTCCAAAATCATTATTTCAATCAATATCAACTCCAGCTGGTATTGAATGTAGTTACTCTGTAAATTTCATGAAGAACATGTCATTGGAGAAGGTATTTAATTTCTCAATCTCTATCCCTTGGTTACTCAGAAAAAAGATCATTCTATAAAGGGGGAGTAACTGAAGTGATCAGTGACATAAGAATAATGGAAGTGACCCAAGGCCACATATCCTGTCAACTACACTTGAATGTTTTTGATCTATTTGATGATGTGAGTGCAGGAGTTTCAGGTTGATTATTCCCTATCACATTTGATCTCTTTAGCCTAAAATGAAAGTGGTATACCTTTGAATACAATATACATTTATTTTTATCTCATGTGGTATCATGATCTGTGAATAATAGTCATCCTTGTTGTTTAAATCAAATCCTCTTGTTTTCTACATCGAGCATTGCTCAAATAGACTTAGAGTGAATTGATTACTAAAACATTTCTTAAGTATAGATTGATACCCTCCCTACCATGATATTTTTATTTCTTGTCAATAAGGCAGATAGAAAGTGACATGAATGTTTGAACAGAATGTTGAGTGTAGAGAAGATTCTCATTTTGACATTGATGAATTCATTTTAGAACATATGTATGGTACTGACAACAAAATACAAAGGGGGAGTTTGTTGGGAACACTTTGTGTATATGGTTTTATTTTTTTTCAATAATTTTCAATGAAGATAAAAATGAATGAGATCAAGAAGTACTCCAATGAAATGGAGGAATGGAAATTCAGATGATTGTTGTACTGATCATAAGTTCAAAGAACATGTGTCAAAGGTGACACATTGTTTATAATAGTGAAGAATGTGAGGTATAATATATCTGAGGATGATTAAAGAAGAATGGGGTTTTGATGAAGACTATGAAATTACTCATGATTTCCTGAGAACCATGCAAGAGACTTCTTGAAGAATTGAATCATATGTTTTTCATGAAGTAGAGAATGATGGTTGAAGAAGAAGACAATGAACGAGGGATTGTAATTTTGAGATGTCCATGCACTTCACATTGTATCAAAATATGATGATGCTAAAGCTGATCTATCAAAGGATATATATCATGATAATGGAATTTTTGTTGAAATAAGAAGAGTTTTTGAAGGATACAAATCACTGAAAAGAAGTGTTTTTGAGGTGATCGTTCTTGGATGATCTGGAGGCAGTACAAAAAGAGCGGATAAAAGGTGGCGCTGTTTTCCTGTGTTTTCAAAATTATTGGGCCTGAAAATTGACAAATGGAGAGAATTGGTTTTGTCAAAGAGACTTGTTCACGGTGTACTTGAAGGAAAGGTAACTTGCACGTCTAGTGTTTCTCAAGATCAGAACATGGAAAATGGCAATGGGATAAGGGCCGCGCATGTTTTGGGTTGGTCGCATAGGTGACTTGCGTGTCGAGAAAGGACTTGAGCGCCGGTACCTAGGAGGGTTGGAAAGTTGTGGGCCTGATGATTTTCATGATCAGATCCTCAAAATATGGCAAATTAAAGAGGTTCGCGCATGTATTGGTTTGGTCGCGTAGGTGAGTTGCGCGATAGAGGCTAGGAAAGATGGAGTTGCACACCAGAACATGAACGTCGAGGGGAGGCTTGCACGCCACCGCGCAGGGTTTCCTTTTTTTCCTATAAATAGAAGAGCAACCCTCCTCATTTTCAATGGAGTTAAATACTTAGAGATTTTTCGAGCTCTCGTCGCGCAGGTGGTTGAGCCACACAAGTGGTATTTGGGTCGCACAAGTAGAGTTTGTGTGCCGGTTGTTAGCTGCACGCCCAAGGTGGTTTGGGTGAGAAAGGAAGTGAGTCGCGCAAGTTTGAAGTTAAAGGAGGCGGTGTCACGTAGGTGGTTTGGTGATACATGCACGCCAGTTTGGACTTGCGCGCCGAAGACCTACGCGTCGTATAGGGACTTGCGCACCGGGCTTGGGGAAGAGTGAAAGGTGATGTTGGAGTACGCCTGTCCTTTTTGGGGCCACATGAAAGCTGGAAGATTGCTCGATACCTTCAGTGAAACAGATAATGTATTCATTTTTGAAGACGTAAGAGCAGTGAAAATTTTGGTTTTATGAAGAGAAGTGGTACCGCACACACATGACTGGTGTTTAACTACCTCATTGTGCTTTCTGAAGAGAAGAAGAATGGTTCATGCAACTAAACTCAGATCTACACAGAAAGAGGGGAATATATCAATACACATAGGTTTCAGTATTGGGAATCAACGGGGGAGAAGAAGAAGATTTAGTGCATTCAGTTATTTCACTAAAGAATAATATTGAATACAAAAGAGCATCAACTCAGTACTCTGATGCAATCATTGTCTCATACTGAACAAGAGACGAAGACTTCAATGCAAATCTATTGAAGAGAACATCACGTCTATAAACTGAGTGTGACTTCACCAAGGGCTGTGAGCTAGGGGGAGTCAACGGGAGTGACCTGAGGGAAGTAGTGAGTTATCCCTGAACCTTTGTAAAGGAAATGAGCCTGGGACAGAGTGACTATGCCCTAACCTTTGTAATCCACAGCTAGTGAAGTATATTGGAATTTGGTATGACCGGCGACTTGTCGGTGTATGCTCCTTGTACATAGCCCTTAGTGTTGAACCAATTAAAATTTTTTGTTTCATCTCTTTGCATGTGAATGTTTCATTGATGATCATATCCATCGTAAAGGTTTAACTAGTTCCTACCAATGTGGGAACAAGATCCACAACTTTAAAAAGAAAAAGTTGACACCCTAATTCACCCATCCCCTCTCAGGGTGTCCTGGGGTCCTACAGTTTCTTTTTATGCATTTTATTGATTTCTGATGTTTCCTTTTATGTCTTGATTTCTCGAGTGTGGTAAACATCATTCCATTTAGGCATGTGTTTGAATTGGTAGTCGAGATTTTGGATGAGTAGAATTTAAACCCATTTTTGATGTGTTGAACAAATTGGGTCATTTTATAGTGATCAAGGGGATAGTGTTGTGGACACTTTGGTGAGGCAGAATGTGTATATAGTGAATCTTTATGCATTTTTAATGGTTTTTATATTCTGGTCATGATGATAAAATGTGGTCATACCCCATATAAAACCTAGGTTCCCCTTAATGGGAGATGGTATTAAACCGTATAAAACTGGGATTCATTGTACGATGTGTATTGTATGATCTAAAATCTTACACTATATAAAATTTGGATTCATATTACGATAATTATGATATGTTCAAAAACATTACCTCATATAAAACATGGAAGCATCACATTATGTGAGATGAAAAAAATCATTTTCTTCAAGACATGACATTAAACTTTATCCTTATCTCATTCCTTCAAAATGTGATGCCTCATGATAATCATTATATTCCAAAATTCCCTCTATATATATGATTTCCCCTAATTTCAATGTTGTTCTTATACTATACCATATTCTAGAACAACATGTGTCTTGATTCACACTGTCATGGGATACATAATGATGCTTAGATGTCCTTTTTTGGGTCTAGATGTAAATTTATTAAGCCTTTGGCCCTATTGTTCCATTTATGGTCCACGGATTATAACCTTAAATAATGTTAAGTTCATATCAAAATGTTAATGTGGTACATGGTACTACATTAACCCCTTATACATCGGTTTTTACCCATACCATGACATATAGATACCATGTATAGAATCATCATCCTATTCCATGAATCATGACGTTAAAGTTTTCATCATGGTCTTGGTTGTATGATATTACACTGTGTGCAATCATATTCGGGATTTCGTCATGGGTTGAAGGGCCTATTTTATCCTATAACCCCAGGTTTTATTCACCACAAAAACATTCTTGATTCATCCACCTCACCAATATATACTATAACAGTTTATATAAATATATCCATAGTCTAATCATTATTACAATAAAATATGCTCATACATCCATCACATGGGTTTATTCATCCTCAGAGTTTCATCAAACATCTATTTCCACAACATTCTAGAAATATGGGTGGATTGATTCAAATTTCCATGGGATACATATTAATGCATATATCTTCTATCATTGAGCCTAGATGATGATTCACCATATAATTATCCATTACATAAGGTGTCATTGCCCTAAAACACTCACATGAGCCTCTTTTTTAGCAATAATCTCCTTTCATTTATGCTGACACATCAGTGGTCCAAGATGATCTCATTTCCTGATATGAGGAAGTAAATAATGGTTATATAGATGAAAAGGACCTTATTAAATCCTAATAAGATGAATTTAAACTATATCATTACCCCATGTAAAATATATATACCTATTAATGATAGATAATTTAACCCCATAAAAAATTGATATATCTCTTAAAGAGATATAATTTCACCTCTTATAAATTCTCGATGCCTAATATTATAATATGTGATTATTAAATATCATCATCCATGAAGGTAAACCCTTCTGGCGTTAGTATCCTATGACACCGTGAATCATAAAAACGTGTGGATTGATTCCAATAATCATGATATAAGTAGTTACATATAAATATTTAATCGAGGTCACAACCCTATCACTGACTCATTATAGGTTTCTTCCTTTCCTATCTACTTTGGTCAAATCTTGGAGACCATTAACTCAAACCTATACCTATATTTTGAGCTCTAGTAATTTAAACTAATTGTAGTCATAGTCCAAGTTGTATGATTTTAAACATCAAAGCTCCATGTCCTCAGCAAACAATGTTAATTAACAACCATACCCTATTAAATGAAATAAGGATGCCTCATCTGATAAGTGTGGGATGATTATAAAAATAATTACCACATATAAAACTGAGATTCCTCATATGATAAGTATGAAATGAACCTTAAATTATGCATATAAAACTTCTTTTTCTCTGAATATTAGATGATATGATATCCTTTCCAGAGATGAAATCACTCCACCGACAAAATCAGTAAAACCGCTGCTAATAGATTTGTGATGCGCAATTTAGCGGTGGTTTCTATAAATCGTCGCCCAACCATATAGAGTTGGTTTAAACCGCCTCTATATGCAAAAAATAACCACCGCTAATAGGAGGTTTTCTTTTAGTGTCTAATGAGCACTACAGGAACCGGCATAAACCTCTTGCATGACCTTAGAAATATCGACTCCTTCAATGCAACGGAGGAGAGCCCCATTGAACCCGTGCTTATAGAGGATCAGATCATGTCCAGGGCTGTCCTAGAGGGTGAAATATAATGTGTCGCACCGGATTCTCTAGCGCTCGGTCCGATCTGTCAGGAGATTACTGTTTTGGAGGTACTCGACAAAGGAGGCTCTCCAGCTGGGAATCACTTCAATCATTGCATATAGGGGTCCTGACATGGAGGCTCAGGTGGTAAGATGGCTCACCTGTAGGCCATATTCGTAATTTGGGGAGACATAAGCATTGAATCTCCAATGTGTCACTTGTATAATCAGATCATCCTACTCAGGTTCTGTATGTGATGCAGCCAGGCCGGCCAGGGTGTCAGATCGACCATTCTAAGATCTAGAGACATGAGTAACTTCTAGCCGAGATGGGATTTGGGCCATTAGTTGGAGAGTGCCCTCCAAAAATGGTATGAGCTCTGGATTTCTAACGGCATAGTCACCATTTATCTACTTGATGACTAGTTTGGAATCCCCTTTCACATGAAAATGGGGCACATCAATCTCGTGGGCCAGCTCGAGGCCAGTGATGAGATCCTGATACTCTGCCTCATTGTTGGTACAGTCTTATGACAATAGGAAGGAGTATAGAAGAATGTCTTGTTTTGGGGTAATAAAGACGATACCCAATCCTACCCTATTGAGTCTGGGATCATTGAGCCTCCTGTTAGTGGGGCTTAGGGAAGCACCATCAAATTGAATCTTCCAGCACGGCATGGCTTGGTCTACCAAGAGGATCACCTCATTAGGGAAATTGAGATCCAAGAAATGGTCACCAAGAGCCGGATGAGCAGCAAGGAATTATGCTAATGCTTTCCCCTTAATAGCTTTCTGAGGTACAAACCTGATATCGAACTGCCTGAGAATCACTACCCACTGAGTAAGATGTCCTGTCAACATGGGGTGGTTCAGAATGTACTTCAGTGGGTCTACCCGAGATACCAGTTGTACCTCATGGTGTCGTAAGTAATGTCACAATTCATTTACTGTGAATACCAGCACAAGGAAGCTCTTTTTTATTGGGGAGTATTTGGTCTCTGTATTCAGAAGCATTCGAATGAGGTAGTAAAGGTTGTTCTCTATCCCCTCATTATTCTTCTGGGCGAGAAGGGCACCGAGAGATCGTTCCAGGGTGGTCACAAAAAGGACTAATGGCTTTCCAGAGATGGATGGAATTAAGACCAAAGGTTGGAGAAGATACTTCTTGATCTCCTCAAAATCAATCTGACACTCTTCGTCCCACTCATAGATGGTGCCTTTCTTCATGAGCCAAGAAAAGGGATTACACTTGCCTACCAGTTTTGCAATGAATCGGCGTATGTAGTCTAAGTGGCCTTGGAAACCTCGAAGCCCCTGAATGTTTCTTGGAGGAGACATCTGGATAATGGCCTTGATCTTCTCTAGCTTGATCTCAATGCCCCTGTATCTGAAAATGAAGCTGAGAAACTTTCCAGAGGTGACCCCGAAGGCACACTTCAATGGGTTCATCTTCAGGTGACATGAACGGAGGAAGACAAACACTTTATCAAGGTCTTTGATATGGTCCTGATTCTAGTGGGATTTTACCACCAGATCATCCACATAGAATTCCACTAGTGTCCCAAGGATCAGCTCAAATATGTGATTCATAGCCCGCTGGTAGGTGGCACCTACATTCTGTAAACCGAAGGGCATGACTTGGAAACAGTAAGTACATTGTGGCACCCTGAAGGCTGTGAACTCCTAGTCCTTAGGGGCCATTTGGATCTGGTTTTACCTGGAGTACCCATCCATGAAGGAGAGGTCTTGGAATCTAGTTTTAGCATCAATCAATAACTCCATCATAGGAAGGGGAAAATCATCCTTCATATAGTGACGGTTGAGATCTCGGAAATCAATACATACTATGATTTGTCTATTCTTATTCCTGACTGGCACAATGTTGGATAGCCATTTGGGGTACTGAAATTCCTTAATGAAATTGGATCTGATGATATTATCAACTTCTGCCTCTACCACGGCACCGTGAGAAGGGTACATATTTTTGGGAGGCTTCTTTAACTCGTGATGATTTTCAAGGAGATCGAGGCGGGGGATGGATACCTAAATATATAGTCCTGAAATATCATCATAACTCTAGGAAAATACATCGCGGTGTTGTTTTAGTAAGTCTATGTACTGTAGATACTCCTTGAGGGACATGGTGGCACTGATTAATGTGGGTCTTGGGTCTGCCTCGCTACTGAGGTTCACCTGTACCAACTCGTAGACTATGGCAGAGATGCCCTCTTCAAAGGTAGGGGGTCATCTTCTAAATATTCTTCTTCACTTATAGTGGGGTGATCATAAGTGGGAGGAATCGCTTCTGAGTTCATAGATCCAGAAAAGAGGCCGGTACTAGCCTGAGCGGCAGTGGTCACTACATCGGAGGTCCCCTATGCTGCCACAACCATAGCGATGAAGGTCATTGATCCGATCCCATCTAGACTTTATCCCAAGGAGACACTAGTGATGATATCGAAGAAATAATGGTTCATTGTCTTGAGCTTATTAATTCCATCCCAGTGGAATAAGCATGTATGAAGAATTGTCATTTCCATGAGGTAGACATCCTGATACCTTATAAGAGTAGGAGGCAACGGGATCACCCAAGCCTAATTTGTATAGTAGTAAGAGGTGATCTTCCGACATCACTTAGACTAGGGAATGTGTTTCGCCCTCATTCTGGACACAATGAAGCATTTTCCTAGGTCCAGGGTTGTAGCCTCCAATAGGTGGATTGGGAATATTTAGGCATCATCTAGGCCTGCCCATGGGTCGGTTGAAACTATGGCATGCTCGACCTCATTGGTATGAATCTTCTTGTACTTGTTATTGTAGTAGTTGGAATCCAGATAGAGGTCCTCACAAGAAGAAAAGGGAGATTTGTAAACTTGATGCACGCCCACTTGACCATTAAGGGTGTACTTAAGGCACTGGTGATATGATGAGGGAATCTCCGCATACAGGTGGAGTCATGGACTTCTTATCAACGCATTATAGATGGTGTCTTGGGAGACTACCTTAAATTCGGTGTTGGTAACTAGGCCACCAAACTGGGTCTTCAAGCATATCTTACCGACCGATGTCTATTATGTCATATCATAACCTTGGATTATTAGTTTAGAGGGACTCATATCATCTTTAGACAATCCCATCTTTCGCAGTATCTGAGTCGGGATTATATTAATTCCAGAGACCATGTTGGCAAGACCGCGAAGAACCTCCATGCCATTGAACTAGATGGTTATGTACAGTGGAAGAATGTTCCCTTATGTTATAGAGACTTCATATTCTCCTGAGAATAAGATAATGTCTTGTAATTCATCATTCTTGACTGCTTTAGCATGAAAGGCTTATGTGGCTGCTACTTTAATCTCAAACTGGAGGGGGCTTCTTAAAGCCTCAATTAGGGCCTCACTCATATCTGACTATAGGAGAAGGGCCTCAAGGATGGAGAGACTTTCTGGAATACTGACAAGATTCTTAATAACATCAAACTTTTGCGCCAGGCATGAACTTCTGCTTGTAGAAGGCTTCTCTATGACAGGAGGCATGGAGGGCCTCGTTGGCTGGATCGGCAGCTGACTGGTGCTGGGAATATCCCGCTACTCACTAGTTGATTCCTATGGAGTGACTAATGGATGAGGTCCAGATTACTGAGACTGGCCTGTAGTAGGACGTGGCTGGTTACAATGGGTCAGGGTGGCTTTACCTAATCAAGTAGCATGAATGGTGATGAGGGCAGACCTGATGTGACCAGATGAGAAGGTTGTGTTTGTTGAGCTCTATGCTGAGCTGGTTGTCTGGTTTCAATAGCATGAACAGCCTGACTGGAAGATCTGACCAAAGTATTCCAATAGCCCATATATTCACAGCTCCGTCGACACTGGCGATGACTGAGGACATTGGGAGGATCCATCGGGCACTCCTCATCGTCAGGAATCATGTAGAGATTTACCAGATCTACGGTGTTGACTGAGGCACACCTTTTACCATCACTCGAAGATTCATGCACTACTAGACAGATTCTGGAGGTATTTCCATCTCTGGGGGAATGAAGTCACCTAGAGTATGGGATGAAGATGGCATCAGCGGGGTACTCTTATTTCCCTTGAGTCGCTGGTGTTTGCTCTTCTGGGAAGAGGTCGGCTGAGACGACAATGCAGAAGTGGTAGTCGTAGCTTCGAAAGGCTCTGGACGATTTAGGCATGTCTAGATGACACCATGGGCACGAGAGACTATTTTCCAAGCCATCCATTCATCATAATTATGGGATCCACAAATGGGAACCGGATTCCACTCGCCCTCATTGTCGCTGCTGTTGTCTAGAATCACGAAGACGCATGCCACATGTGTCAGAGTCTAGCCTAAACAGACTATTTTGTTATCTACCTAATATTGAATCCAGTCTTTGAACACATAGCACTTCTTGAGAGTGTGCCCAAGGATCTGGTGGTAGGGGTAGTAATTAGGGTGATCAGTGAGATTTTCCTCTTTCGGTATTCTACACTCAGAAAAATGTAGAATCCCCTTCTCCAAGGCACTGGGGAAGTAACTAGGGACCTATGTATTGTTGAATGATTAGGTTAGGTTTCTACTATCTGGAAATGGGACCCTTGGAGCTCAACCTTGAAGAGGGGCTGGAGGAGCTTGTTGATGAGGTGGAGCACAGTTATCTCACCTGGGTGGTGATGGCACATTGTGCGGGGGCACCTACTGATTCTGAGGTGGGGGATACTGGGCTGGTGGTTGTGCCTGAGGTAGAGGGCCTCTACAAGGTTGTGGATATATCTCTACTGGAAACATCTCTAGTCACCTGGGGGCCTCTATCTAGGCCACTATGTCAAGCTCATCCATGCAGTCCCTTCTCACGGGGATCGCAGGAGGCAACAGGCATGACTGCCTGGCCTGCTATAATGCTTCCTCTAAGCGTTGGGCCTTATTCGAGAAGTCTCAGAATCCCTTGGGCTATTTTTGGGTGATCATAGAGGGGAACAGCTCTATCTTGATGATCCCTATGCACATTGTCACCAATTTATCATGAGTTAGTGGCATGTCAAGGGAATACATGAATCCTTTCCACTGGGCGACAATGTCGACGACACGCTCATCAGGCCTCTGCTTGCACTTGAAGAGGTCTGCGAAACTCTTCTTCCACATGGTGGAGTAGAACTGGTAACAGAATTGCCTACAGAGATCCACCCAGCTGGTTACTGATCTGATGGGGAGATGGTTGTACCAAAAAAAGGCAGGGCCTTCCGATGTCTGCACAAAACACCGGAGTTTGGCGGCTTCATGTTGTGCTGGAGTTCCCAAAATGGGGTCACACCTTGAGGTAAAGTGGTCCAGGTGCTGTGGCGAGTCCCATATCCCATTAAAAGGGGAAAATTTGGGATTCCCAAAACCGAGGAGTGCTGGAATATCATCGACCCATGTCGGATATGGATTTCCATTAGGTGGGAGTGCCACATGTATCGTTTCCAATGCCTCAAGGTGGGCAATGAGTGCCTCTATTGGATCATCTAGGCGAGGGTTCTTGTATTGACGGGGATCCCTGATCACCAGTGTATTGGAGGGTTCTTCAACAAGATAAGGTGGCCCAGCGGCTAGTGGGGTGGCTAGTGGAATGACCTGTGGGGCAGCTGGGGGAGCCTAAGCTGGATCCTGAGGGTCGTTACACCATTCAGGAGGATTTGGTGATACGTACCATGCCCTCTTACCGTAAGCTCTAGCCTCAACCCTATCTACATGGGCAGGATGGTCAGGGTCAACTGGAGGCAATTCGTCAAGGGGATGTTATGCCAACCCCTAATTCCCCAACCTAGGATCACCATAGTCTGGTCGGTGCTCTGCAGCACGTTCAGTGAGAAGTTCATCAACCAACTTATTCTATTCGGAAAGTTTCAGACGTAACGCAGCTTTTTCGGGGTCTTTCTCCATCTTCTACACTGAGCCGGATGGGTCGGAGGGTTTTGCGACTCTGAGAAGCTCTTTACCCTTTCCTTGATTTCTGCTAAGGACTAATGCCTTGGTGGGAACAGGGAGACCCAGCAGGCTCCACTTTTGATGAGTAACCCTCCCCGAGGGATCCAATAGCTTTGGCACAACTTCAGTGGGTCCTCATACAGGAGCTCCAGATCATTTTCCTCTTTCAATAGGGTGTGCATATTTATCGTGACTCTACCTGGGGGTATGTATTCAATGTCACTTAGAGAGTCGGGTTGCCATCAAATTGGACTGAAGAGGAGGGCAGCATATTTCCCTCATCCATGGATCTGCAGGTGGGGAGAAGCCTCATTGATAATCTTGCGGAGTACCTTGAAACTCTGAACTCATTGCTGTTGGAGGGCCCTATGGTGACCTAGTGACTAAGGGCGTTGGGCCACAGGGAGTGCGGCCAAATGAACTAGACGACATTGCTCACCAATGTCTCCAAAATTCACATGGCTCCTCGGATAAGCCACTCACTGGTGACAAAGGGAAAAGTGCGTCCCCCATAGGGTTTGATGGAAACATTCAACTTCTTCTAGGGTGAGGGATTCGGGTGCGCAGATATTTGGCACTACCACGGGCCAAAACATCTCAGGGAATTGGTCTGCTGCGAGGATATTCCATAAGATCCTTGGCTTGGATTCATGTTCTGGACCTTCATTACCCCACTCATCAAATAGATGTGGCTAAGGAACCAGTAGCAGTACCGAAGCAGACCATTGGGACAGTAGGCTGGCCAGTGGCGGGTAAAACGAGTGAGCCAAAAAACCGCCACATCTCGGGCTATCATATGAAGAGTGTAGTGAATTAGCCACCACATCGTAGTAGGATGGCATAACTGTTGAAGTTCCTGGTGTAGGGATTATGGCTTCTAGCGGTGGACCACACTATTGTTCATCTACCATTAGTCCCCAAAATAGCTCTTTGGGATCTCTAGTCAATGTAGAGAGTGCTTCTGGCGATGATGGTGGTGATTGCATGACCGTAACCTATTGTGTTGCCAAATTTTCATCCTTATGGATATATCTCTTGAGGGAGGCATGAATATGATGGACCTCGTATTCTAGGAGTACTTGGATGATGCGCCTTGTTCCAACCCCGACCCTTGACACTAAGGAACTGGGTGAGGGTTCTATCATTGAGTCGTATTCGGCATCGGAATCTGAGAAGAAAACTAGTTTAAAATCAGTCTGAATCCTCTCAGAGTTCCTTTTGTGGTGGTGACGACCCGCCCTCTTACCCTGGGATGGTTCTTCAAGACAAGTTAGATTCTTGGAATGAGGAGTTCCTTCGGTCATACTGGTGATGGGATGGGGAGGACTTCCGCCAGATTAAGCCAAGGTGTGAGGAGCACCAGGACAGATATCAAATGGGATACGGGGAGGACCTCTATGGAGATCTCTAGAGTGGGTAGGACCTCTTCTGGAGCCCATATAAGTGTAGTTGGGACCCCCATGCTTGTTTCCCCCGGCGACATCAGTGTGAGTAAAGTCCTTATACTAGTCGAGCCGAACATGGGTAGGGCCTCCATGTTGGGTACTAGTGAAGTGAGGTTTTCCTTCACCCCTATTGTTTCTGAGGCAAGGAGGACCTTCGCCGGCTACTGTAAGAACATGGGGAGGTCCCCCACACAGAACAGTAACCAAATACGCAATGCCCCCCCCCCCCCCACCGATGGTCAATGGCTAACGGGATGACTCCATACCCGATATAATGAGCATGGGAGTGGATTTTGTTCTAGGTGTCACCATCATGGGTAGGACCCTCAATTGGACTGAGGGTAGCACGAGGCAGACCTTCATGTTGATCTTAGACGGGGGAATATCCACATTCTCCATGGTGGTGGTACGAGGAGGGCCTCTGTTCTAACGGTGTCCATTACTTGCACCGGTGGCCGAGAGAGTCGACACATCCTTCCCGTGGGGCGGTTGGGGCCTCGATCCAGGATAGATATGCAGGTTGCCCTACTTAGCATACATAGTGGACTGATGAAATATTTTGGTGATGGTCGGAGCCACAGAATTTTCAGACGTTGACGCCCCTTGGCGAGCATCCACCCCAGCATGTTCCCAACACTAGCGTTGGGTCAACCAGATCGAGGCCAACGGTGCAAGTGCATGTCTTACAAGATCCTATAATTGTGGTACCAGACGGTGACATTGCCGCAGCCTAGTGGGAGCCCTTCTTGGGGGCCCCTAAAATAGGATCCTAACTGGGTCAGCCCACACATTTTCAACCTCATATACATGGGAGAGAGAGTCTTCGTGGCGTTCTAGGGAGAGCCTCTCAAAACTATTATATGTTGGAGTGGGGAGCAGTGTCTCCCTACGTGGCCCTTGGGGCGGTGTTGGTGGTGAGGCATAGACGCCTCCAGATCCTGGCGGGCCATATCCTGAGTAAGGATAATCCCCTCCTCCTTGTACCAATGTATGAGGTTGTTTATCACACTCTTCTGAATGAATTCAGATGGGGAAATGGGGTGTGGGTGCCTGGTGTTTGTAGGCATGGAGATTTTTTCTGAAGCAGTGAAGCCATACGAGACTATCGCATTGGCATTGCCCCTGCCCCTGCGTTGGTGGGCAGGCGATGATCGAATTCCTACAGTAGCTTGGTTCTTGAAAAGCAGAGAGATTAACCCATATGTGCTAAAAGGAAATGAATCGACAACCAGTGCCCCAAAGCCATTCCATCTTCCATGGCTGGTAAGATAGATCCACGCTGACAACATCACAGACTGAGATGTCCAATGTTTTTACTTCCCTAACTTCGGGTGAGTTTCATGTCAGGCCTGATATTTGCTTGATGGGACCCAGTGCCAGATAGAAGGATCTAGTGACAGTCTAATCAACTAATGTCTTTAGAGCTACTAATCTCTATCTTGAGGAGAATAAATTCATGTTGGGTTCACCATTTCTATTTCCAACGCTTTCACTGGGGCGCGTGTGTCTGTCTTGTTCAAGGACAGCGGTGCTGTTTGTCACCCCGCGTTCTCGCTTTCCAAAGGCGGGCGGCATCCGTTCTTGTTCACGGACTTTTTCTCCTTGATCGAAATGGGATGATGAGATGTCCGTTCTTCCTTCCATGTGTTCCTCCTCAGAAATCATCACCTAGTTAGGGTCTTTCTTATAGAATTAAGTCAGTGTTCGTGAAACTCTTCCATGTGAATATTTTCATGGGAACCAGTTAATTAAACTGCTTTTGTTAGGACATTCCAAGGGGTCCGGTTCAGGAAGAAACCTTTGGTTGGGGGAGTAGTCACATTTGACATCACTGGCATGTCTGGATGCTGGAACACTGGCGCGTCTTCGTTTCTTCTCCTTATTATTGGTCTCCTCGAGGGTGCGGAATCCCGAGGCATCCCACGTTAGATGTGGTCAATTTTATGCCATAAGCATGTATCTGAGGATTTCCTTAGCTTCCCATGTTTAAAATAGGGTATTCCGCAAGTTTAACATCTAACGGAGATGGGTCGGACTTATCGGAACACTGACTATAGTGGATCAGGTAAGGAGACCCCTGGAGGGAACACTGATATTGGGGCTAAGGCATGGTCAGCTGCCCGATTGTTGTTAAGGGGAATGGGGAATGAGGTGGCATGATCCCACCAGGATGTGGCGGCCCATGTAAGAACCAAAATAGATGATGTATGGTTATGTGAAGTGGGTGGAGAATGAGATGGATTAGACTCATGTACGACAGTGATATTGGTCATAAGTCTTAAAGAGACCTCCTATAAGTACTTGTGGCAGGGAATCAAAGTCCTCATAGTTCACTCCTGACAACAGCTTACCGTCCAATGGGGTCCTAATAGATTACCGCTGGATGGGTTTGACAATGGCTTACCACTAAATGCGGGATGAAGTTTAACATCATGCAGGATGAAAAGGGGGGGAATGTTATTTAATGTCTTGTGGGATAAAGGTGGTTCTACATGAAGGGAGGGGCCGAAACTGATGGTTGCTAGGCTTGAATCCCAGGGAAGCTTCCTACGTACCTCGCATTGGAAACGATCAAAGACCTAGTAGTTCATGAGGGGATGGTGAACTGACGTGAAGGGGGTTGGAACAACTGGGTGTTGTGCTTCAACCTCAGGGAGTCTTCCTAGGTACCCTACCATAGAAAGGATCAAAGACCTTATAGTTCGGGTGGGGTTTGGGGCTTACACTCTAGGCAGCCCGAATATAATTCCATGGTCAATTATTAATCTAAGACCACGTGAGTCATGCTCAGTGTGAGAAACAAGAGGAAGCAAAGACCAGACGATCATGTCGTGAAAAGTGCATCTGTGGGAAGTAGACTGGGGCTACACGTAGACGGCATCCCAAAGAGGAAATAGGGTCTTACGTGTGGTTAGCAGCCCAATGTGATGGATATTGGGACTTATTCCAGGAGGGAGTCCTGGGTGGTGAAAAAGCCCTGTGAGAGAGGGATTTGGAACCCAGGAAGAGAGGAGGAGTAGGGGTGCTACCTCTTATAAGGAAATCTAGGGGCTTACACCAGGTTTGTTTCCCTTTCCCCATGGACAGAAGTCACCCTGATAAAGAGGATCTCATTCCATGTGAGGAATGATCTCACTCCCATGGAGACTAGTGGGTGTGCAGAATTTCCAAGGTGGGGGAACCCCGTGTCTGACACACGGGGCATGAAAAAAGTTTAACGTCATGTGCAGATGATGATGGAACTTGGCAGTTTAATGTCCTATAGCTCAGGCGAGTGGGGTTGGCTCTGCACCCCTAGGACATACATAACTAATACCCACTCTCCCTTGAGGAAAGGAAGGAAAAGGTAATGCCGATAAAATGGGGGTTGGAACCAATGGGTGTTGGTCTTGAACCTTAGGGAGGCTTCTTACATAACTTTCCTTAGCAAGGATCAAAGACCATGTAGTCCATGTGGGTGTGGTGAAACAACCTGAAGATGGTTGGGACCAATGGTTGTTGGGATTGAACCTTAGGAAGGCTTCCTATGTACCTCACCTTGGTAAGGATCAAAGGCCACGTAGTTCAGGTGGCTCTGGTGAACCGATGTGAAGATGGTCCTTACCAATGGATGGTGGGCTTGAACCGTAGGGAGGCTTCCTACATACCTTTCCTTGGCAAGGAACAAAGTTCACATAGTTTAGGAGGAGTGGTTGTTGGTATTGAACCTCAGGTAGGCTTTCTACATACCTCACCTTGGAAAGGATCAAAGACAACATTGTTCATGGTGGGGTTTGGGGCTTACACTCTAGGCGGCCTAGAGAGGATTTCATGGTCGATGCTTGCTCTAATACTACATGGTTCATGCTCGGTGTGAGAAAACAGTGACAGCAAATACCTAACGATCACGTCGCGGAAGGTGCATCTATTGGATGTAGATTGGGGATGATGCGTAGGTAGCATCCCAAAAAGGTAAAAGGGTTTATGCGTGGTCTGCGGCCCAGAGAGGAAATAGGGGATTACGCGTCGTTAGTAGCCCAAAGAGATGGAGATTGGGACTAACTCTAGGGTGGAGGCCCAGCTGGTGAAAAAACCCAGTGGGAGAGGGATTTGGCACCCAGGAAGAGAGGAGGAGCAGGGGTGCTACCTCATGCAGGAATGGCTAGGGGCTTACACCAGGGTGTTTTCCATTTCCCCATGGATAGACGTCGCTCTGATAAATAGGGTCTTATTGCATGGGAGGAATTGTCTCACTCCCTTGGAGACCAGTGGGATTAGAGAATTTATGATATAAGGAACCTCGTGTATGAGGAACGGGGCGAGGCCATAGTTTAATGTCATGTGCTGAGGATGATGACGCTTGGCAGTTTAACGTCCTACAGCTTGGACGAGGTGGGTTGGATCCGCACCCCTAAGACTTAGATAACTGATATCTTCTCACCATTGAGGAAAATAAGGGATCACCAATGTTTTTGGAAGGGAGTGTTATGGATCGATCCATCAGGGGGTCCACATTATCATGGCTGTGTGAAGAAGTAATAGTTGTTAGTGTGCCTATGCAAGGAATCATGAGGTGAAGAAATTAAATGGGTAGTATCATACAAGGGACTTTGAAATTGCTTCGTGCAAACCAGAAGGGACGCATGAGAAAAGGAGTTGCAAAGCAAAGGGGTTCATAGGTATAAGCCTTATGAAACATTGGTTCTCTATTAAGTGGAGGGGCTTTGTGAAGGGATGTGCTTTGAGAAGTGAAGTCACCTAGGATAGGCATAGGGAATAGGTGTATATGGGAGGAGCTTCGCAAAGTGGAAAGGCATTCGCCAAGCAATGCCTCGCGAAGAAAGGATGCCTTGTGAAGCAAGGTGTTGTGAATCAATTTGCTTCGTGAAGCATAGTGACCCTGCCTTAGCATGTGGATCGTGTGTGTATGGAGGGTGTTTTTTTGAAGAATAAATGCTTCACGATGACCTGAGTCCCTATGGGGATCCCCTTCCTTCGCGACGGCCTGTGGGCTTCACAAAAGGCATCCCTCTCGGAAGAGGGGTTGAATTAAAGAAAAGGGGGAGGCATATCTCAATGAAAAGTACCTTGGAAATCTCATGGTTCACAGAGCAAGAAGTGCTTCATTATTTGAGAGCTCAGAAGGTGAAAGGTCGTATGATCCATCTATTGGGCTTGAGGGAAGCCCTGTATTTATAGGCAAGAGCCACTGTGAAGTAGAGCATGATCGGTGTGAAGAAGGAGTTTTCTCCGCGGTGGGGCTGTGAACGTCAAAGGGGTTCATGGGGCATCCCACCTTCTTGCTCTACGGTAGGCTCGTAAATGTCAAATTCTTTTGCAGAGCCTCCTGCATCCTTGCTCCGTGGTGGGGTCGCAAACGTCAAAGGGGTTCACGTGGCATCCCGCCTCCTTGCTCTGCGGAAGGCTCGCGAATGTTAAATTCATTCACAGAGCCTCCCGCCTCTGTGCTCCACGACGTGGTCATGAACGTCAAATGGGTTCATGGGGAATCCTACCTCCTTGCTCCGTGGAAGGTGTGGGGCTATGGGGCTCCACGAATGGTCTTCGTGAGGTAGCCCCGAAGACTTCCCTCTTGTTCTTCTTCTTCCCAACTTTTTACATCAACAAATGTTCAATTACAAAATGATAAATTGGTTTTTATGACTAATACTTTGTCATTTGATTTTAATGGATGGTAACCATAAAAAATGAAATGGTTTCCATGATTATGGTGGTGCTACAATTATATAAAATTAACTTCTAGTTCATGGTTTATTTATGATGATTTTGCACTATTATATTTCATGTATTTTTAAATGATAATGTAATATTCCATATATCATGCTTAAATACATGATATATTGAGTATGAACTTTTTAAGTTGTCTTCAGAATATCATGCACTTATTTTTATCTCATTATTTCAGGTAACCATCGATTGATATATTCCAGGTTGACCCTTCTTGGGAAGATGAGCTCATCCTTTCTCATGTTTCCTTTCCCCATGATATGAAGAAAGGTTTAAGTAGGGTATGTCTATGTAGCATAAAAATGGGAATATCATTATGAGATATGTTCAATAAATAATATTATTATATAACTAGTCTCCAAAGACACTAAACCTTTACAGTCCTTGGCTATGTACTTTTGAAATGTGTTGAATATTAATCTATTAAGTTGTGATATCTATGTATGAAAACCCTTCATCATTATATAATCAGTTATTTAAATTTCCCTATTGATTAGGACTTATTAAATAATGATGTATTCCATTGTAAATAACCATTAATACACATTTTATATCACCCTTATTTTGTTTCCTTTCCCCATGATATTAATAAGAATACTTAAAATGAGTTCAAGAATGAAATTTTTTTTCCAGTACTATGGTTTATATTTTTTCACCAATTTAAAATGCGTATAATGTATTAATATAGATCTATAAAACTATTAAACTCATTGGTCCTTTGAGATTTTACCCCTTGTATCTATTCCAATGTAATAAAGTAGACACTGGTTTTGGGTTTCTCGAGCTGAGGTTAGTTCACAAATCGAACCACCACAAGATAACCCAACTACTAATTATCATAAATTCCCATCACAACATGACTTGTTTTAAATTTTCATACAAAAATTTTTCTTCATATCACGGAAAAAATATTCATAGTGTGATAAGAAAATCTCTAACTACTATAATAAAGAATTTTCTTTAGGATATTTAATACATAAATGAATACCTACTAGCTAGCATCGATAGATTTACTTTTAATGAATTATAAATCATTTTTTCTTAATTTTTTTTAAAAAATATCCCTTTTAATTTTTGGAAACCTCATATTTTTACCATGTTATATATATGCATTAAAAAAAGATATATTATATCCTATAATTTATCTTTTACCAACTAGTTACATGTACACATCGCCATTTCCTCTGGAAGACTTAAATGTATTAGTAAAATTACTTTCATGTATTGTGGAGTAAACCATGTGTGTTATAAAATTTATATTATATGTATTAAAATTTACCATATTTTTAAAATGATATCTAGATATAAATTTGATTAATGTTATAACGACTTTTACGCTTTTCCATTTCTTTGAAGTGACCTTTAAAAATGAAAAAGGAACTTTTTTCCAAAATGGATTACATGTATGAATTACGTATATGGCCATATTACCCTTGGTTTCTTGAGACTTTCCATTACAGATATGGTGAAGGTTGCTCTTATAACGTCCCAATCATTTATGAATAAAATTCCATTTCTTTTAATGATTTATGGATATAAAAAATACATGGAATTTTTTTATTATAGGGTTTAAATGACCATAATGTATAATTACCATTGATAATATATCCATTGAATCATGATCACACAACTAATTAAGTATAAGGTTTTAAAAAATCCTTTCGACATAGATAAAGGAGATGATGACCTCATCCTGTAGACTCGGGTCATACGAAGCTCATTTTTCGGAGCCCAAAACGATGGTAGCGTAATTGGGTTTCACTCTTGACCATATCTATGTCGAGCTTCAACACATTAAACTTGAAATAAATCACCTATGGGATAAGTTCAAGTTAATGGAGATTACCACTCAGGAGATGTTTTCCAAGTCGCCCTAAGAGTATGTCACCATCGCAAACCATACCCTTAGGTCTTATGCGGGACTTATGAGGGTCTATGTTACAAGGTATTATTTACTTATTGTGTAATAATTTGTTATTAATAAAAGTTTTATTCAATCAATTTCATTATGGAAATAGACTATCTTAAAAAAGTGATGAATTTGATAAATTGACTTTTCAGGTGAAAATGGTACTTTGGAGAAATATATGCATTATTATATTAAACTATATTTTTTATAAAAAAATTATCATAAATGATGATTATTTCAGTTTCTTATCTGTAAATGATTAGGTAATCGGTGTGATAAGAGTTATATTTTTATACGATAAAATAGAAAGTGTATTCATAAAGAACTTATTTTAAGAAATTAATGAATTTTTGAAATAATTAAAATTGTAATAAAATATTATTATTAAATTAATTTTATTAATAAGAAATGATTATATAATTTTTATGCAATCAAATGTTATTTTTTATTATGGTTTAAAAACTATTTTTCCCAAAACCCATCAATTTTCAATAAATGTTGTTTTTCATTTTTAAAGGAAAAATTCACATATTTAGAAAATTATTTAGATAAAATAAATATTATTTTTTTAATAAGGTCATCGATATTATCATATGGTTAATTTTTCAAAATTTTCTTAGAAAGAAAAATATTTTGGTAAAAAATAAATAATATAAATATATAGTGTATTTTATGACATCATAATGACCCAATAATGATGTAATAAATACCATAAAATGGATATTCAATCAAATATATGATTTAAGTTATAAATAATATGATTTTATATTTATATGACTTGTTTTATAATGCCTTAGTGAATCCTCAAAATGTATAATATATTTTATGATTTTAAATTCATTTCCTTGAGGGTGTGACTCACCTCCACATAACCAAGGAAAATATTTTAATGTCTTCAGCCCTTTGCCTTATAAAATAATTTTTTACACTTCTGTTTTCCAGAAACCATAGGAAAAATTATGGGTTGGTTTGTGGTTTTAAATTTTTTAGTTTGTAGTGTCCAAAACCTAAATAATAATGAATTCCCTGACTTTTCCTATATAAACCCACCCAAGATCCCACTTATCTTCACTAGAATTCTTAGAGAATGTACCTAATATTTTATACCCTCTCTATAATCCCACCAAGTTTACCAAGCTCTCAATAATACCCTCTTAAAGATTTTGAAGTCACATACTCAAGTAAGGGATCCTCACTTTCCTTCCATCCCCATCTTTGTCCAAGTATCCTTATATTGTTATACCCTTTTATTTTTAAATAAAAAATTATGGGGTATGTTTTTTAACATCACCCATACTTACATTATTATTTTTGAATGATTTAAGTCCCCCTTTACTCTCATTGATCCATCTCATGTTCACCCGTTACCATGCTGAAATTCCGTAAGGGATATCTCACTCCTCATTTCCATTCAAGAATTTCTATTATATAATTCATCTCAAATTATATTTTATATGTTGGGATATTATTATCCATGATCCCATTACTTCTTGTTTCATGTCTAAATTATGAGATACCTCTTTTTCTCTCATCATCCCATTTTATGAATCCCCATGACATGTCTTTATGATAGCGAAATTACACTGCGATTTTCAATGCCAAAATCTTCATGTAGTGAATACAATGCCCATTTTATATCAAGGGTATTCAAATTTATGCACATATACTTATTGATTATATACTTTCATATATTCATTCCACATTACTTTATCATGGAATAAATGATGATGTTGAACAAACCCATGTTTTATGATCTATGTGGCACACTTAAGCATGTGATTAAAATATTCATGAAGTGTGTTCCCATATATCACTCCAACACATTTGTTAATTCTTAGTATCATGATACATCATGTTGGGAAAGGGTTTTACCTAATTACTTTATATTAATTTTTTCCATCATGTTGGGGAAGGGGTTTACCTAATTCCTTCATGTTAATGATATAGTGTTTTAAGTTATTGCCACATTTCCATGTTATGATAATCATGTTATATCATGACTCTATGTTCATGTTTCTATTGTGCTACATTGATATGCTTATTTCCTAACAGGTATTTGTTTCTTCATATTATGCATTTTTTACTATTTTACTAGGCTTTATATCTCACCCTTATCTTATGTATGTCCTCAAGTTATCCCATGCAA
Source organism: Viscum album (assembly GCA_963277665.1). Lineage (NCBI taxonomy): Eukaryota > Viridiplantae > Streptophyta > Magnoliopsida > Santalales > Viscaceae > Viscum > Viscum album. The sequence continues at coordinate 1,869,823,040 of OY728123.1, read as the reverse complement.
TGCTATGTATGGAGGAATGTTGTGGTCATGTAAAATAAGTTTTTAATAAAGATGTTGTATTTTATATATTAAGTTGTATTGTAATGTTCTTAAGCCCCAAATAAAATAGATTTCTTGATCTTATGGGTTTTATTAGGTGATATTTTATGTAATAAATCATGTTTAAGTGTTTAATATAGAACAGGGTTGTTATAGTTGGTATCAAACAATATGATTAGTCATCTTGGGGATTATGATTAAAAACCATAGTGAAATACGTATGGATAAGACTACGTGTAATAAAAACATCCCTAAATTTTTTTGATTATAGATTCACTGGTTTATTAGAAAAATACATCTCTGTCTGGATATGAACAAGTAGAGGTGGATCGGGTATAGATGTATCTAGGGGTAAAACCCAAAAACACCTCTTTGATCTGGACTCAAATGAGAACTGGTGCATGGAAATGGGCCTTGATTCACTCTTGGTTTGACACTATTTGGGGATATGCTTCATTAAATTTATAATATTAGTACAAACCATTATTAAGGGAGTAAAAAATCTTATAAGGATATACGTTATGAAAAAGATCATCGATAACTTAGATTGAAGCTTATAAATTCATAATTTAAGGGGATAAATTTAATTTATAATTTGTCCCTTTTTCATTGTATTCCCCATTATGTGTATAATATTTTAAAATACATACCCCTAATTTTCCTTTTATTATATCCAATGGTTGGTAATAGGAGGACTCAGGCTGACAACTGATGTGAAGATCAATGTGATGACTATTCCAATGAGATTTCCTATCTGATGGGAGTGGGAATCACAAACTTTGTCATGATAATCTCTCATTTAACTCATGTTTTGAATAAAAACATGGGTTATGAAGAACTTCCAACCCCCCCCCCCCCCCAATAAAGCACAATTCACAATTGAGTTATTCATGAGACAAATGCCTCTTACTTTCAATGGATCATCTCATCCCTCAATCCCCAAACAATGGATCATATCTATTGAGAAGATATTCTACATCTTTCAATGTATTGAATAATAGAAGGTTCTTATGGATTATTTTCATATGGAGGGTGAATCTCATAATTGGTGGAAATTGATAAAAAAAAAACATGAGTAAGAGATCAAGGCGATGTGATAGAAGGATTTTTGGAAAATGTTTTTTGATAAATATTTTCCTCACACCCTCCATATTAATATGGAATGATATTTCCTTTAACTCAAAAAAAGGATGATTAATCTATTAGGTAATATGAGGAATACTTCACCATACTTGCACAATATGCCTCTGGATTTGTCATTGCCCCAGAATTCAAGGTTGACCATTTCTTTGGTGGGCTAAAACCTAGCCTACAAAAAGCCCTGCTGATCTGTGACTTGGACAGCTATGATGAGATTTTTCGAGGTGCCCTCAAAACCAATATGGAGATTAGTGAATCTTAGGGGTATCATGCGAATAATAAATAGAAATTGGACTTTAATTATGGTGGTCTAATTGATAAATCCAATGGTGCTAAGAAATTCTAGCATTCCACTTTCCAAAGGTGTGGAAAGAAGCACCCTATAAATTGTCTGAATGGGATGAGGAAGTGCTTTAGGTGTGGGAAGGAAGAGCACCATGCTAGTGATTGCCGACAAGAAAACCCCACTACTGAGATAGAAGAAAGGAATGCTCCATAATATCCTTAATGTATTTTTCATTACTACAACTACAACGAACAAGGGCACTTTACAAACCAGTGCCTTATGAAAAGGGTTTTTGGAGGCAACCAACAACATCCAAGGTAGTATGGGAGATATTTTTCCATAACTACCAATGAGGTGAATCTCGTCAGTGAAGTAGTGATAGGTAAGTTGGTTATTCATTCAAGAATATCAAACATACTTTTTAATTCTGGTTATATGAATTCATTTATATCTCGAATTTTTAGTAGTACAATACAAACATCACCACAAATAATGGAAGTAAATATGTCGGTGAAAATGAAAAACGGTGCAATTATTTCATCCCATAAATATAACTCATCCCCTATCAAAATTTGTGGATTGAACTTCTCAACGAACCTCATCATACCTCCCTTGGTATAATTTGATGAAATATTTGGCATGGATTGGATTTCTCTATATAGATCCAACATAAATTGTCATAGGAGGGAAATCACACTCCATATGGTGAATCAGCCACTGATTCTATACAAGTGCAAGGAGGAGGATGAATCTTATTTAGAACCATCATCTCAATAGTGGATATTACTTTACTATGAGAATGTGTATCTTTCTCAGATGATTGAGTCTAATGAAATCAACCATCCTTTGTTATAACCCATCCCTCGAGGCCCGTGTCATGACTACCCCAAGCCTGCCTTCCATAGGCCAGGGGTTGGCGACTATCACCGGAAAGGCATATCCCTAAAATGGGAAGGCATTTCATTTCTAACCTGTACATACACACATTCCAAGAGAACAACAATAATCTACCACATAGACTAGAACATAATTAGGATTTGACCGCAAATTAACTACTATAGTGAAACGATTGTTGACGGTAAAGGGGACAAAAATACTAGCCCAACTATAAAGTACAAGTACAAATGAAAGGTAAAAATACAACTAAAAAGTAAAAAATATCTCTTGGATTTTCCACCGAGGATCCTACATGATGGTAAGGTATAGATCTTCTACACACCACTCTGCGTTAGCCTGTCTCCTCTCTGTACCACCATGTCCTAGCTCCCTCAAGTTTCTGCCCAGTTTCTCGTTGTCTTCACAAGACACAATAAGGTGTGGGCGAAGCTCGTGAAGGGGTGATTTTAACAATATTCATTAGGGACCCCAAGACCCTTTAAGGTCTCCCAGAGTTCTACAAAGGAAAGACCACAAATAAAGACCTCAACCACAAAGAAATAAGCAGTCAACAACTCTACTTAGGTATATTCCCATACATATACCTAAGTTATCAAGATATACTTGTCTCATAAATGAGGGAAGAATATCAAAAAGGTAACACCATGAAGGTAAAATTACCACACAAGTATCACCATGAAGATTTCACCACGAAGATAAAAGCACTACATAGGTATCACCATAAAGTTAAAGTACATAACTCACACCAAGGTTTCAGTGAAGGTAAAGGATAGAAGGATCATAAAATCATCAAACTCCTCTGTTGTTGGAGAACCCCTCCTAGATCGAGTATAGTGGGCCTGCCAGGTCACACAGAGCCGCTTCCCACTAACCTTGAACAATTTTGGTACTCATACCTGATGGGTACCGTGGGAATTTTGGGTCACAGAGAGCTGCTTCCAACCATGGGCATGTTGGGTCACACAGAGTCGCTTCCCACCTTGACCAAACTGAGGTACTCCTCCTATCAATTACCATGGGTCTTCTAGGTCAAATAGAGAGGCTCCCCACCATGGTCCTGATGGGTTACACAGAGCTGCTTCCCACTGGGTCATCGTCAAGAAGTCTTTAGGTCTCAGCCAACCATAGGGTTCCCTACGTAGTCTACTTGGGAGGACCACTCCTCAAGACACTCGCAGCATCTTGATATCCATGTAAGTCACCAAAAATTATGTCAAAATATCTGTATCCTCAAGAGATTCCCAAACCCACAAATGGATCATCAATCGGATGCATGGTTTGCAAGATACAGACATTTTAGTGTTGAGGGCCCGGTTGGATTCCTGTTCGATCCAACCCAGCCATACCCCAAAAAATTTCAAAAAACATTAGGAGTGTCTCACAAGGACCTCCTTGTCCTAGGGATCCCGATGCTGCAGACGGTTCATCAAACGGACGTCCGGTTTAGAAGTTAGGTCCCGTTTTGTGTAATTGGTCAGTACTGTGTCCCGGTCCAGTCCACCTCAGTCAGACTGGCCTGACCTAATTTGGCATGGACTGACCCAGATCGACTTGGGTTGACCTCTCTGGACCCATCTGGGTTACAGGTCAGGTCGCTGGGTGGTGGGTCAGTCCACTGAGCCGACCCGGCAGTGCCACCCGCCTGGAGGCACGGGCTGCCTGGGATACCCAGACACGGCGCATCTCGGTAGGGATGACGTGGTGTGGAGCCACGTCAGTGGGTCAACCCATGGGGGTTGACCCAATGAGGTTACAGGTGGCACTGTGGGTACTCCTTACCATTGGGCGCTCCACTGGCGCACGCCCCATTCACCAGTCGACGGTCGATCCGGCGGCCTTTACTCCCTCTGCGACCAACGTAGGTCGTAGCCCTAATACCGCATGGGTGTGACCCACCCTTGGTCTGCCGCCACCTGAGGTGTTGGTCGGTCCTTCTGTCGGTTATGCGGCTGGTGTTGTATCATGCCACGGTTGCGCCTCTGTGTGTCGCTACCGACAGTAGGGTGCTCGACGGGCCACCGGTCGCGCACCAGTGGCCGGATTTCGGTGTTTCTTGAGCCTACAGCCTCCTGGGATCACGTTCTTTATTTCAGTAGGCCATGATTTGCCTTGTCTCCATCTCCAAAATTGGTGACCACAATCAACACACAAGCGGAGGGGATCGAGCCTTGTTCGTGTCGGCTCGTGCCCTCCGCGTTGGAAAAACAAATACATGGTTTCAAAAAAAAGTTCAATGGAATTTCATGCCTTTATTTCAATGTGGATCTCAACGATAATACACACCCTCCCACATATATAAAAAAAAGAATAACAGATCTACTTTTTTATTAGTTGATCCTTTATTATCATTTTAGAAAGAAACGTGGGGAAAACAAAATCAATCAACACAACCCCTACCTCATAAACCCATTGGAGAACGTCCGTGATTGAAGGTGGGTCATGTTTTTCATTCCCGCAATAGGTTCCCAATGACCCCACTCACACGTTGCCCTTCAGTTTGTGGTTCGGTGTCACCCGAAACCTCTGGCTGGGATCGGCCCTATCCTCTAAGGGTCTGGAATCGTAGTGCTCCTTCAGCACTTCGTTGTTTGGTGAAGATGTGCTGATACCGCTCCCCAAGCTCCATATATATAGGATAGGGGGAGGGTATGTAATGACATGGGGAATTAGTGGGGGCTCATAAATTTGGAACCTTCCTAATTCTTCAACGATGTCGTTACTTAAGATTGGAAGGTCAATCCATTTATTGGCTTGACACATTGCTGGCCCCACACATCTCTTGTCCGTTGGAGGATATGAAATAAAAATAAAATAATAAAATAATTGATTTCATTTTTTAAAAAAGTCACAAAACATAAATTTTTCTCCAAACTTACTACAGTCAAAGTAAAGTCTCCCTTAAGTGAATCCCATCACTGCAGATTCAACGGTTCCCTTAGATTATTAATTCAAGCACCGGTTTAAAAGTTATAAAATTCCGCTCATGCGTTTACTGAATGTACCATAAAAAAGATCATTAAATTAATTAAGTTCACCCTCGACTCACTTCGGCTGGGTTTTGGATTCCCCAAAGGAGAACATGCCCCAAATAACTCAACGGTAAACTCATATTATCAATCTGAGTTACCGTTTAGATGTTATGGATTTTACAATAAAATAATGGTCACTTAATTATTTTATTTACGGCCCAAAACTAACTTTCACTGGTGGTCTGCGCTGGCCAATGTTTGTATCAGTCTAAGAAAAGTATACCCCCATGAGTTCAATGGTGGTCTCAGATTTTCAATAACAGTTACCATTTGTGAGTTATAAGCATTTGAAAAATAAAATAATTTTATTTAATTATTTCATTTACGGTTATGCCATTTTCAGGTTTTCTCAACAAAAGGTTGCGCCAACAAAACTTAAGTCACACCTAGGGTAAAACTGCCATCCTGAATGCAACAATACCCTAATATTTCTGATCCATGCTACCATTTAATAGTTATTCAACATTTTTAGGAAAATTTCTTACGTACACTAATTAAAGCTTAACAAAACATTGACAGATCATTATGGACACTACGGACTTCGGAATCATGCACCGTCAGATTTCACGGTCTCAAAATAATTCTATATAATTAAAAAATTATATGGAAATTCTAGAACATTAAATTCTCCTCACCTTAGGGATTTATGTCCTCGAAAGCCAAAACAAAAATAAAATCAAACAAATGAGGGTACTGAGCACAAATCTGAGACTCCTACTCCTGTGTTCTCTCCTGGAGATCCCCATTCTACCACAAAACACACACCACACGAAGTAATCACTCCTTACATTCCTCTATCTCCACCAAGAACTTCGTAAAATCCACCTCATCGTCAAAGTCCAAATCGTCGTGGTTGATGATGCAAGATGGGTCCTACACGTATCTCGTTAGCTGGGATACATAGAAGATATTCTGAACCCTCTCCAACTGTGGTGGAAATGCCAAGTGGTAATTTTCAATTGTATTTTCACCTTTAAGTTGTACTTGTACTTTACAGTTGGGCTTGTATTTATGGACCCTTTACCTTCAGCACTATTTTCGCTATAGAAGTTACTTTGTGGTTACATACTTGTTGTGTTCTAGTCTGTGTGGTTTGTAAGAACCCAGAACTTCTTTTCAAGTATGTTTTTCCTTTTTCTGGAGTTTTTCAGAAAGGAGGAGTTTCTAGAAATTTTTGAAGTACACACTGTGTAATTTATAAGTACATGCCTTATACTTTGATATTGCTCGAGGCCATGTGTTGGCCGTGTCATGGCCACACACACAGCTATGTAGGGGTGATGTGGAGGCTTCTTAAAGTAGAGTACAGAAAATCCAAGTACATGTCATGTACTCAAAAAGAACACACCATGTACTTTATTTTTTTTCATTAAATGGACCGGGGTCGCATCTTAACCCCAGAAACGTCTTCTTATCCAGCTTCTTCAATCGAGAGCGGGGGTACAACTACATATCTTCTCTGATCCCCCAAGCCTCCATCCATTCTCTGAATCAACTGTCGTCAGTTGTGATGGAACCGCAACTGTATGCTATTCCTTCTCTTAGATCTTCATTTTCCAATTACTCATCTTTTGCAAGTTATCGTGGGTTGAACGTTTTGTGATATTTCATAGATCTATGATGTTCTAAGCAGATTCAGGCCTTGTGGTTCAAGTATATCGATCTCCTAGTATCAAGGTTGGTGGTTTGTGCCTTTCCGTTAAAATTATTTGAGTTTTATGTGCAATTTCCACCAATACCCATGAACGGGGTATTGCGTGTTTCCTATATATCCCTATTGTTTTCCTACCTTTCTTGTATACTTATGTAGAGGTAATTTGGTTATGTATGAGGAAAATTGTTTTCCTTGGATAATTTTCCATGCCTTGTTCTGTTTATGACCTTTTGGTCTTGTTTAGCCAATTGGACATTATACTTGTTTTCCATGCCTTGTGACTGTAGGATGTATTGTTGTTCCCTGACATGCTTTTTATGTTGTAGACTGGTTATCCAAGTAGCTCTATAGGTTTACTTTGTCCTTATAGCATGAGTATGCACTGACTGGCATGGAGTTGTGAGAACCTTGTGCTATAGACTATAAGGGGATAGACCGAGTGAGCTTCATCAGAGAGTCTTGGACATTATAGACTATAGGGGATAGACCGAGTGAGCTTCCCAGAGTGTCTTGGACATTATAGACTACAAGAGGGTAGACCGAGTGAGCTTCCTCAGAGAGTCTTGAGATTTATATAGTATAAGGGGATAGACTGAGTGAGCTTCCTCAGAGAGTCTGTGATAGACATGAGGCTATAAAAGGAATTGTCTGAGTGAGCTTCCTCAGAGAGTCTCTAGACCTTGGTGCTATAGGAGTATTAGACCGCGTTATCTAGCTCAGAGAGTCCCTGACTACCTTAGACTGTAAGGTGAATTTACTGAGCGTTCTTCCTCAAATTGTCTTATAATTTCATATGACCAAAACAGAGGGGTTAGTCTGAGTGTATTGTCCAAAGGGTTATTGGTACTTCTTGGATAGGACCAAAGGGGATGGATGTGAGTACTTCCCAAAGGGATTCCTGTTTGTTGTTAGCTATTTTCTTCACTGGTGCTTGTTGACTGTGGATTGTTTACTATTGTGTATCATTCTATTTACTGTTACTGTTACTGTTTACTATTACTGTTACTGTTTACTATACTATTACCTGCCATATGCTCACTGACTATTAGGCACAGATCTTCGGGTGGTTTCCTAATGGGATTTAGTCTCACACCCTATTTGGGTCATGCTTTTGGGCCCAAACAGATTATATTGTTGCATGTATAGAAAAGGGAAACCTCCCTTCTACTTCAGGTACTTGACTTGCATTGGAGCAGGAGAGAATGGGATCATGCCAAGGCTTGCGATGTTGATGAGTTGTTTTCTGTTTTTCTTTTGTACTTTGGTTTAGTACTCTATTCAGAATTATAAATTGTTTGGATGTTTTCCTAGACATATGTATCATGCATCATTCTATATATATGTGTGTGTGCACCAACTATTTATCATATTTAGTCTTTCTCTATTCAATTGTGTATATATTGTTTACTGCTTCTGTTATTATTATTATTTCTCTTTTCTGTTGTGTACTCTACCAATGAGGTCATAGTTTCCCCACTGTAACACTTAAGGCCCTCACTGCTAGTTGGAAGCCTCTAGAGTTCTAGGAAATCTGGTTGAGGCAATGTGACAAACCAGGTATGGGGAACCTCTGGGTGGATTCTGGAACTGGGACGTTACAAAGTGGTATCAAAGGAATTATTTTCTCTTTACTTACTGTTTGGATCCTATAGCCCGGGATATGATGAAATAGGTACTTGGTAATAAGTTGTGCCCGAGAGTAGCTAACTCGTGTACAGGGAAAATCCGTAATACCTCGTTTATTAAAATTTTACTAGTATGCAATTTTATAGTTGATATGATTTCACCTCGAGTGACTCACATGATTTGGGTTATTACTATTGATATTATTGAGGTTCTATTTCTGTTGCAACTCGATGAGATGAGGGTGTACCACCTTATGCATCATATAGGAACTTGTTATAATTCACATGCCATGCATTCTTACCAGGTCATCTAGGATGCATTAGAAATTGCATGTTGTTGTGATAGACGTTGTGTAGATTATACATGTTTTTGAGATAGTTTCCTAGATAAAAATACCTAATGCTTGGTAGGGTTTTGTTTGTGTATATATTTACTAAAATAAATGCCAAATTTTTATTTTTGAGGTGTTACGGTCCCTCATGAATTAGAATTTGGTGGATCATTGGCTTGTTTTCCCTTGTATATGATATGTAGGAGATGCCAAGCTTTGATTCGCAGGGAGTATGGGCCCACACAGATCGGAATTTGGCACCTTCATGCTTGTTTTCTGTGTTTTATGGGCTTCAGAGCAGTTTCTGAGCTACTGCCTCAAAAAACCCAGAATACATGATGTGTACTTTAGGAATACACCTCATGTAGTTTTTAAACCGTGTCACTGACTGTGTGGGCAGAAAAACGGGGTTTTGGGAAATCTTTAGGAACACGGCGCGTAAGGTAAGTACACATCGTGTTGTGGTGACCGTGTGTATACCCATGTGACTAACAACAAGGTTGGATAAACCTTGACTTTACATGCCGTGTCTTGTTTTCACATGTCGTGCCTTGTATCCTAAGTACCCGGCCGTGTCATGAACAACATGGGTTGGGAAAAACCTTCAAGTACATGTCATGTTCCCATGGAACACACCAAGTAGAGTAAACCGCGTAGCTGGCCGTGTAACTAACAACACAGGTCATTGAAACATTGTCTAGTACACGTCGTTTAGTGGTGATACACGTTGTGTAGTTTAGGATTAAGAGGACTATGTGGGTTAGCCGTGTACGGAGACTCAGGAAGGGGAATATAGTTCAAGTACACACCGTGTGTAAGGACGACACGTCGTGTGGTTGGGGAGTTACATGAACAGTTGTGGCAGAAGTGCATTCCCATGTGAATGGATTAAGATAACATGTCGTGTAGTTTTTATACACACCGTGTATTCATGTTTTGTAAAACTTGAATGTTTCCTTCTCATGTTCCCCTCTTGTACTCTTGTGTTCAGTCTTTGTTAATCCTGATCTAAGGTGTGCTTTTGACCTTTCAGAGTTATGCCACCAAGACATCCTTCGGTTTTACGTCAGCTTCTAGACAGTGATCAGACACTAGATATGGTCAATCAGGGACCTCCTTTAGATACTCCTTTTGTATCAGCCTTGGAACCAATAGTTATACCAGTTGTAGGAGCCGATGCGCAGTTTAGAGAAGATTTTCTGAGGATGATGCAGTCTTTCCATGGAGCACCGCCTCCTACCCCATCGATCCCAGAGTTGACGCGAGTTTTCTAGTAGCAGCAGCATCCCACCATCATATGGGAAGGGGGAAATCAGGCTGCAGAGTCATGGATAGAGTCCACACTCACAATTTTTGAGCATCTATAGATACCTCCAAGGACGAGGGTGATGCTCGCAACCTATATGCTCCGAGACTCCTCCAAGAGGTGGTGGGAGGAGATCTCACAGTCAGGATGCCAGAAGGGTATGACTTGGGATGAGTTTCAGTGAATCTTCTATGATTACTTCTACCTGGGGACCTTGAGGCCCAATCAAGACTGAGAGTTTATGAGTCTGGAGTAGGGTAATCTTTTTATTATGGAGTACTCATCTCGCTTTGCTGAGTTACAGCGTTTCATGGTGATTCCAGCAGGTGAGGAGTTGTTCCTTGTGTGGAAGTTTGAGGATGGCCTGAGGAACGACATCCGCTCATAGGTGAACATCTTCTGGTTGACTTCGATATCCTCTATTTTCAACCAGGCGCTGATCACTGAGTGCAATCTGAGGGATTCTGGAGCAGTGAGCCAGGGTGGTTCTACATCTAGAGTCAGTGTTCCTTCTACTAATAGCAGGAAGCTCCATAGGGAGTATACTCAAGGAGATCATAGTAGGCGGAACGTATCTTTGGGAAGCCAGGTAGTATGCTTCCAATGCAGGAGGAGCAGGCATACTAGGCCTCAGTGCCAGAGTGACCTGATGGAGTGCCGATCTTGCAGCAAGGTGTTCCATCTTCAATGTTTCTATCAAATCTTCTCACCTACAACTGGTGGTTGGGGTTCTTCTATGACCCTGTGTATAAGAGATGTATCGCCAGTTTCTCACCAGTCTGGGAACTGGAGTTCTTTTGGCCGTTCAGGCCGAGGTGGAGTTCACGGTCGTGGTGGTCAGTCACAAGGCTACCAGCGATAGCAGAGTGGATCATCTCAGACTGGTCAGGTAGGGTACAAGGCTGTGGTATAGGCCAGACTTTTGCAGTGGAGCAGACCCATCGGGAGCAGGATTCCAGCCCTTATACAGATCGAGGTACGATCTTATTATCCTCGGTTTTATCTTCAACTCTTTTCAATATTGGTGCTACTCATAGCTTTATCTTTGTTGCTATTATGGAAAGCCTTGGGCTCTGTATCTTTTCCTCTACCGATTCTTTGATGCTAGACACATCGTTGGGGACTAGACCAGCTAGCGTACATCAGTGCATAGAGTGCCCTCTTGAGGTTGTGTGGTGTCACTTCTTATGGGACCTCTATGTCCAAGAGATGACGAGCTATGATGTCATTCTCAGAATGGATTGGCTAGTTCCCTTCTAGGTAGTCGTTGACTGTTATCATCACAGGTTGAGTTTCATATCACTTGAGGGTGGATCCTTTCTTTATTGAGGTGAGTGGGATTTCCATGCAAGTCGAGCAAGACTGGAGCATCATGGGCTATGAGGAGTTACAGCCCAGATTGCTAGTCTATATCTAGATGACCAGGGGACATCATAGTTAGACTTGCTTCCAATAGTGTATCGTTTCAAGGACATCTTTCCAAAGGACTTTTTAGGTTTTCCACCATAGCGTGAGGTATACCTTTCTATTGAGCTCGTTCCAGGAGTGGAACCAGAGTCTATTCCTCCTTATAGGATGGCTACACCTGAGTTGTGGGAGCTCAAGAAGCAGTTGGATGAGTTGCAGGCAAAGGGTTTCATGTGACCCAGTACTTCTCCTTGGGGTTCGCCTGTCCTATTTGTGAAGAAGGAAGACAAAACCCTCAGGTTTTCGGTGGATTATCGGAAGCTAAAACAGTTGATGGTCAAGAACTGATACCCCTTGCGATGATCGATGATATCTTTGAACAGCTCCGAGGAGCCCGAGTGTTCTCGAAGATTGACTTGAGATCCGGTTATCATCAGTTGTGCGTTAGACCATCTGATATACCACTTATAGATTTACAGAGCAGGATTGGTATATATGAGTATATGGTTATGCCATTAGGTCTCATTAACACGCCTGTAGTTTTCATGGAACTGATGAACTGAGTGTTCCATCCATACTTGGATTCCTTCATAGTGGTTTTTATGGACGACATCTTGGTGTACTCTCACACTCAACATGACCATGCTACCCATCTTGATATCGTTTTGAGTACACTTAGGGAGCATCATTTATATGCTAATCTCTCTAAATTCCACTTTTAGATGGACCAGATTCACTTTTGGGGGCATGTTATTTCAGAGACAAGAGTATCAGTACACCCATAGAAAGTGAGAGCTGTAATTCCCTGGGAGTAGCCGAATAAAATATTTGAGTTGCGGAGTTTTATGGAGTTGGCTAGATACTACAGACGTTTCATACAGTACTTTTCACGCCTAGCAGCACCACTGATAGGTCTGACCAAGAAAGGGGTGAAGTTCTTATGGTCAGATTCTTGTGAGTCGGCCTTTCATGAGATGAAAGGGAGGTTGATGTCAGCATCGATACTAGTATTTCCAAATCTAGTCAAGAGATATATGGTCTACTATGATGCTTTAGGTATCGGTTTGGGAGATGTGCTTATGCAAGTAGATGGAGTTGTTGTGTACAGGTCTCGATAGTTGAGGCCACACGAGAGGAACTACCTGACGCATGATCTAGAGTTTGTAGTGGTTGTTCATGCTTTACATTGTTAGAGAAATTATCTTCTTGGAGAGAACTTTGTGGTGTTCACTGACCACAAGAGTCTCAAGTACATATTCACTCAGCATGATCTGAATTTGAGACAGCGTCAGTGGGTCGAGTATCTTCAATCCTTTGACATTGAACTTGCCTATATGTCAGGAAAGGGAAACGCAGTGGCTAATGTGTTGAGTAGAATAACTTAGTTATAGGCATTTCAGGAGGCCAGTATTGAGTGGTAGCTTATGGATCTGTTCTTTGAGATGCATTTTTAGGTGCATGATAGTCAGGGGTAGACGTTTCTTTCTTTTGTAGTTGTTACCTCTACTATTCTTGATCAGGTACGAATGAGGCAGTTATCAGACTTGGATGTCCCTGTCCTGTGGGAGAGTGTGTCAGGAGGGGACCCTCTTTTTGGATGGACAGTGGTTGAGGATGAGATCTTGTGTTTCCAAGGATACATATGGGTGCCAGCAGATATATGCGAGGAGCTGATGTGGGATTTTCATTCCTCAGTTTGGGCAGTTCATCCTGGCGTCACCAAGATGTATCGTGATCTACACCACCAGTATTGGTGTCTAGGTATGAAGAGAGATGTTACTTCTTTTTCATGAGGTGTTCCACTTGTCAGTAGGTGAAAGCGGAGCATCAGCAACCAGCAGGTATTTTGTAGCAGTTACCCATTCCGGAGTGGAAGTGGAATGATGCCGCGATGGATTTTGTGATAGGGTTATAGAGGTCTCCTTGAGGTAATGATGTTGTTTGGGTTGTCATTGACAGGATTATGAAGGTTTCTCACTTCTTTCCAATCAAGGAGACCCTCAATGTTGATGAGATAGGATGGTTTTACATCTGAGATATTGTACTCCTGCATAGAGTTCTGCACTCCATCGTTTTAGATAGGGATGTGCGTTTTAATTCTCGGTTATGGAAGGGGCTTCAAAAGGCTTTGGGTACATAGGTACTTCTGAGTAGATCATACCATCCCCAGACAGATGGCCAGTCTAAGCATACAATTCAGGTGACTGACTATATGCTCATATCTTGCATTCTGGACTTTGGAGGTTCTTGGGAGAAGTACATACCTCTTGTGGAGTTCACCTACAACAATAGTTTTCAGGAGACTATTCAGATGGAACCATATGGGGATTTGTATGGTAGGTCATGCCGATTACCTTTACGCAGGCTAGAGGCAAGAGAAGTAGCTTTGATGGGACCTCGTCTTGTTCAGGAGACATCAGAGCAGATAGAGTTGATTCAAAAGAGGATTTCTACAACACGTGTCACACTGAGGTTGGGAAACAAGAGGATTCAGAGACAGGGTAAGCTTTCACCATGGTACGTCAGGCTGTTTGAGGTGTTGGAGAGATTTGGACTGGTTACCTATCAGTTTTAGTTACCTCAGAGGTACCGGGATATGCACAACGTCTTCAATGTTTCTCAGCTCCAAGGTAACTTTTCAAACACGTCACACGTCTTTCAACCTGGGAAGGTTGATCTTGAAGTGATTGCATCGTTTGAGGAGCATCCTATCCGGATTTTCAATCATAGTACGAAGGTTCTCTGTGGCCGGTCTGCTCCTCTGGTACGGGTGTTATGCCAGCACGGGTGAGTACAAGACAAGACTTGGGAGAGGGAGGCTGATGTACGATCACAGTGGCTGGAGTTGTTCAGGGTTTCTTCTTCTACGCCTCTCTAGGAGAATTCTGGGATGAATTTCTTTATAGGGGGAAGTTTTTAAGAACCCGGACCTTCTTTTCAGCATGTCTTTCCTTTTTCTGGAGTTTTTGAGAAAAGAGGAGTTTCTGGAAATTTTTTAAGTACACGTCATGTACTTTATAAGTACACACCGTGTACTTTGATGCTTCTTGAGGTCATGTGCTATCCATGTCATGGCCACACACACGGCCATGTAGGTGTGATGTGGAGGCCACTTAAAGAGGAGTACAGAAAATCCTAGTACACACCGTGTACTCCCAAATTACACATCATGTACTTTCTTTTATTTCATTAAATGGATCAGGGTCGCGTCTTAACCCCAGAAACGTCTTCATATCCATCTTCTTCGACCGAGAGCAAGGGTACTACCATGGATCTTCTCTGAGCCCCCGAGACTCCATCCATTCTCCTAATGAACCTCCGTTGATTGCATTGGAACCACATCGGTATGCTATTCCTTCTCCTAGAGCCTGGTTTTCTAATTCCTCCTCTTTTGAAAGTTATCGTGGGTTGAACATTTCGTGTATTTTTGTAGATCTATGACGTTCTAAGGAGATTCATGTCTCGTGTTTCAAGTATATTGATCTCCTAGTATCAAGGTAGGTGTTTTGTGTCTTTCTGTTCAAAGTCTTTGAGTTTTATGTGCAATTTCCAAAAATACCTGTGAATGGGGTATTGCGTGTTTCTTGTTTTTCCCTGTTGTTTTCCTGCCTTTCTCGTATGCTTCTGTAGAGGTAATTCAGTTATGTATGAGGATAATTGTTGTTCATGGATGATTTTCCATGCCTTGTTCTGTTTACACCTTTTTGGTCTTGTTCAGCCTATTGGCCGTTATACCTGTTTTCCATGCCTTGTGACCGTAGGATGGATTGTTATTCCCTGACATGCTTGTTATGTTGTAGACTGGTTAGACAAGTATCTATGTAGGTTTACTTTGGCCTTATAAATTTAGTATGCACTGACTGGAATGAGGCCATGAGAACCTGGTGCTATAGACAATAAGGGGATAGATCGAGTGTGCTTCCTCAGAGAGTCTTGAACATTATAGACTATAGGGGATAGACCGAGTGAGCGTCCCCTAGAGTCTTGGACATTATAGACTACTGGAGGGTAGACCGAGTGAGCTTCCTCAGAGAGTCATGATCTTTATAGAATATAAGGGGATAAATCGAGTGAGCTTCTTCAGAGAGTATGTGATAGACCTGAGGCTATAGGAGGAATTAACCAAGTGAGCTTCCCCAGAGAGTCTCTAGACCTTAGGGCTATAAGAGGATTAGACCGCGTGATCTACCTCAGAGATTCTCGGACTCCCTTATATAATAAGGGGAATTTACTGAGCATGCTTCCTCAGAGAGTCTTATAATTTCATATGACCATAACAGAGGGGTTCGGCTGAGTGTACTACCCAGAGGGTTGTTGGTACTTCTTAGATAGGGCCCGAGGGGATGGTTGTGAGTACTTCCCAGAGAGATTCCAGTTTGTGGTTAGCTGTTTGCTTCACTGCTGCTAGTTGACTATCGATTGTTTACTATTGTGTATCATCATGTTTACTATTACTATTACTATTTATTGTCCTATTACCTTCCATATGCTAACTAACTGTTAGGCATAGATCATCGGGTGGTTGCCTACTGGGATTTAGTCTCACACCCAGTTTGGGTCATGCTTTTGGGCCCAAATAGATTATATTATTGCAGGTATAGAAAAGGGAAAGCGCCCTTCTACTTCATGTACTTGACTTGCATTGGAGCAGGGGGGCATGGGGCCAAGATGAGGTTTGTGATGCTGAGGAGTTTCTTTTCTCTTTTCCTTTTTTACTTTGGTTTAGTACTATATTCATCATTGTAACTTGTTTGGTTTCTCTCCTAGGCATATGTATCATGCATCATTCCAAATATATATATATGTTTGTGCTCCTTATATTTATCATATTTATTCTTCCTCTTTTCACTTTTGTATGGATTGTTTACTGCTTCCGTTATTGTTATTATTTCTCTTTTCTGCTATGTACTCTGCCAATGAGGGCATAGTTTCCCCACTATCACACTCAATTCCCTCGCTGCTAGATGGCAGCCTCTGGCATTTGAGGAAATGTGCTTGAGTCCATGTGACCAACTGGGTATGGGGCGCCTCTGAGTGGCTTCTGGAACCGGGGCGTTGCATGATTGCTTCTTGTTGTTCTCTTGGACTGTGTGTATGTACATGTTAAAAAATAAATTCCTTCCCGATTTAGGGATATGCCTTTCTGGTGCTAGTCGTAAACCCCTGGTCAAGGGAAGGCGGACTTGTGGTTGTCATGGAACGGGCCTCAAGGGAAGGGTCGTGACAAAGTGGTATCAGAGGATGTACCATGTTACCGGTGGAACTACGGGAGGAGGTGTTAAGGGTGTTTCATATGTCCCCTCTGGTGGTACATCCAGGTGTGGCGAAGATGTACTAGGACCTCCGGCATTAGCACTGGTGGCCAGAGATGAAGGAAGCAGTGGCAGAGTTTATATCACGATGTCTCACTTGTCAGCAATTGAAGACTGCACAAATCCAGTAGAAATCCTATGCTGACATGATACGGAGACCTTTGGAGTTCTAGGGGTGGGGCCACATATTCTTGTGAGTTTCCCCTTGGTGGGGACTACGGAGATTTGGCTGAGGCGTTAAGTTATCACCGAGGTTTATCAGACCATTTCTGATACTTCGGAGGATATATGAGGTGGAATATTTCTTTCCACTTCCACCATAGTTTGAGAGGGTGCACGATGTCTTCCACATATCCCATCTGAAGAGATACGTGCATGAACCATCTCACGTCATCGACCACAGAAAGCTTGACTTTGATGATGGGGTGAATTTTACAGTGTTCTTGATGGAGATAGAGGATTTAAAGGAGCAAGTCCTTTGTGGACAGTCGATCCCTCTGATGCGATTTTGGTGGCAGTACAGGGACCTATAGGAGAGCACATGGGAGTGGGAGGCTCATATTTGTGCCCAATACCCTCATTTTTTTTATTTTCCTTTGTTTTGACTATTGAGGATGTAAAGCCCTAAGGTGGGGAGAATTTAATGTCCCTAAATTTCCATATAATTTTTTTTATTTATA
Source organism: Viscum album (assembly GCA_963277665.1). Taxonomy (NCBI): domain Eukaryota; kingdom Viridiplantae; phylum Streptophyta; class Magnoliopsida; order Santalales; family Viscaceae; genus Viscum; species Viscum album. The sequence goes on along the minus strand of OY728123.1, from coordinate 1,869,805,333 downwards.
TGGAATTATTATGAGACCATGAAATTTGACGGCGTGTGATTCTGTGGACCGAAGTGCATGGAATGATCCGTCGAAGTTTTGTTAAGCTTTAATTAGTGCGCGTAAGAAGTTTTCCTAAAAAGTGTAATAACTCTTAAACAGTTTCCCAAATCAAAAATTTGAGGACATTCTTGCATTCAAGATGGTGGTTTTACCCTGAGCGCGACTTATGTTTAGTCGGTGTAGGATTTCGGTGAGAAAACCTGAAAATGGAATAACTGTAAATAAAATTATTCAATAAAATTATTTTATTTTTCAAATGCTTATAACTCATGAATGGTAACTCAGTTTGAAAATTCAAGACCACCGCTAAAATCATGAGGGTATACATTCCTTAGGATGATACTAAAAATGGCCAGTGTGGACCACCAGTGAACTTTAGTTCTTGTCCATAAATAAAATAATTAAGTGACAATTATATTATTGTAAAATCTATAACTTCAAAACAGTAACTCATATTGAAAATCGGAGAGTACCATTAAGTTCATTGGGAAATTTTCTCCCTAGTAAAAGCCTAACCCTGACTGGTGCAGGTCGAGGGTGAATGTAATTAATTTAATGAAATTTTTTAAGGTATGTTTAGAAAACATGGAACTTGATACATTAATATTTTTATATATATATGCAGGAGGGTGTGTATTATTGTTGGGGTTGGGATTGAAATAAAAGCATGAAATTCCATTAAACCTTTGTTTTGAAACCCATGATTTATTTTTCTATCATGGAGGGAACGGGCCGAAACGAACAAGACCTGAGCCCCTTCGCTTGTTCATTGATTGTGGTCACCCGTTTTGGAGATGGCAACAAGCCAAGTAAGGGCCTATCGTAGTGAAGAACATGATCCCAGGAGGCTGCAGGCTCAGACGATGCAGGAAGTGCGCCACCCGTGCACGACTGGAGTCCCGGTGAACACCCTGCCACCGTCACCGGTGCCATCGGTGGTGCACAGAGAAGCAATGGCGGCACGCGGCGGCACTGGCCACATGCCCAACAGAAGGACCGGCTGCCACCCCGGGCGGCGGTGGAGCAGGGGTGGGGCGCGTATCTGGTGGCGCACCCATGCAGCAGTAGGGTCGCGTCCAGTGTTGGTTGTGGCTGGATTAGGGTCCACTGGATCGACCGGTAGCTGGGGGACGGGGCGCGCGCCAGCATTGTGCCTTGCAGCAAAGTCGTGGCCCGCTGACCGCAGCACGAAGTACCCGTAGTGAAACGTTGGGTCAACCCCTGTGAGTTGACCCATAGACGTGGCTCTATGCCATGTCATCCCTACCCAGACGTGTCGCGTCCGGGTATCACAGGCAGCCCATGCCACCAGGCGAGTGGCACCATCGGGTCAGCCTAGCGGACCGACCTGCCACCCAGCGGGACCCGCGGCCCAGTGGCCTGACCTACGGCTCAGCTGGGTCGGGCCAGGCCCAATGGTATGGGATGATCCATGTTGGTTCGGACCTGATTTAGGCCGGGTCGACCCAAGTTGATCGAGGTTGGCCCATGCCAAACTGGGTCGGGTCGATCCGTCTGAGGCGGACCGGACCCAGACGCAGTACCAACCAGTTAAACAAAATGTTCCCTAACTTCTAAAATGGACGTCTATTTGACGAACCGTCTACGGTGTTGGGATCCTTAGGACAATGTTGTCCTTTTGAGACATTCCACCTGATTTTTGGAGAATGTTATAGTACATTCATGTTGGATCAAACACGAATCCAACTGGGCCCTCGACACTAAAACACCCGTATCTTGCAAATCGTGCATCTAATTGACAAGCTATTTGCAAATTTGGGACTCTCTTGAGGAGACAGATCTTATAGAAAACCTTTTGGTGACTTCCATCAATATCAAGATGTGGTGAGTGGCTTGAGGAGCAGTCCTTCCAAGCAGACTACTTACAGAACCCTACGGTTGGATGATACCTGAAGACTGCTTGACGATGGCCCTGTGGGATGTGGATTTGTGTAGCCCAGAAGGCCCATGGTGGGGAGAGGATCTATGTGACCCAAAAGATCCAAGATACTTGAAAGGAGGAGTACCTCAGTTTGGCTAAGGTGGGAAGAGACTTTGTGTGACTCAGCAGGCCCACGGTGGGAAGTGGCTCTGAGTGACCTGGCATGCCCATGGTACCCATTAGGGATGAGTACCACAGTAGTTAAAGGTTAGTTTGAAGTGGATTTGTGTGACTTGGCAATCCCATTATACTCGATCGAGGATGAGTTCTCTATAAATCGAGGAGTTCGACGATTTGATGATCCTTGTATCCTTGACCTTCAATGAAAACCTGGTGTGAGATGAGTCCTTTATCTTCGTGGTGACACTTGTGTGGTGCTTTTACCTTCGTGGTGATATCTTCATAGTGATACTTGTGTGGTACTATTACCTTTGTGGTTTTACCTTAGTGATATCCTTCCCTAATTTATGAGACGAGTATATCTTCATAACTTAGGTATATGTATGGTCATATACCTAAGTAGAGTTGTGGACTTCTTGCTTTGTGATTGAGGTCTTGCTTTGTGGTATTTCCTTTTTGGAACTCTGGGAGACCTTCAGGGGTCTTGAGGTCCCTACTGAGTATTGTTATACTCACCCATACATGGGCTTCGCCCGCACCTTTTTGTGTCTTGTGCGGATGACGAGCAGTTGGGCTGAGACATGAGGGAGCCAGGACCAGGCAGTAAACAGAGGGGATGGGCTGATGTGGAGTGGTGTGGAGATGATCTGTACCTACCCTTCAGGTATTATCCTTAGTGGATGATCCAGGAGCAATTTTTTTCTTTTCAGTTTTATTTTGACCTTTCATTTGTACTTTTACTTTGCATTTGTGCTTGTATTTCTGGCCCCTTTACCTTCAACACTGTTTTCACAACTGTAGTTACTTTGTGGTTACATCCTCGTTGTGTTCTAGTCTATGTGGTTACTTCTTGTTGTTCTCTTGGACTGTGTGTATCTACAAGTTATAAAGGAAATTCCTTCCCATTTTAGGGATACGCCATTCCGGTGCTAGTCGCCCGCCCCGGTCCTATGGATGGAGGGCTTGGGTTAGTCACAACATGGGCCCCAAGGGACGGGTCGTGACAAAAAAACAAAACTTCGACGGATCATTACGAAACCTCCAGGCCTCGGAATCACGCACCGTCAGATTTCACGAACTCAAAATAATTACATAAAATTAATAAAAATTATACTAAAATTCTGAGACATTACATCCTTGAAGAATTTCCTATTTTGAGGGAATTCGCTGATGTGTTTCTGAAGGAATTGATTGGTCTTCCTCCTAGAAGATATGTTGAATTCTTGATTGATCATATACCTATGTAATTTTCAACATCAAAGACTCCATATAGAATGGGTTTTGTGAAGATTTTTGATCTAAAGAAAAAACTACATGGGAATCTAGATGAAGGGTTTATACGCCTAAGTGTTTCACCTTGGGGTGAACCAGTCCTCTTCTTCAAGAAGAAGGATGGGTCAATGAGCCTTTTCATTGATCATCGTAATTCCTTTAAGATTCACTAATATTTTAGTGATATTCATGTACTTGGTGGATAGAGTCTCTATAAATTACTTTGAATTTTTTTTGGTATTCTTTAAAGAATATATTATAATATACCTCAAAACCAAGGAGGATCATGAGGTGTATCTAAGAATTATACTAGAGACATTGAGAAAGGATAATCTCTATGAAAAGAACAACAAGTGTGAGTTCAGGTTGAAGAAAGTCTCATTCATAGGGTATATCATCAAAAGGAATAGGATATCTATGGATCCTTCCAAAAAAAGTAATTGAGGGATGGTCAAGGCTGACATATGTGATGGATATCCATAGCTTCTTGTGGTCAGCTAGAAATTATCACTGATTTGTGAGATATTTCTCACGGTTTTCAAAACCTATTACCAAGATAACATGGAAGGGAGTCAATTTTCCTTTGAATGATGAATGTGAAGAAAGATTCATGGAGTTGAATAAGATTCTTATCACTACCCTTGTGGTCACACTACCCATAAGTGGGGAGATTTTTATAATCTTCAACAATTCTTCGAAGAAGGGCCTGAGATGTGTGTTGATGCAGAATGAAAAAATCATCACCTATACCTCAAGTCAATTGAAAATTCATGAGAAAAACTATCCCACACATGATCTGGAGTGGGTATCTATGATATTTGCATTGCAAATATGGTGAAATTATCTATTTGGGGAAATGTGTGAAATATATATGGATCACAAAAGTATAAAATATAAATTCACACAAAAAGATTTGAACATGCACCAATGAATATGGTTAGAGCTCATTAAGTATTAAGACTGCTCAATCCATTGTCACCCTAGGAAAGTGAACAAGGTGGTGGATGATCTAAGTAGAAAGTACCCAGTGATTATGTCGTTTATGATAATTGAAAAGGATCCAATCTTATGATATTTAATGAAGATGGATATGGGAATAATAAAGTAACAAAAATCATCAATACTTCAACAAATTATTATTCAACCATATATTTTGGAATGGTTAAAGGATGCTTAAAAAATGATGTGGGAATTTAGAAGAAAGTGGAAACTACTAGAAAATGGAAATCCATTATGTTCAATGATAATGAATAAAGAATTGTGAGATTTGGGTTAAGACGATGTGTTCCATCAAAAACATATTTAATGAAAGAATACTAGGATGATGAACATAGTTAAAATTTATCTATTCACTTAGGAAACACAAAGATGCATTGAAATCACTGAGAGAATTCTTAGTGGGATAACAGGAAGAAGGATATTGCTGAGAATATATCAAATTTCCTGATATGTCAGTAAGTGAAGACTGGGAGGTAGAATTCTAAGGGGATGATGAAACCATTACCCATACTAATATGGAAATTGGAAAACATCACCACGGACTTTCTCCCCAGACATTAGAAGACATCCAAAGGAAACAATGTTATCTGGGTTGTTGTGCATCATCTTACAAATATTTCACACTAAATTAAGATTCGAGAGGATTTCTTATTGAATAAACTAACACAGATATAAATCAGAGAAGTTGTAAGGTTTAATGGTGTACCACTATCGATTTTATCCAATCGAGATCCAAGGTTCACTTCTATGTTATGTAATAATCTCCAATGTGCTCTGAATATTGAGTCGAACTTCAGTACGGCTTATTATTCTCAAACTGATGGCCAATTTGAGTGGTTATCCAAACACTTGAGGACAAGTAGTGATAATTATCAATGCACTTAAAACGAGGATGGGCTCAATATATTACTCTGGTTGAGTTCTCTTACAACAATAGTTTCCACTCAAGCACCCAATGGATCCTTATAAAGACCTTTACTGGAATATGTGCAGAACACCTACATGTTAGGGATGAAGTTGGGGATAAAAAACTTCTAGGTCTAGAAATGGTCGTAGAAATTGTGGAGAAGGTTAAGACCATCCAGAATAACATCAAAGCTTCTCAGAGTCAACAAAAGTGTTATGTTGACAACCATCGATGAGACCTATAGTTTGATGTTGGATATACGGTTTTATTCTACATGTCTCCATTGAAGATAGTGATGAGATTTGGGAAGAAGGGAAATCCTAGACCAATGAACATCATCCCTTTTGATATCCTTGATCGCATCAGAGTAGTATCGTATCGACTAGCACTCCCATCAAACCTATCTCAAGTACACGATGTATTCCATGTATCACTCTTGAGGAAGTACATAATTGAACCATCTCAAGTACTCAATATAGAGGTGGTACCATTAGAGAATGACCTCACCTATGAATAGAATCCAGTAAAGATTTTAGATAATAGGTAAAACATTCTATTAAATAGGATAATGCCTCTTGTCAAAATGTTGTGAAGAAACCAAAAGTTTAAAGAAGAAACATGGGAACTGGAGGAAGTGATGAGGCGGAGTTACCCTCATTTTTTTACTATGGGAAAAGGAAATTTTAAGGGAGAAATTTCTTAATGGGTCAAAATTGTAATGACATGATAATTTATTAATAAAATTCCCTTTATTTTAATTTCTTTTTAATATATAAAACACATGAACTTTTTTTTTTGATTAAATGACCATTAATAATAATTACCATTGATAATATATCTATTGAAATGTGATCACACAATTAATATAAATATAATATTTTACCAAATACTTTCGACATAGAAAAAGGAGATGATTACCTCATCTAGTAGACTCATGTTGTATGAAGCTCAGTTTTCGGAGCTCGGAAATGAAGTAGCATCACTAGTATTCAATCTTGACCAATCCCAAGCCGAGCTTCATCACATTAATCTTGAATGAAATCTCTTATGGGATAAGTTCAAGTTAATAGAGATTACCACCCGAGCGATATTATCCGAGCTTGTTAGCGCCAAAATATTGCATGAAAGAAGGAGTGAAAAAAAAAGCCACGTATGCTGCCTCGCGAAGCACCGACGCGAAGCACCCCGAGTCTCGCGGTCCCGCGAAGCTCTGCAGGCGGGACCGCTCCGCGAACGGCCTGACTTTCGTGAGCCTACCACGAATAAATGGAGGTGGTACCCCTCCGTTAATAGCCTGACGTTCGCGAGCCCTCCATGAAGCTCCAGAGGTGGTACCTCTCCGTGAATGGCCTGACGTTCGCGAGCGCGCCGCGAAGCACCGGAGGTGGCGTGGGAGTTCTACTCTGCGGCGCCCCTTGCCTATAAATACTGGGTTCCCCCTGAGCCCAGGGGACAGACAATCCGACCTTTCGGCTTCTCCTCTCCCGAATCGCGAAGCACCCTTTTCCCCGGGAATCATGAGCTCTGCGAGGTACTTCTACTTCGCGTGACACCTTTGTTTTGTCTCGTTTTGATCCCTTCTTCCGAGAGGGATTCCCTTCGCGAAGCTCAAGGGCATTCGTGAAGGAGGGGGATTCCCAAGGGAACCGGGGAAGCCGCAGAGTGTTTATGCTTTGCGAAACACCCATCATGTTCTAGCGATTTCCATGCTAAGGCAGGGTCGCTACACATCGTGAAGCACACTGCTTCGCAGCACCCTGCTTTGCGAGGCACCCCCTCTTCACGTGGCAGTGCTCCGCGAATACTATTCCACTCCGCGAAGCACCCTCCACTCACACCTTTACCCCATGATAAGTCCAAGGCACTCCGCTTTGCGAAGCACACTCCTTTTCTTGGAAATTCCCCTTCCTGTGCGACCCTTTAGGTATGCACGATGTGATTTCAAAGTCCCACGGACAATACCACTCGTAGCATTGCTTCGCCTAATGCTTCTTCACATAGGCACGCTAACGACTATTTCTTCTTTGCATAGCCACGCTAATGTGGACCCCTCAATGGTTCGATCTACGACCCCCCTTGACCACGCCCTTACTGGTACTTTCCCTCCCCCAAGGAGAAAAGGGTACCAGTTATGTAAGTCCTAGGGGTATGGAGTGAACCCACCCCGTCCGAGCTGCAGGACGTTAAACTGTCAAGCACCACGTCCTCAACACATGACGTTAAACTGTGACCCGACCTCGTGCCTCGCACGAAGGGTCCCCCCAGCTCGGACATTTTTTACGCCACTTTTCTCCACGGGAGTGGGATCACTCCCCCCATAAGGGATGATATCCTCCTTATCAGAGTGGCGTATGTACACAGGAGAAGGGAGACCCTAGTTCCCCAATGGATGGTTGCACCCCTGCATCTCCGTACTTCCCCACTACCAAGGTCAGGGGAGGGCGCGGTAGGGAACGAGTCACCTCCCATCATTTGTCCCAAATCCCTCTTTTACTGCGCTTTGCCCCACTTCGGGCCTCCATCCTGGAGTAAGTCCCAGCACCAATGGGTCGCCTAATGCTTAAGCCCCTCTTCGCTTCTCACGGACGCACCCTTCGCGATGTGATCGTCAGGTCCTTGCTGCCTCTTATTTCTCACACCGAGCATGACTCACGTGGGCTTAGAGTAAGCATCGGCCATGGCAATACCCTCATCCAACATAACATTAAACTGTATACCCTCATCCAGCATGACGTTAAACTGTATTCCCCCCATCCAGCACGACATTAAACTGCACACCCATTTGAACTACGAGGACTTTGATCCATGTCAAGGCATGGTACGTAGGAAGCCTCCCTGAGGTTCAATCGCATCTCCCTTTGGACCAAGGTCCCTCCTTCCTCACGTCAGTTCGCCGACACCTACCACCCGAACTATGAGGACTTTGATCCATGTCAAGGCATGGTACGTAAGAAGCCTTCACGATGTTCAATCCCACCACTAGTGGACCCCTGGGTCTACTTTTACGTCGGTTCACCGATGAAAACCTTCGAACTATGAGGTCTATGATCCATGTCAAGGCATGGTACGTAGGAATCCTTCCTGAGGTTCAAGACCATATCTCATTGGACCAAGGTCCACCTTCACATCGGTTCGTTGATGACTTCCATCATTTGAACTATGAGGTTTTTGATCCATGTTAAGGCATGGTACGTAGGAAGCCTTCCTGAGGTTCAAGCCCACCCATCATTTATTCACGTGGAGTTCATCCTCGTCCCACATGATGTTAAACTGCATTCCATTCCGACGGCAAGCCATTGTGACCATATCGAACTACAAGGACTTTGATCCATGTCAGGGCATGGTACGTAGAAAGCCTCACGAGGTTCAAGCCCCTCTCCCATTGGACCAAGTTCCCTTATTCACATCGGTTCGCCAACACCCACCACAAGTGGACCCCCGGGTTCACCTTCACGTCGGTTCGCCGACGAAACCCCTCCGAACAACGGGGACATTGATCCATGTCAAGGCATGGTACGTAGGAAGCCTCCCTAAGGTTCAAGCCCACCATCCATCGTACCAAGGTCCACCTCCACGTCGGTTCTCCGATGAAGCCCTCCCCCCCCCTTGAACTATGTGGTATTTGATCCATGTTAAGGTGTGGTACGTAGGAAGCCTCCACGAGGTCCAAGCCCACCATCACTAGGATCCCCCTCGTCCTCCTCATTCACGTCGGCCTTCCGGAATCCAACTTTAACTACGTGGTCTTCGATCCATTTCAAGGCGTGGTACGTAGGAATCCTCCCAGAGGTTCAAGCCCACCACCTGTTGGTCATCCCGACCTTATTCCCGTCAGGTCACCAGCACCTGGGCAGCCTAGTGCGTAAGCCCCACACCATCTGGACCAAGGTCCACATTCACGTCAGTTCACTAACGATACCCATCGGGCCAAGGTCCACCTTCACAGCGGCTCGCCGACACCATCCCGAACTACGCGGACTTTGATTCCCTGCCACGGGGATACATAGGAGGTCTCTTCGAGGCTCAAGCCCAACTTCACTGTCGCCCCTGCGATGGTCCCATTTCATTCCCCCTCCATTTCGATCAACTCTCCATCACCCATCCTGATTCTCACCCAGACTGCCACGTCCCGGAAATATCAGACCACTTCCCTCCTCTTCGCAGCCGCCCATGGGCTGGTCTCGGTATCGGCACCCCGTCAAGGGAAATCCCTCAATCCGATCCATTCCAGCTAATGCTCTGATCGGGCTGATCCGTCCCCACTGGACGTTAAAACTGCGGCATACCCTGTGCTAAACACAGGAAGCTGAGGAAAACCTCAGATATATGTATGTGACATATAATTCCCCGCGCTCGATGTGGGATGCCTCGGGCTTCCGCGACAAGGAACAAAAGACAGACACGCCAGTTCCCTAACATCCAGACATGCTACTAATGCCTCGATGTGACTACTCCCCTAACTGCAGGTTGCTGCCCAGACTGGACCCTTTGGAATGACCTGACAGAAGCAGTGTAATTAACCGGCATCCATGGAAACATGGCACTGGGAAGAGTTTCATGAAAAATGTATTAAATCTATGAGAGAGACCCGGACTAGGTGATGAGTTCTGAGGAGGAATCCACAGAAGGAAGAACCGACATCACATCATCCCGTTTTGATCAAGGAGATGACATTCCGGAATAAGGAGAGAATGCCTCCCGCCATTGGAAAGCGGGAATGTAGGGAAACAATTCATCGCGTCCTCTTCCGCAGACGGACAGATGCGCGCGCCCCGGCGAAAGCGTCGGAAACAGAGATGGTGAACCCGACGTGAAAGTCTTCTCCTCAATGTGGAGATTAGTAGCATTTGAGACACCAGTAGATTGACGTGTCACCGGATCCAGATATCTGGCGCCTTGTCCCACCAAGAAAATAGTGGGCCTGGCGTGAAACTCACCGGAAGTTGGGGAAATGGAATGCGGGGCACTCCATTCTGCAATGTGTTGGCATGGATCCTTCTTACAGACATGGAGAATGGAAGGACGCTGGGGCACTGGTTGTCAATCCTTTTCCTCGCAGTGCTGATGAGTTGATCCCTTCGTTTCATAGGAACCAGGTTGCTTCCATGAAGACACGGTCACCGCCCGCTCGCCTACGCATGGGCAAGGAAAATACCGGCACAGCCACCCTGCATGGCTCCGCTAGCTCCACGACGGCCTCTACATCCATGAATAAAGGCCGCCTACGTCCCCTCTCCCCGTCAGAGATCATCCAGCGAAGGGTGATCAACAACCTTGTACGCAGGTACGAGGAGGAAGGGGTCATCCCGACTTGGGATATGGCCCGCCTGGACCTGGAGGAATCCAGGCCCCGCCGTCAATGCCGCCCTAACAGGCCACGCAGAGAGCCCCTGATCCCCACCACAACGTTCAATCGTTTCGGGAGATTGTCCCCAGAACGCCTCGACGACTTTTCGCCTTATGCTGATGAGATGGGTGATGTCCGACTCGGCCCGCTCAGGGTCCCGACGCAAGGGCTCCAGAAAAGGGATCCCATTTGGCCACGTCAGTGCCATCATCTGACTCTGCAGAAAGAGCAGGTAGGCTATGCCCTTGCACCACCTGCGCCAGTTCGTCTGACCAGACGTCAGAGCCGGGGCCGGGCTGAGGATGCTCTCCAAGATACCTACTGTGGCCCAAGCCACCGCCGATGCACATCATTGAGTTCCTGCAGACACTGAGCAGGGGCACTCCTTCACCCGACCAAGATCAAGGCCTCAGCGGCCCCACGGGAAGACTGGTTTGACTCTCGGGGTCGCAGGCTCGGGCGATGATTGTCGTGAACCAATCTGCGGTAACGTCACTCCATACGGAGGTCCTCTCCATACCACCATTCCACAGAGCGTGGGCTTTCCTCGCTCTGAAGCTCATCACGGAGGTATGCCTCGTGCTACCCCCATCCCGAAAGAAAACCCGCCCCGCGACAGTGACGCTCGGCATGGAAACCTCTCTCGCGCCCACTATATAGGGTATGGAGTCCATCCTCCTGCCCCCGACCACCGATCTGAAGGTACTATACATCCGGTCCTTCTCCAACGTGGGGGTCCTCCCTATGTCCTCTCAGCAACTGGCGAAGGTCCTCCTCGGCTCGGAAACTTGGGGAGTGAAGGTCAGCCTCACTCTGCCTGGACCGTCCATGGAGGTCCTCCCCATGTACCCTTTGATATTTTCCCTGGTGCCCCTCGCACCCTGGCCACCGCGAGTGGGGGCCCTCTCCGCCACGGCACCAGCGCCACCCCAAGACTACATATTGAGAATCAACCCTGTCTCAAAGAGCCACCCCGGGGTAGAAGAGCGGGTTGTCGCCACCACAGGAAGAATCCTGGGGGAGTGGGTGGAGATCAAATCGGCCCGTTTCTCGAATTCTGAAGAGGAATTCGACTCAGCGATGGAACCTTCTCCCCGCTCCTCCGTATCAAGGGCTGGGGTAGGAACCAGGCGTGTTATCCTCATTCTCCCGGAATGTGAGGTCCACCGGATTCCCACCTCTCTCCGCATGTACATTCAGGAGGAAGAAATCGTGGAAATTCCGCAGGTCCCGACCGTGCGATCACCACCATTGTCACCAGAAGTGCCCTCTACCTCTACCAGAGGTCACAGAGAGCTATTTTGGGGACCAGAGGCGGTAGAGAAACGACATGAACTATCACCGGCAACCGCAACTCCTGCGCCTGAAGCTGTGGCTATCAGCTCATCGTATCGTGATATTGTGGTCAGGTCACCTCACTCTTCAAAGGATGACCCGGAATTCGGTGGCCAGTCAGCTCGTTCACCGTATTCTCCACCTCCAAGTTTACTGTCCTAGAGGTCCACCTCGGTATTGCAACCGGTCCCTCATCCGCCCCTGTTTGACGAGTGGGGAAATACAGGGCCAGACCCCGAGTCCGAACCCAGGAGCTTCTGGAGCATTCTCGCAGTGGATCACTTCCCGGAGAAGTTCTGGCCGACGGCGGCGCCGAACTTTCACGCACCCCCTTACCCAAGAAGAAGTGGGGTTCTTTTGACGAACCCTATGGGCGAAACACTTCCTCCTTCATTACAAGCAGGTGATGTACCCCAGAAGTCGAAATCACTTTGTAGAAATCGGCAAGCAATGCCGCCTGATCAATTTGGCCGCACTCCCTGTGGCCTAGCACCCTGAGTCACCAGGCCATCAGAGAACCCTTCAACGAAAATGTGTTCATAGTTTCAAAGTACTCCACAGAGTCATCAGGGAAGCTACCCCCCCCTGTGCAAGTCCGTGGCTGGGGACACTATGCCGCTCTCCTCTTCGACCCTATCTGACGGCAGCCCGATTCGTTATGCGACATTGAGGACATGCCCTCGAGAGGGGCCGCGGTCCACATGGTAGACGTAGTGGACAAGGAGGATGAGATTGCATTTCTTTATGGAGACTTACCCCCCGAGGGCGTACCGCCACTGCTGGACCCATCAGGGAGGGTTACCCGTCAGCAGGGGAACCTTCTAGGCCTCCCTGTACCCACTGAGTCGCTGGTACTCAGTCGAAATGCCGGTAAGGGTAAGGAGCACGTCGGAACTGTCAAGCACTCTGACCCATCCGCCTCTTTACAGAAAATGGACGAAGATCCCGAGAAGGCCACGTTACGCCAGCAGCTTGCTGAGAAGAAGAGGCTGGTTGACGAACTCTTGGCCGAGCGCGCCGTAGGGTGGAGACCCGACTATTGTAATCCCAAGCGGGGGCAGTAGGGGCAGGAAAAATTCCCCCCGGTGAGATGCCTCTGGGGAACCCTGATCATGCTACTAACGAAGACAGGGCGGAAGCCAAAACTTACGGAAAGAGGGCACGATACATCTCGACAAACCCCCCTGAACGACAAGGAAATATGAAGAACCCGGTCCGGGTTCCCCCAGTCTCCCCACAGGCCGTTCCGCCAGTCGATCCACGAGCCGCTGAAGCCATCTACCATGTTGAAGAACCTGTAAATGCACTTTTGGTTAGGGATCCGCATCAAGACAGGGACCCCCACCCGGGTGATCTTATAACGGCACTCATATCCCACCTCGAAGCGTTGGAAACGTGGCAGGTGGCAGTCCCACCGGATTGCAAGATGTATCCCGCGTGGGTGGATGATATGCCCGCACCCCCGGGTTTTGGAAAACCCACTTTATCGCCCTTAAACGGGATAGGGGACCCGCCGTAGCACTTATCCCATTTTTCCCCCAGGTGTGGTCCCATGCTGGGGACTTCGGCCCAGCAAGAAGCCGCCAAACTCCGATGTTTCGTGCAGACATTGGAAGGTCCCGCATTCGTCTGGTACAGCCAGCTCCCTATCGGATCGGTGACCGGTTGGGAGGATCTCCTTCGGCAGTTCCTATATCAGTTCAGCTCCACCACGCGGAATACCATCATTGCAGACCTCTTCAAGTGCAAGAAAAGGCCTGATGAGCGAGTCGCAGATTTCAACGCCCGGTGGAAGGGACATACGTACTCCCTCGATATGCCACTGACTGAGGAGAAATTACTAAAGATGTGTGTGGGTAACGTTAAAATGGAGCTGGTACCTTCCCTGATTACCCAGAACTACCCTGGAGGATTCCAGGATTTCTTAGATAAGGCTCAGTGCCTTGAGGAGGCTCTGCAATAGGTTAGTCAGGCACGTTTGTTGCCCCCTATGATCCAATCTAGGAGGACTGCCAGAGCCGAACCCACCGCGGTGGGCCAAATAGAAGCGCCTAGGCATCTGGAATTACTGCCAGCGAAACCATCCCCGCAACCCCGCAGAGGTCCTCCACCTCAAGCGCAGGCTCCTGCCCAGCAGCGACCGCCTCAGAATCGACAGTTTCCCCCGCGCAATGCGCCACCTCCACATAGGCGAGAAAATTAGGCGTCGTCTCCTCGGCAGGCTCCTCCGGCCCCTCTTCAGGGTCAGGCCCCCAGGGCCCCCTATCCGGAAAGAAGGCACCAGACTTATTCGTTCAACAAAAATCAGGTCCCTGGCTACTTCTGAAGTGCTCTAGAGCAAGGGATTGTGCGCCTGCCCGAGTGCAGAAGGCCGACAGAGGAAAATCTCACCGATCACCCCAACTAATATCCTTATCATCGGATTCTGGGGCACACCCTCAAGCAATGCTATGTGTTTAAATACTGGATTCAAGACCAGGTCAACAACAATATAGTCAGGTTGGGCCCGGCACCAACACAAGTAGCAGGTGTCTTTGCAGGGTCAGAGATTGGTAGCGACATCGAAGGTGAGTGGAAGCAGGTTCCCAGTCACGGGTCCCAGAGATACGATGATTGGATGGCTCGAAAAACCGTCGTTCATTCCAATGGTATCATCTGGGCGCGCCTGAAGTAGTCGGAACCTTCAGAAGAGGTAGCCAGTACCTCTGCATCGCCTTCACAGTCGACCTCTTCCCAAAAGGGCAAGCAGCGACGACGCAAGAAGAAACAATGTGCTCCGTCGGTGCCATCGTCATCCCGCACTCATGGAGACTTTATGCCCCCTGAAATGGGGATTCCTCCCTAGAATCTGCCCGTTGGTGGATGACTCGTCGAGCGACAGCCAGGGGTATGCTTTGGTTAACACCCTGGAGCTGGTAAAGCCATATATGACTCCCAACGAAGGGGAACGCCAGGAGAGCCTCCCCAACGTCCCCAGCCGACGTCAACGTCAGCAGAACCACAACCATGCTGGTCGTCGAGGAACTTTATCAGGCACTTTCATCCATGCCGTGCACGCTACTGAGACCAGACAGTAGGCTGAGTACATAGCTCAGCACGCGCAACCCCATCTGACGCCCCTCATCTCTACCTCCACCGCCGTTTGTGCTACTAGATTAGGGAGAGCTACCTCGTTTGTATCACAGCCAGTATTGCCCTGCTACCAGCCAATATCCACTATTTGATCCTAGTCCGTCACCTACTCTCTGGGCATCAACTTGTAGGCAGCAGAATGTACCCAGCACTAGCCAACCGCCGGTTCAACCGGCAGGACCCGCTATGCCTCCAACTGTCGAACGACCTCCTATAAGAAGAGGTTCATGCTTGGCACGAAAGTAGGATGTTCTGAAACACCTGGCTGGCATTCCGACAAGGATTTCTATCCTTGAGGCCCTTCTCCTATCGTCTGAAATGCGTGAGGCACTTTTCAAGGCCCTAAGGAGTCCCCAACAGTTTGAGATGGAGGTAGCAGCCGCAGAAGCCTTCCATGCCGAGGAAATTGAGAACGCCGAATGTCAGGAGGTTATCTCATTCTACGGTGAAGATGAGGACCCTCCTATACAGGGGCATATTCGCCCGCGGTACATCACTGGCCACTTCAATGGTGTGGAAGTCCATCGCTGCCTTGTTGACACGGGTTCCGGAATCAACCTAATTCTGACTCAGATATTGCAAAAGATGGGTTTGTCTGAAGATGATTTAACTCCCTCTGACCTCAGAATCTAGGGGTACGACAGGACCGAGAAAACCCCAGTCAGTAAGATCCGCCTGAAGACTCAGTTCGGTGGCATAATTTCCAGCACCGAGTTCATGGTCGTCTCTCAGGACACCACCTACAATGCGTTGATGGGTAATCCATGGCTCCATCTGCACACAGTAGTCCCTTCGTCATATCAGCAGTGCCTCAAATAATCCCTCAATGGTTGAGTAGGCATGCTCCAAGGAGATGTGTCTCCTTTCGCCTCTTGTGAGGCCCACTATCTGGATACTGATTATTACAATAGTAAGCGTAAGAAAATCCTAGTAAGTAAGGATGAACCCGCCCCGGTCTCAAGTGACCCCTAGGAAAGCATGGATGATGCCTACATCCTCCCGATCCACCGATTGGAGGCCACGACCCTCGACATGGGGCAGTGTTTTGTTGTTTCGGGTACGCAAGGAAGGCATGTTCCCATGTCCAAGAGACGGCGGAGAATCACCTCGTACTCCTACACCAACCAGGATCAGGTGATCCCAGAGCCTCCTACACCTGTGCGGTATCGGAATGTCAAGCCTATGATAATGGCGGTACGCCATACGTGTCCATTCCACCGGGCTGGAATCAACCAACTCAGGCAGACACATCACCACTGTTTTGATATCATCAAACGTGGCCCCTTAGGCCGAAGGCCAGATGGGATAAGGTCGACTGCCTTCATTGATATCAACTCAATGGTGAGTGAGCCTCCTGGTATGATGACCACCGCTGCCCAAGACGACACCAGCTGCCCCTCAGGTTTTGATAGCCCAGAAGTATCTCCCGTCACGGGAAATCCCCCCATGGGTGGAGAGGAAGACCTGGAGGATGCTCCCCCCACCTTTGAGGAAGGAGTCTCTACCATGGTTGATGAACTGGTATAGGTGAACCTTGGTAGCGAGGCAGATCCGAAACCCACATTGATCAGTGCAACCATGTCCTTCAAAGAGTGGCAGCAGTACGTAGACTTTCTCAAACAACACCGTGACGTGTTTTCCTGGAGTTACAACGAGATGCCAGGACTAGATCCCCAGGTATCCGTTCTCCATCTGGGACTCCCAGCAAACCATCGTGGGTTTAAGCAGCCTCCCAGGAAGATGAACCCATCTCATGGTGCAATGGTTGAGGCCAAAGTTGACAAACATATCAAATCCAACTTCATTAAGGAAGTCCAGTACCCCAAGTGGCTTGCCAACATTGTGCCAGTCAGGAAGAAGAATGGGCAGATCAGAGTTTGCATCGACTTCCGTGACCATAATCGCCACTTCCCAAAGGATGACTTCCCACTCCCGGTGACTAAGTTATTGATTGATTCCACGGCCGGGTTCCAAGCTCTCTCATTCATGGATGGGTATTCCGGGTACAACCAGATTCGGATGGCACCCGAAGATGAGGAGTCCACTGCCTTCAGGGTTCCCCAAGGTACCTTTTGCTACTAGGTTATGCCCTTCGGCTTGAAAAATGCAGGTGCCACTTATCAGAGGGTCATGCATCACATATTCAAGCCAATTCTCGGGATGCTAGTGGAATGCTACGTAGATGACCTAGTTGTCAAATCATGCCAGCACCAGGACCATCTCAAAGACCATGAGAAAGTGTTCGATTTCCTGCGTTCCTGCCACCTGAAGATGATCCCGTTGAAGTGTGTCTTTGGGGTCACCTCTAGGAAGTTTGTTGGATTTGTTGTTAGATACCGAGGCACTGAGATCGACCCAGAAAAGATCAAGGCCATAAGCCAAGTGCCTCCCCCGAGAAATATTCGGGAACTTCGAGGCCTCCAAGGCCACTTAGCCTATATACGTCGATTCATCGCAAATCTGGCCGGTAAGCGTAATCCCTTTTCCTAGCTCATGAACAAGAGTTCCGCCTATGAATGGGATGAGGAGTGTTGGACCGCTTTTGAGGAAATCAAGCATTATCTACTCCAACCTCTGGTTTTGATTCCACCCATCTCTGGAAAGCTGCTGGTCCTTTATGTGACCACCCTGGAATGATCCCTCGGTGCACTGCTCGCCCAGAAGAATAACAAGGGTACTGAGAACAGTCTCTACTATCTCAGTCCCATGCTTATCGATACGGAGGTCAGATACTCCCTTATCGAAAAGAGATGCCTTGTTCTCGTCTTTTCCATATAGAAGTTGCGGCATTACCTATAGCACAATGAGGTACAATTGGTCTCCCAGGTAGACCCACTGAAGTACATCCTGAACCGCCCCATGTTGACTGGCTGACTAGCACGGTGGGAGGTGATTCTCCAGCAGTTTGATATCAGGTTCGTACCTCAGAAGCCCATTAAAGGATAGGCGTCGGCAGACTTTTTATCTTCCCATCCAACCTTCACGGATCAATCCCTGGACCTAGATTTTCTTGATGAGATGATCCTCTCAGTCGATCGTGTCATCCCATGTTGGAAAATGCACTTCAATGGTGCCTCCTGGAGTCCCACCGGTAGGAGGCTCAACGATCCTAAGCTCAAAAGAGTGGGCCTGGGTATCATCTTCGTTACCCCGGTGCAAGCCATCCTACCATACTCATTCCTGTTGTCAGAAGGCTGTACCAACAACGAGGTAGAGTACCAGGCTCTCATCACCGGCCTCGAGATGGCTCTTGAGATCGACGTGCCCCATCTACATGTGGAAGGAGATTCCGAGCTGGTAATCAAACAGGTCAATGGTGACTATGTCGTCAGGAAACCGGATCTTCTACTGTTGTTGGAGTACACCCTCCGCCTAATGGCCCAGTTCTCTTCTCGACCAGAGATTACCCATGTCCTGCGGCCACAGAATGGTCAATCAGACGCCTTGGATGGCTTAGATGCGTCGCTCGTAGAACCTGAGCAAGATGATTTGATCATACATGTGGCACACCAGAGAGTCATTTCCCCCATCACCCAAGAATATAATGATGGCATGTGGGTAAGTCATCTCACCACCGGGCCCTCTACGTCATGGGTCTCGGGTTCTTCAGACACAGTGGTTGAAGTCACTCCCGACTGGAGGGTACCTTTTGTCGAGTATTTCCAAAATGGTCGCCTCCCGGACGATCGGACCGAGCACGAGAGAATCTGACACCATGCACTGTAATTTACCCTCCAGAGCAGCACCAGTCTTGAACAGATCCTTTATAAGCAGAGCTTCGATGGCTTCCTCCTCCGTTGCATTCAGGGGGTAGAGATTCCTCAAGTTATGCAAGAGGTCCACGCTGGTTCCTGTGGTGCCCATCAAGCTAGGTCGAAGCTGTCCCATCAAATCCGAAGGTTGGGGTACTTCTGGGCCTCTATGATCCACGATTGTATCGGGTATGCCAAGAGATGCCACGTGTGCCAAGTCCATGCCAACTTCCTACATCAGCCATCGGAGCCCCTCCACCCCACCAAGTACTCTTGGCCATTTGCAGTATGGGGACTTGATGTAGTGGGACCATATCCACCGGCAATGGCTCACCAGTGTAGGTTCATCCTGACTTCTACAGATTTCTTTTCCAAGTGGGTAGAGGTGGTTCCATTCAAAGAGGTCAAGGCCTATTCCATCATCGACTTTTTGAGCTCAAATATTATCCACCGATTTGGGGTCCCTCACGCTGTCCTCACTGATAACGGCACCAACTTATGAGCGGCTGAGCTGAAGAAATTGTACGTAAAGTACATCATCCATTCAAACCATACCTCCTGCTATCACGCACAGGAAAATAGACAGATCGAAGATGGTTGGTTAGAAAAATAAAAGTTGGTCGGACAAGCTCCCCAATGCCCTCTGGGCTTATCGGATGACGACTCACAACTCTACCCAGGTAACCCCATATTCCCTGTTGTATGGGGCTGAGGTCGTCCTACCCATTGAGATCCATATGCCATCGCTGCGCACTACAGTCTATGACCAGAAGGCGCCAAATGAGGTTGCCGAAATCCGTCTAGCTGAATTAGAAGCACTGTATGAGAACCGGCTTTGTGCCCTGCACAATTTGGAAAGGCATCAGAATAAGATAGCGAGGGACTTCAACAAGAAGGTCCGCCTCCATTCTTTTCTACATGGAAACCTAGTGCTCGCCCTTCGAGCGCCAATGATCCCCGGTAGGAAACCACCCAAGCTAGAACCCAAATGGGAAGGGCCTTATATCATTCATAAGGTTTACCCCAACAGGGCGTACTCCTTGGTGACCACGGATGGTGAGCGCGTAACTCCTCCCACCAATGCCAGGTTCCTCAAGTAGTAGTTCGCCTGATCCACTTTTCCGGTCCGACACGACCTTAAACTGTATGGTCCGACACGACCTTAAACTGTATGGTCCAACACGACCTTAAACGGTAAACCGCCGTCCTGCAGGATGATAAACTGCAAAATGGTCCGAGATCTATGTCCTTAAACTATGATCTCCCCCGTCCTTACTGTAAGACGTTAAACTGCATGCCAGTCAGGCCTTCCTGAACGAGGCTCAGCCTCATGCCCCTTGGCCTCCTCTGGCCCTAGCCCCCGTCCTTACTGTAAGACGTTAAACTACAAGCCAGTCAGGCCTTCCTGACTGAGGCTTAGCCTTAGTCCCCTTGGCCTCCTCGGGCCCCCAGCCCCCGTCCTTACTGTAAGACGTCAAACTGCAATCCAGTCAGGCCTTCCTGACCAATGCGCAGCCTCGGGCCCCTTGGCCTTCGTCGACTCGGACTCTCTTATGGGATTGTACGGTGTGGTGTGAGATTACATCCTCATTCACGTCGGGTTACCCGTCGTACCGTACATACACCTAGTTGATATACATTTCTCATCTAGGAAAATGGTAAAACTTTGCTTCAAGAACTACGTGTGGCTTGATTCCCATCTTAATGGGATATGTAGGAACGCTCGGACACCTCTTCTTGATCCCATCCCCAAGCTCTTCTCTTCCACTACCCCCCCTAGGAATAGTTTCCTTGGAGGGTCCTTGCGTAGCGAGGAGTAGGCTTTCTTAGCCTCGCTCATACAACCCCGCTCATACAAGGATTGTAAGGGTTGCACCATGTGCCCACTCCCGTTATTCTATCCACCCACGTCCTCACTGCATGACGTTAAACTGCATGGCCTTCAAGAACTACGTATGGCTTGATTCCCATCCTAATGGGATACGTAGGAACACCTGGGCATTTCGTCCGTTGGCCCATCCCAAAATCCAAAACCTTCCCCTCGGGTCAAGACATATGGTAGGGTGCACACTTTTTCCCCAACTCACATCGAGCAAGCCTCGACCCGGCTGCACGTCCCCCCTGGAGACGTTCACCTCTTTCATGGATGGGTACATCTATTCTTCCCCCACTCCTTGACTGGGATTCCATCATTTTTCACACCTGGAGGGACCCCCAAAAACGGCCCAGATACTACGCCCAAGGGCTCTCCTACTGTTACGGGCCAACGCCCCCGAGGGTTTCCAAGCAACAAGCCGATACAAGTCCCGCATTGCGAATTTGGTCAACGGTCGACGCTCATTTGTTGCTCCCATATCAGGTCACCATCAGGACGTTGTGTTTCAAACATGGTCGACAGTGTCATGGATCTTCGGGTCCACCCCGAGATGTCCCAAACATAGAGTGCAATGATTCGTTCTACCCCATCCCGAAGTGACAAACTTCCCTCCGGGTGGTGCTAGTGGTCAGGCCCATGGACCCGATTCTATTATAAGGAATGTACGGTGTGGTGTGGGACTATGTCCTCATTCATGTCGGGATCATGTACCATGTCGTACGCCTTCCCACACGAGGCCCAGCCTCAAGCCCCAGGCCTCCTTGGGCCCCCGGCCTTCGTCCTCACATAAGACGTCAAACTGCGAACCATTCAGGCCTTCCTGACCGAGGCTTAGCCTTATGCCCCTTGGCCTCCTTGGGCCCCTAGCCCTCATCCTCACTGCAAGACGTTAAACTGTGAACCAGTCAGGCCTTCCTAACCAAGGCTCATCCTCAGGCCCCTTGGCCTCCTTGGGCCCCTGGCCCTCATCCTCATGTAAGACGTCAAACTACAAACCAGTCAGGCCTTCCTGACCGATGCCTGACCTTAGGCCCCTTGGCCTTCTTAGGACCCTTCGCCCAACCTCTTACCTAAGGTGTACGGTGTGGTGTGGGAATATGTCTTCATTCACGTCGGGATCATGTACAATGCCATACGCCTTCCCTCACGAGGCCCAGCCTCAGGCCCCATGGCCTCCTCAGGTCCCCGGCCCTCGTCCTCACTGCAAGACGTTAAACTGCAAGCTGGTCAGGCCTTCCTAACCAATGCCTAACCAACAGGCCCCTTGGCCTTTTCGGGCCCCGGCCCAGGTCCTCTATTATAGAAGTGTATGGTGTGTTGTGAGATTATTTCCTCATTCACGTCGGTTTATTCTTCGTACCATACACCTCCATTGTTTGGGGGTATATTACTCCCCTCCTCATCCCGTATGACGTTAAAATACATCTAGAGAACTACGTATGGCTTGATTCCCATCCTCATGGGATACGTAGGCCCACTCGAATGTCTAGGATTCGGGTCCAGCCCCATCTCTCGGGAATCTTCATCCCACTTTGGCGCTTTTGTCTACCCTTTCTCCATGAGAGGATTATATGGTGTGGTGTGGGATTATGTCCTCATTCACATCAGTCTTGTAATCACCACGCCATGTACCTCTCCCTCCTGAGCTGTTCCGTCGACCCTTTTCAGTGGTTCACCAATGTGCCTAAGGGTACTCCGATTTATTACCTGGAATGCCAGACTTTACTCGGACATATCCACACCCTCTTTCTAGGCTTTGTGTATCCCTTCATCAGGGCTTCCATCATCTTTCACACCCGGAGGGACCCCCAAGAACGGCCTGGATACTACACCCAAGGTCTCTCCTACCATTATGGGCCAATTCCCTAGAGGGTTTCAGACAACAAATTAATAAAATCCCGCGTTGCAAATATGGTCAGCGGTCGATGCTCGTTTGTTGTTCCCACCTAAGGCTAACGCGACATGGAGACTGTTTTTTCCGCCACGGTTAACAGTTTTCCCTCTATCGCAACGCCAACCCCATTAAGCCCAAAATGTCAGTTACACGATTCACATCCTTCTCCATTCTCATCATGTCCAAGTAGAGTCTTGGAACTCATGGTACTATTCCTCCATGCACGTCTGCGCGTTGGGGGAACAAGCCGCGTCAAAGGTGTCCTTCGGGGCTCTCTGTCGACTCCCCTTTTGTGGATGCCCCAAGTATTGCGATAAGGATCCCCCCTTGTTTCCCACACCGAGTTTAACTCACGTGGGCTTAGGGATCGAGTTGACGTCTGTGATTACTCGGGAAGTTGTCACCACCCATGGTCCGAGCTCTATGACCATAAACTAAGATCCTATCAGAACTACATTCAGCTTGATTCCCATCCTAATGGGATACGTAGGAATGCCCAGACCCCTTGTCTTTGGGTCCAGCTTGAGTTCAGCAAATTCACCTCTCTAGTCCTGCCTTCAGGACCCCAACTATGGGATTGTGTGGCGTAGTGTGCGATTATGTCCTCATTCACGTCGGGTTTGCAATAGCTGCACCACACGCACCCCATTCTAAGAGTTAGCCCTCCCATTCCTTTTCCCACATGACATTAAAAGGCACCCTTCAGAACTATGTGTGGCTTGATTCCCATCCTCATGGGATGCATAAGAATACCTGAATGTATAGACTTCGGGTCCAGCCCCACCTCTTAGAGATCTCCCGATCTCCCGGCCACCTAGGCCCCTTGGCTTGTCCCTCTCTAGGAGGGGGATATAAAGGTATGATACAGGGTTTTTGGAACTATGCCCCCTTTTCCTAGGAATCCGCCATCTCTTGGCCACCCTCAAGTTCAGTCCCTCGACCCCTTGTAGTGGTTCGCCTATTTGTTAAGATTACTCTGGTCTAGGAACAAAAGCGTCAGATTCAACTTGGTCAAGTTCCCTCCGCTTGTCAAGCTTTGTGTTTCCCTTCATTCGGGCTTCAATTACCTTTCACACCCAGAGGGACCCCCAATAACAGCCTGGATACTACGCCCAAGGGCTCTCCTACCGTTACGGGCCAACACCCCCGAGGGTTTTGGACAACAAATTGATACAAATCATTGTTGACGCTCCTTTCGTCACAGAATCTAAAGGTCGGAAAAGGGAATATCTCAGCTGAAAGTGATTCATCCTTTAAAGAAAACATCAATAATCGACAAAGGCATGAACAAAGGATCAACAGAAAATCCACCGCGCAAGTGATACCACTGCCGCGCAAGTATACTTGCGCGGCTACCTTGGTCGCGCAGGTGACTTGCGCGACCTAATTGGTAACCGCCCGGTAACCTCCCTGGGTCTTCTTTTGCCTATAAATAGACCCTGTGGGCCCCTCATTCGAGAGGATCTTTTTCCAGAAACTCGGATCAAAGCTCCCGATGCCCAAGTCTCTTCTCAAAGCTTCCAGAACACTTCTAAGGTAATTTCTTACCTAGAATGGAAGATCTAAAGAGAAGAAGGAAGGCCTAAGTGTTGAAACTTATCAAACACTTGCGCGCCGACTTAATTCCTTCAATATAACTTGCGTGTCCCTTCTCTGGAAGAACCTCAAGAGGATTGTAAAGGGTTTTCTAAAAAGTCGCTCAAGCATTTCAATACTGGTTGCAAATCGCGCAAGTACCACTCATGTCGCGCAAGTATACTTGCGCGGCCAATACTTGCGCGCCGCCGCAGGAATTGCGCGCCTTTAAAGACTTGCGCGCCCCTATCTTTTTGGGTGCCCATCTTTCCCATTTTACCCCTCTTAAGACATTTCACCTTTCCTATTCAAGATTCAGTCTTCAAGATACTCTTCAAATCCATTTATGGCATGATTTCTTGATTTGACATCCTTATCTGAAAGGAATTCTGTGAAATATCTCTCAAAGTCTAATGATTTAAATATCTTTATGTCACCAAAGATTGAGAGTTCATTCATTCAACCTCATCCTTTAAAATGAGAGAATCCTTAACCTGGGTCTCCTTTTCAGGAATAATCCCCAGTTATAAAACCTTTGATCTGGGCATCCTCCTCAGGAGTAAGCCCCAAATCTTAATCCTTAACCTGGGTTTCCTTTTCAGGAATAAAACTTAGTCATAACCTTGGGCTTCCTTTTCAGGAATAAGCCCCAAGTCCCCTTAAACTTCTCTTAACCAGTCATAAATTACCTTCGATTTGGGTTTCCTTTTCAGGAATAAAACCCAATCATAAGTCCCCTCCTAACTTGGGCATCCTCCTTAGGAGTAAGCCCCAAGATTAGAGTATTCAAATCTCCATGAAGCACATATAACTTTGTGGACCCTGTTCAAGGATTTTTTCCCTAAAAGTAAATCCTAAACCTTCATCTATCTGGGCAGTCATCTATACATAAGCCCCAAACAAATTCTTATGATTTCATCTTTTATGGCACAATTGTCTAAATTTTACCAATACCTCTTGTTTCTCACACCGAGCATGACTCACGTGAGCTTAGAGTGTAAAAGTAATTATGACATTCATCTTTGAGCCATCAATCATAAACATCATACTCCCATTACTCGAACTACGTGGGTTCTGATTCCTTTTTAAAGGATACGTAGGTAGCCCATTTATGGGTTCGATCCCAACTTTGAAATAATCTCTGTCCTTCTGAATGACGATAAACTTCAAGTGCCCCACTGAGTGGCTTTAAAACCAGCCTGGTCATCAAAATGACCAAGAGACTTTTATATAAATGTTTTGAAGGATACCATTGACCAAGAATCTCTAAACAAATATAGATGATTCTATATTGATGAAGAACCTCGAATACATATAAAAGATTCTCTAAATTTCTTGCATATTTAATCATTGATTGTTAAAACTAAAGGAAAGCTCATTTTTTACTTGGTAATGTAATAAGGATTCACGAACATAACTTAAATCTATAAAGAGAGTCCCGGAGTAGACAATAATTCCCCTCAAAAAGGTGTGATGAGTCCGACCTCCCATCCTCTCGACCAATGCAAATTCCCAAGCCTCATTAGCCCACAAGCTAATGAGCGCCTACCTTTGGAAAGTAGGTCCAAACGGATGTGGAATCATTGGATGTTTCCGGTTCTACGAACAAACCCGTTAGAAACCGATCGGAACGTTTGAATCTCCCGTCCAGGAGGTCATCCTCGGATTCCGCGCAAAACAAAAAATGGTGAACCCGACGTGAATCTTTAACCAAGTTAAAGTGATGTTCTTCTTATCTGTTAGGCCCTTTGGGCCAACAAGGCAATCATTGACATATGATCATCCAAAAGATGCAGTAGCCAGATTCATCTTGATTATGTCTGTTACATGGAACAGGCACTCTTTTTTCAAGATCTTCTACAAAAATGGCTTTCCTTAAATTCACCCCTGTGAATACTGCTGCTGTGAACACCTCTACTGTGAGGTCTACTGCTGTGAAAACCAATGCTGCTACTCCTGCTGGAACGTCATCCGCTCTGAGGATGACATCACCAACTCAGCGTCTTCAACGCTGTGTTTCTAATGCACTGGTTAAGGAGTACCGTCGCAACGGTACTATCCCAACTCTGGAGGCCACTCGTCAAGCCCTCCAAGTTAACAATTCTACCTGGTCGTCCGGACAACGGTGACCAGCAATCAAGAAGCAGGCGGTGCTGACTACCGTCTCCAACCGTTTCGGGTCGTTATCCCCGGAACGCAATTTCCATTCACTCCCTTATTCCGAGGAAGTGAATGAGCAGGTCCCTCGGGGCCTTAATTCAAAAATACAGGAGTCCTTCTCAAGGGATCCCATCAACAATCGCCGCCAGACTCGTGCGGTAGTGCGCCCTCAACATGATGAGGGTACCGACTCCAGGCATTCAGCTCAGGTTCCTCGAACCTGAGCAGGCAAGATGAACCGCCAGAGACGGAATCCGGTTAACAATAGGCAGGTTTTCATCCCTGCCATCTCCGAAGAAGTCCACCAACCTAACTTGGTGGCAAACAATGAGCAGGCACACACACCTGCCCGTTTTAATTCAGCTGTCCAGCAAACTCGTCTGACAGCATCAAGTCGATCCCGCCAGGCCATTCCGGCGGAGTACCATAGGCAGGAACACACACCTGCTTATACATCATCAGTTAGTCAGCAGGCTCGTCTGACTACGTATGATGGATCTCGTCAACCGCGTTTGGCGAAGTGTAATCAGCAGGCACATACACCTGCTAATACTAATCAGGCCTACCAACAGTCTCGCTTGGTAGCGCACGGAGAAGTCAGTCGTAAAGTCCCGACGACAAACAGGGGGTAGACTAAACTCTCTGCCTCCACACTTGAGTACTGTCAGGATTCACTGACAGGAAAAGGAGGACAGGAGCAGGCACATACACCTACTCCAAGCCCGGAATGGACGTATATTCCTGTTCCGGCGGCTGAAGTCACCAAACATATTTTGTCAATGGTGAAAGAGCAGAAGCAAATTCCTGCTCATATTCTGGATTCTTGCCAGGATATCATAACATCTTCAGCATCATCTCAGGGACAGACACATAAATCTATCCCTAGCAGTGGAGTGACACATCAACAATTCACTCCGGAACAGACACACACATCTGTTCCAGTCCAAGAGGGTTATGGGGCATACTCCCCCATATCATATGGACAACCAAGTCAGGCACATACACCTAATTTGAGCGATGATCGTCAGCCTAACCTGACCATCTTTCCTGATCAGGCACATACACCTGCTCAGAGCAATCACTTTCGTCATCAAGTGGTTTCTAAAGCGAGTAAGAAGGCATCTAAGAAAAAGATCCGCCCAGCACAGTCAGGAGATCAAAGGCCAATCTGTAACCAAGCCTTGCTCGATGCTGGAGTTCTTGAAGCCCTCAGACATTTATCTGTTGGAATTCAAGATTCTACTCCCTCAGTTCCCAATAACAGGAACATTAATTTTGAAGGTCTTCAACAGACACTTCCTCATGAAGACTTGCTTCATGAAAATTCGGTCAATCTTGAAGTTTCTTCTTCAGATGAGAGCCACAGGAACCCTCTGTGTGGTCAGAAGGCCAAGGAGC
Organism: Viscum album; assembly: GCA_963277665.1. Taxonomy (NCBI): domain Eukaryota; kingdom Viridiplantae; phylum Streptophyta; class Magnoliopsida; order Santalales; family Viscaceae; genus Viscum; species Viscum album. Next base: position 1,869,777,582 of record OY728123.1, on the reverse strand, counting down.
AAGAGATTTCATCTTTTGCTGTAACCCATCATGACGGTCCTCCTCATGGTGATGAACTTCGCTGCGAAAGTCCTCTCCGCAGTAGTGATTCACGTTGTCTCGAAAATTCTTCAGAAGGAAATGTAGTGACGAGAAAGCCCTCCTATCTCGAGGCACTTGCAAACGTAAAACCAGTCATGTCTGATGCTTTACTATCGGCAGGTGAAACTCTTTCTCCATCAGAAGATAGCCTGGGGTTCAGGTTATTCTCCGAACCTTCCCTGGGTTATTCATCTTCCAGCATGAATAGTGATTCCTCTACCAATCTTGTTGAATCCAATGAAGCAACAAGGAAACACCAACTCTGGTCTAAACAGGTAGAAGAATCTTCATTTAATGATAAAGAGGAAAAGCTGAACATGAGGAAAAAACTGGCAAAAGGTGAAGTACCAGTCATGTTTTGGCCTTTGGCTGATTCCCAGTACGACATTCCAAAGATGTTGACGGATGATGGAATCCATGATATTCGTCTCAACATATGGAAAACTCTTTGTCAATTAAAGAAGAAGGTATTATCTTACGATGAATATGAAAATCATCTAAAGATAATAGAAGGGTTGCAACGCCAGATTGATTTGGCATCTCTATCAGTCTCTCGGTATCCGAAGGCTGAAAAGCAACAGAGAACCCTTCAACGTTCATGCCTTGGCGCACTAAGAAGATTGCGTCAGTTAATTTCCAATGCTCCATCTATTGTTCATATCAGAGGATGGGGTGTTCACGGAGCACTACATTTCACAGTGCTTTCCGATAAGCAGAGCCCGCCAAAAATGGTCTCATGCAATGTTATTGCCCATGGCCGGCCACAGTCAATGGGATTTGTTCATAATCAAAAGATTGCTCGAGATCAAGCTTCAACTAGTTCCTCTCAAAGTCAAGTATATAGAGAACAGGTTGTTGAATTGCTCCTACATCAAGCAGGCGAGAATATTGCACAAGCCTCTCGTCTGGAGCAAACACGTCATCAAATGACAGATGTTTCGGAAATCATCCAACGGTCTGTTGAACCAGGTGATAAAAGTGGATACAGGTTAATGCATCCAGCTAATTTCCGAACTATGATTCGTAAGATCAAGAGAGATTTCAAAAATATCTCAGACATAGCATGTCAAGAGACACCCCAGATTGCCAGACTGGGGACTTCTCTAACCCAACCCTTAGAATCAGCGAATGGGATTCGAGGAGTTGAGCGGAAGCAACAGGAACACCCCCAGTCCACCGGACTGGGGACTTTTTCAAATATTCAATCCCTCCCTCAGAGAAAGTCAGTATTCTCTCGATTAGGGAATAAGCCTCAAGAGGAACGAAGAGCCAAGATGTCAGGAGATTCTCTCCAAGTGACGGTTCTCCAAGAAATTCCTGAGGGATCAAGTCAACGGAATTCCATGTCTCATCATGGACATGGAAGAAGACAATATCACAGAAGTGCTGATAGAAAGGATTCCATGAAATATGCATCCATTAATGTCATCAATTCCATTGTTGCTGATTCACCAGATGAGGCTCAATCAGAGGGATCAGACGAAGAGGTTCCTGCTCAAGAAGTCGCGCACACAGACCTAAATGAAGAAGGTGTGCGCACACGTAATCAAAGGCTTACCCAAAATCTGGGTATTCCTTCAAGTAACCCACTTCCCCCTCTCCGAAAAGGATCCAATAAGGGGAAAGGTAAGAATCAGGTTACTTCTCACCCTTCCTCTGAAGGAGGTCAATCGCTCTCATTAGAGAAAAGGTTTGCACAACATGAGGAAGAGATGAAAGAATTAAGAAGGTTGAATGCAGAACTACTTCAGAGTAGTCTTCTTCTTAAGAATGCTGAAGTCTGACAGCCGAAGGAATTTGTTTTAACTACTGAGATGGATCAAGAATATCCTCCTTTGTCAGTACACCCACAGAGGTCTAATCCTACGGGTCAAACGCAACAACGGTGGTAGCACTACCATCAGTTGCAGCACCAACCACCACGTCTGTCCAAGCTCCATTCATTGAACCTACCCAAAACCAAGTTCAACCTGACATTTCTCAAAAGTTAATAACTACTATTGAGTCATTAACAGCTCGGTTAGAAACTATGGAAGGGAAACGGGCGCAAGTTCAACCTGAAAAGAAAGTTTATCCTGAATGGGTAGATTCAATTTCTCCTCCATCCAGTTTTGGAAACCCTATTTTCCCTACTTTCAATGGATCAGGCGACCCTGAACAACATTTGACACATTACGTATCTTGTTGTGATCCTATGATGGGAACTCCAGAGCAGCAAGAAGCAGTGAAACTCAGATGCTTCGTGCGAACCTTGCAAGGACCAGCTTTTGTCTGGTATACAAGCTTGAAATCCCGGTCAGTCATCGGATGGGAGGATCTTCGTCAAAAATTCCTTCTTCAGTTTAGCTCAACTTTGCCAAAAACGACAGTTTTTGATCTTACAAACTGCAAACAAAGGGAGAATGAAAGAGTCTCTGATTTCATTGCTCGTTGGAAGGGATTAACGTATTCCTTGAGTTTATCACTTCCTCAGGAGGAATTGTTGCCAATCTGTGTGGAAAATTTGCGTGACGAATTACGCACGCCATTGATCCCTGTGAAATACACAGGAGAGTTTCGAGACCTTACTTCAATCGCTCAACAGATTGAAGATTCCCTTATACAGGCTAAGGTTAAATCTCGTGTAATTCCATCAGCTCCAGGAAGAAGAATGGGTAAAGCAGAAACTGCTACAGTTATGCTTAAACAGGCACCTGTACCTATTTCTACTTCAAAACCTTCATCTTCTCGAAGAGCTCCACCTCCTGAACGCCAACAACAAAGGCTATTTCGTCCAAATGATCAAAAAGATCAACGACGAAAACAATTTGAGGATATAAAGAGTAAAACATACTCTTTCCTAAGTGAGCAAGTTCCTGGTTACTTCATTTCAGCTCTGGAAAATAATTTGGTTCAATTACCAGTGCCCAAGAGGCCAAACAAGGAAGGAGATGAAGACCGTCCCAATTATTGTCCCTTTCATCAAATGTTGGGGCATCCCATCCAGGAGTGTTTTGTCTTTAAAGACCTCCTGCAAAAGATGGTCGACTTGGGACAAGTCAAATTGAAAGGTTCTTCAGCTCATGTAGCGTGTATTACCGCTACAGATCCAGAAGAAGGAGGCGAGTGGCAGGAAGTCAAAAGCAAAACTGCGAAAAAATATGATGATTGGATGGTCAGAAAGACAATCAATCGGACCCATTCCATTTTGCGAACACAATTGAAGAAGCCAATTGTGTCTCCTACAAAAGCTGCAGTAAAGCCTCCATCAAAGGACAAATCCTCAAAAGGGCAGCACAATTCAAAGAAGAAAGAGGAATCAGGAGAAGATGAGTATGCATCAAAGCCTAAATTGTCTTTGACTCTGGCAGATTTCATGCCATCTACTTCAAAGCAACAGGCACCGTCCCACCAAACGGCACAGCCTAAACAGGCTAACCAAGCAAAGTCCTTATCAGACGAAGAGTTAATCTTTGGTTATGTTAATATGATTCAATTAACAGATTCATATTCCAGTCTTGATGAGCCTGAATTCCCTGTATCAAATAAGGGAACCCGAGGAAGTTCTAGAGGTTCAGGATATAGGGGAAGATGTGGATCTTTCCGAAGCCACTACTCTAATTCTACCCCTGCTAGCACTGTATATGTAGCAGAAACTCGTGGTAGAGCCCTTCAGTGAGCTCAAAAAGAACAAGCAAGTTCTTCTGCAAATGGCCAACTCAGCTTCGGCACAGTTATTTTGGAAGACCGATTAAAGGTTCCATCTTCTTTATATCAACAAGTAAATGGATCTAATCAGTCTAATTTTCCAAAACCAAAGATGTTTCCAACTTCAATGCAAGATGCATCAGCTTCCAAAGCATCTGCTTCCAAGGTACCTGCTAAACCGCATATTCCTATTGGGAAACGCAGGCCTCTAGATAAAAAGTATGATATATTGAAACACTTGGCCCAAGTACCAGCCAAATTATCAATTTTGGATGCTTTGAATCTATCAAAAGATCTTCGGGAAGCACTCATCGAAGCTTTGTCAAGTCCTCAGGAGTTTGAAGCTGAAATTGTTACGGCTGAAATTTATCACATAGAGAATAATCCTGCGGAATTTCATGCAGTGATATCTTTTACTGATAAAGATGAAGATGATGTTGTGCATGGGCACATAAAACCTTTCTACTTATCTGGAAAAGTCAATGGTATAGATGTTCGAAGAGCTTTTATTGACAATGGTTCAGGAGTCAACCTCATGCCCATTCGTACACTTCGTCGATTGGGCCTCACAGAATCTGATTTATCTCCTTCTACCATGATGTTGCAAGGATATGATAAAAATGAACAAGAACCACTGGGAGAAGTTACACTCAGAACTCAGTTTGGAGATCTTGTTTCCAATTCGGATTTTATGATTGTTGATCAGGACTCAGCTTTCAATATCTTGCTTGGAAGACCCTGGCTACATCAGCATGCAGCTATTCCGTCATCATACCATCAATGTCTCAAATACTATTTTGATGGTCAAGTTGGAACATTGTATGGTGATAAGGCCCCGTTCAAAACATGTGAGTCTCAATACATTGAGGCGGAATTTTATCACATGAAGGGAAGAGAAAAATCTACAATGAAAGAAATTACCAAAGTTAATGCTCCATATGGTTTGGAAAAAATTCCAATAAATCCATTTTCACATGTGAGTACAGATTATGTGTTACCTATCAGTCAAATTGACAAAATAGGCCCAAATAAAAATACTCTTATGGAAAGATCCATAATGTCAATTACGGCAATCGAGCCAGACAACATGGGAGAAATTGGTAACTTACCAAGCAGTGATGAAAGCATAAGTGGTGACGTTTTCATTTCGTCTGCTGAAATCCAACAAGTCTATACTTCGCTAATCAGGCCAGAATAAGTTATAGCAACACCAGAGGTGAATGTTGATGTCGATTCTCAATCCATCATCTCCTCTTTATTTCCCAAAGAAGACCCTTTATCATCAATAGGGTCGGAAATGGAAGCTTCTTCTTCAAAATGTGAAAATTTTGACATCTCTTATGATCATGAGAATTTCCTTTTTTCATCTACTTTGCAAGTAGAAACGGAAGAAATAACACATGATGAAGAGGAAGAGGAAGATCTTAGAGATGCTCCTCCAGCATTTGAAGAAGGTATCTCTACCACTGTGGATGAACTCAGAGAAATAAATCTGGGTACAGAGAAAGATCCACGCCCCACTTTAATTAGTGCGGCCATGACCCTTGGAGAATAAGAGATGTATATTTCTTTTCTAAAGCAAAATAAAGATATTTTTTCTTGGAATTATACAGAGATCCCTGGCCTTGATCCTGATGTTGCCACCCATCATTTGGGTTTTCCAAAAGAACATCGAGGATTCAAGCAAGCCGCGAGAAGAACACACCCAACCTATGCTTCCAAAATCGAGGCTGAAGTGGATAAGATTATCAAAGCTAACTTCTTCAGAGAAGTTCAATATCCCAAATGGTTGGCTAATATTGTCCCTGTAAAGAAGAAGAACGGACAAATTAGGGTTTGCATCGATTTTAGAGATCTTAATCGGTATTGTCCCAAAGATGATTTTCCAGTTCCGATTACAGAACTCTTAATTGATGCGACGGCTGGCTATGAAGTACTTTCTTTCATGGATGGATATTCTGGATATAATCAGATCCGAATGGCCCCAGAAGATGAGGAATATACAGCCTTCAGAGCTCCTCAAGGTGTGTTTTGTTACCGGGTGATTCCCTTTGGTTTAAAGAATGCAGGTGCAACATATCAACGCGTCATGCATCGTATCTTCAAACCTTTTCTAGGGAAATTTGTTGAATGCTATGTAGATGATTTGGTGGTTAAATCCAAACAAAGTTTTGATCACTTGGCTGATTTGGAAATCATATTCCACAAGCTTCGACAACATAATTTGAAGATGAACCCCTTAAAATGTGCTTTTGGGGTAACCTCAGGAAAATTCCTCGGCTTTGTTGTACGCCATCGTGGTATTGAAGTCGATCCTGAGAAGACCAAATCAATCCTTGGTATGTCACCTCCTCAGAATTTGAAAGAATTAAGAGGACTTCAAGGACACTTAGCCTATATTCGGCGTTTCATCGCCAATTTTGCAGGCAAAAGTTTACCTTTTACCAAATTATTGAAGAAATGAGTCACTTACCAGTGGACTAAAGAATGTCAAGAAGCATTTGATGTTCTCAAGAAATACCTCTTAAGTCCACCAGTACTCATGCCACCTGTTGAGGGTAGGCCTCTTATCCTCTATGTGATAGCTTTAGAGCGATCATTGGGTGCCTTTCTCGCTCAAAAGAATGATGCTGGGAATGAAAATAGTCTCTACTATCTTAGTAGAACTATGCTTGAAGCAGAAACCCGGTATTCGAGTATTGAAAAGTGCTGCCTAGCATTAATCATTGCAGTTCAGAAACTGAGACACTACCTGCAACATCACGAGGTCCAATTGGTATCTCGTAATAATCCACTCAAATTCATCCTTAGTCGTCCAATGCTTACAGGACGTCTGGCAAGGTGGGCGGTTATTCTACAGCAGTTCGACATCCAGTATGTGTCTCAAAAGGCAATTAAGGGCCAAGCTCTGGCTGATTTCCTGGCTGAACACCCTTCAGTGGAAGACACGTATTCAGATATCGAACTCCCTGATGAGGAATTATTTTCTATTCAAGAGAGTCCTCAAACATGGGAAATGTATTTTGATGGTGCTTCTAGAAGTCCAACAGGGAAGAAAATGGAAAATCCTAAATTCAACAAAGTTGGTTTAGGAATTGTGCTCATTTCTCCAGATAAGGCAGTGTTACCTTATTCCTTTTTGTTGTGGGAAGGTGGTACCAATAATGAAGCTGAATACCAAGCTCTCATTGCAGGCTTGGAGTTAGCACTTCAAGCACAAGTGAATCACTTAAAGGTGAAAGGTGATTCAGACCTGGTAATCAAACAAGTCAATGGGGATTATGCCATCAGAAAAGAAGAATTAATCCCTTTGTATGATTACGTCAGAGAGTTAATGTCGGAATTCCCTTCAGAACCGACATTTTCTTATGTCCCAACATCACAAAATGCTCAAGCTGATGCACTGGCTAATATAGCCACAGCTTTAGCAGATCCAAATCGGGACGAGACAACCATCGGTATTGCCCACCGTCGTGCAATTTCACATTATGTTCAAGTCAGAACAGAGCAAATTAATGAAATTAGTCCCATTCCTGAACTGTATGGTCATACTACAGGATGGATGTCACCTATCAATGAATACCTTCAAAATGGAACACTTCCACCTGATAGAGCCCAGAGAGAACAAATTCGGCGACGTGTGGTCAATTTTACTCTTTATGATGGTCCAAACCACCTCGAGAAAATTCTCTACAAACGTGGTTTTGATGGAGTTCTCTTCAGATGTATTGATGGTGAAGAGACAATGGCTGTCATAAAAGAAGTGCATGCAGGAGTCTGTGGTGCCCACCAGTCTGGACATAGATTGTCTGATCAAATTCGAAGGCTTGGATACTTCTGGCCTTCAATGATACAAGATTGTGTTAATTTCACAAAGAAGTGTCATTCATGCCAAGTATATGCCAACTTCATTCATCAACCTCCAGAGTTGCTTCATACAGCTAAATACTCATGGCCATTTTCCACATGGGGAATGGATGTGGTGGGACCTTACCCTTCAGCTACGGCCAAGCAGTTTAAGTACATTCTTACTGCTACTGATTTCTTTTCCAAATGGGCAGAGGCAGTACCTCTCAAAGAAGTAAGTTCTAAATGCATAGTTAGCTTCATCAAGTCTAACATCATTTCTAGATTTGGTGTCCCTCATACCATATTGACGGACAACAGCACCAACTTCTGTTCTTCTGAGGTAAAGAAATTGTATCAAGAATACAACATTAAGTCCAACCATTCATCTCGATATCATGCAGCGGCTAATGGCCAGATAGAGGCCTTCAACAAGACTCTTTCAAATATACTGCAAAAGATGGTGGATAAAGATAAGAGGTCATGGCCTGATAAACTCTATCATTCTTTATGGGCTTATCGGACTACCACTCGCAATGCAACGCGGTCTACTCCATATTCATTGGTATATGGAACAGAAGCAGTCTTGCCAATTGAAGTTCAATTTCCCTCACTCAGAATAGCCATTTGTGATCAGTTATCAACAGATGAGCAATCCCAAAAGCGGTTGAATGAATTGGAACAGTTAGATGAGAAGAGATTGTGCACTTTGCACCACTTGGAAATCTATCAGAATCGGATAGCATGAGCTTTTAACAAAATAGATCGTCTTCGTTCATTCATTCAGGGAGAATTGGTATTGGTTCTCAGAACACCAATGATACCAGGAAAGAAGCCTCCCAAGCTTGAACCAAAATGGGAAGGACCTTATTCAATACATAAGGTCTACTCCAATGGAGCGTATTCTCTGATTTCAATGGATGGAGAACACATCACGACTCCAACTAATGCCAGATTTCTGAAGAAGTATTTTGTATAAACACAAAATATTGTTCCCAGAACCAAGACTCTTACATTTAGTTCATACAGCAATGGTCCAGTATGACCTTAAACTGCAACTTCGTCCAACATGACGTTAAACTGTGTCACCTTCAATGTCCTACATGACATTAAACTGTATAATGTCCTATCTACATGACATTAAACTGTACAGAAGTTCCTTATTTGTCCGATATGACATTAAACTATATGTCGTCCAACATGACATTAAACTGTGTTACCTTCGATGTCCGAGATGACATTAAACTATATTTTGTCCTTGAAACATGACATTAAACTGTGTGGCACTTTCATCGTCCAGCATGACGTTAAACTGTAAAAAGTCCCCAGAACTGATATCCTTATATTGGTTCACCTTAGTCCTAGCTACATGACTTTAAACTGTACAGCACTAGTTCGTCCTTGCTATATGACGTTAAACTATACAGCAATGGTCCAGTATGACTTTAAACTACAACTTTGTCCCACACGACATTAAACTATGAAAAAGTTCCCTAAACCGTCCAGTATGACCTTAAACTGCATCATCCCTGGTCCATGTATATGACCATAAACTATTTGCAAATCCCTTATGTCCAGCAAGACGTTAAACTGTGACGTCCTAAATTACATGACGCTAAACTGTATAAAAGTCCCTCACGTCCGGAAAGACGTTAAACTATATAATCATCAAAGGTCCAACATGACATTAAACTGCACCATCCATGGTCCATGCATATGACCTTAAACTATTCACACTTTCGTCCGACATGACGTTAAAATGGTACACTCCCTTGTCCTTACTGCATGACATTAAACTGCACAGTCCCCCTTTTCGTCCAATATGACGTTAAACTATATTGTCCCCATCATCCTAACTACATGACGCTAAACTGTACAGAAAGTCATTGATATGTCCTACATGACATTAAACTGTATTTTGTCCCTGCTACATGACACTAAACTGTGCAGCACCAATAGTCCTAACTGCAAGACTTTAAACTGCATAGTCCCCTTTTTTTATGTCCTACATGACATTAAACTGTACATCGTTAAGGTTGTTATTACCTCTTGTTTCTCACACCGAGTATGACTCACGTGAGCTTAGAGAGAACATCAACCATAACACTCCCTTTGGACCACTAACCATGTGTAAGTCCCAAAAATATTTTTTATTAGATCATTGTCCACAAGAACAACTTGATCATTGATTCATTCTTTAATTGAACTACACGGACTTTGATCCTTGCCCTCCAGGCTGGGTATGTAGGCAACCTCCCAAAGGTTCAAGCCCAAAAACAATCTCTTCACATTGGTTCACCACCATCTCATATGATGATGATTTGTGAAACCACCCCTGGAATCAATATCTTTACATTGATTCACTTTCGTCCTTGTTATATGACGTTAAACTATACAACACTTTTGTCCGGTACGACAATAAACTACAATATTCTTTGATTTCCTCATTTGAGAAGGAACCATTATTAACATTGATTCTTTTTCAATCATGGTTTTCATTTTCAAAAGACTACGTACATACATGGTAATGCCTAAACTTTTTATTTTAGGTTAAAACCATCATTGCACTAAAGTCCCCTTTTCACCCTTCACATGTACGAACCAAATTTGTACAAAGGGTAGTTCTAGAACTATGTGGACTTGATTCCCATCCTTATGGGATACGTAGGAACATTCGAGTGTCCCTCGAATCCAGTCCCAAGTCTTTTGGGCCTAACCCCAAATTTCACTTTCAGTCCCTTGGCTGAAAAGTCTTCATGAAAACACACACTGTGTATTCATTATTATGGTCCGAATTCTATGACCCTAAACTAAGATCACTCATACTTTCGTCCTACACGACATTAAACTGCATTTCAAGAACTACGTATGGCTTGATTCTCATTCTTATGAGATACGTAGTGAAGTCCAAAATTTCAATTTAGGACCCAGCCACAACATGATTATGGTTATCATTGACCTATGTATCTCTATATACATTGGACAATACCCATCATTATGTGTTATAATCCTATCCTTAAATATTTTCGGATCTTCATAACCCTTTTCATGACTTCTAGTCACAAAAATGTCAAACTTCTGAGAATTCTTTTGCCTGACTATGCAGCACGTGCCCATAGGTGGCCTTGCATAAACAGTCCACATAACAGACTTGTCAGCCAAAAGATGCTATTTTATTTAACTATGCAGCCAATTCCCATAGGTGGCCCTGCATATTTCAACCCCCTAACGGGTTTTGTTAAATAATAGTAACTTCATTCTTGGGAAGAATGCCTCTTTTGTCCTTATTTGTCTTAAACGACAGTATGTAGGGATCCGCAAAAATAGCCATCCTTAACATATTTGTCCCATATCCTTTTTCATGATCTGAAAGTATTCAAGTCTATGGTTTATTCTTCTTCCCTAAGTTTGGGTCAGACCTTCGTAGGAGTGATATTCATCCAATTCTTCGATATTCTTATTTGGAAATATCTTCTCCATATTCAAGTACCTCTTTCCATACAACAAACTCTATGATTTAGAAAATTTGAATCTCCATAAACTTTCACTGGCTTTTAGCACTAGGAAAGTAAATTTCTAGGAGTTCTCTTGCCTGACTATGCAGCACGTGCTCATAGGTGGCCTTGCATAAACAGTCCACATAACAGACTTGTCAGCCAAAAGATGCTATTTTATTTGACTATGCAGCCAATGCCCATAGGTGGCCCTGCATATTTCAACCCCCTAACGGGTTTTGTTAAATAATAGTAACTTCATTCTTGGAAACTACTTCTTCTAATGCCTTTTAGCTCTTTTTTCATATCATTCCTCAGATTCAAATATTCTTAAGCCATAGTTTACATTTTTTCCCTCATACTTGAGTATGGTAAATATGTTTTCAGATAAATTGTCAAGGAATTGAATCCATTTTAATCCATTTTCGGTCAAAGCTATTTCGACCTTAAACATTAGCCACTTTATGTCCGGCGTGCATGACTTTAAACTGCCCACACAAAAGACAAAGGAACTATGAATAAAAGTCAAGTTCCAGCTCACTAAATATACATTTTTTTTGTATGATTTAGGTAATATTGAGCAGTTAAAAGGTTCAAAGTTTGTAGGATTATTTGTAATAATCCTAGTAAAAATCAAACTATGATTACTAAGCCCATTGGCTTAAGTAAATTTGAAACAGGTAATGGAAGAATGCAGGTACAAATGATTAAGGACAAAAGTGTTTTTCATTGATACACAAGAGTTAGAAGGACATCCACAGACTGGAATCTCTTCTCTTTTTCAAGAATTACAGAAGATTGTCAACATAAGTCTTCATTTAATGTATAGCATCCTGAGCCTTATCAACAGTTACTTGAAGCTCGTGCACTTGACCAGCTTCACTCTTTTCAGCTTGCTGAAGTGCCTTCTTAGCATCTAAAATGTCTTTCATGCCATTCATATGAGTTTCATCCAATGATTTATTAAGCTGATCAAGTTCCCCAGTAACAACATCTAACTGTTGCTGGAGTTGCACCTGTTGGACGACCTTTTCTTTGATTTTTTGCTTCAGATCCTTCATCTTGACAGCATAATCAGCTTCAGCCTGGGATATCGCAGCCTCAAATTCACCTATGTTGACTGACAATTTCACTCTGGTCAAATCTTCGCGACTTATCTGCATTTGCTCCCTCCTGAAAATGATCTGTTTCACCGCAGCATGGATCTTTTCATACCCAAAACCACCAAGTCCCATTATAACAAATTGGGATGACAATCGGGAAATTTTTGATGGTAGCTCTTCTAAAGGCACCCCTGATATGATGTTCCATATGTTATTCCATGCCTTACGTCGTGAAAAGCTGAATGCTTTAAGCATATCTGGATCTGATTCAATATCATCGTCAGAAGGGGGTATGTAATCTGGAATTAGCGTGCTTCGGGAGGTGCCTTGTCCTGCTCTTTCCCCCCTGACTTGTGCTTCTTCACTTTCAATTCCCGTTGGGACAGAGGCTGAGGCCTCATCTTCGGGTCTAATCATTGCAGTTGATGGTCCTGCATGATTAATTGAAAGATTTAGTTGGCTTCAAAGGATAACAAAAGAATGGATTGTCTTGCGAATAAAGTACAATCACAAATATTGTTATCCATTACCCAATGGTGGTTCAGCAACCTGAGAAGACTTCTCCTTATCTTTCCCAGTTTCAACAGGATTTTCAAGATGGGTCTCAGGAGAGTTTATTGGATTTAGCTCTACTTGAGCTAATGTTTCTGCAATGATAGGGTTGACATCAGTGTCCACACCCTCTTCGGGCATTGGCAGTTCAGCGGCTTCTACGGAAGAAACTGCATAGTATTTTACATCATGGTTAGAAGTATATTTTTTTTAAGAAAAAATTTGGGCGAAGGGTAACACTCACGCCCAAGGTCTTCTAAATCACATGACAACTCAGCATGATTATAAAATTCTTCAAAAGTCATTCCTTGATTCATCATTTCATCCAATGATACTTCAGAATCTTGATTAGTCTCACCAGTGGGAGCATTTGCTACGTCTTCTTGCCGACTTATGTCCTGCAACCCCTGACCCTGGACAACATCTTCAGTAATAGGAGGGATACTGGGAATGGATGGTAGCTCTTCTCCAGGAGCAACCATGTCATCCTGAGTCTGTGATTGTTCTACAGCACCCTCCACGACCTTTGAAGAAGGATCAGTCCCTTCCCTCAAGGGAGAAATTGAAGAAGCCCCTACAATCCTCGGAAATATGAGTAACCATATGATTATGGGTATAAACTCATGATTGTTCGAAGGACTTACCACTGCTAATGAAACGTTTAGCTAGGGATTTCCTCCTTCGTTGCCTTGGATTCTTTTGTTTTTTCGGAGTATCAGTAGTCTCCCTAATTGGCACTTGGATTGGCGAATGAAAGGCTATGTCCAGTGCCTCATTCATGGCCTGCTGGCCTGGAGATATCTCGCCTGGTTCGCGAGGAGAATCAGCAGCAGCCCCGATAGCAGTACCACCAGGGCTATATTGTGGCGAAGGAACCCCAGTTCCTTTCTTTGCAAGCTGCAAGATGAAGAAAATAACTTCCTTAAGTAACAAAGCTTCAACTAAAATCAAGTTGCAAAGAAAATAAGGAAGGAAAACTTACATCTTCAGGAGCCACGTACTCTTGCCATTCCTCATCTCCATAACCACCAGCCCCCTCAGTGGTGCCACGATCAATCATTTCCTTCACCCGCCTGGTGATAGGAACCAAATTATCGGTGGCATATATGAGCATTTCCAGCTCTCTGATGTAAGCTCGCACTTCATTGGGGTTATCTCCGTATTGAAGGTCTTTAGAAGCTAGAAGATATCTTATCCTAGGAAGTTGTAGGCCCTCACACAAATCCAGCCAGGCGGTCTCAGTATCACAGTATAAGCTCTGCCATAGCTGAACAGCCTCTGGTCTTAGATATAAAGGCTGTGAGGAAGGTCCTACAATTTTTAATTTTAATTTCTTCCCGACTCCTGCAACTACAGATAGAGAATAAGAAAGTGAGACTTATTACTTTAAAAAGTAGCAGTGATTGAAGTTATTACAATCAAATAACTCACCAGGAGCTGATGGAGTGGGTCTTTTAACTCTGGCCGGAGGATTGTATCGTGCACAAAATAGTTTTGCTGCCGGTTGTGCCTCATCATCCCCATCGTGATAATCCGATGAATCAGTTCTAGAAGAGGAGTCTGTTGAACCTATTTTAGGTGGAGAAGCATCACCTTCATGAGGAAGAGTTTCTTTCTCTACAGTCCTCTTCCTCTTTCCCACTTGATATACTGGGTGATTCAATATCCCTTTAGGGTATGATGCTATCCAGTGTTCGGCATAAAATGTAGTCAGATAATGTGCCGCTTTTTCAACTGGTAGATCAAATACTGCCCCAGTCTTCTCTCTTGATGTCAGCAACCATAGTTGTCGAGCAACCATCGGATGTTGCTCTAACCTGACATGTACTGGAGGGGATACAACAATCTGTTGCAAACATTTGAATTGGCGTGCAAATCTATATGGAGCATAGGCCTCGCATATGATTTCTCCATCAATCCTGGCTACTAAAACGCCATCCCTGCAAGCTAGCATGTATGCCCTCAAATCCAAATGGGCTTTCCCATCATCAACAAACCGCCCAGATGGCGGACTTCCATAAGGAAAGAAGTTGAATTCCTTATACATGCTTAGTCTTACTTTCATGTCATAACCATTAACATCTAATGGAGCAATTCCAGAGAATGCTTGCACTGACGGTCTGAAAGAGCTTCCAGGAATTTGTAATCCATTCTGTACATTGTAAGTCCTGAAGTGAGTGGCGATCCCTCCCCACAAAACCTGGAATGGTCCCACTATTCTTAAAGGAGATTTACCCTGGAAGACGTGAAGTAAACTCCTGTGAATCTTTGCTAAAATGGGGGTAGCTAACCCAACCATTTTTCCCTCAGCCAACTTGGCCGCAATGACGAAGGTCCCTGGCCTAACGCCTCCCTTCGAATCCCTGACCGGCAAGAGATAAACACTGAGCCACATTGCCAAGAAACCCGCCAGACGAGTTTTCTTTGGAATTCTTTGATTCACTTCATAGCCCCATTTTTCAAACTCTCCTGCTTCTAGAGTTGGCCAGAATGTGCCAGGAGCTCCTCTCTTCTCAGGTTTTGGACAAGTGGTAGGACGTCTGGGCCGGGTATCCTTGGATTTCTTCTTCTTGGATCCTTTTTCTTTTGGCTCCATCCCTTTCTTCTCAGTTAGAAACACATTCATCCATTCTTCCGGATGGATATCTTTTCTAAAATGAGTTAATGAGGTCTCTGAACTCTTGAGCTTGTGAAAGATTTTAAATAATTCTCGAGCCAAAGCAGGAGTCTTCTCTGGATCATTCCAAGTCACCTTGGGAGGAATGAATTCATCATACATATCGCCCAAGATTGGAGCTCCTGAAATCTTGTGGACATCCCACAAACTAATACCTACTTCTCCATGAGTCAAATGGAAAGAATTAGTCGCTGGGCTCCAATGGCTGAGTATCTCTGGCACGAAGATATCATGTCTGTAAATATATGTTTGCCCAACCCAAACAGCCTCATATATTGCAGCTCTCTTCAGATCCTCAATAAACTCTGCGCAAGTCTGTCGCACCCAGTATACCCACATCCAAGTTGGCTTCACACCTCCCCCAGGACGGAAATCCCAACTTTTCTTCCAGCCTTTGGATTGATCCATCTGAGCATTTCGGAAGATTGAAGGATGACAATGTGGTTGAAGCTCAGGTGTATGTTTTTTCAGATCTGGTGTGCAAGGGCTATGATGCATCACATAAGCCTTCTCCACTGTTCCAGCAGTTTGAAATGATCCTCGGCCTGAGATATTTGTTGAAGCAAAATTGGTATAATTCTGAAACCAAGAAAATGGAAGATAATTCTTTACTTCTGGAATAATGACTTCTTGCAGATGACCATGACCATACAAAGGTAGATAAGTGCAGTGAGGAAAGTCGCGATGATATTTCTTCAGATACTTAGCCAAATCTGGAAGAGTGCTGTTTTTGACAGTATAGTAATCAGGGCCAATGATATTCATCATATCATCTATCCGCTTGCTAGCCAGTTCATCAATTAATCCAGGTCTAAGAGCCATTGAATCTGCACAGGAGTTGAATAAATTAAACTCTTAAGTGGGTTTATTTTTTCATAAAATTTGTGAAAGAATTTGGAAAAAAAATGGCTAAGGCATTAAGGCGCGCAAGTATGGAGATGTCGCGCAAGTGGTACATGTGCCGCGCAAGTTTATGTCGTGCAAGTATTACCGCGCAAGCCCTATTACCTTGAGAGTAGCGCGGCAGCGAGGAAACAGTGAAAACAAGAGACTTGCGCGGCGACTAAGACTTGCGAGGCGAGAGCTCGAGAAATCCGAAAATCCAGATGCATATAACGGAGATGAGGCCGGGTATTTATAGACTCGGAAGCCTACCTGCGCGTCGTACCCAGAGCGCTTTAAGGCCTGCGCGACGTAGACTTGCGCGTCGACCTCTGCGCACTGAAAAACTTGCGCGCCTCCCTTTTCCTTTGGAAGGATTCGATTTCCTCAGAGTCAAATCCTCATTTCTCTCCGAATCCAACTCTGAGGGGGGACTTTTGTTGACGCTCCTTTCGTCACAGAATCTAAAGGTAGGAAAAGGGAATATCTCAGCTGAAAGTGATTCATCCTTTGAAGAAAACATCAAAAATCGACAAAGGCATGAACAAAGGATCAACAAAAAATCCACCGCGCAAGTGATACCACTGCCGCGCAAGTATACTTGCGCGGCTACCTTGGTCGCGCAGGTGACTTGCGCGACCTAATTGGTAACCGCCCGGTAACTGCCCTGGGTCTTCTTTTGCCAATAAATAGACCCTGTGGGCCCCTCATTTGAGAGGATCTTTTTCCAGAAACTCGGATCAAAGCTCCCGACGCCCAAGTCTCTTCTCAAAGCTTCCAGAACACTTCTAAGGTAATTTATTACCTAGAATGGAAGATCTAAAGAGAAGAAGGAAGGCCTAAGTGTTGAAACTTATCAAACACTTGCGTGCCGACTTAATTCCTTCAATATAACTTGCGCGTCCCTTCTCTGGAAGAACCTCAAGAGGATTGTAAAGGGTTTTCTAAAAATTCGCTCAAGCATTTCAATGCTGGTTGCAAATCGCGCAAGTACCACTCATGTCGCGCAAGTATACTTGCGCGACCAATACTTGCGCGCCGCTGCAGGACTTGCGCGCCTTTAAAGACTTGCGCGCCCCTATCTTTTTGGGTGCCCATCTTTCCCATTTTACCCCTCTTAAGCCATTTCACCTTTCCTATTCAAGATTCAGTCTTCAAGATACTCTTCAAAGCCATTTATGGCATGATTTCTTGATTTGACATCCTTATCTGAAAGGAATTCTGTGAAATATCTCTCAAAGTCTAATGATTTAAATATCTTTATGTCACCAAAGATTGAGAGTTCATTCATTCAACCTCATCCTTTAAAATGAGAGAATCCTTAACCTGGGTCTCCTTTTCAGGAATAATCCCCAGTTATAAAACCTTTGATCTGGGCATCCTCCTCAGGAGTAAGCCCCAAATCTTAATCCTTAACCTGGGTTTCCTTTTCAGGAATAAAACTCAGTCATAACCTTGGGCTTCCTATTCAGGAATAAGCCCCAAGTCCCCTTAAACTTCTCTTAACCAGTCATAAATTACCTTTGATTTGGGTTTCCTTTTCAGGAATAAAACCCAATCATAAGTCCCCTCCTAACTTGGGCATCCTCCTTAGGAGTAAGCCCCAAGATTAGAGTATTCAAATCTCCATGAAGCACATATAACTTTGTGGACCATGTTCAAGGATTTTTTCCCTAAAAGTAAATCCTAAACCTTCATCTATCTGGGCAGTCATCTATACATAAGCCCCAAACAAATTCTTATGATTGCATCTTTTATGGCACAATTGTCTAAATTTTACCAATACCTCTTGTTTCTCACACCGAGCATGACTCACGTGAGCTTAGAGTGTAAAAGTAATTATGACATTCATCTTTGAGCCATCAATCATAAACATCATACTCCCATTACTTGAACTACGTGGGTTCTGATTCCTTTTTAAAGGATACGTAGGTAGCCCATTTATGGGTTCGATCCCAACTTTGAAATAATCTCTGTCCATCTGAATGACGATAAACTTCAAGTGCCCCACTGAGTGGCTTTAAAACCAGCCTGGTCATCAAAATGACCAAGAGACTTTTATATAGATGTTTTGAAGGATACCATTGACCAAGAATCTCTAAACAAATATAGATGATTCTATATTGATGAAGAACCTCGAATACATATAAAAGATTCTCTAAATTTCTTGCATATTTAATCATTGATTGTTAAAACTAAAGGAAAGCTCATTTTTTACTTGGTAATGTAATAAGGATTCATGAACATAACTTAAATCTATAAAGAGAGTCCCGGAGTAGACAATAATTCCCCTCAAAAAGGTGTGATGAGTCCGACCTCCCATCCTCTCGACCAATGCAAATTCCCAAGCCTCATTATCCCACAAGCTAATGAGCGCCTACCTTTGGAAAGTAGGTCCAAATGGATGTGGAATCATTGGATGTTTCCGGTTCTACGAACAAACCCGTTAGAAACCGATCGGAACGTTTGAATCTCCCGTCCAGGAGGTCATTCCCGGATTCCGCGCGAAACAATCATGTGTTGCGAATATGGTCAGCAGTTGATGCTCATTTGTTTGTCCTCATTTCAGGCTAACGTGACAGGATGCTGTGTTGCGAACATGGTCAACAGTAATCCTCTGTCATCACGCCATCCCCTTCAGTCCTCGAATGTTGGTTGCATGATTCACATCATATTCCACCCCATCATGTCCAGGTGGAATCTCGACACTTTTGGCGTTATCCCTTACTGCTCCTTTGCATGTCAGGGGGACAAAGCTGTAATACGGTGCCCGTCGGGGCTCCCATGGTCCGAGCTCTATGACCATAAACTAATACCCTCTCAGAACTACGTTCATCTTGATTCCCATCCTAATGGGATATGTAGGACTGCCCAAATGTATTGTCTTTGGGTTCAGCTCATTTGGGAGCTAATCTCTCCCCCTTCACCTCTCACCTCTATGTGGGCCCCTCGGCCTAAGGTTCGTCTCTCGGGACTGTGTACGGTGTGATGAGGGATCATGTCCCCATCTACGTCGGTTATGTCGCACGACACCATACACATTCACCACCCAGCATCGTATCTGCTACATCTGCGCTGCATGACGTTAAAATGCATGATTAGTCCTATCATACAACCCTAAACTGTGACATTATCGACCTGTCCGTACGACGAAAAACGGCACTGCATTGTGACGACCTCGTTGTAGAGGACATCACATTGGGTATTGGTCACGTGCCATGTCATTTTTCAATGCCTATCACGGCTTGATTCTTGTGGCGACACCAGGACCTGCTACCATAGGCATGTCGCTTCACAAAAAAAACAACTCACCTTAAAGGACAAACAAGATTTATCAAATTCCGCTTCTTTTAGTGCAAGGGCCACACCCTCACTCCCTTTTTTCCCAGCACTGGTACCTTACGGTGCCACCCTTTAGAACTACGCGAGGCTTGATTCTCATCCTTATAAGATACGTACAAGCGTCTGGGCACTTCCCCGCAGGCCCAGCCCAACCTTCGTGTTCGGTACCTCGACTCGAGCATTTCCCCAAAGAACACATGGTAAGTAGGGCTTAGGTCCTCATTCACGTCGGGTTTTGTAACCTCCTTGCCATGTGTCCCTTTCTCCCCTTACCCATCCATGGTCCAAGCTCTAAGACCTTAAACTAAGACGCTTTCAAGAACTACGTGAGGCTCGATTCTCATCCTTATGAGATACGTAGGAATGCCCGGGCACTTCCCCGCGGGCCCAGCCGCACTTTCACTTTCGGTCCCTTGACCCAAAACCTTTCCCAATGGGGTCATGCGGTGTGTTATGGGATTATGTCCTCATTCACATCGGGTTGTTCACCGCACCATACACACCCCCTATTCCCATTTATGTCAGGTGTTTGAGTTACTCCACCATGTGCCTCCCATGTTTCGTCCCGCCCTTTGGTCCGAATTCTACAACCCTAAACTAAGATATCCCTATGGGAAAGGACTCTGCTCCCTCTATCTAATACGTCTCGTTGTCGTATTCAGATGTGTTTTGACAAAGAGCCCGAAGTGTGGGATTTTCATGGGGACATTCCCCTCATCCCATGACCAAGCTTCGTGAGCTCGCTATTTGGATCCTCATCCTCTTCCACATCCAAAAGGACCCTCAGATGACATGGATACTAGGATTAAGGGATCTCCATGGATGCTGGACTTAAGGGCCCTCCAATTGTTTTGGGCCAACGTCCTTACGGATCTCTGACAACATTTGCGACATGGTCCTGTGTTTCGAACATGGTCAATGGTCAACCCTCATTTGTCTGTCCCCATTCTAGGATAACGCGATATGGATGCTAGGTTTCCGCCACGGTTAACAGTTATCCTTTATCGTCACACTACCATCATCGTGATCTGAATCTCAAGCGCCATGATTCACACATTTTCACTTCCTCATGTTCAAGTGGAATTCCATCATACTCATCTCTTTCTCTTCACGCATCTAAGTGCGCCACATGATCGTGTTAGTATCATGGGGTCGGTATTCACCGAGCGTCCCTTCACCCAAACCTTCCATTTTCTATGTCAGGAAAGTCCCACCACTACTTCTTGTTTCCCACACCGAGCATGACTCACGTGGGCTTAGTAGTTATGGCAGGATGTGTACCAACACGACCAGGCTTCTCATTATCCTGCATGACGTAAAACTACCCTTACAGAACTACGTATGGATTGATTCCCATCCTCATGGGATACGTAAAGACACCCCAGTATTTTTCCTAGGGTACAGCCCATAGAAATCATCAATCCCATCCTTCCCCTTTCTGGCCCCCTGGTCGGACCCCTCGCTAGAGAGGCCCTGTCCCAAAGAAGAAAAGATCCATGACCAAACCAACGCACCCATCTAGCGTACTCCCACCATGGTGGTGTAACTACCTAAGTGACAAATTCTGTTCGGAAAAACCATCTCTCCATATTCTACGCTTTGTGTGCCCCTTATTCGGACCCTCGTCCCCTTTCATGTTTGAAGGGACCCCCTAACAGCCTGGTCTCATGCCGCATCGCCTCACCTACCATCCTGGGCCAACGTTCCGGAAGACTGGTCATGTTTGGAAGGACCCCCTAACAATATGGATGTTCGACCTATGGTCCGCCAACTGTCTGGGGTCAACATCCCAAAAGATTGACCGACAACATTTGTGACATGGTCCCGTGTTTCGAACACGGTCAACGGCCGACCCTCATTTTTGTCCCCATTATAGGCTAACGCAGTAAGGATATCACTTCTCCTCTATGGTTAACGACTGTCCTTTATTGTCACGCAATCCCCACAGTGCTCTGAACCTTGGGCATCATAATTCACGCTTCCCGTTTCCGTCTATTCAGACAGATTTCAGTGCCCCTGGTGTTGTATCGTTCGTGCATGAGGGCACGCTAAAGAAATGGTAATTCAGCTATTTCGAGAAGTTCCTTCTCCGGCCAAGCCTCTCCCATATTTTGGAAATCCGGACTGGTAATCCAAATCACAGATGCCCGGATCATGGTCTCCACTCCTATGTTAGGTGGGACGAGAAGGCCACTATCTCTTGTTTCTCACATTGGGCTTGACCTACGTGAGCTTGGGGAATTAGCGCTGAACATCCCGCAAACATTGTGGTAATGTAACGAAGCGATTTAAATAGTGTAAATCGTGCGTGCTACGACATTCAAAACAAAGGAAGAAATTGAAGCGTGAAAGTACCAATAAAAGGTTTATAGTTTGTTACAGTACCCGGGGGTCGACTCCCCCCATGGACGGGTTGACCCCGTCAAAAGAGCATTGCAGCTCCGCCACCCTTCGGTTTGTGGCGTCCAAGACTTGCTGCCGCTGACTCAGCTCCCGCTCCTCCTCAGCAGCGACAGGGCGCAGTTCCTCAGCCTTGGCTTTGGCCCTCTCTACCCCGGCCTGAATGGAAGCCATCTTTTCAGAAGCCTGCCTCATATGCTCCTCTGCCTCTGCCAGCTAGGCCCTCAACTGTGAGATCAGCTCAGATTGTGCACTAAAAGAGGCTGAGTGCTCATCTGCCAAGGTCTGTAGCTGTTGGAACTCACTTTCAGCGTCCTGGAGCTTCTTGATGTTTGTCGCCTTCCTCCGCTGCCTGCCCATGCTGCGACCACGATCATGCTCCCGGATCTTCTCAGCCATAAGATCTCGAACGAGCGCGTGAGGAAGTTGAACATCCACTCCCCTAGCACACAGTTCGCACAGCCTCAAGTGAAGTTTGTCCATTTCGTCCATCCATAGCGCTTGGGGTGTCCTTGATGAAGCGCATGATTAGCTTCCACGACCGGCGGTGGACTATGCTGTTGTCTTCCTCGTCAGAGGCCATTTCGTCCCAGTTTGCACGATTGGCAGGCTCGTACACAGGATACGCCCGCAGGAAGTCCTCGGCAGGATCTGCCTCTGGCGTTGAATCCGATGCAACATCTGGCGCCGAAGCAGGCATGACAGGAGTGGGACCGCCCGGTCGATCCTCTTTATCAGCTGTCCACCTCAATGACCTCAGGCACGACCCTTCTGGTGGTCCCACCCGTGATGATGTGTGTTGCAGCTCGGGGAGATGGGGGGACTATCGTCACCATCACCGGCATGCCCCTAGGAGGGACGCCACCAGACATCCCGACTAGCCTTTCCACAGAAGCCCACGCTAGTCGGAGAACTGTACGACAGAGAGGGACATAAACGTTAGTTGGCATAATCTACATATGACGACAATGAAACTGGTAGAGGAAACATACAGAGGTCGACCTCCTGGTGCTGCTCTTTAGCCGATACTGATGGGACCCTAAGGTGAGGCCCTCCGTATACTGTTGGAAGGTCTGGAGATTCTGGAGAAGCCACCTCGGGTGCTCTGGTCCCACCAAACGCGGAACTGGACGCAGCGATAAGCGCGGGTTCTGAAGGTCCTGTGTCATCACCCGCTAAGGGGCGAGAACAAGGCATGTGTACAAGTTCCTCTTGCATGGCTCAAACATCGGTGAGAAGCCCGTAATGTGCCAAGAACAGACCATAAGGAAAGAAGTTTGGAATTCTACCTCGAGAGCCTCTACGAAATCGTCAGAATCCGAGCCTTGATCTCTGACCTCCCCCTCCTCCAACGGGCTCCCTCCTCCTGCCTCATCCTCCCAAGAGGAGTCCTCTGACTCTTCCAGTAGGGGGAATCGCTCCCTCATATCGGTGACTGAAAACTGTGGGGTGACCATTCGACCCAGCAATACCCTCACCCGTTCTGTCATTGGGAGAGGGACACCACTGGAGTGAACGTAATCCTCCAGGTCATCCAAGTATTGCTATGCCTCCACTGAGGACGCCATGAAACCATCCCGGACTGGGCCTATTACCGGTAACTCCATCCCAAGGCGATTCAAGTGCACCCATATCTCGGGTGGGCTGAGGAGTTTCCATTTGACATCCCAAATGTCCCAGGCTTCCGGGAAGACGGCATCCTCTACCATGTCAATATGACGCAGCTGCTTCCCCAGAGCCTGAGTGGATATCGTACGAAATCCCCTCGGTGGACGCCCCTCCGGATGACCCTACTCTTCCAGAATCACCAGATCCTCCGCTGCTGCCACACCCTCAACCGGTGTGGGTCTCACTGCCACGGCAGCCCCGCCACCGCGAGAGGCCCTAGTTGCCCTCCGACCCTGACCTCGGGATAGAGGAGGCCCTCCATCACCAACCCGAATAGTTGGCTGCTTTAGCATCTCCCCTGGGTAAGCATCCTCCCAACTAATGGCATAATCCCTCACCAATCCGAAAGCGGCGGTGGATGGAGGAAATGCAATTCGCGTCTTCCCATATTCGCGTGTGAACATGAGCCACAACTACCTCATCACACACGGGTGCTCCTCGTGACGCACCTCCCAGTAGACCTGTGGGGTTAGCCACTGGAGGCACCAAAACTACCTCACAAACCGATGCGGGGTGTATGGTTCACAGAGCGGCTCACGATCCACTCGTGCCACAAAAAATCCACCTCGGAAGGCCAGGAGGTAAGCCCGGTGCTCGTCTGTTCCCCTCCCGTCGTCAGTGAGTATACCCATCGGCAAAGGGAAGGGGTGGAAATTAAACTCATCCGCCCTCCACACCCAGTTCAGTACCATCGGCATGGTCAGTTTGAACAGGAAGCTCCCGGCCGCATTCAGGATGGAGGGGCGGAAGTTTGATCCCGGCTGCGAGATAGGGTTTGGATACTCATAGATCCCCCTGATGTGCGCCGCAATCCACCCATACAGGAGGTGGAAGGGCCCGCATATCCTTGGCGGCTTCTTGCCCTCACTAATGTGCCAAAGCATTCTGTACATCTTGGCGAGCATTGGGATCCCCAGATTGACCCGCTGCCCCATGGCCAGCATGGACGCCATGATAAACGAGTTGGGCCGCACCCCTATGCTGGTATCCCACACTGGTAGGATCCAACCATAGATGAGAGCCGCAATGAATGCTGCCAGCTTGACTATCGGCCGTTGTTTAGTGCTGACACTGAAGTGCCAAGTCTTACATTGGTTGTCTTCCAAGACCCGCCAATACAAGTGCTCCTTACCTCGTTGGGCCGCCCTCGGACATGTTCGAGGCCTCGTAGGGAACTCTCGATTTTCTGGGAAATTCAGGAAGTGCTTGAACCACTTCTTAAAGTTTACATCCCTCTCTGCCTCCTTGTCCTCTCCAGGGACGGGTGCCATCAGCACCGACGCCAGTCGCAACATTTTCTTGGTGTCCTCCCATGCGCTCATGACGGGTAGGAACTCATCATACATGGCCCCCAAGATCGGAACCCCTGAAATCTGGTGGACATCCCACAGGCTGATGCCCACCTCCCCGTGGTGCAGGTGAAAGGTATTGGTCCTAGACGACCATCTGCTCAGCAATTCTGACATCAGTTGTTTCAGTTGGTAAATGTAGAATTGAGAGGCCCATGCCGCCTCGTATAAACCCACTCTCCTCAGCTTGGCCCCAAACTCCTCGCATGAGGTGCCTACCCAGTAGGCCCAGGCCCAGTCATCAGTAAAGTTTCCGCCCTGGCGCAGGTCTCACTCATCGGACCACCCTTTCTTCGAATCCTACAAATCCGCCTTCAGAATGGTACGATAGAGAGGAGGGGACGTCTCCGGTTGCAGTGGCTTCTCATCAATATTGTTCACATGGTTGTAGAGACAGTCGGCGGTGACGAGTGTGAAGTCCTCCCACGCATGACCATCAGCCGCCCTGAACCATTGGTGCTGACATGTCATTCTCCTAAACCAGCAAGCTGGTTCGTCCCTACTCGCCTCAGGGATGAAGACGTCATCCCTCAACCCAAAGACATACAATGGCAGCTTCTTTCACTGAGGATAATTCTTCTGAACCTCCGATAGCAGCTCTATCAAAGAAATTTGGTCCGACTGAATTCAGACCATCTCCCCAAGGCCCAGACAGTTGGCCATCTCATCCCGATGGCGGCATCTGCAAGCACCCCCAATACAGCTTCTCGATGGGCCATTTCGGTTCTGGCACTCAAAAAATAATTTTTTCAGAATGGATCGCGAAGCTGGATCGCGAAGCTGGATCGCAAAGACGGCTCGCGAAGGTCGGTTGCGAGACCAAGCTGTGGAGTCTGACCTAGGCCGGAAAACAAGAGTTCACTTGGCGCGGTCGTGGAGTCGGAGACCCGCGGTTCGCCGCGAAGCTGGATTCACGGAGAGCAGGCGCGGAGTACGCGGAGCTTCGCAAAATCGAGAGCACAAAAAGACAAGAAAATCACGTGAAGACAAAAGAGGTCGACCCCCTATTTATAAGCGGTGACTCCGGAGCTTCGTGGCGTGTCTCACCCGCGCGGAGCATCACGACGCATCCAGATCCGTGGCCCCGGTCAGCACCGCGGGCCCCCCTTCGCGAAGTCACATCGCGAACCGCCCACAATTTTGGCGATTTTCCCTCAGACTTCGACCCTTCACCCTCCACGACTCCAAGTCTGAGGGGGGGAATTTGTTAGCACCAAAATACTTCATGAGAGAAGGACCGAAAAAGAAGTCACGTACGCTGCCTCGCGAGGCACCGACGCGAAGCACCACGAGTCTCGCGGTCCCGTGAAGCTCTGGAGGTGGGACTGCTCCACGAACAGCCTGATGTTTGCGAGCCCTCCACGAAGCAAAAAGGCAGTACCCCTCCACGAGCGGCCTGACGTTCGCGAGCCCGCTGCGACGCTCCGGAGGCGGTACCTCTCTGTGAACGGCCTGACATTCGCGAGCGCGCCGCGAAGCACCGGAGGCGGTGCGGGAGTTCTACTTCGCGGCGCCCCTTGCCTATAAATACTAGGTTCCCCCTGAGCCCAGGGGATAGAAAATCCGACCTTTCGGCTTCTCCTCTCCCGAATCACGAAGCTCCCTTTGTCCCGGTAATCATGAGCTCCGTGAGGTACTTCTACTTCGCGTGACGCCTTCGCTTTGTCTTGTTTTGATCCCCTCTTCCGAGAGGGATGCCCTTCGCGAAGCTCAAGGGAATTCGCGAAGGAGGGGGATTCCCAAGGGAACCCGGGCAGCCGCGGAGCATTTATTCTTCGCAAAACACCCATCCTGTACTAGCGATTCCCATGCTAAGGCAGGATCGCTACACATCGCGAAGCACACTGCTTCGCAGCACCCTGCTTCGCGAGGCACCCCCACTTCGCGAGGCAGTGCTCCATGAATATTATTCCACTTCGCGAAGCACCCTCCACTCACACCATTGCCCCATGATAAGGCCAAGGCACTCCGCTTCGCGAAGCACACTCCTTTGATTGGCAATTCCCCTTCCCATGCGACCCTCCAGGTATGCACGATGTGATTTCAAAGTCCCATGGACAATACTACTTGTAGCGTTGCTTCGCCTAATGCTTCTTCGCATAGGCACGCTAATGGCTATTTCTTCTTCGCATAGCCACGCTAACGTGGACCCCTCAATGGTTCTCTCTACGACCCCCCTTGACCACGGACTTACTGGTACCTTCCCTCCCCTAAGGAACAAAGGGTACCAGTTATGTAAGTCCTAGGGGTGTGGATTGAACCCACCCCGTCCGAGCTGCAGGACGTTAAACTGCCAAGCACCACGTCCTCAACACATGACGTTAAACTGTGACCCGACCTCGTTCCTCGCAAGAAGGGTCCCCCCAGCTCGAACATTTTTTACGCCACTCGTCTCCACGGGAGTGGGATCACTCCCCCCACAAGGGATGATATCCTCCTTATCGGAGCGGCGTATGTCCACAGGAGAAGGGCAACCCTAGTTCCCCAACAGATGGCTGCACCCCTGCATCTCCGTACTTCCCCACTACCAAGGTCAGGGGAGGGCGCGGTAGGGAACGAGGCACCTCCCATCATTGTTCCCAAATCCCTCTTTCGCTGCGCTTTGCCACACTTCGGGCCTCCATCCTGAAGTAAGTCCCAGCACCAATGGGCCGCCTAACGCGTAAGCCCCTATTCGCTTCTCACGGACGCACCCTTCACGACGTGATCGTCAGGTCCTTGCTGTCTCTTGTTTCTCACATCGAGCATGACTCACGTGGGCTTAGAGTAAGCATCGGCCATGGCAATACCCTTGTCCAGCATGACATTAAACTGTATACCCTCGTCCAGCATGACATTAAATTGTATTCCTCTCCGTCCAGCACGACATTAAACTGCACACCCATTTGAACTACAAGGACTTTGATCCATGTCAAGGCATGGTACGTAAGGCATGGTATGTAGGAAGACTCCCAGAGGTTCAAGCCCATCTCCCTTTGGACCAAGGTCCCTCCTTCCTCACGTCGGTTCGCCGACACCTACCACCCGAACTACAAGGACTTTGATCCATGTCAAGGCATGGTACGTAGGAAACCTTCACGAGGTTCAATCCCCCCACTAGTGGACCCCTGGGTCTACTTTCATGTCGGTTCACCGATGAAACCCTTCGAACTACGAGGCCTTTGATCAATGTCAAGGCATGGTACGTAGGAAGCCTTCTTGAGGTTCAATCCCATGTCTCATTGGACCAAGGTCCACCTTCATGTCGGTTCACTGACGACTTTCATCATTTGAACTACGAGGTCTTTGATCCATGTCAAGGCATTGTACATAGGAAGCCTTCCAGAGGTTCAATCCCACCCATCATTTATTCACGTCGAGTTCATCCTCGTCCCACATGACGTTAAACTGCATTCCAGTCTGACGGCAATCTGTTGTGACCAACCTGAACTATGAGGACTGTGATCCATGTCAAGGCATGGTATTTAGGAAGCCTCACGAGGTTCAAGCCCCTCTCCCATCGGACCAAGGTCCCTTCTTCACATCGGTTCGCCGACACCCACCATAAGTGGACCCCCGGGTTCACCTTCACGTCGGTTCGCTGATGAAACCCCTATGAACTATGGGGACTTTGATCCATGTCAAGGCACGGTACGTAGGAAGCCTTCCTGAGGTTCAATCCCACCATCCATCGGAAAAAGGTCCACCTCCACGTCGGTTCGCCGACTAAGCCCCCCCTTTGAACTATGTGGTCTTTGATCCATGTTAAGGCATGGTACGTAGGAAGCCTCCATGAGGTCCAAGCCCACCATCACTAGGATCCCCCTAGTCCTCCTCATTCACGTCGGCCTTCCGGCGTCCAACTTGAACTACGTGGTCTTTAATCCATGTCAAGGCGTGGTACGTAGGAAGCCTCCCATAGGTTCAAGCCCACCACCTATTGGTCATCCCGGCCTTATTCCCGTCAGGTCACCAGCACCTGGGCAGCCCAGTGCGTAAGCCCCACACCATCTGGACCGAGGTCCACATTCACGTCGGTTCACTGACGATGCCCATTGGGCCAAGGTCCACCTTCACGTCGGCTCGCCGGCACCATCTCGAACTACGCGGACTTTGATTCCCAGCCACGGGGATACATAGGAGGTATCTTCGAGGCTCAAGACCAAGTTCACTGTCGCCCCTGTGATGGTCCCATTTCATTCCCCCTCTATTTAATTCAACTCTCCATCACCCATCCTAATTCTCACCCAGACGTCCTTTTCCCGGCAAGATCATACCACTCCGCTCCTCTTCACATCCTCCCATGGGCTGGTCTTGGTATCGGCACCCCGTTAAGGGAAATCCCTCAATCTGATCCATTCCAGCTAATGCTCTGATCGGGCCGATCCATCCCCGCTGGACGTTAAAACTGCGGCATACCCTGTGCTAAACACAGGAAGCTGAGAAAAACCTCATATATATGTATGTGACATATAATTCCCCGCACTCAATGTGGGATGCCTCGGGCTTCCACGAAAAGGAACAAAAGACAGACACGCCAGTTCCCCAACATCCAGACTTCCTACTGATGCCTCGACGTGACTACTCCCTCGACTGCAGTTTGCTGCCCTGACCGGACCCTTTGGAATGTCCTGACAGGAGCAGTGTAATTAACCGGCGTCC
The DNA here is from genome assembly GCA_963277665.1 of Viscum album. Lineage (NCBI taxonomy): Eukaryota > Viridiplantae > Streptophyta > Magnoliopsida > Santalales > Viscaceae > Viscum > Viscum album. The sequence continues at coordinate 1,869,747,860 of OY728123.1, read as the reverse complement.
ATGGAAACATGGCACTAGGAAGAGTTTCACGAACAACATATTAAATCAATGAGGGAGACCCAGACTTGGTGACGAGTTCTGAGGAGGAATCCACAGAAGGAAGAACCGACATCCCATCATCCCATTTCGATCAAGGAGAAGACATCCCTGAATAAAGAGTGAATATCCCCGCCGTTGGAAAGCGGGAATGCGGGGCAACAATGTATTTCATCCTCTTCCGCAGACGGATAGATGCGCGCGCCCCGGCGAAAGCATCAGAAATAGAGCTGCCCCAGGAGTCTGTCACCATCGTACACCTTACCCTTAGGTCTTATGTGGGTGTTATAAGGGGTAATTTAACTAGGTATTAATTACTTACTGTGCAATAAATTTGTATAAATAAAATTTTTATTCCATCAATTCCATTATGGGAACAGTCTTTCTTAAAAATTGATAAAATTGATAAATTAATTTTTTAGGTAAAAATGGTAATTTGGAGAAATATATGTATTATTATATAAAACTATTTTTTATAAAAACAATTCTTATAAATTATGATTATATCAATTCATTATCTATAAATGATTAGGTAATCAGTTTTATAAGATTTATATTTTTATATGATAAAACAAAAAGTGTATTTTTAAAGAATTTATTTTAAGAAATTAATGAATTTTTAAAATAATTATTTATTTAATACAATATTATTATCAAATTAATTTTATTAATAATAAATGATTATTTAATTTTTGTTAAGTCAAATATAATTTTTTATTAAGGTTTAAAAAAAATTATCAAGCCCCATCAATTTTCAATATATCTCTGTTCTCTTTTTAAAAGTACAAATTCACATATTTATAAAATTATTTAGATAAAATTAATATTATTTTTTGAATCAGGATGTCAAAATTATCCAATGGTAAATTTTTCATAATTTTCTGAGATAGATGAATTTTTGGGTAAAAATTAAATAATATATAAATATATAGTGTGTTTTATGACACCATAATGACCCAATAGTTAAGTAATAAATACCATAAAATGTATCTTCATCCAAATATATGTTTTAATTTTAACATAATGTGATTTTATATTTATTTTACTTATTTTATAAGTCCTTAATGAATCCTCCAAAATGTATAATCTATTTTATAATTTTAAATTCATTTCCTGGAGGGTGTGACTCACCTACACATAAGCAAGGATAATATTTTAATGTCTTCAGACCTTGGCCTTATAAAATAATATTTTCTACTCTCCTTTTCTAGAAACCATGTGTAAAAAACCTGGTTTTGTTTGTGGTTTTTTTTGTGGTTTTTGAATATTTTAATATATAGTGTCCAAAACATAAAAAATAAATAATTCTCCCTCTTTTCCTATATAAACCCACCCAATATCCCACTTTTATTCACTCAAAATACTGTGAGAACTTACCTACTCTATCCTCCCATATCTATAATCCCCTAAGGTTCCCTAAGTTCTAAATAATCCCCTCTTCAAGCTTTTGAAGTCACACACTCAAGTAAGGTTTCATTTCTTTCCTCTCTCATTTTTTTCCATGTTTCCTTATATTGTTATACCCTTTTATTTTTCAATTAAAAATGATGGGGTGTGTTTTATCACATCCCTATACTTCCATTATTATTTTTTAATGGTGATATACCCATTTCCCTATCATTAATCCCTTCCATAAACATCTGTTACCATGCAAAAATTCTATAGGGGATTTCTCTCTCATCATTTCCATTCAAGTATTTCTCTTATATTATGCATATCAAATTCCATTTCATATATTGGGATATTATTCTCCATGATCCCCTTACTTCCCATTTCATGTCTAAATTATTAGATACTCATTTTTCTCTCATAAACCCATTTTATGAATCCCCATGTAATGTTATTATGCTGCTGCAATTGTACTATGATTTTCCATATCAAAATCATCATGTAATAATACCATGCCCATCTCTCCATCAAGTTTATTCACCTTTATGAACATATAATTATTTATTACAGACTTTAATATATTTCTTATACATTCCTTTATCAAGGAATAAATTATTATGTTGAATGAATCCATGTTATATGATCTATGTGGCACACTTAATCATTAGATTAAAAGGTTCATAAAGGGTGCGCCCTGATAGCACTCCAATTCATTAGATAATTTTTAGTATCATGATACATTATGTTTCGATATGGGTTTACCTTATTACTTTATAGGACTTTTTCTATCATGTTTGGATAGAGGTTTACCAGATTCTTTTATGTTAATGATGTAGTGTTTTTAAGTTGTTGATACATTTCCTTGTTATGATAATCATGTTATATCATAACTTTATGTTCATGTTTCTCTTGTCGTCCATTGAAATGAATATTACCTAACATTTATTTTATTATTAATTTAGGCCTTGTTTGATCCCTTACTGGGCTTTATAGATCACCCTTTTCTTATGTATTTCCTCAGGTTATCCCATGCAATGCTAAGTAAGAAGGAATGTTGTGGTCATGTAAAAGAATTTTTCAATCGAGATATTGTATTTTATGTCTTAAGTTGTCATGTAATTCTCCTAAGCAGAAAATACACTATACCTATAGATCTTTTGGGTTGTATTAAGTACAAGTTTATGTAATAAATCATGTTTATGTGTGTAATAAAGACCAGGGTTGTAATAAATCTTTTGTATTACATATTCACTAATTTTCACCAGTCTAACTAGAGCTTCTATTATTTATAGAGTAAAACTAATATTACATATTGGGTGAATTTTATAGAATTTATAATTGTTCTACACAAAGACCAAGAAACATAAAAATGCTTCCAATAAACTCTAAATCATTTTCATATACTTCAAAAAACAACCATTAAACCATATAATAAAAATAATTATATATGATTTTAAAGAATATTTAGGTATTCATAAAAAATACAAAAAAATTAACATATCCACTAAGTCACTTATCAAAGTAATATTCTCTAATGAAATTCTACTTTAATGTTGATACTTGTATAACTCTAGATCTTAACAAATTTTCACTATATTTTATAAATCTTCTCTATGACACAATAACTTCTTTATCTCAACTTATTTTTCATGGAAATCAACAATATCCCCAAAAAATATCAAAATATCAAAAATCCTACCATATATACATTTTTGTTATCCAATGAACAAAAATAACTTTTAAATCGCTCACAAAATTAAATGAATCATCCTTAAAATTTTCTAAGATTATACGAGTAAATACTATATATGAAATAAGTATGAGGAATAATAAAAAAAATCATAAATAGTTACTTGCATCCACCTCGTCATAACACTTAAAAACTCATTATACCAACTAATAATAACTCATATTCCACTTCACAAATATTTTATATGAACCTGTGTAAAACAAGTTCTAGAAAACATGCGAACCAAACAAATTATAATTGTTACAAAATTAAAAAAATGCATTTGTACCTCTTCATAACACTTGATCCTCTTAAGACCAAATTAGAATAAATATTATTCCACTAAAAAATATATTCATTGACCCTGGGTATAATGATTTCCTAAAAATATACTTATTAGATATGTTATCAAAATCCACAAAAGAAAAAAAAATGTCACATGGACATTATAACTTAACACCATACGCTAAGGTGACTCAGGTACGATATACTTTTATATGACATCATTTTATATGAATATTAATTACATATCATAAAAAAACACACCCTATAACATAAAGGATATATGTATTTAGAGACTTGGTGGATAATAAAATTATTTTACAACATCTTCGAGAAATCCCATAAATCGTTTTCTCACATTATACCCATTTTGGCACATCATACATAATATTATCCTTCAAATACATGAGAATGGAAACATAATAAATGATTATTTATGATGTTTAGTAAGGTTAAATAAGAAATAAAATAATTGAAGCTTATATGTGATCATAATATTAACTTGTGGGTATGTGAACATAATCAAGATGAATGGAAATATACAAGAAAATCATAAAAAATTATTGATTGTTAATCATATTTACTAGCATAAATATTTAAAAATAAAATAATAAATGATAAATAATAGAAGTTAAATAATATTAAATAATCATGATCCATGATAACATAACATAACAATATGAATTTAGCATATACCTAAGAATAGAAAATAACTCCCTTTGTAACGTTGTACATCCATGAACAGAATCACATCATTGATTTATTCCCATAATGGATTTTGTTTCCTCAATAATATAAAAAATTTCATCACATGTGATATAATTTATTTCCCATTGTTTTCTGGGATTTATAATTTTTTCACACAAATCAATTAGTGGACATAGTCCCTTAATAGTTTGGGTTCACTCCCTATTTACCATAATCTCTTGACATAACACATTACCTAGTGAATTAGATGGAAATATTTTTGTCATCCCACAAATCACATAATAGAAATCCTACATATTAATTATACATTTACATGAAAACATTCTTAATTCCATTATAACTTAATTTTATTTTGTAGAAAAAATAAATTCCTTGAGAAATTTCATAATAAATTATCATAAGACATCTAAAGATATAATATAGATGGTATAATTATATTATATTATATGTGAGGGATATAAAATATTAAATAATGTTGTAATATATGAAAAAATATATTTATAAGGTCATTAAAATTAACTTTGAGAAAAAAAAGAATAAATGCCCTGTGAATTTTTCATAAAATTTATTTTAAATGGAAATATTTTTTTACAAAATGTAATAAAAATTACATTAGAAGACCATAGAAACATGGAGATGAGGTTTCTTAAAGAAACAAATATATATATCAAGAAAATAAATCTGTATATAAAATTCTGAAAAATGAGATTCATTTCACACTTTATCAAGAATAAAAAAGTTAGCACTATATGTTCAAAATTAAAACATTAAAAGAATATTTATTTAGTAAATAAAATCAAGTATATCAGAAATATCCTTGAAATTTTTTAAAAAATAGATAAATAAATCAATTAAAAAATAAATAAAAAAAATAATGTTGACTTATTTATAACAAAAAATAATAGATATGGATGGTTTCTCATACAAAAAATATTTGGGGTAAATAATGATCCATAGGGGTGGTGAAATGGAAAGACGACAAGTAAAACTCATGAAAAAATAAAAGAGAAGAAAAAAATGGTGGTTTTAGGGATACATATCATAAATTTCACCAAATATAAATCTAGTCATAATAATATTTAATTCAATATGAGATTGGAAAGAAACCCTTTATGGATTTACTGACTTTTCAGTTAGAATCCGTTAAAACAGTGAAAGATTGATAGATTTTTAAATCCTTTAAAATTCATGAAAATTAATATTAAAATACATCAATGGGTATTATATATATTATAAAAAAGGATACAAGGGGAAAATATAAAACATGTCTTAATGAATGGAAATTTTAGATGAGAAACCCTTAGCTTTACTCTTAACATCAATGAAATCACTTTCACTACTTGATGTATTCTATCCTCCTCGATAATATTTCCTTCAGAATGAAAGATTTAAGATTAAGTATTGAAACTAGAATCTACCCAATAAATTTAAATCACTTAGGGGTTGTAAAATAAGTATGTATTCAAGAGTGTTTCTAAGTAATAGAGTTATTTGAAAGAGTAATAGGAAATATTCTATTATAAGTGGAAATGAGAATAGTTTTCATCTCTTAGGTACTTAATATGACTGAGAAAATATTTTTTATTAAAATCTTACTTCATTTATCTTTTCATGTGAAAATTCATCACCCTTCCAAATCCATGTTTTCTAAAAAAATTTAAAATGTTATTAATTTATAAAATGATTTATTAAAGAAATTATTACCCATGTTTCTCTTTAAAAAACTATTTCAGAGGAATCTTCTCATATTTTTTAAAATGAGGCACCTTTTGAATTTTATTAAAAAAATGTTAAATGAATTCATTTTTAACATATAAAGTATTTATTAATTTAATAATCATCATAAAAGTAATTTTCTCTAAATATTCCTTAATATGTTTCTAATTATATTTTAAAATAATTGGATTTCAGTAATATTTTTTCAATTTCTTTTAGAAGTGATTTTCATAGTGGAAAGGTTATTTTCTTCAAGAATGGTTTTTAAAAAAAATCTATTCATCATCAACAAAAACTGTTAATTTTATGTAATTCTTTTAAAATCAGTATATATGTCTCTTATATATATATATATATATTGTTCTTACTCTACCTCAATTTGATTGTGTAATACATTTCTTATGATTATTTCTTAATTTCATTCCTTATGAAAAATCTTTTTATTGTGTTATGAGAAAATATTATGCAGCCCATTTTTTTACATGGGTAATTATTATGTTATTCCTTATAATTTATTTCTTTATTTGGAACAAAATTCATTTCCTTCAAATTAATTTAATGGGTGGGCCCATAATTATATATCCCTCCATTGAATTTGGTAATTTTTGACTCTTATGATACATCTTATAAGGGATTAGGGTGTGAACCTAGTCCATTATGGGACTCTGTCCACCATTTGATGTTGTGTCGGTAGTTAGCCTTAACATATGCTTATTTAATTTTTTATGTTACTACCATATTTATTATCATTACATGATATTATGATACCATGTTTTCTACATTATTATTCCTTATGATCACTAATTTTCTATATCTTCTATGATATGATGTTTTATCATTGACTCGCATGAAATACTTCCCTATTTTTTTATTTCCTTAAGTTGATTTTTAGTTCACCCCTTTTGTATATGTATTCCATAGGTTATTCTATGAAGTTTTAGGATCTCATTAGGGATAATATAACAATGAATTTTTTATTTTATCCCCACTTTGATGTTATATGAACTTAGTCATCCCAATTCACTAGACCTCATGCTCTTTGTATTGAAATTAATGGTAGTTTTCATTAAAAAAACATGTAAGGATATATGTTATTATATTGGGTCACTTATGTTGGTATCAGAAAAAAGATTTAGTTAACCATTTTAATATTGGATAGGGTAAATTTAGTGAGAACCCCAAGGATAATTATAAGGATTGGTCTCTATATCATTAAATATCCATGAATTTTGGGGAAGGTTAGAGAAAGTGGTTTCCAAGCTATTACATCCATGTAAAGATAATAAAGGTGGATATGTCTATAGAATAGTTATACCTAGGGGTAATAATTCCAAAAAAATATCATTGAGTTGGACTAAATCATTACATGTTGTATAAAAAAGGGACTTTCTATACACCATGTTTGACACTCCCTAGAGATTTTCTTTGAAAATTCATATAATTTTTACCAACCATCATCGAGGAATTGAATATATTATATTAATGGATGACCTAGGATAAACCTATAGTGTCTTGGGGTGATAAGTATAAGGTTTCTCATCAGTTTAAAGGCATAATTACACCTTTAGTTGTTTTATATTAGTGATTTCTATGATAATTAAGAGAATTTTGGGATAATTTTATGATAATATAACCCTTGGGTTCTGTATGGGTTTTAAAAAAATGATTATTTGTGTAAGAATGAATTATATTTTATGCACATAAATTTAATGGTATTTGTAACCTTTATGGTTTATCCTACCATTGATATTATAGTAATAATATTCAACTAATATTATTTGATGTTATGGAAAAAATATATTGTATAGAAAACCTTACTTCTTAGAAACTGATTTCATGATTAATGTTATTTTGATAATGGTCATCATATTTTTGTGAACATTATTTGAAATATAATTTTATAAAAAGTACAAGACATATTCCAAGTGAAAACTCATCATATCTTGAAAGTCGATTAGGCTTTGAATCCACAATAAACGGGAGAAAAGGTTGCAACACCAACCACTGGCCAACGTGATGTCCTGGTTATTTTGACATTGTTTTTTTAAATATATTTAGTGGTAAAATATTATTTTGATTTTGGGAATATTAATAAAAACTTAAATATTTTTTAATTTTTTCGTATTTGAGGTGATTAATGATATTTTGGGGTACTTTTTATTGGGTTAATATATATATATATATATATATATATATATCCATTAGGTTTAACTTAAAAGATTATTTGGGAAGAATGCTATTTTATTTTACGAGATGTAAGTTGAAGGGTACGAGTTAACATTTGAGATTAAAATATTCTTTCATATTTAGTTTATTGAGATTTTTTAGGATATATGGTTATTTTTTTAATGAATGATCTATATTAAACCATTTTTTATCGTTTAATTTTAGTGATTAATATATTCATATTAATTTTTGGCATTATCAGACATTATATTAACCATGTTGGCTTTAATAGAGATAGAAGGAATGGATATTTACTATTTTATAGATATTATGATCTATTAAACTTTAATTTTAGTGATCTGGGAATAAAAAATTTATATTTGATAATCAGTCATTAGAGTAAATTGTGAATTGAAAATTTATTGAATCATAATGAAAGGATGAAACTGTGTTAATGAAATAAAAAGATTTTAATTAGGTTTACTTGATGGTGTTCTCTATCCTAATATAAAAATAATCTATTAAATATAGTAAGATTATCTTGAAAGAATATTTATCTTATTAACTTAATATCTGATGAATCAATGGTATTCTAATTCATCACATGTTTAGGGTTTTGTGGTTGTTAACTTTCTCATGTTCCTTTACATTCTTATGTTCAATAATCACTCTCATTATCCATAATTATTTAGGATTTTCTTCAAACTCTATATTTTTAATTCCAACAAATATTATTATATGTGTAAATATATTTATTCAATGACCTTCATATTTATCATTCCTTCTTTTTAAGAGTTTTTATTATTATCCTTTTTTAGAATGTAGGTTTTCCAAAAAAAGGATTTTTTCCTATATTTAATGATTGATTTATGAGTACAAGTTTGAATTGATAAGATTTAATTTATTTAAGGGTGTAGAGTGTAACAAAATAATACTTTAGAATATATTTATTTTTTTAATAAATATTATTTATTTTATATCTTGTGTTACAAAAAACATTGAGTTTAAGAGAGCCTTGATATAGTGTAAAAATATTATTATTCAAATATAAATGATATAACAAAGATTTTAAATTTGTGTCTATTAATAGTATTAAATATATTCTAAAAAATATATAATGGTCCAAATTAATGTAAATTAATTTTAAAAGGCTTAATAAATATTCACTAAACTTTAATAAATATATTTTATTCTACAAAAAATATGTTTCATTCGAAAATTATTTTTACTTATATTGTGTTAAATATTATAATAACATTTCATAACTTTTTAAAATGTTATTTTTAAAAATTTATATCATTTTTTAAACCATATTATCTATGTTAACTAATGGTTTCCTTTTGGTATTTTTCAAAATATTTTTTTTTCAGTGAATAGTAAAAAATAACATTTTATGCTAAACCCATAATTTACTTTTGATAAATTAAGTAATATGAAAGTTATATTATTTTTTAATATGATTTAGATTTAACATAATCATTATTTGGTTATATTTCATAAAAATAATTACACTTAAATCATCATTATAGTGGTATTTAATAGAAGTTTATTTTTAGTCTTTGAAATACTTTTTTTCAAAAACATATTTGAAAGTGCATAATGTTTATCCAATTTAACTAATTAAAATAATCCCTAATGTGGGATTATTTAAATGATATATATATATATATATTAATTTATATTAATTTAATTATTATTAATTATCATATAATTTTTATTAGATCATTGTATGCTTTAAAAATGCATTTCTTGAAAAAAATATTTTTCAACATGTCTATGTGTTTAATTTTAAATTTAATTCTTCCAATTTTTTCAATTGAATTTGATAAAATGGAAATAATATTTTTAATTAGAATAATTAAAATTATATAATATTTTCATTTTAATTCTTGGTCATAATGAATAGTAAAAATAGTAAAAAATAGTTATCGTAGTAAGAAAATTAAAATGAGTCAAAGGGAGTAAACTTAGTGATAAAGAGGATAAAAAAGTTTAAAAATGTTTCCTTTGGATGTTAGAGGTATTTTTCATCTGTATTTTTACTAATCTCTTTAATTTTATAAATATTGAGGCACTTTTCTTGAGGGTTACTTCACATTATTGAATAGTTTTATGTATTTTCAACAACACTACTCGTCTTCCCATATAAAAGGGCACCACCTCTCCTCTCCTTTCAAAAAATAAAAAACACATTGGTTCTAAAAATAATTAACTAAATAACTTAATTAATTAACTATACGCATACTATAATCCTTGGGGGTGATCATAATTCCAATATAGGAAGGGTTAGGTATAATCGTAAAGAGGTGGACCAAAGAAGAGGGTGTCATCTTCACGAAACTCATTTTTTTTCTTCTTCTTTTCCACTTTTATATATGTATTAAGTATTAAAATATAAGTAAACCATTATATCTTATAAATTGATATTTTATTAATTTGATCTAATTTTATTCAATCATTTCCTCTTCCATCAAATGGAAAATAAATCTGTTGACTGTGTGTGTGGATGAATACCACCTCACGAACTGATGTAATTTTTTATCCATCGTCACCTCTTAAGGTTATCCATAATGATTTATTTAATACTTGTATATAATAATAATTACATATAAAACATTAATTGAATTTAATATATCATATAATTTATTTCCACTCCATTCATGGAAAATGATAGTGTCTTTCATGTGTATTATAGACTATTGGCTTATAAAGTGATTTGAAGAGTTTAATTTTGTTACTGAACCAAATGGATTGTATTTTTAAGTGTATATAAATAAATAATATGATATTTACGATATAATTATCATTATTTAATCCATCATGATTAGTGGCAAATGGAAGTGTTACTCATGCATATGTAGGGTATACCGTCTCCATGATCATAACGTACTTCATTTTTCAAAACCATGTTTCATGGTTTGTTATAAAATTATAATTTTTGTATAAAAATTATAATTATTTATTTATTTTTATTTTATATGATGTTTCGATTACCACTTTTACTATGTTTAACACACCAATGCTATTTTCAAATTGTGAACCAGCCATCCTCAAAACACCCGACATAGACATAACAAACTAAGTAATTAAATAACTCATTAAAATAAATAATGTAAATAGTTTATGTATAATGGGTAAAAATTAATAAATATACTTAATAAAATGAATAATTTATATATTTTTATTATACAGGATATTAGTGACATTTATGACTAGCATGGACTCAAGGTAATAGTTTTTGTCTCAAAACCAACATCTTTGATATGCGTATTGTTTTATGCACCAAATTTTTTTATGGTGTATATACTACCTATTTAAATTTTATATTAATAATACTTAATAAATAATGGTGTTTTAAGTTACAATTCACTTACATTATTCTTTGGTTTGTGATTCAAAAGTTACCACAGTGGTAAGGGTTTATGCTTCAATCTCATTTAAATCCAGATTATTTATGGTTGAATTCCATTATTGAAAATTATTTTATAGTTATATAATAAACCAATTTTATATTATTATCCTATATTTACTAGTTAAATATTCATTTAATGTTACCATTTTATTCTCTTTGGTATTTTAAATTATTGACAATTTTTTTATAATAAAATCCAACATCATTTTTCACTTCCATCAAAAACTACTTTTTCCTTCCAAATCCATGTTTATAAAAATGATTTTAAAAAATATATTTAATATTCTCTAATGATTTACATTAAATTTTTGACCAATATTTTACTTTAAAAATATCTTTTAATCTTCCCATTTTTTCTGAATGAAGAACTTTTTTAATTTTCTTACAAAATTTGAAATGAATGTTTTTTAACTTATATGGAATGTATAGAATTACCCTAGATCATAACCATCATTGTATTTGAATCATCCTTTATAATATTCTAGGTATATTTTAAAATAAAATTATTTCCAAAATGTTTTTAAATTTTTTATTTCTTAAAATATTTTTTCAAATTTGGATGGTTCTTTTCCACAAGGACATTTTTTAAAGTATTTATATTTGTCAATGAAAACTAACATTAATGTTATGGAATATTCTAAAATCAATATATATTTCTATTAAATATATTATTTTTCACTCTCCCTTCCATTAATGGAGTAATAAATTATTTATATTTATTTCTCAATGGAATTTTTTAATAATACTATTTTTATTATTTTATTTGGAAATATTATGCATCCAATCTCTTTATATTAGTAATTATTATATTGTCCCTTTTTATTGGTTTCCTTATGTAGAAATCAAATTCATGTACATGAAATGAATTTGAAAGGTGGGTTTAGAATTATAAGTCCCTCTAATGCATTGGGTAATTTTTTAGTCTCATGGGGTGTTTTGTATGGGATTATGGACTAAACCTAATTAATTATGGGACTTTTTTTACATTGTGATGTTATCTTGGTTGTTATCCTTGAATTATGTTTATATATTTTTTTATTACTAACAAATTTCATGTGATTTCATGTTCTTATGAGTCCATGTTTCTTATATTGGCCTTTATTTTTATTAATTATGTGTCTTTTCATGTATGTTATTATGTTATTACTTTAAATCACATGCTCTGTTCCTTATCATGTTTATTTCCATACTTGGATTTTTAGCTCACACCTTTTGTTTATGGATTTCCTATGTTATTCCATTCAGTTTTAGGAGATTGAAAGTAATTAAGACCTCATTATGGAGAATAAAATAAAGACGTTTTGTTGTATTCAAACATTGATGTATTGTGATCCTATTATTTGAAAGACACTACACCTCATGACTTTTGGGTTTTAATTAATAGTTTGTTATGTTAAAAATCACGTAATGATTTGTGTAAAAATATTTGGTAACCATAAGAAATAGAATTCAAAATTATAATTATTTATCATTAATTTATTTTAACTAATTTATATTAAATTTAACTATCCATCATCTAATAATATATTTTGTTCAATCCATTAGTGAGAAAATACTCCATAGAAATTTCTGAATGTGACATATCATTCATTATTAATAATAATAAAAATAAAATTATTGGTAATGTAATAAATTAAAAATATTTTAATTAAATAATGTAATTTTATTCTATTCTTGAATTACAATATAATTTTTGAATTATATTATTTTCAATTAAAAAATATACCCATTGAATATACCCAATGAAAAAATATCAAAAAACCATATTTCCATTCAAAATATTTCCAACAACTATACATCCAAGAACCACATATATTGAAGTTAGATTTTATTCTTATTTATAACCTTAATAAAACAATTAATTAATATAATTCACCTCTCTATGAACATATAAATAATATTTATAACTATACCATGTTCCCATAGTTTCAAAGATGGTGATGATATTCACGAAAAAAATGATGATAAAGGTTTTATATTTATGATATATATAAATATATTCCATTTATAGTTGTACAGATGTTATTTTATATTAAATTTTCATAATGTATTAATTTTTATCATGAATTTTGGTATTTTAGATCAGTTAAATTCATTTTAGTTCATTTTAGTTTGCAGTTGTTCATGAAATAATTTTTTTAACTAGGTATTTATTTAATAGAAATAAATACACCATAAAATCATGTGGTGTTACATTCTACCCTTTATAAAATAGTTTCTATACAGATTCAAACTTTATAGACATAAAAACATCACCTTATTAGAAGAATATTCATTATATAACAATATAATCCATGAAAAAACTTTAAAGGTTTAGTGAATTTAATGGAATGGATACATAAACAACCAGTATATAAAATATTTACATCATTTCCTATTAAGTTCTTCACAATAAGAACCCCATTTAGTTGTATGATACTTAAAAACTTTCTTTATAACATAGGGAAGGGAAAATAAATAAATGGAAATCTAGAATTCTTAGTAAGGATTAACATAATAAATATCAATCAATTATCATGAGTACACATAATATAAGAATAATTTTATAATAACATTATTAAAATATATATAAATCATACAGAATCAGTCAACGATCCTTAATCATGAAACCTAGTTTAAGTTTTTTCAAACAAAAGATATAATATATAAGATAATGTAATAATTAATAATCAATCATAGTCCATGAGAACATAACAAAAGAATAAGGTATAAGTTTGATTTATACACATAAGAATAGAAATTAAATTCCTTTTTCATATCTCACTACCAAGATTATCATAGTGGATTGGGTTCACTTTCCATTCCATTATTTCCTTTTTCATGGTTCACTCCCAAGACTATATTATTTGACAGTATCCCTTTTCTATCTAGTTTCAACCCTTATTCCAATCCATGTTATCTCGTTAGATATCCTTTATTACCAAATGTGTTGAATAGATAATTAATTTTAGACCCACTTATCATAAAATGAAAACCATGCATTTTTATCCATAAGATCATAACACCTTAATCATAACATTATATAATAACCCATGGAAAGGATTTAGGTTTTATAAATATTTAAATATCATAATCATATTTCATATTGGTAAATAATAAATATGAAAACATTGGGTCATATCTATAGGTTCCAAGAACAGTGAAATTTTCCTTTGATACTAGGACCATATCTTCTATTGGTCCTAAATCATGTTTAATTTTTACTTTATAAGATCATAACCTCATGTACAATTAAAATAGTAGATTAAATGACTATATTAAATCATTGAAAGAATAAACATAGGATCTTCACATGTAATTTATTATTAATTTAGTAGCATATATAGATTTAACCTAACTTGTAATTCTGATTTCATTATTGATCATATATAAAAGATATTATCACGATGTTATTTACCTGCAATATCCAAGTGCATAATACCTCTATAAGTGATCTCCACATGAACCAAAATCTATGAATAATGCCTTAAAATTTCCAAGTGCTAGAATGGTTGATCATGATCGCTTGTATTTTTTTTGGTTGATTGTAGTAGAATTATTATTAATAGAGGACTAAATCTTGATGACCTCTTGTAAGATTGAGAGAGGAGGGGGAAGCACTATATATCTCTTGATCTCTCTCTCTAGGGAATTATAGAGTCTCACTCTATCCACTATGAAGACCAATTATATTTTAGGAAGGAGATATAATTAGATATATATTACGATAGGTTTATGGTTGGAAAATTGTAGCCTAAATCATTTCCCAACTCCAGAATTCTTAGTTTACCCCATGAAAAATAATAATAATAATAATAATATAAATCTTTTTACTAAGATCTTGACATGTGCAATGCATAAATAATATAAATAAATATTATTTATAACATTTCCAATCATACCATTAAACACAAACTACATTCACTTATCAATATTAAAAAATCCTCAAATTATGAATATTTAAGAAATAAATGTCACTGTATTATTTTATAATAAATATAAAAAATATTATATTTTTCAAACATGCAAGTAAATATTTATTATTATTATTTAACTCAATTTTCTTTGGAATAACATGTGGTTAAATTATGGAAATCAACTAAACCCAAACAAATATTATTTATTATATCTTGTTAAATTTCATACTATAATTTAACTATGATTGTGGATATTATTGGTGTGTGAACCTCTATCCTCATTCTTAGTGGAATTAGGCATAACAACCTAAATTCCAATATTCACGTCTAGAAAAATACTAAGGAACTAATATAGGTAGAAGTTAACATTGAAATGATTCCCAACCTCTTATGAATTTTTATATTTTAACATAATACCTTAAATATTTTATCTCAAATCATTTAGGTTTTATATCGGTACCATCAAAATTTATGCTTGATGTGTCTTTATTTGACACTCCAAAATTGGATTCACCCACAGAACACCATGACTATGGATTTATTATAAAGTCTCCATTTCCATTATAGGGCCTAAGATATTAACTATAATTAATATGAAAAAGGATAAATATTTTATTACATTATTCATTAATGTAATATAACTCATGATACACCAAATGTATCTTACTTATCTGTGATCATATGTCATTATAGTTTTCATAAATAAATCAATATACAGAATTCATGATATCCATTCATGTTAATCATAAATTATAAGGATCAATACACACATTTGAAGATAGAATATGTAATGGAACATGGAAAATTAGATTTCCTATTAATAGTTCAATTTTCATTACCTTATATATAGGAGACTGACAAGGGAGAACACCATGATAAGATGTCTCACTGTCTAATGAGCCTCCTTCCCAAATAGACAATATTTTTTATTTCCCCTCAAACAATATCATCCACCGATAGATCATGGTTAAATAAAATTTTGTTTTGGCCTCTAGGTTCTCATCACAGTAGGGAACAGATATGACCTTTCATCATGATATATATTCTAAGGATATTATCACATATAAATATTATGTTGAAAAACAATAATGTTGTGATAATAAGACATATTTAGTTAGAAAAAAATGTAATCATGTACTAAAAAAATTTGTTATAGGGAATTAACTCCCACATACTCCCACTTACACTAGTGCCAACTTACAACAGCTTTTAGTATATTGTATCACACTTGATACTCATTATTTTTCTGAAATGAATCCTTCATTAAGGGTTCCAAAATGTTTTCATTCATGAAAAATATGTTCACTACAACTTGGACTCATTGAGAAATATCCCGCATGAGATTAAACATTAAAATTTTGTTCCATTTTCTTTGGTGTGACTTAACTCTTTAGAGAGAGACACAACTACATTATTATCAAAAAAACTATCATGGGATATTTATTTATAGGTACCACCTCATATTATTTGAAGCAGTTTATAATCCAAACTTCTACCTTGGTTTCATTAGAAGTTGTATTATAATCAGATTCTGTATTAAAATTGGTGATAACTAGCTACTTTAAACTCTTCCATATCACAACACCCCTATTGATACAAAAGTCATATCCAGACTATTAATTCATATCATTATGATCTATCTACAAACTAGCATCTACATAACCCTATATGACTAGTTTTTCATCTCCTCCACACACAAGGAATATATCCATAGTATGTCTCAGATAGTTAAGGATAAAATTGATAGTAGTTCAATTTTCATCATCTATGTTTTCATGATATCTTTATACCATATTCAAATAATATGATACATCATTCCTCATAAGTAACATAAAATACATGATATATATTATCTTAAAAGCTTATGGTATCGTAAACGTTATCTCTCACTCCTATTGATTTTGAGGATAAATTTTCTTGGAAATATGTATATTATATGACACTAGAGCTAATCCCCTCTTATATTGTTCTATACTAAACCTCTTCAGTATCTGTTCAATTTATATACCTTGACTTATTCCAAAAAAAACCTCTTGGATCTATCACACATGATCTTGATCACTAGAATTCACTCTGTTTCATCTAATTCCTTCATGGAGAATAACTTATAATCCACTCCTTAACAATTTTTAACGAATTTTTTTAATTTCTAATTATTTATATATCATAAATATATAATACTATGAAAAAAAATAACTCCTACTAAACTTCATGTAAATAGAAGGATCACATTTATTCTTAGAGAAACAAAGTTATTTTTGGGATTGTTAAAATATAATTTTCAATGACATGGATGGTTTCTTTAATCCATAAATTGATATATATGACTTTAATAATTTTTTGGAATTTCCTAAATTTTTAAAACCAAATATTGTTTTCATATGCACATCCTCTTGAAGGTTTGTGTTATGTAATATATCTTTGAAATGTATTTTCTATATATTATGGTCATGGTAATCTCTTATGGAATATTAAACTCAATGTAAATAATCATGGAAACTAGATAAAAAGATTCATCATAGTTAATTCCTTGACATTTTATAAACCATTTATCCATTATTCATGATTTATTTTTAATTAATTTACCTTCCTAGTCCATCTTTCTCTTTAATACCCACTTAAACCAAACATGTTTTACATCATTTAGAGGATTTCTCAAAACCCAAAAATGGATTTGATACATGGAGTCCATCTCAAAATTCATGGATTATTTCAACCTTATAACTTTGGAGACTGTACTATATTCTTTTAGTAGAGAGGATCATTGTTCTCAACTTGTAACGATACACTGTCATCCGTGAATTAAAATCCATATCTATGTGGTTTTCTTACCTCTATCTCTATTAAAACTTTTATGTGTTTCAAGAAAAATATTCCATGGGGACTTGTGGAGTTTTTTTGTACTAACTCTTGTGTATTTTGAGGATCAACTTCATTGATGTCAATCATTCTACCACTATCCTCCTTGGAGATGTTTTCCCTCTTAAGAATGACTTCATGTCTTGATACAATTTATTTCTTATTTTAAGGGTTGTATAGATAGTATCAGTTTGTTTCCCTAGGATATCATATAAAGTTAAAATTCATTCCTTCAGTTTTTAGTTAGTTTCTTGAGATTTCATAATCAAATTGTTTATAACCCCATTCATGAACATGTGACAAAATAGGTTTCTTTCCACTCTATAACTCTAAGGGAATATAATTTTCCACTTTATTTGGTACTTATTTTAGTAATTATAATATTTCCATAATTTTTACCCTTAAAAAGAAAATGGAAGGATTTCATGAATCATCATCAACCTTACCTTTTTTGATAAGGTATTCTTCTTCCATTCACTAACACCATTCTACTATGGTGTCTATGGTGGGGTGATTTGAGTTAAAATCTCATAATCCCATAAAAAGTTAATAGTTTATTTGTTTTATATTTTCACCACTTTAATCCAATCAATGTTTATTTATGCTTTTACCAAGTTGATTATCAACCTGATTATAAAAATCTTTGAGTTTCTTAAAGGATTCATCCTTATTTCTCATCAAGTATATGTAAACATACCTTCTCAAGTTATTCGTAAAAGTAATACGGAATGAGAATCCAACTCTTACAACTACATAAAATGGTCCACACACATTAGTGTGTACCCATTCTAGAAGACTATGGCCCATTCACCATGATTGTTGAATAGTTGTTTGGTCATATTACCTTTTAAACGAGAATGAAATATTTCAGGTGAAATAAGATCAAAAGTGTCTAATTATCCATCTTTATATAGATTTTTAAAATGATTCTCATTTACATAGACAGTACAGTGATGCCACATCTGTGTGTTATATGTGCATTTTTAGTTCATTATCTATTGCCTACATTTGGTTGTCTTAATTTATTATAAAATATCATATTTCAGTTCCGTAATACCATAATATATGCCATATTTTTAAAATTATCAACCATTATTTTCAAATTTGAAAACAAATCCATCCACATTTGAACTAGTAAGGGAAATAATATTCTTAGTAAAACTAGGCACATATTAAAAGTTCTTGAAAAAAAATCAATCATATAGGATAAACAAGATTATACTCTCTAATTCCTAGAGCATTAAAATTCTCTCAATTGGTAGCCCATAGATCCACCTCATCGACGGTAATTTTCAAAATATACGGTGTTCCAGTATCTGGATACAAATGTGATCACAAAAAGATGTATCAAATACCCAACTTGTAGATATTGAATAATTACACTCAATAATGAATACACTTAGATCTTACTCTTTCATCTGTGAATGGGTTCAATTATTCTTCTAGTGTCCTTGCATGACACATTCAAAACATACTGCATTGTGTTCCCTTCCTTGCCTCTAGATCTTTGTTTTCATGGAGGGAAGGTTCTCTAGAGCCTTAGACTTGGAATGTGCCTTCATCCCTTTTATATTATTCTTATTCTTCTTATTCACCATAAAGATAATAATATTGCCACGTCCCATATCTTTATCATCTTTTAAGATAAGAGTATTAATTTTGGATAATACTTTTTTATTGTTTCCCATATTATAATTTACAATAAAGCAGAAGATGTTTTGGTTAGTGAGGAAAGAATGGGATTTGTAGGCTACTCATCAGGGATGTTAAAACCCAAGCTATCCAAGTTCTTAATTTAGCCAATAATATTGACTACATGTAACCCAACTAGCACAAACTATCTATGATTACATGTGAAAAGTGAATTGGAGATCTCTCATCTCCCTAATCACAATATCTGTTAATAGAGAACATGAGGGTACGAAACTATATTATACACATCCACATTATCATTATACTTTAAAAGAACATTGGAAATGGAGGATAACATAAAACATTGAAAACCCATCATGAAATCAGCATGATTTACTTATTGAGATACGTCTTCCTCACTAGCCTCTTTTTCAAGTGACATAGGAATTGGGGTTTCTAGTATGTATGATGTCCATTTATGGAATAGTATAAATTGAATGTAATTATACATTTCAGGGAAATTCATGCCAATGAGAAGGTTATGCATATCTATTATTGATCATAGTTATATTACCAATTTTTTTTCATTTTGTATTTCTAAAAATTAATAGTGCATAATTAGATCTTGTTTTGAATAAAAAAATAGATTAACAATTTTAAAATTAATTAAATTATTTTTATTCATCCATTTTTTTTAAAACACAATATCATTAACTATTAGTTTCATAATAATCTATCTCTTATATATTTTATATATAATGATCCATATTACTCTTCTCATAACGCATAAATGGGGTTGATAATATATTTTATGGGTTTTAGGTAGGCACAACTTTCCAACTAAATTAACTTATAGTTCCTTAATTTGTTGTATGGAAACCCAAATCCTAAAATCCTATTTTGAGATTTTCTCATCATTTTCCTATTAGTTACATGATTTCCTTATTTATAAATAAACCCTTTATTTAAACATATTTAAGTAAACGCAAAACATCAAACAAAAATTTACAAGATAATTAAAATAACCCCAAATTGGGTAGTTCAATTAATATGAACTATGAGGTTGATTATAACTTAACTAGTGGATGACTAAGATGAATTAGTATCTTTATTGAGGTATTTTTATCCTTGTACGTAGGGCCCATTTTATCCTTTACATTCCTTGTTAATATTAATTGTATTTTATATAAGTGATTAACTATATAGATAAAATAAATGTTGCACGAACATGATATTATATAATAGTTAGTTTATCTAGAGGATGATAAACTACCTCTTAGCCAGAGGTAAAACACCATGAACCCTAGAGTAGTTCATGTTTCAGTATTCAACCTTGGCTTATGTGCATCAATGTGATTATTTTCACCATGACTCTTTGTATTATAGTGCCTCCACTCTCTTGGGAGAACCATCATTGTATAATCTTTTAGTTATATTTAGGTGATTAGATCTAATTTATTGGATGAAGGGGTTTACAAAGAATAAGCCACAAGCATGCATAACCATACATAATAAGGATGAGGGTATAACTCACATACCATAAATAATAATTGACCGATAATAAATAAAAATAAACCAATCATACACAAGTCCTCGTCTAATATCATGATCATCCACACATAAAGAAAAAGAATACATCTTTAGTCATGTTTATCAATTACTTAAATTCATTCTTTAATTAAGATAATGTTCCATGTATTAATATAATTAATTAAATTTATTTAAATTCAATCCTCCTTAACACACCATCTTATATAATTTTAAAAAAAAAATTATTTTCATTCAAAATTAATGAAGTAAACAAGTGTACTTGGAGGCAACCTCTTATATTCTTTAAAATTTTAACATGGAAATTTATCTAATATATAACTATTAATCCTATCATATGGAATGTACTAATGATTCAACAACAAGAAAAAAACATAATCAATAGATTTAAAATAAATTTAATACTTCCTCCCATGGAAAATTCATAACACTACTAGTAGAAAACCAAACTGTATTTATAAAAGTTCATAGCATGTTATTATTTTCTAACCATGTCCAAAAAACATCCTTAGTTCTAGTCGTTTTTTGTGTCATGGACATGTTCCAGGTACATGGATTATACTGGGAATAAATAGTGTGTAAAATTAGAGATTCATGACATCTTTGTATCCATGTTGTCTATCTGATACACGACTCATTAGGACTCCTCGTGTTCTTTTTTGTGAGAGTATAGGATCCACATGTTGTGAAACCAACTTACATGGCATATAGTTCTTCATATAGTGTGCATGAAAATCTAGATCCATAAATAAATATATGTTTTTTGTATCTCATATATTATTTTATTAGTTCTATCCCACTTTGTCACATGATGTGCACATCAAAACAAAAGTACATGTCATATATTCTGAAAGTAAATGTCGTGTACTCTAGTTTTATTCTGAAAAAAACTTTGGCTCCTTCATATATTGTTAATTGAATGATTATTCATTATTAATCATTAGACAATTACTGGTTATGATATCAAAATCTAATAAAGATAATATACAATGATGTAAGATATTAAAATGAATCATTTTATGTAAAATAAAATGCAAACCCATGAAAATAATCATGAAATAAAAATTAATTATAAATTAAAAATTTGACCACTATGATGTAATTTTTAGGTTCCCAGTGGAGAGGAAACATCCTTTTATTGTATGAACATATCTATTTTTAGTTTTAAATGACATTAAATCGTTTTTTATATGACCAAAAAATCATTTCAAGGGAAAATAGTAGATTACTTGAGTAGATTAAAACACTATAACCAAAACTGAAGGACCATCTTATGTAATTTATAATTAATTTATGGGAAAATATAGAATTATATCAATTAGTAATTATTCATTAATTTTTTATCAAATTGAATATATCTTTTCTCACCATAATTATGATATAAGATCTAAGTACAGAATCCCTTTAGAAGTGATCCACATGTGAATCACAATATCTAAACAACGTCACATAATCATCGGGTGCTAGCACGGTCGATATTGATCGCTTACCTTGTTCATGGATGATCATACAAAAATTATCCTCTAGAGAGGAATGACAAATTATGATATCTCATTTGTAACACCTCAAGTTTTTGTGAAATATTTAAAATTATTTGAATTAATGTAATATTTTTATTAATTTTCATTTCAAACATTATGGGGTACAGGTTTTGTTATATGAAAAAAGGTATGTTTGGTTTTTTTATACGAAACACCAATATACTATTTCACTCTAGAAAGCACTATCTTATATTTCGGTATAAATAGAACTACGATCTTCTTTTGTTACAAAAAAATGTCTAGTTCCATCGATAGCTTGTGTTACACGCAAGACCAAGTTTTACCAACAATAGTATATTATTAAGATATTATTATTTAATATATAGTAATACATAACCTCATTATTAAATTAACGGTTATGAATAGTATTAACATAATTATAAAAATATAAGTTTTTTAATATGAATTCATTGGTTACCAATTAATTATAAATGAAAATATACATTAATTGATTATAAGGTAAATATTTTTATTTTTACGATCCCAAATTCATTTTTTAAATAAATTAAATTAATTATAATTAGTGAGTGATATTAATGAAATATATATTTTTTATATTAAATAAAATATTTTTTATATTAAAATAATAGATTTTATATGAATAATATAAGATCTAACCCAATCTTATGCATAAAACCCTATATTTTTCAAAAGGGTAATTTTACCACCTTTTAATAGAGAACCCATTTTAAATATAAATCTTGAAACTTTTAGAAATTTTATATTACAAAATAAATATATTATTTTAAGTAGGAGTACAAACTTTTAATTTTTTTTTATTGTTTTTTATAAGATTTGTTTTTTGAAGAATAGTCTAAAAATTTGTGATTTTTAATTGATAGTATATTTTTCATCGAAATAATTTAGAGTGTTATATTATATATTTTATTCATTTTACAGTATAATTAGATTTTTTTATTATTATTTAATCTAATTTATGGAATTAAAATCTACTTCATATTGAATTTCAATATAAAAAACTTTGTAAACTTTTGAATGTTTTACAATAAAATCCCCCTTCTCTCCACATCTGTGGGATCAACCTTAAACTTAGTTTTTACACTTATGTGAATTCAATTTCAAAAAATAGATATAAAATGTTATAATCAAAAAGATATTTAAATTTTAATTTTATTAACATAATTTTTTGACATTATGAATAATAATATTAGTAAAACATGATATACCACAATTAATGGTAAATCAGTTAAAAAAGGTAAAAAAAATATTATAAAATTACCCTAAAACATTCCCTAATTTTATTTTATGATGTTATTTTTACCAAAATAATCCATGGGAAAAAATTATAATCTTTTAAATCCACATGGATAAGTGTAAGACATTTATTATATTATCTTTAACGAATAGTTAAAGATGTCATATTCATGTTTTCACCAACTATATAATTTTTAATATTGGATTATATTGAAGTTAAACTTCTCTATAAATAGTAATTTGAATGAAATTTTTTTTTTACATCATGGAAAATTATTTATATTTTTTAGTGATAATATAATTACATTAAATTATGACACAAAGATAATGCAAGAATTGTTTTTTTAATGGAAGAATCAAATAAATGATATTAAATATATATATAATTTTATATAATTAATACCATATGAGAATTTTCATGATTAATTTTACATGTTTGGAATTATTAAAATGATTTGGTTCAAAGATATTGTTTTCGAAGCTTTCGTCGAGGCGTGTGCGTCTGTCTGCCTGGGCATGATAGGCGTGACTTTTTGTTTCCCCGCATTCCCACTTTCCAAAGGCGGGTGACATCTGTTCTTTATTCAGGGACGTCTGCTCCTTGATCAAAAATGGGATGATGGGATGTTGGTTCTTCCTTTCGTGGATTCCTCCTCAGAACTCGTCACCTAGTCTGGGTCTCCCTCATAGATTTAATACGTTGTTCGTGAAACTCTTCTCAGTGCCATGTTTCCATGGACGTCGGTTAATTACACTTCTTCTGTCAGGACATTCCAAAGGGTCCAGTTAGGGCAGCAACCTTCAGTTGGGGGAGTAGTCACGTTGAGACATCACTGGTGTGTCTGGACGCTGGGGAATTGGTGTGTCTTTCATTTGTTCCTTATTATAGGGCTTCTCGAGAGCGGGGAAGCCCGAGGCATCCCACACTGATCACGGGGAATCATATTCCATTAGCATGTATCTGAGGTTTTCCTCAGCTTCCTGTGTTTAACACAGGGTATGCCGGAAGTTTAATGTCCAATGGAGACATACCGGACTAATCATAATACTAGCTGGAGTGGATTAGATTGAAGAACCCCCTTGAGGGATCACCGATATTGGGTACAGCACGTGGGTGGCTTCCCGAATACTGTTGGGGGAGAAATGAGGTGGCATGATCTCCCCAGAATGTGGTGTCCCGGGTAAGAATCAGGATGGATGATGGAAAATTGAATGGAGTGGAGGAGGAATGAGATGGGACTGTCGCAAGGGAGACAATGAAGTTCGGCTTGAGTCTTGAAGAGACCTCCTACGTATCCCCGTGGTAGGGAATCAAAGTCCGCGTAGTTCGGTTGGTGAGAACAGACGTGAAGGGGGGTTGGAGCGACTAATGGGTTGTGAGCTTGAACCTCAGGGAGGCTTCCTACGTACCATGGCTTGACCTGGATCAAAGACTCCGTAGTTTGGGATGGACGTCGGTGAACCAATGTGAAGAAGGACCTTGTTCCCATGGGTGTTGGGCTTGAACCTTATGGAGGCTTTCTACGTACCATGCCTTGACATGGATCAAAGTCCTCGTAGTTTAGGTATGGTTTCATTAGTGAACTGACGTGAAGGTTAACCCAGGGGTCCATTGGTGGTGGGATTGAAACTCGTGGAGGCTTCCTACGTACCATGCCTTGACATGGATCAAAGTCCTCATAGTTCGGATTGAAAAGGGATTATTGAACTGACATAAATGGATGTCGGAACAACTGGGTGGCAGGGTCACAATGGCTTACCGCTGGATTGGGATGCAGTTTGACGTCATGCGGGATGAGGGTGTGTTAGTGAACCGACGTGAAGGGGGACTTTGGTCCATGTGGATGTGGGATCGAACTTCATGGAGGCTTCCTACGTACCTCGCCTTAGCAAGGATCAAAGACCACGTAGTTCAGGATGGATGTCGGAGGGCTGAAGAAAACAAGGACCTTGGTCCAATGGGTGACTAGGCTTGAACCTCCTGGAGGCTTCCTACGTACCATGACTTGACATGGATCAAAGTCCTCGTAGTTCGGGTAAGTGTGGAATACAATTTAACATCATGCGGGATGGGGGTGAACCGACGTGAAGGAGTTCAGAATGACCGAGTGGTGGGTTTGAACCTCATGGAGGCTTCTTAGGTACCACGCCTTGATAGGGATCAAAGTCCCCGTAGTTCTGGTGTGTAGTTTAATATCATGCAAGATAGGGGCATTTGGGGCTTACTCTCTGAGGCGGACCAGGGTGTGTCATGGTCGCTGCTCACTCTAATCCCACGGGAGTCATGCTCAGTGTGAGAAACAAGAGGTTGCAGGGACCTGACGATCACGTCGCGAAAGGTGTATTCGTGGGAAGCGAAGAGGGGCTTACGCGTTAGGCAGCCCATGGTGCCTGGACTTACTCCAGGATGGAGGCCCGAGGGTGACAAAGTGTAATGGGAGAGGGATTTGGGACCGAAGAAATGGGGCGCCTCTTCCCCTATCATGCTCCTCGCTGGACCTAGCGGTGGGGAAGTACGGAGGTGCATGTGTGCTACCTTACGAAAGAGGGGAAAGCGGCTTACACCAAGGAGGCTGCCCTCCCCGCGGACAAACGCCACTCTGAGGAGGAGGATGTCATCCCATGTGAGGAGGGTGATTCCATCCCCGTGGAGACGAGTGGTGTAAGGAATGTCTGATCTGGGGGGACCCTAAGTGTGAGGCACAAAGCCGGATCACTGTATAACGTCATGTGTTGCGGATGAGGTGCTTGGCAGTTTAACGTCCTGCAGCTCAGATGAGGTGGGTTTTCTCCGCACCCCTAGGGTATACATAACCGGTACCCTCTGCTACTTGTGGGAGGCAAGGTATCGACAATGTCATGGCAAAGGGGGGTCGCAGAGTGAACCATCAAGGGGTCTACGTTAGCGTGGCTTTGCGAAGAAGCAATAGCCATTAGCGTGCCTATGCAAATAATCATTAGGCGAAGCAACACTACAGGTAGTATCATCCAAGGGACTTTGAAGTCACATCGTGCAAACCTGGAGGGTCGCACGGGAAAAGGAATTTCCAAGCATAGGGGTCCATAAGCAGAGGCCTTGTGGAGCTCGGTGGATCTACATGGTGAAGGGAACTTGTGAAGGGTTGTGCTTCGTGAAGTGGGGTGCCTTAGCCTTAGAATAGGGATGAGGTGAAATTGGGAGTTGCTTCGTAAAGTGGAAGAGGGTTCGTGGAGCACTACCTCATGGACCATGGGTGCCTCGTGAAGAAAACTGCCGCGAAGCAGTGTGCTTCGCGAAGTACAGTGACCCTGCCTTGTAATGTGGATCATGTGTACAAGAGGGGTGTTTCGAGAAGCATAAATTCTCCATGACAGCTTCGATCCCCTTGGGGATCCCCTTCCTTTGCTAAATCCCATAGGCTTTACAAAATGCATGTAACGACCCAAACTTTTTGAGTAGTATATTAACTTACTCTTAATGATTTAATAGAGATGTTAATGGTTAATGCAGAAAGAGGAGTTGATGGATTCATCCAGTAGACTCGAACCTTATGAAGCCCACTTATCAGAGCTCGGGAAGGAGGTGGCATCTTTGGGCTTCACTTTGGACCAAGCCCAAGTCAAACTCCAGCCTGTCAAGCTTGAACGGAAACGCCTACGGGAGAAGTTCAAGTTAGTAGAGATTACTACTAGGGCAATGTTATCTGAGCCTCCCTCAGATTCTCTCACCATAGAAAACCTTACACTTAGGTCATATGCCGGTGTTATAAGGGGCTATGTGACGAGACCCTAGCTTCTTTGTGTAATCCTTTGGGATGAATGAATTGAGATTTCTTCCTTTAGTGATGTTTGTGAAATTTCAAATGTCTGGATAATTTTAGGATGTATTTTATTGGTGAATTTTGAAAAAAGGATATTTTAAAATATTTATTTAAACCCTAAATAATTAATGATGTGTAATGATTTTCAAAAAAAATGGTCTTCTACAAAAGTGTTCAGTAAAGAATTTGGAGTCTAATAAGATCAACTTAATTTTTGATGAATAGTAAATTATGAATAGTGATTTTACGCTTAGGATTTGTAATGTGACCAAATGGATTGGTAATTTTCACTCAAAGAAAGCTTTAATATAATTTAGACACCTAGATTAAGTAATGTGATTCAATAAAATGGGTAAATAACGGTTTCATAAATTATTAGTCAAGTATTAGTGTTTTGGGGTGAATAGTGTTTTTTAATTAAAAATTAAATTAAAAATATTTAGAAAACTATTTTTATAAAATGGAATTTATTTTTGAACACAGAGCACCGATATTATGTTATGGTAATTTTTGGGGTTTTTTCTGAAAAAATGAATTTTCGGTGAATAGTGTCTTTATTTAAAAATTAAATTAAAAATATTTAGAAAATTATTTTTATAAAATGGAGTTCATATTTTTAATCAGAGCATCGATATTTGATTAAGGTGAAATTTTGGGTTTTTTCTGAGAAAGATGAATTCTCAGTGAATAGTAAAAAAACAGTTTTAGGGTTTCAGTATGTTTAATGACATCATAGCTGTGTCATGGTGATGTCATGGGATATTTTAAGGGTTTTCTGACTTAAGGTGATGAATTATTGTATTGGGGGCCCCATGTGGCCTAACTTCATGGTAAATATCATGGGAGAGCACATGGTTTTGAGAAAAGCACTTGTGAGGTGTCCCTTGGCCATTAATGTCTTGTCCCCTCACTTTCCCTATAAATACCAAGCCATTATCTCATACTTTGGACTCCAAAATCATTCTCAACGAAGTTATGGTCTCCTTAACTCCCAAGGAGTCCTCCCAAGGTTCCCTCAAGCCTCTCAAGGTCCCAACATTTGAGTTTTAAGAGTTACGTTTAAGGTAAGAGATCCCACCTCTCTCTTTCTTTTCAAGTAATCTCTTTTATGTCATTCCTTTTATGCTCCATGTTCTTATGTGGGAGGATGTTCTTTTATATTACTCTTACTTACCTTTTCATGTTTATATGATGATATATCCCCTATTACTCTCTTCATTTCGTTTTATGAAAGTTTAAGTGACGTCGTTAGGCTGCCGAATTTTTAAGGGATTCTTTCACGCTTCACATTTTAAAGTTCTATTTTCATGTCAAGTATTTCAAGTTCCTTTTTATTATGTTGGGGTATGATCTCTATACCTATCATACTTATCTTTTATGATCATATGATTAGAGACCTTATTTTATCTCTTCAATTCATTTTTATTGAAGTTTAAGTGACGTCGTTAGGATGCCGAATTTTCATAAGAGAAATCTTATTTTTGTTTCACTTCCATGTTTTTCATTTCAAATGTTATGTCCTTAAAATTTCATTACCATGTTCATATATCCTTCTTATTCTGTCCCTATACTGTTTTATGGGTCATTTATGAATGTTTTACCCATGTCCCCTCTCTTTTCAACATTTTCTAAAACCCTGTAATGTAGCCGTTGTGCTGCAGAATTTTCGTCTCAAAATGCATCTCTCTTTTTCTAAAAATTATTTTATGTTATTAAGTGAATACTCAAAGATCTTATTTATATAGGTTTATTCACATATATATCAAAATGTTCTATTTTAAATTCTGGGATTTACATACATGAAACCCGCTTTCCCTTTTCGTGGGTTTAAAGTGACATAAAGATCATGTCTTTAAAGCAGTTTTTAAAACGTTATGATTATGAAATGAAACCCATTTATTTTATTCTCTATGGGTTGTTTATGAAATGATTGATGCTGATATATGTGTCTCACATGATAATAAATACATGTCAAGGGTGCGCCCAGATAGCGCTCCAATGCATTGGGTAAAGACTTAATCTCTAGAGATGACTTTTTAGGCTGATACCATGGTGAATAACCTTGGTAATTTTTAATGACACCTTGGGGATGGACCTTGGTGAAATGAAATGATTTTCAATATTAAATGTTGCAGCCACATATTAAAGTTATGAAAAATGTTATTTTTATTATGATATATCTCATGATTTCTTTCTCATTCCTTAAAGTTCTTTTCATGACCTTATTGAAGTATCTCAAGTTCACATGTAAAATGTTTCTCTTGTTTCCCTTACTGGGCCTTCTGCTCACCCTTTCTTTTGATGTATGTCCCAGGGTTATGATATGCAGTAATAAACCTAGGATGAACTTAAAGATAATCCTTTCAAGTGTTTAATAAGAATGCTTTATATTGTTTTCATGTATTATGTTCCTGGTTTCCAAGACACTAAACCTTAAAGATCCTCAGTTTTTTGTAATGTAATGAAAGTTTATGTTATAAAAAGACAGAATGCTATAGTTGGTATCAAAGGATGGTTTAGTTATTTGTGGAAATTAGGATATAAAAACTTTAGGAAGAACCCTATTGAAAAGTTTAAATATTGGAAAACTTCCTAGTATATTGGTAAGTATTGAGTAAATGGTTTATCAAACAAATACATCCCTATCTAGATACGAGCAGGTAGAGGCGGATCTAGAACAGATGTACATAGGGGGAAAACCCAAAAACACCTCTTTGAGATAGAATCGAATGGGAACTGGTGCACGATAATGGGCCTTGCTTCACTCTGGGTTATGACACTCCCGAGGGATATGTTTGGTTAATCACAAGATTTTTATGAATCATTATGAAGGAATTATAGAGAAATGTAATTGTATAAGAATGAAGTCTTAGTTAAAAGATTCATAAATGAAATAATTTTCTCACTAAAGTTTTATTCTTTTAGAAAATGGCGGGCAATAGGAGGAACCGTGCAGATGGTGACCGCAATGCACCATGTGCTGACGACCCTCCGATGGAAGCTGGAATGGAAACATTCATGAAAATGATGAACCAACTGACTCAAGTTATGAGTAATAACTTGAATCAAGCTGAGAGGCTGATCTCACCACGAAGGGAACAACATACTATTGAGTCCTTCATGCGTCAACGACCACCATCATTCAGTGGATCTACAGACCCATTTGTTTCGGAACAATGGATAAGCTCCATTGAAAAGTACTTTTCTGTACTCCTTTGTTCGGAACAAGAAAAAGTCACACTTGCTATTTACCGCCTAGAGGGAGAAGCTGATCAGTGGTGGTCACTGGTCAAAAACACGAAGCCTAGAGGAGAGATGGAAGCTATGGAGTGGGAAGAGTTCCGGGGAATATTCTTTAATAAGTATTTCCCTCATTCCATGAGAACGAGAATGGAGAAAGAGTTTCTCGAGATGAAGCAGAAGGAGAACGAATCTGCCAGAAGATATGAGATAAAATTCACCCCACTTTCACGATATACCTCTAGCTTTGTCATGGATCCAAGTGGGAAGGTTGAAAGATTTGTCGGTCGACTGAGACCTCATCTGCGGAAGAATTTATCCAACCGGGACTACGATAGCTTCGAGGAGATCGTGCAGAGTGTAATGAAAGTCGAGCTAGAGTTTGGTGAGACACAGTGGTCTCATAAATCAAATGAAAAGAAGAGATTGTTGGAGCCCAGTTTAGGGAAGACTTTTGATCAGGGAAGAGGTGGAAAGCATATGCAACTTACCACATGCAATAAATGTGGGAAGAAGCATCTGGGGAACTACTTGATCGGAATTGGCAAGTGCTACAAGTGTGGAAGAGGAGGCCATATTGCTCGGAACTGTCATAGTGAGGTGAAGCCTCAACTCCCCAACACTAACGATAGAGGAAAGATGGTTCTGGTCTTACCTGAAGTCCATTTCTTCAAGTGTAGACAGCTTGGGCACTATGCTAATCTCTGTCCAAATCCAAGGGCAGTGGAGGGGAATCACCATCAACCTCAGCAAAGTTCATGGGAGCAAGGTCGTGCTTTTGATATCACAACAACTGAATTTTAAGCTCCGAATGACGTGGTAGCAGGTACTCTTGTTGTCCTCTCAAAACTAGAAACTACTTTGTTTGATTCTGGTTCTATGCATTCCTTTATTTCCTCCAAGTTTGCAAAGAATATAGAATCAATCCCCGAATTTCTTGAGGTAGATTTGTCAGTCAAGACTCCAAGTGAGATTATCCACGCATCAATAGTGTTTAGAGACTCTAGTGTTTACTTTAGTGAGAAAAATCTTATCGCAAATATAGTAGTCATTCCCATGTTGGAATTCGACGTTATACTAGGGATGGACTGGCTCTCAGAGTATAATGCTAAGATCAAATGCAGAAGTAAGGAAATCTCAGTAGTCTTGAATAAACGACCTACATTTATCTTTCAAGGAGAGATATACCGATTTGATCCCTATCTAGAAGCACCTCCTATAGATTTCTTTATGTAGTTAATCGGTGATGATTATGAAGGAAAATGGAGCATACAGATAGAAGATGTTCCAATTTTTCAGGAATACCTGGATGTATTTCCTGAGGAGTTACCTGGACCTCCCCCAGAAAGAGAGGTAGAGTTCTCCATTAAACTCATACCTGGATCACAACCGATATCAAAGACCCCCTATAGAATGGAAAATGTGGAGCTATAAGAGTTAAATAAATACTCCAAGACTTTTTGGAGAAGGGGTTTATTCGACCGAGTGTGTCTCCTTGGGGAGCACCAGTTCTCTTTGTGAAGAAGAAGGATGGATCAATGCGGCTATGCATTGATTATAGAGAACTGAACGGGATCACAGTGAAGAACAGATACCCTCTTCTAAAAATTGATGATTTATTTGAACAACTTCATGGGGCTCAATTCTTCTCTAAGATTGACCTTCGATCTGGTTATCATCAACTGAGGGTGAAGAAGGAAGATATTCCAAAGACTGCATTCTGATCAAGATATGGGAATTATGAGTTTACTGTTATGCCCTTCGTCTTGACTAATGCTCCTGCTATTTTCATGGATTTGATGAATGGAGTCTTTAAGGACAACCTTGATAACTTTGTGGTAGTTTTTATTGATGATATTTTGATATATTCAAAAATTCGTGAGGAGCATGAAGATCATCTGAGGGTTATTTTGAAAACTCTGCGGAAGGAGAGGCTCTTTGGAAAGTTCAGCAAGTGTGAGTTTTGGTTACAACAAGTGGATTTCTTTGGGCACATCGTAACCAATGAAGGAATCTCGGTTGACCCTGCAAAGACAATGGTTGTGGAGGAGTGGCCTCATATCACAACAGTAACTGAGATTCATAGTTTCCTTGGTTTAGTGGGATATTATAGGAGGTTTGTGAAAAACTTTTCACAGATTTCTAATCCACTAACCAAGTTGACTCGAAAAGGGGTTAAGTTCATCTGGAAAAAGGAATGCGAGGAAAGTTTCCAAGAGCTAAAGAAGAGATTGGTTACTGCACCTGTGTTAACACTACCCTCTATCAGAGAAGGATTCGTTATTTTTAGCGATTCATATCTGAAAGGGCTTGGGTGCGTCCTCATGAAAAATGACAAGGTAATTTCTTATGCATCTCGACAATTGAAGATTCATGAGAAGAATTATCCTACGCATGATCTAGAGCTCGCGACAGTAGTTTTTTCTCTAAAGATATGGAGACACTATCTTTATGGGGAGAAATGTGATATATACACCGACCACTAAAGTTTAAAGTATATTTTTACATAGAAAAAATTGAACATGAGACAAAGGAGATGGTTGGAGCTTATTAAATACTTTGATTGTTCAATTCATTATAACCCTGGAAGAGCAAAAAAAGTCGCGGATGCGTTAAGTAGGAAAGACCCGGTTGTTCTGGAAACAATGAGGATCCTAGGAGATCCCCTGATTAAAGATCTAGTAAAACTGGACATGGGAATTATAAGGAAAGGGAAATCATCAACCCTATCCCAAATGATTTCTCAAACTTCATTACTAGAGAATATCAAGAAGGCTCAAAAAGAATATCATTTTCTACAGGAGAAGTTGGAGGCTGTAAAAGATGGGAAGTTCCTTGATTTCAATATTGATCAAGAAGGTGTATTGAAATTTCGTACAAGACTATGTGTTCCATATATTCCGGAGATATAGAAAGAACTGATGGATGAAGCTCATAGATATACTTTCTCTATACATCCAAGAAGCACTAAAATGTATAGAGACCTTCGTGATCATTATTGGTGGGATAACATGAAGAAGGAGACTGATGATTACACTACAAGGTTCCTGGTGTGTCAACAAGTAAAGGAAGAACAACAACTTCCTAAGGGGGTATTACAACCGCTACCCATACCAGTATGGAAGTGGGATAACATCACTATGGACTTTGTAACTGGTCTCCCGAAAACATCCAAAGGAAACAATGCGATATAGGTTATTGTGGACCGTCTCACCAAGACCGCCCATTTTATCTCTATTCGGGAAGATTTCTCTCTGGATCAACTTGCCAAGATATACATAAAGGAAGTGGTGAGGCTGCATGGGGTACCACTATCTGTCGTGTCTGATCGTGATCCAAGATTCACATCAAAATTCTGGAGAAGTCTTCAACATGCTCTGAATACTGAATTGAATTTTAGTACAGCCTATCATCCTCAAACTGATGGCCAATCTGAAAGGACTATTCAGACACTCGAAGACATGATGAGATTATGCTCAATGGAATTTAAACGTGGATGGGATCAACACCTCCCATCAGTTGAGTTCTCCTATAACAACAGCTTCCATTCGAGTATTCAGATGGCACCCTATGAAGCTTTGTATGGAAAGTGATGTAGAACTCCTACTTGTTGGGATGAAACTGGTGAGAGAAAGATTCTTGGGCCTGATCTTGTGCAAGAGATGACAGAACATGTGTATTCCATCCAACAACACATAAAGGCTGCTCAGAGTCGGAAGAAGAGCTATGCTGACAATCTTCGAAGGGACTTGGAGTTTGGTGTTGGTGACAAAGTCTTCCTTCGAATTTCTCCATGTAAGAGAGTCATGCGGTTTGGGAAGAAAGGGAAGCTCATCCCTAGGTACATTGGCCCCTATGAAATCCTTGATCGCATAGGAGTAGTGGCCTATCATCTAGCACTTCCACCAAACCTAGCTCAAGTTCACAATGTCTTCCATGTATCTCTCTTGAGGAAGTACATACCCGACCCTTCACATGTACTGAACCCAGAGGTGGTACAACTGGAACATGACCTCTCTTATAAGGAGCATCCAGTGGAGATCTTAGACCGTAGAGACAAAGTTCTACGAAACAAGACTACCCACCTTGTGAAAGTGTTGTGGAGTAATCATAAATATGAAGAACCGACTTGGGAGCCTGAGGAAACGTTGAAGCAAAAGTAACCTCACCTTTTCGACTAGACCTCAAGTATAAATTTCAAGGAAGAAATTTCTTTAGGGGGGAAGAATGTAACGACCCAAACTTTTTGAGTAGTATATTAACTTTCTCTTAACGATTTAATAGAGATGTTAATGGTTAATGAAGAAAGAGGAGTCGATGGCTTCATCCAGTAGACTCGAACCTTATGAAGCCCACTTATCAGATCTTGGGAAGGAGGTGGCATCTTTGGGCTTCGCTTTGGACCAATCCCAAGCCAAACTCCAGCATGTCAAGCTTAAACGGAAACGCCTACGGGAGAAGTTCAAGTTAGTAGAGATTACTATTAGGGCAATGTTATCTGAGCCTCCCTCGGATTCTCTCACAATAGCACACCTTACACTTAGGTCATATGCCGGTGTTATAAGGGGCTATGTGACGAGACCCTAGCTTCTTTGTGTAATCCTTTAGGATGAATGAATTGAGATTTCTTCTTTTAGTGATGTTTGTGAAATTTCAAATGTCTGGATAATTTTAGGATGTATTTTATTGATGAATTTTGAAAAGAGGATATTTTAAAATATTTATGTAAACCCTAAATAATTAATGATGTGTAATGATTTTCAAAAAATGGTCTTCTACAAAAGTGTTCAGTAAGGAATTTGGAGTCTAATAAGATCAACTTAATTTTTGATGAATAGTAAATTATGAATAGTGATTTTACGCTTAGGATTAGTAATGTGACCAAATGGATTGGTAATTTTCACTCAAAGAAAGTTTTAATATAATTTAGACACCTAGATTAAGTAATGTGATTCAATAAAATGGGTAAATAACGGTTTCATAAATTATTAGTCAAGTATTAGTTTTTTGGGGTGAATAGTGTTTTTTAATTTAAAATTAAATTAAAAATATTTAGAAAAATATTTTTATAAAATGGACTTTATTTTTGAACTCAGAGCACTGATATTATGTTATGGTAATTTTTGGGGTTTTTTCTGAAAAAATGAATTTTCGGTGAATAGTGTTTTTATTTAAAAATTAAATTAAAATTATTTAGAAAATTATTTTTATAAAATTGAGTTCATATTTTTAATCAGAGAGTCAATATTTGATTAAGGTGATATTTTGGGTTTTTTCTGAGAAAGATGAATTTTCATTAAATAGTAAAAAAAAGCAGTTTTAGGGTTTCGGTATGTTTAATGACATCATAGTTGTTTCATGGTGATGTCATGAGATATTTTAAGGGTTGGCCGACCTAAGGTGATGAATTATTGTATTGGGGGCCCCATGTGGCCTAACTTCATGGGAAATATCCTGGGAGAGCACATGGTTTTGAGAAAAGCACTTGTGAGGTGTCCCTTGGTCATTAATGCCTTGTCCCCTCACTTTCCCTATAAATATCAAGCCATTCTCTCATCCTTTGGACTTCAAAATAATTCTCAACGAAGTTATGGTCTCCTTTCCTCCCAATGAGTCCTCCCAAGGTTCCCTCATTCCTCTCAAGGTCCCAACCTTTGAGTTTTAGGAGTTACGTTTAAGGTAAGGAATCCGACCTCTCTCTTTCTTTTCAAGTAATCTATTTTATGTCATTCCTTTAATGCTCCATGTTCTTATTTTGGAGGATGTTATTTTATATTCCTATTAATTCCCTTTTAATTTTTATATGATGATATATCCCCTCTTACTCTCATCATTTCATTTTATGAAAGTTTAAGTGACGCCGTTAGGCTGCCGAATTTTTAAGGGATTCTTTCATCCTTCTCATTTTCAAGTTCTATTTTCTTGTCAAGTATTTAAAGTTACTTTTTATTATGTTGGGGTATGATCTCTATACCTATCATACTGATCTTTTATGATCATATGATGATATAACCTATTTTATCTCGTCAATTCATTTTTATTAAATTTTAAATGACGCCGTTAGGCTGCCGAATTTTCATAAGAGAAATCTTATTTTTGTCTCACTTCCATGTTTTTAATTTCAAATGGTATGACCTTAAAATTTAATTACCATGTTCATATATCCTTATTATTCTGTCCCTCTACTGTTTTATGGGTCATTTATGAATGTTTGACCCATGTCCCCTCTCTTTTCAATGTTTTCTAAAACCCTGTAACGTAGCCGTTATGCTACAGAATTTTCGTCTCAAAATGCCTCTCTCTTTTTCTCAAAATTATTTTATGTTATTAAGTGAATACTCAAAGATCTTATTTCTATAGGGTTATTCACTTATATATCAAAATTTTCTATTTTAAATTCTGGGATTTACATACATGAAATCTGCTTTCCCTTTCTGTGGGTTTAAAGTGACATAAAGATCATGTCTTTAAAGAAGTTTTTAAAACGTTATGATTATGAAATGAAACCCATTTATTTTATGCTATATGGGTTGTTTATGAAATTATTGATGATGATATATGTGGCTCACATGATAATAAATACATGTCAAGGGTGCGCCCAAATAGCGCTCCAATGCATTGGGTAAAGGCTTAATCTCTATAGATGACTTTTTAGACTGATACCTTGGTGAATAACCTTGGTAATTTTTAATGACACCTTGGGGATGGACCTTGGTGAAATGAAATGATTTTCAATATTAAATGTTGCAGCCACATCTTCAAGTCATGGAAAATGTTCTTTTTATTATGATATATCTCATTATTTCATTCTCATGCCTTAAAGTTCTTTTCATGACCTTATTGAAGTATCTCAAGTTCACATGTAAAATGTTTCTCTTGTTCCCCTTACTGGGCCTTCTTCTCACCCTTTCTTTTGATGTATGTCCCTAGGTTATGAGATGCAGTAATGAACCTAGGATGAACTTAAGTAGAAGCCTTTCAAGTGTTTAAGAAGAATGCTTTATGTTGTTTTCATGTATTATGTTCCTGGTTTCCAAGACACTAAACCTTAAAGATCCTCAGATTTGTGTAATGTAATGAAAGTTTATGTTATAAAAAGACGGGATGCTATAATGCATCCCTCTCTGAAGAGGGGATCAAAACGATACAATGCAGAGGCACCTCGTGAAGCAAAAATACCTCGCATGGCCCATGATTCATAGAGCAAAGGGTACATCACAATTTGGGAGCTAGGAAGGTGAAAGGTCCGATTGTCCATCTCGTGGGCCCAGGGGGAGATCGGTATTTATAGGAAAGGGGCGCCGCGAAGCAGAGCTCACGCAGCACGAAGGGGGATTTGGTGGCTTCATGGCGGGTCACGAATGTCAACCGATTTCATGGAGAGGTACCCCCTTCTTGGCTTCGTGGAGGGTTCATGAACGTTAGGGCTGTTCACGGGGC
This sequence comes from Viscum album, assembly GCA_963277665.1. NCBI lineage: Eukaryota > Viridiplantae > Streptophyta > Magnoliopsida > Santalales > Viscaceae > Viscum > Viscum album. The sequence goes on along the minus strand of OY728123.1, from coordinate 1,869,709,251 downwards.
TTCCCGCCTCTGTTGCTTCGTGGCGGGTTCGTGAACACTAGGGTCATTCGTGGGGATTCCCATATCTTTTGATTCACGGCCAGTTTGCGAACGTCAGGGTTGTTTGCAGGGCTTCCCGCCTATGTAGCTTCGTGGTAGGTTTGCGAATGTCAAGGTCGTTCATGGGGAATCCCACCTCTATTGCTTTGCGACAGGTTCATGAACATTAGGGCCGTTCACGTGGCTTCTCTCCTATATTGATTCACGGTGGCCACGTTGCTTTGGAGGGCTCTACGTCAGGGCTTCACAGTGTAGGCTTTGGGGCCTTCTTTTCTTCGTTCTTTTCATCCAATATTTTGGCACCAAAAAATTTCCCCCCTTAGACTTGGATCCGCAGAGGGATCAAGGGTCGAAGTCTGAGGGAAATTGCCAAAATATTTGGTAGTTCGCGGTACGTACTCGCGAAGCGGGCATGCAAGGCGGATAGGGGTCACGCGGTACGGACGCCCTACGAAGCTCTGTGCGGGTTGGACGTGTCGCAAATCTCCGAGGGCATCCACCTATAAATAGGGGGTTGACCTATATTTTTCCCTTTATCTTCTCTGTGAATTTGTCCTTTTGTTCTCTTGATTCGTGAAGCTCCACATACTCTGCATCTGCTCACCGCGAATCGAGATTTGCGGCGAACTGTGAGTCTCTGACTTTGTGACAGCGCCAAGCGAACGTGTGCTTGCCAGCAGGAGCTAGGCTCCGCCTCTTGACTTTGCGACCAAGATCTGTGAACTATCTCTGTGACCTAACCTGAATTTTTCCTGAGTTCTGAAACCCAATGGCCCATCAAGAAGCTGCACTGGGGGTACTTACAGACGCTGCCCGAAGGGATGAGATGGCCAACTATCTGGGCTTGGGGGAGCTTGTTCGAGGCCACTCAGACCATAATTCTTTGACAGAACCGCTATTAGAGATCCAAAAGAACTATCTTTTGTGCAACAAGCTCCCCTTGTACGGCTTCAGGTTGAGGTATGATGTCTTTATTCCTGAGGCGAGTAGGGACGAACCAGCTTACTGGTTCAGAAGCACGTTGTTCCAGCACCAATGGTTCAGGGAGGACGATGGTCATGCACGGGAGGACTTTACACCTGTCATCGCTGACTGCCTATAAAATCATCTGAAAAACATCGATGGGAAGTGATTGCAACTGGAGACTTCCCCTCCCATAAACCACACCATACTAAAGGCATCTTTAAGGGATTCGAAGAAGGGGTGGTCCATTGAGTGGGACCTGCACCAGGGCGGCAACTTCGCCAATGATTGGGCATGGGCCTACTGGGTAGGTGCCTCATGCGAGGAGTTTGGGGCCGATCTGAGAATAGTGGGTTTGTATGAGGTGGCATGGGCCTCCCAATTCCACATTTATCAACGGTAATAGCTGATGTCGGAGCTGTTGAGCATATGGTCATCTAGGACCAACACATTTCACCTGCACCATGGGGAGGTTGGCATCAGTTTGTGGGATGTCCATCATATTTTGGGGGTCCCAATATTGGGGGATATATATGATGAGTTCCCCCCACCCCCCTGTCATGAGGGCATGGGAGGATCTGGAGCAGATTTCACGGTTGGCACTAGCACTGATGGGACTGGTCCCTGGAGAGGAAAAAGAAGCGGTGAGAGATTTCCACATTAAGAAGTGGTTCAAGCAGTTCCTGAACTTCCCGGTGGACCACGAGTTTCCCCCGAGGCCTCGAACTTGTCTGAAGGGGGCTCAACAGGGCAAGGAGCACTCATATTTGTGGATCTTGGAGGATAGCCAATGGAAGACTTGGGGTTTCAGTGTCAGCACTGAACAGCAGTTGATAGTCAGACTGGCGGGATTCATCACGGCCCTTATCTGCGGCTGGATCCTACTGATGAGGGATACCAACATGGGGGTGCGGCCCAGCTCTTTTATCATGGCATCCATGTTGGCCACTGGATGGAGGGTCAATCTGGGGATCCCAATGCTCGCTAGATTGTACAAGATGCTCCGGCATGTTAGCAAGGGAAAGAAGCCGCTGAAGATATGCGGGGCCTTCCACCTTCTGTATTGGTGGATCGCTACGCACATCAGGGGGGTTTAAGAGTATCGAAACACCATCTCGCCACCAGGGTCAAACTTCCGCTCATCCATCCTGAATGCTTTCAGGAGTTTCCCAGTAAAACTAACCGTACTGATGGTGCTAAACCGGGTGTGGAAGGTGGATGAGTTTAACTTCCACCCGTTTCCATTGCCAACGGGAGTACTCACCGACGATGGTCAGGGAACGGAAGATCATTGGGCCTATCTCCTGGCCTTTTGAGTTGGAGTTTTGGTGGCATGGGTGGACCACGAGCCGCTCTGCGAGCCGTACACCCTGAACCGGTTCGCGAGGCAATTCTGATTCCTGCAGTGGCTGACCCCGCAGGTCTATTGGGAGGTGCGCCATGAGTAGCACCCGTGTGTAATGAGGTAATTGTGACTCATGTTCACACAAGAAGATGGGAAAATTTGAAATGCATTACCTATTTCTACTGCCGCCTTTGGACTGGTGAAGTAGTATGCCATCAGCTGGGAGGCAGCTTATCCGGGGGAAATGCTGAAGCAGCCAACCATCCGGGCTAGTGATGGTGGGCCTCTTTTATCCCGAGGTCGGGGTCGAAGGGAAGCAAGGGCTTCTCGCGGTGGTGGGATTACCATGGAGGAAAGTCCTACACTGTCTAAGGGTGAGGTAGTGGCAGCAGATCCAACAGTGGTAGTGGACCCGGTGGTCCCGGAAGAGTAGAGCCATCCGAAGGGGCGGCCACCGAGGGGATTCTACAGGATATCCACTCTGGCTCAAGTGAATTGGATGTGCCTTATCGACATGCCAGAGAAGTTTGTCTTCCTAGAGGCATGGGACATTTGGTATGTCAATCGACAACACCTCAGTCCGCTCGAGATGTGGGAACACCTAAACTGCCTCGGGATGTATTTACCGGGTATAGGCCCTGTCTGGGCCGGTTTCGCACTGTCTACATCGGAGGCGGTGCGATATCTAGATGAGATGGTGGATTACAAACATCCCATTGGTTCCCTGCATCCAATGACAGACCGGGTGAGGGTACTGCTGGATCGAATGATTCCCCCACAACTGTCGGTCACCAAGTTGAGGGAGCGCTTCCCCCTATCGGAAGATTCAGACGAATCCTCTCAGGGCGAAAAGTCTGATGAAGAGAGCTCGTTGGAGGAAGGAAATGTCGGCGATCGAGAATCGGATCTCGATGATTTCATAGAGGCTCTCAAGGTAATATCCCAATTTTCTTTCCTTGGGGTCTGCTCTCAGGCCATTATGGACATCTTACCAATATCTGAACCATGCAGGAAGACCTAGTACACAAACCTCGCTCTCCCCCTTGGTGGGTGATGATGCAGGACCTTTGAAACATGCGCCTGTGGCCGCATCCAGTTCTGTGTCTAGCGAGTCTAGGGCACCCGAAGTGGCTCCTCTAGAATCTCCAGACCTTTCGACAATATACGGAGGGTCAAGCTCTGGGGTTCCATGAACATCGACTCCGGAGCAGTACCAGGAGTTCAACCCCTATAATTCCTCTCTTCTGAAATCATTACTGTCATGCATCAATCATGCCAACTGACATCCATACCCTTCTCTGTCATGTATAGTTCTTCGACTGGCATGGGATTTTGTGGCGTGGTTGTCGGTCTTTCTGGTGGCACCCCACTAGAGGCATTCCAGTGATCGTGGAGATCATTACCCCACCCACTCGAGCTACAGTGTCCCCTATCATTGGTGGGACCACCAGTGGGGTCGTGCCTGAGGTCATCGAGGTGGGGTCCGACGATGAGGATCTGTCGGTCAACCCAAGTCCCGCTGCGTCTGATCCAATGCCAGATGTCGTGCCTGATCCCACGCCAGATGCATATCCCACTGAAGACTTATTACATTCATACCCCGCGTACGAGCCTGCTAATCACATGGACTAGGATGAGACGGTCTCCGATAAAGAGGACATCCAAATAGTCTGCCGCTGATCATGGAAGCTAATCACACACTTCATCAATGACACCCCCCAAGCGCTATGGCTGGAAGAAATGGACAGACTACGCTCGTGGTTGCATGAACTGTGTTCTGGGGGCATGGATTCCTAGCACCCTCATATTCTCATCTGAGATCTTATGGCAGAAAAGATCTGGGACTATGATCGCGGGCTCAGCGTGGGCTGGCAGAGGAGGAAGTCGACGAATGCCAAGAAGCTCCAGGAGGCTGAAAATGAAGTCCAACACCTGCAGATCCAGGAAGATGAGAACTCAGCCTCTCTCAATGCACAATCTGATCTGATCATGAAATTAAAGGCCCCTCTGGAAGAGTCAGAAGAGCACATGAGGCAGGATTCCAAAGATATGGCCATCATTCAGGCTGATGTAGATTGGGCCCGATCTGAGGCTGATGAACTACACCCCATCGCTGCTGAAGAGGAGTAGGAGCTGAGTCAGTGGTAGTAATTCCTGGATTCCACAAGTCGAAGAGTGGTGGATCTGCAATGCTATTTTTATGGGTTCAATCCGTCCATGGGGGGAATTGACCCCCGGGTACTGTAATGATTAAAAACCCTTAATCGTACTTTTGTGCTTTGATTTTTTTTGAGTGTCATAACATGAATGAGTTTCATTGTTCGCACTGGTTCATTTCATCCTTACAATGTTTGTGGAACATCCAGAAACAATTCCCTAAGCTCAGGTGGGTTGGGCCCAATGTGAGAAAGAAGAGATAGTCGCCTCATCACCCCATCCAAACATAGGAGTGCGAACCAAGTTTTGGGAATCCAGGGTTTGGATAACCGGTCTAGATTTTCAGAAAATGGGAGAGACCTGACTGGAGAAGGAGGTTCTCAGAAGAGTCTAAATACCGTTTTTCCAGTGTGATCTTGTGCACGAATGGTGAAATGTCAGGGGTGTTGAAATCGGTCCAAACTGATGGGAATGGTAAGTGTGAATCACGATACCCAGGATTCAAAACACTGTGGGGTGGCATGAAAATGGTGGATATCTATTGACCATGGAGGAAACACATCATCCATATTGCATTAGCCTGAAATGGGGACAAAAAATGAGGGCTGACCGCTGACCATGTTCGCAACACAGGGCCTAACTCAAATATCGTCGATCAGTCTTCTGGGACGTTGTCCCAGGCCAGTAGGCGGACCATAGGTGGAGCATCCATACTGTTAGGGGGTCCTTCCAAACATGATCATTCTTCCGAAATGTTGGCCCAGGATAACAGGTGGACCATAGGTCGAGCATCCCTACTATTAAGGGGTTCCTCTAGACACGAAAGGGGGATGAGGGTCCGAATAAGGGGGAACACAATGCGTGGAATGTGGAGTGAGGGTTTGTTCAAATAGAATACAACACTCCTGAAATTACGCCACCGTGGTGGGAGTACGCTAGATGATTTCATCGGTTTGACCATGGATCATTCCTTCTTTCAGACAAGGCCTCTCTGGAGAGGGGGTCTGTCACTTCCCAATATCATCGTGGGGCATCCTGAACTTGTTTAGGGTAGAGTTATAGTTGTAGGGTCCCCTATGAGGGGTCCGGCCAGGGAGCCGAAAAGGGGAATAATAGGATTTACGATACCTATGTGCTGGACCATATGAAAAATACCAGGGTGTACCTACATATCCCATGAGGATGGGAATCAAGCCACACATAGTTCTAGAAGTACAGTTTAACGTCATGTAGGACGGGGGTCTGGTTGCGCCACTATACATCCTACCAAAACTACTAAGACAACGTGAGTCATGCTCGATGTGGGAAACAAGCAGTAATGTGGGACTTTCCGGACACGGGAAGGGGTAGGTTAGGGTGAAGGGGTGGTCATTGAATACTGGCCCAATGATGCTAACACATCCATGTGGCGCACCTAGATGCACGAAGAGATAAATCTGAGTATGTCTAAATTTCACTTGAACATGAGGAAGTGGAAATGTGTGAATCATGACGCTTGATGTTTGGATCATAATGATTACGGCATGACGATAGAGGATAACTGTTGACTGTGGCGGAAACACAGCACCCATATTGCGTTAACCTAGAATGGGGGAAGACAAATGAGGGTTGACCGTTGACCATGTTCGAAACACGGGACCATGTTGCAAATGTCGTCATAGATCCGTAGGGATGTTTTCCCAAAACTATTGGAGAGCCCTTAGGCCCAGCATCCATGGAGATCCCTTAAGCCTAGCATACATGTCTTCTGAGGGTCCTTTTGGATGTGGAAGAGGATAAGGATCCAAATGGCGATCTCACGAAGCTTGGCCATGGAACGAGAGGAATGTCTCCATGAAAATCCCACACTTCGGGCTTTTTGTCAAAATGCATCTAAATATGTTAATGAGATGCATTGGATAGGGGGAGTCGAGTCCCTTCCCATAGGGAGATCTTAGTTTAGGGTCTTAGAATTCAGACCATGGGTGGGAAGAAACACAAAAGGCACATGGTGGGGTAACTCAGATATCTGACGTGAATGGGAACCGGGGGTTCTAACCACCACGTTCTTCTTGGAAATTTTTTGGTTAAGGGACCGAAAACGAGAGTTGATCTAGGCTTGAAGCAAGGTGCGAGGGAATTTCTATGTACCCCATGAGGATGGGGATCAAGATACACGAAGTTCTTGAGAGGGTCTTAGTTTAAGGTCTTAGAACTTGGACCATGAATCAGCAAGGAGAGCAGGGGACACATGGTAAGGCAGTTACAAAACCCAACGTGAATGAGGACATAATCCCTACTTACCATGTGTTCTCTGGGGAGGTGCTTGAGTCGAGGGACTGAACATGAAAGTTGGGCAGGGCCCACGGGGAAGTGCTCGGGCGCTCTTATGTATCTCATAAGGATGATAATCAAGCCATACGTAGTTCTAGAAGGTGGCACGGTAAGGTACTAGTGCTAGGGGAAAAGGGGAGTGCGGGAATGGACCTTGCACTAAAAGAAGCGGAATTTGATAAATATTGTTTGTCCTTTTAAGGTGAGTGGTTTTTTGTGAAGCAACAGGACTAGGGTAGCAAGCCCTGGTGTCGCCACAAGAATCAATATGTGGTAGGTGTTGACAAATGGCATGGTGTATATCCAATACCCAATGTGACTTCCGCTATGATGAGGTTATCACAATGCAGTTTGGTTTTTCATCGTGCGACCAGGATGATAATATCACAGTTTAGGGTAATGTGATAGGACCAAGAACAAATTTTAATGTCATTCAACGCAGACATAACAGAGACGATGCTAGGCGGGGAATGGGTATGGTTCCATGAAACATACCTGACGTGGATGGGGACATGATCCCTCATCACACCATACGCGATTCCGAGATAGGAACCTCGGTCCAAGGGGGCCCAAATAGGGGTGAGAGTGAAAGGGGCATGAGGAACTAGCTCCTAGCTGAGCTGGACTCAGAAACAGGATGTCCGGGTGACCCACTACATCCCATGGGGATGAGGATCGGGCCACACATATCCCTTAATAAAGATCTTAGTTTATGGTCCTGGAGCTCGGACCGTGGGAGCCCCGAAGGACGTCGTATTGCGGCTTTTTCCCCCTGAAGTGCAGAAGTGCACTAAGGGATAATGCCAAGAGTGTCGAGATTCTACATGCACATGATGGGGTGGAACATAATGTGAATCATGCAAACAACATTCAAGGCCTGACGGGGCTAGCGTTACAATGGGGGATTACTGTTGACCATGTTCGCAACACAGTATCATGTCGCGTTAGCCTGAAATGGGGACAAACAAATGATCATCGACTGATTACCATATTCGAAACGCGGGACATGTATCAATTTGTGGTTTGAAACCCTCAGGGGTGTTGGCCCATAATGGTAGGAGAGCCCTTAGGCATAGTATCCAGGCCATTCTTGGGGGTCCCTTTGGGTTTGAAAGATTATGTAAGCCCGAATGAAGTGGAACACGAAGCTTGAAAAGTGGAAGGAACATAACCAAGTTGAATCTAACACTCTTGGCCCTAGACAAGAGTACTCTTAACACATGGGTGAACCACTGCAAGGGGTCAAAGGGCTCAAATTGAGGGAAGAAAAGAGATGACGGATTGCCGGGAGAAGGGGGCATGGTGCCAAGAACCTTGTACCACACCTATTTATCCCTCTCATGGAGAGGAACAGGCCAAGGGGCCTAGGTGACTGGGAGATCAGAAGATATCTAAGAGGTGGGGCTGGACCTGAATTATAGACATTCGGGTGGTCCTACGTATCCCATAAGGATGGGAATCAAGCCACACGTAGTTCTAGAGAGGTTCCTTTTAAAGTCATGCGGGAAAGGAAATAGGAGGGCTAATTTTTAGAAAGGGGTGTGAGTGGTGAGGCTATCGCAAACCTGATGTGAATGAGGACATAATCCTATACCATATCACGTCGTCCCATAGTCAAAGTCCTGAAGGCGGGGCAGATAAGACAAATTATCAGAACTCAAGCTGAACATAGTTCTGAAATGATCTTAGTTTAAGGTCTTAGAGCTCAGGCCAGGGAGGGATGGCAGCCTTCCAAGTAAGTACAGACCTCAACCCGATCCCTAAGCCCACGCGAGTCAAGCTCGGTGTGGGAAACAAGGGAGGAAGGTATTTATTGCAATACCTGGAATGTCCATCATAGGGTAATCGGTACAGAGCCCTGTAGGATGCCCTTACCGTGACTTTGTCCTTCTAACGTGAAAAATGGGCACTGAGGAATAGCATCAAGAGTGTCAAAGATCTACTTGGACATGAGAGGGTAGAGAAGGATGTGAATTGTGTAACCGACATTTTTGGCTTAATGGGGTTGGCGTGGCGATGGAGGATAACTGTTAATCATGGAGGAAAAACAGTATTTATATCGCGTTATCCTGAAGTGGGAACAAGAAACGAGCATCTACCACTGACCATATGCACAACGCGGTATTTGTATCAATTTGTTGTCAAAAACCATCGAGGTTGTTGGCCTGTAACAATAGGAGATCCCTTAGGCGTTGTATCTATGTCGTGCAGGGCCCGTAATGGTAGGAGAGCCCTTAGGCCTAGCATCCATGCCACTCAGGGGTCCCTTCGAGTGTTAAAGGTGACAGAAGCCCTAATGAAGAGAAACAAAAAGCCTGAAAAGTGGGTGGAAACATGTTTGAGTAGAGTCTGATGCTCTAGGTAATAAACCAGAGTACCCTTAGGCACATTGGTGGACCGCCGAAAAGGGTCGACGAAGTGGCTCGGAAGAGGTAGACCAAGGGGCCAATGTGGGATGGAGATTTCTAGGAGATGGGGCTGGACCCGAAGCATGGACCTTCAGGTGGTCCTACGTATCCCATAAAGATGGGAATTAAGCCACACGTAGTTCTTGAAGACACACAAAGGGCAGGATACCCAAATGAGGATGTGTATGGCGTGGTGAGTAACACGACATGAATGAGGACACAATTCCGTACCACGCCACATAGTCCCATAAGAGAGAACCTGGGCCAGGGCCCGAAAAGGAAAAGGGGCCTGATAGCTGGTTTTTGGTCCGGGAGGCCTGGCCTATTCACATTTTAACGTCTTTTAGTGAGGAAGAGGGTTGGGGAATAGGATTACCTAGACATGGGAGGTGTACGGCACGGTGAGTAACCCGACGTGAATGAGGACGTAATCCTACACCACATCGTACACTCCGGGTATGAAATTGGTCTAAGGGGCCCGAGAAGGCCAAGGGGCCGGAGGCTGGGCCTCGGTCAGGAAGGCCTGACCAGCTTGCAGTTTAATGTCTTGCAGTAAGGACGAGGGTCGGGGGCCCAAGAAGGCCAAGGGGCCGAAGGCTGGGCCTCGGTCAAGAAGTCCTGACCAGCTTGTTGTTTAACGTCATGCAGTGAGGACGAGGGTTGGATAAGGTATCTCTTCTGGGGATGTGTATGGTACGGTGAGTAACCTGACATGAATGAGGGAATAACCCCATACCACACCGCACAATCCCATCATAGAGAACCTGGGCCAGGGGCCTGATAGTTGGCCCTGCCCGGAAAGTGTTCGTCGCTTCGGGACGGGGTAGAACGAATCACTACACTTAATGTTTGGGACATCTTGGGGTGGACTCGAAGATCCAGGGAGGCTATCGACCATGTTCGAAACATAGCGTCCCTATGGTTTCATTATATGGGAGCAATAAATGAGAATCAACCGCTGACCACATTCGAAACACGGGACTTGTATTGTCTTGTTGCTTTCCATCTCTGAGGGCATTGGCCTGAAATGGTAAGAGGGCCCTTTGGCCTGGTATCCATACCGTTCAGGGGCCCTTCTAGATGGGGAAGGTGATGGAATCCCAGTCAAGGAGTGAGTGAAGCATAGTTGTACCCATCTAAGAAAGAGGCGAACATCTCCAGGGAGGGGGAACGTACTACCGGACCGAGGCTAGCTCGACGTGAATTGGGGAAAGAGTATGCACCCCGCCATATGTCTTGACCCGAGGGGAATATTATGGCTTTTGGTATGGGCCTACAGACAAAATGTCAAGGTGTTCTTATATATCTCATGAGGATGAAAATCAAGCCATATGTAGTTCTTGAAGGCCATGCAGTTTAACGTCATGCGGTGAAGACGGGGGAGGATAGAAGAACAGGAGTGGGCACATGGTGTGTCCATTATAATCCTCATATGAGTGGGGCTAAGGAATCCCACTCTACATCATGTGAGGAACCTACGAAGAAGCTATACCCAAGGGGGATAATCAAAAAGAAGAGTTTGGGGATGGGCTCAAAACGAAGCATCTGAGCATTCCTACATATCCCATGAGGATGAGAATCAAGCCATGTATAGTTCTAGAAGCACAGTTTAACGTCATGTAGGACGATTAAGCACATCCCATCTGGGGATGTGTATGGTATGGTGAGTAACCCGATGTGAATGAGGACATAATCCAATACCATACCATACAATCCCATAAGAGATCCTGGATCGGGGAAGGCCATTGGGCCTGAGGATGGGCCTCGGTCAGGAAGGCATGACCAGCTCGTAGTTTATCATCTTGCAGTGGGGATGAGGGTTGGGGGCCCGGAAAGGCCAAGGGGACTGAGAAGACCAAGGGCCTTAGTCAGGAAGGCCTGACCAGCTTGCAGTTTATCATCATGGTGTGAGGATGAGGGAGATCTTAGTTTAGGGTCATAGATCTTGGACCACTTTATAGTTTATTGTCATGTGGGATGAAAGGTGAATAGTTTAATGTCATGACAGAAAATTATGTAGTTTAATGTCGTTCAGGACAATTTTTCAGTTTAAATTCATGCAGGACTGGATAGTTTAAGCTCCCTTAGGATCATCATGCAGTTTAGGGTCATGTGGGACCATACAGTTTGAGTTCGTGCGGGACTGGGGTGCAGTTTAGGGTCATGCAGGACCCATAGGCTCAGGAAAAGTATTTCTTGAGGAACATGGAGTTGGTGGGAGGAGTTATGCGCTCACCATCCATGGTTACCAAGGAGTATTCTCCATTGGGGTATACCTTATAGATGATGTAAGGTCCTTCCCATTTGGGCTCCAACTTGGGTGGTTTCCTTCCGGGGATCATTGGGGCTATGAGGGCCAATACCAGGTTGCCTTTCCGAAAAGAGCGAAGGCGAACCTTATTTTTGAAGGCTATGACTATCTTGTTCTGATGCCTTTTCAGATTGTGCAGGGCACAGAACCTGTTCTCATCCAATGATTCCAATTCAACTAGACAGATTTCAGCCACCTTATCTGGCGCCTGTTGGTCATAGATTGTAGTGCGTAACGATGGAAGCTGGATCTCGATGGGCAGGACGACCTCAGCCCCATACACCAGGGAATATAGAGTCACCTGGGTGGAATTGCGAATTGTCGTCTGATATGCCCAGAGGGCATTGGGGAGCTTGTCCGGCCAACTTTTCTTATTCTGACCAACCATTTTCTGCAAAATGTTATAAAGGGTTTTGTTGAAAGCCTCGATCTATCCATTTTCCTACGTGTGATAGCGAGATGTATGGTTCGAATGGATATTTTACTTGGTGTACAATTTCTTCAGCTCGGCTGCTCAGAAGTTGGTGTTGTTGTCGGTGAGGACAACATGAGGGACTCCAAACTGGTGGATGATATTGGATCTCACGAAGTCAATGATAGAACCAGTCTTGAACTCTTTGAGTGGAACTACCTCTACCCACTAGGAGAAGAAATATGTAGCGGTCAGGACAAACCTACACTGGAAAGCAGTTTCTGGTGGATATGGTCTCACGACATCGAGTCCCCACACCGCAAATGGCCAAGAGTACTTGGTGGAGTGGATAGGCTCTGGCGGCCGATGCAGGAAGTTATCATGAACTTGGCACGCATGGCATCTCTTGGAAAAATCAATACAATCATGGATCATAGAGGGCCAAAAGTACCCCAGTCTCCGGATCTGGTGGGACAGCTTTGGCCCATCCTGGTGGGCACCGCAGAAACTGGCATGAACCTCTTGCATGACATGAGAAATCTCGACTCCTTGAATGCAATAGAGGATAACACCATCGAAAACCACTTATAGAGGATCCACTCAAGACTGGGACCACTCTGGAGGGTAAACTGCAGTGCGCGGCATCGGATTGGATCGCGCTCAGCCCAATCATCTGGGAGGAAACCATTTTTTAGATACTCTACAAAAGGTTCCCTCTAGTCGGGAGTGGCCTCTACCACTGCATCTGAAGGACATGGGGTTCCTGGTATAGAGGATCTGGTGGTAAAGTGGCTTACCCACAGGCCATCGTCATCCTCTGGGGTGATGGGGGCGATGACTCTCTGGTGTGCTACATGTATAATCAGATCATCCTGGTCGGGTTCTGCAAGTGACGCAGCTAGGTCGGCCAAAGCATCCACTCAACCATTCTGTGACCAAGGTACATGGGTAAACTCTGGTCGAGAAGGGAACCGAGCAATTATATGGATGGTGCACTCCAAAAATGGCACAAGCTCTGGCTTCCTGACGACATAGTCACCATTGACCTTCTTGATGACTAGTTTAGAATCCACTTTCACATGCAAATGGGGCACATCGATCTCAAGGGCCAGCTCGAGCCCAGTGATGAGAGCCTGATACTCTGCCTCGTTGTTGGTGCAGTCTTCTGATAATAGGAATGAGTATGGTAGAACAGCTTGCTCCGGGGTGATGATGACGATACCCAAACCCACTCTGTTGGGCCTAGGATCATTTATCCTCCTACCAGTAGGGCTCCGGGAGGCACCGTCGAAGTGAATTTGCCAACATGAGATGGCATGATCGACTAAGAGTATTTCCTCATCAGGAAAATCTACGTCCAGCAACTGATCCATAGGGGTTGGATGGGAAGCTAGGAAGTCTGCCAATGCCTTCCCCTTGATGCCCTTCTGAGGCACTAACCTGAGGTCGAAATGCTGGATATTTACCACCCAACTTACTAGTCGGCCAGTCAACATGGGGCGGTTCAGAATTTACTTCAGTGGGTCCACCTGAGAGACCAATTGTACCTCATGGTGCTACAGGTAGTTTCGCAATTTCTATATGGAAAACATGAGCGCAAGGCAACTCTTTTCAATGGGAGAGTATCTGGTCTCCGTATCGAGTATCATGCGGCTGAGGTAGTAGAGGCTGTTCTTTGTCCCCTCATTGTTCTTCTGGGCGAGCAGGGTGTAAAGAGACCTTTACAGAGTGGTCACATAAAGGACCAGCGGCTTTCCGACAATGGGTGGCATCAGGAACAAAGGCTGGAGCATATACTACTTGATTTCCTCGAAGGCGGCCTGAAACTCTTCATCCCATTCATAGGCGGATCCTTTCTTCAGGAGCCGGGAAAAGGGCTTACACTTGCCAGCCATATTCTCAATGAATTAACATATAGAGGCTAAGTGGCCTTGAAGACCTCGATGCTCTTGAATATTACTCGGGGGAAGCATCTGGCTGATAGATTTTATCTTCTATGGTTCGATCACGATGCCTCGGTATCTAACAACAAATCCAAGAAACTTCTCAGAGGTGACCCCAAAGGTACACTTCTACGGGTTTATCTTTAGTTGGTGGGAACGGAGGAAACTAAACACTTTCTCAAGGTCATTGATATGGTCCTGGCACTGGCAGAATTTGACCACCAAATCTTCCACATAACATTCCACCAATTTTCCCATGATTGGCTTGAATATGCGATGCATGGCTTGCTGATAGGTGGCACCTGTATTTTTTAGGCCGTACGGCATAACCTGGAAACAGAAAGTACCTTGGGGGCCCTAAAAGTGGTGGAATCCTCATCTTTAGGGGCCATCCAGAACTGGTTGTACCCAGAATACCCATCCATGAAGGAGAGGTCTTGGAACCTGGTCGTGGCATCAATCAACAACTCTGTCACTGGGAGGGGAAAATCATCCTTCGGACAGTGGCAGTTGAGATCGTGGAAGTTGATACAGACTCTGATCTTCCCGTTCTTCTTCCAAACTGGCACAATGTTGGCTAGCCACTTGGGGTGCTGGACTTCCTTGACGAAGTTGTATTTGATAATCTTATCAACTTTGGCCTCAACCATGGCACCGTGAGAAGAGTGTATCTTTCTAGGAGGCTGCTTGAACCCATGATGGTTTTTCGGGAGGCCAAGGCAGTGGACGACCACCTGGGGATCTAGTCCTGGAATCTCACCGTAACTCCAGGCAAACACATCACGGTGCTGTTTGAGGAAGTTCATGTACCAATTCTACTCTTCGAGGGACATGGAGGTACTGATCAATATGGGTCTCGGATCTGCCTCGCTACCAAGGTTCACCTGTACCAGTTCATCGACTATGTTAGAGACACCTTCTTCAAAGGAGGGGGTAACATCCTCTAGGTCCTCTTCTCCACTTGTGGAGGGATCTTCTACAGGGGGATTCATCCTTGAGCCATTAGGATCTTATGGGAGGATGGTGCTGGCTTGAGTGGCAGTGGTCATCATGTTAGGAGATTCATGCGCCACTGAGACCATAGAAATGAATACAGTTGATCAAATACCATCTGGTCTTCAGCCCATGGGGCCGTACTTGATAACATCAAAGTAGTAGTGGCGCATAGGCTTGAGCTGGTTAATTCCATCCCAGTGAAACAGACACGTATGACGTACTTCCATTTCCATGATCCTGACATCCTGATACCGTACAGGGGTAGGAGGTTCCGGGATCACCTGAGTCGGGTTGGTGTAGGAGTATGAGGTGATTTCCCGCCGTCACTTGGACCTGGGAATATGCCTTCCTCTTGTACCCAAAACAACAAAGCATTTCCCCATTTTGGGGGTCGTGGCCTCCAGTCGATAGATTGGGAAGATATAGGCGTCATTAAGACCTTCCTAGGGATCACTTGAGACCGGGGTGGGTTCAACCTCACTTGCCAGAATCTGCTTATCCTTGCTCGTGTAGTAGTCAGCGTCCAGATAACAGGTTTCAAAAGAGGTGAAAGGAGACGCATCTCCTTGGAGCATGCCTACTCGACCATTGAGGGTGTATTTGAGGCATTGGGGATATAACGAAGGGACCGCTGCATGCAGGTGGAGCCATGGTCTTCCCATCAATGCGTTGTATGTAGTGTCTTGGGAGACAACCATGAATTCGGTACTAGAAATTAGGCCACTGAACTAGGTCTTCAAATAGATCTTGGAGATCGAGATCTGCTCGATCCTGTCATATCCCTGGATTCTAAGGTCATAGGGATTTAGATCATCCTCAGACAACCCCAGCTTCCGCAGTGTCCGGGTCGGGATTAGGTTGATCCCAGAACCCTTTTCAAAAAGACAACGGTGGACTTCCATGCCATTGAACTGACCAGTGATGTAAAGTGGATGAATGTTCCCCTATATAGGAGGGCCTTTGTCTTCACCAGAGAATGAGATAACTTCCTGGAATTCGGAATTCTCAATTGCATCATCGTGGAAGGCTTGTGTAGCTGCTACCTCTGTCTCAAACTAGAGGGAGATCCTTAGGGCCTCAGAAAGCGCCTCACGAATTTTGGACAATAGGAGAAGATCCTCAACGATAGAAAGCCTTGCTGGAATTCCGTTAAGGTGCTTCAGAACATCATACTTCCGTTCCAAACGTGAGCCTCTACTTATAGGAGGTCGTTCTGCAATCGGAGGCAAGGCATGCCCTGCCTGCCAAACTGGCGGCTGGCTAGTGCTAGGTGCATCCCACTACTCACTAGTCAAGTCCTAAAGAGTAGTTGTCGGATGAGGACCGGACAATAGATATTGTCTTGCGGTAGGGCGATACTGGCTGCGGTACGGACGAAGCAGCTCTTCCTGATCTAGTAGCACAAATGGTGGTGGAGGTAGATCTGAGGGCACTAGATGAGGAGGTTGCGCGTGCTGAGTTATGCGTTGGGCCTGCTGTATGGTTTTAGTAGCGTGCACGTCCTGGCTGGAGGTGCCAACTAATGCACCCCGATGACCAATGTAGTCACAGTGCGGTCGACGTTGATGTCGACCGGGGACATTGGGGAGGTTTTCCTGGCGTCCCCCCTTGTCGGGAGTCATATAGGGATTTACCAACTCCACGGTATTAACCAAAGTGTACCGATAAATATTTCTTGATGAATCATCCACCACTAGGTGTATTCTGGGAGGGATCCCCATCTCAGGGGGCATGAAGTCACCGAGAGTACGGTATGACGACGGCAGTGGTGGGGCGCGTTGCTTCTTCTTGCACCGTCGCTGCTTGCTATTCTGGGAATAGGCTGGCTAAGATAATAACGCGGAGGCGCTAGTCGCGGCTTCTGAAGGCTCTGGCTAATTCAGGCGTTCCTAAATAATACCATGGGCGCAGGCGACTGTTTTAAGAGCCATCCAGTCATTGTACTTCTGGGATCCGCGGCTGGGAACCTGCTTCTACTTTCCTTCGTCGTCGCTACCACTTTTTGACTTTACAAAGACACCCACCACTTGTGTTGAGGTCGGGCCCAACCTGACTATGTTGTTATCGACCTGGTCTTGTAGCCATTCTTTAAACACATAGCACTGTTTGATGGTGTGCCCCAGGATCCAATGATAGGGGCAGTAGTTGGGGCGATCGGTGAGATTCGCCTCTACCAGCCTTCTACACTCGGGTAAGCGCACAATCCCCTGCTCTAGGGCACTACGGAAGTAGTCAAGGACCTGATTCTCATTGAACAAGTAAGTTTGGTGCCTTCTTTCTAGATAGGGGGATCTGGGAGCCTGGCCCTGACAAGGGGCTGGAGGGGCCTGCCGAGGGGGTGGAGCCTGATTGTCCCGCCTAGGCAGTGCTGGCGTGTTGCGCGTGGGAACTTTCCAATTCTGAGGTGATCGCTACTGGGAAAGAGGTTGTGCCTGAGGTGGCGGGCCTCTGTGGGGTTGCGGAGCCAGTGCCACTGGTAGAAACTCTAGCTGCCTGGGGGCTTCTATTTGGGCCACCGAAGTGGGTTCGTCTCTGGCAGCCCTCCTTGCGGGGATCACAGGGGGTAGTGTACGCGTCTGACTCGCCTGTTGTAGAGATTCATTGAGGTTTTATGCCTTATCTGAGAAATCTTGAAACCCTCCAGGGTAGTTTTGAGTGATCAGGGAAGGAACCAGTTCTGCTTTGACATTCCCTACGCACATCATCAGTAGTTTCTCCTGAGTCAGTGACATCTCGAGGGAGTATGTGAGCCCCTTCTACTGGGCATTGAAGTCCACGACTCTCTCATCAGGCCTTTGTTTGCACTTGAAGAGGCCTGTGATACTGGTCTTTCACGTGGTGGAGCTGAACTGGTATAGGAATTTTCGGCAGAGATCCTCCCAGCCGGTCACCAACCCAATAGGGAGCTTTTTGTACCAGATGAACGCATGGCCCTCCAATTTCTATAAAAAACATCATAGCTTGGTGACTTCCTGTTTTGTTGGGGTCCCCAACATGGGGCCACACCTGGAGGAAAATGGTCTGGATGCTGCAGCGGGTCCCCTATCCCGTTAAAGGGTGAGAAAGTGGGATTTCCAAAACCCGTAGGTGTAGGAATATTATCCACCCACGTAGGATATGGCTTTCCATCTGGTGGAACTGCCACCTGCCGCATTTCCAATGCCTCGAGTCGGGCGATGAGTGCCGCTATAGGATCATCCAGGTGGGGGTCCCTGTCTTGACGGGGATCCCTAACCACGAGTGAGTTGCTGGGTTCTTTAACATGGTAGATGGATTCAACGGCTTGTGGAGCGACTGGCGGAATGGCCCGCGGGGCAGCTGGGGGAACCCGGGCTGGATTCCTTGGATTGCCTTATCGTTCGGGAGGGTTTGGTGAGACATATCATTCCCTATTGATGTGAGTCCCGGCTTCTGCCCTGTCTGCAGGAGTAGCATGATCAGGGTTACCAGGAGGCATCTCGTTGGGGGGAAATTATTCATGCCCCTACTGCCCCATCTTAGGATTACCATAGTCCGATCATCTCTCTATAGCGCGCTCGGCTAGGAGTTCATCAACCAGCCTCTTCTACTCAGCAAGTTTCTTGTGTAATGCGGCCTTCTCGGGGTCTTCCTCTGCCTTCTGTACTGAGGAAGATGGTTCGGATTTCTTGATAGCTCTGACATGCTCTTTACACTTACCGGAATTTCGTCTTAGTACCGAAGACTCGGTGGGTGAAGGGAGACCTATGAGGTTCCTCTACTGATGGGTAATCCTCCCTAATGGGTTCAATAATGGTGGCACATCCTAAGGGGGTAAGTCTCCATCAAGAAATTCCAGGTCGTCCTCTTTGTCCACTATGTCAGCCATGTGGACTGTGACCCTTCCCGGGGGCATGTCCTCGATATCGCATAGCGAGTCGGGTTGTCGTCGACTAGGGCTGAAGAGGAGGGCATCATACTTCCCCCAGCCACAAACTCTCACATGGGGGGTAGCCTCCCTGGTGATTTTGCGGAGTAACTTGAAACTCTGAATGGATTTTTGTTGGAGGGTCGTCTGACGAGCTGGTGACTCAGGGCGTTGGGCCACGGGGAGTGCATCCAAATCGAATAGACGACATTGGTCCCCGATTTCCTTGATGTGTACTTGGTTCCTGGGGTACACCACCCAAAAATAATGAAGATGGATGTTTGTCGCCCATAGGGTTTGACGGAAGCACACAACTTCCTCTAGGGTGAGGGATTCTAGTGCACGAAAGTTTGATGTTGCCGCCAGCCAGAACTTCTCTGGGAAATGATCCGCCCCGAGAATGTTCCAGAATCTCTTGGGCTCATATTCAGGTTCTGTCTATGTATTGGCCCACTAGTCAACCGGAGGTGTCTGAGGAACCAGTAGCAGTACCGAGGCGGACCGCTGGGACAGTAAACTGGGCGGTGGAGAATACGGTGAACGAGCCGACAGGCCGCCGAGTTCTGGTCCATCCTCCAAAGAGTGTGGTGACCTGACCATAATGTCACGATACAACGGGCTGACAGCCACGACGTCTGGTGCGGGGATCATGGTTACTAGTGATGGGTCACACTGTTTCTCAACTGCTATCAGTCCCCAAAATAGGTCTCTGTGATCTCGAGTCGAGGTAGAGGGCACTTCTGGTGACTACGGTGGTGACTAAACGGTTGAAACCGGTGGGACTCCCAAAATTTCCTCCTCCTGGATATACCTACAAAGAGAGGCGTGAATCCGGTGGACTTCACATTCTGGGATGATGAGGCTAACACACCTTGTTCCTACCCCAGTTCTTGACATGGAGGACCAAGGGGAGGGTTTCACTGCTGAGTCGTATTCTACTTCAGAATCCGAGAAGCGGGCCAGTTTTATTTCCGTCCGAGCCTTCCCAAGATTCTTCTTGTGGCGACGACGACCCACCTTCCTACCCCTAGGCGGCTCCTCGGGACAAGGATGATTTCCGATATATAGTCTTGGGGCTGTGCTGGTGTTAGGGTGGAGAAAACTTACACTTGAGACAGCCGGTGTGCGAGGATCACCGGGAAAATGTTGAAGGGGACATGGGGAGTACCTCTATCAACAGCACCTGAGCGGGTGAAACCTCTGTCGGAATCTGCGGGAGCATGGGGAGGACCTTCATGATTAGTGCTGGCAGAGCGAGGTTGACCTTCACCCCTTTGGTTGCTAGGGAGAGGAGGACCTTTTCCTGCCTTGGAGAGAATGTAGGGAGTATCCTCGTGTTGTAGAGGGATCGAATGGGAAATGCCTTCACATCGACGGTCAGGGGCAGGAGAAGTAATTCCATACCCGGTGTGGTGGGCACGGGAGAGGCTCTCGCGCCGAGTGTCACCGCCGTGGGGTAGGCCTTCATTCGGGTTGGGGGTAGCACGGGGCATACCTCCATGACGAAGTTCGGAGTGGGGAAGGCCCACGCATTGTGGAACAATGGTATGGGGAGGACTTCCATACAGGGTGACATCACCATGGGCTAGTTTTCGATGATCACTACTCATGCCTGAGACCCGGGGAGTCGACCCATCCTACCCGTGGGCGGTTGGGGCCTCGATCCCAGTTGGGCATAGGAGATCCCCTAATCAGTGTGGGCAGGGACTTCATGATATACATCAGTGGTCCCTCGAGCCATAGTAGTTGTCTAAGTTAACAACCCTTGGCAGGAATCCTCATCTCGGGCCCTACGGTGGTGTTGGGTTAGGCGAGCCGGTGTGGGTGGTGCAAGCGCACAACCTACCTGCTCCTCTGGCAAGGCCGAGCGGTGGTGATGATGCGACCGAGTGGGGGACCTTTCTTGGGGCCCTTGAATCGGGACTCTGACTGGACTGAGTAAGACGTCACCCACCTCATCAGCGTATGGTAAGGAGTCGTCAAGGCATTATGGGGAGAGGCTCCCAAAACGATTGAATGTTGGGGTGGGGAGAAGGGGCTCATTTCACGGCCCTCGAGGGCGGCATTGACGGCGAGGCCTGTATGCCTCCAGGTCTATGCAGGCCATATCCCGGGTTGGGATTATTCCCTCCTACTCATAACGACGTACGAGGTCGTTAATCACCCTTCGTTGGATGACTTCTGATGGGGATAGGGGGTGTGGTCACTCCACGTTCGTGGATGCAGACACCATTATGGCAGCAGTGGAGCCACATGGAGAAACTATGATGGTGTTTCCCCTGCCCCTATGTAGGCGGGTGGGAGGTGATTGTGTCCTTGTAACAGCAACCTAATTCCTGAGAAGTAGGGAGATTCACTCATCAGCACTGCGAGGAAAAGAAATCGACAACCAGTGCCCCAGCGTCATTCTGCCTTCTGTGGCTGATAAGTGGGATCCACGCTGACAACGTTGCAGAACAGAATGCCCAACATTCTACTGCCCCAACATTCGGTGATTTTAATGTCAGGCCTACTATTTTCTTGGTGGGACCCGGCGCCGGATAGCTAGATCCAGGGACACGTCAATCTACTGATGTCTCGATCACTACTAATCTCCATATTGAGGAGAAGACTTTCACGTAGAGTTCACCATTTCTATTTCCGATGCTTTTTTTGGGGCACACGCATCTGTCTGCCTGGGCGCGACAGGCGCAGATTTTTGTTGCCCCGCATTCCCACTTTCCAAAGGCGGGCGGCATCCGTTCCTTATTCAGGGACGTCTGCTCCTTGATCGAGACCGGGATGATGGGATGTCAGTTCATCCTTTCGCGGATTCCTCCTCAGAACTCGTCACCTAGTCCAGGTCTACCTCATGGATTTAATATGCTATTTGTGAAACTCTTCATAGTGCCATATTTCCATGGACATCGGTTAATTACACTGCTTCTGTCAGGACATTCCAAAGGGTCCGGTCAGGGAAGCAACCTTCAGTTGGGGGAGTAGTCACGTTGAGACATCACTGGCATGTATGGACGCTGGGTAATTGGCATTTCTGTCATTTGTCCCTTATTATAGGGATTCTCAAGGGCGCAAAATCCCGAGGCATCCCACACTGAGTGTGGGGAATCATATTCCATTGGCATGTATCTGAGGTTTTCCACTGCTTCTTGTGTTTAACACAGGGTATGCCGCAAGTTTAACGTCCAACGAAGACAGATCGGATAGATCAGAACACTAGCTGGATTGGATCAGATTAAAGAACCCCCTTGATGGATCTCTGATATTGGGGCCAGCACTTGGGTGGCTTCCCGAATACTATGGGAGGGGAAATGAGGTTGCATGATCTCACCAGAATGTGGCAGCCTGGGTAAGAATCAGGATGGATGATGGAAAATTGAATGGAGTGGAGGAGGAATGAGATGGGACCGTCGCAAGGGAGACAATGAAGTTGTGCTTGAGTCTCGAAGAGACCTCCTACGTATCCCCATGGCAGGGAATCAAATTCCACGTAGTTCAGTTGGTGAGAACCGACGTGAAGGGGGGTCAAAGAGACCAATGGGTGGTGAGCTTGAACCTCATGGAGGATTCCTACGTTCCATGCCTTGACATGGATCAAAGACTCAGTAGTTCAGTATGGACGTCAGTGAACCGACATGAAGAAGGATCTTGGTCCCATGGGTGTTGGGCTTGAACCTCGTGGATGCTTTTTACGTACCATGCCTTGACATGGATCAAAGTCCTCGTAGTTCGAGTATGGTTTCATCAGTGAACCGACGTGAAGGTGAACCCGGGGTCCACTAGTGGTGGTCTTGAACATTGTGGAGGCTTCCTACCTACCATGCCTTGACATGGATCAAATTTCTCGTAGTTCGGATTGAAAAGTGGTTGTTGAACTGACATAAAGGGATGTCGGAACAACTGGGTGGCGGGGTCACAACAGCTTACCGTTGTATTGGGATGCAGTTTAACGTCATGTGGGATGAGGGCGTGTCAGAGAACCGACGTGAAGGGGGGCCTTGTTCCATGTGGATGTTGGGATTGAACCTCATGGAGGCTTCCTACGTACCTCTCCTTAGAAAGGATCAAAGACCACATAGTTCAGGATGGGTTTCAGAGGTCCAACGTAAACAAGTACCTCGGTCTAATGGGTGATGGGGATTGAACCTCATGGAGGCTTCCTACGTACCAATCCTTGACATGGATCAAAGTACTCATAGTTTGGGTAGGTGTGGAATACAGTTTAATGTCATGCGGGATGGGGGTGAACCAACGTGAAGGAGTTCGGAACGACCGAGTGGTGGGCTTGACCCTCGTGGAGGCTTTCTACGTACCATTACTTGACATGGATCAAAGTCCCTGTATTTCTGGTGTGCAGTTTAACGTCATGCAAGACGGGTGGAATTTGGGGCTTATGCTCTGAGGCAGCCCAGGGTGTGTCATGGTCGGTGCTCACTATAAGCCCACGGGAGTCATACTCGGTGTGAGAAACAAGAGGTTGCAGGGACCAGACGATCATGTCGTAAAAGGTGCGTTCGTGGGAATCGAAGAGGGGATTATGTGTTAGGCGGCCCATAGTGTCGAGACTTACTTCAGGATGGAGGTCTGAGGGTGACAAAACGCAACAGGAGAGGGATTTGGGACCAAAGAAAGGGGGTTCCTCGTCCCATATCATGCTCCTCGCAGGCCCTGGCGGTGGGGAAGTATGGAGGTGCATGGGTGCTACCTTCCGCAAGAGGGGCTAGGGGATTACACCAAGGAGGCTTCCCTCCCCGCGGACAAACGCCACTCCCAGAAGGAGGATATCATCACATGTGATGGGGTTGATTCCATCCCCGTGGAGACGAGCGGCGTAAAGAATGTCTGAGCCAGGGGGACCCTACGTGCGAGGCACGGGGCCAGATCACAGTTTAACATCATGTGTTGAGGACGAGGTGCTTGGCAGTTTAACATTCAGCAGCTCGGACGAGGTGGGTTTACTCCGAACCCCTAGGACTTACATAATCGGTACCCTCTGCTCCTTGTGGGAGGGAAGGTACCGACAATTCCATGGAGAAGGGGGGGTCACAGAGCGAACCATCGAGGGGTCCACATTAGTGTGGCTATGAAAAGAAGCAATAGTCATTAGCGTGCCTATGCGAAGAAGCATTAGGCGAAGCAACGTTACAGGTAGTATTATCCTAGGGACTTTGAAGTCACGTCGTGCAAACCTAGAGGGTCGCACGGGAAAAGGAATTTCCAAGAAGAGGGGTCCATAAGTAGAGGCCTTGTGGAGATTGGTGGCTTTGCGTGGTGAAGGGCACTTGAGAAGGGGTGTGCTTCGTGAAGTGGGGTGCCTTAGCCTTAGAATAGGGTAGAGGTGAAATTGGGAAGTGCTTCACGAAGTGGAAGGGTGTTCTAAGAGCACTACCTCATCGAGCATGGGTTCCTCACAAAGAAAAGTGCCACGAAGAATTGTGCTTCGCGAAGTACAGTGACCCTGCCTTGGCATGTGGATCATGTGTACAAGAAGGGGTGTTTCACGAAGCATAAACGCTCTATGACTGCTCGGGTCCCCTTGGGGATCCCCTTCCTTCACGAAATCCCTTAGGCTTTGTGAATGGAATCCCTCTAGGAAGAGGGGATCAAAACAAGACAATGTAGAGGCACCTCACGAAGCAAAAATACCTCGTGGAGCTCATGATTCGCAGAGCAAAGGGTGCTTCAAGATTTGGGAGCTATGAAGGTGAAAGTTATGATTGTCCATCTCGTGGGCTCAGGGGGATCTTGGTTTTTATAGGCAAGGGTTGCCACGAAGCAGAGCTCACACGGCATGAAGGGGGCTTCGGTGGCTTTGCATCAGGTCGTGAACGTCAACCGATTTCGTTGAGAGGTACCGCCTCCTTGTCTTCACGGCAGGTTCGCGAATGTCAGGTCCATTCGCGGGGCTTCCCACCTCTGTTTCTTCGCGGCGGGTTCGCGAACGTTAGTTCCATTCATGGGGCTTCCCGCCTCTATAGCTTCATGGGGGGTTCACGAACGTCAGGGACGTTTGCGAGGCATCCAGCCTCTGTAGCTTCGCGGAAGGTTCGTGAACGTCAGGTCCGTTCGCAAGGCTTCCCACCTCTATTTCTTTGTGGCGGTTTCGCGAACTTCAGGGCCGTTCACGGGGCTTCCCGCCTCTGTTGCTTCGCGGCGGCCGCGTTACTTTGGAGGGCTCCATGTCGGGGCTTCGCAGGGTAGGCTTTGGGGCCTTCTTTTCTTTGTTCTTTTCATCCAATATTTTGGCGCCAATAGATATCATGTTGTTATAATATTTTTAAAAAGTCAAGTAATGAATAGTTTCAAAATTGATATTATTGATATTTTAAAATAAATAATATTTTATTAAATGATATAAAATTGATAAAAATATAATATTCTCCCAAATAATTGGTATATGTCCTAAAATTTCATAAATGACTCATTTATGGTTTTTTTGGAATTTTATAATATATATATATATATATATATATATATATTAAACCATAAGTATAAAAAAAATTGTTGTAGCATTAAGAGTTAAAGGGATTAATTAAGGGTTAAAGTCAAAATATAATGGTAATAATATATCCCAAAAAAATCTAAAAATTATCATTTGATATTATTTAGATATATACTCATCTTATAATTTACATAAATCACTTTGGATCCATTTTTAATTAAAAATTAATTTATATTAATTTAATATTTCAGGAGATTTCAACAGTGCACATCCCATCTATTATAAAAGGGAAACTCTCCTTCTCTTTTATTCACACCTATAAAGACCTTTTGGATTAGAAAAAATCTATCCAAGTCTCCTCCCGAATTTATTCACTTAATCTTATAAGTCATAATTTGTTCATAAATCCAACCAAAGGATCCCTTTTGTGAAAATCAAAAGGAGATACCCAAAAAAGATGTAACATTTATCAAAGAATGTGTTTATTTTATTTCTTCCTCGAAATCCTTAAATTTTTTTATGTTTAGATAATAAACTCATTGTCTTCAATATATTGGGATTTTTTTATATTAATTTTTCAACATACACTCACATACACTTCTATCTAATGGGTAATGAACTTATTGTTCATTTGTACAGTGAACTACCACCTCATGAAATGATGTTATTCATTTTTCCTTTACCTTCACTTATGGTTGGTAATTATGATGGAAAATATATTTTTATATTATATATAAGTTATTTAAGATATAATTATACTTCTTTAATTATAATATCAATACTACCTTTTTACCATTTAATATATTTGTTAAATGATAATGTTGCATGTGAGTACATATGGTCTACCATCTCCACGACATGATGTGATTATTTATTCACCTGTATATAATGG
Source organism: Viscum album (assembly GCA_963277665.1). Lineage (NCBI taxonomy): Eukaryota > Viridiplantae > Streptophyta > Magnoliopsida > Santalales > Viscaceae > Viscum > Viscum album. The sequence goes on along the minus strand of OY728123.1, from coordinate 1,869,683,147 downwards.
ATGGTAAAAATGATGACTTTTTATAAATTATATATTTTATATGGCATAAAATGATTCTATAATGATAATATATCACATTTCCATTATTTTAACCAAACAAGTAAATGGAAACAGCGTCCGTACATACGTACGGTCTACCATCTCTATGAAAGGTGTATTCCATTTCATATATCTATCATTTATAGATTATTATAAATATTTATATACATAGTATATATAATACGTATATAATTCATGTTCTACATTCTATAAATAATTAAATAATGATTTATGTAAGAGGATCAATCATGACAAGTCAAAACATGTAGGACAAACAAAGTGGTTGTTACACTAAATGTTACTTTAACATGGGAATTATTAATAAATGGGTAATAAAAAGTAAAAAGTAAATATTTTAATGTTTTAAATATTTAAATATGATTCTATTTTGATTAATAATAATATTATATTTATTATATATGAGTTTTTAATGTGTGTGAAGGAAATCAAGACATAATGTAAGGGAATTTCATCTCACTTTTTATTTTCATGAGATACATGTCATATTCACCAATTCCTTCTTTGGTGTGATGTATATATTGACATATAAAATTTTATATATTTAATTTCATTTATTTGATGATATTAAAATCTTTAAATTATGTCATTATTTGGGTACATAATTCTAAATCTATACAAGTAGTAATAAATTTGTGTATCACTTTTATTTCTTTGGGACACATGCCTTATACACTACTTATTTCTTCAACGTGATGTATATACTACCCATGAATTTATTTTATGATTTTTATCCATAATATAATAATATTTTATTATCTATATAATTTTATTTCATTCATGGGGCATATGATTCTTCTTATTATAAAGTGATGTGTATTTATTTCCTGATCTCATCAATATTTGGGATTTTTTAATTTTAAGTCTCCATTGGGGAATATTTATATTCCATGTCCATGTTTTCAAAACATGTTTTCAAAAAATGTTTTTATGATTCTACTATGTATGTTTAAATTCATTTTAAACCATTTTTTTTAATACATGGTTTGAATAAAATATTTTTTTCATTTTCCAAATGAGGTACTTTGTAAATTTTTCAGAAAAATTATAAAAGGAATGTTTCTTTTTAATTTATAGGGCATGAACCTAATTTTGTAACATCATAATTCATTAAATCATTGAACAATACCTTAAAATCGTACAAGTTTATTTTCAAATAAAATGTTTTCTTTCAAAATCTCACTTCATTTCAAGAAAAGATAACATTTTCAAAAAAAAATATTTTCCTCAAGAATTGTTTCAAATAATCATTCCAAACCATTTTCTATATATGATAAAATTATTTGAGGTTATTTGTGTTTTATTGAGTTTATGATTAAAGGGTTGTATTCTTACTATTTCTATGAATAGTTTATTTTTATTATGTATTGATGTTTATTAATTATGTTTATTTTCCATTGGTTATATTATAATGAAATGTTTATGAAAATAAATTTTTTATGGGTTCTAATAAGATGAATAATTTATGTTCTTATGGAACAAAAATGTATGGTTCTCATTTCATTATAGTTGGGATATATATCTCCCTACAATTCATTGTGTAATGATATATGTTTTATGAGCTCAAAGGGTACAAAAAAGGGAATCCTAAGCCCTAACAAAGAGGGTACATAGGAGGGCATCCCAATCCCAAAATAAGAGGGTACACGAGAGGGAATCCCAATACCAAAGTAGGTACATGGATGGTTCTCCCAAAAAAATAACATGTTATGAAGTTGTTGGAAATAAACCTTGATATAGGGTTTTTATATGCTTATGTGTATGTAACAATTCCATGTCCTATTCATATGTTATGATTTCATGGATTATTCTCTTGATTTGTTATGATTCGTGTTTAATGAACTTCAAATTATTATTCCATGATTCATGTTTATGATATTTTATATGAAGGGTATGATCTTATAATGATCATGATCATATTCTCATACCCTTATTTTCACTATATACTTACACATTTTCTATATTTACCTTTTTGAGCATTTGAGCTCACAAATTTATTATGTTTCTATTTCATAGGTTATTGAGGAAGTATTTTTAGGTAGAATTATTAAAGGGTAAGAATGTTGTGGGAAACATTGAAGATATTTTGTTGAGTTATACTATTTTTGTTCCATGATTCCAAAGGCACTAAATGAATACGGTCTTTGGGCCTATATTTTTGTAATGTTTTATGTATTCCGTAAAAGTGATGAATTTTCTGTGTATGAAAATCATGGGTCATTATAGTTAGAATTAGAGAAAATGAAGGAATATAGTCCTTGGAAAGAAAAATCATGTATCTCCACCCAAGGGATTCATGAAAAAAAAATATGGAATTGTGGATGGTGGTTTGTCCCACCCAGGGGGTGTATCAGGCCACGGAGTTCTCTAATAGGTATCAATTATAGTCCACTAGAAATAATTCCAGAACATTATAGTTGGTATTATAGTACAGGTTTAATCAACCTTTTGAAACTAGTATGAGAATAATTTAGTGAGATCCATAAGGATATTTATAAGGATATATCTAGGGATGTCTCTAAGGATGATTGTAAGGATGATTTAATGTTTAGAAAAATGTCCTAGAATTTTGGTAAAGGATAAAGTGAGTGGTTTCCTAGCATTATATCCATGCCTGGCTACTACAAGTGGATGTGGCTCTCTCACATATATACCTCGGGGTAATAAAATTGACAAGGTGTGTTGGGCCTGACTCAACAATAACCTGGTATATGACAATGGACCATGCTACACACCTGGTTTGACACTCCCAAGGGATATGCTTTAGAAATTCCCAAACCCTTTATGAACCATCATGAATGATTTAAATGGATGTTGTCTATGAATAAACTTGTATAAACCTAATGTATCATGGAATAAGGAATTTATTGTCCCGTCACTTCCTCATTGTCTTGAGAATGCAGTTATATGCTACATGGCCTTAGGTGATGATCCCAAGGTGCCAAAGGCTAGAAATAAATGTTTAGGGCTTCAAGAACAATTGCGGAATGATTTTCCCTTAGAATAAACCAACCAACCAAACAATGAATAAAAAACCATAACTACATGATGCATTTCAAAAAATTATATCCCAAACAATATATTACAAAGAAAAAACCATACTATTCCATAACAATTCCCATAGACCAACACAACAACCCAAAAAACCCCAATATCAGAGTAAAAAGTGAAAGACTCAATGACAAAACCCAAAGGAAACTATGGCATGATCCATGGATCCACACCAATCTCCATGGTCTGAGCACCACAATATCACCCAAGCATCATGTTGAACCACTTTCAAAATTAGATGCTTTACCCTTATCTATATCCCGAAAAACAACATCTACAAAATCCCCAAAGTTCCAAAGTAGGGTGGAGTAATAATGCTTAGTATGTTTTCCCCAAATAAACTCCCTACACACTACACTAGGATAGAACCGTTAGCACAATTATATAAATTAGTTTATATCAAACATCAAATATTGCAAAAAATTTCCTACAAGCCAAACATACCCTAACCAATTCATTGTCCACCCAAATCCACACAATATGATGGAAATACAAAATATCATGAAATAATATGTTTACCCTCACATATTATCACTAAACTTTCCACCTTGAATAACCATGAACAAACAAATCATAACTATATAGTCTCACATACCCAACTCGGTAACCAATCAAGGCAGTACTTATTGTACAAGCTCGTTTACTCCTTTCCGAATCTAGTGGTACTTCACACCCACGTATCCTTGATGGAATCCCTTTTGTACACTATATATCCCCTTTTTATAATGGTACTTATTACCAACTCTTCATCATTCCAACACATGTATGAAACTCCTAAGACAATAAACAATAATGTACACCCACTAAAGCCACAACAATATACAAACAACTATTTCATAACAAAACAATACCTTAAGCCATTAACTAGGCCAAATCATATTTGAATAAAACAACATTTTTATTGAAATACATTTTTACAAACAATTCTCATAAACCAAACCAAGGAACCAAATTTGAAATCAACATTTTAAAACCCAAAAATAAATAACATTTCACAGTAGTGACCCATTTTCCCCAAAATACACAAATCATCACAAAATGAATGTAATTCGAAAATCACAAGTCATATTCATAATAAATCAGAATATAAATAAATTAATTTAAATCAAGACTTCTAGTTCTATAAAAATTGGATTGAGAGAGATTCCACCTACCTTAGGGTTTCAGTAAAATCGACCAACCCACAACCGCTCCACAAATCCGAGAAAAATCTCCACCAAAACTGTCCTAGATCGCTTTTCTGAACATCAAGAAGCCCCAATATCATCATTTTAGTAAACAAACCCTAGATATACATATAGAAGAATTAGATATAGGAAACTTATAGAGAGTGAGATCTAGATCTATGGAAAACCAGAAAAGAACCAAGAGAGAAGGCTTAATGAAAGAGAATCGCCTTCACCGCACCATGAAAACCATTCGATTCACTTCCAAAATGAGTAGAAGAGACCCTCTAACCCTTAAGACCCAAAAATACCAAGTGAGTTTATATTTGGGAAAGAAATAAGAGATTTAGTGTAAATATTGAGTGGTCCACTTTTTAAAAACCTTCTTTTTAAGGTAGCGCACAGTTAGCCCGCACGGTTAGAAAAATTGTGTGCTAACCATGCTCCTGCTACTGTATCAAAGAAAACCATGCATGGTCTCATTGTATGGTTTAAAAAACCATGTTAAAACCATGAAAATACCAGTTTCCCAAGATATACATTTACCTAGGTTTGTTACATGGTTTCCCCTAGCTATGTTCAAACTGTGCACCTTTAAAAAACCTCCAAACATTTTCAAAATCTTCCCAAACTCTCCCAAACATTTTCAAAAAACATTATACAAAAAAAACACATAAAAATAATCACATAACTCAAACTAGGGGTTCTAAATTCTCCACCCCCCCCCCATTGGAATTTCTGTCCTGGGAAAGTAAATAACTATCAATTTGCCGAAAGACCTCCGACCATTGCTCGACCACCTCTTTCTCCCACTTCCAAGTCTCCTCCTAAATATGACCATGATACCAAAAAACCCAAACTAGAATAATAATTTTAACATGAAAGGCTTTCTCTTTATTATCCATAATCTACACTAACATGTGAACCAATGAAGAATCCGGCTCTAGCTCAACATGATCCCATCGAATCACATGGTCAGGATCGGGCTGATACTTCTTCAACTAAGAAACATGGAATACATTGTGAAATTCACTAAAACATGGTGGTAAAGTCAAATTATAAGACACCTATCCAACCCAGTGAAGTATCTCAAATGGCCCAATATACCTTGGATATAACATTCCCTACTTTCTAAACCAATTATGTCCATGCTGAGGATATATTCTCAAAAACACATGATTACCCACCTCGAACGACAAAAGTCATATATGATTATCTGCACATGATTTGTGATGACTATGAGTCATATCCATTAAATTCTTAATCAACTTTATCTTCTCCAAAGTCTCTTACAAAATTCTCTATCCCACTATCAAAGCCTCACCCATTTCCACCAAAGTGGAGAACGACACAGGTTCCCATACAATGCTTCAAACAGAGCCATATGTATCGAGTCTTGTTAACTTTTATTATATGATAATTCCACTAACGATAATTGATCCTCCCATGAGCCACCAAAATCCATCACACAATCCCATATCATATCTTCCAAAGTTTTTATCATTCCCTCATATTTCTCATCCGTGTGAGGATGGTACACTGTACTCATCATTAACTGATTCCCAAGGGCTTGGTGAAAGGATTTCCAAAAATGAGATGTGAACCTTGGATCTTTATCGAGTATAATAAAAAATGGCACACTATTCTTCTTCACTACTTCACAGATATTGATTTTGGACAGATCCTCCTCCATATTAGATTCATGAATAGGGATGAAATGGGCCAACATTGTGAGATGATCCACTATCACCCATATGGAATCATGATTTATATCCGTTCTTGGGTGACCTTTAATAAATTCCATCACTATCAACTCCCACTTATAGAATGGTATAGGTAAAGATTGCGATATACTTTCCAGATTCTGATGCACTTCCTTGATTTTTTGACAATCCTAGCATATTGAATCAAACTCTTTCACTTTTCTTTTCATACTGGGAAACCAAAACTGTGCTTTTAATGCCTTATACATTTTCTGAATTTTTGGATGGAAAACCCACCTGGAATGATGATAAGACCAAATATTTTCTTCTTGAAAAGCCACTGGTACAACCATCTAATTCCAAAAACACAAAAATGAATTCACATTCGGTTCTCAGTCCTAAATGGTCTCCCCACCATTGATTTTTAACCTCATCACCATACACTTGGAATCAGACACATGTTCCTCTTTAACCAAACCAACCATGTCGGGAACCAGTGATACCAAAAATAATACTACTCTGTCACCCCAATACTCAAATTTCAACCACATGTTAGTTATGACATACATCAACTTCCACTGATCTAATGCATGTTTCACCATATAAGCATATAACTTCCTACTTAATGCATCCTTCACTAAATTTCCCTTGTTCGGTGTGTACATCAGTATAAAATCAAACATATAGAGATACTTCATCCATCTCCTTTCCCTTAAGTTCAAATATCTTTGTGAGAAAAGATGATTTAAAGTCTTATGATCAGTAAGCACTATGAATTTCTCACAGAATATGTAATGAAGCTACAATTTCAAATAATGAACCATAGCTTCCAACTCCAAATCATTCATTGGCTAGTTCTTCTCATGAGCCCTCAACTAATGTGATCCATATGAAACAACATGATCACCTTAAATGAGAACACATCTTAAACCTGATTCTGATGCTTCACAATACACAATGTAACCTTTCCCTGGTTCTGGAAGAACCAATATTGGTGATGATGTAAGGAAACCCTAAAACTCTTCAAAAGATTTTTCACACTTCTTGTTCCAATTAAATGGAACATTATTCATTTTCAAATATGTCATTGGTGACAAAAATCATGAGAAATCACTAAAAAAATCTGAAAATACACGACTAGGCCAAAGATGATCCATATTTCCTAGACATTATTTGGTGGTTTCTATAAAATAACAGCCTCAATCTTTTCTAGATCGACTAAAACCCAATTCTTTAAAATAACATGGCCAAAAAAATAAACCTCCTATTTTCAAAAATAAAATTTCACTAAATTTACATACAATCGATGATCTCTCAAGATCCAAAACACAATCGCCAAGTGTTTCCCATGATCCACCCATGTCCAGGAATTCACCAATATATCATCAAAAAATACCACCATAAAATAATCCAAATATGTTAGAAATATATGATTCGTCAATTCCATAAAAACTACTGGTGCATTTTTCAGACCAAATGGCATAACCACACACTCATAATGGGCATATCTATTTCTAAAGGATTTTTTCAAAATATCTTCATTCTACACTCACAATTGATGATATTCTGACCTTATGTCAATCTTGGAGAACCAATGAGCTCCCCTCAATTGATTGAAAAAATCATTATTGCATGGGAGTGGATATCGATTCTTGATCATAACATGGTATAGTATATGATAATCAACACATGTCCATAGAGTAATGTCCACCTTTTTAACAAGCAAGACTGGCACTACCCATGGAGGTGTGTTAGGCCTAATGAAACTTTTGTTTTATAACTCCTCCAACTACACTTTAAAGTCATTAAATTATATTGGTTTCCTCAGGTAATATAGAAGTGAGATAGGGCTGGTCCTTATAAGGATATCAAACATAAAATCGACTTCTATCACGGGTGGAAACCCTAATAATTATTTGATAAATACATACAAAAAATGATCAACAACAGCTAGTATAATTCTATGCTAGAATACTTCCATTGATGTTGATGATAGCATTTCTAACTAATATGAGATCATGCCAATAGTAGGTTCCAAAAAACCTATTACACCCATATTTTCATTGTTCTCTTTTCTATAGAGATATTTGACACCATCATCCATTGTAAAACTAACAGTTAACACATAACTGTTGATGTGGGCCTTAAAAATCTTCAACCAATCCATTCCCATGAATATATCATAAGCATCCATATAAAGTAATAATAAATCACACATCAACTCAATATCATCCCCAACTATATAGAATACTCTATATGGGAAGGATAAACACTCTATTTGACCTAAAGGAGTCTGAAGTTTTAAAACCTAAGGCATCATTTCCATAGTTAAACCCACCAAACTAACAGTATGAGAAGAAATAAAAGAATTAGAAGAAAAAATATCATATAATGCTTGTATCCAGGTAGAATTTAAAAGAATCATACATATAATAGTGGATAGTCCCGACTAATCATCCATCACATCCTACTCAACTACAAACAACTGATTTCTTTCCACACTCTGATCTCTGTTTTCTTGCTGAGGAGTTGTGGTATTCCTTGAATCACCATGACTGACTTTACTCTACTAATGAGGGGTGTTATTTTTTCCACACCCTATTGAGGTATAGGACTCCTGTGACCCTTAAGGATCATCATGAACATCCAAACTTGGAGTATTATGGCAGTAACACTAAAGATTACCCCATCTTCTTATAGTTATGACATGCTCAAGGTTATTTCATAAAATGTCTCTTAGTGTGGCATGTAGAGCCACAATGAAAACATCTGATCTTACATTGAGTATTTGGAGGAATATTCAACAATCCTTTCATCAGGTTCTGATCCATACTTCTACCCTAGAAGTAAGTGTACCTCTTCTTCTTGATCCTAGTATTATAATTCCCTCCATTTATAGTGGGTATCAACATGCTTCCCCCACCTATAGTCCCCAAAATATCTTGTTCATCCACTTTTTCTCTATTCACCATTTATGTGTAATCAATTATACATAGAAATACTATTTTAGAATGAATTTTCTATGTCGAACCATCTTTAAAAATACATTCCTTCAACAATTTACTACCTGCCACCTCGGGTGAAAATTGCACTATGTTCATAAACTTAGTTGCATATTCCATTATCAAGATGTTATCTTACTTTAAATAAAATAAATCTATTATGTGATGAATTACGAATGTATGAGGGTAGAATTTTTTGTCAAACAACTCCTTAAAACCATTTCATGTCATACCTTGGTTCATTCCAGTGTGGACAGCTAACTCCCACCATTTAAGGGTAAGAACTTCCAACATGTATATTTCTCTCTTCACTTTTAGCTTCGCTGGTGTTTTGAGAAATTCAAATATCCTATTCATTCTGTTCAACCATGCCTCTTCCTTTTCCAGTTAAGAATAACCCTTAAATATGGGTGGACTCTACTTTTGAATCTGAACAACATGATCTACATGCTTTTCTTCATCTATTTTATTCCCACTTTCCAAAGCTTATAAATATTTCACTATACTCTGTTCTAGCTATTGGTTTAACTGGGCCTTAACTAAAACCACATTTTCATCAACCTCATCCAGTTTGTCTCTACGACGCCTACCTGATTCCATTTTTATCAACACAAAAACAACATTAAGTATCACTCCCTTAGTAAGAAAAGGATTATAATTTTATATTAAATTACATTAAAACTTTGATAACTAGGATTTCCACAAGTTCACATTTACCATGTTGCACCAATTTTGAAAAATCCACCATGTTTTGTAAATTGACCCATTTTTAAAATACCACAATTTTCTACATTTGAAAGATGCACAATTGAAAATAATTTCTATATTCTCAAAAAATCAATATATTTATACCACAACATAATTCATTATTCTAGATGAAATATGAAATCCTAGTAGGAAGTCATTTCTACCAAGCAATCCATGCTCATCTCATTAGCTACACCCACGATAATGATATTTTCAATACCTATAAGTATCTCCAAAATAATTATGTACCCAAATCCCTGGTAACTTGAAGTTCAACATAAAATGGTAAGTTACGTCCTTTTATGGTATACATTTTGAGTTTTAACAATCCTACGCCATGCTACTATCCCCACTCAAGAAACATACCATAAACAAATACCAACACCAAGACCGAAAATCAACCCCAATGAACTGAAAAAAAAACATAAAGATCAAGGATCAAACAATATGATACCACTGGCAATGTCTCTCCCCTTCTTCATTGACTTGATAAGTCATTGAGATATTACATGGACTTAGGCAATATTACCAAGGTGCCAAAGGCTAGAAATAAATGTTGAGGCCTTGAAAGACAATTGGGGAAAGATTTTCCCTTAGAATAAACCAACCAACCAAACAAGGCATAGAAAACCATAACTAAATGATGCATGTTAACAAAGTTAACCCCAAACAATATCTTACTAAGAAACAACAAAACTATTCCATAAAAATTCCTATAAACCAATACAACAACCCACAAAAATGCCAATATTAGAGTACAAAGAGGAAGAATCAATGACAAAACCCAAAGGAAACCATGACATGCTCCATGGATCCACCCCAATATCCATGCTCCGAACACCAAAATACCTCCCAATCTGCATGATGAGCTGCTTGAAAAATTAGATGCTTTTCCATTACCTGTGTCCCAGAAAACGACATCTGCAAAATTACCAAAGTGCCAATATAGGGGGTGAGTAAAAATATTCAGTCGGTTTCCCCTAATGAATTCACAACATATGACACTAGTATAGAACCATTATCACATTTATATAAATCAGTTTATATAAAACATCAAATAGTGTCCAATGAGCCCGTACCTGAGTGTTAAGGGCTAATGCTTGGCATCCAAGAGACATAGGTTCAAAACCAGGTGGAGTTGAATTTCCGGGTACTGTAGCAGTACTGTAGCAGGCACTGTTTGGTACTGTAGCAGCCGGACTATTCATCTGATTTGGGCTTTTGTGCCACCGGTTTGGGCCTACGGGTCTCAGGGCCTTCGGGCCATCAAAGGCCTTCGGGCCACAGGGCCTTCAGGCCATTGAAGACCATGAAGTAGCCCAGTTCACACAGAGCAAGCCCCAGATGAGGATCAGAGCACCAGTAGCAGTCACCAGAAGCAAATCTAACCATATTGAAAGAATGAGAGGGTATGGAAACCATCGTCGGGACCAGGCACCGTGCAGCTTTGTATGGGGAAATGCTAGCTGATCAGCAATGCAGGTGGGGAGCTAAATGAAATCAATGATATAGAAGCTAAGGAGGGGCAGTTCTAGTGGACTAGGCCTATGGGTCATGTATTGGGCAAGGTATGCCTCTGGGCCTTCGGGTCATGTATTACGGGTCATGTCAGGTCTTATGCCTTGGGCCTACAGGTCATGTACGGGTTCCCCTTCAACCCTTAAAATGGGGATTGTCTATAATAAAATAAAAAGAAGGCCTTCAGTCAATTCGGTCCAAATAGTGAAACAAATTTCCAACAAGCCAAACATACCCTTACCAAGAAATTTTCAAACCAAATCCACATAATGTGATGGAAATCCAAACAAACATGCCATAATATGTTTACCCTCGTGTATCAGCACAACAATTTCCACCTTGCATAACCACACACTGACAAATCATGCCTATAGAGTCTCACATACCCAACTCGGTAACCAATCACACTGGTACATCTCTTCCAACACTGTTTACACCATTCACAATCTAGTGGTACTTCACACCCACTTATCCTTGATGTTTGCCCTTATTTCCACTATCCATATACTTTTTATAGTGTTACTTATTGCCCACTTCTCACCATCCCAATTCATGCATAATATTCCTAATCTAATAAACAAGTATAAACACCCACTAAAGCCTCATCAATATGAAAATAACTATTTCACAACCAAAAAATCCCATAAACCATTAACAATGCCAATTCATATTTCAATAAAACACTCTTTTTATTGAAACCCATTTTTAAAAAACATTTCCATAATCCAAACCAAGAAACCTATTTTAAATTCAATATTTTAAAATCCAACAATAAAAACAATTTCACCATAATAACCTGTTTTCTACAAAAGCCACAAATTATCACAAAACGAATGTAAATAAAGATTCAAACATCATATTCACAATAAATATCAAGAAAAATAAATTAAATTAAATTAATAATTTTAGTTCTAGAAAAATAGATTTGAGAGAGAAGCTACATACCTTAGGGTTTCGATGAAATCGAACAACTCACAACCACACCACAAATCCAGGTAAAATTTCTACCCAACCCTCCTTATATCCCTTTGCTAATCATCAAAAAAAGCCAATATCATCATTTTAGGCAACAAAAACCCTCTATATACATGATAAGAAATTAGATCTAGGAAAACAAGAGAGAGGGACAACTAGGTCTAAGGAAAAAATGAAATAACTAAGAGAGAAGGCTCACCAGAAGAGAATCTCCTTCATCACACCTTGAAACCCCTTCAATCTGCTTTAAAAATTACTAGGAGAGTCCCTATAACCCTTTATAATCAAGAATCCCATGTGAAGTTCGATTTAGTGTTGAAAGGATAGATTTAGGGGAAATCTTGAGTGGTACCATTTTTAAAATACCACTTTTTAATGTCGTACACGGTTAGCTCGCACAACTGGAAAACCATGTGTTAACCATGCTCTTGCTACTATCTCAAAGGGAACCCCACACGGTCTCCTTAAGTGTTTATAAAAACTATGAAAAAACCTTGTGAAACCCATTGTGATAAGTTACACAGTTAACTAGGGTTGTTGTACAGTTTCCCCTAACTGTGCTCAAACCATACTCCTTTAAAAATCATCTATACATTTCCAAAACCTTCCAAAAATCTCCCAAACATTTCCAAAGAACATTATATCGATAAAAAGACATAAAAAGGCACACATATCTCAAACTGGGGGTTCTATAAGGAAGGTTTCATAATTTAGGCATCATATATGTGGGTTTTCATAATTATGTGGTTCCTCTCTATGATAATCATTTCTTACTCAATGCTTTCTTTTTATAGTAAATGGTAGGAACGAGAAGAAACTATATTAACATTGAACATGATTGACATGTTTCTAATGAGAATTCAAATGGTATGATCACTGGAGTGAAGTATGTTGTGATCATGCCTAATCTGTTTTCATGGAATATGATTAACAATGTGTACCTTAACCAACTCTCAAAATCTCCAATGAAGATAATGAAGGATTTCACTAAGATTTATGGTAATGGATACCATGAAATAAATAATATTTGTTTTCCTTTATGTCTAGGTTGTGGAAATAATAACCTAAGTGAACTGATTAAAGAAACAAGAATATGTTTTGACTGTGGAAAAGAAGGTCACAAATAAAGTAACTGTAAAGGAAAAATAGAGGGTATGGTTAATGAAATGGATAAGAATATTTACCTTCCTAAGAAATCATAAAATATAAAATGCTTTAATTTTGGAAGGAATGGTTATTATAAAAATCTATTTTCTAAGTGGAAATCTCCCAAAGAGAATCATAAAGGTGGTATGCGTAATGGTTATATTGATGATGATGATGAGACTACATATGAAATGTGAAAGGAAAACAGTATTAAATAATATTTTTAGGTACCCTTCGTATGGCTTAAGAATGGTATGGAATAATAGAATGTTTAATGTATTTGAATTTAAGAATTATTTTATATGAATTTTGAAATATACAAGTATTGTTAAGTTTATGTTTTTTTGCTCGAGATTTATAAATTTATGTTAAATGTTTTCGATGGACTCGAGAAGTGATTTAATGGAAAGGTGACATTTTGACTATGGGAAGATAACCCTTAATATGTTCCTTATATTTAGATAATGATCTGTTGGATATGAATAAGTAAATTGGATGGTATAAATTAACTTGGAACTAATTCAGGACTTATTAACATGTGGTTATTCTATAATTAATGACGTTTACAACATATTTTGATTTAATAAATTTATTCAATAAAATTTGTATTATGGAAACATGCATGTTCTAAATAAGTATTTATTGTCATTCTTATTTCACCATATTCCAAGAGAATACATGATAAATATATTCACATGTTTTGTATGTGACCAAAAAGAGCTAAATTGTGATATATACGGGCTCAATGGTAATCTTATTTTGAGAAACATAGTGACCTTATTTCTAATGTTTTAGAAATTAATCTTTTAGAAGGGTTATAAGGTTAACCATTCATGGAATGGTTTATGATAAATATTAGATGAGGTTTTAGATATTAAAGTATTGTCTTATCATATGAGTATTAATTCATATTTGTTAACTTCTACTAACCTTTTTGTTGTGATAAAGATATATGGAATGACCTACCATTCTATTTATGGATCTCCATATCTATTAATGCTTTAGGAATGAAAAAGTCAACTTCATTTATTGGAATAAGTGATAAAGTGGAAATTGATCAGGGAACAAAAAAAAGAGTGAAGTTTTCCTAAAATCAAGTTAGTATATCTAAACATGAAAATTCTTGAACTCTAAGGAAAGGATTTTGAAAGAAAAAAAATGGTGTCCTTGTACCTTCATTTTAGATGAATCCAATGGTCCCTTAGATAATCATAGATTCACTACATTATGATTGTTAACTTTATCATAAATATGTTCTCTATCACTCTTTATCAGAAAATAATAGTTAGATTTCTCTTATATGTCTATATTTTCACTTTCCAACTATGTTCTCCTATATGGAAACTTAGTTATGTGTTACTCTGTGTAACTGTTATGTTTTCACCTTCTCTTTTTAAAATGATGTTTTAGTATTCACTTTTTTGATGTGGGTTTCATCGAAAGAATATTTCAAGTATTAATAAATCAATAACCTAGATAAATTTTGGGGGAGGAAGTAATTTAATGGGGGATGAATATAAAACCTTAATGTTTTTTTAATTATATTCTTTGAAATAATTTAATTTTTTCAATATTTTTCATTTCCTAAAATACTGAATATAGTTTATATTGTATAAAAAACACTATGTTTGGATTATGTTTTACACAAAACCAAGATACTATTATGCTATGGTAAATAGTGTATTATATTTTTGTATAAAAAACACTATTTTTGGCTTATGTTACACAAAAAGTAAAGTTCCTTCGATAGCTTACATTACATGCCAAACTCAGTTTTACCAAACAATAGTAAATTATCATAATTTTATTATTGAATACATTATAAGATATATCATAGATGTTAAATTAGAGGTTATGAATAAAATTAAATAATACATAAAAATATGAGGTTTATAATATAAATTCATCAATTACCAATTAATTATAAATTAAAATATATACCAATTTATTACAAAGAAAATAATTTTATTTTTATGCTCCTAAAGTTTTTTTGTCTTAATAAATTAAACTAATTAAAATTAGTGAATGATATTAATAAAATATATGTGTTATATATTCAATAAATTATTTTTGATATTATTCTAATAGATTTTATAGAAATAATATAAGATTCAACTCAATCTTATGCATAAAACTCTTTGTTTCTCAAAAAGGGTAATTTTACCGCCTTTTAAGGACGAACCCATTTTAAATCTATTTTATTGACACTTTTATAATTTTTATATGAAAAAAAACTTATTCTTTTAAATTATATTATAAAAATTTAATTGGGATGAAGTTTTTTTAATTTTTCTGATAATATTCATTTTTTATGAATAGTTTAAAAAAATAGAATTATTAATTGAAAAAGATTTTTCATGAAAATAATTTATAGTGTTAAATTATATATTTGATTATCTATAAAGTATAATTATATAATGTTTCTATCATTTAATCTAATGAAGGTAATTTGAAACAATTTCACATTGAAATTAGATATAAAAATTGTGAGAACTTTTCAATGTTTTTACTTTAAAAGCCCACTTCCTCGCCACGTATGCGGGATTAGCATTAAACTTAATTTTTCCACTTGTTGTGAATTGAATTTTAAAAAATGGAAATAAAAACATATAATTAGTATGATATTTATATTATAATAGGATCAACTTAATTTTTTGAAATTATTAAAAGTAACTTTAATACATTTTTTAATTTCCATGGTAAAGGGTAAATTGGGTAATTAAAGGAAAAAATAATAATAGAAAATTACCCAAACACTTGTATTAATTTTATTGTATGAGTGGGTTTCAAAAAAAATAATCCTTTGGATGAAATTATAATGTTTTTAGTTCACTTGGATGAGAATAATACATTTGTTATATTTTATTTAAAGAAATGTTAAAGATGTCATACTCATATTTTTAATTACTATATCACATTCAATTTAGGGTTATACGGAATACAAATTCAACTATAAATAATCATTTGAAATTTAATTTTTTATCAATCATGGTAATTTATTTATATTTTTTATTGATAATATAATAACCTTAAATTGTGACGCAATGATGATGCAAGAATTATTTAAATAATAAAAGAATAAAATAAATTATTTTTATAAAATACAATAAATATAATTTGATATAAATAATGTCAAATGTGAGTTTTTTTGGATGAATTTGATATTTTAGGGATAAGTTAAATGATTTTTTTGAAGATATCATGTTTTTATGCTATTTTTAAAAAGTTAAGTAATGAATAGTATCCAAATTGACTTTATTAATATTTTAAAATAAATAATATATTATTAAATAATATAAAATTTAAAAAAAAACTATTTAGACAAATAACTAGGATAAGTCCTAAAATGTAAAAAATTAATCATTTATGGTTTTTCTGAAATCTTATTGTATCTATATTAACGTATAAGTTAGTAAAAACACATGTTGTCATGGTAAGTGTTTAATAGACTAATTAAGGGTTAAAGCTAAAAGATATGGGTAATAATATGACCTATATATGTATAAAAAAAATTTATTGATAGAAGTTTTATATATCTTTATCTTATATTCAAAAAAACTTATATTGGAGATTTTTTGGATTAAATATTAATTTTTATTAATATAATATTTTAGGATAATCCAAGATTTCACATTTCATCTCATATAAAAGAGAACCTCTCCTTCTCTTTTATTAAGACATATAAATACATTTTCCTCAACCAAAATTTACCAAATTCTCCTTCCAATATTCTTACCTTGATCCAAGAAGCCTTACTTTGGTTACATATCCAACCAATGGAGTTTTTTGTGAAAATCAAAAGGAGATACTCAAAGAAGAGGTAACATTCATCAACCAACATTTTTCTTTTATTTATTCCTTGAACTCCTAGAATTATCTTTATTTAATATTTAAATAATAACATAAGTATAATAAATATGATAGGATTTTTTATATTATTTTTTTGACATAAACTCACACACACTTCCATCCAATTTGTAATGAACTTACCAGTCCTGTGTACAGTGAGTTATCGCATCACGAAACGATGTTGTTCATTTTTTCCTTTACCACCTCTTATGGTTGGGAGTTATGATATAGAGTAAATTTTTATTTTATATATATGATATTTAAGATATAATTATAATTCTATAATGATAATTTCACATCTACCTTTTACCATCTAATATTTTTGGAAAATGATAACGTCGTTTGGGCGTATATATGGTCTTCCATCTCCACAAGGTGATGTTATTCGTTATTCACCTATATTTTATGGATGGTAATAAGAATGGTTTTTTTTGAATATATATCTTTTATAAGAAATTAAAATTATTTTTGAATGAAAATATATCTTATATTTTTCTTTGTTTTAACCTAGTAAGAAAATGGAATCAACATTCAGGCATATGTACAACCTACCATCTCCATAAACGGTGTATTCCAGTTTATATGTCTATCTTTTATATATTGTCATAATATTTATTTACTGAATATATATGATATATAAGTCATGCTTTATATTTTTTAAATAATTATATCATTATTTATGTAATAAGGTCAGGAATTAAAAGTCAAAACAAGTACGATAAACACAACGGTTGTTACCCAGAACGTTACTTTAACATTTGAATTGTTAATAAACACATAATAAAAATTCATCATTAAATAACATAAGTTATTAAATATAATAATATGGTTATTTGGTTCATTTATAATAAACTTATATTTATTATATATTAGTTTTTATGATGTGTGAAGGAAATAAATACTTAAGGTAAGGGAATTTCATCTCACTTTTTATTTCCATGAGATACATTTCATATTCACCACTTACTTATTTTTAGTGGTGTATATACTATCTTATAAAATATTATATGATTAAATTATTTTATTTAATGATATTAAAATCTTTAATTGATGTTATTCTTTCAGGGGGTTTATAATTATATAGTTACTCATATTGAAAGTGATTCTTGTCTCACTATTATTTTTGTGGGACACATGCCTTATACACTATTTGTTTCTTTTACATGATATATATAGTGACCATGAATGTATTTTACAAGTATTATATATAATATTTTTGTATTTTAATATCCATATAATTTTATTTCTTTCATTTGGAATATGATTTTTCTTATTATAATGTGATGAGTTTTCATTTCATGATCTCATAAATATTTTGGATTGTTTCATTTTAAGTCTTTGTTAGGGAATATTTATCTTCGATGTCTATGTTTTCTAAAAATGTTTTAATTTTTGGTAATATTATCCTATGTGTGTTTAAATTCATTTTTATCCATTCATTAATTTTTATGACACAATTTGAAAGGAATCGTTTTTTTGTTTTCCAAATGAGTAACTTTATGAATTTTTTGAAAAATATACTAAAGGGATGTTTCTTTTTAAATTATACAGCATGAATGTAATTTTCCTCCATCATGACTCCTTAATGACTTAAATATTACCTTATAATCTTAAAAAGTTGATTTAAAATAAACTATTTTCTTTTTAAATTGTGTGGAATTTTATTAAAAGAAAATATTTTAAAATAAATGATAGTTTCCTCAAGAATTATTTCAAATGATCTTTCAAACCTATTTTCCACTTATGATAACATTATTTGATGTTACTTATGATTTATTAAGGTTATTATTCTAGGTTTATATTCTTATTATTTATGTAAATTTTTTATTTTTATGATGGATTTATGTTTATGAATTATGTTTATTTTCTATGAGTTATGTTATAATGATATGTTTATGAAACTCATTTTTATGGGTTTTGATATGATGAATCATTTATATTATTTTTGGACACAAATGTATGGTTTTCATTATGTGATGGGTGGGACATATATCTCCCTCCAAGTCAATGAGAAATGATAAAAGTTTTATGATCTCAAAGGGTACATAGGAGGGCATCCCAAGAATGAAGCAGGTACATAGGGGGTTATCACTATCCTAACGTGTTACGAAGGTCTTGGAATGAAACCTTGATATATGGTTTTTAAATGCTTATGTGTATTCCACAATTAAATGACTTATTCCTATGTTATGGTTTCATGGATTCTAGTTTTTATTTCCTTGTGATTCATGTATTATGAACTATAAATACTTATTCCATGATTTATGTTTATAAACTTTGAAATTTAGGGTGTGATCATCTAATGATCACGATAATGTTCTCATAGACTTATTTCAATGATATGCTTGCACATTTCCTTTATTTAACCTTAATGATCATTTCATCTCACCTCTATCTTATGTTTCCCCTCCCTAGGTTTTGAGGGATGTTTTTTATGTAGAATTACTAAGGGGGAGATATTCTCGGGAAACATTGAAGATATTTCATGGAGCTGGGAGATTTTTGTTCCATGTTTCAAAAGGCACTAAAATAATACGGTATTTGGGTGTATGTTTTTATAATTATTTAAGTATTATGAAAAATCCTTGTAATTACTATGTATTAAAATACAGGGTCACTATATCATTGTCTTGAGATGGGTGGGGAGTAAAACACTATATATCAATGGATTTTTTTATATGGATTGAGAAATGATCACTCTATCTATTGTGCTCACCAATTATATTTTAGGATATATATTTAATTATATATTTATTATAGAAGGTTTAGGATTTTCCAATTTCACAAAAAAACCCTTTCCCAATTTTATAATTCTTATTTGACCCCATCTATAATAATAATAATATAAATATATATATTAAACTCTTGACATGTTAAGATCATAAAAAATTTAAATAAATATTATTTATGCAAATTCCTATCAGAATATTAATCTTGGTCTACTTTCCCTCATTGATATTTACCTATCTTAAAATAATTAATATTTAATTAATAAATTTCACTTCAATATTCTATAATAAATATAATTACTATTATATTTAGGAAACTCAAAAATAAATTTTTATTATTATTATTAAACTCACTTATTCATACAAAAACATATGATTATATTATGGTGATTAGAAAATCATGAATAAATATTATTTATTTTATCATGCTAAATTAAATAATAGAATTTTACTAAGATTGTGGTTACACATAGTGTGTGACTCTCTTGGCCTCTTTCTCAATGGAATTTGGAGTATTAGCCAAAAATTGTAAGGTTAGTGTTTAGAAACATGATATGGTAACCATATAAAAAGATGTTAATATCATAATGACACCAAATAGCTTATGAATGTATTTTGTGTAATATAATATTTTTATCGAAACTTCTCAAATAATGTGTGTTTCATTCCAGTTACCTCAAACTATATGCTTGATTTATATTTAATTGACTTTCCCAAAATAGACTCACCAAATGAACACCATTGACATGAATCTATTCAGTTGATTCCATTCCTAGAAAAGGGAATTAAATAATAAATTTCATCAAGAGAAAAGGGATAAATACTTTCTCTAATTATCCATTAATATAATATCACTCATGATGCACCCAAGATATCCAAAAACACCTCAAGGATATGTCATAAAATATTTCATCAACACATAAAATTACATGATCGATGATATAGATTAATAATAATATTAAATTATAAGGATCAATACACATTTCCTCTGATAGCAACATCCAATTACACATGTAAATATGGATTTTTGATTTTTTGGTCTCTTCTCATAACCTATTATCTTGGAGATCATCATCGGAGACAACCATGAGAAGGTATCCCAATTTCTTATGACCCTCATACCCTTAATATCTTGTATTATTTGTGACCCATTAGATAATATAATTTTTCAATTGAAAAAGGGTCAAGAATAATGTCATGGAACCTATTGTTTCTCATCATTTTTGGGAGATGATATATCATGTTAGTGTGATATAAACTCTAAGTACATTATCACATAAAAACTTATGAAGAAGAATAATTATATAATTTATATGAAAAAATATTTTATAAGAAAAAAATGTAATAAATAATTAAAAAAGTTGGTTTTAGGTAACCAACTCCAAAACATATTCTATATAAATTATTATAAACATCCAATTATGTTTATATAAATGAATATTCCTTTAAAATATCACTATAACATTTTATGAGGAAAATATCCTTTCATTTTGTAATCAATTAAAATATAAAAAATTTCTCAAATACTAAGGTAAAATTTTTCCATGAAAATAACCAAAAAAAATTGTAATGTATGATTCAAATAAAATAGTATTCATGGTGTTAAATAAATTTATTCATGTATTGTATATTAAAACAAAAACCCCTTTTAAATGTTTGATTAAAAAACCACAAGTTCAACATTTGGAAAATTAAAAGAATATTCCTTTTAAACCATGGTAAAGGAAGTTATGTATAGTTAATTATTTTATTAAATAATATTTTTATAATAGAAGAAATATTCATAAAAAATTATATAAAATATGCACATGGAAGAAAATATTCCAAACAAAGAGAACAACATGGTCAGTTTTCATTAAAAATATTCATTCAGCCTATTGGGTGTCTAAAGAGAGGAAAATGAATGGAAAAAATGTAACCAATATAAATTAATGTAGTTGAAGGAAATAAATAATATTTGGGAGAGATATATCACATAATTTATTTATTATTAGTTTATATATTAAAATCCCTGTAAAATTGAGATTGTAACATAATACTCAAACATCAAGTATGTATTTCTTAATAATAACTCTAAACTCATGTATAATCTCTTTAAATTTATTATACATATATAATAGAACCGTAATACTATATAGAATATATTATATGGTTTACTTATAATATATTATCCCTTGTTCATTAACAAATATTCACTGCCATCATTATTTCATGTTTTAACTCTTCGTTTTTCATATATGTTTCAGTTTGACACTTATAGTCAATCTAAATTGACCATGGTTCCTTCAAATAAATAATTTTAATAATATATAAATATAATATATATTAATTATATTCATATTTATAACTATTAATAGAGATTTTTGATTAAAAATGAATTACATGACCATGTGGAGATGGTACTCCATATGTACGCACAAGTGATGTTTCCATTCTTCAATGGATGAAAAAAAATAAAAGTAAATGTAAATTATATATTTAAGAACCATTTTTATATAATAAATTTAATATAAATAAATTAAATATATCATAGTAACTATCCCTGAATTATGGGGATGGAAAATGAATCATATCACTACATAGAGTAGTTAGTTTACATGTAAGTACAACAAATACTTCTATCTCCCATTTGATGGGGAAAATGTGGTGAATGGTTGTGAAAAAAACTTAATAAAATATTAGTATATTTATAATGATATATTGATAATGTTTTTATTGATACCAAAAATTTATATGAAGTAAAAGATAAAATAAAATTTAATGATCTTAGAAAACATTTATACCCCTTATTTGGAGATATCAAATGGCTTACAAGACCAAAATATCATTGATTAACAAAAAATAATATCTTAAGAATTTTTATTTAGTATTTTATGAACCAAAAGGATTAAATTCTCTAAATAAGTTAAGATAATAGTTTCCCTTTTATATTTAACGGTGTAACACAAATGGAATCTCTGAAAATATTTACATGATATAAGGTCACTTTCATGGGAAAGTGGCCCCAAATTCCCTATGATTAGGGTTATGGATAATATATGGTTTAAATAAGTTAAGAAAATTATAATTATAAATTTTATTGTAAAACCTATAATTATCTCTTTATTTAACATCTCTCTCCTGGTAAACCCATTTTAACATTATTAATGGTATCAAAAGTTTACTATTTTTACTATTCACTATGAAAAAAATTATCTTAAACCTATTAAATTATATTAATTATAATGATTAAAAATATGGAATTAATTTTAACAAATTCAATTTCTATAATTGGAATAATTTTATTTTAAAGAATAATATAAACTGCAATGAATGATTCTTTTAGAAAAAATCATTTTTAGCATAAAAATTTATTTTACATCAAATTTCTGCCCTGTAAAAAAGAAAAAGAATATCAAAATATATGATAGAATATATAATATCAAAATTTCATTAAACAAATTTTACATTATTTATATATATTTTATGAAAATAAAAACAAAATGTGTACATAAGACCAGTTTTCATAAAAAAATAAGCCCAAAAATGAACTTATACTAAAATAAAGTATAATGATGATTCTTGTATATTAATTAGATTATTTATAATTAAATGATAATTTTGATACTTTTGGACCAAATAAAAAACCTAATGGTGCTTTTACTTGAAAATAAATAAAGCTTTTTTCAAAAAATTATCTTTTCGCTATTCAAAGAAAAATAATTATTTTTATAAATATTCCAAAAACTCGCCATATATATATTATTGACATGATGAATTAGTAATTTATATAAATTAAAAAATATAAAATTTATAAAAATTTTAGAAGTTAATTTTAATTTTCTTCTATATAAAATAAAATAAAACCCCATTTTTAATGAAAACATATTTTTGAAGTATAAAATGAGATTTCTAAAAATTGAGTATTTCTTTATTATGATTTTATCAATAAATTTTCATCATTTAAAATATTTATATGTATTTTTTGAATAATCTGGTGATTACTGTTCATAAAAGAGAATTTAATGGTTATGTTACAAGGTTTACTTTATTATTGTTCATTTAGATGTGGGGTTGTGTGTATGGTAAGATAATGAAACCATTATGTTTATTTCTTTATAAGTACATATAAAATCTTGGGATGTCACATTCTACATGATTTAAAATTAATTTCTCCCTTGAAACTCTATCACTATGATACAAAAAAATGATGACATCTTTGTTTCATCACATCCCCAAGTTCCCATGTAGTGTCCTTGAATTTTTGATTTTGTCAATGAAAATTAACTAGGTGAGTAGTATTATTATATAGGAACTTATCATTATTCTCCATTATTCCCACTTTTTATTCTTCAAATGAACAATCATTATCTAATGGTATAATTTATATGTTTAGTACATGTGAAGGATCAGGTATGTACTTCCTCATGGGAGATACATAGAACACATCATGAATAGGATAGAGGTTTTATGGGAGTGTAAAAAGATAATCTACAATCGTACCTCAATAGCTAATCTCAAAGGGACTAATATATATAGGGATTTTATTTCCCTTATTTATGAATCATATAACCGTATTCCATGGGGAAATTAACATGAATACCTTCTCATAAACATAAAATTTTAAATCTTATAGATGATTATCAGTATAACTCTTCACCCTAAACTAAGCTTCCTTGATTTTATGCTAAATTAATCTAACCATATATAACATTTCTTCTGGTAGTATAGATCCCAATATCTTTCATTACACATCATTATCCCAAAATGTCAGTTTTCTTTACTAATTTCCATAAGGGTATATATGAGGAGACATCTAAATAGTAGAGTGAAAGATATTATTTTAGGATAATTTTAATGGAGGAAGTTGTTGATACCAAAAACCTTTAAAATATAGAGAATATGGTCTCAACATATCATATAGGGTTTGAATATTACTCTCAGATTGACTATCTATCTGAGAATGATCGGTAGTACTGAGACACATATTTGTGTCCAGATCATGATGAATAATTCCTTAGAACATCAAGGTAATCCTATGATCATGATCATATACAACTGAATGTAATACTCCATGAAATATCACCATTTAATATATATCTAAGAAATTTGTTCAAGATAGAAATCATCTCTTATAGAAAGAAAGTGTGATACATTCAAAAAAAAGATTGACTATAACCCAAATAGCATTATTTCTTTTACACATTTTGGGGAGTCTGAAAACAAAATCCATGTTGATGGTTTCCCATTTTAATTTTGATATGGGTAATGATTTTCATATTCCCTTACACTTTTATATCTCATACAAAACATTTTTTATAATAATAATATTGATAAATACTCTCTAATATATCTCTACATTCTATCCCATAAGAAATACTCTTTCAGATCTCTCTACATATTCATACTCATATGATGAATAAATAATGGTAAACTATGAGATTATTCAAATAGTTACTTTTTCAAGGATATTATTAATGGGAAACATACTCAATACATAAAGCTAAAAATTCCATCTTAAAAAAGTCTGAACTCAGGAAAATTTATCACATTATTTTATTGCTTCACATCCTCCTTTGGTGCCACTTTAATCTTCTAATGGATTTTTTTATCACTCATTTGAGTAAGATAATATTTTTTCCTTTCCTTCAATATTTCAAGTTCCATTCTTTTAAAATCAACAAATATTGGTTCTTTTGTGGTTCTTATCCTAGATAAGATAGCATGATCCTTCCAACTCTAGCTATCAGCCACCTTGTCCTCTTTCCTAGGGTGGTAATGTATTGAGTAGTCATAATAAATAATCAATTCCAACCAAATTATTTAGTGAATTATAAACTCTTTATATGTGAATATATAAATTATGATTTTAAGATCAGTACATATGTGATAATAATCTCTGTAAATATAATGTCTCTAGATCTTTAATGCAACGATTACTATTGGAAACTCCAAATCATGAATCAAGTAAGTTTTCTCCAGAATATTCAATTTTGATGAGGCATATGGTATTACTATATAATTATATATAAGAACACATCCCAACCACTAATTCAATGTATCACTATAAAAATTCTATACTAAAATTTATTTTGATAAATTTCCCACTAACTAACCATATCTTTAGTTCCTTGAAATTTTACTCACATTCATCCTTCCAAAGGAACATAACTACCATTTATGTCAACATTTTGAATTAAATTTTTATCAATATAAAATCCTTCAAAGTTCATTGATAATATATATATAATCTTGGAAAACAATGGATCATAATCATAGTGGTTAGTCTTGTCCATTTTTCATTAACTTCCTTTATTGGTGGATCCACTGATATACTCTCGCTTAAGATTACATAACCCAAAAATTAATATTTCTATAGGCAAAATTCACAAAAGGTAAGTTTTTTATACTACTTCTCTGTATGTAGGTTCTTCAGTAAAATCCTTATCTATCCTTAATGATCTTCCATTATTATAGAATGTATAAAAATTCCATCAATAATGACTACCACAAACTAATATTGGTGATCTATAAAGAATCTATTAATTAAATATATGAATATAGTGGTGTAATTAGTAAGACTAAATAGAATCACTATAAATTCATAGTGTCCATACCTTGAATGAAGTGTTTTGTTGTTTATTTATTCACTTTCTATAATCAAAAAATAGTATCCATATTGAATATAAATCATGGTAAAATATTTATATCCACATAGTTGATCAAAAAAATCATTAATATAGGGAAAATGTTACTTATTATTGAACATGGTATTATTATGTTCCGGATAATCAATTCATAGTCACATTGATCCATATTTATTCTTAACAAAAGGAACTTGAGTATCCCAATGTGATATTCCTTACTAAATGAATCCATTATCATGATTCTATATGATTTTCTTCTTCTATTAATGCAATAGAATCGGGGTCATACTATATATGATCATTGAAATAATTTTACCACAAGGAATGAGTTATATTGAAAACTCAACTTCATCATTCATAAGAATATTGGAAATCTCTTCCATAAAAACGTCAACAAACTCATTTGTAAAAGTCATGTCATGGATTGTGAGAAACTCTCAAACCATATGAGATAAGCACCCTCCTTGAATAGTAATTATGACCCAATAAATTGATATACATTTCATTGGAAGTTCATGTTCATCCTCACACAGATAGGTAATAATAGGTTTTTTAGGAATATAAAATATAACTTCCATTCCTCTAAAATTGACCTTGGATTTATATAAAGAAATCCCATCACTTACCAAAAAACACATCAAATTTGATAAGAGAGAGAATAGCAAGACCTTTCTGGATCACATTCTAACAATCTATAAACAAAGAATAATCATAAACTTGTTATGGGGTCCTCATAACATTATTATATTTAATTATTATTTAAATATTTAATCATTCGGTTCGTGATATGATTCCCTTATAAAATTTTTCAAATATAAAATATTTGGTAGAACCATAATCAAATAAGACATTAGAAGCTCAAGAGTGGTTGATATGTATACCTTTCCATGAATTCATTATCATAACCCATATTGTAAATAGTGATCATATGATATTTTCCTTTGTACTTTGGCGTTATAGGTTGCTACATCAATAATTATTATTTACTCTAAGATTCAAGTATTAGTTTACATAATACCCATACTCCAAGCATTGAAACATTGGATATGGTAGTGAATTTTGTAGAGATTTACCTCCATTTGAATCATTAGAAAATTATTCCCATTATAATATAATTTTATTTATTAATTACTTTCTTTTAAAAATATTAAACATTTACAATAACCCCTAATACAATTTTCTCCAAGCTTATTTTAACACTCTTGGCATAAATAAAATGCATCTTCTTACAACCTTGGATTTTTTTGAATTTACATTGAATTTCATATTTTTATTACTATAAAAACTATGATATTTATGGGTGGATCTAATCTAGATTTCCACCTTCATTGGACATTGAACAGTTTTATCATAGTTAGAAAAGTCTCTTATAGATAATTCTCTTCAGATACTTTGTTTTACACTGTGAAATAATCGATCAATATTACTTCTTAGTTTAATGATATTAACATATTCATACCTTATTGGTCCAATAAAAGCTTTATCATAGGAACTAATAGTTCAACATTCTTCTACTGAAGCTAATGTAATTCCTTCTCCATCTTTATAAGAATAATATGGGGAAAGTACTGTTAAAGAATAAGCTCATAAACTCATCCCACTCTATGTATTCAATTTATTCCCATTTTATGGTATTATATATAATAACCCTCCATTGATATATTTTCCCTTAAAAAAGATAAAAAATATTAAAAAATCATTTTTTCAGAGCTAGAGAATACAAAATAGATTTTTGTGGCACTGATACATTTCTCAATAATTAGTGGATTATAAATCACACAAAACGTTTGTGGGCATTGCCTCAGGAAGAACTAAATTGTAGTTCTTTTCCTTCTTTTACCATTTTTAATGTCATTATAATTCATGGATTGGTAATGTTTCATATGGATATCAATAATACATTTCATTACTTCTCTCATAACATTCAATTTCTCAGGAGTACCATCATTACATTTTCTATCACATTCATCATTAACATGTTTCCTTATAGTTCCTTCCATTGAATGAAAGAAAAAAAACATATTATGAGAAAAAATAATCATAGTTTAAAATCATGAAATCATGAAATTTAATTATAATATGTCTAAATGTCACATTATTTTTAATTTGATAAACCATATGTTTAACTAATGTTTTTCATTGTTATTATCTATTCAAATCCATCATTGTAACGACCAAAATTTTTTATTAATTTTTGTTTCCTAATTTTGTGTGTTTTTTTATTTTATGCACAACAAAACTATATTCTTTAATTAATGAAGTGAGTATAATTAAGTGAGATTTTTGGTTTTCCATTGTTATATGACCATTGGTTAATATGACTGTTGGAAGCTAAACTCTTAAAATTACAATTTTTGTTTATAAATACAAGTGATATTGGTTAATTAATACAGAAAGAAGATTAGATAGCCTCATCTAGTAGAATCGGGTCATTCGAAGCCCATATGATGGAACTTCAGAAGGAGGTAGCACCACTGGGCTTTGCTATGGACCAAACCCAAACTAAACATCATCAGGTGAAGCTTGAACGGAATCACCTATGGGAGAAGTTCAAGCTATTAGAGGTCACCACTCGGGCAATGTTGGTCGAGCTGTCCCAAGATTCTATCACCTTAGCACACCTTACACTTAGGTCTTATGCAAGTATTATAAGGGGATATGTAATGAGACCTTAGATTCTTTGTGTAATCCTTTGATATAAATAAAATTTTATGGTAAATTTTTGTAAATTTCAAATGTCCGGATAAATATACGATGTATATTATTAATGAATTTTTTGGAAAGAAATGATATTTTAAAATATTTATATAAACCTTAAATAATTAATAGTGTGTTATTATTTTTAAAAAACAGTCCTCTACAGTTGTGTTTAGTAGAAAATTTAGAGTCTAATAAGATCAACTTAATTTTTGGTGAATAGTAAATTATGAATAGTAATTTTTCACTTATGAATAGTAATGTGACCAAATGGAATAGTAACCTCACTTAAGAAAGTATTAATATAATGTAGGCACCTTGACTATGTAATGTGATTCAATAAAATAAGTAAATAACTGTTTCAGAAATTATTAGTTAAGTACTAGTTTTTTGGGTGAATAGTGTTTTTATTTAAAAATTAAATAAAAAATTTAGAAAGTTATTTTCATTAAATTTAGTTCATTCTTGAATTCAGTGCATCGATATTAGGTTAAGGTGAATTTTTGGGATTTTTCTGAAACAGTTGAATTTTCAGTGAATAGGGTTTTTAATTAAAAATTAAATATCTCATAATTAGAAAATTATTTTCATAAAACGGAGTTCATTTTTAAATTTAGAGCATCGATATTAGGTTAAGGTGAATTTTTGGAATTTTCTGAAATAGTTGAATTTTCAGTGAATAGTGAAAATACCGTTTTGAGTTTGGGGTGTTTAATGACATCATTAAGAATGTAATAATTATGTAATCATTTTGGTAGACTTATGAATAGTAAGATATTATATGAGGTGTCCCAAGTGTCCAATACCATGGGAAAGCCCATGGTTTTTCCAATACCACCGATGAGGTGTCCTTTGGAAATTAATGATTTGTTCCCTCACTTCTCCTATAAATACCAGGCCATTCCCTCATACATTTCATTCCAAAATCCTCCTCAATGAATATCTAGTCTCTTTACCTCCCAATGATTCCTCCCAAGGTTCCCTCAAGCCTCCCAAGGTCCCGACCTTCAAGCTTCCTAAGATACTCTTTAAGGTAAGTGATCCTTTCACCCTCCTCTTTTAAGTCCTGACTTCCTTTATGTTATGTCTTATAGTTCCATTTTATTATGTGGGGGATTGTTCCTCTATATCCTTAATACTATCCATTTCATGTCCAAATTATGATAGACCCTCTCTGCTCTTATCAATTGATTTTCTGAATTTTTAAGTGACATTGTTAGGCTGCAGAATTTTCGTAAAAGAAATTGTGCTTTCTCTTTCTTTTCAAGTTTCCTTTTCATGTGGTGTGTCATTCAAATATCCACACCATGATCTTATTTGTTTTTATTCTGCCCCTATACTAAAAAATTATCCATTTATGGATGGTATATCCTTGTCCCATATTTTTTTATTATTATCTAATACAGCGATATATAATCGTTATCTGCAGAAATTTTACCTCAAAATTTCTTTCTCCTTCTCCCAAGAAATTATCTTGTTTTATATAGGTGAATACCCATACCTATTTCGTTTTTATGGGTGTTCATAGTTACAAAAAATGATATATTTGATTTTAGAATTTACATACATGTAACCCTAACTCCCTTTCCATGGGTTATAAATGACATAATGATCTTATTTTTTTAAGTACTTTTTAAACGTTAGGTTTTTGACAATAAACCCATTTCTTTGATTCTATTTGGGTTATTTATGAAATATTTGATTGTGATCGATGTGTATCACATGAAAGTAAAGAAATATTAAGGTTGATCTCTGATATCGCCCCAATGCATTGGGTAAATAATTAATCTCTAGTGACGAAAAGTTTCATGATACCTTGGTGAATAACCTTGGTAACTTTTATGACACCTTAGGGATGAACATTGGTGATATGTTCATGAATGTCTAAATGAAATGTTGTAGCCACATATTCAAGTTATGATTCATGTTTTTTTATTATGATATTACTATTTTTCCATTGCTCATGCCTTCATGATTTATATCATGTTCTTATTAATATTGCTCAAGATCATTTATCAATTGTTTCACTTGTTTTCCTTACTGAGCCTTCTGCTCACCCTTTCCTTTGATGTATGTATCCAGGTTATGAGATGCAGTGATTTTATATAGGATGAACCTATGATTATGCCTTACAAGTTTATTAGAATGATTATTTATGTTGGTTTCATGTATTATGTTCCTGGTTTCCAAGACAATAGACATTAAAGATCCTATGTATGTAAAATGTAATGAAAAGTTATGTATTAGAAAGGAGTGATGCTATAGTTGGTATCTGAGGATAGTTTAGTTATTTATGAAAATTAGTATATGAAAACATTAAGAAGAACCCTATAGAAAATTTTAAAAATAGGAAAACTTCCTGGTATTTTGGTGAGTATTTTGTAAGTTTTTTATCAAACAAATATATTCCTGCCTGGATATGAGCAGGTAGAGGCGGCTATGGAACAGATGTACATAGGGGTAAAACTTGAAAACACCACTTTGAGCTAGACTTGAACAAGAACTGGTGAATGATAATGGGTCTTGCTTCACTCTTGGTTACGATACTCCCAGGGGATATGTTTGATTAATCGCAAGCTTTTTATGAATCATTATAAAGGAATTATAGAGGAATGTAATTGTTTAAGCATGAACTTTTAAGATATAAAATCCTTCATAGTTAAAAGATTCATAAATGAAATAAGTTTCTCACTAATGTTTTACTCTTTTAGAAAATGGCGAGAAATAGGAGGAACTGTACAAATGGTGATTTTAATAGACCATGCGCTGACGGCCCTCTGAAGGAAGCTGGAATGGAAACATTCATGCGAAAGATGAACCAATTGACTCAAGTTATGTGAAATAACTTGAATCAAACTGACGTACCGATATCACCATGAAGGGAAAAACATTTTTTTGAGTCCTTTATGCATCAACGACCACCAAACTTCAGTGGATCGACTGGCCAAATTATTGTTGAGAAGTGGATCAACTCTATCAAGAAGATCTTTTCTATGCTCCACTGTTCAAAGCAAGAGAAGGTCACCCTGGCTATCTATCTCTTAGAAGGAGAAGTTGATCAGTGGTGGGAACTGATTAAAAATGAGGCAAAGAGTTAAGATTGAAGCTTTGGAGTGGGAAGAGCTCATAGGGATCTTCTTCAATAAGTATTTCCCTCATTATATGAGAACAAGAATGGATAAGGAGTTCCTCAAGATGAAGTAGAAGGTGAATGAATCCATGGGAAGATATGATATAAAATTCACAAGGCTTTCACATTACACCTCTATCTTCTTCATGGATCCAAGTGGTAAAGTTGATAGATTCTTCGGTGGACTGAGACCTCATTTGCGGAATAATCAAGCCAATTGAGACTACGATATCTATGAGGAGATCATGCGGAGTGCGATGAAAGTTGAGCTAGAGTTTGGTGAGACGCAGTGGTCTCATAAATCAAATGAAAAGAAGAGATCGATGGATCCCATTTTAGGGAGGACCTTTGATCAGGGAAGAGGAGGAAAGAAAGTACAACATCCCACATGTAATAAATGCGGGATTAAGCATTTAGGGAACTACTTGCTTGGGAGTGTGAAATGCTACAAGTGTAGAAGAGATGGCCATATTGCGAGGAATTGTCATGGTGAGGTGAAACCTCGACTTCCAAACACTAACGAAAAGGGTAATGTGGTGCAGAACCTACCTGATGTCTAGTTTTTTAAGTGTGGACAACATGGGAACTTTTCCAATCACTGTCCAAATATAAGGGCAGTGGAGGGGAACCACCATTAGCCTCAGCAAAGGGCATGGGAGCAAGGTCGTGCTTTTTCTATCATGACAGCTGAAGTTGAAGCTCTAAATGATGTGGTAGCAGGAACACTTGTTGTTCTCTCAAAGTTATCAAGTACTTTGTTTGATTCTGGTTCTACACATTCCTTTATTTCCTCCAAGTTTCCAAATAATTTAGAACCAACTCCCGATTTTCTAAAAGTAGAGTTATCAGCCAAGACTCCTGGTTGGATTATCCAAGCATCATCAGTGTTTAGAAACTCTATTATTTACTTTAGTGAGAACAATATTATTGAAAATCTAGTATTCATTTCCATGCTGGAATTCGACATTATACTAGGGATGGATTGGATATCAAAGTATAATGCTAAGATCAAATGCAGAAGCAAGGAAATCATAGTAGTCTTGAATGGAAAACCTACAGTTATCTTCCAAGGAGATATATCTCAACCTAATATTTGTCTAGAGGAACCCCCTATATCCTTCTTTATAGAGTTGATCGGTGAAGAAGAAGAAGGAGATGAGAGTTTAAGGATAGAAATTTTCCCCATCACCCAGGAATATATAGACGTATTTCTTGAGATGTTTCTTAGACCTCCCCCTGAAAGAGAGGTAGAGTTATCCATTGAACTCCTACCAGGATCTCATCTAATATCAAAGACCCCCTATAGGATGGAAAATGTGGATCTAGATGAATTAAAGAAACAACTCCAAGATCTTTTGGAAAAGGGGTTTATCCAACCAAGTTTGTCTCCTTGAGGAGAACATGTTCTCTTTGTGAAGAGGAAGGATGGATCGATGCGACTTTGCATTGATTATAGAGAACTGAATGGGATCAAAGTGAAGAAAAAATACCCTCTTCAAAAAATTGATGACTTGTTTAACTAACTTTGTGGGGTAAAATTCTTCTCTAAGATTGATCTTTGATCTGGTTATCATAATTTGAGGGTGATGAAATAAGATATTACGAAAACTACCTTCCAATCAAGATACAGGCATTATGAGTTTGTTGTTATTCCCTTCGGACTGACTAATGCACCTGCTATTTTTATGGATTTGATGAATAGAGTCTTTAATGATTACCTTGATAACTTTGTGGTAGTTTTTATTGATAATATTTCGATATATTCCAAAAGTCATGAGGATCATGAGGATCATCTAAGGGCTATTTTTTAAACTCTGCGGAAGGAGAGGCTTTTTGGAAAGTTCAGTAAATGTGAATTTTGGTTACAACAAGTTGCTTTCTTGGGGCACATTGTAACCGATGAAGGAATCACAGTTAACCCTGCAAAGACAAAATTTGTCGAAGAGTGGACTCATCCTACAACAATAAATTAGATTCAAAGTTTCCTTGAATTATCTTGATATTATAGGAGGTTTGTGAATAAATTTTCATGACTCTATATCCATTAACCAATTTAACTTGAAAATAGGTCAAGTTCATCTGGATAGAGGAGTGTGAGGAATGTTTCCAAGATCTGAAGAAGAGATTGGTTACTACACCCATGTTAACTATTCCCTCATGTAAAGAAGGATTATTTATTTTTAGGAACGCATCTCTGAAAGGTCTTGGGTGTTTCCTCATGAAAAATGACAATTCATTGCTTATGAATCTCGACAGTTGAAGACTCATGATCATAACTATCCTACGCATGATCTGAAGCTGGCTGCAGTTGTTTTTACTATGAAGATATGGAGGCACAATCATTATGTGGAGAAATGTGATATATACACAGACAACTAAAGTTTTAAGTATATTTTCACACAAAATGAATTGAACATGAGACAAAGGAGATGGTTGGAACTTCTTAAATACAATGATTGTTCAATTCATTATCATCATAGAACAGAAAACAAAGTTGCTGATGTATTAAGCAGGAAAGACCCAGTTGTTCTTTCCATGATGAGGATTCAAAGAGATCCATTGATTAATGACCTAGTAAAGTTGGACATGGGAATTATAAAAGAATGTACATCATCAACCCTAACCCAAATGATTTATCAACCTTCATTACTAGATAAGATCAAGAAATCTCAGAAAGAAGATCCTTTGTTATAGAAGAAGTTTTAGGTTGTGAAGGATGTGAAGTTTTCTGAGTTCAATTTTGATCAAGAAGGTGTACTGAAATTTTCTACAAGACTATGTGTTCCATCTAGAATGGAAATAAAGGAGATGATGGGTGAACCTCATTGCCCTACTTTCTCTATACATCCTAGAAGCACAAAAATGTATAGGGACCTTCGTGATCATTATTGGTGGGATAATATGAAAAGTGATATTGATTACTATACTTCAAGGTGCCTAGTATGTCATCAAGTGAAGGCAGAGTGACAACTTCCTAAAGGAGTATTGCAACCACTACCCATACCAGCATGGAAGTGGGATAATATCACTATGGACTTCATCACTGGTCTCCCGAGAACTTCCAAAGGAAATAATGCGATATAGGTTATTGTGGACTGTCTCACTAAGACTGCCCGTTTTATATCCATTTGGGAAGATTTATCTCTTGATCAACTTTCCATGATTTACATGAAGGAAGTGGTAAGGCTATATAGAGTTCCACTTTCTATCATATCTGATCGTGATCCAAGGTTCACATCAAAATTTTGGAGAAGTCTTCAACATACTTTGAGCATAGAATTGAATTTTAGTATGGCCAATCACCCCCAAACAGATGGCCAATATGAAAGAACTATTCAAACACTCAAGGAAATGCTGAGAGAATGCTCAATGGAATTTAACTGTGGATGGGATCAACATCTCCCTTTAGTTGAGTTCTCTTACAACAATAGCTTCCACTCAATCATTCAAATGAAACCCTAGGAAGCTCTGTATGGGAAGTGATGTAAAACTCATACTTTTTGGGATGAAGCTAGTGATAGAAAGCTTCTTGGGCCTAATATTGTGTAAGAGATAATAAAAAAACCCTATGCCATTCACCAACACATTAAGGCTTCTCAGATTCAGAAAAAGATCTATGCTAACAACCATCAAAGGGACTTGGAGTTTGATGTTGGTGATAAGGTCTTTCTTTGAATTTCACCTTGGAAGAGAATCATGAGGTTTGGGAAGAAAGGGAAGCTCATCCCTAGGTACATTGGCCCCTATGAAATCCTTGATCGTGTAGGAACAGTGGAATATCGGCTTGCACTTCCTCCAAATATAGCACAAGTTCATGATGTCTTCCATGTATCCCTCTTGCGGATGTACATACTTGACCCATAACATTTACTAATTCCAGAGGTGGTACAACTAGAATATGACCTCGCTTATTAGGAGCAGCCGGTGGAGATCTTGGATCGTAGAGACAAGGTTCTATGCAACAAGACTACCCACCTTGTTAAGGTGTTGTGGAGGAACCACAAATGCGAAGAAGTCATGTGGGAACCAGAGGAGTCTATGAGGTAGAAGTACCCATGCCTTTTCTATTCAGGGAGTACATGTTAAAATTTTGGGGACAAAATTTTTTAAGGGGGGAAGAATGTAAC
The DNA here is from genome assembly GCA_963277665.1 of Viscum album. Taxonomy (NCBI): domain Eukaryota; kingdom Viridiplantae; phylum Streptophyta; class Magnoliopsida; order Santalales; family Viscaceae; genus Viscum; species Viscum album. Next base: position 1,869,646,624 of record OY728123.1, on the reverse strand, counting down.
GACCAGAATTTTTTTTAATTTTTGTTTCCTAATTTTGTGTGTTTTTTTATTTTATACTCAACAAAATTATATTATTTAATTAATGAAGTAAGTATAATTAAATGAGACTATTGGGTTTCAACTGTAATATGATCTTTGGAATCTAAACTCTTAACGTTACAATTTTTGTTTATAAATACAAGTGATCTTGGTTAATTAATATAGAAAGAAGATTACATGGCCTTATCCAGTATACTCGGGCTATTCGAAGCCCATATAACGGAACTTTGGAAGGAGGTAGAACCACTGGTATTTTCTCTGGACCAAGACCAAGTCAAACTTCATCATGTGAATCTTGAACAGAATCACCTACCAGATAAGTTCATGCTGATAGAGGTCACCACTCGGGCAATGTTGGTCGAGATGCCCCAAGATTCCATCACCTTAGCACACCTTACACTTAGGTCCTATGCTGGTATTATAAGGGGCTATGTAACGAGACCTTTGTTACTTTTTGTAATCCTTTGATATAAGTAAAATTGTTATTTATTTTTATGGTAAAGTTTTGTAAATTTCAAATGTCTGGATACATATAGGATGTATATTATTAATGAATTTTTTGGAAAAAAATGGATATTTTAAAATATTTATGTAAACCTTAAATAATTAATAATCTGTAATGATTCTCAAAAAATGGTCTTCTACAGTTGTGTTCAGTGGGAAATTTATAGTCTAATAACATCAACTAAATTTCTGGTGAATAGTAAATTATGAATGGTAATTTTGCGCTTATGAATAGTAATGTGACCAAATGGAATAGTAAACTCACTTAAGAAAGTATTCATATAATTTAGGCACCCTGATTAGATAATGTGATTCAGTAAAATAAGTGAATAACTGTTTTAAAAATTATTAGTTAAGTATTTGTTTTTTTGGGTGGATAGTTTTTTTATTTAAAAATAAAAATAAAATTATTTATAAAATTATTTTCATAAAAAGGAGTTCATTTTTGAATTCAGAGCATCGATATTAGGTTAAGGTTAATTTTGGGGATTTTTCGGAAATAGTTGAATTTTCAGGGAATAGTGTTTTTAGATAAAAATTAAATATCTCATAATTAGAAAATTATTTTCATAAAATGGAGTTTTTTTTTGAATTCGGAGAATCTATATTAGGTTAAGGTAAATTTTTGGTATTTTCTAAAATAGTTGAATTTTCAGTGAATAGTGAAAATACAATTTTGAGTTTCGGGGGTTTAATGAAATCATTAAGGATGTAATAATTATGTAACCATTCTGGTTGACTTACGAATAGTAATATATTCTTTGTAGTGTCCCAAGTGGCTAATACTGTTGGAAAATACCAGGGGAAAGCCCATGGTTTTTTCAATACCACTGATGAGGTGTCCTTTGGAAATTAATGATTTGTTCCCTCACTTATCCTATAAATACCAAGCCATTCCCTCATCCTTTAGAATTCAAAATCCTACTCAATGAAGATATACTTTATTTACCTCCCAATGAGTCCTCCCAAGGTTCCCTCAAGCCTCCCAAGGTCCCTACCTTCAAGCATTTGAAGTTACTCTTCAAGGTAAGGGATCCTTTCACCCTCCTCTTTTAAGTCAAGAATTCATTTATGTTATGTCTTGTAGTTCCATTTTATTATGTGGGGCCTTTTTCTTATATATCTTTACTACTTTCCATTTCATGTCCAAATGATGAGAGACCCTCTTTTCTCTCATCAATTGATTTTCTTAATTTTTAAGTGACATCATTAGGCTACCGAATTTTCGTAAAAGAAATCGTGCTTTCACTTTCTTTTCAAGTTTCCTTTTCATTTAGTGTATCATTTAAATATCCACACGATGATCTTATTTATTTTTATTATGTCCCTCTACAAAAAAAAATGATCCATTTATGGATAAAACACCCTTTTACCACTTTTTTTATTATTTTCTAAAACCACGATATATAGCTGTTTTGCTACAGAAATTTCACCTCAAAAGTTATTTCTCTTTCTCCCAAGAAATTATCTTGTTTTATATAGGTGAATACCCATACCTATTTCGTTTCTATGAGTGTTTATAGTTACAAAAAAAATGATGTATTTTATTCTGGAATTGACATACATGTAACCCTCTCTCCCTTTCCATGGGTTATAAATGACATAATGATCTTATTTTTAAGTACTTTTTAAACGTCATGATTTTAACATGAAACCCATTTCTTTGATTCTATTTGGGTTATTTACAAAATGTTTAATTATTATCTATGTGTATCACATGAAAGTAAAGACATATTAATGGTGCAACATGATAGCATTCCAATTCATTGGGTAAAGAATTAATCTCTAGAGATGACAAGTTTCACGATACCTTAGTGAATGACCTTGCTAATTTTTATGACACCTTGGGTATGAACGTTGGTGATATGTTTATGAATGTATAAATTAAATGTTGTAGAAACATATTAAATTTATGATTAAGGTTCTTTTTATTATGATATTCCTATTCTTCCATTGCTCGTGCCTTTGTGATTTATATCATGTTCTTATTAATATTTCTCAAGATCACATGTAAACTGTTTCACTTGTTTTCTTTAATAAGCCTTCTACTCACCCTTTCCATTGATGTATTTATCCAGGTTATGAGATGCAGTGATTTTACATAGGATGAACCTATTATGAAGACTTAAAAGTGTATTAGAAGGATGTTTTATATTGTTTTCATGTATTATGTTTCTGATTTCCAAGACACTAGACTTTAAAGATCCTCTGTATGTAAAATGTAATGAAAAGTTATGTATTAAAAAGGTCTGATTCTATAATCACAATGATTCATAATGAAAACATGGATAAACCTGAGAATATACCTCAAGATTATCAAAATAGATTCATAGTAAGGGCACATTTATCATGCACTAAAATTATTTTTGAGATATACTCGAGCAATATTTTCTATGAATATTACACCTTGATACGTATGTTCCAAAATAACATCAACATGTAGTATGCACACTAAGATGTATTACTCGTAATACCACATAATATGTTCGTTATAAAAACATTATTATTTTATCCTATTATATGTTTTATCCAATGGGATTTCGCTAAATTTTACTCATCTAAGTTTATAAAAATAACTAAACCTTTCTCGGATACCAACTATAGCAACCCAAATATTACATATATAAATAATTCATCAAATGAGTAAAATATTCATTACATTAAAATATGATCTATTCTAGTACAATAAAGGTTTAGTTTTTTTTTTTGAAAATTAGATTCATAAAGTATTGGTACAAAAAAGATCAACACCATTCTCCCATTAAGTTATTCACAAGTGGAATTGCTATTAGACATATCATATATAAAATCTTTCATCATTACATGTATAAGGTAAACATAAAAAATATTATATTATATTATTAGTAATCTTAATCATAAGATATTTTAATCAATCATCATGAGTAAGAATAAGATAATAATAAGGCTAGGAGGATGTTATACAGACTTACAATAATCATAATAAATCATTAATGGTATTCAATCATAAAACAAGGCATATAGTTTTTTCAATAAAAATATATATAATATAAGAGTGTGGAATCATAAATGAATAATAGTATTTCAGGAAAAAATAATATAAAAATAAGGAATAAGTTTTTTAGAATAAACAAAAGTATAAAAAATCATTTCATTATTCAATGATCACTGACATGAATATCATAATGGATTAGATTCACTACCCCTTCCATTATTTACCTAGAAAAGGTTGACTCAAAAGACTATATTATTGAAAAATATACCTTACTAAACTAGGTTTACTACCCACTCAAGTAATTATTGTCTCGTGAAATATCATTTATTAACTAATGAATTATACAAAAATAAAATTTCAACTCCACCCATTACATAATGAAAACCATACATATATGTGCCACAAGATCATAAAACATTCATCATATTGCCATACAATAGCCCATTTGGAAGACACTGGTTTCATAAAAAAATCATTATCTTAATAAAAATCCATCCAGAGAAAGAATAAAGATGTAAAAATTGAAACATATCCCCATGAAATCATATTTATCCTCAAAATATGTTTTTATAGATGAAAATAACTATAAAAGATCAGTAGAACATTTCATGAATAAAAAACACTTTTATTTTGAATTATATTATTTAAAATCTAAAACCTAGACAAAATATTAATGAAAAATATATCATTAAAAAGAAAAAAGGAATCATATAAAGGATGTTTAAAATAAAATATTATTCATGAGTTTAGGAAATTCATTCATGTGATGTATGTTGAAACAAAAATTCAATTTACATTTTCATTAAAAATTCAAAAGTAAAATAATTAAAAAAATGATAAGATTATTAATTCAAAAACCTGGTAAAGAATTAAAAATATGGTTATAAATTAAATTAAATTATCTTTTGATAATTTTAAAAAATTTCTTGAAGTTTTTTTAAATAATATATGGATATTAAAGAAAATATTTTTGATTTAAGATAAAAACAAGGTTAGTTTATATTAAATACATTCTTTTCATATTTTGAGTACATAAGAATGAGAAAATTAAATGAAATAATGGTAAACTCTAAAAATTACTAGATGATAAAAAATTCATAATAATTTTTTATTAAGATGATATAATTTCTTTATTGTAAATTTAATCATAAAAATCCTTATAAAATCATATTTTAGAAAACAAACCTTACCTCATGGCCCTATTTCTTCAGAAGTGCTCTAATTAGTAGTAAAATAAATGTAAATTTATTATAAAAATATTCTAATACCATAATAATACCAATTAAATCATTCATTTTTTACTTATAACATATTTTCACCCATTTTTATTAACCTTACATTATCATCATCATTTTTGGTGTTAACTTTGTCATATTTCTTATTTTTTGTTGTTCAATAGGTATAATCATTTCCATTTGATCATGGTTCCTTCACATAAATAATATTATTAAGGATATAAATATCATATATATTCATTTTATTTATATTTGTAACCATTCATTAAAAGTGGTGATTAAAAATGAATCACATCACTATGTGGAGATGGCAGTTCATACGTACACATGTGTGATGTTTCCATGATTCATTAGATATAATGAAATAAAGGTAAATATTAATTCACCTTTATAAAAATATTATTATATAATTATATTAAATTTATTGTAATAACTAACCATAAAATATGGGGATGGAAAATGAATCATATAACCACATGGAGGTGGCAGTCCAAACGTACGGATGAGCAATACATCCATCTATCATTCAATATAGAAGATATGGTGAATGATTATTCCATAAAAATAATAAAATATAAGTATTTTTATGATTATATTTTCATTATTTTATTATTGATTAAACAACTTCAGTTGAATTAGAATAATATATGAAATTAAAATAGCTTAGTTAGGATTTATACCTCTTCTTTGAGAGACCTCATTTGGATTACACATTAAACCTTGAAAGATTGGTATTGGGATATGTAAACACATAAAGGATGAATGGGAAGAATGTGTAATTTTTTTTTATCAGTTCATGGATGAGATATATTGAACAAATGGTGTGAGTAGGGTTGTCGAGGAGGTTCCCTTTTATAAGTGAGGGGAGGAACACGCGTGGAATTTTTTAAAACATTTCAATGATATAAGGTCACCTTCATGGTAATGTGACTCTAAATGGTAATGGATTTCAATTTTAGGATAATATAATGTTAAAATAGCTTAAAAAATAATTATTATATAGTTTTTAGTTGAAATTGTACCCGTACCTCTTGGTTTAACCCCTTCCCCTCAGTAAATCTGTTTAAACCATAACCATGATAAATTTTTAAATTGTTTTTAGTATTCGCTATGAAAAATAATTAAGTTATACCTATTAAATTATTATATTAATTTTTATTCCTGATAGTAATTAAATTTTAATAGATTCAATTTTTATATGTTTGAAAATTTAATGTTTAATTATAATGCAATCTACAATGAAAGGTTATTTTTGAAAAAAAAAATTAAATTATAAAACTTATTTTACATACCTTATTTAACGGTAAAAAACATAATATGAATATAAAAATATATTATAAAAAATAATCTATAAATTTCATTAAAACCATTAATCAATAAGGATAAATTTAATTTATAAATATACAAATACATAACATGCTTTAGAACAGTTTTTAAGAAAAAAAATTTAAACCAAAAAATTAAATTATACCAAAATTAAGTATAATAATTATTAAAATATAATTAAATGAATAAAAGTTTAATTTTTAATCAAATTAAAAACATAATGGGATTTTTCATTGAATATAAATGACATTTTTTTTGCAAAATTCGGTATTTTCACTAATAAAAGAAAAATAGATATATTTAGAAAAAATATTAAAAATACACCAAAGTTAATATTTAAATGATGATTTAGAAAATTTTATTTATTTTCTAAAATATAGTTTTGAAAAAAGGAATATGTTAATTATATTACATGTTCCTGTAAAATACATTGAAATACCATATTTAGGAAAACATATTTTTGAAACATAAAATGACATTACTAAAAATCAAGTATTTATTTAATTAAAATTAATCAATAAATTTTTATTATTTAAAAAAATAACTATATATTTTTTTATAATGTCATTTTTACTATTCATACCTTCCAATTTGATTATTATGTTATAAAAAATTAATTCATTAGGTTTTATTCTGAAATAGTGTTGTGTGTATGGAAAGATATCAAATACTACATGTTTATTTCAATGGAATACATATAAAATGTTGGGATATTAAAAGTTAAACCATTGACTTTTATTAATTTAATAAAACAATTTAGGGAACCTCTACATCATTATATCTTTGGGTTCCCACCTAACTTCCTAAAACTTATGATTCCTCTATAGTACTTCAATCTTGTGAGTTTTTTTTTTGTTCATTATCTCTACGATCAATGATTTAACCTCTTTTTTTATAATAAATATCTTGTTTCAATTATACAGCTTATGAGTTTAGTTCATCTGATGGATCAGATATTTAATTTCATAAATGTGATACATTTCACACATCATGCATATGGGGGAGGTTCAAATGAAGTGAAATACGATAAGTTTTCATCCCCAAAATTATTGAGGATTTCGAAGGGGATAATGTATCTAGGGTTCAACTTTTCCATTTTTTTCCAAATATCATAATCCTGTTACATGGTTGTATTTTAAGGATTAACAAGTATATGACTTCAAAATCTATATCACATTAATGATTATTAGCACAACTCTTTTGAGAAATCGGTTATGTTCTATTTGGTTGGTAAATGGTTTGAATATTATATATCATTTTTTTGTGTAAGATCCAGTCATATCATCCTAAGCCCTCAAAAATCAGCCCATAATGTGGGCTTTTAACACATATTATCATAAAAATAATCAAATAATTCCATTTTAATTCTATAATAAAATATTTTTTTTCTGAAAACTATATTATGTTAAGGTGTTGATACAAGTATATTTTGAAATTAATTTAACAAAATCTCAGTAAATATTATAGTGTTGAATTGTTTTTCTAGATGGACCATCCATTTTTGGATGCATACAATGTTGAAACTCATCTACATATTTAAGTATAGTTGATTTTTTTCCATAACATTAAGTTTTACATTATATATCAATTATATACAATTGAGAGAGGTAATCCAACAAGTCTTACCATTTCTTTATGTATATCATGATAAGCTGAAATAGAGAGATTTATTCATGAATATAAATGAATTGTGATGACTTTTTAGGTGGTCATATATAAAAAATCGAAATTATTTATTTTAATGGTCTTAAGAAGTCTTACCATAAAATCCATATTTATTTTCTCCCATTTCAATAGATGTGTAGATAATTTTTTCATCATCTCATTATACTCTTTCATTATTTATCAACTTTATGACATTAAAAGAATTGAGATACATTATCTGAATGCTCATTCTTCATGTTTTCCAACCAAAAATGATTCCTTATACCTATATACATATTTCTGATTCTATTATTTATAGATAATAATGAGCTATATGCATCATCAAGTAGCTCTTTATTCAATTATGATACTAATGGAACATAGAATCATTTCATGAATTTTATAATTACATCAATACTAGTGATGAACTCATGAATATTTCCAAACTTATTATATTTCTTCATATCCTTATTATGTTCCTCCATGATCTTTACACGGATGGATGGTTTAGTATTTATTTGGGTATGTTATGATTTTCCATTCCCTTATTATTTTATGGACCATCCTATGATAATCCATGGTTATGTGGTCTCATTAAATACTAATCATGGAAAATGTGGAAAGATACTTCCTAATCATACAATAAACTAATTTTTTTAATCCCCATGGTGGTTATTTATTGAGAAATCATAGTCTTTGATCAACTCCAACTATCTCCTTTAGTGTATGTTAAATTAATTTTTTGTGAATAAATAGATTATTATCTTTATGATAACTATATATTTCTGACCTTTCACCATAGTGATAATCCCTCTAAATAATCATTTAAAATATCACCACTTATTACTCTAAATCATGTGTTGGGTAATTTTTCATATTAATCTTTAATTGATGTTAAGAATAAGTTACAACCATGTTATTCTTTATGGGGGAACATCATAACCCTTTCATTAAGGCAACATTATATATATATATAACATTCTTCATAGAAAGGTAATGTGAGTACATGTGTAGTTTCTAACCTTTTCCTGGGATCCTCGATATTTTTTTCAAATTCATCTATTCAGAGGAACTTTAATCCCTTCCAAGATAACTTCGTTAGTGGGTTTGACCAATATGAGAAATTTATGATAAAATATTGATATTATCAAACCCATATAAGAAAACTAGGATCTCTATTATTTTTTTGGTCTAAGTAATTATTCAATCTCATATGACTTTGATGGATCTATAGATAACCCTTACTTATGATTACATAACCCAATAATGATACCTTTTTTCCTCTAAAATTCTCAGTTTCCAAATTTTTCATTCAACTTCTCACTTCTCAATATATTCAATATAAAACTCAATGGATCTATATAATCTTCCTTAATCTTGGATTATAAGAAAATATAATTTTTAATAACTACACAACAAGATCAGCATAATCTCTAAAGACACTATTCATCAAATCCATGAAAATAGAAGGATCGTATGTGATTTTAAGTGGAATCACTATGAATTCATAGTGACCATATCTTTTATAGAAGGATTTCTTCATTAAATCCCCTTTTTTCGCCCTTAATGGTTGTTATTTAGATCAAAGGTAAATGTTTGAGAAGTATTATCACATCAAGGATGATTAAAATATTCATCAATATGGGAAGAGGATACTTTTTTGGATCATGATTTTTTATCTTCATGATAATCAATATAAAGACACATTAATCTATCATTAAAGTTTTCAAATAGTGCTGGTTAACCCCATGATGAAGTAATATGGAATAAGAAACCATTATCTAGAATCTATTAGAGGTTAATCTTCAATTACTCTCATTGAATTGGGGCCATTCCATAGTGAGTCTTTGATATAGGCATAGAAATCGTTATAATATCTTGTGAAAATTAATCCTCTTGATTTGGAGGAAGACGTTGAAAATCTTTAAAATTATCCATATAATCATTTATAATAGGAATATCTTTGATATAAAATTTTCTCCCAACTATTTGAGCTTAATACCACTCATCATTGGGTATTAAAAAGTACATAATGGGATAAATTTCCCTAGGGAGTTCTTAGTAATACTCTCATCAATAGATTATCATATACTAATTCAGAATATCAAAAATTACTCCTCTATCCTAAAACATTATATGGGTTATATGAAGAGAAATCCAATACATTCCCAAAATCACATCAAATTCCACTAAAGTAATAATGATATGATTTTTAGGAATCCCATTCACATAAAATTATATCAAACCTGATTTAGAGCCTTGATATGTAATCATTGTACAATTATATTTTTCATTGATAATCCAATATCCATATATTGGGTATAAAAATTATTAGTCATATATACTTTCCATCATTTAATGGAGTTTATAGAACTAAATTCAAATTATATATTTTTAATATTGTGAATTCCTCTCACTAACCCAATTTCAAGACTCTGCCTTTCATCCCTTACTAAAAAAAATGTATATCATGAGTAACCATAAATATGATAATGATAATCAATCTAAATAGTTACTAAATTATGAAACCTTCATTTTTACCTATTACATTTTAGGTTCATCCTATATCATATTTAGTTCATTGTAGGTTTTTTTAGGTTTTATAATCTTTTTTATTTATAACATAACCCTCAAAAATATCTAAACCCCACTCTAACTCCAATTGAGGTGGATTGAAAACAAAATACATTTATATTAATGCTTTTTTTATGAATATTGATTAAGTTTCACAATAAATCACACCCTGATACCTAATTGATTTGTGTCTTGGGAGACAAGATACATAACTATATTATTTTACAATATCTTCAATAAATATCAATAATAGTATTATCACATGATATGTAGAGGCCCGAAGCTTGACATACATGGACATTACATTACTTTTTCAGAATACTTAATACATAATAAAAATAGACACCAAAGGACCATAATAGTTTAGTGCCTTTGGAAACTTGGAACATAATCTTCTAATCTTGGTGAAAAATCCTCAACATCTCCCATAAAGATCTTCGCCCTTTTTTCTTACCTAAAACCTTTCCTTATATCCTGGGGAAAATAAAACATAAAAAAGGGTGAGCTCAAATGCTCAGTAAGGGCAAACATAGTGAACATAAAACAATCCATAAACATTTGAAAGCAAAAACTTAAACATAAAATTTAAACATCAAAATCTTGAGCAAAGACATAAATCGTGGAAGTACATAAGGCGTATATCATAATGGAACATCAATCGTGATAAAATATAATGGGAATAAAAAATGTAATAGTGGCAACCATTCAGCACATTTCATGATTTCCATAGTAGCCAAGGCATTGCTGCCAAGACCATCTTAGTGGACAAAGTCCCTTTCTGAATCAAGTTCACTCCTCGTTTCAGTCCTGTAACACATAACCGGATTAACTTACCGTTCCATCCATGTCTATCTAATGAGATATAAATCTTTACCCAATGCATTGGAGGGAGATATAGGTCCCACTCATCTCATAATGAAATCATTCTTACTTGTGCCACAAAATAAACATACATCATTCATAATAACCCAACGAATAAAATGGGTTTCATAAACATCACCCCATCATCACATAATCCATATAAAATAAATGGATATCATTTCATAATAAGAAAAGTTAAACCATGTAAATAATAGAGACTTTATACTTGAAACATACACATATGAAATAATGTCATCTTATATGGAAAATGGTTTTGATAAAACACTTGAAATGAATTCTTGAGGAAAATATCTTTTCTTATTCAAAATCAATTTCTTTTCACAAAACATCATGAAATTTTAAAAGAAAAATATTTTGTTTAAAATAGTCATGAAATATTTTGGAGGAAGCTTCATGAAAATAAGGCTTTATAAAACTGTAAAAATTTGTTCGTGCCGTATAAGTTAGAAAAAACATTCTTCTCGTACTTTTACCGGAAAAGTCAAAAAGTACCTCGTAAAAGAAAGATTCCATACATACCATGTAGTAAAAGTAAAAAATGGTTAAAAAGGACATTAAAAATAAATGAAACCATTTTTAGGAACATGGAAATGGATGAGAACAATAACCCCAGTAAATACTTATGAATAAACAATCTCGGATAAGAACGATATTGGAAAAGTTATCCCTTACCTTAGGTCTGATATGCTTCGTACGTATCCTAACCTCCTATATAATGATTTAACTAATTTCATTGACTTATTACATAATCATATTCATTGTTATGATATCATATATGGTTCACATATGACTTTATATTACCCATTCTTTTGTAAATTTCATGTTAAAGAGCATTTTGGGTAAAATTGTTTCATTTATCGTATGTGTTTCGACTTGTCGTTCTTGATATTATTACTTATATTCTGATTTAAATAATTCTAGAATTTAGAAAAATTATTTATATATGATATATATTCATCATATACATATATATTATAGATCGATAAAAGGAATGAAATACACCGTTCATGGAGACGGTAGGTCGTACGTACGCATGAACGTTGTTTTCTTTTCCTTATTGAATTGAATGAAATTAAGTAGATGACATACATATATATATACATAAATCCGGTATCATTATTATGTCATATATTTCATGATTACTTATTATATTTACTTTATAATCATTAATGAATGGTTAACATGGAGAATGAATCTCATCGCGTCGTGGAGACGGTAGTCCGTAGATACGCATGAGCGATGATATCGTTCCCATAACTATTGAATAGAATTAGAGTGGATGGTATAATATATCATAATCAGTATGATGTTATAATAACCATATATAGTTATTCTTTACACCATTATACCCATCCATTTAAGGTGTTTGTGGAAAAACAGATTACACCACGGCGTTGAGATGGTATTTCGTACGTACGCACGCGCGGTGATTTCGTTTTCCGTAGGATGGATAGAAGGTGAAATGGGGTTGTTTCATATTTATAATAACATAGCAGTATTTTATTGATACTGATGTTATTACTTTATAATGAAACAACTAAATAAGAATAAGTTTAAGAAGAAATAATCTTGAAATAATCGGTAGAATAGATTACCTCTTCTTCGACGCACCTCCTTTAAACTTCTTCTTAGGGCACTAGGGTTGGTCTTTTGAGAAGACCAGTACATCTATAAGGTTTCTAGGGAAGTGGGGAATTGAAATGGGCAGAGTTTTTCTGAGCTTCAAGGCTCAAAATGGTGTGAGGAAGAGAGGGAGGAGGTGCCCTTTTATAAGGGAGGAGAGGGGCACCTTTGGAATCCTCAAAACTATTAGTTTAATATAAATTCAAACCCCACATTAAAACCTCCAAAAATGACTCAAATTGAATATTAGATGAGATAGGGTTGTAATCTCATCAACCAATAAAATTTATACATTAGGTAATTTATTTTAAACATTATCAACTTGATTTATCTTTATTTAATCTATTAAATTTTATTTGTGGTAATAAGATTCTAAATTATAAATTGTTATAAATAATTACTTATGTGCTATGAATTATCCACAATTAGATACTTTATGACATTTTAGACTCTATAAATTTCAATTTATAATTTTTAAATATTTTTGTGATTTTTAAACAATTTAATAATATGTTATTTTTATAAAATAACAATAGTGTCAATTTTGACACTATTCATTTATTTGAATTTAAATTAAATACATACAAAGGATAAATTCAAAATAAAATATTAAATAGGTTCCTAACATGTCATAGTAATCTATAAAATTTTTGTAGTACATTAAATAGTTCATATAATATTTATTTTATTATTTTTAAAACCATTTATTTGGTATATCTCTTAATAAAATAATTAGTACAACATTTTTTTATAATTATTAAATATACTTATTTGTTGAATAAAAATTAAAAATAAAATACTTAGATGAAGATAAATATCAAAGATTTTATAATAATAATTTTACTAGAATTTATCATCTTAAAATAACAACATGTAAATTGTTATCTTTATTAAATTATGAAGGTGACAACTTTGGAATCATTTAAAATAAAATATTATAAGTGTCATAATCTCCATAATAAGGATCTAAATGGTAAACAATTCGGCCGGTGGATGATTAGGGTTTATATATACACTAATAATAAGTTTTGTGCAGATTTTTGGGCCTTTTGATATGTATTAATATTTCAATAAAAACTATATTATTGATTTTTCACTAAATAAATAATTTCTGCATCATTAATGTATAAGATGATAAGGTAATTAAATAACTCTTAAAAATTACAAATAAATTACCATGATAAGAAAAACATTTTATCTTTCAAATGATTATTTATAACCGAATTTATATTCTGTATAAACTTATATTAAAAATACTTTAATTATTAAAGTTGAGTGAGACATATTTCACTTTCCTTTAAATAAAATAAACTAAAGGTCTTAATCACCTCCAAGTGGGTTCTAATGGATTCCATTTCGACCCTAATATGACTTAGGACGAACTATAATCATCCAATTGTATTAATACAAGTATTAGGATAATTTTATAATATTATATTTACCCTTAATTACCCAATTTACCTTTTACTATGGAAAATAAAATTTACCGTTGTTACTATTCATAAAGCCCAAAAATAAAAAGAAGTCTATTAATATAATTTGAACCCACTAATTCCAAATATGGAATCCATTTTTTCAAATTCAATACACATAAGTTGCAGATATTAAATTAAAATTAATCCCATTGTCGAAAGAAAACGGTTTTTTTGTTTAAAACATTGCAAAAGATTGAATTTATTTAACCTACGAATTTAGTGTAAAATAAATGATAATGAAATAAATTATATTAAATGGTAAAAATATATTCTATTTATACTTTAAAACCATTCAACATTATAATTTAACCACATACGTTATTACGATGAAAAAAGTTAATTTTAATTAAAATATAGCGTGTTTTTACTATTCATTAAAATATGAAAGTTATGAGAATAATATGAAAATTTTATCCAAGGTAAAATTTTATATGCTGATTCCAAAGAATAATTTTATTTTGTAAAATTGAACTTATAAACATGTCAAAAACTATATTTAAATTGGGTGCGCCATCAAAAGGCGGCAAAACTGCATTTTTTGAAAAATACTTATTTTACCCGAAAATTTCATTATGTTCTTATAACATGTTCTAGAAAATGTGTAATATTAATAATAATGTTATAAAATTGAAAATTTAGTTAAAACTATTCATAACGTCTAGTTCATAATGATATTATAATAATATATCATTGTTTAGTAAAACTCGGTATTACGTACAACACACGCTATCAAGGAAGGTTGTGATTGCGTGTCATGCAAGCCAAGTCAGGGTTGTGTGTAGTGCACAACTCCTTTGTTGTTGCGTATAACAAAATACATTGAATATATATATATATATACTCAATGTTTCTTAGGATAACTACTATCA
This sequence comes from Viscum album, assembly GCA_963277665.1. Lineage (NCBI taxonomy): Eukaryota > Viridiplantae > Streptophyta > Magnoliopsida > Santalales > Viscaceae > Viscum > Viscum album. The sequence goes on along the minus strand of OY728123.1, from coordinate 1,869,631,479 downwards.
AACAAAGATGAAATTGTGTGTAACACGGTCCAAGATTAGTGTTGCGTATACTGCAAGCTAATACGGTGTTGCGTATAGGGCAAGATAATCTTGGTGTAGAGTACAACAGAAGATATGAAAGAAATTAAAACTAATATATCTTATAAAATATCGGGTTGTTACATTCTATCCCCCCTTAAAATGAATTTCGACCTCGAAATACATCGGGGTTATAAATCGTTTACTATTCATAGAAACCCACATCGTAAAAAGGAATACTAAAACTTAATTTTAAAAACTAAAGTATGAAACGTAACGATTACCCAAAATAACTCATCATTGGGTTTACATATAGGAGAACATAGGTGAAAATATGGATATGGAAGAGAAATCTAAACATCAAGTTCTGATAGAGATTGGTAGAGAACATGGCTATGAAAAATCCAACAATCACAAAGCCATAGATTTGTGATGATCTAAGGTACCATCTGATTCATCGGATATGAGGGAACTAGGACAATATTTATGGTTTTGAAGATCAGTTCCCGAAATTTGATGAATTAAAAGAAATACTTACATGATTTTTGGTTCAATATCACTATTGTTCGTGCCTTGAACAATTTCCACTTCATCTATTTAAGAAATGAAGTTGAATTTGTTATTCGTGAAGTGTTATCAGATCATGTTACAGAATGAAGGGTCATTCCATCTTTCTCAAACAAAAGGTCAGAAAAAGTTATTAAATATACATATGTAGATTAATCGTGTATGGTTCCTAAAATGGACTTATACTTCATATCTCATACCACTTAAAAATTTAAAACTAGTTTATACTAACCAGGGACATCCTGTAGGCCAGTGGTAGGTGATAAAGGCCTGTCGCACATCGGTTGTGGTTTCGATTTCCACAGCCTTGTCCGACACGATGGGTTGTCGCCCGTCCTGCAGGTTGTCCTTTTTCTAAAAATAAACTATTATAACATTCCATAAATAATATCGAAAAAACTTTCTAGCCTTAAACAATACAAACTTATGTTCAACATAATCCATTCAAATCTTTAGGCTTATCCAAAATACTTCTTTCCAAACTCATAGTATAAAGAGAATGATTACTAAAAAGGTCATATAACAAGCATGTGAATACCATCATTTATCCCTCATATATCTTGTTGGTCACATTCCAATAATGTGAATACCTTAATCATTTATTCTATTGAAAAAAATGAATACCCATTGAACCTTATTGAAAACATAAATGCTGTCAAAAGTTAACTCTTTCCACATACCAAAATCTAAAAAATTTATATAATCAAACCATGATATAACTTTGTCCTTATATCAGTCATGAGCTCATGAATATAGTCAAACATTTCATTTTCTCCTTATCCCTTCATTATGCGCATATCATCTTCTTTCCAAAAATATCTCAATCACTTTCCATGGTTACCGATGCCATATTCTTATGGAAAACCACAATGGACCAATATATAGGTATTCCAATATACCATAAAAGTACCTCCACAACATTATTCTTGAATACCAATACATAAACACTTCAAACCATCCTCTTCAATGATTGTCATGGAATAAGTCCTTCCTTCATTTAGATGTAACATGTTAGGTCAGGGCATTGAGTTGGGTAATGCCCATGTTCTCCACATATAAGACATTGAACTCCATAACAGTTTGTCACTCTATGAACCTTCTCTCCACACAGATAACATATCCCCCTCCATTTTATTTATTCATCAAGGTTCTTCTTCCCTTATTTAGAAATATCAATCTTCTTTTCTCTATGCTCCTCAACATGCGAACATACATTAAAGTCTATCTTCGTCTTATTTGATGAATTGGGAATGCCACTAAAGTTCACCTTGTTAATCATATATCGCGATGTATGATTCAGCATAATCATAATATCTTTCTCTCTAGGCATTACGCAATTTCGCAACTCATGTTCACCAATTTGTCCATCGGATTCAATGTCAACCCAATTCCTTCTGGTTCCCTCCATTAACTAAAACCAGAAACCATTGTGTAAGAAACAGTTAAAATAATTAGGAACCGCATAATTATAAAAAGTAACCTATAAGATGTATAACTTATGACACATTATTTAACCTATGATATCTTAGGTTCAACCTAGGTTATTCATGATTTTCAACATAATTCTAGGACTATAACCTATAGTTATACTAAACCTTAGGGATATTACTAAACCTTAGGGACATCCCTAGACATACCTTAGAAATATCTCTAGGGATCTCACTATAGTTTTTGCATCTTAGTTTCCAAAGGTTGACTAAACCTTTCCTCTGATACCAACTTTAGAGGCCCGAAGCTTGATGTACATGGACATTACATTAATTTTGCGGAATACTTAATACATAACAAAAACAGATACCAAAGGACCGTAATAGTTTAGTGCCTTTGGAAACTTGGAACATAATCTTCTAATCTTGGTGAAAGATCCTCAAAATCTCCCATAAAGATCTTCCCCCTTTTTTTATTACCTAAAACCTTTCCTTATATCCTGGGGAAAATAAAACATAAAAAGGGTGAGCTCAAATGCTCAGTAAGGGTAAACATAGTTAACATAAAACAATCCATAAACATTTGAAAGCAAAAACTTGAACATGAAATTTAAACATCAAAATCTTGAGCAAAGACATAAATCGTGGATGTACGTAAGGCATATATCATAATGTAACATCAATAATGATAAAATATAATGGGAATAAAACATCTAATTGTGGAAACCATTCAGCACATGTCATGATTTCCATAGTAGCCAAGGCATTGCTGCTAAGACCATCTTAGTGGACAAAGTCCCTTTCTGAATCGAGTTCACTCCTCGTTCCAGTCCTGTAACACTGAAACTGATTAACTTACCATTCCATCCATGCCTATCTCATGAGATATAAACCTTTACCCAATTCATTGGAGGGAGATATAGGTCCCACCCATCTCATAATGAAATCATTCTTACTTGTGCCACAAAATAAACATACATCATTCATAATAACCCAACGAATAAAATGGGTTTCATAAACATCACCCCATCATCACATAATCCATATAAAAGAAATGGATATCATTTAATAATAATAAAAGTGAAACCATTTAAATAATAGATACTTTATTCTTGAAATATACACATATGAAATAATGTCATCTTAGATGGAAAATGGTTTTGATAAAACACTTGAAATGAATTCTTGAGGAAAATATCCTTTCTTCTTCAAAATCAATTTCTTTTCACAAAACATCATGAAATTTTAAAAGAAAAACATTTTTTTGAAAATAGTTATGAAATATTTTGGATGAAGCTTCATTAAAATAAGGCTTTATAAAACCGTAAAAATATGTTCGTGTCGTATATGTTATAAAAAACATTCTTCTCGTACTTTTTCCGGAAAATTCAAAAAGTACCTCGTAAAAGAAAGATTCCATACCTACCATGTAGTAAAAAACAAAAATGGTTAAAAAGTACATTAAACATAAATTAAACCATTTTTTGGAACATGGACATGGATGAGAACAACAACCCCAGTAAATACTTATGAATAAACAATCTCGGATAAGAACGAGATTGGAAAAGTTATCCCTTACCTTAGGTCTGATATGCTTCGTACGTATCCGAACCTCCTGTATAATGATTTAAATAATTTCATTGACTTATTACAGAATCATATTCATTTTTATGATATAATATATGGTTCACTTATGACTTTATATTACCCGTTCTTTTGTAAATTTCATGTTAAAGAGCGTTTTGGGTAAAATCGTTTCATTTATCGTATGTGTTTCGACTTGTCGTTCTTGATATTATTACTTATATCATGATTTAAATAAATCCATAGTGTAAAAAAATTATTTATATATAATATATATTCATCATATACATATATATTATAGATCGATAAAAGGAATGAAATACACCATTCATGGAGACGGTAGGCCGTACGTATGCATGAACGTTGTTTTCGTTTCCTTATTGAATTGAATGAAATTAAGTAGATGACATACATATATATATAAATAAATCTAGTATCATTATTATGTAATATATTTCATGATTACTTATTATGTATACTTTATAATCATTAATTAATGGTTAACATGGATAATTAATCTCATCGCGTCGTGGAGACGGTAGTCCGTACGTACGCACGAGCGATGATATCGTTCCCATAACTATTGAATAGAATTGGAGTGGATGGTATAATATATCAGAATCCGTATGATGTTATAATAACCATATATAGTTTTTCTTTACACCATTATACCCATCCATGTAAGGTGTTGGTGGAAATATAGATTACACCACGGCGTGGAGACGGTATTTCGTACGTACGCACGCGCGGTGATTTTGTTTTCCGTAGGATGGATATAAGGTGAAATGGGGTTGTTTAATATTTATAATAACATATCATTATATTAGTGATACTGATGTTATTAATTTATAATGAAACAACTAAAGAAGAAGAAGTTTAAGAAGAAATAAGCTTGAAATAATCGGTAGAAGCGATTACCTCTTCTTCAACGCACCTCCTTTAAACTTCTTCTTAGGGCACTAGGGTTAGTATTTTGAGAAAACCAGTACCTCTATAAGGTTTCTAGGGAAGTGGGGAAGTGAAATGGTCAGAGGTTTTCTGAGCTTAAAGGCTCAAAATAGTGTGAATAAGAGAGGGAGGAGGTTCCCTTTTATAAGGGAGGAGAGGGGCACCTTTGGAATCCTCAAAAATATTAGTTTAATATAAATTCAAAACCCACATTAAAACCTCCAAAAATGACTCAATTATAAGTTTAGATGAGATAGGGTTGTAATCTCATCAACCAATAAAATTTAGACACATAGGGAATTTATTTTAAACATTATCAACTTGATTTTTCCTTATTTAATCTATTAAATTTTATTTGTGGTAATAAGATTCTAAATTTTAAATTGTTATAAATAATTACTTATGTGCTTTGAATTATACAAAATTATATATTTATGACATTTTAGAATATATAAATTTCAATTTATAATTTTTAAATATTTTTTTGATTTTTAAACAATTTAATAATATGTTATTTTTATAAAATAACAATAGTGTGAATTTTGACACTATTCATTTATCTGAATTTAAATTAAATCCAAACAAAGGATATATTCAAAATAAAATATTTAATAGGTTCCTAACATGTCATAATAATCTAGAAAATTAGTTTATTACATTAAATAGTTCATATAATATTCATTTAAATATTTTTAAAACCATTTATTTGGTATATCTCTTAATAAAATAATTAGTACCACATTTTTGTATAATTATTTAATATACTTATTTGTTGCAAAAAAATTAAAAATAAAATCCTTTTATAAAGATAAATATCAAAGATTTTATAATAATAATTTTAGTATAATTTATCATCTTAAAATAACAACATGTAAATTGTTATCTTTATTAAATTATGAAGGTGAAAACCTTGGAATTATTTAAAATAAAATATTATAAGTGTCATAATCACCATAATAAGGATCCAAATGGTCACCCATTCTGCCGGTGGATGATTAGGGTTTATATATACACTAATAATAAGTTTTTTTTCAGATTTTTTGGCCTTTTTATATGTATTACTATTTCAATAAAACTATATTATTGATTTTTCACTAAAGAAAAAATTTATGCATCATTAATGTATAAGTTAATAAGGTAATTAAATAACTCTTAAAAATTACAAATAAATTACCATGATAAAGAAAAACATTTTATATTTCAAATGAGTATTTATAAACGAATTTATATTCTTTATAAACTTATATTAAAAATACATTAATTATTAAAGTTGAGTGAGACATATTTCACTTTCCTTTAAATAAAATAAACTAAAGGTCTTAATCACCTCAAAGTCGGTTCTAATGGATTCCATTTAGACCCAAATATGACATAGGACGAAATATAATCATCCAATTGTATTAATACAAGTATTAGGATAATTTTATAATATTATATTTACCTTTAATTACCCAATTTACCTTTTACTATGGAAAATAAAATTTACCGTTGTTACTATTCATAAAGCCCAAAAATAAAAAGTAGTCTATTAATATAATTTGGACCCACTGATTATGAATATGGAATCCATTTTTCCAAATTCAATACACAGAAGTTTCAGAAATTATATTAAAATTAATCTCGTTGTTGAAAGAAAACGGGTTTTTTGTTTAAAACATTGCAAAAGATTGAATTTATTTAACCTACGAATTCAGTGTAAAATCAATGCTAATGACATACATTATATTAAATGGTAAAAATATATTCTATTTATACTTTAAAAACATTAAATATTATAATTTAACCACATAGGTTTTTACGATGAAATAAGTTGTTTTTAATTAAAATATAGCATGTTTTTACTATTCATTAAAATATGAAAGTTATCAGAATAATATGAAAAATTTATCCAAGGTAAAATTTTATATCCTGATTCCAAATAATAATTTTATTTTGTAAAATTGAACTTATAAATATGTCAAAAGATAGATTTAAAGTGGGTGCTCTATTAAAAGGCGGAAAAACTGCATTTTTTAAAAAATACTTATTTTACCCAAAACATTTATTTTGTTCTTATACCATGTTCTATAAAATGTGTAAGATGAATAATAATGTTATAAAATTCAAATTATAGTTGATACTATTCATAACGGCTAGTTCATAAAAATATTATAATAATATATCATTGTTTAGTAAAACCTGGTATTGCGTACAACACACGCTATTGAGGAAGGTTGTGATTGCGTGTAATGCAATGTCACGACCCACCCTCGGGGTCCGTGCCGTGACTACCCCAAGCCCGCCTTCCATAGGCCAGGGGCTGGCGACTAGCACCAAGGCATAAATCCCGGTAAAAAGGGAAGGCATTGCCTTTGTAAAGTAAACAAACACCGCAGAGTAAGCAGGCGGAAAAGTAAATGGGCCAGTATACAAACCCAAACTGAAAGTAAAGTACAACTCGAAAGGGAAAACAGCAACTGTAAAGTAAAAGATGCTACACCGAGCTGTCCACTGGAAATCCCACCTGAAGGGTGGGTACAGATAGCTCCACTGCTCCACGGGTCCCACTGTCTGCTCCGACTACGTCCCGCCCAGTGGTCCTCCTCCAGGTATCTTCCTGCTCTGCAAGCCTCAACCACGATCAACGCTGTCCGTTGTCTGCAACCAACACAACGTAGTGCGGGCATAGCCCGTGCAGAGGGACCCCGAGACCCCTGAAGGTCTCCCAAAATCCACAAAGGATAAACCACAAAGGTGAGATACAAACACGAAGTAACAACCGACACTGCTTAGGTATATGCCCATACATATACCTAAGTCGTCAATTTCAATACGCTCCAACCTCCGAGCCCAAGTACAACTCAGTCCACACAGGAAAGTATATGTATTCCACACAGGAAAGCAAAACGAAATCCACACAGGATAGCACAACACATTCCACACAGGAAAACAACAGGATTCATCTCACACAGGTATACTTCTTTGAAAGATGATAAAGATGATCTCAGATCCATCTAAGTCGTCGGACCCACGAAGGATCGATAGGTAACTAACCCCCGCAAAGATCCACACAGGACCTGTAGGCGCTGGTTCACACAGGACCGCTGAGCGCAAGGACCCACACAGGATCGGACCCACACAGGATCGGGCCCACACAGGACATGTAGCACTGATCCACGTAGGATCGCTGAGTGCTGTAGTCATCGTCGAATCCACTAAGGATCACTGTACTTTCGTCGTCGCAGTCACAGTAGCAGTAGCAGTAGCAGTAGTTCTCACAGTCGCAGCCAGCACTAGGGTTCCCGCACACAGCAAGCTCGTTCGGGAGGGTCAGCTCCACGAGCCGAGAGGCTGATACATCAACTGTCACAAAGTCCAGAGTTGATGTATCCAAAAGTTCTGTATCGTCAACAGGAACTCAACGCAATAGACGGCGCGTCGATCGGACGCTCGGTCTGAGAGTTATTGGCTTTTTTCGTCCTAGGGGCCCGGTTGGTTTTTAAGGCAAAACCAACCCGACTGTACTCCACCTGCGTCCAAACCTCAGGCGGAGTATGCCAAAAGATCCTTCTCACTAAGAGGAACACAACAAAGCTGACGGCACGTCCATCGGACGTCCGTAGCTCAAGATATGAGCGTTTCTGCTCCGAGGGCCCGGTTGGTTTCGTGTACGAACCAACCCGGCCGAACTCAAAGTATTCCGAAACTTTGAGTGCAATATACCGAATCGACCGTCTCGATCCAAGGATCTCATCGCCGCTGACGGTTCGTCGATCGGAGGTCCGTAGCTCAAGTTATGGCCAAAAGACCAAAATCAATTCGAAAACGGGGGGTCCGGGTCCGGGGCGACCTGGCCCGACCCCCCCTAGGTCGGCCCGAACCGGGATGACCCGAACCGGGTCGACCCGACCCGGGTCCGACCCGGCCCGGCCGGCGGCGCGGTGGCGCGGCTCGGGTGCCACGCGCGGGGGGCAGAGCCCCCGCCTCTTCTCTCTGGCGGCGCGACTGAAGCCGCGCCTTTGAGAAAACCAGCCCCCCTCGTGGGGGCCTGCCTTGAGGAAAACGGGGGGCCGCCTGCCCCCTTTATGAAACCCCCCCCCCTCATAATGGGGGGGGGGGCAATTAACTTGGCCGGGGGAATTAAATTCCCCCGGTCTTTCCCCTTCCGGCCAGCCCAACCTGGCCGGCCGGTTTTTCTTCAACGGACCGGCAAAGCCGGTCCCCATCCGGCTTCCGAAACCGGCGGCCCGGCAAGCCGCCGGTCTTCTCGTTCCGCCGCGGCCCGGAACCGGCCGCGGCCTTCGTCGTCCGGCGCGGGGCGACGGCACCGCGCCCCTCCGCCGCGGCCCCGCTCTGGCCGCGGCCCCTTCGGTTCCCTTCGACGCGGCGCGACGGCGTCGCGTTCATGATAATCCTTCCACAGCGTGGCGCGAAGATTCCGCGCAATATAGCCGTGCGATTCCCTCGTGGTGCGACGGCACCACGCCTTCTCATTCATCCACAAGAATAAAAAAATAATCAAAAACAAAGGAGGGGGAATTCGGCCGTGTTTGTGTGGTCCGGCCCCCCCTCTCGTTAGACGATAACCCTTAAATAATTATCCACGAGATTATCATGCTAGAACCAAGAACGAGAGTAAATAAATAATCAACAACAAACCCCTACCTCGGTTTCAAGATCGATGATCGTCAAAGACCCGTGGAAGAAAACACCGCGGAGGTCGGGTGTCGCGGTAAACCTTCATCAATTCCGTTGACGAAAAGGTACGTCCGAAGAGGTACGTCGTTGGTGAATCTTCGTAAGCCGATGAAGGAAGTCCGAGGAGGAAGCGGTGTTCCCTTTCGTTGACACGGAAGGCATCGTCGATCTTCGGAAACAACCGGCTACGAAGAAGAGAGGAGCGGCGTTCTTCGTCAGAGCTTGAAGGTTCTTCGCGTTCTTCGTCAAAGTTTGAAGAAGAAGAAGGAGCTCCCAAATCCTCTCAAGATGGCTAACCAAAAAAAATAAGCTAAGGCTTATTTTATTTACACAAACATCAACTTGAATTTCAAAAGTTTGAAATTCAAACCAACCCACCTTAATTAATTAAACCAAGTGTCAAACATTAATTAAAGGGGGTTATAGGGGAGTTTTGATAGAAGATGAGGAGTTGGGGTTTGTGTGGGCCCCACCACACTTAATCCTCCCAAGGGAGGTTAAGGGGATATGGGTCCCACCTTTAACTCCCTTTGGGAGAAGTTAACCAACAAAATAAAAATAAAAAGTGTTTCCACATTTTTATTTAACTTCTTATAATTTCTCCCAAAAACTAACTTTCATCCCGCATGAAACGCAACCTCGGAAAAGGTCTCCTTAAGCGAATATCGGCGCTACGAGTTCATCGGTGCCCTCGGATTTTGATTCCGGGCACCGGTTCAAAAGTTAGAAATTCCCGCTCGTTCGTTCACTGAATGTACCCGAGCCAAACTTCGGAAATTGATTCCGGGCACTCCGGGCCTCGGAATCAGGTGCCGTCAGAAACTGCGTTCTTGTAAAATTCCAAAGAAAATTAAGAAAAAATTTCCCTTGAATTTTACGGGTCTTTACATTACTCCAACCTCAGGGCTTTATGTCCCCGTAAAGATACATCAAAAACTAGAGAAACAAATGAGGGTACTGAGCACGCATCTGAGCCTCCCGCTCCCAAGTGCTCTCCTGGAGGTTCTCGTGCTGCCATCTGATGCGCACAAGAGGAATCGATCGCCCACGTAGGACCCGCTCCTGTCGATCCTCTATCTCCACCGAGACCTCTATAAAAGTCGCCCCATCGTCGATGTCAAGCTCCCCATGGTCAATGATGTGCGTCGGGTCATGCACGTATCTCCTCAGCTGAGATACGTGGAAGACGTCGTGCACCCGGTGCAACTAAGGTGGTAGACCCAGGCGATAAGCCACCTCACCAATCCTGCTGAGGACCTGGAAGGGTCCGATGAAGCGCGGAGATAACTTGCCGCCTCGGCCAAATCTCCGAATACCACGTCGAGGTGATACCCACAAGAAGACGTGGTCGCCATCCTCGAACTCTAGTGGCCTCCGCCTCCTGTCAGCGTATGACTTCTGCCGGCTCTGAGCTGTCCTCATCCGCTCCTGGATGACCTGGACCTTCTCTGTCGTGGCCTGGACCATCTCCGGTCCCACAAGTGCTGACTCCCCAGGTTCTGTCCAGCACAAAGGAGATCTACAAGGTCGGTCGTACAACACCTCGTACGGTGCCATCTCGAGGGTGGAGTGGTAGCTGTTGTTGTACGCAAACTCCACCAAGGGTAGGTGGTACTCCCAGCTACGACCAAAGTCGAGGACACATGCACGGAGCATGTCCTCGAGTGTCTGGATGGTCCTCTCCGTCTGACCATCCGTATGAGGGTGAAAAGCTGTGCTCAGACGTAGCTGTGTCCCGAACACCTCCTGTAACCCCTTCCAAAGCTGGGAAGTAAAGCGATCATCTCTATCGGAGACGATAGATGATGGAACGCCGTGGATCCGCACAATCTCCTGAACGTAGAGACATCCCAAGCTCTTCACTAAGCCCTGCTCTCTGATGGGTAAGAAGTGTGCCGACTTGGTGATTCGGTCAACAATCACCCAGATGGAGTCGTGACCTCTGGAAGTGCGTGGAAGTCCAGTCACGAAGTCCATAGATATGCCGTCCCACTTCCACTCCGGAACCTCCAAGGGTTGTACCAAGCCTGCCGGTATCTGATGCTCTGCCTTCACCTGCTGGAAGGTGAGGTATCGAGAAATGAACTCTGCCACAGCCTTCTTCATGCCCAGCCACCAGTGCTGTCGTCTGAGATCCTGGTACATCTTCGCCACTCCTGGATGTACCGCCAAAGGAGAAGTGTGAAACTCTCTCAGCACCTCCTCTCGCAAAGCGACTCGTACCATGGTACGTCCTCTGAAAAGGATGTCGTGCTCTGCTCCAAGGGAGAAACCATCAGGTGCCTGTCCCGAGGATATCAGTGCATGCCGTGTCTCACAGTCAGCGTCCTCTCGCTGTGCCTCTCTGACCCGCTGCAGTAGTGGAGGGGTGACTGTGAGAGACTGAAGGAAGGCTGCTCCATCACTATCAACGAAGGATATCTACAAAGAGGATAGCTTCTCCGTCGCCTCCTCAAGTAGCTGAATGCCCGTCCTCCTGCTGAGGGCATCGGCTACTACGTTCCCCTTCCCAGGAGTATAGACTATCTAAAAGTCATAGTCCTGGAGGAAATCGAGCCATCGCCGTTGTCTCAGGTTCAGGTCCTTCTGCGAGAAGTTATACCTGAGACTCTGATGATCGGAAAAGACTGTAAAGCGCTCGCCCATCAGGTAGTGTCGCCATGTCTTCAGAGCGAAGACCACTATTGCTAACTCCAGGTCATGGGTAGCGTAGTTCTGCTCATGCAGCCTCAACTGACGTGATCCATAGGCGATCACTTCCCGCTCCTGCATCAGAACACAACCGAGTCCGGTCCCTGATGCATCGCAGTAGACTACGTACCCTACTCCCTCCTCAGGAAACCTCAAGATAGGTGCGCTGGTCAATCTCTGTCTCAGCTCCTGGAAGCTCTGCTGACAACTTTCTGACCACACGAAGGGTTTCCCCTTCTTCGTCAAATCTATGAGTGGTGCCGCAACTCTATAGAAGTCTGACATGAATCTCCGATAGTATCCAGATAGCCCCAAGAAAGTTCGAACCTCAGTCACGCTCCTGGGTGGCTCTCATGCTAACACAGCCTCGATTTTCGCAGGATCCACTGCAACTCCCGCCTCAGAGATAACGTGTCCCAAGAAGTGGACCTCCCATATCCAGAACTGGCACTTCGAGATCTTACCATAAAGCTGGTGCTCTCGGAGTGTGTCTAGTACAACTCGCAAGTGATAGGCGTGCTCCTCCTCAGTCGTAGAGTAAATCAGAATGTCTTCGATGAAGACCACGACAAACCGATCAAGGTATGGCTGAAAGATCCTGTTCATGAGAGCCATGAACACTGCTGGAGCATTGGTTACGCCGAAAGGCATAACCAAGAACTCATAGTGGCCATACCGACATCTGAAGGTCGTCTTCTGCACGTCCTCGTCTCTGACTCTGAGCTGATGGTAGCCTGACCTGAGGTCTATCTTCGAGAACCACCGTGCTCCCTTGAGCTGATCAAAGAGGTCATCAATCCTCGGTAGCGGATACTTGTTCCTCATTGTCACCTGGTTCAGGCGAAGATATTCAACACAAAGTCGCAAGCTCCCGTCCGCCTTCTTGGCGAACAATATCGGGGAAGCCCAAGGTGAAACACTGGGTCGGATGAACCCCTTGCCCTGCAAGTCCTCCAACTGTACCCGTAGCTCTCAAAGCTCGGTGGGGGCCATCCGATATGCTGGAGTGGATATCGGGGCTGTCCTGGGGTACAATTCTATATAAAAGTCTACCTCTCTGCGAGGAGGTAGCCCTGGAACGTCGTCGGGAAAAACGTTCGCAAACTGATCCACCACTACAGGAAAACCAGGACTCTGCACGTCAACTCTTCCAAGGATGAGGCTAGACAACGGATGAGTAATGGGCTGTCCTCTCCTCTGCGGAAGTCCATCCTGTGCTGCAAAGGCTCCCTTCTCGCCGGTGAAGGTGAACCTTCTCCCGTCAGTGCGTACACATCGCACCTTGCGCCTAAAATAGTCAATCTGCGCATGGACCGTAGATAGCCAATCCATGCCCAAGATGACGTCGTAAGGCCTCGACGCTGCTACAAGAAGATACCAGCCGAAGCTCTCGCCTCCTAGAGTAAGCTCACACTGCCGGCACCAGTGCATAATCGTCGAGTCTGCTCCCGTAGGAGTCTCTAGCCGAAAGGATCGAGCCAACGGCTCTGTCGGAATCTCCGAGCTCCGAACAAGGGCAGCGGCTATGAAAGAGTGACTCGCTCTTGTGTCTATAAGTACTGCAGCAAGGGTGGAATAGACACAGATAGTACCTCGAATCATCTCGGGTGCGCCGTGGTTGTAGGCCTCTGCTGCCTGGAGCTGTGCCTGTCTCTACCTGCCTACTCCCTGTGGTCGGGGTGGACCTCCTGGTGGTGGTGGTGGTAGAGCCTCAAAGCGTCGCCCACCACCTGCTGCTCGGCCAGCTCCTCTGCCTCGTCCGCCTCCTCCCTGCAGACCGCCACGGTCGACCCTCTGCCTCTGCCTCGGTGGTCCTTCAACCGTCTGCTGCTCCTCGGAAGAGCGGGTCAGGCAGTCATGAGCCATGTGGCCCTGCCCGCCGCACGAGTAGCACTGCCTGCCTCTCGAAAGACTGACTCCTCGCTGTGTGCCCCGCACTGCTGAGCCAGTGTCCTGAGGTCGTCTGCCTGAAGTTCTGGTCTTCCTGAACCCCTGATTCATCCGTCGACTGCCTGCTGCAGATGAATCTGCCACGTGCCGCCCTGCGGTGGATCGCGACGCTGGTGTAGAATCAGCAAGGAAGCTCTCGATCAAAAGGGCCCGCTCCAGTACTCCTGTCTGAGTCGGTATGCTGAGGGAGATCAGCGATGCCCTGATCTCGTGTCTCAAACCCTGCTCGAAGGTCCGGGACCGGAAGAATGGGTCCCGTACCATGTCGGTCGAGTAGCGCGAGAGATCAGTAAATCTCGCCGAGTACTGAGCGACTGTCATGCTGCCCTGCCGCAGCTGAAGAAGCTCCTGGATACGCACCGCACGAAGGGTGGCTGGGACGAACTCCGAGCGGAAGATGCTCTCAAAGTCCGTCCAAAGTAGAGATGCCTCATCGTGTACCTGGAGCATCAAGCTCCACCATCGGCCCGCTGCTGCGTGCAGTAGGCTCGCAGTGAGGATCACCATGAGGTCTGCAGGTGTCCTCACTAGCCTAAAAACTCGTACCACTGCCTCCAGCCAGTCCTCGGCTGCCTAGGGATCCGTCTCCCCGCGAAACCTGGGTGGTCTCTGGCGCTGAAACTCATGCAGTGCGCTGAGGCGACGTGCATCGTCAGCGGATGGTACTGGAAGCATCGGTGGCTCGACAGGTAGAGCTACCGTCGGTTCCACTGCTGACAAAGGGCCCTGCACCGAGGCCTCGTCGCTCGGTGGGCTGTCGTCACACTCGACTCTCGGAACCCTAGCTGGCTGTCGTAGTGGGGCCATCCTGAAAAAGAAACAGGTGCGCCACAGTCAGAACAATATACCTGGTGAGCTGATATAAAGTAATCACAAAGAAAACTTTGAAACACACACGCAATCAATGTTTTCGTGCATTAAGTCGGAAATCAGAAGTCAGGGTCCTGGTGTACGGATACGTCGGTCGTCGCACCAACACTGGACTCCCTGGACTGATAAACACACTCAATACGCTAAACATTATTGCTTCACATAGAAAAGGTCAGATTTCGCGGTAGAACCGAACTCCTCTGATACCAATTTGTCACGACCCGCCCTCGGGGTCCGTGCCGTGACTACCCCAAGCCCGCCTTCCATAGGCCAGGGGCTGGCGACTAGAACCAAGGCATAAATCCCGGTAAAAAGGGAAGGCATTTCCTTTGTAAAGTAAACAAACACCACAGAGTAAGCAGGCGAAAAAGTACACACTAAGTAAAAACAGAGTACAACTGAAAGTGCGGAAAAGTAAATGGGCCAGTATACAAACCCAAACTGAAAATAAAGTACAACTCGAAAGGGAAAACAGAAACTGTAAAGTAAAAGCTTCTATAACGAGCTGTCCACTAGAAATCCCACCTGAAGGGTGGGTACAGATAGCTCCATTGCTCCACGGGTCCCACTGTCAGCTCCGAGTACGTCCCGCCCAGTGGTCCTCCTCCAGGAACCATCCTGCTCTGCAAGCCTCAACCACGATCAACGCTGTCCGTCGTCTGTAACCAACACAACGTAGTGCGGGCATAGCCCGTGCAGGGGTGAGTATAAGCTACTCAGTAGGGACCCCTAGACCCCTGAAGGTCTCCCAAAATCCACAAAGGATAAACCACAAAGGTGAGATACAAACACGAAGTAACAACCGACACTGCTTAGGTTTATGCCCATACATATACCTAAGTCATCAATTTCAATACGCTCCAACCTCCGAGCCCAAGTACAACTCAGTCCACACAGTAAAGTATACGAATTCCACACAGGAAAGCAAAATGAAATCCACACAGGATAGCACAACACATTCCACACAGGAAAGAAACAGGATTCAGCTCACACAGGTATACTTCTTCGAAAGACGATAAAGATGATCTCTGATCCATCTAAGTCGTCGGACCCACGAAGGATCGATAGGTAACTAACCCCCGCAAAGACCCACACAGGATCGGGCCCACACAGGACCTGTAGGCGCTGGTTCACACAGGACCGCTGAGCGCAATGACCCACACAGGATCGGACCCACACAGGATCGGGCCCACACAGGACCTGTAGCACTGATCCACGTAGGATCGCTGAGTGTTGTGGTCGTCGTCGAATCCACCAAGGATATCTGTACTGTCGTCGTCGCAGTCACAGTAGCAGTAGCAGTAGCAGTAGTAGTCACAGTCGCAGCCAGCACTAGGGTTCCCGCACACAGCAAGCTCGTTCGGGAGGGTCCGCTCCACGAGCCGAGAGGCTGATACATCAACTGTCACAAAGTACAGAGTTGATGTATCCAAAAGTTCCGTATCGTCAACAGGAACTCAACGCAACAGACGGCGCGTCGATCGGACGCCCGGTCTGAGAGTTATTGGCTTTTTCGTCCCAGGGGCCAGGTTGGTTTTTAAGGCAAAACCAAACCGACCGTACCCCACCTGCGTCCAAACCTCGGGAGGAGTATTCCAAAAGATCCTTATCACTAAGAGGAACACAACAAAGCTGACGGCACGTCAATCAGACATCCGTAGCTCGAGATATGAGTGTTTCCGCTCCGAGGGCCCGGTTGGTTTCGTGTACGAACCAACCCGGCCGAACTCAAAGTATTCCGAAACTTTGAGTTCGATATACCGAATCGACCGTCTCGATCCAAGGATCGCATCTCCACTAACGGTTCGTTGATCGGAGGTCCGTAGCTCAAGTTATGGCCAAAAGACCAAAATCGATTCGAAAACGGGGGGTCCGGGTCCGGTGCGACCCAGCCCGGCTGGCGGCGCGGCCTGGCGCCGCTCGGGTGCCACGCGCAGGGGGCAGAGCCCCCGCCTCTTCTCTCTGGAGGTGCGGCTGAAGCCGCGCCTTTGAGAAAACTGGCCCCCCTCGTGGGGGCCTACCTTGAGGAAAACGGGGGGCCGCCTGCCCCCCTTTATGAAACCCCCCCCCCCCCTCATAATGGGGGGGAAATTAACTTGGCCAGGGGAATTAAATTCCCCCGGTCTTTCCCCTTCCGTCCGGCCCAACCTGGCCGGCCGGTTCTTCTTCAACGGACCGGCAAAGCCGGTCCCCATCCGGCTTCCGACACCGGCGGCCCGGCGAGCCGTCGGTCTTCTCGTTCCGCCACGACCCGGAACCGGCCGCGGCCTTCGTCGTCCGGCGCGGTGCGACGGCACCGCGCCCCTCCGCCGTGGCCCCGCTCCGGCCGCGGTGCCTTCGGTTCCCTTCGACGGCGTCGCGTTCATGATAATCCTTCCACGGCGTGGCGCGACGGTGCCGCGCAATATAGTCGTGTGATTCCTGCGTGGTGCGACGGCACCACGCCTTCTCGTTCATTCACAAGAATATAAAAATAATCAAAAACAAAGGAGGGGGAATTCGACCGTGTTTGTGCGGTCCCCCCCCCCCCCTCTCGTTAGACGATAAACCTTAAATAATTATCCACGAGATTATCATGCTAGAACCAAGAACGAGAGTAAATAAATAATCAACAACAAACCCCTACCTCGGTTTCAAGATCGATGATCGTCAAAGACCCGCGGAAGACAACGTCGCGGAGGTCGGGCGTCGCGGTAAACGTTCGTCAATTCCGTTGACGAAAAGGTACGTCCGAAGAGGTACGTCGTTGGTGAATCTTCGTAAGCCGACGAAGGAAGTCCAAGGAGGAAGCAGCATTCCCTTTCGTTGACATGGAAGGCGCCGTCGATCTTCGGAAACAACCGGCTACGAATAAGAGAGGAGTGGCGTTATTCGTCGGAGCTCGAAGGTTCTTCGCGTTCTTCGTCAAAGTTTGAAGAAGAAGAAGGAGCTCCCAAATACTCTCAAGATGGCTAACCAAAATAAAATAAGCTAAGGCTTATTTTATTTACACAAACATCAACTTGAATTTCAAAAGTTTGAAATTCAAACCAACCCACCTTAATTAATTAAACCAAGTGTCAAACATTAATTAAAGGGGGTTATAGGGGAGTTTTGAGAGAAGATGAGGAGTTGGGGTTCGTGTGGGCTCCACCACACTTAATCCTCCCAAGGGAGGTTAAGGGGATGTGGGTCCCACCTTTAACTCCCTTTGGGAGAATTTAACCAACAAAATAAAAATAAAAAGTGTTTCCACATTTTTATTTCACTTCTTATAATTTCTCCCAAAAACTAACTTTCGTCCCGCATGAAACGCAACCTCGGAAAAGGTCTCCTTAAGCGAATATCGGCGCTGCGAGTTCATCGGTGCCCTTGGATTTTGATTCCGGGCACCGGTTCAAAAGTTAGAAATTCCCACTCGTTCGTTCACTGAACGTACCCAAGCCAAACTTCGGAAATTAATTCCGGGCACTCCGGGCCTCGGAATCAGGTGCCGTCAGAAACCGCGTTCTTGTAAAATTCCAAAGAAAATTAAGAAAAAATTTCCCTTGAATTTTACGGGTCTTTACATGCAAGCCAAGTCAAGGTTGCGTGTAGTGCACGACTCCTTTGTTGTTGCGTATAACAAAATACATTGAATATATATATATATATACTCAATGTTTCTTAGGATAACTACTATCAAACAAACATGAAATTGTGTGTAACACGATCCAAGATTAGTGTTGCGTATACCGCAAGCTAATACGGTGTTGCGTATAGGGCAAGATAATCTTGGTGTAGCGTACAAGAGAAGATATGAAAGAAAATAAAACTAATATATCTTATAAAATCTCGGGTTGTTACATTCTACCCCCCCCCCTTAAAATTAATTTCTCCCTCAAAATTCATCGGGGTTATAAATTGTTTACTATTTATAGAAACCCACATCGTAAAAAGGAATACTAAAACTTAATTTTAAAAACTAAAGTATGAAACGTAACGATTACCCAAAATAACTCATCATTGGGTTTACATATAGGATAACATATGTGAAAATATGGATATAGAAGAGAAATCTAAACATCACGTTCTGATGGAGAGTGGTAGAGAACATGGCTATGAAAAATCCAATAATCACAAAGCCATAGATTTGTGATGATCTAAGGTACTATCTGATTCATCGGATATGAGGGAACTAGGACAACATTTTTGGTTTTGAAGATCATTTTCCTAAATTTGATGAATTAAAAGAAATACTTTCATGATTTTGGTTCAATATCGCTATTGTTCGTGCCTTGAACAATTTCCACTTCATCTCTTAAAGAAATGAAGTTGAATTTTTTATTCATGAAGTGTTAGCAGATCATGTGATAGAATGATGGGTCATTACATCTGTCTCAAACAAAAGGTCATAAAAAGTTATTAAATATACATAAGTTGATTAATCATATATGGTTCCTAAAATGGACTTATACTTCATATCTCATACTACTTAAAAATTTAAAACTAATTTATACTAACCAGGGACATCCTGTAGGCCAGTGGTAGGTGATAAAGGCCTGTCTCACAACGGTTGTGGGTTCGATTTCCATAGCCTTGTCTGACGCGGTCGGTTGTCTCCTGTCCTGCTGGTTCTCCTTTTTCTAAATTTACCCTATTATAACATTCCAGAAATAATATCAAAAAAAAATTCTAGCCTTAAACAATACAAACTTATGTTCCACATAATCCATTCAAATCTTTAGGCTTATCAAAAATACTTCTTTCCAAACTGATAGTATAAAGAGAACGATTACTAAAAAGGTCATATAACAAGCATGTGAATACCATTATTTATCCCTCATATATCTTGTTGTTCACATTCCAATCATGTGAATACCTTAATCATGTATTCTCTTGAAAAAAATGAATACCCATTGAACCTTAATGAAAACATAAATGTCATCGAAAGTTAAATATTTCCACATACCAAAATCCAAAAATTTTATATACTCAAACCATGATATAAATTTGTCCTTATATCAGTCATGAGCCCATGAATATTGTCAAACATTTTATTTTCTCCTTATCCCTTCATTATGCGCATATCATCTTCTTTCCAAAAATATCTCAATCACTTTCCATGGTTACTGATGCCATATTCTTATGGAAAACCACAATGGACCAATATATAGGTATTCCAATATACCATAAAAGTACCTCAACAACATTATTCTTTAATACCAATACATAAACACTTAAAAACATCCTCTTCAATGATTGTCATGGAATAAGTTCTTCCTTGATTTAGATTTAACCTCTTAGGTCAGGGAATTGATTTGGGTAATGCCCATGTTCTCCACCGATAAGACATTGAACTCCATAATAGTCTGTCACTCTATGACCCTTCTCTCCACACAGATAACATCTTCCCCTCCATTTGATGTATTTATCAAGGTTCTTCTTCCCTTATTTAGAAATCTCAATATTCCTTTCTCTATGCTCCTCAACATGGGAACATGCATAAAAGTCTATCTTCCTCTTATTTGATGAATTGGGAATGCCACTAAAGTTCACCTTGTTAATCATATATCATGATGTCTGATTCAGCATAATCATAATATCTTTCTCTCTAGGCATTATGCAATTTCGCTACTCATGGTCACCAATTTATCCATCGGATTCAATGTCAACTCAATTCCTTCCAGTTCCCTCCATTAACTAAAACCATAAACCATTGTGTAAGAAACAGTTAAAATAATGAGGAACCACATAATCATAAAAAGTCACCTATAGGATGTATAACTTATGACACCATATTTAACCTATGATAGATTAGGTTCACCCTAGGTTATTCATGATTGTCAACATAATTCTAGGACTATAACCTATAGTTATACTAAACCTTATGGACATTAATAAACCTTAGGGACATCCCTACACTACTAGAAAAATAGGTATTTGCGACGGGTCATTTGCGACGGGATCGCGTCGCAAATGGCTTTTTGCAACGGGGTCCCGTCGCAAATGACCCGTTGCTGAAAACGGTGTCGCAATAACAATTTTTTGTGACGGGCCCGTCGCTAAAGCCCTTTTCCGCGATGGGGAGAATCCCCGTCGCAACTAGTACTCCGTATATTTGAAAAAAACTATTTGCGACGGGCCCCGTTGCAAAAACTATTTTTTAAAAAATAAAAAAATAATAATACTATTTGTGACGGGAATAGTATCCCGTCGCAAATACTATAAAAAAAATAAAAAAAATAAATTGTTAATAAATTATTTTAATTAATATAATAATAATCCAATTATAATTCAAAAATAAAAAATAATAAAATATTAATAAATGATTTTAATTAATATAATAATAGAATTATAATTCAAAAATAAAAATAATAAATTATTTTAATTAAAATAATAATAATAGAATTATAATTCAAAAATAAAAAATAATAGAATATTAATAAATATTTTATAATGAGACAGAAACTATGAATAGAAAAAAAATCATATTTTGATTTCACAAATTTTATAACATAAATAAAAACTCTAATCTGAAGGAGGGGGGAGGGGGGATCTGTAGATGGTGGTGGAGGAAACTCCATCCCTAAAGCATGAGTTAGTCAGCGCATGTACTCCATCTTCTCCTGATGCTGCTGCTGCCACCGACTCGTCTGCTCCTTGTACAGCTGCTACTGGCATCGACGCTCTTCCTCATGCTACTGACGCATCTGCTCCTGCTCCTGTCGGAGACTCTCTATCAGTGCAGTCTGAGATCGCAACTGATCCTCATACTGTGTAGCAGAAGAAGATGCATGAGCTTCTCTCGAGCTGGACGCCGAAATCGCAGCACTGCCATAATAATCTCCGGGAGTCAGTCGAGAGCTGATACCAACTACCCGGCCCTTCTCGAAGGCATACTGGGTGGCCTGCATCCATGCCGCCTCATCAACATGACGGCCAGTGGTCTGATCTGATGACTCGGCCTGACTCTCAGGCCGGGCCTGTGACGCTGCGGCCTCATATGACTCCTGTAGTTGCAATTTAAAATTAAAATTGTGAATATATTATATACAGTTAATTTTTAAACTTGAAAACAAATAATACTAACCACGATGTGTTGTTGACGATCACCTCTGAGCTCCCCAGTAGCAGGATCACTATACATCCTCCGATATATGTCGTACTCTGTAATATCGGGGTGCTCCACAGCCTATAAGAATAAAAAATAAACTGTTAATATTTATAGTTATATAAAATATTTATAAATAATGTACGTACCAGATGTTGTCTATGAGTACTGAAAGAACAACTCCCAGCTCGATGAGTCACCTCCTGTCTCCACCGATTCTACCTCCCCTCCGATGATCTCCTCTGAAAGGCACCACTCAACCAGTGAGCACATAATCCATCCCATACATGGGACGAAATGTACTCTGGTCGGTGTGCTCTACATGACTCGTCAAAATCTGACCCTCCTGCTTTCTTCATCGCAGCTTTTCTTAAATTGTGCAAAAACTGACGAAGGCGATCACGCATGGCCACCTCCCATGCCTCGTGTATGGCGTTACGCATGGTATCCTCGATCGGATACCATAAACCCTACAAATAAATCATAATATCAATTTAGAAATGAAATAATTTTCAAAATAAAAATTATTTATTTACGTACGTACCAACCAATGGCCGAACATGGCTTGCTGCACATCAATGGGAATCTGCTCCCATATGGTCCACGGCTGAGAGAAATAGTTGCGCAAAATAGTGCTGCCCTGTCCGACTGCTATATGCGGAAAACTGTAAAAATAATAAACATTTATTATGTGAATAGATTAATGAAATCTTATTCAAATCAACAGGTTATCACATAGGTTATCACACCTCCGTGTGCGTGGATCAAACCCAAGACGTGGACGTCGCTCGGGGACAGGGTCAGGAATCATCAATCGTGCAAGACCGCGCCCCCTCCGCGTACTCCCTGGAGCACCTACAGGTTGCGGGTCATCTGACAGCAACTCATCCGCATCGAAATTCAGGTCAGCATCCGCCAACTCACGAAATGTGGCGTCGTCCATCTGAAACAGAAAATGTTAATGTTGTTAGCTAATAATTCATAATTATTATTCTATATACATATATACATATTATGATTGTATATAAATACCATGGAATTCTATCAGTGTTTATCTTCATCATCATCTTCATATATGTCAATGTCATCTTCATATTCCTCCTCAACATCATCGATATCCATTCGAGTTACAATTTCTTCATCTCTTACCATTTCAAATTCATATGTGACATCATTAACATCATCGTCATCACCGACTCTTAAATGTGGGGTGTCGTCATCGATACTCATGTCTCTTTGCAAAAAAGATTTATTTTGAGTACTCTCTTGAAAAACTTCAATTCTTTGCACATCAGTGAAAGAACATTCTCTTTGACTAAACTGATTGTCTCGAATTTTGATTTTTATTACACTCCACCAATCAGTCAAGTCTCTTGATGTAGCACAGTACTTTGCGTAATAAACTTGATGCATCTGTTGAGCCAATAAGAATGGTTCATTTACTGTAAGAACAATTTTACATTTAATATCGATGATTCCATGAGTCGGATGAACACGCACGCCTCTCTCTGTATCCAACCACCGACATTTGAACATGGTTATGTAATGTTATCCAAGATAACAGAGTTCACTGATTTTATCAAGTATGCCATAAAAGTCAACTTCATTTTCTCGATGATGAGATCCTCTCAAGCTAACTCCACTGTTCATTGTTTTTTTCGATTCCCCATATGTATGTGTGTGGAATCTAAATCCATTCACCACATATGCATTATAAGATTTTACAAGTTTGGAAGGTGGGTTACTCAATACACACAGCCGTTTGTCAATTTTATCAGCATGTCGAGACACCTGAAAATTTGTGAAATAATTATCAATATAGTAAACTATACATTGAATGAGTTTCTAAAAGATAAAGAATTTATGTTACCAGTTTTTGAAACCACTGAGAGAAATTTTTCAGTCGACGTTCTTCGAGAGAAGCTGCTGTAATTTGTGGAATTTGTTTCTTGATATGATTATCATATAACCTATAAAAACCAAAGTTATTTACTGTAACATAAATGATAGAATAAGTGATATAAACACTTACAGTACAACTGATGTCATATCTTAACAGTTGAGCAGAACATACGTATGAGCTCTATGATGTTCATCATCTGAAAGCCAGCATTCATAAACTCCACCAAAACCAAGCTCTGACTGGTTGAAAACAGATAATTGATTGTCGATTTCATCAATATTCCTCTCGTTCCGTCCCATTCGGTTGTGTTTTGAAGGATACTCAGATTCAAAATAATGGGAGCAGAAAAAATATATTTCCTCTTGCAAATAAGCTTCTGTAATAGATCCTTCAACAGATTCTTTGTTACGTACTTTTCTTTTCAATTTTTGCATGCATCTTTCAAATGGTTACATCCATCGAAACTGTACTGGACCTCCACATTTGGATTCATATGGAAAATGTAAAATCAAATGTTCCATTGAGTCGAAGAAAGACGGCGGAAATATTTTTTCTAGTTTACATATAATTACAACAACATCTTTTTCAAGTTTTCCTAGAGCATCATAATCTGCTGTAGCCGCACAAATTTCCCGAAAAAATTGAGACATGTCTGTTATGGAATCCCAAATCACAGAATTCAACAGACATATTAATCCAATGGGTAGCAGTCTTTCCATTATAACATGACAATCATGAATTTTTAATCAAGTAATATGACCATTCATTATACATCTACCCAAATTGGAAGCACAGCCATCTGGAAGTCTCAAATCTGCAATCCACTGACAAAATAATAAACGGTTTTCTTTAGACAGTGTATAAGATGCTTTTGGTTTCAGTAACATTTCTGTTCTGACATTCTCAAACAGTTCCAATTCTGGACACCTGCAAATTTCGGCAAGATCTAAACGTGCATTTACATTGTCTTTGCTCTTTCCTGGCGTATCCAAAACTGTATGAAACAAATTATCAAAATAGTTCTTCAAAATATTCATGACGTCTAACATGTGTCGGACCAACAAATCAGACCAATATGGCAAATCCCAAAATATGCTACGTTTAATCCAATTGTGTTCTTTCCCAAAACCAGAAATTTTCTGTTGGTTTATTGTGGGACCAAAAGTGATGGGAGGTAATGAAAGTAAAACTAATTTTAACTCCGAACCTGATAGCATTTTTGGAGGTCCTTCCCTTTCAACTGTTCCTTTTCTGAAATGAGATCTGTTTCTGCGAAAAGGATGATCAGTTGGAAGAAACCTGCAATGAAAGTCAAAATAACAAGGTTTCTTTCCATGAATGAGCATAAATGATTTGTTCTCTCCCATACAGTAAGGACATGATTTCTGACCATGTGTACTCCAGCCAGATAACATCCCATAAGCCGGGAAGTCACTTATTGTCCACATCAATGCTGCTCTCAGTATGAAATTCTGTTTCGTTGCAACATCATATATATTGACACCAGTACTCCACAATAAATTTAATTCATCAATCAATGGTTTAAAATAAACATCAATATTTTTCTTCGGATGTCCTGGAATTAGTAAAGTCAAAAAGATATATGGCTCCTTCATCAACATCCATAGAGGTAAATTGTACGGATTTAAAAAAACAGGCCAACATGAATATTGACTACCATAAGATCCAAACTGACAGAAACCATCAGTGGAAAGCCCCAGTCGAACATTTCTAGCTTCTAAAGCAAAGGATGGATGCACTCTATCAAAATGTTTCCATGAATCACCATCGGCTGGATGATTCAAGCTTTTATCGGTTGAAATATTCTCTTTTTGCCATGACATCATTGTCGCTATATTCTTAGACATGAATAAACGCTGGAGTCTGGATGTAAGCGGAAAATATCTCAACTGTTTTACAGGAATCAAACCAGACTTCCCGTGTTGTCCTTCTTTATATCTCAGTTGCCCACATGTGAGACAACTATCCAACGACTCATTTTCCCCAGAATATAAAATGCAGTCATTTGAACATGCATGAATCTTCTGAAAATCAAGTCCCAAATTTCGAACCATCCTCTTACTCTCATAGTAATTTGCAGGTAAAACATTTCCTTCGGGTAACAGTGTTTTAAGCAAAGAAAATATCTGGTCAAAACAGGTGTTTGACATTCCGTTATCTGATTTGATAGCCATAAATTTTGCAACTGCTTCTAATTTTCTCATCTTGCAGCCAGGATATAATGCATCCTCAGATGACTTCAACAACTCATAAAATTCAGACGGTGCCAACTCAGGATTTGAAGCTATATCAGCTGGAGTTTCTGTATGTTGAACAGATGAACCTGCAACATCATGTACTAAATCTTGAAACCGGGATGGATCCGGAATCAAGTTGGTATCACCTGCTCTGGAACTGCGTTCACCGTGTTGATACCAAAATACATAATCTGGTTGAAAACCAAAATGCAAGAGATGTTCTCCCACTTTGTCAAACGTGTCAAACGTTCTCAATGCACATTTTCTGCAAGGGCATTTTATTTTGTCTTCTAAAACAAATTCTGGATTTGATGCCGCAAATGATAAAAAAGTCTCCACACCCTCTACATATACTGGATTTAAACCAGAACCATTTGGATTTCTACGTTGATTTATCCATATGCGGTCACCTAATAATGATTGTTGACGACCTCATTGTTCCATATTTCTCTATAAAATATAAAATCATTACTGGTTTTGAATAATTTGTTAGAAAAAACACTCAAGCTAGGATAATTATAGAGTTTAGATCATACACGACAGACGCAAACTTTTGATTGAGATAGACCTAAAAATTGACCCTTTAAGAATTAAATATGTTGAGAATAAAGAAAAACATGTTACAAATATTGATAATTTTAATATTATATAAATTTTTTATTATTTTCATAGTACTAATATTATTGGTAAGTATTACTAATTATTACTAATTATTACTAATTATTGGTAATTGTTACTAATTATTACCAATTATTGGTAATTATTACTAATTAATACTAATTATTGATAATTATTACTAATTATTGGTAACTATTACTAATTATTTGTAATTATTAGTAATTATTGGTAATTATCGGTAATTATTACTAATTATCGGTAATTATTACTAATTATTGATAATTATTACTAATTATTGGTAATTATTACTAATTATTGGTAATTATTACTAACTATTGGTAATTATTACTAATTATTACTAATTATTACTAATTATTACTAATTATTGGTAATTATTACGAATTATTACTAATTATCGGTAATTATTGGTAATTATTGGTAATTATTACTAATTATTGGTAATTATTACTAATTATTGGTAATTATTACTAATTATTGGTAATTATTGCTAATTATTGGTAATTATTGCTAATTATTGGTAATTATTACTAATTATTGGTAATTATTACTAATTATTACTAATTATTGGTAATTATTGGTAATTATTGGTAATTATTACTAATTATTACTAATTATTACTAATTATTGGTAGTTATTGGTAATTATTACTAATTATTACTAATTATTACTAATTATTGGTAATTATTGGTAATTATTTCTAATTATTGGTAATTAATACTAATTATTGGTAATTATTGGTAATTATTACTAATTAATGGTAATTATTGGTAATTATTACTAATTATTGGTAAATATTACTAATTATTGGTAAATATTACTAATTATTGTTAAGTGTTACTAATTATTGATAATTATTGGTAATTATTACTAATTATTACTAATTATTGGTAATTATTACTAATTATTACTAATTATTGGTAATTATTACTAATAATTGGTAATTATTACTAATTATTACTAATTATTACTAATTATTGGTAATTATTACTAATTATTACTAATTATTACAAATTATTGGTAATTATTACTAATTATTACTAATTATTGGTAATTATTACTAATTATTACTAATTATTACTAATTATTGGTAATTATTGGTAATTATTACTAATTATTGGTAATTATTACTAATTATTGGTAATTATTACTAATTATTGGTAATTATTACTAATTATTGGTAATTATTACTAATTATTGGTAATTATTACTAATTATTGGTAATTATTACTAATTATTACTATTTGTTACTAATTATTGGTAATTATTACTAATTATTACTAATTATTGGTAATTATTGGAATTTATTGGTAATTATTACTAATTATTACTAATTATTACTAATTATTGGTAATTATTGGTAATTATTACTAATTATTGGTAATTAATACTAATTATTGGTAATTATTGGTAATTATTACTAATTAATGGTAATTATTGGTAATTATTACTAATTATTGGTAAATATTACTAATTATTGGTAAATATTACTAATTATTGTTAAGTATTACTAATTATTGGTAATTATTACTAATTATTGGTAATTATTACTAATTATTACTAATTATTGGTAATTATTACTAATTATTACTAATTATTGGTAATTATTACTAATTATTACTAATTATTGGTAATTATTACTAACTATTACGAATTATTACTAATTATTGGTAATTATTTCTAATTATTACTAATTATTGGTAATTATTTCTAATTGTTACTAATTATTACTAATTATTGGTAATTATTGGTAATTATTACTAATTATTGGTAATTATTACTAATTATTGGTAATTATTACTAATTATTGGTAATTATTAATAATTATTGGTAATTATTACTAATTATTGGTAATTATTACTAATTATTACTAATTGTTACTAATTATTGGTAATTATTACTAATTATTACTAATTATTGGTAATTATTGGAATTTATTGGTAATTATTACTAATTATTGGTAATTATTACTAATTATTGGTAATTATTTCTAATTATTGGTAATTATTTCTAATTATTACTAATTATTACTATTTACCGGTAATTATTACTAATTATTCTTAATTATTACTAATTATTGGTAATTATTACTAATTATTGGTAATTATTACTAATTATTGGTAATTATTACTAATTATTGTTAATTATTACTAATTATTGATAATTATTACTAATTATTACTAATTATTACTAATTATTACTAATTATTGGTAATTATTACTAATTATTACTAATTATTGGTAATTATTACTAATTATTACTAATTATTACTAATTATTGGTAATTATTGGTAATTATTACTAATTATTGGTAATTATTACTAATTATTGGTAATTATTACTAATTATTGGTAATTATTACTAATTATTACCAATTATTACTAATTATTACTAATTATTGGTAATTATTACTAATTATTACTAATTATTACTAATTATTACTAATTATTGGTAATTATTGGTAATTATTGGTAATTGTTCTTAATTATGAGTAATTAAATGAATAATTACCAATAATTAGGAATAATTACCAATAATTAGGAATAATAACATTATTAGTATATTTTATTATTAATATTAAAATAATATAATTTTCTAATTTATATACAATTCTCCTTTCATCTGTGTGTTTTCTATCTCCATATACAAATAATACATGTGAAGACAGCAAACACACAGATGAAAAGAGAATTGTATATATATATAAAATTATATTATATTAATATTAATAATAAAATATATTAATAATTAAATAATGTTATTATTCCTAATTATTAGTATTTATTACTAATTATTAAGTTATAAAACAATGTAAACATAATTAAATTACAACTAATTAAGAATAATTAAAACTAATATAACATTAAAAATAAATATGAAATTAAAATAAATATAAATACCTTGAAAATTGATCTGAGGTTGATCTCTGATCGTTCTTCAAAACTTCAATATCAACTTCGGAGAAAAAAATTAAACTTGAGAAAAACTGAACTGTAGAAATAAAATTTTGAGAGAAGAAGAAGATGGAATTTGAGAATGATTTTGAAAAAAACGGATGGGGGTATTTATAGGTTAGATTAGTTGCGACGGGCCCATTTGCTACGGGAACCATCGCAAATACCTTAGCCAGCATTTATTACGGTCAACGGTTAAATAGTTATTTGCGACGGGTCCCGTCGCAAATAACCACCTGCCGACATACTATTTGCGACGGGGGAATATTCCCGTCGCAAATACCTTTTACCGCCGCCGGTTATTTGCGACGGGAATATTCCCCCGTCGCAAATATGTTTCCCGCGATTTGGCGCGCAAAGGGCGCCAGTCCTTTTGCGACGGGGAAAGCTATCCCGTCGCAAAAGGCTACTTATTTGCGACGGGCAAATACCCTCGTCGCAAATAAGTTTTTAACAGGGGTATTTGCGACGTGATTTATTCCCGTCGCAAATAACCCGTCGCAAATACCCATTTTTCCCGTAGTGCTAGACATACCTTAGAAATATCTCTAGGGATCTCACTATAGTTTTGCATCCTAGTTTCCAAAGGTTGACAAAACCTTTCCTCTCATACCAACTGTAGAGGCCTGAATCTTGACGTACATGGACATTACATTACTTTTTCGGAATACTTAATACATAACAAAAACAGACACCAAAGGATAGTAGTAGTTTAGTGCCTTTGGAAACTTGGAACATAATATTCTAATCTTGGTGAAAGATCCTCAACATCTCCCATAAAGATCTTCCCCCTTTTTTTATTACCTAAAAACTTTCCTTATATCCTGGGGAAAAGAAAACATAAAAAGGGTGATCTCAAATGCTCAGTAAGGGAAAACATAGTGAACATAAAACAATCCATAAACATTTGAAAGCCAAAACTTGAACATGATATTTAAACATCAAAATCTTGAGCAAAGACATAAATCGTAGAAGTACGTAAGGAATATATCATAATGGAACATCAATCATGATAAAATATAATGGGAATAGAACATGTAATTGTGGTAACCATTTAGCACATGTCATGATTTCCATAGTATCCAAGGCATTGCTGCCAAGACCATCTTAGTGGAAAAAGTCCCTTTCTGAATCGAGTTCACTCCTCATTTCAGTCCTGTAACACTGAACCGGATTAACTTACCGTTCCAACCATTTCTATCTCATGAGATATAAATCTTTACCCAATGCATTAGAGGGAGATATAGGTCCCACCCATCTCATAATGAAATCATTCTTACTTGTTCCACAAAATAAACATACATCATTCATAATAACCCAATGAATAAAATGGGTTTCATAAACATCACCCCATCATCACATAATCCATATAAAAGAAATTGATATCAATTCATAATAAGAAAACCGAAACCATGTAAATCATAGAGACTTTATACTTGAAACATACACATATGAAATAATGTCATCTTATATGGAAAATGGTTTTGATAAAACACTTGAGATGAATTATTGTGGAAAATATCCATTATTCTTCAAAATCAATTTCTTTTCACAAAACATCATGAAATTTTAAAAGAAAAATATTTTGTTGAAAATAGTCATGAAATGTTTTGAAGGAAGCTTCATGAAAATAAGGCTTTATAAAACCGTAAAAATCCTTTCGTGCTGTATAAGTTAGAAAAAACATTCTCCTCGTACTTTTGCCAGAAAAGTCAAAAAGTACCTCATAAAAGACAGATTCCATACATACCATGTAGTAAAAGTGAAAAATGGTTAAAAAGGAAATTAAACATAAATGAAACCATTTTTAGGAACATGGACATGGATGAGAACAATAACCCCAGTAAATACTTACAAATAAACAATCTCGGATAAGAACGATATTGGAAAAGTTATCCCTTACCTTAGGTATGATATGCTTCGTATGTATCTGAACCTCTTGTATAATGATTTAAATAATTTCATTCACTTATTACAGAATCATATTCATTGTTATGATATCATATATGGTTCACTTATGACTTTATATTACCCTTTCTTTTGTAAATTTCATGTTAAAGATCGTTTTGGGTAAAATCCTTTCATTTATCATATGTGTTTCGACTTGTCGTTCTTGATATTTTTACTTATATCCTGATTTACATAATTCCAGAATGTAAAAAAATGATTTATATATAATATATATTCATCATATACATATATATTATAGATCGACAAAAGGAATGAAATACACCGTTCATGGAGACGGTAGGTCGTACGTACGCATGAACGCTGTTTTCGTTTCCTTATTGAATTGAATGAAATTAAGTAGATGCAATACATATATATATACATAAATCCAGTATCATTATTATGTCATATATTTCATGATTACTTATTATATATACTTTATAATCAGTAATGAATGGTTAACATGGAGAATGAATCTCATCGCGTCGTGGAGACGGTAGTCCGTACGTACGCACGAGCGATGATATCGTTCCCATAACTATTGAATATAATTGGAGTGGATGGTATAATATATCAAAATAAGTATGATGTTATAATAACCATATATAGTTATTCTTTACACCATTATACCCATCCATGTAAGGTGTTGGTGGAAAAACAGATTACACCACGGTGTGGAGACGGTATTTCGTACGTACACACGCGCGGTGCTTTCATTTTTCGTAGGCTGGATAGAAGGTGAAATGGGGTTGTTTCATATTTATAATAACATATCAGTATATTAGTGATACTGATGTTATTACTTTATAATGAAACAACTAATGAAGAAGAAGTTTAAGAAGAAATAATCTTGAAATAATCGGTATAAGAGATTACCTCTTCTTCGACGCACCTCCTTTAAACTTCTTCCTAGGGCACTAGGGTTGGTCTTTTGAGAAGACCAGTACCTCTATAAGGTTTCTAGGGAAGTGGGTAAGTGAAATGGGCAGATTTTTTCCGAGATTCAAGGCTCAAAATGGTGTGAGTAAGAGAGGGAGGAGGTGCCCTTTTATAAGGGAGGAGAGGGGCACCTTTGGAATCCTCAAAAATATTAGTTTAATATAAATTCAGAAACCACATTAAAACCTCCAAAAATGACTCAATTGGAATATTAGATGAGATAGGGTTGTAATCCCATCAACTAATAAAATTTAGACATGTAGGGAATTTATTTTAAACATTATCAACTTTATTTATCCTTATTTAATCTATTAAATTTTATTTGTGGTAATAAGATTCTAAAATTTAAATTGTTATAAATAATTACTTATGTTCTGTTAATTATCAACAATTAGATAATTTATGAAATTTTAGATGATATAAATTTCAATTTATAATTTTTAAATACTTTTGTGATTTTTAAACAATTTAATAAAATGTTATTTTTATAAAATGACAATAGTGTCAATTTTGACACTATTCATTTATTTGAATTTAAATTAAATCCAAAAAAAGGATATATTCAAAATAAAATATTTAATAGGTTCCTAACATGTCATAGTAATCTAGAAAATTAGTGGAGTACATTAAATAGTTCATATAATATTTATTTTAATATTTTTAATACCATTTATTTGGTATATCTCCTAATAAAATAATTAGTACAACATTTTTGTATAATTATTTAATATACTTATTTGTTGCATAAAAATTAAAAATAAAATCTTTTGATGAATATAAATATCAAATATTTTATAATAATAATTTTACTCGAATTTATCATCTTAAAATAACAACATGTAAATTGTTATCTTTATTAAATTATGAAGGTGACAACTTTGGAATCATTTAAAATAAAATATTATAAGTGTCATAATCACCATAATAAGGATAAAAATGGTCCAAAATTCAGCCGGTGGATGATTAGGGTTTATATATACACTACTAATAAGTTTTGTGAAGATTTTTGGGCCTTTTGATAAGTATTACTATTTCAATAAAAACTATATTATTTCTTTTTCACTAAATAAATAATTTATGCATCATTAATGTATAAGATAATAAGGTAACTAAATAACTCTTAAAAATTACAAATAAATTACCATGATAAAGAAAAACATTTTATATTTCAAATGAGTATTTATAACCGAATTTATATTCAGTATAAACTTATATTAAAAATACTTTAATTATTAAAGTTGAGTGAGACATATTTCACTTTCCTATAAATAAAATAAACTAAAGGTCTTAATCACCTCCAAGTGGGTTCTAATGGATTCCATTTCGACCCAAATATGACTTAGGACGGAATATAATCATCCAATTCTATTAATACAAGTATTAGGATAATTTTATAGTATTATATTTACCCTTAATTACCCAATTTACCTTTTTTCTATGGAAAATAAAATTTAGCGTTGTAACTATTCATAAAGCCCAAAAATAAAAATTAGTCTATTAATATAATTTGTACCCACTGATTCCAAATATGGAATCCACTTTTCCAAATTCAATACACAGAATTTGCAGAAATTAAATTAAAATTAATCCCATTGTCGAAAGAAAACGGGTTTTTTGTTTAAAACATTGCAAAAGATTGAATTTATTTAACCTACGAATTCAGTGTAAATTCAATGCTAATGACATAAATTATATTAAATGGTAAAAAATATTATATTGATACTTTAAAACCATTCAATATTATAATTTAACCACATACGTTATTACGATGAAAAAAGTTGTTTTTAATTAAAATATAGCGTGTTTTTACTATTCATTAAAATATAAAAGTTATCAGAATAATATGAAAAATTTATCCCAGGTAAAATTTTATATCCTGATTCCAAAGAATAATTTTATTTTGTAAAATTTAACTTATAAACCTGTCAAAAACTAGATTTAAAGTGGGTGTGCCATCAAAAGGCGGCAAAACTTCATTTTTTTAAAAATACTTATTTTACCCAAAAAATGTATTTTGTTCTTATACCATGTTCTAGAAAACGTGTAAGATGAATAATAGTGCTATAAAATTCAAAATTTAGTTAATACTATTCATAACATCTAGTTCATAATAATATTATAATAATATGTTGTTGTTTAGTAACACCGGGTATTGCGTACAACACACGCAATCAAGGAAGGTCATGATTGCGTGTAATGCAAGCCAAGTCAGGGTTGCATGTAGTGAACGACTCCTCTATTGTTGCGTATAACAAAATAAATTGAATATATATATATATACTCAATGTTTCTTAGGATAACTACTATCAAACAAACATGAAATTTTGTGTAACACGATCTAAGATTAGTGTTGCGTATACTGCAAGCTAATACGGTGTTGCGTATAGGGCAAGATAATCTTGGTGTAGCGTACAACAGAAGATATGAAAGAAAATAAAACTAATATATCTTATAAAATCTCGGGTTTTTACATGATACCCATTATAAATATCACACATAATATTCTATTTAATAACCAAGGTAATGGAAACCTAAAAATGGTTGAGCTAAGATTCTTTATACGGGTAAAAATTAGAGAAACAATTGAAAATGAAAAGGGGATATAAGATAAAGAGGTGGGTATTAGAACATATCTAAGATGTATAAAAATAACTTAATCTAATCATAACCAATCAGGAATTTATCATAACTAATTGGTCATGGAATAACTCTATTGTAATAACATAAGACATAAGCAAGAAGAGTTTGGAAATATCATTTACTAATCATGATATGTGAAAACATAACATAGTCAAAATAATATAGCATAAACATAATCATATAAAATCATTACATTTTTCGAGGATGACTACCAAAACCATCATCACATAGTGGAAGAAGACCCATAATGGATTTATTTTTCACCTAAATTTATAACATGTCAACTTATGAGATAAAATTATTTACCCAATTCATTGGAGGGATATATAATCCTGAACACACCCATCACTTAGTATATAGAGTTCCCTAAGGTTTTGGGTTCACTACCCATTATCAATCATTTAATGAAATAGTTATTAACCTAATAAATTTGTGGGATATTTAATATCAGTCCCACCCATCACATTATTAAAACCATACATATGTGTTCCATGTGAACATGAATACATTATATTTTCAATTATAACTTAATTAACCCATGATAGTGAAATGGTTTCCTTGAGATCTGTAACAACCTATACCCCAATAACCTAAATCAAATGGTTAATTTATTACATTAGTACAAGATATAATGGATAACATCATATAGGATCATACATTTTATCTATCATGAGAGATTAGATACATTTATTATTTTATGATTAAATTTAAAAACTCAAAATAAAACATAAAATTAAAGTGGAAAAATATAATTTCTTCTTCTATATCCCTAAAATAAATCAAAGTTCACTTCTAGGTACCCTAGGGATAAGAAATAAAATAAAATTGTGTTGTCATATACTTATTAATGAATATCATACAATGAAATATATCATAACATAATCATTCCATAAATAATGTAGAAAATATAATTGGTCAAAATAATGTAATAAATTAAACAAATCTGATAAAATAGTATATCCCTGAAAATAAAAAAATACATGTAAAATAATTAATGATCATATACATATGTAATGAATAATTCAAGAAATAATAATCTTACCTTAAAGGCCTTGTTAAAAGAATTTTTACATATATAGGTAAGGAATATGAAAATAACTTAGATAATTTGTCTAATGATACCTACCAATGATTTTAGATTATATAATTTTAGGTCCCAACCATCATTAAATATGTCAAATTCATTCATAATATGGATTAATAATACATTTCAAAAAAATTGCGTAAGTGACCAATTACTTGATCATGGATGAATAAAAGAGTGTATAACCATATACAATAAATATAGAAAATAAATATTTCCCAATTCAATGTAATAACATTTCAATCTAAGAGAACATACCATAATTAAAATAGAAATTATATGGTATTATCAATGTAATAGGAAGTACCCTTATTAATGAAATATTGATAAGGATGTGGGGAAGGAAAATTTCTTTATTTTGGGTTATCAATAGATGATATTAATTGAATTAAATAGTTTTCAATAAAAACATATCAAAGAAAATGTTGAAAAATCCTTTGTTATAGTTTTTAAAGATCATGGGAATTATACAAAATTTATCCCCTAGGAGTGTCCAACATTATTTGTTGTTAGGCTACCTTTTTATATACTAATTAATGGTTGAGTAATTACACACCCTGAATTTTTCATGTTAATCAAACCTATGTAAATATTTTGAAGATATTACATTCACTTGTTTCTACCAAAAAATTGATTTAATTTCAAGGAGTATACATATATATTTAATTTACAAAACCATTGTATGGTTTTTATACTATTAAAAAGGTTGAGTTTTTTAATATATTTGGTGACTCTTGAGTAAAAATAAAATTAGTAATGGATACTTATATGAAGTTTTATATCCTATTAAAATACTTAAAAATGAAAGGATAATACTATTGGGTAGTATTTACGCCGTCTAATAGAGAATATGGTTCACAGTATGAAATGTTTTTATGAAGTGTAAATTGAGACGAAGAACCCAAACATCTATAGTGACTATTGTATCAAAAACATATTAATGGAATTACTTGAAATAGATTTATAAACCCATTTAATTTCATGATTAATATGAGAAAATGTATCCTTGGTAATTTGTACACCACACAAAAAGAAACAAGTAGTAAATATGGAATAAGTCTAAAAGAAAAAAATTTGAGAGAAGAAACTGCTTACCTTGTATTTCTTGCATAGTCAAATATGGTCTATTTTCCTCTATAAAAAACAGAAGAATAAAAATCACATATTTAAAAAATTATTCATATTTATTTCTATTTATTATCCTTAGTTATAAAAAAATTATCTCTTTACTAGTCAGTTATATATTATTTCATCATCATATGATAATAATTTGTTTACATATCAACTGTAATTTCAATGTTAATTCTTATTCATTTAATCAAAGTTAATCATTTCATAGATAATTCAAGATACTATAATATATGTTTTATGATGAATTATAATGTTTTATATCTATCCTATGATAGTTTTTGTTTAGAGAAGTAATGTCAATATTAGGAATAAGCTTGATTCAGTGATGTGTTAATGAAAAATAATTGGCATATTAATAATGAGTTAAATACTAATATAAATTTTTTAGAACCAAATAAAAAAGATATATTATCATTATTGTATAATAATACTAGTAGTTCCTTAAATATATTCTTCTATAAATGAAATTTATAACATTAATCATGTGGGTTGTTGAACCAACCCAAAAAAATAACTTGCTATTATCGATGTTTGATAATAGTTAAGAAAGTGATTATTTTTTAATAATATCATAATTAATGAAGCATAATGATATTATTTATATGATTACAGAGTTGACTCAAAATTTAATAAATTTAGATAAATAATTAAAGACAATATCAAAAAGAAAATTTGTTTCTTTATGGATGTAGAAGTCCTACATTCACAAAAATAATGATTTCATTATCCATGTAATGTAAGGAAAGTATGAAATAATTTATATTTTATGATTTTTAATAATGTTATAAAAATTATAATAATTCACTAAATTCTTATTTTGTACCATCCTTGTAATGTGAATAATGAAACCCAAATAAGTCATTAATGGAGGTGTAAATCCATATGATGAAATTTTCATACTTTAAAGGAAGGAGAAATGGTATATAATGTTTAATTATAATAAATAAAAACATTCATATTTTTAAATAAAAAATATTTAATCAATTTTTAAAGGTAAAGATATTTTTTTATGAGAAATATAGATAAGGAAAAATATTAAAGAGTGATAACAACATTAATTGACAATTTTAACTTTCTCTTAGAGATTTCATGGAAAAAAGGACTTTGGAAAACTACGTATAATAAGAGGTTTATAGTCAATGAAGAAGACTCTAGAAGATGTAAAATGATAATTTTTTAATATGAATTGAAATTTTCATACTATTCTTCAACGGGGTGTTGTAAGGACCCTTTTATAAATGATGGAATGATATTTTTTTAATATAACTTCTTAATGTAATGGGGACAAATGTTTCATAAGGAAAAGAGAATAAAAAGTGTACAAAAAATTATTAGAGATAAGTTATTTTCTATCCACACCCGAACCACTCATACGGAGACTTTTTCTAACATGTTGTATGTATTTTCCACTTGGTTAATCAACATTTATCATAATATACATTTATTGTGGTAAATAAATTTTTAACCACTATGACTAATTTTTATGAATAAAAATTAAAACACCATTATTATTAAATTTAGATATTATGATTTCAAATATAAAACCCTTTTTAAATAAAATACCAAAGATGAGAAAAAACTAATTTCTATATTAGTGCACATACATGTAAAACTCGTTTCTTAATTTTAATATTGAAGCGACAAAATTATGTTTAGGGTGAAATTATAAATTTTATTTATTTTCATAGAATTAATTGGTATATTTTTAATAAAAATAAATTTATGGTACTTTAAAAAAATTGAAAAAATATCACATTGAATATTATTTATCAAAACATACCAAAAATATTTTTTATAAAAATACATATAATTTAAGATTCAAAATTTAAACATTGGTTTTATAAATAAAACATAGTAATTTTAAATGTATTATTTTAATACATAAATATATTTTTATTCATTAAAATATATTTTGAATGTTCTAATTTAAAACATAGCTTATGATATTTTTATAAAAGATATGGTATATATATGAATTCTTTTTTTCATAATTTACCTAAAAACAACAATTTCATAAAAATACCAAAAATTAACACTAATATAATATTCAAGTGAATAATACAATCATGAAATAATTTTTATCAAATATAAATAATTGAATTTTATAATTTATCTTTTAAATATAATTTTGAATAAAGGCTCTCTTGAGTGTGTATTGTGCACTAGTTTTGGGAAGTAGTGGTTACATGATGTAGTAGGGTCTATGTTATTATGTCCCACTAAAAAAATGTTGTTCGAGAAATTGGGATACAGAAAAACCATCAAAAAAATGTGTGTATTATTTTATTATATCATCTTCAAGCTCTAATGTTCCCTTTTATAGTTTTTTATCTCTCCAAAGGACTTTCACGTGCCGAGTTGTCTGATTCAACAAACTTTATCTCTTGTGTCATGAATTTGAAAATGCTCATTATTATAATACATGTATACTTACAACTCTATTAACATATATGTTATTACATAAATCAGATTAAAAATATATTTCCTCAATAATGAAACATAAAATATATCATTTACCTTAAATAAGTTGGGTGTAATAACAATTCAGTAAGCCACAACACTAATTATCTGTATAATTTCAAAATCCCCAATGCATTAATGAATTAACATCCCCTTGTTAAAAAATATTATAAATCCTTTAATTGAGTATATATTTAATAATATATGATCCCATACTTCTATTTAAATGGAATTACATCAATTATATTTATATCTCTATTTTAAAATTTGATAATCTTTTATATGATTCCTAATAATAAATACATTAATATTTTTCTCATCAATAGATTTTATGCCTAGAAGCTTAGCTTCTTCATATTCATTCTAACAAGTTAAAGTACAACATCTATTATCATACATTCCTTAATATAGTTCCATATGGATCCTTTAATGGAATATATTATTATATGAAAATTCCACCAGTGGTAGATACTTATCCAACATTCCTTAAAATTAAACAGACCATGATCTTCACGTGACTTTTACATTTTCAATTTTCTTTTTAGACTACCCATTAGTTTAAGGATGATAAGTGGTGATTAAATGGAATTGGTATCAAGATATTTTTTAAAAGTTATCAATAATTTTTTAATTAATTATGTTCCATGATCTGATACAATTGGTAATGATTCGCTACAAAGTATCACCATTTCATTGACATAGAGTTGGGAAGGAAAATAACGGACTAGATCTTCCATTACTTCTATGAAATGTGGAGACTTTTCAAGTTGATAAAAAATAACCCATATAGCATCATTCATCACTAGATTATTAGTATGTCCATTGACATAGTCTATTGTAATATTATCCCACTAACATATTGATATATAAAGAGGTTTCATGACACCCTTAGTGTGTTGTATTTTGGAATATATCCACAATAAAAATAAATATCTTGACACATACTCCACAATTTTCCACTTCATATTATCCCACCAAAAATGTTCTCTTAAAACCTATATATATTTTTCTATTAGGGTGTATATTGAAGTTTCATCAATATACTTCATTTAGTATCTCCCAATCCCGTAATGGTAATGATGTAACACATAAAATATTTCATAAACTCAAAATTCTATCTTTATATATGATGTTTGTGAATTTTTCATCATTCTCTAGTTTAATCCTTCCTTGTAAGTCAAAATTATCTTGTTAAGACTTATCTATATTTTCTATTAATGATGTCTTATAAATTTATCAGGGAAAAAATAATGGATCCCCTTACATTGAAATGAAAATATCTATCTCTAATAAATCCCTAAATATAGGATACATATTAATCTGTATCATGTTCATATCTCCATGGTTTCTACTATAGAATGCATCATATACAATTATTTCCATCCTTGGGTGGTAGTTTATTGAGAAATCATAGTCCTAGCTTATTTTAAACCATCTTATTTCCCTCATGTTTTCATCTTCTATAGCTAAAACATATTTCAATATTTTTCAGACTATATATATGTCACATATTTCAGAATTTTGATAGTGTGTTCATATCAATAAGTAAAACATTACATTTTCCAAATCAAGGTCATGAGTTAGAGAGTTTCATAAATTTTTCTTCAATTACCTTGATCCATAAGCAATAACTCTACTATTTTATATTGTTACATATCCCATTAATTTCTATGATTCGTCAATATACATCACAAATCCTTCCTTTTAGGATAGTAAATTTAATATTTATGAATTAATCAATCTCATATTTAGATGTTCCTAAATATTTTTACATTATCTGGACTATGTGTATTTAACCCCTTTACATGTCAAATTGGTTAATTGATTGTCCAATTAAGAAAATTATTAAACAACCCACTAATAGTAACAAATTAAATTTAAGAAACTATGTATCTTGGTTATATTCAACAATGTAGGTAATTAATTTGATATATTATTATTTTAAGGATTAAGATATATTATATCCTTGGAGAAAATATTAATTAGAAAAGAAACTTCATAGATCTAAATTTCACATTTAATAAATTTCCCATAAAATTTCATTTCTCTATGGGTCTCAAGTATTGTTCACATATGGTCATCATGTTATCCAAAACATTTATATTATATCTATATATAGTCAAATTAATACCACCGTGAATTTATCAAGATAATCCTTCAATAAATAGCTAATTATATACATAAAAATATAATTTTCATTAGTCATTACGAAGGTAATTACCATAAAATCCTAATATCCACAACTCAAATGACATGAATTCCTCAGTACATCATCATTTTTAACCCTTAGATTACGATAACATGAGGAATGACCGATTATAGAAAAATATGAAGCTCCTTGAATTTGATCAAATGATACATTAATACGTGGTATATGATAAAAATTCTTTATAGTAATGAAATTGATCTCCCTGTAGTTTATGTATAACCACATAGACCCATATTTCTCTATCAAAAATAAAATAGGGCTACTAATTATGAAATACTAAGGCATATAAATCCCATATCTCATACCACTTATATGTTTTTATTTAACTCTAATAACACCGCCAGTTCTATTATGTAGGGGTTTTTAGATATTGATCTTGTATTTGGAATGAGTTTTAAGGAAAATTCATCTTCACACTCAAGTGGATAACTTGGTAATTTATATGGAAATACATTGTGTTATTTTTTTTACAATGGTTACATGATTTATTCCTAGGATTTCATTCCCATATATAGATTGTATTTTCTCTTCATCTTCTCCTAGAACATAATTAAGGTGATCTACTAGATGATAATCTATATATGTCTCATAGGATTATGTCTCTCCCTTGAAAAAAAGGGATTTTATTCCCCATTCACAAGTAGTAACTTCTTTTTCTCTATGAAGAACATCTTGTTCTATCCATTGGGATCCAATCTATTATAAGGATAATGTTAAATTCAACGATAATTATAATGATCATGTTTTCCAATTAGGAATATCTGTGAATATTAATAGATTCTACATGATAAATATTCATTGTAATAATATTCTTATAAATTATCTTGATTGAAAAATAATTTCTCATAAATTCTTTCTTGATGAACATTTATAAATCCTAAAATAAATGGATGGAATAACATCATACATTCCAACTATTTATTATTCTACTAGACAAAATCCTAAATCACTATAATGGTGTATCATTAATATAACCATAATAAAAATATATTGTGTTGAACCCCTTAAATTGTAAGAGGTTTTTTCAGATGTCCATGCAACAACCTACGAGGTATACAGAATAATACTATTAATAATTTATAATAAATAGAAGTTGAATTCTAGGAGGAGGAATCCTTTTAATCATACATTATCTATATTTTCTATATATAATGTGTAAAACATTTTTATGATTTATCACTTCATTGTATTTAATTTTGGATTTTTATTTGAGTTATTCATTTGGGATGAATTTTTATTAATTCTTATAGTTTTTTCATTAGTAACCACTATCTTCGATCAGTCTTGGTTGTGGTATATTTGGGTTTTGAGAGACATAGGATATTCTGATCAGTTGTGATTGACATCCCCTAGGGATATGGAAGAAGAATATTTTATGGTCTTATTATTAAAGACATATAGGAATATTAATGTAGACTTTTATGTTTTGGTTGAAAACATATATATCTAGAGTCTAATTAAGAATCCATTTACAATGACTGTTAATGTGTAGAAACATATTTATTATTTTTTTGGTCTATTTTTCTTACACACCTTATAAAAAATTTGTTTTATTATTATTCTAATTAACTAAAATATTTTATATATTTTATTCTTTACATATATTAAGGAATGTGTCCTACTATTTTTTCTAAATATTTCTTAACTCTAATTTTACAAAGTATGTTGGAATTTATACATCTGATTACTTTCATATAAGAAGATTTTAAACAAATTAGTTTTATTTTATAAACTAAAATCCACCATCATCATCTTGTATTAAAACTATACTCTTATGATCATATATTTGGTATCTGATCAAGATTATAATTTTATAATTATAATAATTTGATACACTAAGTTTTCATGTAAAAAAGACTATAATTTTTTTATAATGGTAGGTTTATCCGTTGTGATAATAGAAAAAATAAATCTACTAAGACCACCAATATTTGATGGTGTGGACTA
This sequence comes from Viscum album, assembly GCA_963277665.1. Taxonomy (NCBI): domain Eukaryota; kingdom Viridiplantae; phylum Streptophyta; class Magnoliopsida; order Santalales; family Viscaceae; genus Viscum; species Viscum album. The sequence continues at coordinate 1,869,587,565 of OY728123.1, read as the reverse complement.
TTAATATAAGATATATAATATGAATATGTAAATTATCAATGCCAAATTTGATAAATTTCTTTTGTTAACTAAAAATAATTAGATTCTCGATAAAGAAATTACTAATTTTAATATAGATAAAAAGTTGGGATATTATATTAATTACTAAATCAGTAATGCACAGATTTTTTCAATGATAATATATGTATATATAGTCATATTTCAATATGTTAAATGAAAAATAACATATATGATAATCTTGAAGTTACTCACATTGTAACTACTAATTTGTTTTATGTAATAATAGATCTCTTGAGAGTAGATTATAGAGTTTTTGAATTTTTACCTGGAGAATTTATATCTAAAATGTTTCAATGGTTTATGATGATTGGTAATAATATTATATCACTTGGTAATAAATACATAAATGGTTAAACAAATTTGAGAAGATTATTGATATTATTTTTAATGAATGGGAGTAAAAAAGAATAATTCTTTATGATATGAAAAATATAAATATATTGAGCTTATATGATCTTAATGGTACTCTAATACAGTATGAGCGTAGACTAGACAGAGATAATGAAAATGCTATGAAGAGTAATGGAGTACATTTTTCTTCAACTAATAAATTAGTAAAATTCTATATCATATGAAACATTCACTAAATATTAGAAGATGGTGAATAATTCAAAGGTTGAGACAGAATTTTTTGCATCTAAACAAAGTGATAATGAACATGGTGATCTTTAAAAATTAATGGATGGAATTGTTGGAAAAAATTATTTTCCTCGCAATTACAAGAAAAATCCTAAAGTAAGAAGTGATAAGTGAGACATATAGAAATTATTTTCTATATATATAGGAATCCTGGACACATTAGAGCAAATTTTTCATGATTTAATATGAATGAAAAGAAAGATAAATGTTTATAAATGTTATTCAAGATCAATAGAGAGAAATATCTTAAAATTTATAATACTTAGAGTGCGAGTGGAGGTGATATTTCATCTAATTATTATTCATAGAATAGTAGTGAATATCATAAAATTATTATTTTTTATGATAAATTTGCAATAACCAAATACTTATTCATAGCTAAGTTATATGTTCAATCCATAACCAATTTAATATTAAATTATAATTATTCATATTCAAATGATGAAAATAGTTTTAAAATATCATAAGAACAAAAACCTAACACAATAGATGATTGCGGTTGATTAAAATTTTTTGAGTAAGTTTCTATATATATAACATTGTTAGGAAAACAAAATATTAATGTTTCTAGGAATTCTGAAAATGAAAAGGTAGAACATGAAAAAGAAAATTTAAAGATTTTAAAACTATATATAGGGATTTTATATCATTAAAAATATTAAGAAATTAAATATAGTTCCACTTCAGTGGATGATAATAAATATTAGGTTTTGAAACTAAATTCTTTAATTTTTAGTATGAAAAGTTTACTGTGAAATTTTACTTATAGAAATGAAAATTTTCCAAACATTTTCAAATATTGTATATCTATTAAAAATACTTTGGGGATTGGTTTTAGAAATTCAAAACCTCATTTTTAAAATAATTAATATGTTCTTAAAAGTTCAACTTTTAAAAAAATTAGAGTGGTGGACTCTGGGAGCACCAATGTTCTTTGAATAAAGTTAAATATTTTGGTTTTTATAAAGCATACATTTCAAAGGAAATTGTAGTTGTAAAATATAGAATAGTTAGACAAACTTGGATCCCTAATCTCTTATTTTTTAATAATTTTGGACCCATGAATTTTTGGGTACCAAAATCTTAATTTTTCTATTTCAAAAAGATAAGAAGTGTACCAACAGAAATACTATTTGGTATAAAGATAGTGGATATACCAGATAAATGGCTATAAAAAAATAGTTCTATCAAGATATTATGAGGATTAAAGGTGGAAAAGAAAATTTTTGAGATAATTATAGAAAACTAATATATGGTATATGAGATATTTTACTTCTTATAGAAGCATTAATTTCAAAAAAAAATAGGACATAAGAAGGATCTCATAAGCCTAATAAAATTTTGGGATATAGGTTACCATGTGATCTTCAGGAATGATAAATATACTTTTCAATGTAAAAAAAGGTTAAGTTTACTGTTTCTACTGATAGACATGAGAATGTATACAATGTAAATCTATAAGACTTTGAGAGGAAATATATACCCTTATTTAGTGTAATGTAAGATCAATCAAGGTTACATCATATATGTCTTTTACACTGTAATGTTATAACATTAGAAAAACTTTCTAAGAAAGGACTAGAGGTTTACCAAATATATAGTTTAATTCATATAAATTTAGTGATACATGTCAATTTAGAAATAAACATAAGTCAAATTTTTAATTTTTTAGTGAAGTTTCAACTTTTGATTATTTAATGTTTTTGAACATGGATTTATTTTTTCCAACACAACCTATGATTATTGTAGGAAAATATTATGTATATGTTTTAGTTGATGAAAATTTTAGATATACAAAGCTATATTTTCCATATAAAATTTCATAATCCTTTTTATAATTTAAAAACATTGTTTCCTATTTAAATAAATGAGAAACATATTCCTTTGGTAACTATTCATATTGACCATTGTGAAGAATTTTTAAATAATTATTTTGAAAATTTTTGTAGTAAAAATTTTATTATAGATAAATTCTAACCTCCCAGAACAACATATTATAATATTTTAATCAAGAAGTTATCACTATATTCTATTCTATAAATTATTTTTTACATAGATTAATTATTAATACATATTATTATGAGTTGTATATTGAATAAAAGTTAAATAAAATTACTATATAGGTTTTGGGGGTAATTTATTCATTCTAAATAAATTATATTTATTATATTCAAAATTTTATAATGGATTTTTTCTAGGTTATTCTATAACTAGTATGGAATATAATTTTTTTTAATAAAAATATAATTATTATTGAAGAAAATGTGCGTGATAAAATTTATGAAATCGATCCTTCTTTTTTTAACTACCTAAAACTACATCTTGATAAAATATTTTTAAAATATATTTTCAATTCATGGTGGAAAATTCATCACATTAAAGAAAAACTAAAACAAAAAATATAAATGTGTTCCACCAGAATAAACTAAAAATGTTGTTTAATAATAGTATTTTATAAATAAAGGAATCAGATGATCCTTTATAATCATACCGCTAATAATATCATTTGTCATGTAGATCAATATCTCAAAACTAGAATTTCCTTAAGAAATAAATTCGAACATTGTTCATTTTTATGAGAATTTGAATCTAAGACTCTTGATGAGGATTTTTGTGGTGAGGATTGAATAAATTCAATACAGGATGAACTTAATGAGTTTGAGAGAAATAAAGTTTGGGCATTTTCTGAATGTCCTAAAGTCTTTCATGTTATTGGAATAAAATAGGTATTTCATAACAAACATGTTGGAAATTGAATAATTGTTATAAATAAGGAAATACTTGTAATAAATGATATAATAAAAATGAAGGAATATACTATAAAGAAAAATTCTCTCCAGTTTCTATACTTGAATCTGTTCATAATATCCTTTCATGTGCAACATTCTTAAATTTTTACCTTTTTCAAATGAATATAAATGTTTCTTTTATTAAAAGATATGTAAAGTATAATGTTAATATATAAAATACATCTAGGTTTGAAAACAAAAAAAATCATCAAATAATTATTTTAGATATATTAATTCCCTTTATGTACTTAAACATACCCTAACAACCTGGTATGATAGAAATTTTAGTTACAAAAAAATCATAAAGGAACTATAGATATAAATATTTCTATTAAAAATGTTTTTAAAGAAACCATCCTTCTTTAAATTTATTTTAATAAAATTATATTAGGCTCAACAAAAAAAATTAAATTATATTCCTCTGTAGGTCTTAGGAAATTTGAGTTTTAAATGATCAAAGTGATTGAATTAACTTTTTCCCTTGGTTTTGAAATTTTTCAAAAAATCATAAGGAATATTTTTTACTAAAAAATATATATAAAAGAGTTACCTAAAAATTTTGGTAATGAAAATAATAAAATAATTATTACTCTTATTAAAACACAAAAAAAATTCAATATTTATGATGTTGGGAAAAAATTATTCAAATGAATTTTAGATGAATGACTGGTAATATACTATAATTTTCAAATAGTTAACCAGAGTTAATGATTTCTATATGATTATGGGAAATATTTAAATCTAATCAAAAACATTCCCATATTAAATCATTAAAATAAAATGTTCATTAACTTAAGGTAAATATGGATCTTAGACTATTTTAATCTCCTATAAATTATTTTTAATTATAAATTAGTACAAATTATTACCTTGGTGGATTTAAAATAAAAAGTAAAAGTATATTTTGATCCTATCATTTCTCAGGATATGATTTAGATTATTGGTCTTGTAATAAACAACACTCATTTTCAATTTCCATTACTAAATCATAATATATAGTAGATGTAATTTTATTTGCCCAGGTGTTGTTGAGGAAACACACACACACTGACATTGGCCTGAGTTTTTTTTCCAAACTCACATTCAGTTTGATAACAAAAGTTTCATATTGTAACACCAAAAAATTATAAAATATTGAAATTAATTTTTATAGTATATGTTACATGAAAAAATGATCATGAAAACCCCAAAAAAATATTTCTTTAAATTTAATCTCTTTGACAGCATGTGGAACATGAAACCACGAGTCTAAATGAACTGTAATATAGTATATAGTTACAGCATAGCCATTAAATTGGTAAGTATGAACATTAATAACTAATTTAGAAAAATTATATGGTTTATAAATTTATAAATTAAAATAAATGGAAATATATTTATTAATAATAAAATATGACTTATTTGATAGAAGAAAAAAAAAAGAAATATTTTTTGAAAAACTATTCCTTTTAAAGAAAAATATTTCATTGCCTCTTGAGAACATATGAAAAAAATTAATTTGTTAACATTTTTAAAAAATTATTTGATAAAACAAACATAGTTTTTGAAATCAAAATATCAAAATTATATTTGGGTGAAATTTTGGTGTTAAACTAAAAAGATTTATTTTTCGATGAATATTGAAAAATAATGATTTTCTTTTTAAAACCAACTTTTCATTTTATTTTTTTAAAACATTAAATTATAATTTCAATTTAAAATAAATTAAATTATATTATATTAAATACAAAATAGTTCATTTTAATCAATTTTATATTGAATTTTGATATTAAGACATTCTATTCTAATGAGAATTTTCTTCTTGAAAACCCTTAATTTCATCGCTTCAATAGGATTTGTTTTAAATTTAATTTATCCACTTATGTGAATTTGATTTAATAAAATGGATTAAATATTTTGATTCATAATTATTTATATTTTATAATATGGTTAAATTAATTTTTTATCATAATGAATAGTGAAAATAGTATAAAGTAATTACCATGATTAAGCTGAAAATGGGTTTACTGGGGGTTAAACTAAAACGATACTGATTAAAATGACCTTACAATTTTACTAAAATATATTTGATGGAAATATTTAGACCTTATAATGTGTATTTCTTGATAATAATCCATTTTTTACACCTTTTTCATATAAAAAAAGTGGGTACACCTTTTTTTCAGAAATTACAAGTGTGTCACTCACCTCACTAAAAAAATGTTGCCTATATCCTATCTTATTCACACCCTTAAAAATTATTGATTCATACAAGACCTACCCAAATAAAATCATGACTTTTATAACCTCATATTATAAGAATTTTTTGGGTCAAAAACATTACTCTAATACGTTAGGTATAATCTTAAAGAGGTGGTCCCATAATAGGTAAAATTCATAACTATGTGTTTTTGTTTTATTTCTTCTCACACCTCCTTAAAATATTCTTCATTTAGGATTATATAATAAAAATATTATATATAATATAATAAAATTTTATTTTTTATAATTAATCACATATTTCAATATCCTCTTTTCTAAAATGGGAAACAATAACATCGTTAAAGTGATGGCGGGCTACCTCCTCGCAAATCAATGTGACGCAGTTTCCATGAAAACTTATCAATATTCAGTATAATGACACATATAATGTATAAATATGATATTTATAACATAATTATACCTCTATAATCATAATATCATATATACCATTTTTTACTTTCTATTCTGTATGGGATACAATAATATCACTTGGGTGTACGGAGGAATATAACCTCATGAAGTGATGTGATTCATTGTTCACTAACGCTTTACATGGAAGCTAATAAGGAAAATGTTAATTATTATATGAGAGATAAAATAAAAAGTTACGAAATTAATTAAACATTTATCATTCTAAAAATATAATATCTCATTTGATTTCTTACCTTTTCACTCACTGAAAAATGATAACGTCACTTGTGTATGTGTGGACTACCACCTTCATGAAGCGATGTGATTCTCTTTTCATCACCACACCACATGGATTATATATATAAGTAAATTTAAATAAATTATATATTACATTTGATATTATTATATTTATTTAAAGATAAAATACTTCTTACCTCCTTTCCATAATGATCATTGAAAAATGGAAATCTTACTCATGTGTACCTATGGTCTACCATCTCCATGATCATGACGTGCTTAATTTTTCAAAAAAAACATTAATTATTGGTCTTAATAGTATAATTGTTGTATAAATATGTTAATTATAACATTATTATTACTCTTGAGATGATATAACTATATAATATGAATATGAATCAAAACTTTCATGACAAATCACTAATGAGAAAACAAGGTAATGAATATGAGAAATATTGAAAATAATAAACTATTATTATCAAATGGCTCATAAGATGTTATAAAATGATCATATAAGATATTATAAATATTAATATGATTCTATTATAAGATAATTACTTGTTTGAAATCACTATACTGGATTTTAAATCATGTTCAATCAAAAGGAAACACATGGTTAGGGGCTTCATCTCAATTTCACTTCATTAAGGATTATTTTGATATTATGCACCTAATTTATTCTATATGATGTGTATAATACCCCTCAAGTAATATCATGATTCCAAAATAATTAATTGTATTTAAATTTTTAATTAAAATTGTGTCAACCAAATGGATTTTTATTTAAAAGCTATAAATTGGTAAATAATTTCATAACTCAATTTCATTTCATCGGGTTATATTACTTATTCATTGTATTTCACATTATAATATTATACAAGTAATGAAATTTTAGTATCTCATTTTTTACATCTTTCTATATTATAAGGATTTAAATTTTATATACATAATCGATTCATTGATTAATCCTTACAAAAACATTATAATATTTTTAAGGGTTTATTTCACAATCTCATTTTATATAGATTATTTATACATGAATTTCCATTGAAGGAAGTTAATTGACCATTATCTAATAAACCTCATTTAATTTCTTATCATCTTCTTATTCATTATTTTTTCTTGTAATAATACAATTTTTAACTCTATAGTACTTAAAATGATTGATAAAATGTTTTTATAAAAAAGTGAATTTATTTCTCTCTTCGGTCAAAAACCTTTTTTATTCCAAAACCATGTTTTCAAAAAAATAAAATTTATTTTTAAATTATTCATAATGATAAAATGAATAAAATTTTACCCACATTTTACTTTTAATAAAAAAAATTAAAGGAATCTTCATGTCATTTTCAAAACAATGTGTGTTTTTCTTTTATAGAAAAAGTGAAAGGAATCATTATTTCAATTTGTACAACATGTATGAAATTTAATTTCATCATGAAAACTCAATGTTGATTCCATTATATGTTTAAATAGTTACTTTCAATGAAAATAATTTTCAAAACTTTTTGTGAACTTTTAGTTTTAAATTTTGATTTTCATAATAAAAATGATATTTTCTTCAATTTTATTAATGATCTTTTCATAGTAATTCTATTTTTCAACGACAAAAACCCATTATTTTATGTAAAAACCATTGGGGATATGATTCATTGATACCATCCTTATTTTTTATATTTATATTTTATGATTAGTTTAAACAATTAAAGTATTTATATTCACATTTTTTACATAATTTTGTAGTCATTAACTTTCTGTTGAAATATTCACTTTCCTATTATTATTGGACATTAAATTTACCCTAAATATATTTATATTTTAATTATAGATATACTTATTGCATGAATCGTATATCATTTCTATATAATTTGTTTCAAATTAAAGTTATTTGATTAATCATGGAAATATTCAAAACCTGTATTCTTTCTTCAATATGGATCTTTAAAGGTAAGGCATATTGTTCCTAAATTAAATCCATAATTCAATATGTGAGGAATGATTTGGAAATCTAGTGATGGGTGAGATCCAAAATTATATCTCCCCTCGATGCATCGATTGTCTCATGATGTGAATAGTAAGCTAGAACTAAATGTGTTTTTACCCATAGTTTTAAAGAATCTTGTGAATGGTCTCAGCAGAAGAGGTATCATTTCCTTGAGAAAATGATGCTAAATAATTAATCATTTCATTAATTAAGTATTCATTTATTATTATCCATGATATTATCACAAAGATATTATCTTTGGATGAATTTTATTACCATTTTTTTAATTAAATGACATTTATTTTTAGTTACCTCTATATATTGATTAAGTATTATTATATTATTCATGAGGTTTTTTTAATGATATAATTTTTAAATGTATTTAATTCTTAGTTTATTGATTAAATAGCATGTGTTTCTAGTTATTTACCTTGACATATTTATCTATAATATTTTCATAACAATATTACCTCTTATGGAATTTCATTCAAAATTTATTAATTAAATGGATTGTTTTTTCATTTATTAACATTTTCATATTGATTATGCCTTATCATATCATGAAATTCAAGTTAGATAAATGGAATCTCTGTTTAGTTATTTACTTTTCTATATTGATTATGCTAATTTGTTTAGTATATCTTCTGTTGTACTTAACCCTTATGGGGAATTTGAGCTCACCCTTATTATTTTTCATTAAAAAGAATCCATGATGTGTACTATGATTAATATTCAAGGATATTCTATAGGGGATAATTTTATTATTTGAAAAAAAAAATTGTAATTTTTGTTTTCAAAAATAATTTTGGAAACATGTCTGTATCTAGTTTACCAAGAATACAACACTATTCGGTCCTTTAGGATTCGATTCCACATATCTTATACAAATTTAATAAACAAATACATTGGCTCCAGGTTACTGAATTTTGGGTCACTGCTATTGGTATCAGAGAAATTTTATTAAAAACCTTGGTGACTAGATTTATGAAAACATATATTAGGAATCGTAACACTATGATAAACTTGAGTAGAATTATAGAAGGATATCCTAAAGTGTTAATAAGGTAGAAATTATATTGTTTTCCTAGTAATATATTTCTATATCGATACTAAAAGTGGACATGGGTATTTAATATATATACATATGGTTAATAACTCTAAAATGGTTTTTTTTCATGACCATATCATCATATGCTCCATAAAAACAGACCTTACTAAGTAACTCACTATACAAACCTAGGGAATATTCTTAAGATAATTTAAATTTTATTAAAAAATAATTATGAAGGATTTTAAAAGATGACAACAATTAATGGCCTAGGTTTATTTGAGTAATCAAATATAAAAAAGGTTGAGATAATTTAAACATCATATAAATTATTTTATGGTTTTCCCAATACAATTATTGTTTCTCGCACTATGATTTTTTTTGTATTAGTAAATGGATGAAACCTGAAGGAATCATTTTAACATTTAACATAATGTACAATGTGGTAATTATGAGATACCAAAAGATATGATGATAAGAGTGAAATATATAGTTATCATTCCTAATTAGTTATCCCAAAATATGATTACCATCATATACCCTAACCATCTTCTAGACTCACCAAAAAAAGGAAGGATGTAGTTTTCTATGATATCAATTGATGGAGGCCATGGAGGAAAGAAGTCATGATTTCCTCCAGGTCAGAAATATGGAAATAGACCCTAAGAAAGTGTATAAATTGAATAGTAAAATGTTTTAAGTGTAGAAACTAAGGGAATGAAGAAATTATCATAATCAATAAAAAAATGAAGGCTTTAGGGCCATTGGAGGAGAGGGAATAAAGCAATTAATTTTTGAGAAAAAAAATGAAGATTATGATGGAGTAAAATATATTTCATCTTGTGGATCCATTTATAGTTCATTGTCTAAAATGTGGTAAACCTAGTCAATATCCAATTCAACACCCTCTTATAAAGGTTAACCCCTAGAACATGGATAGACCTATTTTGAAATAAAAATGTTAAAGTATTAATGTATTGGGATTTAAGGAAGAAATAATATAATTAATTTTACAAATGGTTTTTTTATTATAAGAATTATGATATGTTTAAGGATTCTGTTAAATTTTAGAAGCATATTTGTCTTCATTAACTTAAGAGTGATGGATATCATCATATTTTTATGATTTTAAGGTTGATCATAAGTTAAAAGTCTTAAAAACACATTTTCAATATTTTTTGGTAGAAATATAACTTGATTGAGTATATTCATGGAAAACATTTATGGCGATACCACCCATTTTTTTAGTATATGTTTTAAGGAAAACATTATTTAATGATGAATTCCCTTACATTTGTGGGAATAATTTTAAATGTATTGGTAACCTTTATAGATTATCTTATTTTTTATATTGATTTAATTATGGTATGTTACACTTTCAGAATGTTAAAGGAATTATATTAATATAGTTTTAGAAAAAGGACAAGATGTTTCATCTGGTAAGGCTACAGGGCTTGAACTCATAACAGAATGGTGATAATGGTTTAATTCCTATAACTAGCCTATGTATTTTCTTGGTTAATATGTCACTATTTTTTGTTAAATTATTTTACAAATAAATATTAATTATGAACAAGTGGTGTTATTTTCTTTGTTTATAGACTAATGTATTATATTGGATAACTTATGCTAAAAATATTTGTTTTAGAAAATAGTTAGAGATATATTTAATTACTTTTCACTCTTTTATGAATATTATGATTGGTTAAAAATGAACCTCAGTGCTTCAAATATAAAAACTTTGTTTTTTGGATAATAATTTATATGGGTAATTGATGAATTTAAAATTTATTGAAGAACAACTAAATTATTAAATTGTTATTATGAAATATAAATGTATCATGTAATTATATTTCCTTATATTTATAGATAGTTAAGTAATTCCTCAACATTAGTAAAATTATCTTCAAACAAATATGGTATCAAATTAAATTCATATAATATGAATGAAGGGTAATTTTAAATCATCATATATTTATGGTTTTCATGTCCTTAACATTCCATTTATAGTTAAATTTGTTGTGATCAATTACCTCTATCACTCTCTATAATTATGTACACTTTTCTTCTATGTCTATATCTTCACATTCCACCAATGTTCTCCTAGTTTAAAACATAGTTATGTGATTTTACATGTGTCCTTTTTTACATCCTTTATCTCTCATTAAGAGGATTTTTTATTTACCCCTTTTACGATGGGGGTTTTTTATAAAAGAATTTTAAAATATTAAAACATTGATTTCTGAGCACAAGATCAAATTTCCAAGTCACAATTTATTTAAGGTGGTGAGAATGTAACACCCAAAAATTCTAATATAATAATATTTAATTCAATATGATATGTGACATGAATATACTAGTTTAAAACCCCATGAAATATACTTCTTTAAATATATTCTCTCTAATATCTTGTGGAAAACACAACTACGAATCTAAAAGAATTGTAACATAGTATACCATTATAACATAGCCGTAAAATTAGTGGATATTAATACTCACTAAATTATTGAAATTATATAGATTATAAATGTGTAAAATAAATTCCATGGATATCTTTTTTTGGAAATGAAATATGGATCATTTTATAGAAAAAAGATATGGTTTCTAGAAAACTATTTTTTTAAAGAAAGAAAAAGGATTTGTCGCTTCATTCACACTTATAAAAAAATTAATTGTTGAAAATTTAAGAAATGAAATTTAAAAAAAAAAATTAACTTTGTTTTTTAACTCATAATATCACAATTATATTAGGGTGAATTTTTTGGGATTTTTATGAAAATTCCTATTTTTCGTGGAATAGTGGAAATACTGATTTTAGTTGAAAACTACATTTTTTTTAATTCATTACAAAGATAAATTATATTAAATTTTGTTTTAAAGTAAAATTATTTCAATTATACTATAATAAATTTAACTTATTTTATTTGAATCAATTTCATATTGATTTTTGATATTAAAACCTTTCAAACTTATGAGAATTCAACTCTATAAAACTTTTATTTTCATCGTGTATGCCAATTTCCTTTTAAATTTTATTTTAAAATTATTTGAATTATATTTGGTAAAATTGATTAAATTTTTTTTATCAAAATAATTTATATTTTATAATAATGTAATATTAAATTTTTATAATAATGAATAGAGAAAAAAATAAAAAACAATTTCCACAGTTAAGGTAAAATGGGTTTATTGGGGGGTTAAACAAAAAAGATAATTGATAAAATAAACTAAAATATTTATAAAATATTTTTTATGGACATACTTAGACCTTATACTATATAATTATTATAAATACTCCATTTTAGACCTATTTTTCTTGTAAACAATGTGGTTACACCTTTTCTTTTTCAAAAATTACAAGTTTATCAATCACCTCGCTTATAAAAGGATACCCCATATCATCTCTTCTTAACACCTTAAAACCCTTTTTTTATAAAAATAATTTCCAAAATAAATTCACAAAATATATTCCTTCATCATATAATCCTTTTTTTGTCATAAATCCATTCTATTAATACTTTACATATAATCCTAAAGAGGTGGTCTGAGAAGAGGAAATATTTCTATGTATGTGTTTTTATTTTTTTTATTCTTCCACCTACTTCAAATATTATTTATTTTTAGATTGAATAATAAATAAATTATATACAATATAAATCCAATTTATTATGTTAAGTTCATGACCTATATCCATCACCTCTTCCCTCAAATAAGAAATGATATCGTTGCTCCTGTGTATGGCGGACTACCGCCTCATGAACCTATGTGACACGTTTTTTATCAACACCTCTAATGGTTAGGTATTATAATGGATGTAAATTATATATATTTATATATATATGATATTAATAAAATAATTATACCTTTATATTTATTATATCATATATACCCTTTTACATTCCATTCTGTAGGGGATATGATAATGTTGCTCGTGTGTACAGTGATCTACCTCCTCGCGAAGCGAAGAGATTCATTTTCCACTAACGATTTATATGGAAGGTAATAATGATAATTTTAATTAATATATTTGATATATATATAATTATTATGATATCAATGACATATTTATATTTCAAATAATATAAAATATCATTTTCTTTCTTGTCATTTCAATCACTAAGAGATAATAATGTCATTCGTGTACTTGTGGACTACCACCATCACAAAGTGATGTATCTCTCTTTTAATAACCACAGAAGATGTATGATATATATAAGTATATTTTAATAAATAATATTCTATTTATTATATTATTATTATATAAAGATAAAATAGTACTTACCGCATTTCCATAATGATTGTTGAAAAATCAAAACACCACTTATGTGTACATATGACCAACCGTATCTATCATTGTAAAATACTTCATTTCTCAAAAAACATTAGTCATTGGTATTAATAGTATAATATATGTATAAATATGATTATTATTTCCTAAAAATTATTTTTGAGTTTATGGAATTAAATAATATATACTAGAATTGGAACATTCATGATAAAGAATGAATGAGAAACCAAGATAATTAACACCTCAAATAATGAAAATAAAGAAAGATTATTAATGAACGGGTGATAGATTGAATAAGTTAATAACATATTTAAAACCACTATATTGGAGTTTAAATAATGTTCAGTGAAATGGAAGCATGAGGTAAGGTAATTCCTCTTAATTTATCTTCATTGAGTCGTATTATAATGTTATGAACCTAATTTATTATATGTGGTGTAGATATTTCCCCCTTTAAATGAAATATCATGATTCCTTGATAATTCATGGTATTTTATGTTTCAATTTTAATTATATTATCCAAATTTATTTTGACATTATATTTAACAAGCGGTAAATAATTTCATAACTAAATTTCTTATCGTTGGGTTATATTACTTCTTCTTTGTATTTATCATTCAATTATTATGTAATTAAAGGATTTTTCACTGTTATGTTTTATTTAAAATTTCATTATGTTTATTTACATTTGATACACATAATAAACTCATTAATTAACCCTTACTTCTAATTTAGGATCTTTCTATGTTTTTATTTCACAATATCATTTTAATCGGGACGTTTTTACTTGAATTTCCATTTTAGGAAATTATTTTTTTTATTATATAGTAAATCCAATTAATATTATTATCCTCTATTTATTCCTGATTTGTTAATGTAATATTACCATTTTTACACTATTTAGTACTTATAATTATTGATAACGTGTTTTTAGTAAAATATTACATCATTTATCACTTCGAAAAAAAATTCCTTTTCTTCTGAAACCATATTTTCTAAAAATGTTTTCAATTTTTTTTAAATTATTAAAAATACTTTTTAAAATAAATTTTTACCCATGGTTTACTTTTTAAAATATTTTTTTTAAATTACACTTCATATTTTTTTCAAATAATTTGTATTTGTATTTTACTGAAAAAGTGAAAGGAATCTTTGTTTTAACATGTATGAAACATATGGAATTTCATACCATTTTAACCATTAATTATTTAAATGATTCTATTATATTTTTTAATGTTTATTTTAAATGGAAATTATTTTCCAATTTTTTTGTGAACTTTTTATTTTTTAAATTTGACTTTCAAAATGAAAATTGTATTTAGCTCAGGAATTGTTTTTTGAAGAGATTTTTATGGTATTTTTATTCATCAACGACATGATCTATTTATTTTTGTAATACTCTAATTAGGATATATAATATTTATATTATACATATTATCTCTAAGGATGGTTTATGATCATTTTTAATAATGAATGTATTTCCATTCATTTTCATGATTCCTTTTTGTAATCATTAACTTTACCATGAAATATTCAATTTCATGTGATCATTAAACATTTAATTTCACCTAAATAACCATATTTTTTATCATGTATATTCTTATTTCATGAAATATATATAATTTCTACATATGATGTTTTAATTTGAAAGTAAGTTGATTGATTAGGGAAATATTGATAACTGGTATTCTATCATCAATAAGGTCATTTAGTGTTGAAGAATATTTTACATGAATTAAATATATTATTTGATATATAAGGAATGATTTGGACATGTAGTGAAGAGTGGGACTCAGAATTATATATCCCCTTGATGCATCAGTAGTCTCATGAGGTGAATCAGTAAGCAATAATTAAATAGATTTCTACCCATATTTTTAATCATCCTTATTAAAGGTATTTACAGTAGACGTATCATCTTCCTAGGAACAAGTAACCTAAATAATAATAATTTTTTTATTAAGATTTATTTTATAATTATCCATGGGTTTTCAAAATGATATTATCTCTGGATCCATTTCATTACAAGTTTATTGATTAAATGGAATGTTATTTTATTTACCTTTCCATATTAATTATGCCTTATCTTATTATCCATTACAATTTCATACAGATATTATATCTAGATACATTTAATTCTTAGTTTATTGATTAAATAGAATGTGTTTTTAGTTATTTGACATCCCATGTTAATTATTCCTTATCTTATTACCCATGATTTTTTTAATGATATTATCCATTTATGCATTTCATTCTTATTTTATTGATTAAATAGAAATTTTTTTAGGTATTTACATTTCTATATTGATTAATCCATATCTTGTCATGATAGTAAAGTAATTTTAATGGCATGTGTGTTCATTTATTTATTATTCCATTTTTTATTTCTTTTATTGATTCATAATATCTTCCACCATACTAAACCTTTACTAATAACTTGATCTCATACTTATTTTATTCTATTACCAGGAGTCCATGAAGTGTACCATGATTGATATGAAAAGATATGATAGAAGGAATAAAATTATTCTATAAAAAAATTATTTTGTAGTTTTTGTTTCCAAATTTAATTTAAGAATCATGCATGTATCAATTTTACCAATACTATAAAACTATTCATTCCTTCATGATTTGATTCCTTATATCTTATGATAATTTAATAAAGTAATACATTGTCTCTAGGTTACTATAGTATAGGTTGTTACACATATCACATAGTAAAAACCAATAACATTACTAATGATTCAAAGAAATAGGTATAAGACACTATTTCCATCAAGAACACACATAAAAGGGAATATAATTTTTTAATTAGTCAGATTGTAAGAACAACATCATGATATTTATAGAAAATTCATAAATTCTGATAGATTTGAATATTTTAAATATATTACTAGAATATTAAACATAAAAGGATCATTTAGATATTTTATTCTTAAATCATATCCTTATATTAAAAAAACTCTTTGAAAAGTGAGGAGATCATTTTTACCTAGTTTTGAAATTTTTTAGATTTGTTAATTTTTATCATATAAAGTTTTCCAACAAATTTTTCGGACAAAGTTTACTTGATATTTTCAGTAAAATTGTCCCTAAAATAAATTATACAAAGAATTTCCCTACATGTTTTTAGAAAATTATACCTCAAAATCATTTCGATAAATTTTTTCCTTAAAATTTTTCAATAAAAATTTTTCATATAGTGTTTTTCAAAACCCAATAATGATTATATTTCTTCCTATAAGAGGTAAACTCAAAATATTTTTTCATATTTTATTTACACTATATTTTGTGATAATCTATTTTATTATGTTTATAAATTTTATAATTTTATTTTTTATTTTGTTTCATCTGGAAATTTTTTTAAAAAAAACATATACTATTGTTTTTTAAAACATCAAGAGTTCAAACATTTTTAAATATTTCTAGAAACATTATCAACCAATGATCTAATTAAGGGTTTTATTTAGAGTCATTAGATCTAAATAATTTTAATTATATTTATCCTTAAGTATGTGTAAAGGATAAGTGGGTTTGTACATCCTTTAATATGAATTATTTAAATTAATCTATTTCTTCTCATATTTCCCCCCATCAATTTCATTATCATTCATCCATTTTTCTAAATAATTATGATCAGAAAATATAGCTTCCTCAAATGACTTTTCAAACATAATTTATATAAAATAAATATTAATCGAATAACAATAGTATAAAAATAATGAATATTTATTCATATTAGATGTAATTTTCCACAGTTGGGAATCAATTTTTTCCACATAATACTTTTAATTAAGTAAGGAATATTTTTTTAGTATGTTATTCTATAATTTTCGGGTCTTTTTTTTTGTTTTAGACCATGAAATATATCCCCTTTAGTGTTTTTGGGTTTATCAACTGAAAATATAGGAGGATTCAATGTCCCAACACATCTATACCAGAAATCATGAATTTATAGTGTATCTTTTCATCTTATTTCATTAATCTCCCTCATGAAGGCTATGTATGTTGGGCAGACCCATTTTCATTATATGTTGACATATTATAGTTTATATAAAGAATTTATAATATAAAAACCCTTTTATAGAATAAAAAAATCTCCATGTGGTTTTTCCAATTTTCAATAAAATTATTTTAACCTTATTTCATTCATCCACCTTACTCTTTTATATCACGTAGGAGAAGCTAGTTGATCTCCCCTCTCCCCTCCATCTATGCTTTGAGATTTCTCCTTTATCTGGCATTTGATTCGTACATCATTCATCTATTTGAATCCCTCTTATTAATATTATGATTCCTATTTGTAAAACCTATAAATTATAAAATAATTAAATTGAATTTTATCGTGTATGCAACACCTAATATTGAGTTTAGCTTGTGTCACATGCAATATCAAGTTTAAACAAAATACGAAATATTTTAAAAATATTATTAATTGATATAATGGTTATTACCTAGACGTTAAATTTGAATGTATGAACATTACAAAATAAATTATAAAAATATTTTTATCTGTTGATAATTAATAAAATAATAATCATTTAGATGAAAAAGAAATATATTATGAAAAAAAACTTCATTTTTCTAAAAAATGGTTTAATCACGCTCTATGTATGTGAATTAAAATTAAATTTTACCGCATTTATAAAATTTATATTAACAAATAAATATAATTTTATAAATTGTAATATCAAAATTATCTTAGCATTATGTTTTTGTATTTTTCAAAAATATTTCATTTTATGGTGAATAATGAAAAATACAGAATTTTAATTAAAAAATTATTTTTTGTTTAAATAATTCATAATGTTAATTTATTTTTTATTTTTATTTAAAATATAATTAGTTTGTTTATACAACAATTAATCCAATTTCATTCAATGGATTTATTTTAATATTGAATTTAGATAAAAAAACATTGTAAATTTTTGAACATTTTCACTTGAAAAACTTTTTTTCTCATCGCATGTGTAGGATTAATTTTAAATTAAAATTTCTCAATTATATGAATTTAATATAGAAAAATGGATTCTATATTTTGGATAAAAATAATTTATAATGCCTAAAAAATTCAAATTTATTTTTGACCAAAATGAACTGTGAATTTATTAAAAATTAATTATGATTGTTATGGTAGAAATGGATTTATCGGAGGAACAAACTAGAATGATTAGAGTGGGAATGACCTTAAATATTTTTTAAATATTATATAATGAGTTATTTATAATTTTCCCATCAAATTTTCTCAAATATGGCAATTAATTTCCACTTTCCACTAAATATGACCCATATAATAAGTTAAGTAATGAAAAAGACAAAAATAATACCATTATTTCTTTTAATATATATAATTCATTCATATAGGGATAGAAAAAAAATTTCTTTGGATAGACATATTATTTTAAAATATTATTTTTTTTGTTATCATAATATTTTAAATTTTATTTTTAGAGATTAATTAGTTACTTAAAATTCTTAAGAAAGACCAACGAATTAATTATTTAGTTAATTAAGAAAATAAAATAACGGATACTAAAAAATTTTCATGTGAATTAAATTGAATGAATTTTTTTGTTACATTATTTTTTTTAGAATAATATATCATTTTATATTTTTTTAAACATAATATATTCTAATTTCATCATTATATTTATATTTTTAAATTAAAATTAAAAAAAATAATGTAAAAATTGGTAATAATGTTATTTTATAATAAATATATATTTTATTAAATGATTTAAAATTACTAAAAATCACATATTCTAAAAATTTATATTTAATTTTAAATAAATATCATCTATTTTCCATTAATGGACTATTTTTTATTTTTTAATGTGTATATGGATCCTTAAGTAGTAAATATTATGTTGGCGTAGGGAAGGTTAAAATGGTGTTTTTGCACAATAATGCATTTGTGTTAAAATAGATTATCAAAAAACATAGGAATTTAATTTGATAAATTAGATTTAAAGTTTAGAATCAAGGGTTATAAATTGTCTAATAATATGCACTTTAATTTAGTATTAAAGGATAAATTACCTAGGTTAGAAAACTATTTACCATAGTGAAAACCCCAAAATAGTAAAAATAAGGAAACTTAAAAGATAAGGAATAAAATGTTTTAAAAAACGTTTTTAAATATGTGGTGAATGTGTTTCTAGACTATATATTCCCTAAAAAATTTATTTATCAACTTTAGATCCACTTTAGGTAATATTTACCTACCATAGTGACTACTTTTAGGTATTTACAAGAATGATACTCCTCCCTAATTATAAAAGGGAACTCACTCCTCTCACTTCTCCACACCTCTAAATCCACATTGGATCAAAAAAAAGACCTTATAAAGTCACTTAAAAACATCCCTAACCTCATACTATAATCCTTATTTTTGGAATATATCCTTCCTTTGAAGGCTTTAGTACAAGCCTGAGGAGGATACTTGAAGAAGATGTAATTTTCTCTAATAATAATTTTTATTTTAATTATTTCACCACCTCTTTAAATTATTATTACACCATGTTAATATAATATCATCATTGCATTCAGTGTCATTTTATTTTTTTAATATAAATTTAATTACCTAAATCAATCTTCACTTACATTAAATGGGTTACGAAATCATCATTTGTGTTTATGGTAGACTATCACCTCTCGAAATGATGTCGTTCATCTTTACAGTACCACCTATTAAGGTTGGTAATAATGATGTATATTAATTATATATATGAAATTTATAATATATTTATACCTTTTTTTATTATATCATATATATTTACCTTTTATTCCATATGAAATACTATAATGTCGCTCATGTGTACAGTGCACTATTGCCTCACGAAGTGATGTGATTCATATTTCACTAATTCTTAAAATAGATGATGATAAAGATAAGTTTAATTATTATTTGTGATATTCATGAAATAATTACATATTTATAATTCTATAATGATAATATATATCAATTTATTTATTTCTTATTCACTCATGTAAAGATGATATCATCGTTCATGTACGTGTGGACTACCATCTTCCCAAAGTTATGTGACTGTCATTTAATCATCAAACCATATTGATGAAAAATATATGTATCCAATATAGTATTAATGATATTATGATAATTATGTAAAGTTAAAATATTACTTACCTATTTTCCATAATGATTGGTGAGAAATGGAAACACTACTCTTGTGTATGTACAGCCTACCGTCTCCATGATCGTAATGTACATCATTTTTCGTTACAATCATTCATGATTGGTTTAAAAGTATAATTAATGTATAAATTTGATAATTATGTCATGATTATTATAATTATATGATGAAACTATATAATATGTGTAGAAATTTGACCTTTAATGACAAAACATGCGTAATAAAACAAGTCAATTAACAATCAAAAAAAACAAAAATAAAGAAGGATTCTTAATCAAAGGGAGTTAATATGTTATAAAAGGATAATATATGATATTTTAAATATTAATATGGTTTTGGTTTAATTTAATTGAATTTTTAAAATAACTATATAGGAGGTTAAATCACCTTCAACCAAAAGGAATCATAATGTATGGTATTTCATCACAATTTATATTCTATTGGTACTTATTTTTTATTCTTTATTAATTCACCTTTTTGGCCTATATATTTCCCATATGACATGTAATATAAAAAAAATTAAGTATTCATGGTATTTTATGTTAAAATTTTAATTGTTTCATCCAATTGTATTTGAAATTAAAATTACCAAATAGTAAAAGTTATTGTACAGTCTCACTTTCTTTTGTGATTGTTAACTTTCTCTTAAAACAATCATTTTCTTGTGATCATTTTTCTTTATATATTACATTTACATTAAATATCTATATTATGATGTGATGGATATTGTTTTTTTCTAAACTTTATACCATTTTTATATAAGGTGTTTAATTTTAAATTTATTTAATTAACTTGGAAAATATTGACAAATCTATACCCAGTACTCTATACAGATACATTGTGATAAGGCACATTATTTATGATTTAAATATATTTTTCGATAAATAAAGAATGATTTAAAAATTTATGACATGGTTTGGGGATAGTTTACAAAAATCCCATCAATGAATTGGTCGACGCATGAGATATAATTAATTATGCAGACTATATATATTTGTAACCAAAAGTTTTAAACTAACTTTAGGATAGATCTTGATAATAGAGATATAGTTAGCCAAATCGTATCGGTTTTTACCCAAATGATTTAAAAAGTCTTGAGGGTGGATCTTAATATTAAATGTATAGTTTTTGGAAAAAATGGCATCTGATAATTAATCATTTCATTTATTTTATTTAATATTATTATCTATGTTATTTTTACCTTGACCTTATTTATAAATTCATTTAATTATAAGTTTATTGGTTAAATGATATTTTTTGAATTATTTAACTTTCCATATTGATTCTTCCATGTCCCTCCATGATATTCATTTTATTTAAATTTAATGTCTATTTAGTTATCTACCATTATATATTGATTATGATTATTTATTCATTATAGATTTCAATGTACTTAACCCTTACTGACCATTTGATCTCACCATTATTTTGTTTCATTTCCCTAGGATATGATGGTGAGTTCTTGAAATAACATTTAAGGATTTTGATCATTGAATTTTGTTATATTTTATTTTATTTTCCTAATATGAAATAGTTATCATGTTTGCATCTAGTTTTCTAAAACTACTAAACCAATTATTCCTTCAGGATTAAACCAATTATATCTATACCAATTTAATGGAAGTAGGAACTAGCTCTAGGCTTCTTGGTTCAAGGTCTCTATATTTTGTATCATAGAAATTATAGTATAAACCTTGGGAATTATATTTTCAAAAAAATAGACTAGGGAACATAAAACTAGGACATTTATTGAGGTTAAGTATAGAATAACATCCTAAAGTTTTAGTATGGTAGATATTATGTGTCTTTTCCTTGAAAAATATCCTTGTCTAGATACTGAAAGTGGACTTGGTTTTGGTACAGATGTACCTAGGGGTAATAAATCTGAAAATGGTGCATCGTACTTGACATATTCATCACCTAGTGCATGACAATGACCCTTAATGCACACCTAGTTTAACACTCACAGTGGATATGCAATGGTAATTAAAAGTTTCTTTAAAAACCTTTATTAATTATTCGAATTGATAATTATAATGAATAGTGTATATTATTCCCTAGAAAAAGTAAGTACCTATGTGGAAAAAATAGATAAATTATTTATGTATTGTGATTCAAAAAAACTAAATTTTATTAGTATTTTTACCAATCGTATTTTAGTTATAAGAATCATGGAACATATTTAGATTATATTAGAATCATATATGTCTTCATTAATTGAATAGTTTTTGAACACCATTATGATTATGAGTTTAAGGTTGATCATAATTCAAATTTATTAAACATCAATTTTAAAAAAAATTATTAGTAATGTCACAAGATTAAGGATATTTTGGAAGAAATGTATGGAAATACAACACATTGGTTCAATACATGTTTTAGTGGAAGAGTTATTTTTGGAATAATTCCTTTACATTTTATAGACATAATCTGAAAGGTATTTATAACCTTTAGTGTCAATATTATCATGAATGACATTGTAATAATAGTTAAATAATATTTTAAACATTATTAAAAAGTTAAGTTGTATTGAAAACCATAGTAAAAATGTTATTTAATGGTTATTTTCATTTCAATGATTTATATTATATTTTTTTGAACGTTATCAGAATTATATATAGTTTATAAAAATTAAAACATGCATGATTGGTGAAAAACCTATGCATATGATAAGGATATGGGGATTGAACCCATAACTGTAGGAAAATAAGGGTATAGCACCTACTGCCGGCTTACGTGATGTCCTGTTAATATTTTATTTTTTTAAGTAAAATATTTAAATAATCATAATGATAATGATCCAGTGGGGTTAATTTTGTGTTTTATAGATTAATTTATTATATTTTATAACTTATCATAACCATATTTGTTTTGGAAAAGAGTTAGGCATAGACTTAAAGACTTTTTTTAGTGATCTTACAATCTGTTAAAAGTAATTTTTTTCGCTTTAGGCATAAAAATTTCTTTTTTATACTTAATTCTTTGAATAAGGGATGAATTAGGAATTTATGGAACCACAACCAAAGGATGAAATTATTATTATAAAATAGAAAGGTATCAAATAAATATTTCATTATATTCTTTATCCATAAAAGAAATCCTCAACATCCGGAAAAGTTTCATGAAATAATAATTTCATCTTATTACATTCACATATGATGAATCACATGGTCTTTTAAATCATCATAAATTTATGGTTTTGTGCCCCTTAACATTCCATTGATCATTCACTTTCTTGTGATCAATGACCTCTATCACTCAATATAATTATTTACACTTTTCCTACAAGTACATATATTCATTTATCACCAATGTTCTCATACATAGAATCCTATTTATGTGTTATTCTAGATGACCTTTGCACATCCCTTTCTATGTTATTAAAAGGATATTTTATAAACCCTTCTTACAATGTGGGATTTTAATAATGGTATTTTCAAATATTAAACCCTTGGTTACTGAGATCAATTTTAAATTGAGAAAACAAAATTTATTTATTATCAAGAAAATATAACACCCCTAGATTATTAAATAAGAACATTTTATTTTATTTTTTATATAAACCACATCATTGAGTTTAGCTTACATTAGATACAACACCGAGTTTAAAGGAAATGTGAAATTTTAATAAGATATTATTATTTAATAAAGGTTATAACTTAGCCATTAAATTGGGGAGTATGAATAGTTAAAAAATATAAAAAATATAGTTAACTATTTATTAGTGTTAAAATAAGAATCATTAAGAAGAAAAAACGAAATATTTTCTAAAAAAACTATATTATTCTAGAAGACGGTTTAATCACGCTTTGCACACATGTATTAACATTATTTTTTACAAATTTTAGAAAATCAATATAAAAAATAAACACCATTTTTTTAAATCATAATATCAAAATTAGTTTAAAGTGAATTTTCGGGATTTTTTTTAAATTATTCATTTTTTGATGAATAGTGAATAATACTAGATTTTAATTAAAAACTAGTTTTTTATTTAAATAAATTACAATAAAAAATTAAACTTTTAATAGGTTTTAAAGAAAATTTTGTTAAATAAAAAATAAATTAATCCAATTTAGGTAATTATAATTATTCTTCTATTAAATTTAGATATAAAAATATTGTAATCTTTTGAACACTTTTACTATAAAAATTTGATTTCTCGTTGCACCTCTGAGATTAATTTAAAATTAAAATTTTCCACTTATGTGAATTGAATTTGTAAAAATTGATTCAATATTTTGAATCATCATAATTTATAATTTATAATAAGTTCAATATAATTTTTGACCAAAATTAATAGTGAATATAGTAAAAATTAA
Source organism: Viscum album (assembly GCA_963277665.1). Taxonomy (NCBI): domain Eukaryota; kingdom Viridiplantae; phylum Streptophyta; class Magnoliopsida; order Santalales; family Viscaceae; genus Viscum; species Viscum album. The sequence continues at coordinate 1,869,562,392 of OY728123.1, read as the reverse complement.
TTTCTACAGTTAAGATAAAAGTGGATTGATTGGGGGTTAAAATGGACTCATAAGAATGAAAATGACATAAAATATTATATAAATTTTATTTAATTTTTTATTTATACTTTTCCATCAATGTTATGAAAATTTTAAATTCTTTTCCTCTTTCCTTCCAATATGAATCATATTAAAATTTAAGTAAACAAAAAGACAAAAAAATATCTTTTTTCCTTTTAATACCTATAATACACCAGGATAGGGAAAAAACATTGGTTCGGTTATACATATTATTTTGAAATATAAATGAGTTTTTATTACCATTAAAATGTATATTTAATTTTTAGATATGAATTGGTAACATAAATTCTACACAAATGCCAACATAATAATTGTTTAGCTAAAAAAATAAAATTACTGATATTATAAAATATAAATGTAAATTAAATTGAATTAATTATTATCATGAATTATTTTTTAGATGAATATATCATGTTAAAAATGTTTGAAAGTAATATATTTTAATTTTTACATTGTATTGATATTTTTAAATTCAAATTAAATTAATAATGTTAAAATTGACATTAATATTATTTTATAATAAATAATATTTTATTAAAAAATTTAAAATTACTAAAAATATAATATTATGAAAATTTATTATTAAATTAAAATAAATATAAACTATTCTCCATTAATGTACCAATTTTTTTTTATAATAAATATATTGATCCCTAATCAGTAAAATATTTTGTTAGCACAATAAAGGTTGAAACAGTGTTATTGCCTGATCTTGCGCTTGTGTTAAAATAAATTATCGTAACATGTATGGTTATTATTTGATAAATTTTATTTAATATTTAGATCAATTTATTTTAAATTATCTAATAAGTCTCAATTTAATTTCATCTTAAATGATAAATTTCCTAGGATAGAAAACTAGTTACCGTAGTGAAAACCCCAAATTGGTAAAAATAAGAAATCATAGATGATAAGAAAAAAAATATAAAACATTTTTTAAATGTTTTTTGGAGGTTTTAATTTAAAATATCATCCATAAAATCATCATGTATCAATTTTGAAACCAATTAATTACACATTGACCTCCAAATAGTGAATAATGTTTCATATTCATAAGAATGATGCTCCTCCTAGACTATAAAATGGAATTCACTCCCCTCACATATCCAAACTTGTCAATAAACATTGGTTCATCCAATAACTACCAAAATCACATAAAAAATACCTCTTCTCATTCTATAAGCCTTATTTTTTTGTATAAAACCATCCTATAAAGGATTTAGTACAAACATAAGGAGGATACCATAGGAAGAGGTAATGTACTTCAATGAGTATCTTTATATTAATTATTTTTAAACCTCCTTAATATATTATTAAACCATTATAATATAATAAACTCAGTATCTACCATATTCTATGATGTTTTTTTAATAATTTCATGACCAAAGAAATCTAGACACCCGTCATAAGTTTTACAAAATTATCGTTCATGTGTACGCCGGACTACCACCTTGCAAACCGATGTCGTTCATCTTTCCATTACCACCTCTCAAGGTTGGGTATAATTATAGATATAAATAATATATATGATATTTATAAAATATTTATAAATATATAATAATTATATCATATATATATTTTTACCTTCTTTTCCATAGTAAATACGATAATGTCACTCGTGTGTATAACGGACTACATCCTATTAAAGCGATGTGACTCCTCATTCACTAACGATTCACACAAAATATGATAAAGATAAATTAAATGATTATATATGATATACATGAAATATTTATGATATTAATGAAATATTTAACATTCTATAAGGATAGTATATATCATTTTCATTCTTACTTATTCACTCATGTAAAGATGGTAACATCATTCATGTATGTGTGGACTACTACCTTCACGAAGTGATGTGACTCTATTTTCATCACCACACCACATGGAGAAAATATATAAGTACATAATATTGTGTTAATGATATTACTATGATTTTTTAAAGATAAAATGTTACTTTCCTCTTTTCTATAATGATCGGTGATAAATGGAAACATTACTCATGCATACATACGGCCAACTGTCTCTATGATTATAACATACATAGTTTTTCATGACCATCATTCTTGATTGGTTTTAAACTATAATTAATGTATAAGTATGATAATTATGTAAATATTATTATTATTTATATTATGAAACTCTATAATATGTGCAAGAACTAGATATTTTATGTCAAAACATGCATAATAAAATAAGGTAATTAACACCTAAAACAATGAAAATAATGAATTGTAATTAATGAACGGGTGATAAGATGTTATAAAATGAATATATATGGTATTTTAAATATTAATATGATTATTTTTTAATTTAATTAAATTTTAAAGCCACTATATATGAGGTTAAATCATGTCAACCAAAAGAAAGTGTGAGATAAGGGATTTTATCTCAATTTACATTACATTGGGAATAATTTGTTATTATGGACAAATTATCCTTTATGGGGTGTATATACTACCCCTTTAACATAAAATATCATGAATAATTCATTATACATGGTTTTTTAAGTTTAAATTTGAATTATTTCATCTAATTTGATCTGACATAAAAATTTCCAAATGGTAAAAGTTATTGTACAATCTCACTTTCTTTAGTGATTATTAATTTTATCTTTAAACAATCACTTTCTAATGATAATGTTTCTTTATAAACTTAATTTATCTTTAATATCCATATTCTTATGTGGTGGATATAATTATTTCCTAAATAGTATCCCATTTTTATATGCAATGTTTAATTAGAAAGTTATTTCATTAACTAGATAAATATTGATTAATTGGTCCCATTTACTCAATACAAGTAATTTATGTTAAGGAACATTATTTATGAAATAAATTGATTATAAAATTTATGAGGAATGATTTGGAAATATATAACTTGTGTTAGGGACTACCTAAAGAAATCCCCTCAATTTGTCAGTAGTCTCATGAGTTAAAATCAGATCTCTAAACAAATTGTGTTTGTAACTAGGTGTTTTAAAATACCTTGAAGATATATCATGAAAGTAGATATATAGTTGGGAAAACTATATCAGTTTTATCCAGATTTTATAAATTTTCTTTAGGATAGATCATGATGGTGATGGTATAATGTTCCTAGAAAACATAATGTCTTATAATTAAGAAATATCTTAATTTTAGTTTTTAATATTATCGATGATATTTTAAATTTGACATTTTCTATGGTTGAATTTCATGCTTGGTTTATTGATTAAATGGAATGTGATTCAGTTACCATTCCATATTTATTGTTTCTTATATGATCATTATATTCAACTTATTTTAATGGAATGTGTGTTTAGTTATCTAACTTTCCATATTGATAATGATTATTGATTAATGATATCTTTTAATGTATTTAACCCTTACATATAATTTGATCTCACCCTCATTTTGTTTCTTTTCTTGAGAATATGATGATGAATTATTGGAATTTGTTTCAAGGATGATGAGATTTTACTTCTCTTATTATTTATTTTATTTTCCAAACATAAAATGGGTATCATGAATGTATCTAGTTATCCAAAAATAATAAACTGATTAGTCATTTAGGATTTGACCCATTTAATCTATGACAATATAATTATTCCAAGAATCATATCTGGGATACTAGGGTTGATTTCATTAAACTCATAATCCTCTTTGTATTTTACCTTTATCTATTATATTTTATATCCATGAATGTTAAAAATTATCTATTTTCAGGATGTGTTTCTATTTTTTCAATATCTTCTATTATAGCCAGGATTAGAGGTCAATAATATATGAGGATAAAACTTCTGAAAGAAGATAGTTTTTCTTTCCCTTTTCCATAAAATTTATTATCTTTATATTATGTTTCTTCATTATGTACGACTTTTATTTCATGTGACACCCATAACAATTGTAATAAATTATTAAATTCTGACCACATGAAGTGGTTTGTCCTTGCACCCAAACTAGCACTGTTATAGGATATATACCGCAATATGATCCACTCCCATAGGGTGATTTGATTTAAGGGACCACAAATCTTATTACCTAAAATGAAATTAAATCACATTGTGAGGAATGTTGAATTGTAATTGAAAAATGGAATGGATTAATGGAATTAAATTTAATGTATTTCCACCCTTTTAGGTCTCTTAAGAAAGGCTATATAGTGGAACCACATTCTCGGGTGAGTGTATATGCTTATATAACTAAAATATTACATTAATACATTTAAAAGGTGAATGGAATGGTATTGTAACCCAATCCTTATTTAATTATAAAATTTGATAATGGATATTAGTATCATTATAGATACATTATGAGTAATTATATCCTGCTTTATTTCAGTAATATACCATAAATTTTCCTAAAGTTGATGCATTCTCTGAGTGATACTTGTACACCCATTGTGGGTTTCCTTGGATGGGTTCATGGGATGCCACTAATTCATTGATAAGTCTCCCAAGTGTTATAAAACACTTAGATTCGATCATTTTCATTGATTTTTATTCCCCATATTATCATAGAGCATACACCTATATTTGTAGAAATAAAATAAATTTAATTCATTAGATGGTTATACTTGGATTCCTCATGATATAATGGACTATTGTGGTTATTACCATAGGATCCTTTAAATTCTAGCACTGAGGATACCTAGCACATGATCCTAGGACTCATGTAGTACAATTGAATTTAAAATTAATATCCAAGGGTAAACCCCTATGTACTTCAACCATTTAATTAAAACTTAATTCCATAATAATTATATAATTCAAATGCTTATATTTTATAAGGATATCTTGGTTGTACACCTTAGGTCCTAACCATATAAACATTTCATGAAAATGTTTAGTGGCCAGAGATATTCCGACTAAGGTTGAAGCAGGTAGTGTCAAACTAGTTTCCCATGTAGAACCCATGTGAAGTGGTGTGTGTATTTAATTATTTAAATACATTATTACATATTTTTTTATCATTGTATATTTACATACTTGATAGTTATAGACACCATTTGTGGTTTTCTACTGAGTTTATCTCAAACCACATTTAGGCCACCTATTGGTACCCAGAAAAACATCATTGATACGTATAGGGAAAAGGGGAATCATCTGGCCATGGAAACCTAATTTACTATACAATTTTGGATTACAAGATATAATGATTGATCTAGTGACCATGATTCCACTAGAGATGGGTTTTTTTCATTTTTATCTAGTTTTTATAGCATGTTCTATTTATGACAAAAATTATACTTCCCTTTATATTTCCCCCTTTTTTCATAGTGTCATGACATGATGTCATTATTTATATATGACTTTGGGTATTATATATTTTAGTTATTATGTCTAGATAGTCTTTATCTGTTGTTTCCATTGTTACTTTTTCTTTGGTTTTATCCTTATATTTCACTGATGTTCTTTACTATGATCGTGAGGGTATAGTCTCCCCCACAATATCACCATAGACCCTCACTGCTAGTTAATAGCCTCTAGTTTTTTGGAGGTTCTCTTATGTCCTTTTATCCAACTAGAATGGTTGTTAATCTATGAATCGAGCCTAGGATGTAAAAAAGTGGTATCACAGCTCTCTTTTTTACCTTTTGACTAGCTGTTTGGGGTCAATAAGTAGGAGACTAGGTATGTGTTGGAATTTTATAATGAACCTATTCTTGGGATTAGATTACCCACATATTGGGAATATCCATGTTTCCTATGATGAGAGTTGTCGTTATGGTTTTCTTCTTTTGCAGTTGTATTGACTTCACTATTGGGTGACACACATGAGTATTGATGTTTATTTTCATTTGGAATTTTCTTTTACTCATTTTATTATTAGGAAAGGAAGTATCATCTCATTCCTCATTATAGAAACATGATGATTCAAATTTCATGAATATTACATGCTATATTTATTTTATTGCATTTGTTTTGTGTATCATTTATTATATGACTTGAGTGATAAATCTATTAGTTGACTAATGTTTCTGCCTAATGAATTTGTTAAATAATCATTTAATTAATGTGTATGTATCAACCTAAATGGGTTTTATTACATAGAATTATGGTGGACCCTTAACTACCAAATTAGAATTTGTTTTACCTTTGAGACTATATTTACATGGAATGAAATGTCAGTTTATTTCAATTGCATGAATGAAAATGGTAATTTATTTGGATTTTATATCTAAAAATTGGGAATGGGGATTCATCTTATTATATCATTGCATAATGTTATTTACATCATGATACAAAATGGAAGGGATGGGTTGTGGTTACATTATATGCTAATTATAACTTATAATGTGTTGGTCCTTCTAAATTGGGAATATATACTCATCTAATAGCACCATGATGTGTATAAATATGATGTTTCTAACTTTTTTAAACTTGATAGAAATAGTGTCCATTAAATGGGGGAAAAATTTCAATATTGTTGACACTTTTTTCCATCAAAAAGTCTAAAAAATGACAAAGGGAAATACATTAGAAAGAAGAGGGGAAAATACATGAAGAAAATCAAGATTTGTAAAGGAATGAGATTTGGGTCGCCCTAGTCAGACTAAAAGGGCGTCAGTGCACAACCTACTTGTGCACCCCCATATGTCGTGCATTATACTTGTGTGCCCAAACTCCTTTCATCCATGGACCTATTTTTTCCAATAAATTCACCCTTGGGGCCTTCATTTTCACCGAAGAATTTCTCCTAAGTCCAATTGATGCTCTGGTCTCCCTGGTGCTTTTCCTAAGTCCTCCGAAACTTTCAAGGTAGTTCTTTAACACCTAAAATAGAGGAATTGAGGTAGGATCATAGGACTTAAGTCCTTTTAGTGTTTTAAATCCATAACACCTATGCACCTAAAGCACCCAACCTCCCAAAATCAGAAACACTTTCATGCCACCTCTTCCTTTTATAGAAACTTGAGTGCCATACTTCTAGAATCACATGTGAATAATTCTTAAGGCATGAGCCAGGTCTCGACCAAGTATTACCATACAGGTTGTTCATCACTTAAGTGAACATCAGGTCGCCCAAGACTACTCGCGTGCTCATACTTCACGCCCTTACCTACTTGGTCTCTCCTCTTTGATTAAATTCCTCGCCTCGGTCTACAAGACATCATGTCCTCCTCAAATCCATTCATGGAAAGGCTTCTTCTTCATTGGATCCCTTTTTTGAAAGGGATTCTGTTGAGAACTCCACCAAATCCTCATGAATCATCAAATCTTTGGGAAAGGAACATAACTGTGTCTCCTATTTGGGTTTTTATATCCACAGTCAGAAGTTTCCCAAATTTGTTTCGCAGTAGGGTTAAGATTCATAGAGTGTATGTGGGTTTTTATATCTACAGTAACATGGACCTTTCTCTTAGGAATAGTGTTGGGAAGTTCCTAGTTTGGAGGAGGGTTTGGGTCCTGACCTCCCCCGTCTCAAAGAGACTTGGAACCTTATATCTCTCGTAGGGAAGGTAAAGTTCATGATTGCTTTTTCACAAAAGAAAAAGACAAATCTCCCTCACCTACCAGGATTAATTTTAGGGTTAATATCCTAGTGTAATCCTCTAACCTTCATCGTTTTCCCTTTCATTGGAACCTTTTTCAATGTGAAGAGAATAGAGGTAGGGCTCATCGCCTCACCCTCATCTACCCAGGAAGCCATAGGTGCGCCCTCTTCCACCAGCGGAGGAGGAAAAGTGTATGTGTTATTGTTGATTCTTTCACATTATCTTTTTTCTAACACTGAGCATGAATCATGTGGGATTAGAGATTCGTGATGATTTTAAAATGTGAAAAAACACTCACATTTTGAATAAATTATGAGAACTCTGATTCATGTTCACACCAGAATATATAGAAAGCATTCTCAGGACCCGAGCTCACTGGATATCCTCTTTAAGAATCCATCCCTAATTCCCTTAATCTAATCATTCTCTTTAGGAATAAGCTCCAAATTAAACCCATAAAATCATCAAGGCATCCTTTTTAGGAAGTAAACCCAAAATCATTTCTCTCAAAGGACTATACACTCTTATGATATTTATTGAACTACATGGTATTTGATTCCCATCCAAATGGGATACATATGAAGCCTCCTTGAGGTTCAAACCCAACACTTCAAATCCACCCTGCTCTCCTTGGTCCATATTCCTAACAGGGTCTAATATTACTTGGAAACCCATATCCTTTCCAAGTTCCTTTGGCTGCCTCCGCATAAGTCCCACACCAAACATTGATTAAACACCTTTCACTTAGATGTTCTAACTACAAGACATTAAATTTTATGGTTAGGTCCTTATCACATGACCTTAAAAGGTATGATGTATCCCATTAAGCGGCACCAAACTACGACGGTTCTAATTCCTTTCACAAGGATACGTAGGTAACCCATTTCATGGTTATGATCCCAATATCAAATAAAATCTCCATCTCCCTGGATGAGAATAAATTCTAGAGTGCCCCACTAAGTGGCTAAAAAACCAGTATCATCATAAAGATGATTAAAAGAATCTATAAATAGTAAAAAAGAAGATCCCATTGATGGAAAATCTCAAATACATATGGATATCTTCATTAATGAAGAACCTTGAATACATATGGATGATTCTAATTTTTACACATGTTAATAAGTGATTTCAAATTCCAAGGTAAGATTTTGTTATAATTGTTGAATTAATAAGGATTCATGAAAATATATTAAATTTATAAATAGAGTCCCGAAGTAGACAATAATTCCCTCAAAAGGGCGTGATGAGCCCGACCTCCCATCCTCTCGACCAACGCATGTTCCTAAGTATCATAAAGTTAAAACTTAATGAACTATTTTCTTTAGAAAGCAGGTCCCCTTTAGAAAAAGAACTATTGGATGTTTCTGGTTCAATGAATAAATCCAATGGAAACCACCTAGAAGTAGTGATTCTTAAAAATAGAACACACGTTTCAAGGAACTACGAAACAAAAATGGCGCACCCAATCTGAATCCTTAACTAAGTTAATGATGTTACCCACCTGTCAGACCTCTATCAATTAATAAAGGAAGGCCAGAAAAAGCAATAAATAATGCATTTATCCATCTAAAAAGATGTCACTTTAATGCAGTTTATTGTTCTTACTTTCATGTTTTTTCTCGGAACTCCCTTCAATCAAAAATGGATTTCTTCAAGACGACATTTGCAAACTTATCAATAGTTGCTCAGGATCGATCATCATCAAAGGGAAGGATGTTATCACCCACCCAACATCTTCAACATTGGGTCTCAAATGTGTAGATAAAGGATATCACCATCAAGGTACAATCCCGACTTCGGAGGCTACCCGACAGGCCCTCCAGGTCAATAACAATCCTTAATAAGCAGGCCAACAATGACCAATGATCAAGAATTAGATGGTACCAACTACTATTTTCAACTATTTCAGGTCCTTATCCCCAAAATCCAACAACCAGTCCCTCCCATACTATAGGTAGGTAGATCATGAGGTCACTAAGGGCCTCAATTCAAGGATGCAGGGGTCTTTCCTTAGGACTCCCACCAACAATCACCACCAGCAGAATTGTGTGGCAGTGAACCCACAACATAATGGGGGTGTGCCTCTAGACGTTTGGACTAGGTATCTCAGACCCGAGCATGCAAGATGAACCACCGGGGAAAACATCCAGTAAATAGGTAGTGGGTTCTTACCTCTTCCCCCTCTGGAGAAGTCTATCAACCTAACTTGATAAAAAACAATGAGTGGGAACATACACCCGTCCGTCCTAATTTTTATATCTAGCATACTTGTCTGGAAGAAACCCATGAATCCCACCAGATAAATCTAGAGTACCATGAACAGGCACATACACCTACTTACAAGTTATCATCCAGTTATTAGGCTCGTCTAACTGCATTTAAAGAAGCCCTCCATTCCAATGTGGTGGTAACTAGTAAACAGGAACATACACCTTCTTATAATAACAAATTCTATCAGCAGTCTCATCTACTAGTATTGAAGGAATTCTGTCAACCATAATTGATGGGAAAAATTCAGAAGGCACATACACCTTCCATTGTTCATCAAGCCTACCAACAGTCTCATTTGGCAGCACCCAGAGAAGTTAGTCAGAAAGCTCTAATAAAAAATCTAGGGTAGACCCAACTCTCTGCCCCCATGAATGAGTACTATCAATACCCATTAAAAGGAAAAGGAGGACAGGAGCAGGCACATACACCTACTCTAGATACATAATGGATGTACATTCCTATTCTGGCCACTGAATTCACCAAACATATCTTATCAATGGTGAAAGGGAAGACACAAATTCCTACCCTTATTCTGGAAGCATGCCAGGATATTATAACAACTACTTCAGTATTACCAGGGGAACAGACACATAAATCTATCCCCACGCATGGAATGAAACATCAGCATGCCATACCAGAGTAAATACACACCTTTATTCTAGTTCAAGAGGTTCAGGGGGCATACTCACCCATATCATATGAACAACAAGATCAAGAACATACACCCTTTCCAATTGGAGGTAATAAGTTTGTTCCGGTAACCAATCTAAGGTAGGCACATACATCTACCCATGATAACCACTTCTCCTAGCAAGTATCCCCAACTAAGTGTAAGATAACATCCAATAATAAGTCTCATCAAACACGGTTGTAAAATCAAGAGTCAAACTCTAGTTTGGATCCTCTTAATGCTGGAGTTCTTGAATCCCTCAAACATTTATCTGTTGCAGCTCAAGATCATACCCTCTCATTACCAAATTATGGGAGTGGTAGTAGTAATTATGAATTTTCCCATCGTAAACTTCATCGTGAAGGCTTTATTCATGAAAATTCAGTCAATCCAGAGAGCCTATCTCTGGATGAGATCCATGGTAACCCTCTGTGTGTCCCGAAGTCCAAGGAGAAAAAGGATTCATCCCTTGTAGTAATCCACCATGGTCTTCCTCCCCATGATGGAATTCACTCTGAAAGTACTCTCTACAGTAGTATTTTGTATTGTCAATATAGTTCTATAATTGAAAATATAGTGATGAGAAAGTCCCCCTATCTCAAGGCACTTGAAAACACAAGACCAGTCATGCCTGATGCCTTGTCATTGACGGGTAAAACACTTTCTCAACCAGAAGACATCTAAGAAAAACAGTCATTCTCCAAACATCCCTTGGGTCATTTATCTCCAAATATAGAGTTCCCACTTTGGTCAGACCAAGTGGAGAAATCTCTAGTGAAAGATGATGAAGATATGTTAAACATGAGAAAATAATTGGATAAAGAAGAAATACCAGTCATGTTCTTGCCTTTGGAAAACTCTCAGTATAACGTTCTAGAATTGATGGTAGAAGATTTCATTCATGATATCCACCTAACCTTATGGAAGACTATTTGTCATTTGAAAACCTAATTATTACCATATGATGAATATCAAAATCATGTAAAGGTAATAGAAGGGTTGCAATGCCAAATTTACTTGGCATCTCTCTCAGTTTCCTGACATCTAAAGGTTGAAAAAACAGTAGATAACCCTTTATCGTGCATGCCTCAATGCTCTAAAGAGGTTACACTAGTTAATTTATGATTCCCCATATGGTGTTCATATCATAGGATGGGGTTCACATGGAGAATTGCATTTCACTGCACTCTAGAATCAACAAAGTCCTTCAATAGTGGTCTCATGCAATGTTATTGACCATGGTTGGCCACAATCAACAGATTTTGTATGTAATCAAATGTATTCTCAAGAATAGGCCTCAACTAGCTCTCATCAGAGTAGGTCCCAAAGAAAAGAATTTTTTAAGTTACTTTTACATCAAGCATATGAGAATCTTGAGCAGGCCTCCCACTTAGAGGATGTCAGCCATCAGATAATACAAATGTCTGAAATGGTATAGTGATCTTTCGAAACACGTGATTTGAGTGGTTGTCAGATAATGCACCCAGCTAATGTCTGAACCAAAATTCGTAAAACCATAAGAGCATCTACAGGAAACTCAACCATAGTAGTTCAATAACCACCCCATCTTGCAAGGCTAGGGGATCATTTAATTAAACCTTCAAGTTCATTAAACAAAGTTCAAAGGTCTAAAGAAGAAGAACATGAACAGACCAAGCCTACAGGGCTGGGAGATTTTTCACATCTACAATCCCCTCTTCAATGGAAGTAAGTTTTCTCTCGATTAGGGAAGAATCCACAAAGAAAGTGCACAACTGAACTATCATAGGATTCCCTCCAGGTTACTTTCCGTCAAACAGCTCATGATAATCCATCATATAGGAGAGAAGATTCTCTTGGAAGATACAGAGGGAGACGATCTTACAAAGATACTGACAGAATTATAGCAACACAATATGCATCAGTAAATGTAATTAACACCATTACAGAAGATCCTCCAGATAATGAGTCTAGTTCAGGGGACTCAAAAAATGAAGTTTGTATCTATAATACGTTACACACTGAAGCAAATGAAGAAGGTGTACGTACCCAAAATCATAGGCTTACCCTGAATCTAGGTATTCCTTCAAATAACCAACTCCCACCCCTCTGAAAGGCATCTAACAAGGGTAAAGGTAAAAGTCATATTGTATCTCAATTTTTCACTAGAGAAGGTTAATCTATTTTGCTTGAAGAGATATTTTCACAAAAAGAAGAGGATATGAAAGAGTTGAAAATACACAACACAGAGTTACTTCGAAGAAGAATTTCTACTAGACATACTCCCCAGGAAGATCTTCAACTTTCACATCCTGTAGGTGCTCCTCAGCAAAGAGGATTTTTGGTAACTATAGATTTGGATAATGAATTATCTACATTTGGTACACATCCAAGGAAAGATCAAACACATCATGATAAGCTTGTTCCCGTGGGTTATCCAAAGAAAATACTAGCACAATCACCAGTGGTTTTTCTGGTAATTTCACCAGCTTAAGATCTAGTTGTTGTACCTGCACAGTTTTGAGTTCATATAGATAATACCCAAATTCTTATAAACACAATTGAGGCATTAACGACTCGATTGGTAGCTATGGAGGAACTACGTGTGCCATTTCAACAATAAAATAAAGCTTACCCCAAGTGGGTGGACCTGATTCCTCCCCCACCAAATTTTTTGAATACTACATTTCTGATCATTAATGGTTCGGGAGATCTAGAACAACACTTAAAACATTTCATTTCTTGTTGGGATCCCATGATGGGAACTCTTCAACAACAAGAAGCAGTAAAGCTTAGGTGTTTTGTTCAATCATTACAAGGACCATATTTTTTATTCTATACAAGTTTTCAATCCTGATCAATTACTGGATGGGCAGATCTTCGTCAGAAATTCCTTCTTCAGTTCAGCTCAACATTACCGAAGACAACAGTTTTTTATCTTACAAATTGAAAACAAAGAGAGAATGAAAGAGTTTGATATTTCATTGCTCAATGGAAAGGATTAATGTATTCCTTAAGTCTGTCACTCCTTCAAGAAGAGTTTCTGACAATTTGTGTGGAAACTCTATGTGATGAGTTACGTACGCCACTGATCCCTATAAAATACACATGAGGGTTTTGAGACCTTAATTCAATTTATCAATAGATAGAATATTATATTATAGAAACTAAGGCTAAAACTCATTTAATTATATCAGCTCTGGGAAGGAGAACAGGGAAAGCAGAGGCTGCTACCGTTACACTCAAGCAACCACATATACCTGCTTCCACTTCAAAACCTTCATCGTATCGAAGGTCTCCACCTCCAGAGCATCAGCAGCAATGACTACCTCGTCAAGATGATCAAAGAGATAAAATTCAGAAATAGTTTGAAAAATTAAAGAGAAAAATTTATTCCTTCAGTAATGAACAAGTTCCCGGTTACTTCATCTCAACTCTAGAGAACAATTTGGTTCAGTTTCCAAGGCTGAAGAAACCAAAAAAAATTAAGGATATAAATATCTTCTAAATTATTGTCCCATTTACTAGATGTTGGGGTATCCCATTCATGAGTGTTTTGTTTTCCAGGATCCACTGAAAAAATGGAAGACTCTGGACAAGTGAAACTAAAAAGTTTGTCAGCTCAAGTATCATGTGTTACTGCTACTGATCCTAAGGAAGAAGGAGAATGGAAGGAAGTTAAAAGTAAAAATGTGCAGAAATATGATGATTGGATAATCAGGAAAATGGTCAACTAAAATCAAGACATTCTATGAACACATTTGAAACAACCGATTGTGTCTTATGGCACTCCTTCCACAGTAAAACAACCATCATCAAAAGGTTAATCTTAAAAGAAACGAGGTGATCAGAAGGACAAAGAGCTGTCAGAAGAAGATGAGATCATGTTAAGGGAAAAGTTATCCTTGCCCCTGGAAGATTTCATGCCATATACTTCGATATCATGGGAACTGCCCTTCCAAATGGTACAACCAGAACCAACATGTCAGGTAGAATCTTCATTTGATAAGGAATTGATCTTTGGTTCTGTTAGCGTCATCCACCTAATTCATCCTTATGATAGTTTTGATTCTAATTATAATTATCCATAATTCCTTGTACTAAACTAGGTAACTATAGGAAGAATCCAAGGTCGAGGAAACGTGTGAAGATTTGGGTATTCTAGAGGGCACTATTTTAACTCTACCCCTACTTGAACCATGTATGCGGCAGAAACTCATGGAAGATTCCTTCAGCAGGCTCAACAAGAACAAGGAGATTCTTCCACGCATGACAAGTTCGATCCTAAAATGATTATTTTAGAGGACCAATTAGAAGTCACACCATATTCTTCCCTATAAGTAAGTAGACCTAATCAGTCTAATCTAACAAATCTAGGAGTATTTCCGGCTTCTACTCTGACACAAGGTACATTTACATCAGAAGCATAAACATCCAAGGAACCTACAAAACTGCATCTCCATGCTAGAAAACACAGACCCTTGGACCAAAAGTATAATTTCTTGAAACAATTGGTCCAATTAACAGCCAAGTTGTCAATTTTAGATTCCTTAATTTTGTCAAAAGATCTCCGAAAAGCACTTATTGAGGCTTTGTTAAGTCCTCAAGAGTTTGAAACTAAAGTTGTTGATGCTGAAGTTTACTTTATAGAGAATGACCCTATAGAATGTCATGAAAACATATCTTTTATGGATAAATATGAAGATGATGTTGTACATGGAAATATTAAACCCTTGTATCTATATGGAATGTTCAATGACATAGACATCCGACGAGCCTTCATTGATAATGGCTCCAGAGTCAACCTCATTCTCGTTCATACACTTCATCAGTTGGGCCTGACTGAATCTGATTTATCTCCTTCCACTTTAATTTTTCAAGGATATGACATGAATGATCAAGAACCTATGGGTGAGATTACACTCAGAACTCGGTTTAGAGATCTTGTGTCTAATTTGGATTTTCTGGTTGTTCGTCAGGACACAACCTTCAACATTCTGCTTGGAAGGCCATGGCTACACCAATATGTGGATATACATTCTTCATACCACCAATGTCTTAAGTATTGTTTCAATGGTCAAATCAGGAAATTTTATGGCGATAAGGATCCATTTAAAATGTGTGAATATCAATACATTGAGGTAGAGTTTTATCACACAAAGGGAATGAGGTCAATGAAATATGAGATAACCAAATTTAATCCTCCGAATAGACAGGAAAAGATACCAGCAAACTCATTCATACATTTGAGTGTAGATTATTTGCTACCTATTAATAAAATTGAAAACCTAAACCCAAATCCAAGAACTCACCCAATAACTTCCATAATGTCAATTGTGACAATCAAGCCTGACGGGATGGGAGAAATTGTTGATTTACCAAGCAGTGATGGAAACTTAAATGGAGATGTCTTCATTTCATCCACTGAACTACAAAAAGTCTCTACTTTATCAATTAGAATAGAATAAGTTATAAAAATTCTAGAGGAAGACAAATATATTGATTCCCAACCTGTCATCTTCTCTTTGGTACCCCTGAAATACCCCTCATTGTCAGTAGGGTTATAAATAGTGGCCTCTTCTTCCGGATGTATAAATATTGACTCCTCTCATAACTCTGAAAATTTCGTTTCTTCATCTACTATGAAAGTATAAATAGAATAAATAACACATAATGAAGAAGAAGAGTAAGATCTCATGGATGCTCCTCCAGCATTTGAGGAAGCTGTCTCTACCACTATGGATGATCTCAGAAAAATAAATTTGGGTATAGAAGAAGATCCATGCCCCACTCTAATTAGTGAGGCCATGACTTATGAAGATCAAGAGGTGTATACTTCATTTTTAAAGCAACATTGAGATATATTTTCTTAGAATTATATAGAAATTGTAGGGCTTAATCCTGATGTATTCATTTATCATTTGGGTTTTCTAGAAGAACATCGCGGATTCAAGCAGGCAGCAATAAGAACACACCCAACTCATGCTTCTAAAATTAAAGCTGAAGTCAATAAGATTATAAAGGAAATTTTTTTTAGGTAAGTTCAATATCCTAGATGGATATCCAACATTGTCCTAGTAAAAAATAATAATGGGAAAATTAGATTTTTCAATGATTTTAGAGATCTTAACTAGCATTTTCTTAAAGATGATTTTTCCTTTCCAATTACAGAGCTTTTAATTGATGTAATAGCTGGATATGAAGCTCCTACCTTCATGGATGGATACTATGGGTATAATAAAATCCATATGGCCCTAGAGGATAAATAATCTACAACGTTCAGAGCCCCTCAAGGTGTGTTTTTCTATCGGTTAATGCCATTTGGCTTATATAATTCAGGTACAAGATATCAACGTTCCATGCAACATATCTTCAAACCCTTATTTGGGAAATTTGTTGAATGTTATGTGGATGATTTGGTGGTAAAATCCAAAAAATGTTTCACTCACTTGGCTGATCTGGAAACCACATTCAATAAACTTTGGTAGCACATATTGAAGATGAACCCTTTTAAATGTCCTTTTGGGGTAACCTTAGAAAAGTTTCTTGGATTTTTTTTATGCCATCATGGTATCAAAGTTGATCTTGAGAAAAAAAATCAATCCTTGTCACGTCACCTCCTAGAAATTTGAATGAATTAAGAGGATTATAAGGACACTTGACCTATATTCAGCGCTTTATCACCAATTTGGTAGGCAATTGTTTGACCTTCACTAGATTAATGAATAAGGGAGCCACTTATCAATGGGCTGAAGACTACTAAGAATCATTTGATACCCTCAAGAAATATATCTTGAGTCCACCAGTATTAATTATACATGTTGAAGGAAGACCGGTTATTCTCTATGTGACAGGGGTGCCTTCTATGCCCAAAATAATGATGTTGGGAATGAGAACAAACTTTACTATCTCAGTCAAACAATGCTTGATATAGAAACTCGATATTAAAGTATTGAAAAATGAAGCCAGACATTAATCTTTGCAGTTCATAAATTGAGGCACAACCTGCAACATCATGATGTATAATTGGTATCTTGTAATAACCCACTCAAATTTATCCTCAGTCGTCCTATGCTTATAGGGTGTTTGGCATAGTGGGCAGTTATTTTGCAACAGTTTGATATCCAGTTTGTGCCCCATAAGGAAATAAAAGTCTAAGATTTGGTCGGCTTCCTTGTTGAGCATCCATCAGAAGAAGATACATCATTTAATACTGAACTTCCTAATGAAGAGGTCATTTCTATTCAAGATAATCCCCAAACATGGGAAATGTACTTTGATGGTGCCTCTAGAAGTCTAATAGGGAAGAGAATTGAAAACCCTAAACTCAACAAAGTTTGGTTAGGAAGTGTACTTATCTACCCAGAAAAAGAAGTGTTGCCTTATTCCTTCCTATTATTAGAAGGTGGTACCAACAATAAAGTAGAATATCAAGATCTCATTGTAGGCTTGAAATTGTCACTTCAGGTGAAAATGAATCACTTGAAAGTAAAAGGTGATTCAGAATTGGTAATCAAACAGATAAATGAGGAATATTCTATCAAAAAAGAAGATTTAATCCCTTTGTGTGATTATGTCATATGCTTAATGGTGGAATTTCCCTCAGATCTGACATTGTCTTATGTCTCACGATCACAAAAATGCCCAAAATGATGCACTGGATAATGCAGCTATTTCCTTGGTAGATCCAAATCGGGATGAGATAGTCATCAGAAAAGCTCATCGTTGTATGATCTCGCCTTTTTTTCAAACCAGAATGGTGGAAATTAATGAAATTATCCCTATTTTTGAGTCATATAGTCATACCACGGGATAGAGAACATCCATCATGGAATATATTCAAAATGGAGTACTTCCACCATATAGGGATGAAAAAGAACAGATCTGACGATGAGGGGGCAATTTTACTCTTTATGATAGTCCCGATAACTAAAAGATCCTCTACAAATGAGGATTTGATGGAATCCTCTTCAGATGTATTGATGGAGAAGAAACTGTAGCTATCATGAAAGAAGTACATTCAAGAGATTGTGGTGATCACCGGTCTGGGCATAGTATTTTTTATCAAATCTAAAGGCTTGGATATTTTTTGCCTTTAATGATGCAGGATTTCATAGATTTTACTAACAAATTTCATCCCTACCAAATTCATTTCAACTTCATTCATCAACCCTCGGAGTTGCCACATATAGCTAAATACTCCTGGCCATTTTCCTTATGAGGAATGGATGTAGTAGGACCTTATCCTCAAACTATGGCTAAGTAGTTTAAGTATATTCTTACTTCTACTGACTTCTTTTCTAAATAGGCTGAGGTAATTCTTCTCAAAGAATTCAGATCCAAAATCATTGTTAGTTTTGTCAAAACTAACATCATCACATGATTTGGTGTCCCTCATACTCTATTAACAAATAATGGCACCAATTTATATTCTGTTGAGGTAAAGAAGTTATACCAGAAGCACAATATCAAATCCAACCATTCATCTCACTATCATGTGGAATCCAATGGAAAAATATAGTCTTTAAATAAGACCTTATCAAATATACTCTAGAAGATAATGGATAAAGATAATAAATCATGTCCTAATAAACTTTTTCATGATTTATGGGCTTATCATACTACTATCTGTAATGCCACCCAGGAAACCCCTTATTCATTGGTATACGGAACAGAAGCAGTTTTTCCAATTGAAATGAAATTGCCTTCACTCAGAGTTAAAATCTATGATCAATTGTCTATAGATGAGAGGTCTCAAAAATAGTTTAATGAGATGAAACAATTAGACAAAAAATATTATATAATTTTCATCATTTATAATTATATAAAAATAGAATAGCATGAGCCTTTAACAAGAAAGTTTTCCTCTATTCATTTTTTCAAGGAGAACTGGTATTGGTCATTAGGACTCCAATGATAAGAGGAAAGAAACCTCCAAAGCTTGAGCCAAAATTGGAAGGACCTTATTCCATACATAAGGTCTACTAAAATGAAGCTTATTAATTAATATCAATGGATGGAGAGCTTATTAAAACTCCAACCAATGCAAGATTTTTTAAGAAATACTTTGTGTAGTTGCACACATCTTCCTCACTACAAGACTGAAAACTGCATAGCCCCCACATCCTTAGTGCAAGACTTAAAACTACATAGTACAAATTCCTAGTTTCAAGACATTAAAATAGATAACAATCATAAGAATACATGTTGTATGACGTTAAAATTCGTATTAGCAAATTCCTGGTTGCAAGACATTAAACTCCATGACACCATTTTTCCTCGTTATATGACATTAATCTATACGGTTAGCGTCTTCTCTACTTAAAGTTAGGAGATTCCATAAGCAAGTATCATGGAAATCATTTCTACTTCTTAGTGGCAAATGAATCCCCCTTTTCCCCATATTTGAGTCAGATCTACATAGGGACCTTATTTCAAGAACTATGTGTGGCTTGATTCTCATCTATTTGAGATACGTAGAGATTATTGGATCTCCAATATTTGGCCCAACTTCAACCACAATATTTTTTTCCCTTTTCTCTTATCCTTTATATGAACTAGATCTATACATAGTGCTCTTTTAAGATACATGATTTGATTTTCATGCCATATTTTGTCTTAAATTTAATCATTCTTCTAGAATGTGTTAAATCCCCATATCTCCCATGTCAAACTCGTTTGGCATGGGAAATAAATGTTTAAAGAACTACATAAGGCTTGATTATCATCTATATGAGATACGTAGAGATGCCTAGATATCCAATATTAGGACTAGCCATGATATAAAAAAACCCTTTATTCCTTATATAAGAATCAAACCTATATAGGGAATGTTTAAAGAATTACGCATGGCTTGATTCCTGCCCCCCACAAGATACATTGTGACACTTGGGTTTTATCCCTTAGTCTAGTTACAATATGTCTTTATTTTCACATCAGTTCAACTTTTTCCTTACTGTATGATGTTAAACTACATGGAAATCTAACACCCCTATTCTTCACTTGTGTCACCTTTGTGTTATAGAAGAAACCCTTACTGCTCCTTATTTCTCACATGGAGCATAGCTCAAGTGGGCATAGGAATTGGGTAAAAGGATTCTTTATATAAATAAGGTGTTTGAATTTATTATGGGGCTATTAATTTCCTCACTACATGACTTAAAACTACATAGTATAATGTCCTCACTACATGACTTAAAACTGTACAGTAGAATGTCAATTCAAAGGAAACAAAGAAAGTCTCCATTTTATATATGAGTCAGATCTATGTAAAGGATGTCAAACTCATGGCCAAAATTGATTCAAATATTTCCTATGTCCATTGATCAAAACCCCCTTATATATTTCACACTCTTAATCTTGAATATTTCCAGATCATTGTAATATTTCTTACAGTTTCTGGTGATAGAGTTTCTAATACCTGAGAACTCTTTTGCTTGACTGTGTAGTACGTGCCCTTAGATAGCCTTGAATAAAATTTTCCAACATAGCAGTCCTATCAGTAAAAATATTCCACTATTTGGCTATGAATCATATTCCTAAGTTGGACCTATATAATACAACCCCCATAACAAATTTTTCAAATGATGGTAATTTCATTCTTAGTTATATTGTCTTTTTTCCCTTCAAACTTTGATGACAATATACAAGAATCTGTATTTTAAAATAGTCATTCATGTATATTTGTCCCATTACCTTTCTCTTGATCTAAAAATCTTCAAGACCATGGTTTACTCATTTCCCTCTCCATGTGTTCAAATAAATATTAAATAACCTTGAATCATCTGACCTCTTATCATATGTTATTTCCATCTCTGGTCCTAGTTGTATGAATTTAAAACTACAGACACCACACCTCATACGTTTGGGTCAGACCTTCCTAGAAGTCATAGTTTACCATTTTCCCTTACATAACTGAATATGGTAATATTTTTTCAAACAAATTATCAAAAATAAATTGGAGAGTCTCAAACCTTTGTTCAAAGTAAAGACCATAAATTAAAGCAGCACAATGTTCTCACTACATGACTTAAAAATGCACAGCACAATGTCCTCACTACATGACTTAAAACTGTATAGTACAATGTCCTCAATACATGACTTAAAACTACACAGTTTTATATCAAAATTCCCCTTTCTAATAAATTTTAACCATTCTTCTTACAAAAAATTTGTATAGAAGTTGTTTTCCTATTCATGACATATGTCGGCATAAAATAACCCTTTATTCTTAAAATTCCTTTCCTTTGAAAAACCAACCACTATGGTCTTGCATCACTCAAATCTTATTTTCTCTTATCTACTAGTAGTAAAATTTTAAATTATTAAGAGCTCTTTTGCTTCACTATGCGGTACATTCCCTTAGGTGGCCTTGCATAAGTTTCCTACATAATGGGCATGTCAGTCAAAAATGATACTATTTGGATATCCAGCATATGCCCTAGTTAGCCCTGCATAATACAACCCCTATAATGGGTTTTTCAAATAATGGTAACTTCATTCTTGGAAGAGACTCCCCTTATGTTGATACAAGTTTTAAATTTGGTGACCATAAAAATCATGGATCAAGATTCCCCTTGGAAATATTTAAAGAATATTAAAGAAATTATTAGTTACTGGGTCTTGTTTCGGATTTAATTTCAAAATTTATGGTCAAATATATTCTACCTTAAACATTATCTCTTTATAGTCCAACATGCATGACTCTAAACTGCCAACAACAAGAGACATGGTACTCACCGGATTGGGAACCCGCAAAGGACAATCTGAAAAAAAGTCGAGTCTCGGCTCACTAAACGTACATTTCGTATAATTTAGGTAATATTGATCAATAAAAAGTTAAAATATACAAAGTTTGTGGGTTTTTTCTTATAACCATAGAAAAAATTAGACTATGCTTACTATGCCCAATGGCCTAGGTAAAACAAAAGCAGCAAGCAATAATGAAAACACAAATGATTAAAGAAAAAATGATTTCCATTTATGAAAAACTTTTAACATAGGAGAATCTACAAATTGGAGTCTATCTCTTATAAAAAATCACAAAAGGTTTTCTACATAAATTCTTATTTGGTTAACAGCCTCTTGATCCCCATCAGCTACCCGTTGAAACTCGTTTATTTGACTAGCTCTACTTTCTTCAACATGATGAAGTGGTTCTCTAGAATCTTCAATGGATTTTGCACCATCCTTATGGAATTTTTCTAATGAGTTGTGAAGCTGTTCAAGCTCCCCTATAATAATATCTAATTCCTATTGAAGGCGCAGCTGTTGAATAGTCTTTTCTTTGATTTTCTGCTTCAGTCCCTTCAACTTCACAGTGTGATCAGCCTCATCTTGGGACAACAATTCTTGGAATTCTTCAGTGTTGATCAATAATTTGTATTTTTTCAAGTCTTTCCGAAGATTTTTCTCTTTTTCCCTCCTTCGGATAATCTCTTTCACTGCGGTATGAATTTCACAGTACTTAAAACTGCCAAATCCCCACGTGATAAACAGAGATGAAAGTCATGGAATTCTTGAAGGAAGTTCCTCAAGGGGAATCTCAGATATTTTCTTCCATATATTCTTCCATGCTTTGCGACATGCAAGACAAAGATCCTTTTGTAGTTCTAGGTCTGATTCAGAATCATTGTCATAAGGAGGGATGTATTCTAGGATTAATTCACTTAAAGAAGTTCCATGTCTAGCTCCTTCCTGAGAAATGGATGGTTCACATTCTAGTATTGTTTGGGATAATGTATAGGCATCACCTCTAGACCGAGCCATTGAATTTGATAGCCCTATATGGTAAATCAAAAATTATGGTTATGGTCAGCTTCAAGGAATAACAAAATTGAGTACAATCACAATATCTGTATCTCTTACCTAATAGCAGGTTAGCAGCTTGAGAAGTCTCCTCCCCAATATTCTCAGTTTCAACATTTCTATTCGATGTTTCTGGGTGGGGAGTGCTATCTTTAATTGGATAAGGATCTTCAATATGAATCTTAGGAAGATTTGTTGTCTCAATATTCACCTGATCCAATATCTCTACAATGATGGGATTGACATTAATATCGGTACTTCCTTCAAGTATCATTGTGGTAGTAGTTTCTTTAGATGAAACTGCATATTTCAACCAACCATGGTTAGAAATTTAATCATAAGAATATTAACATGAATAATAATAAAAGCTCGCATCCAGTTGATTCTATACAAGTAATTCCAAAATCTTCTAAATCATTTGGTATATTACCATATTCTAATACTTCTTCAAAAGACATGCCAAGGTTCATCATTTCATCCAATGATATCCCAGATCCCAGGTTAGTCTCACCTGTGGGAGAACTTGGTGTATTTGCTTTGCAACCTTCCTCCGATAACTTTTAACCCTGAATATTTTTCTCAGCAATAGTTGTGGGATCAGCATTAGTCATTGTTGGATGTTCTAGTGCATGTGATGAACCTAATTTATTTCAAGATGGAATTCAATTGTTGTTACATTTGATGTCCTATAAATCATTTTTGATTTACCAAAATCCTCCTCTCCTCTGATAGCAGGAACAAGAGTAGTGTTGGGAGCAGATTTTGGTTCTTTTGGCCTCAATGCCTCTTCAGGAACCACCAGATTAGCAAGATTTTGTGTCTGTTCAATAGAACCCTCCATGGTTCCTTGAAGCTTATCAGTAGTTTCTTTAAAAGAAAAAACAGATTAAGCCCCTGTAATTTTAAGAAGTTTAAACACTTTTTCATTAATAAAGTATAAAATTCACGATTATCATAAAGACTTACCACTACTAAGAAAGCACTTAACTATGACTCTCTTTCTTCTGTGCTTTTTCTTCTTCACCTTCTTAGGAGGGCTTGCATCATCATCTCTAAAGATAGGTATTGGAGATTGCAATACCCTCGCTATTTCATCCTCCATGGCATGTTGGCCGAGAGATATTTCTCCTAATTCATGGGGTGATCTAGTAGCTCCAAGAGCAGTGCCTCCAAGGCTATACCATGGCAAGGGAACTTTATTTGTTCTTCCTTTAACCAAATTCAAGTTAAGATGATACTTCCCTAGAGTAACAATGCTTTGACTAAAATTAAAATTGAAAATCAAAAGATAATGTGAGAAAAAGTAAACTTACTTCCTCAGGATCCACAAATTCATGCCAATCTTCATCTAATGAGGGACTAATCCATTCAGTGGTACCACGATCTATCATTTCCTTCACCCACTTTATAGTGGTAATTGATTCATCACTTTCATATATGAACATTTCTATATCTCAAATTTAAGTCCTCACCTCATTGGGATTGTCCTTTAAAAGAATATCAGATGAAGCCCGTAAATCCCCCACTCTTGGAATATGTATCCCTTCACATAGATCCATCCACATGGTTTCCGCATCATAGTATAAAATTTTCCATATTTAAATATCCTCTAGTTGTATATATTCAGATTGTATATTATAGGGTTGTGAAGAGGATCCTGAAACCTTGGATTTGAGTTTCTTCCCAACCCCCGCAGTCACGAGTGGGGGATTAGAAAATGGAATCCATCGCTCTTTAGAATGATGGTGACCAGATCACCTCGATACAGCTTCGGTAGGGATCGATGGGGTGGCTCTCTTAACTCTGGCAGGGGAGTTATATCTGGCACAAGGTTTCTTCAGTGAATTTGAAATATCTTCACCTCCACCCTCTGACTCTCGTGATTCGGCCTCTGATGGTGAAGAGTTACCTTCCAAACAAAGGGGTTCCCTTCTTCTACTTCTCTTCACCCCTACTCAATGGACATCATGATTTAATACCCCTTCAGGGTAAGATGTGACCCAGTTTTCAGCATACCAGATATTCAATCTACTTACTTCATGAGTGGTAGGTAAATTATATATTGTCCAGGTCTTCTCTACAGATGTCAACAACCATAGTTGACGGGAAACCATTGGATGTTTCTCTAATCTGACATGCACAGAAGGGGATACACTATTTTGTTGTAGACATTTGAATTGATACACAAATCTTTAAGGAGCATAGGCCTCACATATGATTTCACCATCAGTCCTAGTGGCTAGTACACCATCTCTACAAGCTAGCATATATGCCCTTAACTCTAAACTAGTCATCCCATCATCAATAAATCGCTCTGTAGGCGGGTTCTCATAAGGAAGGAGATGAAATTCCTTATGCATTCTCAATCTGACCTTGACGTCGTAAGTGTTTAGAGATAAGGGTGAAATTCCAGAAAAAAAAACCCGAACAGATGGTTGAAAAGGACTTCCAAAAACATGTACCCCACTTTGTACAGCATAAGTTCTGAAGTGAGTATCAATCCATCCCCACAACACTTGGAATGGTCCCGCTATTCTAAAAGGATACTTCCCTTTGTAAATGTGAAGAAATCGCCTATGAATCTTGTCTAAAATTGGAGTATCCAGTCCTACCATCCTTTTCTCAGCTAGCTTGGCTATAATAACAAAGGTTCTTGGCCTCACGCCTCATTTGGAGTCTTGGACTTGTAACAAATACATGTTAAGCCACATGTCCAAGAAACCTGCTAGACATGTCTTTGCTGGAATTTTTGGGTTGAATTCATATCCCCATTTATCAAAATCTCCTTTCTCCAATGTTGGCCAAAAGGTGTCAGGGGTACCTCTCTTCTCTGCCCTTGGAAAGCAAGTTGAACGGGTGTAGGTGGGACCCTTTTCCTTATTTATCAAAAATATTTTCCTCCATTCCTCTGGATGAATATCCCTCCTAGTGAGAGACTTCATGGTGGTTGTGTTCTTGAGTTTGTTAAATATTTTCATCAACTCACAAACTAAAGTTGGTGTCTTCTCTGAGTCATTCCATGTTACCTTGGGAGGAATAAACTCATCATACATGTCTCCAAGGATTGGAGCTCTGGAAATCTTGTAAACATCCCACAAACTGATACCCACCTCTCTATGTGTTAAATGGAAGGAGTTAGTCTCTGGGATCCATCGTCTTAATAATTCTGGATCGAAATCATCATTCCTATACGCATAAGTTTTCCAAACCCAGATATCCTCATAAATCTAGACGTCTTTCAAGTCATCTATATATTCTGCACAGGTCTTGAGAACCTAGTATGCCCACATCCATGCGGGTTTTACACCTCCTACTCGGCAGAAATTCCAACTTTTCTTCCAACCCTTGGACTAATCTGTCTGATAATCCTAAAAGATAGATGAATAACAATGTGGTTGCAGCTCAGATGTTTGTGCTTTCAAAAATGGAGCACACAGACTATGAATCATGATATGAGCTTTTTCTGTTGTCCCAGTATTAGCAAATGAGCCCCTAACAGAAACATTGGCAGATGAGAAGTTGGTATAATCTTGAAACCAAGAATGTGGCACATAGTTCTTTGGTTCTAGAATATTAACATCCTACGAATGGACATAGCTATAAAAAGTTAGGTATGTTCTTTGGGAAAGTTTAAATGATACTTCTTCAAATATTTTACTAATTTTGGAAGGGTGGTGTCACAAACGTTGAAGTAGTCATGATCAACGACATTCATCATGTCATAAATCTTCTTACTGGCTAGTTCATCAGCAGTTCCAATTCTTTTGGGATCCATTGAACTTACAAAAGGATAGAAAAATCATATTTTAAGTATGTTATTTTTTGATATTTGACAAAAGAATTAAAAAAATTGACAAAGGCATTCAGGCGCGCAAGTATAAAACTTGTGCACAAGTGAAAAATGGTGTTAAAGTGTAGCACCACATTTATAGCACGCAACTAAAAATATACAGAAGAATTATGGTGAAATAGAAGAATTTGAGAAAAATAATACTAGTGCTCTAAGATCATAAATTACAGAAGTGATGAGGCCTTTTGCATAAGTGAAGCTGATATATATAAGTGATGGACTTCACCCTGCGCACCAGAATCTTGCACGCTACTAGCTTGCATGACTAGTTGTTCTAAGCACATAAAACTTGTGTGCCTGGGTACACTCTCCTTTATCCTTCATTACTTTTCCTCATTATAGGATCCTCTTTTCATTCCAGATCCAATTATGAGGGGGGATTTTGTTGAGACTTTGTTCTGTGAAAGAGTATAAAAAATGAAAAAGGGAAATACCTTATAAAGAATAGGGGAAAATACATGAAGAAAATCAATATTTTCAAAGGCACGAGCTTTGGGTCGCCCTAGTCAGACTAAAAGGTCATCAGCGCATAGCCTACTTGCATTCCCCCCTATGTCGTGCAGCCTAGTTGTGCACCCAAAATCCTTTCACCCAAGGTCCTATTTTTTCCTATAAATATACCCTTGGGGCCTTCATTTGCACGGAAAAATTTTCGTGAAGTCCAATTGATACTCTGGTCTCTCTAGTGCTTCACTGAAGTCCTCTGAAACTTTCAAGGTAGTTTTTTAACACCAAAAGTGGAGGAATTGAGGGAGGATCATAGGAATTAAGTCCTTTTAGTGATTGAAATCTATAACACTTGTGCACCTAAAGTTACCAACCTCCCAAAATCAGAAACACATGCACACCACATATTCATTTCATAGAAACTTGAGCACCCTACTTCTGTAATCACCTATGAATACTTCTAAAGGATTGAGCCGGATCTCACCTAAGTATTACCATACTGGTTGTTCATCACTTAAGTGAACATTAGGTCACCCAAGCCTACTCACACGCCCATACTTATGCACCCTTACCTACTTGGGTTCCCCTATTTAACTCACTTCCTCTCCTGAGTCTAAAATACATCAAGCCATCCTAAAATCCATTCATGGTAAGGATTCTTCTTCATTGTCTCCCTTGTTTGAAAGGTATTCTGTTGAGACCTATAGAAAAACCTTCTGACTCATCAAATCTTTGGGAAAGGCACATCAGTGTGTCTTGTATTTGGGTTTGTATATCCACATTCAGAGGTTTCCCACATTTTTTTGCATTGGGGTTAGGATTCATGTAGTGTCTGTAGGTTTGTATATCCAAAGTCACATGGAACTTTCTCCCATAAACAGTGTTGGGAAGGTCTCAGTTTGGAGCCAAGTTTGGGTCCTGACCACCCCCTTCTAAAAGAGACCCAGAACCTTAGATCTTTGGTAGGGAAGGTAAAGTTCACACTTGCTTTTTCACACAAGAAAAAGAAAAATCTCCCTCTCCTAACAAGATCAATTTTAGGGCAAAAATCATGGTGTAAGACTCTAACCTTCATCCCTTATTCCTTTCATTGGACCCTTGTCCAATGTGAAGAGAACAGAGGTAGGGATCATCGCCTCACCCTCATCCACCCTAGTCGTCATAGGTGCGCCCTCTTCTACCAACGAAGGAGGAAACGTGTATGTTTCAATGTTGAATCTTTCACATCCTATTGTTTCTCACACTGAGCATGAATCATGTGGACTTAGAAATTCATGATGATTACAAAATGTGAACAAACACTCACATTTCTAAGGAACTACGAGAACTCTGGTTCATGTTGAAACTAGGATACATAGGAATCCTTCTCAGGGCCCGAGCTCACTAGATATCCTCTTCAGGAATCCAACCCTAATTCTCTTAATTTGGGCATCCTCCTTTAGAATAATCCCCAAATTAAACCCCCAAAATCATCAATGTGTCATTTTCAAAAATTAATCCCAAACTCATTTCTCTCAAAGGACTATACTCTCCTATGAGATTTATCAAACTATGTGGGATTTGATTCCCATCCAAATGGGATACATAGGAATCCTCCTTGAGGTTTAAACCCCACACTTCAAATACATTGTGTTCTCCTTGGTCCATATTTCGAATATGGTCTAATATTACTTGGAAACTCATATCCTTTCCAAGTTCCTTGGGCTTCCACGGCATAATGCTCACACAAAACTTTGACTAAGAACCTTTCACTTAGATGTCCTTACTATATGACCTTAAATTGTACAATTGGGTCCTTATCACATGACCTTAAATGGTATGATGTTTACCATTAAGTGGAACCGATTTATGAGGGTTCTAATTCCTTTCATAGGGATATGTAGGTAACCTATTTCATGGGTATGATCCCAATATCAAAAAAAATATTCGTCTCTCTTGATGACAATAAATTCCAGAGTGCCCCACTGAGTGGCTTAAAAAACCAATATCATCACAATGATGATTAAAAGAATATCTAAGTAGTATATTAGAGGATACCATTGATGTAAAACCTTGAATACATACGGATATTTTCATTAATGAAGAACCTTGATTGCATACTAATGATTCTAAATTTTATACATGTTAATAAGTTATTGAAAATTCCAAGGGAAAATTATGTTATACTTGGTGAATTAATAAGGATTCATGAAAATATCTTAAATTTATAAAGAGAGTCCTGGAGTAGAAAATAATTCCCCCCAAAATGGAGTGATGAGTATGACCTCCCATCCTCTCGACCAACGCACGTTCCTAAGTATCGTAAATTTCAAACTTAATGAATGTATACCTTTGGAAAGTAGGTCCACTTTAGATAAATAAATTTTTGAAGTTTCCGGTTCCATGAGTAAATATAATGGAAACTGCATGGAAGCAGTGATTCTTAAAACTAGAACACATGTTTCAAGGAAATACAAAACAAATAAAAAGCGTGTTCTCCTATTTTACTTGCAAGTAACACTCAATAGATAGGAACATTTTCCATGAAATAGAGAATATAGTCTTGACCTAACCAATCTAGTTAGAATTTGGGAGTATCACTTGTGGTCATTTATGGTCTTCTATATAACCTATACATGGATTTAGGAGTATACAGTGGGGTGAGACTCATATATCATAAGGAATCATACATAACATATTCTTTTACCTATGATATTTTCTTCCATTAAATAAAGTTCTATGAAATTCATTTGGAATTATAGAAATATGCCACCATGATGACCTCGATTCAATTGATAAGAAAGTGGTGGTGACCATGCTTCATAGGTGATGGGCCCTGAGCCACCATTATCAACCCTATAGTGACACATATGGAACCTCATGATATTTATGAACTAGAAACCAATGATCGGTTTCAATAGGGATTCTTATGGATAGTTCAGTCTATACATGGAGATATATGTCATGCCTCTTCTATGGAAGTGTTGACTTTAGAGTTCTAAAGTCACACCCCCTATCTTTTGGGAAGAAGGCGGTCTCCAAGTTGTTGATTCATGTGTAGAGGTCACATTATAGATCATTGAGCCCCTAGAGAAACCTTCTAAAAGGATTTTAACGATTTCATATTACATACTTAAAGGGTTTTCCAAGATATTGTGGGATGTTTTTTCTAGGTTTATCATCATTGGGTTATGTTCTTGAGGGAATTATAGACAACTTTATATGATTATTTCTTTCCTATGACACTGAGAGATAACCGAGATAAATATTTTATTCACCTTG
Organism: Viscum album; assembly: GCA_963277665.1. Classification (NCBI taxonomy): domain Eukaryota; kingdom Viridiplantae; phylum Streptophyta; class Magnoliopsida; order Santalales; family Viscaceae; genus Viscum; species Viscum album. Next base: position 1,869,531,565 of record OY728123.1, on the reverse strand, counting down.
GGAAGGGAACATTATGTGTAATGGATTACTATGATCATTCTATGAAGATTAAAAGTTTCATTCCATATATATTTATTGATGATCTATATAGGAATAGGTAATTTGAGGATGGGCTTATTTATTCCATCCAATCATAGGTTAATGTGTTTTTTAGTACTGTATAACTGAGATAGTAATCCATTACCTCATCATTGAGAGTATCCTTGGAAAAACTAATTTTGTAGGACATATCAGTTCAATCCCTTGTTAGGGAAGTAGTTCTTTTTGAAACATGAAGTGGTGTTTTGAGCCTTCTCACATAGGGAGAAGTAATCAAAGTATATGATTTGGTATTCATTTGATATATCACCAATGGGGTAAGCCAATAAACATGAATCCCTTCTATAGTGAGGACCCAGTGGAGTATCAAGAGTATGGTAAGATGGGTCACCTTCATTAATTTTGAAGAACCTTCCTCCATTGGCTAGTGAGTGGCGGTATACTTTGACCTTAGGTTCTGGAGTGGGTTCAGTATCTCCATATCAGGTAGTGAGCTGGAGTACCACATGTCATGCAGGCCAAGGAGTCGGACAAGGAAGAGGAATTTAGGCTTATGATATGAAGTTCTAGTATGACATAACTACTCAGGGTAGTCAGGTTGTGACTTAGAACCATGGATCATGTCAGATAAATATATTACATCCTACACCTAAGGAGAATATTATTATTACATCTATTGTTCAAGGCACAATTCTAGAATCCTCAACATTAGTATCTACTTTATTTGATTCAGGATCTTCATAGTCAATCTTATATGTCTCTATTATGGAAATCCATGGCCTAGATATAGAATAATTTTATGGATTGATGACTCTTAATACTCTATTAGGAGTTCTATTAGAGAGTGTACACCAATGGAGGGAGTTCCACATTGAATTTGTATAAATTATTTCTTATGGAATTTTTTCATCTTAGATATGGCTAGATATAATATAATTCTTAGAATGGATTGGTTACTACCTAATCATGCTCATGTTGATTTATATCACTAAAGGGTTTACTTTATATTGCATGAGGGATGCAGCTATATTCAAAAGGGAGAATGTTTTGTCAAAGAAATTCAAGCTAGACCTAAGAATCTAGGGCTAAGAAGAGTAACATCCCAAATTTCCATTATTTTTATGAGTAATCAGAGACCACACAAAATATATTTCCCTCCTATGGTGGATTATTTTAGGAATGTCTTCTTAGAATGATTTTATGGGTTACCTCTCATAACATAGGTAGAGTTTACTACTAAGAAAATCCTAGGAGATTCACTAGTATCTATTCCCCCTTACTGGATGGATTCTATAGTACTTCTGGAAATAAATGAATAGTTGGGGGACCTGGAGTCTAGAAGGTTCATACGACCTAGTACCTCTTCATGGGGTTCACTAGTGTTATTCACTAAGAAGGTGGATGGGACCCTCTAACTCTGCATAGATTACTGGAATTTGAATCAAATTACAACTATGATCTTTTATCCACTACCCTAAAATATAAAATATCTATGATCATCTTTAAGGAGATTGGGTGTTCTCAAGGATTGATTTGAGTTCAATATATCATCATGGAGTAGTTAGACCCTAATACATACAATGTAATTCATTCCATAATAAATATGGATTTTATGAGTACTTTGTCATGATGTTTAGTCTCACGAACATGCCCATAGTTTTTATGTCTTTGATGAATTCATTTTCTTCACATGTATCTATATTCATTTAGGGAATTCATCATATATGATATCTTGATTTACTCATGTACATGATATGATCAAGTCAAACACATTTATATTGTACTGAGTACACTAAGAGAGAACCATTTGTATGATAAGATCATAAAATTTCACTTCTAGATTGATAAAGATCACTTCGTGGGTCACATTATCTAATAGATAATAGTTTCTATGGATCGAGAGATTGTGAAATCCATGTTTTATTTATATTATCCCAAGAATATCTAGAAATACATAGTTTCATAGGAAAAAATATATATTATAGGTATTTTATTCATTATTTATCACACCTCGTAGAACTACTTATGGTCTTGACAAAGATGGGTGTTAAATTCTCATGGTTTAAATCTTTTGAAAATATTTTTAGGAGTTGAATGGAATTCTTATCTTAATGTCAATCCTAATTCTACCTAAGCTTGGTAAGGGTTATACGTTTTATTGTAGTCGATCAAGCATTAGGTTGGGAGAGTCATTGAGACCACATTTTCATTGATGGAGTTTTTTATTAAATTTAAGGGGGGTAGGCTTTGTTTTGTTTGGGAAATGATTGTTTGAAGTGCTAGATGAAATAGAGATTTTCGGATAAAACCCAAAAACACCAGTTCATCTAACTCTTTTCTCATGAAATTGAAAAAGTGCCACATTAAGTGGCATTTGGCAGATAAATTTTAAAAGTGCCCCTTCATGTTGCATCAATCACCCTGCAATAAAATAAGGTAAATTTTTATATATAAATATAAATCTATATTTTTTAAAATATATTAAATATATATTTAAAAATATATTTCTATACAAATATATTTTAAGAATTATAATTATGTATTTATAAATATAATTATAAATATAAATATGTATTTATAATTATAAACATTTAATTATATTTATAACTAAATAAAGTTTTAAAATTATAAATATAATTATAATTGAAAATAAATATAATTATATAAATTTATTTTAAATTTATTTACAAATAAATATTTATAACTATCTAAATATAAATATATTTTTGATTATATAATTAATAAAACATATTTACAAATAAATTTAAATATGTGTGTGTGTGTGTGTGTATTTTAATTTATATAATTAATAATATAATTAATATTGAATGATATAATTACAATAATTAAAGATTATAATATGTAATTAAGTGTGTATAATTATAAATAAATATAAATATATATAATTAGAAATAAATATTGATATATTTATAAAAATATTTAAAGAATTGTAAATATGTGTTTATAAATTTAACAATAAAAAAATATAATTATATATAATTATAAATAAAAATTATTTTATTTAATTATAAATATATAACTATAAATTTAATAAATAAATTTATTATTTAAATATATTTATTATAATTTTTGAAATATATAATTTTTTATTATAATTATATAAATATTTTTTAAAACAAATTGGATATTTATTTAAAATGATATATAAATATAATTATATATATATCAAAATCAATTACATTCAATAATAATAACATAATTAATTATATTTAATAATAATTTAATTCATAATATAATGCTTAAAAAGAAATATGTTGATAAATTGTGGAAACAGTAAATGTAATATTTTTAGACAATAAATTTTTTGTCAATTAAATTAATTTTTTTTTACTATGTTTTTCAGTTTCTTTTATTTTTCAATAATTTATTATATTCTTAGTGTGAAAATTTTCATTTAGATTTTATTTATACTTTATAATTTATACTCTTTCAAAGTCACCTACATGAAACATAATAATGTTACAAGTATGTGACATGAAAGGCTATAAATTATAAAAAATAAATACAATCTAAATGAAAATTGTCATAATGACTAAAAATATAATAAATTATTGAAATAACAAATAATTTTACAAAAAAAAATAATGTAAACTAATTTTAATGGAATAAAGCATCATTATTTAAAAAAATAACATTTGTACTTGTATTTTTTTTAAATTAATTTCACTACACCAAATGAGATCTACAGCAACATAATAAATCAACATTGAAGGTATAGATTCAATTTCCCTTAGTAAAAGGAATGAAATAAAAATTTAGAATTACACATGTTATGTTACAAGTATGCATCTTAGAAAGCTTATAAGATATAAACTATAAGTAGAATATAAGTGAAACACAATTGGGAATTTGTTATTATTTATTAATATTTCATGTAAATTAGTTTTTGTTTAATGTATTATTGAATTTATTTTTATTTTTCTAAAAAAATTAATTTTCTCAATAAATATGTTTTTAAATATATACAATGTGACATTGTTGTAAATCAACATTGATACCCCTTAGTACCACAACCTAGCATATGAACCTTACACCCACTTCTCTATTACTCTGGTGTCCTATCTATAGGTGTCAGTTCCTCATCTTACGGTGTTGTGGGTACCTCCTCATGATTCTATGTAGAGAAGTTCTAAACATCATATGTGGATGACTTTCAATCATCATATATGGATCCATATATCCCCAGAGCTCCTAAATATGGTAGAAGTGTGATATCAAAGAATTCATCATCAGTGGAAGTGGGGCCACAAAAATCTATGTAAACAAATCCATGTCTCATTCCATCGTAGTCATATGTGATAGATATGGTATATCAGTTGTCTTAGTAGGCACATTTGGCACATAAACCTCCCTCAGTTTTGAAATATCCTTAGTTTATTGTACCATATCATCTCTCTATGGGATAACTACATTTGCAAGGTCCTATATTCGATGTTTCTCTCTATATCCTCACCACTTCCCTCAATGATGTCCTCATATTTTTCCTCTGATTAGTGGTGGTGGTGGTGGTGGTAATGCATCATCCTCAATAGGAAGAACTGGGACATCATCATCCCCTAGAGCCTTATCCAGATCATGTGGATCGGGATATAACTATGGATCCCCATCATAGACACTCTCACATATGAAATAGTGCAGATCTATGAGATCCCTAATATCTAGTTTTAATGCATCCTTCTAAATAAATTCCACCTCTTGGGGATCTTTGATATGTATAACTCGATCAAGGTATTTTAACTATAAATAAAATAACATTCAAATAAATATGAAACATGAGATAAATAAATAAAATAAATCTTAGTAAACATACCAAATTTTGAATTCCCATATCATGATGCGTAAGGTACATGACCATGTGTTTTCAAAACCAATCTGCATAATCCCCCAAATTATCTTATCAAAAGTTTTTTGTGGGATATCTATGCTAAAAGATATTGTTTTGGGATTTCATATCCCAATACACAATATAATCTACACGAAATTGTGGTCATTTTTTTGTTTGTCTACCTGTAAGCATATTGGATTATAACCCATCATCCTATCATGGTTCCATGGGGGTATGTTATATATATCTAATGTTTCACATGAATTGATTTGGTCGATTCCACTCAATTATGTGGAAGTAGATGATTGGTGCCACTACACCACGATCTCAACCCATTATTGTGAAGTATGGTGGAAGTGATGTGTAGAAAAATCATGTATATGTGGTTCATTAAACTTGAAATGAAATCTCAAAAAAGAGAATTCATAAAATATTATGATAATTTTAATTAGATAACATTGAAATATCTTCATAATGTAATAACAAAATTAATTTTTATACAAAAAATTTAATGTTTATGTTACATCATTGGGTTTATTAGCATCAAATATTTGTTGAGAACTATTCACTCTATGTCTAAGAGTACATGCATAATGTTGATCAAGACTTCACCTAGTAAAAAATAAGAAATATATGGTATGTATTTAAAGTTAATTAATAAAATTACTAAATAACTCAAATTCATGTCATAAACATACCATCATCTCTGGAGGGAGTATTGAAATATCTGTGTGTTCATGCTACAAAAACTCTAGAAGAGATACCTAGAAAATTCTCTAAGGCCCACATCTATAAAAAAATCCATACACCCTATAGTTTTTTTGTGAATCACCTTGATTACTAGTATGGATACATCTAAATAGATTTTATAATACATCGGATAAGACGTCATATACTCAGATTCCACTAAACAGTGCCCTGAGCCTAGTTGGCCGCATGGCCTGAAGTACATCTCCCCAAACACCAGAGGCTACTTTACTAGGAACGAGGTCCAAGGATGTGTCTATGGGGAGACTATTCCCTCTTATCAAAGTGCAACATAGTATTAGTAATTATACCAACAAATAGTGAAAGAAGTTTAATAACTGGACATGAGATAAACATCTAAAATATAGATATATACAACAATTCAAAATATGATCTCATATAAAATGATGTTCATGTCATGTATCTTCATGTAATCTAAATAGGTATACAAACATCTATTACAATACTTGTAATAAAATACAAAAAAAAGAACAAAAAGTGATATCTCTGAACAGCATCATGAGCCCTATCTCTGTCTAGTGCTTCCCTACTCCTAAGCATGGAACGACATCATGAATCGAACTGTGGGAGCTTTCATCCGTCCCTATATGCATCCACATAATCATAGGTTCATAGTGGTGTTCTCATCTAGTATTAGATTTTGATTTTATCCAGATCAAAAGAAAAATTAATAATGAATGTAAAGTATGTTTGAATCCAATGAGTTGATCAGTGCTCGAATTCGAGTTTGGAAGGAGAAATGATAACAAAGCCTATGATTTGGATTTAAAAGTATATCCATCATGTATGTTCTATCCACCAATAAAATAATTAAAAAAAATATTTATGTCAAAAAATATTTTAATGGAAAGAATAGTCAATTGTCCTCAAAAAACTAGGCCTCATTGTTTGGCCACATGGTTGGGAAAACTATTCACCAACCATGTTCCCTCTATTGTGCTAAGGGGTTACTTGAATGGTCTATCACTTGGTTGGACTAATCATGCACAATCATTGAAATATAAATCTACTAAAAATTTTAAGTGCTTCTACATATGCATGAACCTTTATCCACATGGTTTCCTCAAAATGTGCGGGCCCCTCCATCCCACTATCCATCTTCACGTGGTTTCATCAAACCATGAGTCTTTGATCACATTGTTTCTCCTAACCATTTGGCCCACCTGTTTTCCTCCCAGAGTTTTGTTTCAGGCTCTGAATAATCCCTGAACACACCCAACATCCCTCATAACATCAAATTTTATTCAAATAATGTTGTAAACAAGAATTTAATGTTAAAAAATATCCCTAACTCATACAAAAACCTAGGATCATACAATCTTCCCCCCTTAAAGCAATTCATCCCCAAATTTCCCTTTAAAGGGTGGCCAATAATCGCCAGAGAATAACTCTGAACACTAAGCATGTACATTGGCCTCCCATTCCAAGGACATGTCCTTCAAATTTAAGTGCCACCAAATCACCCGTACTAGAGGAATTGACCATCCTTGAAGAACCTTCTTTCTCCTAACAATGATAAAAATATAATTCTCCTCAAAGGATGCATCATCTGGTAACTCAACCTCCTCAGGATGAAAAGTATGTGATTGGTATGAATGATGATGTCCAGGTGATATACATGTAAGACATCATTCATGGATCATTACCTTTGAGGTAACTTCAACCAATAGACTATTGGCTCAACTATACCTAGAATATTGAATGTCTGGACACTTCACTGTGAAAGCATAACCTGCCTTCTGATCCATCTATGACCCGACCTCATTGGGACACATAAAAAGACATGATCCCCAAACTCAAACTCTAGATTTCATCAGTTAAGTTTAACAGAAGATATATATCAATACTTTATAGTATCCATTCACTTTCTAATCGACTAGACATACTCATAAGTCTCTTGCACGAGACTTGGTCCTAGTAAAGCTACATCACCTACCTCTAACTAACATAGGGGAAATCGGCATGTCCTACTATAAAAATCCAAATAAGGTTTCATCTGTATCATCTCCTGATATCATTTTTTGTAGGATAAATCAATAAGAGGTATATGACTCTCCCAACCTCCCCCAAAATCCATGATACATGATCACATCCTATCCTCAAGCACTAAAATCATATGCTCTGACTAGGCATCAGTTTGAGGGTGGTATAATATGCTTAAAATCACCTGTGTACCCAAGGATATTATCAAACTATGCTAGAAGAGAGATGTAAAATGGAAATCACTATCTGAAATGACAGTGTGAGGGACCCTATGAAGTCATACTATCTCATGAATATACAACATCCCAAGATAAACAACACTGAATGTCTCCCTGATCAGTACGAAATGAGAATCCTTCATGAGCCTATCAACAACAACCCAAACAACATTTCTACCTTGAGGCAACCATAAGAAACCTTTCAAGAAATCCATTGTGACATAATACCACTTCCACTCAGGAATATGTAAGTACTATAAAACTCTTGATGGTCACTAATGCTCCTCCTTCACCTACTGATAGGTGGAACACTTCATAACAAAACTAGACATGTCACATTTCATACCCATCCACCAAAATTGTCAATGTAAATCATGATACACCTTGGTAATTCCATGATGAACGTCCCAAAATGAGGCATGAAACTCCCACATAAAGTCCTCGTGTATTTCCATTGGATCCCAAACGTGACCATGGATACACATGATCTCATCCTTGCCTACAGTCCAATCAGGAGGAGCATCCTCACCTTCCACACTCTCCCATAGGACTAGGCCCTTTAAATATGATAGTTTCATCATACTCACTCAATAATGTATGGTGATTTATCTATCAAAGGATAAAACAAAATCCTTCCCCTAACTATCCTGGACCTCCAAGTGCATCTCAAAAAACAAAGCCATAAGTTGTGACTCGCAACTAGCCTGCTGAACTACCTGTATTTGTGTCCTTCTGCTTAGTGCATCGATAAATTCATTTCCCTTTCTCAAAAATATAGGAATGGTAAAATTCAAAATACTATAGTTACTCAAACCACCTTTTCTTCCTCATATTTAGATCATGTCATTTACATATATACTTTAGGATTTTGTGGTCCATGTGCACCAAAAAATTCTCTCCTAGTAAATAATGTTTCCAATAGCGTAAAACATGAACAACTATAACTAAATCGAGATCACATGTTGTGTAGTTCTTCTCATGTGTCCAGAAATGTTGAGAATCATATTCCACAACTCTATCCCCTACATCAGAACTACTCCAAGCTTGATACCTAATTTGTTACAATACATAGTGTATCTTCTACCCTACTTTGGTAGAATCAGAACTGGTGTTGAAGTCAATATCTCCTTCATCTCTTAAAGGTTTGTCTCCCAGGTTTAAGTATATAAAAACTTTACAGCCTTAATATTAAATCTGATCAAAGAAACTTCTAGGTAAGGCAAGTCCGGTATGAAGTTATTGAAATATCCCCCTATCCCCAAGAAACTATATATCTCAAATACGTTCTAGGGTTTTTCCCTGGGAACTACAGATCTCACTTTCTCTGGGTCAACTGATACCTGTGTCTCTAAGATGATATAACCTAGGAAGTGAATCTTATCTATATATTAATGGAACTTTGTGAGATTATAATATAATAGATGCGCTCTCTATGTATCCAAAACAATCTCAAGATGTTTTTCATGTTCATGTCAATTGTGAGAATACACTAAGATATTGTCCACAAAAACCACCAAAAATGAATTCAGATAAGGATTGAAAACTACATTCATCAAAACTATAAAAACTACTTGTACATTCATGAGGCTGAATTGGATTACCAGATACTCATATAGAACATACATGCGATGAAAGGTTTTATGAGATATGTTTGCAGGTCGAACACTAACCTGATGATATCTGGATCTGAAATTAGTTTTAGAGAATACTGATCTCTTTAAAGCTAGTCAAAAGATCATATATCTTCAGCATGTAATATCAGTTATTAACCATCAACATGATCAATTTTTTGTAATCCATTCACATCCTAAGGGTAACATCAGTCTTTTTCAAAAAAAGGACCATTAAACCCTATGGAGAAGTACTAGATAGAATAAATACCCATTTATATTAGTCCAATAGCTACCTATTAAGATCTTATAACTCCATTTTAGCCATCCTATAAGGAGGAATTTATACTAGTGTATCTCCTAGAACTAGATCTATGGAGAAATTCACCTCTCTCGTAGAGGGTAAACCATAAAATTCATCCAAGAAAATGTATCTAAAATGATCAACCACTAGAGGAAAGTCTTCCTGATGTTCTCCCTGGTCACCCAGATACAAACTAGAAATAAAGGCTGACATCCACTCATCCCACGACACTATGGTCTATATCGGATCACTCACCCTTGTAAACATAAACTCTTCCCTCTAGTGATGTTAATGTTACCTTGTGGGGATAGAAATAAACATAGGCTTAATAAGATACAAGCTAATCTATCCCATGTATGATGTAAAACCCTATCATATCAAGGGAAAAAGGATTCTAGATGAAGTGACACCCACCAATATCAAGTAGTAACTATCTACACTGATGTACATCTTCCATTTTGATACCTAATGGAGTTTATATAATAATAACGCTCTTAAAAAACTGAATCATGAGCCCAAGGCTCTCTATAAAAGGTATATATATAAAACTATGAACTGCACCTATGTCAAAATTATCAAATTCAGGAGTATTTTATACTAAGACTGTACCACTCATTATAGACATTTTGGCGCCCTTCTCCTCAGGGGTAGGATATAAAAAATATATCTTTCCTGAACTACAACCCTATGACACAACCTCACTAACTATAGTATTCCCACCCTTTTGTATCAATACAACTAGTGTATGGCTACCTCATACGTGAAGACCACCACCTTGGCCTGATCATCCAATACTACTCCAGCTCCCTACCTGATGTAGAGCTATGAATCCATCTCTTGAACCTAGTGTCTGAGATGTCCCCTACCACTCACTACTGGAGGGATGCTCATGCAAAAACGTTGCATGTGGCCCATCTTGATGTAATAATGGAACTCGAATGTGTCACGATCACATGGATTCCTCATTTGGACTCATCTACCACACTGATGACATAAATATAAGATACCAGTACTCATAAACTGGTTGGTACTCATGTCATAGGAAGCCTCAAAATGTAACTTCTTGCTTGATGATATTGTATCACTGCATCGAGAGATTGCACTTCTCTTCTCTTTGCCCCCAACTTCCATTAGGTTCCACTCTGTAAGTAGTGCCTCGTATTCCATTTCATTTAAAGTGGTAAATATTAACATGTTTACCTATGATTGAAAAAAATTTCTGAGACCATCCTCTAAGTGTATCTCTCTTGATGGAAAATAAGTAAGTTATATCAGCAAAAAACATTTCATCTCTATAAATTATGTTGAATACTTCATAACCATCATCACGCTCTAATCCAAATGCATAAAATCACTAGGTAGATCTACTCTCAGAGTCTCAAGGAAAAATTATCCCTCGAATCTGATTTTAAAATCCCTTCAAACCATGTTACAAAGTGTATTTTCCTAGTTCAAAACATCCCACTAGTGTTTTTTCCCCATGAAGCATGTAATTCATGAGATTCACTCTCCTATCAAGAGGTTTATCTAGATTCTTTAGTCGATATAGTACTCTCAAACCAAAACTCAGTAGCCTTTGGACCTCTATTCCCTAGAACTAGGGAGGATGTTGATGTTGGAACACTCTCATCATCTCTACCATAGAAAAAGGAAAGCTGCAATTCTCCATAAAAAGTCTTCATAAAGTATAAAAAAACCATTGTGAAATTATGACACATCACCTTTTTCTAGTAAAACAACTAGTTCCATAGTTGTAACTATAGGAGGATACACCAGTATCATGTGTTATACCACCTATGGATCATGGTAATCACCACCCTACTATTGTATAACTAGAGGTATCCATAGTTCCATGTCTCTATAATTCCAAACCTGCACCTTAGAAAAGAATTATATCAAGGTTCATAGAAAAAAGCATAGTAAATGTCAGAACATTCCTATAAATAGGCCGTACAACAAAACCTACTCCTAAAAATATGATTGTTAAAAATACACATTCATAAAATTCACTAGAGATACTGGCTAATTCCAACTAAAAAGATGGTTCAAGGTCAAGTTCTCTATTTACAAGTTAAATTTCCATTTCATTTTCACTTTCATTTCACATTTCATTTTAAAAAGTTAAACCAAATGGTCTATCAATTTCGATCTATAAGGGTCCATACTCCACATGAACTAAAATATGGTGTCCACCTAATCCACACCATAACATGTTCCAGTCCATGAGACTCAGGGTCCATGACTCAAAATTCCACAATTGGCTACATAGGGTATCTATTGTAGCCTGATTAGGAAAACACACCCTAAGTAAAAACCATTTTTTCCAAAATTCCTATAAAAATATATATCAATACAATAAGTATATTTATCATGGAACATATGAAAACATCATGAAAAAAGTAATGCATGCTATATGGAATGGCATAATGCATGGAATGTGAATCATGTAAAGTGCCAGAAATGTTTCATGACATGAAATACCCTCATCTCATTGGGTTGAAAAAAATTATAACCATAAATCATATCAATAATCACAACACAATTCATGTGTGTCACCCAATGGTTGAATCAAATCAATTGTAATAGTCATAATATAGTAAACAATAATATCCAATCGAGGCAATTTGTATTTCTTCTATAAATGGATGAGAAACTCTGAAGAATATCTCATTACAAAATACTAGTCTATCCTAAAATCCATTCTAATGTTTAAAAATAATAAATAGAGAAGAAAAGAGCCCTTTGATTCCACTTTGTGATGTCTTGAACCTAGATGCCCCTGAGTAGTGCCCTGAGCCCGGTTGGCCACATGTCCTCAAGCACATCTCCTCAAACTTTAGAGGCTGCTGACTAGAATTGAGGCCCTAGGGCATGTTTGTGTGGATAATATGACCTCTTATCAGAGTGTTAAGTAGTGGTAGAAATCATACCATTCAATAGCAGAAGCAGTATAATAACTGAACACGAGATAAACATCCAAAAGAAAGATATATGCAACAATTTTAAAAGTAATCTAATATAAAATGATGATCATTTCATGTATCTATAAAGTATCCATAACAGGTATATAAAAATCCAAAACAATACATGTAAACCAATACCAAAAATACCAAAAAATTGATATATCCAAACTACATCATGATTCTCGTCATGGTCTCGTGTTCCCATTCTCTTAAGCATGGTAAAAATTCAAGAATTGAACTATGGGTGCTTTCCGTAGTCCCTACTTGAATCTATATAATCATAGGTCTATAGTGGAGTGTTCTTACACTATTTTTCTCTGATTTGATCCATATCAAAAGAAAAATAGTGAACATATGAAAAGTGGGTGTCGGTCCAATGAGACGATTGGCGCTTAAATCTAAGTTTAGATAGAGAAATGGTAGAAAATACTAGGATTTGGATTTTGAAGGTTCTCCCTTGTGTATGTTTTTTACATTGGGGGAAGAATGAAAAAATAGATTTAGGCTATAATATATTTTAAGGAAAAAATATTCAAATTTCCTCAAAACACTAGGTTTCACAGTTTGGCTGCATAGTTTTCCAAATTGTATGCTAACTATGCGCCCTCTACTGTGATAAGGTGGAACATTCTTGGTTATTGCACACAGTTTGGCTAACCATGAACAAACCATGAAAACAAAAACTATTAAAAAATAGAGGCACCCTCTCATGGTAGTGAATGTCCATCCATATCGTTTCCTCAAACCGTTCAGGCTCCCCTATCCAATTATCTAGCCCCGCATGGTTTCATCTAACCATGCAACTTTGGTCACATTGCCACGACCCGACCCAAGTTGGTGATCTAGCCGCAACTACTGAAGCTCATCTCTATAGTCAGGGGTGGAGACTAGTGTTGAATTCATAAGTAACATGGGGAGGCCTTTTCCTAAGTTCATGTACACACACATGTACACAACCATCCCAATGTAGAAGTGCATAGGTAAAGAGTAAAAGCTGCAACATAGATAGAATTTAAACCAAGCATGCATAACGTCTAGGGTGTACAAAAGTATGATAGTGAAAAATAAAAATTAATTGGTAATGATACATTCCCAACCAAAAATATATCCCAACTTAATAAAATTGGAAATGTAAACTGTTGAGAGAACCTAGCCCCTGAATCCCAATCGGCGACCACTGTACATTGTCCAAAATACCAGCTATCCTTAATCTTTGTGTAAGTAACTGATGACCTATATATTTTGTGTATAAGACACAAAATGTGTGGAAAATCCCATGTAGGTATGAGTATATAAATATCTAGTAGGATACCTCGAAAGATGTAGGGGTTCATTAATAGATACAAAATGAATATAAAGATGGTAGATTCAATATAAAGTCAAAGTGAACAGCTCAACCCAAACCATGAGTGAAAGTAACCTTGTCCAAACACAAGGGGCTCGACACAGTTAGTAGATGAACTACATGTCACATATTATACACCTATAAAAGGAGATTGGATTCATTATACCATGAGAAGATAAACACTAAAAGTTTTTTGCATACCACACATGTCTTCACCTCTCCTGGATGGAGAGTAACCAAATACAAGGGTTTGGATATATAATTTTATATATATGCTCATTAATAGAAGTCCAAATGAAAAAATTAAGGGGATCTTCATATCACACCTCATCCCAATAATAAGAGTAGCCAGTAGTTCCAAAATTCCATCAACAATACCCAACATCCCATGCATCTGCCTAGAAGTAACCATGTAAGTCAAGTCATACCTCGTCACTATGTCACACAGTCAAGGGTCTACAAACTCAATTTATAGGACCCACACCCTAGTGAGTTAAGTGGGATCCACTCTGATCGTTGATGTAGGACCTAATGCCCAGATCTACTGGAGGGTACCACTCCGATAGCTGTTGAGGACCCCACTACCCAGCTCTACTACAGGATCAACTTGGTAGTCAATGAGGACTACACTACCTAGCTCTACTAGAGGGTGAACTCAGTATTCATCGAGGACTCCACTACCTAACTCTAATAGAGGTTCAACTCAGTAGCCATCAAGGACTCTATTTCCTAGATCTACTAATGGTCAACTCGATAGTCATCAAGGACTCTACTACCCAGCTTCATAGGAGGGTCAACTTGGTAGTGGTCTACGACTTCACTGTCCAACTCTATTGGAGGATCAACTCGGTAGTCATCAAGGACCTAACTTCCCAGCTCTATTATAGGGTCAAATTGGTAGTCTTCATGGACTCCACTACCCAAATCTACTGGAGGATCAACTTGGCGGTCATCGAGGACTCCACTACCTAGCTTCACTGGATGGTCAACTCTATAAGCCTCTAGTTATCATGCATGTTCACTGTTGTCATTGAGCATTACCTAACCAAGAATCATTCCCAAAACATTCCACAACATATATCAAAATCCAAAACTAAGGGAACTGTCATGTTATAAATAGAAAATCACTTGGGATAGGCTACTCACGGTCCAAAATATGAGTTCAAATGAATGAGATAAGGAACCTTGAAGTTTCCTAAAAAATAAACCAAGGGGTACACAGTGTGTGAGGGGACCCACATAGAATGTCGTCCTGCTCCACCACCTAGCTATATCCTTGGGAGTACATGACTCCCAAGACATATATATAAGTACATTCCATATAGGTGGAATACATGGTGTGTCTATTCCAACATGGACTAGGTTGTGTCTTTCTGGTCGTGCCTATGTACTGATGTTGTGTCTGTGTACATGGTACACAACATGTGGCTTCACACAAGATGTTGTATGTGTTCTCTAATCATGTAAATATACATCATTACATTACCATGTTCCAAGCCATGTACTCCTACACCGTTTCCTACCTATGTGACCCATCACACATCTCATCCACCCAGGAAATAGGTACACGGTGTGTAGGTGGGATACACATCATTTCATACTTATAGAAAACTAAAACTCTAGTTGTCTCACTCAAGGGGCTACACGAAATGTGTTCATCCTTATACATGGTTTATAGTGAGGTTTTTTATAGTTTCTCAGGTCTGATATTTGTTCCTTGAATCTGATCTCACCACATAAATTCCGTCCCTTTCTCTGGTCAAAAATAGTGGATCTAGGACAGATGTATCATTTTTTGTTGTTATTTACTGGAAATCGAATTTCGATGGAGCGTTGGTGGTTTCATAATTTGACCTGCACTCCTTGGTTCACCCTAACTTTGATTTATCAATCTATAATAATCAAAATGATCATTTTTTCCTTACAAAAATCCTAGATCTATTCTCATTTAGTTGATCCTAATTTTTTCTCATGAAATCGTTATGATTTTGGGGTTCTGATCAGGCTCGGTACCGCCTGAAAAAGTCAAATGGGGACTGCAAGTTACAACTTGTGAAAAATGTGAGGAAAACAAGGGGTAAAGCACAAGAACAATAGTATACTTAATTGTTGATAATCGTTCTTTTCCAATGATCAAGAATGGTAATACAGGGTTAGAAAAATTTGAAAAATCATTTAATATTTCAGTACACTGGTGCATGCTCAATCCACAATTGGCACAGATCAATAGAATGGATCAATATACTCAATAAATATTTTCAACAAGGGTGTAAACCTAAAATTAAAGAGTCTTACCTGAATATTAGATCATTTTTCATCGAATAATGTGCTCACCAATAATCGAAGGAAGTTATTTCATTTATTGCACTCTGATCTTCTCTAATCTGGCGCTTCATCAACGTCTGATGTGATAAACCAATGATGTATTAATGGGAATATCTGGAATTCTCAATGTCTTTATGTGGATAACATGTGAGAATTATCCATATTAGTATTATTATAGAATTCATTTAGGTTAAAAATGAATTAATTAATTAATTTAATAATTAATTATTTCCCTGAACATACTACCAATGAATGAGGAGTCTGAACACTACATATCGAGCCATTTTATATTGAACCTAGGGTAACCACTGCATTCCAGACTCATCCATAATCTCTAAATGCTAATCTGATCTTATTTTTAACAGTTACCCCATTTTATTTAAGAAGTTTCACATGTATAATAAAAAAATATATTTAATATTTTTATAAAATTAATCATGGGGACATTGGACCTCAGAATCACATGACTTCTTAGAATCTAACTCTAAAATATATATATACAAATATTTCAATGTCTTACAAGGAAGAAACTAGGTCTCTACATCATAATCTCCTTCAATATTTTCATTCCTAAAAATCAAAACTAATATAAAAAAACTTGGTAAACTAAGCTTGAACTTTGATCTCCTACTCCCAGGAACTCTCTTTCACGTTTTCATGCTTCCAAAAAAATGTGAACTAAGGGGATGGTCCATCCACGCAGGTTCCTCTCCTGTCGATCCTTGATCACCACCATGTGATATGAAAAAGTTTCTCCGTCTTTGATGTCCAGCTTATCCCAATCGATATCATGTGTGGGTTCATGAATGTATCACCTTGGCTATGACACGTGGAAGATGTCATGCACCTACTCCAGCTATGAGGATAGGGAAAGGTGGTAGGAATCCTAACCAAACCTCTATACGATCTTGAACATCCCGATGAACATCAAGGATAGCTTTCCTTCCTAGTTGAACTTCTTCAATCCTCATTGTGCAGAGACTCTCTGAAAGATGTTGTCTCCCTATTCGAACTCTAAGGTCCTATGAAGAGTATCTATATAATATTTTTGTATACTCTGTGCCATATTAATCCACTCACAGATGACCTGCACTTTCTTTGTCATCACCTACACCATCTATGGGACCACAAGAGACATCACACCAATCTTTATCCAGCATAAGGTTGACATGAAGGGCCTTCTATATAGGGGCTCAAACTATGTAACGTCGATGGTAGATTGGTAGCTTCTATTGAACACAAACTCTTTCTAGGGAAAGTGATCCTCCCAACTCTGGATGAAGTTAAACATGAAATCCCTCATAATATCCTATAACACCTGGATAGTGTTCTTGGTTTCACCATTGATTTGGGGGTGAAAGGGTGTAATCATCCTCATTTGGGTCCTAAATTCCTCCTATAGTCCTCTACAATGTCATGATTTAAAACTCACATCACGATTGGAGATAATCTTCGGGGGAACCCCTTGAAGGTGAACTACCTACCGTATATACAACATCCCCAAAATCTCCACTGAAATCTACTTCGTGATAGAAAGGAGGTGTTCTGAAACAATGATTCATTCAACTATCACCCAGATAGTATCATGGACCTTCACTATTCATGGAATACCTATCACAAAGTCTATGGATATGTTGTCCCACTTACACTCTAGGATCTCAAGGGGTTGCAACAAACTGCCCAAAACATGGTGCTCATCCTTCACCTGCAAATTATTGAGGCACTGAGAGACAAAATCATCTATATTTCATCTCATGTAATACCACCAAAACTACCATTGAAGGTCTCTATACAACTTCCCTACACTGGGATATACATATAGTGGAGAAGTGTGGAACTCTCGCATCACCTCCTCTTACATCGTGACTGTAACTGATGTTCGTCCCAAGAAAAAGTTAAAGTAATTCCCTCATTCAAAATAACCATCTGGTGAGTTTCTTATAAATATATAGTTATGAAATAACTCATAGTCGATGTCTCCTAGCTAGGACTCTCTCACATTCTTGGTAAGTGAAGGAGTCAACACCATCGATTGAAGAAAAAGTTTACCCTCCTACTCCACCAGGGTCAGGTGTATGGATGCCAACTGCTATGAAACCTCCTGCACCAAGTGATATCGGGACTTCCTATTAAGGTAATATACCAGAAAATTTCCCTTCCCTAGAGTATAGACTATCTTGAAGTCATAGTCTTGCAGGAACTCGAACAAGTTCCACTATCTCAGGTTTTGGTCCCTCTATGTGAGTATGTGATTGAGACTATGGTGGTCTGAGTAAACCAAAAAACGCTCTCCTAGAAGGTAGTGCCTCCACATTCTTAGGGATATAACTATCGTTTCTAGCCCTAGGTCATGAGTTGTGTAGTTCTTATCATGTGGTCTCAAATTCCTTGACCCATATACGATTACTACCCACTGTTTCATCAACACACAACTGATCTCATCTCTCAAGGCATTGAAATACACTACGTACTCAATACCCTCCTCTGGTAGTCTTAACATAGGTGCACTCATCAGCCCCATCCTTAAATCCTAAAAGTCCCTTTAGTACTTCTCAGAGTGGGTAAACAGATTTCCTTTCCTCATTAGGGCAGTCAAAAGTGCTGCAATTCTATAGAAGTCTTCCACAATCCTCCTGTAGTACCCACCAAACCAAGGATTCTATGGACCTCTGATACTCTCTTAGGTGGATCCAAAGAAATAACTAAATCAATATTTATTGGTTTTTTAGATAATCCATGCACAAAAATTATATTCCCCAAAAATTGAACCTTATGAATCCAAAACTAACACTTAGAGATATTTTTATAAAGATGGTTCTCTTAAAGAAAATCTCGAACCATATTCAAGTTCTGTACATGTTTATCCTCCAATGCAGATTAGATGAGTATTTCTTCAATCATGATGACCACAAACTGGTCCATGTATTATTGGAAAACATGGTTGTAGACAGCATGAAATGTTTTGCATGCACTTCTTCGTAATTAAAGATGTATTTTCATGTGCCGCAACTCAAAATGACCTCAATCAGGCTCGAAAAGTTTTCAGTGCGACTCTGTATTTTTCATGGGGGTCAGTGACGGTAGCAAAGGCACCAACATGAAGGGACAGGACCACAGTCCGGCACTAAACCCAAGAAGGTGTGCAGGGGCACAGCCCCTACGGTATGGAGAAATAAATTTTTCTATGTCCTGAAAGAGGCGCCCAAGGTACCTGCATGCAAACACTTGCACGCCACCATGCTAAAGCTGATTGAAGTGATTACTTTGACTAAGTTCTCAAAGTGGCACCCTAGTCTATCCAAAACACCATCGGCACGCAAGGTACTTGGGTGCCACAATTTTGGCATGCAACCCACTTGTGCGCCCCCATATGTCTGGCAACCTACTTGCGCACCCATTTCCTTTTCGCCCAGGGTCCAATATTTGCCTATAAATAGACCCTTGGGGGCCTCATTTGTATGGAATAATTTCCCCAAAGCTCAATTACTACTCAGGTCACCCTAGTACTTTGCCCGAGTCTTTTGAAACTTTCAAAGTAGTTTTTCAACACCTTGAGCAGAGTATTTAAGGGAGTATCATTGGACTTAAGTCCTTTTAGTGTTTGAAAACCATAACACTTGCGCGCCTAAAGTGCCCAACCTCCCCAAATCAGAAATACTTGTGTTCTGCCCATTCCTCCTACATGAACTTGAGTTCCCCACTTCTGGGATAACCTGTGAATAATCTTAAATGCATGAGCAAGGTCTCTCCCAAGTATTACCATACAGGTTGTTCTTCGCTTAAGTGAACATCAGGTTTCCCAAGTCTACTTGCATGCCCATACATGCGCACCCTTATCTACTTTGGTGCCCCTCCTTGATTCACTTGATTTCTTCACTCTATTTAGTCTACAAGTCATCAATCCTTACTCAAAGCCATTCATGGAAAGGATTCCTCTTAATTGGCTCCCTGTCTGGAAGGGATTATGTTAAGACCTCCGCCAAAACCTCTTGACTTATCAAACCTTTGGGAAGGGCTCATCATTGTGTCTCCTATTTGGGTTTGTATTTCCACAGTCATAGGTTTCCCACATTTGTTTCACAATGGGGTTAGGATTCATAGAGTGTATATGGGTTTGTATATCCACAATCACATGGACCTTTCTCCCAGAAACAGTGTTGGGAAGTTCCTAGTTTGGAGGAGGGTTGGGTCCTGGCCTCTCCCTTCTTGAAGAGATGACTCGGAACCTCAGGTCTCTAGTAGGGGAAGATACAATTCACACATAATTTTCCTTTTAAAAATAAAGGAGAAGTCTCTCTCTCCTACCAGGATCAATTTTAGGGCAACTATCTTGGTGTAAGCCCCTAGATTTTCTTGTAGGAGGTATCATCATTTATCCTCCTTTCTCCTTCGGTGACAAAGACCAAAGGGGAGATGGGAATAGGGACTTTCATTTCCCTTTTCCTCTCTCATTGGGCTCTGTCACCATGGGTAGCCATCCTGGAGTGAGCCCCTAACCATCATCCTTTCCTCCTTACATTGGACCCTTGTCCAATGTAAATATAATAGAGGGAAGGCTCGTCACATGAAATTAAAAGGTATGATGTGTCCCATTAAGCAGCACCAAAATAAGAGGGTTTTGATTCCTTTCATAAGGATATATAGGTAGCCCATTTTATGGGCATGATCCTAAAATCAAACCAAACCTTCATCTCCCTAGATGACAATAAATTCCATAGTGCCCCACTGAGTGGCTTAAAAAACCAATATCATCACAATGATGATTAAAAGAATATCTAAGCAGTATATTAGAGGATACCATTGATGTAAAACCTCAAATACATATGGATATTTCCATTAATTAAGAACCTTTAATGCATACTGATGATTATAAACTTTACACATGTTAATAAGTGATTGTAAATTCCAAGGGAAACTTAAGTTATTCTTGGTGAATTAATAAGGATTCATAAAAATATCTTAAATTTACAAAGTGATTCCCAGAGTAGACAATAATTCCCCCCAAAAGGGTGTGATGAGTCTGACCTCCCATCCTCTCCACCAATGCACGTTCTTAAGTATCATAAAGTTCAAACTTAACAAACTCCTACCTTTCGAAAGCAGGTCCCCTTTAGATAAAGAACTGTTGGAAGTTTCTAGTTCCATAAATAAATCCAATGGAAAATTCCTAGAAATAGTGATTCTTAAAACTATAACACATGTTTCAATAAACTATGAAACAAAAATGGTGAACCCAACGTTAATCCTTAATCAAGTTAATAATGTTACCCACCTATTAGGCCCCTATCAATTGATAAATTAAGGATAGACAAATGAATAAATCACTCATGTATCCATCTAAAAATATGTTTCTTTAATATAGTTTGTTGTTGTTTCAAGTTTTTCTTCTCATAATTTCCTTCATTCCAAAAATGGATTTCTCTAATACAACATCTATGAACTTCCTGACCGTTGTTAAAGATGGATCCCCATCCATGGGAAGGACATCATCAGTAACCCAGCATCTTCAACGATGGGCCTCTAATATGATGGTAAAGGAATATCGCCAGCACGGTACAATCATAACTTTGGAAGCATCCCTTCAAGCCCTCCAGGTCAATAAAAATCCTTGATCATCTGTCCAATAACGACCAATGATCATGAAGCAGACAGTGCCAACCACTGTCTTTAACTGTTTTGGGTCCTTATCCCCATAACGCAACAATTGATCCCTCCCATACTATAGGAAGGTGGATCAAGATTTCACTCAAGGACTAAATTTAAGAATGTAGGATTATTTCCTGAGGACTCCCACCAGCAATCGCCACCAGCAGAATCATGCAGTAGTAAACCCCCAACATGATGGGGGTGTTTCCTCTGGACGTTCGGCCCAAGTTTCTCAGACCTTGGCATTCAAGATGAACCTCTACGGACAATGTCTGGTCAATAGGGAGCAAGTTATCACCTCTTCCTCCTCTAGATAAGTCCATCAACATAACTTAATGGAAAACAATGAGTGGTCACATACACTCATTCGTCCTAATTTTGTTGCTCAACGGGCTCATTTGGTAGAAACCCACCAATCCCACCAGATAAATCTGGTGGAGTACCGTGAACAGGTATATACACCTACTTACAAGTTATAAATCAATCAGTAGGCTCGTCTGACTGCATTTAAAGAAGCCCACCAATCTAATGTGGTGGCAACTGGTAAACAGGAACATACACCTATTTACAATCACCAATTCTGCCAGCAGTCTCACTTTCCAATATTGAAGGAAGTTCTTCAACCATACTTGACTGGAAACAACTAGCATCACATACAACTACCAATGTTCATCAAGTCTGCCAACAGTCTCGTTTGGTAGCACTTGGAGAATTCATTCGGAAAGGTCCAACAATAAATTTTTGGCAGACCCAACTCTCAGCCCCCATGCATGAGTATTTTTAATATCGATTAATAGGAAAAGGAGGAAAGGAGTAGGCACATACACCTACTCCAGATACGGAATGGGTGTATATTCCTGTTCTGACCACCAAAGTCACCAAACACATCTTATCAATGGTGAAAGGGAATATGCAAATCAATGTATGTATTCTAGAAGCATGCTAGGATATTATAACAACTAATTCAGCAGTATCAAGGGAACATACACATAAATATGTCCCCATACATGGGATGACACATCAGCATGCCATCCCGGAGCAAATACACACCTTTTTTTCTAGTTCAGGATGGTCATGGGGCATACTCCCCCATATTATACAGACAACAAGATCGAGAACATACACCCTTTCCAATTAGAGGTAATCGATCTGTTCCTGTAACCACTCCAAGGAAGGCACATACACTTTCCCATGATAACAACTTTTCCCAGCAAGTGGTCCCAAATATGTATAAGATAACATCTAAGAATAAGTCTCACCAAGAACTGTTGTAAAATCAAGAGTCAAGCTGTGATTTGGCTCCTCTTAATTCTGGAGTTCTTGAAGCCCTCAGACATTTATTTGTTGCAGCTCAAGATTCTACCCTCTCATTACCAAATTCTGGGAGTGGTAGTTGTAATTATGAAGTTCCTCATCGGACACTTCATCATCAAGGTTTTCTTCATGAAAATTCAGTCAATACAGAGAGCTTATCTCTGGATGAGAGCCACGGAAACCCTCCATGTGGCCAGAAGACCAAGAATCAAGAAGATTTATCCCTTTCTATAATCTATCATGGTGATACTCCCCATTATGGCATTCATTGTGAAAGTCCTCTTCGTATTAGTATTTCTCATTGTCTAGACAATTTCATAAGTGATAATGTAGCAATGAGAAATCCCTCATTTCTCGAGGCACTTGCAAACACAAGGCCAATAATGTCTGATGCCTTATCATTTACAGGTGAAACACTTTCTCAACTAGAAGACATATTAAGGGAACAGTCATTCTCTGAACCTCCCTTGGGTCATTTTTCTTCTAATACAGAGCATCCACTTTGGTTAGACCAAGTGGAGAAACCTCTAGTGAAATATGATGAAGATATGTTAAACATGAGAAAACAATTGGTCAAAGGATAAATACCAATCAGGTTCTATCCTTTGGGAAATTCTCAGTATAACATTCTAGAATTGATGATAGAAGATTGCATTCATGACAACCGCATCAACTTATGGAAAACTCTTCATCATTTGAAAACCAAAGTATTACCATATGATGAATATCAAAATCATGTAAAGGTAATAGAAGGGATGCAACGCCAAATTGACTTGGCATCTCTCTTAGTTTCCCAACATCCAAAGGTTGAAAAATAGCAGAGAAACCTTCAGCGTGCATGTCTTAATGATCTAAAGAGGCTATGCTAGTTAATTTCTGATTCCCCATCTAGTGTTTGTATCAAAGGACGGGGTGCATATGGAGAATTTCATTTCACTATACTCCAAAATCAGCAAAGTCCACCAAAAGTGGTATCATGCAATGTTATTCCCCACGGTTTACCCCAATCAATAGGTTTTGTATGTAATCAAATGTATGCTCAAGAACTGGCCTCAACTAGCTCTCATTAGATTCAGGCCCAAAGAAAAGAAGTTGTTGGGTTACTTTTATATCAAGAATCTGAGAATCATGAGAAGGTGTCCCACTTAGAGAATGTCAAGTGTCATAGAACGCAAATGTCTGAAATATCATAGAAATCTTTTAAAACAGGTGATTTAAGTGGTTTTCGGATGATGAACCCAGAAAATATAAGAACCAAAATCTACAAAATCAGAAGAGAAGTTACACAAATTTCAGCCATAGCAGTTCAAGAATCACCCCAGCTTGCAAGGTTGGGGGATCATTTAATTTAGCCTTCAAATTCATTCAATAAAGATAAAAGATTTGAAGAAGAAGAAGAAGAACAGTAATAACCCCATTCTATAGGAATGAGGGCTTTTTCACATCTACAATCCCTGCCTCAACCAAAGTCAGTTTTCTCCCAATTAGGGAAGAATCCACAAGGAGAGCGTACAAATGAACTATCTGAGGATTCCCTTTGGGTTACTATCCACCAAACAGTTCCAAGTAATTCATCATATAGGAGAATAAAGTCTCATGGAAGACACAAAGGAAGACGAACCCGCAAAAACACTGATGGAATACCATCAATTCATTATGTGTCAGTAAATGTCATTAACACCACTGTAGAAGATCCTCCAGAAAATGAGTCTAGTTCTGGGGAATCAAAATATGAAGTTATTTTCCATAATATGGTACACACTGAGGCATATGAAGAAGGTGTTCGCACCCGAAATCAAAGTCTTATCCAGAATCTAGGTATGCCTTCAAATAACCAACCCCCCCCCCCCCCCGAAAGGCATATAACAAGGGGAAAGGAAAAAATTCAGATCGCATATCACTTTTCTACTTGATAATGTCAATCTCTTTCTCTTGAAGATATATTTTCACAGCAAGAAGTGGAAATGAAGGAGTTGAAAAGATTCAATACAGAGTTACTTCAAAAAAGAATTTCTACTAAACGTACTCCCCAGGCAGGTCCTCAACTTGCAGATACTATAGATGCTCCTCAGCAAAGAGCATTTGTAGTAACTATAGATGTAGATAATGAATTCCCTCTACTAGTTACACAATCAAGGCAAGATCAAACACATCCTGGTAGGCTTATTCCCATGGGCTATCCAAGGCAGATATCACCACCCCCATCAGTGGTTCTAGTCATTGCACCAGCTCAAGCTCCAGTTGTTATACCTGCACAAAATCCATCTCATCTAGATATTCCCCAAATGATTATGAACACAATTAAGGCATTAAAGACTCAATTGGAATCTATAGAGGAATGAAGTGCACCAGTTCATCCAGAAAAGGGAGCTTCTCCTGAATGGGTGGATGCAATTCCTCCCCCACCAAATTTTGTGAATACCACATTCCCAATATTTAATGGTTCGAGAGATCTAGAAGAACACTTAACACATTTTTTTTCTTACTATGATCACATTATGGGAACTTCTCAACAACAAGAAGTAGTAAATCTTAGGTGTTTTGTGAAGTCATTACAAGGACCATCTTTTGTCTGGTACACAAGTTTACAATCTCAATCAATTATTGGATGGGAAGATATCTTTCATAAATTTCTTCTTCAATTTATCTCAATGATACCAAACACGAAAAAAAATTTTCTTACCAGTTGTAAACAAAGGGATAAGGAAAGAGTTTCATATTTCATTACTCGATGGAAAGGATTAACATATTCCTTAAGTCTAGCACTCCCTCAAGAAGATTTTCTTCCAATTTTTGTGGCAAATCTATGGGATGAGTTACACACACCATTGATCCATGTGAAATACAGAGGAGGGTTTCGAGACCTTACTTAAATCACTCAATAGATAGAAGACTCTATTATAGAAACTAAGGCTAAAACTTGTGTAATTCCATCAACTCCAGTGAGGAGGATAAGAAAGGCAGAATCTGCTATAGTCACACTCAAGAAGGCACCAGTACTTGCTTCTACTTCAAGACCTTCATCATACTGAAGGGATCTGCCTCTTGAGCATCAGCAGAAACAATCATATCATCAAGATAATCAAAGAGACCAAAGGCAGAAAAAGTTTGAGGAATTAAAGAACAAATTTTATTCTTTCTGGAATGAACAAGTTCCTGGTTACTTCATCTCGGTTATGGAAAACAATTTGGTTCAGTTTCCAAGGCCGAATAAACCAAATAAAGAAGGAGATGAAGATCATCCGAATTATTGTCTCTTTCACCAGATGTTGGGACATACCATTTAGGAATGTTTTGTTTTCAATGACCTCTTGAAAAAGATGGTATACTCTAGGCAAGTAAAACTAAAAAGTTCATTAGCTCAAGCAGCATGTGTTACTGCTATTGATCCAGAGGAATAAGGTGAATTAAATGAGGTAAAAATTAAAAATGTGCAAAAATATGATGATTGGATGATCAGGAAAATGATCAACCAGACTCATTCCATTTTATAAACACAGTTGAAACAACTGATTGTGTCTTCTTCCACTCCTTCCATAGTAAAACCACCTTCATCAAAAGGTTTTTTCTCAATAAAATGAAGTTATTATAAGGATAAAGAGCAGTCAGAAGAATACAAGCTCATGTCAAGGCCAAAGTTGTCCTTGACCCTGGAAGATTTTATTCCATCTGTTTCAAAAGCACGGGCACTACCCCGCCAAATGGAACAACCAAAATTAACCTGTAAAGAAGAATCTTTTTCAGATGAAGAATTGATCTTTGTTTCTATTAATGTTATAAATTTAACAGATCCTTATGCCAATGGTGATTCTGATTATAATGATCCAGAATTCCTTGTACCCAATTGGGGAACAAGAGGAAGAGTCCAAGGTCGAGGATACAGGGGAAGACGTGGGAATTCTAAAAATCACCATTTTAAATCTACCCTTTCTCGAACCATATATGTGGTAGAAACTTGTGGAAGAGCCCCTCTGTGAGATCAATAAGAACAAAGAGTTTCTCCCATAAAATACAGGTTCAGTTCTAATAAAATTATTTTGGAGGACTGATTAGAAATCACACCGTCTTCCTCTCAACAAATGAATAGACCTAGTTAGTCTAATTTACCAAAGGCATGAGTATTTCCGGCTTCTACTTCGACACAGAATACAGCTTCATCAAAATCATCAACTTCCAAAGCAACAAAATTGCATCTCCATACTGGAAAACGTAGACCTTTGAACCAAAAGTATGATGTCTTGAAACAATTGACCCAAGTAACTTCCAAGTTTCCAATTATTGATTCTTTGAATCTCTCAAAAAGATCTTCAAGAAGCAATTATTGGGGATTTGTCAAGTCCTCAAGAGTTTGAAACCGAAGTTGCTGCTACTGAGGTTTACCTTATAGATAATGATCCTTCAGAATGTCATGTAGTCATATATTTTACAGATGAAGATGAAAAGGATGTTTTACATGGACATATCAGACCATTGTATTTATCTAGAAAGGTCAATGACATAGACATCTGACGGGCCTTTATTGATAATGGCTTTGGAGTCAACCTCATTTCCATTCGTACACTTCATTGATTATGCCTGACTAAATCTGACTTATCTCCTTCGACTTTAATGTTGCAAGCTTATGATAAGAATGAGCAAGAACCTCTGGGCGAATTTACACTCAGAACTCAGTTTGTAGATCTTGTGTCTAATTCATATTTCATGGTTATTCATCAGGACACAGCCTTCAATATTTTTCTTGGAAGTCCTTGGTTTCATCAACATACGGCCATACATTCATCATACCACCAGGGCCTTAAGTACCGTTTCAATGGTCAAATCGGTACATTGTATGGTGACAAGGATTGATTAGCCACTAAATAAGGCTAATATTAATTATTAATATATATAATATTCATGTTATTTATTATTAATAAACACCATTTTAGTGAATTTTACACTTTGAACATCATTTCACATTATGATTGTAATACCTTCTTAAAATTCACTATTATGTGGTACATTTTTCAACATCATTTAAAGTAACCAATGATTCATATGATTTTAAGGAATGTAATTATCCATATTTTAATTTTATATTTTGGTAAATTGATCTAAACTTTAATATGAACATGTTTCATTCAGGGAGAAATGGAGAATTCATGGAAGAAGATGGGGATATTTTGTGATGAAAGGAAGCAATTCTAGAGAATGCAGATTGGACACCAGCCCACTAATGAGAATGTGGGACCCACATTACAAACCAAAGGAATCCCAAATTTGGTTGGAGGATATAAGACATATATAGGAACAAATAATTATTCAGGATCCAGTGCTAATTCGGCCTCCATTGTAGTCATTTAGGCGGCCCATTTTAGAGATAAAATTCTGGGCCAGATTCTGCGGCCCAGAAAAACATCCCACTAATCTAATCATATCTCCGAATTCACAACTTCAAATGGGCCCACAGTTTTCAGGAGGTTAGGAAAGATCCGTAGTTCCATTTTCTTATTCTATGGACCACTCAAATGCTAACATCTAGAAGGTCTTCCAAGCACATCTGTTCGATGGATGAAAGCTGGATGCCACCTCGGGTCAAGGGTGGAAAAATCAACTTTCCCTCAACTTTCCACCCACCTATGGCCTACCAAAATTAATTGAGGAGACTTGGACTATTGAAGGATATACCCAAGGCTTCAAAAATTATTATTTAAGATAGTGGTGTTGGAGGATTTTATAATATTTGGTGCTTTGTTCAATTGTAATGTTATGCTGCGATTTTGTTGTCTCAAGTTTGTCTTTCACATGTAAGTTGTTCAATTCACTTTAGTTTCTTAATAAAATCTCTTCTTTTCCTCTTATTCTATTTTTCTTCATATCAATTTGATATTTTTGGTTCAAGGTGTGAATTTATTCACACTAAACCTTGTGAAATTATTCACACAACGGTGGAGTGATCATTTTCTTTTTATTGTTTTCTTTACTTCTTCAATTCCTCTCTCATGAGTCTACTTCACGCTTCCATTGAAACCGTAGAATCAATGGAGGGCTAAACCACTTATGGGTTGATCCAATGGAGTAGAAAGGAGATGGATTGGATGATATTTATCACCCCATTAATTTATAGTCACTTATTTAATTGAGATTTTTATTTGATGATTTTTAAACTCCATCGTCCTTGTTGAATTTAAGGCCACACACTTCATGTGCTAATATGAACCTTTACCTTGAATTGCTCAAAACTTTGATCCTTAAAGTGTATATATGATTAGTATTAAAGGTTTTAGGCATTAAACCATTAAGTTATGATGATGTTTTATCTTCTTAAATGAACCCATCTCAAATATAAGAAATTGAAATCATTGAAAAGAAAATACGTCTAATCCACCCCAAGTGATAACCTAGGATAAACTCACTCTTTTAAATTGAATTCACTTAGATATTTTATTTATACTTTAAAGCCATATAAAACCAACCCAATTTGGCCACTTCATAGCCAAAAAAATTCCATATAATGTACGTGTCTATAGGTTTCTTCTTAGGTCTCTGAGGATTCGATAACCCAAGCTAAACTACAAGGACCGTTCTACCTTCATCTCTTGGGTAAATTTGAGAGTGAATCAAATTTTGGCGCCGTTTCTGGGGACCCAAGCAAGTTATCTAAACACCCATTCTAATATCCCCCATTTCTTATTTTCTCATCCAAATTCTCTTATCTTTTCCCTTTCTCATTTTTTTTTTGGCGCATGTCTGCCTACACTCACGATCAATAAAACCGTCTAGTTAGGGTGGATAGTCCTGGGGTTGGGGAGTCAAGTACACAAAGGGAACTCTTTCCATTAGATCCTAATCTTCCTATTACTCTAGAGTCCAAAATTGAGCCCATTTCAATGTAAGTTCTTCAAATAAACCAACTCATAAACCCGGGTGGAAACCAAAATGGAAACCCAAATAAGGTAGCCCCAAACTTGGGGAATGCAGTTGATCAAACTATGAATGACTACCTCACACCTTCCTAGACCAATTCCCCCTCATGAATTAGACACAACTCCCTAGAAGATGACAACTACATATTTAAATCCCATTTCCAAAACCATCTTCCCACATTCCATGGAATGGAGTTTGAGATTCTCTACCTTCACATTAAGAAGTTCAATGACATTGTAGAAACCATGTGTCCCCCACATCAACTAGAATCAGCTAAGATGAGGCTATTTCATTTTTCTTTAAAGGATCGAGAAAAAATTGGCTAAAAAATTTGAGACCATCATCCATAAACTCTTAGTACCAACTACAAAGATAATTCTACAATAAATACTTTCCCCACCACAAAACAATTGCACTTAAAAAGATTATCCAAAACTTTTTTTAAAAAGAGGGAGAGTCATTATATGAAACATGGGAGAGGTTCAAAGACACTCTAAACATGGTTCTACACCATGGTTTTTCAATTCCTGAGCAAGTTATAATTTTATATGAAGGGTTGGGTCTGGGGAACAAACAATTCATTGACATGATGTGTAATGGAACATTTAAAAAAAATCCCCAAATGATGCTTACGAGTATCTAGAAAGCCTTTCTGAACAAAACCAAACATGGGGAACTTCACCTTATTCTGAAAAGCCACAAATAACTACTAGAATTCATACACTTAGAGAAGAATAAATCCTTAGGGCTAAACTCACAACACTCTCTAGGGAGGTTGAAGAGATAGACCTTAGGAAAGTCCATGAAATCCAAACTGTTGACCCTGTTTGCACAATTTGTGACAAACATGACCATAAGACAGACGACTACCCAACCATTCCATCCATCAAGGATGTTATTTTAGGAGGACCCCGAGTGGAAGTAAATGCTTTGAACTTTCAAAAGCCTCAATACCAAAACAACTTCAACACAAGGTATAATGACCACCTAGTCTTCTGCTATAAAGATAACCAACAACCTAGCCAACCACAGGGACAAAATCCTTACCCCCATCAGAACTACCAAACCCATAACTAGTTCCAAACCCAACCTATCCAATACCAATAGCCACTGGTCCATTTTAAACAACCATCCCACCTCCAAAATATCCCCCTGGGATAAAACAATCTTCTCAAGCACCAACCCAAACTGTTCCACAAAGCCTACTAGAACAACTGTGCAATCAAATGGAAAGGATGAACTCGGAAGTCTCTTCCCTTAAACAAGAACTTCAAACCATCAAAACTGGAAAGGCACCCATTCCTACTTAGGTGGTTCCATCCTCAACTTCAAAGGGATAGTCAAGTTGTACTCAAACAACTCATGAACAACTAAAGGTTGTGATTGTTTTAAGAAGTGGGAAATCAATTGAGAAACCTGAACAACTAATTCAGAACCCATCTGAAGATTCAAACTTAGTTGAAAATTCAAATGAACCGCAAGATCAAACTGAGGAAACTGATAACATTGTCAAACAAACAACTCTTCAATAAACAACCCCACAACATGCACCATTTCCTCAATGCATGAGGGGGAAAACCAAGCCTAAATTAAGTGAAACATTAAGAGAAATCTTCTCACAAGTCAAGTTGAACATTCCCCTTCTTGATGAAATACAAACCATACCTGCCTACTCAAAGTAACTTAAGGACTTGTGCAATTTTAAAAGAAAATGTTCACATAAAAACCAAGTCCTTTTGGCTGCTAATGTGAGTACCACCATTCAAGGGACCATTCCTCCTAAGTTGAAAGACCCGGGTTTCCCTTAAATCAATATTGAACTAGGAGAGAGACAAATTGTCAAGGCCTTGTGTGAACTAGGTGCTAGTGTCAATCTCATCCCTTATGTTGTGTACTTCCAGTTAGGACTAGAAGAACTCCAACCCACATCTTTCACACTTCAACTTGCTGATCATATCATTAGGGTTCCAAAGGGTATTTTAAAGGATGTTCTGGTAAAGTTTGAAAACTTCATCTACCCTACTGACTTCATTTTACTTGACAACCATCCAAACTTAGAAAATAAGGAACAAACCCCAATCATCCTTGGTCGTCCCTTCCTTGCAACAATCAACTCTGTTATCCGAGTCTGAAATGGGAACATGACCGTCACCTTTGGGAACATGAGTCTAGAATTGAAGATCTATAATGAAAGCTCACAAATAGGGGATGATGAGGACATTCATAAAGTAAACATGATAGGAAGAATTGATAATGAATCCATAGAACATCAAGGAATATTTGATGAATGTTTAAGTCAGGATGAGATTGATTTCCTTTGTTCATATAAAGGAATTTTATCTCCTTGGCTTGAATCATTTTCAAATTTCTCTTATGATGAAGTCTTAGTTCTAACAATCAGTGAAACCTTTCAAGAAACCACTTTCATGGAGACCACTCCAACTTCCTTCCCTAAATCTGATCAATCCAATATAGTAGCTAAAACTTCTACATGTGGGGAATCAGTCCTATCTGAAACTATAAAAAAATAAATTGAACTTGATCCAATGTCCCAATGTTCTGTTGAAATTCCGAACCAACCTGATATTGAATTGAAGTAACTTCCTGATGCACTCAAGTATGCTTTCCTAGGGGACAATCAAACACATCCTATTGTCATTTCTTATTCTTTTGAATTCAATCATGAGAGTATGTTTCTATATGTCCTTAGGAAACATAATAAATCCATTGGTTGGACCCTGTCTGATATTCTCGAGATTAGACCACTTATTGGGACTCATAGGATTGTTCTGGAATTTGATTCAAATCCATGTCGTCAACCTCAATGGCGACTCAATCCTAATCTCA
Source organism: Viscum album (assembly GCA_963277665.1). Taxonomy (NCBI): domain Eukaryota; kingdom Viridiplantae; phylum Streptophyta; class Magnoliopsida; order Santalales; family Viscaceae; genus Viscum; species Viscum album. The sequence continues at coordinate 1,869,498,451 of OY728123.1, read as the reverse complement.
TGGAGGTTGTAAGGAAAGAACTTATGAAATTGTTAAAAGCTGGTATCATATATCCCATAGCCGAGAGTGAATGGTGAGCCCTATCCAAGTGGTTCCAAAAAAGGCTATAATCACAGTGATAACCAATGAGGATGGAAATATTCTTCCAACAAGGGTGAGTAGTGGATGGAGGGTCTGCATTGACTATAGGAATCTAAAATCATTCACCAAGAAGGACCATTTCCCATTACCATTCATTGACCAAGTCCTTGAAAGAGTGGAAGGTCATGCCTTCTATTGTTTCTTATATGGGTACTCAGGGTATAATCAAATTGAGGTCTCCCTAGAGGATCAAGGGAAGACTACATTCACCTATCCATTCGCCACCTTTGCCTTCAAACGCATTCCCTTTGATTTATGCAATGCCCCTAGAACCTTCCAGCGGTGCATGATGGGAATATTCTCAGACATGGAAGGGTATTTTCTAGAGGTATTCATGGATGACTTCTCTGTGTTTGGGGATACATTTGAAGGATGCCTATAGAATGTGGAGAGAGTATTTTCAAGATGTGAAGAAAAAAATCTGGTCCTAAACTGGGAAAATGACATTTCATGGTTGAAGAGGGACTAGTTCTAGGCCATTTGGTCTCAGGTAGGGGGATTGAAGTTGATAAAGCCAAGGTTGACATCATTTTTCACCTTCCATCACTCAAAACTGTCAAGGAAGTGAGGTATTTATTAGTACATGCTGGTGTCTATAGAAGATTTATCAAGGAATTTAGTTTAATCTTCCGTACCCTTTGTGCTCTCTTAGTAAAGGATGCTCCATTTGTTTGGACAGAAAGCTACGAGGGATCATTATCAACCCTCAAATCCTCTCTCACCTCTCCTCCCATTATAAAATCTCCAAATTGGAACCTTCCTTTTGAACTTATGTGTGATGCCAGTGACTTTGTTGTAGGAGCTGTGTTAGGACAATGTTGTGATAAAACTCCTTATGTCATTTCTTATGTAATCAAATCCTTAAATGATTCCCAAATAAACTACACCACTACTGAAAAGGAGTTACTTGTTATTGTGTTTGATTTAGAGAAGTTTAGGTCCTACCTCGTAGGATCCCCCATCACTGTGTTCACTGACCATTCTGCACTAAAATACCTCTTCCAAAAATAAGATGCTAAGGCTAGACTGATTAGGTGGGTCCTTCTCTTACAATAATTTGACCTCATAGTCAAGGAAAAAAAGGGTGTTGAAAATTTTTTAGTCGATCACCTCTCTAGAATGTAATTAAAAGATAACTCCAATCACCTTTCTGTTTCTGATTCATTTCCTGATGAACACCTATACTATATGAGTGACTGCCCTTGGTATGCTGACATAGACAATTTTATAGTTAGAGGAGTCATTCAAAAATTCTTAGGGACTCAAGATCGAAGGAAATTTATTTCTAATGCTAGAAACTATGTGTTTGATGATCCATACCTCTGTAAGTCCTGCCCTGACCAAGTCATTAGGAGGTGTGTCCCAGAATCTGAACAAGGGTCTATCCTTAAATTCTGTCATAGTGAGGCATGTGGAGGTCACTTTCCCTCTAAGAAAACAAATGTTAATATTCTTCAATGTGGTCTTTTCTGGACCACCCTCCCAAGGGACTCCTACACATTTTGTCAAATATGCCCTAGGTGTCAACAAGTATGGTCCATCACAAAAAGGAATCAAATTCTACTCACTCCCATCATAGTGGTTGAAATATTTGACTGTTGGGGAATTGATTCCATGGGCCCCTTCCCAAACTATAGGGGATATCATTACATTCTCTTAGCTGTTGATTATGTCTCCAAATGGGTTGAGCCCATTCCTACAAAATCCAATGATCATCAAACTATGATTATATTTCTCAAGGAAAACATATTCTCTAGATTTGGAATTCCTAGAGATATCATTAGTGATCGTGGAACTCATTTTTGCAATCATCCATTCTCATCACTCATGGAAAAATATGGAATTTATCACAAAGTGTCCACTGCTTACCACCCACAGACCAATGGTCAAGCTGAGTTAGCCAATCGTGAAATCAAACAAATTCTTGGGAAAACTGTCAATCCTTCTAGGAAAGATTGGTCCGAGAAAATCTTGGATTCTCTTTGGTCATATTGTATAGCATTCAAAACCATCCTAGGAATGTCACCATATAGGTTGGTTTATGGAAAATCATGCCATTTACCTGTTGAAATTGAGCATAAGGCCTTTTGGGCAATTAAGAAAATGGATTATGACCTCTCATTGGCTGAAACGAAAAGGAAATTAGATCTCAATGAACTAGAAGAACTAAGGATAGAGGATTATGAAAATTCAAGGATCAATAAAGCTAGAGTTCAAGCCTACTAATCTAGGAATATCAAGGCCAAACATTTTGAACCGGGAAAACTTGTGCTCTTGTATAATTCAAAACTTCATTTACACCCGGGAAAGTTAAGGTCTAGATGGTCAGGTCCTTTCATAGTGAATCATGTGTACCCCCATGGGGCAGTAGAGATTCAAGATCCCATAAGTGGTTACATTTTCAAGGTCAATTGTCAAAGGTTAAAACCATTCATTGAATCATTCAATAAACAGGAAATAAAGGTTGAGTTAACTGAGCCAACCTATGAACCAGGGAAAAAATTGATAGATTTAGGATCCATGTCGGGATAACGACATTAAACAAAGCGTTGCATGGGAGGCAACCCATGCTTCTCAAGTTTCCAATCATTTTTTTAATCAATTTTATATTTTAAATAGGATTAATGAGTCATTTTTATATTTAGAAATAAAAATAAATAAATTGTTGACTTGTTCTTCTATAATGAGTATGGATGGGTACAAAAGAGGAACACTATATTCATCCGTGTAATGTGGTGTGATCCTTGAGTAATACCTTACCCAGAAATTTAAAAAGAAGACAATGTATCATCAGTTTGATTTATTTTATTTTTATGAGTTTGTAGGTTAAAATAAAAATACAAAAAAATATAATAATAAAAAAAGGCCACATCGTAGTTCATGGGGAAAACCCCATCACAACCAGTGAAGCCGCGGGGATTCGAACCCGGGACCGAAGGGAGACAGGGGCATGCACTTACCACTAACCTACGGCTTTTTGTGCTTCCTTATTCTATAATTTTTATATATATACTTATATTTTAATTTATTTATTATATAAATATATATATATATATTGTTTTGTTTTTTTCATTTTTGTACTAGGGAACTCTACAAGTGACATGGATATCAAAGGATTAAAAGGGAGCAGTAATAATTTCAACTTCAACCACCAAGTGACTTCATTCCATGATCCTCATTTTCAATTTCCTTTTTGAAATTTCATTATCTACCTCTACCCCCTTATAAATTTTCTTTTCTTTAATCACTGGGGATAGTAATATTTTAAGTTGGGGGGGATATAGAATAAAAAATGCTATCGTGTCAAAAAAATGAATGATTTGAAAAGAAAATTTGTAAATGGAAGGAAATATTCCTTTAACTTTGAACATGGTAATACACATTTCACACTTTGAAACTGAATATCAAATAATTTAGCATGCCCTGATTCTAATTTTAAACCTTTTATAATTTCATGAGCATAGATTTTGGAAAGTTTGGTTGTCCAATGTGATATTTCATCATTTATATTTTCATCCAAATAAAAAAAGATCACAATGCACGTCTTTTGGATAGTGGGGTATTAGTTTGAGTTCATGGGGTCCCCCAAATAAATAGCATAGTTTTGGTGATCATTTTAGTTTTAATATGAGTATTCAATAAAAAAAATTAAAAAAACAATAAATTTTCACGTAGAGCAATGAAACAACCTAATGTGTAGATTTCGGCACTTAGGGATCGTGACTCCATAGTTGTCTGGCCCAGAGTTAGTAATTTTATCTCTATTTTTGGAAATTTGAATTTATTTTTGACTGAGTTAACTCGAGATAATGCCCGAGTATATGGGCTTCACTTGGTTTCCCAAGGTATTTGAGCCTAGGAGTCATCGGAAAAGTCTCGCTATAGGGGTTGGCTCTTTTGAGTGCAATTTCAATTACCATGGAAAAATTGAAAAAAAAACAAAAACAAGAAAAAACAAAAATAATATATAATATAAAAAAAATTTAATACTCATCTTAATATTGAAATGTTATTCCACCTATCGCTTCTGTCATTTCCTCCTTGAATAAAGATGAACCCCCATGTCTATTGTGCTGCACAACACATCCTCATACTTAATTGATATTGGATGAAATATGGAAATGAATTTGAACAAAGGAATGGGCTTGGGATTGGGATCTGCTTATGAAACTATCATGTATTAAAATATTTTTATGGGTTTCATGATTGTTTGGTATAAGGGTTTTTGGTGATCATTTTGTATTAAAATGTTGTTGTAAAAGGGAATTTGAATTTCATTTTTGATGAGATATATTTTGCTCGGGACTAGCAAAACTCAAGTTGGGGGGTGTGATTAGCCATTAAATGATGATAATATTCATTGTTAATATATATAATATTCATGTTCTTTATTATTCATAAACACCATTTAGGTGCATTTTACACTTTTAACATCATTTCACATTATGATTGTAATACCTTCTTAAAATGCACTATTATGTGGTACATTTTTTAACATCATTTAAAGTACCCAATGATTCATCTGATTTTAAGGAATGTAATTATTCATATTTTAATTTTATATTTTGGTAAATTGATCTAAAATTCAATATTAACATGTTTTATTCAGGGATCAATAGATAATTCATGGAAGAAGATGAGGATATTTTGTGATGAAAGGAAGCAATTCTAGAGAAGGCAGATTGGACACCAGCCCACTGATGAGAATGTGTGACCCACATTACAAACCCAATGAATCCCAAAATTGGTGGGAGGATAGAATACATATATAGTAACAACTCATTCTTTAGGATCCAGTGCTAATTCGGCCTCCATTGTGGTCATTTAGGCGGCCCATGTTAGAGATACAATTCTGGACCAGATTCTGCTCCCAGAAAAGTAGACCACTAATATAATAATATCTCAGAATACTCAACTCCAAATGGGCCCAAATTGTACAGTAGGTTAGGAGACATCAGGATATCCATTTTCTTATTCTATTTCCCACTCTAATTCGGCCATCTATAAGGTCTTACAAGCACGTATGTTAGGTGGATGAAAGTTTGATGTCACCTCGGGTCAAGGGTGCAAAAATAAACTCTCCCTCAACTTTCCACCCACCGATGGCCTACAAAAATTAATTTAGGATACTTGGACTATTGAATGATCTATCCAACGCTTAAAAAATTCCTATTTAATGTAGTGGTGGTGGAGGAGTTTAGGATCTTTGGTGTTTTGTTAAATTGTAATGTTATGCTGCGATTTTGTTATCTCAAGTTTGTCTTTCACATGTAAGTTGTTCAATTCACTTTAGTTTCTTAATAAAATATCTTCTTTTCCTCTTATTATGTTGTTCTTAATATCACTTTGATACCATTGGTTCAAGGTGTGAATTTATTCACACTAAACCTTGTGAAATTATTCACACAATGGTGGAGTGATCATTTTCTTTTTATTGTTTTCTTTACTTATTCAATTCCTCCCTCATGAGTCTACTTCCCACTTCCATTGAAACCATAGAATCAATGGAGGGATAACCCACTTATGGGTTGATAAAAGGGAGCAGAAAGGGGCTGTATTGGATGTTATTTATTACCCCATTAATGTATAATAACTTCTTTAATTTAGATTTTTATTTCATGATTTTTAAACTCCATCGTCCTTGTTGAATTTAAGGCCACACACTTCATGTGCTAATACAAACCTTTACCTTGAAGTGCTCAAAAATTTGATCCTTCAAGTGTATAGGTGATTAGTATTAAAGGGTTTAGGCATTAAACCAGTAAGTGATGATGATGTTTTATCTTCTTAAATGAACCTATCTCAAATATAAGAAATTGAAATCATTGAAAAGGAAATATGTCCAATCCACCCCAAGTGATAACCTAGAATCAACTCACTCTTTTAAATTGAATTCACTTAAATCTTTTAGTTATCCTTTAAACCCATATAAAATCAACCCAATTTGTCTACTTCATAGCCAAAAATAGTCCATAGAATGTACGTGTGTATAGGTTTCTTCTTAGGTCTCTGAGGATTCGATAACCCAAGCTAAACTACAAGGACTGATCTACCTTCATCTCTTGGGTAAATTTGAGTGTGAATCAAGGATCCGTTCAAAACATGTGAATCTCAATACATTGAGGTAGATTTTTATCACACAAAATAAACAAAGTCTGTGATAAAATAAATAACTAGAGTTAATGCTCCAAATGGATTTGAAAAGATCCCATAAAATCCATTTATGCATTTGAGTACAGATTATGTGCTACCCATCGATCAAATTGAAAGGGTAAAACCAAATCCAAACACTTATCCAGTAACTTCCATAATGTCAATTATGGAAACTAAGCCTGAAAATGTGGGAGAAATTTCTAATTCACCAAGGAATGATGAAATCCTAAATAGATATGTGTTCATTTCATCCACTAAACTACAACAAGCCTCTACTTCGTCAAATAGAGTAGTATAGATTGTAGAAATGATAGAGAAAGCAAAGATGTTTATTCTCAATCCATCATTTCCTCTTTATTACCACATGAAAACCCTTTTTCACCAGTAGGGTCAGATATGGTGGCCTCTTCTTCAGAATATTCAAATATTGACTCCTCCCCTAACTCTGGAATTTTTTCCTCATAATCTACTATGAAAGTGGAAATAGAAGAGGTAACACGTAATGAAGAATAAGAGGAAGATCTTAGGGACGCTTCTCAACTCATGCCTCTAAAATTGAAGCTGAAGTTGATAGGATTATAAAGGCTAACTTTTATAGGGAAGTTCGGTATCCCAAATGGCTGGCCAACATTGTCCTAGTGAAAAAGAAGAATGAAAAAATTATAATTTTCTTTGATTTCAGAGATCTTAACTGGCATTGTTTTAAATATGATTTTCCAGTTCCGATTACAGAGCTTTTAATTATTTCAATGGATGTCTATGAAGCTCTTTCTTTCATGGATGTATACTATGGGTATAATCAAATATGTATAGCCCCATAGGATGAAGAATCCCTAGCCTTTAGAGCCCCTAAAGGTGTGTTTTTCTATCAGGTAATGCCCTTTGGCTTAAAGAGTGCAGGTGCAACATACCAATGTACCATGTACCATATCTTCAAACCCTTATTAAGGAAATTTGTTGAATGATATGTCAATGATTTGATGGTAAAATATAGACAATGTTCCAATCATTTGGCTGATTTGGAGACAATATTTAATAAACTTCAGCAACATAGTTTGAAGATGAACCCCTTGAAATGTGCTTTTGGGGTAACCTCAGGAAATTTTCATGGATTTGTTATATGCCATCATGGAAATGAAGTTGATCCTGAGAAAAAAAAATCAATCCTTGGTATGTCATCTCCTCTAAATTTGAAATAATTAAGAGGATTCCAAGGACACTTGGCCTATATTCGGTGCTTTATCGCCAATTTAGCAGGCAAGTGTTTACCCTTCACCAGATCAATGAAGAAGGGAATATCCAACCAATGGACTGAAGACTACCAAGAAGAATTTGATACCCTTAAGAAATATCTCTTGAGTCCACCAATATTAATTCAACCTATTGAAGTAAGACCACTTATTATTTATGTGACAGCTTTAGAGTGATCACTAGGTGCCTTCTTCACCCAAAAGAATGATGCTGGGAATGAAAACAGCCTTTACTATCTCAGTCAAACTATTCTTGATGCAGAAACTCAATATTCAAGTATTGAAAAGTGATGAATAGCATTAATTTTTGCAGTTCAAAAATTAATTCACTGCCTGCAACATCATGAATTTCAATTGGTGTCTCACAATAATCTGCTCAAATTAATCCTCAGTCATTCTGTGATTACAGGGTGTCTGGCACGGTGGGAAATTATTTTGCAAGAGTTTGATATCCATTTTGTGCCTCAAAAGGAAATGTCCAAGCTCCGGCTAACTTCCTTGTTGATCATCTATCTGCAGAAGATACATAATTTAATAGTGAACTTCCTGATGAAGAGGTCTTCTCTATTCAAGATAATTCCCAAACATGGGAAATGTATTTTGATGGTGCTTCCAGAAGTGCAGCAGGGAAAAGAATGGAAAACCCTAAAATCAAAAAAGTTGGGTTAGGAATTGTCCTTATTTCCCTAGAAAAGGTAGTATTTCCTTATTATTTCCTATTTTCATAAGGTGGTACCAACAATGATACAGAATATCAAGCTCTCATCATAAGTTTGGAATTGGACCTTCAGCTGAAAATGGATCATTTAAAGGTGAATGGTGACTCAAAATTGGTAATCAAACAAATTAATGGGGAATATTCTATCGAAAAAGAAGAGTTAATCCCTTTTTGTGATTACGTCAGAGGGTTAATGGCTGAATTTCCCTCGGAGACGATATTTTCTTATGTCCCTCGATCACAAAATGACCAAGCAGATGCACTGGATAATGCAGCTACAGCCTTGGAAGATCCAAATCGAGATGAGACAGTCATTATCATAGCCCATCGTCATGTGGTATCACCTTTTGTTCAAACCAAAATGGAGGAAATTAATGAAATTATCCCTATTTCTGGACCATATGGTCATACCACATTATGGAGAACATCCATCATGGAATATCTTCAAAATGGGATATGTCCACCAGATAGGGATGAAAAAGAAAAGATCTGACAATGAGTAGCCAATTTAACTCTTTATGATAGTCCAGACCACCAAAAGATCCTCTACAAGTGAGGCTTTGATGTAATCCTCTTCAAATGTATTGATGGAGAAGAGACTATAACTGTCATGAAATAAGTACTTTCAGGTGTTTGTGGTGCCCACCAGTCTGGGCACAGACTCTCTGATCAGATCTGAAGGATTGGATACTTTTGGCCTTCAATGATGTAGGATTATACAGATTTCACTAAAAAAATTCATCCCTACCATGTGCATGACAACTTAATTCATCAACCCCTAGAGTTTCTACATATAGCTAAATACTCCTGACCATTTACCACATGGGGAATGGATGTAGTAGGGCCTTATCCTCCAACCACGGCTAAGCAGTTCAAGTATATTCTCATTGCTACTGACTTCTTCTCTAAATGGGCTAAGACAATACATCTCAAGAAAGTCAGAGCCAAAATAATTGTTAGTTTTGTCAAAACTAATATCATCACTGGATTTGGTGTCCCTCATACTATTTTGATGGACAGTGGCACCAATTTTTGTTCTGCTGAGGTAAAAAGGTTATATCAGGAACATAATATCAAATCCCACCATTCATCTCGCTATCATGCGGTAGCCAATGGACAGATAGAGGCCTTTAATAAGACCCTATCAAATATACTCTAGAAGATGGTGGATAAAGATAAGAAATCATGGCCTAATAAATTTTTTAATGATTTATGGGCTTATTGGAGGACTACCTATACTGCTACCCAAGAAACTCCTTATTTATTGGTGTATGGAACTGAATCAGTTTTTCTAATTGAAATGCAATTGTCTTCACTTAGAGTTGTAATCTGTGATCAGTTTTTTACAGATGAGAGGTCTCATAAACGGTTCAATGAGTTGGAACGATTAGACGAAAAAATATTGCATACTTTTCATCATCTAGAAGTATATCAGAATAAAAGATCATGATCCTTTAACAAGAAAGTTTTCCTCCATTCATTTCTTCAAGGAGAATTGGTATCGGTCCTTATGAATCCAATGATACCAGGGAAGAAACCTCCAAAGATTTAGCCAAAGTGGGAAGAACCTTATTCCATACATAAAGTCTATTCAAATGGAGCTTATGTATTAATTTTAATGGATGGAGAGATTATTACAACTCCAACCAATGCAATATTCTTAAAGAAATAATTTTTGTAGTATCATTCATTCAAATCTGAGCATATTCATTCTCAGAGCGGTGTTTTTGTTTCAGTGTGGCTTGGTCCCCGACATCAGTGAAATTCCTTGGTGTGGTGTTGGACCATTCAGTCCTAGGTGACAATGGTTTGACAACATATTCCTTGGTTCTTCTTCTGGTGGCTTCTATAGTTATGGTGAAAGTGGGTGTGTGGAGCATTTTGGGGTTCGTTTGGGAGCTGCTCTTGATGGAGGACGATTGTGTAAGGTTGGTTTGTGCTGGAATTTATTGCATGGAACAGGCCCCAGAGGAGGATTCAGAGCTGGTGGTTCATCTTTGTAGAGATTTTTGGATTTGGTTGTTTGAGAGGGTATGGAATTTTCCATCAGATCAGGCATATGCTTTGACACATGACACTTGCTTGCTGAACTGCCATGCAAAGGTGGAGGACTTTTTTACGATCAAATGCTACGGTGGGGCAACTCCATTTTGTTTGTCTGGTTTTTCTATCTTCGACCATCAGTTCATGTAATTTCCAATGTCCTTGAAGTCTGAGTTCTCCCCTTATTCCCTTAAAAGGGGGTTTATTATCTTTATAATAAAAAATTTTAAGGCCTTCGGGCCGTTGGAGGAGATATATGATTTGGTCCTTATACCATTTTATGTCTTAAGATTTACTGTTCTCTCAGAATGTGTCAAAATCCCTCATTCTTTAGGTCAAACTCGATTAACATGAGGATTGATTGTTTAAATAACTACGTACGGCTTGATTCTCATTTATTTTAGATACATAGAGATGCCTAGATCTCCAATCTTGGTCCCATCCGTGATAAAAAAACCCTTTATTTCATGTATAAGAATCAAATCTTCATAGGGAATGTTTTAAGAACTATGTATGACTTGATTCTTTCCCCAACAATACACATAGTGATACATGTGTTTTATCCCTTAATCTAGTTACAATATGTCTTTCTTTTCACATTGTTTCATCTTCATCCTTACTGCATGACGTTAAACTGCATGGAAATCTAACACCCCTATTCTTCACTTGCATCACCATTTCATTGTAAAAGAAACCCTTACAGCTCCTTGTTTCTTATACCGAGCATATCTCACATGGGATTAGGAATTAGGTAAATGGATTATTTATATAAATAAAGCGTTTGAATTTCTTATGGGGATATCAATGTCCCCACTGCATGACTTAAAACTACATAGTATAATGTCCTCACTGAATGACTTAAAACTGCATAGTATAATGTCCTACTGCATGACTTAAAACTGCATAGTATAATATCCTCATTGCATGAAGTAAAACTGCACATCACAATATTAATTTAGTAGAAATAAAGAAAGTATCCATTTTACATATAAGTCATATCTATGTAAAGGAATTCAAACTCATGACCAATATTGATTCAAATATTTCTCATGTACATTGAGAAAAATTCTCTTCCATATTTCACACTCTAAATCTTGAATATTTCTAGATCCTCATAATATTTCTTATAGTTTTTGGTGACAGACTTTCTAATATTTAAGAACTATTTTGTGTGACTATGAAACACGTGACCTTAGGCATCCTTGCATAAGTTTCTTACATAATAGGCTTTTCATTCAAAAGATCCCACTATTTGGCTATGTAGCATATGACCTAGTTGGACCTACATAAGACAGCCCCCATAACGGGTTTTTCAAAAAATGGTAACTTCGTTCTTGGTTATAATATCTTTGTCCGCTTTAAACTTTGATGACAATATACAAGAATCTGTATTTTAAAACGGTCATTCAAGTACACTTGTCCCATTATCTTTCTCCCAATATGAAAGTCTTCAAGACTATAGTTTACTCATTTCCCTTACCATGTGTTAAATAAAATATTAAATAACCATGGTATCACTTGGAAACATATCACATACTATTTTTTTTCTGGTCCTAGTCGTATGACCTAAAACTACAGACACCATACCTCTTATGTTTGGGTCAGACCTCCATAAAAGTCATATTCCTATTATTCTTTGGACATCTTGGATGGAAATACCCTTTCCATATTTAGGTACCTTTCTCCATAAACCAAACCCTGTGCTTCAGAAAATCTAAATCTTCATAAACTTTCTTCGGCTTTTAGCATTAGAATGTTAGATTTTTGGGATCTCTTTTGCTTGACTATGGAGCATGTGCCCTTAGGTGGCCTTGCATAAGCTACCTACATAATAGGTATGTTAGTAAAACGATAATACTATTTGGCTATGCAGCATATGCCCCAATTGGCCCTTTATAACACAATACCCATTACGTTTTTTTTCAAATAATGGTAACTTCATTCATAAAAAAAAAGACTCCCTCTAATTCCTTTAGCTCCTTTTCTATATCATTCTTAAGATTTAGAAATTCCCAAATCATAGTTTACTATTTTTTCCTTCCATACCTGAATATGAGATTATGTTTCCAAAAAAAATATCAAGAAATTATAAGATTTTCATACCTTTGGTCATAGATAAGGACCTTACATTAAAGCCACACGATGTCCTCACTGCATGACTTAAAACTGTATAGTACAATGTCCTCACTGCATGACTTAAAACTACACAGTACAATGTCCTCACTGCATAACTTAAAACTGCACAGTATGATATCAGAAATTCCCATTTCTGATAAATCTTAACCATTCCTCATACACCAGATTTTTATATAAGTGGTTTTCCTATCTATGACATATGTCGGTGTAAATATCTCTTTCATTATTAAAATTCCTTTCCTTGGAAAAACCACCCACTATGGTCTTGAGTCACCCAAATCTTATTTTTCTCAATCTATCAATAGAAAAATGTTAAACTTCAAAGAGCTATTTTGTTTGACTATGCAACATGTGCCATTAGGAGGCCTTTTATAAGTTGCCAATATAATAGGCCTATTAGTCAAAAGATGCCACTATTTGGATATATAGCATATTCCCCAGTTGGCCCTGCATAACACAGCCCCCATAACGGGTTTTTCAGATAATGGTAACTTTATTCCTAGAAAATACACCCCTTATGTTGACACAGGTTTTAAATTTGGTGACTATAAAAATCATGGCTCAAGATTCCCCTTGGAAATATTTAAAGAATATTAAAGAAATTATTAAGCCATAGAGTTTTTTTTTTGGGATCTAATTCAAATTTTATGGTCAAAGCTATTCGACCCTAAATATTATCCCATTATAGTCCAACATGCATGACTCTAAACTGCCAAACAACAAAAGTCTTGGTACTCATTAGATTAAGAACCCACAAAGGTCACTCTAAACAAAATTCAAGTCCCAACACACTAAACGTGCATTTTTTATGGTTTAGGTAATATTGACCAATGAAAAGTCAAAATATACAAAGTTAGTGGGGTTTTCTATATAACCTTAGAAAAAAATCAAACTATTCTCTCTAGGCCTCAGGACTTAGGAAAAATTAGAGCATCCTTCCAAACTGATGTAGCTCCAAATCTAACCAAATGATGTTGGAATGCATCAAGTGCTCTGATTTTACCTTAGAACAATATTCTATTCATTCTGAACGAATAAAATTCTAAGGGGGGGCTTTGTAGACACCATGAAATGTGTTGTATGCACTTCTCCACAATTAAAGATGTATTTCCATGTGTCGCGACTCAAAATGACCTCAACCGGGCTCAAAAGGTTTATGGTGTGACTCGACATTTTTCATGAGGTTCAGTGACAGTAGTGAAGGCATCAGACCAAGGGGCTAGGACCGCAGCCCGGTATTGATCCCAAGCAGGGGTGTGGGGGTGCATCCCCCGCGGTATGGAGTAATAAATTTTTCTTAGTCCTGAAAGAGGCACCCAAGGTACCTGCGTGAAAACACTTGCGCGCCACCATGCTAAAGCTTATTGAAGTGATTATTTTGACTAAGTACTCAAAGTGGTTCCCCAGTCTAGCCAAAACACCATCGGCACGCAAGGTACTTGTATGCCACAATTTTGGCGTGCAACCCACTTGTATGCCCCCATATGTCATGCAGCCTACTTTCACGCCCATTTCCTTTTGGCCTAGGGTCCAATATTTTCCTATAAATAGACCCTTGGGGCCCTCATTTGTACGGACAAATTTCCTCGAAGCTCAATTACTACTCTGGTCACCCTAGTACTTCACCCCGGTATTCTAAAACTTTCAAGGTAGTTTTTCAACACATTGAGCAGAGGATTTAAGGGAGGATCATTGGACTTAAGTCCTTTTAGTGTTTGAAAACCATAACACTTCCATGCCTAAAGTTACCAACCTCCCCAAATTATAAATACTAATGCGACACTCATTCCTCTTACATGAACTTGAGTGCCCCACTTCTGGGATCACCTATGAAAAATCTTGAAGGATTGAGCAAGGTCTCACCCAATTATTACCATACAGGTTGTTCTTCGCTTAACTGAACATTAGGTCACCTAAGTATACTTGTGTTCCCATACTTGTGCGCCCTTATTTACTTGGGAATCCCTCCTTGATTTACTTACTTTATTCACTCTCTTCAGTCTATAATCCATCAAGCCTTCATCAATTCCATTCATGGAAAGGCTTCTTCTTCATTGGCTCCTTTTTCTAAAAGGGATTCCATTGAGGCCTCCACCAAAACCTCCTAAATTATCAAAACTTTGGGAAAGGAACATTAGTGTGTCTCCTATTTGGGTTTGTATTTCCATATTCATAGGTTTCCCACATTTTTTTCACAATGGGGTTAGGATTCATGGAGTGTCTATGGGTTTGTATATCCATAGTCACATGGACCTTTCTCCTAGAAACAGTGTTGGGAAATTACTGGTTTGGAGGAGGGTTGGGTCCTGGTCTCTCCATTCTTGAAGAGATGACTTGGAACCTCAGGTCTCTAGTAGGGTAAGATACTTTTCAAACCTAATTTTTCTTTTAAAAATAATGGATAAGTATCCTTCCCCTACTACGATCAATTTTAGGGCAACCATCTTGGTGTAAGCCCGTATATTTTCTTACAGGAGGTAGCATCATTGCTCCTCCTCTCTTCTTCAGTGCCAATGAACAAAGGGGAGATGGGCACAGGGACTTTCATTGCCCTTTACCTCTCTCGTTGGGCTTTGTCACTATGGGAATCCATCATGATGTGATCCCCTAACCATGATCCCTTACTCCTTACATTATACCCTTGTCTTATGTAAATAGAATAGAGGTAAGGCTCGTCGCATCTCCCTCTTCCAGGGTCGCCTCGACCTCGTTCACCTTGGACATCATAGGTGCGCCTTCTTCCACCAATGGAGGAGGAAAAATTTGAAAGTTTTAATGCCTTTGTTTAATCTTTGACATTCTCTTGTTTCTCACACCAAGCATGAATCACGTGGGCTTAGAGATTTTCCATGGTCACAACATTTGCACAATTGAATGAACTATGAGAACTCTGATTCCTGTTCAAACTAGGATACAGAGGTAGCCTTTTTAGGGCTCGAGCTCACTGGACATCCTCTTATGGAATCCAAACCTAATTCCTTTAATCTGGGAATCCTCCTTAGGAATAATCCCCAAATTAAACCCCAAATCATCAAGGCCTCCTTTTGAGGAAGTAATCCCAAAATCATCTCTCTCAAAGGACCATACTCTCCTATGAGACTTATAGAACTATATGGGCTTTGATTCCCATCCATATGGGATACGTAGGAAGCCTCCTTGAGGTTCAAACCAAACACTTCAAATCAAACCTATTATCCTAGGGCCATATTCCCAACAGGGTCTGATTCTACTTGGAAACCCATATCCTTTCCAAGTTACTTGGGATGCTTCAGCATAAGTCCCAGACTATGTTTTTACCAAGAATCTTCCACTTAGAGGTCCTTATCACATGACCTTAAAAGGTATTATGTGTCCCATTAAGGGGAACTGAACTATGAGGATTCTGATTCCTTTCACAAGGATATGTAGGTATCCAATTTTATGGGCATGATCCCAAAATCAAACCAAACCTTCATCTCCCTAGATGACAATAAATTCCAGAGTCCCCATTGAGTGGCTTAAAAAACTAGTATCATCACAACGATGATTAAAATAATCTCTAAGAAGTATATTAGAGGATACCATTGATGGAAAACTTCGAATACATACGGATATTTCCATTAATGAAGAACTTTTAATGCATACTGATGATTCTAAATTTTAAACATGTCAATAAGTGATTGTAAATTCCAAGGGAAACTTATGTTATGCTTGGTGAATTAATAAGGATTCATGAAAATATCATAAATTTTCAAATAGATTCCCATAGTAGACAATAATTCCCCCAAAAAGGGTGTGATGAGTCTGACCTCCCATCCTCTCGACCAATGCACGTTCTTAAGTATCATAAAGTTCAAACTTAATGAACGTATATCTTTGGAAATTAGTTCCCCTTTGGATAAATAACTATTGGAATTTTCCTATTCAATAAATAAATCCAATGGAAACTGCCTGGAAATAGTGATTCTTAAAAATAGAACACATGTTTCAAGGAACTATGAAACAATGGTTCATAAAACCCATAAATACGGTAGGGGAATTCATCACACCAAAGGTAATCACTAGGAGCCTATAGTATTTATAGAGACATCATAATTCCATCTTTGGAATATCATCCATGTGAACCCTGAACTAGTGGCAGTCGAACATAAGATTGATCTTCAAGAACCATCTCATTCCTTGAAACTAGTTGATGAGGTTTTAAATCCTTATAAATGGGTGTTTATTATTTATCATGTCCTAGTTAAGGTGATGATAATCCATGTAATGAAATAAATTCCCATCTGTCTTTTTCAAAAAAAACTCTAGAGTTTAATGGGGCAAACTGGGCCTGATGAAACCCTTATCTAAAAGGTCCTCCAACTATAACAATAGATCCCATATCTCAGTAGGGGCCATACGACATTTCCTAAGATATATCAGAGTGAATCCGGAATGTAATTTGATGAAAAAAATCCATCTCCCTCCATGGAGGTAGTCACAGAACCTCCTCGAGGAAGAAGTCCATATAATCCTCCAAAACTGAAGAAACCCAAATTTCTGAAGATCCTACTACACCAAGAGGCATACTTTCTAACTTATAGGTGATGGGATGCATCCTCCTGAATACAGAACCCACTTTCCCTTCCATTAGATCCCTTTCTCCAGAAAAGGAGAATCTCATCCCATCAATGCGTTGGCATCCAACTTGTCTGCAGTGACAGCCGATCAGGTCTCGGACCATGGAAAAACAATCCATACCTAAGATGATGTCATAAATTTCTATCGTGATAACCAAAAGGTCCCACATGAATCTCTATCCACCAAGTAACAGTTCACACTACCAACAGATAAAAGATACAGAAGAAGCATTATTGGTAGGAACCTCAAGAAAAAGTTGTAGGGCTATCACCTCTACTAGGAGATCCAACTCTCACACTAGGGGTATAGAGATGAATGAATGATTTTAAATTGTGTCTACTGATATGGATGAAATATTATAACAAACATAGATCATACCAATTAAGATCTCATGGGTTTTCGGGTCGTAAGACACCAGAGCCTATAGTTGTCCGCAACCCCAACTCCTAGCTCCCTCAACATAACGTGGGACACCTGGTGGTGGTGGTGGAAGGATCTCATAGAATCTTCCACCACCCATTTCTACTCTTTCTCCTCTTGCTCCTCTTCCGGCTCCACCTCCCTAAGGACCACCTTATCCTTTCCTCGTATATGTCTGATAACCACGCTGCCTCCATCGTGGTGGTCCATCAACTATCTGTCTATGCTTCTCGACATGTCTAATCGTGCAGTATCATGCTATGTGACATAACCCATCACAAGAAAAGAATTACCCCTCTCTAGGAGGCCCTAGTGATCTATGTTTTCCCTACACTACATGGACTTGTTCCTGATCCTAATTGTGGATGGGATTACTCTACCGAGATCACACCAACTAGCACCTGCTAGCTGCTTCAGATGACTCAGATCTATGGTGACTAATTCCAACATCAACTATCTATCATCCCTCTGAAATAAATCTATTTATCAATAGTTCTCTCTCCATCACCCCAAAATATGCAGGGATGTACAAGGGCACCATAGTTGCATGGATATCTCTATAGAGTCCCTTATCAAACTTCTATGCTTATAAGTATCCATCACTGATCATGTCAAGAGAGATCCTGGTAAGGTCTATGAACTTTATTTCCTAATAATCCACCATCATCCCTCCCTAATGCAACTCCAAAATCATCTAAATCTGATCCAACCATAATTATGAGGGGTTCTACTTATCATGGAATAGCTTCTTGAAGTTGGTCTATGAGAGTGGCGACTCATCGTGCATCTGTGTGACAAGGATCCACCAACACCCAAATGCTCCATAGAAATGGATAGAAACTGTTGAAGCCACCTGATCCGTTAGAGTATGAATAAGCATGAATATATGGACCACCAACTCTATCCAATCCTTTTCTTCCTGAGTATCTAGACCACCATGGAACCTCAACGTTCTCAGGAGCTGGAAATCATGGAGCGCACTAAGTCTTCTTGCATCCTCATCCAACTTTACTGGAATGATTTATTTCTTGACAGGTGGAGGTGTTTCTACTTCCCACTTGGAGGAATAATCACACAAGATGGACCCTGAACTGTGTCCTCATCACTCATCAGATCTTCATCAAGAATCGAAACTAGTATCCTAGATGGCTATCATCACGGATTTATCATGAGATTAATCAATGTGTATAATGGTAAGATGATACTATATATATATATATATAACAATGGAAAACTAGATTAAGAAGTGAATGGATTCATCGGCCACCCACACCATATGTCATCCAAAATACCAAGTATACCTAAGCTCTTATAAAGTCATCATCGACATGTTCTTTGTCTGTATAAGGCATGACACTTGTGGGAAAATCCCATTCAGGAGTGAGTATATACATACCCAGTATGATGCCTCAAAATATGAAGGCTAAGTAGTAATAGATTCAATGATAATAGAAAGTTAGTAGATTCAATATACATTAAAATAGAATGGCTTACCCAAAACAAGATTGAAGGCGGTCTCATTGAAACACAAGGGTCTCGAAAAGGTGAGTAGATGAACTACATGTCGATTATTTTCCATGTATAGATGGTGAGTAGAATCATCAAACCATGATATGCTAGACACAGAAAGCATGTTCCATACCTCACACATATTCACCTCTCTTGGAAGGACTGTAACCAAATCCAAGGGTATAGATATAAAGGAATATATATATAAATATATATATATATATATATATATATTCTCAATAAAATAATTCCAAATAGTATATTAATGGGATATTCATATCACATCTCATCGTAAGAAGAAAATTAGCCAATTGTTCTAAAAGTCCTTCAATGATTCCTAGTATCTCATACGTCTTCCCATATGTGACCGTGTAAGTCAAGTCACACCTCTTCAATGTGTACCATATTTTAGGGTCCATAAAAATTTATATAGAGGAACCAAACACTAGTACATCATGGGTATTCCACTCTAATTGTTAATAAAGGACCACTGACCTGCTCAACTAGAGGGTACTACTCTGATAGTCGTTGAGCACTCTAGTGGCTAGCTCTACTAGATGGTCAAATCGGTAGTAATTGAGGAATCCAAAACCAAGATCTACTAAAGGGTACACTAGGTAGTCTCCAAGGACTCCATATCCAAGATCTAATGGAGGGTAAACTTGGTATTTATTGAGGAATCCACTACACAACTCTACTGAAGGGTCAACTCGATAGTTGTCAAGGACTCCACTGCCCAGATCTACTGGTGGGTCAACTTGGTAGTTGTTGAGGACTCCACTACCCAGATCTACTTGAGGGTAAACTAAGTATTCATCAAACACTCCACTTCCAAGCTCTACTAGAGGTTCAAATCAGTAGTCATTGAAGACTCCACTACCTAGCTCTACTGGAGGGTCAACTCAGTAAGCCTCTGGTGATCCTGTACGATCATTGCCATTATCGAGCATTGCCTAACCAATATTCATGCTCAGAATATTCAACATCATATCTATATATCCATAACCAAAGGAACCATCACATTCTATGTGAAAAATAACTCAAGATAGTCTACTGATGGGCCATAATACAAGTTCAAATTTTGGAGATACAAAACGTTGAAGTTTCCTAAAAAAGGGACAAAGGGGTACATGGTGTGTGAGGAGACCAACACAACATGTGGTCCGACTTCACCACCAGGTCATGTAATTTGGGGTACATGGATCCTAAGCCACATAAAAGTACACATGATGTAGGTGGACTACACTATATTTCCAAGACAATCGGGATAGGTTCGTATCTTTCTGGTTGTGTCCGTGTACTCAAGTTTTGTCTGTGTACTTGGTACATGGATTGTGTCTTCACACGGGGTTTCACCCATGTTCTCTAGCCATGTCTGTGTACTTTTTCACATATCCATGTACCTTTCTATATACTCCTACATGGAGTCCTATCCATGTGACCCATCACATGGCTCATTAAACCAGAGATGAGGTACATAGTGTGTAGAAGGTATACATGCCATGTCATGCTAATAAATCTTCAAAACCATGTCTTATGCACTCAAGGGCCTACACTTCATGTGTCCATCCTTATACTCAGTGTGTCGTCAGAGTTTTCAAAGTTTATCAGATCTGATCTATGCACCTTTAATATGATCCCACTTCTTCTCTTTTTCCCCTATCTCCGATTGAAAATAGTGCATCTAGGCCTGATCTGTCATTTATAGTCATCATTTTCTAGAAATAAGATTCTGGTGGAGTGTTGGGGGTTTTTTCATTAAACATGGAAGCCTTGGTTCTCTTTGTCATTTATTTATCAATATCTAATCATAAAAATGACCATTTGTTCCTTAAAATGATCTTATATCTATTCTCTTTTCCTCGATCCGCTATTTTCTCGCAAAACTATTCTGATTCCTAGGGTTTGATCGGGCTTGGTATTGCCCGAAAATGTCAAACTAGGATAGAACGGCCCAAATGTCAACCAATGTGAAGAAAAAAAGGGTGAAAAGAACACTAAAAAGTGTTTAATTGATCATTTCCAAGTGTTTCTGGACAACAATCAAGAATGGGCATCTAGAGATACAAAAAATTGAATAAATCCAATAATATTTCAATAAAAGGGCTCATTCTCAATCCATAATTGGCACAAATCAATAGAATGGATAAATATACTCAATTAGTTTAATCAGCATGGGTGTAAACCTCAATTTTAAGAGTCTTACCAGTATATTGGTTCATTCTTCATCGAATAATGTGCTCTCTAATGATCGAAGGAAGTCGTTGCATTCGTTGCGTCCTGATCTTCTCTGATCCGAAGATTCAACATCATATGAGGTGATTCACCAATGATAGATCAATGAAAATATCTAGAATTAACACAAGTTTTATGAAGATAACCCTAGGTAATTTTCTAATTCAGGATTATGTTAAAGAGTAATCATGTTTTCTTTAATAAAATTCATGTCCACAATATAAAATATATTTAATAATTTATAAAATTAATTCAGGCACACTAGGACTCAGAATTGTATTCTGTCTCAGCTCTTGGATCTAGAAATATATTTGGAAATATTTAAAAGTCATACAAATAAATAATAGGGTCTCTACATAATTTCCTCCTCCAGTATTTTCAACCCTAAAAAACTAAGCAAAAACCTCTTGAAACTAAGCCCACACTTGGCTCTCCCGCTCCCAAAGACTCTCATGCACGTTATCGTGATTCAACAACACATGGACCAAGGGGGTGGTCTATCCATGAGTTTTCCTCTCCTATTTATCCTTGATCACCATCAGGTTCTCTGTAAAGGTGGATCCATCCTCGATGTCTAGGTCTCCCTAGTGAATAATGTGTGTGAGGTCATGCATGAATCTCCTTAGTTGTGACACATGTAAGACATCATGCACCCACTCTAGCTGTGGGGATAGGGGGGTGGTAAGAAACCTCACCAACCCTCTACATGATCTTGAATGGACTGATGAACTTTGGAGATAGCTTTTCTCTCTATCTGAACCTTCACAATCATCATCGTGGGGTGACTCTTAGGAAGACGTGGTCTCTCGGCTTGAAATATAATGGCCTACGATGGGGATCTGTATATGATTTCTATCTACTATGGGCCATCCTCATCCACTCATGGATGACATGTACTTTCTCCATAATCACCTGCACCATCTCTAGGCCCACAAGAGATGTCTCACAAATCTATGACTAGCACAAGGGTTACCTACCGGGTCTCCCATATAGGGCCTCAATAGGTGACATGTAGATGTTAGAGTGGTATATTTTTTTGTATGAAAACTCTACCAAGGGAAAGTGATATTTCCAGCTCTGAAATAAGTTTAACAAACAATTCCTTAGCATATCCTCTAACACCTAGATAGTGTGCTTGGTATTCCCATCGGTCTGGGGGTGAAAGGTTTTAGTCACCCTCATTTAGTAAATGAATGCCTCCTACAAGCATCTCCATAATCATGACATAAACCATGTGTCATGATTAGAGGAAATAATTGAGGTAACCCCATGAAGAAAAATGATCTCTCATATGTACAACTTCCCTAGACTCTTCCCCAAACTCTTCTCCTTGATATAAAGTAAGTGTTCCTAATTTTTGAGTCGATCAACTGTCACCCAGATGGAATCATGTCCCTTATTTGGGCATGGAATCCCTATCACAAATTTGATGGAGATATGTTCCCACTTTCACTCTCATATCTCAAGGGACTGCAACAAATATTCTTGAAATCGGTGCTCATCCTTCACCTGATAACAAGTGAGGTGCTGAGAGATGAATTCAGTTATGCTTCATTTCATTTCATACCACCAAAACTTCCACTGAAGGTCTCTTTACATCATACCCACACCATGATGTATAGCTAGGGGAGAAGTGCAGAACTCTTGCATCCCCTCCTCTCACATTGTGACTGGAACCACCATCTATACCTGGAAAAAGATGTCATGATTCCCTCCTTTAGAATATCCATCTAGTGAGTAAACTATAGATATCTGGTAACGTAATACCTTGCAGTAGATGTCTCCCAGCTGGGACTCACTGACATGATCGAGAAGTGAAGGATTTAATAGCATAGATTGAATAAAATTTATACCCTCCTGCTCCACCAGGGTCAACTGCAATGAGGCTAACTGCTCTTAATCCTCATGCACCAAGTGATCATGGGATTTACTGATAATGGTATCTACTACAATGTTTACCTTCCCATTTTATAGAATATATAAAACTCATGGTCCTATAGGAACTCCAACCAAAACCACTATCTTAGGCTTTGGTCTATCTTGTAAATATGTACTTGAGACTCTGGTGGTATAAGTAAACCACAAAACACACACCCCGAAGGTAGTGCCACAACATTCTTAGGGTGAAGACTACTACTACCAGCTATAGTTCATGAGTTTCATAGTTTGTCTCAGGGGGTCTCAAATACCTTGAATTATATGTGATAACTACCATCTATTGCATCAAAACACAACTAATCCCATCTACTGAGGAATATCAATACACTATGTATTCTATGCCATCCTTTAGTAGTCTCAACATAGGATCACTTTTTATCCCTGACCTTAACTCCTCAAAGTCTATATGGAACTTCTCTGGATAGTTAAATGGCTTCACTTCCTGCATCAATTTGGTCAAAGTAGCCACAATTCTGTAGAGGTATGCCACAAACATCTTATAGTACCCCTCTAAACCAATGAATCTCTGCACCTATGATATTATCTTGGGAGGATCCCAATCAAGAACTGCATCAATCTTCACTAGGTCCATGGCTAAACCATGCTCATAAATGACATGCCCCAAAAAGTGAACCTCATGAATCCATAACTGAAACTTCTAGAGATTTTTGTAAAGCTGGTTATCTCAAAGAAAATCTATAATCATCCTCAAGTTCTATTCATGTTCCTCCTATTATGAAGATTATATTAGTATTTCATCAATTAATATGACCAAAATATGATCCAAGTATGGTTGGAAAATCTTATTTATCAAAACCATAAATATGGTGGGGCATTCATCACACAAAATGACATCACTAGGAACTCATAGTATCCTTAGTGACATCGAAATTCCATATTTGGAATATCATCCTCGTGATCCATAAAATGGTGGTATCCATACCATATATCGATCTTTATGAACCATCTTACACCACAAAAATGGTTAAAGAGGTCGTAAATCCTTGGAAAGGGGTGCATATTATTTTTTATGGTGCGGTTCAGGCAATGATAATCCATACAAATCCAAAAAATCTCATCCACCATTTTCACAAACAACACTAGAGCTGTTAAGGGGGACACACTGGGCCTAAGGAATCCCTTCTCTCAAAGGTCCTCCAACTATAATTTTAGCTTCCATAGTTTGGTATATTCCATCCAATATGCTATAGAAGATACCATAGTGGTCTCGTAATAAAATTCTATGAAAAACTCCATCTCCCACATCGGAGGTAGTACCATAACGTCCTCGGGGAAGACATGCATATAATCCTCCACAACTAAAGGAACCCATATTTCTAAATATCCTACTACACCAAGGGATATACTCACAAACTAATGGGTGATGAGTTGTAGCCTCCTACTTGCAGAACCCACTTTCCTTACCATGAGATCTATCTTTCCAAAAAAGGAGAATATCATCCCATTAGTGCGTAGGAATATGAATTTTATACAGTGATATTTAATCTGGGATTAGACCTTGGAAAACCAATAAATAACCAAGATGACATCATAGGGTTCCATAATTACAACCAAAAGGTCCCACATGAACCTATCTTCACAAAGAGATAGCTCACACTGTCGATAGATAAAATATACAAAAGAAGCATTCCCTATAAGAACCTTAAGAAGAAGTTATTGGGATAACACCGTTATTCGGATCTCAATATCTCAAACTAGGATTGTAGAGATAATGTAATGACTGGAACATGTTTCTACTAAAACTAATTCAACAGTAGAATAAACATAGATTGTATCCCTGGTCATTTCATGGACACTTGCTTCATAAGACTCCCAATCTTGCAGTTGTATGTGACTCTAATATCCAACTCCCTGAGACTGATGTGGGTTACGTAGTAGTGGTGGTGGAAGGATCGTATAACATCATCCACCACCCATATTTTTGCATACTTCTCTTCCATATCCTCTTCCCTAGGGACCACTCTATCCTCACCTTGGAGATGCATGATCATGGTATTACCTTCATTGTGGTGGTCCATTAGCTATCTGTATGTGATGGTCGACATATTTGGTTGTGAAGTATCATTCTATGTAAAATATCCCATTAGAAGAAAATCACTACCCCTCTCTAGGATTCCCTGGTTCTCTATGATGTCCCAGCACTACACGGCCTCATGAATAATCCCGATTGTGAAAGTGCTTCATGTGTCGAGATCCCGCCTTCTGGAACCTGATAGCTTCTACAGATGTCTTGGATATGTGGTCCCAACTACTAGATTCGTCCATCTAGAATCCCTCAGACAAAAATCTCTCTATCACTGATTCTTACTCCAAAACCCTAGCATAGGTGGGTATGCACAAGGGAACCATGCTGGCATGGATCTCTCTACGGAGTCCCTTCTCAAACTTCTGTGCTTGGAAGTATCCATCGTTGATCATGTTAAGAGACTAAAAGGTAAGGTATGTGAACCTCTTTTTGAACTTATCCACCATCATATCTCCATACCACAGCTCCAGAAGTTCCCAAATCTAAACCAAGTGCAAGCATGTGGGGTAGAACTTCTCATGAAACTGCTGGTGGAAGTCGATCCATGAGAGTATTGACTCATCGTGCATCTAGGAAACAAGGCTCCACCATCACCCAACTTCTCTGTTGAAGAGGATATATTTTAGTGAAACCTTGTGATCCATTGGGCTCCAAATATTCTTAATTCTATAGAACATTGACTCTAGACAATCCTATACTACCTGAGGATTTGGATCTCCATGAAACATCAGTAGCCTATAGCACTAGAACTCACAGAGCATGCTAAGACTGTATGCATCCTCATCCTTCTCTATTGTGATGCTCTACTACTCCATAGGTGCAGGTGCTTCTATTTTACCAACAGTAATAATAATATCATTGGATAGACCCTGAACTAAGGCCTCAACACTCATCAGATCATAATCAAGGTCTGAAACTGGTATCATGGCTGGTTGTTGTCACGGAGCCATCCTACAATTTATAAAGAAGTACCGCAGTCTGATGAGAATATATATATATATATATATATATATATTACATAAATGGGGAGATTACTCAAGAGGTATAATCAAATAATCAATCATGTATGATTCATGTACCATTTATCCCTACAACCAATGTCTCAGTACGATGAGTTGACAAATACGTAGTCAAGGTCATGGTAAATGGATACATTGGATTCCCACACCTTCATTGGATTCCTTATCCTGAGAGACACATTTGAGATAGTTTGACACTATTTCCCTAAGCCCAACCAAATCCCTATAAGGAGACTTGTCCAAAAAATTTCCTAAGGAATAATCTTTCCCTAATACCAATTTGTCACAACCTGACCCAAGTTAGGGCTCGAGCTGAAACTACCCCAATATCTCCTCTATAGGATAGGGGTGGAGACTAGTAATGAATCCATAACTAACATGGGGAGGACATTGCCTATGTACATGTATGTACACACCCATCTATCTCGATGCTGAAGTGCAGAGGGGAAGAGTTAAAGATGAAACACAGCTAGAAAGTAATGTAAGCATTCATAACCTTTAGTGTGTGAAAAAGTATGATAGTGAAAAATGAAAAGTAAATGAAAAAATGCATGCCAAACCAGAAATATTTTCCAACCTGAAAAAATAGGAAATGTAAACTGCTGAGAGATCTCGGCTCCTAAATACCAATTTATGACCACCGTATGAGTTCCAAAATACCAGGTATTCTTAAGTTCCTTTGAAGTCACCATAGACCAGTCTATTAACTGCATAATACACTACATGTGCAGGAAAATCCCATTCTGGG
Organism: Viscum album; assembly: GCA_963277665.1. NCBI lineage: Eukaryota > Viridiplantae > Streptophyta > Magnoliopsida > Santalales > Viscaceae > Viscum > Viscum album. Next base: position 1,869,471,495 of record OY728123.1, on the reverse strand, counting down.
GTGGGTATATATATACCCAGTACGACTCCTTGAAATCTGAAGGAGTACCATAAAGAGATACAATAGGAATAGAAAGACAGTACATGCAAGATACAGTCCAAGAGAATAACTCAACCTAAACAAAAGTTGAAGTAACCTCATCCAAACATAAGGGGTTCAACATGGAGAGTAGATGAACTACACATAGAGTCTTCACATCCTATAATATGAGAGTAGAATCATCCAACCATTAGAATCTAAACACAGAAATCATAAGGCATTCCATGTTTATCTTTTCCTCTCCTCAAATAAGAGTAAAAAAATCTAAAGGTATGGATACAGAAGAATATTTGTGTGTGTGTGTGTGTGTGCTCATTTAAAGAATAAAAAATGAGATTCTAAAGGTATCTTTGTCTCATAGATCAGTTGAGTAAGAGTAGTATCCAATAGTTCCAAAAGTCCACTAATGATGCCCAACATCCCACAAGTCTTCCCAAAAGTAATTTTTCAAGTCAAGTTACACCTCATCACTTTGTTGTACAGTCAAGGGGACATAAAATCATAGTACATGACCCACTTCATAGTGCATCAGGGGGGTTCCACTCTAATCATCCATGAAGAACCCACTTCCCATCTCTACTGGTGGGTACCACTCTGATAGCAATTTAGGACTCCACTACCCTGATCTATTGAAGGGTCAACTTGGTATTCATCAAGGACTCCACTACCCATCTCTACTGGAGGGTCAACTCAGTAGTCTTTGAGGATGAAACTTATTATCTCTACTATAGAGTCAACTCAATTGTCTTTGAGGACTCCACTGCCAAGCTCTATAAGAGGGTCAACTCTATAGTCATTGAGGACTCTACTTCTCAGCTTTATTGGAAGGTCAACTTGGTAGTTGTTTATGACTCCACTAAACACCTCTACTAGAGGGTCAACTCATGAGTCATAGAGGACTTCACTACTAAGCTCTACTATATGGTCAAATCAGTATTCTTTACTAACTTCACTGCCCAGATCTACTATAGGGTCAACTCAATAGTCATCTAGGGCTCCACTTACTATCTCTACTGGAGGTTCAACTCAATAATCCTCTGGTAATCGTGCTCCATCACTTACATCATCGATAATTTACTAACCAAGTGTCTTTCCCCAAATATTCCACATCGTATCTTTAAATCCACAACTGTGGTCATCATTGCGTACTATGTGGAAAAACACTTAGGGTAGGCTACTCTCATACCAAAAATATGAGTTCAAAAGAATGAGATACAAAACCTATAAGTTTCCTCATCACATAGTGATTCACTATTCAATTCCACCCATACACCACTATTTTAAACTTGTTTCGTAATGAATATTACAAATATAATAATAAATTTCACTTCATGTTTTATTAAATGAATTAATTTTTATCACTATTAAAAAGGTAAATTATACTGGTTTTGATATTTTCATTGAAGGTGGAGGTGATTTGGTGGCCTGGAGATCATCTAGAAGAAAAATGGGCCAAACTGCATGGCATCCCATGGATATCTATCCACTGTTTTCAGTTGTACAAGTATTCCTTTCATCCAAATGATCTGAAACTTTTTTTCCACTCCAAAAAATCATGGGATACAACTATTATCAAGGAACCAAAACACAATTCGGCCATCTGGTGGCCCATACAAACCATTCTATCCAGGGGACAGAATCTGCCCGAATTCAAAAGTTTGTTTTGCTATTTTGACCATATATCTCAATATAGTTGTCTAATGTCCGCACAATTCTATAGGGAGACATTAAAGAGTATGGAAAAAAACTCTTATCTTTTGTTAAAGTCATGATATGGCTTTATACTATTCCAAAATCGAGACACAATTGGTATCTCAAAAACTGGGTACTCAAAAGCATGTCCCATTTTGGCTATAAAAAGGCACCATGGGAACCTCATTTGTAAGTTAGAACAAGAAGAAAATATCTGCCATTTTGGATTCCTATAGGAGTATCCTCCTCATCCTAGAAGTATTTTAGGTCCCTATCCTCATAGGGGGGTCAATAATGAAGAAGGAGTTCCACCTGAGCTTCCTCCTCTTCCCGATGTCGAGTTAAGCGGTGGGTGATCATTGCAGGGGAGCTACACACTTGAAGAGGGAGTTCTGGAACATAATTATCTACTAGTTTGGTTTATATTTAGGTTTTAATTGTTCTTTAATATGTATCTTAACTTGTTTTGATGCATTGAATTAAAACACTTTTTATTTCATAACCGATTGGTGTGCGATTCTAAGTGTGTGTCTTGTGTTGTTCTGATTGGACAACATAAGAACCTTTTCTTTCCCAAAAATTTGAGATTTCAATGTTCCTTTACAAAACTTAAATCATTCTAAGTGGGTAGAACTTGACTATATGATTTTTATGTCAAGATTTAGTTCTAATCGTATCATTTTAAGAGGCTTGTGGGTACCCAAGATCTTGGTTAACCGTCAACAAAAGGATTACACCAAAACCTAATAATTAATTAAGAATGAGGAACTCTTCAAGTTCTATAGTAACTTAGAAATGATCGCTTATTTAACTCATATTTTTCATAATCCACTTGGTCTTTGACCTTTATAACTCTTTAAATTAAGTTACTTTCTTGAAACTTTTTTCACAACCACCCTCCCCCCACCTCTTTTGTTCTTCTTATTAAAAATAGACACTAAAAACCTAACAATTATCCTTGAGAGACAACCTAGGGTATGCCCTATACTAGAAAATATTCTTTAAATTGCTATCAATTTGACGTGTCCTGACAACGCATTCAAATTTTGGCGCTGTTTCTGGGGAGCACTATGGTTTTTAGTGTGTGTTTTTTATAAGATTTTTGTAAATTTTGTGAATATTTATTTGTTTTATATTGTACCTTTACCTATATTTTTGTGTTTTGATTTATTTATTATGTAGGTTTTGTTCATGACGCATTTTAATTTGGGAGATTTACCACCTTTTGACCCCAAACTGGAGAGGATCTTACGTCAGCGACCCCGAGACGCCCAAGAGAACCCTTTGAAGGATGACACACAAGACAACAACACTCTTCTTGATCCTTCATCTTATTCTTCTAGAACAACATAAAAAAGTGAAATAAACCTGTATAACATGGATAAAAACAATAGAACAATAAAATAACTAATCTCACCTAATGTTGATATCCAACCCACATACATTAAATTACAAGGCGAAGCACCCAATTTTGAACTAAAATCTCGTTTAATTCATCTATTACCAAGATTACATGGACTTCCTAGAGAGGATCCACATAAGCATTTAAAATAATTTCACACTGTGTGTTCAACATTAAAACCTGGTAATGTGGATGAGGAAAAAGTAAATCTTAGAGAATTCCCCTTTTCTTTAGAAGATACTGCAAAATACTGGATTTGTTATGTTAATTCCCCAATAAGAGGTTGTGCGGACATGAAACGACTTTTTCTTGAAAAATATTTCCCATCCTCTCGAACTACAACAATAAGGAAATAAATATTTGGTATAAGAAAATCTCAAGGGGAAACACTTCATGAATATTGCGAAATATTTAAAATATTATGTTCAAGTTTTCCACACCACCAAATAAGCGATTAACTTTTAATACAATATTTTTATAAAGGTTTAATTCAAATTGATCATAACATGATTGATACTACTTCAGGTGGTTCACTAGTAGATAAGACCCCAATTTTTGTAAGAAAACTAATTGATAACATGTTACAAAACACTCAAAAATTTGGAACAAGGTCCAGTGTACCCATTCAAGGTGTCTATGAGGTTAAAAGTACTGAATTTGAGAAGAATGTAGACACAAATTTTGAAGAGGTAAGTACCCTTTTACAACAACTCACTCTCTCCCAAGGGAAATATCAATCTCTTCCTCCCATCCATTATGGAATATGCTCTTCTAACACCCATTATTCTGGCCAATGTCCCCAATTGAGAAAAACATCTGAGAGTTCTGAGGAAATATTCTCAGGACTCCCCTATAATTAACCCTTTAGGAAAGAACCATAATATCCATCCAACTCTAGGTGGAAAGAAAAACAAGATTATAGGAAATGGGGTATTCAAACCAGCCTCATCAACCATGAAACCAACAAGGGAAGAGTAGTCATCTACCACCACCACCCAGAAATCCTTAACCAACCCAAAGGAATTTCCAAATACCCCCTCCCAAACCCAAGCCTAGCCTATAAGATATGATGAAACAAATGGCTGCAAAAAATATCCAATTTCAACAAACCACCCAAGATATTATAAAAGACCTAAAACCCCAATTAGGCCAACTAGCTAACTCGGTGGGGGAAATTCAAAGTCATGGGTCGGGTAAACTACCCTCTCAACCAGTAGTTAACCCTAGGGATAAGGGAAATGTTACTGACATAATACTTAGGAGTGGGAATAAACTTAAAACCTAAATAAACCCTCCATTAGATTCATCCACTCTTGAGAAAACCACCATCCCAACTGCTGAAAATGGTCTAAGAGAATAAAATCCTAATATTGATAGAATCCCTTCTAAAGGAAAGAGTGTGTATATTGACGAGTCACCTAGCCAACCCATTCCTCTTCCATTTCCCCATAGGGCCACCCAACCTAGAAAACAAAAAGAAACTGAACTTGATAATGAAATATTGGAAACTTTCAAAAAAATTGTAGGTTAACATTCCCTTGATTGATGTTGTGAAGAAAATTCCACGATACGCCAAGTTTATAAAGGAGATGTGTACACATTGAAGGAAACTTAGAGGTGATGAAAATTTGATCTTGGGGAGGAATGTTTCATCATTGATAGAGCCATCACTTCCCAACAAGTGCAATGATCCTGGAACATTCTCAATTTTGTGCACCATAGGGGAGTATTCTTTTTCTAATGTTATACTTGATTTAGGTGATTATATAAATGTAATTCCTCACTCCATTTACTCTACATTTAAGGTCATGGAACTGAATCCCACTGGAATTGTTATTCAATTGTCTAATCGGAGTATCCCACACCCCTCTGGTGTGTTAGAGGATGTTCTTGTGAGGGTTCAAAATTTAATTTTTCCTGATGATTTTTATGTGCCTAAAATGGAGGATGATAGGATGATATGCCCCAATTAAATTTGGGAAAATTTTCTTGAAAACTACCAAAACCATAATTAATGTCCATGATAAAATATTATCTATGGATTTTGGTGGTGACATATTCCATTTCAACATCCTTGATTCCATGAAGCACCCCTTGGAAGAACATTCCTCTCTCTCTCTCTCTTAATTCAATTAATATACTCCCTTATCCTGAAAATACTTCTTATCATTCCCCTGATCCCCTTTCTGAGTTTTCATCCTTGATTGAAATTCTTGGTAATGAATCATGCATTGATTGTTTTAGTGGTCTATAGAAATGTAATGCATGTTTGTTGATTGATTATTTTTTGAACACTGAGGATCTAATGACTATCGATGATACTTCTAATATTGTAAAATCTCATTCCTCATATTAGGATGATACCATTGAGTAGTTAGATGAGATTAGTGACCTCTTACTTTCACGCAAACTTCCATCAATCCAAAATCCACATGAATTGGAACTGAAAGATCTGCCTCAAGATTTAAAATATTCATATCTTAAGAATGGAAACTAGTTATCTGTCATCATTGCTAGTTCGCTCCCTCCTGAGAAAGAATTGCAGCTGCTTGACCTTTTGAGGGGGTATAAATATGGACACTTGCTTCCATTCCTAGTATTATCCCATCAATTTGTACATATCATATTTTATTAAATGATGAGGCCAAACCAATGAGGCAGGCACAATGTCGACTGAACCCAAACCTCCTAAAAGTTGTGAAAAGGAGGTAACAAAATTATTGTGTGAAGGAATCATTTACCCCATCTCTGATAGCCAATGGGTTAGTCCTGTTCAAGTAGTTCCTAAAAAACTGGCCTTACAGTAGTCAAAAATGAAAACAATGAATTGGTGCCAACTCATTTGCAGAATAGTTGGTGTGTCAGCATAGAATATCGCTGACTAAACCAACACACTAGGAATGACCATTTCCCATTTCCATTAATTGACCAAATGATTGAGAGGCTAGAAGGGAAGTCCCATTACTATTTTCTTGATGGGTATTTTTGATATTTTCAAATCCATATTGCCCCTGAGGATTAGAAAAAGATGACCTTCACTTGACCCTTTGGCACATTTTCATATAGGAGGATTCCATTTGGTCTGTGAAATGCTTCGATTACTTTCCAACGATGCATGGTTAGTTTTGTTTCAAATAACCTATATAATTTCATGGAAGTTTTCATGGATTATTTCACTATTTATGGATCCTCTTTTGATGAATGTTTAAGTATTCTTGGTTCAGTCCTACATCACTGTATTGAAAATAATCTTGTATCAAATTATGAGAAATTCCATTTCATGGTGTGACAAGGTACAGTTTTGGGGTATGTAATTTCTAGGGATGGTATCCAAGTAGATAAATCAAAAGTGGATGTCATTTCTTCCTTACCATTCCCCAAAAATGTTTGGGATGTTCTGTCTCTCCTAGGTCATGTTGGATTTTACTAGTGTTTCATTCATGACATTAGTAAAATTTCACTCCCCCTCTCCTAATTAATCCGAAAAGAAAAAGAATTTGTTTTTGATAAATAATTTGAAGAAGCTTTTAATAAGTTAAAATAGAGTCTCACGTTACCCCCGGTAATCCAACCACCTTGGTGGGATTTACCATTTGAGATCATGTATGATGCCTCTAACTATACAGTTGGGGCAGTCTTGTCACAAAGGTTCGATTGAGCTCCACATGTCATTGCCTATGACTCACTTACTTTGGAACCTGCCCATGAAAACTACACCACAACTAAAAAAGAATTCCTTTTCATTGTGTTTGCCTTGGAAAAATTCAGGTCGTACCTTTTGGGGTCCAATGTCATTGTGTTCTCAGACCATGAAGCCCTCCAGTATCTCCTTAAGAAATTGAAAGCCAATCCACATCTCATTCGCTGGATGCTCCTCCTTCAAGAATTTAATCTAGAAATTAGTGATAAAAAAGGATAATAGAATGTGGTGGCTGACCATATCAGTATAATTTTCCCATTATTGAATTTTGACTCATCCGCCTGTATTACTATAAATGATATGTTTCCCGATGAGCAATTTTACTGAGTGAAAGATGTTAATACTTAGTATGCTGAAATTGTAAATTATTTGGTAGCATCTTGCATTCCTATTGATTTCAATAAAAACCAAGCATGTTGTCTAAAACATGAGTCTCATTGGTACATTTGGGATGACCCCTACCTCTGGAGAATATGTAGTGATCAAGTCCTTCGGTGTTGTGTTCCTGATAGTGAGTTTCAGTATGTCCTTAGATTCTTCCACACTCTTTCTTGTGGGGGCCACTTTGGTCCCCAATGGACTGCTCGCAGTGTCCTTAATTCTGGTCTATTTTGGCCAATACTTTTTCAGGATGCCCATGATTTTTTAAAATCTTGTCCTTGTTGTCAAAGAATGGGGAATGTCTCTAAAAAAATGAAATTCCACAACAACCATTTCTCTTTCATTACATTTTTTATGTTTGGGGCATTGAATTTATGGGTCCATTTCCCAATTCCTTTGGAAACATGTACATTCTTCTGGTGGTTGATTATGTGTCAAAAATGGGTAGAGGCCCGATCCACAAGGACAGATGATTCTAAAACAGTTGTGGAATTTTTGAGAACTCGGAACTTTTGTAGGTTTGGATTACCTAGGTTCATCATTAGTAACAAGGGTTCTCATTTCTGCAACTAAACAATTCAATAACTTTGGCGTCAGTATGGGGTCGGTCATAGAGTGGATACTGTATATCACCCATAGACAAATGTTCAATACAAGGTGTCAAAAATAGATGTAAAACAGATTCTTGAAAAAATGGTTCAACCCAATAAAAAATATTGGAGTCTTCAACTTAATAATTCATTACAGTCCTACCATACTACTTTCAAAACTCCCATTGGAATGTCACCCTATCAAGTTGTGTTTGGAAGGAGTTGTCACCTGCCTATTGAGATTGAGCACCGGACCTACTGGGCCATCAGACAATGCAATTTTAATCTTTCTGATGCAGGTTCTCAAAGGAAGTTGCAGATTCAGGAGCTGGAGGAAATGAGAAGAGATGCATATAAAAACTCTATAATTTATAAGGAGTGAACCAAGGCTTCCCACGACCATATTATCCTTCATCATCAGTTCCACATTAAGTAGAAGGTCCTCCTTTACAATACAAGTCTGAAGTTGCATCTAGGTAAGCTTCGTTATAGCTGGTTTGTACCATATAATTTTATTAATGTATCTCCATTTGGTGTTGTTCAGGTTCAAAATGAAGAAATAAAGAAAAACTTCACTGTCAATGGGAAAAGGCTGAAGCCCTTAGAGAGTTCCCGATGGAGGAACTCCATGTTCAATAAGCAACATACCAGTGAAACACACCAGGTTTTATCCTTCCTTCTTTCATTCTCAATTATTACAGTGAGGATGTTGCACATTCTAGGTGTGGGGGTGGATACATTCCTAGGTTCATTAGGATTTTCATTGTCTTTCTTCTTTATTCTATTTTTTCCTTCTTTATGGTATTTTTACACCCCCCCCCCCTTATGGTCACCAAATAATGGAACTTACTGAAAATGCATGTGTTGAACTTTTTGATTCCATATTGATTTAACATTTTATGAAAAAACTGTCTCTGTTATGGATTGAATGTTTGTATGAATTTATCATCAGGGAGTGATTTTTAGTGAATTGGTTTTCTGTCAATGATATAAATGGTTGTATCAATGTGAAACCTTTGAGATGATTGATGCCCCTTGTGTGAGTAGTTTTTGGGAAAATTGTGTCACTAATATCTCCACACATTTTTTCACCAAACCACAAAGTGTGAATATTTTTTACTTAATAAAAGGTAAATATATTTTATGTTAATATTTTTTATCTTTAAATAATATTTCCATACATTTGTTCCTTATCCTATCTGTTTTATTACTGTACCGGATTGAACTATGTGTGTGTACCTAATGTCCAACTGTTGTACGCCCTCAAAAAAAAGGATTGTGTCTTGGGTAGGTAAAAAAACCACTTCTCCTCAACCTTTGATCTTATTATAACTAATACAATTACTGTCGTGAGGTGATCAAACAAGGGTTGAGAGATGAGTGTGAGATTTTTTCCAAATGCAACTTCTAAAAAAACAAAAATAATAAATGAGGGGAGTGGTGAAATGTGCAATATATGGGGATATCTAGGTTGGGAGATTATGGTTTGACTTCTGGTAATTCATAAGTTAGTGGGTCTTGAAATATTATTGCAAAGGATGTAGGGCAGGTTCGGTGGGAAAAAATCATTTAAAGCTGGATAATGTTAAAATAAACTATAATTATTATATAGAAAGTGGAAAGAATAGCATGGAATGGTTTTAACACACACATATAGATATTTAGTGGAATGGTTGAATTTTGAATTACTTGCTCAATTTGGTGTCATGAATCTCTTTGAATTTCATTGTGATGTGATTTATGAGACATTTTTTCCATTTTCACTAGGAAGAACTCCTTGGTATGGTTCGTGCATTGATCACATTACTTTAATGAATTAAAATTTCCTCAAATGTTAAATCTTCATGATTTTGGGAATATATGCATGCATAATTTGTTTTTTGAATATGTGAATTTTCCCAGGAGTGCAAATGTTTTGGTGTGGGGGTGTGATTGCATAGCGATTCACTATTCAATTCCACCCTTACACCGCTGTTTTAAACTAGTTTTGCAATGAATATTCCAAATATAATAATAAATTGAACTTCATGTTTTATTTAATGAATTAATTTTTATCACTATTAAAAAAGGAAATTATACTTGTTTTGATATTTTCATTGAAGGTGGAGGTGATTTGAAGGCTCGGAGATCATCCAGAAGAAAAATGGGTCAAACTTCTTGGCATCCCATGGATATCTATCCACTATTTTGAGCAGTACAAGTGGTCCGTTCATCCAAATAGGCTGAAACTTTGTGTTACGCTCCAAAATATCATGGGATATAACTCTTATCAAGTAACCAAAACCCAATTCGTCCAACTGGTGTCCCATACAAACCATTCTGTCCAAGGGAAAGAATTTTCCCGAATTCAAAAGTTTGTTTCAGTATTTTGACCATATCTCCCAATAAAGTTGTTTAATGGCCTCAAAATTCTATAGGGAGACATTCAAGAGGCCTTAAAACAAATCTTCCCTTTTGTTCAAGTCTTGATATGGCTTTCTACTATTCTAAAATAGAGACACAATTGGTATCTCAAAAATAGGGTGCTCAAAACCATGTCTCATTTTGGCTATAAAAATACACCATGAGCACCTCATTTGTAAGTTTAGACAAGAAGAAAAGCTCTACCATTTTAGAGTCCTATAGGATTCTCCACCTAATCCTATAAGTTCTGGAGGCCCCTATCCTCATAGGGGTATCAAGAATGAAGAAGGAGTTCCGCCTGATCTTTTTCCTCCTCCTAATGTCCAGCTAAGCAGTGGGTGATCATTACGAGGGAGATACACACTTGAAGAGGGAGTTTTGGCACATAATTATCAATCGGTTTGGTGTATATTGTGGTTTGAATTTTTCTTTCATATGTATCTTAACTTTTTTTGATGCATTTAATTGAAACACTTTTTATTTCATAACTTATTGGTGTGCGATTCTAAGTGTGTGTCTTGTGTTGTTCCGATTGGACAACATAAGAACCCTTTTCTTTCCCAAACATTTGAGATTTCAATGTTACTTTACAAACATTAAAGCATGCTAAGGGAATGGAACTTTACTACGTGATTGTTATGTCAATATTTAGTTCTAATTACATCATTTTAAGAGGTTTATGGGTACCCAAGATCTTGGTTAACCCTCAAACAAAGGATTGCACCAAAACCTAATAATCAATTAAGAATGAGAACCTCTTTTAGTGTTGTAGTAACTTAGAAATGATAACTTATTTATCTCATATTTATCATAATCCACTTTGTCTTTCAACTTTATAACTCTTTAGATTAAGTTACTTTCTTGAAACTGTTTTCACAACCACCCCCCTCTTTTGTTCTTCTTATTAAAAATACACACTCAAAATCTATCAATTCTTCTTGAGATATGACCTAGGGTCTTCCCTAGAATACAAAATATTGTTAAAATCACTATCAATTTGTTGTTTCATGACAACACATTCATCTCCTAAAAAATAAAAAAGGGGTGCATGATGTGTGAGGGGAAACACAATGAATGTGGTCCCATTCAAATGACTAGTCATGTCCATGGGGGTTCATGACTCCCAGTCCATGTATCATTACACACCATGAAGGTGGACTATATGGCATGTTCCAGCCAATCGGAATCAGGTGATGTCATTCTGGCCATTTCTGTGTACTCAAGTTGTGTCTGTGTACTTGGTACATGGCATGTGTCTTCACACGAGGTTTCACACATGTTATCTATCCCTTTCTATGTACTTCAGTACACAACCATGTGCTTGGTCATTTACTCCTACATGGAGTCCTTCTGTGTGACCTATTGTTGGAAACAAGGCTATTCTTTTCTAGAAATGGAGTCTAGTTTGTGTTTTTTTTCAATCCACACTGGGTTTATCAAGGAATTTCAAGTAAAGTGATCTTATAGTACAATTTGATAACTGTATTGAATGTGACATTGTTTCCCAGTGTTTTCCAAATTTTTGGGCTCAAATTTTGGAGGAGGAGGATAGCATCGTGAAAGGTTTTTTTCTAGAATCAACTCTTCATAAATCTAGTAAAGTATTGGGTTTTTCGAAGTGTAGGTTTTTAACAGGTTTAGATTCATTAAGATATAGATATTTTATAGTTTGATGGTGTTCTCCATGAATATGAAAAGCTTACTGAGTATATTGAATATCACTGGAGATTCACGAGGGAAGGAGCCTTGTGAAAAAGGTTTTTGAGTTTCATGGAAAATTCAATTGAGGTGTGGGAGAAACGGGATTGAATAATCCTATAAATATGATGTTACCCCCACTTCATTTTATATGAAAATAATTGAATAAAATGATAAATCTCTTTGATTTCGTGAAGGCCAAGAGCTTCATGAAACCAGTGTTCATTTTGTGATTGAGGAATGTAAAATGACTTCTCTAGTCTTGATCAATTCTTAGGTATCTGGAAAAAATGGGTTTCTCAATGATGGGGTATTGTACGATGCATCAGTGAGTTTCATGAAGGTATTTTGTTTCATGGTGGTAGTTTTCTTTGAGAGGGTAATGAAATTTCTAAAGGATCATTGGAAATGGAAGTTTTGAACACCATGTTTAAGTGAACAATTCTTTTAAGTGCATCCATTTAGGGATTTGATTCAAGAAGAGTCTCATTCTAGACAAGGGGAAATACTTTAATGTGAATCCATTGAAGTTACCTTCAAGTCGATAAACTAAGTAAGGCTTCTACCAGAGTAGTGAGCAAGGGCAAGTCGATATAAGTGTTCCAAGGGAAGTGGTGTTCTATCCCTAAAATCTTGTAAAGGAAGTGTTCCTAGAATAGAGTGAAAGTTTTTTAACTTATGTATTCCACAAATAGTGAACACTAGTTTATTTTGGTACCAATGACACACTTTCGGTGTATGCTCCTTGGGTTATACCTTAGTGGTTAACCAATTAAAAATGTTGAGTTGTATCTCTGCATATGAATGTTTAATTACCTACACATTACCATCAGAAAGGTTTAACAGGTTACAACTAATGTGGGAAAAAGATTCATTGCTTTTGAAGAAAAATATTACTCCCTAATCTTACCCTCCCCTCTCAGGGTGTTCCAGGGTCCTAAAAGTGGTATCAGATTGAGTTTGCTAGAATTAAATATGTCCACTTTTGTTATCATGGAGAATTTACTAAATTTAAGGGGATCCCCCCTATTTTATGGAATAAAAATCTAAATTTGGAAGAACATGATGATATCTCATCTAATATCTATTGGAAGGGATGTTCTTTTTTTTCACTTCACAATGGATTCTAGTCATTGATGCAACAGGACTATCTATGACTAAAACAGATAGGAAAATTCTTAATGTAGATACTAAAGCAAATAATTCTCTTATAGAAACTCTATCTGTTCAAATCAATATAAATTCAATGAGTTTAACTTCATCTAATTCTATGTGGGAAGACCTAGATAATATATATTAAGGTGAAAAAAAATAAAGGATGTGAAACTCCAATTTTTTCACAATATTTTCAATGATCTAAAGATTCATCTTGATGAAAATGTAGATACCTTTTTTAATCGAATTACTAAATTTTTTGTAGAATTATGAGGACTTGGTGAATAAATAAAATATATTGACATTGTGAATAAAATTTTGAGAAGGATTCCACCTCTCTATAATCCAAAAGTGTTGTCCCAGGAATAAAGGGATATGCATAAACATTAACTTGGTGATCTTCTTAGTTGTCTGGTGGCTTTTGAAATGAGAGTCAAACTAAATGATGCAATGACTCAAGTAAGTAAGGAAATAGAATTCAAATCCATTGAAAAACATGAGATTTCAGGAGAAAGTGTTGATAAAGATAATGAGAAATATTAACTTCTTTCTCTTTTTTCCAATAAATTCAATATGGGGAAAGGGATATTGGAATTAAAACTACCAAAGTATTATTTTTTTCATGGTAGAGTTGGGAAAATTTCCATTCGATGCAAAAGGAATTTTGATGGTGAAGAAAGTGAAGATGGAAACTTGAAGAAGCCTCAGAAAACATTTTCCTAAAAGGGAGACTTCAAATCTAGAATGAAATTATAGAGAAAAATATTTTTCTGTAAATAATATGTTGATGATAATGAATTTTTTTAGGATGAAGAACCAGATTTTAAATCTAGAACCCATGTGGACATGATAGGTATAGTTGAAAAATCAGAACCATTAAAAGGTAAAGCTAGCGATAATCAATTGATTGTTGATACTGATCTCAATTCATAACATGAGAATTATCTTGGTAAGCTATACAATCAAAGAAACAGAAACAAAAAGTGGGGAGTAGTTCAGGAAGATTCCTCCAAATATGTTGTTAGATTGAATCTAAAATTAATCGTCTGGAATAAGTAGTAAATAAGAATTCAAAAACTTTTGAAACCTGAGAAGATGTATTAGAATTTAAGCTTCTGATTTTATAATAGGAAAAGGTTATCAATGACCATACATCCATACTGGAGGAGAAGTTGAAGACAGTTGAGGTTATTGAAGAAGAAGTTGTTAATCTATGGTGTAAACTTTAAAGTGAATCAAATTCAAAGGACGTATAGAAGAGAATACAAATTGAAATATTCTTAGATACTAAGTTGTTAGTGAGAGACAAGTGTGGGTATGAAAAAGTATAGAATATTTTGAATGATCAAAGATCCACATGCATGTGAAAATGTGAAATATATTGTGAGGATGAAACTTCAATGAATGGAAACAACATGATCCAAAATAAAGGGAAACTGAAAGTTGGACATTTCACAAAGGCACTTGAAGTTATAATAAAGTAATCCTCAAACAAACTGAGAGGATAATTAAAAACCATCCACAAGCTTCCAGAAATTATATCCAGTCAAAAAAAATTCCTAAAGAAAGGGTATAAGAGGAGGAATATAAGTGATAAAACATTTCCTCTTATTAAATGTCAATTTAGTGGCTATATGTACCATACCATGTCATATTGTGAAGAGGAAAGGAGCTATCTGAATGGGGAAGTAATTTAAATTAAACAATAGATAATGATACCATATCCTTAATATTATATAATAAATGGTTTCTTTGGATGTTTTCTTCATTGTTCTAACTATGTCCACAAAGATACTCACTACAGGGAGAGGAAAGGTGGGAACAATACTTATAGAACTCATAGACAAGTCAATACTCTCCAATCAAGTAGAGTTTCACTTGTTAATAGATATTATCCTATATAATAACATGATGATTATTATGAACCAATTCATATTCAAAATCCATTAGAAAGTTCATATTTATCTTCCACTTAATCAAGTATCTCATGGAAGGAATAGAAGAAAATCGAGAAATCTAACCTTGAAGAAATTGTTTCAAATATACAAAGAACATCACCAAATTGATTCTTGATAGGGTATGATCATACCATATGATGGGAAATTATGATTTATTAAATAATGTTAAGAAAATGGTTGATAGAAAAGTGAATTTCGGTAATGATGATTCTTTGAAGATCAAAGGTTATTTAAGTATAGAACTGAAAAATGATGAGCTGAGGCAAATTGAAGTTATTTATGTGGATGGTTTTAATCACAATATCCTATATGAGAGGAAAATATGTGACTCAAGACTAATAATAACATTTAATCAAAAGGGTTCCACTATCAAATTAAAAACAGGTAACTATATCATTAAAGGATGTGGAACATATGGCAGCATATATCAGGTTAACAGTAAAGAGAACATTTTCTACTTGACAATTGAATAAGAAAACAACTTATGGCACCAGAGGTTGGGTGAAATTAAATAAAAATACATGGAAAATATATATAAGTTGAATATATTCATGGATATCCCCAATATGAATCATGAATGGAAAAATACTTGTGATGCTTGCATATGAGGAAAATTGGCAAGCGATTTATATTAGCCAAAGAAGAAAAGTGCATCAAATCTTCTTGATGTAATTCACGTAGATGTTTGTGGTCTGATAAATATTAATAAAACATATAGATATATGTGATTCAATATTTTATTGATGATTATACTAGAATGTATTGTGTAATAATTATACACATAAAACAAAAAGTGCTCAACTACATGAAAAGTTATCATTGAATAGCTAAGAATGATACTAGTTGTACAATCAATGTTCTATGATATAATAATGTAGGTGAATACACATCCATTGAATTTGAAAATTACCTAGAGAAGCATAGAATAAATCTTGAGTTGGATTCTTTGAGAACCCCACAACAAAATGGAGTTGTTAAGCATAAAAATCAATAGGTGAACAATATGGCCAGAACATTGTTGAATGAGAGTTGTATCTCTTTCCATTACTAGAAAGAGGTTGTTCAAGTAGCATTGAATACTAAAAGTCAAAAAAGGATTTATATGGGAGAAACCAAGACACCATATGAGTTGTGGAATGGAAGGGATACCTATTTGACATTTTTTCATGTTTTTTGGAAGTACATGTTTCATCTGTAATAATGAAAGAAACCAAGGGAAGTATGGTGATGCTGCATAAGAGGTAATATTAATTGGATATTCAATGAAGAGTAATGTGTAAAAATGTTTCAATAATCATCTTGGTAGAATTGTGGAATTAATTGATGTTATGAACATTTAAGATAAAACCAAAAATACCTCGAGGAGCTCTTATGCTGATATGATAGAAGATGAGGAAGAAAGTGGAAATGAAACATATGTAAATGAAAAAGTAAAGGAAGGAATGGAAAACATTTAGGGGTCAAAAAATGATAGAATGAAATTTGAAAACCATGGCTGAAGAAACATATTTTGAACCTCACCGGATAAATAGAAGAGAAGAAATTGATCTATCCAATATCATTGAGGATTGGAACACACCCACATAGATAAAGAGAATGAGGAATGATGCATAGTCTACCTTCCTATAAATTGTGGAACCAACCTCGTTTGAAGAAGCTGTGAAGGATGAATCATGGGTTAAATCCATGAATGAAGAACTAGAACAGATTGAAAAGAACTAGACATGGGATCTTGTAAATAGACCTAAAAAACAAAAAGTTATTGGAACAAAATGGATCCTTAAAAAAATTCTATAAGCATGGAAATGTGATCATAAAATGGTTTGCTTGGTTTGTAAAGGGTATACACATATTTAAGGAATTTATGTGGAAGAAACATTTTCTCCAGTGGATATACTTGAGTCAATAAGGTTCTTTATTTCCATGCAATTCAAAGAGGGTACAAAGTTTTTCAGATGGATGTCAAAATATAATTGTTAAATTTTTTCTTGAAGAAGAAGTCTAAATTGATCAACCAGTGGGTTTTCTAATTGGTAATGATGAAATGAAGGTTTTTAGATTGATAAAGACACTCTATGGTCTGAATCTTGAACCATGAGAATGGTATTATTGTCTATATTCTTATCTGGAAATGATTTAAATTAAAATAGTAGTTTTTGATCATAATCTATATGTGAAGAATTAAATGAAATATAAATTTATGGTTTTGGGGTATGTGGATGATATTATATTTTGTGAAAGAAGGTAGAGATCAGTAAGAATTTTCTGATAACATGAAATCAAAATTTGAAATGTCTATGATTGGTGAACTCACGTACTTCATGATGATGTAGGTAATTAAAAATAGGGATTACACTTTCATTTTACAATAAAAGTATACAAGAGTGATACTAAATAAATTCAATATGCATTATTCCAAACCAATGTCAGCTCTGATTGCAGTTGGGGAAAAATTAGGAAAGCATGATGATGGGACTTCTGTGGATCCCACCATGTATAGAAGAATCATCATAATCTTATTGTAGTTGAATAAAACATGGCCAAATATCTTCTTTTAAACATTATTATAATCCCACTTTAAATGTAATCTGAAGGAAGAACACTTGGTGGAAGATAAAATAATCATGAGATATATTCAAGGTACTCACAATTATGGATTATAATTTTATACAGGAATATATAATGAATTGTGATAATTGTATGATGTTGACTAGGATAGAGATGTGGTGTATAGAAATCCCACTAGTGGTGGAGAATTACTCATTAGAAAAATAATTGTAGGTTGGTTGAGAAGGAAACAAGAAAGAACATCTCTAAGAACAAAAAGAGACAGAATATATCTCTGCTACGAAGGCATGTACTCAACTTTTGTTGATGAAGAAACAACTGATTGATATTATTGATGAGGTGAAATAAAATATGGTGATTCACTATGAAAATAAGAGTGTGATTTATCTTACAAAGAATCCAATTAATCACCCTCATACAAAACATATTGATATCAGGTATCACTTCATCATGTAAAAAGATGAACAAGGTATGATTAAAGTGGAGTGGGAACTGATGACAATGTGGATGACATTATTACTAAGCCATTGGTAGCACATGTGTTTGAGAAACATTGGTTAAACATCAATGTTCATCAAGATCCCAATGCATGAGGAGGTTATAATTATTCCCCTCTCCATATTCATGTTTACTATTTTAATTTTTTTGTGTAAGTAATGCAGGTTTATGGGGTAGATAAGATCCAGGGGGAGTGTTATTTTGAGCTCTATGAGTAAAAATCAGATTCTTTGGGTTTATTTCCAAAGGAGAAGAATATAAAAATTCAATGTGATAAAGGTTTTCAGTGGTTTTACAAACTATGAAATGCTTCTATGACATGATGAGAATTTGGTTTTATGAGGAAATAATCAGAGATGAGAATCTAGTGTTATGAGGAAATAGTTAGATCTTAGCTTGGAAATCTTTAAAAATTCCAAAACTTGAGAACCCAATTCATACTTTCCCTCTTATTTTATTTACAGGTCTTTTCTCACATAGACTTAGAGTTTTGGATTTTTTTTCCCTCACATTTCAGGTTTTGATAGTGTCTAGAGATTTATTGAATTTTTCTATAGATTTCCAACAAACCCAAAGGGAGAGATTATTGGAACCAGGGATTTTCTTTACTGTAAATGGAGTCTGGTTTGTATTTTTTTTCAAGCCACATTGGGTTGATCAGTGAATTAAATTTCATGTGATCTTATAGCATAAGATAAGAATAATATTGAAGGTGGCCTCATTTCCCAGTGTTTGCAAAATTTTTGGGCATGAAATATAGAGGAAGAGACTATAATTCTGAAAGGTTGTTTTCTAAAATCAACGCATCATAAATATGGTAATGCGTTGAGTTTTACGAAGAGTATTTTTCTTAAATGTTAATCTTTATGAATGTATGGATCTTCATGAGTTTGATGTTGTTCTTCATGACTATGATAATCTTTATGAGTATATTGAATTTCATTAGAGCTTCATGAGGGAAGGAGCTTCATGAACAGGGTTTTTGAGTGTCGTGGAAAATCTTCTTGAAGCATGGGAGAATCATGAGAGGTTGAACCTATACAAATGAGGCTACCCTAACTTTATTTTATATGAACATAATTAGAGAAAATTCTAAATCAATCTAATTTTGTGAAGTCCAAGAGCTTCATGAAACAATTGTTAATTTCAATATTAAGAATCATGAAAAAGATCTTTAATCTTTACCAATGCTTAAGTATTACAGAAAAATGAGTTTAATGATGATGCGGTATTTTTCGATGACTCGGGGAGTTTTACGAAGGCAATTTGTTCCATGATGGCAGTTTGCTTCTCAAGGGTAGTGAGCTTCGCGAAGGAACATTGCGAACAACAGTTTTGAACATCTGGTTTAAGTGAATAGTGATTTCAAGTGCATCCATTCAAGGATTTGATGCAAGAAGGATCTCATTATAGATAGAGATAAATACATTAATTTGAATCCATTAAAGTGACCTTTAATTTGATAAACTAATTAAGGCTTCTCCCAGTGCAGTGAGCTAAGGGCGTCGACAGAATTGTTTCGAGGGATGCGGTGTGTTATAACTAAAATCTTGCAATGGAAATGTTCCTAGAACAGAGTTATTGTATCTGAACTTTTTTATTCAACAACTAGTGAAGTTTAGTGTACTTTGTTATGACTGACACACTATCGGCATATGCCCCTTGGATTAACCCTTAGTGGTGAACCAATTAAAAATGTTTGTTTTCATGAGGTATGAAAATGCTTAAATTACTAGAAATTATAATAAGATAGGTTTTAAAAGTTCGTACCAATATGGGACCAAGATCTGTCACTTTTGAAGAAAAAATTGACACACTAATTCACCCCCCCCCCCCTCTTAGGGTGTTCTGGGGTCCTACAAGGGGTATCAGAGTGAGGTTTCTAGAGTTAAATATGTCATCTTTTTTTGTCATATAAAATTCAATAAATATAAGTGGAGTCCCCTGGATAAATGGAAGAAACATCTAGATTTAGAATAAAAATATGTTATCTCCTATGAGATCCATTGGAATGGAAGTTCATTTTGACACTTCACATGGGATTCAGGTCACTGATGCAGAAGGACTGTTTATGAATAAAATAGACAGTAAAATTCTTGATGCAGATGATAAAGCATAGAATTCTATTACCATATCTCTATGTATGAAAATGTATCTTAAGGTGATGAGTTTCACCTCAGCCAAGTCTATGTGGGAAAACTAGAAAATATATATGAAGGTGAAGATAAAGTGAAGGAGGTGAAACTCAATTTTTAAAAAATAGGTTTGATGATCTGAATATGCATCCTGATAAAAATGTATATATATTTTTTAATGTAATTATTGATTTTTTTGGAGAAATAAAAGGACTTGGTGAATAAATCAAAGACATTAACATTGTAAAGAAAAAAAATTGAAGTATTTCACCTCTCTACATTCCAAATGTGACATCCCCTAAAGAAATGGATTTGTCTAAAAATTTAATTAATGATCTGCTTAGTAGTTTGGTGGATTATGAAATGAGATTCAAACCAAAAGATGCAATGACTCCAGTAATCAAGGAAATTGCATTCAAATACATGAAAGAACATTAGATTTCACGAGATAGTTTTGATGAAGATAATGAGAAATATTGACTTATTTCTCTTTTCTGCAAAGAAATTCATGATACAAAGAGGGAGATTTCAAGGAAAGATACCTCTTACCTATTTTTTTGGGGTGTAGTTGGACACATTAACACTCAATACTCAAGGAAGTTTAATGATGAAGAATGTGAAGCTAGAAACATGCAGAATCCTTAGAAAAGTTTTTCCCAGAAGGGAGACTTCAAATCTGGAAATAAATTACAAATAAAGAGTTTTGTTTGTAATGAAGAAGATGATGATAATGAATTTTTTGAGGATGAAAAACCAGATTTTAAATCTAGAACCCAAGAATCCATGATAGTTATAGTTGAAATTTCAAAACCATAAATAGATATAGTTAGAGATAATTAATTGATTTTTGATACTGATCTCAAGTTTGAACTTGAGGATGCTCTTGGTAAGCTTGATAATCAAAGAAACAGAAACAAAAAGTGGAGATTATTTTTGAAAGAGTGATCATAATATGTTTATCATCTTGAAGATAAAATTGATTTACTAGAATATAGATTAAAGGAACATTCAAAGACATTTCAAATCTCGGAAAATGTAGTATAATTTATGCTCAGGTTTGGAGAATAGGAAATAGTCATCAATGACCTTACATCCAAACTAGAGAAGAAGTCAAATATGGTTGAGGGTGTTGAAGAAGAAGTTGTTACTCTAAGGATTAAACATGAGTGTGAATCAAATTTGAATAACCAAATTATAAAATAGTATTTTGAATATTCTCATATGTTGAGTTGTTAGATAGAGATAAGTGTGGTTTTGAAGGAGTAGAGAAGGCATTAAATGATCAAATATCCACATGCATGAGAAAAGGTAGAATTAGTTGTGGTGATGAAACATTAGATGTTGGAAATAAGATGAGCCAAAATAAAGGGAAGCTAGTAGTTGGAAATTTCATAAAGGCACCTGAAGTTTTAACAAAGAAAGCATCAAATAAAACTCAAAGGAGAACTAAAAACCATCCATAAGTATCCATAATTGATGTACAGTAAAATAATTTTCCTAAAGAAGGGGAATGATGGTAAATAGGAGTGAGAATAAATTTTCTCTTATCAAATATCAATTTTATGGCTATCTATCCCATACCATGTCATACTATGAAGATGCAAGGAGCTATCTGAATGGGGATGTTCTTGAAATTCCACAACAGAGAATGAGACCATATCCATCATCTTATAGAAGAAATTGTTTCTATGGATATTTATTTCATTGTTCTAACTATTTTCATAAATCAATTCATTGTAGGTAGAGGAAGAAATCAGAGATAAGTCAATACTCACCAATCAAGTGGAGTTTATCTTACAAATAGATATTATCCTCTAGAAGAACATTATGACTATGGTGATCTAATTCATATTGAAAAGCGATTGGAAATTCCATAATTATCTTTCACTCAATAAAGTATCTCATGAAAGGAAAAGATAAAAATCGATAAATCCAACCTTGTAGAAATTGCTTTCAAAGATACAAAGAATAGTAGCAGTTATATTCTTGACAATGGATGCTCGTCCCATATGATGAGAAATTTTGATTTTTTGAAGAATTTTTATAAAAGGGTTGATGTAACAATAAGTTTTCTCAATGACAGTGCTTTGAAGATCAAAGGAAGTTGAAGTATAGAACTAGAAAACAAATATCTGAGAAAAACTGAATTAATTTATGTGGATGGTTTTCATAAAAATATCCCATGTGTGAGACAACTATGTGATTCATGACTGATAGTAACATTTTATCAAAATGGGTGCACTATAAAAGGAAAAAAATGGAATTATATCATGAAAGGATGTAGAACATATGACAACTTATATCATGCTAACAGTAAAGAGACAATTTTCTACTTGAATGTTGAAGAAAAAACAACTTGCGGAACCAAAGGTTGGGTCACATTAATCAACAAGACATGGAAAAGATATATAATTTTGATATAGTCTGGATTTTCCCAATATAAAGTGTGAATTGGAAAATACTTGTGATGCTTGCATACGAGGAAATTTGGTTTGAACTTCATATCATCCAATGAAGAAATGGGCATCAAATCTTCTTGATCTCATCCACATAGGTGTTTTTGGTCCGATAAATGTAGCTAGAACATATAGAGAGATATATGTCATTCTATTTATTTATGATAATAGTAGAATGTTGTATGTAATGATTATAAAAAATAATCAACCAGTGCTTGATTACATGAAAATTTATCACAGAATAGATGAGAATGATATAGGTTGTACAATCAATGTTCTATGATCTAAAAATGGAGGGGAATAAACATCCATTGAATTTGAAAATTAACTAAAGAAACACGGAATAAAGCATGATGTAGCTGCTATAAGAATCCCACTAAAAATGGAGTTGTTGAACATAGAAATCATTAGGTGAATATGGATAGAACTATGTTGATTGAGAGTCATATCTCTCACCATTATAGGAAATAGGCTATTCAAGCAACAATGTATACTCAAAATAGAATGAGGATTTATATGGGAGAAATCAAGACACCATATGAGTTGTGGTGTGTAAGTAATCCCTATTTGATGTATTTTCATGTTTTTGGAAGTAAATTTTTCATCCAAAACAAAGAAATAAATCAAGGTAAGTATGGTGATGTTGTAGAATAGATAATATTCCATGCATATTCAATGAATAGTAAATCATAAAAATGTTTCAATAATAATCATGGAATAATTATGGAAAGTGGTGATGTCAATATCATTGAATATAAGCCCAAAAATACCTCTAGGAACTATTATGATGATATGATAGATAATAAGGAAGAAAGTGGACATGGAATAGATGCAAATGAAGATGTAGAGGGAGGCATGTAAAACATTAAAGGTTCATAAAATGATGATGATTTAGAAGTAGAATCCAAAGAGGAAACTGTGGATAAAGAAACTTCATCTAAAACTCACAGTAAAAATAGAAGAGAATAAATTGATAAATCCAACATCATTCGGGATTGGACCTCACCCATATAGACAAGGATAATGAGGAATGATTCACAGTATACCTTCCTGTCAAATGTGGAACCAACCTCATTTGAAGAAGATACGAAGGATGAATCATGGGTTAAATACATGAATGAAGAAGTAGATCATATTGATGAGAACCATACATGGAATCTTGTTAATAGACATGAAAACCACAATGTGATTGGAACAAAATGGATCTTTAAAAACAAATTCTATGAGCATGGGAATGTGATCAGAAACAAGGTGTTATTGGTGTGTAAAGTCTATTAATAGATTAAAGGTGTTGATGTGGATGAAATCCTTGCTATAATGGCTAGATTGAAGTTGATTAGGCTCTTTATTTCCATGGAAATTCAAAGAGGGTAAAAAAATCATATGCATGTCAAAATAGTAATCTTAAATGGTGTTCTTAAAGAATAAGTCTGCATTGAACAACTAGTGGGTTTTCTAAATACTAATGATGAAATTAGGGCTTATATATTGAAAAATGAACTCTATGGTATAAAGAAGGAACCACGAACATGGAACCTTAACTCCCCACATCAACCCATATTATTTCATGTATAGGTTAAACCATGTGTTTCATACTCAATTGTGGTCTTGTGTTTTTTATCTGAGCTTCTGTTTAGCATTTATCCAATTTTATTTATGAAGGTGCATGCTTGAAATATAAAATATATTTATTATTTTTATAAAATTAATTTTTTGAACACCAGGCCTCATATTCACATGACTTCTCCATTCCTAACTCTAGAAATATAAACCAAAAGGCCCAGGAGTGAATTAGAGATCCACCCCTACCAAAATTTATTAAATAAAATAAATTACAAAGACAAGCATCAGAAGGGGGTTTTGCAAAGACGGGAGAACAACTTCCCACCCGCGTCATCCTCAATAAAGCGCACACAACACTCGGGAGCAACAAAGGACCATTCCGAGCATGACTCCTCAATGGCCTTCTTTGATAAAGCATCAGCGACCTGATTGGCCTCCCTGTAAGTATGGGTCACATCAATGACAATGAGATCAAGAAGACGTAGACATTCAATCCAATGAGGCATTAAGACCCAAGGAACATTCCTGGATCGCTTCTTGAGAATGTCCACAGCCACCATAGAATCTGATTCCAGCCATATAAATCTCCAGCCAAAATGGACAGCATAATTAATGGCTTTGATCATCGCCCATAACTCAGCTTCAATGGCAGAGCCCTACCCAATATAATGATAAAAACAGCATTTGACAAAGCCCTGATAAGTACGAAAGACGCCGCCACAACCCGAAGGTCCTGGTGATCCAGCCACCGCACCATCAACATTGATTTTCAGCCAGGAAGGAATAGGAGGAATCCATCGGATATATTTTAGGACCAATGGTTTCCTAGGTCTGCCGCTCACACCGAAGTTCCTCAAGACAATGAAGTCATTCAAACCATTTTCCATGCACCCAGTTTGTATCTTAGAAGCAGTACAAACAGACATGTGAATAGCTCTAATACCAGAAAAAAAAATTGGGCGTGGTGTCCTCAAAGAGTTGAGCATTTAGAGCCCTCCAAATGAACTCAAGCAAAGAGGAAACTTCAACCATAATAATATTTCTAACCTGATCACTGCATCGGCCCGAAGCAGCAGACTGGAGAAGATTATCCAGAGAGGTGACATTCAAACAACACCCTGTCATATCTTGAATATATTTCCAAAGCCTGGAAGCAAAGGAGCATGAGAAAAAAAGATGATCAATAGATTCCACAGCCGCGCGGCAGATGGGACAAGCCGAGGCCATGTGGAAACCAGCTCTTTGAAGGGTGCAGTGGACTGGGAGTCTTCGTTTCCAGATTTTCCATAAAAGCAAGTAAACGGAAGGCGGAATGAAGATAGTCTTGTATGCAAGCATCCACCGAGGAGTAGGAGTCTGCCCATTATAGAGGAATCTGTACATAGCTCGTGTGGTAAGGATGCCATTGCTACTCGGTTCCCAAATAAAGGTATCACGGTCCATGTACCGATAATTGAGAATTTCAGATTTAAAATGGGGAGGGATGAGCTCCAAGAATTCCGGACTGGCAGCCTGCAGGTCAGAAATCCGAGCAGTTGACAGGTGGGAAGGGATCTGGACAGCCTGTTGAATAGGTCTGGAAAGCCAAGGAGTGGTCCAAATATTCAGCATTGAGTCCCTACTGACCAGCCATTTTGTGGAGGCCGAAAACCCAATAAAGGAAGACCTCAAAGCAGGCCAGACAGAGGATAAAAGATAGTGAGGATAATCTGCCCAAAGACGTGAGATAAACCGGCCAGCAATGAACTCCATGGAATAATCAGAAGATGTGAGGAGGTTCCAGGTAAATTTGCTAATCAGGGCCTCATTGAAAAGGGCCAGATCCTTGATGCCAAGCCCCCCCATTTCAAAGGGCTTGATTCAATCCTTCCAGGACACCACAACAAGCTTCTTTTAAAACATAGAACCAGTCCAAATGAAATTCCTAATAAGCCTTTGGAGCTCCTTCAGAGGATTCCTTGGCCAACGGTAGATAGAGAAAGCATAAACAAACATAGAAGTGATCACAGAATTAACAAGATAGATTCGTCCGGCTTGGGTCATAGCTTTTCCTTTCCAATGGGCCATTTGAGCAGTGATACGAGAGAAAAGAGACTCAAGATAACATCTCTTAACCCTTCCCCAAAGAAGAGGAACACCAAGATAATTAAAAGGAAGCGAGCCCTTCCTAACCCCAAGAGATCTCGAAATTCTGCGTTGCTTTCTAATGGAAACTCCCTTCCCAAATACCACGAAGGACTTTTGAGGACTAATGGCCTGCCCTGCCACATCTTCATAATGACTAAATATGGATTTAATAGAATTGATAGTCTTACAATCATCCCTTCCAAAGAGCAGGATATCATCGGCATAAAGGAGATGAGAAGGGGCATGAAGATCCTTTTCCGCTGGAATCAGATTATACAAACCACCTTGGACCAGATTATTGAGACAATGACTTAAATAGTCCTCCGCAATAGCAAATAAGAGACCTGATAGAGGATCCCCTTGAAGAAATCCCCTATAGCATTTGAAAAAACCCCTGGGAGATCCATTCACCAAAATAGATAACCGAGCACTCCTAAGGATAGAATGAATCAGATTTATAAATCTTGCGGAGAAGCCATACATCCTGATAATGGATAGCAGAAAACTCCATTTCATAGTGTCAAAGGCTTTGGAGATATCCACTTTCATGGCGAAGGTCCCTTGCTTAACCCTCCTTCTCATAGCATTGATACATTCAGAGGCAGTAATAATACAGGTTTGAATATTTCGTCCAGGGACAAACCCAAATTGGTTCGGGGTGATGAAACCTTTGACCACTGGACCCATCCTGGTGGCAATGATTTTGCTGATTATCTTAGGTATGGTGTTCCCAATAGCAACCGGTCTGAAGTCCTTGATGTCACTTGCATTCTCCTTCTTAGGAATCAAAGCAATGAAATTAGAGTTGGCACCATAATTCATGGAAGAAGAAATGAAGAACTGCCTGACAGCATTCACCACTTCCTCATGGACAACATCCCAGTTGAACATGAAAAACTTGTTTGAGAACCCATCCGGCCCTGCCACACTATCAATGTTAAGAGAAAACAATGCATCCCTAACCTCCTTCCCTCCCGGAGGCTTAGCCAGATCCTCATTAAACTGATCATCAATGGAAGGCAGAATATTCTGGGCAATCAGATGAGAAAGATCCGGTCCATTATCAGAATAAAGATCAGAAAAAAAAACTCACAACCGCATTAGAAATTTCAGATTCTGCAGTGTACAATCTTCCATTAATCCTAATAGCAGATACGCCTCTTCTAAATTTCCTTTCCTTATGAAGACGGTGGAAGAAATTAGAGTTTCTGTCCCCTTCCTTCAGCCATTTGACATTGTAAAGGGATCTGGCCAGCTTCTCCTTGGTATTGAGCAAATCATCCAGCTTTGAGATAGCCTGAGTCTCATCACTGGATGGCATGGAATTCAACTGATTAATATTCTGAAAATTCAGAAGATTCATCTCAGCATCATGAATGTCCTCATCAAGCTTCGAAAATGAATTCTTACTCCATTCCCTAAGCCTCATCTTAGTAATCTTGAGCTTGGAAGATAGAATATGAGAGGCAGATCCTATACACCCAGAACTCCAGGAATCAGTGACAATCTCCCGACACCCCTGAATCACAAGCCATGCATTATTGAATTTGAAGGGAATGGGAGCCGTATGTGGGACACCATCTGAAATATCTATCACCAGGGGATTATGGTCAGAGTGGAGCTTAGGAAGCAACAGCCCAGAAGCACTAATGGTACCATTATTATCATCAAGTTGAATAAAACACATATCTAACTTGCTGGCCTGCCTCCCATTGAGAGTGTAACGGCCCCACGTAAAATCAGCACCAGCTAGAGAGACTTCAATAAGATTGCAAGAATCAATGCATTGTGAGAAGTCATTGGCAGCAACCCTGTTAAAGTAGGAACCAGTTTTTAAATATTTTTATCCCTGCAAATAAAAACAAAGAAAACAACTTAGAAAATTGAGCCCACGCTTGGCTATCCCACTCCCAGGAACTCTCATTCATGTCCTCGTGTTTCCATAATATGCAGAATAAGGGGATGGTCCATCCACGCAAGGTCCTCTCATGTTGATCATCGATCACCACCAGGTGCTCCACAATGGTGGATCCATCCTCGATATCCAAATTTCCCCAGCCGATAATGTGTGTGGGTTCATGAACGTATCACCTCAATGCGACATGTGGAAGATTTCATGCACCCACTCCAAATTTAGAGATAGGGTGTGGTGGAAACCAACCTCACCAACCATCTACATGATCTAGAATAGACTGATAAAACTTGAGGATGTATTTTCTCCCTGTATCAACTTCCAGAATCCTTGTCATAGGTAGACTCTCATGAATATTTTTTCTCCCTTCTAGAAATCTAATGGCCTACGATAGAGATCATCATAATATTTTTGTCCTATCTTGGTCATCCTAGTATTCTCATGGATGTCCTAGACATTATCCATCATCACATGCACCATCCCTAGGCCCACAAGAGATATATCATTGATCTCTATCCATCACAAGGGTGACCTACATGGTATCCCTTATCTCAAAAGGATTTTTGATGATGGTAGAGTGGTAGATGTTGTTGTCCACAAACTCTAATAAATGAAAGTCATTATCCCAGCTCCAAATGAAGTCTAACATGAAATCACTCATCATATCATATAACATGTGGATACTGCTCATGGTCTTCCCATCAGTATGGGGGTGAAAGTCTATACTCATCCTCATTTGGGTCTCAAATTCCTCCTGCATGACTGTCCAAAATCATGATGTAAATTTCACATCACAATCGGAGAAAATCATCGAGGGAACCCCATGAATGTGAACAATATCTCATATGTAAAATTGCCCCAAACTACACTCCCTGATAGAATGGAAGATTTCAGACATCTTGAGTTAGTCAACTATCACCCAGATGGTGTTGTGTCCCTTCATTGTGCATGAAGTCCACTTCACAATGTCCATGGATATGTCATCCCACTTCCACTTCAGGATCTCATGGGGCTACAAAAACCCTACTAGAACTTGATGATCATCATTCACCTACTGACTAGTGAGGCATGGATATACGAGTTCAGCTACACTTTTTCTCATGCTAGAACACAAAAAAGGCCACTGAATTTCACTTTATATATTTCCCACACCAGGATTTACAAGTAGGGAAGAAGTGTTCAACTCTCACATCACCTCCTCCCACATCGAGACTCAAACCACCATCTATCCCTAAAGAAAGAAGATGTGATCCCCTCCTTCAAATTATCCATTTGATAAGTCTCTTGTGGTTATATGGTTATGAAATACCTCAAATTCAATGTCTCCCAGTTGGGACTCTCTCACATTCTTGAGCATTGAATAAGTCAACACCATCAACTAAAGAAAAGATGTACCCTCCTGCTCCACCGGGGTCAAGTGCAAGGAGGCCAAATGCTCTAAAGCCTCATACAACAATCGAGCTTATGATTTCCTACTAAGGAAATATGCTACTATGTTTACCTTCCCATAGTATAGACTATCATTTATTCATATTCTTATAGGAATTATAACAAGATTCACTGTCTCAGGTTTGGGTCTCTCTGCAAGAACATGTACCTGAGACTCTAGTGGTCAGAGTAAACCAAAAAAACCTCTCCCAAAAGGTAGTTACTCTACATTATTAAGGATAATACTACCACTTATAGATATAGGTCATTATTTTTGTAGTTATTCTTGTGGGGTCTCAACTTCCTTGACCTGTATGAAATAAATGTGTGTTTTTGAATCAACACACAACTGATCCCAACTGCCAAGGAATCACAACACAATATGTACTCTAAGAACTCCTATGATATTCTCAACATAAGATAACACTTCATCCTCCAATACTTAAGTCCCTTTATCACTTCCCATACTATTTAAACATTTTCCCTTTCTGCATCAGGGTGATCAAAGGGGGTGCAATTTTAGAGAAGTCTTCCACGGGGCTCTTGTAGTACCCCACCGGAAAAAGGAGGCTATGCACCTCTGAAATGCTCTTGGGTGGCTCCCAAGTGAGCACTGTATCAATATTTTTTATTTCCATGGTAAACTATGCTATAAAATTACATGCCCCAAAAATTGAACCTTGTGAATCCATAATTGTCACTTTGAGAGATTTCTATAAAGTCGGTGCTCTCGAATAAAATCTAGAACCATCCTCAAGTTTTATGCATGTTCCACCTCAGAGGTAGAGTATATGAGTATTTCATTAATGAAGGTGGTCACAAATTGGTTCAAGTGTGATCGGAATACTTATTTCATCAAAGCCATAAATATGTGAGGTCATTCATCATACCAAAGGAAATCACTAGGAACTCATCATGTTCATAGCGACATTAGAATGAAAAATTTGAAATATCAGCCTCGCAAATCCCCAACTAGTGGTACCCAGACCTGAGATCGATCTTCAAGAACCATATTACACCTCACAACTGGTCAAAGATGTCATCAATACTTGGAAAAGGGGTACATATTCTTTATCATGGCCTGGTTTAGGTGATAATAATCTATAAAATAATTAAAACAGTTTTCCTTCTTTTTGATGAATAGCCCTAGTGCTACCTAGTGAGACACACTAGGAATGATGAGACACTTCTCCTAAAGGACCTCTAACTACATATATAGCTCCCGAAGCTCAATAGGAGATATTCTATATTCTATAGAAGATATCAGAGTGATCCCAGAATGCAAGTCGATTAAAAACTACATCTCCTGACTCAGAGGTAGTCCTAGAACGTCCTTGGGGAAGATGTCTATATAATCATCCACACCTGAAGGAACCTAGATTCTTGAAGTGCCTGATGCACGAAGGGATATACTCACTAACTGATGGATGATGGGATGCAACCTCCATCTCAAAAAACTCACTTTCCCTACCATGACATATCTCTCTCCATAAATGTAGAATTTCATCCCATTAGAGCATAGGCATCTAACTTTTTTATAATGATGGTAGATCTACACTCGGACCATGGACAAAAAATAATTACCCAAGTTGATTTCATAGGGTTCCATTGTGATTCCCAAAAGGTCCCATGAAAACCTCTCTCTACCAAGTGATAGTTCACACTACCAGTAGATAGAATATATAGAATAAGTGTTCCCTGTAGGAACCTCAAGAAAAATTTGCAAGGCTAGCACCTTGACTGAGGGATCAAGATCTTTCACCAAGAGTATAGATATGAAGGAGTGACTAGAACCTATGTCTAATAATACTGATGTAAGAGTAGACTAAACACATATCATTTCTTGGATCATATCTTGCCCTGTGGGGTCATAAGCCTCCAGAGCCTACAGTTATCCACAACCTTAATCGCCATCTCCCTGAGCATGATGTAAGCCACATGGTGGTGGTGGAGGATGGATCTCATACCATCATACACCACCCATACCTTTTTCTCATATTCAATCTTAGCCTTCTTATGTACCACCTTGTCCCCACCTAGGAGATGTCTGGTCACATCGGTGCCTCTACCATGGCGGTACATCAGCTATCTGCATGTGTATCTCGGTATGTAAATTCTAGTTGTCTCATGATATATGACCTCACAAACTATAATAAAAGAACTTCAAATCCCCTAGATTCCTTTTTGCTCTCTTTTTCCCCTACACTACACGACCTCACGTTGGATCCTGATTGCCAAAGGGCTTCATGTGTCAAGATCCCACCGACTAGCTCCTACTAGCTACTACAAACGAATCAGCTCTATGGAACCCACTATCATCTTTAGTATTCTTCGATCCCTATGGAAGAAATATCTATTTCAATAGTTCCTACTCTAGAACCCTGGCATATGTGGGAATTCACAAGGGCACC
Organism: Viscum album; assembly: GCA_963277665.1. NCBI lineage: Eukaryota > Viridiplantae > Streptophyta > Magnoliopsida > Santalales > Viscaceae > Viscum > Viscum album. The sequence goes on along the minus strand of OY728123.1, from coordinate 1,869,439,379 downwards.
ATACTGACACGAATATCTATGAGGATTCCCTACTCAAACTAATGTGATCGGAAGTAGCCATCATGGATCATTTCAAAAGAGTACAAGTTAAGTTATTTGAACCTAATCGTGTACTAATCCACCATCATCCCTCCCTGTTGTAGCTCTATAATCTTCTGCATCTAAACTAAGCGCAAGGAGGATGGGTAGTACTTCTCATAGAATAGTTTATAGAAGTCGGTCCATGATAATGTTGACTCATCATGAATTTGTGTAATAAGGATCCACTAACACCCAGATACTCTATGGAAAAGGACAGCTCCTAGTGCAACCTCCTGATTTGTCAGGGTCCAAATAAGCCTAAAGATATGGATCATCGACTCTAACTAATCCTCTATCACTTGAGGATCTAAATCGTTGTAGAACCTTAGTAGACTCTATCCCTGGAACTCGTGGAGCACAATAAGACTGGATGCACCCTCGGGTTGTTCTATTGGGATGATGTAATTATCGATGGGTGAAGGTGTTGTTATCATACCACCTAGAGGAAAAAGATTGTGAGATGGACCCTAAACTGAGGCCTCATCATTCATCGGATCTTCATCATGATCTAGAACATGTATCAAGAATGCATTTCGTCGTGGAGGCATCCTAAGATTTATCAAAAACATATCATAGTTAGATGAGCCATATATATATATATCAAAAATGGGGAGATAACTCTAGAGGGATGTCCAATGACTAAATTATATATGATTAATGTTTCATTGATCCCTACAACCAGTGTATCAATATATTGAGTTGGAAAGTAGGTTGTGAAGGTCCTGGTGAATGGATATGTTGGCCACCCACACCATCACTAGATTCACTAGCCTGAGAGCTGCACTCGAGAAATTTTGAAATTTTTCCCCTAAACCCAACCAAATCCTTGTAATGGGAATAGTCCAAACAGCATCTCAAAGAATGAACATGCTCTGATACCAATCTTCCATAACCCAACCCAAGATTGGGCTCGATCCGCAACTACCCCAAGCTTGCCTTCATAGGTTAGGGGTGGTGACCAGTGTCAAAGGCATAACTAACATGGGGAGTCCTTTTCCTTAGAACCTATATGTACACACATATCCATCTCAATGCATAATTAAAGATAGAAAGAGTAAAAGATACAATACAACTAGATAGTAAACCAAACATGCATAACCTCTAGGGTATACAAAAGAGAAACAGTGCAAACTGAAAAGAAAAGGGAAAAAATACACACCCAACCAGAAACATGTCCCAACCTAACAAAATATGAAAAGTAATCTGCTAAGGGATCCTAGCTCTTGAATCCCAATATGGGAACACCATACGTGGTCCAAAATATCAGGTATCCCTAAAATCCTCTAAAGTCATCATTGACATGTATGTAGTTTGCATAGGATGTGACACATGCAGTTAAAGACCATGTAGAGGTGAGTATATAAATACCAAATAGGATGACCTAAAAGATAAAGAGGAGTAGTAAGAGATAAAACATGAATAGAAAGATAGTGGATGAAAGATATAGTCATTGAGAATAGCTCTACCCAAACCAAGAGTGAAAGTAACCTTGTCCAAGGATAAAGGGATCGACACTACGAGTAGATGAACTATATATTGAGTCTTTATTTCCTATAGTAGGTGAGTAGACTCATCCAACCATGAGAATCTAAACACGGAAAGAATGTGGCATACCCTGCATGTATTTTCTTCTCCTAGAAGGATAGTAACCAAATCCAAGTGCATGGATATAGAAGAAATATATATATATATATATGCTCAGTCAAATAATCCAAAACAATATCGAAAGGGGATATCCATATCATAGCTCATCTCAAGTATAGGAGTCACACCCTAGTGCATTAGGGGGTTCAACTCTATTCGTAAATGAAGTACCCACTTCCCATCTATACTAAAGGGAACCACTCTGATAGCCATTGAGGATTACACTGACCAGCACTACTGGTGGTTCAAATTGATAGTCGTCAAGGACTCCGATGCCAAGATCTACTGAAGTGTCAACTCGATAGTCATTAGGGACTCCACTGTCTAGCTTGATTAGAGGGTCAACTTGGTAGTCATTGAGGACACCACTGGCCATATCTATTAGAGGGTTAAATCGGTAGTTGTGAAGGAATCCATTACCTAGATCTACTGGAGGGTCAACTCAGTAGTCATCGAGGACTCCACTTCCCAGCTCTATTCGAGGGTTATCTTAGTATTCATTGAGGACTCCACTACCCATCTCTACTATACAGTCAACTCGGTAAGCCTCTAGTGATCCTACACAATCAATGTCATCATCGTGTGTTTATTAACCATGTGTCATGCCTGGAACATTCCACATAGTATCTAAAAATTCAAAACTGAGGCATCCATTTCATTCTAAGCATAAAAACACTTGAGAAAGGCTACTCACGTGCCAAAATCCAAGTTCAAATGAAATAGATATAGAACCTTGGTGGTTCTAGAAAAGGAACCAAGGTGTACACGGTGCGTGAGGGGACCCACACGAAGTGTTTTTTCACTCCACTATCTGGCTGTGTCCCTGGGGTTAGATGAATACCAAGCCATGTAGTAGTGAACGTCATTCAAATGGACGACATGGTGTACCTAAGAGAACTAAGACCGAACCTTGTCTTTCTGTCCATGTCCGTTTACTCAAGCTATGTCTGTGTAATTGGTACATGATGTGTGGTTTCACAAGGGGTTCTACCCATTTTCTCTAGTCGTGTTAGTGTACTTCGGTACATAACAGTGTTCCTGGTTGTCTACTCCTACATGGATTCTTCCCATGTGACTCGTCACATGGTTCATCCACCTAGGGATGAGGTACACTACGTGTAGGAGGGATACACGTCATTTCATACTTATAAATCTCAAAAACCTTACTGAAGGGGCTACACGACACGTGCTCATACTTGTACCTTACATGTAGTTAGATTTTTCATAGTTTCTCAGATCTGATCTTGACGCCTTGAATCTGATCTTGAAACTTCAATTTCGACCCAGTATTCAGTCAAAAATAGTGGATCTAGGATAGATATATTTTTTCCAACTTTCATTTACTGGGAATCATATTCTAGTGGAGCATTGAGGGTTTCTCCATTCAACCTAGATTCCTTGATTCACCTTGCCTTTGATTTCTTGATCTTCAATCAATAAAAAAATCAATTATGACTTGTAACAATCCTAAATTTGTTCTTGCATTATTGATACTCACTTTTATTGTGAAACCATTTCAATTCCAAGGGTCTGATTGGTCTTAGTATAACCTAACAATGTCAAACTTAAACCACGGGATCCAAATAATGATAAATGTAAAGAAAATGAGGGGGGAAGAACAAGAACAAGAGTCTAATCAATCATATCCAAGAGTTCTTACCTAAAGATCAATAATGGGTATCCAGGGTAAGAAAACATTGAATAAATCAATTGAGATGTCAATACACTGTTGCATGATCAATCCATATTTGGTGAAGATTGATAGAAGGAATCGATATGCTCAATTACTTTAATAAGAGAGGGCATAAAACTAAAATTGAAAATCCCTACCAGGATATTAGACTATTATTCATCGAAGAATTCAGTCCCCAATGATCTAAGGAATTAGTTTCATTTTTTGCATCCTAATCTGCTCTGATCCCGAGCTTCGTCATCATTCGAGGTGATTCACCAATAATGGAGAAAGGAGAAACTACGAAATTATCACAAGGTTTATATGCCTATCCCTAGAGAATTCACTAGAGAAGTATTCTTATAGGATTAATTTAGGATAAAAATGAATCAATTAATTAATTTAATAATAACTTATTTCACTGAACGTACCACCAACAAGCGAGGAGTCTGAACACCCTGTACCGACCCATTTTATGTTGTGCCTAATGTAAACACTTCATTCCAGGATTATCCATGGTCTCAGATTTATGATCTGATCTTACTTTTAAGATTTATCAAGTTTTCTTCAAGAATCTACCCACATGAAATTTGAAATATATTTAATTAATTTTATAATATTAATTTCGGGCACACCGGGCATCAGAATCGTACACTGTTTGATCACCAAGATCTAGAAATATATATAGAAATATATCAAAGTTGTAGGAGAAAAATATTGGGTCTCTACTTGCACAGTTTATCCTAACTATGAGGCCTATGTTTTTCTCCCATAGTTTGGTTCTAGGATCTAAAAAAGCCTCAGACACTCCTGAAACCCCCATATCCTCAAAGGGTACTCACATTAGTCCGTAAACAAGCATTTAAACCAAAAAATAAAATATATTTACCTTGTACAAAATCCAGGGATCTTACATTGGACCCCAACTATATCTACACATCTCATCAAGATCCTCAAGTAATGGTAGGTACATCATGTGTACCAAGGTGGTGTAGTGGTCCACACACAACATGCCTCCCATTGGTCATATAAAATATGCATGTGTGTTCCAAATAAGTATCCCCTCATATGAATCATTAGTAATGGAGGTGAAATGCTAATAAATCAACCCCATGTATAAGCAAGAACCCTAGAGGACATGTGGTATGATGACTACTTCAATTCTTATTAGATGGTGTATTATTTCTCGCTACTCACCAATAGTGGAACCCATAACTGCCTATCTATAACGCCCCAACCCCAGTTACCCAGAGTCGGTGCATTATTATGTAACATTGGCATGATCACAAAATATCAAGTCTCGAAAGACCGATTAGTTTAGTATCCTTGGAAATACTAGATACTTTCTGAAATGTTACATTACATCATAAAGTGAAAAACTAAAATAACATGGTCTCCATATTCCACACTCATATCCCCTTCAGACTATCCCTAAAGGTCAGACATAAAATATTTCTTCACATCCGGGGAAAAATAAAACAAAGAAAGGGGTGAGCTCAGATTCTCATTAAGGATAAGAATATAGCGGAAGCTTTCATAAATAAACACAAACATTTAAGGCAATGTATAACTAAACAAAAGCCTTTTAAACTTGAACTTCAGCATAATATGGAAAAAGTAGAATGAAATAATGCCATTTACTTATTTACATAGATATTATACTAGTCTAATAATCACATGAAATATCAATAACCAATTTCATAATGATGGAATTCATAATGCCAGACTATCATAACCATGTATCCAAGGCCTTGTTCCAAGACTACAAATAAGATTTTGTCAAGGCCTCATTCCAAGACACTATTTTGTCTCATGAGACCTACCGATGCATCGAGGAGCTATAGTGGGCCCCACCCATCACATACTAAGTCCAATGCATTCCTTATATGAAAAGGTTTAAACATATCATAAACCATAACATAATCGTATCACATAAAACATGAATAAAGGAAACATAACATTTCCACATTTCAATCACAAGATATAAATACAAAACATTGATATAATAAAACCATTTTCAATACCAAAATAAATGAAAAGTAAAACTTTTTATTTATTTTTCATTTAAAAAAACGTTAAGGCTTGTAGAGGAAGCCGAAACTCAAATAATGGTCACGGGGGCGGAGAAGTCGTTTTCGCCGCATACGTACGAAAAAAAATCATTCCTTTTTGTCGTTTAGTAAAATGATTCGTATAAAAAAATATTCCTTTTGAATAAACATAAAATTCAAAGGGTTTTATACACCGTATAAAATAAAGTTGTGTATAAAACAAAATATGCCTCAATGAAAGGAGATTGAGACGAAGTCCCTTACAAAGATCATCTTGTAAATAAAATAGATTTCTCATGTGTATTCACTATAAGATCACATAAAGAAAGTATAAATACATGATAAGATATAAAAATTCATTTCTCACATAATCAAAGAACAACATAAATAAGAAAGATATGTTCAACCCAAAGAATGGGAATTGGGTTAAGAAGTTCCTTTACCTCATGTCCGACTTGACTCGATCGTTCTTTAACCTCATGAATAATAAACTATAGTTAATTTATACTTGATTAAGAACCTTTTTCAAGTTAATTATTCCTTTTATATCACTTATTACCATGTTATTAACATTATGTAAATATTTAAGTTAATAACGGTCGTTTTGTCGATCTTTGGTACTTGAGTCGAAAATAAACTTCTTATAATCACAAGTTGTTCATGTGGTGAAATATCCATTATATCCAAAATTATATCCATGATTTAGATATCATATATATCATATATATCCATTATATAAATTCATTTATAATATTACATAACATTTAGAGGTAAGAAATGAAATGCACCGTTCATGGAGATGGTAAGTCGTACGTACGCATGAACGCTACTTTAATTTCTATTTCATATTTAATGGAATGAAATAATAATGATATAAAGGTGTATTATAATTCCAGTATAATATAATATATAATATCATTTACTCTATCCTTTATACATCCCACATATGGCATTAACGATTCAAATCACTTTGAGGGGGCGGTAGTCTGCACTTCCTAAAATGAAATTATCGCGTTTACCCATAATGGAAATCATAAAGGTATGTCATAAATTAAAAATACAAAAGAATAAGGAAAAATAAACATAATATATATCATATATAAATATAGTGACATCTTAATGTCCACTATGAGAGGTGTTAAAAGAATATTGAACAATCATCGTTTCGTGAGGCAGTAATTCTCCTCCCACAGAAACAGTATGTTCTTAAACCATTACACGAAGGTTTGTGTAAGTTTGAATAAAATAATTCTCATAAAAACATCCTAGTATATTTAATATACTGGTTTTGTTACAAAATAAAGTAATAAAAAGAGTTTGGGGGATGGAGAAGAAAAATAAAACAAAAGAACATAAGAGAAGACATTACCTTAAAATCGGGTAACTCTTTTTTATTTGAGCCAAAGGCTTCCTTGGGAAGACTTCTGCACAAATTAAGGCTTATAGGAGTAAGAGAGGGATGTTTAGAGAGTATTTGGTCAGAGTTTGGTCGAGCCAAATGGATTTGATGGTGTGAGTAAGGTGGTAGAGGTGGGGACCTTTTATAAGAGGAGAGGAGGGGCACTCTTGGAAAGTCAAGAAATATTACATTATTATGAAATGATTTTAGGATTTTAGAGGTCCCAAAATTATATATTTCGAGGATAAGTTGATAAGGGTTCTAAATATACTCATCCAAAAGGTTTTTGACAAGTTTAAGTATTAGATTTTACATTATATTTTCATTTTATTTAAATCGTTAATTAATGAGGTAATCGTTGCATCATCATAGTGTCATAAATAAATTTATTTATATAATGCCTAAAAATTATAAAAAAATTACCATGATGTATTAAATCCTTTTATCTTTCCAATGAATATTTATAGTCGAAAAGTTAACTTATATAACCCAATGTAATAATTGTTTTAGTAAAACAACACATGTTTGTGACAATTTTATTTTTACTTTAAATAAAAAGTTATTAATGTCATTTTCTTACCCAAGTGGCTCCATGGGGTCCCCAAGTTGACCCATTGATTTTCGTGGTCGTACATGACTCATCAAATAAGGGTAGGACAAGTTTAAAGGTAATTTCATATAATTATAACATTATATTTACCTTAAATTACACTAATTACCTTTAATCGTGATTAATAGAACTTAAAAGTTACTATTCGCCAAAAATTATTTTAATCCCATTGAAACACATTTTACTTATTAATGACAATGATGTATGTCAGATTTTTGAAATTCAATTCACAGAACCGGTAATGTTTCATTGAAACGAAAAATCAGTTTTTTAACTACAACTTAGTGGTTTCACTATTCATCAAAAATTAAAGTTTTTCAGAAAAATACCAAAAATTCACCCTAAGCTATAATTGATATTATGAATTAAAAAATTATGTATATTTTAGAAAATTACAAACATATAAGTTGCATTAATTAATTTTATAATTAATTCCCGCTATCAAAACAAATAGCGTGTTTTTAAGAAACAATATCAATCAAAAGATTGAAAATTGTTTATGTCTAATTTCAAAGTGAAATTAATTATAATGACCACCATTGGATAAAATTGTAAAAATATGTTCTAATTATAATTTAAAACCACTCAATAGTATAATTTATCACTATAAATTATTTTTATTAAAAATGTTGTTTTTAAGTATTTTTTCTATTCATAGAAAATTGGAAGTTCTCGGAAAAATACCAAAAAATCAACATAGGATAATTTAGATATTATGAATCCAAAAATGAAGTCCAATTTGAATAATAAAATTTATAAAATTTCAAAAAGTGGGTATTACTATTCATAACGGCTACTTTGATTGGTCGCGGTGTGTTAGAATCTCGAACTTGTGTACAATGCAAGCTATTGCATTATTGAAAGAGAAGCATACCATGGAAGCTTGGGGTGTTACATTCTCACCTCATTCAATAAATTGCGTCCTCACAATTTGAAAATGTTCTTCGAAAATAAAAGGTTGAAAATAGAAAATACCTTTGTGGAAAACCCATATTGGAAATAGGGTTAATAAAATTTAGTCTTAATAAGAGGGAAATGGAAATGAGAAAGTCACCACCAAATTAGGGTTTCAAATAGGAGAAAATTGGTGGAAATTATAGACACATAATTAAAGGAAAAACATAAATATTTATAGGGATTGATTGAGGTCATCAATCAAAAAAAACTCTCAAATTGAGGGCCTCAAAGCCATCAATCTATGATGAAAATATCATCATTTCAACAAAACATAAGGTATTAGGATAACACATTTTTTTAATATCCCTTTCCGAAAGTTTAAGAATTAATTTATTCATAGAATAATAGAGAGGTATATATATATATATATACTTGAAAAGTAGAGTTTCAACCTTCAACTAATTTCTACCAGAAACTCATCTTTCCCTCAAAAAGATGATAGAACTCAAAAATATTATATTTATCCTAATCGTACAAGGTTCTAAATATTAACACATACCATTTTGATTAGGAAAAATATTTTGTAATAACCAGGGACTTCCTGTAGGATAGTGGTAGGTAATAAAGGCCTGTCGCACTATGGTTGTGGGTTCGATTCCTGCAGCTTTGTCCGACGCGACGGGTTATCCCCCGACCTGCAGGTTGTTCTTTTCGTAAAACTATAGTATTATAATATTCCAAAAATAATCTTCAGAAATGTTTTAAACTTAAATAATAATATCCAAAGTTCAACTTAATCCATTCCAACCTTTATAGTTATCCAAAATACATGTGTCCAGACTCCCTCTAAAAGGTCTCTAAATTCCAAAATCACTATCTCGGTATCAGAACCATATTATGGTTTATCTTTCTCTAAACCATATATTTTCCAAAAATTTAATCTGCTATTGAGTCACTTTTCTTGGTTCCACACAATCTCAAGTCCTTAATTAAATAGTACTGCAGTACAATCCTTATTTACTCCATAATTATTATAACCAGTACATCGTTGATAGAACACTCAAATGACATAATTCTTTAATAACAACATAAGAACTCTAATCATTCCTAGTCATCTATGGTAGTATCATAACTTGATTATTATCCAATAGCATCATTTGGAGCATACTCTGATGATTTGGACATTGGTTTGTGTAGTGTCCCCACTCCTTGCAGATGAATCATTGTACATTTGAAAACTTTTTCTTACCCTTGTAGTCACGCACTTGGTGTCCTTTTTCTCCACACTTATAAAAAACTCTCATTCCCTTCAGGAATGTTCCAAGGTGTTTCTTCCCACAGTTATCACATATTGGAAAATTCTTCTTTTCCCTCTTCCCTTTATCCATCTTTCTCTCTTCCATTCTTTTCTTCTCTTGCTTCCCTTCAAAGCCATAGGACTCAGAGAATTCTTTACTTATCTTATTAACACATGATACTATTTATTCATATGCTGAGAATACATGGGAGACTATTTCCCTTCTAAATGTTGGCTTAATACCATGAAAGATATGATCCTTCTTACTCTTTGGATCATATGTATTGCTGGAGTTCACAATCCTTCTATTGGGCGCCATTTCTATATAATGGCATAAACTAGGTCAGTTTATGAATTGCAATAAATAATTCCAAACTTGTAGAATAATTAACGTAAATTGAACGGTTTATGGATATAATCCATAATCATAAAGATGTTTTCTTTGATGAAGTATGTACTCATAAACCCTTCATAATGGTTTGTAAAGAAAATTAGAATTATCCTAAGCATATCCCTCGGGAGTGTCGTAACCAAGAGTGCAGCAAGGCCCGTTGTCGTGCATCAGTTCTCGTTCGAGTCTAGCTCAAAGCGGTGTTTTCAGGTTTTACCCCAAGGTACATCTGTGCTAGAGCCGCCTCTACCTGCTCATATCCAGACAGGGATGTATTTCTCAGAAAACTCACAAAATATCTATAATAACAAAATTCTAGGAAGTTCTTATTTACTAATCCTCAAAGTCCATCTTAGGTCTATGTGCTCTAATCAGAGTTTATCTAAATCTAGCTTCCAAGGTTAATAATAAATTCCCCCTGATACCAACTGTAATGCCCCAACCCCAGTTACCAAGAGTCGGTGCATTATTACGTAACATTGGCATGATCATAAAAGATCATGTCTCAAAATACCAATTAGTTTAGTAGCCTTGGAAACACTAGATATATTCATAAATGTTACATTACATCATAAAGTGAAAAACTAAAATAACATGGTCTTCATAGTCCACACTCATATCCCCTTAAGACTATCCCTGAAGGTCAGTCATAAAATATTTCTTCACATCCTGGGAAAAATAAAACATATAAAGGGGTGAGATCAGATGCTCAGTAAGGATAACAATATAGCGGAAGCTTTAATAAATAAACATAAACATTTAAGGCAACATATAACTAAACAAAATCCTTTTAAAATTGGACTTCAGCATAATATGGAAAAAGTATAATGAAATAATGCCATTTACTTATTCACATGGATATTCTACTAGTCGAATAATCACATGAAATATCAATAACCACTTTCATAATGATGGAATGAATAATGCTAGACTATCATAACCATGTATCCAAGGCCTCGTGCCAATACTACAAATAATATTTTATCAAGGCCATGTGCCAAGACACTAGTTTGTCTCATGAGACCTACCGATGCATCGAGGAGCTATGTGGGCTCCACCCGTCACATACTAAGTCCAATGAATTCCTTATATGAAAAGGTTTAAACATATCATAAACCATAACATAATCGTATCACATAAAACATGAATAAAGGAAACATAACATTTCTACATTTCAATCACAAGATATAAATACAAAACATTGATATAATAAAACCATTTTCAATACCAAAATAAATGAAAAGTAAAACTTGGTATTTATTTTTCATTTAAAAAAAAGTTAAGTCTTGTAAAGGAAGCCGAAACTCAAATAATGGCCACGGCGGCGGAGAAGTCGGTGTCGCCGCATACGTACGACAAAAAAACATTCCTTTTTGTCGTTTAGTAAAACGCTTCATATAAAAAAATATTCCTTTTGAATAAACTTAAAAGTCAAAGGGTTTTATACACCGTATAAAATAAAGTTGTGTATAAAACAAAATATGCCTCAATGAAAGGAGATTGAGACGAAGTCCCTTACAAAGATCATCTTGTAAATAAAATATATCGCTCATGTGTATTCACTATAAGATCAAATAAAGAAAGTATAAATATATGATAAGATATAAAATTTCATTTCTCACATAATCAAAGAACAACATAAATAAGAAAGATAAGTTCAACCCAAAGAATGGGAATTGGGTTAAGAAGTTCCCTTACATTGTGTCCGACTTGACTCGATCGTTCTTTAACCTCATGAATAATAAACTATAGTTAATTTATACTTTCTTAAGAACCTTTTTAAAGTTAATTATTCCTTTTATATCACTTATTACCATGTTATTAACATTATGTAATTATTTAAGTTAATAATGGTCGTTTTGTCGATCTTTGGTACTTGAGTCAAAAATAAACTTCTTATAATCACAAGTTGTTCATGTTGTAAAATATCCATTATATCCAGAATTATATCCATGATGTAGATATCATATATATCATATATATCCATTATATAAATGCATTTATAATATTACATAACATTTAGAGGTAAGAAATGAAATGCACCGTTCATGGAGACGGTAAGCCGTACGTACGCATGAACACTACTTTCATTTCTATTTCGTATTTAATGGAATGAAATCATAATGATATAAAGGTGTGTTATAATTCCAGTATAATATCATATATAATATCATTTACTCCATCCTTTATACATCCCACATATGGCATTAACGATTCAAATCACTTTGAGGGTTCGGTAGTCCACACTTCCTAAAATGAAATTATCGCGTTTACCCATAATGGAAATCATAAAGGTATTCCATAAATGAAAAATACAGAAGAATAAGAAAAAATAAAAAAAATATATATCATATATAAATATAGTGACATCTTAATTGCCACCATGAGAGGTGTTAAAAGAAGATTTAACAATCATCATTTCATGAGGCAGTAATTCGCCACCCATAGAAACAGTATGTTCTTTAACCATTAGACGAAGGTTTGTGTAAGTTTAAATCAAATAATTATCATAACAACATCCTAGTATATTGAAGATAATAATTGTTTTACAAAATAAATTAATAAAAAGATTTTGGGGGTTGGAGAAGAAAAATAAAGCAAAAGAACATAAGAGAAGACATTACCTTAAAATTGGGTAACTCTTTTTGATCTGAGCCAAAGGCTTCCTTGGGAAGACTTCTGCCCAAATTGAGGCTTCTAGGAGTAAGATAGGAAAGTTGAGAGAGTATTTGGGAAGAGTTTGGCTGATCCAAATGTCTTTGATGGTGTGAGTAAGGTGGTATAGGTGGGGGCCTTTTATAAGAGGAGAGGAGGGGCACTCTTGGAAAGTCATTAAATATTACATTATTATGAAATGCTTTTCGGATTTTAGAGGTCCCATAATTATATATTTCGAGTATAAGGTGATAAGGGCTCTAAATGGACTCATCCATTAGGTCTTTGACAAGTGTAAGTCTTAGATTTTACATTATCTTTTCATTTTATTTTAATCATTAATTAATGAGGTAATTGCTGCATCATCATGGTGTCATAAATAAATTTATTTATATAATGCCTAAAAATTATAAAACAATTACCATGATGTAGAAAATATTTTTAGCTTTACAATAAATATTTATAGTCAAAAATTTAACTTATATAATCCCATGTAATAATTGTTTTAGTAAAACAACACATGTTTGTGACAATTTTATTTTTACTTTAAATAAAAAGTTATTAATGTCATTTTCTTACCCAAGTGGCTCCATAGGGTCCCCAAGTTGACCCATGGATTTTCTTGGTCGGCCATGACTCATCCAATAAGGGTAGGACAAGTGTAAAGGTAATTTCATATAATTATAACATTATATTTACCTTAAATTACACTAACTACCTTTAATCGCGATTAATAGAACTTAAAAGTTACTATTCACCAAAAATTATTTTAATCCCATTGAACCACATTTTACTTCCTAATGACAATGATGTATGTCAGATTTTTTAAATTCAATTCACAGAATCGGTAAAGTTTCATTGAAATGAAAAATCAGTTTTTTAACTACCACTTAGTGGTTTCACTATTCATCAAAAATTAAAGTTTTTCAGAAAAATACCAAAAATTCACCCTAAGCTATAATTGTTATTATGAATTAAAAAATTATGTATATTTTAGAAAATTAAAAACATATAAGTTGCATTAATTAATTTTATAATTAATTCCCGCTGTCAAAACAAATAGCGTGTTTTTAAGAAACAATATCAATCAAAAGATTGAAAATTGTTTATATCTAATTTCAAAGTGAAATTAATTATAATGACCACCATTGGATAAAATGGTAAAAATATGTTCTAATTATAATTTAAAACCACTGAATAGTATAATTTATCACTATAAATTATTTTGATTAAAAATGTTGTTTTTAAGTATTTTTTCTATTCATAGAAAATTGGAAGTTCTCGGAAAAATACCAAAAATTCAACATAGGATAATTTCTATATTATGAATCCAAAAATGAAGTCCAATTTGAATAATAAAATTTATAAAATTTCAAAAAGTGGGTATTACTATTCATAACGGCTACTTTGATTGGCCGCGGTGTGTTAGAATCTCGAACTTGTGTACAATGCAAGCTATTGCATTATTAAAAGAGAAGCATACCATGGAAGCTTGGGGTGTTACATTCTCACCTCATTCAATAAATTGCGTCCTCACAATTTGAAAATGTTCTTCGAAAATAAAAGGTTGAAAATAGAAAATACCTTTGTGGAAAACCCATATTGGAAATAGGGTAAATAAAATTTAGTCTTAATAAGAGGGAAATGGAAATGAGAAAGTCACCACCAAATTAGGGTTTCAAATAGGAGAAAATTGGTGGAAATTATAGACACATAATTAAAGGAAAAACATAAATATTTATAGGGATTGATTGAGGTCATCAATCAAAAAAACTGTCAAATTGAGGGCCTCAAAGCCATCAATCTATGATGAAAATATCATCAGTTCAACAAAACATTAGGTATTAGGATAACACATTTTTTTAATATCCCTTTCCGAAAGTTTAAGAATTAATTTATTCATATAATAAGAGAGAGGTATATATATATATATACTTGAAAAGTAGAGTTTCAACCTTCAACTAATTTCTACCAGAAACTCATCTTTCCCTCAAAAAGATGATAGAACTCAAAAATATTATGTTTATCCTAATCGTACAAGGTTCTAAATATTAACACATACCATTTTGATTAGGAAAAATATTTTGTAATAACCAGGGACTTCCTATAGGCTAGTGGTAGGTAATAAAGGCCTGTCACACTATGGTTGTGGGTTCGATTCCTACAGCTTTGTCCGACGCGACGGGTTATCCCCCGACCTGCAGGTTGTTCTTTTCGTAAAACTATAGTATTATAATATTCCAAAAATAATCTTCAGAAATGTTTTAAACTTAAATAATAATATCCAAAGTTCAACTTAATCCATTACAACCTTTATAGTTATCCAAAATACACGTGTCCAGACTCCCTCTAAAAGGTCTCTAAATTCCAAAATCACTATCTCGGTATCAGAACCATATTATGGTTTATCTTTCT
The DNA here is from genome assembly GCA_963277665.1 of Viscum album. NCBI lineage: Eukaryota > Viridiplantae > Streptophyta > Magnoliopsida > Santalales > Viscaceae > Viscum > Viscum album. The sequence goes on along the minus strand of OY728123.1, from coordinate 1,869,424,267 downwards.
CTCAACCTTATATTTTCCAAAAATTTAATCTGCTATTGAGTCACTTTTCTTGGTTCCACACAATCTCAAGTCCTTAATTAAATAGTACTGCAGTACAATCCTTATTTACTCCATAATTATTATAACCAGTACATCGTTGATACAACACTCAAATGACATAATTCTTTAATAACAACATAAGAACTCTAATAATTCCTAGTCATCTATGGTAGTATCATAACTTGATTATTATCCAATAATATCATTTGGGGCATACTCTGATGATTTGGACATTGGTTTTTGTAGTGTCCCCACTCCTTGCAGATGAATCATTGTACATTTGAAAACTTTTTCTTACCCTTGCAGTCACGCACTTGGTGTCCTTTTTCTCCACACTTATAAAAAACTCTCATTCCCTTCAGGCATGTTCCAAGGTGTTTCTTCCCATAGTTATCACATATTGGAAAACTCTTCTTTTCCCTCTTCCCTTTATCCATCTTTCTCTCTTCCATTCTTTTCTTCTCTTGCTTCCCTTCAAAGCCATAGGACTCAGAGAATTCTTTACTTATCTTATTAACACATGATACTATTTATTCATATGCTGAGAATACATGGGAGACTATTTCCCTTCTAAATGTTGGCTTAATACAATGAAAGATATGATCCTTCTTACTCTTTGGATCATATGTATTGCTGGAGTTCACAATCCTTCTACTGGGTGCCATTTCTATATAATGGCATAAACTAGGTCAGTTTATGAATTGCAATAAATAATTCCAAACTTCTAGAATAATTAACGTAAATTGAACGGTTTATGGATATAATCCATAATCATAAAGATGTTTTCTTTGATAAAGTATATACTCATAAACCCTTCATAATGGTTTGTAAAGAAAATGAGAATTATCCTAAGCATATCCCTCGGGAGTGTCGTAACCAAGAGTGCAGCAAGACCCGTTGTCGTGCACCAGTTCCCATTCGAGTCTAGCTCAAAGCGGTGTTTTCGCGTTTTACCCCAAGGTACATCTGTGCTAGAGCCGCCTCTACCTGCTCATATCCAGACAGGGATGTATTTCTCAGAAAACTCACAAAATATCTATAATAACAAAATTCTAGGAAGTTCTTATTTACTAATCCTCAAAGTCCATCTTAGGTCTATGTACTCTAATCAGAGTTTATCTAAATCTAGCTTCCAAGGTTAATAATAAATTTCCCCTGATACCAACTGTAACGCCCCAACCCCAGTTACCAAGAGTCGGTGCATTATTACGTAACATTGGAATGATCATAAAAGATCATGTCTCGAAAGACCAATTAGTTTAGTAGCCTTGGAAACACTAGATATATTCATAAATGTTACATTACATCATAAAGTGAAAAACTACAATAACATGGTCTCCATAGTCCACACTCATATCCCCTTAAGACTACCCCTGCAGGTCAGTCATAAAGTATTTCTTCACATCCTGGGAAAAATAAAACATATAAAGGGGTGAGATCAGATGCTTCATAAGGATAACAATATAGCGGAAGATTTAATAAATAAACATAAACATTTAAGGCAACATATAACTAAACAAAAGCCTTTTAAACTTGAACTTCAGCAAAATATGGAAAAAGTAGAATGAAATAATGTCATTTACTTATTCACATGGATATTCTACTAGTCGAATAATCACATGAAATATCAATAACCACTTTCATAATGATGGAATGAATAATGCTAGACTATCACAACCATGTATCCAAGGCCTCGTGCCAAGACTACAAATAAGATTTTATCAAGGCCTCGTGCCAAGACACTAGTTTGTCTCATGATACCTACCGATGCATCGAGGAGCTATGTGGGCTCCACCCGTCACATACTAATTCCAATGAATTCCTTATATTAAAAGGTTTAAACATATCATAAACCATAACATAATCGTATCACATAAAACATGAATAAAGGAAACATAACATTTCCACATTTCAATCACAAGATATAAATACAAAACATTGATATAATAAAACCATTTTCAATACCAAAATAAATGAAAAGTAAAACTTGGTATTTATTTTTCATTTAAATAAAAGTTAAGTCTTGTAAAGGAAGCCGAAACTCAAATAATGGCCACGGCGGCGGAGAAGTCGGTGTCGCCGCATACGTACGACAAAAAAACATTCCTTTTTGTCGTTTAGTAAAACGCTTCGTATAAAAAAAATATTCCTTTTGAATAAACTTAAAAGTCAAAGGGTTTTATACACCGTATAAAATAAAGTTGTGTATAAAACAAAATATGCCTCAATGAAAGGAGATTGAGACGAAGTCCCTTACAAAGATCATCTTGTAAATAAAATAGATCGCTCATGTGTATTCACTATAAGATCAAATAAAGAAAGTATAAATATATGATAAGATATAAAATTTAATTTCTCACATAATCAAAGAATAACATAAATAAGAAAGATAAGTTCAGCCCAAAGAATGGGAATTGGGTTAAGAAGTTCTCTTACCTTGTGTCCGACTTGACTCGATCGTTCTTTAACCTCATGAATAATAAACTAGAGTTAATTTCTACTTTCTTAAGAACCTTTTTAAAGTTAATTATTCCTTTTATATCACTTATTACCATGTTATTAACATTTTGTAATTATTTAAGTTAATAATGGTCGTTTTGTCGATCTTTGGTACTTGAGTCAAAAATAAACTTCTTATAATCACAAGTTATTCATGTGGTAAAATATCCATTATATCCAGAATTATATCCATGATGTAGATATCATATATATCATATATATCCATTATATAAATGCATTTATAATATTACATAACATTTAGAGGTAAGAAATGAAATGCACCGTTCATGGAGACGGTAAGCCGTACGTACGCATGAACACTACTTTCATTTCTATTTCGTATTTAATGGAATGAAATCATAATGATATAAAGGTGTATTATAATTCCAGTATAATATCATATATAATATCATTTACTCCATCCTTTATACATCCCACATATGGCATTAACGATTCAAATCACTTTGAGGGTTCGGTAGTCCACACTTCCTAAAATGAAATTATCGCGTTTACCCATAATGGAAATCATAAAGGTATTCCATAAATAAAAAATACAGAAGAATAAGAAAAAATAAAAATAATATATATCATATATAAATATAGTGACATCTTAATGGCCACCATGAGAGGTGTTAAAAGAAGATTGAACAATCATCATTTCATGAGGCAGTAATTCGCCACCCATAGAAACAGTATGTTCTTTAACCATTAGACGAAGGTTTGTGTAAGTTTAAATCAAATACATATCATAACAACATCCTAGTATATTGAAGATAATAATTTTGTTACAAAATAAATTAATAAAAAGATTTTGGGGGTTGGAGAAGAAAAATAAAGCAAAAGAACATAAGAGAAGACATTACCTTAAAATTGGGTAACTCTTTTTGATCTGAGCCAAAGGCTTCCTTGGGAAGACTTCTGCCCAAATTGAGGCTTCTAGGAGTAAGATAGGGAAGTTGAGAGAGTATTTGGGCAGAGTTTGGCTGATCCAAATGTCTTTGATGGTGTGAGTAAGGTGGTATAGGTGGGGGCCTTTTATAAGAGGAGAGGAGGGGCACTCTTGGAAAGTCATTAAATATTACATTATTATGAAATGCTTTTCGGATTTTAGAGGTCCCATAATTATATATTTCGAGTATAAGGTGATAAGGGCTCTAAATGGACTCATCCATTAGGTCTTTGACAAGTGTAAGTCTTAGATTTTACATTATCTTTTCATTTTATTTTAATCATTAATTAATGAGGTAATTGCTGCATCATCATGGTGTCATAAATAAATTTATTTATATAATGCCTAAAAATTATAAAAAAATTACCATGATATAGGAAATATTTTTATCTTTACAATAAATATTTATAGTCGAAAATTTAACTTATATAATCCCATGTAATAATTGTTTTAGTAAAACAACACATGTTTGTGACAATTTTATTTTTACTTTAAATAAAAAGTTATTAATGTCATTTTCTTACCCAAGTGGCTCCATAGGGTCCCCAAGTTGACCCATGGATTTTCTTGGTCGTCCATGACTCATCCAATAAGGGTAGGACAAGTGTAAAGGTAATTTCATATAATTATAACATTATATTTACCTTAGATTACACTAACTACCTTTAATCGCGATTAATAGAACTTAAAAGTTACTATTCACCAAAAATTATTTTAATCCCATTGAACCACATTTTACTTCCTAATGACAATGATGTATGTCAGATTTTTTAAATTCAATTCACAGAATCGGTAAAGTTTCATTGAAATGAAAAATCAGTTTTCTAACTACCACTTAGTGGTTTCACTATTCATCAAAAATTGAAGTTTTTCAGAAAAATACCAAAAATTCATCCTAAGCTATAATTGATATTCTGAATTAAAAAATGATGAATATTTTAAAAAATTCCAAACATATAAGTTGCATTAATTAATTTTATAATTAATTCCCGCTGTCAAAACAAATAGCGTGTTTTTAAGAAACAATATCAATCAAAAGATTGACAATTGTTTATGGCCAATTTCAAAGTGAAATTAATTATAATGAATACCATTGGATAAAATGGTAAAAATATATTCTAATTATACTTTAAAACCACTCAATAGTATAATTTATCACTATAAATTTTTTTGATTAAAAATTTTGTTTTTAAGTATTTTTTTCTATTCATAGAAAATTGGAAGTTCTCGGAAAAATACCAAAAATTCAACATAGGATAATTTCGATATTATGAATCCAAAAATGAAGTCCAATTTGAATAATAAAATTTATAAAATTTCAAAAAGTGGGTATTACTATTCATAACGGCTACTTTGATTGGCCGCGGTGTGTTAGAATCTCGAACTTGTGTACAATGCAAGCTATTGCATTATTGAAAGAGAAGCATACCATGGAAGCTTGGGGTGTTACATTCTCACCTCATTCAATAAATTGCGTCCTCACAATTTGAAAATGTTCTTCGAAAATAAAAGGTTGAAAATAGAAAATACCTTTGTGGAAAACCCATATTGGAAATAGGGTTAATAAAATTTAGTCTTAATAAGAGGGAAATGGAAATGAGAAAGTCACCACCAAATTAGGGTTTCAAATAGGAGAAAATTGGTGGAAATTATAGACACATAATTAAAGGAAAAACATAAATATTTATAGGGATTGATTGAGGTCATCAATCAAAAAAAACTGTCAAATTGAGGGCCTCAAAGCAATCAATCTATGATGAAAATATCATCAGTTCAACAAAACATTAGGTATTAGGATAACACATTTTTTTAATATCCCTTTCAGAAAGTTTAAGAATTAATTTATTCATAGAATAAGAGAGAGGTATATATATATATATACTTGAAAAGTAGAGTTTCAACCTTCAACTAATTTCTACCAGAAACTCATCTTTCCCTCAAAAAGATGATAGAACTCAAAAATATTATGTTTATCCTAATCGTACAAGGTTCTAAATATTAACACATACCATTTTGATTAGGAAAAATATTTTGTAATAACCAGGGACTTCCTATAGGCTAGTGGTAGGTAATAAAGGCCTGTCACACTATGGTTGTGGGTTCGATTCCTACAGCTTTGTCCGACGCGACGGGTTATCCCCCGACCTGCAGGTTGTTCTTTTCGTAAAACTATAGTATTATAATATTCCAAAAATAATCTTCAGAAATGTTTTAAACTTAAATAATAATATCCAAAGTTCAACTTAATCCATTACAACCTTTATAGTTATCCAAAATACACGTGTCCAGACTCCCTCTAAAAGGTCTCTAAATTCCAAAATCACTATCTCGGTATCAGAACCATATTATGGTTTATCTTTCTCTCAACCTTATATTTTCCAAAAATTTAATCTGCTATTGAGTCACTTTTCTTGGTTCCACACAATCTCAAGTCCTTAATTAAATAGTACTGCAGTACAATCCTTATTTACTCCATAATTATTATAACCAGTACATCGTTGATACAACACTCAAATGACATAATTCTTTAATAACAACATAAGAACTCCAATAATTCCTAGTCATCTATGGTAGTATCATAACTTGATTATTATCCAATAGTATCATTTGGGGCATACTCTGATGATTTGGACATTGGTTTTTGTAGTGTCCCCACTCCTTGCAGATGAATCATTGTACATTTGAAAACTTTTTCTTACCCTTGCAGTCACGCACTTGGTGTCCTTTTTCTCCACACTTATAAAAAACTCTCATTCCCTTCAGGCATGTTCCAAGGTGTTTCTTCCCATAGTTATCACATATTGGAAAACTCTTCTTTTCCCTCTTCCCTTTATCCATCTTTCTCTCTTCCATTCTTTTCTTCTCTTGCTTCCCTTCAAAGCCATAGGACTCAGAGAATTCTTTACTTATCTTATTAACACATGATACTATTTATTCATATGCTGAGAATACATGGGAGACTATTTCCCTTCTAAATGTTGGCTTAATACCATGAAAGATATGATCCTTCTTACTCTTTGGATCATATGTATTGCTGGAGTTCACAATCCTTCTACTGGGCGCCATTTCTATATAATGGCATAAACTAGGTCAGTTTATGAATTGCAATAAATAATTCCAAACTTCTAGAATAATTAACGTAAATTTAACGGTTTATGGATATAATCCATAATCATAAAGATGTTTTCTTTGATAAAGTATATACTCATAAACCCTTCATAATGGTTTGTAAAGAAAATGAGAATTATCCTAAGCATATCCCTCGGGAGTGTCGTAACCAAGAGTGCAGCAAGGCCCGTAGTCGTGCACCAGTTCCCATTCGAGTCTAGCTCAAAGCGGTGTTTTCGGGTTTTACCCCAAGGTACATCTGTGCTAGAGCCGCCTCTACCTGCTCATATCCAGACAGGGATGTATTTCTCAGAAAACTCACAAAATATCTATAATAACAAAATTCTAGGAAGTTCTTATTTACTAATCCTCAAAGTCCATCTTAGGTCTATGTACTCTAATCAGAGTTTATCTAAATCTAGCTTCCAAGGTTAATAATAAATTTCCCCTGATACCAACTGTAACGCCCCAACCCCAGTTACCAAGAGTCGGTGCATTATTACGTAACATTGAAATGATCATAAAAGATCATGTCTCAAAAGACCAATTAGTTTAGTAGCCTTGGAAACACTAGATATATTCATAAATGTTACATTACATCATAAAGTGAAAAACTACAATAACATGGTCTCCATAGTCCACACTCATATCCCCTTAAGACTATCCCTGCAGGTCAGTCATAAAGTATTTCTTCACATCCTGGGAAAAATAAAACATATAAAGGGGTGAGATCAGATGCTTCATAAGGATAACAATATAGCGGAAGATTTAATAAATAAACATAGACATTTAAGCCAACATATAACTAAACAAAAGCCTTTTAAACTTGAACTTCAGCAAAATATGGAAAAATTAGAATGAAATAATGTCATTTACTTATTCACATGGATATTCTACTAGTCGAATAATCACATGAAATATCAATAACCACTTTCATAATGATGGAATGAATAATGCTAGACTATCACAACCATGTATCCAAGGCCTCGTGCCAAGACTACAAATAAGATTTTATCAAGGCCTCGTGCCAAGACACTAGTTTGTCTCATGATACCTACCGATGCATCGAGGAGCTATGTGGGATCCACCCGTCACATACTAATTCCAATGAATTCCTTATATTAAAAGGTTTAAACATATCATAAACCATAACATAATCGTATCACATAAAACATGAATAAAGGAAACATAACATTTCCACATTTCAATCACAAGATATAAATACAAAACATTGATATAATAAAACCATTTTCAATACCAAAATAAATGAAAAGTAAAACTTGGTATTTATTTTTCATTTAAATAAAAGTTAAGTCTTGTAAAGGAAGCCGAAACTCAAATAATGGCCACGGCGGCGGAGAAGTCGGTGTCGCCGCATACGTACGACAAAAAAACATTCCTTTTTGTCGTTTAGTAAAACGCTTCGTATAAAAAAAATATTCCTTTTGAATAAACTTAAAATTCAAAGGGTTTTATACACCGTATAAAATAAAGTTGTGTATAAAACAAAATATGCCTCAATGAAAGGAGATTGAGACGAAGTCCCTTACAAAGATCATCTTGTAAATAAAATAGATCGCTCATGTGTATTCACTATAAGATCAAATAAAGAAAGTATAAATATATGATAAGATATAAAATTTCATTTCTCACATAATCAAAGAACAACATAAATAAGAAAGATAAGTTCAACCCAAAGAATGGGAATTGGGTTAAGAAGTTCCCTTACCTTGTGTCCGACTTGACTCGATCGTTCTTTAACCTCATGAATAATAAACTAGAGTTAATTTATACTTTCTTAAGAACCTTTTTAAAGTTAATTATTCCTTTTATATCACTTATTACCATGTTATTAACATTATGTAATTATTTAAGTTAATAATGGTCGTTTTGTCGATCTTTGGTACTTGAGTCAAAAATAAACTTCTTATAATCACAAGTTGTTCATGTGGTAAAATATCCATTATATACAGAATTATATCCATGATGTAGATATCATATATATCATATATATCCATTATATAAATGCATTTATAATATTACATAACATTTAGAGGTAAGAAATGAAATGCACCGTTCATGGAGACGGTAAGCCGTACGTACGCATGAACACTACTTTCATTTCTATTTCGTATTTAATGGAATGAAATCATAATGATATAAAGGTGTATTATAATTCCAGTATAATATCATATATAATATCATTTACTCCATCCTTTATACATCCCACATATGGCATTAACGATTCAAATCACTTTGAGGGTTCGGTAGTCCACACTTCCTAAAATGAAATTATCGCGTTTACCCATAATGGAAATCATAAAGGTATTCCATAAATGAAAAATACAGAAGAATAAGAAAAAATAAAAATAATATATATCATATATAAATATAGTGACATCTTAATGGCCACCATGATAGGTGTTAAAAGAAGATTGAACAATCATCATTTCATGAGGCAGTAATTCGCCACCCATAGAAACAGTATGTTCTTTAACCATTAGACGAAGGTTTGTGTAAGTTTAAATCAAATACTTATCATAAAAACATCCTAGTATATTTAAGATAATATTTTTGTTACAAAATAAATTAATAAAAATATTTTGGGGGTTGGAGAAGAAAAATAAAGCAAAAGAACATAAGAGAAGACATTACCTTAAAATTGGGTAACTCTTTTTGATCTGAGCCAAAGGCTTCCTTGGGAAGACTTCTACCAAAATTGAGGCTTCTAGGAGTAATATAGGGAAGTTGAGAGAGTATTTGGGCAGAGTTTGGCTGATCCAAATGTCTTTGATGGTGTGAGTAAGGTGGTATAGGTGGGGGCCTTTTATAAGAGGAGAGGAGGGGCACTCTTGGAAAGTCATGAAATATTACATTATTATGAAATGATTTTCGGATTTTAGAGGTCCCATAATTATATATTTCGATTATACGGTGATAAGGGCTCTAAATGGACTCATCCATTAGGTTTTTGACAAGTGTAAGTCTTAGATTTTACATTATCTTTTCATTTTATTTTAATCATTAATTAATGAGGTAATTGCTGCATCATCATGGTGTCATAAATAAATTTATTTATATAATGCCTAAAAATTATAAAAAAATTACCATGATTTAGGAAATATTTTTATCTTTACAATAAATATTTATAGTCTAAAATTTAACTTATATAATCCCATTTAATAATTGTTTTAGTAAAACAACACATGTTTGTGACAATTTTATTTTTACTTTAAATAAAAAGTTATTAATGTCATTTTCTTACCCAAGTGGCTCCATAGGGTCCCCAAGTTGACCCATGGATTTTCTTGGTCGTCCATGACTCATCCAATAAGGGTAGGACAAGTGTAAATGTAATTTCATATTATTATAACATTATATTTACCTTAAATTACTCTAATTACCTTTAATCGCGATTAATAGAACTTAAAAGTTACTATTCACCAAAAATTATTTTAATCCCATTGAACCACATTTTACTTACTAATGACAATGATGTATGTCATATTTTTGAAATTAAATTCATAGAAGCGGTAAAGTTTCATTTAAATGAAAAATCAGTTTTCTAACTACCACTTAGTGGTTTCACTATTCATCAAAAATTGAAGTTTTTCAGAAAAATACCAAAAATTAATCCTAAGCTATAATCAATATTCTGAATTAAAAAATGATGACTATTTTAAAAAATTCCAAACCAATAAGTTTCATTAATTAATTTTATAATTAATTCCCGCTGTCAAAACAAATAGCGTGTTTTTAAGAAACAATATCAATCAAAAGATTGACAATTGTTTATGTCCAATTTCAAAGTGAAATTAATTATAATGAATACCATTGGATAAAATGGTAAAAATATATTCTAATTATACTTTAAAACCACTCAATAGTATAATTTATCACTATAAATTTTTTTGATTAAAAATTTTGTTTTTAAGTATTTTTTTCTATTCATAGAAAATTGGAAGTTCTCGGAAAAATACCAAAAATTCAACATAGGATAATTTCGATATTATGAATCCAAAAATGAAGTCCAATTTGAATAATAAAATTTATAAAATTTCAAAAAGTGGGTATTACTATTCATAACGGCTACTTTGATTGGTCGCGGTGTGTTAGAATCTCGAACTTGTGTACAATGCAAGCTATTTCATTATTGAAAGAGAAGCATACCATGGAAGCTTGGGGTGTTACACTATCCCTGGATGGGTAGACCAAGAATCTAGGTGAAATCCTCTCAAGTAATGGACATCTTACCATAGGGAGATGAAATGTGTTTTACTTTGGATGCAATCTCTAAACTAGTGCAGAAATTAAATGGTGATCAATGGTCTTAAAGTCACACATGCAGAATCTATAAAATCTAGAACCTATGAGGTATGGAAAATGGATTTTGTATGTGTATCATGGTGAAAATGATATTCTCTCCAAACATAATGACGTCAAACTGGTCTCCATGCCAATATGTCACAATACATTTGCAACTACTGGGAACATAATAAGGAATACTCAATCTAAATGTTTACATAGTTTAACATTCATGTTGACAACTATTTAACTCATATCAAGTTTTATGATTTGGTATAAAATATTTTTTAAGTTCATTTTTGGTTTTTCATAAAAATAAAGTTTGTTATTTTAAGTGACAGTATATGTACTTAGATATGAAGTTATTTTTTATTGAAATTAGCACATGTGGATAAAAATAGATATACTCTTATAGAGAACAACAAATAAACATAGGCATGTGACAACAAATAAGTTTCAAAATTTATAAAGTGTTTTCATACTTTTTTATAATTGAATTTTGATCAAACCATTGAGAACATTTATTAAAGAACAAACTATATAAATCTATAGTTTCAGTTAATTTTTCATGTTTATAAATTGAGGATTATATATTTAAATTGTTTAAAAATATCATAATTTGATAACTGAATTGAAACCCCGCATGATTGTTCCTCTTCGACCAAAAATGATGATAATTAAAAAAATAATTACATTTACAAAACATTTACATTAACTAGTAGAGTACATTAATATTTTTAACTATTAGATGATTTTCCTATATATAAAGGTAAATGTGTCCTCATGTGACCTTCCATGATGCATATATCGCACCTCCATATAGGTTCCCATTCACTGGGCCAATAAATTTCATTTTGAATATGAGTCGGCTTTAGCCTCCCTTTGAGTCACATCATAGTCATGTTTAGTAGAACTATGGGTGTGCCATCAGGTAGACCGAAATTATTATATTTCCCAACAAGAATCCATAGAGAACTGTATCAGTCATTAATAATCTCTATATAATTATATGGATCAACGAACTACTCCCAAGATAAGCATACAGGAGGGTTCAATGACCTGAAATATCTAGATAATTATATTTCCCTATATATTTTTATTGGAACACAGGGTTCAATGACCTGAAATCTTTTCTCTTCTTGTTCAAATAAACTAACTCAAAATGTTTCATTATTTTAAGTAACTCTATCTATATCGTATTGTAAATAGTGAACATATCACATCCCTCTATTCATACCCTCTTCATCCTTATTTCATCATTCCAAAAAATATTTTACAATGTGATAAAAGGTCTCTTGTACCAAAAATTTAATTTAAATTTATAACATTATACTAATATTATATTCTAATTATAGAACTTCTAATTAAATTATAATCAAATATACTTAATTAACTATGATAACTAATTTTTTAACTCCCCTGAAAAATCCATTTATACATTCCAGGAAGTTGGTCATCATATGTACATATTTCTTTCCATCATCATACACCAACGACCATTTATGCTTTGGAATTTGCATCATGTAATCATAATTTTCTGGATTAGATCTATAAAAATAATTGAGCCACTCCTCCATCCTTTTTTTATTGAGGACAATATGCTAACAAACAAGAACTAACCTGAAATATATATGAAAATATATATGAAAATTCTTTTTAAAACAAATGAAAATATATTCAGAAAAAATCCTCAAACTATACTAACTCTTTTATTAAACAATGATGATATGAAATAAGAAAAATATATTTTTCCCCCATAAAAAACTTTCTAAGGTAATCCAGGAACTAACTCCAAGATGAGATTTTCTCCTTCTAAGAAATAGAAAATGTGAAAGGTATAGGTTTTTTATTACCATATTTTGTTCCAAAAATCAATAAATTTCATGTATACATTACATACATAAATTTTCCATCAATACGTAATAACATATTTCAAAGTCTAAAATAATACAGACATGGTAAAAATTTCTAAAACAGTCTATCAAACACATCCATCGACTGGTGTTTCCAACGCTTTTGTCAGGGCACATGCATAAGTCACATTGGGGGATGGTGGCACTGTTTTGTTGCCCCATATTCCCACCTTCCAAAGGTGGGCGGCATCCATTCCTTGTTTAGGGATGTTTGCTCCTTGATCGAAACGGTATGATGGGATGTCAGTTCTTCCTTCCGTGGATTCCGCCCTGAAACTCGTCACCTAGTTCGGGTCTCCCTTATATATTTAGAACATTGTTTGTGAAACTATTCCTAGTTCCATATCTTCATGGACCCTAGTTAATTACACTGCTTTTGTCAGGACATTCCAAAGGGTCCGGTCAGGGCAGAAACCTTCAATCAGGGGAGTAGTCACGTTGGATATCATTAGCGTGTCTGGACACTGGGACACTGGAACGTCTAGGTTTCTTCCCCTTATTATAAGGTTTCTCAAGGGTGTGGAATCTTGAGGCATCCCACATCGAATGCGAGTAATAGTATACCCTAGGCATGTCTCTGAGGTTTTCCTCAGCTTCCCGTGTTTAACAAAGGGTATGTCACAAGTTTAACATCTATCGAAGACCGATCAGACTGATCAAAACACTAATTAGAGTGGATCAAATGGGTGCAACCCCTAGAGGTAACACTGATATAGAGGGTTTAGTTATCATGACCTCACTGGGATGTGGCGGCCTAGGGTAAGAATCAAGACGGATGATGGAGTGTTTGAATGAAGTGGATGGTGAATGGGATAGAATCTTCGTGAGGATGGCGGTAATGTAGGGATTGAGTCTCGAGGAGACTTCCTACGTATCCTCATGGTAGGGAATCAAAGTCCGCTTAGTTTGGTAGGGTGAAGGGATGCCTAAGAAGGTGGTCCATGAAAATGGACGCATGTATTGGACCCATAGAAAGTAGATCCTCAGGGTTGGGGCATGACCTTTCCGAGACACATAGGCTCGAAGGAAAGACTAGGCAATGGACTTGAATTTGGGCGTACACATAGGACGAAAACCCGATGATGTGTATGGGGCTCACGCATGGTTAGTAGCCCAAGTTGGTCTGACACCACTAGGATGGACCAAAGAGGAGGGTCCCAGCAAAGGGGATTACAACGGCTTACCGCTAGATAGGGTCACAATGGCTTACAGCTGGATGGGGTCACAACAGCTTACAGCTGGATGGGGTAACATCAGCGTACCACTGATTGAGGTCACAACGGTTTACCGCTGGATGGGGTTGATCCTCATGGAAGATTCCTACGTACCCTTCCTAGGAGACAGAGATCAAACCCACATAGTTCATATGGGATGGGGGTCGGTGGACCGACGTGAATGAGGACATGGGGTCCAGATGTATAATGGGCTTGAACCTCGTGGAGGCATCCTACATACCATGCCTTGGAAGGGATCAAAGACCTCGTAGTTAAAGTGGAGTGGGCGAACCGGCATGAAGGGTGTCGAAGCGACCGGGTGCTGGGATTGAACCTCATGGAGGCTTCCTATGCAACCTACCTTGGAAAGGATAAAAGACCGCGTAGATCAAGTGGAGTGGGAGAACCGATGTGAAGGGGGTCAGAACGACCGGGTGTTGGGATTGAACCTCATAGAGGCTTCCTATGTACCTTTCCTTGGCAAGTATCAAAGTCCACATTGTTCAGGATGGTTTGGTGAGCTGACGTGAAGGGGGTCGGAATGACCGGGTGTTGGGATTGAACCTCAGGGAGTCTTCCTACATACCTTTCCTAGGATATAAGTATCAAAGTCCTCGTAGTTCGTGATTGGGGGAATTTAGGGGCTTACGCTCTAGGATGCCCAGATAGGATTTCATGGTCGATGCTTGCTCTAAGAATATGTGAGTCATGGTCAGTATGAGAAAGAAGAGACAGCAAAGACCTGATGATCACGTCGCGAAAGGAGCATCCGTGGGAAGTAGACTTGGTCCACACGTAGTTGGCGGCCCAAAGAGGAAACAGGGGCTTACGTGTTGTTAGCATCCCAAGTGATGGAGATTGGTACTTACTCCAGTAGGGAGGCCCGGGTGGTGACAAAGCCCCACTGAAAAGGGATTTGGCACCCAGGAAGAGAGGAAAAGTAGGGGTGCTGCCTCCTGCAAGGAAAGCTAGGGGCTTACACCAGGGTGGTTTCCCTTTCCCCATGGATAGACGTCACTCTGATAAAGAGGATTTAATTCCATGTGAGAAATGATTCCACTCCCATGGAGACCATTGGGCGTAGAGAATGTCCAAGACGGGGCACCCTCCATGCGAGGCACAGGGTGAGGTCACAGTTTAATGTCATGTGATGAGGACGATGGCGCCTGACAGTTTAACATCCTACAGCTCGGATGAAATGGGTTCTCTCTGCACCCCTAGGACTTATATAACAGGCACCTTCTACACCTTGGTGAAGAGAAGGGACAGGCAACGCCATGGAGAGGGGGTATCGTGAGGTGATCCAACTAGGGTTCCATATTAGCGTGGCTATGGGAAGAAGCAATAGCGGTTACCATGATTATGCGAAGAAGCATGAGGCGAAGCAACGCAATGTGAAACACCACCCAAGGGACTTTAAATTTACTTTGTTCGAGCCTAGAAGGTCGTAAGGGAAAATGGTGTGTGTCGTAGATGTTTTGGATGTGGGAAGCAGCCGGAAATGATGTCCGGAAGATATACATCAAACACGTGCACACAGGGAGGGAGGCTTGAATGCAAAAGGAACATTTGCATGGAAAACATCGAGATGGTTCACAATTGAGGTACTTGCACATAAAAGACCAGTTCGGCGTGGAATTGAGCCGCTTGCATGAAAAAGGATGGGTCAGTGTGAAATTGAGTCGCTTGTGCACAAAATCCTGATTCATAAGGCAATTGGAGAGTCTGGGAACATAAAGGGGAGCTGAGGTTTTCCGCACAAATAGAGGATATTACACACAAGGTGTAAGGGTTGTGCGCAATTTGAAGAGCTTGCGCGCAATTGGAAAGGATTACGTGCAATTGGAAGTGATTTTGTGCAATTGGAAGTGATTTCGCGCAGGGGATGGGACTCAAAATGGATTTGGGAGAAGGTTAAGCCC
Organism: Viscum album; assembly: GCA_963277665.1. Classification (NCBI taxonomy): domain Eukaryota; kingdom Viridiplantae; phylum Streptophyta; class Magnoliopsida; order Santalales; family Viscaceae; genus Viscum; species Viscum album. The sequence continues at coordinate 1,869,408,318 of OY728123.1, read as the reverse complement.
GAGTGGTCTCACGCGAATGCAGACCTCGGGCCGACCTATCATGAAAAATATAGTACCTGAAAGCCATATTTTGCGTGCAGGAGAGGAGGATTTCGCACAGAAAAGACAGTTTGGATTCTTTAGCCGTCAAAAGTTGAAAGGGCGCCCTTCTATTTATAGGCACTCGGGGTCACTCGATCCGTGCAGAAATAGGTCCGCACGAAATTTAGCATGTCGGTGTTGGCAGCACGAAATATCATCCGCACGAGGGCGGCATGTGCAACTTTCCGTGCCCGCAGTCGGCAGTGCGGAAGTTCCCGTTCTAGCATAGAATTTTGCTTGCGGCGTGGAAGTTTGCGTGTTGCGTGGAAGTTTGCGCGTGGCACGGAAGTTTGCGCGTGGTGCGGAATTGTGCATGCAGGCACAGAAAACTTCCTCAGATCCTTCAGGTTTCCACGCGGGAGAGATTTTTTTCACGCTCCAATGAGATTTTTTCCCATGGCCCTTCTAGGGCCCCTGGAATGGATCGTCGGGTCATAATATGTCTTCGCTTTGTCACGCCAAAACCACCTTCATCCCTGGATCATTTTTCGGCATCTAAAAATGTCCCCCCTCAGAATCATATCAGCGAGGGGGTGAAAAGGTTAGATTCCGAGGGAAATGTCGAGACGAATAACTTCATGGAGTCCGCATGCAAAAAACCCACAGATGCGCGAAAAGCCAGGAAGCGGTGCGCAAATCCCTTTTATGCGTGCGAAATCCCTGCAGATGCGCAAAAATCCAGCAAGGGGCGTGCAAATCACTTTTTCGCGTGCGAGAGTCCTACTCCATGCCTATAAAAACCCACATGAGTCCCTCAGTCCGTATGGATTTTTCTCGCGTGATAAGTCCTAATCTCTCGCGCGTGAAAAACTTCCCCTATCTTGCGTGGAAAACCACTTCGGTTGTGTGTAATTACCCAAGTTCATCCATTGTTTTACGCGTAGACCTAGGGATTTTCATACCGCTGCCTCTTTTTTTGTGCCTACTCTTGATTTTTCATGCGAACTCTTGACTTTTCATGTTGCCTCCTAGTTTTTCGCACCAACTCCTAGTTTTTTTCATAGACACCTTGAGACCTCTTCGGAAGAAGATGGATACCAATCAGACTAACACTGAGAGAGAAGTTGTGTTCACTGCTTGAAGGGCTGAGATGGTTTCCATCCTTGAGGTTTATGGCACCCGAAAGATCGTATCAAGCAACCATACTCTCTTCAACATGTTGACCCTATCCCAGAAGGAGTATGCACTATCTGAAAATTTGTCAATATGGGACTTTGGTATTTTAGAGGAGGTACTTGTGCCCCGATTTGAAGTCAACACGCCGCGGTCGTGGGTGACCCGTGAGGATGACCTACCTCAATATAATATCACCAAAAATGGCCATCCTGCCAAAGAAACCAGGCATATGGATGTTTACATCCTGAATCCCAGGACCATAACCATTTCGAGAAGTGACTGGGTCACAGAGGACTCCTCGGCCCATTACTCAAGTACTTTCCGACAGAGTTTCACTGAAGAAACTAAAGGCTGGATATAGGATTGGGATTTGCGGTCTGGGGGAAACTTCACTAGTGAATGGTCCTGGGCATATTTTGTACGCTAGACGTGTGACCATTTTGGGGCTGAACTATGGCACATTGGGTTGTTCGAGGCGGTGTGGACGTCGCAGTTCCATTTCTACCGTCAGCATGAACTTGGGCCTGATCTATTTACCCGATGGTCCCCCGATACCAATACCTTCCATCTTTACCATGGGTAAGTTGGTATCAACCTTTGGGAAATTCATTGCATCGGGGGTATCCCTTTGGATGGGCACTAGTACGATGAATTCCTTCCAACGAAAAACATCTGGGGAGACAGATCATGAACTCATATCCTAACATGGCATCTGTTGGAGCTTACTAAGGAGAGGTTGGGGGTTAAGGACTTTTTGAAGGGAATCGCCTACAAAAATGGTTTAGCTTGTTTCTGCAAAGGGATTCTGAAGTCAAGATATCAGGGAGAGGAAGGTGGTGTCCAACCACGACATAGAGGAGAAAAAGAAGATCGTACTGGAGTGTCCTAGAGGTAGGAGAATATCAATCATGGGGCTTTAGTATAAATGAGAGCCAGGACCCAAACGTCTAGTACGCCATATTTCTTGCAACCTTCCTGAGTGGGTGGCTCTTACCAGTGAGGGACACAAGGATGGGATTTCTTCCAGCGACCTTGGTGATGGCTGGCATCATGGCCACTAATCAGAGGTTCAATCTGGGAGTCCCCATGTTGGCCCGCTTGTATTCCATTATGGGGAACATTTCAAGAGGGCGTATCCGAGGAGGATCTATAGTCCCTTCCAGATCTTTCATGGTTGTGTCATGGCTCATTGTGGTGGGTATACCTTTCCGAATGTCATTCGTCCTCCAGGGTAACAGCCTACAACCTTCCTTGTTGAACATTTCCAGGGTCATGTTGTTGACGCTCAAAGAGGAGGGGGTAAGGATTAGAATCAGAAATCATGCCAACTTCACTTTTAGCCCATTCCCCACCCCAACTAGCCAGATTATAGACAATGGGAAAGGCTCACAAGAGAAAAGGGAATACTTCCAAGGCATTAGAGGTGGGGTGCTTATGGCCCGGATTCATGGGAAGATCCTTTTTGAGCCCTACATGTCGTCAAGATTCTCCAGGAAGTTTGGATGCCTCTAGTGGATGCTGAAGAAAGTGTATACTGATGTTCGGGAGGAGAGGCATCCCTGCATTCTTTTCCAAATGTGGCTGATGTTCACATCCCAGGGCTCTGGCAACGTCATTACCTTTCCCCCCACCGGAGTTGATGTTGGTCTTTCGACTAAATATGACAAACATTGGGTTGTAGCATATCCTGAGGGACTTTTGCGTAAGTGAGTTTGGCAGCTCAAGGTATCCAATGTAGAACCTGGGTGGTGAGAGATCATACAAGGCACTATTTGGGAGGAAAGGATTGAAGCAAGTTGGGCAACTGGGCCCGCACAAGTCGGGACTACAATAGCAAGAATGTCGCATGACATGGTCACGCCTTCATCGCCCAGGTGGAGAGGGGCTCACGGAGCGATCAGGTAACTTCCCGGGAATAGAATAAGATATGTACTTCAACCTTCCGATGATACAATATTCCCAGCTCTATGGTCAGCCTGGTTGACCCTACAGCAGTCAATAGACGTCGAAGCCCTCTTGAAAAAGATAATATGAGATGGAATCCAGTTGCCAGAGGTTGGGCTCATCTGGGTTGATGACAGGGTAAACTTCCATCATTGGCACGCGTACTTGACATCCATGGATGCGTATACACGCAAGCGAGGTCGGCATGAGGAACCACCCCTCCTGGTGAAGGTAATGCTCGGCCAATAGCATGATCTATACAAGATGTTTCCCAAGGATTACGACTACGACGTGGAGCCAGAGGGCAGTGGGATGGAATAAGAGGAGGCAGAAGGAGAAGGTGAAGGATATAGGAAGGAGGAGGTGAAGGACAAGAGGAGGTCGAAGGTGAGGGGTCTCAAGTGACATCCCGACATGGGGGCCTTCGGGAGAGTGGCGATATCATTGGCTCTGATATAGACATAACTGAGCTACTCACGGTACGTATAACCCCTTATCTATCCTCCCCCCCCCCTTCATTTTTTTTCTTTGGAACCCTCAATCATATCTCCTTATTCTGCTCAGGTGCATATTGGTGCCAACCAAGAGGCTCCATCCGAAGGGGGGGAGGATGCGCCAATAGAACAAAGTGGGGATCCGACACCAATTATTGAGCTAACAAGTGCTGAGGGATCCCCCACCATTACAAATCCTATGGAAATGGGAACACCAGAGGCCAATGAACTGAGTTCTTGTAAGTTTTTTTATCACTTATCCACTTGCAAGGGCTACTAGAGAACCCAACTGATCAGGGTGTTTCTTGTTTGTGAAGTAATCACAGCATTGGAGGCTCAGCAGGCTGAAAAATCTAGACCATCTGCAAGTGATTTGATGGAAAATGTGTCATCCCATTCAGATTACACTTCCCAAACCAATACAGCCCCAGAACTCAGTGAGAAAAGGGATGTGTATATCAGCGATATTAATGTTGGGGTGGGGCCGGAAGTTGTCGAAGTAGCTATCGAGACCAAGGTGAGAGAGGAAGGATGCCCAGGTTTTGAAGATCCTAACCCCTTGGGAGGAATACCTGAAGAACACCCTATTGCTGGTCTCTTGGTTTCTTTCCCCGACTATTGGCCTATAGATCCTGAGGAGATAGATGATTTTGATTCAGAGGTGATCGATAAGAGATGTATGACGCGGCCCAAAGGGTGGAAGTGTATCAAGCGCTTTCTCGGTTAACCTCAGAAAAAATGGATAAAATGGATGGGATTTCTCCATACCTGGATGCACTTTCTCTGTGTTGGAGGGATGGATTCTCAACGTCTTCATTCGACAGTCCGAGACTACATGGCTGAGAAGCTACGCGAGAACAGTCGATGCTTTGAAGTTTCCTTGTGTCAGGAAGAGTCGGGGAGTACCCAAGTGTTCCTGAAGATAGAACAAGAGGTATGACACCTTGAAGAATAGATGAAAGAAAAGGATATATTCATTGCAAACTATTCCGATCTCGTAGAGAAATTGAGGTCCCAGCTGGCAGATTCCCTAGAGCAGCTCGTGGAAGCCGGTCACCAAATGACTGAACTTCAAACTGAACAGGTGCAAGCATCAGATAGGGAAAGTGCACTGCGCTCTGTGGACACTAATGAAGAGAGGGTTCTTAGGGGTTTGGAATCAATCTCGGAGGTCACAAGCCAAAAGGTAGCGACGCTGGAACAATATATCCATGATGATGACCCTTAAGGGCCCTGTTTTGGTCGAACTCCTAAACTCATTTCTCCTTATTGCCTCTTGTTATCAATTGCATGTATGGATAGATTTATTTAATTGTTTTTTTTTTTGTTTAATGCATTCAACCACGATCCTGAAATAAATATCAATCCACTCCTAAGCTCACATGGGTCGTACCCGATGTGAGAAACAAGGGATGCTCGTATTATTACTTCGTTTGAATGTAGGAGTGCTAACCAATCTTTGGGCATCCGATATTTGAATAACCAATCCAGATTTCCAAGAAGAGAAGGGAGAGACCTGATTAGAGGATGATTACCTTAGAACAATTGACATGCCATCTTCTCAATGTACTCTAGTGTATGAGCGGGGTAACGCGAGAGGTGTTTGAAATCAACCCGAACATACGGGAGTGGAAGGTCTGAATCACAATACCCCAGATTCGGAACACTATGGGGATGGCATGATAACAAAGGATAAATGTTGACCATGTTTGAAACACGGTATCTATATTGTATTAGATTGAAATGGGGATAAAAAATGAGGCTTGACCACTGACCATGTTCGAAACACGGGACCTGCCTCAGAATGTCATCCATTATTCTTCTGGTATGTTGGCCTAGGATAGTAGGCGATCCATAGGCAGAGCATCCATACTATTAGGGGTTTCCTTTAGACATGAAAGAGGATGAGGGTATTAATAAAGGAAATGAAAAGCGTGGAAGGTGGAGTGGTTTTTTTTTCCAATAGAGTCCAACACTCTTTAAATTACGCCAAAGTAATGGAAATACATTAGGTGGGCGTATCGGTATGATCATAGATCATTCCTAATTCTAGACAGGACCTCTCTGGTCAGGAAGAAATTGTATACCAATGTTGTCATGGGGCATCCCAAACTTGTTGGGGGTAGAGAAGAAATTTCAAGGTTCCCCAAAAGAGTTCAGGCCAAGGGACCGAAACAAGAGGGGGAATGGGACCTATGATTCCTAGGGCTACACCCGGAGACGAGATGTATAAGCATTCCTACATATCCCATGGGGATGGGAATCAAGTCGTATGTAGTTCTAGAGGTGGCATGGTAAAGTACTAGTTCCAGGGATGATGAGATCGTGCGGGTCTGGCCATTTCCCCAAAAGAAGTGGTATTTGATAGATCTTGTTTTTCCTTTAGGATGAATGAGTTTTTTTTAAGCGATGAACTTAGGATAGAATGCCTTAGTATCACCACAAGAATCAAGCTATATGTAGGAATTGACAAATGGTATGGCTTATGACCAATACCAAACATGAGGACCCCTCAAGTGAGGATATCATGGTGCAGCGCCGTTTTTTTGTCATGGGGCCAGGATGATAATGTCACAGTTTAGGGTCATGTGATGGGACCAACCATGCATTTTAACATCATGAAGCATAGACGTAGAAGAGAAAAGGCTAAAGGGTTAATGTGAATGGTGTGATAAAGTATACCCGACATGAATGGGGATGAGGTCTACATCACACCATGCACGATTTGGAGAAAGAAACCTTGGGTCGAGGGGCCAGAAAAGGTTAGAGGATATGGGGCAGGAGATACTAGATTTCAGTTGAGCTAGATCCGAAGATGAGATGTTGGGGTGTTCCTACGTATCCCATGAGGATGGGAATCAAGCCATATGTAGTTCTTGGAGGTTCCTTTTAATGTCATGCAGGATAATATACAGTTTAATTTCATGTGGGACAGAAAGTAGGGGATAACTCCTAGAAAGGGGCACACGTGGTGCGGCTATTGCAAACCCAATGTGAACAAGGACATAATCCCATACCATGACACTCATTCTCGTAAGAGATAAAGCACCGAAGGCAGAACATAAGAGATAAATTAGTAGAACTCGAGCTGGACCCAAATACAAGATGTCTAGGAATTTCTATGTATCCCATGGGAATGAGAATCAAGTTGTACATAGTTCTAAAAGAGATCTTAGTTTATGGTCTTAGAGCTTGGACTATAGAGGATCGAAATCCTTCCATGTAAGTGAAAACCTCAACCCGATCCCTAAGCCCATGTGAGTCAAACTCAGTGTGGGAAATAAGGGCGGATGAAGTTTTTTGCAATACCTGGAACGCATGCCAAAGGGAAATCAGTGTGAAGCCCCGAATGATGCCTTTATTATGGTTTTAGTCCTCCTAACATGCAAATGCGCACTGAGGAATAGTGTCAGGAGTGTCGAAATTCCATTTGTACATGACGGGGTGGAAAATAATGTGAATAATGTAACCAACATTCAAGGCTTAAAGGGGTTGGCATGATGATGGATGATAATTGTTGACCATGCTCAAAACATAGCATCCATATCATGTGACCTGAAATGGGAACAATAAATGAGTGTTGACCGCTAACCGTATTCACAACGCGGGACTTGTATCGATTTTTTGTCTAAAACCCTCAAGGACGTTATCCCGTAATGGTAGGAGATCCCTTAGTCCTAGAATACATTCCATTTAGGGGTCCCTCTGGGTGTGAAAGATTATGGAAGCCCAAATGAAGGGGAACACAAAGCCTGGACGGTGGGTGGGAACATTTCTAGGTAAAATCCAACACTCCAGACGCTGAACCAGAGTACTCTTGGGCACATTGGTGAATCACCTAAGAGGGTCGAGGGGCTAAACTTGAGAGTGACTGATTTGAAAAGATGATTATAGAACAAGAGGATATATAACTCTTAGGAGAAAGAGGTACATGGTGTGGTTGTTACAAACTCGACGTGAATGAGAACATAATCTCATACCACACCATATACCCCTCTCCCTAGAAAAGTGCAGGCCAAGGGGCCAAGGTGAAAGGGGGATTTCTAAGAGATGGGGCTGGACCTGAAGTCTAGATGTTTGGGCTGTCCTACATATCCCATGAGGATGGGAATAAAGCCACATGTAGTTCTAGAAGAGGGTAATGTGCAGTTTACCGTCATGAATTAAGGATGCAAATGGGTAAGATACCCCCAAATAAGGGAGTTGTACGGCGCAGAGAGTAACCCGACATGAATGAGGACATAATCCCATACCACACCATAAAATCATGATTGAAGACTTGGGTCGAGGCCCGAAAGGGCCAAGGGGCATGAGGTTGGGCCTCAAATGGAAAGTCCCGGCTAGTTTGCAGTGATGAAGAAAGTAGGGGTAAGGTATCTCATCCAAGGATGTGTATGGCACGGTGAGTAACCCAACGTGAATGAGGACATAATCCCACACCACACTGTACAACCCTAAGTGAGAACTTGGGCCAGGGGTCTGAAAAGGCCAAGGGTCCTGAATCTGGGCCTCAGATGGAAAGTCTCGGCCAATTTGCAGTTTAACATCTTGCAGTGAGGATGAAGGTTATCTTAGTTTAGGGTCATAGATCTCAGACCGTATATGCCTAGTTTAATACCATATGCGTGGGATAGAGAGGGAAAATCATCGCGCTTATGGAAGACCACAAAGTGGCAATGATGATTGTGGACAAATATTGACCAGGTTTGCAACTCAGTATCCACCCTTGTGTGACCAGAGGTCGGGGAAAACAATTGAGCATCAACAGCTAACTGTATTCGTGACATAGGACTTGTATCAATTTTTCGCTTTCAATCCTAAAGGGTGTTAGCTCGAAACGGTAGGAGAGCCCTTGGGCTGAGCATCCATGCCATTCGGGGGGCCATTTTGGATATAGAGGGTGATGGAAACCCAAATGATAGGTCATGTTGAGCATGGTCAGGCCTGTGCTCACAGAACGGATAATAAATGAAGGAAGGGATATCTCAAGGGGATGTGTGTGGCATGGCGAAATAGCCCGATGAGAATGAGGACATGAGTCTGTATTGCACTACACAATCCTAAATGAGAACTTGGGCCAGGGGCCCGAAGGGGTTGAAGGATCTGAGGCTAGGTGTCCCGGCCAACTGTAGCCATATGACCTCTTGTGTGATTACCGCCTCATCACAGCTCCTAATCCCATGTGAGTAGTGCTCGGTGTGGGAAACAAGGAGTCAGATTCGGCTTTCCCTATCATATAAGGGTCTGATATCTGGAATCACCCGAAGGGAGTCACAACTCAAAGATATGGCGGGCAGTATGAACCACCACACTCAATGTTTGGGATCTATGGGGGTGGTGAAAATGACAAAGGATAGCCACTGACCATGTTCAAAACACTGCATCCTTATAGTATGACCTAAAATGGGAACAAAAAATGGGAACAAAAAATGAGTATAAACCGGTGACCATATTCACAACGCGGGTCTTATATCAATTTATTGCTCAACATCCTAGAGGGTGTTGGCCCAAAGTGGTAGTAGATCCCTTAGGCTGAGCATCCATGCCATTCGGGGGCCCTTCTGGCTGTGAAAGATGATGGAGTCCCAATCAAAGGAGTGGGGGAAGCATAGTTGTGCCCATGCATTTTAATGTCAAGTAGGGTGGTAAAAGTGATGAACATCTCCGGGGAGTGGGACGTATGGTGGGATCGAGATGAGTTCGACGTGAATTAGGAAAAAAGCCTGTATCATACCATATGTCTTGACCCGAAGGGAGATTCTGAAGTTTGGGCTGGGCCAACAGACAAAATTTCTGGGTGTTCCTACGTATCCCATGAGGATGGGAATCAAGACGTACGTAGTTATTAAAGGCCATGCAGTTTAAAGTCATGCGGTGAGGATGTGGGAGGATAGAAGAACGGGGAGGGTAAACATGGTGCGACTATCTTAATCCTAACATGAGTGGGGCTAAAGAAGCCTACACTATACCATGCAAGGACCCTCTGAGAGAACTATACCTAGGGGGATAGTCAAAAATAAGAGTCTGGGGGCTGGACTCTGGACCAAGCATCTGAGCGTTTCTACATATCCCATGCGGATAGGAATCAAGCTGTACATAGTTCTAAGTGTACATTTTAATGTCTTGCAGGACGACATATAGTTTAACTTCATGCAGGACGTTTTACAGTTTAAAGTCATGTAGGACCGAGCAGTTTAGGGTTGTGTGGGACCAAACAGTTTAGGGTCATGTTGGACCAGACAGTTTAGGGTCATTCCGGACCAACTATCTTGGGAAAAGTATTTCTTGAGGAATTTGGCACTGATGGGAGGAGTTATATGCTCACCATCCATGGTCACCAGTGAGTACGCACCATTAGGGTAAACCTTGTGAACAATGAAATGTCCTTCCCATTTGGGCTCCAACTTGAGTGGTTTCCTACCAGGTATCATTGGTGTCCAGAGGGCCAATACCAGATCACCTTGCAGGAAAGAGCAGAGGCGGACCTTTTTGTTGAAGGCTCTGGCCATCTTGTTCTAGTGTCTTTCCAGGTTGTGCAGGGCACGAAGCCTATTCTCGTCAAGTGCTTCCAATTTAGCTAGAAAAATTTCATCTACCTTATCTAGTGCCTGCTAGTCATAAACCACTATGCGTAATGAAGGCAACTGAATCTCAATAGGTAGGACAACTTTTGTTCCATATACCAGGGAATATGGGTTCACCTTTGTTGAATTACGAGTCGTCGTCTGATAATCCCAAAGGGCATTGGGGATCTTGTTAGTCCAACTCTTCTTGTCCTAACCAACCATTTTCTACAAAATATTATAGAGGGTCTTGTTTAATACCTCGATCTTCCCATTTGATTGCGCGTGATAGAGAAAGGTGTAGTTAAAATAGATGTTGTACTTAACGTATAATTTCTTCAGCTCAACTGCTTGGAAGTTTGTGCCATTATTGGTGAGGACGACATGAGGGACTCCAAAACAGTAGATGATATTGGAGCTCATGAAGTCAATGATAGAATGGGACTTGATCTCCTTGAGCAGGACTACTTCATCCCACTTGGAAAAGAAATCCATAGTGGTCAGGATGAACCAACATTGGCGAGCTGTCACCAGCAGAGATGGTCCCACGACATCCAGTCCCCAGAATACAAAGGGACAATAGTAATTGGTAGTGTGGAGAGGATCTGGTGGCCAATTCATGAAGTTGGAATGAACTTGATGCACATGAAACCTTTTGGAGAACTCAATGCAGTCATGGATCATGGAGGGCCAAAAGTACCCCAGTCTTTGGATCTGATGGGACAGCTTCAACCCAGTCTGGTGGGCACCGCAGGAGCCAGCATGAACCTCTTATATGACCTGAGAAATCTCAACTCCTTGGATGCAACAGAGGAGAACACCATTGAAACCATGCTTGTAGAGGATCTTCTCAAAACTGGGACCACTCTGGAGGGTAAACTGCAGCGCGCGACATTGGATTCTCTCACACTTGGCCAGATCAGCTGGGAGGTAACCATTTTGGAGATACTCGACAAAGGGGTCTCTCCATTCTAGAGTCACTTCACCCACTGCATCTGGGGGTCCTGACGTGGAGGCTCCAATAGTAAGATGGCTCACCTGCAGGCCATCGTCGTCATCTGGGGAGACAGTAGCAATGACTCTCTGATGTTACACGTGAATAATTAGGTCCTCCTGCTCAGGCTCTGCAAGTGATGAAGCCAGGTTGGCCAGGGTATCAGCTCAACTGTTCTAAGATCGAGGGACATGAGTAACTTCCGGCCTAGATGGTAACTGGGCCATTAACTGGAGAGTGCGCTCCAACAACGGTACGAGCTTCGACATTCAGATGACGCAGTCACCATTGATCTGCTTGATAACTAGTTAGGAATCCCCTTTCACATGCAAATGGGGCACATCAATCTTGAGGGATAGCTCGAGACCAGTGATAAGAGCCTGATACTCTGCCTCATTGTTTGTGTAGCCTTCCTAAAATAGGAATGAGTACGGTAGAATGGCTTGTGTTGGGGTAATAAAGATGATACCCAGGCCTACCATGTTGAGTCTGGGATCATTGAGCCTCCTGCTAGTGGGACTCCGGGAATCAACATCTAAATGCATCTGCCAACACAGCATGGTTTGGTCTACCAAGAGGATCGCCTCATCAAGGAAATAGAGATCCAAGCATTGGTCAGTAGGAGCTGAATGGGCAGCATGGAAGTCTGCCAATGCTTGCCCCTTAATAGATTTCTGAGGGACAAATCTGATATCTAACTGCTGGAGAATCACCACCCACCAAGCAAGACAACCTATCAACATAGGGAAGTTCAAAATTTACTTCAATGGGTCTACCAGAGACACCAGCTATACCTCATAGTGCTGCAAGTAATGTCGCAATTTCTATACTATGAATACTAGCGCAAGGCAGCTCTTTTCAATGGGGGAGTATCTGGTCTCTATATCGAGGAGCATGCGACTGAGGTAGTAAAGTCTGTTCTTCGTCCCCTCATTGTTCTTCTGGGTGAGAAGGGCGCCAAGAGATCATTCCAAGTTAGTCACATAAAGGACCAATGGTTTTTCGGAGATAGGTGGCATTAATACCGGAGGTTGGAGTAGATACTGCTTGATTTCCTTGAACACAGTCTGGCACTCGTCGTCCCATTTTTAGGTGGTGCCTTTATTCATGATCTGAGAAAAGGGATTACACTTGCTGGCCAGATTCACAATGAATCGGCGTATGTAGGCTAAATGGCCTTGAAAACCTTGAAGCTCCCAAATATTTCTTGGGGGAAGCATCTGGCTGATGGACTTGATCTTCTTTGGATCGATCTCAATTCCCCTATATTTGACAATGAAGCCAATAAATTTGCCAAAGGTGACCCCAAAGTCACATTTTAATGGGTTCATCTTCAAGTGGAAATAACGGAGGAAGTCGAACACTTTCTCAAGGTCTTTGAGATAGTCTTGGTGCTGATGAGATTTGGCCACCAGATCATCCATGTAGCATTCCACCAATGTCCCAAGGATTGGATTGAATATGTGATGCATGGACCGTTGATAGGTGGAACTTGAATTCTTTAAACCAAAGGGTGTGACTTGGTAGCAAAACGTACCTTGTGGTTCCTTGAAGGCTATAGACTCCTCTTCCTCGGGGGCCGTTCAGATCTGGTTGTACCCGGAGTAACCATCCATGAAGGAGAGGTCTTGGAACCTAACCGTAGCATCGATCAAAAATTCTGTCATAGGAAGGGGAAAATCATCCTTCAGACAGTGATGGTTAAGATCCCTAAAGTCGATGATGACTCTGATCTATCTGTTCTTCTTCCTGACTAGTATGATGTTGTCCAACCATTTGGGGTACTAGACCTCCTTAAAAAAATTGGTTTTGATGAGCTTATCAACTTCCGCCTCTACCATGGTTCTGTGAGAAGGGTGCATCTTCTTAGGAGGCTACTTGAACCTGCGATGATTTATAGGGAGACCGAGGCGGTGGACGGCTACCTGAGGATCTAGTCCTAGCATCTCGTCATAGCTCTAGGAGAATACATCATGATTTTGTTTCAAGAAGTCTACGTACCGCTGCTGCTCCTCGAGGGACACGGTGGAACTGATTAATGTAGGTATCAGATCTGCCACGCTACTGAGGTTTACCTGTACCAACTCATCGGCCGTGATGGAAACGCCATCTTCAAAGGTAGGGGAGAGTCCTCCAAATCCTCTTCTTCGCTTGAGAAGGATGGATTCCCAGTGGGAGGATCTTCCTCTGGGTTGACAGATCCTGAGGAGAGGCTGGTACCAGCTTGAGCAGCAGTGGTCAGTGCATCGGGAGATTCCGGTGCTACCGAAACCGTAGCAATGAAGGCTGTCGATCTGATCATGTCTGGTCTTCGGCCCAAGGGGCCACGCTTGATGATATCAAAGAAATAGTGGTGTGTTGTCTTAAGCCGGTTAATTCCGGCCCAGATAAACAGGCATGTATGATGTATTGTCATTGCTATGGGGTGGACATCCTAATACCTCATGGGGGTAGGAGGCTACGGGATCACCTGAGCCTGATTTGTATAGGAGTACAAAGTGATCTCCTGACATCGCTTGGACCTGATAATATCCTTCCCCCGTGTACCATATACAACAAAACATTTCCCCATATCAGGGGTTATGGCCTCTAATCGATGGATCGGGAATACGTAGGCATCATCCAGTCCTGCCCAGGGGTCAGTTGCAACCGCAATGGGTTCAACCTCACTGGCCTAAATCTGCTTGTCATTTCTCTTGTAATAGTCGGCATCTAGGTAGAAGGCTTCACAAGCGGCAAAAGGATATGCATCCCCTTGGAGAACACCCACTCGACCATTGAGGGAGTACTTGAGGCACTGGTGATACGATTATGGAACCGCCGCATGCAGGTGGAGCCATGGTCTACCCATAAATTCATTGTACGTGGTGTCTTGGGAGACAACCATAAACTCGGTACTAGTAACTAGGCCACCGAACTAGGTCTTCAAATGGATCTTATCGACCAGGGTCTACTTTGTCCTGTCGTATCCCTGTATTTTCAGGTTGGAGGGATTCAAGTCATCTTCGGATAACCCCAGCTTCTATAGTGTCCATGTCAGGATAAGGTTAATCTCGGAGCCCGTGTCAACAAGACAGCGGTGAACCTCCATGCCATTGAATTGGCCAGTGATGTACAGTGGGTGAATTGTCCCCTGTATGGGAGAACCATCATCTTCTTCGGAGAATGAGATAATGGCTTGGCATTCATCATTCTCTATCGCTCCGCATGAAAGGCCTCTGTAGCTGCTACCTCCGTCTCAAACTGGAGGGGGCTTCTTAATGCCTTAGCGAGGGCCTCATGCATATCTATCGATAGGCTAAGGGCCTTGAGGATAGAAATCCTTGCTGGGATGCTGAAAAGGTGCTTGATACCATTATACTTCTATGCTAGGCATGAACTTCTGCTTACAGGAGGTCTCTCTATGACAGGAGGTACGGTGGCCCCTACCGGCTAGACCGGCGGCTGACTGGTACTAGGAATATCCCACTGCTCACTAGTCGGAGCCTATAGAGTGGCTACCGGATGAGGGTCGGATGAATGAGGTTGGCCTGTAGCAGGGCGTGGCTGGTTGTGGCATGGTTGAGGTGGCTCTGCCTGATACAGTAGAATAAACAATGGTGGAGGCAGGCCAGATGACACCGGATGAGGTGGCTGCACGTGCTGAGCTCTGCTCTAGGACTGTTTTCTAGTCTCAGTGGCATGCATGGACTGGATGGAAGTTCCAACTGATGTTCCTTGATGACCCACATGGTCTCAGCTCTTCCGACGTTGGCGTTGGCTGGGGATGATGGGGAGATCCGGCTGGTGCTCCCTGTCATCAGGAGTCATGTTGGGTTTTACCAGCTCCATGGTGTTAACAAAAATGTACCCTTGACTGCCACTCAAAGTTTCATCCACTACTGGGAAGATCCTAGGAAAAATCCCTATATATGGGGGCATGAAGTCTCCAAGAGTATGGGACGATGATGGCATTGGCGGGGCGCGTTTCTTTCCCTTGCACCACCGGTGTTTGCTCTTCTGGGAAGAGGTTGACTGAGACGACGATGTAGAAGTGGTGGGCACAGCTCATGAAGGCTCTGGCCGATTCAGGCATTCTCGAATGAAACCATGGGCACAGGTGACCATTTTGTGATCCATCCATTCATCATACTTCTGGGACCCGCGGTTAGAAACCTGATACCACTCACCATTGTCATCACTGTTGATATCTAGCCTTATGAAAACACATGCCACTTGTGTTGGGACTGGTCCCAACCTGACTATGTTGTTATTGACCTGGTCTTGAAGCCAGTCTTTTAAAACATAGCACTACTTGATAGTATTCCCCAGGATCCGGTGATAGGGGCAGTAGTTGGGGGATCAGTGAGGTTCTCCTATTTTGGCCTTTTTCACTTAGGAAAATGCACAATCCCTTGTTCCAAGGCACTTCAGAAATAGTCGGGGACCTAATTCTCGTTGAACGAGTAGGCCCAGTTTCTTTTATCCAGAAAGGGGGCCCTTGGAGCTAGACCCTGACGGGGGGCTGGAGGAGCCTGTCGAGGAGGTGAGGCCTAATTGTCCCGCCTAGGCAGTGACGGCACATTACGCGGGGGCGCCTGCCGATTTTGAGGTAGACACTACTAGGCTGGAGGCTGCACTTGTGGTGGTGGGCCTCTTTGAGGCTGCGGAGGCAGCTCCACTGGTAATAATTCCAGTTGTCCAGGGGCCTCTATTTGGGACACCATAGAGGGCTCGGTGCTGACATCCCTCCTTACGAGAATTTCAGGAGGCAATGGATGTGTTTGGACGGCCTATTGTAGGGATTATTCCAAGTGATGGGCCTTATCAAAGAAGTCTTGGAATATTCTAGGGTAGTTCTGGGTGATCAGAGAGGGAACCAGTTTCATCTTAACATTCCTACACACATCATCAGTAATTGCTCCTCGGTCAGTGGCATGTCAAGGGAGTAGGTTATTCCTTTCCACAGGGTGACAAAGTCGGCGACGCGCTCATCAGGCCTCTTCTTTCACTTGAAGAGGTCTTCAATACTCGTTTTCTACATCATGGAGTTGAACTGGTAGAGGAATCTCCTATGGAGGTCCTCCCAGCTGGTTACTGATTTGATGGGGAGATGGATGTACTAGACAAACGCAGGCCCCTCCAATGTCTGCAAAAGATTTCGGAGCTTGGCGGCCTCCTACTGCACTGGAGTCCCTAACATGGTCCCACACCTTGAGGTGAAGTGGTCCAGATGCTGTGGTGGGTCCCCTGTCCCATTGAAGGGGAAAAGGTGGGATTCCCGAAACTTGGAGGTGTCGGTGTATCATCCACCCATGCTGGATATGTATTGCCATCAGGTGGGATTTCCACCTTTCACGTTTCTAACACATAAAGGCGGGCAATGAGTTCCGCCATTGGATCATCTGGGCGGGGGTCCCTATCTTGACGGGGATCCCTAACCACGAGTGTGTTAGCAGGTTCTTCATCATGGTACGCAGGCCTAGTGGCTCGTGGATTGTCTGGTGGAATGACCCTCAGGGCAGTTAGGGGAACACGAGATGGGTCCCTTGGATTTTCACGCTGTTTCGGAGGGTTTGGCAAGACATACCGCGCCCTCTTTCCATAAGTTCCAGCTTCAACCCTGTCTGTGGGAGCAGGATGGCCAAGGTCACCTGGAGGCAGTTTTCCGAGGGGAATTTGGTTCTGCCCCTACTATACTGGTCATGGATCCCTGTAATTTGGACGTTGCTCCACAGCACGTTCATCCAGGAGGTCGTCAACCAACTTCTTCTGTTCAGAATGTTTCTAATGCAACGCAGCTTTTTCGGGGTCTTCCTCTGTCTTCTGCACTGAGCCGGATGGGTCGGAGGGTTTGGCGGCTCCGATATGCTCTTTACCCTTACCGTGATTTCGGCTAAGGAACAATTCCTTTTTGGTCATAGGGAGACCCAGAAGGATCCTCTGTTGACAAGTAACCCTCCCTGAGGGGTCCAGTATCTGTGGCATGCCTTCAGGAGGAAGGTCCTCGTCTAGGAGCTCCATCTCGTTTTCCTCTTCCGATAGGGTGGCCATGTTGACTGCGACTCTACATGGGGTAATGTCCCCAATGTCACATAGCTAGTAAGGTTTTCATTGAATAGGACTGAAGAGGAGGGCAGCGTACTTCCCCCATCCATAGATTTGCACGTGGGAGGAAGCCTCCTTGATAATCTTGTGGAGTACCTTCAAACACTGAACACATTTCAGTTGGAGAGCCCTATGGAGACCTGGTGACTCAGAGCGTTGGGCCACAGGGAGTGCGGCCAAATCAACTAGATGGAATTGCTCACCAATTTCCTCAAAATGCACTTGGATCTGGGGAGAAACCACTCACTGATGATGAATGAAAAAGTGCGTCACCTAGAGGGTTTGACGGAAACACTCGACTTCCTCTGGGGTGAGGGATTTCGGCACACAGAAATTTGATGCTACCACGGGCCAAAACACCTCAGGGAAGTGGTCTGTTGTACGGATATTCCATAATCTCCTCAGCTTATATTTAGGGTTTGTCCCTTGATTTCCCCATTCATCAACTAGGGGTGGCTGAGGAACTGGCAGCAGTACTGAGACAGACCGCTGGGACGGTAGGCTGGCCAGTGGGGAATACGGAGAATGGGCTAATTGGCCGCTGAATCTAGGGTTGTCCTTCTAAGAGTGTAGTGACTTAACCACCACATCATAGTAGGATGGGATGAAAGCCATAGTTCTTGGATTATGGGATGGGGCTACTTGTGATGGGTCGTGCTGCTGCTCGCCCACCATTGGTCCCCAGAATAGCTCTTCGTGATCTCTAGTCGAGGTAGAGAGTGCTTCTGGTGACGACGGTAGTGATTGCACGACCATAACCTACGAGGTTTCCAAATTTTCTTCCTCATGGATTTACCTACGTAGGGATTCGGGAATCTGATGGACCTCGCATTCTTGGAGTACTAGGCTGATGTTCCTTGTTTCTGCCTCATCCATTGACTCAGAGGAGCGAGGGGAGGGTTCCTGTGCTAAGTCTTACTCTGCTTCGGAGTCTGAGAAGCGGACTGGTTTGATCTCTATCTGGACCTTCCTATAATTCTTATTATGGTGGTGACAACCCAACTTCCTACCCCTGGATGGCTCTTTGGGATAGGGTAGATTCCTGACATGGGGAGGTCCTTCGGCCGTACTGTTGCTGGGGCGAAGAGGGTTTCCACCTGAGTAAGTCGGGATGTGAGGATCATCGAGACAAATATCAAAGGGAACATGGGGAGGACCTCTGTGGGAAGTGCTAGAGTGGGTAAGACCTCCACTGGAATTGGTAGGAGCATGGGGGGACCTCCATGCTTCTTTCCCCCAGTGACAATAGTATGAGGAGGGGCCTCATACTGGTCGATATGAACACGGGTAGTACCTCCATGTTGGGAATTGGTGAGGCAAAGCCATCCCTCACTCCTCTGATTGTTGAGGCGAGGAGGACCTTCACCAGCTGCTACGAGGACACGGGGAGGGTCCCCACATTGAAGAGCAACCGGATGTGAAACTTCCCCATACCAACGATCTGTGGCAGGAGGAATGACTCCATATTCGTTGTAGTGGGCACAGGAGAGACTTTAATACTAAGTGCCATCATCATAGGGAGGACCCTCATTTGGATTGAAGGATCCACAGGGTGGACCTCCATGCTGAGCTTGGAAGTAGGGAAGATCTACATTCTCCATGGTAGTGGTATGGGGAGGACCTCCATACTAGGTGTCATTTCCACGGGTTAGTCTGTGGTGGCCACTACCTGTGTCGATGACCAAGAGATTTGACCCAGCCTACCCATGGGGCAGTTGGGGCCTCGATTCAGGTCAGGCGTATGAATGTCCCTACTCAGCATGCACAGGGAGCTGGCGATATGCATCAGCGGTGGCTCGGTCCACAGTAGTCGCTGACGTTGATGCCCCTTGGTGGATGCCCTCTTCATCTTGCGCCTGACACTGGCATCGGGTTAGACAGACCAGAGCCGGTGGTGTAGGTACATAGCTTACCTGCTCCTCATCTAGTAAGACCAGGTGGCAGTGCTGACGCGGCTAGCTGGGAGCCCTTGCTGGGAGCCCCTAGAATGGGATCCTGGCTTGGCTGACCCGGATATCCCCTACCTCGTCGGTGTAGGGCAGGGAGTTGTCGAATTGTTCTGGGGACAGGCTCCTGAAACGATTATATGTTGGAGTGGGGAGTAGTGGCTCCCTGCGCAGCCCTTGGGGGTGGCGTTGACGACGAGGCGCAGATGCCTCTAAATCCAAGTGGGCCATATCCAGAGTCGGGATAATACCCTCATCCTCGTACCGGTGTACGAGGTCATTAATCACCCTTCGCTGAACAACATCAGATGGGGAGATGGGGTGTGGGTACCCCATGGTCATGGACGTTGATATTATCGCAGAAGAGGCGGAACCACGTGGGACTGTCGCGCTGGTACTGCCCCTGCCCCTGCGTCAGTGAGCGGGTGGTGATCAAGTTCCAGGTGCAAGAGCTTGGTTTCTGAAAGCAGGGAGATTAACTCATCAATGCTGAAAGAAAAAGGAATCGACGACCAGTTCCCCAGCACCATCCCATCTTCCATGAACAATAAGAGGGGTCCATGCTGACAACATCAAAAATTGGGATGTCCAACTCTCTACTTCCCCAACTTCTGGTGAGTTTCTTGCTAGGCCCGCTATTTTCTTGGTGGGACCCCGCACTAGATAGCTGGATTCGGTGACACGCTAATCTACTGATGTCTCGAACACTACTAATCTCCATGTTAACCATGTCCTCACTCATGTCCGGTTCACCATTTTTGTTTCCGAAACTTTCATAGGGACGCGTACATACGTCACATTGGGGGACAGTGGCACTGTTTTGTTGCCCCGCATTACCGCTTTCCAAAGGCAGACAGCATTCGTTCCTTATTTAGGGATGTTTTCTCCTTGATTGAAATGGGATGATGGGATGTCGGTTCTTCCTTTTTTGTATTCCTCCCTGAAACTCATCACCTAGTCTGGGTCTTCCTTATAGTTTTAATACGTTTTTCGTGAAACTCTTCCTAGTGTAATATCTTCATGGACACCAGTTATTTACACTGCTTCTTTCGGGACATTCCAAAGGGTTTGGTCAGGGCATAAAAATTTGGTCAGGGGAGTAGTCATGTTGGACATCACTAGCGTGTCTGGACACTGGGATACTGGCGCATCTGGTTTTCTTCCCCTTATTATAGGGCTTCTTGAGGGTGCGGAAACTCGAGGCATGCTGCGTCTAATGCGAGCAATCGTATTACCTAGGCATGTCTCTAAGGTTTTCTTCATCTTCCCATGATTAACACAGGGTATGCCGCAAGTTTAACATCCAGCAGAGATGGATCAGACTGATCAGAAAAATGATTAGAGTGGATCATATGGGTGAAACCCCTAGAGGGAACACCGATACAGAGGGGTGAGTTTTCGTGACCTCACCGGGATGTAGTGGACCAGGGTAAGAATCAAGATGGATGATGGAGTGTTTGAATGAAGTGGATGGTGAATGAGATGGAACTGTCATGAGGACGACGGTAATGTAGGGCTTGATTCTCGAGGATACTTCATACGTATCCTCGTGGCAGGGAATCAAAGTCTGCGTAGTTTGGTAGGGTGAAGGGACGCCTAAGGAGGTGGCCCATGAGAATGGACACATGTATTGGACTCAGAGAAAGTGGAACCTCTGGGTTGGGGCATGACCTTCCTGAGACACATAGACTCAAAGGAAAGACCAGGCAATGGACTTGAATTGGGGCGTACACATAGGACGACAACCCGATGATGTGTATGGGGCTCATGCATGGTTAGCATCCCATGTTGGTCTGATTCCACTAGGAAGGACCAAAGAGGAGGTTCCCAAAAAAGGGGATTACAATGGCTTACTGCTGGATAGGGTCATAATGGATTACCGCTAGATGGGGTCACAACGGCTTACCACTGGATGGGGTCACAATGGCTTACCGCTGGATGGGGTCACAACAGCTTACCACTGATTGAGGTCACAACGGTTTACCGCTGGATGGGATTGATCCTCATGGAAGATTCCTACGTACCCTCCCTAGGAGATAGAGATCAAACCCATGTAGTTCATATGGTATGGGGGTTAGTGGACCGATGTGAATGAGGACCTGGGGTCTAGATGGACGGTGGGATTGAACCTCATGGAGGCTTCCTACGTACCATTCCTTGGCAGGGATCAAAGACCTTGTAGTTCGGGTGGAGCGGGTGAACCGACATGAAGGGGTTCGGAGCGACCAGGTGTTATCTTGAACCTCAAGGAGGCTTCCTACCTACCCTACCTTGGAAAGCATCAAAGACCACGTAGTTCAGTTGGAGTGGGAGAACTGACGCGAAGGGGGTCAGAATGACCATGTGTTGGGATTGAACCTCAGGGAGGCTTCCTACATACTCTACCTTGGTAAAGATCAAATTCCACGTAGTTTAGAATGGTTTGGTGAACCGATGTGAAGGGGTTCGGAATGACCGGGTGTTAGGATTGAACCTCAGGGAGGCTTCCTACGTACCTTTCCTAGGAGACAAGAATCAAAGTCCTCGTAGTTCTTGAATGGGGGCATTTAGGGGCTTACGCTCTATGAGAATAAGCATGAGGCGAAGAAACACAATGTAAAACACTGCCCAAGTGACACTAAAGTTACTTCGTATGAGCCTAGAAGGTCGTACGGGAAAACAGTGTGTGCCGTAGATGTTTTGAAAATGGGAGGTGCTCGGAAATGATGTCTGAAAGAGAGACATTGAACACGTGCGCACAAGGAAGTAGTCTTGCGCACAAAAGGAATAGTTGCGTGGAAAATGCTGATCCGGCGCACAATTGAGGTACTTCCGTAGAAAAAACCGGGTTGATACAGAATTGAGTCGCTTGCGCGGAAAAGGACGAATCGGTGCACAATTGAGTCGCTTGAGTGCAAAAGACCGGTTCGGAGCGCAATTGGAGAGTCTGGGTGCATAAAGGGGAGTCGGGGTTTTCCATGAAAATATAGGAGATTGCATGCAAGGCATAAGGGTTGAACGCAATTTGAAGATATTGCGCACAATTGGAAAGGATTTCACGCAATTGGAAGTGATTTCATGCAATTGGAAGTGATTGCACGCAGGGGACGGGACTCAAAAGGGATTTGGAAGAGGGTTAAGCCTGAGTGGTCTCGCACGAAGGCCCATCCCGGGGCGACCTGTCGTGAAAAATCCCATACCTAAAAGTCATCTTTTGTGCGTAAGAGAGGAGGATTTCGTGCAGAGGAGACTGTTCAGATTCTTCAGCCATTGGAAGTTGAAGGGGAGCCCTTCTATTTATATGCACTCGGGGTTGCCCGATCCGTGCAGAAACAGGTCCATGCAAAAGTTTGTGTGCCAGTGTCATCAACACGAAAGATCATCCATGCAGGGGCGATGCTCACAACTTTCTGTGCCTGCAGTCGGTGGTGCGGAAGTTCCTGCACTGGTGCGGAAGTTTGTGTGCGGTGCGGAATTTTGCACACAGGCGCGGAAAACTTCCTCAGTTCCCACGGGTTTCCGGGCGGGAGAGATTTCTTTCGTGCACCCATGAGATTTTTTCGCATGGCACTTCTAGGCCCCCCAGAATGGATCTCCGGGTCAAAATATCTCTTCGCTTTTTTGCACCAAAACCTCCTTCATCCCTAGAGCATTTTTCGGCGTCTACAACTAGTTAACTTGGTTCTGTTGGATAACATATTTAATAGTATGTAACTGATATATTACATTATTTTTGTGGTGTAAAACCTCCATAAGTTGTCATAAAACTTGATAAGAATCTCCCAGTCACTGTAAAAATTTAGAATAGCCTTCTATCATGTCACACATACGTTCCAGTAAGAGATTTGATACCCAAAAATATGTTTGATTCTCTCTACCACTAGAACAACAGGAACATTTTTACATTCTCTTATAATTTCAATAATTATAGTTGAAACAAAATCTGCATCTAATGATGAGTTTTAATGTGAAAATATTGGGTTTGCAAATGTGTGTGGAGTGAATCAAGTAATGTGCCAATAGTGAAAAGTTTTCAATTAATGCTCATAAACACATCTGACAGTCTGAATCATATTTTTCATACCGAATCAAATAATGAGATATCTTTGAATCCTATACAACATTAATATAATACCTTTAAATGTGGTATTTTTTTATCACATTTTTCTTTTCTACTTTACTATCAAATACACGTCCAATATATGGAAAACCTTTATCCGATAGTTGATTTGTGCCACCAATAATTCATGTATATTTTATACTAATAGTTGAACAATAAAATTGAGTTGGGTGTATCATGCATTCAATGGTCCATGATTCCAATGGTGGAGGATGGTTTAAAGGTCAATTGAAACTCAAAGGATTGTGCACAAATATTCTCTGGAATGTTGTTGTTCTTCAACTTCATCGTTGTCTTCTTATTCTAAATTTTCATCATCATCAAAATTATTGAAAAACGTATCGAAATTATGCAGAGGAATATCAATGGTATCATCACTTACTCTATGATACATCACAACCTGAGGATATGAAACTGTGGCATGAGGATATGATTAAAAACTACCATTTTTTATGGAACTTCTTGAAGGTCATCATTTATGGGTTGAATGATGGTATTTGGAAACTACCTTATCAATAGAAGAAGGGGAAGAATTTAAGTTAGATAAGTGGAGGAGTTAAGATCTGGTACACAGTCTGTTGTTAGGATAAGAAAAGCATGTGGATATTGGAGAAGGAGATCCAATATCCTCAGAATGTGTCGGAAATTCTGACACTTCTAGTATTCTTTTCGAATAGGGATTATGGGGGGATTGAATAGGAGCAAGAGGAGTTGGAAGAAGAAGAAGATAAGTCCTCCCCTTACCTGAGTAGAGAGCAAGATGGGGGAAGGAAAAGTAACTGTTGTCTAAGAGAGGAGCCTGCATCTTGAGCAGGATCATAGTGGTGCAATCCTGTGAGATAATCGATGGAAGAGTGATGGGGGATAGATGGATAGAAGGAAGTTTAAGTATAAGGGGTCTAGGTGAAGGTTGGCCAGGAGGGCCTTGAGGGAGAGACTTGCGATGAAAATTGGGGGGGGGAAGATGATCTTCTAGAGGAGGTCTGAGAAGGGATTCAGTGAAACTAGAAGGGGTGGGGGAGAAGGAGGGGGGAATGGAGAATAGAAGCACCTGAATTCTTCTAAGCATTCAATCTAGGAGCACTAGTAGAGGAATCTCCCTAGGAATAGAGCTTTGCGATGAGAGATGCCTGCGGGATTGAAGAGAGTGTCGATGAATTTTTCATTTCGAGCAATACCAAGAAGGCCAGGAGGGAAAAATACTCTTCCACCAGCTGAAAGATCCTTCCATGTTGAGATGAATTTATTCAAGAAAAGGGGAGGACAAGTAAATCTCCACACAAATTTGAGCAACTAAGGACTGCAGCATTCCAGAAGTGTTATCGTCTGGACATAAGAAGGATCCCAAAGAATCTATAATAGAATGAAGAAACACAAGGTTATGAAAAGGCATAGGAATATCCTAAATATCAATCCACACTACTTCAAAGGGGGCATCCATACCAGTGTGGCATCCAACTGACCATCTGAATAGATGAAAATTGCTTCCCCCACATGATCAGACCCTCTGAGACTAGGATCTTACAAAATATGCCCTAGAATTTAAAATAACATAGATGGAATTATAATTAAGCATGGAGACTCTAGCTAGAGTTTCCAAATTCTAGGAATCTACGCAGGATTTAAAATATGACAGTGGAGGATGATCTTGACCAAAACTCCCAACCAGAGTCCATTGGTGGAGATGGAAGACCAAGCATCCACTAGAAAATTGAGGGATAAGAAACCATCCTTCGAGGACTTTGTGAAGCTGGCTAAGAAAACCTTAGGGAACCAGGAGAAATTGGAAGACGATGGAGGATCCGGTCATAGAAGAACGTCCTTTATAGAACCACCCACCAGTGAAGAGCGAGAAAATTTGGGAGGAAACTCATCCAAAGAACCAGAAAATGATGAAGACGGGATCCTAGGGTCCTGATGGAATTATTAAAGTACTAATTACAAATAAATTTTTGATACTCACAATTATTTTATTTCTAATTAAATTAAATTATTTACTAATTAAAATTATTTAAGTGCTAAATAAATTTAACTAATAAATAATTTCAACTAATTATTAATTAATTACTAATTAAATTCATTTTACTACTAATTAAAATTAATAATTAACTAATTTTCTAAATAAAATTACATAATTAAAAATTACAATTAATTAATTAACTAATACCTAATAATTATAATTCATAAATTTATAAGAATTAAATAATTATAAATAATTGGTAATTATTATTAATTAGTAATTATCATTAATTATTAATTAAATATTAATTAAATAACTTTTGTTCATTTATATAATATACAACTGAAAGGTGCCGTCGTAGGTGCTTTCAAATGATATGTGATTGTTAGTTACTTAGGTGTAGCAGAGTGGTTGACCAAGATCGTCTCTAAAAGAAGGAAGTAAATTTAACAACATATTAAAGGTATTTTGAAAGTAAAATAAAAGTAAATAAGAACATTAATTAAAATAATGGGGTTTTTTATAGTTTATAAATTTAAATATGTTTTCTGGAAGAAGATTGTATTTTTGTTTTGTTTTTAGTTTTGAAATGAAGTTCGATTAAAATGACACAACAAGAAGATGTTTTTTTAGAAAATATTTAAAATCCATAATTGATCTAAATCTACCTCTTTACTCAATTATTTTTCATTATAATTTAAATTAACATCCAATTAATTATAATCCTCTAATTTTTTAACCCTCAAACTCTGCGGGAGTTGACTTAATCACAAAGATGAAATTACTTAAACTCTAAGCTAGCTTCGGAACATGCAATCGCAACACCCTGCTTTGATTGATGTTATTAGGTTATCTTATGGTCAGTGGTTAATTAGAGAACATATACACTCTAGAAATGAGGATTAATTTATTTTATGGATTATATTTTAACTCTAAAAATTTATCATGTGTGGTCTTTTATTACCAATTAGATCGCACTCTCACAATTTACACAACTTCCGACCTCGCGTGTTTTTATGTCAATTGTTCAATTTCTTTCTTAGTTTTATTTAAATTAAAAACTCAATTAATATATCATATTAAGTGAATTATATTATTTCATTTATTCAAAATAAATTAATGAAAAATTTTAGAGGTAGATCGATTGCTAAAAAAAACTACTCTTCCATGAGCGGTGTAGTCATCGTAGAAACATTTTGCATGTGCAAAGGTTTAGAAAGGGTAGAACCCAATAATGTTTATACTATTGATTCCAGACCAATTAGGAAGATTAAGAGAATAAATTTTAACAAAATAGAAGAAAATAGAAGAAATTAAATAAGAACAAAGAAGTTTATTAACAAACATTACAACATGAGGAAGAAGAAGATGGATTCAACGAAGGGATCCTTACTTCAAGAGATACCCTTATTGAATTGATTGGATAATTGGAGTGTAACCTCTTCTATTCTTCCATAAACTTTCTAATTCGCGTCCCAACCCCACAAAATTAGAAAAACACCAATTTATAGAGTGGTGTAGAGTCTAGATTCAAAGTGGTTTCTAGTGTGAATGGGGACTCTCGGCAAAATATTTTACTCCAACTCTCATTTCCCATTTGATCACCAAAACATGTGAATCGTCTGTCCTTATATAAGGATGATTCGTGAAAAAATAACTCCTCGAGATTCTCTCAAAATTTGGGCCTAATCCAAGCACAGATGAAGAAGTTATGACCCAAATACAGAACTCATGTCCAATCTAGAGAGTCCATCCTAACTTTGACTTCATGGACCATTTTCACCAACCAAATGCATGATTTAGCTCTAATGTCCTAAATAAATGTTGTAGAAAATTATGTCAGGAACACATTTACAAAATATTAGGTTCAAATAGATCAAATGAAATTATTTATGTTTGAAATACTACAGTGAATTTTTAAAGGGTAAAACTGAAATTTTCCTCAAATTTTCAAATGAATGATCTAATCCCAAATATTCCATAAATGAACATAGTTGACACAATATGAGGAAATTATATCATTTATTATCAATAAAATATTCAATAAAATTGTGTTTTATCAACTCCCCCACACTTACCCTTTTTCACTCTCGGGAAAAACCTCATATCATGTATTCCGAAAAATTGTAACAAGTAAACATCAATATAAAATCAAAACAAATTTTAAAACACATATCCTTGAGATCCAACAATTCCAAACCAAGAACAAAAAGATATCATGCCTCATAAAAGTACATTATTTCAAGTTCTCTATTTATATCATTCAATATATTTCCACTTCATTTATCCTCTTATGCACACAAAACACTTACCTCACTAGAATTTTCTCTTATCACACAAATGTCAATTTTTCAGCAATGTCTTTCTCATCCAAACTCATAAAAGGGTCACCATAGGCTTGATAAATTCTTACATCACCACACAATGTGAGTCAAGGGAATATGTTTATCATGATTACTTTTCAGGGTTGTTCTATGGCTTTTAGTTGGTAGGATTTAGATGGAAAAAGCTCTGAGGCTGAATGAGGAGGGCTTGACTCCTTTTGAAGCAAAATTTCATTATTATAATTTTCACTTAAATATGGTCTCCTCCTCAATCCCCATAGCATAGATTCATGTTCATCATCATGAAAAATAAATTAATGTACACACCATTCAACATTTCAGCAGTAAAAATGTTAATCTTCTCAAACATGATTTTCTTGAAAGCTCCAGATAGGCGCAACTTTCACTCTCTATTAAAAGCTCTAGAAAGGAACAACTTCGCTTATCATGAAAGATCCAAAAAAAGGCACAGCTTTCAATATAATGATTTTCTTCAGTAGCAAATACATCTCTTTAGAATTTAATTTTCCACCCAAAGTATCACAGAATGTGGTAGGACAACACAAGACAGCCTCCCCCACACTTAATTTCAACGAGATTATGCAATTTCACTTCAGGAGTTGGTTAGATAAGGAAAATTGGCTTGTAATGTGGTAAACCTAATAGGTTGTTCATGGATTTTAAGGGCTATAAGGATTAAATGTTCAAGGTAGGCCATTATAAAAAGGGATTCTTTGAAATAGGGTCTTTAATACCAAACAAATTCCCCAATAATTTAAACATAAGTACCTCAAACCCTCATGTTTTGATAGGAATAAATCAAATTTTGGTTAAATCAAGCATGGTTTGGTTCTCTCAAGAAATGAGGTAAATATAAATAATATGAAAAGAATGGTTTAGAATCCTCACAGGAAAGTGATTTCAAATATAAAGACAGTGAGATGTGGCATGGGATTCAAAATTCAAAGTACTTTTCATGAAATTACTAAATATTTAAACTTGAAACAAAGTTATTTTCAGCATTCATTTAATCTCGGTTTCATGGGATAAATTGTTTCACTTATTGATATGAATTTCAAAATGGTTATGAGAATCATTTCAGCTCAAAAGTTTCAAAACACAAAAAAAATTGAAAAATAAACACACAAAATTTGAAAAACACGCAATTTTTTTTTTAAATAATTGAAAAACAGGAAAACAATTGAAATTAATAAAATAAAATGTTCCCTCCCCCACACTTAAAATATTTAATTGTCCTCAATGTGAACCCATGAGATGATATATGTACATGAAATTTATAATTTTAAATAGGACAAAGAATAAAAAAGTGAAAGGGTTAGGAATAGACTGATACGCTCAAGTGATGATGGGGTTATACAGTGTGATGAAATCCACTACATCAGTAGGAAGTCCCTCAATGTATATCTTCAAATGTTTCCCATTGATTATAAATCTCCTTCTCATTTCCTCTTGTGTGATCTCCACTGCACCATAAGGAAAAAAATTAGTCACAACATAAGGACCTAACCATCAAGAATGCAACTTACTAGGCATCAGCTTCAGTCGTGAATTGTAGAGAAGGACTTTCTCTCCAAATTTAAATTATATTTTCTGGATAATTTTGTCGTGAGCTATTTTTTATCTTTCCTTATAGAGCCTTGAGTTCTCATATGAATACAATTGAATCTTCTCAAGCTCTTGAATTTGCAGCTTCCTTTGGATTCCATCTTGGGCCAAATCCATGTTTCATTTCTTTATATCCCAATAATATTGATGCTCAACTTACATGGGTAGATGACATGCTTTCCCAAAAACAATCCGAAATGGGTACATACCAATGGGTGTATTTTATGTTGTCCTATAAGCCCACAATGCATCATCCAAGCACTTGTTCTAATTCTTCCTATTTGGCTGCACGGTTTTCTCTAAAATTTGTTTCAACTCACGATTTGAAACCCCAGCCTGGCCATTTGTTTGGGGGTGGCATGGTGTTGATGTTTTGTGTGTCACCCCATACTTACAAAGAAGGGAAGAAAAATCCCGATTATAGAATTATGTCCCTTGGTCACTAATGATGGCCTTAGGTACTCCAAACCTGCAAAAAATTTATGCTTTTACAAATTCCAAAACAACATGAGAATCATCAGTTCTGGTGGACTTAACCTCCACTCATTTTCTCACATAATCAATAGCAACCAAAATATAAAAAAAAACACAAATGAACTAGGAAAAGGACCCATAAAATCGATTCCCCATACATCAAAAATCTTACAGAATAGTATGGGTTGTTGGGGCATCTCATTTCTCCTAGAAATGTTCCTAGTGTGCTGTAAATGAGAGCATGACTTAAAAAACACATGGGCATCATGGAATAAGCTAGGCCAATATAATCCAGAGTCTAAAACTTTCCTAGCTGTCCATTGGGGTCCAAAGTGTCCATCATAAGAAAGTGTATGATAGAATTGCATAACAGACTCAAACTCATGATCAGGAACACACCTCCTAATAACATGGTCACTACACATGCTCTATAAGTAGGGATCATACCACACATAAAATCTAGACTCACTCTTTAACTTTTTGACTTGATGTTTCTTTAAATTTTCAAGAATTTCATATGCAACAAGTTAGTTCACTAAATCAGCATACCAAGGATGCGTACCTAAGATGGAATAAAGATGCTCATTGGGGAAAGTGTCCTAAAGTGGTACCTGGTCCAAGGTGTCATCCTCTAGTGTGTGAGTAAGCCTACTCATATGGTCCTCTACTAGGTTTTTTCACCCCTTATTTTCCTTTATCTCAATGTCAAATTCTTGAAGAAGAATCATCCATTGGATTAGCCCGAGATTTGCATTCGGATTCTTCAATATATAACTTAAAGCTGCATGGTCAGAAAAAACAACTACTTTAGAGCCCAATAAATATGAACGGAATTTATCTAAAGAAAATATAACGGAAAGAAACCCCTTTTATGTGGTTGTGTAGTTTTATTCGGCCGAATCCAATGTCCTTGATGCATATTCAATCACATGTGAACATCCCTCCACCCTCTAAGATAAGACAGATCTGACCACAAATTTGGAGGCGTCACACATAATCTCAAAAGAAAGCTCCCACCGTGGGGGATGTATGATTGGTGGAGTGGTTAGACACTTATTTAGATCATAAAATGAAGTCCTGAAAGAATCATCAAACACAAAATTAGAATCCTTTTGAAGTAATCAAGACATATGAAGAGCAATCTTACTAAAATATTTGATGAATCACCAATAAAATACTACATGACCTAGGAAAGATCTAACATCACATACACATGAAGGATAGGGTAAGGATGAAATGATATCTACCTTAGATCTATCAATCTCTATCCCATGTTTTGACACTACATTCCCTAAGACAATCCCATGTTCTACCATGAAATGACACTTTTCAAAGTTTAAGACCAAATTCTTTTCAATACAACGATTCAATGCCTTTACCAAAATATTTAGACATTCATAAAATGAGGATCTATATATTGTAAATTCATCCATAAATACCTCCTTGTAGGTCTCAATAAAATCAGAAAAAATACTCACCATGCATCTTTGGAAGGTACCTAGTGTTGGAGTTGGTGGCCTAGAACCAACTACTTTGTACTTTATTAATTAATAAATACTTTATCACATCTTTATTTTTCTTTTGTGTGAAAATACATGTGATAATTTCCTAAGGACAGTTGTTTCATTAAAGGGTCATAGAGGATCCCTGCTATAAGGAGAACTCGGAAGTGACATAACACTGTTCTTGAATATATGTTCCATGGCTGGATGATGTTATTTTAGGGACATAAATAATACAGGCCATTAGGGGTGAGTACTCATAAAACTTTGAGCCACCTTCTCATGGTGTTCACCCTTGGTAATATCCAGGAGGATATTATGAGAATGAGACCCGCCGGTAGGAAATCCACATTTCATAGTGTCATTGGATGTTCCTATCTGCAGACGTGTGTATTGGTCCTTAGACTTTAAGATTATTATTAATGGGTATAAAAACTCACGCACTTAGATGTATTGACGAAAATTATGAAGACACACTGTTCGTATTAAGGTAGGATACGTTGGGTGTGTCATGAGTGATACTGCATTAATAAATAATGCGAAAAAGGATTTTTCCCTTCTGTTCCATAACAGAAGTAGATACCTTAGGCCCTTTGATGGAATTGATATAGCCTAAATAAATCCATGTCCATGGTGAGGAATGGGAAAGTCCAATTTTAGAAAGTCAAAGAAATAATAATCGAGCACATGTGTTGATGGAACTAGCATGCAAGCCTCTTGATTTGAGATATCAAGACAAAGGGATTATATTACATGGTAAGCCTTCATAGGAGGTGACACGTCATTGTGGCGTCAACTTCTTTCTCTATGGGTGCCTTGGCATGTTTTTAGATGATAACCTTGGACTTTAGGCAAGCTATTCCTAATGCCATTGAGAAAGAGGCCTATAGGGTCACACATTATGTGTTTCCAAGTATCACAGTTAAATATTAATTTAATAAGTTGAATAAAGATTATTCTTGATTGTGGTTTAATAATTATTTAAGGATTCCTGATCACATTTATTTTGACACTAGTTATTCGAGAGAATATATTGTGGGAGAAATTATATATTTATTAGGGAGTAATGTAGTGATATTTATTTTATAAATAAATAGCTATTATTCATGGTCTAATAAATGTGGTGGAGGAAATAAAGAAAAATGGAAAAACAAAAGTACACGCCGTGTATTTTTTTATAGGAATTTATGAGAAATAATATTATTTATTTAATTAAATAATATTAGGTGTAATTTTATGGGCGCATGTTAGGTAATAATAATAGTCAATTGTTATTATTAGACATGGGGTATTACTAAGAATTAAATGAAATGAATAAATTATTTTGGGTAAATAATTCATTTTATTATTCTATGTAATCAAAAATCTCAATTATATATTTCTCATTAGCCTTTCCATTTTTTGTGGTTGTGCACAATGGATCTAGAGAAAGCTCTCAATCCAAGAGAGAATCCTTTTTCCAAGAATTCTCTCAAGCTATGAGAGAGAGATCCTCCTCCACCGGATCAGGGCGATCGAAGGCAGACATCGCAAGTGAAGGTTATTCTGCACTAGCACCCGGTGATCCCTTCGGTGACGTCCAAAGATATGTGGAGCAGGTGTGGATCACTGCTAGAGGAATCCTACACTTGGATTCTACGACGTAAAAATAGATCACATAGGATGTTTACCAGAAACATAAATGAAGAAAGAATTCCATCAAGGTAATTCTTATTAATTAATTAAATTAATTATAACCAACATATGATGATCCTATATATGGTTCTGGGACTCCACTCTTTTCTTTTTCATTCTTCGTTATATTCTGAAGATCTAGTGTTTTATTATCGTGACAGATCTCAAATTGATTGTTGTTAACACTAAAATTAAAGATGGGTACACCCACCAACACGCTTCCAATGCACCCGGAACCTACACATGGGTCATTGAAAAGTCCAAATGGCTTCCTCTGGTAGGAAAATGTACTGAATGGAGAAGTGAATGTTGTCTTCTCATGATCCTCCGGAGCTATAGAAACCTGAAAATATCCAGAAAATCCATCCAAGAAACAGTACTGTGTTTTCCCAACTAGTCTTTCAATCATCTAATCAATAAATGGGAGGGGGAAATGGTCTTTGTGAGTGGTTTGATTTAGTTTCCTATAATTAATACACACATACCAACTATTTTTCACCCTCATTGGAACTAAATCATCTTTCTCATTTTTAACAACTGTAACACCGCTTTTCTTAGGCATAACCTGAATAGGACTTACCCACTGAGAATATGAAATGGGGAAGATTATACCTAGCTTGAGAAATTTTTCAGCCTCTTTTTTAACAACCTCCAAAAGTTTTGGATTGGGTATCCTTTGTGGCTGCCTAACCATTTTATCCCCATCCTCCAAAATAATCATATGCATGCAAATGGAGGGGCTAATACCTGATATATCAGCCAAGGTCCACTTGATTGCATTAATGTTCTCCCTCAAAATATTCAAAAGTTTTTCTTCATGTTCAAAAGGAATATTATTAGAAATTATAACAAGTAATCTCTCGTCACTCAACAAGTATGAGTATTTGAGATTTGGTGGCAATGGATTGAGCTCCAATGAAAGGGGTGGTGTATGGATGAAGACATTGAAGGAACTGAAATATGTGCATAAGGAGAATCAGTATTAGAATAGAAATCATCACAATCAGAGAATAAAGCATCAAATACATCAGCATACTCAATAGCCATGTCATAATCAGAGTTCAAATGATCAAAATCAGAATATGATTCCATTTCAAAATAAAATCTAAGAGACTATTGTGAATTATAAATAGGTATGGAAGTACTCTTATACATAAAACTAGAACCAATACTCATAATCTCCCTAAGCATAGGACAATAAAATTTCATGGATTTTTTATTTGGTGGTTCAAAATGAGAGATGTAACTCCCAGAATCTAGTTACCCAGAGTCGATGCATTATTACATAACATTGGCATGATATAAGGAATCATGTCCTAAAATACCAATCAGTTTAGTAGCCTTGGAAGTACTAGATACATTAATAAGTTTTACATTACATCATGAAATAAAAACATCAAAAAAAATTGTACACTTTTGAACACACTTATATCCTTATCCTATCCCTGCAGGTCAACCATAAAATACTTCTTCACATCCTGGAAAAAATAAAACATAGAAAGGGGTGAGCTCAGATGCTTAGTAAGGATAACAATATAGCAGAAACTTTCATAAATAAGCATAAACATTTAAGGCAATGTATAAGACTAAAACAAAATCCTTTTAAAAAAACTTCAGTATAATATGGAAAACATAAAATCAAATAATTCCATTTACTTATTCACATGGATATTCTACTAGTTGAATAATCACATGCAATATCAATATCCACTTTCATAATGATGGAATGCATAATGATAGACTTCATAACCATGTATTCAAGGCCTTGTTCTAATACTACAAATAATATTTTTTCAAGGCCTTATACCAAGACATTAGTTTGTCTCATGAGACCTACCGATGCATCGAGGAGCTATAGCGGGCTCCACCCGTCACTTACTAAGTCCAATGCATTCCACATATGAAAAGTAAACATAACATAAACATTCATATTAAAACTAGTATATGAAATGTAAATACTTTATCCATATACCATGAATGGTATAAGAATAACACATCCACAGTCAAACATATCACAAAACCTTCAATACAATATGGAAGATTTGTATCATAAAAAATAAACTTCAAACAAGCTTAAAATCCATCAAAAGGATGTTGACATAGATGAAATCAAAAAAAATAGAGAAATATATATTTCTATTTTAAAATCATCTAAAAGTCATATAATTATAAAAAAAACATTTACTTTGGAAATATTCTTATAATCTTGTAAGGGAAGCTTCGATGATGTTATAACGGCGGAAAATAGTCACCCCTGCCGTATAAGTTAAAAAAACATTCTTACCTTAATTTTGTCAAAAAGGTCATAAAGTACCTTGTTTGGAAAATGACAGAAAGATTCCTTTAAAAAAATATAAGGTAAAATAAGGGTATAAATGAATTTAACCCATTTTCTAGTAAAAAAATTTTGAAATAAATTTTTAAGAAAACATGGATGTGGATGATAAAGAGTTCCCAGTAGATACTTATGTAAAAACAACCTCGGATAATAAAGAGATT
The DNA here is from genome assembly GCA_963277665.1 of Viscum album. Classification (NCBI taxonomy): domain Eukaryota; kingdom Viridiplantae; phylum Streptophyta; class Magnoliopsida; order Santalales; family Viscaceae; genus Viscum; species Viscum album. Next base: position 1,869,372,935 of record OY728123.1, on the reverse strand, counting down.
GTGAAATTAACCCTTACCTTGTACTTTTCATTAGTAGATGGTATGTTAAACTCTTGTATAATAGTTAAAACTTTGTTATTAAATTATACATGAACCATATTCATAAATATGATATCACATATGATCCTCTAATATTTCTTTGTTAATAATATTTTCGTAGGATCATTGTTTTGGGTGTTAACTGGTTTGTTTTACTTTATATGCTTGGTTATGTTAGCCATGTTTGTTATGGATAGAATGTATTTGATTCATATACAGAATGATATTATGTTAATAAACATTATTTTTAATCATAAAAGAAAAATTATTCTTGAATGATTAAGATGAGGAATGAATCTTATCACGTTCGTGGAGACGGTAATCCGTACGTATGCACGAGCGACAGTATCATTATATTGATGGTGAAATCATATTTAATTGGATGTTATATAATATATACAGAATAATTAACATGTCATATTTATTATTTACATCAGTTATACTTATTATTATACCCATACAAATAATGAAGTGTTTGAATAACAAACTACACCACAACGTGGAGACGGTAAGCCGTGCATACGCACGTATGGTGAATTTGTCATTTAGAGGATAGATAGAATAAATAATATGGTTGTACCATATTTATAATAACATAAAAGTATATAAAAGATAATGGAGTTATTGTTTTAGAATGGAAACAACAAATAAAGAGGAAGTGGAAGAAGAAAAGAACTTGAAACAGGTAATGAAATATTTACCTCTTCTTTGGGTTCTTCCTTTTGAGTTGATCAAAAGGGATCCTTAGGTTGGCTTTCTGACCAAATAAAGGCCTCTAGGATGAAGTTAGGATAATTTAGATGATATTTGGGTAGGGTTTGGACAATTCAAAAGGCTTTGGAGGTGTGAATTTGAGATAAGGGGAAGTTCCCTTTTATAAGAGAGGTGAGGGTTACTTTAGGAAAAGCTTGAAATATTATTTTATAATAAAATCATTTTCGATTTCTAATGGATCCAAAATGAATTATTTCTAGGATAAGGTGGGGATGGGTCTAAAAATATCAACCAATAGGTTTTAGACAGATTTAGGTCACCATATTAACTTTATCTTTTAGATTTAACTCTTAGTTAAATAGTTTGACATTTACCATGTCTCTTTGTATTTTTATATTATAGGATTAATAAACTTACTATAAACTTCTAAGAGAACCCCAAGTGGTTCATTAATTATAAAAATATAATTTTATAAGTCTTTTGGGAGAACCTTAGATTTTTAGGAATATTATATCAATTAATAATATAATATTTGTTTTTAAAACTCTTTTTATGTCAATTTTGACACTATTTAGTATTTGGTTTTTGTGAAAATCATAACAGCATGATTACATCAAAAAAAAATTTTAATCAACCCAAACATGTAATATTAACCTATAAAATTGGTGGAATTCATCAAAAGTCTCAAATTACATTTATTTGGATATTTATAATATCAATTATTTTAATCTTTCATTAATAATGTAATTACTGCATCATCATTGTCTCATAAATAAATTAAATTATTTAATGTCTAAAAATTATAAATAAAATATTATGATGTATTAAATCTCTTTATATTTATAATGACTATTTATAGTTTAATATATCAATTATATTACCTCATATAAAAATTGTTTTACTAAAATATATTTTCTTTTGTTATTTTTGTCTTTACTTTAGATTATTTAATATAAAATGTCATTATAACTCCCAAGTGGCTCTATGGGGTCCCAAAATTGACCCAAATATGATCATGGTTATACGAGTATCATCCAATATGAATAAGACATATTTTAGGGTAATTTTGTATTATTATAATATTATTTTTTTACCCTTATTTACCGGATTTACCCTTTAACCATGGTAAATAAAATATTTACCGAAGTAATTATTCATAATGTATAAAAATAAAAGTTACCTATTTATACAATTTTGACCTCATGATTACAAATATGGAATCTATATTTCCAATTTCAAAACACATAAGTGGCAGAAATTAATTTAAAATTAATTCCCGCTGTCAAAACAAAAACCATGTTTTTAAGAAATAATAACTATCAAAAGATTGACACTTGTTTATGTCGAGTTTAAACGTGAAATTACATCCAATGACCTACATTATATTAAATGATAAAAATATAATATAATTACATATTAAAACCTCTCAAATGTATAATTTAACACTATAAATTATTTCTATTTAAGAAAGTTGCTTTTAATTAAAATTTGATAGTTATCGGAAAAATACCAAAAATTTATCCTAAGCTAATTTTGATATTCTAAATCCAAAAATGAGGTCCATTTTGGAAAATAAAATTTATAGAATTTTAAAATGTCGGTATTACAATTCATAATGGCTAGTTTTATTGGTTTTTGTGTGTTAAAACTCCAAGTTGCATACAACACAAGCTACAACATTATTCAAAGGGAAACGTATAGTGGAAGCTTGGGGTGTTACATTCTTACCTCCTTCAAATAATTACGCCCTAGAAATTTCTAGAATATCATTTCATAAAATGACTCGGGTGGTTCTTCATCATAAGTTCCTCCAGTTCCCACATCGCCTCTTCTATCTTATGGTTTCTCCATAGAACTTTTACCAGACGAGTCGTCCGGTTTCTCAACACTTGTTCTCTGGTATCAAAAATCTTGACAGGATCTTCACAATAAGAAAAATCAGGTTCTAGTTCAATTTTCTCATAGGTGAGTACATGCGTTGGGTAAGGCATGTATTTTCTGAACAGTGATATGTGGAACACATCATGAACTTTGGAGAGACTTGGTGGTATTTCCAAACGGTAAGATAAATCCCAAATTTGTTCTAAAATTTCGAAAGGTCCGATGTACCTAGTACTTAATTTACCCTTCTTACTGAATCTCACAACTCTCTTTCATGGTGATACCTTCAAGAAAACATGATCTCCTACCTAAAATTCCAAATCCTTCCTTCGGTTATCAGCATAGCTTTTCTGCCTACTTTGAGATACTTTGATGTGGGTTTGGATAACCTTCACCTTTTCCATAATTTCCTCCACAAGTTCTAGGAATATGAGTTTTCTTTCACCAACATCATCCCAACAAGTTGGTGTGTGACATCTCTTTCCATATAACACCTCATATGGTGCCATCTGAATACTTTAATGGAAGCTATTGTTATAATAAAATTATACCAGAGGTAAATATTGATCTCACATACCTTGAAAGTCAAGTGATAAAGATCTCAACATGTCTTATAAGGTTTGAATAGTCCATTCGGATTGTCCATCAGTTTGATGGTGGTAGGCAGTGATCAAACGAAGTTCAGTATCCAGGGATTTCTGAAGACTTTTCTAGAATCTTAATGTAAAATTGGGATCACGATCAGAAAAAATCGATAGGGGTACTTCATAAAGTCTTAAAACTTCATTAATATACAGTCTTGCTAAATTTTCAAGTGGTAAATCTTCTCTTATAGCAAGAAAATGTACTGACTTGGTAAGACGATCAACAATGACCCATATTGCATCATTCCTTCTAGAAGTCTTTGGTAGCCCCATGACAAAGTCCACCATAATATCATCCCATTTCCACTCAGGTATGGTAAGAGGTTGCATGAATCCTCTAGGATGTTGTCTTCCATCTTTCACTTGTTGGAAAACCATACATCTCGACACAAAATCAGCAATCTCTCTCTTCATGTTGTCCCACCAAAAATGTTCTTTCAAATCTCTATACATCTTAGTTCTACCATGGTGTATAGATAAATTGGATCTATGAGCATCGTCTAACAATTCCATTTTTAGATCAGGCATATTAGGAACACAAAGTCTCTTCCCAAATTTCAAAATTCTATCTTTATATACGAAGTCGATCAATCTCCCATTGTTCGCAACTTTAATTTTCTTTTGAAATTCCTCATCATCATTCTGAGAACTTTTTTTCCTTTTTAGTAAAGATGGTTTGGAAACTATTTGAAAAATAATTGATGTTTCACCTTCCATGGTTATTCCCATATCCATCTTTACTAGATCCATTAAAATAAGATCCCTTTCAACTCTCATCTTGTTCAAAACACCGTGATCCTTTCTACTCAAAGAATCTTCCACTTTATTTTTGTTCCCCAGGTGGTAATGTATAGTGAAATCATAATCCTTGAGTAGTTCAAGCCATCGCCTTTACCTCATGTTGAGTTATTTTTGTGAGAAAATATACCTCAAACTCTTGGATCAGTATAAATCTCACATTTTTCACCATAGAGATAGTGTCTCTATATCCTCAAAGCAAAGATTTCTGATTTTAACTCACGATCATGTGTGAGATAGTTTTTATCATTAATTTTTAGTTGTCATGATGAATAGGAAATAACTCTATCATTCTGCATCAGGACACAACCAAGTCCTTTCTTTAAAGCATCACTATAAATAACAAACCCATCGTTCCCCGATGGTAGAGTCAAGATAGGAGTATTAAATAATCTTTTCTTCAGTTCTTCAAAACATTATTCACACTCTTTTTTCCAAAAAAAATTAAACCCTTTACGTGTGAGCTTGGTTAATGGGTTAGCCAATTGGGAAAAATTCTGGAAAAAATGCCAATAATAACCTACTAAACCAATAAAACTACGTACCTCAGTTATACTCGTTGGTGGTGTCCATTCTTGAATTGCATTTATCTTAGAAGGATCAACAGAGATTCCATCCTTATAGACAATATGGCCAAGAAAAGAAATCTCCTAAAGCCAGAATTCACACTTTCTAAACTTCTCATATAATTCATTTCTTATAGGAGTCTTTAGGATAATGCAAAAGTGATTTTCATGATATTCGTATCTTTTTTATTATACCAAGATATAATTAATAAATACCACTAAAAATTCATCAATATATTCCTTGAAAACTCTGTTCATTAGATCCATGAAAATAGAGGGTTCATTAGTCATCCCAAAAGGCATTACTATAAACTCGTAATGCCCGTACCTAGTTTGAAATGTTGTTTTCAGAATGTCTTCCTTCTTCACACACAACTGATGATATCCAGATTGAAGTTAAATCTTTGAAAATATTGATCTCTATGAAGTTGGTCAAATAAATCATCAATGTGAGGTAGGGTATACTTGTTCTTTATTTTTGTAGCATTGATCTCATTTTAGTCAATGCACAACCTCGTAGATCCATCTTTATTCTTAACTAAAAGGATAGGGGCTCCCCGTGGAGAAACACTAGGGTGAATAAATCCATTATTACTCAATTACTCTAGTTGTTTCTTTAGTTACACTACTTCCACAGTGGCCATTCTATAAGGGGTATTCGATATGGGCCTTGAACCAAAAATTAAATCAATGGAAAACTCAATTTCTCATTCTGGAGGATGTCCAGGTAAATCCTCTGGAAACATGTCAACCTATTCTTGCACAATAGGTATGTCCTCTATTCTAACATTCTCTTCCTCACCCATAGTTATTTCATTCTATTCCTCCCCAATAATTGAATTTAGTAGAGTTACTGGGGTGGATCTAGATATGAATCAGGTGGTGATGTTTCTTCTCTAAAGATAAGGTACTCCTTATCATCATTAAAAATTGTAACCTCCTTCTTCTTACAATAAATTTTCACATCATTGTTTGAAAGCCAATCCATTCCAAGGATTATATCAAATTCAATAATGGGTATGACGATGAGATCAACAGATAAAGAACATTTATATGCCCTAATGGGAACTGATTCACAAAAAAATTTTGTAATGATACTTCCCTTAGGAGTTTTTATTAAAAACTCCCTTGTTAAATCAAATTGGAAATATCTAATTTTCTTAGAAAACTGGGAAGATATAAAACAATTCGATGATCCAGAATCAAATAAAGAATTTTCTAAACTTAAGGAAACCGTTAAATTACCTGCCACTACATCTTTTGGAGCTTAAACCTCAGCAGTAGTGATCACGTAATCTTTTCCTTTCTCCCTTGGCCTTTTCTGATGTTAGTTCACTTGGCGCTTAGGACATTGATCGCACCACGATTCACTGTTTTATTCCACCCTTACACCGATGTTTTAAACTGGTTTTGTAATGAATATTCCAAATATAATAATAAATTACACTTACTATTTGATTAAATGAATTAATGTTTATTGATATTTAATAGGGCAATTTTACTTGTTTAATTGTTTACATTATAGGAGGAGGTGATTCGGAGAGCCCACGATGGTAATCAAGCAAAATGGGCCAAACTGTGCAAGGTCCCAAGCATTCATGTGGACATAAATATGTATTGTGGATACTCTGTGCATTAAATTGGGATAAAAATAGGTTTATTCATGTAACTTTTTGTGGGATACATTTATCTAGAAGACCATGAATCCCAATTCTCCCATTTAAAGGCCCATAATAGTCCCACAAGGTGAAGCAATTCTGGGCGGGCCAGATTGGACCACCCTTCTGTATTTGGGACATAACTCGGGACTCGGAGATCAAATTGGGATGCTTCCACCTCCCTTGGATAGCTAACTTGAATTTCCACCTCTCCACAGAATATCAGGACATTTTCACGCGTTTTGGTTAGTCAACCAGCCGGCTAAAGATGGAGTAAAGAGTCTACCCGGAATAATGACCTAGTCTCTTAGGCACTTGACTTATTTTGTGAAAAGTGTTATGTGTATGTCCATAAAAACACCTCTCACCCCCATTCTCTCATGTTTCACGACCAGGGGTGAAGGTGAGTCGAATTTGAGAGCTTCTTTAATTTATTTTAGTTCCCTTCTCCCTCATGTACTTCTAAGTTTCTTAGTGATCAACTTGGGGGGTGTCCATTGTTGTAATCCCGAGCTCTACATTTGTAATCTTCGTAAGGTGATTTAATTTCTAGGTTTGTTGTCTATTGTTCTTAATTTTTACCTTATGAATTTTTGTTTATTCTGGTATGATTAAATATAAATCAAAGGAACAATAATCCTCCTACTTCCACGCATAACCTGGATCTTGTGATGATTTGAGTGCGTTTGCCTCTTTTCTCACCTCTTCTCTTTCATGAGTTTGCTTTTGAATTGACTTGTTTGATGATATCTGTAACACCCCAAGATTTCATAGTGTGTTATTTCTTCAAAATAATTCAATAACTTGCACTACACGCAACACTGAGTTCAATCACACCATGACTTACAAAAAAAAGCCATTCAAAAGAGGTTATGAATAGTATTATCTAAATTTTAAACTTTATATAATCCTTATAATTTTAGAATCCATATTATGAGTTTCTTAGATATAATGCAAGAACAAATTCATTTTCAGTATTTCACTTTTATCAACTTTTAATAGTGAACCCTTTTTAAATACAATATTTTAAACTTTTTGACTAAATGGGGACATCAAAAATTTAAAATGAAACATCCCATGCTTCCACGGTACACTTTCTTTGAATAATACAGTAGCGTGTGTTGTACGCAACCTTGAGTTTTAACACACACCACAACCAATCAAACTAGCCGTTATGAATAGTAATACCTACTTTTTAAAATTATATATATTTTATATTTTAAAATGGACTTCATCTTTGGATTCGGAATATTGAATTTAGCCTAAGGTGAAATTTTGGTACATTTCGGATAACTTTCATATTTTGATGAATAGTGAAAATTACTAAATTTTAATTAAAAACAATTTTTTTTAATCAAAATAATTAATAGTGATAAATTATGAATTTTAGTGGTTTTAAAGTATATTTAGAATATATTTTTACCATTTAATATAATTTTGGTCATTGGACATAATTTTACAATTAAACCGAACATAAACAAGTGTCAATCTTTTGATAGTTATTATCTCTTAAAAACACGCTTTTTGTTTTGACAACGGGAATTAATTTTAAATTAATTTCTGCCACTTATGTGTTTTGAATTTAGAAAAATGGATTCCATATTTGGAATCAGGATGTTCAAATTGTGTAAATAGGTAACTTTTATTTTTAGACATTTTGAATAATTACTGCGGTAAATATTTTATTTACCATGGTTAAAGGGTAAATCCGGTAAATAAGGGTTAAAAAATAATATTATAATAATACAAAATTACCCTAAAACGTGTCCTAACCTTATTGGTGGACACATACCCGACCATGGGCATCCTTGGGTCAATTTGGGGACCACTTGGAGCCACTTGTATGTGGTAGGGACACATTATATTAATAAAGTTAAAATAAAAATAAAAATGGCATAAGCTTACATGTTTTAGAAGAACAATTTTTACATAGGGTTATACATGTTGGATTTTCGATTATAAATATTCATTAGAAAGATAAAAAGATTTCATACATAATGATGTTTTATTTATAATTTTTAGACATTAAATAATTTATTTTATTTATGACACAATGATGATGCAGTAATTACTAAAATAGTAAAAAATTAACATAATTGATATTATAAATACCCAAATAAATATAATATGAAACTTTTAATGAATTACACTAATTTTATAGGATAATATGATATATTAGGATTTATTTAAGTGACTTTGTTCGAAGTAATCAATCTGTTATGAGTCTCACAAAAATCAACTATTGAATAGTGTCGAAATTGACATAAAAGAGTTCTTAAAACAAATATTATATTATTAATTGATATTAAATTCCTAAAAATCTAATGTTCGGCCAAGAGACTTATATTATGATAGGTTAATCATTAATGGACCACTTGGGGGTCGCTTGGATGTATATAGTAAGTTTATTAACCATATTATATAAAAATACAAAGAGACATTGTAAAAGTGAAACTAATTAACTTAGAGTTAATACTTAAAGATAAGGTTAATATAAGTACCCAAACCTGTCTAAATTCTATTGTATGAGTTGTTTTCGACCTATCCCCACCTCATCCTTTTAATAGTCAACTTTGGAGCCTTTGGAAACCGAATATGAATTTATTTTAAATTAATATTTCTAGCTTTTCCAAAAGTGCCCCTCACCCCTCTTATAAAAGGGCACTCCTCCTTCTCATTTCTTCACACCTCTAAAGCCTTTTGGTTCGGCCAAACTCTGCCCAAATACTCTCCCAACATCCCTCACTACAACCTAGAGGCCTTAGTTTGATCATAAATCCAACCTAAGAAGCCCTTTTGATCAAATCAAAAGGAAGAACCCGAAGAAGAGGTAATGATTTCACCACCCTTCTCCAAGTTCATTTCTTCTTCCACTTATTCTTCCTTTGTTCTTACCATTCTAAAATAATAAATCCAGTATCTCACATATACTGTGATGTTATTATAAATATGGTACAATCATATTCAGTATTCTATCCACCCTTTGAATAACATGTCACCATACGTGCGTACGTACGGCTTACCGTCTCCACGTCGTGGTGTAATTGTTATTCAATATAATATTATTTGGATGGGTATAATAATGATGTGTAACTCATGTAAATAATAAATATAACATGTTAATGATTCTGTATATATGATATACCATCCATTTATATATTATTTTAATATCAAAAGAATGATATTGTCGCTCGTGCGTACGTACGGACTACCGTCTCCACGAACGCGATGAGATTCATTCTCCATCGTATCCATTCAAGTATAATTATCATTTGATGATTTAAAAATGATGTTTAAGGACTGGATATCATTCTGGATATGAATAAGATACAACAACCAAGGCTTATGTAACAAAACATATAAAAGAAAATGAGTAAGTTAACTCCCGAAATGACGATAATTCTAAGATATTATTAACAAATCAATGTTAAAAGATCATATATGATATCATATTAATATATATGATTCTTGTATAATTTAATAACAACTATTTCACCATTATACAGGAGGTTAACCTACCCCAACCAAGGAAAAGTACAAGGTAAGGGTTATTTCACAATCTCTTCATTATCCGAGGTTGTATTATACGTAATAATCTACTGGGATTTCTTTATCATCCACATCCATGTTTCTTCGAAATGTATTTCAAAACATATTTATTATTTACAAGAATATGGGTTAAATTAATTTATACCCTTGTTTGACTTTTTGTAAGAGGTTTATAAAGGAATCTTTCCGTCGTTTTCAAAACAAGGTCCTTTTTGACCTTTTCGACAGAATTAAGATAAGAATGTTTTTTTTACTTATACGGCGGGTGCGGTTATTTTCCGCCGTTATAAAATCGTCAAAGCTTTCCTTACAAGCTTACAAGAATATTTTCAAGAAAATGTTTTATTTTATATGGCTCTTAAATGATTTCAAAAATAGAAAGAGATATTTCTCTAAAAAGTGTTTTGATTTCATCTATGTCAACATCCTTTAATGGATTTTACGCTTATTTGAAGTTGATTTATTATAATACAAAACTTCTATATTGTATTGAAGGTTTTGTGATATGTTTGACTGTGGATGTGCTATTTTATACCATTCATAGTTTATGGTGAAACTATTTACATTTCGTATGCTAGTTTTAATCCGAATGTTTATGTTATATTTCAAACTTTTCTTCAGATGAATGTGCTAAACAAGTATGTTCCGGGTTGGGGACCGGTAAAAGTAAGCCCTCCAGGTTGGGGACTGGTAAAAGTAAGCCCTCCAGGTTGGGGACTGGTTAAAGTAATCCCTCCAGGTTAGGGACTGGTAAAAGTATGCCCTCCGGGTTGGTGTCCGGTTATTAGAGGCACTCCGGGTTGGTGTCCGGTTATTAGAGGCACTCCGGGTTGGTGTCCGGTTATTAAAGGCACTCCGGGTTGGGTTCCGGTTAGAAGTAACCCCTAGGTCTTGGGATGAGGCCTAGACAAAGAAATTAACGTTTAGCATTATGCATTCCAACATTATGAATGTGGTTATTGATTTTTGCATGTGATTATTCGATTAGTAGAATATCCATGTGAATAAGTAAATGGCATTATTTCATTTTACTTTTGCCATACTATGTTGAAGTTCAAGTTTAAAAGGCTTTTGTTTTAGTAATTCATTGCCTTAAATGTTTACGCTTATTTTGAATGTTCCGCTATATTGTTATCCTTACTGGGCATTTGAGCTCACCCCTTTTCTATGTTTTATTTTTCCCAGGTAGTGAAGAAGTAAATTATGATTGACTTGCAGGGATATTATGAGGGGTTAATAGTGTGGATATGAAGACTTTGTTGTTGTAGTAGTTTTTCATTTTATGATGTAATGTAAAACTTATGAATATATCTAGTGTTTCCAAGGCTACTAAACTAATCGGTCTTTCGAGATTTGATCTTTCTTGTGATCATGCCAATGTTACGAAGTAATGCACCGACTCTGGGTAGCTGGGGTCGGGGCGTTACAGTTGGTATCAGAGGAAGTTTAGTACAAACCTTGGAATCTAGATTTAGATAAACTCTGATTAGAGCACGTAGACCTAAGATGAACTTTGAGGATTAGTATAGAAGAACTTCCTAGAATTTTGGTATTGTAGATATTTTGTGAGTTTTTCGAGCAATACATCCCTGTCTGGATACGAGCAGGTAGAGGCGGCTCTGGCACAGATGTACCTAGGGGTAAAACCCGAAAACACCGCTTTGAGCTAGACTCGAACGGGAACTGGTGCACGACAACGGGCCTTGCTGCACTCTTGGTTACGACACTCCCGGGGGATATTCTTAGGATAATTCTCATTTTCTTTACAAACCATTATGAAGGGTTTATGAGTATATACATCCTCAAATGAGAAATTTTTATGATTATGGATTATATCCATAAATAGTTCAATTTATGTTAAGTGTTTTATAAGTATGGGATTATGTATTTTGATTCATAAACTGATCTAGTATATTCCATTGTTTAGAAATGGCGCCCAGTAGAAGGAATGAGAACTCCAAAAATACACATGATTCAAAGAGAAGGAAGGATCATATCTTTCATGGTCTTAAGCTAGAATTTATAAGAGAAATAGTCTCCCATGTATTATCATCATATGAAGAAATAATATCATGTGTTGATAAGATAAGTAAAGAGTTTACTGAGTCCTATGGCTTTGAAGGGAAGCAAGAGAAGAAAAGGATGGAAGAGAGAAAGATGGATAAAGGGAAGATGGAAAAGAAGAATTTTCCCATATGTGGTAACTGTGGAAAGAAACACCTTGGAACTTCCCTGAAAGGAATGGGAGTTTGTTATAAGTGTGGAGGAAAAGGGCACAAAGTACGTGACTGCAAGGGTAAGAAAATGATTTTAAAAGTACAATGCTTCATTTGCAAGGAGTTTGGACACTACGCGAACTTATGTCCCAGTCATCAGACTATGCCGCAAATGATGTTATTGGATAATAATCAAGTTATGATACTACCACAGATGAATAGGAATGATTAGAGTTCTTATATTGATTATGTCAACTGAGTGTTGTATCAACAATGTACTTGTTATAATAATTATGGAGTATATAAGGATTGTACTGCAGTACTATTTCATTAAGGACTTGAGTTTGTGTGGAATAAAGAAAAGTGACTCAATAGCAGGATAAATTTTTGGAAAATATATGGTTGAGAGAATGATAAATCATAATATAGTTCTGATACTGAGGTAGTGATTTTAGAATAATACATGATTGATTTGGATAAATTATATTGGATATTATTGACTACCTTGAAGCTGATTAATGATTTGTATATTCCATCATTGTTGGGGTTTAAAACATTTTTGGATTAATGAAGTATATCCAGCATTCTATATGGAATAAGGGAACATGAATGTAATCAATAAGGAATATGGTAGTACATGATGAAGGTATTCATATGCTATTACAGGGTAAAAAGGATCTATATTATGTTTACCTTCCTTATAAATGTTGGACTGTGAGTTTGGACAGAAGTATTTTGGATAGTTCTAGTTTGGATTATTTTGGATTTCCATAAAAGGACAACCCGGAGGTCGGGCGGCAACCCGTCGCGTCCGGCAAGGCTGCGAGACTTGAACCCGCAACCGAAGGGCGACAAGGGTGTATCACCTACCACTGGCCCAAGATATGTCCTGGATTAAATAATGTAGTTTTTTTTAAAAGATCTGGTAGATGAATTATAAATTCGTTTATTTTGGAACCCTGTACGAATAGTATAAATATAATTTTTTTTACGAGTGAAAGATGAGTTTATGGTAGAAATTTATTAATGGACAAAACACTAATTATAAAGTAAGTATATCTCCTTATGATCTTAGCCAATCTCATAAATAAATTCCTCAATATTAAGAAAAGAAACTTAGAACAAAAATGTTGTCCTAGATGGTACCTTAAATCATCACTAATTTATGGCTTTGGGATTGTTGGCCTTTTCATAGCCATGTTCTCTACCACTATCCATCAGGTAATTGATGGTTATATTTTTCTTCCATATCCATATTTTATTACATGGAACCCTAGTATGTGTTATTTTCGGTAATCTTCATACTTTCGACTCTTTATTTTAAATAGAGGCCTCGTTAATTCATTTTTCGATGTGGGATTTCAACTAAGATATTTTGAAATGTCAAAAATGTGTTATCCTAATACCCTATGTTTTGTTGAACCGATGGTATTTTAAATCATCATAGATTGATGAATTTAAGGACCTAAATTTTATACTTGTTTGTGATTGATGACCTCAATCACTACCTATAAATATTTACGTTTTTCCTCCAATTATATGTCTCTAATTGCCACCAATGTTCTCCTAATCGAGATCATAATTTGGTGGTGACCCTTTCATTTCCCTTTTACTCATATTAAGACTAAATTTTAGTAACCCAATTTCCGATGTGGGTTTTCCCACAAATATATTTTCTATTTTCAACCTTTTATTTTCGAAGAACAATTTCAAATTGCGAGGACGCAATTTATTGAATGAGGGGAGAATGTAACACCCCAAGATTTCATAGTGTGTTATTTCTTCAAAATAATTCAATAACTTGCACTACACGCAACACTGAGTTCAATCACACCATGACTTACAAAAAAATGCCATTCAAAAGAGGTTATGAATAGTATTATCTAAATTTTAAACTTTATATAATCCTTATAATTTTAGAATCCATATTATGAGTTTCTTAGATATAATGCAAGAACAAATTCATTTTCAGTATTGCACTTTTATCAACTTTTAATAGTGAACCCTTTTTAAATACAATATTTTAAACTTTTTGACTAAATGGGGACATCAAAAATTTAAAATGAAACATCCCATGCTTCCACGGTACACTTTCTTTGAATAATACAGTAGCGTGTGTTGTACGCAACCTTGAGTTTTAACACACACAACAACCAATCAAACTAGCCGTTATGAATAGTAATACCTACTTTTTAAAATTATATATATTTTATATTTTAAAATGGACTTCATCTTTGGATTCGGAATATCGAATTTAGCCTAAGGTGAAATTTTGGTACATTTCGGATAACTTTCATATTTTGATGAATAGTGAAAATTACTAAATTTTAATTAAAAACAATTTTTTTTAATCAAAATAATTAATAGTGATAAATTATGAATTTTAGTGGTTTTAAAGTATATTTAGAATATATTTTTACCATTTAATATAATGTTGGTCATTGGACATAATTTTACAATTAAACCGAACATAAACAAGTGTCAATCTTTTGATAGTTATTATCTCTTAAAAACACGCTTTTTGTTTTGACAACGGGAATTAATTTTAAATTAATTTCTGCCACTTCTGTGTTTTGAATTTAGAAAAATGGATTCCATATTTGGAATCAGGATGTTTAAATTGTGTAAATAGGTAACTTTTATTTTTAGACATTTTGAATAATTACTGCGGTAAATATTTTATTTACCATGGTTAAAGGGTAAATCCGGTAAATAAGGGTTAAAAAATAATATTATAATAATACAAAATTACCCTAAAACATGTCCTAACCTTATTGGTGGACACATACCCGACCATGGGCATCCTTGGGTCAATTTGGGGACCCCTTGGAGCCACTTGTATGTGGTAGGGACACATTATATTAATAAAGTTAAAATAAAAATAAAAATGGCATAAGCTTACATGTTTTAGAAGAACAATTTTTACATAGGGTTATACATGTTGGATTTTAGATTATAAATATTCATTAGAAAGATAAAAAGATTTCCTACATAATGATGTTTTATTTATAATTTTTAGACATTAAATAATTTATTTTATTTATGACACAATGATGATGCAGTAATTACTAAAATAGTAAAAAATTAACATAATTAATATTATAAATACCCAAATAAATATAATATGAAACTTTTAATGAATTACACTAATTTTATAGGATAATATGATATATTAGTATTGATTTAAGTGACTTTGTTCGAAGTAATCAATCTGTTATGAGTCTCACAAAAATCAACTATTGAATAGTGTCGAAATTGACATAAAAGAGTTCTTAAAACAAATATTATATTATTAATTGATATTAAATTCCTAAAAATCTAATGTTCGGCCAAGAGACTTATATTATGATAGTTTAATCATTAATGGACCACTTGGGGGTCGCTTGGATGTATATAGTAAGTTTATTAACCATATTATATAAAAATACAAAGAGACATTGTAAAAGTGAAACTAATTAACTTAGAGTTAATACTTAAAGATAAGGTTAATATAAGTACCCAAACCTGTCTAAATTCTATTGGATGAGTTGTTTTCGACCTATACCCACCTCATCCTTTTAATAGTCAACTTTGGAGCCTTTGGAAACCGAATATGAATTTATTTTAAATTAATATTTCTAGCTTTTCCAAAAGTGCCCCTCACCCCTCTTATAAAAGGGCACTCCTCCTTCTCATTTCTTCACACCTCTAAAGCCTTTTGGTTCGGCCAAACTCTGCCCAAATACTCTCCCAACATCCCTCACTACAACCTAGAGGCCTTAGTTTGATCAGAAATCCAACCTAAGGAGCCCTTTTGATCAAATCAAAAGGAAGAACCCGAAGAAGAGGTAATGATTTCACCACCCTTCTCCAAGTTCATTTCTTCTTCCACTTATTCTTCCTTTGTTCTTACCATTCTAAAATAATAACTCCAGTATCTCACATATACTGTGATGTTATTATAAATATGGTACAATCATATTCAGTATTCTATCCACCCTTTGAATAACATGTCACCATACGTGCGTACGTACGGCTTACCGTCTCCACGTCGTGGTGTAATTGTTATTCAATATAATATTATTTGGATGGGTATAATAATGATGTGTAACTCATGTAAATAATAAATATAACATGTTAATGATTCTGTATATATGATATACCATCCATTTATATATTATTTTAATATCAAAAGAATGATATTGTCGCTCGTGCGTACGTACGGACTACCGTCTCCACGAACGCGATGAGATTCATTCTCCATCGTATCCATTCAAGTATAATTATCATTTGATGATTTAAAAATGATGTTTAAGGACTGGATATCATTCTGGATATGAATAAGATACAACAACCAAGGCTTATGTAACAAAACATATAAAAGAAAATGAGTAAGTTAACTCCCGAAACGACGATAATTCTAAGATATTATTAACAAATCAATGTTAAAAGATCATATATGATATCATATTAATATATATGATTCTTGTATAATTTAATAACAACTATTTCACCATTATACAAGAGGTTAACCTACCCCAACCAAGGAAAAGTACAAGGTAAGGTTTATTTCACAATCTCTTCATTATCCGAGGTTGTATTATACGTAATAATCTACTGGGATTTCTTTATCATCCACATCCATGTTTCTTCGAAATGTATTTCAAAACATATTTATTATTTACAAGAATATGGGTTAAATTCATTTATACCCTTGTTTGACTTTTTGTAAGAGGTTTATAAAGGAATCTTTCCGTCGTTTTCAAAACAAGGTCCTTTTTTACCTTTTCGACAGAATTAAGATAAGAATGTTTTTTTTACTTATACGGCGGGTGCGGTTATTTTCCGCCGTTATAAAATCGTCAAAGCTTTCCTTACAAGCTTACAAGAATATTTTCAAGAAAATGTTTTATTTTATATGGCTCTTAAATGATTTCAAAAATAGAAAGAGATATTTCTCTAAAAAGTGTTTTGATTTCATCTATGTCAACATCCTTTAATGGATTTTACGCTTATTTGAAGTTGATTTATTATAATACAAAACTTCTATATTGTATTGAAGGTTTTGTGATATGTTTGACTGTGGATGTGCTATTTTATACCATTCATAGTTTATGGTGAAACTATTTACATTTCGTATGCTAGTTTTAATCCGAATGTTTATGTTATATTTCAAACTTTTCTTCAGATGAATGTGCTAAACAAGTATGTTCCGGGTTGGGGACCGGTAAAAGTAAGCCCTCCAGGTTGGGGACTGGTAAAAGTAAGCCCTCCAGGTTGGGGACTGGTTAAAGTAAGCCCTCCAGGTTAGGGACTGGTAAAAGTATGCCCTCCGGGTTGGTGTCCGGTTATTAGAGGCACTCCGGGTTGGTGTCCGGTTATTAGAGGCACTCCGGGTTGGTGTCCGGTTATTAGAGGCACTCCGGGTTGGGTTCCGGTTAGAAGTAACCCCTAGGTCTTGGGATGAGGCCTAGACA
This sequence comes from Viscum album, assembly GCA_963277665.1. Lineage (NCBI taxonomy): Eukaryota > Viridiplantae > Streptophyta > Magnoliopsida > Santalales > Viscaceae > Viscum > Viscum album. Next base: position 1,869,355,414 of record OY728123.1, on the reverse strand, counting down.
AAGAAATTAACGTTTAGAATTATGCATTCCAACATTATGAAAGTGGTTATTGATTTTTGCATGTGATTATTCGATTAGTAGAATATCCATGTGAATAAGTAAATGGCATTATTTCATTTTACTTTTGCCATACTATGTTGAAGTTCAAGTTTAAAAGGCTTTTGTTTTAGTAATTCATTGCCTTAAATGTTTACGCTTATTTTGAATGTTCCGCTATATTGTTATCCTTACTGGGCATTTGATCTCACCCCTTTTCTATGTTTTATTTTTCCCAGGTCGTGAAGAAGTAAATTATGATTGACTTGCAGGGATATTATGAGGGGTTAATAGTGTGGATATGAAGACTTTGTTGTTGTAGTAGTTTTTCATTTTATGATGTAATGTAAAACTTATGAATATATCTAGTGTTTCCAAGGCTACTAAACTAATCGGTCTTTCGAGATTTGATCTTTCTTGTGATCATGCCAATGTTACGAAGTAATGCACCGACTCTGGGTAGCTGGGGTCGGGGCGTTACAATATCCAGAAGTTATAACCCATGAATATGAATTTTTTTGTATTGATATCAATTTTGATAAAGACCCAAATCTGGACATCTCATCACGTTGTTGATGTGATGCCTTGATTGAGTTCGGTTCTTACATCGACATAGTTTTATTGATTATGAGCGGTCGTCAATAATCAATAGAGTTGATCGATAAAATTCTAGGTTGTAACCTAGTAAGAACTCACATAATACTGGTTTCAGTGGGTATAAAATCAAGGAATCAATTATCCTTCCCATTCCCTTGAGAGCGATGACGGATTGAGCATCAAGGGACACTTACCCGGGTTGATCACGATTTCTTCAACCAGTTTCTCTCACTTAGTAGTATAGTTTCAATTGATATTTTAAAATCATAGAATCCCCAACCACTTAATTTAATTTCAATTTTATTAAAATAATCATAACCTTCTTTTGAAATTAATGATCTAAGGCTCCGTCGAGAGACGACCTAGGGTTGCTGCTATACTGCAGAAATTCTAGTCAAAAATTAAACAACTAATTTGACGCGCTAAACAATGTGATCAAATTTTGGCACCGTTTCCGGGGATCCAAGATAATTTTTTCCTTTATTTATTTTTATTTATTTATTTTACTTCTTAATTAGTACTCCTTTAAATACCCACCCCCATTTGATTGTTTTTGTTTTGGGTTTTGTCTTTATTTTTTGTTGTTTTTGGTGTGTTCTTTCTCTCTCTCTATCTCTCTCTCTCTCTCTCTTCTTCTCCATCTCCCTCTATAATTATATAGTATAAAATTATATTCTTATTTCACCCTTCTTAGGTTTTTTTATCCATCTCAAATAAAAAAACACAACAAAAAAAATCAATCAATCAAACTGGACATCATTGTTGCCTGACAAGATCTGGTAAAGAAACACTACTTGAATTTGACCCTGAAATTGAAAAGTCACTTCAAACACAAATCAAGGAATTTAGAGAAGGTAAATCAAGTAACATTGAGTAACCCATTTTTAAACCTCAAGTGTTCCAAAACCAATAAAAATTTGAACCAAATCAAACCCCAGAGATCATGGCTGCAAATAATAGAACATTAAAAGAACTGACCACCCCGGATGTGGAGTACCAACCTGCGTACATCCAATATCCTGAGGAAGCGGCCAATTTTGAGCTAATATCAGGCCTTATCCACCTGCTTCCAAAATTCCGTGGTCTTCTCGGAGAGGACCCTCACAAACATCTAAAAGAGTTTCACATAGTGTGCTCCACCATGAAACCCCAAAATGTGTCTGAGGACCTCATTAAGTTTAGAGCCTTCCCTTTATCCCTTGATGGTGTAGCCAAAGATTGGATATACTATTTGCTTACCACGATTGGGGGCTGGAATGACCTTAAAATACTCTTTCTAGAGAAGTTCGTCCCTGCCTCCCGAACTGCATCAATTAGGAAAGAAATTTGTGGCATTAGGCAGTCACAAGGAGAGACCCTTCATGAATACTGGGAGAGATTCAAAAGACTTTCCTCAAGCTGCCCCCACCACCAGATTAGTGAACAACTATTAATACAATACTTCTATGAGGGACTTATCCCCATGGATCGTGGAATGATTGATGCTGCAGCTGGTGGTGCCCTAGTTGACAAAACTCCTTCTGCCGCTCGTGACTTAATAGCCAACATGGCTCAAAATGCACAACAATTTGGTACACGAGCTATTGCACCAACCCGAGGAGTTCATGATGTAAATCATTCAGCCCTAGAACAAAAGGTAGATACTAAACTTGATGAGATGCATACCCTTATAAGGCAATTATCTCAAGAACAAGGTAACTCACACTCTACTTCTATTCCATTACATTGTGGGATTTGTTCTGATAACACTCATTTTTCTGACCAGTTCCCACAACTTCAAGATTCATCTGAGTCCTGTGCAGCTGTGTTCCCAGGGCGTCCATTCTAACAAGCACCTCCCTTCAAGAAAGAACAATTCAGGCCAAATCCAAATCCAGGGTGGCAAGCACACCAACAATACCGACAAGGAGGAAACTCAAGCTACCCCAAGCAGAACTGGTATCAACAAGGCCAAGGTATGCAACCTTCTTATCCTTCAACTTCTCAAAAAAATCATCCTCCTCCTACCAAATCTGAACCAAGCCTCGAGGACATGGTGAAACAAATGGCAACCCAAAACCTTTAGTTCCAACAAACCACACAATCGGCAATTCAAGACCTACAAACTCAAGTGGGACAATTGGCGAACACCATCAGTGAGCTTAAGATGCAAGGGTCTAGACAACTACCATCCCAACCCATTGCCAATCCGAAGGACAAAGGTAATGTATGTGCAATTACACTTCGTAGTGGTAAATAAGCTTCTCCTTCTACTGATTCTATGAAACGGGTATGTCTCCCTCTTGAAAACACTCCTTCCCAACCCTCAAAAATTTCATGTAATGAAAAAAAAACAAAAAGGGCAATCAAATTATCATTAATGATTCAAATGAACAATCAATTCCTCTTCCTTTCCCTCAAAGACTCACTAAATCTAAGAAAAACTTTGATAATGAGATTCACAATGAAATAATGGATACATTTAAAAAAGTTCAAGTTAATATTCCATTGTTGGATGTAGTCAAGAAAATTCCCGGTTATTCCAAATTTCTTAAAGAGCTTTGCACCCATAGAAGGAGGTTGAAGGGGAATGAGAGAGTCAACCTAGGGAGGAATGTCTCGGCCTTGATTCAACCTGCAATGCCAACCAAATGCAAGGATCCGGGCACATTAACGATATCGTGTACCATAGGGGAGACCTTCTTTTATGATGCTATGCTATATTTAGGTGCTTCCATTAATGTAATGCCTCACTCTGTGTATACTTCTCTACAGGTTGGAGAGCTTCAACCAATAGGCATTATCGTGAAACTTGCCAACCGGAGTACAACACATCCAAAAGGAGTGATTGAGGATGTCCTTGTATGAGTGAAGAATCTCATCTTCCCTGCAGACTTTTACATTCTTGAGATGGAAGATACCCGAACCCAAGGACATGCCCTTCTCATACTTGGGAGGCCATTCCTCAAAACAGCAAAGAAGATCATCAACGTTCAAAATGGTACGTTTCCCATGTAATTTGGTGGATAAAAGGTATGTTTTAATATCCTTGAGGCTATGAAACACCCCGTTAAAGAGCACTCCACTCTTCCTGTCTATTCAATGGAAGTGATCTCTAATGACAAACACAAACAAAATTCTATCCTTGACCCATCCTCTGATTTAGTTTCCTCTTATTCACCCTTGGATGATTTTAGTTTTGGTTCTTCTTTTAAATGTTGTGTGGGTTCAGAAAAATGTAAATTTTGTGCTTTAATTGATGAGTGTGTTTATTCTGAGGTACCCATGACTATCGATGATTCTGCAAATCTCATTTCAATAGATTATCTTTCCTCTGAGAATAAACATGAGCAAATAGATAGTTTCATGGACCTCACTCCCTCTAAATCCACTCCCTCAATCCAAAAACCCCCGGTGTTGAAATTAAAACCACTTCCATCAAATTTAAAATATGCATATCTTGAGGGTATTGACCAATTGCCCGTCATTATTGCCAATAACCTCTCTCGACAACAGGAATCGAAACTGCTCAAAATTTTGAGAGAGTGTAAAGAGGAAATAGGATGGACATTGGCCGATATTCCCGGGATTAGCCCATCTATTTGTATGCACCATATACATTTGGATGATGAGGCTAAGCCCGTAAGACAATCTCAACGCCAGTTGAATCCCACTCTCCTTGAAGTGGTAAAATTGAAAGTCAGTAAATTACTTACTGTAGGGATCATTTATCCTATATCTGATAGTAAATGGGTTAGCCCTATGCAAATTGTTCCTAAAAAATAGGAATAACCATTGTGTCAAATGAAAGGAATGAATTGGTTTCAATGTGTCTGCAAAACAGTTGGCGAGTCTGTATTGACTACCGTCGACTGAATCAAGCCACACGGAAGGACCACTTTCCTTTACCTTTCATTGACCAAATGTTAGAATGATTAGATGGTAAGTAACATTATTGTTTCCTTGATTCCTATTCGGGTTATTTCCAAATCCATATAGCCCCTGAGGATCAAGAAAAGACAACATTTACCTGTCCATTTGGCACATTTTCATACAGAAGGATGCCATTCGGTCTATGTAATGCTCCTGGTACTTTTCAGCGATGTATGTTGACTATTTTTTCTGAGTACCTTGAGAGTTTTATGGAAGTATTTATGGATGATTTCACGGTATATGGATCTTCTTTTGATTATTTTTTGGAAAACCTAGGTTCTATCCTCCGCCGCTGCATTGAAAAAGATCTTGTTTTAAATTATGAAAAATGTCATTTTATGGTTGAGTGGGGGATAGTTCTTGGGCATATAATTTAAAATAAGGGAATTCAAGTTGATAAATCTAAAATTGAATTAATTTGATCCCTTCCATGTCCAAAATGTGTTCGTGAGGTGCGGTCTTTCTTGGGTCATGTTGGTTTTCACCGACGATTCGTTAAAGACTTTAGTAAGATCGCACTTCCCTTATCTCGGTTGTTACAAAAGGATTCTAAATTTTTTTTGATAAAAATTGTGAGGATGCATTCAATTCACTAAAAAAGAGTCTCACATCACCTCCCATAATCCAACCACCAAGGTGGGATCTCCCCTTCGAGCTTATGTGTGATGCCTCTAACTTTGCAGTTGGGGAAGTTTTATCACAAAGGGTTGAAAAGGCTCCTCATGTCATTGTGTATGCCTCGTGTACCCTTGACCCTACCCAGGTAAACTACACAACCACTGAAAAAGAAATCCTTTGTATTGTGTTTGACTTGGAAAAATTCCATTCATATCTTCTTGTGTCAAAAGTTATTGTGTTTTCTGATCATGCTGCCCTTCGTTTCCTCTTAAAGAAACCTGAAGCCAAACCCCTCCTAATTCGGTGGATTCTCCTCCTACAGGAGTTTGAACTTGAGATTAGAGATAATATAGGGGTAGATAATGTGGTAGCTGACCACATTAGTAGTATTTCCCCACCATTGGACCATCATGTTGACTCACCCCTACCCATTGGAGAATTTTTCCCTCATGAGAACCTTTGTGATGTTGTGGACCTTACCCCATGGTATGCAGACATTGTGAATTTTCTAGCAACATCTAGGGTCCCCACTGATTTTAGCACTTCACAATCCCAGAGACTTAAACATGATTCTCGATGGTACATTTGGGATGACCCATATTTGTGGAGGATCTGTAGTGCCCAGGTTGTTCGTAGGTGTGTCCCTGACCATGAGTTCACCTCTGTTTTGACCTTTTTCCACACCTTGGAATGTGGGGGCCACTTTGGCTCTCAACGTACAGCTCGAAAGGTCCTTGACTCATGACTTTATTGGCCAACATTGTATAGGGATTCCCATAGATTTTGTAAGTCATGTAGTCTTTGTCAATTCATAGGGAATATCTCCAAGAGGAATGAAATGCCCCAACCACCCATGTTATTTTGTGAGATCTTCGATGCATGGGGCATTGACTTCATGGGGCCTTTTCAAAATTCATTTGGCTTTGTGTACATCTTATTGGCTATTGAATATGTATCTAAATGGGTGGAAGTAAAGGCCACCAAGACTGATGACTCTCGAGTGGTTGTTGATTTTTTGAGGTCCCAGATTTTCAGTAGGTTTGGTCTACCAAGATTCATCATTAGTGATCAGGGTTCACATTTTTGCAATCGTAACATGAAAAACTTGCTTCGTAAGTATGGGGTTGTTCATAAAGTTTCCACTGCATATCATCCCCAAACTAATGGACAAGCAGAAATTTCAAATCGATAAGTTAAGTGAATCTTGGAGAAAACGGTACAACCCAATAGGAAATATTGGATTTTGCGCTTGGATGATGCACTTTGGGCGTACCGTACTGCTTTTAAAACCCCGATCGTAATGTCACCATATAGGATTGTGTTTGGAAAAGTTTGTCACCTCCTAGTGGAGGTAGAACACCGTGCATATTGGGCTGTTAAACAATGTAATATGAACCTTTCAGATACAGGTGAGGAAAGAAAGCTGCAGATTCAAGAGTTGTGAGAAATTCGGCATGATGCATATGAGAAATCTCGAATCTACAAAGAAAGGACAAAGGCAATACATGATGGGATGATTCATCAGAGGAAGTTTCATATTGCTGAGAAGGTCCTCATGTACAATTCCAGGCTTAAGCTCCACCCAGGTAAGCTTTGTTCCCGGTGGCTCGATTCTTATACTATTACTAATGTTTACCCTTTTGGTGAAATACATGTTTTGCATGAGCAGAGTGGACGAAGTCTTACTATCAATGGTCAGTGACTTAAACACTTTTATGAGTATTTTCTAAAGAATCTGGTGTGGGAAATCCACCTTCTCGACGCATCATACCAATAAAACACACCAGGTTTTATCCTTCCTTCTCACATTCTCAATTATTTCAGTGAGGACACTGCATACTCTAGGTGTGGGGGGGTGGATACATTCCTAGGTTAGTTAGGAATTTTCATTGTTTTCTTATTTTTGTTTTCTTTTTTTGTCCTTCTTTATGGTATTTTCATTTTTCCCCATCAACAATTTCGAAGTTCCATGATTTGGCGACCATAAAGTGGGGAAAGTAAAAATACCATAACGAAGGCTAAAAAAAATATGTGTATGAATTTACCATCAAGGAGTGATTTTCTTTTAGTGAATTAGTTTTATGTCAATGATATAAATGGTCATATCTATGTGAAACCTTTGAGATGATTGATGCCCTTTGTGTGAGTAGTTTTTTGGAAAACTGTGTCACTAATATCTCCACAAATTTTTGCACCAAACCACAAAGTGTGATTATTTCCTACTTAATATAAGGTAAATATATGTTGGGTTAATATTTTTCAGCTTTAAATGATATTTCCATACATTCGTTCCTTATCCGATTTGTTTCATTACTGTACCAGATTGACCTATGCGTGTGTAACTAATGTTCGACTGTTGTATGCCCTCAAAAAAAATTGTTGTGTCTTGGGCAGGTCAAAAACCACTCCTCCTCAATCTTTGATCTTGTTATAACTATTTCAATTAGTGTCGTGATGAGATCAAACAAGGGTTGAGAGATGAGTGTGAGATTTGTTCTAATTGCAACTTCAAAAAAAAAATATAATAAATGAGGGGAGTGATGAAATGTGCAACATATGGGCATATCTAGGTCGAGAGCTTATGGTTTGACTTCTGGAAATGATTAAATGAGTGGGTTTTGAAATATGATTTCAAAGGATGTAGGACAGGTTCGGTGACAAAATCATTTAAGCTGAAAAATGTTAAAATAACATATATTTATTGGATATCAAGTGGAAAGAATATCATGGAATGGTTTTTACACACACATGGAGAGTTAGTGTCATGTTTTACTTCTGAATTCCTTTCTCAATTGGGTATCGCGAATCTTTTTTAATTTCGCTATGATATGATTTATGAGACATCTTTTCCTATTTTTCACTAGAAAGAACTCATTGGTGTGGTTCGTGCATTGATCACTTTACTTTAAATAAAATTTCCTCAAATGATAAATCTTTAGGATTTTGGAAATATATATATATGAATCATTGTATTTGGATATGTGAATTTGCCCAGGATTTCAAATGTTTAGGTGTGGGGGTGTGATCGTACCACGATTCACTATTTTATTCCACCCTTACACTGCTGTTTTAAACTGGTTTTGTAATGAATATTCCAAATATAATAATAAATTAAACATACTATTTCATTAAATGAATTAATGTTTATTAATATTGAATAGGGAAATTTTACTTGTTTAAGTGTTTACATTATAGGAGTAAGTGATTCGGAGAGCCCATGATGGTAATCAAGCAAAATGGGCCAAACTGCGCAAGGGCCCAAGCATTCATGTGGACATAAATATGTATTGTCGATACTCTGTGCATTCAATTGGTCTAAAAATCGGTTTATGAATGTAAATTGTTGTGGGATACATTTATCTAGAAGACCATGAAGCCCAATTCTCCCATTTAAAGGCCCATAATAGGCCCACAAGGTGAAGCAATTCTGGGCGGCCCAGATTGGACCACCCTTCTGTATGTAGGCCATAACTCGGGGCTCGGAGATCCAATTGGGCTGATTCCACCTCCTCTGGACAGATAACTTGAAGGTCCACCTCTCCACAGAATTACAGGACATTTTGACGCGTTTTGTTTAGTCAACCAGCCGTTTAAAGATGGAGTAAAAAGTATTCCCTAAATAGTGACCTAGTCTCTTAGGCACTTGACTTCTTTTGTGGAAAGTGTTATGTGTATGTCCATAAAAACACCTCTCACCCCCATTATCTCATGTTTCACGACCAGGGGTGAAGGTGAGTCGAATTGGAGAGCTTATTTCATTTATTTTAGTTCCCTTCTCCCTCATGTACTTCTAAGTTTCTTAGTGATCAACTTGGGGGGTGTCCATTGTTGTAATCCCGAGCTCTACATTTGTAATATTCGTAAGGTGATTTAATTTCCAGGTTTGTTGTATATTGTTCTTAATTTTTACCTTATGAATTTTTGTTTATTCTGGTATGATTAAATATAAATCAAAGGAACAATAATCCTCGTGCTTCCATGCATAACCCGGATCTTGTGATGATTTGAGTGTGTTTGCCTCTTTTCTCACCTCTTCTCTTTCATGATTTTGATTTTAAATTGACTTGTTTGATGATATCCAGAAGTTATAACCCATGAATATGCATGTTTTTGTATTGAGATCAATTTTGATAAAGACCCAAATCTGTACATCTCATCACGTTGTTGATGTGATGCCTTGATTGAGTTCGGTTCTTACATCGACATAGTTTTATTGATTATGAGCGGTCACCGATAATCAATAACGTTGATCGATCAAGTTCTAGGTGGTAACCTAGTAAGAACTCACATACTACTGGTTTCAGTGGGTATAAAATCAAGGAATCAATTATCATTCTCATTCCCTTGAGAGCGATGACGGATTGAGCATCAAGGGACACTTACCCGGGTTGACCACAATTTCTCCAACCAATTTCTCTCACTTAGTAGTATAGTTTCAATTGATATTTTAAAATCATAAAATCCCCAAACACTTAATTTAATTTAAATTTTATTAAAATAATCAGAACCTTATTTTTAAATTAATGATCTAAGGCTCCGTCGAGAGACGACCTAGGGTTGCTGCTATACTGCAGAAATTCTAGTCAAAATTAAACAACTAATTTGACGAGCTCGACAACGCGATCAGACATTCATTTGAATAATTCCACATTTATCTACAATTATAGAATTCAACATTGACAACCTCTTTCTTCCCCTTGTAATCATGAGATTGGTGACCTTTTTCACCACACTTGTAATAGACTCTCATTCCCTTCAGGCAAGTACCGGGGTGTTTCTTCCCACATTTACTGTAGGATGGATATTCAAATTTTCCCTTCTTTACCTTATTTACATTTCCAGAGTGTTCAATAGATCTATTCTTCTCTTTCTTTTCTTTAAAGTCATAAGACTTAGAAAATTATTTTTCTATCTTGATAGCACATGAGCCAATATCTTCGTATGATAAGAAGGATTGTGAGACTAATGCTCTCTAGAGAAATGGTTTTAACCCATCAAATAATTGATCATTCTTACTCCTTAGGTTACGTATATAATCTTTAGCATGCCTTGATAACCTTGTAAAGTTAGCCTCATATTTTGCGACATTCGCATCCTCCTTTTGTCTCAGACTCAAAAATTGTCTTTCCATATCCGCTCGATGGTCACGAGGAAATTATTTTTCTAAGAAAATATCTTTAAACTCCCTCCATTCCATATTTGATACTTCATCATATTCCTCTATGTTTTGAAGCAATGACCACCATTGATCTTCATCTCCCATGAGGCGATAAACCACCATGACAACTTTTTCCCTTTCACTACTCCCCAAAGTGTGAAATATTTTCTCTAAGGAATTTATCCCTTTATCAGCTACTAATAGATTTTTAGTCCCATTGAATGTTGGTGGTTGTTGCCTCATGAAGCAGTCTAACATTGATCTTCTGTGTTGTGAATCGGGGTGCTCCATACGGGTAAGGTTATTATTCATAACCTGAGTGAGTTGTCCCAGTATGGTGATAATCTAATCAGCACCAGTTGCATCACTATCTCCACTATAATTATCTTGAGTGCGTGGGAAATCTCTACATGGATTACGTGCATTGATACGGTTTCCATTCCTTCCACTAGGCGCCATTTCTAAAAAATGGCATACACTAGATTAGTTTATGAATCACAATACATAATTCCATACTTGTAAAACACTTAACATAAATTGAACAGTTTATGGATATAATCAATAATCATAAAAAATTTCTTTGAGGAAGTATATACTAATAAAACCTTCATAATTGTTTGTAAAGAAAATGATAATTATCCTAAGAATATCTTTCGGGGGTGTCGTAACTAATAGTGCAGCAATTCCCATTGTCGTGGACTAGTTCCATTTTGAGTCTAGCTCAAAGTAGTGTTTTCAGGTTTTACCCCTAAGTACATATGTTCCAGATCCACCTCTACCTGCTCGTATCTAGACAAAGATGTATTTCTTGGAAAACTCACAAAATTTTTACATTACCAAAATTCTAGGAAGTTCATCTATAATAATCCTCAAAGTCTATCTTAGGGTAATGTGCTCTAATCAGAGTTTATCTAGTCTATCTTAGGGTAATATTCTCTAATCAGAGTTTATCTAAATCGAGTTTCCAAGGTTTGTACTAAACTTCCTCTGATACCAAATGTAACGCCCCGACCCCAGTTACCCAGAGTCGGTGCATTATTACATAACACTAGAATGATATAAATAATCATGTCCCGAAATATTGATCAGTTTAGTAGCCTTGGAAGTACTAGATACATTCATAATTTTTACATTACATAATGAAATAAAAACATCAACAACATTTTGTCCCCTTTTAAACACAATTATATCCTTAGTCTATCCCTACAGGTCAACCATAACATACTTCTTCACATCCTGGAAAAAATAAAACATATAAATGGGTGAGTTCAGATGCTCAGTAAGGATAACAATATAGCGAAAACTTTCATAAATAAGCACAAAAATTTAAGTCAATGTATAAGAATAAAACAAAATCCTTTTAAACTTAAACTTCAGAAAAATATGGAAAATATAAAATCAAATAATTCCATTTACTTATTCACATGGATATTCTACTAGTTGAATAATCACATGCAATATCAATATCCACTTTCATAATGATTAAATGCATAATGCCAGACTCCATGACCACATAGTCAAGGCCTTGTACCAAGACTACAAATAAGATTTTGGAAAGGTCTTGTGAAAAGACACTAGTTTGTCTCATGAGACCTACTGATGCATCGAGGATCTATAGCGGGCTCCACCCATTACTTACTAAGTCCAATGTATTTCTCATATGAAAAGGTTTAAACATAACATAAACATTAATATTAAAACTAGCATAAGAAATTTCAATACTTTATCCATAAACCATGAATGGTATAAGAATAACACATACACAGTCAAACATATCACAAAACCTTCAATACAATATGGAAGATTTGTATCATAATAAATCAACTTCAAACAAGCTTAAAATCCATCAAAAGGATGTTAACATAGAGGAAATCAAAACTTTTTTTAGAGAAATATCTCTTTCTATTTTGAAATCATTAAAAAGTCATATAATTATAAAAGAAAAATTTTATTTTGAAAATATTATTATAAGCTTGTAAGATAATCTTCGACGATGTTATAACGGCAGAAAATAGCCGTACCCACCATATATGTTAAAAAAACATTCTTACTATAATTTTGTCAAAAAGGTCATAAAGTACCTTGTTTGGAAAATGACGGAAAGATTACTTTCAAAAAATATAAGGTCAAATAAGGGTATAAATAACTTTAAACCATTTTCTAATAAAAATGTTTTGAAATAATTTTTTAAGAAAACACGGATGTGGATGATAAATAGGTCCCAGTAGATGCTTACGTAAAAAAAACCTCGGATAATAAAGAGATTGTGAAATTAACCCTTACCTTGTACTTTTCTTTAGTAGATGGTATGTTAACCTCATATATAATAGTTAATAAATTGTTATTAAATTATAAAAGAACCATATATATAAATATTATATCATATATGATCCTCTAATATTGCTTTGTTAATAATATTTTAGTAGTATCATCGTTTCGGGTGTTAACTGATTTGTTTTCATTTATATGATTGGTTACATAAGCCATGTTTGTTATGGATAGGATGTATTTGACTCATATAAAGAATGATATTATTTTAATAAACATTATTTTTAATCATAAAATGAAAATTATTCTTGAATTATTAAGATGGGGAATGAATCTCATCGCATTCGTGGAGACGGTAATATATACGTACGCACGAGCGACAATATCATTATATTGATGGTGAAATCATATATAATTGGATGGTATATAATATATAAAGAATCAATTAACATGTTATATTTATTATTTACATCAGTTATACTCATTATTATACCCATCCAAATAATGAAGTGTTTGAATAATAAACTACACCACGACGTGGAGATGATAAGTCGTACGTACGCACGTATGGTGACTTTGTCATTTATAGGAAGGATAGAATAATGAATATAGTTGTATAATATTTATAATAAAATCACAGTATATATAATATATTGGAGTTATTATTTTAGAATGGAAACAACAAATAAAGAGGAAGTGGAAGAAGAAAAGAACTTGAAAGAGGTGATGAAATATTTACCTCTTCTTCGGGTTCTTCCTTTTGATTTGATCAAAAGGTATACTTAGGTTCAATTTCTGACCAAAATAAGGCCTATAGAATGAAGGGAGGATAGTTGAGAGGATATTTGGTCAGGGTTTGGTAGAGCCAAAAGGATTTGGAGGTGTGAATTTGAGATAAGGGTAAGTTCCCTTTTATAAGAGAGGTGAGGGTCACTTTAGGAAAAGCTTGAAATATTATTTTATAATAAAATAATTTTCAGTTTATAATGGATAAAAAATGAATTATTTATAGGATATGGTGGGGATTTTAGAAAAACTCTCAACCAATAGGTTTTAGATGGGTTTAGGTCACCATATTAACTTTATCTTTTATATTTAACTCTTAGTTAAATAGTTTGACATTTACCATGTCTCTTTGTATTTTTATATTATATGGTTAATATACTTACTATAAACTTCCAAGAGAACCCCAATTGGTTCATTAATGATACACCTATCATTATATAAGTCTTTTGGAAGAACCTTAGATTTATAGAAATATTATATCAATTAATAATATAATATTTGTTTTTAAAACTCTTTTTATGTCAATTTTGACACTATTTATTATTTGGTTTTTGTGAAAATCATAACAGAATGATTACTTCGAAAAAAAATTATTTAATCAACCCTAACATGTCATATTAACCTAGAAAATTAGTGGAGTTCATAAAAAGTCTCAAATTAAATTTATTTGGATACTTATAATATCAATTATTTTAATATTTCATTAATAAGGTAATTACTACATCATCATTGTGTCATAAATAAATTAAATTATTTAATGTATAAAAATTATAAATAAAATATAATGATGTAGGAAATATTTTTGGATTTATAATGAATATTTATAGTCTAATATATCAATTATTTTACCTCATATAAAATTTTTTTTACTAAAATATATTTGCTTTTGTTATGTTTGTCTTTACTTTAGATTATTTAATATAAAATGTCATTATCACTCCCAAGTGGCTCCATGGGGTCCCAAAATCGACTCAAATATGCCCATGGTCGGAAATGTATTATCCAATAGGAATAGAATACATGTTAGGGTAATTTTTTATTATTATAATATTATTTGTTTACCCTTATTTATCAGATTTACCCTTTAACCATGGTAGATAAAATATTTACCGAAGTAATTATTCATAATGTCTAAAAATAAAATTTACCTCTTTACACAATTTGGACCTCCTTATTCCAAATATGGAATCCATTTTTTAAAATTAAAAATTCAGAAGTGGCAGAAATTAATTTAGAATTAATTCCTGTTGTCAAAACAAAAAGCGTGTTTTTAAGAAATAATAACTATCAAAAGATTGACACTTGTTTATGTTCAGTTTAAATGTGAAATTACATACAATGACCTACATTATATTAAATGATAAAAATATAATCTAATGACATATTTAAACCACTCAAATTTATAATTTAACACTATAAATTATTTATATTAAAAAAGTTGTTTTTAATTAAAATTTAATATTTTTCACTATTCATCAAAATATGAAAGTTATCAGAAAAATACCAAAAATTTATCCTAATCTAATTTTGATATTCCAAATCCAAAAATGAGGTCCATTTTAAAAAAAATAAAATTTATAGAATTTCAAAAGGTGGTCATTACAATTCATAACGGCTAGTTTGATTGGTTGTGTGTTAAAAATCCAAGTTGCGTACAACGTAAGCTACAAAATTATTCAAAGGGAAACATACTATAGAATCTTGGGGTGTTACAAGAGATAAAAAATGAAGAATGGTCCTATGATGGGTACTTCATGGAGTCCATGACATTAAATATCACAACTTCATCCCCAAACTCCATGCAAAGTGTACCCTTATTGACTTTTATGATAGTTTTTGCAGTTTTGAGGAAGGGTCTACCTAAGATAATGGGAGAATGAGAACTTAACTGATCATCCTCCATGTTAAGAACATATAAATCTGATGGAAATATCATGTCTCTTACCCGAAAAAGTACATTCTCAAGGATTCCCATTGGATATGTTGTAGCTCTATTTTCTAACTACACCACTACTCTCGTCGGCTTCAACTCCCCAACCTATAAAGAAAAGGATATAGAGTGAGGCATCACGTTTATAGAAGATCCTAAATCACAAAGAGCATAAAAAAAGTGTAACTCCCCTATGGTTCATGGGATAGTGAATGTATCAGGATCCTTGCACTTTGTTGGCATTGCTAGAGTTGGTGTAATGAGCACTGACACATTCCATCCAATATTGATCCTCTCATTTCCCTTTATCCCTCTTCGATTGGTACAAAGTTCTTTTAAAAATTTCACATACCTTGGGATTTTCTTGATGGCTTCAAGTAGAGGAATGTTGATCTCCACATGTTTGAATGTGTCCAAAACCTCCTTTTTCATTTCCTCTTCAGCCATCTTCTTGGTTTAAACAACCCTGTTTGGAAAAGGAAGAGGTTTAGGAGGAACATCATTAATCTTTTTCATAACTTTATCTTTCTCCTTGGGTTTCTCATCAGTCAGTTTTGAATGGGGATTCTCTAGAGTTGAGGTGAATCCCGGTGGAATGATAGGTGCTGATATATCAGTTGTTTGCTTCCCACTTCTCAATGTGATGGCACTGACATTCTCCTTCATATTTGGAGTAGGTTGGGAAGGAATATTTTTGGAGTTTTTACTTACCAGTTCATGGAGGGCAGTGGAAATCTGGATCATTTGAGTCTTTAACTCCCTCAGCTCCAAACCTTGACTCTTCAGCTCATTCTGTTGATTAAGAACAATTTGCTTCAACACATCATCGGTATTAGAATCTACCTTTGGTTGAGTATTCCCTTGTTGTTGAATTTTTGATACTTGAGCTTCAAATTGCCTTTTGGGTTGTTGGAAACCTTGTTGGTAAGGTGGAGGCTGATGGATGTTTTATTGAAAAGGGGGGCCTTTGTTGTTTTCCAGAGCCATACCTAATGTCTGGTTAATCATTCCACCCTTGTTTGTATGTTGTAGTAAAATAATCAAGCTTATTTTGGTGATATGGTTGTTGTTACTGCTGATATGGTCTCTCAAGAAATATTGTTGCACAATCTTTTGTTTCTTATAGTTGGGGGCAACAGTCAATTGGGTGGCTTGTCTCAGTGCAAATGCCACAAGGCCTTGAAGGAGTGGTTTGAGATGTCTTTTGAGCCAAATCAATTTTCCTCACTATAGTTGTCAATTCTTCTAACTTGGTATCGATAAAATTACTCTCAAGAGAAGAATGACTTACCTGATGTACTCCCCTGACATGTGGTGCACCTCGATCGCCAAATTGTTGGGAGTTTTGGTCCATCTTGTCAATCAACTCCCGTGCAGATGCTGGTGTTTTTTCCACCAATGCTCCTCCAGCCATGACATCCAACATGCTCATCTACATAGGTGTAAGTCCTTCATAGAAGTATTTGATGAGGATTTTCTCACTAATTTGGTGATGTGGGCATCTTGCACACAACTTCTTGAATCACACCCAGTACTCATACATTGACTCCCCTTGTGATTGCTTGATCCCTGATATCTACTTAAAAATGTAAGTGGTCCTTGATGCTGGAAAAAATATATGTAAGAAAATATGTTTCAAATCATTCCAACAAGTTACATCTTCTGGTTGTAAATAATAAATCTAGTCTTTTTCTGCTCCATCAAGTGAAAATGGGAATGTCCTTAGTTTGATTTGATCTTCATATACATTTCTTGGTTTAAGGGTTGAGAAAACCACACTAAATTCTTTTATGTGTTTATTGGGATCCTCACCAGAGATGCCATGAAATTTTGGAAGCAGGTGAATTAACCCAAATTTTAGTTCAAAATCTGATTCGATATTTGCGTATGCAATGCAATTTGTTGATATTTAATATTAGGTGAATCCAGTTCTTGAATGGTTTTATTAAGTTCATTCCGAATATCTTCAACCATTGGTTCTTGTTTTAAGTTTTAATTATAAGTGTTTCCAATTTCAATGTTCTTGGAGTGAAGTAATTCTCCAACTGGTTGAATGTTGAAACTTCCCATAGACTGAGAATGTCTGATTCGATCCCTAAGGCTGCGTTAAATCTCACGGTCAAGATATAAGATATCTTCGGGATTATTTCATGTCATAAATAAAATAAAAATTAAAATAAGAAAAGTGGGTCATAATAAAATAAAATATGAGAAGTTCGAGTTGATGGTCCGAAAAGAAGAAGAAAAATTCAGATTGGGTAAAGAAGGAAGAAAGAAGAGAATAAGAGAATAAAATGTAAAATAAAATAAATACCTCTAAATTATTTAAATAATTACTTGACTCCCAGGAAACAGTTCTAATTTGAAAGGCACTATCATGGACGCTTTTAAATGATATGTGATTCTTGGTTACTTAGGTGCATCAAAATGGCTGACCAAGGTCGTCTCTCAAAGGAGGAAGTAAATTTAACAACATATTAAAGGTATTTTGAAAGTAAAATAAAAGTAAATAATAATTTTAATTAAAAGTATGGGGTTGTTTATAGTTTATAAATCTAGAATAATTTTTCGAGAAGAATATTTTATTTTTGTTTTGTTTTTAGTTTTGAAATGAAGTTCGATTAAAATGACACAACAAGAAGATGTTTTTTTAGAAAATATTTAAAAGGAATAATTGATCTAACTCTACCTATTAACTCAATTATTTTTCATTATAATTTAAATTAACATCCACATAATTATAATCCTCTAATTTGTTAACCCTTGAACCCTATAAGAGTTAACTTAACCGCAAAGATGAAATTACTTAAACCCTAGGCTAGCTTCGGAACATGAAATTGTAACACCCTAATTTGATTGATATTCTTAGGTAAGCTTATGGTAAGTTGTTAATTATAGTACATATCCACTCTGTAAATGAGTATTAATTGAGTTTAGGGATTATATTTGAACTCTACAAATTTATCTCGTGTGGTCTTTTATTATCGATTAGATCTCACTCTCACAATTTACACAACTTCCGACCTCGCATATTTTTGTGTCAATTGTTCAATTGCTTGGTTAGTTTCATTTAAATTAAAAACTCAATTAATAGATAATATTAAGTGAATTATAGTATATGATTGATTCAAAATAAATAAATTAATAAGTTTAGAGGTAGATTGATTACTAAAAAGAACTACTCTTCCATGGGCGGTGTAGAAATCATAGAAACGTTTTGCATGTGCAAAGGTTTAGAAAGGGTAGAACCCAATCACATTTCTACTCTTGATTCCAGACCAGTTAGGAAGATTAAGAGAAGAATAAATTTGAACAAAACATAAGAAAATAGAAGATATAAAATAAGAACAAATATATTTATTATGAAAACACAAACATTACAATATGAGGAAGAAGAAGATGACTTCGACGAAGGGATCCTTGCTTCAAGAGATACCCTTATTTAATTGCTTGGATAATTGTAGTGTAACCTCTTCTAATATGCCCTGAACTTCCTAATTCACTTCCCAACCTCACAAAATGAGAAAAACACCAATTTATAGAGTAGTGGGGAGGCTAGGTTCAAAGTGGTTTCAAGTGTGAATAGGGAATCTCAGCCAAATATTTTATTCCAACTTGGACCGCCCATTTGACCACCAAACCACGTGAATCATCTGTCCTTGAAGAAGTATGATTCGTTATAAAATGATTCCTCTATCTCCTCACAAAATTTGGGCCTAATCCAATCACAGATTAAGAATTTATGACCCAAATATAGAACCCATTTTGAATCTAGTGATTCCATCCCAACTTTGACTTCATGTCCCATTTTCACCAACCAAATGAATGATTTAGCTTCAATGTCCTAAATTAAAGTTGTAGAAAATTATGTGATAAACACATTTAAAAAATATTAGGTTCAAATAATTCAAATAAAATTATTTATGATTGAAATACTATAGTGAATTTTTTAAGGGTAAAACATGAATTTTCATCAAATTTTCAAATGAATGATCTAATCCCAAATATTCCATAAATGAACATAGTTAACATAATGTGAGGAAACTATATCATTTATTATAAATAAAATATTAAATAAAATTGTGTTTTATCAACAAAAAATTAGAAATACTGGATATTTATAAATTATTATTATTTAATTAGTATTAATATTATAAATTTATTTTTAGTTAATTAGTATGACATTTAAATAATTATTAGTTTCTTATTAATTAGAATTCATTTTTATTTATGTAATTATAATTTATAAAGTAATATATAAATAATTAGTTATTATATTTAATCTTGTTTTTAATTGTTAATTATTATTCATATTACTTGCTAATAGTATTTTCAAATTAATAATTAAATAATTACTTATTACAATTATTTAATTACTTATTACTAATAATTAATTACAAATTACAAATATTTAATTACAAATTAAAATTACATCATTACAAATTACAATTAATTATTATAATTAATTGATTAATACTAAATAATTATAATTCATGAATTTATAAGAAATTATTAATTATAATTAATTAGTAACTATATTTTTTAATTATCACTAATTAGTAATTATCAATAATTAATAATTAACTATTAATTATTTATATTTTATTATTATATTTAATACTTGACTAATAAAAATTAATTAATTTTTTTTTATTTTTTTTATTTAATTAGTATATATATAATAAATTTATTATTAGTTAATTGGTATTGAAATTTAAATAGTTATTAGTTACATATTAATTATATTTCATTATTAATTTTGTAATTTCTAATTATAAATAAATATATAATTATTTTTTTATTATATTTAATTGTATTTTTAATTGTTAATTATTATTCGTATTACTTGCTAATAGTATTTTATAATTAATAATTAATTAATTATTAATTAAAATTATTTAATTACTTATTACAGATACTTAATTACATATTAAAGTTATTTAATTACTAATTTCAATTACATGGTTACAAATTACAATTAATTAATTATAAATAAATAATGAATACTTAATAATTATAATTCATAAATTTGAAAGAAATAAATAATTATAATTTCTTAGTAATTATATTTAGTAATTATCATTAATTAGCAATTAACTATTAATTATTTAACTTTTATTATTTTATTTTAAACTTAACTAATCAAATTTAATTTATATTTCTAAATTATTATTATTTTATTAGTATATATATTATAAAATTATTATTAATTCCTTAGTATTGACTTTTGAATAATTATTAGCTGACTGACTGACTAAAATTTGATTTTTATTTGATTTTCCAAAGCCTCTTTAGGGTTGAGCAGTAACCTACACACCATGAGGGAACCAAAAGAACAAAAGTTACCGAACATCAAAGTTCAAAATTTAAAATTTACATAGCACCCGTGAAGATCACTATCTGAGATTCACCCACATCAGCCCAAGTCAAGTGTCATCCATCCTCATCATGAGACACCACTGTCTTCGTTGCCATCCATCACCATCCAACGCCACCATCATCTTCATCATCCAACCACTACACCATTCATCAGAAACCATCAAAAATCGTCAAAGCCGCCATAAAACATCGCACTATGTTGTTGTCATCTACCAGCAAACCAAATACAACCAAACAACCAATATAGAGCGATATCACCTTAATTAAAAGCATGAAACATCAGCACAACACCATCGATAGAAACATTGATGACCACCACCATATCCAAACATGAAAAAAACAAACCAGAACCACAAATTGGAACACCATCAAACAAGCATCAAACACATCGACCGCTGAGAAGAAGCTAACAAACCTTCACTAAGAACTTGAGGAAGAAATCCAAAAAAACAAAGCCAATGTCGAAGGGATCACACCAGGAACACTGAAGACTGCCAAACCACACATCAAAAAACTTCATTGTTGCCCCCGATCTAGATCTAACAAGTATAGGGGTAGCAGAACATGAGGTCATAGAAGTGGTTTGAGAGATCAAGAGCCTTAGAAATGACAACGTTGATGAGGCAGAAAATTAGGATCCATCAGAATTGGATCAAGCCGACCCAAGAAGCGCCTTGAGACCTGTTGACCACTAAAATGAAATACCTAAAACCTCTTTGAACCAACAATCCATGTCTAACTTGGAGAGGTATATAGGGACGAGAGGTCAGATTCACAAAAAGAGTGTATGAGGGATTCAACAACCAACAACCATCGTCAGGATCCCAAGACCGTCTTGAATAGGATGACATTGACACAATAGAAAATCAAAGTGTGGATATGGAGAACTGTCATAATAGGGGAAGGCTAGAGTAGGAGATAAGATGGGAGAAAAGGAAGAAAAGTAAGAAGGATGGTACTCAAATACACCACTAACCCCGAAGTAAAGGGTTTTTGGAGGAAACCCTAGGTGGAGATGAGAGTGAGAGGAGGAGATCTGGGATGGGGGTGACTGAATAAATAATTTTAAAAAACTAATTACTAAGAATAAATAAATAAATAAATAATATTAAAAATTGAAATATAAATATAATTACCTCAATATCGGATGGGGGAGACTGAATAAGGGTGGGGAGAGGGTCGTTGGGACTTTGGAGGTAGGTTACAGGGCTTTAGAGGGGCGACAGGGCTTCATAGGGGAATCAGGTGTCGTTGGTATGGAGGGAGGATGGGGGGATCACCCTTTTATATATAGCGAAAATGAGGGACCACTTGAAGTGGTTCCTTTAGTATTTGAAATAAAGGAAAGAACGACACATGAAGTGGTTCTTTTCTATTAATTTTTTTGAGAAGAGAGCCACATGAAGTGGTGCTTTTAGAATTTATCCACAAATATCATCTTAATGTGGTTATTTTTCAATTTCATTGAAAAATCACTAGATGAACTTGTGATTTTTTGTTTTATCCTAAAATTTTCATTTTATATGGTGCTTCAAACACCCATTTCCCATATAACACAAAACCTAACCCTGTAAAATTTAATATAAAAACTATCTCAACGAAAATTTCTCCTAGATTTGATTCAAGAAGCTTGATTCATGGTTTGTGGTTCTTGGTATATGAGGCCTCATGAGTATAATTTCCCGACGCATGGCTGAGAGAGATAACAAAAGTTGCCATGCCTTATGTTACTGGAGGCATAATCTGTTGGGAGAGCGGTTCATTGTATTCACGGGCCATATAATTCTCAAATAAATATACACTCAACATGATTTAAATCTCATACAATAGATATGAGTTTAAGTCCTAAAGTCCTTCAATTTTTATCTTAATTATATGGATGGGAGAGGCAATGAAGTTCCTGACACTCTGATTCAAATGACTCAAAAACGAGTGGTTCATGAGGCCACTATTTAATGTAAGTTTATGGTCTTATTTTCTGAGATGCATTTAGAGGTGCAAGACCATCATGGGAAGACCATAATCACATCATTATTAATGGACTATTCACTTTTAGAGAGAGTGAAGATCATGAAGCCTTCAAATCCTTAGGTATTGGTCCTAAGGGATAGTGCTTCATGTGAGGACCCACTGCCTGGTTAACCCATTGACAGGGATGATATCTTTCATATTCATGGATTTCTTTGTGTTCCTGAAGATGTTTGAGAAGAATTTATGTGAAAATATCATGCCTTTAAATGGGTAATACATCCCTAACATAAAAATATATATCATGAATTATGATGTCAGTATTAATGGTCGGGGATGAAATAGAGATAACATGTTTTGTTACTCAGTGCTCCACCTAACAATGTTAATGGTGGAACACCAATGACCTACTAGGATTTTACAGCCATTACCCATTCTGGAGTGTAAGTGTGATGACATCACCATAGATTTTGTGACAGGATTACCAAAATCTAGTCATCATCATGATGTTATCTTGGTTATCGAAGACATGCTAATGAAGTTCACCCATTTCATAACTATTTGGTAGACTTTTGAGTAGACGATATTGGGAGGGTATATGCCTAGGAGATCATATGACATCATGGAGTTACATGTATGTTTGACTCAGATAAGGATTCTTTTTTTATGTTGTGGTCATGGTAGGGGTTAGTAAAGGTTTTTAGTTCATAGGTATTGTTAAGTGAACCCTACCATCCATAGATAGATAGTCAGTTTTAGCATACAATTCAAGCATTGAAGGACATGCTTCAATAATTTTTCCAGGATTTTAGAGGTTCTTGGGATCAACATTTAACTATTGCTGAGTTTTCATATAATAATAGCTTCCAAGAAACTATACAGATGGATCTTTTTGAGGACCTATATGGTAGGTCATGTCGTTTACCCCAATGTTGGTTATAGGAAAGAGTGGAATAAATATTGTGACCTCATATAATTTAGGAAAAATTATATATGGTACAAATTATCAATAATTTTGTTGATATATCTCAATCTAGGTAGAAGTCTTACACCAATCATTATTGAAGACCTCTGGAGATTTAGGTGGGAGATCAGGTCTTCTTATGTGTTTTACCTAGATTAAATAATCAATTGATTCGGAGATAATGGAATGTGGTCCAAGATTTGTTGTTACTTTTGAGTTCATAGAGAGAATTGAGCTCATATCCTATTATCTTGTTTTAACATAGATGTACTAGACCATGAAAGGTTTCTTCAATGTTTCATAGATTCTCTATTATTATTCAAACCAGTCTCATGTTCTTCATCTTGTTGATGTTGAGTTGGATGTTAACGCTTCTTTTGGGGAGTAACTGAATTTTATGATTGATCATACCATGAATACTCTTCATTGGAGGCTAGTTCCTCTATTATGGGATATATGGAAGTACTACTATGTACATGATGAGACCTGGGAGTGAGGTTCCAACATATGCACTCAATGTAAAAAAATTTCTTAGATACAGATCGACCAACCTTGAAAGGGATACTCAGGGATGTGTTTCTCTGAGGTGGGGAGGTTGTAGGATCCCATTTTTTTAGGTATTTTCTCCATTAATTTTTGGGTCATATTTTTTTGTTTAGACCTTGTAAAATAAACCCTTTAGTGTTTGAGTATATTTTCAAAAAATGGAGGAGGATTCTATGTGCAGACATATTTAAAACATAAATTTTGAATTTACGGTGTAAATTGTCATGTTTTCCATAAATTTTCCTCAAAATACCTCATAAGTTAGGAAACCCCATTTAAGACATAAGTTGACATATTACAGTGTAAATAGGAAATTTACATAGTAATACCCCTTTTTACACTGCAAATACATTGGGTGGTGTGTTTTACTAGTTTTCCCTTAAATTTATTTGACCTTATTTCTATCTTACTCCTTCCTTTTTTTATCACATAGAAGCAGCACCTCAAGCTCCCATCTCCTCTCCTACAAGAATTTTTGATTTATCCATCATCTCACATCTAATTCAAGTGATGTTTTCCTTATCATATCCCTCTCAGTAGTACTACAATTCCCCTAACTCGTTTTCTTCATTTACCTTCCCATATCATATTCTATCTTTGTATGAGATAATATTCTATATTTTCAGGGTGTTTATTTATTTCTTGGATATCTTATCTTCTATCATGGATTAGAGTTCAATACTAGATGAGGATTCAACTACCGATACAATATGGGTGGTATATATTTTTTCCCCCAAAATTCTTGATATTTATATAATTTACTTTCATTCTAAATATTGGGATTTCCATGTGACACCATTAAATGTTGAAATGAAATATTAAATTCTTATCACCTGAAAAGGGTTTTCATTTAACCCTAACTAGAATCTTTGGAGGATGTATGACTCAATTCGAGTCACCCCCTTAGGGTGTGTCACATTATGGTTCCATGAATTCTATGACTTGAAATGAAGTTAAACCACCTTATGAGGTTTTTTATATTGGATTTAAGAAATGGAATGGTTTAATAGAATTAAATAAAATCAACTGATACCCTTCTGGGTCTCCTAAGCTTGATCTATGTCATCAAACCACCTTATTAGGTGAGTTGTAATATTATATAAATGAACTGTCTAATTGATACAAATGATAGGTAAATGGGATGGCCATGTGACTGGGAACCTATTTAATTAAAAATTTTGATAATGGATATTACAATAATTATGGATACTGGATGAGTAATTATATCATTCTCAATTGTGGTCATAGACCTTGAATTTATTAAAGGTGAGGCATGCCTTGAGTGATACATAGACTCCCATTGTGGTTTTCTATGGATGGGTTCATATGACACCACCTATTCATTGATGTGTCTCCCAAGTGTTAGAGCACACTTGGATTTGATCTTTTCCATAGATATAGATGTCCAACCTTAGCACTAAGGGTCCAACCATATTTATAGAAATTAAATATATTGAATTTATTGGATGATTCTCCTTGGCTTCAACATGGTATTATGGTATGTTGAGGTCATGACCATGGGATTCGTTCATTTCTAGCACTAATCCTACCCAGGACATGTTCTTAGGGATTAGGTAATACCTTTCCCCTTAGAGTGAACTCCCTAACAGCATTTTTATAAGTTCTATAAAGTTTAAACAAATTAGTAAAGTAAGTTTGTATGCTCATGGAATAAGTCCACTACCATATGTAAAACCAAACAACCCTCATCTTGCCTACAACAAAGTCAGCTCCTAATAAGGCAGCTATAAACAAGTAAACAAGTCACATGGCCACGTTGTACATACATCAATGTTAAGTAACCCACAACCATGTTGTATAAAGAAATGTATAATCCCACGACCACATCTTATAATAAAGATTAGACCTCAAGGGCAGGATCCAAGGTGTCATGTACCAAGACATCCATATAATTAATCTATACCATGAAGGGCCGGATCCAAGGAACTCATCCAAGGAATCCACATCAAGTCCCATGGGAATCCTAGTGGAAACTTAGTCTAGGAATTGGTTTTATTCCTAGGAGAATGTGTACCAACATTTCCTACATTAGTCCAAGCAATCCGGATACACGGGGTAGCAAGGCCCAAGGCATCCCACATAATCAAGACCCAAGGGGTAGAGTCAACCCAAGGCATCCACTACCATGTTCCAGATCCATGGAGAGTAGTCCAAGGCATCTATCAAACCATTAATTCAAGAATTTAATTTAAACAATTAAACCCATGTGAGTATACCCACTCACATAATCTAGTACAAGTCATAAGTATACCCACTCATGCAATCATTTAACCATTCACATTTTATATAGGTTTACCCTCCTATATTTCCCATTTAATATTCCATTAATTAGTTTATATAGGTATACCCACCCATATCACCCATTTAAAAATACCATCTAATCAATAATAAGCATGGTATGTCAAGATATCACTAAGAAAGGAGGCATTATATCTCCTAAGAAAGCTATTCAAAACCATTAAGGCATCAACAGGATTCCTCTAACTAGGAAATCACAAACACACACCCCTTGGGTGGTTTAAACATGCATAAAAAAATAATTTCCTTAAGTCACACCTCATGGGTGACCTTGAATCAAGAAACGGGTGCCAACGCACCTAAACAGAACCCATAGGCATCCTCCCTAGGTCCAACTACAGCTACTACAAGAAAATTGCTCAAAAATGTGGCCTCATCAGAAATTATGATGGGCAGCGAAAAGGCATAACACCTGAAAAGCACTTGAAAAGCTGAAAGAAAATATAAACCTCCTACCTCAGCTCAGTAGTAGATATTTTTTCCAGTATCGAGTCCTAATTTTTCCTGGTTTAGGAGAGATATGAAGAACGGATGAAGAACTGAATATTAGGGCATATGAGACTAAAATCAAATAGTGAAATTGATTTCTAGAAGAATCAAATATGGATAAAAAGTAATGTAGGCCTTACCGATACGGATCTGATGAGATGATCCATGGTCGAAACAAAGGTTAGATAGAGAGTAAGGATCAATCCCTACTATAGGTGCCAAATGGGAGAGCTCTATGGTGAGGGTTTTGTCTTTTGAAACTAAAATGGATTTTAGGTTTAAAATAGAAATTTTTAATTTAATTAAAATTTTAAAAAAACTCACACAGCAGGCTCTCATGGTTTACCCACACAATTTCACAAACTATACAGAAACCTTGCACAGCTCACTGGCTCTAAGGGGTGCTTCGCAAGGTTATCTCGCATGGTCTGACTAACCGTGTGGTAACCATGTGAAAACATCTATTAAAAACCTACAACTTTTTCATACTCCCGCATGGTTGTGTGACCGCTACCACATGGTTTCTTAAACTATGTGGAACCTACTTCCTCCCCTCACACAATTATCTTAACCATGCGTAGGTCATGCACAAACCGTGTGTCAGGCCATTTTCAGACCAAAACTTGGTTTCGGTCTCTGAACAAGCCCTGAACACCTCCAAAGAACCCTTGATCAAGAGGGTTTCATATGTAAGGCCACAAAAAATAATTTAAACCAAAAATAAAAGGATCCATACCTTGTATGAAAACCCTGGTTCTTACAAATAAAGTGGGAAATTTATTAAGTGATAAAAGTTATAAAGTTAGAAGTTTCTAGACAAGAAGAAAGTTAAAGAGTAAAAAAAGTTAGAAATTTGATGGAGAGGAATAAAGTTAGAAAGTTAGAAAGTTTAATTAAATAAATTTCTAACAAATTCATACAATGTTATGCTAATCATTCAAATTTTCCAACATCATAAAGAAGCTCATGATACAAGCTGAAGTTTGTTGAAGATAATAAAAAGTGAAACTGAAGTTTTTTCAATCAGACAGACTTTTGTTAATCAGATGAAATTTTGTAAATTGGACAAACTTTTTTCAACCAGACATAATTTTATCAATTATATGGACTTTTTTTAATTAAATGGAATTTTTTGAATCAAAAGTACTTTTTCCAATCAGAAGGACTTTTGTTAATCAGATAGATTTTGTGAATTGGATAAAATTTTACCAATTGGACATAATTTTATCAATGAGACAAAATTTTATCAATCAGAAAGACTTTTATAAATTGTATAGACTTTTATCAATTAAATATACTTTTACCAATTGGAAAAACTTTTTTCAATCGGATGAACTTTTTTCAAATGGACGGAATTTTGTGAATCAGACATACTTTTGTCAATCGGATGGAATTTTTTCAATCATATGGAATTTTGTTAATTAGATAGAAATTTGTGAATCAGAATTTTTTCTTTCATTTAGAATAAATTTTGTTAATTAGATGAACTTTTGGGACTCAAACAAACTTTTTTCAATCAAATGAACTTTTTTTAAATGGACGGACTTTTATGAATTGATTGAACTTTTTTCCATTAGATGAATAGTGAAAATGGACATAGCTCATAAAAATTTTGTACATAGTTAATATTAAATGTTATATAAATTTGAGGTTAAAAATTAAAAGTTTCAAGCTGTACAAAGTTTAAGTTTCAAGTTGTATAAAGTTAAAGTTACAAATTTGAAGTTACAAGCTATACAAATTTGATATTTCAAGTTATAAAAAGTTTAAGTTGTAGTCTCTACAAAGTTGAAGTTACAAATTTAAAGTTTCAAGTTGAAAAAAGTTGAAGTTAAAAATTTATAGTTCGAAGATGTACAATATTGAAGTTAAGATGTGGATTAATAGTGAAAATGGATGAACAAAGTGGATGAACAGTGAAAACGGATGGACAAAGTGGATGAGAAATGGAAAAATATGGAAAATTAGATTAACAGTAAAAATAGAATAAAAAAGTAGATGAACACTAAAAACAAATGGAAAAAGTGGATGAATAGTGAAAAAGGATGAACAAAGTGGATAAAAAGTGAAAATTGGTGTACAATGTTTTTGTTGGAGTAGGTGGCCTAGAACCAACTATTTTGTACTTTATTCATTAATAAATACCTTATCACATCTTGATTGTTCTTCTATGTGGAAATGGATGTGATAATGTCCTAAGGATAAATATTGTATTAAAGGGTCATAGTGGATCCCTGTTATGATGAGAACCCAAAAGTACCATAACACTATTCTTGAATATATGTTCTATGGTCGGATGATATTATTTGAGGGACACAAATAATACAGGACATTAGGGGTGAGGACTCATAAAATGTTGAGGCACCTTCTCATGGTGTGTTCCCTTGGTAATATCCATGAGGATATTATGAGAACGAGACCCGCGAGTAGGAAATCCACATTTCATAGTGTCATTGGATGTTACTATTTTTGGACATGTGTATTGGTCCTTATACTTTAATATTATTATTAATGGGTATTACAACTCGTTCACTTAGATATATTGATGAAAACTGTGACGACACACTGTTCCCAGCGAGGTAGGATATGTTAGGTGTGTCATGAGTAATACTGTATTAATAGATAATGCAAGAAAGGATTTTTCCCTTTTTTTCCATAACGAAAGTAGATATCTCAGGCCCTTTGATGGAATTAATATAGCCTAAATAAATCCATGTACATGGTAAGAAATGGGAGAGTTCAATTCCAAAAATTCAAAGAAAGAATAATCGTGCACATGGGTTAATAGCACTATCATTCAACCCACTTGATTCGAGATAATGAGACAAAGGTATTACATTACATGGTAAGCATTCGTAGGAGGTGACACGTCATTGTGGCATTAAATTCTTTCTCTATGGGTGTCTTGGCATGTTTCTAGATACTAACCTTGGAATTTAGGCAAGCTTCGCCTGATGCCACTAAGAAAGAGTCCTAGAGGGTCACACACTAAGTGTGTCCAATTATCTCAGTTAAATATTAATTTAACAAGTTGAATGAAGATTATTCCCGATTGTGGTTTAATAATTATTCAAGGGTTCCTGGTCACATTTATTTCGACACTAGTTTTTTGAGAGAATATATTTTGGGTGAAATAATATATTTATTAGTGAGTAATGCAGTGATATTTATTTGAGAAATAAATATCCATTATTAAATTTCTAATAAATGTGATGGAGGAAATAAATAAAATGGAAAAAAAAGTACACACCATGTATATTAATACACACACTGTGTAATTTTTCTAGGGATTTGTGAGAAATAATATTATTTATTTAATTAAATAATATTAGGTGTAATTCGTTGGGCGCATTTCAAGTAATAATAATAGTCAACTGTTATTATTAGACGTAGGGTATTACTAAGAGTTAAATGAAATGAATAAAAGAATTCGGGTAATTAATTCATTTTATTATTCTAAGTAATTAAAGTCCCAATTATATAATTCTCATTAGCCTAGCTAGTTTTTGGTGTTTGTGCACAACAAATATAGAGAAATCTATCAAGCCAAGAGAGGATTCTTTTCTTCCAAGAATGCTCTCAAGGTACAAGATAGATCATCCTCCACCAGATCAAGGAGAGCGCTTTGTAAGCGGCTCTCAAGGCGATTGAAGGCAGACATTGCAAGTGAAGGATATTCTATGATAGCACCCAGAGATCCCTTCAGCAAAGTCCAGAGATACGTGGAGCATGTGTCGATCATTCCTAGAGGAATCCTACACTTGGATTCTACAACGCAATGACAGATCACATTGGATCTTGAACGGAAACATCAATGGAGAGAGAATTACATCAATGTAATTCTTGTATTTTGATTAAATTAATTATAACCAATATATTATGATCCTATATATGGTTCTAAGACTCCCTTCATTTGTTTCATTCTTTGTTCTATTCTGAAGATCCGGCGTTTTATTATCATGAAGGATCTCATATTGATCATTGTTAATGGAAAATTTAAAGTTGGGTACACCCACCAACACACTTCCGCTACGCACAGAACCTACAAGTGGTATCAAAGGGGTCACATCGTTGATTATAATTATTTAGTTTTTCGTTGGTGATTTAAGCATTTAATAATTTAGTTGTTTCAATTCAAGTTAATCATTATGTAAATCTAAATCTCAAGATCTATTCCTCCTCTTTTGTTTCTAATTCACCTTACAAAAACAATTTTTTTCTTTTAATTTTGATTAAAATAAAACATAGGATCTCATCCAGAGGTTCCAAAGATTATTGGTTGTACAACACCAGAACACACAACGTGTGTTCGGCAGTACATACCATATATTATAGGTTCCATGCACCGGGACGGTCCTCCAAACTAGGATGTTTCATTAGATTCTATCTACGTCTTTAAGACTCTGTGTGTTGACCAGGAATAGGTGTCACACAATTTCCGAATTACACGTTGTGTGGCCCACTGAACACGGCGTGTAGTCCCTTCAGGTTATGGTTAGACTGTGTACCCCATAAACGGATTGCCCAGCTGGAAACCATGTAATGCGGATACTACATGGCGTGTGTCCCACTAAACACGTCGTGTAATCTAAATATTTCCGAATTAGATCTACACGCCATGTCCTCGGTCATGTACTTTGAATGGATGGTGAACAAAAGTACATGTTGTGTAGTCAGAACTATACATCGTGTACTCATAAAAATTACGCAGATTTATTAAAATTTATTATTATATTATACAAACCCTTGAGATGTGTAGAATAATGTGGGCATAAATCTGAGACACAACACGTGATAGGTGTTTTATATATATGTGTTTAATTTAATATTTGTGTAATGTTCATTTCTACTCATTGGGTAGTTATGAACGAGAATTCACTGGGTTCCTCTAAGGTACAAGTTACGTACAAATATAATTTTAAATGAATTTATTTTTTTAAAATTATGATGGATGAGAATCGTAAGGAAATTTAGAAAAAGGATTTAAGATAAAATGATTGATTAATTAAAGATAATTAATTGATTCGAGCGTGATTTATCTTAAACAAGAACGATTAAAGAATTTAATGCTAGTTTTATTTATGTATAAATATCATTGCATGTATGGATGATCATGAGCTAGACCAAGGCCTTTATATGTGAATGGTTTCTTTTAATTTATTTATTTAAATTAAATTTGTTGTCCTATGAGCCTTCTCCTTATTAACATGTAAGGCCTACGTGCCCAAGCTTTCTTTTATGTAAAACCCCATTTTACCCCTCACCCATGAGTGAGATAAAAGAATATGTAATGGATAGAGATCCCAATCTAATGGAGGAGACTCAAGTTAGAATCCAAGGTGAAACCAATCCAAGGAGATACAAAGGTGTACAAGTGGAAGGTTGTAAACATGAACCCAAAAGGTGCAGGGTGTTTCTCCCCTAGGTCTTGGGTTAGTTTATCAACCACTAGATAAAGTAACCAATAGAACAAGATCATGATCATACCATTTATTTTATTTCTATTAGTTTCATGGTTTATTTATTGTGGGTATGTTTTCATGATGACACAATTAATTAATTAAACAAGCATGCAATATGGAACCAAAATAAGACCGGCTTATGCACAAATATTATCTTAGACATGGTTAATCACATAAGTATATCCCAGTTAATATTAACAAGCATGTAATCAAGGATAATAAAAATGAAAATTTATGTATAAGGATAAAATCCCTCAAAGAAAATATTAAGTCAGTATAGCCTTCCATAATCTTGGTTATAATCGAACTAAAGTTAAAAGTGTTAGACCAACCCTAGTTGGGGTGCTTTCAATTATCGGGGAATTATAATTTAAGGTTTTGGGTTGACTTGACTTGGTTCTCATAAATGGTTAACTACCACAGTAGGACTTGGTGTGACCAAGAGCCAAAGGTTGAGGAAATCCAAAATAAAAGGATTTTAGGATTGGGGAGTCCACTCAGCAGATCAAGGAGCTATGAGTTAATGCAGTTGGTATTTGGAATGCCTACCTAAAACCCTTCAAGTTGCTTGAATGAACCTAGTTGGGGTAATGAAAAGGGAAATATGGATCCTTTCCACTAGAATATTCATGTAATAGAATATTCTTAAGTCAATGATGAGGGCTATTGGATTTAGATAAAATAGTGGTATACTAATAAGTATTAAATTATTTATTTGTCTTAGATTTATCTTGATAAAGTATTAAACCTTTTATCATCTTAATTTGTAGAAATGTCAAGAAAAATGACTTCAAACATATCATTGATAACTATACTCAAGAAGGAAAACCTTCTCACCGGCACCAATTTCTAGGAATGGAATAAGCGTTTATGTGTCATCCTTCACCACGAGAGAAAATTGTACATGTTAGAGGAGACTATTCCAGTTGTGCCTGGAAAAGAGGCTAGTGATGATGAACTATCTCTCTATATGAAACATATATATGATTCCACAGATGTCTAATGTTTTATGCTATCATCCATGTCTAATGAGCTCTTGAAGAAACATGAAAACATGGACGTGTATAGCATGATGTATCGCATTAAGGATCTCTATCAAGAGAATGCGAGAAAGTAGAGATATGAGATCTCCAACGCTTCATTTACAACTAAGCATGGAGATTCTGTGCTAGATGGGACTCATGTAGTCAAGCTTATTGGCTACATTGAACACCTGGACATCTTAGGGATTAAGTTCTCGGATGATTTTTGTATAGATCTCATACTATCATCACTTTCCAAGACCTTTTCTAGCATTATTGTCAACTACAACATGAGAAACAATGAGAAGAATCTATCGGAACTCTTGACCTTAATTCTACAGGTTGATAAGTACATGGGGTGTGAAAAACCCACATTCCTTAAAGTGAATAAGAAAAGGAAGGACAAGTCAAAGGGGCCAAGGATTCATAAACAATCTGAAGCCCCTGAGCACCATCCCTCCAAGAAGGGGAATATCCATAAGCAGGGAAAGGAACGGGAGGTGGTATGTTTTGCATGTGGCAAGTCATGCCACTGGAAGAGGAACTGTACCCAGAAGTGTGGGGATGCTAAAGGTGTGTTCATTATTGAGTGTAATCTTTTCATTTCTACACATTGGGTATTAGATACATTTTTTGGGGCTCACATCTGTATTCAAATGAAGGAACCAAGTATATTTAGAAATATTTCCATAGGCGAGGTGGATCTTCGAGCTTCTAATGGTGTGAGGCTGGCTGCATTGGCCATTGGAAATTACCATCTCTCATTTCCAAATGGGATGCTTTTAGTTTTACATAATAGTTATTATGTGCCTAGTGTTACCAAGAACAAATTTATGTATCATGTTTGGATATATATAGATTTATTTTCAAGTTTGGAAATAAGGGTTGTTTCTTTTATAAGTAAAACATATGTTATGGTATGATGCATTTAAATAATGGTTTGTATGTATTAAATTATGAAAACCAAGTGTTGTAAATTGATAATAAAACAAACTCACATGACTTGTACATCACCCAGTTGTAGCATCACCGTCTTGGTCATGTAAACGAGAAGTGTTTAACAAAGCTCTACCAAGATGGTTATTTAGACTCTACTGAGCTAAAACCACTTGATAGATGTCATGATTTTTTGCAAGGTAAAATGAACAAGATGCATTTCGATGGACAGGGTGAAAGGGCCATATAGCTTTTAGGATTGGTGCACACTGATGTGTGTGGACCATTTCTAGTAGAAGCTAGAGGTGGATATTCTTACTTCATTACTTTTACTGATGATTTGAGTAGATATGGTTGTGTCTACTTAATGAGGTATAAGTCAGAGTCCTTAGAGAAATTTAAGGAATTCAAGAATGAATTAGAAAATCATCTTGGTAAGAAGATAAAGAAACTTTGATCGGATCGAGGTGGAGAATATCTGAACCAAGAGTTCATCGATATTCTACAGGAGTCTGGGATTCTATATCATCTCACTCCTCCTTATACACCACAATAGAATGGTGTTAGTGAAAGGAGGAACTACACCTTGTTGAACATGGTGAGTTTGATGATGAGTCATGCAGATATTCCATTATCCTTTTGGGGATATGCATTACAAACTGAAGAATACAAATTAAATTGAGTACCAACTAAGGCGGAAAATGAAATTCCCTCCTAGTTATGGAATGGAAAGAAACCCATTTTTTGCACACACGTGTATGGGGATGTGAGGAATTTGTTAAGGCCTTATCAGGAAAAAAACTAGCACCCTGGGGCACTAGGTATATATTTATAAGATATCCTAAGGAAACGAACGAATATTACCTGTATAACCCTTCAGACAAGAAAGTGATTGTTTCCAGAAAAGTCATCTTTCTTGAGAGGGAGTACATACTCAAAAAGGATAGTGGGAGAAAGATTCACTTTGAAAAAGTTGATCCTCAAGATACACAAGAGTTGTTACAGTAACAAGTTCCATAGGTACCCATGGAAGAGGTTCCAGAAACACAAGTACTACGTAAGAGCTCAAGAGAGGTAAGCAAACCGAAGAGATTTGGTTTCCTAGTCACCGAAGAACCAAGTATGGGTTCTGGTCGATGAGCTAATTGATGTAAATTTTGTTGGATGAAAATGGTATTCAAGAGAAAGTTGGACATGGAAGGTCAAGTTAGAACCTATAAATCAAGGCTAGTGGTTAAAGGATTCAGACAACGTTAAGTAATTGACTATGATGAAACCTTCTCGCCAGCTGCCATGTTTAAATCCATAAGAATCATACTTGCTATAGTAGCTTACCATGACTATGAGATTTTGAAGATAGATGTAAAAACATAATTCCTTAACAGGAACCTTTATAAAGATGCCTATATGACACAACCAGAAGGGTTCGTGACACCAGGTGAATCCAAACAGGTTTTCAAGTTGCATAAATCCATTTATGGATTAAATCAAGCATCCAGGTCATGGAACATTCAATTTGATGAAGCCGTAAAAGAATTTGGTTTCATTAAGAACGAATGTGAGTTATGTATTTATAAGCGGTTTAATGGGAATGTGGTCTTTATCCTAGTAGTATATTTTGACGCCATATTACTTATTGGAAATGATGTACTAGTCTTATAATCAATTAAGGACTGGTTGAACAAGTGTTTCTCAATGAAAAACTTAGGTGAAGCAACCTACATTCTAGGGATCAAGATCATTCGTGATATATCCAAGAGGTTTCTTGGACTAAGTCAGGGTACATACATTGACCAGATACTGAATAGATTTAGTATGGAACAATCCAAGAGAGTATTGGTTCCAGTGTCATATGTCATACATATTTCTAAGGGAATGTGTCCTCAGAAACAACAGGAGAAAGATAGGATGAGTAAGATCTCATATGCTTCGTCTATAGGATCCATCATGTATGCCATGTTATGTACCAGGCTTGATGTTGTCTATGCACTGAGCATAGTAGGAATATATTAAGTAGATCTAGGAGTACACCATTGGACTACTATTAAGACTATCCTTTAGTATCTAAGAAGAACTAAAGATATGTTCCTGGTGTATGGAGGAGATGAGGAGCTTATCATCAGAGGGTATATTGATGTTGGTTTTTAGACAGATCAGAATGATCTAAAGTCACGATCAGGATATGTTTTCTATCTCAATGGAGGAGTTGTGAGCTGGAAGAGTTCAAAGAAGCCAGTTGTCACTGATTCTACATCAGATTTAGAATATATAGAAGTTTCTGATGCAACCAAGGAAGCTGTATGGATTTATAACTTTTTCCAGGATCATGATGTGGTTTCTAGAAGTAAATATACTATCACATTGTATTGTGATAATACTGTAGTGGTAGATCTTGTAAAAGAACCAAGGTCACATCAATGGACAAATCATATTCTCCGAAAGTATCACCTCTTGATGGATTTCTATTAAAGTGGTGAAGTTGTAGTGAGCAGAGTGTCCACAGAAGAGAACGTGGTGGAACCCGTGAATAAAGTCCTATCTCAGCAGAAGCATGAATATCATGTGCGAGCTAGCGGGTTAAAGGTTGTTAGCAGTTGGCTCTAGTCCAAGTGGGAGTTTTTTGGATTTGGTGGACTAGAACTAGCTACTTTGTACTTTATTCATTAATAAATACCTTATCACATCTTTATTGTTCTTCTACGTGACAATGCATGTGATAATGTCCTAATGATAGCGGTTTCATTAAAGGGTTATAGAGAATCTATACTATGATGAGAACCTGGAAGTGCCATAACACTATTCTTGAATATATGTTCTATGGTTAGATGATGTTATTTGAGGGACACAAATAATACAGGCCATTACAGGTGAGGACTCATAAAAATTTGAGGCACCTTCTCATGGTCTGTGCCCCTGGTAATATTTAGGAGAATATTATGAGAACAAGGCCCACCAGTAGGAAATCCACATTTCATAATGTCATTGGATGTTCCTATATGTGGACATGTGTATTGGTCCTTAGAATTTAATATTATTATTAATGGGTATTACAACTCATTCACTTAGATGTATTGATAAAAACTGTGACGATACACTGTTTGCAGTGTGGTAGGATATGTTGGGTGCGTCATGAGTAATACTGCATTAATAGATAATTCGAGAAAGGATTTTTCCCTTCTATTCCATAACATAAGTAGATATTTCAGGCCCTTTTATGGAATTGATATAGCCTAAATAAATCCATGGTCATGGTAAGTAATGGGCGAGTTCAATTTCAAAAAGTCAGAGAAATAATAATCGAGCACATGGGTTGATGGCACTAGCATGCAACCCACTTGATTCGAGATGACGAGACAAAGGGATTACATTACACGGTAAGCATTCATCGGAGTTGACACGTCATTGCGGCATTAAATTCTTTCTTTATGGGTGCCTTGGAATGTTTCTAGATTCTAACCTTGGACATTAGGTATGCTCCACCTAATTCCACTGAGAAAGAGTCGTAAAGGTTTACACACTAAGTGTGTCCAAATATCTTGGTTAAATATTAATTTAATAATATGAATAAAGATTATTCCCGATTATGGTTTAATAATTATTCAAGGATGTCTGGTCTCATTTATTTCGACACTAATTATTCGAGAGAATATATTGTGGGCGGAATAATATATTTATTAGTGAGTAATGCAATGGTATTTATCTGAGAAATAAATAACCATTATTCAAGGTATAATAAATGTGGTGGAGGAAATAAAGAATATAGAAAAACAAAATTACACACCGTGTAATTTTTCTAAGGATTTGTGAGAAATAATATTATTTATTTAATTAAATAATATTAGGTGTAATTCGTTGAGCGTATGTCAAGTAATAATAATATTCAACTATTTTTATTAGACATGGGGTTTTATTAAGAATTAAATGGAATGAATAAATGCTTTCAGGTAATTAATTCATTTTATTATTCTAAGTAATTAAAATCCTAATTATATAATTTCATTAGCCTTGCCATTTTTTGTGGTTCTTCACAATGGATCTAGAGAAATCTCTCAAGCCAAGAGAGAATTATTTTCTTCCAAGAACGCTATCAAGGTACGATAGAGAACATCCTCCACTGGATCAAGGAGAGTGCTTTGCAAACGGCTCTCAAGGCGATCGAAGGCACACATCGCTTGTGAAGTCTCTTCCATGATAACACTCGAAGATCCCTTCGGTGACGTCCATAGATACGTGGATCATGTGTGGATCACCGCAATAAGAATTCTACACTTGGGTTCTACGATGCATTGATGGATCACATCGAATTGTGATTGGAAACATCAACGGAGAGAGAATTCCATCAAGGTAATTCTTGTCTTTTAATTAAATTAATTATAACTAACATATGATGATCCTCTCTATGGTTCTAGGACTCACTTCCTTTATTTTTTTCTTCATTCTATTCTGATGATCCGATGTTTTATTATCATGATGGATCTCATATTGATCATTGTTAACGGAAAAATTAAAGTAGGGTACACCCACCAACGCACTTCTACTACACCCAGAACCTGTAGTTTTTTATTACAAGATATACAATGTTCATGTAACGGTGGAAGTTTCAGTTGTACAAAATTGATGAATTGTACATCAGAAAAACTTTTTCCAAATGGATTTATATAATTTTTTAATAAGTTACTCAATATTTTGTTTAAGTAAATTTAAATAAATGTTGTTGAGGATGAGTTTGTAACAATATTTAAAAATATTCTAGAAGTCTTGAGAATCACCCATTGAAATTGAGTTTAGTAGTAGTTTTAAAATTTTAATTTTAATGAGAGTTAAAATGAATTTAGTTTCTCGTCTTTTATATCATGGGAGAACCTCTATGAAGGGTTGAAATATACAAAAAAAATTAACTTGTTCACATGAAAAAAAATTGAATCACTAAATAATTTTTTATCGAAAGTGATTTTATGAATGAAGTTTAGTTTCATGTTGAAGAAGAGTTCCAGATATAGTAAGTTTCGATCAAATCATCATATGAAGTTTTAGTTCATAGATTTCAGATGAAGAGAATCAGATAGAGTTTTTTTGAGAAAAATTTGAGGCACAACAGTTTTGTTAATCAAAAAGAACAGATATTATAAAATCAAAATTTTCAGTGAGCCACACTAGATGATCTTATCAGATGGATAAATTGGGTAGACCTTTTTTTGGACAAACTTTTTAGGAGATAAATCTATAAATTTTCATATTTTTTTGTGGCTCAACTTTTATAAGAAATGCATTGTAAACTGATAAGATCCATAATTAACCTATTGGTGGATAGAAAGATCTTTTTGGGAGATAGTATAAGTGTGGGATGTAGTATAAATACCCTCACATGTAATTGATGAAATGATTATTAGTGGAAGAATCCATGGACTAATGGGAGTCGCCATGGAAAGGATATAGATTCTCACAATGAGGTCAAACCTCATAAAAATACTTGTATACTATTTTTCCTTATATCACCTACATTTAATAAAGGTAAAATAGTGAGTAAGATTTTATAAATATCCATAAATCTTAACAGATAAGAAATATTTGATCAACTTAAAGTACGTAT
This sequence comes from Viscum album, assembly GCA_963277665.1. Classification (NCBI taxonomy): domain Eukaryota; kingdom Viridiplantae; phylum Streptophyta; class Magnoliopsida; order Santalales; family Viscaceae; genus Viscum; species Viscum album. Next base: position 1,869,315,434 of record OY728123.1, on the reverse strand, counting down.
TTTTTTTAAGTTTGTGATAATCGATAAAAATTTGGTCACCACTAATTCACTCCCTCTCTCAGGGTGACTGCACGATCCACCTAGGGAATCTCAAAATGTCCAAGAACCTTATCATAAATAAAAAATATATATCTTTCACTTTTATCATAAAACCCATTTGATTTGTCATTCAATTCGATAAGAAATACCATTTTTAGTTATCTCATAAAGATGAGAAAATGTTTTTGTTTATTTAGAAAAACTTTTTTAAAATTTAAAAATCCAAAAATATTGAGAGAAATATTTTCATTGAGAAAAACTGTTTCCGACGCTTTCGCCGAGGCACGCGCGTCCGTCTGCGGAGGACGCGCGGCTTTGTTGCCCCTCATTCCCGCTTTCCAAAGGCGGGCGGCATTCGCTCCTTATTCAGGGACGTCTGCTCCTTGATCGAAACGGGATGATGGGATGTCGGTTCTTCCTTCCGTGGATTCCTCCTTGGAACTCGTCACCTAGTCCGGGTCTCCCTTATAGATTTAATACGTAGTTCGTGAAACTCTTCCCAGTGCCATGTTTCCATGGACACCGGTTAATTACACTGCTTCTGTCGGGACATTCCAAAGGGTCCAATCAGGGCAGCAACCTTCAGTCAGGGGAGTAGTCACGTTGAGGCATCAGTAGCGTGTCTGGATGCTGGGGTACCTGGCATGTCTGTCTGTTATCCTTGATCACAAGGCTTCTCGAGGGCGTGGAAGCCCGAGGCATCCCACATCGGGCGCAGGGAATTACATGTCGTAGACACATATCTGAGGTTTTCCTCAGCTTCCCGTGCTCAACACAGGGTATGCCGCGAGTTTAACGTCCAGCGGAGACGGATCAACCCAACCAGAGCATTAGCTGGGATAAATCGGATTGAGGGATCCTCCTTGAAGGGATATCGACACCGGGGCTAGCCCGTGGGCGACAGTGAATGGAGTAGAAGGAGAGTGAAGTAGAACCATCGCAGGGGGGGCGACAGTGAAGTTGGTCTTGAGCCTTGACGAGGCTTCCTACGTATCCCCGTGGCAGGGAATCAAAGTCCACGTAGTTTGGGATGGTGCCGGTAAACCGACGTGAAGCTGGACCTTGGCCCGATGAATGTCGTCAGCGTACCGACGTGAAGGTGGACCTTGGTCCGATGGGCATCGTCAGCGTACCGACGTGAAGATGGACCTTGGTCCGATGGGAGTTGGGCTTGAACCTCTGGGAGGATTCCTACATACCGTGCTTTGACATGGATCAAAGACCTCGTAGTTCAAATGGGTTTGGGTCGCAATGGCTTACCACTGGACCAGAATGTAGTTTAACGTCATGCCGGACGAAGATGGGACCCGACGTGAAGAAACGACGGGTGGGTGTGTCGGTGAACCGACGTTAAAGTAGACCTTGTTCCACTATTGGTGGGCTTGAACCTCGTGGAGGCTTCCTACGTACCATGCCTTGACATGGATCAAAGACCTCGTAGTTCAAATGGGGTTAGGTCGCAATGGCTTACCACTGGACCAGAATGTAGTTTAACGTCATGCTGGACGTAGGTAGAACACGACGTGAATTGGGTGATGGGTGGGCTTGAACCTCGTGGAGGCTTCCTACGTACCATGCCTTGACATGGATCAAAGACCTCGTAGTTCAGGTGGGTTTCGCCGGTGAACCGACGTGAAAGTAGACCTTGGTCCACTATTGGTGGGCTTGAACCTCGTGGAGGCTTCCTACGTACCATGCCTTGACATGGATCAAAGACCTCGTAGTTCAGGTGGGTTTCGCCGGTGAACCGACGTGAAAGTAGACCTTGGTCCACTATTGGTGGGCTTGAACCTCATGGAGGCTTCCTACGTACCATGCCTTGACATGGATCAAAGACCTCGTAGTTCAGGTGGGTTTCGCCGGTGAACCGACATGAAAGTAGACCTTGGTCCACTATTGGTGGGCTTGAACCTCGTGGAGGCTTCCTACGTACCATGCCTTGACATGGATCAAAGACCTCGTAGTTCAGGTGGGTTTCGCCGGTGAACCGACGTGAAAGTAGACCTTGGTCCACTATTGGTGGGCTTGAACCTCGTGGAGGCTTCCTACGTACCATGCCTTGACATGGATCAAAGACCTCGTAGTTCAGGTGGGTTGTCAGGGTCGGTGCTCACTCTAAGCCCACGTGAGTCATGCTCGGTGTGAGAAACAAGAGGTTTCATGGACCTGACGATCACGTCGCGAAGGGTGCGTCCGTGAGAAGCGAAGAGGGGCTTGCGCGTTGGGCGGCCCGTGGTGTTGGGACTTACTCCAGGATGGAGGCCCATATGGGGGTGCCTCGTTCCCTATCACGTCCTCCACTGACCTTGGTAGTGGGGAAGTACAGAGATGCACGGGTGAAATCATACGTACCAAAGGTTAGGGGGTTACGCTCTGAGGCAGCCCTTCCCCTACGAACATACGCCACTCCGACAAGGAGGATCTCATTCCATGTGCGGAAGAGTTCCATTCCCGTGGAGACGAGTGGTGTAAAGAATGTTCGAGCTGGGGGGACCCTTCGTGAGGGAGATAAGGTTGGGTCACAGTTTAACGTAATGTGTTGAGGACGTGGTGCTTGGCAGTTTAACGTCCTGCAGCTTGGACGAGGTGGGTTCACTCCACACCCCTAGGACTTACATAACCGGTACCCTCTGGTCCTTGGTGAAGGGAAGGTACCGGTAAGGCCATGGTAAAGGGGGGTAGCGGGGCGAACCATCGAGGGGTCCACGTTAGCGTGGCTATGCGAAGAAGCAATAGCCGTTAGCGTGCCTATGCGAAGAAGCATTAGGCGAAGCAACGCTACGTGTGGTGTTGTCCATGGGACTTTGAAATCACATCGTGCAAGCCTGGAGGGTCGCACGGAAAGGGGAATCGCTAAGCAGAGGAGTGTGCCTTGCGAAGTGGGGTGCGTTAGCCTTAGCATGGGGCGTAGGTGTGAATGGGAGGTGCTTCGTGAGGTGGAACAGTGTTCACGGAGCACTGCCTCGCGAAGAAGGCGTGGTTCGCGAAGCAGGGTCCTGCCAAGCAATGTGCTTCGCGAAGTGGAGCGATCCTGCCTTAGCATAGGGATGACTCGTATGGGTTGGGTGTTTCGCGAAGCACAAGTGCTCTGCGGCTGCCCGGGTTCCCTTGGGAATCCCCTTACTTCGCGAATACCCTTGAGCTTCACGAAGGGCATCCCTCTCGGAAGAGGGGCTCAAAACGAGACAAAGCAGAGTCGTCTCGCGAAGTAGAAATACCTCGCAGAGCTCATGATTCCCGGGGCAAAGCGTGCTTCGCGATTCGGGAGAGGAGAATCCGAAAGGTCGTATTGTCCATCTGATCGTCCTCTGGGACTCAGGGGGAGTCGAGTATTTATAGGGAAGGGGCGCCGCGAAGCAGGGCTCGCGCACCACCTTCGGGGCTTCGCGGCGGCTCGCGAACGTCAAACGGGTTCGCGGAGGATTACCGCCTCTGGAGCTTCGCGGCGGCTCGCGAACGTCAAACGGGTTCGTGGAGGATTACCGCCTCTGGAGCTCCGCGGCGTCGCCATGGTTGGGGCGCTTCGCGACGAGGCTTCACGACAGAACTTCGCGGCGGAGCTTCGCGAGGCAGCGCGCCGGCCTTTTTCGTTCCTTTGTTTCGGGCCACATTTTTCGCGCCAACAAATGCCCCCCCTCAGACTTGGAGCCGAGGAGGGCGAAGGGTCGAAGTCTGAGGGAAAATCGCCAAAATTGTTGGTGGTTCGCGATGCGGCATCGCGAAGGGGCCCCGCGATGCTCGCCGGGGCCGGACGCGCCGCGATGCTTCGCGCGGTTGAGGCGCGCCGCGATGCTCTGGGGTTGCCGCCTATAAATAGGGGGTCCGCCCTATTTTGTCTTCACGTGCCTTGTCTTTTTGTGCGCTCTCGACTTCGTGAAGCTCCGCGTACTCCGCGACAGCACTCCGCGAATCGAGCTTCGCGGTGAACCGCGAGTCTCCGACTCCGCGTCCGCGCTAGGCGAACTTCTTGTCGACCTTGGCCAGACTTAGTGACTTGGTCTCGCGACCGATCTTCGCGATTCCACTTCGCGGTAGAGCTTCGCGATTCAACTTCGCGTCCGAGCTTCGCGATCCAAGGGCAAAAACAACTTTTATGAGGGTCGGCATCAAAATGGCCCATCAAGAGGCTGTGCTGGGAGTGCTTGCAGATGCTGCTCGTCGAGATGAGATGGCCAACCGTCCAGGCTTGGGGGAAATGGTTCGGAGCCACTCGGACCACACTTCCTTGACAGACCTGTTGTCGGAAGGTCAGAAGGATTACCCGCAGTGCAAGAAACTGCCGTTGTACGGCTTCGGGCTGAGGGATGACATCTTCATCCCTGAGGCAAGAAGGGATGAACCAGCTTGCTGGTTCAGGAGCACACCATGCCAGCACCAATGGTTCAGGGCGGCCGAGGTCATGCGTAGGAGGATTTCACACCCGTCACCGCTGATTGCCTCTACAATCATGTGAACGACATTGACGGGAGGCCACTGCAACCAGAGACGTCCCCTCCTCTCTACCGCACCATGCTGAAGGCGGCTCTGCAGGATCCGAAGAAGGGATGGTCTGATGAGTGGGACCTGCGCCAGGGCGGCAACTTTACCGATGACTGGGCCTGGGCCTACTGGGTAGGCGCCTCATGCGAGGAGTTTGAGGCCGAGATGAGGAGAGTGGGATTGTATGAGGCGGCATGGGCCTCTCAGTTCCACATTTACCAGCCAAAGCAGCTGATGCCGGAACTGTTGAGTAGATGGTCGTCCAGGACCAACACTTTTCACCTGCATCACGGGGAGGTGGGCATCAGCCTGTGGGATGTCCACCAGATTTCCGGGGTCCCGATCTTGGGGGCCATGTATGACGAGTTCCTCCCCGTTGCCAGCGCGTGGGGGGATCTGGAGCAAATGTCGCGATTGGCGTCGGCGCTGATGGCGCTCGTCCCTGGAGAGGACAAGGAGGCAGTGAGGGACGTCCACTTCAAGAGGTGGTTCAAATGCTTCCTGAACTTCCCAGAGAATCGAGAGTTCCCTCCAAGGCCTCGAACTTGTCCAAGGGAAGACCAACAGGGCAAGGGGCACTCGTATTGGCGGGTTTTGGAGGACAGCCAATGGAAGACTTGGGGTTTCAGCGTCAGCACCGAACAACAGCCAATAGTCAGGATGGCAGCATTCATCGCGGCTCTCATCTGTGGGTGGATCCTACCAGTGAGAGATACAAGCATGGGGGTACGGCCCAGCTCGTTCATCATGGCGTCGATGTTGGCCATGGGGCAGCGGATCAACCTGGGGATCCCGATGCTCACCAAACTGTACATAATGCTGTGGCATATTAGCGAGGGAAAGAAGCCGCCAAGAATATGCGGGCCCTTCCACCTCCTGTATGGGTGGATCACGGTGCATATCAGGGGGATTTACGAGTATCCAAACCCCATTTCGCCGCCGGGATCAGACTTTCGCCCCTCCATTCTGAACGCAGTTGGGAGCTTCCCATTCAAACTGGCCGTTCCGATGGTGCTGAATAGGGTGTGGAGGGCGGACGAGTTCAACTTTCATCCCTTCCCACTGCCGACGGGGAGGCTTACTGATGATGGACGGGGAACGGAAGAACATCGGGCTTACCTCCTGGCCTTCCGAGGTGGAGTTTTGGTGGCTCAGATAGATCGTGAGCCAATCTGTGAACCGTACACCCCGCATCGTTTTGCGAGGCAGTTCCGGTGCCTCCAGCGGCTGACCCCGCAGGTATACTGGGAGGTGCGTCACGAGGAGCACCCGTGTGTGATGAGGCAGCTGTGGCTCATGTTCACACGTGAGGATGGAAAGATGCAGATCGCATTGCCTCCGTCCACCGCCGCCTTCGGCTTAGTGAAGGAGTACGCCATCAGCTGGGAGGCCGCTTATCCCGGGGAGATGCTGAAGCAGCCAACGATCCGGGTTGGTGACGGTGGGCCTCCTTTATCTCGAGGTCGGGGTCGGAGGGCAGCTAGGGCCGCTCGCGGCAGCGGGGCTGCCATGGCGGAGAGACCCGCACCGGCCGAGGGTTCGGCAGCAGCGGTGGATCTGGTGATTCTGGGCGAGCAGGGTCATTCGAAGGGGCGGCCACCGAGGGGATTCTGTCGGATATCCACTCAGGCTCCGGGGAAGCGGCTGCGTCACATTGACATGGCAGAAGATGTCGTCTTTCCGGAAGCTTGGGACATTTGGGATGTCAACCGGCAATTCCTCAGCCCACCTGAGATGTGGGCCCACCTGAATCGCCTCGGGATGGAACTGACGGGCATAGGCCCAGTTCGGGCTGGATTCATGGTGTCTCCGGCGTAGGCGGGACAATACCTGGACGAGCTGGAGGATTACGTCCACTCCAGTGGTGTCCCTCGCCCAATGACAGACCGGGTGAGGGTACTGTTGAATCAGATGGTCCCCCCACAGTTATCGGCTGCCGATCTGAGGGAGAGCTTCCCCTTGCCGGAGGAATCAGAGGGCTCCTCTCGGGAGGATGAGGCTGGAGGAGGGAGCCCGCTGGAGGAGGGCGAGGTCGGAGACCGAGGCTCAGAATCCGACGATTTCGCGGAGGCTCTCGAGGTAGCATTCCGAACTTCTCTTCTTACGATCTGTTCTTGAATCCCTATGGACTTCTTACCAATGTTTGAGCCATGCAGGAGGAACTTGTTCGTAGGCCTCGTTCTCGCTCCTTGGTGGGTGATGTTGCGGGACCTTCGGAACCCGCGCATATGGCTGCGTCCAGTTCTGCGTCTGGTGGGACCAGGGGGCCTGAGGCGGCTCCTCTGGAATCCCCAGACCTTCCAACAGTATACGGGGGGCCTCGTCTCGGAGTCCCATCAGTACCGGCCCAGGAGCAGCGCTCGGAGGTCGATCTTCGTAAGTCTCCTCCATCGGTCTCCTCGTTGTCACATGTAGGCCATGCCAACTAACGTTTATGTCTCTTTCTGTCATACAGTTCTCCGACTGGCGTGGGCTGCTGCAGCGAGGCTGGTCGGGATGTCTGGCGGCGTCCCTCCCAGGGGCATGCCAGTGATGGTGGCGATAGTCCCTTCACCTCCTCAAGCTGCGGCGCACACCATCACTGGCGGGACCACCAGCAGGGCCGTACCTGAAGTCATCGAGGTGGACTCTGAAGAAGAGGATCAACCGGTCGGTCCCAGTCCTATCCTGCCTGCGTCGGCGTCAGGTGTCGTACCAGACTCAACACCAGATGCAGATCCTGCTGAGGAATTCCTGTAGGCATATCCTGCGTACGAGCCTGCCGACCGCGCGGATTGGGACGAAACGGACTCGGATGAGGAAGACAGCAGCATAGTCCGTCGCCGGTTGTGGAAGCTGATCACGCGCTTTATCAGGGACACTCCCCAAGCGCAATGGCTGGCCGAAATGGATAGGCTCCGCTCGCGGTTGCGCGAACTGTGTGCCGGGGGAGTGGATGCCCAACGCCCTCACACGCTCATCCAAGACCTCATGGCTGAGAAGATCCGGGAGCATGATCGTGGGCTGAGCGTGGGATGGCAGCGGAGGAAGGCGACCAGCATCAGGAAGCTCCAGGAGGCTGAAGGCGAGGTCCAACAGATTTAGATCCGGGCCAACGAGCTTTCATCCACTCTTGATGTGCAGTCTGAGCTGGTCTCACGATTGAAGGCCCAGCTGGCAGAGGCTGAGGAGCATATGGGGTAGACCTCTGGAAGGATGGATGCCGTCCGGGCCGAGGTAGAAAGGGCCAGGGCCAGAGTTGACGAATTACGCCCCGCCGCTGCTGAAGAGGAGCGGGAGTTGAATCAGCGGCAACAGGCTTTGGACGCCGCAAGTCAACGGGTGGCGGAGCTGCAACGCTCCTTTGACGGGGTCAAACCGTCCATGGGGGAAGTCAACCCCCGAGTATTGTAACAAACTCGAAAGAAACTTTTATTAACACTTTTGTGCTTCAACTCTTTCTTTCTCCTTTGTTTTGAGTGTCGTGGCACGCACGATTTCCACTGTTGAATTGCCTTGTTACATCCCTACAATGTTTGCGGGACATTTGACGACAATTTCCCGAGCCAGTCCAGATTTCCGAAAGATGGGGAAGGCTTGATCGGAGGAGGAACTTCCAGGATAGCCGAATTACTGTTTCTTCAACGTGCTCTTATGCACGACCGGGGCAACGCCAGGGGCGCTGAAATCGGTTCAAACAGATGAAAATGGGAAGTGTGAATCACGAAACCCAAATTCGAAACACTGTGGGGATGGCGTGAAAATAAAGGACAACCGTTAGCCGTGGCGGACAAACGGTATCCCTACTGCGTTAGCCTGAAGTGGGGACAACAAATGAGCATCGACCGCTGACCATATTCGCAACGCGGGATTTTATCAATTTGTCGTCGATCAATCCTTCGGGACATTGACCCGTAACGGTAGGAGAGCCCTTGGGCGTAGCATCCAGGCCGTTATTGGGGGTCCCTCCAAACATGACCAGTCTTCCGGAACGTTGGCCCAGGACGGTAGGTGAGCCGATGCGGCATGAGACCAGGCCGTTAGGGGGTTCCTTCAGACATGAAAGAGGACGAGGGTCCGAATAAGGGGAACGCAAAGCATGGAATATGGAGTGATGGTTTGTTCAAACAGAATCCAACACTTCGGTAGTTGCACCACCGTGGTGGGAGTATTCCAGATGGGCGCATCGGCCTGATCACGGATCATTCTTTCTTCCAGATAGGGCCTCTCTGGCGGGGGCTGGAAATGGGGAGGAACAAGATTTCGTGATTCTAGGGGCTGAACCCTAGACAAGACGCCTGGGTGTCTCTACGTATCCCACGTGAGGATGGGAATCAAGCCACACGTAGTTCTAGAAGCGCAGTTTAACGTCATACTGGACGAGGAGCAGCCTGACCGTGTTGGTACACATCCAGCCAAAACTGCTAAGCCCACGTGAGTCGCGCTCGGTGTGGGAAACAAGCAGTAGTGGTGGGAATTTCCCGACGCAGAGGGGGCAGGTTAGGACAAAGGGACACCCGGAGACTACCGGCCCAATGACACTAACACGATCATTTAGCGCACCTAGATGCGCGAAGAGAAAGAGCCGAGTATGATGGAGTTCCACTTGAACATAAGGAAGTGGAAATGTGTGAATCATGACGCTCGAGATTCGGATCATGATGATGGCGGCGTGGCGATGGAGGATTACTTCTGACCATGTTTGCAACATAGCATCCTATCGCATTAGCCTAAAATGGGGACAAACAAATGAGGGTCGACCGTTGACCACGTTCGAAACACGGGACCATGTCACAAATGTTGTCAAATATCTGTAGGGACGTTGGCCCGAAACGATTGAAGGGCCCTTAGGTCCAGCATTCATGGAGAGCCCTTAAGCTTAGTATCCACGTCGTCCGAGGGTCCTTTTGGATGTGGAAGAGGATGAGGATCCAAATAGAGAGCTCACGAAGCTTGGTCATGAGATGAGAAGAATGTCCCTGTGAAAATCCCACGCTTCGGGCTCTTTTTCAGAACACACCTGAATACGGCAACGAAACGTATTAGAGAGAGGGAGAAGATTCCTTTCCCTTGGGGGGATCTTAGTTTATGGTCATAGAATTCGGACCATGGATGGAAAAAAGGGATCAGGGGACGCATGACATCAAAACCTGACGTGAATGAGCACATAGTCCTGCTTACCATGCGTTCTCCGAGGAAATGCTCGAGTCAAGGGACCGAACACAAGGGTTAGGTTGGGCCCGCGGGGAAGTACCCGGGCGCTCCTACGTATCTCATAAGGATGAGAATCAAGCCATACGTAGTTCTGGAAGGTGGCACGGTAAGGTACCAGTGCCAGGGGAAAAGGGAAGTGTGGGCATAGCCCTTGCACTAAGAGAAGCGGAATTTGATGTATCTTGTTTGTTCTTTAAGGTGAATGGTTTTTTTTTGTGAAGCGACTGGCCTAGAACAGTAGGTCGTGATGTCGCCACAAGAATCAAGCCGTGATGGGCGTTGACAAATGGCATGGCATGTGACCAATTCCCAACGTGATGTCCTCTACAACGAGGTCACCACAATGCAGTGCCATTTTTCGTCGTGCGGCCAGGACGATAATGTCACAGTTTAGGGTCGTATGATAGGACCAAGCATGCATTTTATCGTCATGCAGCGAAATCGTAGCAGGGATGATGCTAGGCGGGAAATGTGCGCAGTTTTATCAAACACAATTGACAGAGACATAATCCCACATCAAATTGTACGCCATCCGGAGAGGGAAACCTTAGGCCGAGGGGCCTACACAGAGGTGAAACAGGAAGAGAGACTGGCTTCCCGAATGGGTTGTACCCGGAGACAGGGCGTCTGGGCGGTCCTACGTATCCCATGAGGATGGGAATTAAGTTGGACGTGGTTCCGAATGGATCTTAGTTTATGGTCTTAGAGCTCGGACCATGGGATCCCCAAAGGATGCCAAATTGCAGCTTTTTCCCCCCTAGCATGCAAAGGTGCACTGAGGGATAGCGCCAAAAGTGTCGAGATTCCACCTGGACATGATGGGGTGGAAAATGATGTGAATCATGCAACCAACATTCATGGACTGAAGGGGCTGGCGTGACGACAGAGGATTACTGCTGACCATGTTCGCAACACAGCATCCTGTCGCGTTAGCCTGAAATGAGGACTAACAAAACGAGCATCGACCGCTGACCATATTCGCAATGCGGGATTTTATCGATTTGCTGTCCGAAACCCTGGGGGGCGTTGGCCCGTATCGGTAGGAGAGCCCTTGGGCATTGTATCTAGGACGTTCTTGGGGGTCCCTCCGGGTGTGAAAGATGATGGAAGTCCGAATAGGGGGGAACACGAAGCTTGACAAGTGGAAGGAACTTGATCAAGTTGAATCTGACACTCTTGGTCCTAGACTAGAGTGCTCTTAATACATGGGTGAACCACTGCAGGGAGTCTAGGGACTGAACCTTGAAGGTGATCGAGAGATGGCAGATTCCAAGGGGAAGGGGGCATGGTGCCCAAAACCTTGTATCATACCTACACATCCCCCTTCTGGAGAGAGATAAACTAAGTGGCCTAGGTGACTGGGAGATCAGGGGATCACCAGGAGGTGGGGCTGGACCCGAATCGTAAACATCCAGGTGGTCCTACGTATCCCATTAGAATGGGAATCAAGCCACATGTAGTTCTGAAGGGTGCCTTTTAATGTCATGCAGGACAGGGAATAGGAGGACTGAACCTCAGAATGGGGGCGTGCGTGGTGCAATTGTTGCAAACCCGACGTGAATGAGGATGTAGTCCTACACTGCGCCACGCAGCCCTGTGATCAGGGTCCTGAAGGCAGGATTAGAGAGGTAAATTTGCTGAACTCAAGCTGGGTCCGAAGACAAGGGGTCTTGAATGTAGTTCCAGATGAGAGTCTTAGTTTATGGTCTTAGAGCTCGGACCGTGGGTGGTGACAACTCCCGAGTAAGCACAGATGTCAACCCAATCCCTAAGCCCACGTGAGATAAACTCGGTGTGGGAAACAAGGGGGGTATCCTCATTGCAATACTTGGGGAGTCCATCAAAGGGGAGTCATCAGAGAGTTTCTAAGGACACCTTTGATGTAGCTTGTTCTCCCAATGCGCGGACGTGAACGGAGGAAAAGTACAGGGGGTTCTGAGATTCTACTCGGACATGGTGAAATGACGAAGGGTGTGAATCGTGTACCCGGCATTTGGGATTAATGGGTTGGCGTGATGACAGATGAAAACTGTTATCCATGATGGAAACACAGTGTCTGTATCGCGTTAGCCTGAGGTGGGAACAACAAACGAGCATCAACCGCTGACCATATTCGCAACGCGGGATTTTATCGATTTGTTGTCCGAAACCCTGGGGGGCGTTGGCCCGTATCGGTAGGAGAGCCCTTGGGCATTGTATCCAGGCCATTCTTGGGGGTCCCTCCAGGTGTGAAAGATGGTGAAAGCCCTGATGCGGGGATACGCAAAGCCTGGAAAGCGGGTCCGGACGTGTCCGAGTAAAGCTTGGCATTCCAGGTAATGAACCAGAGTACTCTTAAGTACATTGGTGAACCGCCGAAAAAAGGGATCGACGAAACAGCTCAGTAGGGGGTGGGAGCATGGCGTGGTCATCACGAGACCGTCGTGAATGAGGACATAATCCCACACCGCACCATATGATCCCCTCATGGAGGAAGGATGGGACAAGGGGCCAAGATGGGATGAGGATTCCCGAGAGATGGGGATGGACCCGAAGCCTAGACGTTCAGGTGGTCCTACGTATCCCATTAAGATGGGAATCAATCCACACATAGTTCTTGAAATGCAGTTTAACTTCATACTGGACGAGGAGGGGAGTAATATACCCCTAAACAAGGGAGGTGTATGGCATGGTAAAGAAGCCGTCGTGAATAAAGACGTAGTCCTACGTCACACCATACGATCCTATAAGACAGGTCCTGGGTCGCGGCCCGGAAAGGACAAGGGGCCTGGGGCTGAGCCTCGGTCAGGAAGGCCTGACTGGTTTGTAGTTTAACGTCTTACATGAGGACGGGGGGCCAGGGGCCCAAGGAGGCCAAAGGGCCTGAGGCTGGGCCTCGTAAAGGGAGTTTCACGGCATGGCACATGATCCCGACGTGAATGAGGACGTAGTCCTACATCACACTTTACACTCCAGGTGAGAAGGGACCTAGGCTGTGACCTGGAAAGGCCAAGGGGCCTAAGGTCAAGCATCAATCAGGAAGACCTGACTGGCTTGCAGTTTAACGTCTTACATGAGGACGGGGGTCGGGGACCCGAGGAGGCCAAGGGGCCTGAGGCTGGACCTCGTAAGGGGAGTCGTACGGCATGGTACATGATCCCGACGTGAATGAGGACGTAGTCCTACATCACACCGTACACTCCAGGTGAGGAATCCTGGGCCGTGGCCCGGAGAAAAGGGGAAGTTATCAGTCAGGAAGGCCTGACTGGTTCGTAGTTTAACGTCTTACATGAGGACGAGGGTCGGGGACCCGAAAAGGCCAAGGGGCCTGAGGCTGAGCCTCGTAAAGGGAGGGCGTACAGCATGGTACATGATCCCGACGTGAATGAGGACATAGTCCTACATCACACCGTACACTCCTATAAGGAATCATGGGCCGTGGCCCGGATCGCTAGCACCACCTGGGGGAAGTTTTTCACCTCGGGATGGGGCAGAGGGGATCACTGTTCTTGATGCCTGGGGCATCTCGGGGTGGACCCGAAGATCCAGGACACTGTTGACCATGTTCGAAACACAGCGTTCCTATGGTGACCCATATGGGGGCAACAAATGAGCGTCGACCGTTGACCAAATTCGCAACGCGGGACTTGTATCGATTTGTTGCTTGAAAACCCTTGGGGACGTTGGCCCGTATCGGTAGGAGAGCCCTTGGGAATTGTATCCAGGCCGTTATCGGGGGTCCCTCCGGGTGTGAAAGGTGACAGAATCCCAGTCAAGGAGTGGGTGAAGCTCAGTTACGTTCATCCACGAAAGGGGCAAACACCTCCAGGGGGGAATGTGCAGCCGGGTCGAGGCTTGCTCGACGTGGGTCGGGGCAAAAGTGTGCACCCTGCCATGTCTTGACCCGAGGGGAAGATTTTGGCTTTTGGGCTGGGCCAACGGACGAAATGTCCGGGCGTTCCTACGTATCTCATAAGGATTAGAATTAAGCCATACGTAGTTCTTGAAGGCCATGCAGTTTAGCGTCATGCGGTGAGGACGTGGGAGGGTAGAAGAACGGGAGTGGGCGCATGGTGCGACCTTTACAATCTTTGCGCGAGTGGGGTTGCATGAGCGGGGCCAAGAAAGCACACTCCCTACTACACAAATATCCTCCAAGGAGACTATTCCCAGGGGGAATAGCGGAAGAGAAAAGCTTGGGGCTGGGCTCAAGACGAGGCGTCTGAGCGTTCCTACGTATCCCATGAAGATGGGAATCAAGCCATACGTAGTTCTCGACATGCAGTTTAACGTCATGCGGGACGAGGGGCATCTCATTCGGGGATGTGTGCGGTATGGTACATGATCCCAACGTGAGGACGTAGTCCTACACTGTACCGTACGATCCCGTAAGAGGGTAAGTCGGAGAGAAACGAGGGGGCCTGGGGCCAGACCGCGGTGGAGATGGGGCCAGGGGCCCAAAGAGGCCAAGGGGCCTGAGGCTGAGCCTCGGTCAGGAAGACCTGACTGACTTGCAGTTTAACGTCTTGCAGTGAGGACGGAGATGCAGTTTAAGGTCATGCGGGACCAAGTCACAGTTTAGGGTCGTGCAGGACCCTCTCGCAGTTTAGGGTCGTGCAGGACCACTTTTGCCCTAGGAAAAGTATCGCTTGAGGAATCTGGCATTGGTGGGAGGGGTTATACGCTCTCCATCTGTGGTCACCAAGGATTATGCTCCATTGGGGTAAACCTTATGGATGATATAAGGCCCTTCCCATTTGGGTTCTAACTTGGGCGGTTTCCTACCGGGAATCATTGGCGCTCGCAGGGCCAGTACCAGGTCACCCTGTAGAAAAGAGCGGAGACGAACCTTCTTGTCAAAAGCTCTCGCTATCTTGTCCTGATGCCTTTCCAGATTGTGCAGGGCACGAAGCCGGTTCTCGTCCAGTGCCTCTAATTCAGCTAGACGGATCTCGGCTACCTCATCTGATGTCTGGTGATCATAAACTGCAGTGCGTAGTGACGGCAGCTGGATCTCAATGGGTAGGACGGCCTCAGCTTCATATACCAGGGAATACGGGGTCACCTGGGTAGAGTTGCGAGTCGTCGTCCGGTAAGCCCAGAGGGCGTTGGGGAGCTTGTCCGGTCAACTTTTCTTGTTCTGACCAACCATCTTCTGCAGAATGTTAGAGAGGGTCTTGTTGAACGCCTCGATCTTCCCATTCGCCTGCGCGTGGTAGCAGGAGGTATGGTTCGACCGGATGTCGTACTTAGCGTACAATTTCTTCAATTCAGCTGCTCGGAAGTTGGTGCCGTTATCGGTGAGGACGGCGTGAGGGACTCCAAACCGGTGGATAATGTTGGAGCTCACAAAGTCAACGATGGAACGGGCCTTGACTTCTTTGAGCGGAACTGCTTCTGCCCACTTGGAGAAGAAATCTGTAGCAGTCAGGATGAACCTGCATTGGTGGGCTGTTGCCGGCGGATACGGTCCCACTACATCGAGTCCCCATACCGCAAATGGCCAAGAGTACTTGGTGGGGTGGAGGGGTTCTGGCGGCCGATGCAAGAAGTTGGCGTGTACTTGGCACGCGTGGCATCTCTTGGCGTATCCAATGCAATCGTGGATCATGGAGGGCCAGAAGTACCCTAACCTCCGGATTTGATGGGACAGCTTCGGCCCAGCTTGGTGGGCGCCACAGGAACCGGCGTGAACCTCTTGCATAACTTGAGGTATCTCTACTCCTTGGATGCAACGGAGGAGGACACCATCGAAACCCCGTTTATAGAGGATCCGCTCAAGACTGGGGCCGCTCTGGAGGGTAAATTGAAGTGCGCGGCGTCGGATTCGCTCGTGCTCGGCCCGGTCGTCCGGGAGCTGACCATTTTGGAGATACTCGACAAAAGGTGCTCTCCAGTCGGGGGTGGTTTCAACCACTGTGTCTGACGAACCCAGGACTCCCGATATGGAGGGTCCGGCGGTGAGATGACTTACCCGCAGGCTATCACGGTCCTCTTGGGTGACGGGAGCAATGAATCTCCGGTGGGCCACGTGTATGACCAAATCATCTTGCTCGGGTTCTGCGAGCGACGCGGCTAAGCCAGCTAGGGCGTCCGCTTGGCCGTTCTGCGACCGTGGGACATGGGTAACCTCTGGTCGAGAAGAGAACTGGGCCATTAAGAGGAGGGTGTACTCCAGCAACGGTGCAAGCTCTGGCTTCCTGACGACGTAGTCGCCATTAACCTGTTTGATTACCAGATCGGAATCTCCCTTCACATTTAGATTGGGTACATGGATCTCAAGGGCCAACTCGAGGCCGGTGATGCGAGCTTGGTACTCTGCCTCGTTGTTCGTACAACCTTCTGACAACAGGAACGAGTACGGCAGGACGGCTTGCACCGGGGTAATGAAAACAATACCCAGACCCACTCTGTTGAGCTTGGGGTCGTTGAGCCTTCTACCGGTGGGGCTCCGGGAGGCGCCGTCGAAATGCATTTGCCAACACGGGATAACATGATCGACCGAGAGGATCGTCTCGTCGGGGAAATCCAGGTCCAGGGATTGATCCGCGGAGGTTGGATGGGCAGCTAAAAAGTCTTCCAACGCTTGTCCCTTAACGGCCTTCTGAGGCACAAACCTGATGTCAAACTGCTGGAGAATCACTGCCCACCGTGCTAGTCGGCCAGTCAGCATGGGGCGGTTCAGGATGTACTTCAGCGGATCCACCCGAGAGATCAATTGCACCTTGTGGTGTTGTAGGTAGTGTCGCAACTTCTGCACGGCGAAGATGAGCGCAAGGCAGCTCTTTTCGATAAGGGAATATCTGACCTCCGTATCGAGAAGCATGCGACTGAGATAGTAGAGACTGTTCTCAGTGCCCTCGTTATTCTTCTGGGCGAGCAGCGCGCCGAGGGATCTCTCCAGGGCGGTCACGTAAAGGACCAGCGGCTTTCTAGAGACGGGTGGCATCAAGACAGGAGGTTGGAGCAGATATTGCTTGATTTCCTTGAAGGCGATCCGACACTCCTCATCCCATTCGTAGGCAGTGCCTTTCTTCATGAGCCGGGAAAAGGGCTTACACTTGCCGGCCAGATTCGCAATGAATCGGCGTATATAGGCTAAGTGGCCTTGGAGGCCTTGGAGCTCTCGAATGTTGGTCGGGGGAGGCATTTGGCTGATGGCCTTGATCTTCTCCAGGTCGATCTCGATACCTCGGTATCTGACAACAAAACCCAAAAAATTCCCGGAGGTGACTCCGAAGGCACACTTCAGCGGGTTCATCTTCAGGTGACGGGAACGGAGGAAACCGAACACTTTCTCAAGGTCTTTGAGATGGTCCTGGCGCTGGCATGATTTGACTACAAGGTCATCCACGTAGCATTCCACCAATGTCCCGAGGATCGGTTTGAATATGCGATGCATGGCCCTCTGATAAGTGGCACCTGCATTTTTCAAACCGAATGGCATTACCCGGTAGCAAAAGGTACCCTGGGGAGCCCTAAAGGCAGTGGACTCCTCGTCTTCGGGGGCCATCCGGATCTGGTTATACCCGGAATACCCATCCATGAAAGAGAGGGCTTGGAACCCGGCCGTGGCGTCAATCAACAGCTCCGTCACTGGGAGTGGGAAGTCATCCTTTGGGTAGTGGCGATTGAGATCGCGAAAGTCGATGCAGACTCTGATCTGCCCATTCTTCTTCCTGATCGGCACAATGTTGGCGAGCCATTTGGGGTACTGGACCTCCTTAATGAAGTTGGCTTTGATAAGCTTGTCAACTTCGGCCTCAACCATAGCACCATGAGAAGGGTGCATTTTCCTGGGAGGCTGCTTGAACCCACGATGTTTTGCTGGGAGGCCCAGACGGTGGACGGCCACTTGGGGATCCAGCCCTGGCATCTCATCGTAACTCCAGGAAAACACATCGCGGTGTTGTTTGAGGAAGTCTACATACTGCTGCCGCTCCTCGAGGGACATGGCCGCACTGATCAATGTGGGTCTTGGATCTGCCTCGCTACCAAGGTTCACCTGTACCAGTTCATCAACCGTGGTAGAGACGCCTTCTTTTAAGGCTGGGGGAGCATCCTCCAAGTCTTCTTCCCCAGCCGTGGGGGGACTTCCCACGACGGAAGATACTTCAGGGCTCTCAAAACCCGAGGGGCATTTGGTGCCGGCTTGGGCAGCAGCGGTCATCACATCAGGAGACTCACTTGTCGTTGAGACCATAGCAATGAATGCATTTGATCCGATCCCATCTGGCCTTCGGCCTAAGGGGCCACGCTTGATGATATCAAAGCAGTGGTGACGTGTCGGCCTGAGTCGGTTAATTCCAGCCCGATGGAATAGACACGTATGGTGCACCGCCGTTGTCATGAGCTTGACGTCCCGGTACCGTACAGGGGTAGGAGGTTCCGGGATGACCCGAGCCTGGTTGATGTAGGAGTACGAGGTGATTTTCCTCCGTCGCTTGGACACGGGAACATGCCTTCCTTGCGTACCCGAAACAACGAAACATTGTCCCATGTCGGGGGTCATGGCCTCCAACCGGTGGATCGGGAGGATTTAGGCGTCGTCCATGCTTGCCCAGGGATCACTTGTGATCGGGGTGGGCTCATCCTCGCTTACCAGGATTTGCTTGTCCTTACTTTTGTAATAACCCGCATCCAGATAGCGGGTCTCACAAGAAGCGAAAGGGGACGCGTCTCCTTGGATCACGCCTACTTGACCGTTGAGCGAGTACTTAAGGCACTGGTGATACAACGAGGGGACCGCTGCATGCAGATGGAGCCATGGCCTACCCATCAATGCGTTGTAGGCGGTGTCCTGAGAAACAACCATGAACTCAGTGCTGGAAATTAAGCCACCGAACTGAGTCTTCAGGCGGATCTTGCCGACCGGGGTTTGCTCTGTCCTGTCGTACCCCTGGATCCTGAGGTCAGAGGGAGTCAAATCACCTTCGGACAGACCCAGCTTTCGCAGCGTCTGAGTCAGAATTAGATTGATTCCAGAACCCGTGTCAACGAGGCAGCGACGGACTTCCACACCGTTAAAGTGGCCAGTGATATACAGTGGGCGAATGTGCCCCTGTATAGGAGGGTCTTCATCTTCACCGGAGAACGAGATAACCGCCTGACATTCGGCGTTTTCAAACGTCTCAGTATGGAAGGCTTCCGCAGCTGCTACCTCCGTCTCGAACTGGAGGGGACTCCTCAGGGCCTCGGCAAGTGCCTCGCGCATCTCGGATGACAGGCGCAGGGCCTCAAGGATGGAAAGCCTCGCCGGAATGCTGGCCAGGTGCTTTAGGACATCATACTTGCGTGCCAAACGCGAACCTCTGCTTACAGGGGGTTTTCGGCATTTGGAGACATAGCGGGTCCTGCCGGTTGAACTGGCGGTCGGCTAGCACTGGGTACATCCTGCTGCCTGCTAGTAGAAGCCTGGAGAGTAGTCGCCGGACTAAGATCGGACAGCGGAGGATGGCCTGTCGCTGGGCAAGACTGGCTGTGATACGAACAAGGCGGCTCTCCCTGATCCAGCAACACGAACGGCGGTGGAGGTAGAGCCGAGGGTGCTGGATGGGTCTGCGCGTGCTGAGATCTGTGCTGAGCCTGCTGCCTGGTCTCGGTAGCGTGCACGGCTTGGCCGCAAGTGCCTGCTGACGTACCTCGATGACCGGCGCGATTGCGATTCCGCTGACGTTGACGTCGACTGGAAACGTTGGGGCGGTCTGCCTGGGGTTCCCCCTTGTCGGGGGTCATATAGGGCTTTACCAGCTCCACGGTGTTAACCGAAGCGTACCCTTGACTGTCGCTCGAAGAGTCATCCACCGCTGGGCGGATTCTGGGAGGAATTCCTATTTCGGGAGGCATAAAGTCTCCAAGAGTGTGGGATGACGACGGCACTGGCGGTGCACGTTGCTTCTTCTTGCGTCGCCGCTGCTTGCCCTTTTGGGCAGAGGTCGACTGTGAAGACGATGCTGAGGCACCGGATACTTCTTCTGAAGGTTCCGACTGCTTCAGGCGTGCCCGGATGATACCCTGGGCACGGACGACGGTTTTTCGAGCCATCCAGTTGTTGTATTTCTGGGACCCGCGGCTAGGGACCTGCTTCCACTCACCTTCGTTGTCGCTGCCAATTTCTGATCCCGCAAAAATGCCTGCCACTTGCGCTGGCGCTGGGCCCAACTTGACTATGTTGTTGTTGAACTGGTCCTGAAGCCAGTCTTTAAACACATAGCATCGCTTGAGGGTGTGCCCCAGGATCCGATGATAAGGGCAGTAGTTGGGGTGATCGGTGAGATGCGCCTCTTCCGGCCTTCTGCATTCAGGCAGACGCACAATCCCTTGCTCTAGAGCACTTCGGAAGTAGCCAGGGACCTGATTTTCGTTGAACGAATAGGTCTGGTACCTTCTTTCCGGATAGGGGGCCCTGGGGGCCTGGTCCTGTCGAGGGACCGGAGGGGCCTGCCGAGGAGGCGGTGCCTGGTTGTCTCGCCTAGGTGGCGGTGGCGCATTGCGCGGGGGAACCTGTCGGTTCTGAGGCGGTCGCTGCTGGGCAGGAGCCTGTGCTTGAGGAGGAGGACCTCTGCGGGGTTGCGGAGGTGGTGCCGCCGGCAGCAATTCCAGCCGCCTCGGGGCTTCTATTTGAGCCACTGCGGCGGGTTCAGCCCTGGCGGCCCTCCTGGCTGGGATCATAGGGGGTAGAAAACATGCCTGACTAGCCTATTGCAGGGCTTCCTCGAGGCGCTGGGCCTTATCCGAGAAATCTCTGAACCCTCCAGGGTAGTTCTGGGTAATCAAGGAGGGTACCATCTCTGTCTTGACGTTCCCCACACACATCTTTAGTAATTTCTCCTGAGTCAGTGGCATATCGAGGGAATACGTAAGTCCTTTCCACCGGGCGATGAAGTCTGCAACCCGCTCATCAGGCCTCTGTTTTCACTTGAAGAGGTCCGCAATGCTGGTCTTTCGCGTGGTGGAGCTGAACTGGTATAAGAACTGTCGGCGAAGATCCTCCCAACCGGTCACCTATCCGATAGGGAGCTGGTTGTACCAGACGAATGTCGGACCTTCCAATGTCTGTACAAAACATCGGAGCTTGGCGGCTTCTTGCTGAGCCGGGGTCCCCAGCATGGGGCCACACCTGGAAGAGAAATGAGCCAAGTGATGGGGTGGGTCCTCTATCCCGTTAAAAGGCGAGAAAGTGGGGTTCCCAAAACCCGGAGGCGCGGGCATATCATCCACCCACGCGGGATAAGGCTTGCCATCCGGTGGGACCGCCACCTGCCGTGTTTCCAACGCCTCGAGGCGGGCTGTGAGTGCCGCAATAAGGTCCTCCGGGTGGGGGTCCCTGTCTTGACGGGGATCCCTAACCACAAGCGCATTTCCAGGTTCTTCAACACGGTAGACGGCTTCGGCTGCTCGCGGGTCGACTGGATGGACGACCTGCTGGGCGACTGGGGGAACCCGGGTTGGATTCTTCAGATTGCCCCGTCGCTCAGGGGGGTTTGGCGAGACATATCGCGCCCTCTTGCCGTATGTTCCGGCTTCCGCCCTGTCCGTGGCAGTAGCATGATCAGGGTTGCCCGGAGGCATCTCGCCGGGGGGAAGTTGTTCCTGCCCCTGCTGCCCCGGCCTGGGATTACCATAGTCGGGTCGTCGCTCTGCGGCGCGTTCAGCCAAGAGTTCGTCAACCAGCCTCTTCTGCTCAGCAAGCTGCTGGCGCAACGTGGCCTTCTCAGGATCTTCGTCCGTTTTCTGCACAGAGGCGGACGGGTCGGAGTGCTTGACTATTCCGACGTGCTCCTTACCCTTGCCAGTGCTTCGACCGAGTGCCAGCGACTCGGTGGGTACGGGGAGGCCTAGCAGGTTCCTCTGATGACGGGTAACTCTCCCTGATGGGTCGAGTAGTGGCGGTACGCCCTCGGATGGTAAGTCTCCATCAAGGAACTCAAGCTCATCTTCCTTATCCACAACGTCGGCCATGTGGACTGTGACCCCTCTTGAGGGCATATCCTCAATGTCGCATAGCGAATCGGGCTGTCGTCGGATAGGGTCGAAGAGGAGAGCGGCATAGCGTCCCCAACCACGGACTTGCACATGGGGGGTGGCTTCCCTGACGATTCTGCGGAGTGCTTTAAGACTCTGAACGCATTTTCGTTGAAGGGCGCTCTGGTGGCCTGGCGACTCAGGGTGCTGGGCTGCAAGAAGTGCGGCTGCATCGATCAGGCGGCATTGCTCGCCGATTTCTTCAAAGTGCTCACGACTTCTGGGGGACACCACCCATTCAAAACGGAGGCGGAAGTGTGTCGCCCACAGGGTTCGACAAAGGCACCCCACGTTTTCAGGGGTAAGAGACTCTGGTACACGGAAATTCAGTGTCGCCGTCAGCCAGAACTTCTCCGGGAAGTAATCCGCAGCAAGGATACTCCAGAAGCTCCTAGGCTCGGACTCAGGGTCTGGCCCTGTGTTGCCCCACTCGTCAACCGGGGGCGGCTGAGGAACTGGAAGCGGTACCGAGGTGGACCTTTGGGATAATAAGCTCGACGGTGGAGAATATGGCAAACGAGCTGACTGGCCGCCGAATTCCGGGCCATACTCCGAAGAGTGAGGTGACCTAGCCACGATGTCACGATACGATGGGCTGATAATCACAGCTTCCGGAACAGGAGTCGCGGCTACCGGCGACGGGTCGTTTCGTTGCTCTACCGTCGTGGGCCCCCAAAACAACTCTACGTGATCCCTGGTAGAGGTAGAGGGCTCTTCTGGTGATAGGGGCGATGATTGCGTGGCCGACACCTACGGAATTCCCAGGATTTCTTCCTCCTGAATGTACCTGCGGAGAGAGACGGGAATCCGGTGGGCCTCAAATTCTGGGAGAACGAGGCTGATGCGTCTGGTTCCTGCCCCAGTCCTTGATACGGAGGAGCTGGGAGAAGGTTCCATCGCTGAATCGCATTCCGCTTCTGAATCGGAGAAGCGGGCAGGTTTGATCTCCACCTGGCCCTTCCCAGTATTCTTCTTGTGGCGGTGACGACCCGCTCTTCTGCCCCTGGGTGGCTCTTCGGGACAGGGTTGACCCATATCAGGCAGCCTTGGCGCGGCGCTGGCGCCGTGGCGGAGAGGACCCACAGTCGAGACAGCCGGGGTGCGAGGGGCACCAGGGCAAATGTCAAAGGGTACATGGGGAGGACCTCCATGAACAGTACCCATGTGGGCGGGGCCTCTGTTGGAACTGGCAGGAGCATGGGGAAGACCTCCATGGTCGATGCGAGTGGAGTGAGGCCGACCTTCACTCCTCAGGTTGCTGGGGCGAGGAGGACCTTCGCCGGTTGCATAGAGGACGTAGGGAGGGCCCCCACGTTGGAGAAGGACTGGATGGACGGTGCCTTCAGAAGGATGGACCCCATACCCTGTACAGAGGGCGCGGGAAATGTCTCCACGCTGAGCGCCACTACCGCGGGGCAGGTCCTCCTGCAGGATGGGGGCATCACGAGGCATGCCTCCATGACGAACCTCGGAGCGAGGAAGGCCCACGCTCTGTGGAGTAGTGGTACGGGGAGGACCTTCGTACGGGGTGGCATCACCGCGGGCTAGCTCGCGGCGATCACCACTGGGGCCTGCAACCCGGAGAGTCAACCCAGCCTGCCCATGGGGCGGTTGGGGTCTCAATCTTGGTTGGGCGAAGGGGTGCCCCTGCTCAATGTACGCGGGGGCTTCATAATGTACGTCGGCGGTGGATCGGGCCACCGTAGCTGTCGACGTGGATGCGCCTGAGCGAGCTTCCTCAGCCCGGGCCCGGCGCTGACGTCGGGTTAGGCGAGCCGGTGCAGGTGGTGCAGGGACGTAGTTTGCCTGCTCTTCCTGCAGGGCCGGACGGCGGCGCTGACGCGGCCGGACGGGAGCTCTCGCCTGGGGGCCCTAGGTCGGGGCCCTGAGCGGACTGAGCCGGACAGCGCCTGCCTCTTCAGCGTAAGGCGAAGAGTCGTCAAGGCGTTCCGGGGATAGGCTCCCGAAACGGTTGAATGTCGGGGTGGGGAGCAGGGGCTCCCTGCACGGCCTGTTAGGGTGGCGTTGACGGCGGGGCCTAGAGGCCTCCAGGTCCAGGCGGGCCATATCCCGGGTTGGGATGACCCCTTCTTCCTCATACCTGCGCACGAGGCTGTTGATCACCCTTCGTTGGATGACCTCTGATGGGGAAAGGGGACGTGGGCGTCCCGCATCCCGTGACTTGGCAGCCGTCGTGGTGGTAGTGGCGCCATGTGGAGTGGTCGTAGTGGTGTTGCCCCTGCCCCTGCGCGGGCGAGGAGCGGATGGTGACCGCATCTCTGAAATAGCAACCTGGTTCCTGAGAAACGAAGGGATCAACTCATCAGTACTGAGGGGAAAAGGATTGACGGCCAGTGCCCCAGCGTTCTTCCATCCTCCATGTCTGTGAGAAGGATCCACGCCAACACGTTGCAGAGCGGAGTGCCCCACGTCCTACTACCCCGACTTCCAGTGAGTTTCACGACGGGCCCGCCATTTGATTGGCAGGACCAGGAAACGGATATCTGGATCCGGTGACACGTCAATCTACTGGTGTCTCGAACGCTACTAATCTTCATATTGAGGAGAAGAATTTCACGTCGGGTTCACCATTTCTGTTTCCGACGCTTTCGCCGGGGCGCGCGCATCCGTCTGCGGAGGACGCGCGGCTTTGTTGCCCCGCATTCCCGCTTTCCAAAGGCGGGCGACATTCGCTCCTTATTCAGGGACGTCTGCTCCTTGATCGAAACGGGATGATGGGATGTCGGTTCTTCCTTCCGTGGATTCCTCCTCGGAACTCGTCACCTAGTTCGGGTCTCCCTTATAGATTTAATACGTAGTTCGTGAAACTCTTTCCAGTGCCATGTTTCCATGGACACCGGTTAATTAAACTGCTTCTGTCGGGACATTCCAAAGGGTCCAATCAGGGCAGCAACCTTCGGTCAGGGGAGTAGTCACGTTGAGGCATCAGTAGCGTGTCTGGATGTTGGGGTACCTGGCATGTCTGTCTGTTATCCTTGATCACAAGGCTTCTCGAGGGCGTGGAAGCCCGAGGCATCCCACATCGGGCGCAGGGAATTACATGTCGTAGACACATATCTGAGGTTTTCCTCAGCTTCCCGTGCTCAACACAGGGTATGCCGCGAGTTTAACGTCCAGCGGAGACGGATCAACCCAACCAGAGCATTAGCTGGGATAAATCGGATTGAGGGATCCTCCTTGAAGGGATATCGACACCGGGGCTAGCCCGTGGGTGACAGTGAATGGAGTAGAAGGAGAGTGAAGTAGAACCATCGCAGGGGGGGCGACAGTGAAGTTGGGCTTGAGCCTTGACGAGGCTTCCTACGTATCCCCGTGGCAGGGAATCAAAGTCCGTGTAGTTCGGGATGGTGCCGGTAAACCGACGTGAAGCTGGACCTTGGCCCGATGAATGTCGTCAGCGTACCGACGTGAAGGTGGACCTTGGTCCGATGGGCATCGTCAGCGTACCGACGTGAAGATGGACCTTGGTCCGATGGGAGTTGGGCTTGAACCTATGGGAGGATTCCTACGTACCATGCCTTGACATGGATCAAAGACCTCGTAGTTCAAATGGGGTTGGGTCGCAATGGCTTACCACTGGACCAGAATGTAGTTTAACGTCATGCCGGACGAAGATGGGACCCGACGTGAAGAAACGACGGGTGGGTGTGTCGGTGAACCGACGTGAAATTAGACCTTGGTCCACTATTGGTGGGCTTGAACCTCGTGGAGGCTTCCTACGTACCATGCCTTGACATGGATCAAAGACCTCGTAGTTCAAATGGGGTTAGGTCGCAATGGCTTACCACTGGACCAGAATGTAGTTTAACGTCATGCTGGACGTAGGTAGAACACGACGTGAATTGGGTGATGGGTGGGCTTGAACCTCGTGGAGGCTTCCTACGTACCATGCCTTGACATGGATCAAAGACCTCGTAGTTCAGGTGGGTTTCACCGGTGAACCGACGTGAAAGTAGACCTTGGTCCACTATTGGTGGGCTTGAACCTCGTGGAGGCTTCCTACGTACCATGTCTTGACATGGATCAAAGACCTCGAAGTTCAGGTGGGTTTCACCGGTGAACTGACGTGAAAGTAGACCTTGGTCCACTATTGGTGGGCTTGAACCTCGTGGAGGCTTCCTACGTACCATGCCTTGACATGGATCAAAGACCTCGTAGTTCAGGTGGGTTTCGCCGGTGAACCGACGTGAAAGTAGACCTTGGTCCACTATTGGTGGGCTTGAACCTCGTGGAGGCTTCCTACGTACCATGCCTTGACATGGATCAAAGACCTCGTAGTTCAGGTGGGTTTCGCCAGTGAACCGACGTGAAAGTAGACCTTGGTCCACTATTGGTGGGCTTTAACCTCGTGGAGGCTTCCTACGTACCATGCCTTGACATGGATCAAAGACCTCGTATTTCAGGTGGGTTGTCAGGGTCGGTGCTCACTCTAAGCCCACGTGAGTCATGCTCGATGTGAGAAACAAGAGGTTGCATGGACCTGACGATCACGTCACGAAGGGTGCGTCCGTGAGAAGCGAAGAGGGGCTTATGCGTTGGGCGGCACGTGGTGTTGGGACTTACTCCAGGATGGAGGCCCATATGGGGGTGCCTCGTTCCCTATCACGTCCTCCACTGACCTTGGTAGTGGGGAAGTACATAGATGCACGGGTTCAATCATCCGTACCAAAGGTTAGGGGGTTACGCTCTGAGGCAGCCCTTCCCCTACGAACATACGCCACTCCGACAAGGAGGATCTCATTCCATGTGCGGAAGAGTTCCATTCCCGTGGAGACGAGTGGTGTAAAGAATGTTCGAGCTGGGGGGACCCTTCGTGAGGGAGACGAGGTTGGGTTACAGTTTAACGTCATGTGTTGAGGACGTGGTGCTTGGCAGTTTAACGTCCTGCAGCTCGGACGAGGTGGGTTCACTCCACACCCCTAGGACTTACATAACCGGTACCCTCTGGTCCTTGGGGAAGGGAAGGTACCGGTAAGGCCATGGTAAAGGGGGGTAGCGGGGCGAACCATCGAGGGGTCCACGTTAGCGTGGCTATGCGAAGAAGCAATAGCCGTTAGCGTGCCTATGCGAAGAAGCATTAGGCGAAGCAACGCTACGGGTGGTGTTGTCCATGGGACTTTGAAATCACATCGTGCAAGCCTGGAGGGTCTCACGGAAAGGGGAATCGCTAAGCAGAGGAGTGTGCCTTGCGAAGTGGGGTGCCTTAGCCTTAGCATGGGGCGTAGGTGTGAATGGGAGGTGCTTCGCGAGGTGGAACAGTGTTCGCGGAGCACTGCCTCGCGAAGAAGGTGTGGTTCGCGAAGCAGGGTCCTGCCAAGCAATGTGCTTCGCGAAGTGGAGCGATCCTGCCTTAGCATAGGGATGACTCGTATGGGTTGGGTGTTTCGCGAAGCACAAGTGATCCACGGCTGCCCGGGTTCCCTTGGGAATCCCCTTCCTTCGCGAATACCCTTGAGCTTCGCGAAGGGCATCCCTCTCGGAAGAGGGGCTCAAAACGAGACAAAGCAGAGTCGTCTCGCGAAGTAGAAATACCTCGCGGAGCTCATGATTCCCGGGGCAAAGCGTGCTTCGCGATTCGGGAGAGGAGAAGCCGAAAGGTCGGATTGTCCGTCTGATCGTCCTCTGGGACTCAGGGGGAGTCGAGTATTTATAGGGAAGGGGCGCCACGAAGCAGGGCTCGCGCGCCGCCTTCGGGGCTTCGCGGCGGCTCGCGAACGTCAAACGGGTTCGCGGAGGATTACCGCCTATGGAGCTTCGCGGCGGCTCGCGAACGTCAAACGGGTTCGCGAAGGATTACCGCCTCTGGAGCTCCGCGGCGTCGCCATGGTTGGGGCGCTTCGCGACGGAGCTTCGCGGCGGAGCTTCGCGAGGCAGCGTGCCGGCCTTTTTCGTTCCTTTGTTTCGGGCCACATTTTTGGCGCCAACAAAAACCATGGAAAATTCTAAAGTAATATTGATAACATATAATAACTATGATGGTGGGAAAGGTTGGTCAAGCCATATATGTTAAAAAACATTTTTTTACTTTTTTAAAAACTTGAAAATAACCCATTACGAATACATTGAAAAGATTCCTTTTTAATACATTGTAAAGAATGTAAAAAATAGTTGAAAATGAACTTTATCAACCTTTGAAGCATAAATAAGAAAATTCTTGATACATTTAAGAAAACCTTTACATGGAACAAAAATAGTTGGAATAAAAATATTAAAACAATATTTTTAAAAGAAAGCCTCTTACCTCGAGTCTAACTCATTGTGTGCATACTTTAAATCATGTATAATAAACTTATATTAATTTTATACATACTAAATAACCTTTTTCAAGATTATTACCTTATTATTATCTATTTAATATCATTTATTTCCATACCTTACATAGTTATTAAATCTGTTAATTTCATGTCAGATGTTTTGAAGATGTTCAGTTCATAATCCTAAAACAACTTTGGTAGCATGACCGTGGTAATAGGGTTCATTGTTCTACAATCTAAAGAATATTAATTATGACATAATTTTCATCTTTATACATTAAATATAATTTTATAATCATCTATGAAAGGCAAACATGAAAAATGAATCACATCACTTCGTAGAGGTGGTAGTCTACACATACACACAAATGATGTTATCATTTTCCAAAGGATTAAAGGGTAAGAAGGTAAGTAATATTTTATATTTAAATTATTATAATTATGTCATGAATACCATATATATTCATTTTATCCATCATTTTAATCATTCATATGATCTGGTGATGAAAAATGAAACACCTCTCTTTGTGGAGGTAGTAATCCACACATACGCACGAGCGATGTTTTTATTTACCATAAGATGAAAAAGGATATGTAAATGGGGTTGTTCCATCAAAATAATAACATTTTAGTATATGCAAGATACTGATGGTATTATATCAGCATGGTTAGGACATAATTGATGGTGGTGGAAGAAGAAATAAAATGAAAGAACTCATTAAGAGTTATACCTCTTATTTGGAAATCCTCCTTTTTCTTACACCTTATGTCTTCATAGGATGGTCTTAGTGGGAGAATATAATCTCTAGGAATTGTAGAATGAAGTTATAAAGTTATTGGGGTAGAGCTTGACTGAAGTAAATGGGTTATGAAGTGTGGGGAAAAGATAAGAGTTGGTTCCCTTTTATAAGTGTGGGGAGTGGTGAAAAAACTATACAATTTTGAAGCTAAGGTGATAAGGGTTGAAATATATCACCCAATAAGATTTAACATGAAATTTTTTGGTCTTATCATAATATATTCACCTTGATTAACCCATTTTACCATTTACTATGGTAACACATTTTTACCATGATTCTTATTCATAATGAACAAAAATGAAATTGATCTCATCACCGAATTTGAACCTCCTGGTTCCAAATATAAAATACATTATTCAATATTAAATTTGTAGAATTGGTTAAAATATATTTTAATTTAACTGTGAAAAACACAATGAAAAATATTTTTTCGAAATTTATGTTTTTAAGCATAAAAATAAACTTATACCAAAATAAAAAATAATGTTGATCCCCATGGAATTATTTAGATTATTTTTAATCAAATGGATCTTACATTACTTTTAAAAGAAATCCAAAACTAAATGATACTTTTAAATTACTTGATATAAATAAATGAAATGATGGTTTAGTAAAAATCGACATTTTTCACTATTCACTAAAAAATCAATCTTTTCAAAAAAAATCCTCAAAATTCATCTTAAGTCTATTAAGACATTATTATTTCAAAAATGATTTCCATTTTTTCAAATACAATTTATAAATGTGGTATAAATTTATTATAATATTCTCACATAAAATGAAATAAAACCCATTTTTGAAGAAAATATATTTTTGAAGTATAAAATGACTTTATTCTCATTCCTTACCAAATAACCATAATTAAATGAATATAAATTTGTTCAATTGAATATATAATCTACTTATTTCATTAGAATCATTTTTCAATAGTGATAATTTTAATCTATTAATATTAAAGTACATTGCACACATAAAGACAGTTTTATGAAAAACAACTCTTCTACCTTCAAAAGATTTTATCTCCATTTTCAACCAATTGATAATGAAATGCATAATTGATTATTCATTTTATTAAGGAAAAAAATTCATCATATATTTTATAATATTGTTATTCCTATTCATACTCATCAAACCAACATATAGGTCATAATGATCATATTTAAATAATAGTACATTGAAATTCGTTTAAGCTTGATATTGTGTATACCATACACTATTGAACGTAGTATTATTTAAATAAAATACATTCTAAAATATTGGGGTGTTACGGTAGGTGACATTACATGACTAGAAAAATGACGTAATGCAACAGGTAAGTGATGCAAGATGGTGACATGTAGATGTTGTCGGGTGAGTGGCCTTAATAGATGGATTGTCGCATTGGAGCCTATCAACCGATCACTCGTCCTCATAGATTTTCTATATGGGACAACTGAGTGACTTGCTAGTGATTATCAAGCATTGAGACCAATCAGATGATGCGTCATAATTAGCAGGCGATGTAGTGGGGTACCACACAAGGCATCATCAGGTGGGTGGCTCCAAAAAGAGATGCGCGTGTTGGCATCTATCATTCAACTCTCTACAGCGTTGGTGACATGATACAATGCAGACTGCTCCACTAGGCCTTTTGGCCACATGTTGGGTTTTTGGGTCACTGAGCCTTTGGGTCATGTAATAGTATTCAGGTCAATGGGTCTTCGGACCATCACATGTAATAAAATAGGTCTGGTGTGTGCTTGTCATTCATTGTGGAGATGAATGAGGGTTGACTCACTGGTGTGTATGTGTTGTTAGATTGTTTGTAATCTCCTATGCTTATAATCAATAAATATAATTAAAAAAATTATTGTTTATATAAATGAATAGATGTTTTATAAATATTTTGTTAATATAAATGTATAGATAGTAATGTTACGTATAAATGTTTTTCATGATATATCATTAATTTTAAAACAGTAAAATTAAATATGAGATTGTTAATAATTGCATTTAAATATATTTAAAATTTATAAATAGATTTATATTATTATTTCTAATTATAGATTTTATTCATTGTATATAAAAAATATAATTAATTTTTATTTTTAATTATAATTAAAAATATTATTAATTAATTAAATGTATAAACATTTATACATTAGTAAAATTACTAAAGTTCTAATAAGTTCAATTTATAATTTAAATTTATTTAAATATTTGAAGTTGCATTTACAAATATATATCTATATATAGATAGATAGATAGATAGATAGATATAGATATAGATATAGATATGTGTGTGTGTGTACAGATTCATGAAAGATATTAGATGGTTGTAAACCTCATACGTGGTGGGATGAGTTCGCGTATTTTTAGCATTGGTTAAAAACAACTTTTATCAGTGATCTAATTAACACTAACAAAAGATAACCTTTATAATGGATTTTAATTAGTGTTGATAAACTACCGATGTTAGTGTATAATTAGTTAAAATTAGATATATAAAATAAGTTCAAATCTAGAAAGGTGACTTGTCCACATACCATAGAAACAAATAACAATAATCACAACTTTAAAATTACAACAAGAGCAATGGAAAACTGAAGTTTCAGATACCAAAACCTAAAGGTGATGGTCCAAGAGCTAAGGATAAAGGGTTTAATATTAATGCTTCACTCAGGCGACCATTTTCTTGAACCATTCTTCATACATCTTTGATAGTATTGATTGCTCTTGCTTTATAAATTGATTTATAAATGGAATTGGCATGATCTTTTTGTGTGTGTTGAAAAGAGTTTTTGAAGAGAAATGGGTTTTCCTTGGTTGTCGATAAATGAAAAGAAAATGGGCATTTCAAAGCATTGAAATGATTTGTGAAAAAGAGCACATGGGTTACCTTGGGTACTTAGATGGAAGGTTTAGCTTGAGGTCATCGTCCATTTTTTTGTTATTATCAAAGAGGTTTATCTTGAGGATTTCCTCTGTTTCCTAGACCCATTGTTCTAGGGAACCGATATTGACATTTGGGGGGGGGTACTCATGGGGTATTCCTCTGCTTTCTAGATCCATTGTTCTAGGATCAGTTTTTGTGCACTTGATTATTGTGGTACGAGTAGTCTACAGCCTAGACCTGTAGTATTCCTTGATTTTGTGATACCTATGCTTATGTTTTGTACTGCTTGGCTTTCTGAGTTAGCATTGATATGCATGTTTATGCTTGTGAAAAATGATATGGAAAATATGTTTTGAAACTGATATGCCTACTTTTGTTTAGAACTGTGGAAAAGAGAAATGTTTACCATGTTTTCTATAAAACTGTTTTATTGCTTATCATGTCATGTTTTATGTTAAAAATGAACATACATGATTTGTTATACAGAGACTTGTTATGGAACACCTGGGTGGGATCCTACTGATTTTGTTAGCCCACACCCAGCGCACCTCTTCGGTGATGTGTAGACCTTTGTTTGTCTTCCGGTGCAGGGAAAGGCAAGACGCCGCAGTGAGGCGGCGAGATTCGTGCCAGTTGGTTGGGTAGTTGGTGGTAAGATGGTGGGAGTTCGTTCATGTCATCGTTTGGAGTAGCTGTTTGGTTTTTAGTCCTTTGCAATTGGACTTATCTTGGAGTTTTTTGCTGCTTTTTCAGTTGTCAATTTCCACTATTTTTCTAACAGTTATGACATATATATCTTTCTTTGTCTTCCGCTGTTCCTTTTTTTAGTACATACATGTCATGTGTTTGATCAAGTTGGGTGAAATTGTTCTCTTAGTTGTCTTGTTCAATGCTCGGGTGCTTCTTGTCAGCCCGTGCGGATCGAGAACGCCCTTCAGGTATGTGACGGATCAGGTCGAGTGTAGGGTTTGAGGGAAACCCGGGTCAGTTTGTTACACACACGCTATCGAACGTAGTATTATTTAAATTAAATACATTCTAAAATCTTGGGGTGTTACGACAGGTGCCATTACATGACCAGAAAAGTGGCTCAATGCAACAAGTGATGCAACATGGTGACACGCAGACACCGCCGGGTGGGCGGCCTCAAAAGAGGGATCGTCGTATTAGAGTCTATCAAAATGTTTTATAAATATTTCGTTAATATAAATGTATAGATAGTAATATTACGTATAAATATTTTTCATGATATATCATTAATTTTAAAACTGTAAAATTAAATATGAGTTGTTAATAATTGTATTTGAATATATTTAAAATTTATAAATAGATTTATATTATTTTTTCTAATTATAGATTTTATTCCTTGTATAAAAAATATAATTAATTGTTATTTTTAATTATAATTAAAAATATTATTAATTAATTAAATGTATAAACATCTATACATTAGTAAAATTACTAAAATTCTAATAAGTTCATTTTATAATTTAAATTTATTTAAATATTTGAAGTTGCATTTACAAACAGATATCTATATATATATATAGATTCATGAAAGATATTGGATGAGTGTAAACCTACTTTTATCGGTGTTTCTAATTAACACTAACAAAAGATAACCTTTATAAGTGCTTTTAACTAGCGTTGATAAACTAGTGATGCTAGTGTATAATAAGTTCAAATTAGAAACAAATAACAATAATCACAAATTCAAAATGACAACAAGAGCAATGGAAAGCTGAAGTTTCAGATACCAAAACCTAAAGGTGATGATCCAAAAGCTAAGGAAAAAGGGTTTAATGCTTCACTCGGGCGAGCGTTTTCTTGAACCATTCCGCAGACATCTTTGGATATCTTTTAAGGGTTTTATAATCAACATAGACGATGCCAAATCGTGAAGTGTATCCCAATCTCCATTCAAAGTTGTCGAGCAAAGACCATGCAAAGTAACCAATGACATTAGCTCCATCATCAATCACCTTCTTCAGCTGAAACAAATAGCTTCGAAAATATTGAATCCTTCTAATATCATGCAATCCTGATTCAAGCGTGACATTTCCAGGGTCATCCATCCCTGCAAATAAGAAGAAAACATGTGAGTTATTTGATTTCGTCTCATGCTTACAGAAGATTCATACCATTTTCAGCTAATATCATTATAGGGTTTCCGTAGTGCTCCTTTATGTAGTTAATAGCTTTGTAAAGACCCCACGGCACCTCGTAAAGCCAACTCGAATGCGCCTGCAAATGCTCAGCGCACTCATTATATAAAGTTAATTCAATTTGTTTAGCTTCGGTTCTGTACCTGTGGACCGATCGGCACTCCCCTGTGATTATCTGGAAAAGGGTGACGTTATTGAATTAATGAATCCATCAAACAGTACATAAGTTATAAATCAGAGAAGAAAAAGAACATTACATGCAAACCCAACATTCCAATCTTGTTGGTAGCTGAAGTTTGTGGAGCTTGCTCTGTGGGGATCATACATGTAGTATGTAGTATATTGGTTGATTCCAACAATATCAATTGAACCCTTCACCATTTTGACTTCTTCCTTTGTGAATTTTGGCAGCCTTTTCCCAACAATCTCTTGCATTGTTCTTGGATACTCTCCATATACTATAGGATGAATAAACCTGTCCAAACCAAACACGTCATCATGGTTTGGTTTTTCGGTTCATGAAGGTCCAAAGAACTTCATACCATCCAATATGAAAGTCTCTGGCTCGCTGGGCAGCATACTCATCCTCCTTTGATCTTGTGAGAGGTTCATACCAAACAAAATCCAAGAGAATCCCAATCCTCCCTTTCTGTGTTGCCTGCAGAGATGATTATTTCATGAACCCAAGCATGTCCAGAAGGTAATAGAAGACAGAGGGAGACGGAACTCACATGATACTTCTCACGGTATCTTTGAACCGCAGCTGCATGACTTAAGATGAGGTTGTGTGCTACAATGTAGGGCTCCGTACCAGAGTTTCCGGCCGTGCAGTTTCCAAAGCCCTTGGAGCACCTTCCCGGGGCAAAGAACCCAGTATCATACCCCAGGGCAGCCACCACTCGAGGCTCGTTAAATGTGAACCAATTCTTCACTCTGTCTCCAAAGGTTTTGAAACAAAAATCTGCAAAATCTGCGTAGTCTTTCCTGTTCAAAACAGTAATGAGATTCTAAACCATGTTCATTATAGCTTCTCATGGAGGGGTGTGAAAACTTACACTGCGTCCTTGTTCAACCAACCCAGGTACCTTTCCTCGAGCACCTGGGGGGGGGGTCATAGTGATGGAGGTTTGCATAAGGAGTGATCCCTGCGAAACACAAGTACAATTAATTAGTCAACAGTTCATAATAGGAACAGGGGATTTGCATCTTGAATCAACCTTTGGCCAGCATGTAGTTGATCAGTCTATGGTAGTACGCCACTCCCTTCCAATTAACTTTACCAGTTCCATCTGCATTGTTATATCATGTGAAGAATCAACTGCATACTCCAGAATTATAACTAAAACAGTACAATAATTATGGATTACTTGGGAATATTCTGGACCATGATATGGAGAAACGATACGCATCAAAGTTGAGTTTCTCCATGATGTCAACATCTTCCTGCGACACAGAAAATAAGTTACTCTGGCTTAGTGAGAGAGAGAGGAAGGATGGCTCACTCTGTATCGGTGGTACTGATCCACAGCGACCTCGCCGGACGCATTGTTGGGTTCAATCCCTATTTTAACGACACCGAACGAAGCGATTTAGTAAACACAGCCATTCGATCGGAGATTGAAGACGAAGCGATTTAGTAAACACAGCCATTTGATCGGAGATTGAAGACGAAGCGATTTAGTAAACACAGCCATTTGATCGGAGATTGAAGACGAAGCGATTTAGTAAACATGGCCATTTGATCGGAGATTGAAGAAGAAGAATAAGAAGAAGGGAAGGGTACAGACCAGGAGTTTTGATGAATACGTCCCTGGGCCCGCGGCCGTCCTTTTCGGCCATGCCCTCCACCTGGTACGCCGACGTTGCCGTCCCGAACACAAATATTATTAAATATAACTAAATATTAATATTTATGAACATTTGTTAACTTTTAGTAATAGTTAGTAATATTTATTAATATTTATTAATATTTAATTGATATTTACTCATATTCAATTATATTTATTTAATATTTATTAATATTTATTTAATAATTATCTATCATATATTAACATTTATTTAAATTAATTGATATTTAGTTAATATTTATGTATATTTAATTAATATTTAGTAATATTTATTTAATTTTTTAAATATTTTTTAATTTTTAATTAAAATTTTTAAATATTGAAAATTATTTCATTATTATTTATTAATATTTGTTAGTATTTTATTTATATTTAAGAATATTTAATTAAAATGCATTGATAATTATTTATATTTATCGATATTTATTGGAATTTATTAATGTTTAATTAATATTTATTAGATGGAAAGCTTGGGGACGGGTTTTTAGAGAGATGGGAGACCATCTCTCTCTAAAATCTTCGCGAGCTTAGGGTTTTGGCCCCCTCTCTCGATCTCATTTCTCATGGCCGATTCTTTTCTCACGCTTGGAAGGTTCGAATCTCATCGATTTGTCTCTCTTTGCACGAGGCAATCCAACAACGAGCATGCTCTTGTCGCGGACAATCATGGCTAGTTTGGCAGGGATGATACGAAGAGAAAAGAAATGATATTGAGAGGAGAAATTAGTTTCACATGTTTGGCGAGGTAATTTTAAGAGAAGAGAAATGATAAGCGGAGAAATGGAGAGGAATAGATTTCTCCCTTGCCATTGTTTTCAAATCACCCCAAAATTGGATGATTTGGAGAGAAATGATGGTGAAGGGTTGTTAGTATTTTAAAATTCCAATTTTATCCCTATTTTCCACATGTATCACAAAAGAATTTCTTTTCTTTTCTTTTAAAAAGATTCACCAAACAAGATGGAAAGAAATCCAAATGATTTCTTTTCTTTTACTAAGTTATTGATCCAAACGCAAGGAGAGAAATCACAATCATTTCATTTCTTTTCTTTTCTTTTATAAAATATCAAATCATTTCTTTTCTTTTACTAAAATCTCACCAAACATAGTGTCAAAGTGCTGGAATCCCTTATGAGAAAATCCATATTCAAGCGACTGCGGGCAAATTGCAAGAGATTTCCTTTCTAGATGCTCTGAAAGGCGCCGCATTGGGCACTGATAACGCGAAGAAAACGCCGCCCTTCAAAAAGCTTGATGATAGAGGATATCTGGTGGAAGAGGACCTGGCCGCACTGCTACAACGCACAAAGCTGTGTCAATATTCTGTTATGGGTTGTGTTTCATACCTCAAAGGTGATTGTCCCTGGACTCTTACTGATTTACATTTGCGCATTGCTCATTGTTGGAATTTCTCGAATTGGAAGTTGATACCAATAGGCAAAGGATATTACCACATTTTATTAAGCACACAGCAAGACCTTGATAAAGTATGGTGGACTGGTAATCTTAATCTGAATCCAGGATTTATCAGATTATCTGATTGGGACTTTGCCTTCAATCCACATAAATCTAGGAACACAATGGCTCAAGTGTGGATTAGACTTCACCGACTGAATTGGTTTTTTTGTCATCCTAAAATTTTAAATGACATTGTATCCTATATAGGAACCCCATTAAAAATAGACCATAGAACCCTGCTTAGGTCTTTTTGCAAGAGTCATGGTTGAAATAAATCTTGATTCAAAGTTGCCCAACACTATCACTTTCAATGCTAACAATTATAAAACTGAAGTCAGAATTGAATATGAGAGAAAGCCCCCCTTTTGCGAGCTTTGTACGATTATTGGTCACAACATTTCTAATTGCAGGGTGGTTACGAAGCAAGTTAATCTGCCAATAGAAAATGAATGGAAGGAAGCAAAGAGAGATAAGAAAGATAAAGCCCCCATGATAGAGTTTCCAGAAAGAAAAAAAAACTGAAGTTTGGGTCAAAAAAGCTCATAACTTGACACTCTTGGGCGACTCCTCGGGTGTCACTTGGGCTGATGATGCTGAAAGGGAAGATAATTTCAATAAGGATCAAAATCTCCTAGTTGAAATAGAGACTTTGGTTCTTGATACCATAACACTCTCCAATCAAGGAATTGAAAAGGTTGACATTGATGCTTGTTCATTGGAACAAACATCAAGAGCAAAACTCACTATTAATGATGTCAATAACTTGGGTAGAAGGGATAGCTTGTCTTCACCTGTCCAAGGGAATTGTATTTCTGATATAGCCTGCACTTCTCCTAATAATAGAACATGTTGCCTGGGGTCATTTACTATGAATGAAGTGAGCCTCAACTGTGCAGATTTGGTCACTGGACCGAACCAGCACACCCCCTCTTTGAACACCCCTGCTCCTCTAGAGAAAGAAAATAAAAACGGTATAGATCTTCAGGGTCATCCTCTTAATAATTCTCAAACCCAAATTAGCACTACTAAATTAATCAACACTGGGGCTCTGCCCATGGACCAAACTAATGTGCATTTGAGAAAACAATCCAACTCTGATTGCATATTTCATACGGATGATAATTGCATCAATGATTTACAACCTTTTCTTCCTGTAGATGCAGCCTCTCTCTCGATGTAGGATAACTTGCAGGGCTGTTGTGACCCTGTTGTCACAGTTTTGAGCATTTCACACTCCCCTGCTAAGAAGTCCCAAGTCTCGGTCCCTGTTGACACTGCTGTTAGGGGAGAGACACAGTCTGCTTCTGACCTACAGCTGGTTCAGGTTGCCACAAAGGACCGGGTTATGACAGCAGGAGTTTCGAGTCTAGACTCCAATGTTTGCGGCCAACACATACAAGTTAGAACATTGGTTAATTTCCATATAGATTACGTTGTACGGTAGGATGACCACTCTGGAT
Source organism: Viscum album (assembly GCA_963277665.1). NCBI lineage: Eukaryota > Viridiplantae > Streptophyta > Magnoliopsida > Santalales > Viscaceae > Viscum > Viscum album. The sequence continues at coordinate 1,869,276,840 of OY728123.1, read as the reverse complement.
CTATTGTCTTGGCTGCAAAAATGCAGTCTATTGCCCATGCTGACAAACACGCAGGTACCCCTGATCCGAGCACCCTCCCAGATTGCTATTGCTATGATGTTAAGCATGTTACTATTAGAAATAATAGATTAGATGTTGTTAACAATAAGGCCATCAATATAGCTGTTAAATAACCTACAAGTAATTCTGTGCAAGATGCTGCCATGCAATCTTTGACTGTAGGTGATAATACCATCCCCTTGGTCTCTATTAAAGGTAAGAAGGTGTCGAATTCAAGCCCTAATATGTCTAAAAATCTTAGAAGATCAGTTAGACACAAAGGCTAGGATAGTAAGAAAAAAGGGGGTTCTAACTCCAAACATAGATTTAAATGAAGATATTATTTTGGAACTGTTAAGGTATTGCAAACCTTGGAACCTTCATTATCTTAAAATGAATGGTAACCATACATAAACCATTATTTTTTGCCATTGATGAACCCAAAAAAACTTCTCCACTAATTTAGTGCACTTTTGTCGTTTTGGATACACCTTCATAGGTGCATGTCAAAACAACACCATTCTTGATTCTCTTTGGATTTTTGCTCACTCATCCTTATCGAATGTTAATGTTTTCTATATTGCGGAGCAAAATTTTACCTGTGACTTTATGATTGACAACACTCACCTCTTTTTCTCTTTTATCTATGCTAATAATAAATATCAAGATAGGAGGACTCTTTGGAATGACCTCTCCTACTTGAGTTCGAATATTCATTTTCCATGGACGATTGTCGGCGACTTTAATGCAATCCTTTCTTCAAGTGAGAAAATAGGACCTCTCCACTCAACTTTATCTTCAAGGGAGTTCAAGATGTTATAGATAATTCCAACCTAATTGAAATTTCTCTCCCTAGAGCCAAGTATATCTGGTACAAGAATCATCACAATAGAGTGGTTGCGAGCAAACTGGATAGGGCATTCGCTAATGATCATGCCTTGGATAAATGGGATATCATTTCCAGCACCACTCTCCCAAAAATTCAATCTGACCATCATCCTATTTTGGTCACTATCACCCTTAAAACTACTAAATCGAATCTGCCCTTCAGATTCAACAATGCTTGGTTCTTGGATCTCGACTGTTGTAATCTCATTAAACATTTTTGGACCTCTATGTCTCACTCTGATGATGCCTTTTCTTGTCCCCTTAAATTAAAATATCTCAAACAAAAGATCAATAATTGGTGTGGCATTATAGCTAAACAAATTGATAATGAAATTTTACTCCTTGAGAACGAGCTTCATCAAATCCAAAACAACAACACCCACTCAGATTTTGCTTTGGATCAAAATCAAGAAATTGGTATTACTATGAATCTAAATTCACTTCTCTCCTTTAAATATAGCATTCACAAACAAACTTTCAAACTCAAATGGTTAACTGATGGTGATAGAAATACCAAATTCTACAATACTTTGCAGAGAGTTCGGAAAGCTTGTAGACCTATCACCTCTCTCAAAGTTGGAGACAACCTCTTAGATAAGGAAGAGGACATAGCTAATCATATTGTCTCTTACTTTGAATCTTTATTCAATGGCTCTGGTTTGAACAAGGAGCTCATACATGATATCATTCTGAAAATTGTCATTGATGTTGACAACACTTTCCTCCTTGATGCTCCCCTTGATCATGAAATCAAAGACACTGTCTTCAGCTTAAATCCTGGCAGTGCCCCGGGTCTTGATGGCTTTAATAATGGTTTCTATCAAAAATATTGGGATATCATCCATACTGATGCTTGCAGACTCGTTAAAACTTTCTTCTCTAGTGGCATCCTACCCCATGGGTTGAATGCTCAATTCCTTACTTTGATCCTTAAGATAGACAATGCCTCTGAAATTCATCTCTTTCAACCAATTTCTCTTATGAACCCTCTTTCAAATTCTGCTGCATCTCTGTTTTTATATCCCCCGTCATCTACTGCATGTCATCGAACGTTTCCACCGACTTTAAGTTTCCTTCACGTGTGCACCACACGTGTGTTTTTTCGCGACCAATACGTCTCACTAGTTTTTCTCACCTAACTAACTCCGGGTGAGTTAGTTGTGTGAATCTGGACGTATACACGTCTCTTGAATGAACCTGCATAATTAGAAAAATAAATAAATGAAAACACAAAGTAAAATAATAATTATTTTTTTAGTTTAATGTTATATTACAAAAAAATTAACTAACTTTAATTAATAAATAATTAAATGATAATTATTATTTAATATTATTACTATTATTATTATCAATTTATTATTTATTCATTAATTAGATGAAATTTATTATGTTTTTAATTTATTATTATTAAGTTATTTAATCAATGTTAGTATCATTAGTAGTTAATTATTATAACTTAATGATTTTTTTTGAGTAAGGAAATTATTTATTAAATTATTTATTTAGTTTTCAAATTTTATTATAAGAACAATTATTTATAAAGTTAATTTAAATTAATTTATAACTATTATTAGTAATCTAATATTATTTAAGCTTTTAAATAAAATATCTATTTTATTAACTGATTTTATTTCTTTATTTTATTTAAATATTAATTAATTATTTATAATTATTTTATATTATATTTATTATTATTTAATTATTGTTATTGTTATTTATTTATTTTTTTAGTTAGGTTAATCATCACCCAATTTTAGTGCTACAAGGGAGGGTTTTTGCGATTCTGGTTCTTCTCCTGGAAGAAGCGCTATAGCTGCTCCATCCACCACCGGCGACACCTCCTTCTCCCAACGTCAGCGAGATTGGGTCCAGCGGCGAGGCCTCCTTTTCTCCTTCCGGCGGCGGACTCCAGCAGATGCAACAACATGATGTTCCACTATGGCGGCGTGATATCTTCCAGTAGCGGTTTAGGATCCTGGATATGGTGGCGCGCTGCTCCAGCTTGAGACTGTGACGACGAAAAAAAACTCAAGGGTCGAGGTTTGCAACCGATGACGACTGTTCTAGACCATGGAGCTACTCTTGGTGGTGAATCTGGATCCGAATCGAACAATATTTAAATCTGGGAAAAGTTGGGATCCGGGTTTGAAAACAGCTTCAGCTCCCTCCATCAGCTTCAACCCACTTGGTACCGGCTTGCAGCTTCAATCCATAATTGTGGAGGCGAGCAGCTTCAAACTCAGATGGATGAAGTGGTTCGCGTTGGATCGTGAAGAATTGACGAAACGATGGCAAGCCAACTGTATGAGAGTGAAACGGTCGTAAGAGGAGAGACCAATGTGGACACAGTGTGATGAAAAACGGTGAGACAACAAAAGGGGTTTCATGGCGGCAAAGACAGGGAGACAATAAAGGAAAAAGTGACACAGCGAGACAGTAAAGGTGGAGTTACGGTATCACTGTAAATGAAAGAACCGATAGCAGGATAGGTTATGGTGGCAGGAGAATACGGTGGGACCGTGAAAGAATGGGGAAACCGTTGCTGTGACACCGTAAAAGGAAACAGTTTCTACGGCACCGTGACGCTGCAAAATAAACAGACGAGCAAAATAAATTGAAACTTAAATAAAATCTGAAAGAAATAATTGATTGAAAATAAAAAATAAAATTTAATTAAAACAAATGAAAAATTAAGTAACTCATAAACTTAAATAAAATGAATGAAACAAATAAAACTTAAATTAAATTATTATTAACTTTTAAAATAAAATTGATTTAAATTAGTCAATAATAAACAAAGTATATTATATAAAATAACTACTTTAACAAACTAAATTATTTAAGTAACAATCTAGTTAATTTGTTATTATATACTTAAGTTAATTTAAGAAATTAGATTAAAGAGTTTTAATAAAAGAAGCAAGTTAATAAACTTAAATTTATAATTAATGAATTATTATAAGAAAACTAAAAATTACGTTATTCTAAATTAATCAAATGATATTTAATACATGAGATGTCAGATTAAGACTACATTAATTATGTGCAAAAGCAGACTTAATTAATTAAATAATAAATGTTAAATCATTAAATATGCAAACCAAAAACAACAAACTAAATAAAAAACTTTTAATTATAAAATAAAGTAAAACATAAATTAACTAATTTCAGACATAAAACACATGATTAATTATAAAAGTTGATAAATTCATATATTTATTTAAAGGAACACAAAAGTGTTAATATATAGTATAAAATACAAAAATAACCAATTAAATCATTAAAAACTAATCAAAATGATGTGAAAAAACATGTATTTTTAAGGCCACATCAAATTTCCCCACACTTAATCATTGTTTTTCCTCAAACAATCCCATGCTTATTATCATTGAGAAATAAAAAAAAATTATTTTATTAAATTGCTCAAAATATTACATGTCCAGAACTTTCAACAGAGGACTTCAAGACTGTCATTAGGCTTAGAAAATGAAATTTTTAGAACAAGTCTTGCCCAGAAAAAATACTCAGAGGGTAATCAAAATAACTATTAATCATCAAGAAATGAAGATGTCATGCTTCATATGTGATACCGCTTAGTGACTAACTGCAATCCAATCTTAAGTCCAAAGTCTGAGGGTGACAAGAGGTAAATTATCAATGGAATTAAAAACTTAACCAAAAGAACTTTGCATTTGACTCATCACTTAGGTACCAAAAATAAATATTTTTTGTGAATCACCTTAATGATACAACCTAAATGATTCCCATATAAACAAATTGACCTCTTATTCATTTGGTGTTCATCATTCCCCTCACCTTAATGAACTCATTTTTGACCCTAGACACTTTATTTATTTTTTCCCAAGCCATGTATCATTGTACTGAGCACTGTGCAATGCACTTATTCAAAGTGTACAGAGGACTTCTAGTAAACAGAAATGCACACAACATCTAGGGTCTCAGAGACTCATCGTGGGATCCCAGATGCCCAAACTAGTCTAGTTTCAAAAGATTTTAATGAAAACCATTTAGATTGGATCATTAAGATGATTACTTTAAATAAATAACAAAGAAGTGTGTCCCTTAGGATCAATTCAAACTTCCAGTTCCAAGGATTATGATCATAATTCCACTAAAAGAGTACCCATATTATTCTCAAAATTAGACTCTAAACCAGATTTACACTAAATCACTAAGCAAGACCACTCAACAATCATTCAATATCATTAATTTCATATACAAAACAAATCTTAACTACCAGAAAGGTACTTGTCCTAAGGCAAGACCAAATTGAGTACAATGTAAAATCTAAAATTACGATTTTTTTTTAAAAAAATTAACCATTCTTTACAAGAAATTTTGAGTTGCAGTGGGAATTGATAGGATTTCAATTAAGAAAAGTTGAGCACAGTTAAGAATTGACCCCCTCCCCCACACTTAAAACCCAACTTTGTCTCCAAAGTTGACTTCTAAATGGAAGAAGAACAATTTGACAGTTAAGGTTCAAAACAGATTTTCAATTTAGTAGAAAGATGACATGTATAAAGGGTCTCAATTAAATTCAAAGATATTGTTCACGACAATGAATAACTTAACAACAGGTTCATTAGCAGGTACATACATTAACATTTAAGTCCAGTGAATATTTTTTCAATTCAGCTCAAGAAATATCATGTAATTTGTGGGTGCATAGAGATTGGATGTAAGGAATTTCAGAAAAAATGATTCAATTAGATGTTCAATAACACATAAGACAAGCATTCCTAATACCCCTTAGCAAAGCACATTCAACAAAAAAACATAACAACTGACAATCATGTACCCCCACACTTAATTTCATACAGTGAAAGATTATTTCAATATTTATCGATGAATTCAAATTTAATCAAGAGGAACATGCAGAATTTTTTTTATTCTAGTAGAAAGACATGCAGCAGGATTTTATACAGTTCAAGCCATGCAACAAAAATTTCAGTACACATGTAGCAGAATTTTCTAATACAAGCGGAATTTTTCAGTGAGCAGAATTTTATTAGCAAAAACAGGAGCAAAAATAAATGTAAAAAGTTGAAGTACTTCCCTGACTAAGTTTTTTTATTACTCCTTCAGCATGAGAATTCCACTCCATTTTTAACACAGTAGTAGCATCCTAGAAACACAAATCATGTAAACCAGGAACAAAAATTCAGTAGAGATAGAGCATATAAAAGACAACACAACATCACTTTATTACAAGTACAACAAGAACAAAAACAACTGTAAACACAAACGAAAGAACATGAGTTGACTCCCATGAAGCACTGAATTTAAATTATTCAATTAGACATTATTTAATTACATTTTTTTTTGTGTTTTATTGAAAACAAAATGAAAACCATGAGTTTCCTCCCATGCAGCGCTAGGTTTATAGTCCCCAGCCGGACTCACCTAGCAACTAACCATAGTCATTAGGTGGATGTGATTTCCTTAATAGGAACCACCACATGTGTCTAGAACATTTGTTATTAACAGAAATATGAATTATGTGGGCACCAAAACTTAAGCAGACTAAAACCAATTTCTCATTTGCTGCAAAAATCCCCAAACAACACCCAATAGAAATTATGGACACAATGCTCTCAACTTCCATAATTGTTTTAGATTTGATAATATCAACATTTTTAGGAAGTGGAAGAAATGTATTAAGTGCTCTAAAGGGTATGACAATGTCCTCACAACTATCTTCTTTAACTTCAACACTAACATATTCACATTCAAGGGTACAAATGGGTAAATTCTGATTAGCAGGTTCAAAAGGAGATTCAATAGAGTGTTGAAAAGATTTATGAACATTGAAACTCAAGTTTGATTCCCCCTTTAGACTACTAACAGTATCACAAGAAGGCTCATCACCCCTTGTAGTTGAGGATGATAGTGATAGACAAGGAAGAGAATTTGTTTGACCAGCAGCAGATTCAGATTTAACAATGTTTTAAATCTCTTCCAATAGTTCCTCATCAGTGAATGAACACTCAACATCTACTGCTTCTAAAAAATCAATTCTGCCTAATTCAAGTGTGTGCTCAACCTCCACTTTTAAGTTCATGTTCAAAAAGCTCACTTCCCAAAAAAAGATCTGTAGTGTGTTCCATAAAGTTAAGTTCAGGGAGAGAAATGTTCAATTCAGCTTCAATAAATTCATGTTCAAGATTGATCAAATTTAAACATTTACTCCCATGTATATCAACACTATTTTCAATTTCACTGCACAATGTTTCAGAAAAGTGATTATTATGAGAATAGGGAAATGAAAACTTATCAATTAGTCTTTCTTCAAATATCATTCCCTCATCCTCATCATCCATCAACATTTCAAAAATTATTGGGTTTACAGGTTCAAAACATGGAAAAGAGATTTTCAGTTGAGGTTCAAAAATTTCAGATTCTGTATTATCCAGTTTAATGTTCTCATCCATATTATACCCAATATCAAGTTCAACCTCTTTGTTCACAAAGTTAGAAAAATTGGGTGAAGAGTTTTTTACTTTCAAGCTTTCAGTTTCAAGTTTGACTTCAACCTGAGTGACTTCATTATCAAAACTTCTAAAACAATGATTTTTCTCTAATGTAGGAATTATGAAGAGAACTGGGCATTCATTTTAAATCTGTTTCAATTTAGTTTCAAAATTGGCCAACTCAACTCCATTAAAGTTCTTTATTGGATTTTCAATGTTGTGTTCTTTGTTTAATGAGTTGGTTATTTCTAGATTTGGTTTAATAGTTTCATATTCTTCAAAGTAAATGGTTTCTTGTCCAATTTCACTATCAATTTTCTCTTCCACTTGATTTTCAAATCTTTTGTAAACATTTTCTTTTTCATTTTCTTCAAATTCTTCTTGTTTTTTAACCCTTTGTTGTAATTCAAAGAGCATGTTTTCTAATCTTTTAATTCTTTGATCTTGCTCTTGAGAATCTCTAATTTGAATTTCATGGGTTTGGTTAAACTAGGTGTTCCAATTATTCTCCCTAGCATCCAGTTTGGTTTCAATTAATTCAAGTTTATCTAGGAATTCAGGATTAGATTCAAACTTTTCATCTTCTTCAATGTAAACATCCTTTTGTGGCTGGTTGTAAATACACTGCCAGGCAGTGTGTCCATAACTATCACAACAAACACAGTAAGGTCCAGTGAAAAATTTTGAGCCTTTAAAACATTCCATTTTTAAACTAAAAACAGGTGAGATTAAACACACAAAGTTTCACAGCTGATGCATAATTTTAATGAACAACAAAAGCAGTAGGTTCTAGTTCACAGTTTTTTTAAACAGTTTTTTTTTGTTTTTTTATGCTTTTTTTCTATTCTTTTTTTACCTTAAGAACACTCAGCGTGTGCCTTCCCCGGAAACGACGCCAAATTTTGATGAGATCGGAGGTCGTCATGACCCTCAAAATTACATTTAATAACCTACACTAGCACAGTGGTGCAGAGTCGATCCACAGAGAAGGCAGGTGAGTGAATTATAAGGTTTTATTTTTAGTAAAATCCACTGTTGTCAGCAGTGAAGCGAGTGTACATTTTTTAGTTGTTTTTTACTTTACAATTTTTTTTTATTTTTTTTATTAAGCAGTAATGAACAAGACTGAGAATTTTCTATTTACTAATCTAGAGAATGAAATAGCAAAAAGTAAAAGTGCTAACTAAAGTTGACTAAAAAAGTAAACAGAAGTGCTGATAGTTGATCAAATGGTAAGCTCGGGTGAATTGAAAACTACTGGTTATAAAAATGATTCTTCATCAGATTGACTTCACACCTTAAAAATTAGTTTTTAATTTTTCCTCTCTAGAAGAAATAACACTATGTATAATAGTTCTCAAAGTTCGCCACATCAAAAACCACATACAACTATTTGATCTTAAGATGTCAAAAGAAAGCTATCTCGTCGATAGTTTCTGTAGTTTGAATTTCCAGTTTTAAAAGAAAAACATCAATGATCATTCTCACCGAAAGAACATTGATGTTGAAATTAGATGCATTCAGGTGCAAATTGAATTTAAGTTGAGAACCAGAATCAATCTCACCAAAAGAATCTGTTTCTTATTAAAAAGAGTGATAATGAAGAGAAGAAGGTATGAACCATTAGTCATTCAAATTTCCCGAACAAGAAATTAAGAGAAGATCATTTTCAATTCAGAAGCAGCAAATAAAATGTAAAAATAATAGAACAGAGGTAGAATAATCCTTCCTCTGTGAATGAAAATCATGAATTGCTGCTCTGCTCCTGCCACTTCAAGTCATTGGTACTGCTCCGCCATCTCCCGGGAGTCTTCGCTCTCAAATGGTGTGTTCGTGGAATGAATGAGCCTCAATCTGCTCTCGGATGGATGTGATCGTAGAATGAAAATGAGAGTCTTCAAATTCTTCTGCATCTCTGTTTTTATATCCTCCGTCATCTACTGCATGTCACCGAACGTTTCCACTGACTTTAAGTTTCCTTCACGTGTGCACCACACATGTGTGTTTTTTCGCGACTAACACGTCGCACTAGTTTTTCTCACGTAACTAACTCCAGGTGAGTTAGTTGTGTGAATCTGGACATATACACGTCTCTTGAATGAACCTGCATAATTAGAAAAATAAATAAATGAAAACAAAAATAAAATAATAATTATTATTTTTAGTTTAATGTTATATTACAAAAAAGTTAACTAACGTTAATTAATAAATAATTAAATGATAATTATTATTTAATATTATTACTATTATTATTATTAATTTATTATTTATTCTTTAATTAGATGAAATTTATTATGTTTTTAATTTATTATTATTAAGTTATTTAATCAATGTTAGTATCATTAGTAGTTAATTATTATAACTTAATGATTTTTTTGAGTAAGGAAATTATTTATGAAATATTTTATTTAGTTTACAAATTTTATTATAAGAACAATTATTTATAAAGTTAATCTAAATTAATTTATAACTATTATTAGTAATCTAATATTATTTAAGCTTTTAAATAAAAGGTCTATTTTATTAACTGGTTTTATTTCTTTATTTTATTTAAAGATTAATTAATTAATTATAATTATTTTATATTATATTTATTATTATTTAATTATTGTTATTGTTATTTATTTACTTATTTAGTTAGGTTAATCATCCCCCAATTTTGGCGCTACAGGGGAGGGATTTTGCGATTCTGGTTCTTCTCCTGGAAGCAGCGCCATAGATTCTCCGTCCTCCACCACTGACGAAACCTCCTTCTCCAAACGTCAGTGAGATTGGGTCCAGCGGCGAGGCCTCCTTTTCTCCTTCCGGCGTCGGACTCCAGCAGATGCAACAACATGATGTTCCACTACGGCAGCGTGATATCTTCCAGCAGCGGTTTAGGATCCTGGGTATGGTGGCACACTGCTCCAGCTTCAGACCATGATGACGAAAGAAAATCTCAAGGGTCGAGGTCTGCAACCGACGACGATTGTTCTGGCATACGAAGCTACTCTTGGTGGTGAATTTGGATCTAAATCAAACAATATTTAAAACTGGGAAAAGGTGGGATCTAGGTTTGAAAACAGCTTCAGCTCCCTCCATTAGCTTCAACCCACTTGGTACTGGCTTGTAGCATCAATCCATAATTGTGGAGGCCAACAGCTTCGAACTCAGATGGATGAAGTGGTTCGCATTGGATCGTGAAGAAGTGAAGAAATGGTGGCAATCCAACTGTATGAGAGTGAAACGGTAGTAAGAGGAGAGACCGGTGTGGACACTGTGTGATGAAAAACAGTGAGATAGCAAAAGGGGTTTCACGGTGGCAAAGACACGGTGAGACAGTAAAGGAAAAATGACACAGTGAGATAGTAAAGGTGGAGTTACAGTGTCACTGTAAATGTAAGAACCAGTAGCAGGAGAGGTTACGGTGGTAGGAGAATACGATGAGACCATGAAAGAATGGGGAAACTGTGCGTGGTGGCACCATAAAAGGAAACTGTTGCTGTGGCACCATGACGCTGAAAAATAAACAGACGAGCAAAAGAAAATGAAACTTAAATAAAATCTGAAAGAAATAATTACTTGAAAATAAATAAAAAATTTAATTAAAACAAATGAAAAATTAAGTAACTCATAAACTTAAATAAAATGAATGAAACAAATAAAACTTAAATTAAATTATTATTAACTTCTAAAATAAAATTGATTTAAATTATTCAATAATAGACAAAGTATATTATATAAAATAACTACTTTAACAAATTAAATGATTTAAGTAACAAGTTATTTAATTTGTTATTATATACTTAAGTTAATTTAAGAAATTATATTAAAGATATTTAATAAAAGAAGCAAGTTAATAAACTTAAGTTTATAATTAATGAATTATTATAAGACAACTAAAAATTATGTTATTCTAAATTAATCAAATGATATTTAATACACGAGATGTCAGATTAAGACTACATTAATTATGTGCGAAAGGAGACTTAATTAATTAAATAATAAATGTTAAATCATTAAATATGCAAACCAAAAACAACAAACTAAATAAAAAAAATTTAGACCATAAAATAAAGTAAAACATAAATTAACTAATTTAAGACATAAAACACATGTTTAATTATAAAAGTTGATAAATTCATAGATTTATTTAAAGGAACACAATAGTGTTAATATATAGTATAAAGTATAAAAATAACCAATTAAATCATTAAAAACTAATTAAAATGATGTGGAAAAACATGTGTTTTTAAGGCCACATCAATTAACATTTTTAAAAAACAAATTGCGACAGTTTGAGGTAATTAATTATTATTTGTGATAGGTTCTAAACCCATCAAAAATAAATGAGATAAATTAAAAAAAATCATGACGAATTAAACTATCCATTAAAAAAGAATATTTAAAAAAATTATCTTTTTAAAAAAGTTGAAAAAATTTAAATATAATAAAAACAAGAATTACATTATTACATCACTTCACACATAATGTGTTTATCAAATCAAAATATATAACAGTCATAAAAAAAATTCAGGATCAATTGATATCAGGGGGAGGAGGGTCACCTAAAGGTTCAAGGGGAGGAAACTCCATACCAATACCATGAACAAGCCATCACATATATTCCAACATCTTCTTATCTCTATAGAAATACTACTGACACTCCTCCTCTATCTCTCTCTGTATCCGCTGCATCATCTCATTATGAACTCATAACCCCTCTTCATATTGTGTAGTGGATGATGACAAAGACTCTCCATGAGCTCCTTTTGAGATGACTAATGACATTGTGGAAGTATCATAATAACTAGTAGGTGTCAATCATGAACCAATACTAGTCACTTGACCTTTCTGGACACCTTGAAAAGTCACCTATATCCAAGCCCCCTCATCAAAACCTGAATCAAATGTGGCATTTTCTTCACTCTTGGATTGAGTCTCTTGTTAATGAGAAGTCTCAACCTCATATGTTTCCTTAAAATATAATTAGAAATTAAAATAACAATAAAATTAATATTAGTATTTTTTTTAAAAAAAATTTACTAACCACAATCTCGCACTTTCTGTCACTGACAAGTTGTCCTGTACGAGGATCAACATACACCTTATAAAATTAAAACTCTATAATAGAGGGGTTAGTAGTGGCATGTATAATATAACAAAAATTTTAAATTTAAATTATATATACATTAAAAAATAATATTACTTATCAAATGTCATTGATATATACCAAATGTATGAAACCTAGCCCTATGTGTGACCTCCTGCATCCCCCCGTTCTGATGTCCAGATGATAAACTCCTCTTAAAAGCCTCTCTTATCTAGTAGGAGCATAATACATCTCATTCCTCAGCTGAGATATAGTTAGGTCGATGAGAGATGTAAGATTGGTTGAAAATAGTCACAAAAGCTCTATCCATGACTCGCTTTCATAGATTGTGTAGAAACTAACAAAAATGTTTACATATACAAATATATCATGCCTCCTAGATAGGATCTCCCAATCTATCATCAATATAAGACCATAAATTATATAATAAAATTTTAAAAAATATGTTACTAATTTAATAAATTTAAAATAAAATATATTATTTAATAACATACAATTCAGTGGTCGAATATATGATGATGAATAATAATGAGAACCAAATCCCATGACACCCATGACACAAAAAAATAATTTCTTAGAATCTCACCAGACTTACTAATAGCTAAATGAGAAAAACTATGAAAATAAAAATAATTAATTCGAATATTATTACCAAAATTAATACAAAAACTTAATATGAAATAGATACCTTAAAAAATTGAAAATAACTCTGTAAATAAGGGTCAAAATCAATAGATGAATGCCTTTCTAGAACAGGGTCTAGAATTATCAATCTAGCAAAACCACACACCTCCTAATAGGCAGTTCTATAGTAGCATGTTGTGGGTTTGACGAATCGGGCTCATCATCGGGAAGTCTGGCATCAATGAGAGAAAAAAATAGATCATTAGGAGAATCTCAAACCATCTGAAAAAAAAAACAATATTACCAGTACAAAATTGTTAATGTGGAAATCAAATATGAAAGCTAATAAACACAAAAATATAATAATCTTACCTGTAAATAATTTTTAATACTAATATCAAATATAAAAAACTAATAAATACCATAATATAATAATTACCTAAAAATAAATATCATAATATAATAATATTACCTCTAAATAATTGATAATATAGATATCAAATATAAAAAACTAATAAATAACATGCAAAATATAATGTTCTTACATATCAATAATTGTTAATACAAATATAAAATATAAAAAACTAATAAATTCCGACATCAATGAGGGAACATAATAGATCATCAGGAATATCTCTATCCATCTAAAACAAACAATATCACATGTAAATAATTGTTAATACAGATATAAAATATAGAAAACTAATAAATACCTTAATATAATTCATCATCTTTATCATCATCTTCATCGATGACAATTTATTTATCTTCCTCTTTAGCATAATCAACTTCCATATGGATTTTAGTTTCATCATCCCTTATTACTTCATCAACATTATCAATATCATTATACCTTAACCAGGGGGATTTATAACCGATATTTATATCTCTCCGTGTAAGAGATGTATTTGGGTATGTTTATTGAAGAATTTCAATATGTTTCTTGAAGAATTTCAATATGTTTCACTTCCAAAAAACCATTTTCATTTTCAAGAAACTAATTTTCATGAGATTTCATTTTTATTACACTTCACCAATCATTTAAATATCTTAAAGAGGCATAGTAATTTTCATAATAAACTTGATGTGCTTTATGTGCCAACATAAATGGTTCATTTGAGGTAATAAGACTATTGTATTTAATGTGAATGAATTTATGTTGTGGATGAACTCACAACCATCGATTAGAATCAAACCAACGACATTTGAAAATTGTTTTATAATTTGTTCCTAGATAACATAACTCAATGATTTTATCCAAAATACCATAAAATTCAACTTCACTTTCTTTATGATGATATCCTTTTAAACAAAAACCACTATTCATTAATTTCGTTGATTCTCCATATATGCATGTATGAAATCAAAATCCATTAACCATGTACCCATTATAATATTTTACTAATTTTGATGAAGGGTTTTTGAACACACATTGACGACTATCAATTTTACTTTCATGTTGCGTTTCCTACAAATAATAAAAAATATTAAAAATATATATCATTAAAAAATATATTTAATATTCCATCATAAACAAGTTAACATAACAGTCTTTAAAACCAATATACAAAATTCCATTGTTGATGTTCTTCAAGAGGAGTTGGGTCAATTTGTAGAATTATTTTTGATATTGTCATCATATAGGCTAAAAAAATAATGTAAATAAATTTATCTATTAAAAAATGTAAAAATAATAATGAATAGTACTTACTACACAAATAATGTTATTTATTCACAATTTATAAGAGCATATATATGAGCACTATGCAGTTCTTCATCTGAAATCCATCGATCATGGTAACCAAAAAAAAAGCCCAGGTTGATTAAAAACTGACAACTAATTATCTGTAACACCATCAACATTTTCCTCATTGTGTCCCATGAAATTATGTTTTGAATGATATTCACATTGAGAATAATAAGAGCATAAATTTAAAATTTATTCCCATAAGTATCCTACTATAATTGACTCTTAAACTAATGATTTATTACATACTTTTTTCTTAATTTTTTTTTCATGCATCTTTCAAATAGGTATATCCATTAGAATTATACCGACCCTCCACATTTATCTTCACATGAAAAATAAAATATTAAATGTTTCATTGAGTCAAAGAAGGATGATGAGAATATTTTCTCCAATTTACATAAAATAAAAACAAAATATTTTCACAACATACTCAATGTGTCATAATAAAATATTTACACAAAAAATATATCGGAATAAATATGATATTTTGGTAAACACATCCCAAATTTAAGAATTTAACAGTGCTCTAATAATATTTTTATTATGACATGAGAGTCATGGCATTTTAACCTGGTAATATGTCAATTTTTGATGCAATGAAACAAATCAGAATCATAACCATCTGTTAACCTCAAATATCTAATATATTCATAGAATAATAAATGAATTTATTTAGAAAGTTCGTAAGATACATTTGGATTCATTAAATTGTGTGATCCTCTATCTTTTAATAATTCAAGTTTAGGACTCCTGCGAATCTGGGAAGGGTCTAACCATGCCTTTATATTTTGTTTGGTCTTATAGAGTGTGTCCGACATGGTATAAAATATGTTATCAAAAAACTTATTCTCAATATGAATTACATATAACATGTGGTGAAAAAATAAATCAAACCAATACAGAAGGTCCTAAAAAATACTACGTTTTATGCAATTATGATCTCTCCTAAATCCACATATTTTTTTGTTCATTTATAGTTGGAACAAAAGTAACTAGTGGTAATGAAGAGATGATGGATTTTGCCTGAATACTCGAGAGCACTACTAGAGGTTCGTCTCTTTTAATTCCAACTTTTTTAAAATTATTTCTATTCCTTTAAAAATGGATATCCATAGAAATAAATCTCGAATGATAGTAAAAATAAATATTCATTCTTCCATTTACAAGAATAAATAATTTTTTCTTATAAATTTAGTACAAAAATGAATTTAGACAATGTATAGTCCATTCAGATAGCATACCATACACCGAAAATTCACTGATTGTCCATATTAATGAAACCTTCAGTGTAAAATTGTAATTTGAAACTATATAATATATAATTACACAATTGTTCCATAATGAAATTAACTCATCAATTAGAGTATTTAAATAAAAATCGATATTATCCTTTGGATTCCTTGAAATTAATAGCATTAAATACATATATGGTTCCTTTATCAGTATCTAAGTAGGTACAATTTACAAAGTTATGAAAATAGGCCAACAAGACTATTGAATTCTGTAAGCACTAAATAGACAAAAACTATCAGTAGAAAGAATCAATTGTATTTTATGAGGTTTTAAAGAAAAAGAAGAATGCATCTAATCAAAGTGTTTTGATGAATTACCATCACATGGATGATTTATGATTTTACTGAAAAAAATATATTTTTTATTCCATTTCATCATTTCAGCTTTGTTATGAGACATAAATAAATGCTGTAAATAGGGTGTAATCGAAAAATATCTTAACCGTTTCATAGAAAATCTTGAATTTCCATGTTGTGCCTATTTATACCTTGATTATCTGCATGTTGGAAAATTAAATTACAATTCATAATCACCATAATATAAGATGCATTCATTTAAACACACTTGTATATTCTAATAACCAAGACCCAAATTATGGACCAACCTTCTACTTTTATAGAAATTTATAGGTAATGTATTTGTATTAGGAAATAAAGATTCAACCAAAGAAAATATTTGATCAAAGAAACTATTTGACAAAAAAAATCTAATTTAATAACTATAAATTTTTTAGTAGCTTCATGTTTTTTTATCTGGAATTTCAGATATAAGGCATCCTCAATAGATTTTCAACAAATTGTAAAAGTGATATGGAACTGATTCAAGATTTGGAATATCATTATGAGTTATTGTTTCTTGAATAGATGGGCAATGAGCCTCACGTACGAAATTATGAAATGATGGATTCAGAAGAAAAAAGTTGATATTTTCTACTGAATTCTGTTCATCATGTTGATACAGAAAATTATAATCTTTCCGAAAACCCAAATGTAGTAGATGAAGTCTAACATTGTTAAGTATTTTGAATCTATTATGATCAAATTTATTACATGGACATTTAATTGATCTTTCAGAAACAAATTCTGAAATTGATTATGTAAATAATATAAATTCTCTAACACCCTCAATGTAGATAGGATTTCTACTAGATCAGTTGGGATTTTTCGATGATTTTTCTAATCACGATCGTGTAATGGAAACTGGTGTCAACTTCCCAAGTCCATAGTTATCTAAAAAAATAATAGAAATAATAATAATTATTATTCATTGTGACTAATTAAAAATTATTATTATATTTCAATTCTTTCTAATTATGAAAAGTTATCACGAATTCTTACTATTTTTGACTAATTATTACTTATATATATATATATTTTAATTTTTGACTAATTAATAAAATTATTTATTAATTAATATGAATTATTTAATAATTATAACTTAATTTTTAATAAATAATAATAATTTTTAATAATTATTAGTATTTTATATATTTTTTATAGAATTGATTATAAATTATCATAATTTACTATTATTTAAAAATTATTATTAATATTTAGTAATTAATACCAACATTTAACAATTATTTCTAATATTGACTAATTATTTACTAACTATTAAAAATTAAATAATGATTATTACAAATTATTTAATTAATACTACATTTTTACCAATTATTGTGAATTTTTAATAGTTAGTATTTTTTTATATTTTTTATATGGCATTAATTTTTTTTACTAATTATTACAACTATTTTTAATTTTTACTAATCGATACAATAATTTATTAACTAATACTAATTATTTATTAAATATAATATAATTTTTAATAATTTTTACTAATTTTTAATAATTATTGGTATTTCATATATTTTCTTTTATAATTTATTAAAAATTATCATAATTTCCTCATATTTACAAATTATTATTAATATTTAGTAATTAACATGAAAATTAACTAATTATTACTTATATAGACTAATTATTTATTAATTATTACAAATTATTTAAGGATTATTACTAATTATTTAAATTATTAAAACATTTTTACTAATTATTGTGAATTATTAATAATTGTTAGTATTCTTTATATTTTTTTATTGGGTATTACAAATTTTTTACCAATTATCAATATCTAAGTTTTTAATAAATATTACTTATTTTTAATAGTTATTGTTTTTTCATTAAAACAATTTTTATAAAAAATGTTTTTATTATAAAAAAGTTTTGTTCAAATGTTTTTATAAAATTGATTTTCACATAATTTTTATAAAACATTAGTTTCTTATTTATTTCATACATCATATATATATTTCACTATTTCTTAATCAAATATATATATATCAAATATATTTTTACATGGTTTTTAAATAAATATACATATAAAAAACCCTACATGTTTTTTAAATGTTTATATATGTATATTCACATGTCAATATATATGTATCCAAACGTTTACAAAGCTATATTCACATGTTTTAAATAAATTAAAACCAATCATAATATAAATATAGACATTCGCCTGATGACGGGTGGTTGGACGCCTTCATGTGACCACAAAGGAGGCTTCCATCTCAGCGACGATAGGTAAGAGCGATGACTGGAGGCAGGAATGCGGATGTGAAGTAGTGGACTGTGATGAACCGAGGCAAGATTGAGGGGAAGCAATTTTGTTGATAGCGACATAGTAGGTGTGTGTGATCCAAAGCAGGAATGTGGATGACGATGGAGGCCAATGGTGGCAGTGAATCCTATGATTATGATGGAGTAGACACAGACATGCGAAGATAAAAAAGGAATGGGAACAAGTGCTCCTGGAAGCAGGAGCAGGGCATATAACCCGATGTCGTAAAAATGGGCTCACGAGGCGGCACTATGGGCCTACGGGTGTGTGTACGGGGGGGTTCTTTGGGCCAATGAAATATAAATAAATGGCTTAATAATCTAGACTATCCCATGCGGGGGGGGGGGGACTATGGTCTTGGTTATCAAGGCCTTCGGGTGGTGTGTGTGTTTCTTATGATTTCACCCTAAGGACATAATATATATATATATATATATATAATTATATCTATTAATATATATATAAATACATTTTTATATAAACATACATAAATAAATACATTTATAAATATATATATATATATACACATAATTATATATATATAATTATATAAATATATTTATAGATATATTTATATATATGTTTATTTATAATTATACTTATAAATATATATTTATAATTATATTTCTAAATACATATTTAAAATTATTTAAATATATTTATAATTATATAAATATATTTACCCAAATGGCCTGAAAAATGCATTAAAATCCATGGCCTCAGAAATTTATTAATAAAAAGGAAAAGGGCACAATGGTGGAGATGACAGAAAGAGCCACTAGGAACAAAAGATTGAAAAAAACATAATATTTTGTGTCCTATGCCCCTACCCTGGGAGCCAGCCCAACCTTCCAGATGTCTAACTCTTCGCCATTACTTGGGAGCTTGCCAAGGATCAATTTTCTCATCCATGCCCGAAGGTTCATCCACCTTAGCATGAGATTCAGTGCATCCAATGATGCCATTTTTTAACGAGTCATCTTTATTTAAGACCATATCATCCATGCTAGAAACACCCCTTTCCTTGCCAGCATCCATGCAAGCAGGTTACTCATCTAAACCTCCACCAACATTACAAAATTCCTCACGAAATACATCTTTATTACAAGATCTATTTAAGATTTCAATCAGGGTAAGATGAGCTTTATTTGATCTAGATTTCGGAGAGCCCTCCCCTGTCATCATCTTCCCCTTATCCACTACCAAATCTAATTGATCAGAATCAGTAATCATTGAGATAATCTTCCGAGGAAAAACAGATTGGGAACCTTTCTCAAGTACAGTCTCATCCTCACATGCACTACAAGGCAGGATGACATCACCTGAGGATGTAGTCATCGGTAGGTGAGTTCTAATGTCATGCACGACCTTGGCAGTGGAGGCCTGAGGTCTGGTTCTCCTGTAAGTGACCATTTGGAATCCCTCATTTTCTATAGTGTATTTTCTACCTTTGTATGGTTGGAAGCACCCTGCAGGTTGGCCATGGGCACTATTAAATGAAGGGATGAGTTCAATCTTTTTCTTCCCTTTTCTATCACCAACCATAACCATCTTCCTCTCCAGTTCAAGCTGATTGATGGTGTTGAGCAGTGCAGGTTATTAACATTTCATTTAAGGTTCTGGTGACCCATACAGCCAATGAGGATGCTCAAGGTAAGATCATGACTCATAGGTAGCCAATTTTCAATGCCACAGATGTCATAACTCAAGAAGGTGACACTGGTCCGCCCCACTCTGGGACATCCTTTGTTACCCAAGAGACCAACCCCCAAGCGAACTGTAAAGGCAACCAGAGGAAGGAAAGAACTCCCGAGTTTGTGATAACTATGACTCCAAATTTTCTTTCTATGAACAAGAATCATTCTTTTAAGGATGCTCTTTCCGGAATCATAGGAATTCTAGTTATTGATTTGGATTTAGAGGACATTGGTAGGGAGAGGTTTTCTCAAGATGATATCGACTTCCTACTCACGCATATGAAAAATCTATTAGATTCTGCAGGTCAGAAGTATATTCCTTTAAAGGGTGGCTCCCCAAAGCTATCCCCCTATAATCATTGATGCCCCTTTGTCTTATGGGAAGAGTCAAGGATCTGCAGTGGTCCAACAACTAGACATTGGGTTTAAACTTTGTAAGGACCCTATTGAAGCTTAAAAAAATAGGCTAGTGGACCCATTACCAAGAGGGTTTCTATTACAAATGGTATGGATGATCAGAGGGACCCCCTTGGGGAACCTAAAAAAGCTCCTAATGCAATGTGTGATCTTACTCAGAAGGCTACCTCAAACACAAGGTTGGTGGTCCCTAATGACGGCTTGAATGCTGGTGTATCTAATCTGGTGATTGATTTATGTCCTTAAATGCTGGTAAGTGACATTTCTGTGGTTATGGGGAAGATGGATGCTTCATCTATAAAGGGGAATCAAGTTGCTCTATGAAAGAGACTCATTTTTCTAGGTCTAACTAAAGGTAAGGGAGCACTCACATCTCATGAAAAATTGTATTAGTCTACTTGAAATTTAAAATAGATCCAATAAAATTGAGGTTTTACTTGAGGAATTTGGTAAAGCTCAGGTAATTATCCGAGTTGAAGGACAATCCTTAAGCACTAATACTGTCAATACAAGGAGAAATTCTAATATTAAAATATTATTAGAGGGTTCAAGTATGGTTAGAGAACTGGATCCTCACCCCCTTGAGGATCCCACCCCACCGGATAATAACATTGATCCTCCAGATGATGATGAAAAAACATTGAAAATGACCAAAACCTAGAGGAGCGTTATCCGAGAGGTATGGGCAGTGGTCGATTTCGTTCTAATAGATGAATAATCTTCTCTTATTTTCTGAGCACCTACCTTCCTTTCTCTCCATAGTAGTGGTTAGTTATTGTTTTCCACATGCCATCTCCACTTGTACTTTGTGTTTATTTTGTTTTTAATAAATTTTAGGACCATGGGCTATAACCCATTGTTCACACCGTCTTGGTATTTATATGTTTATTAATATAAGTATAATTATAAATAATTATAATTATAAATAAATATAGTTATATAAATATATATATTTAAAAATATTACCTGAACCTTCCTATATTAATAGTAAGGAAATGATTTTAAATTAAATATTGTTATATAATTAATAACTAATAATATAATTAATAAATCATAACACAATTAATAATTAATAATATAATTAATATAATTAAAAATTTAAAAATAATAATTAAAATAATAATATAATTATTTATATCATTAATTTGGTAATAATGTAATATAATTAATAATATAATTAATAATGTTGTCGTGTGGGCGGCCTCAAAAGAGGGATGAGTGTGTTGACACCCATTATTCACCCATTTTCCTTCATTCATTGGTGGATGGATGAAAACCCAGCCACTGATCGTTCAACAAAATAATTTCAGCTAGATGAAGTGGAGTATCAGGTTGACGGTGCAAATAAAACCTCACAAGCATCATCAGGTGGATGGATCAAAAGAAAGATAAGTGTGATGACACCTATCATCTGGTCCTCCCCTTATATGCTAGTTTGGGATGGAGGGGTGGTCTGTCACGTTGTGTTGGACCAACATGATGCAACTTCTTGGTAGGGGTGACACATCATCCAAACTGGGATCACATGAGAAATGTCTAACAGGGGGGAGGTGAGACACTTGATAGTTTCTTGATATGACTTTTTATTTATATTGGACATTTGAGTCTTCTGAAAGGTAGAACCGGTGGTGTTGCACATTCACAGGCTGATGGAAAGCTTCGATGGTGGGCCTTCTACCCATTAATTTTGGGAATTCAGGTCTTTGGGTCCTCTAGGCCATGTTTGGGCCTTCGGGTCATGTTTCTCTCAAACATATGTGACTCTAGGCCTGCAAGCCATGTTATGGGTTCCCTCTTTTCCCAATTTTAAAAGGGGAACTCTTTTATTTTCTGAATAAAGAGGGTTTGATCATCAACTTTTTTAAAATTAATAATATGATTAATAATATAATAATGTTTAATATATTTTTATAAATATATATTTAATATATTTATGAATATAAATAGATATTTATAAAAAAGTATTTATATATAAATATATATTTAATATATTTATGAATATAACTAAATATTTATTTATTAATATGTTTATAAAAATATATTTATCAATAAATATTTATATATAAATATAATTATAAATATATTTATTATAAAAAATAGATATTTTCAAATATATATATATATATATATATGGTAGTTGGGGTCTTACCCGAGTGGTAAAGACTCCCTATAATCCTGCATCAGACTCGGATTCAAATTTGACTAGGGATGAATTTCTACAGGCATTATAACAGTAGTGTAGTAATGTAGTAGTGCAGGTATCATAGCTAGTACTATAGTGGGGTACTATAGCGACATCTCTATTCATCCTAAATGGGATTTCGGGCCACAAAAATTGGCCTTTGGGCCACATGGCCTTTGGGTCATCATGGCGGGTTGGGAGGGCGACCTCTGGTGGTAGTATCAGGCACATGCGAGCACTGTTGCGAGCGAATGCAGTCATGGATCCTTTGGACCATGTAATTGGGAATACTAGTCATGGGTTTATGAGCCATGTAATGGGTTCCCCTCTACCCAAAAAGAAAGAGGTTCCTTTGTTTCATAATAAAAAAGGCTTCAACCCCAACTTTCCATCTAAATATATTTATGAAGACAAACACATATATAATTATATATAAATTAATATATATATATAATTATATAAATATATTTGTAATTATATAAATATAATTATAAATATATATAATTATAAATATATATATTTATAAATATAATTATAAATATATTCATTACAAATATATTGATAAATAAATATTTTTAAATATGTTTGGGTTCACAAACCCTGAAATTGGGTTTAGATAGAGTTCTGAGTTTTAAAAATATTACCTAAACCCACTCGGACTAATAATTTGGTAATAATTTTAAATTTAATTTTGTTTTATATGTATAATTATATAAATAAATTTATAAATTTATAAATATATTTGTGAATATATAATTATAATTACATAAATATATAATTATATATATATATATATATCAAAACAAAATAGTTTTTTGATGTAAGGGGGGTGAGGGTCACTTCAGTTGGTGCTTATCCCATTTTCTACTCAAATCCAATTGAAGTGGCACTAGACAATCCTAGTATCAAAAAAAAACCTACAATTGTTTTATTAAAAAAATAAAAACAATTATTTTCAAAAAATTCCCTTATCAGTGAGAAATATTTTACTCTATTTCCCTCTCCCAATCCCCATTCAATAATGATATTTATTTTCTCAAGTTAGTTAGCATTTTTGTAAAAAAATTATAATATATATATGAGGGAAAACATTAGTTAATATTATAAAGCATGATCAATATATCAATTGAAATCGTAAAATATTTTCAAACAAAAAACTCATTACTAACCATTAAAAAATTATGATGTTGATCAAACATGAAAATGATAAATGAATGAATATAAGAATATATAATCACAACACTTGTGAGTTGCGATTTACTCATAAATTTCCACTTGTTTAATCAGTCATTTGTATTGCATAATTCTCATAAAACATATATTTGCTATACTCAATTAATATTTTAGAATTATTGTTCTTCCATGGTTCTAAATTTTGGTTTGGGCTTATTTAATGACTCATTAGTTTTGGTCTTTCTCAGATGAGATCTTGTTTTGGGTTGCTACCACATTTCTTTTGATGGGCCTTTGACCTAGCCCTTATATTGGTGTTGATTCGACTTCTCAATCTTATGGTCTCCTTGGGGCATATTTAAACCATCAATTATTTTTCTTCCCGAACCGATCTTAGTCATCCACATGGATGGTGGTCATCTTGAAATATGTTACAATGATTCATAGTTTTGTTGTGCTTGTCAGACTTATTAACCCCTCATGCACCCATCATTTTGAGTGATGAAACCCATAGATCCCCACTCTATCTCTCATTCAAGTGAGAGATCCCTTTTGATACCCTACTGAGAGCAAGAGGTTTGAGAAGATGCTTATAGGTTCTTCCAAGTTGTTGTTGTGTGCTATCCCTAGTGGAGATTCTCAACAATGTTCCATTATCCAGAGAATAGATTATATGTGAGTGGAGTTCTGGTGGAGATTCAGAGCTTGGATCCAGGTGAGGAACCTTGTCAGTGTGTGCTTTTAGATCCTAACCCTATAATGGATTCATATAAAAGTATCATACAATGAGAACTGATTAGTGGTAAGATGAATGAATTGTAATGTCTTTCTTTAGTCTTCTTGTTTCTTAATATTTTCACTTACGTGCTTATGTTCATGATATGTTTTGTTTTTAATATCTCTTGTATCTCATTTATTTGTGCATTAATAAAATGTGTGAGTCCAGGTGGTGCTCTAATCATGCACGTAGGACTAAACTGGGTTGAAACACATTAAATCCCAATATTCTTTTACTAATTCCAGTTTTCTTTATTTTATTTTGTTTTCTTTATTTTTTTCTAGTTTTCTCTCATATTGACTCACTAAACATTGCTTCTCTTGCTACTTTCATCTTCATCCATCAGTTATTTTTCCATTTTTTATGAATTTAGAGAAAACAATTGCATATCTAGTAGATCATAAGCCTTTATTGGGGGTGTTCCTCTCAAATTTATACTTAACAATAGGTATCAAATCTGTTGGATAAAACAATGACATCTACTAAGTATGAAAATAGTGATGTTTGATGGCGATAATTATTTTAATCTTTGGTGAATCAAGATGAAATCCTTGCTTATCTAGGAGAGGCTCATCAATGCCCTTCATAGACTTAAGAAACTTATTATTACTCAATATGATAATGGATATACCACTATCATCTATGAATATGTCTCTACTGATATTCCTGTTAAGGACCAAAACTCTCTATTATTATTTTTAGGTGGTGAAGTCCTATGAAAGTTGTCATGAATCTTTATCTATTAGTATTTGGTTGAAACTAGAAAAATTATATATAAAATAATATTTAATTGGAATTTTATAGAAAAATAATTGGATGTTTACATTCAAGATGTGTCCTAGAAATCCTATCATATCACATCATGAGGAGTTTAACAAAATTATGTTTAATTTTTCCAATATTGATGTTACCATTCTTGATGAAGATCAAGAAGTTATTTTTCTTTTTCTTTAGACAATTCATATATCACTTTAGTTATGACTATAATGTATGGTTGTGAGTATTTAACTATTGAAGAAGTAAAATTAGCTTTACTTTATAAATATAATCATAAGAAACCTAATGTGAAGTCTAATGCAGAGAGATTTTATACAAAGGTTATGCTCAAAAACAAGAATAAAAAGGAAGATAATGATAAAGGAAATTGTAATAAAAAAAAAACAATATAGACGTAGTAAGTCTATGTCTAGTTCTAAAATTTTTACTTGTTATAATTATGTCATTTCTGGTCACATTAGAGAAAAATGACACAATCCCAAACAAAAATAAAAAACTCGATGAACCTATTGATCAATACCTATTTTTAGTTATAGGTTATGATTTCACTAAAGTCCTCAGTTTATCTCAGTATGACCTCTCATAAGAGTGGGTCTTAGACTCTGGTTATTCCTTCCACATGCATCCCAATAGATAGACCTTTGGGAGAGGTTATCCATGTAAATAATAGGATATGTCATCTAACATCCCCACCCAACCAATTGGATTAGGTTGGGTTAGAGGTGGTAATGACCTTAGGTGATGTCCCCAAGACACCAATGGATGGAAAAAAAGTGCCAAGGGAATTCAAGTTTTTTAAGGGATGATTTTTCCTAAAATGTGAACAACCCAATGAAGAAAAAACAATGAAAAAACACACTATATTATTCATGTAAAGTAATACATCACAACTCAAACCAGAATGTAACATCAGATTAATAGATGAAATAAAAGGGTACATTATTAACAAAATAAAGGGAAGCATAACTCAATGATACCAAAGCGGCATCAACTTAAGCATCACCCCAAACAAGATCCAAGATCTGAATCTAATTCCCAAGCCCACTACACCATGATGCATAACTAGAGAAGTATTCCACCTTTCCTTTTCCTATATCTTAGTACACAAAATTTGAAAATACACCAAAGTTCCCAAGCATGGGATGAATATAAAACTTTTTAGGAAATATACAAAGTCTTCCCAACACATGACACTAGGAAAAAGAAAAAGTTAGATCATATTTAATTTTATATTAAAATTAAATAGGGGAAGTTTTAGATATTTCCTTAATAAAGTAATTAAATAAGTTACCAAAACCATAACCAGTTGGCATCATCATTACAAAACCCACACAACAATGCATTACCAATGACAATACCAATACTCATGATTGGTGATCCAACCTATCACAAAGTAATAAATTTATGGAATCTACCATGTGAAACTTTGGTATTAGCCTCAAGTTTGAACCAAAAATGCATCGTAATATAGTTTCATAAACTCATGAAAACCACACTTGCCATGTTTTCAACAAAAACCATTTCTTTTAAGAACCATTTTTCTTTCAAGAAATTTATCAAACAAATTTTTTGTATCATTTCAAAACCAAATATTTAGGTATGAAAACAAAGTAAATTTTTTCCAACAAAAAATAAATTGCGATTTAGACATCAAAACTTAAAGATCTAGAATAAGTAGTATGGGATAGAAGCCACATACCCCACAATGGTTAAAGAAAAAGAAGAAAAACACATTGAACCTTTAGATATGACCTTGAAACATCTTCCCTTAAATATATCCCAACAAGATCTCATTAGAATACACATCATAGGATATAGATCTAACTATAACAAATTATATCTATGGATCTATGAGAGAGAATATGAACATATTTAGAGATAACAACAAAGAACATGACTTTACCATTGTTTTCAGATATCTAACACACCTTGATTCTCAAAAACTATCTTCTAGATTAAAAGGAATCACCATGAATGCCTAAGAGAGGATAAGAGTTTAAGAGACTGATAGGAGAGGTGGGAAAAAGGGTTTAGGGGTGTAAAACCAAGTTAAAATCTAATTTTTGAAGCATTTAGTGCATGCCGCATAGTTGGTCCATACATTATAGGAAACCATGCACTAATAGTACACATAATATTATCTCCAAACTACCCTTGGCATGGTTGGCTCATATGGTTTGACAAAACATGCACCAATCTTGTTTTTTCCCATTATATCCACTCGTACGGTTTATCTTGGAACCCCATGGTTTATAAAAAAATTTCACCGACTATGCGCCTTCATAAAAACTTCTAAAACCTCTTGTACATTTTTATAGATAAGTTTCATGGTTTCACATAACCATTATAAAACTACGCACTCCCAAAAACACTTCTAAAACACTCCAAAACCAATTCTAAACTCCAAAAACTCAACCCAAGTGTGATATAACTTCAAAATAAATAATAAAAGGGTAAATCAATTGAAACTGAGGGCATTAAGTTCTACCCACCATTAGTATTTCCATCCTTGGAATGAATTATATTTCTTGTTATTTAGAAAATTTTGGTCCATTGCTTAAACATATAATTTTCCTTTTCCCATGTCTATTCTTGAATTTGACCATGCTTCTATGAGACTCATAACAAAAAAACTTTTGTTGTATATCCACAATCCATATAGGCATGTGAATCAATGTAGCATATAGCTCATGATCAATATGGTATCATCAAATAACATGGTCAAGATTAGGTTGGTAATTATTCAATTGAGATACATGACATATACTCTACACAGAGATGAATCTAGGTGGTAAAGTCAACCGATAAACCACATCACTAATTAATTATAGTATCTCAAAAGGGATAATGTACCAAGAAGATAGTTTAAATTTTTTACAAAAATGATGCTGACTTAACCTTAGAGAGAATCTCAAGAAAACAATACCACCCACATCAAATGATAATGGTTGATTAAGATGACCCACAAATGATTTCTGATGGATCTAAGCCATCGAAATCCTATTCCTAATCATCTGAATATTCCACATCATATAATACCCAAGGCTTGGTCTGATAATAGAATTATTAGTTATTTCCACCAAATAAAGTAGAGAATGACAAGGATAAACATACAAAGATTCAAAAGGATCCATTTGTATTGAGGATTGATAAATTTTATTGTATGAGAACTCTACTAAGGATCCTCTAAAATCCATAAAAAAATCTTTAAGAATTTATTCCAACACTTGTTTCATCTATTCATACAACCATCTATTTGAGGATGATAAGTTGTGTTCATGGTGAACCGAGTCTTGAGGGATTGCTGCAAGGATTTGTAAAATTGAGGTACAAACCTGGGGTCTCGGTTAGACTCAATTTAAATTATCACATCATGTAACTTTATAACCTCTTGAATGTAGAGTTTTTATAATTCTTACAATGCATTTTATTAACTAATAGGGATTATGTGATCTGAATTTGTGAGATAATCCACAATCATCCATATAACATCATGTTTCCAAACCATTATTAAAAGACCCATGAAAAAAATACATAGCTATCTATTCTGTTTTCCACATGTTTATAGGTAAATATTTAAACATACCAATAGGTTATTGGTGCTCCACCTATAGAGACCTAAACATTTCATAACAAGACATTACATCTTAACAAATGAATGTTCAATATATTTTACAAAAATACACCTAAAGACTATAAAGGTTTAGTGTATTTGTATACTTGATACATAATATTCTCATTTCATGAAATATATTCAATATCTCCCAAAAATATATTCCCACATAGTACTCTTCTTAGACATAACCTACTTAAAACCTTTCTTTATAACCCAGGGATATAAAACATAAGAAAGGGAGAGCTTAGATGCCCAACAAGGGTAAACAAGAGAGATATCAATGATCAATTAAATATAACATGGGTATAAGGGTAGGATAACATGATCTTAACATGTGAAAATCTATACCCAACACATCATAGTTCATAATAATGAATCATGGATTAAATATTATTAGTTTATAAGACATGAATCATAAAAGAATCAAAGAACATGATACATGAGAGCATAAAATTAGCATAAAACATAAGTTTGTGTAATACACATAATTATATAAAATCATTTCCTTACTCAAGGATCACTACCAAGACTATCATAGTGGATTGGGTTCAATCCCCATTCCATCATATCCTTAGTCAAAGTTCACTCCCAAGACTATCATAATAGACAAAGTCTCTTCTTGAATAGGGTTCACTTCCTATTATAGTCCTTATTATCTCATAAGATAACTATATTTACCCAATTAATTGGAGAGAGATATAATTTTGGGACCACTCATCACATAATCTTAATCCATTAATATGTGTTCCACAAAATGATAAATCATTCATCATATATCATTACCCATCAAAAGAAAAATATTTTAAAAAAACATTTCAATATTTCATCATAACATAAGCCATGGAAAATAAATGGGTTTCATAAATATATCATTATCATAATCATAAACCATAAAAAGAAATAACAATGATAAAATCATTGGATCACATCTATATTAAAGCATAAGTAACATCAAATGATGTTATCTTAAATGAAAAATTTCTTTAAAATATCACTTGGAATATCTCTAGAGGAAAACACACTTTTTATTTTGAAATCATTTATTTAAAAACAAAATATTTAAAAAATTTCAAGGAAATAATGTTATTTTAAAATAATAATATAAAATTTTAAAGGAATCTCCAAATAAATTATGGGTCATTGTGGTAAAAAATTCCATTTACATTTTAATAGTTTAAATAAATATTTTTTCTCATATTTAGTAAAAGGTACATTTTTCATAAAATGACAAGAAGATTATTTTTAAACATTTTTTTAAAAATTAAAACATGGGTAAAAATAAATTTAAAAAAATCCTTGAATAATATTCAAAAAAATTATTTAGTTTTTTTAGAAAACATAGTTATGGAATAACAAGGCTTTTCAACCGAAAGAGTATAAATAAGATAGTTTTTTCCTAAAAAAATTTTCTAAACCATTTATAGTACCAAAGAGAGGAAAATGGAACTAAAATAGAAAAATTATAGAAATAAATATAGGATAATAAAAATTAAAAAGGTATATCAAATAATTATCATATAATTTCTTCAATGGAAATTTAATCATAAACAATCTTGATTAAAATGGGATTGAAACATAAATCTCTTTCCACTGGTAAATTTTGAGAAAAAATATTATAAAACAGAGAAAAATAGATGGATATATATATCCCCATAATTTTAAAGATAAGAATCATAAAATACATTCATGTTCAGTATATACAACACATAAAAGAAATAAGCGGTGAATTTAGTATGTGTACCACTAAAATAAAAGTGAGATGAAAATCCCTTACCTCAAGTTCAAATTTATTCTAAAGCACTCTAACCTCTAGTGTAATCAATTTAAATTTATTATAATTATATAAAATAATCATATACATACTTATAATATAGTATATGATCTTCTTAAAAAGTTTCATAACCCATTTATTTATAATTCCTTATTAAAATCTTCATTTCCTGGTGTTAACTCCGTTTTCATGGAAGTTTTGGTTCGGTAGTTCTGGTCCTTTAAATTTGATAATTATTAAATAATCTACAAAATTTTAATAATTATTTAAATATAATATATATTAATTATATAAATATTTATAATTATCCATAAAATATATAGATAGAAAAATGATTTACATTGTTTATAGAGATAGTAGGCCGTACACACACATGGACGGTGTTGTCATTTTCTAATGAAAAGAATAAAAAAATTATTTATAATATATTATCATTAAAAAAATATCATAAATATAATATATAAACATTATTTTCATCTTTATAAACATCCATATAAAATAGCGATGAAAAATGAATTACACTGCTATGTGGAGAAGGTAAACTATACGTACACACAAGCGATGGTTTCATTTTCCATAGGATTGAAAGGAAGTGGATAATGTTGTTCCGTCATACTAATATTAGTTAGGTATTTTGAATATACTGAATTAATTATTTTAAAGTGGATATCATATATTTATATTAGTTTGAAAAAGAAATCAAATTGAAAGTACATGATTAAGAGTTATACCTTTATTGAGAAACCTATTTTGTCTTACACCTTAATTATTGAAAGTATGGTTTTTTGGAAATACAAGAAGATATAGGAATTTTTTAATGAATCTAGGAAGGTATTATAGAAGGTATTTTCTATGATAGAAGGCTCATGAAGTGTGTATAAGTGAGGAGAGGCAATATCCTTTTATAAGAGAGGGAAAGAACACACTTGGAATTACTTAAAAGATTAAATGATATATATATATATAACCAATAATAAAAGGGAAATTATAACTAAATTTCGACATGATGATTTCAAATTTGGAATCCATTTTAGAATATTTAATTTCTATAGATGATAGAATTTTTTAGAGACCCAACTTTGTCCTTGCAAGACTTTGAAATATATCAAGGAATATTTTTGGAGCTAGGCACTGAGACAACGTGTGATTTTGAGGCCCAATGTGCCAAGAATTAAATTTATAAAAATATTAAATATATTTTCCACCATACATGCAATTTTTAAAAAAAATAATGAGATATCTCCTAAATAGAGTCTCAAAACATAAATATGAGACCATGGTTTCATCCATAGTGCGTGGTTTACCCTAGGTGTAACCTAAAGTTGGTCAACATAGGACGTTAGGATAAAAGAGAACATTGATGGGTAAATTTAGTGAATTAATTAATTAATTTATTAAATAACCTAAAAGGAGTTACCTCTATGATTACTCTATTACGGAGAATCATTAGGGCTAGCTGTATAACCCTAGGACCCTTGAGAGGAGGATTCCACCATTCTTTACTAGAGTATCAAGATCAAATGGCGAATGAATTTCATATCCAAGTTAATCAAGGAACAGTGAACAAAATGGGTCATATCCTTTGTTTCTTACTACATTTTCACAAAAAATTGATCCAATTTGAGGCATGACCCATCATGTTTTCATTATTCCCTCATGATCAAAGCCTTATTTATTGATCTACATTTAAATAAATACTTCCCATGAGATTGTGTATCAGTTTTCAATTATTTTTTTAAATTTATTTATATTATTCCATGCATATCACACCAGATATACCCAATCTATATTTATTGTCCAAGAACACTTGACCAGATATTGTTTCACCCTTGTTTTTATGCTTTCCCCCACCATTCTTTACGATTCTTCACTATTGGCCTATGGGGCCAATGTTCTACATTTCCATGTGGTTTTGAGCATAATTGAACCCATGTATTTATGAAATATTCACATGATAAGAATGGATTGATGATTTGGGGATGTTTTAGGATGATTTGTGGGATATGGGTGATGATTCCCATGGATCTAGAATTTGGGACCGATTAACAGTGACGGGAGGCACGCGAGGCTTGCGACAGACCACCGTGGATCAATAAATATCGATTTTATAGCCACCAGAGGGCTGCAATAATTTTATAGAGAATAATACCTTTGGTTTTGAGTGGATTAAAGGAATGATTCACTATGGTGAAGGTAGTTCTAGGGAAAAGCGTGGAAGATTTGAGTTTTTTTTGAGAATCATGACTATACACCATGTAGTTCATAAGAACACATGAAATGTTCTTTGGAAATCTACGGTTCTAGGGTTTTTGGGAGATCATAAGTATAAAATGCCATATGGGACCCACACACACCATGTGACCTGGTGCTGGTAGCCTATCGTGTACTTTAGGAGTACAGGGACATGGGAACTACCAGACATACACTGTGTACTGACACATGACTTGTGTACATGGGCACGACCAAGAGAACACAGTTCGGCCCTAGGTGGCCAAAACATGCTGTGTAGTCCCCTTAAATGTCTTGTAGGGATACATGGATAGTGATTCATGTTCTATCAAATACACAACAAGACAAAGAAGAGGGTCCACATGCCATGTGGACCCCCTTACACATCATGTACTTCCTTTTGATGAAACTTCTACATCTCATATCTATTTAGAATCATATTTTGGCTCATAAGTATCCTATCTTGAGTGTTTTTCATGTATAATTCAATGGTTTCATTATTGGTGTATTTTGAGATATGACGTGAGGAGTTCTGAGCATGAAACTTCTTTAGGTGGTGCTCGACAACGATAGTGATCAGAAATGATCATTAGAGTGGTACCCCCTATCATACTAGGGTGAATGTCCTATATCTATTGAGTGGTACCCCCTATCATACTAGGGTGTGGGTACTCCACCTACAAGTGGTACCCCCCATTTCACTTGGGTTTAGGGCCTCCATACACCGAGTGGTACCCCTATTATAATATTACATGGGTCTTCTATCTACTAAGTGGTACCCCCCTATTGTACTAGGGAATGGGTCCTATATCTACTGAGTAGTAACCCCCAGATTTACTTGGGAGGGGTCCTCTATCTACTGAGTGGTACCCCCTGTTATACTAAGGTGTGGGTCCTCTATTTACTATGTGGTACCCCCTGACATACTAGGGTGCGGGTCACCTACCTACCGAGTGGTACCCCATATTGTACTAGGGAGTGGGTCCTCCATACTATGAGTGGTACCCCTATTATTCTATAGTGTGGGTCCTCAATACAATGAGTGGAACCCTACCAATACACTAGGCAATGGGTCCCATATTTAGATATTATTCCCCCCTCGACTGTGCATCATGATAGAGAGGTGTGGGTACCATACACTGTTACTCTTCAAAATAACACGTGAGATGCTGAGCATCATTGATAGAATCTTAGAACCATTAGAAGAATCTTTTCATGGGATGATTTGTGAGATAGATATCCCCTTTCTCTCTCATATGGGTTTATTTTATGAGCATATATATATATATATTCCTATATCGTTGGATTTTATTTATCTATTTTCATGGGTTGAGTTGTTTACTTATATCGTGTCTCCTATTTATCCACCCCCATCTTTTAGGGATTTCTAATGGGTATGTATATACTCACCCCTGCATATGTATATACTCACCCTTACATGGATTTTACCACAAGTTTCATGTATTATGTAGACAACAGATAGTTCGTTGACAATTATAAAGGAGTGTAGGGGATATCTGAGTGCATTTGAAAGTGTACGGTGGTTAGGGCTTGGAGATCTAGAGCCAAGATCTATCAGTATTTACTTTTACACTCATTTTTAGTTTGGGACATCTTTCTGGTTGGACGTGTATTTTTCTCCTTTACTTTTCAGATTACGTTGTCGTACTCTTATTTTCCCTAGAGGTTGTTACATGCATGGTTCAAAATCTAGATATTACTACCTTTTATATTTATTCCATTACACTTCTATATGGAGATGGGTGTGTGCATGCATATAGGTACATCAGACAAAGGCCTCCCATATTAGTTATGCCTTTCAATACTTGTCTCCAGCCTCTGGCATATAACGGTAGGCTTGGGGTAGTTGCGACTCAACTTTCCGCTAGCTAGGTGGTCCCTAATAGTTTGGGTCATGACAGATTGGTATCAAAGTTGGTTTGACCTTGGGATGATGTTTGGAGTTATTTCCCCTTGTGAGGTTTGGTTGGGAACTTAGGAAAATGGTGTCAAAGTATCAAGAGTGTGGACTTCAGGCCAAGAAAACCCAGTGTTGGTGTGGTGGCTGACATATCCATTCATAAGAACTCTGAATACTTACTTATCGACCCATTATAATAATAAATTGGTTGTAGAGAACTTTGATAAATGCATCATATAGGATTGAGTCTTTTGACTTTCCATCTTGAGCCATCTCCCCATAAATCTAACTAACTATGGTACATCTTGATTAAATTTTTAGGATGCCTCTATAAATATAGTAATCTAGGTTATTTATTTAGGATTGTGACAAAGATACCATGAGTGATGAGGCCTTAGTTCAAGGGCTATTATGTTATATCTTTCCTCTAGGCGGCCAGGTAGCAACACCCCCACCTATCAAGTAGTAGATTGTACTAGAAGAGAAGGTTGAGGATGTGCATAGGCTTAAAGCACTCTGTGAGTTATAGTACCAGATTCTACTAAGGTTCCATGGATATATGAATCCCCAGGTGGAAGAGGATTGGCTAGAGTTAGTAATTTGGGTTTTCATACTTATCCAGATACTGACTAATAATGTGGTTATGCTGGTAACCGGTATTTTCCACCGAGCTTCCGGGCGTTGGTGTATTATAGTCATTTATATTCATGATGAGCCAAAATCCTCATGGAATGAATTCCAACAAATATTTTTTGAGGAGTTTTACCCCTCATTCATTCGTTCAATTTGAATTCAGGAGCTTCTGGAGCTGTGATAGGGAGGGATGACTGTTGCTGAGTATTATATGAGGTTAACTGACCTTACAAAACACCACCTCTACATGATTTGGGATTTATACTTCTGAGTGAATAAGTTTGAGTAGGGTCTCCATAGAGACATCCATGCCTGTGTGGTACCCCTATGTAATCCCACATATTCTGGAGTGTTAGAGTGGATGTTGGTGATGAATAACTTTTTATTAGAGGGACTCCATGTAACTAGATCTGGATGCGGGTGTTATGGGGCTAATTCATTTGCAATAGCTAGAAGGAACTAGTCAGAATGGTCTCAGTGTAGAAGACCTCTCCATTACCAGACTCAAACATGTGGTCATACAACACAGGGATCATATAAAGGATCAGGGAATTCCATTGAAGGTAAATGTTATACATGCAATGTGTGAGTTCACATGGTACATGATTTCCCAAACTGACATTCTGAGGAGGGTAGGAAGATAGTGGATGGAAAACCATGGTAGATTCATTGTTATGATCATTGTTCTCCTAGGCATGGCAAGGGTGGTCCCCAGGTAAGTGAAGATGGAAGAGGAGAAGGTGGGGCTCCCAGAGGCGGAGCTATGGGTGGTGGATGATGTTATGAGCTCCTTACACCACCACCACAACCAAGCATCCCACATTAGGCTTAGGGAGCTAGCATTTAGGGTCATGGGTAGCTATAGGCTATAGAGGCATATAACCCAATAACTCATGAGATGATTAGAGGTATAATCTATGTTTATTTTACTATTTCTTCAGTACTAGACATAGATGTGAGTCATACCTTCATCTCTGTACTCATATTTTAAGAGATGTAGCTCTCAGTTGAGAATTTATCCCAACATGTTTTCCTTAAGGTTCCTACAGGGAACACTTTTTTGATATCATTTATCTATCAGTAGTGTGAGCTATAACTTAGAGGAGAGATTTACTCATGGGACCTTTTGGTCATCACGATGAGACCTTATGACATCATCTTAAGTATGGAATGGTTTTCCATGGTCAAATCCCAGATTTACTATCAATGGAGAAGAGTTAGATTCCATTACATTAATGAGATAATATTTTCCTTTTTGGGTGAGAGAGATATCATGGTGGAGAGATTTGGTCTTTCAATCAGGTAGCTTCATCCTATCATGCATCAGTTGGTGAGTTTATCCATTAGACCATCAAGATCTTTAGGCATCTAGATTCCTTCAATAATGCAGGATTTTATGTATGTATTTCTCAAGGATGTTTCAGGACTAACTATGAGGATGGAGATGATTTTTTTTCATCGACTTTAACCTCAAGACCACTCTAATATCTTCTACGGAATATCAGATGGCCCATATTGAGCTTCGGGATCTGTAGTTGTAGTTGGAGGAACTTTGAGAGAGGGGTTTTATTAGACCCAATGTATCTCTATGGGAAGCTCTAGTGTTGTTTGTAAAACATTTGGATGGGATATTTCATATATATTTTTATTATCATTTCCTAAAAAATGCCATGATAAATAAAAAGTACCCCTTTACAAGGATTTATGATCTCTTTGATCAATTGTGAGGCATGAGATGGTTCTTGAAGATTGATCTCTGGTTTGGATACCACCGGTTGAGAGTTTGTGAGGCTGATAATATGGCATTTAGATGTTTATACGAAAACTATGAGTTCCTATTTATGACCTTTGGTGTGAAAAATTCCTATGTTGTTTTTATGGATATGATGAATCAAATATTTCAGCCATAATTGGAATGATTGTTTTGTCTTCATTGATATCATACTCATATAATTTGTATTAAAGGAGGGGCTTGAAAATTACTTGAGGATGTTTCTAGACTTTATTTGGTAGAATCAACTTTATGATAAGCTCTCAAAGTGACATTTCTGGATCCATAAGGTTCACTTTCTAGGGTATGTCATTTCTGAGCATGGATTAGCTATAGACCCAGTGAATATCGATGTTGTGATGTCTTTAGAGACACCCAAGAATGTATAATAGGTGAATAGTTTTATTAGATTGTAAGGGTACTACAAGAGGTTTTTGGAATAATTCTCCATAATTTTATAGCCTTTGAACACCCTAATGAAGAAAGGGTATCGATTTACCTGGAATGAATAGTTCTAGAGGACCTTTGGGGAGTTAAGGCTGAGGATGATGAGTGCTCTTTTTTGAGACTACCAGAGGAGGGAGCAGATTACATAGTATATTTTCATTCCTCTAGATTTGGGCTTAGCTGTGTGTTGATATAGAGGTAGGAAGTGATCACATATGGGTTGAGGTAGTTGATAACCCATGAGAAGAACTACATGACTCATGAACTAGAGTTGGTAGCGGTATTCTTCAGTATAAGGATGTAGAGACACTATCTTCTAGGAGAGTGCTTTTTTGTATAATTAGACCATCAGAGGCTTAGGTATGTATTCATGCAGAGATACCTGAACAAGAGATAAAGGTGCTGGTTGGAGTTCTTGTAGGGACATGACTTTGAGATAGTACATCCTTCTAGGAATATTAATGTGGTGGAAGATGCCTTTAGGAGGAAGTCCCATTATCACCTGGTAGAGGAAGAATCTGAGCAGTTGGTTTTCTTACAGTAGACCATGGTTGAGGAGGATGGTGTGATATTTCTTTAGTTGATGGTGCCAACTCCTTTGCTACTCTAGTGTGTGAGGGAGGCTCAGTTTAGAGACATCAACTATGAGGTCATACATGAATATATATCCTTATGAGATTCACTATATGGATTTTATAAATAGGTAATCACATCATATGTGACGCCCCAAACTTATTTCTTATGTAATAACACTATTGTATGGTTTTTACTTAATTTAATTTCCATACTGTCAAAAAGATACTTGTAAATAAACACTAGAATTTCTTTATTCAATGAAACACTGAAAATGATTACATTACAATGAGAACAAAGAACCTCACTACCCTATAATACCTATTAAAAGACCTATTAAAATCACAGGGAGACCACCCAATACAAAAAAGAACCCAAGAAAATAGTAGGAGTCCTTCAGATTCATCATAATGAACATTAGTATGGATAGAGCCACTGCAACCACACTGAGCATCAGAGGAATGATGTGAACCATCTTTGCCAAATTGTCTTGAATTGGGAAACCCTAACTCATGTTTTTATAAGGTATTAAAGATAATCCAACCTTTTCCTCCCTTAGGTGACCATTAGAGATACATATGACCACTGTTTTCTTTTTAGGGTAGTTGGAATTTAAAATAAAATGACCGTTAGTATCTTGTTAAACCAAAATAATTTAAGTGAAAAATTTAAGATACATTGTATAAATTTTCATAAAACCTATACAACCTCATTAAGCATATTAATTGTTTTGATATCTTAAGTTTTATCTTAAACATCATGGTTTTAAATTTAAGAGCGTATTTTATAAAAATTAGTATGATTTCAAAACTTAGGTAAATATTTTAAATAATTTTTAAATGTTTCAAATGTTTTAAATATTGTATAATGATACTTTAAAGATGTTTTAAATTAATAGTATTTGATTTTATAAATCAATTTTCTTTGGTAATATTAAATTTTCCTTTTTAAACATAAGAAACAATGTCTTTACTAAGTATTTTTTAGTATAAAAGCATCTTGAATGTTTCAAGTATTTGTGTACTTTAATATCCCAAAGTGTTAAATTAATAAGGGATCATGTTTTATGAAATTATATTCTTGTTTATAATCTTGTGTATAATAAATATGATTTTTACTTTGAAAAAAATATGGGTGAGTATCCCACCTAGCCGAGGAAAACCTTATAGGCAGCCACTCAAGGCCTTGGTGGGCATCTCACCCACATCCCCTGGAAAATGGCCCAGGGCAGTGCGCACACATGGTGCGTGCTAAGTCGTGCACACATGGGGAATAATAATCCCTAAGAGTGCACAGGCGTGCATGTGCAAGAGAACCATAGCACACCACCATGCGGGGCGATACAACGACAAGGGTGGGTGCAGAGCGTGCCCATAGAACCCAGTACGGGGTGGCACCAGGAGGGGGGAGGGAGTATTCTAAGCTATTTCCAGGAGCCCTAGGCTTATAAGGGAGCTTAGGAAGCCTCCCCGTTTTGATATGGGATGGAGTTTTTAGGAGAAACACGATATCAACTGTTAGATCTCGCCGTGCAAGATTTGAGCTTTCCGATTTGGTTTGGTCCTCGATTTCCAGCAGCCGTGGATTTCCCACCGTATTTTTATTAGCCTCCTAATCCATCATGATCTAATATCGACCGTTCAAATATTTTTAAAACACCACATCGCTCACAGACACCTGATTCTCGCTCAAATTTACCCAAGAGAAGAAAGTAAGATGGTCCTTGTAGTTTAGCTTGGGTTATCGAATCCTCAGAGACCTAAGAAGAAACCTATAGACACGTACATTATATGGACTATTTTTGGATATGAAGTGGCCAACTTGGGTTGATTTTATATGGGTTTAAAGGATAACTAACAGATTTAAGTTAATTCAATTTAAAATAATGAGTTGATCCTAGGTTATCGCTCAGGGTGGATTGGATGAATTACTTTTTTAATGATTTTAATTTCTTATAATTGGGATGGATTCATTTAAGAAGATCAAACAAAATCATCACTTACTGGTTTAATTCCTACACACCCTAATACTAATCACCTATACACTTGAAGGATCAAAGTTTTGAGCACTCCAAGGTAGAGGTTCGTATTAGCACTTGAAATGTGTGACCTTAAATTCAATAAGGATGAAGATGTTTTAAAATCATCAAATAAAAATCTCATTTAAAAGAAGTGATTAGCCATTAATGGAGTGATAAATAACATCCAATCCACCCCCTTTCTACTCCCTTGGATCAACCCATAAAAGAGTTATCCCTCCAATGATGACATGTCTTCAACGGAAGCGGTAAGTAGACTTACAAGGGAGGAAATGGAGAAGTAAAAAAAACGTAACAATCACTCCACCGTTGTGTGATAATATCACAAGGTTTGGTATGAAAAAGTTCACACCTTGAACCAACGGTATCAAAGTGAAAGGATAAGAACAGAATAATAAGAGGAGAATAACTTTTATTAAGAAACAAGGATGAATTAAAACAACTTACATGTGAAGGAAGAACATTACAAAGAGAAATTGGCAGCATAAAATTAAGATGAAAACAATCTACAAAGATTGCTAAATCCTCCAACACCACTACCTTAAATAGGGATTTTTGAGCCCTTGGTTAGAGACTCCAACAGTACAAAGCATCTCAATTAATTTTGGTAGGCTATAGGTGGTGGAAAGCTTGTGGAATTTGGACTTTTCCACATTTGACCCGAGGTGGCATCCATCTTTCATCTACCGAACAGATGCGTTTGGATGACCTTCTAGATGGCCGAATCAGAGTGGGAAATAGAAAACGAAAATGGAGATCCGGATGTCTTATAACCGCCTGTAAAATTTGGGCCCATTTTGAGTGGTGGATTCCGAGATATGATCAAATTAGTGGGCTGTTTTTCTGGGCCACAGAATCTGGCCCAGAATTGTATCTCTAACTTGGGGCGCCTTAATGACCACCATAGAGGCCGAATTATTATTATCTCCTGAAAAGTGATTTGTTCCTAAATATTTCTTCTATCATACAAAACAATTTGGGATTAATTGGGCCTGTATTTTGGTCCCCAAAGTCTCATAAGTGGGCTGGTGTCCAATATGACTTCTCTAGAATTGCATCCATTCATCTCCAAATATCTCCATCATCGTTTATGAATCATGCATTGATCTCTGAATGAAAAATGTTCACATTTAAGTGTAGATATAGTTACAAAAATATCAAATTAAAATATTGATAATTACATTACTTAGAATCAGATGACTCATTGGGCCTAAATTGGTGTATATTAGGCATGATGTGCACAAATGATGAGAATGGATGTTCATAATGAAAATGCACTAACTCAGACCCATAAGATCAAAAATGAACATTTAATACCATTAAAATGTAATTAAAATAAATGTTTTTATTGGATAATCACACCCCCAACTTGATATTTTCTAGTCCCAAGCAAATAATTCAATTATTTTATTTGAATTCCTTTTTTCAAACACATTATAACAAACAGTGCTCACAATATAAACTACACACAAATATATTTTTATAACATATCAAGATAATTTAAAACAAGATGAATCTAAAAGCAGATCCCAATACCAAGCCCATTCCTTTGATCAAATCCATCATCATACTTCATCCAACTCAATTAGGTGTAATGATGTGTTGTGAATCACAATAGATATGGGGGTTCATTTTCATTCAAGGGGGAAATCATGGAAGCGCTAGGTGGAATAAAATTTAATCCTAACATGAGTACTATTCATTCCTATTTTTTTTGGATTTTTTTTGCAATATTTCTATAGTAATTGAGATTGATGTTAATCAAATTAACCCATGTAGCAAGACTTTGCCGATGACTCCCAGACTCAAAGGCCTTAGGGAACCAAGTGAAGCCCACATACTCGAGCATCATCTCGAGTTAACTTAATCAAAAACAAAGTCATATTACCATAAATAGAGATATATTGAAAAACTCAGGGCTAGACAACTCTAGAGTCACGATCCCCAAGTGCCGAAAGTCTCACATTTTATCAATCCATTGCTCTACACGCAATTTTTTTTTTTATTTTTTTGAATAATCATATTATTCATAAAAATCAAACCAGCCTATGATATTTATTATGGGACCCCAAAAATTCAAATTAGTACCCCACAGTCTAAAGGACGTGCATTGTGGCATTTTGATTTAATAGATGAAAATAAAAATGATGAAAATTTTCATTGGACAACCAAACTTCCAAAATCAATGATTTTAAACTTAATCATGAATTAAATTAAGAGTCAAGGAAATAAAAATTATTTGA
Source organism: Viscum album (assembly GCA_963277665.1). NCBI lineage: Eukaryota > Viridiplantae > Streptophyta > Magnoliopsida > Santalales > Viscaceae > Viscum > Viscum album. The sequence continues at coordinate 1,869,233,775 of OY728123.1, read as the reverse complement.
TATTTAGTTTTAATATGATCAAAGATGTTATTATATGAATGATAAAGGAATTTTACTTCTTCTTTTTTATCATTGTTTTTTTTAAACAAACATTTTGTTTCCACACCCCCCAACTTAGAATGAAACTGTCCCTAGTTTCGTAAAAATAAAATTTAGAATGGGGTAGAGGAATAAAAAGGGGAGTTCAATAAGGAAATTGAAATATGAGGATTATGGAATGAAGTCACCTGGTGGTTGAAGTTTGAAGTTCTTTCCACTCGAATTTAGTCCTTTGATATCCATGTCGCTTGCAAAGTTCCCTAGTGGAAAAAGGAAAAACAAAAAAACAAAACAAATATATATATATATATATATATATATATATAAGTACAATATAAGTATATATATAAAAATTATAGAATAAGTAAGCACATTAAGCCGTAGGTCAGTGGTAAGCACGCGCCCCTGTCTCCCTTCGGTCCCGGGTTCGAGTCCCCGCGGCTTCGCCGGTTGTGACGGGGTTTTCCCCACGGCCTATGGCGTGTCCACTTTTTAAATTATTATATTATTTTTATTATTTTTATTATTTTTATCTTAACCTATAAAATAATAAAAATACAACAAAATAAACTGATGATACATTGTCTTCTTTTTAAATTTCTGGGTAAGGTATTACTCAAGGACCACACCACGTGACACGGATGAATATGGTGCTCCCCTTTCGTACCCATCCATACTCATAATAGAAGAACATGTAAAAAGTCTATTTTTTTATTTTTAAATATAAAAATGATTAATTAATCTTATTTGAAAAATAAAGATGATTTAGAAAGATTAGAAACATAAAAACCACGGGTTGCCTCCCGTGCAATGCTTTGTTTAACGTCGTTAGCCCCACATAGATCCTAAATTTATCAATTTTTTCCTGGTTCATAGATTGGCTCAATTAAATCAACATCTATTTCCTGTTTATTGAATGATTCAATGAATGTTTTTAACCTTTGACCATTGACCTTGAAAATGTGACCACTAGTGGGATCTTGAATCTCTACTGCCCCATGGGGGTATACATGATGCACTATGAAAGGACTTGACCATATAGACCTTAACTTTCCCAGGTGTAAATGAAGTTTTGAACTATACAAGAGCACAAGTTTTCCCGGTTCAAAATGTTTGACCTTGATATTCCTAGATTGGTAGGCATGAACTCTAGCTTTATTGATCCTTGAATTTTCATAAGCCTCCATCCTTAGTTCCTCCAGTTCATTGAGATCTAATTTCCTTTTTGTTCTAGCCAATGAGAGGTCATAATCCATTTTCTTAATTGCCCAAAAGGCCTTATGTTCAATCTCCACTGGCAAATGGCATGCTTTACCATAAACCAACCTATATGGGGACATTCCTAAAATGGTTTTATATACGGTTCTATAGGCCCAAAGAGCATCTAAGAGTTTCTCAGACCAATCTTTCCTAGAGGGGTTGACAGTTTTTTCAAGAATTTTCTTAATCTCCCTATTCGCTAACTCAGCTTGACCATTGGTTTGAGGATGGTATGTAGTGGACACTTTATGAGAAATTCCATACTTAGACATGAGTGAAGAGAATGGGCGGTTGCAGAAATGGGTTCCTCGATCACTGATTATAGCCCTAGGAATTCCAAATCTTGAAAATATGTTCTCTTTCAGAAACTGAATCACAACTTGATGATCATTGGACTTAGTGGGAATGGACTCAACCCATTTTGAGACATAATAAACAGCTAAGATTATGTAGAGGTATCCCCTAGAGTTTGGGAAAGGACCCATGAAATCAATTCCCCAATAGTCAAAGATTTCAACCACTAAGATGGGAGTGAGTGGCATTTGATTCCTTTTTGTGATGGACCCTACTTGTTGACACCTAGGACAACTTTGACAAAATGTGTAGGAGTCCCTTGAGAGGGTGGGCCAGAAGAGACCACATTGAAGAATCTTAGAAGATGTTTTCTTAGAGGAAAAGTGACCTCCACATGCCTCACTATGACAGAATTTAAGGATGGACTCTTATTCATATTCTGGAACACACCTCCTAATGACTTGGTCAGGACAGAACTTATAGAGGTATGGATCATCAAACACATAGTGTCTAACATCAGAAAGGAATTTCCTTCGAACTTGAGTCCCTAAGAATTTTGGAATGACTCCTGTAACTAAGAAATTGGCTATGTCGGCATACCAAGGGCAGTCACTCACAGAGTATAGGTGTTCATCAGGAAATGAATCAGACACAGAAAGGTGATTTGAGTTGTCTTTGAATTCCATCCTAGAGAGGTGATCAACTACAACATTTTCAACTCCTTTTTTATCCTTGATTGTGAGGTCAAATTCTTGTAAGATAAGGACCCACCTAATCAGTCTAGCCTTAACATCTTGTTTTTGGAAGAGGTATTTTAGTGTAGAATGGTTAGTGAACACAGTGATGGGGGATCCTAAGAGGTAGGACCTAAACTTATCTAAAGCAAACACAATAGAAAGTAACTCCTTTTCAATAGTAGTGTAGTTTATTTGGGCATCATTTAAGGATTTTCTTGCATAAGCAATGACATAAGGAGTTTTATCACAATGTTGTCCTAACACAGCTCCAACAGCAAAGTCACTGGCATCACACATAAGTTCAAAAGGAAGGTTCCAATTTGGAGATTTCATAATGGGAGGATAGGTGAGAGAGGATTTGAGGGTTGAGAATGAACCCTCACAGCTTTCTGTTTAAACAAATGGAGCATCCTTTACTAAGAGAGCACAAAGGGGACGAGATATTGAACTAAAGTCCTTGATGAATCTTCTATAGAAACCAGCATGTCCTAAGAAAGACCTCACTTTCTTGATAGTTTTGGGTGATGGAAGGTGAAGAATGATGTCAACCTTTGTTTTATCAACTTCAATCCCCCTACTCGAGACCAGATGGCCTAGAACAAGTCCCTCTTTAACAATGAAATGGCATTTTTCCCAGTTTAGGACTAGATTCTTTTCTTCACATCTTGACAAGACTCTCTCTACATTCTGAAGACATCCCTCAAAAGTATCCCCAAACACAGAGAAGTCATCCATGAATACCTCAAGAAAATCCCCTACCATGTCTGAGAAGATTCCCATCATGCACTGTTTGAAGGTTCCAGGGGCATTGCATAACCCAAAGGGCATGTGTTTGAAAGCAAAGTTTCTGAATGGACATGTGAATGTAGTCTTCCCTTGATCCTCTAGGGAGACCTCAATTTGATTATACCCCGAGTACCCATCTAAGAAACAGTAGAAGGCATGACCTGCCACTCTCTCGAGGACTTGGTCAATGAATGGTAAGGGGGAATGGTCCTTCTTGGTGAATGAGTTTATCTTCCTATAGTCAATGCATACCCTCCATCCATTACTCACCCTTGTTGGAAGAATCTCTCCATCCTCATTTGTTATCACTGTGATTCCAGCCTTTTTTGGAACCACTTGGATTAGACTCACCCACTCACTCTCAGCTATGGGATAGATGATACCAGATTTTAACAATTTCAGAAGTTCTTTCCTTACTACCTCCATGAGATTAGGATCAAGTCGCCGTTGAGGTTGACGACATGGCTTTGAATCAGATTCCAGAACAATCCTATGAGTCCTGATAAGTGGGCTAATCCCAGGAATATCAGACAGGGTCCAACCAATGGATTTCTTATGTTTCCTAAGGACATATAGAAGCATCCTCTCATGATTGGCTTCAAGAGAAGAAGAAATGACAATAGGAAGTGTTTGATTGTCCCCTAGGAAAGCATACTTGAGTGTAGCGGGAAGTTCCTTCAATTCAAGATCAGGTTGGTTCATAATTTCCCACATGTAGAAGTTTTAGCTACTAGATTGGCTTGATCAGATTTAGGGAAGGAAGTTAGAGTGGTCTCTATGAAAGTGGTTTCTTGAAAGGTTTCACTGATTGTTGGACCTAAGACTTCATCATAAGAGCAATTTGAAAATGATTCAAGCCAAGGAGATAAACTTCCTTTATATGAACAAAGGAAATCAATCTCATCCTGACTTAAACATTCATCAAATATTCCTTGATGTTCCATGGATTCATTATCAATTCTTCCTATCATGTTTATTTCATGAATGTCCTCGTCATCCCCAATTTGTGAGCTTTCATTATAGATGTTTAAGTCTAGACTCATGTTCCCAAAGGTGATGGTCATGTTCCCATTTCGAACTCGGATAACAGAGTTGATTGTTGCAAGAAAAGGACGACCAAGGATGATTGTGGCTTGTTCCTTATTTCCTAAGTTTGGATGGTTGTCAAGGACAATGAAATCAGCAGGGTAGATGAAGTTTTCAACCTTTACCAGAACGTCCTTTAAAATCCCCTTTGGAACCCTAATGCTACGATCAGTAAGTTGAAGTGTGACAGATGTGGGTTGGAGTTTTTCTAGGCCTAACTGGAAATACACAACATATGGGATGAGGTTGACACTAGCACCTAGATCACACAAGGCCATGACAACTTTGCTTTCTCCTAGTTCAACATTGATGTAAGGGCAAACTGGGTCTTTCAACTTAGGAGGAATGGTCCCTTGAATGGTGGTACTCACATTAGCATCCAAAAGGACTTGGTTTTTATGTGAAAATTTTCTTTTAAAAGTGCACAAGTCCTTAAGGTACTTTGAGTAGGAAGGTTTGGTTTGGATGGCATCGAGAAGGGGAATGTTCAGCTTGACTTGTGAGAAGATTTCCCTCAATGTTTCACTCAGTTCAGGCTTGGGTTTCCCCCTCATGCATTGAGGAAATGGTGCAGGTTGTGGGGTTGTTTGTTGAAGAGTTGTTTCTTTCACATTGTTATCAGTTTCCTCAGTTTGATCTTGTGGTTCATTTGAATTTTCATCCAAGTTTTAATCTTCAGGTGGGTTCTAAATTAGTTGTTCAGGTTTCTCAATTGATTTCCCACTTCTTAAAACAGTCACAACCTTTAGTTGTTCATGAGTTGTTTGAGCACAACTTGACTCTCCCCTTGAAGTTGAGGATGGAACCGCCTGAGTAGGCATGGGTACCTTTCCAATTTTTATGGTTTGGAGTTCTTGTTTAAGGGAAGAGACTTATGAGTTCATCCTTTCCATTTGTTTGCACAGTTGTTCTAGTAGGCTTTGTGGAACAGTTTGGTTGGGTGCTTGAGTAGGTTGGTTTATCCCAGGGGGATATTTTGGAGGTGTGATGGTTTGTTGAAAATGGACCGGTGGCTGTTGGTATTGGATAGGTTGGGTTTGGAACTGGTTATGGGTTTGGTAGTTCTGATGGGGGTAAGGATTTTGTCCCTGTGGTTGGCTAGGTTGTTGGTTATCTTTCCAGCGGAAGCCTGGGTGGTCGTTATACCTTGGGTTGAAGGTGTTTTGGTATTGAGGCTTTTGAAAGTTCAAAGCATTTACTTCCGCTGGGGGTCCTCCTAATAGAACATCCTTGATGGATGGAATGGTTGGGCAGTTGTCTGTCTTATGGTCATGTTTATCACAAATTGTGAAAATAGGGTCAACAGTTTGGATTTCATGTACTTTCCCAAGGTCTATCTCTTCAACCTTCATAGAGAGTGCTGTGAGTTTAGCCATAAGGCTTTCCTCTTCTCTAAGTGTATGAATTCCAGTAGTTCTTTGTGGATTTTCAGAATAAGATGAAGTTCCCCATGTTTGGTTTTGTTCAGAAAGGCTTTCTAGATACTCGTAAGCATCATTTGGGGCTTTGTTTTTAAAGGTTCCATTACACATCATGTCAATGAATTGTTTGTTCCCCGGACCCAACCCTTCATAGAAAATTCTCATTTGTTCAGGAATAGAAAAACCATGGTGTGGAACCATGTTTAGAGTGTCTTTTAACCTTTCCCATGTTTCATAGAATGACTCTCCCTCTTTTTCAAAAATGTTTTGGATACTCTTTTTAAGTTCAATTGTTTTGTGGTGGGGAAAGTATTTTTTGTAGAATTCTCTTTGTAGTTGGTCCCAAGAGTTTATGGATGATGGTCTCAAATTTTTTAGCCAATTTTTAGCTCGATACTTTAAAGAAAAAGGAAATAGACTCATATTAGCTGATTCTAGTTGATGTGGGGGACACATGGTTTCTACAATGTCATTGAACTCCTTAATGTGAAGGTAGAGCATCTCGGACTCCATTCCATGGAATGTGGGAAGGTGGTTTAGGACATGGGGTTTAAAGATGTAGTTGGCATCTCCTAGGGAATTTTGTCTAATTAATGAGGGGGCATTGCTCCAGGAAGGTGTGAGGTAGTCATTCATGGTTTGATTAATTTCATTCCCCAAGTTTGGGGCTGCCTCATTTGGGTTTCCATTTTGGTTCCCACCCGGGTTTATGAGTTGGTTTCTTTGAAGACCTTCCATTGAAATTTGCTCAATTTTGGACTCTAGAGTATTAGTAATATTAGTATCTAATGGAAAGAGTTCCCTTGGTGTACTTGACTCCCCAACCCCAGGACTATCCACCCTAACAAGACGGTTTGATTGATTGCAGGTGTAGGCAGACATGCACCAAAAGAAAAAAAAATGAGAAAGGGACAAGATAAGAGAATTTGGATGAGAAAAGAATAAATGGGGGAGAATAGAATGGGTGTTTATATGACTTACTTGGATCCCCGGAAACAACGCCAAAATTTGATTCTCGCTCAAATTTACCCAAGAGAAGAAGGCAAGACGGTCCTTGTAGTTTAGCTTGGGTTATCAAATCCTCAGAGACCTAAGAAGAAACCTATAGAAAAGTACATTATATGGACTGTTTTTGGATATGAAGTGGCCAACTTGGGTTGATTTTATATGGGTTTAAAGGATAACTAACAGATTTAAGTTAATTCAATTTAAAAGAATGAGTTGATCCTAGGTTATCGCTCGGGGTGGATTGGATGAATTGCTTTTTTAATGATTTCAATTTCTTATAATTGAGATAGATTCATTTAAGAAGATCAAAAGAAATCATCACTTACTGGTTTAATTCCTACACACCCTAATAATAATCACCTATACACTTGAAGGATCAAAGTTTTGAGCACTCCAAGGTAGAGGTTCGTATTAGCACTTGAAATGTGTGACATAAATTCAATAAGGATGAAGATGTTTTAAAATCATCAAATAAAAATATCATTTAAAAGAAGTGATTATCCATTAATGGAGTGATAAATAACATACAATCCAGCCCCTTGATACTCCCTTGGATCAACCCATAAAAGAGTTATCCCTCCATTGATGACATGTCTTTAACGGAAGCGGGAAGTAGACTTACAAGGGAGGAAATGGAGAAGTAAAAAAAACGTAACAATCACTCCACCGTTGTGTGATAATCTCACAAGGTTTGGTATGAAAAAGTTCACAACTTTAACCAATGGTATCAAAGTGATAATGATAATAACATAATAATAAGAGGAGAAGAACTTTTATTAAGAAACAAGGGTGAATTAAAACAACTTACATGTGAAGGAAGAACATTACAAAGAGAAATTGGCAGCATAACATTAAGATGAAAACAAGCTCCAAAGATTGATAAATCCTCCAACAACACTGCCTTAAATAGACATTTTTGATCCCTTGGGTCGAGCCTCCAACAGTACAAAGCATCTCAATTAATTTTGGTAGGCCATAGGTGGTGGAAAGCTTGTGGAATTTGGACTTTTCCACATTTGACCCAAGGTGGCAGCCAGCTTTCATCCACCGAACAGATGTGTTTGGATGACCTTCTAGATGGCCGAATCAGAGTGGTCCATAGAAAAAGAAAATGGATATTCGGATGTTTTATAACCACCTGTAAAATTTGGTCCCATTTGGAGTTGTTTATTCCGAGATATGATCAAATTAGTGGTCTGTTTTTCTGGGCCGCAGAATCTGGCCCAGAATTGTATCTCTAAATTGGGGCGCCTTAATGACCACCATAGTGGCCGAATTAGCATTATATTCTGAAGAGGGATTTGTTCATAAACATTTCTTCTATCATACCAAAACATTTGGGATTCATTGGGTCTGTATTTTTGGCCCCACAGTCTCATAAGTGGGCTGATGTCCAATCTGCCTTATCTAGAATTGCATCCATTCATCTCTAAATATCTCCATCATCGTTTATGAATCATCCATTGATCCCTGAATGAAAAATTTTCACATTTAAGTGTAGATATAGTTACAAAAATATCAAATTAAAATATTGATAATTACATTCCTTAGAATCAGATGACTCATTGGGCCTAAATTGGTGTATATTAGGCATGATGTGCACAAATGATGAGAATGAATGTTCATAATGAAAATGCACTAACTCAGGCCAATAAGATCAAAAATGAACATTTAATACCACTAAAATGTAATTAAAATAAATTTTTTTATTGGATAATCACCACCCGATCAAATATGATCAAATCTGGACCATCCATCTCTTTTTAAATCACCGTGTCGCTGCGTAGCCGTTTGATCAAGTCCAAATTTAATCTCGACTAATCATTCCTTTTAAAACCCGTAGAATCACCACATCCATTGGATATTACTTTCAGTTAATCCTAGCCATCTATTTTTTTTCCACAACTAAACCAGTGCCTTCTTCTTCTTTTTTTCCTCCCACGTGCGCTGCACCAGTAGCCCATGCTACTCTCCTTTTTTTTCCACGCCCGTGACACTGGGTGGACCCTCTTCTCACTCATTTTCCACAAGACCGACACCCTAGGTCTTATTTTAAACTGAAGAGTCTTGTTTTTCTTAGAAAATTACATTAAAAATATATTATATATAATTTATAAATATATATCTTTTGTATCCGAACCCTATGGGTTCTCCACTCTCCAGCGCCTCCATTAAGCTCCTTTGGACTTCTTCTCTTTCTTCGAACCAGATAAGGGACCTAATTGTCTTAACTTGTTACAATTTTAATATATGTATATAATTATACATAGATTAATATACATATATATATATGTGCATGATTAAGTATAAGACCTACTGGATCCTTCTAAGACGGTTAATTCTTGATCCTAAATGATGTTCTGAATTCTTTACCATGCAAGGATGTGTGATGTATTGTGATTCCATATATTGAAATATAAATAAGCATATATATATATATATATATTGTATATTTTTTTTATAAATAAACCTTTTATATTTAATGTCATGTTTTAAAATTAATGAACCCTTGTTTAACTAATGTTCCTAATATGTTTAAAACATGTAAGTGTCATTTAATTTTGGTGTTAGACCCTTATATATACTATGTATATTCGGTTATATATATATATATATATGTATGTATATATTTATGTTTACATAAACATACACATGAGTTTTTTTAATAAATAAACCTTTTAAAATTTATATCATGATTTAAACTTTAGGAACCTTTGTTAATTAATGTTCCCAAAATATTTAAGTCATATAAGTGTCATTGGATTTTTGGTGTAAAACCCTTTTTATACATTATGTATATTCGGTTATACATACATGCATACATACATATATATTTATACATATAAACTTTTATCCTCAATCTTATTTAGATTTTTCAAGGATTGTTAAGAATGAATAACACACATTGTTTTTGAAATATGAAAGGCTTATAAGGAACGATTTAAAGATACAAACTTTTATGTAGACCCTTGGGTACAATTTTTTTTACAATACTCAATTCCAGATAATTTTGGATTTTCTAAATAATATTTAGATGTAAATTTTTTGTGTATGAATATATACATATGTTATACTCACTTATTTTCATAAGTTTTTAAATGGTATTATTATGGTTGATTTTCATGATTTTCAATTATTAATATTGTGTGTAAATAATTGAGAATACCGTTGTGATATGTTATACATAAGAACACAAGTAATGAATCTTTAGAAAACTATGTGTTTAATACCCCACATGAAATATTTTGTTTACTTTAAATTAGTTATACATCCAATCCATGATGAATTTCTATTATGTATTTTGTTTATTTTTGTAATAAGATTTTAGAATTTATGGGTTATCATTTTATGTGAAAAATGTGTATTTTATGTGCTTAAGTTATTGTCACATGTTCTATAATCTGCCTACCATACTTTTCATTTATTTCCATAGACATACAGCTGTTAGTATTGTTATTAGAACTTATATGCATGACTCACTTTATATATGTTAATGCTAAAGAATGTAATCAAACTCAAATGGCCTTTTATGGAATTAAGAACTAAATTATTCAAAGTGGCATGAGACACTTTGAATAATATGAAATAAGAAATTAAATTATTCAAAGTGGTATGAGACACTTTAAATAATATGAAATAATAAACCTGGTATTATGTAAAACTTGGAATGATAAGTAATGAGTAATTAAATAAATAAAAGTGGTATGAGCACTTTTATTTAAAGAAATGAGGAATGCATTTGGCTTAGTATGTGACAGGTGGGGCCTTCTATAGCCTCTTGATGCATTGATAGGTCTCATGAGACAAAATAGACATGGATTTGGCCGAGGCCTTTCCCAAATTTTATTTATGGTCTTGGTACAAGGCCTTGATAGAGAGTTTATGGTCTTGGAACAAGGCCTTGACATAGTCCGACATATGCACTTCCCTTATTATGACTATGAAATTTAATTAACCAAGTGAATATTCAACTAGTAGAATATACTTCGTTAAAGATTTTGTACTTATGAGAATCATATGAAGTTAATTCTTATGGCATAATGTTTATTCATCACTCAAAGATTTATTATCCAATTTACGATTCACAGTTAGTAAGGGAAGAAATTGAAGTTATTATTTTATGCGCAACTCTGATAATGTATTTCTCTTAGTTGTAAATTATGCACTAGCACTTTCGTATATCATACCTGTTAAAGTTAGAATGACTCTTACTTTATATGCTGCACACCCTTTTTTTTTGTATGAGCATGCTTATGATTGGAATATGTTTCATTGTGACCTTGTTAGTATTCCTTGAAATGTTCACTTATAATTTTTGGGAAAATGTTATGTTATGATTCATGTATTGAAACTTTCTTTACAAAAATGTTTTATGGATAATTTTAAAGGAATGTTTTCAAGAGGTTTTAATTGAAACATTATTTAATTTTAAAACCCCTTATTGGGCATTCGTATGTTCACCCTACGTTTTTAACTTTAATTTTACAGGTTCAGTGGATTTGAGTTTCACTGTTTAGTGGCAGATTTGTGGAGATTTTTTTCTCTTTTAGTTTTTGAAGAATTGTAATAATTGTATCTAATTATTCAGTACCTAAACCAAAAAATATCCTCTATAGTGGAACATGATGTGTATTTTTAGCATTCCTTTTTATAAAAAAAATTACACACCATGTTTTATGTAAAACCGCACTGACTTTAGGGCAGTCCAGGGACGGGGCATGATAGTTGGTATCCGAGGATTGGTTTAGACAACCCTGGAAAATTAGAACAAAAATAAAAACTTGATTATGTTTTACTAAGTAGAAGTTTCTTTAAAAATTTTAGATGGCATACTAATCAAGACTTCTGTCTCTTCCAATGAAAGCATTAGAAACTATAGTGGGAAAATCATGTTTAGAAGGCTACATGATTTTTGAAAGCCTTCATTTGTCGTGCAAATATAGCGACCCAACCTTTCATACATTACTATTACATCATTTTAAAGATAAAAAACATAATAGTATTACACATAGAGGATCCAACGGTTTAGTTTCTTGGGAAAACTAGGACCATACATAACAATTACAACATCGAGCATAAACTTTTTTGTTCATTTCTTCTTCTCTAGCTTCTTATTAACACTTGACCTTTCCTTAGTACATGTAGCCACCTAAGGATATACATCAAAAGGGGTGAGATAGAAACCCAGTAAGAGTATATATAAGAACAATATAGCATGAGGTGATCATATTCATAACATTGGCAAAGAATCATGAACATGAGAGGAAGAATTAATAAGAGACTTGCAATGTGGCAATGTATAAAAATGAAACATCATGTCTTAGTGGTTAATTTCCACACATGCTTGTGAAAAAAGATATCATATTTTTCACACATCATTTCACATTTACTCATGAGATTAATCACTTTACCCAATGCATTGGAGCGTTGTATAATTCCGGGTGCACCCGTCACATTTAAACATTCATATCGCGCTATATAATTCCGGGCGCACCCGTCACATCATAACATTATCATTTATCATGCATGCCATAGTGAACATGTAACATAAATTAAGATAACAAACCCATTAAAAGGAATTAGTTTCATCTCATAAGAACACATTCATAAACATTGGGTTCCCAAAAGAATGAGGGAATAACATACATGTTACAAGAACCGTCAATCTTGAATGAGAAGTAAAAGGTGTGTTCTTGAAAGAAGAGTTATTTTGGAAAAAATTTGGTTTTTTCATAAATACTAGTGACAAAAATTTATATCCTAGAAAAGGAAAGACAATGATGAGCAAAATATTTTTAAGGAGCAACCATATCCAAAAGGAGTGAAAGAGGGAGAACCCGAAGGATGAAAGTTGGGTTCGAGAATTTCCCCTTACCTTGTATCTGAACACTTCCTTCTCTTTAATGTCCTATATATGGAATTATATTCATTAATTAGAAGTTAAAGAACCTTTTATACCTTAATAGGGGTAATTTTGGTTTCATTATGTTATTTTAGGGTCCTTTTTATGAGTTATAGAGTTTAAAAACATTGTTCGGGAATGTTCGTTTGTATGGTTTTCTTGAGAGTTTCACATGTATTCATGAATTGAAGTTTGTGTAAAACATGAGTAAACATCCAGAACATATATTACATGTTATTAATGATATTCAAAAATTTAAAATGATCTTAATATTAATTACATTTTATACCATGTGGATGAATCATTAGATATGAATTTAATGATGATCACTTGAGTTAATTTGGGCGTTTTTTCGACCACAACGAACTTGTTTTGTTTACTCATCTAGTAATATGTACATAAGTTAGTTCTAGAACTTAAAATAGGACATAATATATATATATATAATATTCTGGTTCAACCATAAAAATGGTTTTATGACCAGATAAGTAGGTAGAAATCGAAAAAGAAAACATGTCGTTCTTGAAGGTGATAGATCAACACCTTACGAACAACGTTTTCTTTTATAAAATAAAAGGAAGAGGAGAAGGGGGTTGGATGGTATAATATCACATTAGTATCATACAATTCCATTATATTTATGATAATAGAGTCACCATACCATTTGAACAAATATTAGTTGGGAGAGAATAAGAAAAGGACTTGAAATTGAAAGGGAATTAAAGGAAAGAGGAAGATAAATTACCTCTTGAATCCTCCTCTTGAGATCCTTCTTAAGGGGTCTAAGCTTGGTCTTTTGATGAGAACCGAAGCTCTTGGACGTGGGGGAGGGGATAGGGAAGATTCTTGGGCAGAGTTTAGACAATGATTGAAGCTTGAGAGGTGTGGTTTGGCAAGGGGAGGGGGAGGGGTTATTTATACACGAGGAGGGAGGTGTTTTTAGTATAAAATATTAAATAAAATAATATATCAAAAGTTAGACCTGTAATAGTAGTTTTTAGACATCCTAAATTATATATTAATATAATGTAATTCTTTTTAGGATTTTAATCATCTTTATAATTCGAGTTCATTAATTTATTGAAAGGAAAGTGAAAGAAAGAGAAAAATGCACTTTAAGAAATCACCTTTTGACTTTAGGCTTTGGAAAGTTCTTTTTAGGTTTGAAAATTGAGTTTATTGTATTTTAAGGAACCATTTATGAAATTTAATATAATTTGGCTGAAACTAAAGTTCTAGAATTTTTATTTCATCATTACATCATTAATGATGCAATTTAGGATACACCGGTTATGCGAAAAACTGTATTTTTACTATTCACCTAAAAATTGAAGTATTTCAGAATAATCCCAAAATTTAACCCTAACCATTTATAGACGTGTAGAATCTAAAAATAAAGTCCATTTTTCAAAAATAATTTTCTAAATATGATTAATTCAATATTTAATTAAAACCATAATTTACTTGAAAAATACAGTTTTTAAAATTAAAACTGATTCTATAATGCTTTCAAAAATTACGCAGGGTATTATAAAATTATCTAAAAACTTGGAGACATAGATTTGATAATTTATGAACACATTTTAATAAAATAAATTTTCTTTTAAATTAATTAATTAATTATAATTAATTATTTACAACTTACAAAAATACCAAAATGTTTACTATGGTCAAATTGTCACTTTCTAAGATGCTTAAATTTTCTTTAATTATTCATGGGTAATGTTACTCTTATTTGGATGATGTAATATTCATAAGGTTTGTACTACTATTCATAAGGGTAGGTTACTATTCATAGGGGTAGGTTACTATTCACCAAAAATTAAGTTTTTTTATTGGACTGCAAAAACATCTTGAACACATCCGTGTATGTTGGATTTTCAAAATTCCAAACACATAAGTGAAAAACTTATGTTTAAAGGTCACTTAGCACTTAGTAGTTCATTATGTTGTGTTTTCATGTGATTTTATGACATTTTTTTAAGAAGGTAATTTCCATTGAAATACTTTGGGTCATTACATTCTTCCCCCCTTATGAAATTTCACCCTTGAAATTTCACTTTACACAAACAGGTGAGGGTACTTCTCTTTCATCGCCTCCTCTGGTTCCCTAGTAGCTTCTTCAAACTTATGGTTCCTCCACAACACTTTGATAAGGTGGGTTGTCTTTTTACGTAGAACCTTATCTCTTCGGTCCAGAATCTCTACTGGATGCTTCTCATAAGAGAGATCATCTTCCAACTGTACCACCTATGAGTTTAGTACATGTGAGGGATCATGTATGTACTTCCTCAGGAGTGATACATGAAAAACATCATGAACTTGAGCCATATTCGGTGGAAGTGCAAGTCGATAGGCCACGACTCCTATACGATCAAGGATTTCAAAGGGGCCAATGTACCTTGGGCTTAACTTTCATTTCTTCCCAAATTACATGACTTTCTTCCATGGTGATATTCGAAGGAAGACTTTATCTCCAACATTGAACTCCAAATCCCTTTAGCGGTTGTCAGCATAGCTCTTTTGCTGACTTTGAGCAGCTTTGATGTGTTTCTGGATGACTTGAACCTTCTCTATCATCTCTTCCACAATATCGGGTCCAAGTAGCTTTCTTTCTCCAACTTCATCCCAACAGGTTGGAGTTCTACATCACTTTCCATATAGAGCTTCATATAAATCCATATGAATACTCGAGTGGAAGCTATTATTGTATAAGAACTCAACCAATGGGAGATGCTGATCCCATCCACCTTTGAATTCTAGTGAGCAGGCTCTTAGCATATCTTCAAGCTTCTGAATAGTCCTTTCAGATTGGCCATCAGTTTGGGGGTGATAGGTTATGCTGAAATTTAATTCAATACTCAAAGCATGTTGAAGGCTCCTCCAAAGTTTAGATGTGAACCTTGGATCACGGTTAGAGACAATCGAGAGTGGAACAACATGCAGTCTCACCACTTCCTTCACATATATCTTTGCAAGTTGTTTAAGTGAGAGATCTTCCCGGATAGCGATAAAATGAGCAGTCTTAGTGAGTCGATCAACCACAACCCATATCACATTATTTCCCTTCAACGTCTTCAGGAGACCCGTGACAAAGTCCATAGTAACATTTTCCCATTTCCACATGGGTATAGGCAATGGATGCATCATCCCTTTGGAATGTTGTTGATCTACTTTAACTTTCTGACACACCAAACACCTTGATATATATTCTGAAATCTTCTTCTTCATGTTATCTCACCAGAAGTGTCCTCGGAGATCACGGTACATCTTGGTGCTATCAGGATGGATAGAGAATGTTGAGCTATGTGCATTTTCCAATATCCCCTTCTTTATCCTGGGTGATGAAGGCACACAAAGCCGCGTTCCAAACCAAATCACATCATCATTGTCGATATGAAACTCATGTAGCTTCCCTTACTTTAGTGCATTCACCCTCTTTTGTATCTCCACATCATCCCTTTTCGCTTCTTTAATCTTCCCTAGAATAGATGGTTGCACAATCATTTGGGCAAGGTAGGATGTATCCCCTGCCCTTATGATTTCTAAATCCATGATTTTAATATCCAAGAAGATAGGGTCTTTATCAATCCATAACATGGATAGAGTAGTAGGTTCTTTTCTGCTTAGATCATTAGCTACCTTGTTTTCCTTTCCAGGATGGTAGTGAATAGAGAAATCGTAATCCTTGATTAGATCTAACCATCTCCTTTGACGCATGTTGAGCTCCTTTTGTGTGAATATATACTTTAGGCTCTTGTGGTCGGTGTATATGTCACACTTCTCACCATAAAGGTAGTGCCGCCATATTTTCAAGGAAAAAATCATCGCTGCTAGCTCTAGATCATGCATCTGGTAGTTCTGCTCATGGATCTTCAACTGTTGTGAGGCATAGGCTATCAAATTATCATTTTTCATGAGTACACAACCCAAGCCTTTCTTTGAAGCATCACTGTATATCACAAAACTTTCTCCACTTTTCGGTAGTGTGAGTACAGTTGCAGTGATCAGCCTTTTATTTAGCTCCTTGATGCTTCCCTCACATTCTTCTGTCCATACATACTTTACCCCTTTCCTTGTTAACTTAGTTAGCAGGCTTGACAATCATGATAAGTTTCTAAAAAAACGTCAGTAGTAACCAGATAATCCAAGAAAACTATGGATTTTAGTGACACTAGAGGGCCTAGGCCATTCCTCAATTTCCTTTGTTTGTGAAGGATCCACAGAAATTCCCTCACTTGTGATCACATGTCCCAAGAACGTGACTTGCTTCATCCAAAAGTTACACTTGCTGAACTTGGCGTACAACTTCTCATTTCTCAATGTCGCCAACACAAGTCTTAGATGTTCTTCATGTTCCTCCTTTCTCTTGGAGTAGATGAGAATATCATCGATAAACACTACCAAAAATTTGTCGATGTAATGTCTAAAGACTCTATTCATCAAATCCATGAAGATTGTAGGGGAATTAGTAAGTCCGAAGGGCATCACTAGAAACTCATAGTTCTCATACATTGTACGAAAGGCAGTCTTCTAAATATCCTCTTTCTTCACCTTTAGCTGATGATATCCAGAATGAATATCCACCTTTGAGAAGTATTTATCTCCTCTTAACTAATCGAACAAGTCATAAATCCTTGGAAGTGGATACTTGTTCTTTATGGTGATCTTGTTGAGTTCCCGATAGTCAATATAGAGCCGCATTGTTCCATCCTTCTTCTTCACAAAGAGCACTAACACACCCCAAGGTGATGCATTAGGGCATATGAACCCTTTGTCCAGATGCTCTTGCAGCTACTTCTTTAACTCCTCCAGTTCGATAGGAACCATCCTATAGGGACACTTTTATATAGGAGTAGATCCAGGTGTGAGTTCTATTGGGAACTCTACCTCATGATCCTGGAGAATTCTGGGTAACTCTTCGGGAAATACATCACTGTATTCCCTCACGATGGGAATTTCGGCAAGGTTAGCACGTTCCTTTAACTCAACCATTTGGGCGAGGTATGCTTCTTCATAGGGAATCAACACCCACAACATGGAAGGATTTTTCAAAGGAGATTCATGATCTTCCTTGCATTTGTAGAGGAGCATGGGATGATTTAGAATCACTACTGGAAATTATGGTTTTCCCAACAGTTGTATACCAACGGTTCTATTAAAACGTTGGTATAGGTGATTTTTCCTAACGGTTGATGAAACCGTTGGGAAAGATTGGAAGAATATTAGTTTTCCCAACGGTTTCATCAAACCGTTGGGGAAGATGGGGAAAAAATCAGTTTTTCCAACGGTTTAATGAAACCGTTGGGAAAAATCTATCTTTCCCAATGGTTTTTACAAACTGTTGGGAAATATTTCCCCCAAATACACACCAGTCGAACCCCCACCCAGCCCAATTGCAAATTGCAGACAGAACCCAGCTCCTGAATTCTTCTCGGCCACGACACTCTTTACACCCAAGATCCATATTCAATCAAAAAAAATCTTATTTCACACTTCAAATTAGTAAGTGTTACCTTAGTTTTAGCATTATTTATCTATTTTTTTGGTGTTTGATGTTTTGATTTAGGCTAAATTAGGGTTTCTGTCTACAGAACCCTTGATTTGTTTTATGTTTTTTTGTTCTAAACTTCAAACATGGTAAAGGGTTTGTTTAGTGGGGTGATATGGTACTTTTGGTGGAATTTATTTTAGTTGAAAATTGGATTTTGATTTGGATGAATTTATGTTTCAATTTGAGGTGGGGGAGGGTGTGCAGATGGGGTGGGGGAGGATGTCGAGGGATATCCAAGTGGGGTGGGGGAGGGGCTGTCTAGGTAGGGTGGGGAGGGGGCTGGGTTGTCCAAATGGGGTGGGGGTAGGCCTGTTTGGGGTGGGGGAGGGGCTGTCTAGGTAGGGTGGGGGAGGGGGTTGTCTAGGTAGGGTGGGGGAGGGGGTTGGGTTGTCCAAATGGGGTGGGGGTAGGGCTATTTGGGGTGGAGGAGGGGCTGTCTAGGTAGGTTGGGGGAGGGGGCTGGGTTGTCCAAATGGGGTGGGGGTAGGGATGTTTGGGGTGGGGGAGGGGCTGTCTAGGTAGGGTGGGGGAGGGGGCTGTCTAGGTAGGGTGGGGGAGGGGGCTGGGTTGTCCAAATGGAGTGGGGGTAGGGCTGTTTGGGGTGGGGGAGGGGCTGTCTAGGTAGGGTGGGGGGGGGGGGGCTGTCTAGGTAGGGTGGGGGAGGGGGTTGGGTTGTCCAAATGGGGTGGGGGTAGGGCTGTTTGGGGTGGGGGAGGGGCTGTCTAGGTAGGGTGGGGGAGGGGGCTATCTAGGTAGGGTGGGGGAGGGGGATGTGTTATCCAAATGGGGTGGGGGTAGGGCTGTTTAGGGTGGGGGAGGGTGTGGAGGTTGGGTGGGGGAGGGTGTCCAGGCAGGGTTGTCCAAGTGGGGTAGGGAGGGTTTGCAGGTGGGGTGGGAGAGGGGCTGTCTAGGTAGGGTGGGGGGGATGGGTTTTCCAAGTGGGGTGACGGTAGGGCTGTCCAGGTGGGGTGCGGGGGGGGGGGGGGTGGCTGGGTTATCCAAGTGGGTTGTGGGGGGTAGGGGTGTCCAGGTATGGTGGGGGGGGGCTGGGTTTTCCAAGTGGGGTGGGGGTAGGGCTGTCCATGTGGGGTGGGGGCGGTGCTGGGTTGTCCAAGTGGGGTGGGGGTAGGGCTGTCCAAGTGGGGTGGGTGGGGTAGGGGTAGGGCTGTCCAAGTGGGGTGAAAACCCTAAATTCAATGTTTTAATTTGAGATTTGGTTTTTTTTATTAGGGATTAGGTGTATGAGGAATTCTCATTCCTATTATGGGTGGTTTTAATCAAAAGTTATGATGTTGGAACCATTTATGATGTTGTTGTCTCTATTTAATCTCATTTCCCCTAACTTAACATTAAATTCTATATCACATTTGGTTTTAGTTTTTTAATTTCCAGTTAAGTTATTTGTGGTTGATGATTGTCTCATGTTAATTTTTTTCAATGGTTTGGCGTGGAAATTGGGCATTTAATGTGAATTTTCCAAATGGGGGTGCCTTGAGAATACTCCAAATATTTTTTAAAAATGATCAAAGGGATTTTATTATTTAAAATGGATTTCAAAATATATTTTCTATTAAAGTTCAATCCTATTGAATTGTTTATAACAAAATGACTTATATAAATTCTTTTTACAGAATGAACAGAAGTTGGATGTATGAAACCGATCGGATCTCAAGCGATTTTCAAAACAATTTGGAGAGCTTTATAGATTTTTCATTTCACAATGCTTCAGATAGTGGTCGCATACACTGCCCATGTTCTAATTATGTTGGTAGACCTTGTTTGATCCATGAAGAAGTCAGCTACCACATAACCAAAAATGGTTTTCAAGAAATCTACTTTCTGTGGTATCACAATGGGGAGAAAATGAAATCTCAAATTGGTGATGATCAAAATGAAAGGACTGGAATGAAGAATTTGTTAGATGATCGGTTTTTGTTTATTTTTCATCATGAAAAAGAAAGGATTTCAACTCAAGAAGACTTCGATATGAGGACAGATGATGCATCTAGTGAAAATGATGATATTAATAGGGTGAAAAAATTGAATGATGCTGCCACAACTCCAGTATATCGACAATGCGATAACATGAAAAAGCTGGAATTTTTAATCCGATTGTTTCATGGGAAAAATAAGTATGGAATTTCTAATACAGCAATCGATTACATTCTTACCCTCTTGAAGGATTTACTTCCAGATGATGCAGATATTACCTCAAACCACTATATGGCATGAAGTTAGTTGAGGAACTTGGATTTTCAAGAAACAAAATTCATGCTTGCCCGAAAGATTGCAATTTTATTCTGGGAGGAAACCACTGAACGAAATTATTGTATAAAATGTGGCACATCCCGCTAGAAGTCAAAATATGATGGAACACCATCCCGCGTTCCACAAAAAGTAATGTGGCACTTTCCATTGATCCCCAGACTTCAGAATCTTTTTATGTCTGATGACATATCAATAAAAATGAGATGGAATGATACCGAGAGAAAGAAGACTAATGATGAGTTGGTTCATCCTGCAGATGGATTTGCATGGTAGAGATTTGATGCTCGACATCCTGATTTTGTAGCTGACATGCGTAATGTGAGGCTGGGTCTCTCATGCAATGGTTTTAATCCGTTTGGGCAGATGCTTACTTTGCACAACACATGGACAGTTTTTATACACATTTATAATCTTCCCCCATTGTTGTGTATGAAAAAACCTTTCACT
This sequence comes from Viscum album, assembly GCA_963277665.1. Taxonomy (NCBI): domain Eukaryota; kingdom Viridiplantae; phylum Streptophyta; class Magnoliopsida; order Santalales; family Viscaceae; genus Viscum; species Viscum album. The sequence continues at coordinate 1,869,212,973 of OY728123.1, read as the reverse complement.
TTCATGAGTATACTCATATCTGGTTTTTCTAATCCTGGAATTGATATTGATGTATACATGAAACCTTTAATAAAAGAGTTGAAACTTCTTTGGGATGTGGGTGTGCGCACATACAATGCATGTTCTAAAGACATATTTCAGATGCGTGCTGCGCTTATGTGGACGATCAATGATTTTCCGGCTTATGCAATGATGTCTGGATGGAGCACGAAGGGAATACTATCATGTCCAGTTTTTATGAAGAATACACGATCCAGAAGACTGAAACATCGCTGTAGTTTCAGTTTTATGGGACATCGACGATTCTTGCCAAAGGATCATCCATATAGAATGAATCGTCGAAGATTTGATAATACCATAGAGACCGATGATCCACCTCAGCGTATGTCTGGAACTAACGTGCTTAATGAATTTAAAGATTTCAGTTTTTTCGTTTGGGAAGGGTCAAATGAAATCTGGAAAGAGAAAGAATGTTTCCACTGAAACCTGTTACAATTGGAGGAAGAAGAGTATCTTTTTTGATTTTCCTAATTGGTCAACAAATTTGTTAAATCATTGCTTAGACCTAATGCATATTGAAAATAATATATGTGAAATGTTGCTTTCAGTTCTTCTAAAGGTCAAGGGGAAGACAAAAGATGATTTACGATCTCGGCGTGACTTGGTGGATTGGGGCATCAAACCAAAATTGCATCCTGTGCGTATGAGTGAAAATAAATGGAAACTTCCACGTGCTTCTTATGTGATGACACCTATGGAAAAAAACAATTTCTGGAAGTATTAGAGACTATTATAGTTCCTGATGGCTATTCAAGCAACATATCTAAACGGGTCAACAGAAGAGAGTTGAAGCTAAAATCTTTGAAGACTCATGATTATCACGTTCTACTGCATGAGTTGCTTTCAATAGAAATCTGTCATCTTTTGTCCAATAATGTAAGGGTGACTGTTATTCAGTTGTGCCATTTTTTAGAGATCTTTGTGTTAAGAAGTTGTCCAAGTCTTTCTTGCAAAAAATGTTGACAGATGCCCCATTAATTTTGTGTGAGTTGGAGAAAATATTTCCTCTATCATTTTTCACATGCATGCTGCATCTGACTGTCCATATTCCCACTGAAATACTTCTCGGAGGACCTGTTTATTTTCGTTGGATGTATCCAACTGAAAGAAATATGTTCACATTAAAGTCTTATGTCCAAAACAGAAATCATCCCGAAGGTTCTATCATTAACGGTTACTTGGCTCAAGAATGTATGGATTTCTGCTCGATGTATTTGTCTGATCTTACTACAAGATTGAACAGACCAATGAGAAATGAAGAAGAACAGTATGATCAAATTGAACCCAGTTTTCCATCACTTCCTCAAATAGGAGGAATTCCTGGATCATATACATTGAAGACATTAAGCCATGAAGAGTGGGAGATGGAACATTGCACAGTTTTGTTCAACTGTGATTTTTTCGATGACTATATCAGGTAACTAAATTTATTATGTATATCTTACATATATATCTATTAAACTATTAATATTTTTTATCTACAGGGAACATAAAACAATGATAAATAGGAAGCATCGTTCTTTATCTTTGATAAGGAGAGAGACTTTGCATAACAAAGAGTTTTCTGCTTGGTTAAAATTGAAGGTATAAAAAAATTAATGTTTAAAATAATTATATCAATATTTAATTAAGTTTAATAGTCATTTATATTGCAGGTATTGAGTTTGTCTGCTGACTCTGTCTCTGAGGAAATAAGAGCTTTGGCTTTTGGTCCTAATACCGTGGTTCGTGACTGTAAATCAATTGTTATCAATGGGTACAAATTTATTGTCACTTAACGAGCAAAGAACATGATAACACAACATGATGGTGTTATGGTTACTGCCACAATAGATTGTTATGCCCGTGCATCAGATAGTAGACTGCGATTTGAAAATGTGGGTTATTATGGAGTTGTTGAGAAAATAATAATATTGGATTATTACTCTCATGGACGAGTTACAATGATGAAATGCCATTGATTTGATTCGATGACGAGACATGGCACATTTATTGATGATTGTGGATTTCGAGTAATTAATATGACTGACACTCTTGCTACCGAAGAACCATATGTGTTGGTATCAATGGCTAAACAAGTTTTTTATGTCAAAGACCAACTTCGACCTGAATTTGGTTTCATAGTTGAAGTAATTACAAGACATATTTTTGATGATGGTGATGATGGAATTGAAACTGTCCCTAGTTCCATTGGAACCAATCCATTTATTTCTGTTGATGACTCAAATAGCTCAATTGTTAGAGTTGATTGTGAACCTGAAGTTGTAGTTTAAAATATATAGAATCATTCATCCATGTTCTCAATTATTTTGGTTTACCTCGAGTTGGGTTGTTAAGGTTGGTAATATTCAAATTTATTTAGTATTGATCACAAATATGTTTTAGCTGACTTGACCGTTATGTGAATTTTCAATGTTTATTGGTTGCAGTTTTATTTGAATTGCATTTTCTAATTTGGAATTGAACTGTATTCAAACATAGTCAAACAATATTTTTAACTTGGTGAACATTACAACTTGTATGATTTATTAAATACATTCAAGATCTTCTAAAACAATTGATATCTGACTTGACCGTTATGTGAATTTTCAATGTTTATTGGTTGCAATTTTATTTAAATTTCATTTTCTAATATGGAATTGAACCGTATTCAAACATAGTCAAACAATATTTCTAACTTGGTGAACATTACAACTTTTATGATTTATTAAATCCATTCAAGCTCTTCTAAAACAATTGATAGATTAATTGACCATTATGTGAATTTTTAATGTTTATTGATTGTAGTTTTATTTGAATTTCATTTTCTAATTTGGAATTGAACTGTATTCAAACATAGTCAAACAATATTTCTAACTTGGTGAACATTACAACTTGTATGATTTATTAAATCCATTCAAGCTCTTCTAAAACAATTGATAGCTAAATTACCAATGAATCCCCTATTCCCTCATACATTTAGTTTTTTGGGTTACACATTAGTTTTCTTTTTCTAATTAATTACATATTTGTTTTCAAAATGTAGGAAATGAAGCCAATTGAAGAGAGACGAAGGAAAAAAATGATGGAGAAAAATCGTCGAATGACGAAGTTGGGAATTCCATCATTAGTGCCTATAGTGAGTACTTTATTTCAAATTGATATATTTAAAGAATATATAATTTCATGTGATTAATGTTTTTGTAAACATTTTTGTAGGATCCACCTATACATCGACAGTTATTCGACGAGGAGCCTAGTACTCATCCTAGTACTTAGGCCGGTGGTACAAGGAGGGTTCGTACCAGAGATGGATGAGCAGCTGTGCGTACCCGACTAGACCCTGCCCCTCCTACTAACATGTTATCCTTCCCACATTCTGATCCCGGTGTGTCGTTAGAGACACACAGGATATTTAGGCCTCCCATGTTTTCGCTTCCTTCTGCATCTTCTAGCCCATCATTTTCACATCCCATGATGATTCCCACTCCTCAGTCAGCATCCAGTCAGATAGCTATCCCATCTTCTTTTCCTTATACTTCTGTCTCTCTGAGCTTCTATATTCCATCATCTTCAACTCCTGTTCCACCACAGGGTGTTCCATCAGTTTCTGTGGATCCAGCGACACTCAGCGATCAGACCGACACATGTATATTTATAGAACCCTAAATTTTTTTTTATAGAAATATTTATTTTCATTATAACATGTTTTGATAAAATATTTTTTTTTCTTTCATGACAGATACATCTACTGATAGGAGACGTGGGCGGGGGAATACACGCATGCGTTCGATGTGGAACCGCCGCACACAAGTTATGGTTGATTATAATGAAGACAACCAAATGGTTGAGAAAACATGACAGCAATGTCGGAGTTTTTTGACGACGCTTGCCAAATATTCCGACATCATTCCCATCAGCCCGCTATCGTGGAGGCATTTGCCACATGAGGTCAAGGATAGATCTTGGGCAGAGATATGGGTAAAAAAATCTGTTCTATTTAATGCCATGAATTATTTTTGTATTTATATGAATTAATATTTTGATTTCAGCTTCGATTTAATTTTCCTGATGGCGAGGGTGAACGATCGGAACGTCTAAAGGATTTAGGAGAGATTTGGAGAGCCTACAAGCATGAGTTGTATATTGGATGGGTTTCTAGAGTTGGCACTCAGTTAGAGGCAGTACCAGTGGTGGATGATTGTCCTATAGAGCAGTATCATCAGATGATTACTCATTGGACGAGTACCCAGTTTAAGGTATTAATAACATTTGAGGTATTTAAATAATAAATTTCATGTTTTTCATTAATACTATCTATTGCATTTTCGAATTTTATTTAGGAATCATCTGGAAAAAATAAAAAGAACATTGATGCAAAAAATACCTCCACACACTGGGACGCACTACGATGCCTGATCATGAGAGGAAGTAGGTATGAAAATTGTTTATAAGTTTTCTTTACGACTTACACTTTCTTTTGTTTCTTTAATTATTTAATAGTTTGTTAAAGTTCTCATATAACTTTAGTTTTCAATGTCATTTTAGAGGAAAATACAAAATATTGAAGGACGTGTGCCTCGAGCAAAACTGTTTTGCTCGAGTAGACGGAAAAAAGATGAAAGTGTCGTCAACGAAGCGACTCAGCAGCAGATTTTAAGTTTTAATCTGTTGAATTTATTTTTTAATATCTATTTTGTAACTTAATGATATATTTATATTTGTAACAGGCTGCTTTAGAGGCCCTTGATTCCCAAGAACCAGACAATTTTGGGCCAACATATCACTTACATCAGGTGTTGGGAGAGGAGCATTCTGGAAGAGTATGCTGCCGACCTAGGATAGCCCCGACAAGGTATTGGCCCTCCTTAGGTACGAGCTGTAGTGCCACCAAGCTGCAGCAAGTTAGGGAACATGCAGAACAGGCTGAGAAAAGGGCCACAGAGATGGAAGAACAGTCTGCTAGGGCAAACAGTGAGTTTATGAAATTTATTGAAGTTCTACGTCTTACACTTCTAGCAAAGGCCAGCCCAGCTTTTGATGAGTATATGTCGTCAATAAATTCTATATACGGTGCACCAGGTGGCAGTTCTAGTGGTGGTCAGGATGATGTCCAGCTTGACGATGATGATAGCGAGGAGTCTGATGTGGAAGAGGAGGGAGAGGCGGGTGGCGAGGGCGAGGAGGAGGGCGAGGACGAGGAGGAGGGCGAGGGCGAGGACGATTATGGGGACGAGGACGAGGGTGATGATGATGATGGCGATGATGGTGATGGTGATGTGGGACAAGTTGATCCATTACATTTTTGACTGATATTACTGAGATTTGATATTTAATCTATTCTAGTTGTTGGTTTTATCTAGAATCATAGTATAGTATTGGAGTTGAGTTATTTTTATATATTATCTATTTTTATGGATGTTGTTATCTTTTAGTGGTTGTGTGTTTGGGAACCCCCTCCTTCCTAGACCCTGGACAACCCCCCACCCTCCTCCCTGGACCCCGGACAGCCCCGTCGGACAGCCCCCCAGACAGCCCCCCGGACAGCCCCCACCCTCCTCCCTGGACCCCAGACAACCCCCCAGGCAGCCCCCCAGATAGCTCCCCGGACAACCCCCCACCCTCTTCCTTGGACCCCGGACAACCCCCCAAACAGCCCCAGACAGCCCCCATACAGCCCCCCGAATAACCCCCCGGACAGCCCCCACCCTGGACCCCAGACAACCCCCCGAACAGCCCCCGGACAGCCCCTCAGACAGCCCACCACCCTCCTCCTTGGACCCCAGACAACCCCCCGAACACCCCCCGGACAGCCCCCCACACAGCCCCCCCACCCTCCTCCCTGGACCCCAGACAACCCCCTAGACAGCCCCCCCGGACAGCCCCCCAGACAGCCCCCACCCTCCTCCTTGGACCCCGGACAACCCCCCAAACACCCCCCGGACAACCCCCCACACAGCACCCCCACCCTCCTCCCTGGACCCCGGACAGCCCCCCGGACAGCCCCCCAGACAGCCCCCCGGATAGCCCCCCCACCCTCTTCCTTGGACCCCGAACAACCCCCCACACAGAGGATTCTCATAAAATGGACAACATTTTAAGTACATACGGAAAACCGACCAAACACATTTGGTTTCCATTTAAACTTTAGGAGAACGATCCATGGGTCATATGTGACATGTACAAATCAACCCCGCCTCAATCCGAGGCGCGGTGTGGCCTCCACCACTCAAAGTGTCTGCCTTTTGTTTCAAAATGACGTCATTTTAATTGAAAAACATCAACTGGCATACGGAAAACCGACCTAATGCATTCGGATTGTGTCGATACATTAGCACAACGATCCATGGGTCATATGTGACGTGTACGAGTCAACCCCGCCTCAATCCGAGGTGTGGTGTGGCCGCCACCACTCAAAGTGTCTGTCTTTTGTTTCAAAAGGACATCATTTGAAGTGAAAAACATCAACTGGCATACGGAAAACCGACCAAACGCATTCGGATTGTGTCTATACTTTAGAAAAACGATACATGGGTCATATATGACGTGTACGAGTCAACCCACCTTAATATGAGGCACAGTGTGGTCGGAATCACTCTAAGTGTCTTTCTTTTGCTTAAAATGGACAACAATTTAAGTACATATAGAAAACAGACCAAACACATTCGATTTCCATTGAAACTTTAGGAGAACGATCCCTGGGTCATATGTGACGTGTACGAGTCAACTCCGCCTCAATCCGAGGCGCGGTGTGGCTGACACCACTCAAAGTGTCTGCCTTTTGTTTCAAAAGTATGTCATTTTAATTGAAAAACATCAACTAGCATACAGAAAACTGACCAAACACATTCGGATTGTGTCTATACATTAGCAGAACGATCCATGGGTCATATGTGACATGTATGAGTCAACCCCGCCTCAATCCGAGGCATGGTGTGGCCGCCACCACTCAAAGTGTCTGTCTTTTGTTTCAAAAGGACATAATTTGAAGTGAAAAACATCAACTGGCATATGGAAAACTGACCAAACGCATTCGGATTGTGTCAATACTTTATCACAACGATCCATGGGTCATATGTGACGTGTACGAGTCAACCCCGCCTTAATCTGAGGCATGGTGTGGCCGGAATCACTCTAAGTGGCTCTCTTTTTCTTAAAATGGACAACAATTTAAGTACATACGGAAAACTGACCAAATGCATTTGGTTTCCATTGAAACTTTAGAAGAATAATCCATGGGTCATATGTGACGTTTACGAGTCAACGCCGCCTCAATCCGAGGTGCGGTGTGGCCGGCACCACTCAAAGTGTCTGCCTTTTGTTTCAAAAGTACGTCATTTTAATTGAAAAACATCAACTGGCATACGGAAAACTGACCAAATTCATTCGGATTGTGTCGATACATTATCACAATGATCCATTGGTCATATGTGACGTGAACGAGTCAACCCCGCCTCAATCCGAGGCGTGGTGTGGCCTGTAGCACTCAAAGTGTCTGTCTTTTGTTTCAAAAAGACGTCATTTTAATTGAAAAACATCAACTGGCATACGGAAAACCGAACAAACGCATTCGGATTGTGTCAATACATTAGCACAACGATCCATGGGTCATATGTGACGTGTACGAGTCAACCCCGCCTTAATATGAGACACGGTGTGTCCAGAATCACTCTAAGTGGCTCTCCTTTGCTTAAAATGGACAACAATTTAAGTACATACGGAAAACCGACCAAACACATTCGGTTTCCATTTAAACTTTAGGAGAATGATCCATGGGTCATATGTGATGTGTACAAGTCAACTCCGCCTCAATCCGAGGTGCGGTGTGGCTGGCACCACTCAAAGTTTCTGCCTTTTGTTTCAATAGGACACCATTTTAATTTAAAAACATCAACTGACATACGGAAAACCGACCAAACACATTTGGATTGTGACGATACATTAGCATAACAATCCATGGGTCATATGTGACATGTACGAGTCAACCCCGCCTCAATTCGAGGCGTGGTGTGGCTGCCACCACTTAAAGTGTCTGTCTTTTGTTTCAAAAGGACATCATTTGAAGTGAAAAACATCAACTGGCATACGGAAAACCATCCAAACGCATTTAGATTGTGTCGATACTTTATCACAATGATACATGGGTCATATGTGACGTGTACGAGTCAACCCTACCTTAATATGAGGCATGGTGTGGTCGGAATCACTCTAAGTGGCTCTCTTTTGCTTAAAATGGACAACAATTTAAGTACATACGGAAAACTGAATAAACACATTCGGTTTCCATTGAAACTTTAGGAGAACAATCCATGGGTCATATGTGACATGTATGAGTCAACTAATCCTCAATCCGAGGCGCAGTGTGGCCGACACCACTCAAAGTGTCTGCCTTTTGTTTCAAAAGTACGTCATTTTAATTGAAAAACATCCACTGGCATACGGAAAACCGACCAAACGCATTCGGATTGTGTCGATACATTAGCACAATGATCCATGGGTCATATGTGACGTGTATGAGTCAACCCTGCCATAATCCGAGGTGCAGTGTGGCCGCCACCACTCAAAGTGTCTGTCTTTTGTTTCAAAAGGACATAATTTGAAGTGAAAAACATAAACTGGCATACGGAAAACCGACCAAACACATTTGGATTGTGTCTATACTTTAGAAAAACGATCCATGGGTCATATGTGATGTGTAGGAGTCAACCCCACCTTAATCTGAGGCATGGTGTGGCCATAATCACTATAAGTGGCTCTCTTTTGCTTAAAATGGACAAGAATTTAAGTACATACGGAAAACTGACCAAACGCATTCGGTTTCCATTGAAACTTTAGGAGAATGATCCATGGGTCATATGTGACGTGTAAGAGTCAACACCTCCTTAATCAGAGGTGCAGTGTGGCCGAAACCACTCAAAGTGTCTGCCTTTTGTTTCGAAAGTACGCCATTTTAATTGAAAAACATCAACTGGCATACGAAAATCCAAACAAACGCATTCAGATTGTGTCGATACATTAGAAAAACGATCCATGGGTCATATGTGACGTGTACGAGTCAACCCCACCTCAATTTGAGGTGCGGTGTGGCCGCCACCACTCAAAGTGTATGCCTTTTGTTTCAAAAGGACGTCATTTTAATTGAAAAACATCAACTGGCATACGGAAAACCGACCAAATGCATTCAGATTGTGTCAATACATTAGAACAATGATCCATGGGTCATATGTGACGTGTACGAGTCAACCCCGCCTCAATCCGAGGCACGGTGTGGCCGCCACCACTCAAAGTGTCTGTCTTTTGTTTTAAAAAGACGTCATTTGAAGTGAAAAACATCAACTGGCATATGGAAAACCGACCAAACGCATTCGGATTGTGTCGATACTTTAGAAAAAAGATCCATGGGTCATATGTGACATGTACGAGTCAACCCCGTATTAATATGAGGCACGGTGTGGCCGGAATCACTCTAAGTGGCTCTCTTTTGCTTAAAATGGACAACAATTTAAGTACATACGGAAAACCGACCAAACGCATTCGTTTTCCATTTAAACTTTAGGAGAACGATCCATGGGTCATATGTGACGTGTACGAGTCAACGCCGCCTCAATCCGAGCTGCGGTGTGGCCAGAACCACTCAAAGTGTCTACCTTTTGTTTCAAAAGTACGTCATTTTAATTGAAAAACATCAACTGGCATACGGAAAACTGACCAAACGCATTCGGATTGTATCAATACATTAACACAACGATCCATGGGTCATATGTGACATGTATGAGTAAACCCTTCCTCAATCTGAGGCGCGGTGTGGCTGGTAGCACTCAAAGTGTCTGTCTTTTGTTTCAAAAGGACGTCATTTTAATTGAAAAACATCAAATGGAATACGGAAAACTAACCAAATGCATTAGGATTGTATCGATACATTAACACAACGATCCATGGGTCATATGTGATGTGTACGAGTCAACCCCGCCTTAATCTGAGGCACGGTGTGGCCAGAATCACTCTAAGTGGCTCTCTTTTTATTAAAATGGACAACAATTTAAGTACATACAGAAAACCGACCAAAAGCATTCGGTTTCCATTGAAAATTTAGGAGAACGATCCATGGGTCATATGTGACATGTACGAGTCAACTGCGCCTCAATCCAACGCGTGGTGTGGCCGACACCACTCAAAGTGTCTGTCTTTTGTTTCAAAAGGACGTTATTTTAATTGAAAAACATCAACTGGCATACGAAAAACCGACCAAACGCATTCAGAATGTGTCGATACATTAGCACAACAATCCATGGGTCATATGTGATGTGTAAGAATCAACCCCTCCTCAATCTGAGGCGCGGTGTGGCTGCCACCACTCAAAGTGTCTGTATTTTGTTTCAAAAGTACATAATTTGAAGTGAAAAACATCAACTGACATATGGAAAACTGACCAAACGCATTCGGATTGTGTTGATACTTTAGAAAAACGATACATGGGTCATATGTGACATGTACGAGTCAACCCAGCCTTAATCTGAGGCACGGTGTTGCCTAAATCACTCTAAGTGGCTCTCTTTTGCTTAAAATGGACAACAATTTAAGTACATACGGAAAGCTAACCAAACGCATTCGGTTTCCATTGAAACTTTAGGAGAATGATCCATGGGTCATATGTGACGTGTACGAGTCAATGCCACCTCAATCCGAGGCGCGGTGTGGCTGGAACCACTCAAAGTATCTGCCTTTTGTTTCAAAAGAACGTCATTTTAATTGAAAAACATCAACTGACATACGGAAAACCGACCAAATGCATTCGGATTGTGTCGATACATTAGAACAACGATCCATGTGTCCTATGTGACGTGTACAAGTCAACCTCGCCTCAATCCGAGGAGCGGTGTGGCCGGTAGCACTCAAAGTGTCTGTCTTTTGTTTCAAAAGGACATCATTTTAATTGAAAAACATCAACTGGTATACGGAAAACTGACCAAACACATTCAGATTGTGTCGATACATTAACACAACGATCCATGAGTCATATGTGATGTGTACGAGTCAACCCCTCCTCAATCCGAGATGTGGTGTGGCTGGTAGCACTCCAGGTGTATGTATTATGTTTAAAATGGACATTATTTCAGGTAAAAATATATGGTATACAAAAAACCGATCAAATTATGAATTGACTTCCGGATTCCACGTATAATTTTCATCTAAATTTTAAATTTAATTCTAAATGAATTATGTATGTTTATAATTATTTTATGAATTCTAATTTAATTATGTATGTGTATAGTTCCACCATTATATGTTAAATGTGTATGAATTTGTTCTCTATATGTAAGTGTTAGTTGGTTATTGCAAGTACAATAATTGTATATGTATGTGTTAGTTTATTGCAGGTACAATAATTGGATTGAAAATGAGAGGGAACCCACAAAATGAGACCTGGTGGGCAAATTGGAGAGCTGGTTGAAAATTCGGGAGCTGCTGGGAAAATTACAGAGCTGCTGTGCAATTTTCCCAGTAGAGGCTATGCCAATGGTTCAAAACCATTGCCATAGAATGTCTAGGTTTTGTTTTACCAATGGTTCATAAAACCATTGGTAAAACACTTTTCCCAATGGTTCTAACCCGTTGGGAAAGTGGAGATTTTGGGTTTTTCCCAACGGTTTTGAAAACCGTTGGGAAAAACATGGTAATTTTCAGCACTTTATCCCAATGGTTGTAAACTGTTGGGAAAAATATTTCCTAGTGGTTTTCCAAAACCGTTGGGATAGGGTAATTTTTCTCCCCCCTATCCCAATGGTTCTCTGTAAACCGTTGGGAAAAGTTTTTCCCAACGACTTACTTCCCTACGGTTTGCAGAAACATTGGTATAACATATACCAACGGTTCTACAGCCTTTCCCAATGGTTCTAAACCGTTGGGAAATCCTGTATTTCTAGTAGTGAATATGAAAAGATATTTCCTTTTCCCGACAGTTGATATGTACTATATATATTGAGATCCAATCCATTCCCATTATAGCATTGAATTCTACCAAGGGAAGTATTACGAGATTCGCTGGAAGAATCTTCCCACATACGCCAACAGGAGAAGAGTCAAACACTTGGGTTGCAATGATTGCACCACTTGGTGTTTTTTATAGATATCTCTACTTCAAGGTTTCGGGGCTTTGATTCTATAGTTCTAGAAAACTTGCAAGATATAAAACAATGCGTTGAACCAGAATCAAATAAGACTTTTTCCATTCTTGAGTGAATAGGAAGTGTACCTTGTATGACTTCATTATCTTACTCCACTTCTGCAGTAGTAATGGCATAATGCTTTCCTTGTTCCTTTGGATTTGGTGGCTGCTGACACTGATTACCCTCAAGAACTCGAGGTTTAGTGAACTAGCTTGCATAGTGCCCTAGCTCCCTACAGTTGTAGCATTGAACCATGAATGGTTCTCACCTTTCCTATACCACATTCTCCTTCCTTTTTATGTCTTTCCGACACTCTTGAGCAAGGTGTCATTCTTTCCCACACTTGTAACATTTCCCCATACCTTTAAGGCAGTTCCCATGGTGCAACTTCCCACATTTTTGGCATGTGGGTCGTCGATTTTTCTTCCCACCTTTTTCATTAGATCCACTAGCTTGAAACTCCATCTTTCGTTTCTTATCACCATAGCCATGGAACCATTCTCCAAACCCCATCTCCACTTTGAGAGCACACCGTACAACTTCTTCATGACTCCCAAAGTCTTGAATTGCAAGAGCCTTTCGAAGGTGTGGTTTTAATCCACTAAAGAATCTATCAATTTTTCTATCATTGTTGATAACAAAACCCGAATCGTACCTTGCAAGCCTTGTGAAATTTTCTTTGTAGGTTGTGACAGATTCTCCTTCTTTTTTCTTGAGCTCTATGAATTCTCTCTCTATCTTCGTATGGAGTGTTTGTGGGAAATACTTATTAAGAAACATGATCTTAAAGTCTTCCCATTCCATCTATTCAATTTCCTACCTTGGCTTGGTGTTCTTAATCAAATCCCACCATTGATCGGCCTCTACATCTAGACGATAAATGGCTAGTGTCACCTTCTCCATCTCAGAACAGTGAAGAACAAAAAAGATATTCTCCATGGAGTTGACCCACTGTTCCGCAACTAGTGGATCATAAGATCCACTAAACGTCGGTGGTCGTTGCCGCATAAAACATTCAATAGACAGTTTCTCTCTCTTTGGTGAAGGAGTAAGTTACCCATTATTATAGTTATTTTTTATAACCTGAGATAATTGGGTAAGCATATCCATTAAGTTTTGAACTCCACCTCCTAAATTATTGGGGATGTTGTCCAGGTAATTGTTGCATTGGCCCTCACACGAGTTGTTGGCCTGGTTTCTCTTGGTTCCCACCATTTTCTAAAATTGAAAATGTTAGAAGAAAAAACAAGTCAAAAAATCATGAATAACTTATTCATTTAAATAAATAATAACATATGGTATCTCTATTTAAATATTCTTGTGTGCATATTTGTACTTAGACTCATGATAGAGGTTTTCTCTAGGGTTCACTAATCCTAATTACCAAATTAACTAAACCTTTCCTCTGATACCAACTATAACGACCCAAAATTTCATACATTACTATTAAATAATTTTAATGATAAATAACATAATAGTATTACACATAGAGGATCCAACGGTTTAGTTTCTTGGGAAAACTAGGACCATACATAACAATTACAACATTGAGCATAATTTTTTTTGTTCATTTCTTCTTCTCTAGCTTCTTATTGGCACTTGACCTTTCCTTAGTACATGTAGCCACCTGAGGATATACATCAAAATGGGTGATCTAGAATTATAGTAAGAGGATAGATAAGAACAATATATCATGTGGTGAGAATATTCATATCATATGCAAAGAATCATGAACATGATAATAGGCATTAATAAGAGACTTGCAATGTGGCAATGCATAAAAATGAAACATCATGTCTTAGTGGTTAAATACCACAAATGATTGTGAAAAAAGATATCATCTTGTTCACACATCATTTCACATTTACTCATGATATTCATCACTTTACCCAATTCATTGGAGCACTGTATAATTCCGGGTGCACCCGTCACATTTAAACATTCATATTGCGCTATATAATTCCGGGCGCACCCGTCACATCATAACATTATCATTTATCATGCATCCACAATGAACATGTAACATAAATGAACATAAAAAAACCATGAAAAGGAATGATTTTCATCTCATAAGAACACATTCATAAACATTGGGTTCCAAAAAGAATGAGGGAATAACATACATGTTACAAGAACCGTCAATCTTGAATGAGAAGTAAAAGGTGTGTTCTTGAAAGAAGAGTTATTTTGGAAAACATTTAGTTTTTTCATAAATACCAGTGAAAAACATGTATATCCCAGAAAATTAAATAAAATGATGAAAAAAATATTTTTAAGGAGTAACCATATCAAAAAGGAGTGAAAGAGGGAGAACCCGAAGGATGAAAGTTGGGTTTGAGAATTTTCCCCTACCTTGTATCTGAACGATTCCTTCTATTTAATGTACTATATAATGACATTATATTAATTAATTAGAAATTAAATAACCTTTTATACCTTAATAGGGGTCATTTTTGTTTCATTATGTTATTTTATGGGCCTTTTTATGAGTTATAGAGTTTAAAAACATTGTTCGGGAATGTTCGTTTGTATGATTTTCTTGAGAGTTTCACATGTATTCATGAATTGAAGTTTGTGTAGAACATGGGTAAACATAAAGAACATATATTACATGTTATTAATGATATTAAAGAAGTTAAAATGATCATAATATTAATTAAATTTTATACCATGTGGATGAATCATTAGATAGGAATTTAATGATGATCACTTGGGTAAATTTGGGCATTTTTTCGACCACAACGAACTTGTTTTGTTTACTCATCTAGTAATATGAACATAAGTTAGTTAAAAAACTTAAAATAGGACATAATAAATATATAATATTCTGGTTCAAACATAAAAATGGTTTCATGACTAGATCTGTAGGTAGAAATGGAAAAAGAAAACATGTCGTTCCTGAATGTGATAGATCAACACCTTACGAACAACGTTTTGTTTTATAAAATAAAAGGAAGAGGAGAAGGGGGTTGGTTGGTATAATATACCATTAGTATAATAAAATTATAGTATATGTATGATACTATAGTCACCATACTATTTGGACAAATATAGGTTGGGAGATAATAAGAAAAGGACTTGAAATTGAAAGGAAATTAAAGGAAAAAGGAGGAGAAATTACCTCTTGAATCCTTTTCTTGAGATCCTCCTTAAGGGGCCTAAGATTGGTCTTTTGATGAGACCATAAGCTCTTGGAAGTTGGGGAGGGGCTAGAAAATATTCTTGGGCAGAGTTTAGACAATTCTTGAAGCTTGAGAGGCATGGTTTGGCAAGGGGTGGGGGAGGGGTTATTTATACATGAGGAGGGAGGTGTTTTTAGTATAAAATATTAAATAAAATAATATATCAAAAGTTAGAATTTTAATAGTAGTTTTTTGACATCCTAAATCATGTATTAACATAATTTAATTTTTTTAGGATTTAAATCATCTTTATAATTCGAATTCCTTAATTTATTAAAAGGAAAGTGAAAGAAAGAGAAAAAGACACTTTAAGAAATCACCTTTTGACTTTAGGCTTTGGAAAGTTCTTTTTAGGTTTGAAAATTGAGTTTATTGTATTTTAAGGAACCATTTATGAAATTTAATATAATTTTACTGAACCTAAAGTTCTATAATGTTTATGTCATCATTAAATCATTAATGATGCAATTTAGGATACACCGGTTATGCGAAAAACTGTATTTTTACTATTCACATGAAAATTGATGTATTTCAGAAAAATCCCAAAATTTCACCCTAACCATTTTTTGACGTGTAGAATCGAAAAATGAAGTCCATTTTTAAAAAATAATTTTATAAATATTATTAATTTAATATTTAATTAAAACCATAATTTACTTGAAAAATACAGTTTTTAAAATTAAAACTGATTCTATAATGCTTTCAAAAATTACGTAGGGTCTTATAAAATTATCTAAAAACTAGGAGACATAAATTTGATAATTTATGAACACATTTTAAGAAAATAAATTTTCTTTTAAATTAATTAATTAATTATAATTAATATTTATAACTTACAAAAATACCAAAACATTTACTATGCTCAAATTGTCAGTTTCTAAGATGCCTACATTTTATTTAATTATTCATGGGTAAGGTTACTCTTATTTGGAAGATTTACTATTCATAAGGGTTGTACTAATATTCATAAGGGTAGGTTACTATTCATAGGGGTAGTTTACTATTCACCAAAAATTAAGTTTTTCTTATTGGACCGCAAAAACATCTTGAACACATCCGTGTATATTGGATTTTCAAAATTTCAAACACATAAGTGAAAAAATTATGTTTAAAGGTCACTTAGAACTTAATAGTTCATTATGTTGTGTTTTTATGTGATTTTTATGACATATTTTTAAGAAGTTAATTTCCATTGAAATACTTTAGGTCGTTACAGCAAACACCTCTTCTGTATATCCGATTCTCCTCATGTACTCTAACTTCACCGAAGAGGAGGCTTCGACTATTTTCTGATGATGAATGCTCAATTCCTGTTCTATGCACGGAAGGGAAAATATTTTTAGGGTTTATTTAAATGCTTCACCCTAGGCGAGAATGCTACATCTTGAGAGGACTTCTAAGAGGATACCCTGGAGAGTGACCTCCAAGCAGCATACCTATGCCAAATCTTGACCTATGGTCTCTGAGGTCAAGTTATGGACTTTGAATTCCTTGAGAATGAGACTACTCATTTACATTATCGACATCAAGTTCATACCGATGTCACTCATCTTGATACATGACATTTTTATCTCACACCGAACTTCATATGTTGACATGCGGTTGATCCTAGTTGCCCGCGCTGCATCTCGACCAAAGAGATTGAATAATTTTGAACCACTTTAGGGATCTGCTTATCTCAGAACTGGGGAAATCCCTAAAATCGGTGGTACTTGTGAAGTGACATCTCAAGGGATGTTAGGAAATCCATACTAGTGTTTTCTATAAGGGAGCGAATGTTTGTGTAACACCTTTGGTTTTATGAACTGTGTATAAATAGATAATGTTGTATTTTCTGTTTGATATTTTA
Source organism: Viscum album (assembly GCA_963277665.1). NCBI lineage: Eukaryota > Viridiplantae > Streptophyta > Magnoliopsida > Santalales > Viscaceae > Viscum > Viscum album. The sequence goes on along the minus strand of OY728123.1, from coordinate 1,869,195,736 downwards.
ATATGCTTTTATAAAACAAAATATCTATTTTAAAATATATTTTCCATACTGAAAGAACATCTCTTGAAATTTTTATATAGAATACATGAGTTTACCAACCAACCTCTTATCTCACTATAATGAATTACTAAAACACATAATTGTTGAGTCATGTTCAGAAGACTATGACCCATTTTCAAACCAAAGTATGACTTGAAAATGACTTTATAAGGTGTCCCTTAGCTCAAATATTCTCCATTCCTACAAAGGAGAGAGCTACATCTATCACCGTATTTCAAAAACTCAATTTTCAGAGTATAGGCAGAGGGGAAAGTACTACGATGGTCTTTTATTATGTTTCACATTATATGAGAACTATTAATCTTTGAGAAAGTTTCAAGAAGATGCTTTGGAGGGTGATCATCTAGAGGACTATATGAACCAAATATTAAGTTTTTCTATGTATGGGATGATCCATGACATCCAAATTTTCAAACATGATATAGTTCAAGGGATTTATAGAGATCTATTCCACTCTCAAATATCTGATCTCCACACTACACAAGCCTTCCTATGGAAACCTGAATGTTTTATGCATAGGGATAATCCTAGCCACTCTCAGTGCTCTCGGTGTATTTGGATCAAAGAAGTTGAGGGACTAGAAACCAATCTAGGGATCCACTTGGGGGGTTTTGGCAGATTTTTCATGTTGGCCGACTTTTTGAGGGGATGTTGGAAGTAATTTGTGTCTGGTTTTGTTGGTGTTTGTGTACGAGAGTTTTAGAATTGCGAGGACACAATTATTTGTAGGGGGAATAATGTGATGCTTTGAAATTATTTATTATGTAATAACACTATTGTATGGTTTTTTACTTCATTTGATTTCCATACTGTCAAAACGATACTTGTAAATAAACAAAAGAATTTATTTATTCATTGAAATGCTGAAAATGATTACATTACAACGAGACTGAAGAACCTCACTACCCTAGAATACCTATTAAAAGGCCTATTAAAATCACATGGAGACCAAATAATACAACAAATAACCTAAGAAAATAGTAGGGGTCCTTCAGATCTGTTACAATGAGCATCAGTATGGCCAGAGCCACTACAACCACACTGAGCATCAGAGGAATGATGCACACCATCTTTGCCAAATTGTCTTGAATTGGGACACCCTAAATCATGTTTTTATAAGGTCTTAAAGATAATATGACCATTTCTTCCCTTGGTTACCATTGGAGATACATATGACCATTGTTTTCTTTTTAAGGTGGTTGGAATTTAAAATAAAGTGACCATTAGTATCTTGTTTAAACAAGATAATTTAAGTGAAAAATTTAAGATACATTGTATAAATTTTCATAAAAACTATACAACCTCCTTAAGCATATTAATTGTTTTGATATATTATGTTTTATCTTTAACATCATGGTTTTAAATTTAAGAGTGTATTTTATAAAACTTATTATGATTTCAAAACTTAGGTAAGTATTTCAAATACTTTTTAAATGTTTCAAATGTTTTTAATATTGTATAATGATACTTTAAAGATGTTTTAAATTAATAATATTATATTTTATAAATCAATTTTCTATGGTCATATTAAATTTTCCCTTTTAAACATAAGAAATAATGTCCTTACTGAGTATTTTTTAAGTATAAAATCATTTTGAATGTTTTAAGTATTTGTGTACTTTAATCTCCCAAAGTGTTAAATTAAGAAGGCATCATGTTTTATGAAATTATGTTCTTGTTTATAATCTTGTGTATAATAAATATTACTTTTACTTTGCAAAAACAATGTTTGAGTACCCCACCTAGCTGAAGGAAATCTTGTAGGAAACCACTCAAGGCCTTGGTGGGCATCTCACTCACATTCCCTAACAAATGGCCTAGGGCGGTACACACACATGGTGCGTGCTAAGTCACGCATGTAGGGGGAATAGTGAGCCCTAAGTGCGCACAAGCATGCGTGTACAAGGGAACCATAGCAAGCTACTGTGCGGGGTGGCACGACGACAAGGGTGGGTACAGAGCGCGCCCGAAGAACCTGGTATGGTGCGATATCGGGAGGGGGGGAGTATTATGAGCTATGGCCAGGAGCCCCAGACTTATAAGGGAGCTTGGGAAGCCTCCTTGTTTCAATGTGGGATTGAGTTTTTTAGAATAAACATGATCTCAACCATCAGATCTCACCGCGCGATATCTGAGCCTTCCAGTTCGGTTCGGTCCTCGATTCCCAGCAGCCGTAGATTTCCCACCGCATTTTTATAAGCCGTCCAATCCATCACGATATAATCTCATCCATTAAAATATTTTTAAAACAATGTGTCGCTCATAGCCATCTGATCAAATATGGTCTAATCTGGACCATCCATCTCTTTTTAAATCACCACATCACGCCGTAGCCGTCCGATTGAGTCGATATTTAATCTCAATCGAGCATTCCTTTTAAAACACACGGACACAACACAACCATTGGATCTTCCTTTCGGTTAATCCTGAACGTCTATTATTTTCCACACCTAAACTGGAACATTATTCTTCTTCTTCTTCCCCCCACATGCACTGTACCAGTAGCCCATGCTACTCTTTCCTTTTTTTCCACGCATGTGACACTGGGTGGCCTCTCTTCTCACTTGTTTTTCACAAGACCAACACCCTCGGTATTATTTTAAATTGAAGAGTCTTGGTTATCCTGGAAAATTGTATTAAGAATATATTATATATAATTTATAAATATATCTATTTTTTATCTGAACCCTACGGGTTCTCCACTCTCCAGTACCTCTATCAAGCTCCTCCAGACTCCTTATCCTTCTTGGAACCAGGTAAGGGACCTAGTTTCCTTGATTTGTTATAGTTTTAATATATGTATTTAATTATAAATAAATGAATATACATATATATATATATATGTGCACAGTTAATTATTATTGGGAAAAAATCTCTTACGATATCATTGAATCATTTTCAGGTGATAGTGTTTGTTGAAAAAGCGGGCCTCCATGTTCTGTTTGTTGACAAAGCAGACCACGATGTTCATTTTGTTGAAAAAGGGGGTTTTCATGGTGATTTGTCAAGTTCTAGAGATATTTTTGACATAAAATGTTGACAAAAAACTATGACAAGGGAATAGACGATCTGGAGGTGGTACAAAAATAACAGATCTAAGGTGGCGCCGTTTTCCAGTGTTTGCCAAATTTTTGGGCCTCAAAATCAAAAAATGGGGAAACGTGTTTTTGGAAAAGGATGTTGCGTGCAAGATCTAGGGTGGTTTGGAAACTTTCACACAATGCATGTTTCGGGAGAAGAACATCAAAAAATGGAAAAGGTGTGATGTGCGCGAAAGATTTGGAAATGGGCACGAAAGAGGAGGTTGTGCAAAAAGAACTTGCGTGCCCAATGAGATGTCAAATGAGGTTTTATGCACTCGAAGAGGAACTTGCGTGACAAAAGTTGAATCTTCCACATAGGGGTCAAGAACGCCTATAAATACGAGGTCACCCCCTCATTCGAAAGAGCTTAACACTTAGAGAAAATCTAAGCATCGAATCACATAAGAATTTCATGAAAATGGAGTTGCGCGTAAGCTAAGAAATTTGTGTATAAGATTTGAGTTGCGCGAAAGATTTAAGTTGCAAGCAAGGAGTGTTTTGCAAAAAAAGTAGAATCTTGCGTGCAAGAGAATAAAGTTGCGCACAAGACGTAGTAAGGGTTGCACAAAAGATTTAGAGTTTTTCAGTATATCTGGTGTAAAGGGAGATTTATCTGTGGGTGAAATTTGGACATCAACAGAGCATCTATCAATAGTTAAGGATGCAAATTTCATTAGAGATTATGAAGAGAACAAAGGTCTATAAACTGTGAGCGGATCTTCTGAAGAAGCAATGAGCACACTTTAGTTGAGAGGGAAGTGAGCTTTTATATCGTGATTGGTTATAAACCAGAAGGGATAATGAGTCCTCTTAGAACATTATAAACAACAGCGTGCTTTTAGTGAAGTTGGTACATCGGCACATCGCTGGTGTATGCTCCTTGGACGTAGCCTAGTGAGTGTGAACTAAGTAAAAATCATTGTGTCTTGTGCATGACTTGATTTCTGTTTGTACTTTTCTATAGGAAAGAGAGGGAAGAGAGTTTTTATTAACAATGAAACAAGATTAATAGGGGTAGTTGTTTTAATCTGTCATACCCTGATTCACCCCCTCTCAGGGTATCTAACCTAGTGGACCTAACAAGTATAAGGCCTATTGGTTCCTTCTAAAATGGTGAATTCTTGATCCTAAATGATGTTATGAATTCTTTATCATGAAAGGATGTGTGATTTATTGTGATTCCATACATTGAAATATATATAAGCATATATACATATGTATATATTTTTTTATAAACAAACCTTTTATATTTAATGGCACATTTTGAAATTAATGAACCCTAGTTTAACTAATGTTCCTAATATGTTTAAATCATATAAGTGTCATTTAATTTTGGTGTAAGAACTTTATATATACTATGTATATTCAGATATATGTATATAAATATAAATATAAATATATATATATATATCTATGTTTACATAAACATAAAAATGAGTTTGTTTAATAAATAAACCTTTTAAATTTTATATCACGATTTAAACTTTAGGAACCTTTGTTAATTAATGTTCCCAAAATATTTAAGTCATATAAGTTTCATTTTATTTTTGGTGTAAAACTCTTTTTATAAATTATGTATATTCGGTTATGCATATATATATATATATATATATATATATATATTTATACATATAAACTTTGATCCTCAATCTTATTTATATTTTCCAAGGATTGTTAAGAATGAATAACACACATTGTTTTTGAAATATTAAAGGCTTATAAGGAAAAATTTGATGATAGAAACCTTTATGTACACCCTTGGGTATAAACGAATGTTACAATACTCAATCCTAGATAATTTTGGATTTTCCAAATAATATTTAGATGTAAAATTTATGTGTATGAATATATACATATGTTAGACTCGCTTATTTTCATAAGTTTTTAAATGGTATTAGTTATGGTTTATTTTCATGGTTTCTAATTCTTAATATTGTGTGTAAATAATTGAGAATACCCTTTTGATATTCTATACATAATCACACAAGTAATGAATGTTTAGAAAAATATGTGTTTAATACCCCACATGAAATATTTTGTTTACCATTAAATTAGTTACGCACCAAATCCATGATGAATTTCATTATGTATTTTTGTATATTTTTATAATAAGATTTTAGAATTTATGGGTTATCATTTTATGTGACAAACCTATATTTTATGTGCTTGAGTTATTGTCACATGTGCTATAATATACCTACCATACTTGTCATTTATTTCCATAGCCATGTAGTTGTTAGTATTGTTATTAACACTTATATGAATGACTCACTTTGTATATGTTAATGCTAAAGAATGTGATCAAACTCAAATGGCCTTTTATAGAATTAAGAACTAAATTATTCAAAGTGGTATGGGACACTTTGAATAATATGAAATGAGAAATTAAATTATTCAAAGTAGTATGAGACACTTTGAATAATATGAAATAAGAAACCAAGTATTATGCGACACTTAGAATGATAAGTAATGAGTAATTAAATAAATCAAAGTGGTATGAGAACTTTGATTTAAAGAAATGATGAATGTATTGGACTTAGTATGTGACGGGTGGGGCCCGCTATAGCCCCTCGATGCATCGGTAGGTCTCATGAGACAAAATAGATGTGGATTTAGCCGAGGCCTTTCCCAAATTTTATTTATGGTCTTGGCATGAGGCCTTGACATAGTCCGGCATATGCACTTCCCTCATTATGACTATGAAATTTAATTAACCAAGTGAATATTTGATTAGTTGAATATACTTGGTTAAAGAGTTTGTACTTATGAGAATTAGATGAAGTAAATGATTATGGAATAGTGTTTATTCATCACTCAAATATTTATTAGCCAGTTTATCATTCACAGTTAGTAAGGGAAGAAATTTAAGTTATTATTTTATGTGCAACTCTAATCGTCTATTACTCTCAATTGTAAATTATGTACTAGAACTTTCACATGTCATACCTGTTAAAGTTATAATGACTCTTACTTTATATGTTGCACACCGTTTTTTTTATATGAGAATTCCTATGATTGGAATATGTTTCATTGTGAACTTGTTAGTATTCCTTGAAATGTTCACTTATAATTCTTGGCAAAATGTTATGTTATGATTCATGTATTACAACTTTCTTTACAAAAATGTTTTATGGATAATTTTAAAGGAATGTTTTCAAGAGTTTTTAATTGAAACATTATTTTATTTTAAAACCCCTTACTGGGCATTCGTATGATCACCCTACGTTTTTAACTTTAATTTTACAGGTTTAGTGGATTTTAGTTACACTGTTTAGTGGCATCTTTATCGAGATTCTTTTCTCTTTTAGTTTTTAAAAAATTATAATAATTTTATCTAATTCTCTAGGACCTAAAACAAAAATATCCTCTCTATTGGAACATGATGTGTGTTTTCAGCATTCATTTTTATAAAAAAATTACACTCCATGTTTTATATAAAACCGCACAGGCTCCTGAGTAGTCCGAGGCCGGGGCGTGACATCATCCTTTTGTAGGGATTTATGGTAGTCCTAGTCATGATGTGATAGGGGGTGATGTGGGAGTTTCACATTTCCCCTTTTTCTATACATCCCATTATTGGGAAAATGTACCAAGATGTTTGAATGGTAGTTTTGGTGGGATATAATTAGGTGAAGCATGGATGAGTGCATCACTTGGTGCCTCATATGTTAGCAGGTGGAGGCTGAGCACTAGGTTTCTGTAGGTTTTTTTGTAGAAACTTGAGACCCTTAAGTTGAAATGGGATGTTTATCCATGGACTATGTTATAGGGTTTCTATGGATAAAGAGAGGCCATAACGCCCTCTGGGTGATAGTTGAACAACTTAGGAAATCAACACACTTCCTTGCTATCAGGTAGAAGAGTTTGAAAGAGATTTTGGGGTAGTTGTATATACGATAGATCATACACCTTCATGGGGTTCTTTCAATGATTGTCTCGGACCATGATTCATGGTTGTAGAGAGGCCTACATGAGGTATTCGGAACTAGATGAGGATGAGTACAAATTTCCACACCCAAAAGGATGGGAAGATTGAGTGAACTATCCAAGTGTTGTAGGATATGTTGAGGGATTGTGTGTTAGACTTTGGCTGGGTCTGATATGATCACTTACCCTTGGTGGAGTTTTCTTAAAACAATATCTATAACTCTACTATCGACATGGAACCTTTTGAGTCCCTGTACAGAATTTACTAAAGGTCATCATTATGCTAGGCTGAGATTGGTGAGACATCTCTTGTTGAAAAAACGATGGTATAGGTGATGATGGATAAGGTCCAGGTGATCTATGAGCTGATTATTATAGTTTAAAATAGGCAAAAATCATATGCAGATCGATGTCGTAGGCCCTTGGAGTTCGAGCATGGAGACCATGTCTTCCTAAGAGTCACCCTAAAAAAATGATTTTGTAGAATCATACAGGGAGGTAGGACATCCCCAAGGTTCATTGGGATATTTGAGATCTTATAGAGGGTTGGATAGGCCACTTACTTCCTCACCTTACCCCCATAGTTGGAGTGAGTGTATGTCGTCTTCCATGTGTCATAGCTCATGAGATATGTGGATGATCTCACACACATTATTGACTGGGGTGAGATGAAAATCAAGGATAGATCCAAATTTGTGGAGCACCCAATGGTGATCGAGGATTAGTATTAGAGAATCCTACATGGAAGGACCATTCCCTTGGTTTGTATGCTGTGGCAGCATGGGAGCATGTAAAGAGAGATCATGGGAGTGGGTGAATAAGATGTAGGATTAGTATCCCCAGTTTATTATTTAGTTTTTTCTTTTAGAGGATAAAAAACATGAAAAAGGGAATAATTTAGAGACCCTATTTTTCTTTTTAATACTTTGAAATATATCAAGAACTATTTTTGTAGCCATGCACTGAGACGGTGTGCAATTTCGAGGCCTGATGTTCTTAGAATTAATTTTATAAAAATATTATATATATTTTATGTCACACGTGAATGATTTTTTAGAAATAATGGGATATCTCCTAAACAAATTCTCAAAATTAAAATCTAAGACCATAGTTTCATCCAAAGCATGAGGTTTATCATAGGAGAAACCTAAAGTTGGTCAGAACAGGATATTCAGATAAATGCTGTCATTGGTAGGTACGTTTAGTGAATTAATTAATTAATTAATTTAATAAATTCATTAAATGACCTAAAAAGAATTCCCTCTATAAATACACTATTATGGAGAATATAAAGGGTTAGACACATAACCCTAGGATCATTGAGATTTTGATTCCACCATTCTTCATTGGTGAATCAAGACCGGATGATGAACGACTTCTGGATCCAGGTGAATTGAGGCGCATCAAATGAAACTTTTCATCTCCATTCATTGGCGACTACGTACTTATCCAATTATTGATCTAAATTGAGGTAAGAATCATCATTTTTGGATTCTTCCCTTATGATTAAAAGATCAAGCATGATCAAAACCTTATTTATTGATCCATGTTTAAATAAATCCTTCTCAAGATACTATGTATCAGTTTTTAATTATTTTTTCAATTTATCCCCATTTTTCCATATTTATCACTCTGAATATCCCCCATCTAAATTCCTTGGACAATAACTGTTGTCCAACTATTATGGAACCATTTTTGTGTGCTTTTCCCCCATATTTCTTTGTGATTCTTCACCATTGGCCTACGGGGTCACATTTTGACATTTCCGAGAGGATTCGAGCATGATATAACTCCAAGATTCAGGGAATATTTGCATGAGATGAATAGATTGATGTTTTAGGGATGTTCGAGGACAATTTTTGGGATATGGGTGATGATCCACATGGATATGGGATTTGGGATAGATCGACAATGATTGGAGGCGTGTTGGGAGTGCGACGAACCACCGTGGATTAACATATATTTATTATTCAGCCATCGAAGGGATATAATCATTGGGCGAAGGAAAATAAATTTGGTTATAGGAAACCTAAAGGTGTGATTTGATGTGGTAAATGTATATCTAGAAAAACATGTGGCATATCTAATTTTCTATGAAAATTTAAACTACATTCCATGTAGTTGGGAAGAACACATGACACATTCTTTAGAAATCCATGGTGCTAGGGTTTTTGGGAGATCATAAGTATCACATGACATGTGGTAACCCCACACGCCGTGTGACCCAGTACCGGTGACTCGTTGTGTACTCTGGGAGTTCATGGATATAGGCATGACCATGCACACACTGTGTACTAGCACATTTCCATTGCACATAGGCACGACCAAGAGCACATGGCTCAACCCCAGGTGGCTGAAACATACTGTATAAGGATACATGGACATCAATATGTATACTAGAGAGGACATGATAAGAAAAAGGAATGGGGAAACACACTGTGTGGAACCCCTTACACACTGTGTATGTATATTTGAGGAAACTTCTATCTCTCTATTCTTCTTCATTTGGTATTGGATTTTGGACCATGAATAGCCTATACAAAGTGGTTTTCCATGTAGTACATGATGAAGAACTTCTTGGTGGATTTTGAGATATGATTTGAGGTTTTCTAATAATTATGCTTCTTTAGGTGGTGCACAATGATGATAGTGATCAGACAAGATCATTTGAGTGGTACCCCCTAATTTACTAGGGTGTGAGTCCTTTATCTAGTGAGTGGTAACCCTTATCATACTAGGGGTTGAGTTCACTATCTTCTGAGTGGTACTACCCTATTTCACTAGGTCGTAGGTTCTTTATATGTTGAATGGTACCCTTATTATACTAGGATGTGAGTCATCTATCTTCTGAGTGGTACCCCCTATTGTACTAGGGCGCAAGTCCCCTATCTACTACGTAGTACCCCCTGACGCATTAGGGATTGAGTCCTATATCTAATGAGTTGTACCCCATATTTTACAAGGGTAAAGATACTCTATCTACTAATTGGTAACCCCGATGCACTAGGATATAGGTTCTTTACCTACTGAGTGTTACCCTCTATTGTACTATAGCGGAGGTCCTCCATACACTGATTGGTACCCCCTATAGTACTAGGATGAGGATCCTCCATATGTTGAGTGGAACCCTCCTAATGCAATAGGCATGGAATCCTTGACTTGGAGATTATACCACCTCGACTGTGCAACACGACGGTGAGGTGTGGTTCTTTCACACAGTTACTCTTCAAATAGACATATGAGATGACGGGAATCATTCATAGACTCTTGGAACTTTTGGAAAACTATTTTCTTGGGATAGGTTGTGAGATGAAGATCCCATTTCTCTCTCATATGGGTTTATTTTATGATTATATATATATATATTAATCTGTTTTGGATTTTGTTTCTCTCTTATTATGGGTTGATATTTCTACTTCTATCATGCCTCTTATTTCTCCCCCATTAGCTTTTGGGACGTCTTACTGGGTATTTATATACTCAACCTTATGTGGGATTTCCCCATGAATGTTATGTATTATGAAAATGGAGGATAGTTTTTAAGTAATTAAACAGGAGCATAGGGGATACCAAGGTGAATTTGACCTTGTATGGTGGTCGGGGCCTGGAGATCTGGATCTAGGCTCTCTCAACATTTACTCTTCCAGTCATTGTTAGGTTGGGGAATATTTCTTGTTGGGAATGTATTTTACTCGTTTAATTTTCAGATTACACTTTCATAATCTTGTTTTCCCTAGAGGTTGTTACATGAATGGTTTATACTCTAGATGTTACCGTCTTTTATATTTATTCCCCTACACTTCTTCATGGAGATGGTTGGGTTTGTGCGTACAAGTACATTAGTAAAAGGTATCCCATATTAGTTATGCCTTTTGATTCTTATCACCATTAACTGTCTTGTAGAGGTGGTCTTGGGGTAGTTTTGACTCAACCTTCCACTAGCCAGGTGGGCCTCGGTGGGTCATGTAATGACAAAATTACTTTTAATACAGGAACACAAAACACATGAAACATATTTTTTAGGAAAATACCTGATTTAAGAGTAAAAAACATTTATCCTGGAAATAAAGTAATAAATTAGTTTATATGATTTTTTTGACTTAATAATAAAAATGAAGTTTTTTAGACTTTTGGGGAAATCCAAAACTGAATGAAATCTTCTAACCATTCCATTAAATGAAAAAACCCAAGAATAGTTTTTAATGTGAATAAAATATAACTTATCTTCACAAAAGTCAAACTTGGGTTCCCAATTTCAAAATAAAAATTTAAAATTCATTATTTAATTACTTAAGAATAACTTTGGTAAAAAACTAGTATCTAATAATATAAAAGCATGTGCTAGAGATATTTTAATATTTTACCCCATGGCTTTAACCTAATTTTACCTCTTACTGAGGTGAATTTTTTTTACTACTGTTACTATTCATAATGATAAAAAATTAAGTTTTACCTATTAAATTATATTAACAATGATGATTAAAAACATGGAATCTATTTTATAAAATTCCATTAACAAAAGTTTTAGAATTTAATTTAAAATTAAACCATTAAAACACGATGAAAATCAGTTTTTCAGAAAAACAATGTTTTCTTTTGTATAAAATGTTTTTGTACCAAAATAAAACATAAAATTTATTTTAATAACATTAATTATATTATTAAACTTATAAATTAACTTATCTTACTTTTAAATAATTTTAAAACAAAATGAAACTTTTTAAATGCTTGAAATGAAAAGACAAATTTAAAAAAAAATCAGTATTTTTCACTTTTTAGTGTAAAATAAATCTTTTCCGAATAATAAAAAAATTTAACCCCAAGATAATTATGATATGATTATTTAACAAATGATATCATTTTTATAAAATATATTTTTTAAAATTGGTATAAATTAATTATAATATTTCCTCACAAAAAGCAATTTAAAACCACATTCTAAGAAAATTAATTTTTGAAGTGTAGAGTGATTTTATTGAAAATTGAGTACTCATTTATCAATTCATTTAAATTGAATAAAATATTTATACATATTTTTAATAATGTGGTTATTATTATTCATACCTAAAATTTTAACATCTAGGTTATAATAGTCATGTTTAAATAATAATATTTATATCATAGTTTTTTTAAACATGAGTTTTCATGTATCATAAGCTATCAAAGAAATTTAATTTATTTTAGGATAAATATATCATAAAATATTAGGGTGTTGAATTTTACCCCCTTAAAATTAATTTCACCCTCATAATTTCATCACTTTGATACAAAAAAGTGGGGATATATTTGTTTCATCACATTCTCAGGTTACCAAATTACTTCTCTAAATTTCTAATTCCTCCATAGAACTTTAACCAGGTGAGTAGTCTTGTTCTGTAACAAATTATCTCCATGATACAAGATTTATACTAAATTTTATTCATTGGAAAGATCATGATTCAATGGTACAACATATGAGTTCTATATATGTGAAGGATAAGCCATGTAATTTCTTCAGAGAGATAAGTGGAACATATCGTGAACTTGAAAAAGGTTTGGTGGAAGCACCTAGCGATAAGATACCATCTGTAATAAATTAAAAATATTGAAGGGGTCAATATTCCTAGGGATCAATATTCACTTATTTATAAATATCATGACCTTTTTCCATGGATAAATTTATAGGAATACATTCTCACCAACTTCATATTATAGATTTTATTAATGTTTGAAAATATAAATTTTCTATTGACTTTGATATGACTTAATGTATTGGAAAATGGATATAATATTCTTTACTATTTCCTCAACCAGCTCATGTAATAATATCATTATTTCCCTAACTTCATCCCATCATATTGGAGTTATTAGTTCTTTCCATATAGGGATTCATAAGAATCCATATGAATACTTGAGTGAAATCTATTATTGTAAGAAAACTCAACTAGAGGAAGGTGTTGATCCAAACCTCCTTTCATATCCATAGAAGAAGATCTCAGTATATCCTTTAGGTTTTGAATGGTTCTCTAAATTTATGAATTTGTCTAAGGATGATAAGAAATACTAAAACACAACTCTAAATCCAGAGTGTGATGAAGAGTTTTCTAGAACTTTAAGGTAAACCATGGATCTCAATTAGATATAATAAAATATGGTACTACACGAAAACTTACCACTTCCTTAATATATTATCTGGAAATATTATAAAGAGACAAATATTCTCTAATATAAATAAATCATGCGGAATTAATAAGGTGATTAACTAAATCCCAACTATCATTATGGACTTTAGAAGTCTTGGAGAGTCCAATAATGAAATCAATAATATTGTTTTCCCATTTCCATTATAGTATGAGTAATGGTTTTAACATCTCATTAGAATTTTTTCTCTCAGCCTTAACTTGATAACATTCCCAGAACCGAGATACACATTCTATAATATCTCTCTTTATATTTTCCCACCATAAATACTTTTTTAGATCTCTATACATCTTCTTACTTATAGAATGAATAAAGAATGATGAACTATAAGATTTATCCAAAATATCCTTCTTAAAATATAGTATAGATAGGATACATACATGGTTATTGAAACTTATAATTCCATCACAATCATGGTTGAACTCAAGAATTTTTTTGATCTTTTTCTATAGTTTGCTATCTTCTTTCTATGACGCTTTAATCCTCACATGGATAGATTGTTGTACATTCATATAAGAAAGATAATATTTCTTCCCTTCCTTCATGATTTTCAGATCTATCCTATTAAAATCTATAAATATTGGATCTTTTATGATTCTCATCATATATAATTTAGCACGATCCTTTTGAATCAAAGCATCAGCTACCTCGTTCTCTTTCCTAGGGTGGTAATGATTGATAAGTCATAATATTTTAAAAAATCCAATCATTTTCTCTAGAAAATATTCAAATATTTATGAGTGAATATATACTTAAAATATTTATGATCTTCATATATGTCACACCTTTATCTGTAAAGATAATGGATCCATATATTTCATGTAAAAATTACTACAGCTAACTCCAAGTCATGAGTTGGGTAATTTTTCTCATGAACCTTCAATTTTCATGAGGCATAATCTATCACCATATCATTATTTATGAGGATTCATCCCAGTACCTTATATAATGTATCTCTAAATCTCATAAAAACTTCTCCACTATAGGGCAGTGTAAGAATATATTAACTAACTAACCTTCCCTTCAGTTTCTTAAAATTTTATTCATATTCTCTATCCAAATGATCTTGGATCCATTTTCAGTTAACTTGGAGAGTGGATTTGATATATTTGAGAAATTCTCCAAAAAGGTCCATAATATCTAGAAAAACCAAGAAAACTATGTTTTTAATCATTATGGTTAGTCTAGGCCAACATTAAATAAATTCTATCTTTGGTGGACTAACTAATATACCCACACTTGAGATTATATGACCCAAAAATGAAACATTCTATATCAAAAAATCATACTTAGTAAATTCTTCATACAACATCTCCTTTAAGGTCATCATTACAATCCTCAAGTGATCTTCATGCTCTTATTTTCACTTGGAATATATAATAATATCATCTATAAAGACTATAAAAAATCATCCAAGGTAATCTCTAAAGTCTCTATTCATAAAATCCATAAAGATAGTAAGGGAATTAACAAGACCAAAGAGAATCACTATAAATTCATATTTTCTATACCTAAAATAGAAGGATGTATTGGGTATGTCATCACTTTTGACCCTCAAAATTTACTATCAAAATTTAAGATCAATATTATAAAAATATTAATCTCTTCATAATTGATCGAAAAAATCATCAATATGAGAAAGATGATTATTATTCTTTATTATGATCTTGTTTAGTTCCTAATAATTATTAAAAAGTTGCATTTATCTATATTTATTCTTAAAAAAAGAATAAGTGCACCCATTAAAAGATTCAATTGGCTGAATGAATCCCTTATAAATGTTCTCTTGGAGCTGCTTATTTAGTTTCTATAACTAAATTGGGGCCATTCTATATGGATACTTTGAAATTAGTGCATCACTAGGTATCAACTCTATTGAAAACTCAACTTCACTATTCTAAGGAAGACTAAGAAAATATTATAGAAATACATAAAAAATACTCATTAAATATCCATATCTTAAGTGTTAATTTTCTCCCAACCATTTGAGATAAAAATTACTCATGAATTGGTAGTAAGTCCCATATAATGGAAGTAACGTCCATTGGAAGTTCATATTCATATTTCCATTAAGAAATGATCATGGGTTGGTTTAGAACATCAAATGTGACCACCCTTCCTTGGAAATTGATATTGGATATATATATATATAGACAATTCATTACCAAAATCACATTAAGTTCAACTAGAGGTAAAATCATAAGATTTTCTGGAAGCACATTCCCAAAAAATTATATAGGATATGAGCTATAAACTTTTGATTTGATCATTATACCATTAAAATGTTTTACTACAAATTCAAAATCTAATAATTGAAGATATGAATTAAAATTAATTGATACTTTTATTGATATAAAAAAATTAATACAAACAATCTCAAATATGGTAATTTAATATTTTATCATACCTATAATAACCTCAACTTTATCATTCTATGTTTAATCTCTTATTAAAACCAAAATGGTTATCATGACCATCAAGTTTCATTAATATGTGCGATCAATCATGAAAAATAATTCATAGGATATCTAAATCATGACACATTTTTTTCAATATATGAAACCTTAAGTTTAATTTAGGTCATTCATGGCCAACATCTATTCAAATCCTTCATAATGGTTTAGAAAGAAAATGTGAATTAACCCAATCATATCCCCCAAAAGTGTCAAACTGGGTGTATAGTAAGGGAACACCCACCATGCACAATAATGATAGTCAAGATATACTCAATGAAATATTTTCATTATTATTACCCTTATATGAATATTTTATAAAACCATGTCTAATTTTATTATCCGGATAGAGATGTATTTTTAGGAGAACCACATAAGCAACACCTTACCAAAACTTTTAGATCTTATCTTATACTTAGAATTATCCCCAAAGTTTTCAAAAAATTTCACTAATACTAATATCCAAATATTGACTAAACTCACCTATGATACCAAATATAGTAGACCAAAAATTTTATCCATAGATATTACATCTTAATAGTTGAATATTTAATATATTTTATAAAAACACGCTCAGGGACTGTAAAGGGTTAGTATATTTAGAGACTAGATATATAAGCTTCTTATTTCATAAAATATCTTCAACATATCCAATAAATATCTTCCAAATTATTATTCTTCCTATAAATACCCTACTTAAAACAAATATTTATAACCTAGATAAATGAAACATAGGAATGGGTTATCTCATATGCTCAGTATGGGTAAAAAAGAAGATATCAATTATTACTTAAAATTAGAATGAGCATAAGTGTAAGAGAACATGAAATTAAAATTTGAAAATACAAACCCAACATATAATAGTTCTTAATATTGAATCATGGAATAAATATTAGTAGTTTAAAAGACATTAATCATAAAGAAATCAAAGAACATAACCCATGAGAACATAAAATTGACATAAGAAATAAGTTTGTGGCATACAAATAATCATAGAAAATAATTTAATTAATTAAGGATCACATCCAAGACTATGATCATGGATTTATTTCACTCCCTATTCCATCAAATCCTTATTCAAGTTTCACTCCTAATATTATCATAGTGGGCATAATCCCTTACTGAATCAAGTTTACTCCTCATTCCAGTACTTATCATCTCATGAGATATTCATCCTTCTCCATTAAATTAGAGGGATATATAATTGTGAACACACTCATAACATAATATTAATCCATTCATATGAATGAAATAATATCACAAATCATCCATAGTATATCATAAATCATGAAAGGTAAACATGTTTTATAAACATTTTAATATTTCATCATAAAATATCTTCTGAAAAATAAACGAGTTTCATAAACATCTCATTATCATAATCATAAACCATATAGAGAAAAAATAAGGATAGTATCATTGGATAATATCCTTAGTAAATCATAATTAACTTAAAATCATGTTATCTTAAATAAAAAATTCCTTTAAAATAACACTTGGAATATTTATTGAGGAAAATGCACTTTTCATTTTTAAATCACTTATTCAAAATAGAAATATTTCCAAAATATTAAGGTAATAAATTTCTTTGAAAATAACCATATAAAATTGTAAATTTAGCATGAAATAATTTGGAAATCATGTCGGTGGGAAATTTATTTCATGATGTAATAGTTAAAATAAAGATTCTATTCACACCTTCGGTAAAAAGTACCTTGTTCAGAAAATGACAAAAAGATTATTTTTAAATATTTTTTAAAAAAATTAAAAAATGGGTAGAATTAAATTTAAAAAAAAATCAAAGAGAATTCAAAAATATTCTTGAAATTATTTTTGAAAACATGGATATAGATTTTTTTTTTCTAACTGAAAGAAGATAAATATGATCAGATTCTCTTAAAAACATTTTCCGAACCATTTAGAGTACATAAGAGAGGAAAATGGTACTAAAAATTCAAAGTTATAGAAATAAATATAGGTGAATAAAAATGAAATAGGTATATTAGATAATTATCATATAATTTCTTCAATGAAAATTCAATCATAAACAATGCTGGTTAAAATGGGATTGAAAAGTAAATCCCATACCACTTTAGTAACTTTCACAGGAAAACATCATGAAAGAGAGAACCTTATATAGATATTTATATCCTTATAATTTTCATGTAAATAATAATAAAACACATTCCTGAGAATTATATACACCACATAAAAGAAACTATGTGTGAATATGGAATGTTTCTTACACAAATAAAAGTTAGAGGAAAATTCATTACCACATGCTCGAATTGCTTTGAAAGCACTGGATCCTAATGTATAATAAATTTAAATTTATTATAATTATATAAAATAAAAATTTACATTATTATAATATCATATATGATCCAATTATAACATTTTAACACATATTTATTATTAAATTATTATTAAAATCATCATTCCTAGGTGTTAATTGTTTCCTTTTTCATTGAAGTTTCGGTTCAACAATTCCAATCCTTGATCTTTGATCATGATTACATAATATATAGGATTTTAATAGTGATATAAATATCATATATATTCATTATATAAATATTTATAATTATATATAAAAGTTATATATAGAAAAATGATTTACACTATTCATGGAGACGGTAAGCTGTATGTACGCAAGAAAATTGTTTTCATTTTCTAATAAAAAGAAGGAAAGAAAGATTATTAATCTTTTATTATTAAAAATACATAAAAATATAATAAATATAATATATAAATATTATTACCATATTTATTAATATATAAGCTAAATAGTGTTAAAAAACAAATTTCACTACTATGTAGATATGGTAGTTTGTAGGTACGCACAAGCAATGTTTTCGTTTTCCATAGGATGGAAAAGAGGTGGATAGTTGTTTTTACATTGAAGTGCACTGTGTTGCATTTGTTGTCAATGAGGTATGTTGTTGTCGAGGAATGAATGGATGAATGTCAAGGAGTTTCAATATGTGAATGACAAAGGTTGTGATGGTGATGGTGATGAATGGAGAATGGCCATGGTACTAAGATGCATGTCACTTAAAAGATTCACTAAGTGACATAGGATGTTGTTGTTGAAACATTCTCTATGAATATCAGACAATTGATGAACTGTTATTAATGTTTCAATACTTGTATCAAAGTGATACAAAGTTACACCACTTGAAGAATGGATGATGATGGAGCATCATCATTACATCTGACGATTGATGAGCTGATCTTTAAGTTCTAAGAACTTGTATCAACTGGATACAAAGTCACAACAATTTCAGAAGGCCGTGTATTGTTTTGACAATGCATGAGGAGATGAAAGGGATCCATCCACAAGTTCTAAGTGGATGAAGTGGTTTAATGAAGTCCATGCACTATCACTTAGTGCATGTGAATTTGAAGTTGATCCAACTTGATCTCTAATTGGATCAATGAAGAACATTGAAGATTTATTTGATTCCGGAGATTCGGTTGAAGGAAGAACCTTCTACATTTCCCTCCTAAGTGAAGATTATTTGTTGAGAAGGAGTGAGGAATTCAAATGAAGAAGAAGATGAGAAAAAATGAGGAATAAGGCTTGAAGTGGATTTGGCATTTGATATGGCTTGAACTTATGGGGAACTTTGTTTTTAACAAAGTCTTATTTCTATACTTTGCCAAAAAATTGGCCAGCCATGGGCACCTTGAGGGTTCAACCCCAAGGCACATGTGGGCCTAAGGCGCCACGCCCAAGGGGGAACCCATGGGGCAAACCCAAGGCGGCAGAGGCCATGCAGGGGTGTCACGCCCACGCAGCGTGGGCGCAGAGCGCGCCCGAAGGGTGCATGGTGGGCGCTAGGAGCGCGCCCGCAGGAGGCGTGAGTGGGCCGGTGCGGGGCGGCACCGAGCGGAGGGAGAAGAGATAGTAACAATTGAAGAAGCGGCGGGGAGCTTGTGTTTGATAAACCGCGGAAATTCCGCGAGGCGATTCGATGTGGGACGAAAAATTTCGCCGCGGATCAGATCTGAGCCGTCCGTCTCATCGCGCGCTCGATCTCCGCCGCTCATCGCATCTCGCCGCTCGAGATCTTATCCCGGCCGTCTGATGTCTTTCACTCGCCCGATCCAACGGCTGGTGAGTCATCCACTACCTCGAGCTCGTCCGAAGCCACCCGCGAGCCTCCGATGAACCAGGCGCCATCCGAGGGATGATTTCGAGATTCCGGCCACCTCCGATCAAAGTAAGACCTCCATTGGGTTCGTCTTGCCACACTGAACTTATACATGCAATAAAATTTGAATGCATGCAACAACGAGAGGATTTTGATTTCGGCCGAGGCAAAAGAGAATGCCGAGGCCACGTGGGGTTTATGCTTTGCATGTATCGACTTAAAGGAGGCCATGAAAACGTTCGAAAATACATGCATGAGAAGAAGGCCGAAAAATAAGGGAACCCGCGTGGAAACAGAGGATAAATACAAGATTTCCCAGAATCTTGAAAACCCGATAATCTCGGGGATTCAAAAGTTATCTCACGCGGATGAACCGCACCGCCTCTGCCTATATAAAGAGAGGCCGAGACCTTGGTGCTGCTTACTGAAGTTTTATTGAAAACCCGAAGTCCCGCGGAGCACTTTGTGCCTCGCGAAGCTGAAGCCCCGCGCAACCCACTTGCGCGGTTGTGTTCCTTTTGTGCATACCTGCACGAAAGAGGTTGGAGGAGTTCCTTGCGTGCAAATTCTTTGCGCGAAAAGAAGAAGGAGGTGAAGTGTTCCCTGCGCGCCTACTCCTTGCGCGGCAGGAAGTACCCGGGGCAGTAGCACTTGCGCGCCCCGTGGTTGAGGTGCCTTGCACCCGAGGCTTGCGCGGCTGTTTGTGTCATTCACCCTGCGCGGTAAACACTTGTGCGCCCGCGGTGTTGCACCGTGAACACCCGAGGCAGTGGCCCTTGCACCAAGACCCTACGCGGCTATTGGCCTCCTTTGAGCTCAAGTGGAGACGACCTCCTACAGACAGTGTGTGTGCTAAGTGCAAAGTAGGGAAGTAGGTGTTTGGGTGATGTGAATTACACACCTTGTGTGTGTGTGCTTAAGGATAATACACCCTATACAAGTGAGTGCACACCTACGGGTTGTGTGCAAGAAGGAGTGGAAGGCCACCACATTTGTGTGTGTGCAAAACAAGAGGAAGGCCGAGGCCTTAGTGCCTTGTGTGCAAAGTGAACAAGAGGAGGCCGTAGCCCTTGTGTGTGCACACTTTGAAGAACAAACTAAAATAACACTAAAGTGTGTGTGTGCAACAAGAAGAGGAGGAGTCCAACTCATGTGTGTGAAAAAGTGAAACAAGTGTGTGCAAAGAGACACGAAGGCCGAACCTAGTGTGTGCACCAAAAGTGTAAACACTTAGAAGAAGAAGAAGACATCCACACAAAGAAGAACACACATTTTTGTGTGTAAGCAAATTGAATTAATTGTGTGAAGTTCAAAGAAGGTGTGTGCTTAAAGAGACTATACCCTTTGTGGGTTTATTGCACCGAGAGAAAGAAAGGGGAGTGCATGCTTACATGCATGTACGTGCACATGTGAACAAGTTGAATCTGCTTGTGTGCATCTGAGTTGTCCAAGACTGAAAGTTCTTGAAGAATATATTGAGAAGCCATGCAGTCAGTGCATGAGGAAGAAGAGATTCCATGCACTCAGTGCATGAAGTTGAATTGCTGTGAGACTGGACCAGACTGAAGTTAAAGATATCAGTTGTCTGAGTATTCAGTAGTTGAAGAGAGAGGCCGGGTCCTCCTTAGAAGAAGGTGATAAAGCCTGAGAAAGACGAGAAGACCTGTTCATCACAAGTGAGAAGAGGTACAGATCAAGGCCAGCAGTCTTTATCCCAGACTGCTGAAGATACTTGAAGAGCTTAAAGTGAAGAAGAGATACTCGTGTGACTCAAGGAGCCAGGAGAAGCCCCCTTTGAGACTCAGGGTGGAAGAAGTCTTCAGTGGGATTCTGGAGCAGGCCAGTGGGACTCTGGTAACACTGTGGGATGCAGTATAAAGACCCTCCTGTGGGACTCAGGAGAGATACAGTGGGATGCTGTATCAACCATTGTAATACTAACAGATTATAATGGAAGAAACCATGTTGGGGTGTATAACCAACATGGCAAGGACGTAGGCCTTTGGTGCCGAACCTTGTAAATCCTTGTGTCCAGTGCCTTTACATTTACTGCATGATTCGAGGAAAGGCTGAGAGATACAAGAAGAGTGGATCGAGGCTTTAACCAGCCATAGAGGTTTAATTGATAAGGAATCAATTAGTAAAAAGTTTTAAGGGATCACTGATTCACCCCCTCCCCCTCTTAGTGATTCACACTGATCTGGGCACTTCATACATCATAATAATAACAATTTTTTTTTAATATACTAAATTATTTATTTTATAAGGTATGTCATAGATTTATTTGACGTAGAATAAGAAATAAAATTGAATGTACTCAGTTAAGAGTTATACCTCTTTGTTAAGAAACCTCTTTTGGCTTACACCTTATTCCTTAAAGAATAGTCTTTTGGAAATAACATAAGATCTAGGATGTGGATAAGTAATATAAGAAGGTATTATGGTAGGTAATATCCAATCTAGAAGGCTCATTAAGTGTGTATAAGATAGGAGAGGTGGTATCCTTTTATAAGGGAGGGAAATGATACACTTAGAATTACTTAAAAAATTAATATATATATATATATATATATCATAATCATGTCAATTGGAACCAAGGAATATAAAATTATAATATAATATGTTATATGGTATAAATAAACTAAAACAATCACATTTGGACATGTTTAGGATACTTTATAATTCTTATCTCCTAGTTAAACCACTTTAAACTCTTTTTAACCTTAACCATGATAACTGAACTTTTTTATCCTGATAAAAAAATTATATGAACCAAAATAAAAGTTTAATTATAAATAAATTTGTAAATAATTATTCCAAAATTTTTAGTATATTTATTATATTTAATTTCTATTTGTGGTATAAATTAATTTTAATATATGAACACAAAAAGCATGAAAAATAGCTTTTAGGAAAATACCTGATTCAAGATTAGTATTCATTAAACAATAAAATAAAGTAATAAAGTGGTTTATATGATTTTTTTAAATAATGATAAAATTAATGTTTTTATACTTTTATGGAAATCCAAAACAAAATTGAATCTTCCAACCATGACATTAAATATAAATACCTAAAAATAGTTTTTTTGATTGAAAATTCTATTTTTTGGATTTTCAAAGAGCCGCTTTATGGTTGAGTGGTAACCAAAACTACATGCATGGGATAAAAAAAAATCTAGATTAAAAATTAAAAACAAAACAAAATAACAAAACCCAAAGTATCCTCAATCCACAAGGACCCATGTCAGCTGGAGAAGGGATTACTGCTATTATTTTAACCCAAATTTACCTCTTTTACTGAAGTGAAAAAATTTACTATGGTTACTATTCATAATAAAAAAATTAAGTCTTACCTATTAAATTATATTAATTATGATTATTAAAGATATTTAATCCATTTTATAAAATTAAATTCAAAGTATTGGCATAATTTAATTTAAAATTAAACCTTAAAACCTGATGAAAGGTGTTTTTCCAAATTTGTTTTCTAAAGTATGAAATGTTTTTATACAAAAAACTTACCTAAAATTGATTATAATTAATTTAATTGTATTATTAATTATATAAAATAACTAATTTTAATTTGAAATAGTTTTAAAATAAAATTAAACTTGGTAAATATTTGAAACGAAAATACAATTTTCAATAAAAATTAGTATTTTTCACTATTCACTGTAAAATCAATCTTTTAGAAAAATCTAAAAATTTCACCCTAATATATTTTTTATATGATTATTTAAAATATTATATATATTTTTTATATTAAAATATATAAAATTGGTGTAAATTAGTTATAATATTTACTCACAAAAGGCAATAAAAATCATTTTTGAAGAAAATGTATTTTTGAAGCATAAAACAATTGTACTAAAAATTGAGTACTTATTTATCAATGAATTTAGTTTGTATACAAAATTTATAAATAATTTTAATAATGTGATCATTCCCATTCATACCACTAATTTTAATTTCTAGTTTATAATGTTCATGTTTAAATAATAATTTCTATATCGAGGTTTGTTTAAACTTGGATTTTCATGCATCGTAAGATCTCAAAGAAATTAAATTAATTTGAAGAAAAATATTTCATAAAATCTCAGGTTGTTACAATTTATTGACCTGATTATAGTTAAGAAATATCAATACATGCTCCACCACCCTTATTTTCATTCCATCCCACATGAACTATGCTCTAATCACCTTATACATCTTCTGAATACCAAGATGAAAAACCCATATCATATTGTGGTAGGTGCCCGCATTATCATGAAATGTCAAATTGATTATGTTTTTAAGGTTTATTTATAGTATAGGGTAGACACTATTTCATATTTTAAGGAGAATTGGATGTTTAAAATGTGTATTTTTAATACATATTACTAAAAGAGGGGGGGGGTTAAAACAGATTTAATAAAATAACTTAATTTAGAGAGTTTAATAGTTGAAAAACCAAGTGGATTTTGAAAAGCATGAGAAAAATGGTTCATTTTGAGTTTACTAAAAACATTTCAAGTTCATAATTCTTGGAGATTAATAAGGGGTTGATGTAAGTCTTTGGTTGAAATTAATTGGAATTCTAATTACTTTCCAAGCTTTTATATCAAAACATGTTGAGCCAAACCTTGACATTACAATTGTATATCCAAGGTCCAGATCTCCTGAATAGTATAATAACTTCCAAATATATTTGAAATCACAAACAATAGGGTAATAAAATTATTCTTGTGTTGTCCAATTAGAACAATACAAGTCACGCACTCAATACATCACACTGATCAATTAAAAGTAAAGAGCATTCCATTCGATTCAATAAAACAAAGCATTCAAACATGAATCAATGTAATATAATTCTAAATAAAATGTTTTCAAACAAAAAATACATCAAAACAATATTATTACAAGTGATATAACTCCCTTTACAGGATGTGTATCACCCTCACAATGAAAACCCACCGTTTATTCCAACATTGAGAGGAGGAGGAAAGTTGGGCGGATCTCCTTCTTTATTTCAGCTATCCCTATGAGGAAAGGGAGCTAAAAAACCTCAAAGGGGATGAGATGAATCCTATATAAATAAAAATTGGCTGAAATTTTATCCCTTGGTTGGAATTCCAAATGGGGTGTCCATGGTTCCCTTTTATAGCCAAAATGGGAAGTGGTTTTGGGATCCCAGTTTTGGTTATATCACTTGTATCTCAGTTTTTGACAAGTAAACAACCATATCAAAACTTGAAAAAAATAGAGTTGTTGGAAGGTATATTTAATGTATCCTTTTCCAATTTGGAATCCATTTGACACCTTTATTGTGATATATTTTTAAAATACAGAACCTAACTTTTGAATTCTTGCAGATTCTGTCCCCAGGACAGATCAGTTTATATGGGCCACCAGATAGAAGCATTGGGCTTCAGTTTCTTGATATGAGTTATAAGAAATGATTTTTTTAATCTGAAAACAAAATTTCATCCCTTTTGGAGGCACGTATTTATTGAAATGTAAAAAACAACAGACTTGTGTCCTTGGGATTCAATGCAATTTGACCCATTTTACTCTGGGATCATCTCCAGCCCTCCAAATCACCTCCCCTACAATAAAATCCACAAAACAAGTAAAATTTCACTTTTTTACAGTGATAAAAATTAAATTATTGAATCAAATTTTAAGTTTAATTTTTTATTAAATTTGTAATTTACAATACAAAATCAGTTTAATAAAATGGTGTAAGGGTGAAATAAAACAATGAATCGCAGCGCGGTCACACCCCACTCCTAAAAATTTACACTCCTGAGAAAAGTCACATTTCCAAAAATTATGCCTAGATATATTCTCAAATTCATGAATATTTAACATTCAATAAAAATTTAATTTTTAATAGAAATGTGATCAAATAAAATATCACACCGAGGAGTTATTCTCAGTGATCATGGAAAAATATGTCTCAAAAATTATATCAGAATAAAATTCAAAGAGATGCATGCTATCAATATAAGAAAAAATAAAAATTTTAATCATGTCACTAATTATCCAAATGTGTTTTCAACAATCATTTCATGCCGTTATTTCTACTTTTTATCGAGTAAATATAGGTTATTTTAAAATTTGTATTCTTAAATGATTCTTTCCACCGAACCTACCCTAAATCCTTTACAATAAAATTTAAAGACCCACTCACTTAAGTATTCCCAGAAGTCAAAACATAATCTCTTAAATAGATATACCCATATGTTGTAAATTTCATCACACCTGTAAATATTTATTTATTTTTGTGTTTTTTTGTTTTTTTGAGGGCGTACAATAGTTGGATAACAAGTACACACACATAGGTCAATTTGGTGCAATAATGAAATAGATTAGATAAGGAATGAACGTATAGAAAAATAATTTTGGAAAGTAGAGAGAAATTAAGCTAACTTATATTTACCTTCTATTGAGTAATAAATTTTCACACTTCATGGTTGGGTGTAAATATGTGTAGAGAAATTAAGTGACACAATTTTCCCTTAAAATACTCACACAAAGGGTACCATTACTCTCAAAGGTTTCAAAATTATATAACCATTTATATCATCAAAAAACGATGAAATTTTAAGAGAAAGTCACACCACAATGTTGAATTCATACTGAAATGAACATTTCATCAGAAGTTTTTTTTAAATGTTAAAAAAATATAAAATAGGGAAATTCCTCATGCATTTTTAATAACTTCTATGATTAAGTGAGAATCATTTTACATGATTAATTGGGCATAAAAAATTAACATTCCAGCACAAAATTGAGTGAAAAAAATAGGGGGGTTATAATACAATCTAGAAAGCCAAAAAGAGAAAAATAAGAAAGATGATGAAAATTCCTAACTAACCTAGAAATATACCTATCCCCCATACTTATAGTGTGTATTGTACTCAATTTAATAAAAGATAATGTGGGAAGGAAGGATAAAACCTGGAGGGTGTCATTGGTAGGTTTCTTCTTGAACTTGGATTTCCTCCATTGGGGAATCTAGAATGACTTCATAAAAGTCCTTTAACAACTTCCCATTGATAATGAAGGTTTGTTTGGTTTCTTCATTTTGAACTTGAACAATACTTAAGGGATAAACATTAGTAATAGTGTATGGGATATACCATTAGGAATGAAGCTTACCTAGACAAAACTTTAGTCTTATAGTAAAAAGTAGGACCTTATTTTTAATGTGGAACTGATAATGAAGGATGAGGTGGTCTTGGGTAGCCTTGGTTCTTTTCTTATAAATCCTGGAGTCCTCATATGAATATATTTTCATTTCCTCTAGCTCCTGAATCTCTAACTTCCTTTAAGAACCTACAAAAAAACTAGAATTTCATTATTTAACATCCTATTAGTCTTGATGCTCTATCTCAATAGGGAGGTGACAACTCTTTCCAAAAAAAAGCTGATAGGGTGACTTTACAATGGGAGTTTTTAAAGAAGTATGGTAGTCCCATAATAAATCATCGAGTCAAAGACTCCAATATTTTCTATTGGGGTGAATTTTTTTCAAGAATTTGTTTTACCTATATATTTAACACCTTGGATTTACCATTGGTTTATGAGTGATATGTAGTAGACACTCTATGACTAACCCCATACCGATGCAAAAGCGATTACAGCATTCAGTTGTAGAAATGATAACCCTAATCACCGATGATGAACCTAGCTAATCCAAACCAACAGAAGATTTGGGTTCTCAAAAATTACACAACTATCTTGAAATCATCTATCCATGTGAATCATGCCTCTAACCATTTTGACACACAATCAATTTCTAGAAGAATGTACAATTTTACATAAGAATTGGAAAATAGACTCATAAAGTTAATTCCCTAAACATCAAAAATGCCATGAAAGAGAAAGTTTTGTTGTGAAATTTAATTTATTTTAGTGAAAATACCCATTCATTGAAAGTGAGGACATGATTTACATAATTCATGGGCATCCCTAAATAATGTTTTCCAAAAGAGACTAGAATCAAGGAACTTACGAGTAGTCTGTTGGGGACCAAAGTGGCCCCCACAACCAAGATTGTGGAGAACCTAAGGACATAATGAAACTTGTTATCAGTAACACAATGCCTGAGGACCTGATCATTATATGTGTGACAAAGTTAGGGGTTATCCCAAATGTACCAATGAGACTCATGTTTTAGATGGATAACTTTGTTTTTTTGAAATAAGAATAAAAGAAAGATAATATCAAATAATTAAAAACGTCAACATACTAAGGAATAAAATCTTTCACTCGATAGAGTTTCTCATAAAAAAGCATGAAATTTATGGGAATATAGGTGGATGAGTCAATGTATGAGGATGGGATGATCCTACTGATATGGTTAGCCACCACATTCTCTAATCCTTTTTATCTATAATTTCTAGATTGAATTTTTGAAGGAGGTGAATCATGTGAATGAGACTTGGTTTGGATTATAGTTTCTTAAGGAGATACTAGAGGGATTCATGGATTGAGAACACAATGAATTTGTACCCTAAAAGGTATGAAATGAATTTATCCAAGGAAAACATAAGGGAAATGAATTATTTCTTAGTGGTTGTGTAGTTTTCTTGTGTAGGGTCCAAAGTACGTGAGGCATATGAAATGACATGTGGAGCTCGATCGACCCTTTGTGATAAGACTTCCCCAACTACAAAGTTAGATACGTCACACATGAGATCAAATAATAAATCTCAATGATGTTTTTGGATTACCGGGGGTGATGTTAGAATCCTTTTCAATTTGTTAAAAGATTCCTCACATTATTTATAAAAAAAATTATTTTTTTAGAGTAAGCGGGAGAGGGGGAGTGAAATATTACTAAAGTAATGAATGAAATGATGGTAAAATATAGCATGAACTAGGAATGACCACATATATGGCACACTTTTAGGTTATATTAGGGAATAAATGACATCCACTTTTGATTTATCTACTTGGATACCATCCCCAGAGATGACATGTCACAATACTATACCTTTTCACACTATGAAATGGAATTTATCATAATTTAATACAAGATTATTCTCAATACAGTGATGTAGGAATGAACCAATACTACTCAATAATTCATTAAAAGAGGATCAATAAACAATGAAATCATCCATGAAAATTTCAATGAAATTATCCAAGTAATCCAAAAAAATACTAACCATGCATCATTGGAAAGTACTCAAAGCATTGAAAAAACCAAATGGAATCCTCCTATAGAAAAATGTGACAAAGGGGAAAGTGAAAGTCGCCTTTTCCTGATACTCAGGGGAAATATGGATTTGAAAATATCCAGAATACCCATCAAGTAAACTATAGTGGGAATTCCCTACTAGCCTCTCTAACATATGGTCAATGAATGTAAATGGGAAATGGTCTTTCCTAGTGTGTAGGTTTAGTCAGTGATAGTCTATGTAGAAACACTAACTATTCTACACATGAGTTGGAACTGATTCATTGTTTTTATTTTCAAATACTGTAAGACCAGTTTTTTAGGAACTACTTTGACTAGGCTAACCCATTAGCTATTAGAGATGGGGCAAATGATTCCATCATCCAATAATTTTGTTACATCATTTTTAACAACATCTACGAGGTTTGGTTTTAGTTGATGTTGTGCCTACCTCACTAGTTTATCCTCATCATTTAACAATATATGATGTGTGAAAATTGGTGGACTAATACCAGGAATTTCAGCAAGTGTCCATCCTAATGATTTTTTATACTCCCTCAAAAAAGTTCATGTAGTTTCACTTCATGCTCTGTAGGGAGTGAACTAGCATTGATGAAAAGCATCTTGTTTCCATTCTCAAGATAAGAATATTTTAAATCTTGATGCTATTGTTTTAGTTCTAATTTAGGTGGATTTTGGATTTATGGGAGTGAATGTGATATTTAGAGGTCAATGATATCATATAAGTACTCAATGGTGTCATCCTAAAATGAGGAATGATCTTTTACAAGCTTATAAATATCTTTGATGGTCATAGAATCCTCAGTGTTCAAGAAATCATCAATTAACAAACATGCATGACATTTTTCTAGACCAGTACAAGATTAAATACCTGATTCATTACCTAACATTTCTATCAAGGATTAAAACTTATAAAGGGGATTAGGGGAGAAAAAAGAAGTTTCCCTGGAGAAAGGGATTACATCAATTAAATTAACACACAGAGAGAGGAATGTTATTATAAAGGGTGCTTAATGGAATCAAGTATGTTGATGTGGAAAATTTCACCACCAAAATCCATAAATAGTGTACCATTGTGAACATTAATTATGGTTTTGATAGTTTTCAAGAAGGGAATACCCAATATAATTAGGGCAGTTCCATTCATCCTATCATCTTCAATTTTAAGCACATAAAAGTTGGCAGAAAAAATTAAGTTTTTCACCCTTATAAGAACCTCCTCTAACACACCAGTAGGGTGTGATATACTCTAGTTTTATAGTTGAAAAACAATTATAGTGGGATTTAGTTCCATGACCCATAATTAAGAGTAAATGGAGTGAGTCATCACATTTATAGAAGCAACAAAATCAAGTATAACATTGGAAAAGGAATACCCCCTATGGTTCACGAAATAGAAAATATTCTATGGTCATTGAATTTGGTAAGAAGTGATGGATCTATCAATGCTAATTCATTCCCCCCATGATCACCTTTTCATCACCTTAGAGTCTTCTTCTGTGTGTACACATCTCCTTGAGAAACTTTGCATATCCTGGAATTTAGTTCGTAACATCAATCGAGGGGATGTTAACCTGCACTTTTTTGAAAGTTTCCAATATTTATTTATCAAGTTTAGTTTCTTTTTGTTTTCTTTGTTGGGTGAACCTTTGAGGAAATATAAGAGGAATGGTTGGTATATGTGTCTCATCAAATCAAAAATTATTTTATTTGGAAGAGATTCTCTCAAGACAAAGTTTTTCCACATTTAGACCATTTTTAGTGGTTAGGATGGTGGTTTCCTTTGGAGGGGATGACTTTAATAGAGGATTAATTTAGATTTTAAGTTGAGTTCCACTCCTAAGGTTAATTTAACTCACATTTAACTTATCCCTTGGGTTGAATAGTGGTTGATAGGGTAGTTTACCCAAACCATGACTTTGAATTTCCCCCACCAAGTTGGAAAGTTGGAAAATTGGGTTTTTAGGTCTCGTATGTCTACTTGAGTGGTTTATTGGAATTGGAGGTTATTAATATCCATTTTTTTCATCATGTAATCTAGGATAGGCTCATGTTTTGGAGGGGGTGGTTGGAAATTTCTTTGTGGTGGTTGGGTATTTCTGGGTGGTGGTGGTGGATGACTACTCTACCCCAGTTGGTTAAATTGTTGATAAGGTTGGTTTGAATACCCCTTGCTTATAGGATTGGTTGTATTTATGCCTAGGGTTTGATGGATAGTAAGGTTCTTTCCTAGTGGGTTGATTATAGGGGAGACCTAGAAAAATTACCTCACAACTCTAAGAATTTTCTCTCAGTTGAGGGAATTGGTAAGAATAGTTAGTGTTAAAAGAATAGATACCAAAATGGATGGGATGAGGAGACTGGGGTTTCCATTGGGAAAGATCAAGTTTTCAGAGAAGGGTAATTACCTCTTCAAACATCGCATCCAACTTCTTCTCAAATTCAATGCTTTGTACCTCATAGAAACCTCATATAGGTACATTGGATCTTGAGCCAAACTATTGAGTGTTCTATTCCACATTCTCAATTAGGGTTCTTATAGAAATTGGGGTCTTATCAACTAGCACAACACCTGTATCATCATCAATCATATTTTGATCAATAGGAATTAAATCTTCATAAAAATACTGAATTAAAATTTGATCACTTATTTAGTGGTGTGGGAAACTTGAACAAAGCCTTTTAAATTTTTCCTAGTATTCATGAACTGTTTCCCCTTGAAATTTACTTATTCCATAAATTTATTTCTTTATTTTTGCAGTTCTAGAGGCTGGAAAATATTTTTCAATAAAAAGGTATTTCATGTCCTCCCATCCTCTAATTTGCGAATTAACACAATAAAGCCAATATTTTGTAGTATCTTCTAATGATAAAGGGAATGAACTAAGATTTATTTGTTCTTCATCCACATTAGCTGGTTTTAATTTTTAACACACAATATGGAATTTTTTAAGTGTTTATGTGAGTATTCTCCAACAAGTCCATGAAATATTGGAAATAAATGAATTAGACTAGATTTTAGTTCAAAATTAGGTACCTCGGCTTGCATTTGAATATAAGTTGGTTGGATATCAACATTAGGAGAGGTTAGTTATTTTAGTGTTCGATTTTTTTCATCCATGTTATACACATTAATTTTAGTTTCTAATTTGGTTCCAGAAGAAGAGAGGTTTATAAAAGTCTCAAGTTGTGGTGTGTCCTCCTTCAAAGGGTTGTCTTGTGTGTCTCAGTGTCACTAATGTAGGATACTCTCTGATTCGGGTTCAAAAGAGGGAAAATATCCCAGATTAGAACGCATCATGCATAGAAAATACACAGGAAATAAATTAGAACACAAAAATATATGTAAAGGTAGAAAATAAAACAAATAAATATTCAAATAATTTACAAAAAAACTTATAAAAAACATGCACTAAAAACCAAAGCGCTCCTCAGAAACAATGCTAAACTTTGACCGTGTTGTCATGACATGTCAAATTTATTATATTTTTAAGGTTTATTTATTTTATAGGGAATACCCTAGGTCATCTATCAAGTAGTGTTAGATGTTTAAAGTGTGAATTTTTAATAAAGATTACTAAAAGTGGGGGATGGTTTTAAAAACAACTTTAAGAAAATAATATAATTTGGAGAGTTTAATAGTTGAAAAACCAAGTGTATTTTGAAAAATATAAGAAAAATGGTTCATTGTGAGTTAACTACACACATTTAAAGTTCATATTGAAGTTTAATTAGGGTTTTATGTAAGTATTTGGATGAAATTAATCACAATCTTTATTATTTTTCAAGATTTTATATCAAAACATATTGAGCCAAACCTTAACATAACAATCATATAGGCAAGGTACATATCTCATGAATAGTATAATAACTTAAAAAGAAAACTGAAATCTAAAATAATTGGGGAATAAAAGTATTATTGTGTTGTCCAATTAGAACAACACAAGTCACACACTCAGGACTTCACAACAACCGGTTAAAAGTAAAGAGTATTCTATTCAATTCAATAAAACAAAGAATTAAAACATGAATCAAAGTAAGATACTTATAAATGAAATGTTTTAAATCCCAAAATATATCAAACCAGTATTATTAAAAGTTCCAAAACTGCCTTTACAATATGTGTAGCTCTTTCACAATGAACGCCCACTGTTTTCCCGACATCGAGAGGAGGAGGTAAGTCGAATGGATCTCCTTCTTCATTTCATCTCTCCCTATAAGGATAAAGAGATACATAACCTCAAAGGGGATGAAATGAATCCTATGGAAATACAAATTTTCATCACTTCAATACCTTGGTATAACTTCCAAATGGGGTGCCCATGGTTCCCTTTTATAGCCAAAATAGGAAGCGGTTTTTGGGAACCCAGTTTTGGTTATACAAATTGTATCTCGATTTTGGATAAGTAAACGACCATATCATGAATTGGAAAAAAGAGGATAGTTGTTGAAAGGCATCTTGACTATCTCCTTGTAAAATTTTGTATCCATTGGGCACTTTAATTGAGATATATTTTTAAAATAGCGAACATAACTTTTGAATTCATATATATTTGGTCTCTTGGACAAATCAGTTCATAATGGGAAATAGATAGAATAATTGGGATTCAGTTTCTTGATATGAGTTGTATCCCATGATTTTGTGGATCTATCCATAAAATTTCATCCCATTTTGAGGCACTAATTTTATGAAATGTGCAAAATAGTGTACAAGTGTCCTTAGGATTCAATGCAGTTTGGCCCATTTTTCTCTTGGATCATCTTCAACCCTCAAAATTACATCCTCCTATAATAAAATCACCAAAAAAGTAGAATTTAAAAATTTTAAAGTGATAAAAATTATATTATTGAGTCAAATGGGAAGTTCATTTTGTTATTAAATTTGGAATTTACAATAAAAATTTAGTTTAATACAATGGTGTAAGGGTGAAATAAACTAGTGAATTGCGGTGCGATTAGTAAGTGGAAATAAATTGTTCTTGATAAGTTAGAGGAACTAAAATATGATATATAAAATAAATAATATATGTATTATCTAGAATCAATCCCTTAATGGTCTCTCCACTATTCATTTTTAACCAAATGGTTAAAAATTCAGGATCCTATATCTGAGCATCTTTAACTTACTAAATCAAATCAGGAACATGGGAAACTAGAAGGAAACTCATAATATCACCTTGTTTCAAAAAATCCAGATGTATATTTTCTAAGATCTTCATTACCTGCCCCAAATCTGAAGCCTCTTTAGAGAATTGAATATTTGAGTCCCTACTCAATGCATCAAACATTGAGTTTACTTTACTAAATGTATATGTCATGAACCATCCCAGGTACCCTAGTAACCCGATAACCAATCCAACACTAACATAGTCTAAATGAAATTTCCAATCGCCACGGGTTGGAGACTAGAACATGAAATCATACAAAATGAAAGTGGGAATGATTTTTCCACAACCATTGCCAAAGTAAGATAACAAGACAATATACATTCAAAAGAAACTATATAGGGATAATTATAATAGGATTAAAACATGTATAAATAACCCAAAATATTACATAAAAGTATGAGAAAACTAAAATAATATCCCAAGTCCCAAAGGATTCAACTCTCCAGGTCCAAAAATAAACAATTAGAACCACATCCAAGTGGTTCTTTACCCCTGATCGAACCTGTAAGGATGTAATATATAAACACTTAAAGGCATAGGTAGGGTGTGAGATAAAATACTAGTAGGGTCTCACCAAGGATTCCATAATGATATGACAACATTTAATTAACCAAATAAAGAGCTTTCAATTTTTAAATAAACATGTTTAACATTTAAAAAGTATCTTTAAACAAATCACTCTTTACATTTCAATTGATGAAAATACATTTAAACAAATAGATTAATTCAACTATTTATATAAAATAGTTTATATAAATAATAAGTAATGTAAAATAGTTTACAAACATTGATATAAATTTATATCTTATATATAAATAAGAAATCAACATGGTTATCTGCCAAGAGGTATGATAGTTCCAAGTTATGGGATCCTCACACACTTGTATAATCATAATGAAAATGTGTACACACATCCCTTGAAACTGGTAAAAGATGACTCATCAACATCATACTAAGGAATAAAATGTTCCAAATAGTTTATATTATAGTTTTAGTGCATCAATCCAGTGTTAGGGAATTACCATCCTAGTATATTTATCCCTAATAACTCACTAACTACCTAGGCTTGCATGTGCTCTAGTAGAAATCAATGATCAGAAATTTATTTTAAGTAACCTTAAAATACAATTAAATCCCATTCTACTATTTAAAAATTTTAAATTTTCCATTTAAGAAAAAAAATGTGCTTTTAATCAAAACATGCCTTTTTCCAAGATAGAACCCAAAGGTTTATATCAAAATAATTTTAATATATTTTCCCAAATAAGAATTTGAAATCAATTCAAAATTCAATTTTATGATTTAATTCACAAAATTAAATTCAAAAAATTAATTGAAACAATTTCTTGAAATTTCATAATTTAAATTTAAGAATTTAAATCTCCATAGTTTTCCATCAATTTCACAATCACAACCCAATTCAATTGAATTGGGGGTTTCCCCAATTTCATGCCAAAATTAAATTTCTAAAAACTCCAATTAAATAGAATTTAGGTTTTAATAAAAAAATTGAAAGAAATTTAATTTATAATATCAATTTAATTTAAATCAAAAATTGAATTTAAATCAATAAATTTACGGTTAACAAAAATTGGACATCATAACGAAACCACCTACCTTTTATAGAAACACAACGCCCACAACAGAACCCTCCAAAAAAATAGAGGTGCATAAGCTCTAGGAAATAAACCTAGAAAAAATATTCAACAACACAAATCTTAGATCCATAAATCCTAAGATGATCTATTAAAATCCAAGTAGGGAAAAGAGAAAGAGATGAAGATATAGGGAGAATACTTACCCGTTGAGTCACATCACAATCACAACAATGATCAATCACCAATAAAAACAATTTGAAAGGGTTTGTGGGCTCCAAAATTTCCTAAAAAAGGCTATTGGTTAGAGATAAAAGGAAATATGGAGATGAGGAAAAGAAAAATAAGACAATATGTCTATTAAAAAACAACCGTTTAGTCTTTACATGATGTGTAACCCAATTACACGTTATGTAACTGAAAAATAAAAAAGTCACTAAAAAACCCAAA
Organism: Viscum album; assembly: GCA_963277665.1. Taxonomy (NCBI): domain Eukaryota; kingdom Viridiplantae; phylum Streptophyta; class Magnoliopsida; order Santalales; family Viscaceae; genus Viscum; species Viscum album. The sequence continues at coordinate 1,869,159,474 of OY728123.1, read as the reverse complement.
TCCTTTTGTTAAAAATGGACTTATTATTATTTTAAAACTTAAATGTCATGTATCAACATTACATGGAATGTAAATCCCCAGAAGGCTACATAACCAGTTGATTTTATGCAGAAAATCCAAAAAAATATCTAAATTTACCATTATAGGTATCCTCCTAATTTCTTCTCAACCCTACCCAGAGAATTGGAAAGAAAAACCATGACAAGAATTAAAACTTAACTATTATAAATTTAACAGTATATTACAAAATACCCACCATAAAAACTTTTTTCCCCTAGAAAGCCTTTCAAGGATCTTCCATATAAAATGGTGAGGCCACTGATCTCTCATAAGTGCCTCGTTCTCCCATGTCTCATGAAAATATGAACTATGATACCATACCACTCGAACCAAAGGTATCATCCTCCCATGAAGTAACTTGGTTTCAGAATCAACTATCCTGACTGTCTTTTCAGTCATGGATAAATCAGGTTCAATCTCAAGATCACTCCAACTCAAAACATGAGACAAATCAGGTAGATACTTTCATAGAAAATATACACTAAACAAATTATCTATCGAAATTATATATGGTAGAAGTTATAAATGGTAAGAAAATTTTCCCACATTCTCAAAAACCTAAAAAGGTCCCAAAAAATGAGGAGAAATTCTCCCTTGCCTCTCAAGACATGGATGACCCTAACAGGGTGAAACATTCAAGAACACTTGATCACCAACTAAAAACTCCAATGGTCTCTAAAAAAGATCAACTTAAGAATTATATAAGATATGTTCCATCAACATCCTATGATGAATCAACTGAATCCTTACCATAGCCTCTTGGACCAAGCTTGATCCAACCAATGAAATTTCACCAATCTCCGACCAACATAATAATGATTTGTAAGGTCGGCCATATAAGGACTCAAAAGGATTTATTATGATCACATACTTGTAAATATTGTTATAAGAAAACTAAATCATCTATATATGATTATCCCAAGCCCCACCAAAGTCAATAAAATAAGTGTGGAGCACATACTCAAGAATATGTATATCTCTTTCTATCTCTCCATCTGACTGAAGATGGTATGCCGTAATAAAAAAAACCTAAGATCCCAGTGCCTATTGAAGATCTATCCAAAAATAAGAAGTGAATCATAGATCCCTATCAGAGGCTATAACATATGGAACTCCATGAAATTGAATAATCCCTTTCACATAGATATTACCCAACTCTTTAACTTTGGTTGTATCACGAATGGGTATAAAGTGATATGATTTTTTCATCCAATTGGTCACAAGCCATATCACATTATTCTTTCTCTAAGTACGTGTAAAACCACCAAAAATTATATTGATATATCATCCCACTTCCAAGTAGGAACTAGAAGTGGATAAAGAAATCCAATGTTTTCTGGTGCTAGACATTGACCTGCTGTCATGTATAACAATGAGAGACAAAATCAGCAATTCCCCATCTCATACCTGACCACCAAAATTTACACCACATGTCATAGAACATTTTCATGGTTTCTGGGTTTACTGCCCATTGGAAAATATTGAAATATACCATCACATATTTCCTCATTTCTAATGAAACAACAAATTGATTATGATAGTATAAAATGACCTCTTTGGAGAATGAACACTTAGAAACTATCTCCCCACCATAAAGAGAGTCTCAAATGCTCATCAAGATACTGTTCTTAAAGAATCAAATTGATAAGAGTGGATGTCAATTGAACATTATCCAAAGAAACCTCAGCCCTTGATTCTTGGATTACAATTTTCAACTATGAAAAAAGATCCATTAAGTTCCACTATTTATTTGATTCTTTCATGGATTGGGTTGGAAGTTTCTTTCTCAAATAATCTGCAATGACATTCCCTTTCCCCAAGGTATAGGAAATTTCAAAATTAAAATACTGTAGGTATTCCACCTAATGCCTCTAGTAGAGATTCAAATATTTTTGAGAGAAGATATAACTCAAGATATTATGGTATGAAAACATGGTAAACCTTTATCCATAAAGGTAATTCCACCAAATATTAAGTGCATGCATCGTAGTTTCAAGTTCAAGGTCATGGGTTGAATAATTATTCTCATGCGGCCTAAGCTGACAAGAGACATAAGTAATGACATGATCACATTGCATAAGAACACATCCCAAAACTGAACTCGATGCATCACAAAAGACCACATAGCACTACCAAGCCTCTGGAAGAGTCAACACTGGTGCAGTAGTCAAAAGACACTTCATCTGAAAAAAATAATTATAAAATTTCTCATCCCAATAAAACTTTACTCTCTTCTAATTTAGAGAAGTTATTGGAGGATCCAACTTTGAGAAGTCCTTAATGAACCAATGATAATACCCAGTTAGAACTAAGAATCTCCAGATCTAAAAAATTTAATGGTTATTACCATGTCATTATAGCCTTTACCTTTTTAATATAAACTCAAATACTATGTTCCAACACCACGTGTCCCAAAAATTTTACTTCCCTAATTCAGAAATCACATTTTGAAATCTTGGCATAAATTCAGTGATTTATTAATAATTCCAGAACCGATCTGAGATAATGGAAATAATCCTCTTTGGACATAAAGTAAAAAATCATTTCATCCAAAAATACTACCACAAAGGTATCAAGATATTCATGGAAAATAATTTTCATTGAAGGCATGAAAACTAAAGGAGAATTGGTTTGACCAAAGTGCATGATAAGGTACTAATAATGGCCATACTTTCCCTATAAGAAATTTTTTATAATGTCATATTATTTTATCCTCAACTAATGGTAACTATATTGAAGAGTAATATTTAAGAACCACTTCAACCCTTTCAACTAATTAAAAAGATCATCAATCCATGGAAGTAGATACTTGTTCTTTACCGTAACTAAATTGAGTTTCCTGTAATCAACACATAAGAAGATTGAACCTTCATCCTTAATAGAAAAGAGAACAGAAACCACCCAAGGTGACACACTCAGGCGTATAAATACTTTCTATATAAGACCATCCAACTAAGTATTTAACTCTTTAATTTCATTTGGTACCATGCGATAAGAGTGAATAGAAACTGGTTGAGTACCAGGCCTTAAATCGATAGAAAAATCTACCTCCCTTAATGGAGGAAGACCAGATAATTCAGAAGGAAACACATTATGAAAATTGAAAACAACTGGAGGGATATCTCCACTCAAATTATATAAATCTAGAATAAAATATAACACTGATATTACTTTCCCCAACTCAGTATAAAAAGGTTTGGCTCTACTTGAAATTAGGTCCCATTCTCCTTAAAATATTTGGAAAACCCCATCGGGTGAAGTAAAGGAGACCCATCGAAGGTAAAAATTAATACATGATTTATTGGAAATAAATCAATCAATTCTAAAAATTACATCAAGAGGTTTCACGTTGAGAATAATAAAACTCCAAGAAAGCTCAAAATCTATAAGGATAAAGAACCAGAGGGACTATGGAGGCCCTAATCCCTCCTTATTTCAAGGGGTATTGTAATATCCATCACATATGACAAAATATCCATAGAAAGATTTAGTATATTAACAATACGAGTTGAAATGAATGAATGAGATGAACCAGTATCAAATAATGAAGTCACTAATAATGAAGCTATAGTGATGGTACCTCTTATAGTCATAGGACCCATATATGCTTCCTCTAGATAATCTTCTACTGTGTGAAGAATCTTTGTTCTAGATGCATGTGGCTGGAACCCCTTTGTATGTGAAGAATCTTATTTCCTTGTAGTTTTGGTAAAATCTAATGATATCATGTCACTATTTAGAGTGGAAAAGATATGGAAGAACTTCTATAAGTGACCTAAGCATCCATAGGATCTACATACCTTGGGTGCCTCAGTGTAAAACCACGTTGAGTGACCTAGATTTCCAAACCGGTAAAAAATTAAAGGACCCATTCTAGGCACTGCAAGAGGTTTATAAAAACTATTATTTCATGGAAAAATATTAGAATAATCATGCTTTTGCTTTCCATTTATGAAAGTTACACCACCACTGGGAGAGAAAGAAACACACGACAACCCTGACTTTCTAGCCATGTCCATTTCAACCATCAATGCTCTATCCATCATATCAGCATAAGTGGGAAGCTTCATCAAGAAAAACTGAGAATTAATATCAAAACATAGTCCAAAATGAAACCTTAGAGTCTTCATCTTCTCATTCAACACTATCTCAGATGAAAAATGAACAAGCCCAGAAAAACGATTTTCATAATCTATCATGGTTATGTCAGCCTATTCAAGTTTGAAAAACTCTATAGCCTTGTCCGACAACATCAACTCTGGATAGAATTAGTCATTGAAAATAACTTTTAAGTATTTTCACTCTAATCCCTCATGCTTATTCACCATCACCATCATGTCCCACCATCTACTACCAGGTCCTTTAAGTATGAAGGTGACACACTTAACCTTGATTTTGTTAGGCATCTCTAAGAACCAAAAAAAAAAAGTTCCATCCTACTCAACCTTTCCCCAAACTCTTGATTATAATTTGATCTTTGAATGATCATAGATTCTGGTGAAGAAATTATTGATAATGATCTCATAGAACACCCCTTTAAGGTTTCATAGCTGGATCCTGAATAGGAACTGGTGGTGGTGCCTGTCCTAAAGTTTGGACAACACACATAATCACCTCATCCATATTCAGGCCCATAAGAGGATTGTTTTCACTAAGGTTCAACAACATCTTACTCTTTGACCTGATTCTCACATCTTCTTGGAGGTATGATGCTACAAAAAAATTAGCTGATAACAAGGAAGACATCATATTAACACTCAAACAGAGCAACAAGGGAGATTAATCCCAACAGATAGACAAAAAAGATTTTGATTTCAATATATAAAAATTAAATGTAGGGAAAATACTATAACTAAACCTCAAGACTTCATTCCCTAACCACCAAAGGTGAATTAAGGTTCGTTGTAGTGAGAGATGGATGGAAACTCAATAACAAATTCCTCCTAAGTCTCAACAAGAATACAAAAATGCATACTGACATCAAAATAAGATCAACCTGAGCTATGATATCACTTTGTCATGAAATAGCCTAGGAAACCTGGTATCCTGATAACTGATTTGACACTAACATAGCCCGAAGGGTGTTCCCAATCCCAACAGGTTGGTGACTATCACCTCACATCATACAAAATGAAAGTGAGAACTATTTTTCCACAACCACTATGGAAGTAAGATAATAAGAAAGTATGCATAAAAAGGAAAATTAATAGGGAGAAGTGTATGGGAAGTAAAATAGAAATAAAAAACCCAAAGTACAACAACAAAGTACCAGAAAACTAAAATAACATCCTAATTCCCAAAGGATGCAACTCTCTAAGTCCACAGATCAACAGCTAGAATCACCTCCAAGTGGTGATTTACCCCTACTCAAACTTGGAAGGATGTAATCGACAAACACCCAAAGGCACAATTAGGGTGTGAACTAAAATCCTAGAAAGGTCTCACCAAGTATTACATAATGGGATTACAAATTTATTAACCAAGTAAAGAGATTTCAATTTTTAAATAAATAGGTTTGTCATTTTGAAAGCATACTTAAATAAATCACGCTTTATATTTCAAATGATGGAAATAATTTTAAAAAAATGGATTAATTCATTAATCTATATAAAATAGTTTATATAAATTATAAGTCATGTAAAAAAGCATACATTTATATTTCATATATAAACAAGTAAGAAACATGGTCATCTTCCAAGAGGTATGATAGTTCCAGGTTATGAGATCCTCACACACTTGTATAATGATAACAACAATGTGTACACATGTTCATTGAAACTGGTCAAAGTAAACTCATCGACATCCTACTAAGGAATAAAATGTTCCAAGTAGTTTATGTTAGAGTTATAAATCATCAATCTAGTGCTAGTGCATTCCCATCCCAGGGTGTTTGTCTCTAATAATTCACTAACTACCTAGGCTTGCATGTGCTCTAGTACAAATCAATGATGGGAAATTTATTTTAAAAAACATTAAAATAAAATTAATTCCCATCATCCCATTTAAAAAATTCCATTTTTCCATTTAAAAACCAAAATGGGTTTTTAATCAAAAAATTCTCTTTTTCAAGATAAAACCCAAAGGTTTCAATCAAAACCCTTTTAAGCCATTTCTCCCAAATTAGAATTTGAAATCAATTCACAATTCAATTTTACAATTCAATTCCCAAAATTAAATTCAAAATTTTAATTGAAATAATTTCTATCAATTTCATAATTTAAATTCATCAATTTAAATCTCCACAGTTTTCCATCAAATTCAGAATCATACCCTCATTCAATGTAAGTGGGGTTTTCCAAATTTCATGTCAAAATTCAATTTCTAAAAGCCCTAATTCAATGGAATTTGGGTTTTAATAAATAAATTTAAAAAAATTTCATTTATGAAATAAATTTAATTTAAATCAAGTAATTTAGGGTTAATAAAAATTGGGCATCATGATGGAACCACCTACCTTTCACATAAACCCAACACCTAAAATAGGACCCGCCAATAAGAAGGTAGGTGTATAAGATCTAGGAAATCAACCTAAAACCAAGATTCAACAACATGGAGCTTATATCCATAAATCCCAAGATGATCGATCACACTATAAGGAGGGAAAGATAAAGAGACGAAGAGATAGGGAGAACACTTACCTTGTGAGTTACACTACAATTGCAACAACAATCAATCACCAATAAAAATATCCCAAATGTGTTTGAGGGATCCAAAATTTTCTGGAAAAGGATATTGGGTTGGGAGAAAGAAATTATATAGAGGAGGAAAATAAAACATAGCCAAGCCACCTATTAAAAAACAACCATCCATAATTTACATGATGTGTAACCCAATTATACATCGTGTAATTGAAAAATCCCAAAATCACTGGAAAAACCATCTCATTTTGTTAAAAATAGATTTATTATTATTTTATAACTTACACATTGTGTATCCACATTACATGGCATGTAAATTACCAATAGTATACAGTACCAGTAGGTTTTATTATGAAAATCCAAAAAATATCTGACTTCACCATTATAGGTATCCCCCCAATTATTTCTTGGCTCTACCCAGACAATTAGAAAGGAAAACCATGACAAGACTTAAAAAATACCATTTTGAAAGGTAACCAGATTTTATAGTATAAATAAATTCAAAGTCAAATATATGAATGTATTCTATCTATTTTTATTTTCTTAAATTCACATATCACTATACGAATATGTGTTTCAAGCTTTTATGATCTGTGAACACTATGAACTTTTCACTAAAGTGACAATGATGTCAAATTTTCAAGGCATAGAATACAATATATGACACTAAACCATTCATCAGGTAATTATTCTCATGAAACTATAAATTTAATGACCCATAAGCTACAATATGATCTCCCTTAATGAGAAAACATCCCAAAAAAGATTTGGATGAATCACAATAGACCACATTTCCTCTTCTAGACTTTGGAAATGTAAGGATGGGTGCTGATGTAATCCAAACTTAAGCTCTTGAAAATATTTCTGGCACACATCAATTTATTGGAAAGGAATGAATTTCCCCATAAAATTTTTCTTCAGAGAGGAAAGAGATAAAAATTCATGAATAAATCATCGATAATAAATTGATAAGATAAGGAAAAATATATTTCAAAGGAATTATTTATGGTTTCCGACTCTTATTTTAGAAATGGCATGGCCAAAAAAATATACCTATTGTATCAAAAAATCACACTTTAGAAGCTTGAAATAAAGGTGATGTTCCTATAAGATACCCAACACTATGACTAAGTATTGTTCATGATCTTCCTTAGTCTTATAATACACATAAATATCATTGATGAATACCACTAGAAAGAACTCAAGATATATCTTAAATATACAGTTCATCAGTTATATAAACCCCACTAGTTCATTCGTAAGACTAAAGGGTATAAAAATATATTTATATTAACCATAACAAATCATAAAGTTTTTTTCAAAATATCCACCTTTCGAAATCAAATTTGGTGATACCCTAATCATAAATCAATTTTAGAGAACCATATAGATCCCTTCAATTTTTTAATTTTTAAAAAGTTGGGGTCGAATCCTCTTTTTATTAATAAACAAAGGGACCTATTTCATTCTAGGAAGAGGGGAACCCATTACATATCTCTAAGGCCCATGACTTGTTGGACTAATTTGAGTGGTCTAATGGTCCTAGGACATGAGGCCCTGAAATAAGGCTTGAAAGTCCATTTTTTGGCCCAGAGAACCCTTTGGTGAATAATACTACTATAGTACATGGGATTATATAGTACTTATACTGCTACAGTTTCTACTACAATACCTTTCATTGTTACAATACCACTGCTACTACAGTTATGCCGCTGCTATACTAATACAAGAATTCTACCCTCTTTGGGTTTGAACACGAGTCTTTTGAATGCAGACTTATGGGGTTTATCACTTGAGAACCACCCCAACTGCATTTAGATCCCATAAATTGATCAAATAGATCATAAATTCATTGATAATGATATCTATTATTTATCATAAAATGGATTATATTATGAAAATCCACACAAAAATAAATATTTCCACCTGCATTATTTATAAAAAGAACTGGTGCTATCCATGGATGCATACTAGGGTGAATGAATCCTTTGCTTTCTAAAACTTTGAGATGAACCTTAAATTACATTAATTCCATTGGTTCCATCCTATAGGATAGAAGTGAAATTATACTTGTCTCTGATAAGAGATCAATTATAAATTCCACTTCTCTATCTGGTGGAAACTGAGAGAAATTTTTGAAACAAAAATCATGAAATAGGTGCACGATATTTGTAAAATATCTATATATGATTAAATAAAAAGTTAATAAAGTAAATTATGAAAACCGGTAAGATAAATCCCCAAAAATCGGTACCAAATATCCTATTAAACTTGAATTAACATCCCAATCTCCTTTAAATATATGATCAAAACCATCTAAATATGTGAAACCAATATATGATGAATAATAGTCAATGCGGGACTTAAATGATGTCAACCAACCCATTCCCAAAATCAGGTAAAAAATTTCCATATCAAGAATAGATAAATCCTAAAAAAATTTGTCCCCATTGATAGTTATAGAATATTCTTCACACATAAAGGATCAAAACTCTCATTATCCAAGAGGTTTTTAGAGTTTAAAGACCTAATACATTATTTAAAAATGAAATACCATATGATCCACAACATGAGTTGCAATAAAAGAGTGAGTTGTGTTAGTATCAAACAAAGATTTCATGAGAGTAGAGTTTAATAGAATAATACCTTTCACTATTGAAGCACTGGATTGATCCTCTATGATCATCTTCTTGGCACCATAAAACTATTTACTATCCACACATGATAATTATTTATTTCTCTATTATGGTAGTGATTAATGATATGGTGTTGGTGTGATACGAGAGTCACCTTAGGTACCTCAGTTCTCATAAAATTACTTTTTCGTATCTATTGAACCGTATGAGCATAAGAATATTGGGATATGTTTGATCCATTTCCCTCATTCATTCATTGAGTCACCATAAAATGACATTTCAGATGTCCCAACATGCCATAATTATGGAATTAATATAGAGGCTTCAGGAATTCACACTTGATATTCTCATAATATCCACATTGAAAACACCCCAGAGGATTATTATGGTGAGGTAGAAAGGATACTAAACCAACTAACTATTTTTCCAGTTCTTTAATTTTTTTAGAATAATTCCCCCCTTTTCTTGTTCCCTATATTGGAGTTCCCACTTGTACCCATGTAGGTAAAAGTGTTTTCCCCAACATAGGTTACCAAGATATCATTTTCAGTTATTATCACCCTATTCACAATCTCCTTATAGTTTTCAATACAGAAGACAACTAACATGGAGTGAATTTCAACTCACATCACTTCTTCAAAGATCCTCTCCATCAATTTCTCACTAGTATCAAATTCCGGATAAAAAACTAACCTCATGAATTGAGATGCATACTCATTCATAGAAATACTTTCCCACTTCAGAGTAAAGAAATATACCATTCTTATGCTATTAATCTCATGGGGATACAATTTTTTGTTAAACAAAATCCTCAAAGTCTATCCATGTTAGGTTGTAATCCTATTTAGTCTATAAAATAATATCCCAAAATTTCCTAGTAGTATAATCAAGTATAAAAACCATTATATTCACTTTCATTTCCTATGGGGTTCCTAATAAATCAAAAATTCAATTTATCTTTTCTATCTATACTTACACTTATTATGGTTCCAATTCTCCATGAAATTTGGATAGATTCTATTTATGAAATTACATGGATGAATTTTCATGATGTGGCTATGGAATATGATTTCCCCTATCCATGGATTGAAATGTGTGGACTATACTCTGGACGGGTTTCTGATTTATTAGTGGTTTATGTTGAACCATATTCTTTGTTGCTTCCACCAGTGGGTTCCTCAGTCATAAAAATAGTTCCATTATTTCTAAAGATAGAAAAAAACACCAATTAGTCATCACTCACTTGAAACTGAAGGATTATAATATTTCAAATCATCTAAACCAATAATTATTATAAACAATTTCTTAATGGAGTCGCATGGCGGGGTGTCTGGGGGGAACCTTAGCTTCGATGATTCTGATTCGATTGCGAAGGAGGATATGGATTTCTTTCCTGTTAAGAATCCACTGATTAGGAGGAAGTATTATTGTGTCAGTCATAAGGAGATGTTTTGCTATGTGCCAAATAAACAACCTGAGGTAGTCCCTACTTCTGATGCACCGAGTCTGAAGAAGAAATTTTTGGACATTTTTATATCTTCTGATAATTTCCCAGAGTTTTATTTCCCTCCACCTGGGAGGATCATCAGGAAGGGGCGAGTTTCCCATGTCACAACTGATCAAATTTCTATAGAAGAGCATGTAAATATCTATCGTTTCTTGATAATTGCTCGGGTTCTTATTCTGAAAGGAGGAAATCTTTGGAAATTCAATGATCTCACTCACCGAAATTCGAAGATTCAGGGGTTTTATGATTGGAGGATGATATGTATGGGCCATGGATATTATCATGTTCTCTTTTCTTCTAAAGTGTCCAAGCACAAAGCATGGATCTTTGGGTCTATATCGCTGAAGCCTGGATTTATCCTAATTTAGGAGTGGGACAAGAATTTTGATCCTGATAATTTCAAGGATACTCATGCTTAGGTATGGATTCACATTCATAAATTAAATTGGCTTTACTGGAATCATATAATTCTATGGGATATTGCCTCATTAGTTGGAAATATCATCTGTATGGATAAACAAACTGAAAATCCTAGGTTTGGTCATTTTGTGGGGGTTCATGTTGAAGTAGATATAGATTCTACACTGTTTGAAGAGGTTATGTTGACAATTAGGGATTATATCTTTAATATAGATATTCAATATGAATGGAGGCCAAAGTTCTATCTTAATTATCACTTCTTTGGTCATATGGACTTTGAGTTCAATAGGAATATGGTATGTGGACTGCACATGTTAAAAGGTCATACTGATGCATTTTGTAGGAAGAATAAGGTGAAGGATAATTCATCTGGACCATCTGCTGGACCGACTAATCCCATTTCTGAGCAGGTACCTATTGAGCCTTATCATCCCAATACTCAGCCTGTTATTCAGGCCTCAGTGTAAGAACATGTTGAGACTTCCCATCCCATTACTGAGCTTGTTTCTCAGGATTTAGTGTAGGTACCTTTTGAGACTTTTAATCTTGTTATTGATCCTGGTTCTTAGTTTGCAGCGCATATACCTATTAAGATTTATCATCCAACTAATGATTCTATCTCTTGAGATATTGTATAGGTACCTGTTATTGAGCCTATTTAGGCTTCAACATAGGTACATATTGATCCTATTAATCCTTATTTTGAGTCTGTTACCCAGGAGTCAGTGTAGGTTATTGTTAAATCTACTCTAAAATCTGATGTGTATATGTCACCTAATCAGATTTTGAATTCTCCTAGAACTTCTATCAAGATAAATGAGGATGTTATTCTTAGTGAATCCCTTGTATAGAATCTAGTTTATCCAATTTTGAAGGAATTTGATGGTTTGGATATTGTGAAGGATCCGTTCCCCCAGTCTACTGATGATACTAACAGTAGTGCTAGTAAGACTTAGTTGCTATAAGATGCAGATGAATCCTTCTCTCAAGTTACACTATCTAAGCATGAGAGGAAGCCTTTGTTACAAGTCAGTCAGGAGCCGATTCTTTATCTGAATAATTTTACTCCTCTAAGCGGTTCCCTTTGGTTTGATGATAAAGATGACACTTCTAATGAAGAGAATTCTCAATCTTTTGAAGGTCCAACCTCTATTCCTAACCCATTGGAAGGTCTGATTGTTGCCTCACTCAAATCAGGTAAGGGAAAGAGGAAGAAAAGTGATAAGTAGGTTAATCAAGTGCAATTACAACAGGACGATAGTCCTAACACTAGGTCCAAATATCTTCTCTCATGAAGATTTTATTTTGGGATTTCCAGGGGCTTTGAAATTCTCCCATGGTCACAACACATAGGCATTTTATTGTGGCTAATAAACCAATCCACATTAGTATTACTGAGCCTTGTATGCCCTTTATTAAATGAAAAGCCTTTAAATGGCCAACCCTTAGGTATTATCTAGTTTCTCATAATACTGATCAGAATTATTTTGAGTCTCTTTGGGTTTTGAAACATGATAGTATCTCTTTGATTTCTCCCTTTCCTGATCGACAGTCGATCACTCTCTCTATTGAGATAAGTGGATATGCTATGTATTTTACTTTTGTTTATTCTTTAGATCAGTATACTGTAAGACATGCTTTGTGGTAATATCTGGAAAACATAGCACTAGATATGAGACAAAGTTGGGTTATTATTGGTGATTTTAATTCGGTGCTTTGTCCTGAGAACAAGACATGGAATTGTTTTAATAGGCTGACTGCTAATGAGTTTTCTACCTACATTGATTCTTGTAATTTTATTGAAGTTCCAATCATGGGGGATGATTTTACCTGGAGAATATTCACTTTAAATGGGTTACAGTCCAGAAATATTGATAGGTGTTTTTGTCATGTGGATGGGGAACTCAGGATTTTTCTTCGTATGGTATCACTCTTTCAAGAGGTCACTCTGATCACAATCCTCTTCTAATGGATCTGAGTTTTCACAGTTTGAGATAATCTCCTTTACCTTTTAAGTTTAATAATTCCCAGTTAACTATTCTAGGTTGTAGGAAGATTGTTATCGAGGCCTAGGAAACCAATTTAATTGGAATCCATTTTCAAATTATGGTTATAAAGCTAAAGGCTATGAAGGAAAATCTTAAAGAGTAGAGTAAAAAATCATTTTTAGGCCTTGATCATGATATTAAAAGTGCTGAAGATAATATACTGTAGTGTCAAAGTCTTAATGAGGGTCAAGATGTTATATCTAGGGATGAGTTTATTGATCTTTCTAAATTTAATGATCTCTTGGCCTTAAAGTAAAGCCTCTCCTAGAATCAATACAATGTCAAGTGGATGAAAGATAGGGATAAAAACACAATATTTTTTCATTACTTTCATAGGGAGAAGAATTTGAAATGTGGCATGAATTACCTTATGGTTGATGGAGTTCTTTTCAATTTTAAAACTGATATTTCTGGTGCTTCTTGTAGTTATTTTGGAAATCCTTACAATGATTTAGGTATCGATAACACTCATAAATTGTTCAGGAATATTTCTTCTATGGTTGAGGCCTCCCAGAATGATATGATCACTAATATACCCTCTGAGGAGGAAGTTAGGGAAGCTATTTTTTTCTATGAATGATGATAGTGTGGCAGGGCTAGATGGTTTCTCTAATAAAATTTTCATAACTTATTGGGATATTATTCACATTGAGTTTTTCAATGTGGTTAGAGATTTCTTCTATCATACTTTCATTCCTTTTGGTGATAATTCTAGCTTTATTACTTTGATTCCAAAGAAGAATAATTCTATTGATATTCAAGATTCTAGGACTGTGGCTATAGGGAATACTCTTCCAAAAGTTATTAGTAAAGTCTTGGCAAACAGACTGGGAAGTGTTGCTAAAGACTTTATTTCCACAAATCAATTTGGATTTGTGCCTGGAAGGGACATTCAAAACTGCTTGTATACAGCTTCTGAATGTGTTAATATTATGATGAAAAAGGTGAGGTATGGTAATATGTCTCTTAAGATTGATATTTCAAAGGCTTTTGATACTATGAAGTGGATTTTTATCTTTTCGGTGTTAAGAATGCATGGTTCTTCTAATGGCTGCATCAATTTTATTTGTTTCATTCTTAAGAGTTCTATGCTCTTTGTTCTTATTAATGGATCTCCTAGAGGATTTTTAAGTGTTTTAGGGGAGTGAGATAAGGAGATCCATTATCTGGCCTTCTTTTTGCTATTGTGGAGGATTAAATAAGTATATGCCTTTCAGATCTTGTGCATGTTGGTCTGTATCAACAAATGACTATTGGAAGAGGTCTCTTTTCTCCTTCACATTTATTCTATATGGATGAAATTATATTATTTTGGAAGGCTAATAGAATTAATACCTGATATATTAATTCAGATTTTGAGCATTATGAGGAGGTCTATGGTCAAGTTATCAGTTGGGGGAAATCCTTTGTGTTTTTTGGGGAAGGGGTTACCATCTCTAAGCAAAACAAAGTTGCCCAGAATCTTGGGGTCAAGAGAGGATATCTACCTTTTAATTATATTAAGGTTCATTTTTTTGGGGTGATGTTAAAAGGTTCTACTTAAAAAACATCTTTCTTAGAATTATCAATCAAATGGATACCTGGAAAGGTAAATCTATGTCTCAGGTAGGACATGTCTGTCTTGCTAATTCTGTGATCACCTCTATGCAGTTCTATGGTTTTTCTCTTTATAGATGGTTGAGAACTCTTCTTAAAGAGTTATGAAGATTGATTCATAATTTTATTTGGACTGGTTCAGTTAATGAAAGGAAGCTTATTACAATTGCTTGGAGTGATTTCATTAGGCCTGTTGACATGGGAGGCATGGGGCTAAAGGATCTTAAGATTTTTAATGAATCTTTCATTAAAAAGTTTACTTGGTCCCTCTTGACTTCCAATGATTTTTCTCTGGAATTTCTGTGTAATATAATTGTATCCAAGCTATTAAATTGGTATTCTCTTTATGTACCTTCCTCAATATGGTCCTCCATCAAGCATTCTTATTTTTGTCTTTACAATCCTCGAAATGGGTGGTTTGTAAAAATTCCTCTTTGAATTGCTGGAAGACTATTTGGTTATCACGTGATATTGCTAAGGATATTTGGATCCCTCCATATTTGAAGGATCTTTCTATTTCTAAATTTCACAATAATATCATTGCTCAGGGGTTGCTTTTAGGTCCTCTGAAAATGGAATTGGATTGTTATAATTATTCTGTTATAGATACTATGATTTGGTTGCCCAGTTTAATTGGAATTTTTAACACTAGGGAGGAGTATAGATCCATGTGTGATAAGCCTTTACTGGTTTTTTCTTGGCTTCTTATGTTCCATTATGCATTTATTCCACTGGATAATTACTTGCTTATATAGAGGATTTGAATGTGTAAACTTCCTTTGAAAATGATGCTGCAGTGGGATGGATTTTCTCTTGCACCTGTCTGCTTCCGTTGTCTTGCTTAGGATGAAACCTTTGATCATTTATTTATATCATGTCACTCTTCATCTTGTTTATAGAGTTACTTACAGGGTGTTTTTGGATTCTATTTGAATTTGGAGAGCTTCAGTCATCTTATGAACTCTATTCATCGGGATGATTGCATTTCTCAGGTAAAACCACTGCTCCTCTCTCCAGTTTTAGCGCTGATTTCTTTTATCTAGAGGACCCATAATACTCTTGTCTTTAAGAAAATAATTACACCAATTTCTGTTGGTATTCAGGAGCTCCATATTGGTGTTATGGTTGTTGCGAGGGATAGACTTATAGTCATACAGAATTATGTTTTAGATCTGGTTGTGCTGCGAACTCTGGGTGTTTCTAGCAGATATAAGAAGATGATTATGATGAAGAATGTATGGTGGATACCTCTGATCTCTTAGTATCTGAAAATTAATGTGTATGGGGCGGCTTCAGGTGCACTAAGACCTTTGGGTTGTGGTGGAATCTTCTGCACTTATAGGGGCATCATTAAAGGTTATTTCTACCACTTCTTAGAAAATGGTTTGGCGATTGAGGCTGAATTATGGGCAATGGTTAAGACTGTCTGGTATTCTTCTTTTTATGGATGTATAGTTTTATGGATGGAATATGACTCTACTTTAGTGGTTGAAATTTTTAGAAATAATTCAAGAAATGTTCCATGGAGTATGATTTCATCTTGGGATGACTTTCTCAATCTTGAGGAGTAGATTTGTTTGGTTGTTACTCATGTTTATAGAGAGGCCAATCAGGTTGCTGATGCACTTTAACAAGCGCAATATTGGGGAAGCTAGATCTTTATGGTATTTTGTAACACCAACTTTTTGTTGTGAGTTGGTGAATGATGATGCGCATGGTGATGTGTATATGTTTTTTTGTTGACCCCCATGTCGTCTTCTATTTTGATGTCTTTACTTTTTTATTAATAAAATCTTCTGGTAGAGGGATTTCCTGCTCCTGAGCCTTCTGATTAAATTTCTAAAAATCATCAATCATAATATGAACAATGTAGTGTTAGTGGGAAGTCTCATTGCTAATTCATGATATTCTATACTTATCATCTAAACCCATGTATATGAGATGAAAACATTCATAGAAGCATCTTATAACACTTTTTATACCCAAAACACCATTGTGACATGAAGTTCAACATAAATATGTTATCTACATCTTTTTAGGCTATATGTTTCAAGTTTCAACATTACTATCTCTTTGCTATCAACCCAAGATGACATACCGACCAAGACTAATACTATTTGTAATATCCCCACCCAAACCATCGGATTGGGATGGGTTAGGGGTGTTACAGATCTTAGGTGACGTCCCCATGACACCAAAGTCTAAAAACAACTACTAAGGGAATTCTATTTTGGTATGGGATTATTTTCCATGAAATGAGAACAACCTGCTGAAGATGAAACAAATAAAATAATGTTTTTTTGAATAGGAAAAGAAAAATTCCATATTTATTAAAAGAAAAATAAAATAAGAAGAAAGATGGGTGGGGTCATACAAGCAGGTATTTCATCATGATAAGAATATCCAAATAGAAAGAATAATCAAAGATCATAATTAATCTGATAGAAAGGTTCATAGTCATTATACCAATCTGATTATGAATCTAAGGGTCCATGATTCTTGGTAACCATGGTTGGATTTATTTATGATTGGTATTTCCTACATCATGATTTTTGTGGAGGGACATGTTGGAAGCCTTCATCATCCACAAGAACTTTTTTCCCTTTAGAAATATAATGCCTGAATAAAGGAAATATTTTTTGGGGAATAATCTTCTATATCATCCCATTTTCCATGGATACCCTATGTTTCTCTTAGTTTATTGATTTCCTATTATATATTTGAAATATTTTCAATATTACATGTGTTGAAGTAATCCTTGGTTGCAAGATTGATGTTCGGTGAGCAATGACCCATTTTAGTCTCACCAAAAATAAAACTACCCACATCATCTCTGACCTTCTCTCATTGATTTGGAACTGATATAAGAGTTTCTAGCCCTGATCCAACCAAGTGAGACCTACATTCCTCAGTTACATGGTTCTTTAACTCCTTTTAATTAGTCTAATTTTCCTGAGTCATGTGTGCTTGAGTAGGCTCCTTATCTATTCGCATAGAACCAACACTGACATGATTCTTATCCCTATCAATAGGGGAATGATTTCTCGCCATAGAAACCACATTATTCTATGTGTTTTGACTTCTCAATTTATTACTATAGGCATCCTAAGTATGCCCTTTTAAAGAAAAAAACGAACAAACCAAATTCTTGCGATATATATCATTGGCATGACCAATAACTTGAGAATCCATGTAAAAAATCAGGTTGTCATTCATATTCCACTTTTAGGTAGATATCATAATAAAATATAGATAATACCATGTTATAAATCATACAAGAGCTCAATTATACATCTATAATTACTCTATCATAGTGACCAAATTTATAAACCTCAGTGGTCCTATCCATTTTGATCGGGATTCCCACAACAGAGGCAATATCAAATAAAATCTTAGGATGACATAAGATCCAATTAAGACCAATAATTTTGATCCATACTTGAGATATAGTATTTTTTTCTCAAATAGATTAAATAGAAAATTCATATTCTTGAAAGTAAACCATACCTGGGTTTAACACAATTGATCCAATTAAAAAACCTATATACTTCAAATCCTCTAAAGGAAAAATGATATGGTAGAAACCCAGAACCATTGGAAAACATCTCTAATCAGAATAACCCCATGTAGAAGTAATATTCTAAACCAGATCATCATTTTTCTAGAGTTTTAGTCCAATAGGTAGAACGATTCTAGCAATTATGGAGTTCTTACAAATCTTGAATTTGTCAAGAATATCCTCCTTGTTAGCAATCAACCAAGTGTTTTCTCCTTTTTTCTTGATGTGTTCTGAAAAAAAATCCTTCAAAAATGAAAATTGTATTCTATTGAGTTAAGTTTCAATAAGACCAAATTGGGGATATGAAGCAGTAGACAGGTTACCCAACTTCATCATCACCTCAGCACCCACCACATCTTTTTCTGTAGAATCAGGTCAATGAGGCCTACCTACCCCATCCGCCAAGACAACCAAAGGCCGATGATGAAACCCATCAATCAACAAAATATTTGAAGATAAGAGAGCACCATTCAAATTGTCCATCACCATAAAAAATTAACTTTCCTTGAATCCAAACATAGAAGATCACCATTTATCTATCATATCATCCTACACCATCTAAAATCGATGCATTCCATACAAATTAGATGCTATCGCCATATTCTACTAAGTCTTGATCATCTTCTATGACACCTTAACCGTTCCAACCAATCCATATCTAGATCTTTGAGTTTCACCAAAACATGAATCAGTCATTACAACCTCTACCGTCATAGATCGATGTGATCCATCCACATCCACCACCATCGTTGCAAAATAGAAATATCCAATCACCTTCTTCAAATATCTCACCCCAAAACAAAATGTAACATTAGAGTATCATACAGATTAAAAAGGTAAAATAATGACACAACAAAGGGAAGAAGAAATCAATGAAAAAAAATTGGAATCATCCCAATAATAAACCCAAAAAACCTCCAAGATTTTACTATAATTCCTAATCCCACTGAATTATGATTCTTCACTAGAGAAGCATGACACCATGACTTTACCTATATCTCGGTATACAACATCTGCAAACACACAAAATTTCCCAAGATGGGGATGAGCATAAAAATCAGTAGGTAATACCTAAATAATTCCAAAAACATGACACTATGAGCAAGAATAATTTTTCTCACATTTATTTTTATATAAAAATTATGTAGATTTAGTTTTAAATATTTTAATAATAATGAAATTAAATAATTTACAAAAACCACAACCACTTAGAATCATCATTCCATAACTCACACACCCAATCATTCCCAATTAAAGTCCCAATAATCATGAGTGATGACCTATCCCATCACTAAGTCATCACTTGATAGAATCAACCATGTGCCACTTTGGAACTGACCCCAATTCCAAATGAAAAAGGTTCCTTAATGTAGTTTCATGAACTCACACCAACCACACATGCCAAGTTCTTAAGAAAAACCATTTCTTTTGAAAACAATTATCCTTTCAAGGAATTTACCAAACTCTTCTTGTTTAATATTTAAAAACTAAATATTTGGGTACTAAAACCAAGAAATATTTTCCCAAAAACAAGATAGAGTGATCTAGACATCAAGAATTCAAGTTATAGAATAAGAAGTATGAGTGAAAATCCACCTACCTCACAACAGCTAAAGAAAATGAAGAATGTCACATAAAACCTTTAGATATAGCCTTGAAACTTCTCCCCTTAAATATTTACCAACAATATATCATCAAAATACGCATCACAAGACTTATATTTATCTATAGTAGATTATATCTATAGCTCCATGAGAGAGAATATGAGTTGATCTAGATAGAATAATAAATAATGAGGAATTAACATTGATTCTGGAGATCTAATGAACCATGATTCACAAAAACTATATTTCATATCAAAATGATTCATCAATAATTTCTAGAAGAGGAGAAGAGTTTTATATCTTAAGAGGAGATGCGAAAAAATGAGGGTTTTAGGGTGTAAAAATAAGTTAAAATCATATTTTTAGAGAATTTAATGCATGTCACAAGGTTAAGATGCATGGTTTCAGAACTAATTAACTAATCATTAATAATATACTATCTACAAACCACCACATTGCATGGTTGGATTATATGGTTTGAAAAACCATTTACCAAACATGTGTTTTCCCACACTCTCCACTCGCACAGTTTCTCCTGGAACCCACACGGTTTGGAAAAATCATGTAACAACTAAGCACCTTCCCAAAAAACTTCCAAAACCTCTTATGGGTTTCCTAGAGAAGATTTATTGTTTTCCCTAACCGTTATCAAACTATGAAATCTTATAAATTCTTTCAAAATAGTCAAAAAACCATCCAAAAACTCCTAAAACTCATACCAAGTATCAGATAACTTCAAAATACATAATAAAATGGTAAAGTATCTAAAACTGAGGGTGTTAAATGTTTGGTAAAAGGTATATGTTCTATTTTTTAGAACTTTATAGCCCTTCAATTTTCACCTTACTTGATGTTAGGTTGGTCCCTGAACTCTCTAGGAATATTATCTCTTTAGGGGTTATAAATCAAAAGGTTTTTAATTTTAAATAAAAATCTGGTTGTCATAAATATCTAAAGGATCTCTAAAAATTATTAAAGTTTATCTAGTTAATGAGATTTATGTGTTTCATGGGATAACCCATTATAAGAA
The DNA here is from genome assembly GCA_963277665.1 of Viscum album. Classification (NCBI taxonomy): domain Eukaryota; kingdom Viridiplantae; phylum Streptophyta; class Magnoliopsida; order Santalales; family Viscaceae; genus Viscum; species Viscum album. Next base: position 1,869,138,376 of record OY728123.1, on the reverse strand, counting down.
GTTAGGTAATTCGTGTCAAAAATATTGACAATGCTATGCTATGGAATTGAAGGTTGGGGCATGTAAGATCCATGGGTCTTGAGTAACTAATTTAAAAAGGGTTATTAAATGATTTAAAACATAGAAATATACATTTCTATTGATATTGTGTTCTAGGAAAATTTAATAGAGTGATTTTTAATAGGTATTATTTTAAGGACAACCAAACACTTGAATATATTCACTCTAATTTATAGGGTCCCACTAGGAATGCCTCCTATGGTGTAGACTGAAACTTTTTGATCATCATAGATGATTTTTTCTAGTAATTATGGATTTATATTCTTAAAAATAAATCCAATATGTTTGATACATTGAAAAACTATAAAACCTATATTAAAAACCAAACTGACAGAATGGTTAAAATAATGATAACAAATAATGGGATGTAATAATTATCAATTAATTTCAAACCATTTCGTGATTCTGAAGGCATTGTTAGACATCATGCTATTAGGAATACTTCCCACCAAAATAGAATGGTCAAGAGAATAAACCACACTATATTGGAGCTAGTATATATCATACTTTCATGCTATAGCCTTCCCAAATCCTTTTGGGTTGAGGATTCAACTACTACATTCTATCTTGTAAATAGATTTCCTTACATTTTTAATCAATTTTAAACTCTAGAAGAATTATGGAATAATAATCACCCTTCATATAAACATTTTAGTATATTCAGGCGTATAAATTATACCAAGATGAAAAATGATAAACTCGAGACTAGATATCTTAAATGAATACTCATATGATGACCTGAAGGGGTTAAAGGCCATTAACTCTAGCTTGATAAACCAAATTACCAAAAGGGTATTATTAGATAAGATGTTGTATCCCATAAATCATTATTCCCTAATTCTAATTCTTCTACTAAAAATAGTGGGAATGCACCTCAAATTGAGACTATTGAGACTAGTTAACCATTTTAATTTAAGGATAACATCAACCCTTCTTGAAATTATCCTCATAATGAGACCCAAACTCAATCCAACTTTGATTCATATTTGTATAATGAATCCTCTAATACTTCCAGTGATTGTTATCTCACTAGTGATAGAGCTAAGAGAGTGATCATGCCTCTTGATTTCTTTGGATAATATTATATGACCTATTTTGATGTCAATATTTCCTATGATCTTATATATAAAAATACCAAAACCTACAATCAATTAATTAATAATAGAGATTCCAGATATTGGATCTCTTTCCTTGATAAAGAGATTTCTTCCTTGAGAAAGAATAACACTTGGTCAATTTTTAATAATCCATTAAATCCCAAAGTAATTGGTTGTAAGTGGATATTCAAAAGGAAATAATATAATACTAGAGATAAGAAAATTAAGTTTAAGGCTAGATTAATGGGAAAGGTATTCCTTCAATGTGATGGAATTGATTACTCTGAAATCTTTTCTCATGTTTCAAGTCACTAATATATATGGTTATTTCTCGCTTTCTTTGTTTACCATGACTTTCATATTGAGATATTTGATGTTAAAAATTACTTTTATTTATGGTGATATTCATGAGAAATTATATATAAAGCCTCATAATGGTTACATTATGTCTTCAAACCAAACCAGATATTCTTATTAAATAAATATTTTTATGGATTGAATCAAGATTCTTAGTAATGGTAAAGAAAATTTTATCCATTCATGCTTGATAATCATTTTAGTAGGAGTAAATATGATTCATGTGTATAATTTAAATCCATTAAAAATTAAATTATTTATTTTTTATAATATATGGAAAATATGTTGATCATATGTAGAAATATTAAAATCATTTGTGATGTGAAATCAAAAATAAATAATTCTTTTTAAATAAAGACCTTTTAAATGATAATAAAATTTTGAGAATGGAGTCTGATAGGGATATAAATAAAATAGATCTTTACTTATCCCAATAATATTATATTTTTAAAGTCTTAAAGTGATTCCTACTTGAATCACTAAATATTATTTCTATTCTTTTTTCACAACACTTTAAAGTTTTCTTAACATAGTCACATGTTACTAAGGCTTATACTGATTACATGAGTAGAATTACTAATGCTAGTATTGTTGATTGCATCATGTATTCAATGATTTTCACTAGACCTACTATATCTTTTGTTTTTTCACCCTTAGTAGGTTTATGAACAATGAGGGAAATCCACATTGGTATTCCATTAAGTGGATTCTTAGATAACATTTCATATACACTCATTTTATCTCTATGTTTTGGTAAAAATATTAATACCAATGAAATGATTACTATATTTGTATATTATAATTATATAGGGAATATTGACACTCATAAGTCTCTCATATGATATGTTTTCACTTCATATAGAGGACCCAATTCATGGAAGTGAAATATACATTCATTTGTGGCACTCTCAACCACTAAAGCTGAGTAAATTTTCTTGATCGGGGCTAACAAAGAATAAATCTGGTTAAATAGTTTAATTTTTGTATTATGTCTTATAATTACTTAATTATCTTATATAGTTATAGTGAATTATATTTGGGTTTATCTAAGAATTTATTCTTCCATTGCAGGTCTAAACATATTTTCATTAGACAATATTTTATTGTATAAGTTGTAGAAATTAGAATAGTATGTGTCAAAAAGATACATAAAGAGAATAATCCAATCGATAGTTTGACTAAGGCTGTGACATTGGTCGAATTTAATAACTATTTAAATATACTAAATATGGTTTTAATTAAATAAAATTTGTTATAATAACATCATCAATTTATTTTTAAAAGGTGGAGATTTTTGATTTGTGATTTACTCATAAATTTCCTCTTGTTTAGTTTTCCATTTATATTATGTAATTGTCAAGTAAAATATATTTGTTATAATCAATTAATATTATAGATTTATTATTATTAATTGGTTCTAAATTTAATATTGGGCCACGTTAATGTCTGATTAGATTTGGTTTTTCTCAAATGGGATCTTATTTTGGGCAGTGACCTCATTTATTTTGTTGGGTCTTTGACCTTGGAATTATATTACTGTTCACTTGGAAAATTGATCATGTTCTCTTCTTAGAAAACATTTAAACCATAATTTTTTTCTAGATTGATCTTACCCATCCATGTGGCTGGTGATCATTACATGATTTTTTATGACGAATCCTCATGTATTGTTCATGTTAGATGCATTAACTCCACCTATATTCCATAATTTTCATTTATTAAATCCATAGATCTCCAATCTATCTATCATCCGAGTTTGGTATCCATTTATAAACCCTAAAAATATTGATAGGTTATAGAAATACTCAAAGTTTCTTTACAGATATTATTTCACACCATACATGGTGAAGATTCTCAATAACATTGCACCATATAGAGAAGATTTGATCTATGAAGGGAGTTTCGATGGATACCTAAAGCTTGGATCTTGGTGATGAAACTTATTAATGTGAACTTTCATATCTAGATCCCATAATGTATTTACATTAAATCTTAAAACAAGGATAATTAATTAATGGTAAGATGAACCAATTATTAGTTATTTCTTTTCTCTTCATGTTGATTCAAGTTTTCACTTTGTGATTCTTTTCATGATCCATTTTTGAGAATATCTCTTATATTTTATTTCATAGTACATTAATAAAATTTGTGACTTTGGGTGGTTTTATTTATATTTATATAGTACCAAATAATTCCAAAGAACATTATATCCTTGTGTTCTTTTACTTTTTTTAGTTTTATTTCTTTTATTATTTATTTGTTTCTAGTTTTCTCTCATATATACTCACCAAACATTTCTTATGTTGTGAATTTCATCATAATATATATATTATTTTTCTATTTTTTATTACTTAAGATAAACTATTCATGTTTCCTGTAGTTCCCATGCCTTTCTTTGGGTTATTTCTCTTAACTTCATCATCAATAATGAAAATATATTGGGATTAGAGAGTTATGATGTATGTCTTGAGGAACCTTTAGAGGGGGTGTGAATATGTGTTTTATAAAATTTAAAACTTTTCCCTTCACCTTAGATATTTAACTCTCACCTAATATCAAATATTATTCCCTCATAAAAAGGAACTCGATCAATCTATCATTCCCCTAAATTGAACTCTCACTGAATATCAATCACAAATATTGAAATATAAAGAATAAAAACACATATATTGTACTTAATTCACCTACACTAGGATATATTAAAGGAGAATAAAAATGATGTACCAAAATCCACTATCAAATCACTATTTTGGAGGATATAAAATTTTTCAGTTATGGTTATACCAAGGGGTGCTACTTTAAAAATAATTTAAGGATAATGCACTACCTCCCAAGGGTCAATCCTAAATCTTCCTCCTACATACACTACTTCAAGTAAGTATTCCTCACTTCTTAAATGTGAAGGACTCTTCTCAATCAACATAGAAAAATTTAATTTTATTCATCAAGAAAATATATATTTATTATGGTGTTAAACTACACCTTTCCACACTTTTAATCCAAATCTAGATATAATTTTCTTATTTATGAAAGAGTTTATTTGATGTATTCCAAATTATCCTCATAGTATCAGCAAATAACTACACTAGATAAATAATAATATTTCACTTGAATCATATTATTCCATATTATTCTCCATTTATGTAGAAATAATCTACAAAAATTTCATGAGTTTCAATACTTCTTTCTTACATAAAATAGATATGTCACACATACATAGTTTTTTTTAGTTTTCCCATAAATTACTTTATTGTCGACTGAGAACCACAAAAATGAAACTATAATGGAGGTGAAATTCCATGGACCTGAAGCTATAAAAATAAATAATCAACATAAATACCTTCAAAAACATAATATTCCATTACAGAATCAAAATTTGAATCATCATGAATGAAGTCAGATTATTTGCTGATGGAGTGAGTATGCATCCTTCCTATGTCTTCCACATCCTTTTTACTTGTTACCTTTGAAAAAACACCCAATTTAGGAAACTCTATTTCATTACCTATGAATTTTGGCTTCCTTTTTGTATGATCATCACCCCCAAGGATTATAAATTGATTATAAGTGACCAAAGGATATGTCAATTTCTATTAGACACCCCTGCTACTAATTTTTACAACCACAACATTGGATTGGTTCTGAGTGACCTCAACTTCTGTGTTCTTCCCTTGGACACCATCATCCTTAGGGATCCCCTATACAATTAGTACATCAATTCACCCAATAGTATCATCCAATGTACCATAATTTTTTATTATATTAAATATAGAATTATGCCACCATAGGGGTAGATCATACACCCCAACATCAAAAATATTAGTTATGACCTTACCCTTATAATATTCATAAAACTCCAAGACAAATGGGGAAGCAAGAGCAGCCAATAAGGGTAACTAGTAGAAATCAAGGATGATATACCCAGACTTCATTAGGCTTTAGAAGATGAACATTGTATTAACATTAATAAGGGATTTCCTAGATTCAATTTTTCTGGACTTCATTGAACACCTGATAATGAATACTATCCAACCTATGAAGTGGATTTGCATGAATTCATCCAAAAAACATGAGTTTTACCAAAATTATCCTTAGGAACTATGGGAACATTATGCTAGGACAATAATACCTTATGATCTATTCACCAGTTATGAGAACAATTGGAAGGGCACTAACCTTTCTGACAACAAAATAAACAAAAACTAAATTTTTCCTCATAATGGATGCATTTCCAAATACCAAAATCACCTTTCACATGAATAAAAAGATGATTTAGGAAGGGATTAAAAAGGTTTAGCATGATACAGAGATGAGAAAAACCATGCTGCTTTAGGTAGAGGGTATTCTTGTCAATATTTAGAAAACCACTTATCTTATCAATGATACCTTTGAGAATATATGGGTTCTGAAAGAGAAATGGAATATGGAGGAGGGGAATCCAAACTGCCTCATTCTTATAGTCCTGAAATCTATTAAAATAAAATGACCATAAAAATAGAAAGAAGTTTCGATTACCATACTAGTGGGACTCTTAGACTAGGAATAGGTGAAATATTTGTTTGAAAATAGGTGAATTTTAGGTTCCAATGATCCAAAATCCCCATAGTTGCTGAAGAACACAGTCCTGAGGTCGATTTGACAAAGCACGCAATAGTTCCACTGAAGGTTGATCAAAACTAAATCATTCCATGAGTGTCTGATAATGGAAGAAGAAAACATCTTTAAACTCATATATTTAAATAAAAAAAATGTGGGGGATCCCTTAAAGGAAGTTGAGTCCTTCAGTGATATCTGTATCAGTGGAATTGATTAAAAAGGTAGGAAAGTAAGAGAAGGAATAGAGTCAAGGGAAAGGGGCCTCAACTAATATAAAGTGAAAGAGAGGTGAGGGTTTGTTGGATTTAACTTCTTTAAAGTACCCGTAGGGAGTGAAAAATCCAGGAGAATCTCCATCTTCGGTACCTGGATGGCCTCCCAAGAGAGGGTCACTATCTTTAGGACCTGGAATCCTACAAAAAATAATAAACAAGATTAGTTATTCTATATATTATCTCTCCTTCTCCATTGAGTTAGATCATTATATATTTTACATCTCTCATTACTTATATAGAACTAATAAATATGTGTAAAAAATGATTTAATCTATCCAAATTCATCCAAAAAAGTTGAGTTATCCTTCTAAATATCGATCATCACCCTCTAAATATGAATTAAAAAAATCTATTATTTTTCCCAATCTACATGCACCATGGAATATTAATATCTTCACCAAAATATAATGATGTTTAGATTATCCTAAACCTCTGAAAAAAAAACATTCAACTAACCACATCTTGATAAATTTATTCATTTCAGAATTCAACTCTTTTTTTTGAGTATCTACAACACAAATATCTCTAGACTATGGCATAAACCATCTCTACATTGGATGTGGTTCCCTAAAACCAACTTATTTATAATTTCAATTTCTTGTATATTTATATCCATGAATATTTATAAATTTATTATCACATGATGAATATAATTATACATAACATTAATATGATAATATCTTTAGAGCACCTATCACATCATAAGGTCATAACGGTTCTCCACTATGATGGGAAACATAAAGGTCAATGATGATATTATTAAATATATATTCAATGGATAGATGTCATATTATGATTGAACATAGATGATATAGTATATCATGGTTAGGGGGATCATAAGATATTGAGACTTATTCTGATGAAGTTTTCCCTTGGTAATCTCTAAGAGAAGAGGTTATGATAATTGAACCCCCTTTCGAAATTCCACATGTTTTATATGTTATTTTATATTTCTATCTATTAAAATGTGTATTAGTCCTTAGAATTTATATTATTATTAATTTATATCATGATTCAAATAATTTTATGTATTGATAAAAACCAGGGTGACATATTCTCATGGAAAGGTATGATACGTTGGGTGAGTCATAACTTATATTGAATAAATGAATATGCCAAGAAAATAATTTTCCATTCTAATTTTGTAGAAGTTGATATCTCTAGAACTTTGATAGAAATAAAATTATCTAATTAAGTCCATGACCATGGAGGTTTATCAAAAATTTAAATTATGAACTATCAAAGAAAGATATATCAAGCATATTGGTTGATGACATTAGCGATGTAACATGCTTGAGGAGATATTAAAACAATTGGATTATATTAAATGGAAAGCATTCATTGGTGATAGTTGTAGCTATAACTTATCTTTATCTCTTTAGGGGACATGATGTGTTGATAGATACCACTATTGTTCTATGAGTTGGAATCACTACTATCAAGATGAGGTGTTAGAGGGTCACCAACATTGTGTATTTATAGGTCTAACCTGTTCAGATAAATTAGAGTTTTGGACAAAGTTGGCCTCATGTACGAAGACTAGTGTACATCTATGTGAATGATTAAAATTAATTCAATTAAATTATATTATGACATTTTTTAGTAATTATAGTTTTATTTATTTCTCAAGGTATTCACAAGTTATTTAATTATAAATAAGGTGATATGATAAATTATTATTTTTTGAACTAATGTTACACATTCAAGGTTTATTAAATAATTATGGGTGGAACAAGACAAGTTAATAGAAAATGGTTCATAAGAAGGAATTTAATAATGTTACCAGTTAGTGGTGAAATATTTATGATAGGCACAACATGTTTTCCTATCTATTCATATCATTTTGGACTGGTTTAAGAGGTTCAACTTATCCAAAGGATCAATAGAAATTTAAGAAATTTAAATATAACTATATAAGATCATTTTGAGACTTGAAAAGTATGGGTGGACATTTTCATGAATTTAGAGATTTTATATCCTCTCCTCTTTTATATTAAGCTTCTAGAGAGAGAAAGATCAAGAACATGTTGATCCAATTTTGGGGATCGATTGTTTGATCTTTTGGTGACCATATGAGCATTGTAAGGCCTTTAATATTCCATGATAACACTATAGATTTGAATCATGATGTTTGTGGATATGTACTAAATGTGTGGATGATATGGAGGGAATATATTTTGGTGTCTTTGAGCTATAGAAATTTTAATTAGTGTAAATAAAATGGGGACTATGTCATTCTATGAAGGCATCAATTTGATTTTCTTTCATACTTAAATTGAATTGGGTAGGATACTTAGAATGAATTGAGTATATTTATATTTAATATAGTATATTATAAGATATTTTGTGTTAAAAATTAAAAATTATACTTGTATTCATGATTTCAATGCATACCTAGTTCCTTCACTCCTAGTAAAATGACGTCCTATGTATATTCCTCAATGTCTCATAACCCATTTTTAATTTAACCCATAAATCTTAATACTCAAAACACATTCCATTATGTAATGTACAATAAATAGAACCTATTCTAATATATTCAAATTTTCCCACACCATGACTTCCATAACACCCATAATCATATACCTCATTTTTATAAGGATTTCAGGACATGGTGACATTGAGCATCCCATTTCATCTTTCAACTCACTTTAAACACACAGTGAACACAAATCCTCTTCAAAACATTTAACTCCCCATTTTTCCTTTACACAATGATTTTCTCTATGAAATAAATAAACATATAATTTCCAATAATTATTTAAATAGATGAAATTATTTTTTAAAAAATCAAATACTATTACTTCTCACCATGTATAGCATTATTATGGAATAATCTATTCCATTATGGTGTAGTGATGTCACCTTCACCAAAATCATCACCTAACCAACTCCAAATGCTTACATGGAAGATCCTTATTCTCCTAACACCATAATAATCCAAAATAAGAAATTCTTAAATGTTTTTACCTCATGAAACATCTATAAAAGACATATAAATCTATTATACTATAAGAATACTCAAAATATTTAAATATTACCAATCCAATCCATGATAGTAAACCTTAACTTTTTCTTTAAATAACTTCCATCTAGTAACTGTGATGAATTTAATGATTTCATTCTAGATTTACTATACCAATTATCATGCTCCAATTCTATGTAAACATTGGATTACCACTATGATATCCATTTGGATTTATTTATAACTATCTCCATGATCATCCTCATACTCATCCAAAAAATAGTATTTATGTATTTATTGATTTACAATCTTTATTTTCAAAAAATCCAATAATAATTATTTATTACCAACTTTTATAATTTATTATCACCATGATCATTTACATAATTATCCAACATATAACCTCTTGGTCATTATTGATTTCCAACCTTTATTGTTAATAAATATAATAAGAAAAATTTATTTCCAAACTTTTTTGTCAAATATTACTATGACCATCTTCATAATCATCTAAAAAATTACCTATTTGTCTTCATTTATTTTCAACATTTTGTTTAAAAAAACCCAATAAGAAACCTCATGGTTACAAAATTCCCCCCTTTTTATTTTATTGATAGTATTTCCATAAATCTATTTTCATAATCTAATACCTTTTATTTTATGATAAATTTATGGTGTTTTCTCTATACTCACCCTTTTTAAAATAATGGTCTCTATACCATATTTTCTTATTTGTTTTCCCCATTTTTAAATGAAATATATTAGGATATCTTCACAAAATATTATCCCCATTTTACATTACCGTACTTGCACCATTTTTAATGAATGTGAACTCCCCCTTTGTCATGAAGCACATTAAAAACATTTAATTCTTTATACTAACTATTATTCTATTCAAAACCTTTAGGTTATTTCAAAAAATCATGAGCCTTCTACATTTTTTTTCCACTCAATAATTCTTAAAACATTATTTTGTAACTTCTATGCCTTGATCATAACTTTATGGAAGGAGGGGCTAGGCTGACACACATAGTACGTGACAATGGTCTAGGTGACCTATAATAATCCGTGGTTTAGCTTTTACCTTAGATATATTAGGTTATTATTCCACATCTATTTAGTTTGGGGTTATACCCTTGATGGTTACAATTTATCCTAGTTTGAGGAATTGGTAGAATATTTTCTATTGGTAATTAGGGAGTGATATTAAAGAATAGTTGCATGGGAAAAAATATATAGTGGGGGAGTGTATTCCCCAAATTCATGTTCAGTGGGCATATAGAGTGGTGTTGACACATAATTTTTTGGATTCACATGGACTAGTGTGGGAATTGAGGCATTAGTAATATACATAAGTAGACATATGGGACATGAGAACCATTTTATAATGTTAGAAAAATAAAATAAGGTCTCTAAAGTAGCTTGATTTCATAAATTTTTTATAGAACACAAGAGACGGAGACATTGCATTCGACAGATAAAACAATTCTAGGATAGTTACCGAGAAGGCTTGTGAGCTATATGAAAATTGGTAATTTTGGGTTAATTTACAATAAAAAAATGTCCAACTTAAAAAGGATATTTAAAAATAAAACAAGGGTTAATTTAAAGAACTTTTCTTTGAGGGGTTGTGAGGTATGATTCAATCTAACTCATTAGGTGGTGTTTATTATTTGGATTACTTATAACACTTCCATAACCACCAAAAAAAGTTTAAAAAACACATTTAGTAATTAAACATACCCCTACATGTAAGATTAATAATTCATTTTTATCCTTTTAATACATTTTTGGGTTTATTTCAATTTGAGGCAGAGCTGGGAGGGAGAAAAAGGAATTTAGACAAGGTAGGATAAGGAAGGGAGAGGGACCCTGAGGTTCTAGGGACCACCAAGTGACCAATAGTCTAATACCCTCTACCTTGTGGGGTTCTTGTAGGGGTGGTGGTTCTATTTTGAATTACTGGGTTTTTAGTGGATTGTATCGGGTACCCAATAGTCTCTATGACAACCCTGCTTTTAATTACAACTTAAACATGCTTTATTACATAAAACTTCACTTGATACAACAAAGAAGATCGAGAGGTTTAGTGTCTTTGGGGCTTAGGATCATTACATAAAAACTTTAAACTTGAAATACAACATCCTTATTGAAAACTTCCTTTACATGACCACTACATTCCTTCGTACTTAGCATTGCATGGGATAACCTGAGGACATGCATAAGAAAAGGGTGAGCTATAAAGCCCAGTAAGGGAGTACATAATGAATAACATGAGGAGTACAATACATGTTAGAAAATAGGCATATCAATAGAGCATAAGAGAGACATGAACATAAAGGCATGATAAAGCATGATAATCATAACATGGAAATGTGGCAACAACACTTAACATTGAATTAGCATGAGCCAAGGCTCATTGCACATGGAGCATGAGTAAACCCTCATTGCACTTGAAGCACGAGTAAACCCTCGTTGCACTTGAATTAGCATGAGTCAACACTCATTGCACATGACGTATCATGATACTATACTTTACCCAATGCATTGGAGCGCTATAAAGGGCGCACCCTTCTTAAACATTTCATTTCATGCATAAGTGTGCCACATGGATCATAAAACATGGATTCATAAAACATAATAATTTCTTCCACGATAAAGGAAAGTGGAATTCATACATGAAACTTTACAATCAATAAGTAAATGTGCATAAAGGTGAATACCCTTGATGGAGAAATGGGCATGGTATTCACTACACAATGACATTGGCTTAGAAAATCGGTGCGATTTCGGCAGCGTAACGGCGTGACATAAGAACTCATAAAAAGGGTTGATGAGAGAGAAAGGGGTTCCTAATCATATTTACATGTAATGGACAGTAAGGAGGTCATATAGATACATGTCCCAACAATTGAAAAGGAAATTAGATTCATGATACAAAAGTATTGCTTGAATATAGAAGAGGAGAAAAAGGTTCCTTTCGGAATTTCGGCATAGTAACGGGTGTACATGGGAGGCATTTAATGAGAGAGAAAGGGGTCTCCCATCATTCAAACAATAAGAGGGCAGTATGGGAGAGGTGCGAAACCATACCCCAACATTCATAAATGAAATTAAAAGGGCAATACAACTTAAAGAAAATTGACAAAAATGAGAAAGGAAGAAAAACCCTTACTTGGAAGTGTGCTTCCAAAGGCTAGAGAGAGGCTTGTGAGAGGCTTCTTGGGAGCTTGGGGCACCTTGAGAGGATTATAGAGAGAGTAGGGCAGAGTTTGGACGAACTTCAAGGGCTTTGAGTGAGGAGGAAGTGGGAGCTTGGGTGGGTTTATATAGGAAAGGTGAGAGAATTCTTTATTATTTAGGTTTGGGACCCCTTATATTAAAATAATCCAAACCACAAACCATCCCATGGTATTTGCCCATGGTTTCTGGAAAAGGGAAGAGGAAAACAATATTTTACAAGGCCAAGGTCCGAACTTATTAAAAAATTAGGGTTGCTTATGTGGAGGTGAGTCACACTCCCATGGAAATTAATTTAAAAAGGCAAAGTGTTGAATAAGTCTTGAGGGCTCCATTAATGCTTTGAAAAGTGAGTCAAAAAAACCCAAAACCTCATTATTTTATTGATAAAACACATATTGGCCGAACATAAGGATTATGGTATTTTATTACATCACCATTGGGTCATTATGATGTCATAAAACACATTATATATTTAAATGGTATTTAATTTTTACCCAAAAATTTGACTGTCTCAGAAAATTATGAAAAATTCACCGTTGGATAATTTCGACGTCCTGATTCCAAAAATAATATTTATTTTATCTAAATAATTTTCTAAATATGTGAATTTTCACTTTTAAAATAAAAACCGACATTTATAAAAAATTCACGGGTTTTGACAGAAATGGCTTTCAAACCTTAATAAAAATTTTAATTGCATTCATAAAATTATAAGATCATTTATATTTAATAAAAATTAATTTAATATTAATAATAATATTTTATTAAAATATTATTTAATTCAAAAATCCTTTAATTTAATACAATATAATTCTTAATTAAATAATAACTAAAAACATCATTTGTACTTTAAAAACTAACTACAATGCATCAAAAATGACTAGAAATTATATTCATTATTATATACAAAAATAATGTACATGAACATGGTGCTACTTATTTGTTACATAACCCCTTAAAATAGCCGCATAAGACCTAAGGGTAAGGTGTGCGATGGTGACAGACTCTTGGGGTTGCTCGGATAACATCGCTCGAGTGGTAATCTCTATCAACTTCCATTTTTCCCGTAGACGATCACGTTCGAGCTTGACTTGATGAAGCTCAGCTTGGGCTTGGTCAAGGGCAAAGCCCAAAGACGCCACCTCCTTTCCGAGCTCCGACAAATGGTCTTCGTAAGGGGCAATTCTACTGGATGAGGCCATCGCTTCCTTTGTCTGAGTAGAAAATTGGTTCGTTAAAGCCTTATATTTAAACTACCCAGATGATCACTGTTCAACGGCTATAAAAGTAACGGTCACAAATCTTAACGTTAAACTAAATAAGTTGACATCATATAAAAACATAAAGAAACATTTAACTGGATCAAGAGGGATTTTCCATTAATGAAATTTTGGGTCGTTACAGTCTCCTAGTTGAAAGTACCTTAAAAAGGGTAATTTTTTCATTTTAATACAAAAGTTTAATCACATTTTACCATTCCATTAGCATTTTCCCTTCATTAATTCTCATATATAACTATAGGATCTCCTCCTCTACTATCCATTAATCCTATTTAACTCTAACTTTAAAATTCACCCAAAATAATCACATAATAGACAATGGAGTCCACCATTATCGAGTATAAGGGTTCAAATTTGATGTTTCTATCCATTAGTTCTTCATTTAGGTGGTATATTGAGTATATAATAATCATCTATGGGGTAAGGGTAATTTTAATTTGGTTATATTATGTTTTGAAATTAGGTTAGTGACTTGAATCCTCTCATGAACTAAATCTAGGTTTTCAAATCCATCAATTTTGGGATATATTTTTCTTCTATGATTGGGGATTTTCATCTGCCTAGTTTGGTGGTCCTATTATATCTTTTTTCATACTATTACATTTTTTATTTCATGGGTGTGAGGTGGTGTGAGGGGTACCCAATAATTATATTTCTTTAAAAGATAAATTTAATAAAAAAATTCTTGATAAACCATGGCTAATTGGGTTATCCTACATTGACCCAAAATAATTTTTTACCTAGAATTAACTTTGATGTTAGTGTAATTTAAATTCATTATTGAGTGAATAATGTTATAAATTTTCTTTCATGCATGTATTGGTTTATTAATTTTTTAAAATTTTCCATTTCATATTTAATATTAATTAAACTTTCTTACCAAATTACTTATAAACACCACTAGTGTAGAAATGAGGTTTTTAGAGTAGTTTTTTAAGTTTTAGCATCATTTAAAAAAACATATTAAAAATCAATGTTGTAAATATGATTTCCATGTTGGTTATTTTAACCGATTTTGAAAATGGGTTTTACTGTCAGTTATTTTAAAAACCAATGTTAAATACACATTAATTTTATTAATAGATGATGCATTTAAATGTATTTATAATAAATCACATTGAAAAAAAATATTTTTTTAAACATTACATGAAACCATTATCCCATAACTAAATGCATTAGCATAAAAAAAGTAGGAGTAGAATAACAATAGGAGGACCAATACAAAGTATTTACTTAAAAAACATTCTTCAAACTACAGAAAGTTTACAATTTGAACTTAAAAATAAAAATATATATTAAAAACTAAAATTGAATGAAACCTATGAAACCTATGAAGTAATATTCCCATATTTACTGAACATGATTCAACTCTTCATTATTTTAAGCACATGGGTCATAAAAAATCTACAAATAGAAATAATATATATTTAACATATATTTTAAATATAATGATAAGATAAATAAAAAATTGTTATACTAAAATCCAACCTTGTGGAGTTTTATAACTGTGTTGGTTGAAATCATTTCAAATATATATCTCATAAATCAATATCAACATTATGTTACTCCTTGACGATGAAAAAACTATTTGAAAAGACATTTTCAATTAAAAATAAAATTTTATGTATATGTAAAATTATATTAATTATGAATGAGTTTACCCTTAACATCAAATATATGACGTTTTTTTTCCTCAGTCTTATTCACAATATATATTAATCCTATATCCTATTTGAAAATGTTATGTATTAAATAAAAGTTAAGTCATTATTAAAAATAAATACTTATATAATAAAACTTACATCTCTAAAAATTATTTCAAGTTTTCCTAGATGTCACCATATAAGGAACATAACCAATAAAGTGTATTCTCTTTTAAAAAAACACCCCACATCAAATAGCCTCAAATATAAAAAAATATAATGTTAGTGAATGTAAAATTGAGATAAACAATATTAAATATATGTTTCATACCCATCAAGATAAGAAAACATCAAACACTGAATTATATCAATCTTCAATATTTAAAAAATATATGTGTTTCTTTCATCATTATTCATGATCCTCACCTTTATAGAAATAAATTGGGTGTCAAAGAAACCATACACTAATTCTACATCATTTTTAAGAAAAACATTATAAAAATTCCTAATAAAAAAGTATTATGTTAGATAAATCAAATGAAATAACTATAAGAAATATTATAATTGAATTATATGAAAAATACTTGCAACATTGTGTGGAACAATGTATGTGAAGTAACAATATCAATTATATATCTCATGAAAATCATCACAATAATACCTTTTCTAAATATTTCAACATTTGTTGGAAGCTCATAAGTATCTAACAACCAATATTCATTTCTTGATAATTTAAAAAGTGTATTTATATCCAAAGTCGAAGTGTCCTCAACCTATTTACACTTTCCATATGATATTTATTTTCCTTTTATATATTTCTATCAATATATATATTATACTAAAATATTAAAATAAATTTATCATTAATATTAAATAAAGTTTACAATATATCAATACCTCAAAAGTAAGTTTTTGAACAAGTCAAGATGTCCAGAATAAAAAATTTGAAACACTATTTCCAACTATCAAAGGCTCACCTATAGGGAATGGTACTCTAGACTATGCATCTATAATATCTAGTACTATTACCCAAATCTAATTCATATCCATATTATGATGGTATTGAATATCTCCATTATAATATATCATTCCATATTCTGTAATATTATTTTGTGGATACTCATCATATAACTCATAGTAGATGGGAAGATGAGGATGAGGTGTAGAAGTGAGATCTACAGGAGGAGGTAGAGGAGTGGGATTTGTAGGTGATTGTGAAGGAGTGGGATCAACAGGAAGGGTTAGAGGAGTTGTATCAGTAACAGAACTACCCTACACATGACCTCGAGTTTGATGTAGTGGTTTATTCTTTAAAGTGCTGGTGACATTATCTATTGAGAGAAAAGGTTACACTGTATACTGATCACAAGAGTTTTAAGTAAATATTCTTCTAGAGATATTTGAATCTTAAATAGTGAAGGTGGGTTTAATATATGCATTCGTTTTATTTTGAGCTAGAATATACACTTGGGAAAGGAAACAGTATTGCTGACGCTTTGATCAGTAAAACCTAGACTCAGGTTTTTTAGGAGTTTAGTGCTAAGTGGAAGATGGTGGCTTTACTAGATGAGATGCATATTGCGGTTCAGGAGAGGCATGAGAATATGACTATGGTATCATTTTTAGTGGAATCTACACTTTTAAGATTGACCAGAGACATACAGTATGAGGATATAGAATGTTTGACCTTGATGGAAATCCTTAAAGGTGGGGAGTCACCTTCTAATTGGATTATAGATGAAGATGAGACCAGCTATGTTAGGAGTCAGGTAATTGTGCCTATGAGCATACAGAAAGAGCTGATACATGAATTTCATGCCTCAAAGTGTGTATTATATCTAGGTGTGACTAAAATTTATCGTGAACTATGATGACAGTGTTGGTGGATGGGCATGAAAAAGCAGATAGTAGGGTTCATGACACAATGCTACACCTGTCAGTAGGAAAAGGATGAGAATCAATGGCCCAATGGTTTATTGAACCCATTGTCCATTTCAAAGTTGATGTGGGATGACATTACCATGGATTTTTTGATGGGTATCTCGATGAATCCTCAAAATAATGACGATATTTGGGTGATTATGGATTGAATGACAAAGGTAGTGTATTTCTTAACAATACAGGAGAATTTATTAGTTTATCAGTTGGGATAATTATATGTTTGGAATATAGATCTTTTTCATTGGGTGACATGGACTATTGTTTGAGACTGAGATTCACATTTTACTTCGCGCTTATATAATGTCTTATAAAAGGTTCTTGATACACAAGTTTTATTGAGTATAAATTTCCACCCATAGACAGATGGGCATTCAGAGTATACTATTCAGGTACTTGAGAATATGATGTGATTCTTTGTTCTTGAATTTTGTGGGTCTTGGGAGAAGCACATATATTTTTTATAGTTTTCCTATAACAATAGTTATAAGGAAATGATACAGATGGCACCATATGAGGCACTTTATGGTAGGACATGCAGATAACCTCTATGATGGATAGAGGCAGGTGAGTAAGAGTTATTGAGACTGAGCCTTGTACAAGATACATCATAGCAGGTTTAGCTGATTCTGAAATGAGTGGCTATAACTCAGAGTAGATAAAAGTCATATGCTGATAGATGTCGATGACTACTAGAGTTTATAGAGGGTGATATTGTATTCCTCCTAGTGTCACCTAGATTGGGTCACCATAGGATATAGAGATATGAAAAGTTGGTTCCCAATTTGATTGGACCATTTGAGGTTGTGGAGAGAATTAGGTCTGTGGAACACTGATTAAATCTTACACAGAGATACAATGCTATGCATGATGTTTTCCACGTGTTTCAACTACAATAGTATCACCTTAACCCTCCCCATGTGATCTATTTGGATGATTTTGAGCTTGAGATAGATACATCCTTTTATGATCATATAATAAGTGTGTTGGATCGTAGTGAGAAAGTGATGCGAGGAAAGATCATGCCAATAGTTTGAGTATTGTGGCAACATGGACGGTTTTAGGAGAAAAAATGGGGGAGAGAAGTAGATATGATGGCTCAGTGGACCAATCTTTTTGACTCAAGATCATATAGATACATAGGAGCATAGCTTGAGGATAATCTATTATAAGGTGGGGAGATTGTAAGATCCTATCTTTTTTCAGATACATCTCTCTCTGATTTTTGAGTCTGGGTATAAATGGGTTGACTATTTCATGGGTTCTTATTGAGATGAGAAACTTTAAAAGTGTTTAAGATTTTTTAAAAGGATAGTGGGCTGAAAAAGAAACTATAGAACATTTACATGCCGTGTAAAGGTATTACACATCATGAAATTTTTCGAGGTATTAATAAAATAAATTTGAGGCGATGGATTTTTCAGCATATTGCATTAAAAAAATTTACACGACATGTAATCACATTACATGCCTTATAAATGCCCGAAATTCTATTTTAAACATGTTTTGTGACTGAATAATCAATTTTTTTCGGCAACAACTCTTCTCCTCCGACCCTCGGTTGACTCTTATCTGATTTGGAGTGATTTATTCATCTATGATAATTGAGGATTGGTGCTGGATACCTAATAATCCTTTTTTTGGTTTGGTTTATTTTTGTTCCTTTTTCTTCTAATGATGCAGTGGAACCTTTGATAGTTGTGGGTTTAGGGGTTGATCTTGATCCTAGGTTTTGGTTTAGATCTCTTCTTATATTGTTGATTCGACCATCTTACATCTATTTGGTTTTTCCATTGATAAGAGTTATTCATCAATTTTGTGGTAGGTGGTCTATAATTCAATTCAAAAAGTCTTAATTTCATTTATATGTAAGTAATTTTAGAATTTCTATTAGATGTTTAATAATTGAGTTTTTTATTGAGTTAATTAATTTGGTGAATTAATTGATTGAGGAAAAATGTAAAATTGGGATTATTGGAATTGTAGGATTTAAATAATTAATTGATGAATTAATTATAGGATAATGAGACTATTAATTGAATAAATAATTGATGAATTAATTATGGAATTATTGGGATTGAGATGATTAATTAATTATTGAGTTAATTAATCTGATTGATATGATTAATTAATTGTTTAGTTAATTAATCAGATTGAGATGATGAATTAATTATTGAATTAATTAATGGAATGGTCTTGAAATGATTGAATAGTAATAATGAAATTCATATGTGATATTTAAATGATGAATGGTAAAAATTTCATTCATATGATAATTGAGATATAAAATGGTAACAATGGAATTATGAGATATGACTTGAGATATAGAATGGTAACAGTGGAATTCTAAGACATGATATCCCTTGGGTGTAGTTTAGGATCTGGCATTCCAAGGAAGGATGGCTCTCATCCCGAAACCCACCGTTATTCCGTTTCCTTCTCCTGGTTTGGCTAATGTTGGGGTGGGTCTACATCTCTCGAGCTCGGTGGTGGGTGGCTCTTTGGAAGGGGGTTCCTCAGGACCCTCTTTTAAGGTGGTCCTTTTCAGTACGCCGTCTTCTTTAACCTTCTCCGGTGGCAAAGCGCTGGAGGGGAGGGTTATCATTCCTCCTATTGTGGTTGGTCCCAAGTCTCCAGGTAGAGTGGACGGATTGCCTATGGTGGAATTGATGGAGGTGGAGCTTTCAGATACATCTTCCTTCCAGGATCTCTCGCTGGTTTCCCGCTTTGGTTGCAACAAACCTTCGCTAGATCTGTTTCAGAGTTTCATCGATTCTTAGGGCCCTCAGCTCCCGGTGATGGTGTCTGAGCTTTCAAAAGTGTCATTCTGTATTTATTTCTCTTCCAGGGAAGATTTTGTGCGGTCCTAGTCCAGGGAGAAGCGGTAGTGTGGATCATGGCGGTTTTCTCTGTCGTGTTGGTTGTGGAATCATCATTACGACAGGGAATCACAGGCTGCGACGGTCTGGGTGCATCTCCCAGGCCTTCCCCTCCCTTTGAAAAATTCATCGATACTCAAAGCTGTTGGTGACTCTGTCAGCTCGTTTCTTTGTTCAGATGTTTGCACCTCTTCTCTTTTGAGCGTGGTGTGCCCTCGCATCTGTGGGGAGATGGATCTTTCTTTGAGGTTTCCACCTCGGGTGTTGGTTTGAGTGGGAAATGAATTTCAATGGTGGAAACGACTCCTTTTTATCGTTCTGTTGAGGTTCTTCACTACTTGTGGGCTTCAAGGGCACTCAAAGAACTTATACAGGAAGAGTAGATCGGCTATAGGTCCTTCTGATCGGCTCTAGGTCCTTCTGGTGTGAATTCCCGTGGTGGTCCAAAGGAATGATTCCATTCCTTGAAAGCGCCGGGGGGGGGGGGGGGGGTTGGTTCGCCATGTTTCTTCTACCCAGCTCCCTGGGATTTCTGATCTTGTGGTGGAATTGGGTGGTGGGGCTAGCACACGAATGATGACGGGGCTACCTTGCCCGGATCCCAGGGTGGTCCATAAGGAGGATTCCCTGGCCACGACGGTGCAGGAAGGGGGAAATGTTTCCGTTGGTCCCATCTTTTCAAATTCAAAAAGTGGGTACCTCGGGCCTATAACTTTTTAAAAAAAATATCGTGGCCTAGAGATAGTGGCACCAGCCTCTGACCTCTCGGTTTCAGACTTGATATCATGGTCCCTTTCTACGCCCGGATCCCCCCCGACTCTCGGTAGGGTGGCCTTCGAAAAACGTACTGAAGCCTGGTCGTGGTGCAAGATCGATATTTTCTCCATTGACCTACCTTCCTTGAGTAGCACCTTTACCTCACTGCCAACTCAGGTTTGCAGTTTTTCACAATTGTCTTAGAGGTTTCTTCAGCATTTCCTTCTTTCCAATCTGGCGTCGGCATCTTCCGCAGGGCCATAGTCGACTTTGCTTCCTGAGGGGGAGTCAAAGGAGGTGGAGTTCCAGCTTGGTTCTCCTCAGAGGGCGTTCCTGTTCTTCGTGCTTCAAGGGGATGGGGAGGCATGTTTGGAAGGGATTCCTCCATCAGTTAAACTATCTTTGCTTGAAGATGAGGAGGGATCCTTTAAGAAGAAGATTCTCCTTCCTAAGTCGAGCGATGTGCCGGAAGGAAGTTTGGGACCTCTCACGGTCAAAGGCGAAGGAAGCTGCCGCTCGAACCCTGTTCTCCCCTGTTGAGCCCTCTGGAAGATTGTTGATTTCATGTATATGATTGATGTTTTAATAATCACAAATCATCACATACCATTAATGCTTAATCTGGTTTGATTTCTCATAAACTTAATTACAATCTGTTAATGAATCTGTTATCATGTTTTTGTCTATGCTTATTGACTTACAAAGTATTTTGGAAGTCTTATAGATTCAACAAACATCGGAATCACCGATCCAATATCAACAGACATCGGAAGCACCGATCCAATATCAAAAGACATCAGAAGCACCGATCCAATATCAACAGACAACGGAAGCACCGATCCAATATCAACAGGCATCGGAAGCACCGATCCAATATCAACAGACATCGGAAGCACCGATTCAATATCAACAGACATCGGAAGCACTGATTCAATATCAACAGACATCGGAAGCACCGATCAGATGACAGACCGATGCTGATCAAAATGACTCACCGATGCAAAATGACTCACCGATGCAAATGACTCACCGATGCAAATGACTCACCGATGCAAAATGACTCACCGATGCAAATGACTCACCGATGCTGATCAAAATGAGCCACCGATCAAATGACTCACTGATGCTGATCAAACTGACTCACCGATCAGATGACAGACCGATGCTGATCAGTCTGATTCACCGATGCTGATCTATCTGAGTCACCGATCATTACTCACTAATGCTGATGACCTACCGATCACTTGATTCTTCAATAGTCATAAACAACTGTTTGAATTTCTTTATCTTTATCTTTATTTAATCTAACCAACAGTCATATTAGGTATATTTTAATGCTCTATCAATTAATTAATAAAGGTTGTCGGATTTCAGGAAACCGTACCTCGTACCTACGGAAAGGAAACTTTTTCTGTCTTCCGAAGCACGTGACATAAATACAAGAAGACTCTTCTAAAGAAAAGTGGAGTTGACAGAAGAACACAAGAGGAATACAGAGGAAAAGAAAGAGGAGGAAGAACCAAACAGAACAGAACCTCATACACAATCAAGCCTACTCAAGAAGAGTTATGTGCATAAAAAAGAACATTGAAGAACTTCATCGACTACATCTCACTGCCTTTGAACCTGAAGCACACGACACTCTTATTCTCAAACGAAAACGAGAAGAGGACTCAGAATAAATTCTGACCAAATACAAAAGAGTCCAGAGCTACACTGAAATCACCAGAGCCATTTCTAAACTCTACATCTCTGCTCTGTGATACATTTGTTTACATTTTGAGCAGTGTGTGTTATCTGCTTTATTAAACACACACACTGACTCCTGTACTTTCACTGGAGGATCTTTAAATCCTCATCAAACCTTTTTACACTTCATTTCCCACTGTGGATAGTGGTAGAGGTCGTGTGAGACCTGGACAGCTCTAAGCAATTGTTTGTTTCCCCACGCAGATCTATGGTAGAGGTCTTGTGACCTGGACAGTGTGTTCACTGTTGTTAACCCCGATCTAGGGTGTGGATCATTTTTATATAAACTTTTGAGAGGAATAAGTCTCGGCTTGAGACTGAACCTCTTGGTTAATTCTCTGTGTTTGTAGCTACATACTATATCCATACCACATATTTATTTCATATTCCGCTGCTATTACTTTGAAATATAATTTATTTTCAAAGCTACTTTGATAGTTAAACTCGCAAGTGTTTATATTTATTATAAACCAGTAAGTTAGTTTCAAAAGTTAATTTAATCATAATATTAAGTTAACTGAGAACTAATCAATCTTTGAGAAACTAATTGAACCTTTATAATCTGTATAAATTCACTACAGTTTAATCTGTTTTTGAAATAGGGGGATTTTAATCAACATTGTTTTTAACAGAAAATTTTAATTGGAACTCAATTCACCCCCCCTCTTGAGTATCCACTCCGACCAACATTTGGTATCAGAGGAGGTTAATATTTTCTAAAAGTACTCTGTTTTTCAACTGTGATTGTAGTTGTATTTTAAAGTTCTTAAAATTTCTGTTATTTCTAAATTTTTATCTCTTTAAAATTCTTTTTGTAATATCATGGATAATAGACTTGAGGGTGCTGCTACTAACCGGCCACCTTTCTTTAATGGAAACAACTATGCTCAGTGGAAGCTAAAAATGAAAATTCACTTAGATTGTATGAGCTTTGATATTTGGACTGCCATTGAAGCTGAATACAAAATTCCCAGTACTGATAGATCTACTTGGGATGAACCTACAAAGACTGCTTACAATAATAATTGTAAAGCTA
The DNA here is from genome assembly GCA_963277665.1 of Viscum album. NCBI lineage: Eukaryota > Viridiplantae > Streptophyta > Magnoliopsida > Santalales > Viscaceae > Viscum > Viscum album. Next base: position 1,869,114,502 of record OY728123.1, on the reverse strand, counting down.
TGAATGCCTTGTACTGTGCTCTAGGAGATGAGGAATTTAATAGAATTTCTGAATGTAAAACTTTATATGAAATTTGGGATACCTTAGCTGTTTCTCATGAAGGAAAAACTAATGTTAAGGAGATGAGATTGAATACCTATACTATTAAGTATGATAATTTTAAGATGAAGCCTGATGAACCCATTTCTGATATGTATCTCAGGTTCAATGAAATTGTCAACACAATGACTTCTTTGGGAAAGGATGTTCCAGCAAAGGAACAAATCATGAGAATTTTGAGATGTCTACCTGAAAGATGGAGAGGAACCTCTGTCTCCATTAGAGAATCGTGTGACATTGGAGAACTTCCAGTCAAGGAACTAATTGGTAAGTTGATGATGTATGAAGAAGAACTCAAGGTAAACAAAGAAGAAGATGATGAACCTAAAAGGAAGTCTATTGACTTCAAGACTACAACCTCAAAGAATAAGGATAAGGAAAAGCCTCAAGCTATCAATGAAAGTTCAAGCAGTGAGGAAAGTGAGAATGATTCTGACAGTGATGCTGAGATGACACACATTGCTAGAAGATTTAAGAAATTCTATAGAAAGAAGAAGTTTTTCAGAAAGTCAAACTACAAAGGCAAGTATGATAACAAAGGACACTGGAAAAAGGATTGGAAGAAGTCTGATAAATCAGATGAAGTTGTCTGTTATGAATGAAAAAGAAAAGGACACATAAAAGCAGACTGTCTAAAGCTAAAATACAGAAAGAAGTATGAATGCTAAAATACAGAAAGAAGTATGAATACAAGGATAACAAGTACAAGAAATCCATGAAGGCTACTTGGAGTGATTCAGAAGACAGCACAAGTGAAGCTGAATCTTCAGACTCTGAAAGGAATCGAGCCAACATGTGTTTCATGACAAACACTTCTGAGGTAACATCAGAAACTCCTGCTTCAAATTCATATTATTCTGGAGATGATTCTGAATGTGATAACATGTCTAAATCTGAACTGTTTGAATATTGTGATATGCTTGAAGAAACCTGTAATGAGATTAAAGATAAATATAAAGGTTTAAAGAAACAGTATGCTTTAAGTGTTAAGCATAAATCTGATCTGGATATAGAAATAGAAAAGAATGCTCAGTTGCTTAAAGAGAATACTGAACTAAAATTGTCTAATGAACAACTCAGAAAAGACTTAGAGAAGTTCACAAATGGAAAGAATACTCTAACACAAATGCTAGGAAAGCAAGTTGCACCTAGATATACTACTGGTATAGGATACCAACCTGGACAAAGAAAAGTTTCCAAAACTAGATTCATTCCTAAATCTGGACAGAAGATAGTTAATTCTGGAACTTCATATGCCTCAACCAGTTATATTCATAGTTATGGATCTAATAAGGTTTATCTCTCAAAGAATTTTAATTCTACAAATTATATGAGACCCATTAGACAAATATGGGTACCTAAAGTATCATTGGCTAACATGTCTGGACCCAAGAAGATCTGGGTACCAAAATCATCTTCCATCTAAATCTGTTTTGTAGGAGACCTGCTTGAAGAGCTGTCACAAGAATATATGGTACTTAGACAGTGGATGTTCAAGACATATGTCAGGATACTTTTCATGTTTCAAGAGCTTAGTAAAAGTTGATGGAGGCTTTGTCACTTTTGGTGATAATTCAAAAGGAAAAATCATCGGCTTAGGCCAAATTGGTAACACTGATTCAATCTTGTTTTCTGAAGTTTTATTTGTCGATGGACTTAAATATAACTTGTTAAGCATTTCTCAGTTGTGTGATGATGGTTTTTATGTGAAATTTAAAAATGATTCTTGAAATGTTTTTAACTCTAAAAATGTTTTAGTATTTTATTCTTTAATAAATGAAAATGTTTATGTTGTTGATTTAGATTCTTTAGCTAAGCAGAATATTCCCTGTTTAAATGCTTTTCATAAAGAGTCTTGGCTTTGGCACAGAAGATTAGGACACTGCAACGTGCACTCTCTTAGAAAACTTTCTATGAAGAACTTAGTTAGAGACTTACCCAAACTTGAATTTCCAGCAGACAAAGTTTGTAATCCCTGACAAAAAGGAAAGAAACATAAAGTTTCTTTTAAATCAAAGAAAGAAGTGTCAACTTCTCAACCTCTCGATTTGGTTCACATGGATTTATTTGGACCTTCTAGAGTTTCTAGTTTAAATGGGAAGCACTATGTCTATGTTCTTGTAGACGACTTTTCTAGATATACTTGGGTATATTTTCTAGCTCACAAAAGTGAAGCTTGTTCTTACTTTGTTAAATACTCCATGTCTGTAGAAAATCTTAGTGGACTCAAGATTAAGATCCTGAGAAGTGATCATGGTCATGAGTTTGAAAATCATGAGTTTGATTCTTACTGCTCGCACAATGGCTATAGTCACAATTTCTCTACCCCTAGGACACCCCAACAAAATGGTGTAGTAGAGAGAAAGAATAAAACCCTGCAAGAAATAGCTAGAACCATGCTCAATGAATATGAACTGCCTATTTAGTTTTGGGATGAAGCTGTAAATACAGCTTGTTATGTCATTAATAGAGTCTTGATCAGACCAGTTCTTAAGAGGACCCCTTATGAGTTGTGGAACCATAGGAAACCTAAGGTTAACTACTTCAAAGTTTTTGGCTGCAAAGTCTTCATTCTCAATACTAAAGACAATCTTGAAAAATTTGCATCCAAGAGTGATGAAGGAATTTTCCTAGGTTACTCTATCTCTAGTAAAGCCTATAGAGTTTTCAATAAAAGAACCAAATGTGTGGAAGAATTTGTTCACATCAAATTTGATTAAACTGATCCACATGAACCTAAAATCTCTCTTGAAGATGATCTCTCTGGTTTGAATCTTAATGATAAAGACAATGGACCTATAGTTAAAACATCCAGCTCTGGAAATTCTCCAGAACCTGCTTCTGTTGAACCTCAATCTGTAGATGAATCTAAAATCTCTAGCCCTATCTTTTCAAGACCATCTAGGACTCTAAAGAACCATCCTTTAGATGCTGTTGTAGGAAATCTAGATAGAGGAACACAGACTAGAGCTTCTCTAAGAAATCAGGTTGAACATCAAGCTTTTCTTTCATAGTTAGAACCTAAAAATATCAATGATGCTATCAATGATGAATTTTGGGTAATGGCTATGCAAGAAGAACTAAATCAATTTGAAAGAAACAAATTCTGGAAATTAGTAGAAAGATCTAAGGACATTTTGACCATAGGCACAAAATGGGTGTTTAGAAACAAAGTTGATGAATCTGGAAACATCATTAGAAATAAAGCTAGGATAGTTGCAAACAGTTACAATCAAGAAGAAGGAATTGACAATGAGGAAACCTTTGCACCTGTAGCTAGATTAGAGGCTATTAGGATCATACTTGCCTATGCATCACATCTGAATTTCAAGCTATATCAAATGGATGTCAAAAGTGCTTTTCTAAATGGTTTTATTGTTGAAGATGTTTTTGTAGAACAACCACCTGGTTTTTTAAATCCTCATTTTCCAAATCATGTTTTTAAACTTTCTAAAGCTTTATATGGTTTAAAACAAGCTCCAAGAGCTTAGTATGAAAGACTTTCAAACTTTCTTATCTCAAAATGATTTAGAAAAGGAGTAGCTGATCCCACTCTTTTTATAAAAAGGATTTCAAAAGATGTATTAATAATACAAATCTATGTTGATGATATTATTTTTGGATCTTCTAAAAATTCCTTATGTACTGATTTTTCAAAGGTTATGCAAAATGAATTTGAAATGAGCTTAATGGGAGAGCTTAATTATTTTCTTGGTTTTCAAAATTTTCAAGCTAAAGATGGAATTATTTTAAATCAAAGTAAATATACAAAGGATCTTTTAAAATGATTTGGATTGGATAGTATTAAGGAAAGTGATACACCTATGAGTACTACCTGTAAATTGGATACAGATGAAGCTGGGAAACCAGTGGATCAAACCAATTACAGAGGTATGATTGGGAGATTACTTTATCTTACTGCTAGTTGACCAGACATTATGTTCAGTGTATGTATGTGTGCTAGATTTCAAGCTAATCCTAAAGAATCACACTTACTGGCTGTTAAAAGGATTTTTAAGTATCTTAAGTATACTATAAATTTTGGTTTGTTTTATCCAAAAGGACAATCATTTAACCTAAATAGCTATTCAGATGCTGACTTTGCTGGATGTAAGTTAGATAGGAAGAGCACATCTGGAACATGTCATTTGCTTGGAAAATCCCTAGTATCATGGTGTAGTAAGAAACAGAACTCAGTTGCATTGTCTACTGCCGAGGCAGAATACATAGCTGCTGGTAGTTGCTGTGCACAAATTCTGTGGATGAAACACACTTTATTGGATTATGGATTTGATCTTAAACATGTTTCAATTAACTGTGACAATACTAGTGCAATAAATATATCTAAGAACCCTGTGTCTCACTCTAGAACTAAGCACATTGATGTCATACATCACTTTCTAAGAGATCATTATCAAAAAGGTGATATTTATTTGAAATTTATTAGTTCTGAACATCAATTAGCTGATATCTTCACAAAGCCTTTATGCTCTGAAAGAATGAAATTTATTAAACAAGAGTTGTGTATGATCGATCTGTGAAACTGATATGTGAAACTGATCTGTGAAACCGATCTGTGAAACTGATCTGTAAAACTGATCTGTGAAACCGATCTGTGAAACTGATCTGTGAAACCGATCTGTGAAACTGATCTGTGAAACCGATCTGTGAAACTGATCTGTGAAACCGATCTGTGAAACTGATCTGTGAAACCGATCTGTGAAACTGATCTATGAAATCGATCTGTGAAACTGATCTGTGAAACCGATCTGTGAAACCGATCTGTGAAACTGATCTGTGAAACCGATCTGTGAAACTGATCCGTGAAACTGATCTGTGAAACCGATCCGTGAAACTGATCTGTGAAACCGATCTGTGAAACTGATCTGTGAAACCGATCTGTGAAACCGATCTGTGAAACTGATCTATGAAACTGATCTGTCAAACCGATCAGTGCAACCGATCTGTCATACCGATATTCTTTTTTATTATTATATTGTAATTAATTAGTAAATTTTATTTATACTTTTTATGGGAACCCTAAATGATAAAATAAATGATACGCGGCTATTTATCTTCCATAAACCTTTGACCTTTCATTTCCCGCCGAATCTTTCAACCTCTCTTCCCCTCTACTTCGAACCTTCGAACTCCTGCCTTCCCAAAATCCTCTAATGTCTAAGAAAAAGAGACCGAGCAAAGGAACAGATAGCCCTGTACCTTCAAAGCGTGCTCGAGGTGAGTCGAGTAGTACCTCTCAACGATCAGTAAATCCGAACCTGGAAACTCGGATTGTTGCTGTAGAAAGAGAAGTCAGCTCTGCGTGGCTTTTGTCAAGTAAGTCACTGTTGCTGCAATTTCTTGAATCGCAAGGATGGATAGACTGGTTTTTTGACAAATCTCGAATAGAGTACCCGAAGTTGGTACATGAGTTCTATATGAATCTGGAAATCACTTTAGATGGTGTGGAGGCTGCCAGGATGTCGTCTGTGGTAAAAGGAAAGAAAATATCCTTCTCATCTAAGCAGTGGGCTGAGTTCTTGAATGTACCTCATGAAGGTAGGTATGAGGATTATGCTGGGAATATTCCTCCAACATCTGATTACTTCTCTTATGAATTAGCTCTGGAGCTTCTGACTGGAAACAGAGAGTCACGGAGAATCACAGCTTCAGAATTAGATGGTGAATGCAGACTTCTTTTCAAGTTTATTCAGCACCAACTTTGCCCTAGGAGAGGAGATTTTGCTGCTATAAAGTACCAGGATGTTTTCCTATTGTTTCTTCTGAAAACACATGATAAGATCAATTTGTGTAGATATGTGATGGTGCACATAGCTGGAATGGTAAAACCGTCCAAGAAATCCACTGCCTTGTTTTATTCAAAGATGATATCTACCATGCTCAAGAATCTAGAATGTATTGATGAAGATGATGAAGTTGATGAAACAGATCATACCTTCTGTCTCAACAAAGAGATCTGCAAGAGGATGAAAATCAATTGGAATCCATGGAAGAAGTGCTGGGTTGCAGATGAAGATAAATTATATGAAGCCTACAATCCCATAGATCATGGCAAGAGGCCAAAGGATTTGAGAGACCCTGGCTTGAAACCAAATGAGGAACCAGTTTATTCTGATGATGATGAGCAAGAAGAAGGAAATGATGAGGCCACCGAAGCCCAAGAGAAAGAAGAAGCTGCGACTGAGGAAGGAAGTATGTCATCTCCTGATGATAGGAGTGATCCTGACACTGCTAGTCCCAAGAGAAGAATAGAATTTGGACCTGCTAGTCCACCCTTATCCCTACCAGAATCAGAACCCATTCTTGGTGATGAAGAAGATTTTGATACTAAAGAATATCACAGTGAAGCTTCTGAGAAGAGTGATGATGGACATGCTGATGATGCTGAGGGTGCTGTTGATGGTGATAACAGACCAGTGAATGGTCTTTCTGAAGATCAAATAGAACCACCTCAGTCAGTACAAGAAATACATATCAGTGGAAAGGATGATTCACCAAAAATCAGTGGAACAACAAGCTATGAGAAACCAAAATACACCTTGTGTGCTGCTGTTTGGGATGACTACCCTGGTTATGCTGTGTTGGGCTTAGAATATTCTGAAGAAGAAGAAGCAATGCTAGAATCTTCTGCAGCTGTGAAGAGGAACCTCACAAGAGAAGCAAGGTCTGTTCTTACTGTTGATCCTACAAATGTTAATCTACCTGGTTCTGGAATCTCTCAAGCTGATCTTAATAAGTTTAAGATTGAATTGCTAACTGCTGTGAGAGACACAATTAGAGAGGAAATTTCTAATTCTCTTACTCAAGTGTCTCTACAAGTTTCTAAAAATTCATTGGAAGCCTTCTCACAAAGAGTATCTAATGCTGTGAAGCCAGACCTGGCCAATACTGGTGACCTTATTGGCAGGCACATAGCCTTTTTGAATCAGACTATGAAGGATCTTCACACCGGCTTGGTATCTCTATCAAGCGAATTCTGATCAACCATCTCTGGTATGATGGAAGTTTTGAGAAATTTGATTGAACATCTCAACAAGTCTGACCTGAGGAAGTTGAAAGCTGAGTTAACTCACATAGTTGGCCAAGCAAGTACAACAAGGTAACCAAGATCACTACCCGTGATCTAGAAGCTCTAAGAGAAGTTGTGCATGATGAGTTAGCTGCTGTTAGACAAATTCTTGATTTAGAATCTTTGAGGAAGATGAAAGAGCTCTGTGATAACAGTCATAAGATGGCATTGGTGTATTCAGCAGATGCTAAGAAATCTCTGCAAGAGATCAAAGAGAAAGTTGATAATCACTTTTCCAAGATTTATACAAAACATGAGATGGCTGCAAACTTCAAGGTGTTGGCAGAGAATCTGAAATTACCTCCAGTCACTCAGGCCTTCAAAACTCAAGTTCATCAGTTGAAAGATTTTACCCTTTGGCACAATTCATGGAGAATAAAGATGATTTTGAAAAAGCTATGAAGTATGGAGCAGAAGTCATTCATGACTTCATTCATCTTTTGAAGCCCTATTTGAATGCACATGCCACTACAATAGTACTTCCTACTTCTGAACCTCTCAGTGACTCTGATGTAGCTCCAAATCAGCTATCTGTTGCTCAAGCTCTATCTCAGTTAAGACTAGTCCCTCAACAAGTTTCTCAACCAGCTCTTGTTTCTCAACAACAACTCTCTGTGGCACCTGCTCCTACACCTGCCTGAGTTATCCTACCACCACTTCAGATTCACCAAGTACATCCTGCCTCCAAGCCTTCAAACTTACCCACTATTGATCCCAAAGACAAAGGCAAATCCCCTTTGTATCCCAACAAATAGTTGTGTATTGTTTTTGATAGGGTGCACAATGCGATGCTTATAATATTCTGTACTTTATCAACTTTTTTCCCTACTCTATGCTGACTGCTTTTACTTTCACTTTCACTTATATGTTTTCCCTCCTTTTTGATTATCCCAAAGGGGGAGAAGAAAAAGAATGATGTATGTGAGAAGAAAGATGTATGGGAGAGATATATGGGGGAGAAAAGATGTATATATCTCAGGGGGAGAAATCTGTATAATATATATGGGAATTTTAAATTAAGGGGGAGATTTATATATCTCTTTATATTTATTCTCTTTATGGTTTAACTCTCATTATGTTTTTATTAATGATATATCATATTATTTATATTTTATGATAAAGATTTGTGATTATCAAAAAGGGGGAGATTGTTGAGCCCTCTGAAAGATTTTTGATTTCATGTCTATGATTGATGTTTTAATAATCACAAATCATCACATACCATTAATGCTTAATCTGGTTTTATTTCTCATAAACTTAATTACAATATGTTAATGAATCTGTTATCATGTTTTTGTCTATGATTATTGATTTAAAAAGTATTTTGGAAGTCTTCTGGATTCAACAGACATCGGAAGCACCGATCCAATATCAACAGACATCGGAAGCACCGATCCAATATCAACAGACATCGGAAGCACCGATCCAATATCAACAGACATCAGAAGCACCGATTCAATATCAACAGAAATCGGAAGCACCTATTCAATATCAACAGACATCGAAAGCACCGATCAGATGACAGACCGATACTGATCAAAATGACTCACCAATGCAAAATGACTCACCGATGCAAATGAATAACCGATGAAAATGACTCACCGATGCAAAATGACTCACCAATGCAAATGACTCACCGATGCTGATCAAAATGAGCCACTGATCAAATGACTCACTGATGCTGATCAAACTGACTCACCGATCAGATGACAGACCGATGCTGATCAGTCTGATTCACCGATGCTGATCTATCTAAGTCATCGATCATTACTCACTAATGCTGATGACCTATCGATCACTTGATTATTCAATAGTCATAAACAACTGTTTGAATTTCTTTATCTTTATCTTTATTTAATCTAACCAACAGTCATATTAGGTATATTTTAATGCTCTGTCAATTAATTAATAAAGGTTGTCGGATGTCAGGAAACCGTACCTCATACCTGCGGAAAGGAAACTTTTTCTGTCTTCCGAAGTACGTGACATAAATACAAGAAGACTCTACTGAAGAAAAGTGGAGTTGACAGAAGAACACAAGAGGAATACAGAGGAAAAGAAAGAGGAGGAAGAACCAAGCAGAACATAACCTCATACACAATCAAGCCTACTCAAGAAGAGTTCTGTGCATACAAAAGAACATTGAAGAACTTCATCGACTACATCTCACTGCCTTTGAACCTGAAGCATACGACACTCTTATTCTCAAACGAAAACGAGAAGAGGACTCAGAATAAATTCTGACCAAATACAAAAGAGTCCAGAGCTACACTGAAATCACAAAAGCCATTTCTAAACTCTACATCTTTGCTCTGTGATACATTTGTTTACATTTTGAGTAGTGTGTGTTATCTGTTGTATTAAACACACACACTGACTCCTGTACTTTCACTGGAGGATCTGTAAATCCTTAGCAAACCTTTTTACACTTCATTTCCCACTGTGGATAGTGGTAGAGGTCGTGTGAGACCTGGACAGCTCTAAGCTGTTGTTTGTTTCCCCACGCAGATCTGTGGTAGAGGTCTTGTGACCTGGACAGTGTGTTCACTGTTGTTAACCCCGATCCAGGGTGTGGATCATTTTTATATAAACTTTTGAGTGGACTAAGTCTTGGCTTGAGACTGAACCTCTTGGTTAATTCTCTGTGTTTGTAGCTACATACTATATCCATACCACATATTTATTTCATATTCCGCTGCTATTACTTTGAAATATAATTTATTTTCAAAGCTACTTTGATAGTTAAACTCGCAAGTGTTTATATTTATTATAAACCAGTAAGTTAGTTTCAAAAGATAATTTAATCATAAGATTAAGTTAACTGAGAACTAATCAATCTTTGAGAAACTAATTGAACCTTTATAATCTGTATAAATTCACTACAGTTTAATCTGTTTTTGAAATAGGGGGATTTTAATCAACATTGTTTTTAACAGAAAATTTTAATTGGAACTCAATTCACCCCCCCTCTTGAGTATCCACTCCGACCAACATCCCCATTGGGTGTCCTTGATTTCAAAGCCAAGTTTTCTAAGGTGTAATTCTATCCCTGGTTATTTAGAATGTGAAGGGGATAGGGGCGCAGGTGAAACAAGCACTTTTTTATTCGGAAGCTAAGAAGTCGAGTGCTTCCATTGTTTTTATTATCGAGACGAAACAAGATCATAACAAGCTCCCTGGTCTATCGATGAAGCTTGGATTTCAGTCGTACGTGCATGGGTGCCCGGATAAATCCCATATATGGATTTTTTTGGAAGAATTATGTTAAGGTGGAAGTGATCAATGTGTCGTCACAGTGTATTAATACAAAAATATCTTGTCAAAAGGGTGAAGTGTTGTGGTCCTTCGTCTATGCGAGCACTGAGGTTCGTAGGCGTCTGGAGCTATGGAGTTTTCTCAACGCGTTCTAGCCAGGCTCTCTGCCTTGGTTTGCTGTGAGTGACTTTAATTCCATCAGCGATGCGTCTAAGAAGAAGGGCGACTGTTCTGTGACTATAGGTGGGATGCAAGACTTCAGGGAATTCATCGCCTCTACGGGCCTCTTCGATATGGGGTTCAAGGGGATCCGTTTTACCTGGTGCAATAACTAGAGGGTTTCTAGTTGTATTTGGAGAAGGTTGGAATGGTGCCTTGCGAATGTTCAGGCACTTGATTCCTTTGGCCTTATTTTAGTTACTCACCTTCCACGATCACTCTCGAACCATGCACCATTGCTGGTGGAGCTACGTGTGCGCGTAATTCATCATGAGAACCAGGCTTTCCTATATTCTAGTAGTTGGCATCAGTCGACTGATTTCTGTCCGATGGTGAGGAGCTCATGGGAGGGCAGAGAGGATGGGGGCCCCTGGTATGGGTTGACCAACCAACTTAAACGTCTCAAGAAGGACATTCTGATTTGGCTCAGAAATAGACCAAACGACAACACAGGGGTAGAGTCGATACAGATGGACATTGTTATTATGGAGGATAATTTGATGTTGGATTGGAATGACGATACTTTTACCTCACTTTGTGACAAACATGTCTTCCTGGCAGAGAGGATGGTGAAGATTGAGAGGGCTATCAGATATAGATCTCAGGTTAAGTGGCTTAAGGAGGGAAACCACAATAGCAGTTTTTTCAAACATGTATTAAGGAGAATGGAACCATGAGGATCAAAATCCGTCTTGATAATGGTAACTATAAAAATGATGTATATGTTTCTGGGGGTATGGAACTGGACCATTTCTCAAGGCTGCTGGCTGGAGAGGTGCAAACAGGGTCTGGGAGTGATGGTATTAGCGAGGTAGTTGATGATTTTTTGGAGTGTGTTCCAAGGCTGGTGGGGGCGTCAAAAAATGAGTGATTAACGATGATTCCGGAGGAGGAATAGATCAATAAGACATATACTGAGATTCCACGAGATAGCGTCCCTGGCCCAAATGTATTTCTAGTAGGTTTTTACGTGCATGCATGGGATATTGTTGGATGTGAGGTGGTGGAAGCGGTCCATGACTTCTTTCGGGGGGGGGGGGGGAGCCTTTGTCAAGGGTGTGAGTGCTTATAGGGTTTTTCTCATACCAAATATCAAAGAACCCTCAAAAATTGTTCAATTCAGAACAATATGCCCGTGAAATGTGTCCTACAAAATCCTTTCCAGTCTCATAGCTATAAGAATGGGTGGACTGATTCTGAAGCTGGTTTCCAAGGAATAACACGGGTTTATCAAGGGACACAACATCCAAGGTGTAGTGGGTATTACTAGTGAGCTGGTTAATGATATCAACCAGCACTTAGTTGGATCCAACATCATTTTGTAGGTGGATATGGACAAGGCCTATGACAAAATTGAGTGGTATTTTATCCTGAGGGTGATGCGTAGGTTCGGCTTCCAGGAATGGGCCCATGATCTCTATTTTCGGTGTTTCTCCTCTCCTTGGTTGTCCATTTCTATTAGAGGGAAGTGCTTTGGTTTCTTCAAGACGGTTTGGGGAGTGTGACAGGGAGATCCCCTATCTCCTAGCCTTTTTATTTTGACGCAGGAGGCCCTTACTAGGAACCTTCAGAGGAAAGTGGAGGATGAAATCTTGAGGCTGTATGTCGGACGGAGGGGCAGGGAGACCATCTCACATCTCATGTTTACAGACAACATTCTTATTTTCACTAATGGTAGTCAATGGTCCCTTATTTCCCTTAGGGAGGTACTGTCAAGTTATGGCTGGGCTAGTAGGCATCTCATCAATGCATCTAAGAGCCAAGTGTATATTTCGACTAAATGCTCTCCTAGGTGATGTAGAAGTATTCAGAACATTCTGGGCTACCAACAGAAGAATTTCCCCATGAGCTATCTCGGGGTTCCTCTTTCCTATGGGCAGATCAAAAGAAATTTATTTGAGGGGTCCATGGACCGTATGATGGGAATGATTTACAACTGGAAAACCAGGTTTCTTTCCTTTGGAGGGAGGGTTACAATGATCTATAATGTCCTATCTTCGATCCCGATGCATGTTTTTTATATCATTCAGCCTCCAAAGGTTACGATGGAGAGGATGGAGAAGATCCTCATGTAATTCCTTTTGGATGCCAATCAGGCAGGCTGGTGCCACTGGGCCTCTTGGGCATGGATGGCCAAACGAACAAAGGAGGGGGGAGTGGGGCTACGTGACCTAATGGACACCATGCAAGAAATAAAGGCGCGTTTAGCATGGGATATTGTGGCAGTGAATTATTTATGGGTGGAGTTCTTCAAAGAACGATATGGGGACCTAGAGAGGAATTTCATTGAGTGCATGACTCGACCATCTCGATTAGCTAGGTGCGTGATAGGTTTCCTTGAAGAGCTTCGCGACTCGGATAGGTGGATCGTTGGAAGAGGGGACACCAGCTTCTGGAAAGACAATTGTGGAGGGGATCAATTGTTTTTTATTAGATTTACTTCGCCGGGCATCACCTTCAGGGAAGCCTCCAAGTATCCAGAGTTCAACAGCTTGGTTCTTAGCCAAGAATAAAATAATGTTTTTGATAGTATATGCATTAATGAGGAAGAGGATCGATGCGGCTTCATGGGTTCAATCTCAGGTAGGTTCTCCATTCGGGACTACAGAGAATCGAAGAGCACAAAACCCAACCTTGGGAATGGGTTGGAGAAAACCTGGTGTAAGGAGATTCCAATCAAGATGAACTTTCTGGTCTGGCGTGTCAAAAACAGATCCCTTTCAATGGATGAAAACATTCAAAGCAGGGGAATCTTCCTGGAATCCCACTGCTATTTTTGCAAGGCTCCCAAGAGAGAATCAACTAATCATCTCTTTTTTCAGAGCGACTGGGTGGTGGATTTCTGGATCATGTTCACCCTGCCAGTTTGTGCTAGTTTTGAGCATTTCTACTTCCATGAGCTCCTTGCCTTGTGGTTTCTTAGAGTGACGACCAGTGACTCAGATAGAAAAGTGAGAGCTTGTATACTCACTGCAGTCTGCTGGGTTATTTGGGAGGCCAGGAACAAGGAATGATTAGGTACCCAGAGCTATATTTTCTTGCTTCAGGTGAGAGAAAGATCGTTGGTCTACGAGTTGGTAACACTGTTGAGGTTGGATCAGTGCTCGACTGCGGCATACAACTTCTTGGGTAGACCTTGTGTCCTGGACTATTCTGAAGGGTGGTGGGTTAGATGGAAATCTTCTTCTTGCGGGATCAAGTTAAACGTGGACGGATCATGCATGCATGGCGTGATGAGAGGCGGTGGGGTTTTAGAAGAATCAGGAGGCTCAGTTTACATGGCCTTCAGTGCTACCTTTGGTATGGGTAATTTGTTGGGGGCAGAGGCTCAGACCCTTCTCATGGGACTGAGGGCATGTAAAAGTAGTGGATTTTAGGTGTCAGAGGTGGAGTCAGACTCGGGGGTCTTGGTGAATTATGTTCAAGGAAGGTCGGACGCACCTTGGGAACTAGCTTATATCATCAAGAGGTGTGCCTTGGAGACCAATCAAGGACAACTCATACAAAATAGTTGGAGGGAAGGTAAATTTTTTGCGGATGCACTTATGAAGATTGGAAGTCCCGGAGACAAGGTTGTTATGTATAGAAGCTTGGGCTCCCTACCTCTCGAGTGCAGGTCCTTTGTGATGAAGGACGCCTTAGGGTTACATTACTTTCAGCCTCCTTGAGTGTCTGGGTTGTAAACATTTTTGGTCGTAGCCTTTTACCTTTTATATAAAAAAATCAATTTCTATTAGTTTAGGATCTAACATAGGCCGAAGAAGGCATTGAGGTTTGGGTGTCCTCAGGAAGCTGTGGGTTTTTTGTGGTTAAATAAAGAATAATTGATAATGTGATAACTATTTACTCATGCATTGTTTTTATTTATTTATACAAATAAATACACTATTATTGACTGGATATTGTTTTAGATTCTATTGGTGGTGGCCTACTGAGTTGTACTCACACCCTACTCGGGTTTCCTGATTGGTACCTGAAAAAATTTCATGGTTGTATGATAGGTTAAGGGAAAAGGTACCGTGTTAGATGACTGATTTGGGGATGAAGCATGGATTAGGGAACCAGATATGGTTTGGGACCCGCTTGGGAGTTGTAAGTGTCTTTACTTTATGGTTTTTATTTCGACAATTGAGACGTATTTTGGCATGGAATATATACTATTTAGTTTTGATATTGTATTTTTAGTTTTGGTTATCTTTTTATACTGGTATTGTCTTAGTTATGATATCATTTGATTATTTAGTTTTTATTATTTATTTATTTCCTTTAGTGTATTAATCTGATGAAAAAGCAGGTATAGTCTCCCCATGATTAATAATAGACCCTTACTGCAAGTCAACTACCTTTGGAATATGGGGATTTACACTTGAGGTCATGTGACCAACTGGCTTGGGGCACCTATATGTGGCACTTGGGTTGGGATGTTACACATAGTAGTCAAGGTAGCACTACCAATTCCATCTTAGTAGTATGTATTCAATCCCCATACCATCTTGGTAGTCAAAATTCACTCCCATGACCATATTAGTAGTCAAGGATCACTATCAATACCATCTTTGTAGTCATGGTTTACTACCATGCCCATATTAGTAGTAATGGTTCACTCCCAAGACAATCTTAGCGGAAAAAGTCCTTTACTGAACCGAGTTCACTCCCCATTCTAACCATGTCTATCTCGTGAGATATAAATCTTTACCCAATTCATTAGAGGGAGATATTGGTCCCATCCATATAAAATTAAATCATACATACGTGTGCCACAAGATCATAAGAAATCATATCACAACCCATAAAATGAAATGGGTATCATAAACATGTAATTGTATCATAACCTTTATAAAATAGTCAAGTTTTATAATCATCTCATCAAAGTATAACCTATTTAAATAATTTGGTTTCATAAACATACAAATCATGAAAGAGAAATGATTTTTATAACCATAATGACATCAAAACATAAACCATTTAGAGAAATAATATTAATAGAATCTTTGGATAATTTCCCCAGAAAGGTATGAGTAACACCAACAGATGTCATCTTAGATAGAAAATATTTTGAAAAATATTTTAAAAATATATCTTGAGGAAAACATCCTTTAATGTTGGAAAAACATTTTTTTAAAACCCAAAAAATTTTTAAGAACATTTTCATTGAAAATAAACTTGAAATATTATAAAGAAGATTTGAAACATTTTTACAGCCTTTTCCCTCGAAAACTTATAAAAGAATCTTGAAAACAAATTGAAAACCTTTTTCCTTGAAAACTTATAAAATAAACTTGAAATTATTTTGAACTTTTTCCCCATGAAAACATTTAAAATAAGATTGAAAAAATTTTAAAAACATTTTTCCTTGAAAACTTATAAAATAAACTTGAATTTTTTTTGATAAAATATTTCCTTGAAGACTTATAAAATAATCTTGAATACATTTTGAAATTTTTTTCCATAAGAACTTATAAAATAATCTTGAAAACATTTTAAAAAACTTTTTTCCTTTAAAACTTATAAAATAATATTGAAAAAATTCTAAAAAACATTTTCATTGAAAAATTATAAAA
Source organism: Viscum album (assembly GCA_963277665.1). Classification (NCBI taxonomy): domain Eukaryota; kingdom Viridiplantae; phylum Streptophyta; class Magnoliopsida; order Santalales; family Viscaceae; genus Viscum; species Viscum album. The sequence continues at coordinate 1,869,098,278 of OY728123.1, read as the reverse complement.
GAATATTTGAGATCATTGAAATCATTTTCTTTAAAAACAACCCTTTGAAAACATATAAACAGAGCTTTGAAAATTATTTAAAACACTTTTAAAAAATATTTTTTTTTGAAAACAATTTTGAAATCAAAAAAATTTCAGAATATTAGGAGATAAAATTTATTTAAAAAAATTACCTTGTAAACATACAAAGGAAGAATCAAATAATTGATGGTCATGATGGTGGGTATGTCCAAACATACCGAACATTCCTTTTTCACCTTAAAATATTGGAAAAGTGAATTGATTAGAAAATAACAAGAAGATTACTTTTAATTTTTTTTTAAAAAGGTAATACATGGGTATAAATTTCCTTTAAAAATCATACGATAATAGTAAAAAAATTTTGAAAATAGTTTTAGAAAACACAGTTTTAAAAGAACATAAATTTTCAACTGAAAGAAGAAATAAAGTTAGATTTTCATAAAAAACTTCTTAATTATATGAAGTACCAAAGAGTGTAAAAATTGAACCATTAATTGGATATAACATGAATACAATAGGGTAAGAAAATTCATTATATTTTTTAAGATATGAATCTTAATATTTCATCATTGGAAGAATAATAATAATCAATTTTGATAAACGATGAGATTGTAGCAATAAACCATTACCACTTTGGTAAAATTGAATCCTAATGAAATGGAAATAATAACATTAAATGAAGATTAAAATATAAATAAATTAATTATATTCATGATATAAAATTTCAAAGGTATTATATGCACCTCATAGAAAAATATAAGTCCATAACATGACATGTGTCTCAAAAAAAGGAAAATTTTGGACAGAATTACTTTACCAATTTGATAACTTTTGAAACATAGACCACATGTAAGAAATATCATAAAATGGATATGTAAATAAACATAAATTTAAGTATCATAATAATATAATAAATACATGGGTATTATACACACCACACAAAATATATGAGTGGTGAATACGGCATGTATCTCACAGATATGAGATGTGAGATGAGAAAACCTTTACCTTAAGTCATGAATTTATTCATACACATTAAAAAAGACTATGTAATTAATATAAGTTTTTTTATAAATACACTATAGAACCATATTATTATATATAATAGAATATATGGATTTATATTACCTTCTTATTAAAATAATATATAAATGATATAAATATGAAACTGAGTACACCGTTCATGGAGATGGTGGGTCGTACACACGCATGTACGCTGTTTTCGTTTAATTAACGTTTTGAAATAAAGAACATAAATGATATATATATATATATTATAATTAATTTAGAATTATTATTTCATATATATCATATATTTTTATTAACCCCATCATTAATAAATTCCATGTAAAGTGTGAACAAATCACACCGCTTTGAGGAGGTGGTAGTCCACACGTCCACAACCGAAGTTGTCATTTTTACACAAAATGAAAATCATGAAGGTATGTTTGATATAATAATTATATAAGATTAAATAAATCATAACTATCACATATATAATATAAAAATAGAGTTTTACATCATAATTCCCAACCATGAGAGGTGGTAAAGAAAAAACGAACAACATCATTTCGTGAGGCGGTTGTTTGTCGTACACAAGAATGATATGTTCAATACCCATTAGATGGAATCTATTGTAAATTCAGGTAAATAATTGGGAATAAAAACATATAAATATATTTATTATACTTAATTTATTATATAATAATGTAATAATAATATTTTATTGGGTGGATAATGAAAATGAAACAAATGAGCTTGAGGAAGGATGTTACCTCTTCTTTGGGTAACTCCTTTTGGTTTGCACTAAAGGGCTTCCTTAGATGAATTTATTCACAAAGGTAGAATTCTAGGATTAAGGGAGGGATTTTTTCAGCTTATTTTATTAGATTTTTGGTGATATAATGGTCTTTATATGTGTGAATAAGAGGGAGGGGTGAATGCCTTTTTATAATGGAGGTAGAGTGACATTCATGTAAATTTTTGAAAAAGAAATTCCACCCAAATTTTTCTCATGTAATGTGGCTACAATAATGGTAAAAATTAGATAAAAGTGATTATAGGGTCAAAATATGAACATAAATGGATCTTTAATAAGTTTCTAGGTCATTTTTGGCTTTAATTTTAAGGTTTAGTCCTTTGTTAATCTAATTTTTCTCTTAATCATTGTAATTAATTTTAATCACTTTTACCAATATTTTTGGTCAAAAACTAAGTTTAAATTATTATAAATTATAAATTATTCTAATTCTAAATACATAATTTATTTTTAAAAATTTATAACACATAATTGTTAGAAATTAATTTAAAATTAATTCCACAGATAGGATGACAAAGCGGGTTTTAAAAATAAAAATGTTCAAATGTTTGCTAAGTTTTTATGTACAATTTCAATTTTAAATTGATTCCAATGAACTAAATTGAATTAATTGATTTAAAATTAATATAATTAAAATTTAAAACCAAAATAAAATTTAATTTAACAATATAGATAAACTATACGAAAAATCAGTATTGAATTAAAATTCAGTATTTTTTACTATTCATAAAAAATAAAACGTCAAAAAAAAAACAACAAAACTCCACCAAAATTAAATTTTGATATGCTTATTACATAAATTAAGTTTATTTTGTAACATAATTTTTTTATAAGTTTCAAAAATTACATTTAAAATGATTTTTCCATTAAAAGGCGATAAAATTACCTTTTAGAAAAATAAATCTTTTTATTTTAAGAATTAGATTTATTCTTATCTTATAAATATAAAATATATTGGACGATTCTAAAAAATATTGATTGAATATAAAATATATAAATTTTAATTTAATCATTAATCAAAAGTGGTTTGTTTAATTTATTGAGTTAAAATTGTGTTTGTACATTGAATAATTGTTTTCTTAGAAAAGAAATTTCTTTATCTTTAAATAGTTCCTTCATTCACTTTTATTAATTTATAACCAAAGAATTCATTTTATGTACATGTATAAATAATATTTTTAAAATTTAATTAATCTTATTCGTGACTTTCTTTCCAATGGCTAGGTAGTAGCTATAATAATATTTTAATATTAATGTTAATAGTATACTGTAGATTTGTAAAACACAGCCTTGCATGTTATGAAATCTATCAAAGGGACTCAGTATTGTGTGTAATAAAAGGAAAAGATAGTTTTTAAAGTATGTAAATATAATATATGTATTGAGTGTGGCACATGATTAAGTTAGTGCGGTGTATAATGAAATCCAAACATAGTGATTTTATATTTAAAAAAGCTATGTTCGGTGTGTCGTGATATAAAAAATATTAAAAGATTAAAATAAATTGAAAAAATAATTCTAAAAATATTAGGGTGTTACATTTAAATATTTTTCTAAGATAAATATAAATAAAAAATAGATCCAATAGTTTCTAAGTAATGTTATCTCAATAATAAACATTGATAGAAGGATCCAAGTGGTTATTGTGTCATTAATTCATATATCACTAATTTTAATTTCATTAATCTCATTATTATAAGAGAATAACTTGTAACAATTCTTGAATATTATATCAAATCATCTCATAAATTAATTTTAAGTTAAATAATTTTAGGTATAAAACTTGTGAGATCGTCTAGTGGATGAATAATTGTGCTCATAGGATCACAAACTTGCACAACACTTGAAAAAAATGAAAGTTCACATAGAATCAAAGTAGTATCTATTTTTATGTGTGTATATCATCCTCTAAGAATTTCTAAAAGTTCCTCAAATAAGATATAAACTCAAAACAACCAAGCCTTTATTTATAAAATTCAAATTCATGTTGTAAGTTTATGCATGAAATAAAGAATAATAAAATGCTAATTGTACTATCTAAGTAAACGTAACTAGATTTAGAAATGTAAAGGTAATATGAATGTTATATAAGTTATTTAAAGGTAAGATGATGTTTTTATAGGTTATGTAAGGGTAAATATAAATTTTTACAGATTAATTAAAAGTAAACTGAAATTTTTACAAGTTAAGTAAGGTTTAACATAAATTTTTACAGGTTAAGTAAGGGTAAAATAATGTAAAGTAAACATAATAAGAATTAAGGTTAAAAAAAGTTAAGTAATGGAAAAAAGGTTATGTCAGGGTTAAAAAAATTTAAGTAATGGTAACACTAAATTTAAATATAGGTAAAACAAAGTTAAGTAAATGCAACCCAAAGTTATGTAAGGGTAAACCAAAGTTAAGTAAGAGTAAAACTAAAGTTAAGGACATGTGTAAGGATATGTAAAATAATTATGAATAACATAAAAACATGATATATGATTTATAAAAAAATTAAAATAATAAAGAATAAATAAAATAAATAAAAAATAAAATTAATAACATTAATGAAATATAAAAAAATATAATTAAATAAAAATATTGAGAGGAATTTCAAATATGTAAAAGATAAAATATAAATACTCTTAAATTAGTCAAATAATCTCCCAGATCTAAAAAATTGTTCCTTTATTTTCATGAAACAATTACCACACGATTTTTTTTATCACTTTACACTTGTTATACAGTTAAAAAATAATATTAATGATTAAAAATAATTTTGATCTAATATAATATTTAGGATGTTATAATGTATTTTCATTTAAGGATAAAATAAAATTATATACAAAAAATATATGACTTAAGTAATTTTTTTAGAAATATTATATTTAACATTTTAAAAAATTTGAAAAGTAAAACAAGATATAAATTTATGTTACTTGAAATATTAGAAGATTACTAATGGATTTTTTCCCATATTCCTTCCCCATGACTGTTCTATATAGAAAAAAACATATATTTGACATCATCATCAATATACTCTTATAATCTATCCATGGAAGAAGGGATCTCACCCAAATCATCACTATTAACAAGTTTTTATTCACTAATATATTTTTTTCTTCCTTGAAAAATGATAAAACAATGAACATTTGATGGATCAAGAAAAATATAATTTTTTTACAAATGATTTTCCATTATAAAAGGTTCATCTATGTTGAGAAAAAATCATTCAAGGTGTTATATTAGTGTTTTTGGGTTGATTGTGTTTGTTGAAAATTACAGATGACCACAAATAAGTATGGTTGGTTTTGCTGAAGATGGTGTTTAAGGAGGCACAATTCTCCAAAATTTTGGGCCTCAAAATCAGGAGTTTGATATTTTGGAAAGGGAAGGTTTTATGGAAAGGAGTTCATGGAATTTGGTTTATGGACCCTGAATCACAGTTTGAGGAACTCAAAAGAAGGTACACAGAAAGGCTTAGGGAAATAAGAAATGGAATATTTCCACATAACAATGCTATGCGGACAACAAAGGATGCTATGCAGACCACATCCAAAAAATAGTCTACAAGAGGCTCATAATTTATGGGAGGATTGAAATTTGTAGGATGACTCTTTGTTTGCGGTTGAGAGATGCTGATTTTTGGAGACACAAAGGGTTTTGTTCACTTAAGACATCGTCTGCTGTAAAGGATCATCATGCTATGTGGACCACATAGGGTATTTCACAGTGAATGCTGTACCGTATTGAAACTTTAGGTAATATCGTTTAGTAGATTTTTAGGATCTATTTTCTTATATAAGGAACACTAATCATATCATTAAGTAGAGTGAATTTCATTTGAGAACATCATCTCTTAAGGAATAAATTCAGAAAATTCCGAAGTGGTTTGTGAGGGAGGATTCTGTGATGTGAACTAGTTCGTGAGGGAGAAATCCATGAAAGGTGAATTAATTCGTAGAACAGATTATTAAAGGGTTTTTTGGGGCTCTACATATCACAAAGGAAAATGGTCTGTTTAATAATAGGTGATCCATAGAAGAGACAATCCATGGGAGAATAGGTTGTCTGTAGAAGAATAGGTTGTTCACGGAAGAAGTGGTGCTTTGTGAATCACTCACACTATGTAGTGCAAGAAAGTTTATGGAGGAAGCAATAAAATTCATGGATAGTTTGAAAAATAAATTTCTAATAAATAATAGTACACAAAAAAGTGGATTTCATCTATGGGTGAAAATGATACTTAAACAGAGAATCTTTTTATAGTTGAGGGTGCGTGCATTCATGAAAATAAAGGGACCTATATATCCATAAACCGTGAGTGGATACCTTCTAGATCAGTGAGAAAAGGAAAATGAATATGGTGATCCTTTCCACTGGTAGTGATCCACAGAAAGATACTTAAGAAGTGACCCTTGGGAAAGTAGTGATTTGACCCTAAATGTTGTAAAGGCAGTGAGCCTGGGCATATAAGTGATCTAGCCCGAACCTTTTAATATGGTAGTGAGTCTTAGTGTATTTGGTATATTGGTACATCGATATTATATGCTCCTTAGATGTATCCTAGTGAGGGTTAATGGAGTAATATTTTTATGTCTCATTAATGATTTAAATTCTATTCATACTCTTAAATAGGAAAGAGAGAGAAGAGTGTTTTCTTTAACAATAAAACAATATATAAAGGGGAAGTTGTTTTAATCTACCATAACTTGGTTAACCAACTCTTAGGGTATTCAACCTAATTGGGTTAACAATTGGTATCAGAGAGAAAGGTTTATATTCAATGGTTCTATCTCAGTAGAAGAAATATAGGTTTTCAATCACAAAGGGATTCCGATCTTCAGTGGTAACCATTTTCAATTATGGAAGAATTGGATACAACACTACTTACAATCATTAGGAATGGATGTCTTTACAGTAGTGATGCATGGAATTTCGACCAATATCAAAAGTAGTGCTTTATCAAAAGAATATTGAAGGGAATTTGATACATATTCTAAAGGAATCAATGCTTTAGGGGAATCCCTATCCAATGCCATATATATAAAGGTGATTTCATGAAAGTCATATCATGCAATGTGGGAAAATTTGTTGAATATTTATGAGGGAGACTCAAAAGTGAGAGAAGAAAAGCTACATGTTCTATGGAACAAGTATGAGGATCTAAAAATTCATCCTAATGAGTCTGTAGATGAATTCTTTGATTGGGTAAATGTTGTTAAGGAAGAAATATGTGGTCTTGGGGAAATTATTTGAGATATAAATATCATAAAGAGTATCTTGAGAAAATGATTATAATGAGTTTGTGAAAAAACGGAAATAAAAAGAAGTGGAATTCAAGGAAATGAAGACTCTTACCCTTGAATATGGGAAGGAAGAAGAAGAGTTGGAAGACTGAAAGGATCATGAAGAACATTATATGGTGGTAGTTGTGGAAAATTCCAAAATAAGAGATGCAAACGACAGTGATGAAGGAGAACTAGAAGGAAGAGTTGAACTTTGGGTTGAATTAGAAGCTGTTCTTGAACAGATAGATGTTTAGAGAGACAAAATAAAAAAAGAAAACAAAGTGGTTCATGATGCCAAACTTTATATATAGCTGTAGAAATAAGAGAAGTCTGGGATGAATGAATAAATTGAAAAACTGAAGTATTCAATGCTAGAATTCTTAGAAAAGGTGATTGAGTGCAAGATAAAAAATCAAGAACATAATAGAGAAATTGATAGTTTAGATATCATTGGGAAAGATCAAAGCAATCATATCAAAGACCATGAAGATGAAATCACCATCCTGTGACAAAAATTTAAATATCAATAAAAACTTTTGATTCTTGGTATGACATCAGGAAAGAAGGTCATTCAGGTGATAGAAAATATATAAGTGGACTATAGAGGTCCAACAGAACAAAATAAATATTCAAATACAAATGATAAGGCTGGTATGAGGCTTGATTACAAACTGAAAGCAATAATGACTGAAGTTAGACTAAAATCACCTAATCTGTGATTGAAGATTGATTTGGGAATTAATTAGAATAAAAAAATTCATAGAACCCAAGGGAGAACAAGTGGTGTAGTATTTCCACATAAGAATGCAACCCACATGAGATGTTATTATTGTAGAAATATGGGACACGCACAAAATTTCTATTCCATATCCAAGAGGTTCCAAAGGGAATAAGATCAATAGAGGTAGCCATATAGAACTCAATTTTCCCTAAGATCATTTGATGGTCACTATGTTTAGTGTGGAGGATTCAAGCACATGGCAAGATATTTTTCATTAATAATGTAGAGAAATGTTCCAAAGGATAATTTGTGTGGTCATAAGTATTAATTAAATGTACCATCAAATGAGATGAAAATGAAAAATCCATTTGCAGTATTGAAAAATGAATCTGGTCCATCATACTTCAAGGAAGATCAAGATTATCAATCTATATTGGGTATGAATTCAAAAATATAGATGAAAATGAAGAAGATATTTGAACAGGTAGTGGTTATAGAGATTTATTTTAAAGCATCATATAACACTGGAATATGGATTATTGATAGTGGATTCACCTCTCATATGAATGGTAATAAATATTTGGAAACTATAATCAGGTACGATAAGGAATGTATCATAATATTTGGTAATAATAAAGGCCTTAGGATCTTTTTCTTGGGAAAATCCAAGTTTGGGGGAAAAGATATGAGACATGATGATGTCTTAGTTGCTGAAGGTATCAATAAAAAACATGCTTATTTTTAGTCAACCATGTGAATTAGGAAATTCCATAATCATTTCAAAGAAACTATGTCTCATCAAGGAAAAAGATAGTGCAATTGTTTTGTAGGGAAAGCATACGAAAGGAAATATTTACCTTGTGAGTGGAGAAGAAGAAATGTGCTTTATGTCTAGGAATAAGAAAAAAGGTTATTGAATAAAGGTCTTCATGACTTGATCCAAACATCCTTGGGAGATTTGGTAAAATATGATGCTTCTCATGACATCCCTAGGTTATCATGTGATAGTACTCATACAGGAAATTCTTGTCAATAAGGGAAGATCATTTGAAAGAAATATATGTCAAAAGAAAAAAGGGTAACAAGAGTTATTAATCTGGTTCATATTGATGTGTGTGGACCTATTTCACCAATAACTATTGATAGGAGAATATAATATGTTCTCTTAATTGACATTTTAGTAGAATATTGTTGGTATCAATCATCACCCACAAGTCTGAGGTGTTCAGTTGTATTACAAGATATCGATGGGAATTTTAAAGGATGATAGGTCAGAGAATCCATAAGATCAGAATAGATAATAGAAATGAGTTCAATAATACCCATGTGGAGTATTATCTTTAGAAACATGGGATAAGAAACCATGTTTAAATAGTAATAACTCCACAGAATAATGGAGTAGTTGAGAGAAGAGACAAAATTATCAATAACATGGACAAAACGATGCTCTTTAAGAAATAAATTCTATAGATATTTTGAAAAGAAGTAGTGATGACATCAATCTACACATAAAATAGATATTTATTATTTCTAAAATAAGATAAGACTCCATACGAACTGTGGTATGGAAATAATCCAACGTTGAATTACTTTCAAGTCTTCAAAAGTAAGTGTTTCATTATCAATAAGGAGAAAGATAGCAAGTTTTAATCCTATGGAAATGAAGGAATATTTATTGGCTACTCAAATAAAGGAAAAGAATATTAATTCTTAAATAAGTGGTTGGGAAAGATTTTTGAAATCCATGATATAACTATAGTAGAGAATGAGAAAAATCTTTAGTAAATACCTAGTCAATTTTGGGGGGATAGTGATGAAGAGTTAAAAAAATTAGGGGATGTTCTAGTTCTAGGGGGGGTGATTCAGAAGAAGATTTATATAATGAAAATAATTAGTAGAATTCAGTATCTGCACAAAGATAGAAGAGAAGATCTGAAATTGATATACAAAACATAATTGGTGACCAAACAATGTCAGTATAGACAAAGAGGATGAAGAATCTATAGAAAGCATCGTACTTAACACAGGTAGAGCATAAATGTTTTGATGAAGCAGCTGGAGATGAGAATTGGGTTTTGTCTATGAATGAATAACTTTACCAGATTGAGAAGAATCAGACATGAGATATTGTTTCAAGGACAACAAATAAGAATGTAATTGGTACTAAATGAGTCTTTCGCAAAAAAATGAATGAAGATGGTGCAATAATTCAAAAAAATCATGACTAGTGTGTAAAGGGTACTCCCAGATATAGGGTATCGATGTTGATGAAATTTTTTCACATGTTTCAAGGCTTGAGACAATCAAATTATTCTTGACCTTAATAGTGAAAAGAAAGTTCATGGTTTTCTAGATGGATTTCAAGTCAACATTTTTAAATGGAGTTTTGGAAGAAGAAGTTTATATTGAGTATCCAGATGGTTTTCTCATTCATGAATATGAGAACAATGTTTTTTAGCTAAAGAAGTATTTATATGGTTTGAAGTAAGCACTAAGATCATGGTATTCAAGGCTAGATCAGTTTTTAAAGAAGCTCAGTTTTCGGCATGGTGGATTTGATTAAAATTTTTATATCAACAATGACAGTAATCAATGGATGATGGTGCTGGTGTATGTTGATGTTATAATATTCTCTAGATCAGATGAATAATAATGTAGACAATTTTACGAATTCATAAAAAGTGATTTTGAAATGTCAATGATCGGTGAACTGACATTTTTCCTTGGTTTAAAGGTAGCACAAGAAAACAATGTATAATTTTTTTTCTCAATACAAATATTCGAAGGATGTCTTAAGAAGATTTGGAATTTATAATTCCAAGTAGATGAAAACTCTGGTGGCTACCCAGATGAAACTTTCATGGGATGATGAAGGAAAAGTGGTTAATGTCACCAAATACATATAGATCATTGGAAGCCTGTTGTGTTTAACAGAAACACAACTGTATGTTGTTTTTTCCACATTTCAAGTAGTGTGGTATCAAATAAATCCCAAGTAAATCCACTTTTATTAAATAAAAAAAATATTTTTGTATATCAAGGGCATAATGGATTTTGGTTTTTTGTATAACGACAAATCTTAACAAGAGTTATTGGGATATATAGATACAGATTGGGTTGGTTTAAAAGATGATAGAAAATAAAAATTAGGTGGTTCATTCTATCTTGGAAGATTTTGTATTTATTGGATAAGAAAGAAATAAGTTTTCATTAAATTGAGTGCCAGAGAAGTTGAATATATTGCAGCTACTCAAGCGTGCATGCAGTTATTTTGGATGAAGCAACAACTTGATGATATGGGGGTTAAAATGAAGTATCTGACCAGAATCCATTATGATAATTCAAGTTATATAAATATTATCAAAAACCTATTCCATCACTCATGAAAAAAGTTAATTGAAATAAAATATCATTTTATCAGGGAAAATATTGAGAAATGGCTTGTAAAGTTTGATTATGTGCCTACAAAACTACATGTTTCAAACGTTCTGACAAAGGCCTTACCCAAATTATATTTTAAATGGAAATGAGTATCTCTTGGAGTTTAGTCTAATCCTTGCACTTGAAAAAATGTTGATGTGGGACCCCCTCTCTCCAAGGTTTGGTGTGTTTTTCACTAATGTGCTAATATGTGTTCTTTACCCTATGGTAGACCATGAATAAGTGATCTTTTATTTCATTGAAAAAGGGGAATAAGTTGTTTCTATTAAAAGGGGGAAAATGACTTAATCAAGACAGTGGGAGAAGATGATAGGGGGAGCAGTGAGATATGGGGAGTGTTTAATTTTATGATGCTAAAGGTGACCTGTCAAATATTATATATCATAATAGATGGGGTTCATAATTAAATAATATGAGTGGTTTTGAATGGAATGAAGTGATTCATTGATGAAATTTTCATTATAATATTGTTTCTCATGCTGATCTTGTATCATGTGGGCTTAGAGTTTCTATTGAGTAAATATTTGATCACTATATTAATCTCATGAAGTGAATGCTGGTTGAAGATAGAAGAAGATTTAACAACATATAAAATTGAGAAGAGTTGTCAACAAACCCAATGGGGGATATTGTTGGAAAAAACTCCCTCAAAGAATTATATCAGTGTTTTTGGTTTGATTGTGTTTGTTGAAAAATATAGATGACCACAAAAGAGTATGGTTGATTTTACTGAAGATGGTGTTTAAGGTAGCACAGTTTCCAAGTGTTTTCCAAAATTTTGGGCCTTAAATTTAGGCGTTTGTTATTTTGGAAAAGGAAAGTTTTATGCCATGGAGACCATAGAATATAGTTTTCAAACCGCGAATCATAGTTTATGGAAATCAAATTGAGGTATGAGGAATGGCTTAGGGAAGCCAGCAAAGGAGGATTTCTGCATAGCAATGCTATGCAGGCTACGAAAGACGCTATATAGACCACGTATGAAAAATAGTTTACAGGAATCTCGTAGTTCATGGAAGGATTGAAATTCACAGGATGGATTCTCATTTTCAGTTTATAGGTGATAATTTTTGGAACCTCAAAGGGTTTTGTTCATGGAAGACATCGACCACCACAAAGGATCACCACGATATGTGAACCACATATTGTAGTTCACAATGAAAGCTGTACTACATCAAAATTTTAGGTAATTCAGATTAGTAGATTTTGAGGATCTATTTTCCTATATAAGGACCAATAATTAGATCATTAAGTAGAGTGTATTTCATTAGAGAATATCATCGCTCTGGGAAGAAATTAATCAAAGTTTTAAGTGGTTTTTGAGGAAGGATTATGAGAAGTGAAGTGGTTTGTGAGGGAGAATTCTGTGAAGGGTGATGCATTTTGTGGAATAATTCAAGAAATGATTTTTTACAAGGATCTATAGCTCACAAAAAAATAGCATTTGGATGAAGAGGTGGTCTGTGGAAGAGTTGATTCATAGAATAAGAGGTGGTTTGTGGAAGAAGAGGCTATCAATAGAAGAAGTGGTTGTCCATGAAGCACTCACACCATGTAGTGCATGATAGTTCATGGAGGAACCAAGATAGTTTGTGGATAGTTCACAAAATAAATTTCTATAAACTAACTTTATGATGAAAAGTGGATTTTATATATGTGTTAAAATAAGACTTCAACAAAGAATCTACCTACAGTTCAGGATACGTGAATTCATGAAAATGAAGGGACCTACATGTCCATAAACTATAATTGGATCCCTTCTAGAGAAGTGAGCAAATGAAGAGGAAGACAATGTTCATTTACACTAATAGGGAGCCAGATAAAGAGACTTAGGGAGTGACCCTTAGGAAAGTAGTGAGCTAAACCTAAACTTTATAAAGGTAGTGAGCCTAGACATAGAAGTAATCTAGACTGAACCTTGTAATTTGGCAGTGAGCCTTAGTGGATTTTTAACATCAACACATTGTTGTTGTATGGTCCTTGGTCGTAGACCAATGAGGGTGAATCAAGTAAAATTGTTTTGTCTTGTGCATGATTTAAGTTTTATTCATACATTTCAATGAGAAAGAGAGAGAAGATTGTTTTTTTTAACAATTAAACAAGATCTTAAGGTGTATTTGTTTTAATCTTTCATACCCTAATTTACCTCCCCTATTAGGGTATTTAAACTAATTGGGATAACAATATATGTATTCCAACCTATTCATAATTACCATTATCATACTGAATTCATCATTCTTAACACTATTATTACCAACAACCCATTTATAGTAAATTATAGGAACTCAAAATTTAATGTAATCAATCTACCATATTTCTTCAATAAGTTCATAATATTAACTTCACATAAATATTGGGTTTTTTTCTTTTACAGTAGAAAAATGTGTTTCTTCCATGGACAATAATGCACTACTATTCTAAACTACACTTTTATTGTCCTGATATTTAGTATAAAACGTATAGCCATTGATATAATATCCTGACCATGTTATCACATTTAAACTTAGACCACCCACTAACCATTTTAATGTTTATAACTCATTTGATCTACCAAGAAAAATATATTTAAACCATGGTAAAAAAGTTCTGTTTTTCCCATTAAATACCCACATATATTTCTTTTATGGAAAAACTATTTTAACACATTAATATGAAATTTTATATATGTTTGAGCATCATATATGTTGTTTATTATGTATAAATGTTATTTCTTTACTTGTTTACTTGTGAAAGATTTAATTTTCATGCCATGGATCCCATTCACCCCAAAATTGACTTCATCATGGAGATAGGTGGGTAAATCAACATGCTCTACTGTAGATAAGTAGTTTTTAAAAAACTATACAACCTCCTTAGAAATTTAATTCTCAATAATAGAGAATTCCATTTGATATGTATTATTAACATACCCCTTCAATATATTTATATTCATTTCTAAAGGATACATCCATCATAGATATAAAGGGCCAAAAAAGTTAATCTCTCACACCAAATGAACCCTTAAATGCACCATTATATCAAAAAAATTGGGGTAAAGTACATTCCAAGTAAAAAAATTATATACAATGAATCATTCTATAACATTTTCAATGAATTAATATCCCACACTTTGTTACAAAAAGAATTTAAAAAACAATAAACCCTCATGATAGTCATTCTGATATGGTTGGGTAGTATTCCATGCATTAAAATTAGTAATATTTGTTGCATCATAACATGAAAATCATGATATTTCATGGTAATTAACTTCAAATATTTCATTAAAATAATTTTTTTTACATTTAAAGAATAACCTTTATGAACATTGATATCATGGAGGAACTAAAAAATGGATTTTATCACTCTTGGATAATGTATGACAAACATGAGGCAATTGTGTTTTTTTCTTTTATGAGTGGGAGTTAACTCCAAACATTTTCATTGATATTAAATCCAATATTGTGTTCAAACTATCATTTATCTTACCTTTAATATCTAACAATTTTCCAATCAAACTATTAGAGATATTCATCTAAAAATTTATCACATCGATGTTATATTTGATCTCAAGATATCTCTATTATGGAAGCTCAAAAAGTATTGATTATTTATTCCTTTTTTTCAATACTAGTTCTTTGTGTCTTTCTAAATGTGACTCTAATGTTTTTCACTCACTCAAAATGTTGATCAGTTGACAAAGAATCTAGTGGTATATCAAATTCTTGTAAGCTGTTGAATTCCTTTTTTAATTTTTAATTAGAGTGATTCATATACAAAAACCTTCAATGAACCATGTACACTATTTTACTCCCATGTTCAATTTGAAAAAATAAAGTACCTTCTTCATAAGTTAGACAAGATTTATAGCCCTTACCACTATATCCAGATAAATTTACATATATTGGATAGTTTTTTTATATTAAACATAAACATTTAATTCAATTTAAAATATTCCTTTTAACAAGAATCATAAAATTTGATACCATCTTCCCATAAGTGTTTCAAATCAATAATTAATGGTGGAAATTAAACATAAATATTTTTCCTAGGTTATTTTGGTCTAGAAATCATTGAAATCAACATGATATATTTCCACTTCATACAAAATTATAGAGATAAGTTATAAATTACCAAAAAAAATATCAATGAACTATTCTTGCTACTCAGAATCTGATATGGATTCATTCTATAAATGCCCAACATAATTCTAATATTTATAAATTCATTTCTAAATTTAGTAAATTTTATATCAATTTTCTTCCATTGTGTAAAAAAATTAGATGAGGTGAATTTACATTAGATGTTCACTCATCTGTATGATAAATTAACATTTTTCATTATTTTAATTTGAATATAAACATTTCAGATGGAGAATTATAGGAAGATAAATAATTTTATTCATATGAGTTTTGGTACTTGGAATAATATATGAACCATGTTTTTATTTTATTTTAACTTATATCATGATGTACCACATTTAGTACATTTTGGAAGACCTTTTTATTCCTTCTAATATAATACACGGTATTGGGGTGGGCATGTATCTTCTTTTACCCCAATCCCATTGGGCATACAATTTTTTTACATTATAATTTGAATCTAGATAATAATTTTCCCAAATAAGTATAAATTTCAAAAACTATAGAAATTATTTAAAAATATTATAACTCCATCCTTTTCTTACTTTAAATTTCATCAATATTATAACCATTGATAAAACTTTTATTTTTCTAAAACTTGGATATAATGGTTTTTTAGGATCACTGTATAAGATCTCAATTAATTAAGTTTTATTGATTGTATCTAATTTAATATCATCAATCATTTCATCAATTTTATCAAAACTTTCATTTAAAAAATCATCATCATCATTAGATCTTGAATATCTCCTAGTTTCACCAAGCTAAATTAAAGAACTGTAATTTCAATTGAAACCAAAGAAAGAAAAATGATATTTGATATATCTACTTTGTTTCTTTCTCAAATTTAAACATTTCAAGTGTGGGAAAAAATTATTTGTTTAGAACATTTAATTTATAAAATTCAAGAAACTCATCAAACACTTCCTCATATTCATCACTTATTCAATATACAATAATCCAATTATGATCCATTATCACCTATAAAAAATTTTAAGTATTAAATATAGGTTACTATTTTTTTAATTTAAATTTAAATTTACTTTAATAAATAAAAATAGAAATAAAAACAAAATTCTTTAATTTTATCATCACTGTTCATTATGAAATGAAATATTACTAAACCATTTTGTTTTATTAAAGAAACAAAAGTTAAATAAAAAACTCAATAAAAAATAAATAAATAAATGATTACAAGACAATTATAATTTAAAAAACATAATAACAACCTATAAAGTAAATTATAATTGTTTTTTTATAATGTAAATTCATATTTAGAACATATAATTTATGTATACATGTGGAAAAAATATACAAACACATATTAAACCATATCTAAATGCTTAAAATAATGATAAATACCAGAATATATTGAATTTTTCAATTGTACTAGATTATCCATATAAACTAAATTAAAAGTATAAAATTTAGTTTTATTTATAAAAAATAGAATTATAAACTTGTCAAACCACTTATACACATTTAAAAAACAAAAAAAAAATCTTGAAAATTATGATTATATTATATTTTCAACAACTTTAATACAACTAATTAAAAAACAAATCCAAAAAAATATGAACTTCAACAAATTTCTCCATTAAAATAAAACATTTATTTTTGTACCTTATGAAATAATTTTCAAATAAAATTTATACCTATTTAATTTTGATCAAATAAACATTTCTCATAATAATGTGATTCACGATTCATATATGAAACAAAAAATGATCTATTATTTTTATTTATTGACAATTCAAACATGATGAAAACTATTATGTAAACCATTTACTTGTTCCTAAACACCAAAACTAGTTTCACAGTCATGAAACTTCATTAAATATTTTGTAAAAATCATAAAATAATTGTATTGAACAATTTTTTGAATAATAAATTAATTCCTCCAATTATTCAATTAATCAAAAAATAAGTAAACTATAAATTTAAGAAAAGATATTTTTTTCATAGGATCTTAGAGTCTTAGAGACTTATTCCATCAATTTTCTTCTATAGATTAAAAAACATTCTATGAACACACCAGATACATCACAATGTAATTCATAAGTAACCCACAATAAATAAAAATCTAAATAAATACCTCAAACAATCATTCAATCACTCAGATTACCACTCACAACCATTCATAAAAACACCAAAAATTACTCCATGAATAAATATACCATTGAGAGATGAGGATGAATAAACGAGAGATGAATAAATCTCAAAGAGGACTAAAGCTGTGATCGATGACAGCTAAGGGAGGATGATGGGGTTCAATAGTGGTATCTGAAGATGGGTGATGGTGGATGATGGTGGATGAGGTTGGATGGTGACCATAATATACAAGAATGAAGGTTAAAGTTTCTTAGGGATGGAAATCCAAAAAAAATAATGTGTGAAACAATGAAACAAAATTTTGGGACCCTGATATTCTAATAATATTTTTAATAGTTTTCAACATCAATAATTTTATATCTAATATTAAAAACAAAATTTTATCATTTTCAATGGTTTTATAAAACTGATGTGAGAAACACATTGTCAAAAATTAATTTTTCACTAGTGCCCCAAAAATAAAATTTCTAATTGGATTATCATGGTTGTTTGGTGATATTATTACTCATTGTGGTTGACAATAATGACCATTAATTTGTGTTGACCATGACTAATTGATGTGAACATTATAGGTTCTTGACTTAAAGTACCACATTCCAAGCTATTTGCATTCATTGGTGATGTGATCAACATGTTTAGATATATATTTGATATTATTTAATATTTACATGCTACACTATATTGTATTTTTAGGCATTGAGCTCTATATTACAAGTTCTATTTGAGACATGTATATGGTTCTACCATAAGGACTTGTAGAAACATATCATATGTTCATCCCCATCAAGAGAATGTCCTCAAATAGAGGAGGTATTATATATATTTATATAGTTTTGGATATATATATATATAGTTATTTCTTTATATATATATATATATAAACGGTCATTCCTATGAAAATTTGAGTGACTGTTGGCACTGAAATACATTTCATAGGAATAGTCTAGGAATACATGGTCGGTTCTAAGTAAATCCTAGCCAAAATAGAAAAAAAAATACTATTTTAAGGGTATGATTCATTAATATATACCTCTTACGAAATGACTATAGATTGAGAAGCTCTCAGAATAGGAATCCCCTTCACAAAAGCCTGAATCCATGATGGTTTTCCTTTACAAGTCAAATGATGCTTCACGACCTCATTAACCCTTGACAGTGTTCCTCCACATGTCTGATAGCACTTCATGACTATGAGAACCCCTAATGATGTTACTTCATTATTATAATAGAAACACACCTCTTAATAAAGCCAAAAAATCCTTTGAAAAATTGTTTCCTTCTTCGCAAAACCCCTTTCCTATAAATAACCCCCTCATTATGCTCATTTGGGATTATTACCCCAACCTTTCAGCTTCAGAATTTCTCTTAATTCATGAACCTATTGTGCATTGTGAGCTATACCAAAAATGGATTATCCAAGGTACCTGATCAATGTTAAACCCCCTTTTATGTGTTCTTGAAATCCTCCACCCATGTTGGAGATGACTTTGATGAATGCCTATGCCCTTCATGAAGGAAGAAGTCCCTATGGGGAACTTGAGGCTTTGAGAAGCATTTAGACTTCACAAAGCACTCCTTTATTGAACCAGGACTTCATCTTAAGGCAGGTTCACCCTATTGTGTGAATCCTACTCCTTCAAAAATACACTAACCTCCACGAAGAACCTAAGATTCACGAATCACCTCTATATGAGGCCCAATGATTTGTAAGGACCCTCTCATGGGCCTCTCCATGCTAGCTCCCTTCCACTAACAACTATTCGTGAAGGCTGAGTGCATAGATCCCCCATACCCATCTAGGACTGGTCCAACTGCACCTCAAGTCCCTATGTTACATGTTCCACCCACTCTTGTGGCCTAGTCCACTTCAAGTGTTACCCAATAATCCCACCTAACTTTTTCTTCTTAGCATTGGTACACTAATGCATGTTTCTTCTCAGCATAGACATGCTAATTTGAACCTCATTATTAACCACTTCCCCAAATTATTCAACCTATAATTTCTAAATTCACGCCCCTCCTAGGGTGAATGACCTATGGTTATGTAAAACCTAATGGAAGGGAGTGAGTCCCCCATGTCAGAGATGCATGGCGTAAAACTGCCTAATTCTAACATTCTCAACACTTGACGTTAAACTATGGCCTTAACCTATGTGATAAGAACATGATGCTCTATGTGTGAGTAGAATGATATGGTCTTCACACCTCCTAACCTAATATGAAATGAGATTCTACTCACTTGGAATTATATACCGCCCACATGGAATGAAATCCTCTTAGGGAATCCCACCTAGAGTAAGCCCCTATCCTTTCTTGCTGGATGTGACATTCATGTTCCTCTTCACCTCCTAGAGATACCAAAACAATAGAGGGAATGGGAACTACAATTTATTATCTTCTTCCATTTAATCCTAGTATCTTTCCACTAGTAGAAAAAGTGGTTCGTGCGAGTTCCAGATCTACCACTTCCTCTTTTTCTCACACAGAGCATGATTCACGTGGGCTTAGAGGGTAGTAGGAATCATGACATTTGTATGATCCAAAACATGATGGGATAATCCTAGGTGTAATTCCCAACTATTCTCAACTTCAATGGGCCTCCTCTTTAGGTATAATTCCCAACCTTATCGAACTATGTGGGATTTGATTTCCAACTAATGGAGATACATAGGAAGCTTCCCTAAGGTCTAAACCCAACATATGCATCCATCTTGATCTTCTCTAGGACACATCCTAGCAAGCTCATGCCACTAACATGAGAGATAATATCTCCTATAGGTCCCATGGGTAGCTTCCATGAATAATCCCTACACCATCCCTCATCAATGCTCCCTTTTCGATGTGATCATATTTACCGCATGAAGTTAAAATGAATAGACTGGTCCTATCACACAACCTTAAAATGTGTCATCAAACTATGTGGGTTTTGGTCCCTATCTTCTAAACAGGGTCCACTAACTTTCCCCTTCATGGTTTTAGGTTACCTTTACATATGCATGAGTTCTATCATGAACTTCCCATTATTCAGTTCTTTCCAATTATTTCATAAGTAACTAAAGTATCAGGTAATGAGCTTGAATATTGAGTGGTGTTCAAAAATATGCAAAGGTCAGTGAGTTTACCTGGTCAGTTGTGGTACACCTCTCTCCATCAAATATTTTTTAGGAGTCACCCACTAGAATCCTTAGATTCTTCAACTTCATCTACAGATGAATGGATCGTAAGGGTTTATGGAGGGGAATACATGCCCAACATAATCTTTACCCAATCAGTCAAGGGATGCGTGATACCTTGAGAGTAGATTACATCATCCAGCTCCTCCATGTACTACATCACTTCTGTGTGGGGGTGTTTAATCCAACCTTTTCATGGCGTATCCCAGTAAGGAATATCCCATTGGTGATGAGATACTGCCACACCCCATGAGAAGTGGTGATGTTATTGTGAATCCCCCGAAGCCTCCCATACATTTTGATACACAACATAATTTGGAATATTTTGGTGACACACTCATTTCCACGGCCCTTGAACATGCAATCTTGAGATCTCCTCAAAATACCTTCCTACTTCGTACTACCTCTTTCCTAGGAGCCTCAGGCCCGATGACATTCCTTTCTTTAAAACTCCCACCCATCTGTACCCATGAACTGATGGAATTAATTCCAGTGTCCAAACCATAGGACTAGCTCTGACATAATGGTGCCCTCCAACCACCATTTGACCCCAGCCCTATAGTGGTGGCTCACCCATTCATTGTGTTGGGTGGAACATTGTTGCAACATAACCTTGAGGTATGAAGTCTCCCAACTCTATACGTAATCGTGAGTAAGACCATACACATATTTGGGTCACGGAAGCTCATTCCTCATATTTCCTTCTTTGTGTGTGAACATGCACCATAGCTACCTCATCACCAAAGGATGACACTTATGATGTACATATGATTAAACCTTTGGGGTGAATCTCAGTAGACACTTGAATTGGATAGAAAATTGTTGTGGATTGTATGGATCACAAACTGACTTGCTGTTAAATATTACTATTAGTACCCCACCTTAAAAGGAAAAGAGGTATGATCTCTAATCCTCGGTACTTGTGCTGTCATCGGTCACCACCACCATCGATAGGGAGAATATGTGAAGATGAAATTCACCGCCAACTCGACCTTATAAAACACTTCCACCAAACCCAACATGAATGGGATAATTCACATAATATTCCAAATCACTAGCCAAAAGTTCATTTTGGGAGTGGAAATGGGGTTCGGGTACTCATAATCCCCCACGTGTGTAGCCACCCCGCTATACTAGAAGTGAAAAGGACCACACACACACAATAATTTCCTCCCTTTACAAATATACCGAAGTACCTTTTATAACTTCTATATCACTAGGATTCCATGTTTGACGTGATTCAACATCACCAACATCATTGACATTATAAATTTTCTTGGCCACACCCCCATGTGTGCATCCCTCACCGGGAGAATCCAACCTAAAATGAGAAACATGATGAATCCTTCTGGCATGGCTATAGGTTAAGACTTATTATTGATACTACATTCCAACATATATCATTGGATCACTTCTATAACTCATTAGTAGGATCCCTCCTTTCCTCATTGGTATCCCCCAAGACACGTTTGAGGTCTAGTTGGAAACTTCTCCACTAGATCCAATCCTTCAACTGATTATGTTTCTAATTTATTAAATAAGAATCTGAACCAATTCTTGAAGTGAGTATCCCTTTTCCCTAGCTTCTCTTTACTTTTTCCCTACACCAAATCCAACAATGCATTTTCTAAGGCTAGAAATTTCTCTTTCCCTCTTATAAATTGTATGTGGGGAGAAATTAATCAGAAATTTCCCCTAGTATTGGAATCTCAAAAATATGGTGAAGGTCTTAGAGGCTTAAAACAACCTCCCCATGATGCAGATGGAATTTATTAGTCCCCGATGAACATCTTCTTAGAAACTCAGACATGATATTTTATGGAAAATAAAAAACAATTGTGAATCCCATGATACTTCATAAATTCCTACCCACTTTAGCTCTACATTGAACTCTTAGCATGAAATACATGCTGAAAGAGCACTGTCGTGGTCACCCTCAAATGATTAGTGTGATTTTGGGGTACTTAGGAGCAGCAGAGTGGATGACCAAGGTCGTTTCTCAAAGGAGGAAGTGAATTAAAACAAATTTTTAGAGGTATCCTAAAAAAATAAAAGAGAATATAATTGAAAAACTACTTAAAAGTATGGGGGGTTTTTATAGTTTATAAATCTATAAGAAGTTTTCTTAAAGAAGATTTCATTTTTTTTGTTTTTAATTTTGAAATTATGTTTGATTAAAAAGACACAACAAAAAGATTTTTTTTAGAAAATATTTTAAAAGGCATAATCGATCTAACTCTAACTCTTCATTTACTTATTAATAATTATAATTTAAATCAATATACACTTAATTATTATCCCTTAATTTTTTAAATCCCGAACCCTATGAGAATTAACTTTACCATGGAGATGATGTGAATTTAACCCTAGGATAACTTCGGAACATGCAATCGCAGCACCCTGCTTTGATTGATATTATAAGATTAGATTATGGTCAGTGGTAAATTAAGGCACATTTACACTTTGGGAATTTGAATTAATTGAGTTTAGGGATTATATTTGAGCACTACAAATTGACCGTATGGTTTTGTATAACCGATTAAGTTCTCACTCTCACAATTTACACAAAATCTCGTCCTCGCGTGTTTTTGTGTTAATTGTTCAATTGATTGATTAGTTTAAATTAAATTAAAAACTCAATTAATTTATCATATTATTTGACTTATAGTATATCATTTATTCAAAATAAATTAATGTAGAAGGTAAGAGATAGATCTATTACTAAAAGACTACTCTTCTATGGGTGGCGTAGTCATTGTAGAAGCGTTTTGCATGTGCAAAGGTTTATAATGGGTATAACCCAATAACGCTTCTACTCAAGAATTCCAACCCAAAGAGTAATATTAAGAGAATAATAAATTTAAACAAAAAATAATAAAAGATAATAAATAAAAGAATAACAAAGAAGTTCAAAACACAAAAGAAAATATTACAACATGAAGAAGAGAAGGAGGCTTCGATGAGGGGATCCTTGCTTCAAGAGCTACCCCTCTTACAATGGTGGGAGCATTTGGGTGAAACCAATTATAATCTGAATAAAATATTCTAATTTACGTCCCAACCCCACCAAATGAGGAAAACACCAATTTATAGAGTGGTGGGGAGGCTAGGTTCAAAGTGGTTTTAAGTGTAAATGGGGAATCTCAGACAAATATTTTATGCCAACTTGAACTGCCCATTTGACCATACAAACGCATGAATTGGCCGGCATTACAGAAGGATAATATGTGAGGATATGGGTCCTCTATATCCTCTCAAGATTTGGGCTCAATAAAAGCCCATATAAAGGAGTTATGATCGAAATACAGAAGATTCTTCATTCTGGTGTGTCCAGCTCACCTTTGACTGTATGGCCCAATTACTCCATCCAAATGCATTTATTTTATCTAGTGTCCTGAATAAATGTTGTAGACCATGAAGTAAGGAACACATTTAAAAAATATTAAGTTCAAATAATTCAAATAAAAATATGTATTATTGAAATACTACCGTGATTTTGAAAGGGTAAAACTGGAATTTTCATCAAATATTCAAATGAATGATCTAATCCCAAATACTTTCTAATTAAAAATATTTAACACAATGTGAGGAAATTATATCTTTTATCATCAATAAAATATTCAATAAAATAGTGTTTTATCAACTCCCCCACACTTACCCTTTTTCACTCCTAAGCAAAACCTCATATCAAGTAAACATCAATATCAAATCAAAACCAATTTTAAAACACATATCCGTGAGATCAAACAATTACACACCAAGAAAAAAGGATATCTTTACTCATAAAAAATCATTATTTAAAGTTATCCATTTATATCATTCAATATATTTCCACTTCATTTATCCTCCCATACACAAAACACTTACCTTGATTGAATTTTCTCTTATCACACAAATATCAATTTTTTTGCAATGTCTTTCTCATCCAAACTCATACAAGGGTCACCATAGGCTTGATAAATTCCTACATCACCCCCCGATGTGAGTCAAAAACATATGTTTATCATGAGGAATTTTCATGGTTGTTCTGTGGCTTTTGGTTGGTAGGATTAAAGTGTGAAAAATTCTAAGGATAAATGAGGAGGGCTTGACTCTTTTTGAAGCAAAATTGAATTAATCTAATTCTCACTTAGATATAGTCTCCTCATCAATCCCCATAGTATAAATTCAGCTCCATCATCATGAAAAGTCATGGAAAGTTTACACCATTCATCATTTCAGCATAAAAAAATGTCAATCTTATCAAACATTATTTTCTTGAAAGCTCCAGATAGGCACAAATTTCAACCTCAATTAGAAGCTCCAGAAAAGGCACAACTTCACTTGTAATGAAAGCTCTAGAAAAGGCACAAATTTAAATATAATTACTTTCTTCAGTAGAAATAACATCTCTTCAGAATTTAATTTTCCACCCAAAGTATCACAGAATATGGTAGCACAACACAAGATAGCTTCTACCACACTTAAGCTCAACTAGATTATGAAATTTCCCTTCAAGAGTTGGTTGGATAGGGAAAATTGGCTTGTAATGTGGATAACCTAACAGGATGTGCATGGATTCTAAGGGATACAAGGATTAAATGTTCAATATAGGCCATTATAAAAAATTATTCTTTGAAACATGGGCTTTAATACCAAACAAATGCCTTAATCATTTAAACATAAGTACCTCAAACCCTCAAGTTTTGACAGGAATAAATCAAATTCTGGTTAAATTAAGCGTGGTTTGGTTCTCTCAAGAAGTGAGGTGAATGTAAAGAATATGAAAATAATGGTTCAGAAGCCTCACAGGAAAGTGGTTTCAAATATAAAGACACTGCGATGTGGCATGGGATTCAAAATTCAATGTACTTTTCATGAAATTACTAAATATTTGAACTTGAAACAAAGTCATTTTCAGCATTCATTTAAGCTCAGTTTTATGGGATAAATTGTTTCACTCATTGATATGCATTTCAAAATTGTGATGAGAATCATTTCATCTCAAAAATTTCAAAAACATAAATAAATTTAAAAAATAAACACACAAAATTTTAAAACAAACAATTTTTTTTGTTTTTTTAAATAGGAAAACAATTGAAATTACTAAACTAATAGGTTCCCTCCCCCACACTTAAAATATTGAATTGTCCTCAATGTGAACCCATGAGATGATATTTGAACATGAAATGAATTTTTTTTAAATAGGACAAATAATATAAAAGTGAAAGGGTTAGGAACAGCCTAATGTGCTCAATTGATGATGGGGTCCTGCGGTGTGATAAAATCCACTACATTATTAGAAAGTCCCTCAATGTATCTCTTCAAACATTTCCCATTGACTGTAAATCTCCTTCTAGTGTCCTCTTGTGTGATCTCCACTGCACCATAAGAAAAAACATTAGATACAATATAAGGACCTAACCATCTGGAACACAACTTACCAAGCATCAGCTTTAGTCTTGAACTGTAGACAATGACTTTCTCTACAACATGAAACTAATTTTGCTAGATCATTCTATCATGAGTTTCTTTTGATTTTTCCTTATAGAGCCTTGAGTTCTCATATGAAGACAATCAAATATCCTCAAGCTCTTGAATTTGTAGCTTCCTTTGGATTCCAGCTTGGGCCAAATCCATGTTGCATTTCTTTATAGCCCAATAAGCTCGATGCTCAAATTCCACAGGGAGATAACACGCTTTCCCAAAAACAATCTGAATTGGGGACATACCAATGGGTGTCTTGTATGCTGTACTATAATACCACAATGAATCATCCAAGCGCTTTCTCCAATCCTTCCTATTTGGATGCCTAATTTTCTCCAATATTTGTTTCAACTCACGATTTGAAACCTCAGCCTGGCCATTTGTTTGAGGGTTGTATGATGTTGATGTTTTGTGTGTCACCCCATACTTTCGAAGGAGGGAAGAAAAATTCCGATTGAAAAAGTGTGTCCCTTGGTCACTGATGATGTCCTTTGGTACTCCAAACCTGTAGAAAATTTGAGCCTTGACAAAATCCACTACAATATGAGAATCGTCAGTCCTGGTGGCCTTGGCCTCCACCCATTTACTCACATAATCAACAGTAACCAAAATATACAAAAATCCAAATGAACTAGGAAAAGGACCCATAAAATCAATGACCCATACATCAAAAACCTCACAGAATAGTATGGGTTGTTGGGGAATCTCATGTCTCCTATAAATGTTCCCAGTGTGTTGGCAACGAGAGCATGACGTACAAAACACTTGGGCATCATGGAATAAGCTAGGCCAATATAATCCAGAGTCCAAAACCTTCCTAGCTATTCATTGGGGTCCAAAGTGTCCACCACAATCAAGTGTATGAAACAAATTTAAAACAGACTCCAACTCATGATCAGGAACACACCTCCTAATAACTTGATCACTACACATGCACTAGAGGTATGGATCATACGAAACATAATACCGAGACTCACCTTTTAATTTTTGGACTTGATGTTTCTTTAAATTTGCAGGGATTTCAGAGTCAACAAGGTAGTTAACTAAATCTGCATACCAATGATGCGTACCTGAGATGGAATAAAGATGCTCATCGGGGAAAGTGTCCTGAAGTGGTACCTGGTCCATGGTGTCATCCTCTAGTTTGTGAGTAATCCTACTCATGTGGTCCGCCACCAAGTTTTCTGACCCCTTTTTGTCCTTTATCTCAATATCAAATTCTTAAAGAAGGAGCATCCATTGGATCAGCCTGATCTTTGCATCTGGCTTCTTTAAGAGGTATCTCAGAGCTGCATGGATAGAAAAAACAACTACTTTAGAGCCCAATAAATATGAACGGAATTTATCTAAATAAAATATGACAGTAAGAAACTCTTTTTCCGTGGTTGTGTAATTTTATTGGGCTGAATCTAGTGTCCTCGATGCATAGGTGATCATATGTGAACGTCCCTCCACCCTCTGAGATAAGACAGCTCCAACCGTGAAGTTGGAGGCGTCACACATAAGCTCAAAAAGAATCTACCACCACGGGGGTTATATGATAGGTGGAGTGGTCAGACACTTATTTAGCTCATCAAAGGAAGTCCGGCAAGAATCATCAAACATAAAATCAGAATCCTTTTGAAGTAATCATGACATAGGAAGAGAAATTTTACTAAAATCTTTGATGAAGCGCTGATAAAATCCTGCATGCCCTAGGAAAGATCTAACATCACACACACATGAAAGATATGGTAAGGATGAAATAATGTCTATCTTAGATCTATCAACCTCTATCCCATGTTTTGACACTATATGACCTAAGAAAATTCCCTTTTCGACCATGAAATGACATTTTTCAAAATTTAAGACCAGATTCTTCTCAATAAAATGATGCAACACATCACCCAAACTAGAGAGACATTCATCAAATGAGGATCCATAAACTGTAAAATCATCCATAAATACCTCCATGCAGGTCTCAATGAAATATGAGAAAATACTCACCATGCATCTCTGGAAGGTACATGGGGCATTGCAAAGTCTAAATGGCATCCTTCAGTAAGAAAAGGTACCGAATGGGTAGGTGAATGTCATCTTCTCCTGGTCCTCTACTACAATGGGAACCTGAAAATATCCAGAGAAACCATCCAAGAATCAATAATGCGTCCTACCTGCAAGTCTATCAAGCATCTGGTCAATGAATGGAAGTGGGAAATGGTCCTTACGAGTGGATTGATTTAGTTTCCTATAATCAATACACACTCTCCAAATATTTTGTACTCTCATAGGAACCAACTCATCATTTTCATTTTTTATAATAGTGAAACCAATTTTATTTGGTATAACCTGGACAAGGCTAACCCATTGTGAGTCAGAAATAGGGTAAATGATACCTGCCTCAAGTAATTTTTCAATTTCTTTCTTAACAACTTCCAAAAGTGTTGGATTAAGTCTCCTTTGTGGCTGACTAATCGGTTTATCCCTATCCTCCAAGAGAATCCTATGCATGCAAATGGATGGGCTAATACCTGACATGTCTGCCAATGTCCAACCAATTGCCCTAATGCTATCTCTCAAAATATTCCAAAGTTTTTCTTTATGTTGAAAAGAGATATTTTTATCAATGATAACAGGTAATATATCACCACTCAGCAAGTATGAATATTTAAGATTTGGGGGAAATGGCTTGAGTTCCAATGTAGGGGGGTGATGTATGGATGGAGAAATTGATGCAACATACATATCTACACAATGAACATCAGTATCAGAATAAAAATCATCAAAATTAGAAAATAATGCATCAAATCCATCAGCATACTCAACAACAATGTTATAATTAGAGTTCACATGATCAAAATCAGAATATGATTCCATTTCAAATTCAAATCTTAGAGAGTGTTGTTCCTTAGAAACAGGTGTGGAAGTTCTCTTAGACATTAAATCAGAACCAATACTCATAATCTCCCTAAGCATAAGACAATCCAATTCCATGGTGTTTTTACTTGGGGGTTCAAAATGGGAGATAACAAATGCAGAATGATCCTCTGAGGGGTACTTCATGGAGTCCATAACATTAAAAATTACAACTTCATCTCCAAACTCCATGTAAAGTGTACCCTCATGAACATTTATGATAGTTTTTATAGTTTTGAGGAAGGGTCTACCTAAGATAATGGGAGCAAGAGAACTTACCTGATCATCCTCCATTTTGAGCACATAGAAGTCTGCTGGAAAGATCATGTCTCTTACCCAGACAAGTACATCCTCAAGAACTCCCGCTGGATATGATGTAGATCTATTCTCTAATTGAACCACTACTCTCATCGGTTTCAGCTCACCAACCTGCAAAGAAGATAATATAGAGTGAGTCATCACATTTGTGGAAGCTCCCAAATCACAAAGTGCATTAGAAAAGTGTAACACCCCTATACTTCATGGGATAGTAAATGTACCGAGATCCTTGCACTTTGTTGGCATTGATAGAGTTGGTGTAATGAGTACTGACACATTCCTTCCAAGATTGATCCTCTCATTTCCCTTGATCCCTCTTCGATTGGTACAAAGTTCTTTTAAGAATTTCGCATACCTTGTAATTTGCTTAATGGCTTCAAGTATAGGAATGTTGATCTCCACATGATTGAATGTGTCCAAAACTTCATTTTGCATTGCTTCTTCAGCCATATTATTGGTTTGAACAACCCTGTTTGGAAAATGAATGGATCTAGGAGGAACATCCTCAATATTTTTCTTACCTTTATCTTTCTCCTTGGATTTCTCATCAGTTGGTATGGAATGCGACTTCTCTGGAGTTGTGGTGAATCCCAGTGGAAAGGTAGGTATAGATGTATCGTTCATTTGCTTCCCACTTCTCAATGTGATGGCACTGACATTCCCCTTTGGATTTGGAGTGGGTTGGGAAGGTAGATTTCCAGAATTCTTACTTACAAGTTCATGGAGGGCGGTGGCAATCTGGCTTATTTGAGACTTCAACTCCCTCAACTATGAACCTTGACTTTTAAGATCATTCTGTTGATTAAGAAAAAATTTCTTCAAAAGGTCATCAGTTTTATAATCTACCTTGGGTGGGGGATTCCCTTATTGTTGGATTGTTGATGATTGAGATTCAAATCTCCTTTGGGTTGTTGGAAACCCTACTGGTAAGGTGGAGGCTGCTGGAAGTTTGGTTGAAAAGGGGGCCTTTATTGTTGTCCAGAGCCATACCTCATGTCTGATTGATCCTTCCACCCTTGGTTTTTTGTTGGATCAAACTTCTTTTGGGGATATGGTTGTTGTTGTTGTTGCTGATATGGTCTCCTAGGGAACACTGCTGCACAATCTTCTGTTTCTTGGAGTTGTGGGCAACAATCAGTTGGGTGGCTTGTATAAGTGAAAATGCCACAAGGCCTTGAAGGAGTGGGTTGGGATGTATTTTGAGCCAAAGAAATCTTCCTCACCATAGTGGTCAATTCTTCCAACTTGGTATCAATAAAATGACTTTCAAGAGAAGGACTTACCTGATGTACTCCTCTAACATGTGGTGTACCTCTACCACCAAATTTTTGGGAGTTTTAGGCCATCTTGTCGATCAATGCACGTGCGACTACTGGTGTCTTGTCCAACAATGCTCCTTTAGCTGCATCATCCACCATGATTCTCTCCATAGGTGTGAGTCCTTCATAAAAGTATTGGATGATGAGTTGCTCACTGATTTGGTGATGTGGGCAGCTTGCACACAACTTCTTGAATCGTTCCCAGTACTCATACATTGACTCCCCTTGGGATTTTATGATCCCCAAGATATCCTTACGAATGGAAGTGGTCCTCGATGCTAGAAAAAATCTTTTCAAGAAAAGACGTTTCAAATCGTTCCAACATGTTACATCTTCAGGTTGTAAATAGTATATCCAATCCTTTGCAGCTCCATCAAGTGAAAATGGGAATGCTCTTAATTTGATTTGATCTTCAGAGACATTTCTAGGTTTTACAGTTGAGCAAACCACATTAAATTCTTTCAAATGTTTATTGGGATCCTCACCAGAGAGGCCATGAAACTTTGGAAGTAAGTGAATTAACCCAGATTTTAGTTCAAAGTCTGATTCGAGATTTGGGTATGCAATACAATTTCGTTGATAGTTAATATCAGGTTCAACCAATTATCGAATGGTTCTATTAAGTTGATTTCTATTATTTTCAGCCATTGGTTCTTATTTTATGGTTAAATTTTAATTGCTTCTAGTTTCAATGTTATGATATTGGAGTAATTCTCCAACTGGTTGAATGTTAAAAATTCCTGTAGGCTGAGAATGTCTGATTCATGACCTAAGGCTATGTTCAATCTCTTGGTCAAGATCTAAGAGATCTTCAGAGGTTGGCCGAGCCAAATTTCTTGAAAGTGTAAATGAGGTGGGAGAGGTGGGGGCCTTTTATAAGTGGAGAGGAGGGGCACTTTTGGAAAGATTGAAATGTTACATTATTTCACAATGCTTTTCGGATTCTAAAGGTCCCACACTTATATAATTCTAGGCTAAGGTGATAAGGTTTCGAAATATCCTCATCCAATAGGCTTTGGACAAGTGTAAGCCTTGGATTTTTCATTATCTTCTCATTTTATTTAAATCGTTAAATAATGAGGTCATCGCTGTATCATAATGATGTCATAAATAATTTAATTTATTTAATGTATAAAAATTATAAAAAAAATACTATGATGTAGGAAATATTTTTATCTTTCTAATGAATATTTATAGTCAAAATTTGGACTTGTGTAACCCCACTTAAAAACTGTTTTAGTAAAATAACTCATGTTTGTGTCAATTTAATTTTAACATTAAATAAATATATATTAATGTCATTTTCCAACTAAAGTGGCTCCATGGGGTCCCCAAGTTGACCCATGGGTTGTCTTGGTCGGCCATGACTCATCCAATAGGAGTATGACAAGTGTCATGCTCATCTCATATTATTAAAACATTATTTGTACCTTAAACTACACTAATTACCTCTAATCGCGATTAAGAACTTAAAAGTTACTATTCACCAAAAATTATTTTAATCTCATTGAACCACATTTTACTTCTTAATGAAAACCATGTATGTCGGATTTTTGAAAATCAAATCATAGAAGTGGTAATATTTCATTTAAACGAAAAATCAGTTATTTAACTACCACTTAGTGGTTTCACTATTCATCAAAAATTGAAGTTTTTCAGAACAAGGCCAAAATTTCACCCTAAGCTATAATTGATATTCCGAATTCAAAAATGATGTCTATTTTACAAAATTCCAAACATATAAGTTGCATTAATTAATTTTATAATTAATTCCCGCTGTTACGACAAATAGCGTGTTTTTAAGAAACAATTTATATCAAAAGATTGGCAATTGTTTATGTCCAATTTCAATGTTAAATTAATTCTAATGACCACCATTGGATAAAATGGTAAAAATATATTCTAATTATACCTTAAAACCACTAAATAGTATAATTTATCATAATAAATTATTTTGATTACAAAAGTTGTTTTAAGTATTTTTCACTATTCATAAAAAAATAGAAGTTCTCAGAAAAATACCAAAAATTCAACATAGGCTAATTTCAATATTACGAATCCAAAAATGAAGTCCATTTTGATAAATAAAATTTATAATATTTCAAAAAGTAGGTATTACTATTCACAATGGCTAGTTTAATTCGTTGTGGTGTGTGTTAGAGCTCGAGGTTGCGTACAACACACGCTATTGCATTATTCGAAGTGAAACGTACCGTGGAAGCTTGGGGTGTTACATTCTCCCCTCCTTCAAAAAATTTCATCCTCGCAATTTGAAAATTTTCTTTGAAAATAAAAGGTTGAAAATAGAAAATACCTTTGTGGAAAACCCACATCGGAAATAAGGTTAATAAAATTTAGCCTTAATAAGAGGGAAATGGAAATAAGAAAGTCACCACCAAATTATGATCTCGATAAGGAGAACATTGGTGGAAATTAGAGACATATAATTGGAGGAAAAACGTAAATATTTGTAGGGAGTGATTGAGGTCATCAATCACAATCAACTGTCAAATTGAGGGCCTCAAAGCCTTCAATCTATGTTGATTTAAAATATCATCAGTTCAACAAGACATAAGGTATTAGGGTAACACATTTTTTTGTTTTAATATCCCTTTACTAAAGTTTAAGAATTAATTTATTCATTGAATAACAGATAGGTATATATATATATTTATGCTTGACAATTAGAGTTTCAACCTTGAACTCACCTTTCACTCAAAAAGATAATATAACCCAAAAATATTATACTTATCCTAATTGTATAAGGTTCCAAATATTAACACATACCATTTAGATTAGTAAAATTATTTTTTAATAACCAGGGACTTCCTGTAGGCTAGTGGTAGGAAATAAAGGCCTGTCGCAGTTTGATTGTGGGTTCGATTCATGCAGCTTTGTCCGACGCGACGGGTTATGCCCCACCCTGCATGTTGTCCTTTTCCTAAAACTATAGTATTATAATATTCAAAAACAATATTCATAAATTTTTAACCTTAAACAATACTATCCAAAGATCAACTTAATCCACTCCAACCTTTATAGTTATCCAAAATACCTCTGTCCAGACTTTCTCTAAAAGGTCTCTTAATTCCAAAATCAATTGTAACATCAGATTCCCCAAACAAAGAAAAGTTTCTCTTATTGTCACATACTAAAAATATGATTACCTTAATCATATTAAAACCTTACTGAAATCAAAAATTACTGCAGTACAATCTTTATATATATCACATTATTCTTATAACCAGAATATAATCCTTGAGTCCAAAAGCACCAATATATTAATTATTCCGCTTCAACTGTAGTCACAGCATAAGATTGGCCTTGATCCCTTGGCCTTTTCTGAGGTAAGTTTCCTTGACGCTTAGGACATTCATTTTCATAATGCCCCATTTCCCTACAATTGTAGCATTTAACATTGACAACCTCTTTCTTTCCCTTGCAATCACGAGCCTGGTGACCCTTTTCTTCACATTTATAACAAACTCCCATTCCTTTTAGGCACGTACCAGGGTGATTATTCCCACAATTATCACATAATGGAAAATCCTTCTTTCCCTTTTTCCCTTTATTTGTCTCTTGTTCCACCGTTCTCTTCTTCTCTTGCTTTACTTTGTTGTCATAAGACTTAGAGAATTCCTTTTCTGTCTTGATAGCACATGAGACAATATCTTCGTATGATGAGAAGGATTGTGAGACTAAAGCTCGACGGAGAAATGGTTTTAACCCATCAAAGAAACGATCAATCTTACTCCTTGGGTTACGTATATAATCGGCAGCATGCATCGCTAACCTTGTAAAGTTAGCCTCATACTTTGCGACATTCTCATCCTCCTTCTGCCTTAAACTCAGAAATTGCCTTTCCATATCTGCTCGATGGTCACGAGGAAAGTATTTTTCTAAGAAAAGCTCTTTTAACTCCCTCCATTCCATATTAGATATGTCATCATCTTCCTTTGTGTTTTGAATCAGCGACCACCACTGATCGGCATCTCCAGTGAGGCGGTAAACTGCCATGACAACCTTCTCCCTTTCACTACTCCCCAAGGCATGGATTATTTTCTCTAAGGAATTTATCCATTGCTCCGCGACTATAGGATTTATACTCCCACTGAAGGTTGGCGGTTGTTGCCTCATGAAACGGTCTAGCATTGATCCTCCACGTTGCGGATCAGGGTGCTCCATACGAGTAAGGTTGTTATTCATAACCTGCGTGAGTTGTCCCAGTACGGTGAGAAGCTGATCGACACCAGTTGTATCACTAGCTCCACCATAATTATCCTGAGCAGGAGGGAAATCCCTACACGGAGTGCGTGCATTGATACGGTTTCCATTCCTTCAACTAGGCGCCATTTCTAAATAATGGCATAAACTAGATTAGTTCATGAATCAAAATACATAATTCCATACTTGTAAAACACTTAACATAAATTGAACTAATTATGGATATAATCCATAATTATAAAAAAAATTTCTTTGAGGAAGTATATACTCGTAACCCTTCATAGTGGTTTGTAAAGAAAATGGGAATTATCCTAAGCATATCCCCCGGGAGTGTCGTAACCAAGAGTGCAGCAAGGACCGTTGTCGTGCACCAGTTCCCGTTCGAGTCTAGCTCAAAGCGGTGTTTTCGGGTTTTACCCCTAGGTACATCTGTGCCAGAGCCGCCTCTACCTGCTCGTATCCAGAGAGGGATGTATTGCTCGGAAAACTCATAACATCTCTATAATACCAAAATTCTAGGAAGCTCTTCTATACCAATCCTCAAGGTCTATCTTTGGGCTATGTGCTCTAATCAGAGTTTATCTACATCTAGCTTCCAAGGTTAGTACTAAACTGCCTCTGATACCAACTGTAACGCCCCGAACCCAGCTACCCAGAGTCGGTGCATTACTTCGTAACATTGGCATGATCACAAAAGATCAAGTCTCGAAAGACCGATTAGTTTAGTAGCCTTGGAAACACTAGATACATTCATAAGTGTTACATTACATCATAAAGTGAAAAACTAATAACAAAGTCTTCATAGTACACACTCATATCCTCTTCTGACTATCCCTGCAGGTCATTCATAAAATACTTCTTCACATCCTGGAAAATATTAAAACATTGAAAGGGGTGAGCTCAGATGCTCAGTAAGGATAACAATATTGCGGAAGCTTTCATAAATAAACATAAAAATTTAAGGCAATGTATAACTAAAACAAAAGCCCATTAAACTTGAACATCAACATAATATGGCAAAAGTAAAATGAGATAATTCCATTCACTTCTTCACATGGATATTCTACTGGTCGAATAATCACATGAAATATCAATAACCACTTTCATAATGAGGGAATGTATAATGCCGAACATTCTGAAACATTTTGTCAAGGCCTTGGCCAAGACGTCTAAAATGATTAAGGCCTCGGCCAAAACCATAAATCAAATTGGGAAAGGGCCTCAGCCAATTCCACGTCTAGTTGTCTCATGAGACCTACCGATGCATCGAGGAGCTATAGCGGGCTCCACCCGTCACTTATTAAGTCCAATACATTCCTCATATGAATAGGTTTAAACATATCATAAACCATAACATAATCGTATCACATAAAACATGCATAAAGGAAACATAACATTTCCACATTTCAATCACAAGATATCAATACGACACATTGATATAATAAAAACTCTTTAAAACCCATTTTCAATACCAAAATAAAAGAAAGTCAAAACTTTGTATTTATTTTTCATAAAAAAAATGGCTTGTAGAGGAAGCCGAAACTCAAATAATGGTCATGGCGGAGGAGAAGTCGTTGTCGCCGCATATGTACAGAAAGAAAAACATTCCCTTTTTGTCGTTTAGTAAAACGCTTCGTATAGAAAAGATTCCTTTTGAATAAACGTAAAATTCAAAGGGGTTTATACACCATATAAAAGGAAGTTGTGTATAAAACCAAATACGTCTCAATGAAAGGAGATTGAGACAAAGTCCTTAAAAAGATCATTTTTAAAATAAAATAGATCTATTATGTGTATTCACTATAGTTACACATAAAGAATACAAAATAAGACATAATAATATCATGACATAATTTGAAAGTAGGAGATTAACCCAAAGAATGGAAATTGGGTTAAGAAGTTCCCCTACCTCGTGTCTGACTTGACTCAACCATTCTTTAACCTCCTGAATAATAAACTAGAGTTAATTTCTATTTACTTAAGAACCTTTTTCATGTTCATTATTTCTTTTATATCACTTATTACCATGGTATGAACATTATGTAATTATTTAAGTTAATAACGGTCGTTTTGTCGATCTTTGGTACTTGAGTCAAAAATAAACTTCCTATAATTACAAGTTGTTCATGTGGTGAAATATCCATTATATACAGAATTATATTCATGATTTAGATATCATATATATGATATATATCTAGTATATACATTCATTCATAATGTCACGTAACATTTAGAGGTAAGAAATGAAATGCACCGTTCATGGAGACGGTAAGCCGTACGTACGCATGAACGCTACTTTCATTTCTATTTCGTATTTAATGGAATGAAATCATAATGATATAAATTTATAATATAATTACAGTATAATATAGTGTATAATACCATTTACTCCATCCTTTATACATCCCACATATGGCATTAACGATTCAAATCACTTTGAGGGGGCGGTAGTCCGCACTTCCTAAAATGAAATTATCGCGTTTTACCCATAATGGAAATCATAAAGTATGTCATAAATGAAAAATACATAAGATTAAGTAAAACAGAAACATATTATATATCATATATAAATATAGTGACATCTTAATGTCCACCTTTGAAGGTGTTATATGAGTGTTGAACAATCATCATTTCGTGAGGAAGAAATTCGCCATCCACAGGAACCGTATGTTCTTTAACCATTAGATGTAGGTGTGTGTAAGTGTAGATCGAATCCTTATTATAACAAAATCCTAGTATATTTAGGATACTGGTGTTGTTATAAAAGAAATTAATAAAAAGAGTTTAGGGGGTTGGAGAAGAAAAATAAAACAAAACAACATTAGAGAAGACATTACCTCAAAATCGGGTAACTCTTTTTGATTTGAGCCAAAGGCTTACTTGGGAAGAGTTCTGCCCAAAGTAAGGCTTCTAGGAGTAAGAGGGGTAAGTTGGGAGAGTATTTGGGCAGAGGGTGGCCGATCCAAATGGCTTGAAAGTGTAAATGAGGTGGGAGAGGTGGGGGCCTTTTATAAGTGGAGAGGAGGGGCACTTTTGGAAAGATTGAAATGTTACATTATTTCACAATGCTTTTCGGATTCTAAAGGTCCCACACTTATATAATTCGAGTATAAGGTGATAAGGTTTCGAAATATCCTCATCCAATAGGCTTTGGACAAGTGTAAGCCTTGGATTTTGCATTATCTTCCCATTTTATTTAAATCGTTAAATAATGAGGTCATCGCTGCATCATAATGATGTCATACATAATTTAATTTATTTAATGTCTAAAAATTATAAAAAAAATACTATGATGTAGTAAATCTTTTTAGCTTTCTAATGAATATTTATAGTCAAAAGTTGGACTTGTGTAACCCCACTTAAAAACTGTTTTAGTAAAATAACGCATGTTTGTGTCAATTTAATTTTAACATTAAATAAATATATATTAATGTCATTTTCAAACTAAAGTGGCTCCATGGGGTCCCGAAGTTGACCCATGGGTTGTCTTGGTCGGCCATGACTCATCCAATAGGAGTAGGACAAGTTTCATGCTCATCTCATATTATTAAAACATTATTTGTACCTTAAACTACACTAATTACCTCTAATCGCGATTAAGAACTTAAAAGTTACTATTCACCAAAAATTATTTTAATCTCATTGAACCACATTTTACTTCTTAATGACAACCATGTATGTCAGATTTTTGAAAATCAAATCACAGAAGTGGTAATATTTCATTTAAACGAAAAATCAGTTATTTAACTACCACTTAGTGGTTTCACTATTCATCAAAAATTGAAGTTTTTCAGAACAAGGCCAAAATTTCACCCTAAGCTATAATTGATATTCCGAATTCAAAAATGATGTATATTTTACAAAATTCCAAACATATAAGTTGCATTAATTAATTTTATAATTAATTCCCGCTGTTACGACAAATAGCGTGTTTTTAAGAAACAATTTATATCAAAAGATTGGCAATTGTTTATGTCCAATTTCAATGTTAAATTAATTCTAATGACCACCATTGGATAAAATGGTAAAAATATATTCTAATTATACCTTAAAACCACTAAATAGTATAATTTATCATAATAAATTATTTTTATTACAAAAGTTGTTTTAAGTATTTTTCACTATTCATAAAAAATAGAAGTTCTCAGAAAAATACCAAAAATTAAACATAGGCTAATTTCGATATTACGAATCCAAAAATGAAGTCCATTTTGATAAATAAAATTTATAAAATTTCAAAAAGTAGGTATTAATATTCACAACGGCTAGTTTAATTCGTTGTGGTGTGTGTTAGAGCTCGAGGTTGCGTAAAACACACGCTATTGCATTATTCGAAGTGAAACGTACCGTGGAAGCTTGGGGTGTTACACTAGACATGTATTGGTTGGCCAATATATTATGACATGTAATACTAAGTTCATGATTGTGTTTTATTAAAATATAGTTTGAATCGAATAAAAAATTTTATTAATCAAAACACCAACAATAAATAAATAGTTATTTTCTATTTATCTATTATTTCATATTAGGTTAATATGAATTAAAAAATTGTTCCTTGATTGATAAAACATTATTTACTTG
This sequence comes from Viscum album, assembly GCA_963277665.1. Taxonomy (NCBI): domain Eukaryota; kingdom Viridiplantae; phylum Streptophyta; class Magnoliopsida; order Santalales; family Viscaceae; genus Viscum; species Viscum album. The sequence continues at coordinate 1,869,058,800 of OY728123.1, read as the reverse complement.
ATTAAAAGATTACCTATACACACTTAATTTTAAATTTTATTGTTCAATATATTTAATTTAGTTTAAAATAATGTCTTGAAAGGTTTACGCCTTACTAAAAGTCTTAATGGTTTGACCTTACATTTTTTATTTTAAAGTGCAACTTTAAAGTACATAAATTTAACATTGAAATTATTTGAAACCTAGATTAATTGATACATAAATTTTTTAATATTAATTGGGGAATATTTCTTTATTTATTTCAATCTCTAGGATTTTATAATTTTTTTAAAACATGTTTAATATGTCATTGAGTAGTATTGAAAACCTGAAAGAATTGATTAATCAGAATTGATTTATTGGTTTTTTATTTTTAAGTTCATAAATTATTGAAATTATTTATTTATGTAATGAGATGATCATGTTGAAATATTTTAAGAAATTAGGGCTGTTAATGGTATTTTAAAATGAATAGTGATTTTCAGAACTGACATGTAGAGAAAGTTTGTTATTTTTTCCTATCCTGATAGATAGTCTAGTTATGAATTTTTTTATGGTATGCCTTAAAATGTTTTCAAAAGTGATCTAAATTAGTTCTAAATGATTCCAAAACTGGTTATAAGTTCCAATGGTAAATTTTATTTTCTTATTTTTAGAATGTATTAAAGAATTTTATTGAGACCCTAAAGGTTTTATTAGATTTTTAATCAAGGAAAGCATGAAGTCAAATAGAATATATATCTAATTGAATTTTTGAAAATTACTTGAAGGTGATTCTTGGATGATTTTTATGATAATATATGTTTTGGATATGTTGAAAGAGATTAAAATGGACATAGTGATTCTTGGAGGATTGTCATGGACTCATTAAGTTCATATGGTTTAGAGAAGAATGAAAAAGAGTACCTAAAAGATATTGTAGGATAAATATATCTGGTGGAAAAAATAAATTCCAAAAAAAAACTATCTATTACATTGTATTTGGGTGATAAAATTGGCCATGTTATTAGTCCCATGATTACAGTGTAGAATATGTGTAGAAGGACTTGTCTCTCTTTTAGATGGGATGTATCCACACTGAAACACATTATACTATACCAAAAATAAGGTTGGATAGAGTGAAAAAAATAATTGGAATCATACTAGATATTCCCCTCAAAGTAACCACCCACCCATGGGAATCCAAACTAGCTCAAATACATCCAAAACTGTATGAGGTAGTGTATGAGAGCACCGGTGTGGATCAATAATAGCATATGTAAAGGTGGAAACATTATATGGGTGACACCATGGTGAAGTGGTCATAGTACATGTTGATATGGTAAGAGAATTATAGAGTGGTGATTGTGTGTTGTGTTTGATATGGTGATGGATTTTTAGAGGCAAGTCTAATGTGGGACAAAGTTCATTCTGGTTATGCCATAGCATAGAGTCCACACCATATAATGTAGAAGGAGTAATTGTATGTTTTATGTGATACTTCAATATAGTGAAATGTAACAAAATGTGGGAGGTAATCAACTGAACGTCCATGTCACTGGAGTTTCAAGTGTGATTAAGTTGTGGCAGAAATACTGCACCACAATCTTATTGGAGGATATAAGGCCACACCAAATAACGCTCCTGAATCCTAGAGAGTGTGTTTTTAATGGAACATATGATTTATTGATCTCATATTCTATCAGAACCCATGCTATAATAATTCATTGCAATGTAGAGAATTTGATATTGGTAGAAAATATGAATTAATATTTCTTATCCTATATGATTTAACACACTATAGTTAAAGTGTCTATTCCATAACTAGTTTGGTGAATCAAGGAGTTAGGGGGTGATAATGATAGATATTTTAGGAGAGTAATGGATGAGTTATTACATGAGTTTTTTAGATCTAGTTAATAGGAATCCATGACATAGATAACTGGTACACAACCAAAATATTTGATTGATCTCCCATTATAGATCATAGTAAATGAGATATGCTATAGTGAAGACAGAAAATAAAATGACTACAATGTGATGTCATAGAACACACCATAGTTAAGAAGTTTCAATACAGTTAGTAAAATCAACAAGTAACTGAAATATGAGTTCTGAATTAGATTTCCAAATGATTAATTTATATTTAATAGTATATTATAATCCCATTAAATATATAGGACACTTGAAACAATCATAATGAAAGGAGATTAAATCCTAACCATTTGATTGCAAGTAAAAGGAATAGATCCCTTTGATTTTTTTGGTAGTTATAGAGAGACAATCATTGAATAAAGATCACATTAAAAGATACAAATTTTGGAGAGGAATATAGAGGTATCACTATTGTGCAACAAAGGATAAATAATAAATCTTATAATTCATTAATGATACTGAAACAGAATAACGGGAAAAGTGATTCCATGAAATCTAATGGAAATATGATGCATCTCAAGATGAAATTTAAAGTGGGCCTATGAAGGAGATATATGAGATTCAATGGCACTCATATTGAAAAAGTCAAATCATCTATAACAAGATGATATTTTTTATTAGCCTTTTTTCTAATTTTTTTATTTCATTCTTATATTAGTTTTAAAATAAATTAAAGGGAGAGTTATTGATCCTTGGGTGGTAGTAAACTGACTAAAAACCTTTCTAATTAAAATGATCCTAGTTAGGAGTGAACTAGATAAACCCCAAGCAGTAAGCTTGTAGTGTTTTTGGTCCATCAATATGTTTTCAAGCACATAATCCTTGGATTATCCAATAGTGGAGAGCCGATTTAAAATCAATGTGTACCTTATTATTTTTTTATAGTATTAAAAAACAATCTAAAAATTAGTTAAAAACCCATAGATAATGTCAGTTAAAAGGATGTTCAAATGAAAAGGGAATAATATCATCTAATAAATAAGAGAAAAAGATGTAAACCCTATAAGTAATAGGTCATGGTAATTTAGAGTTAAAATTAATTAATTTTTTATATTGGAAATGAGTTCCATATACTGATTCACCCCCTCTTGGTGTATATATCACCCATGACCCTCGAGGGACCTAAAAAATTGTATTATAGTGAAGGTTTATTTTTTTTTTTGATTTTTTTTCTCTGACAAGATATAATTTTTTTTGAAGAGAAATGCAACTCATAGTGGAAGGTCCTTTATTTGATGAAAAATATTTTTATAGGTGTCAAAGGGAGTTAATTTCTTTTATGGAATATTTTCTTGGATTTCCTTGAGAAGTTTTGTAGGAAGGAATTTTTTTATTGAGTCTACATGGAGTCATCATTTAAATAAACAAATGAAACAAGGAGATTGATTCCTCTATTAAAAAGGAATTAAATAGAACTCTTATAGAATATGTATACAATGAAATTACTCATATAAAGTTCTCTAAATATATGTGGATAGATCTGGAAGATTCATTAAAAAATAGGTTAGAGGAAAGTTTCCTTATGTAAAATGGGAAAAATAATAATAAAAAAATCACCTGAGACATTCCATACTATGACACTATTAATGTAAAAGTGATTTCCTATTTAAGGAATGTGGTTACACATAAAATAATGTACAAATGATCTAGATTATGAATATTTTTATCTAAGTAATGATACTGCAGGAATGAATAAATAGGTTTAACTGATAAGTTATGTTGGGACTACTAATGAAGAGGAAGTCCTAAGGAGATCAAAAGTATCAATTTCCCACCTATTAGAGGAGATAAATAATCAATTAATATAATAAAATAAGTCTCAAGATATTGGACTCAAAGTGTTTGAAATCAAAATTATAAATTTTAAAAGACTAAACAAAAGTCTTATTTAAGTAGCCACTAATTTGAAGGGGAAGAATAATTCCCAAGATAAAGAGAATATTATGATGTACACACAGGTGAAAAACCTTAATACTAACTCAAAAGGGAATAACATGAACTAGAAAATAGTTAAAAAAATATTAAAGTAAATAAATATGAATTCATTTAATACTTATCATAATTGGTGGAGGAAAGAAAAAGTTTTCAATAAGAGAAAGTATTATTTAATGAATATATTTCTCAAATAAATAGGAAGATGAAGCAAAAAAGTGACATGCTGGATAAAATTTCTCATGCATTGTAGAATGAGATATATACTATTAAGGCACTAAAATTAGAGTTAAATTATCATGTTGAGATAAAATAAAAAATATATAATAGTTAGAAAAGGAGTTAATCTTAACCAATAAAAAGGTAGGACAATCTAGTTCTAAGGGTAAGAGTGAGCTTAAATATTCTTTAAATATATTATTTAACTTTCCGTCAGTAGGTGATAGTGAATTAAAAGTAATATTTTGAAAATAACGATTATATTTTGATATACCAAAGGCCTCACAACATGGAAAAATATGGTATTTCTTATGATGAGTCTTCTTAGTAGAAGGTGAAGAAGAGAATCATGTATAATCCTAAGAAAATGGGAAATATATGAAATGCTAAAACAACCCTAAAAGAGATCCTATAAGAGATAATGGAAGCTCAATGATCCTTCCAAGAAGGTTTGGAAACCTATGATACATTTTTGGGATGTATGGATAAATTTTTAGTTTTTATGTTGAAGAATGGGAATAAATTAAATACTACGAAGATTGTTAAAATTTTGAAAGATAGAGTTTATAGGAATAATAGAAATGTTATGGATGTCATTATAATAATTCCTATAATTATAACCATTCCTAAAGTAGAATGTTTAGAAGAAATTTTGTTGGGATTAATGGAAGAACTCTGCATCTATAGAATCAAAAATAGGTCCTTATTAAAAATATATTCTATAAGTTATATAAAGAATATATCCATGTTAAATTATTGAGAAAAAGATCCCAAAAACTATTTCTAAGGTTAAAAATTCTTAGAGACACATGGAATGAACTTGGAAGCATGAGAAGGGTCCACATGTTTCCAAAAGTAGAAAGGAACCTAAAAAATGAATGTCCCAAGAAAAGGAATATGTTAAAAATTATAAAAATTCTTACATGGTTATATTTAATAGTAAAAAGGAAAGGAAAATGAAATCTAAACTATAGTGGAAAAGAAAATACTTAGTGGTAAAGTTATCCAAAGGAAAAGAGGTTTTGTATTGGGTTGTGAAGAAGGGAAGAACCCAAAAGAATTCAATAATAGATTGGACTCCTTAAATCTGATTTAAATTTAAAACTAAAATCCAAGATAAATTAGAAAAGGAAATGGTGGTCCATAGTGATTCACCAACCTTTTGAAATTGAGGAAAATTGAAGTAAATTTATCTCTATAGGTTTTAAATATTTCCAACATGTTTGAAAAGGTACATTATTCAATGGGATACAAAATCCATTGGGTAACCATGCTAAAAAATAATGATAAAAATTGCATGGAAAATGGATTAAACCTGATGATTACAATATAATAATAAATCTAATATATAATAGTTGGTATAAGGTTAAATCTAATGTGTTACAAGTGAAATCAGTTTAAGGATTTTTTGGATTTAAACCACTAAGACAGTGAGGATAGAATGATGTTATAAGTATAACCATGAATAAACATATTGTTTATTTTTTTTTCTTCTAATAATTAGTATCAGATGATTATGTTTTTAGGATACTAAATGATTATTTCCAAGAAGTACTTGTTTTTATCAAAAATTGATACCCCTAAGATAAAAATTAACTCAACAATTTCTGTTAAGATATAAGGATTCAAAAGATATTGTGATGATATGAAAGGATATTTTGCTTTATCTTTGAATAAAGGAATCTATGAAGAATTGGTATTTAAATTTTGTATCCACCGATGCTTCAAGTGTGGAAAGTTTGAAAGCTACTATGACAATATTTTCATTCATGAGTGACAAGGACAATATTGTGTATGTTTGGATTAGACTCTTGTTTCCTATACAAAGACCTTGATTAGTAGTATTATAAGATCTATTGATAGCCCAAGTGCTATAAAGTAAATCCCCCCTGATGTATTTAGTTTTTGTAGATTTATTGGATGTTAATTTGTTGGGAGATTCTATAATTGGACATTCCAAAAAAAAATTGTGAGAGACACTATTAACAAAGAGGGAGAGAAAAGTGGAAGTGTTCCCATATAAAAGTTGTAATTTCTTCCATGGAAACTCAATCTTTGATGGGGATAAAAGTTGATGATGATTGTGAGCCCTATAATTAGGGATAACACTCATGCCCAGTAAGTTAAAAAGTGGAATTATAAGTTTTTGAATAATACCTTATCACATTCACTATGAAAATGAGGATAGAAGTGATGTTTGAAGACAACCCTTTGTATTTTATTGAAAAATGGAAAGTGAAATAAATTCATGAATTAAATCACTATATTTTCAAAAAATATAAATAAAATTATTTTTAGAACCCTAAATATTGCTATGAATTTTTTTAAAATACATGGATGAAGTCAAATGGAATATGGATCAAATGGAATTTGTAAAAACGCCTTCAAGGTGATTCTTGGATGATTTTTATGAAAAGACATGCATCATATTTTTTGATTAATCTTGATATGGTCAAAGTTATTTTTGGTGGATTATCATGACAAGACATGTATTATATTTTTTGACTAATATTGAGATGGTCTATGTGATTCAAGGAGGATTTTTATGGACTCATTATGTCTATAATTTTTAGAGAAGAAGGCTAAATAGTGGTTGGAAGCTATTGTAGGTGAAATCAATTTGGGGGATAGAATCTATGATATAAACCAATAACTATTCCATGGTATTTGATTAATGAATGTTAATATGTCATATTTCCCATGATTGTATTGTATAATAAGTGTGTAAATATTTGTATCTTTGGTATATGGGAAGTTTCAAAAAAAACACATAAGAAAACACCATAATAGATGTTCACTTGAGCGAAATAAAAAATCATGGGAAAAATATTAGAAAGGGACATCTGAGTATCCATCCACCCAAGGGTATTTGGTTGATGTTAAATACATTTTTATCTATAGGTGGAAGTGTAATTGAGGACCATAACAGGTTTAAGTAAACATGTGTTAAAGAGGTACTACAATACAAGGTGGAACCATAGTGAAGTTCTCATGAAACTGGTTGGTACTTTGGGATAATTATTGATTGGTTTGACATGGTGGTTGATATGGAACTAGATTCTTAGAGGCAAGTATAATGTGGGACAAGGCTCAATCAAAATAAACAGTAGAATAAAGGACACACCATATAATATATAAAGAGTAAGTTATAGTTATATAAGACACTTCACCTTAGTGAAAAGTTCCACGATGTGTCAGGTGATCAACTAACTTCTATATCACTAGAGTTTCAAGGGATCTTATGCTATGGAGGGGAGAAAACACCACAATTTATTTGGAGAAGAGAAGGAAACAACATAAAATGTTCTTGGATTATATAGAGTTTATTTTTAATTGAAATATATTATTTTTTGATCTAATATCTTATAGTAATTCACACCATTGAAATACCTTACTGTAGAGACCCAGACTTTCATACATAGATAATACATCTTTTTATATGAATGTTCATTACATTGAAAAAATAAAAACATGAGGATTGTAATGATTTAGTGTCATTGGAAACTTTGAAACATAAAAAAATGGATTATAAGAGAGCTACATAATTTCCCACTAAGTAATACATAACTAGAATCATTGTTAGAGATATAATACATAATACATTTCTTCATAACTTGGGGAAAGGAAACATAAGAAAGGGTGATCTTAGATACCCGGTAAGGGTAAAAAAGGGAGATATAAATATAAAATGAGAATAAGGGTATGATAATATAATAATAACATTTGGAAAACCATAACCTCCATATCATAGATCCTAAACTTGAGTCATGTAATAAATCATGGGAGTTTATAATACATGAATCATAAATGAATCAAAGAACATGATCCATGAGATCATAACATTGAAATAAGAAATATATTTATGGAATTGACATAATCATAGAAATATTATGTCAAGGATATCCATAAATAAATTTATAACATTTGAAGATTGATCTAACTACATGTGTACCTTCTTTGTGCCTAGGATAACCTCTTGTGTACCCTCTTTTGGGCTTGGGATAACCTCCCGTGTACCCTCTTTCAGGCTTGGGATAACCTACCATGTACCCTTTAAGATTATATAACATTAACCATTACCTAATTCATTGTATAGATATATATATCCCACCGATCACATAATTAAAATAATAAATATGTATTCTACATGATCATAAAAAATTCATCATATCAAAACCCATGAAAAGAAATGGGTTTCATAAAACATTTATCATATCATAATTTGTTGAAAAGGAATGGTTTTCATAAACATTTCATCATCATAATCATAAAAATTTTTAATGAAGAATAATAATGGTATCCTAGTATCATATATCTAATAAATAATAGTAACATTAAAGGATGTCATCTTCGATGAAAAATGATTTTGTAAGATCACTTGGAACATTTCTTGGGGAAAATAGCCTTTTGACTTTAAAAGTTAATTTTTAAAACAAAAAATTTATGAAAAACTTAAAAATAATTTTCTTTGAAAACAAAATTGGAAAATTATGAAGTAATATTTAAAAAAATGAGTGGTTATGATGTTGGGAGATTCTTTTCATGTCACATACATTAAAATAAATATTCCTTTCACATTTTTGGTAAAATACAAACGAGCCTTGTTTGGAAAATGACAAAATGATTAACTTTATTTTTTTTAAAATTAAAAATTTGGTAAAAAACTACTTTAAAAAAATCATTAAGAAACATTAAAACATTATTGAAAACATTTTTTGAAAACATTGATATTTAATAAAAAGTGTTTTCGACCGAAGATAAAAATAATGTTGGTTTTATTTAAAAACATTTGTTTAGAATATTGAGTACACATAGAGAGGAAAATGAAATGAAAACACTTATTATCATTAAATAATTATATTATAATAAAATAAATTAGTTTATTGAGAGGTATATCATAATATTTTATCATCAAAAACTTAATTATAAATAATCTTGATAAATTATGAGATTGTAACAAAACACTGTTACCACTTTGGTATCTTTTGAATCATAAACCCCATGAAAGAAAGAAAATTATATTTACATATAAAACCAATAATTTCATGATAATAATCATAAAATACATGAATGTGTAGTATATAAACCACAAGAAATAAATGAGTGGTGGATATAGCATGTGACCCACAATAATAAAAGTGATACGAAAATCCTTTACCAATTTGGAAATTATTAAATCATAATATCCATTAAAGAAATAAATAAAATGAAACATTAAATATAATTAAAAGATCTATTTTGATAATATAAAATATCAAATGGGTTTTATATACACTTTATAAAATAATATATATGCATAACATAACCTATGTCCCAAAGAAGAAAATTTGAGAAAAAAATCTCTTACCTTAGGTTTCGAATTCCATCATACTCATTAAAAAATAATGTATAATAAATACAATTTTATTATAAATATATTAAATAAAAATAATTACATATATATAATACCGTATATTATTTATTTACAACATTTTATTACCCATTTATTAACAATTCTTTGTTAAAATCATGTTTTGGGTAATAATGACTTTGTTTTTCATGTATGTTTAGATTTGGTATTTTTGGTCCTTTTAATTTGATCATGGTTCCATAATCTCAAGAATTATAACCATTATATAAATATAATATATATATATTGATTATATATGTATTTATATTAATCCATAAAAGTTAGTGAGTGAAAATGAAATACACCGTTCCTGGAGATGGTAGGTCGTACGTACGCATGAACACTATTTCCATTATCTCAATGGATGAAATGAAAGAAAGTAAAATAATATATAAAATTTAAAAAATAATTTCATATATATCACATATGTTCATTAAAATTATCCTTATTAAATTCCATGAAAATTTTAAGTGAAGAACGAATCACATCACATCGCAAGGCGGTAGTCGGCCGTACACACGAGAAAATTTTTTATATTCCCATAGAATGTAAAGTAATAATATATAAATGAAATTATAATTACATAAGTATAATTATTTCATATATATCATATAAATATTTTAAATACATAAATATATATAGTCTTTATAGGTGGTGATGGAAAACAATTTACATCGGTTCGTGAGGAGGTAGTCCTCCATACACACGATCAATGATTTTGTTTTTTATTTGATGGAAGAGGAGATGGATATTGGTTATTAAATCAATATAATAACATCTTAACATATGGTAGATATTTTTTTATAATATTTCAATTATTAAGACATGAATTAATGGGGTATGAATATTATTAAAAAGAAATACTTAGTGAAGATAATTAACTTTGTTTAGAACAACCCCTTTTGGACCTCTTATTAAGGAAACTAGGGTTGATATTTTAGGAATAAAATATGATCTATAACATATATAAGGATGTTTTATAGGGATTTTAGTAGGGTTTTTTGAGAAAAATGTCTTAGGATGTGTGAATAAGTTAGGGGAGGAGGTGGCCCTTTATAATGATGGAGGAGTGACATTTTTTTAAATAACCAAAAGTATTCAGTAATGAGATGTCACAATCACCGAAATTCCCCAAAAAATTGATAAATAATGTATTTTAGGGATTATATGGTTATGATACACCTCCAACACACACAAAAACACATGTTTAAATTTTTTTTCCTTAAATTATAAGTTTCAAAACTTTTACCTTTTAAATTTTTACTATGGTAACTTGTCATTTTTATCTATGTAATTTATCATTTAAGACTATAAATAAAATAATCCATATTATATAATTTGTACCCACTGGTTATAAATATGAAATACTGTTCCCTCTGGAATTGGGGATGACCTCATTGATTAAAGGTTCAAACATTACAATCATTTTCTAATGGGTTTATTCGTAGAACCGGAAACATCCAATGATTCCATATCCATTTGGAAATACTTTCCAAAGGTAGGTGCTCATTAGTTGTGGACTGATGAGGCTTAAGAATTTTCATTGGTTGAGAGGATGGGAGTTCGGACTCATCACATCTTTTTGAGGGGAATTATTGTCTACTCCGGGACTCTCTTTATAGATTTAAGTTATGTTTGTGAATCCTTATTACATTACCAATTATAAAATGAGAGTTCCTTTAGATATGAAAATCAATGATTGATATGTAGAAGATTTAGAGAATCTTTTATATGTATTCGAGGTTCTTCATTGATAGAGAATCATCTGTATTTGTTAAAGATTCTTAGTCAATGGTATCCTTTAATACATAAAAGTCTCTTGGTCATTATGATGACCATAATGGTTTTAAAGCCACTCAGTGGGGCACTTGAAGTTTATTGTCATTCAGAAGGACATGGATTATTTCAGAGTTGGGATCATACCTGTAGATGGGCTACCTATGTATCCTTTATTTAGAAAAGGAATCAGAACCCACGTAGTTCGAGTGAGGGAGTATGATGTTTATGCATGATTGAGGGATCCAAGAAAGATGTCATGATTACTTTTACACTCTAAGCTCACATGAGTCATGCTCGGTGTGAGAAACAAGAGGTATTGGTGAAACCAGACAATTTTTCCATGAAAGATGCAATGATGTGGGGCTTATGTATGTATGACTGCCCAAATATATGAAGATTAGGATTTACTTCAGGGAAGAAACCTTGGAACAAGGTCCATAAAGGTATATGTACTTCATGGAGATTTAGATACTCTAACTTGGGACTTACTTCTGAGGAAGATGCCCAAATTAGGAGGGGACTTTATGATTGGGTTTTACTCCTGAGAAGGAAACCCAGATCAAAAGTAAATTAAGAGTGGTTAAGAGAAATTAAGACTGGGGATTACTCCTAAGAAGGAGGCCCAGGTGAAAGGGATTTAAAAAATTAAGGGACTTGGGGATTACTCCTAAGGAGGATGCCCATATTTGAGACTGGGGCTTACTTTTGAAAAGGAAGCCCAGGTTAAGGGAATTATGGTTTGGGCTTACTCCTGAGGAGGATGCCCATATTTTGGGAACATTGAGACTGGGGCTTACTTCTGAAAAGGAATCCCATATTTGGAAAATTATGACTGGGGATTACTCCGGAGGAGGATGCCTAGATTATGGGACTTGGGGCTTACTCCTAAAGAAGGAGGCCCAAATTAGTGAGAATTTGGACTGGGGCTTACTCCTGAAAAGGAGGCCCAGATTAATGAGGACTTGGACTGGGGCTTACTCTTGAAAAGGAGGCCCAGGTTGAGGATTCTCTCATCTTTAAAGGATGAGGTTGAAATGAATGAAATCTCTGACTGTAGTGACATGAGTATATGTAAATCACTAGGTTTTAAGAGATATTCCACAGAATTCCTTTCAGATAAGGAATCCAATAAAGAAATCATGTCATAAATAAATTTGGATAGAATTCTGAAGGCTTAATCTTGAAAAGGATAAGTGGATAAACATAGGAGAGGTGAAATAGGCAAGAGGGGAACCCAAAAAGAAGGTGGAATGCAAGTCCTGCATGGGCGCACAAGTCTAGGTCGTGCAGGTGAACCTGCGCGACACATGGATACTTGCGCGACGGTCAATCCTTAGGGTAGAACTTGGGTGAGTCTTGGCTCAAGCCTTTAATATTACCCCTAGAGACTTCTAGAAGAGAGGCGTGCAAGTTGTATGGAAGGGTTAAGGCGGCGCGCAAGTGGGTCCATTTCCCTTAAGGGCTGACCACCTATGCGCACAAGTGTTGATGAGTTTCAACACTTAGGCCTTACTCCCCCTCTTTAGATCTTCCATTTCTAGGTAAGAAATTATCTTAGAAGTGTTCGGAAGCTTTGATAAGAGACTAGGGCACCAGGAGCTTAAATCTAAGTTTCTGGATTTTTTCATCCCTAAAATGGGGGGCCCACCGGGGGTATTTATAGGCTGGAGAATACCCTGGGTGAAATTCAAAGAGGGTGTGCAAGTCACCTACGTGGCGCACAAGTCACCCAGGCGGCGCGCAAGTCACCTGCGCGACCTTGGTGGAACTTGCGCGACTCAAGTGCATTTGAACCTTTGTTCACGCCTTTGTCAATTTTTGATGTTTCTTTAAAGGATGAATAACTTTGGGTCAAGGTATTTCCCCTTTTCAATTTTTTAGACTCTATGACGGAATGGATCATAAAAAAATACAATTTATAAAATAAAAATAATATTGTTTCAAATGCTTTTGCCAGGGTGCACATCCATCTGTCGAGGATGCATTGATTGTTGCCCCGCATTCCTGCTTTCCAAAGGTGGGCGACATCCGTCACTTAATCAGGGAAATTTTCTCCTTGATCGAAATGGTATGATGGGATGTCGATTACCCTTTTCATGGATTCCTCCTCAAAATTCATCACCTAGTCTGGGTGTCCCTCATAGATTTGTGTCGTTGTTCGTGAATCTCATTCCTAGTGACATATCTTTGTGGACGCCCATTAATTACATTGCTTCTGTCAGGACATTACATGGGGTCTTGACATAGTATCAACCTTCAATTAGGTTAGATGACAACATCAGGAATGTCAAGGCATCCCTGGATGCATGGACATTAGAATAAATTTATTCTTACTCATAAGAGGGAATCTCAAGGGTACAGAACCTGAGGCATCCCACATTGGTCGTGGGGTAACTTATGTCGGAGGCATATCTCTGAGGTTTTCCTAAGATTCCCATGTTTACCATAGGGTATGTCGTGAGTTTAACATCTTGTGGAGATGGTTATTCCAAAGGTGTGTCTTCTAAGGTTTTCCTTAGGAATGTCATGTTTAACACGAGGTAGGCCGCGAGTTTAACATCATGTAGATACAGTTACACCAAAGGCATGTCTTCCAAGGTATTCCTTAGGAATCTCATGTTTAGTATGAGGTAGACTGTGAGTTTAACATCTTGCAAAGATGGTTATTCCAAAGTCACGTCTTTCGAGGTTTTCCTTATGAATCTCATGTTTAACACATGGTGGGCCATGAGTTTAACGTCTCGTGGAGATGGTTACGCCAAAGGCATGTCTTCTGAGGTTTTCCTCAGAAATATCATGTTTAACACAAGGTAGTATGTGAGTTTAACATCTTGCGGAGATGGAATGAGAGTGATTATAATATCTCATAGAAACATATCATATTGATACATCCCTAGGAGGGAGAACCTGAAATGTTTAACAAATGAATGGATCATAATGACCAATGAGGACGGATCCGAGGTGGTGTGTCCTAGAGAGGGAAGATATCACACTATGAAGGATGATCTGGGCACCAGTGAGGGAATATCAGAAAGAGTGCACCCCAAAATGGGGAACACCAGATGGATAGTTCAGAATTCCTAATGAGATCAAAACCAGGGTGGTGTGTCCCATAAAGGGAATATGTCACACCGTGAAGGCTGATATGGACACCACTGAGGGAGGATTAGGGAGAATGCACCACAAAATGGGGAACAACAAGGTTTACCATTGGCTGAGATTGAACCTCACAGAGATTTCCTAAGTACCTTGTGTAGACGACAGGGATCAAAACCCATGTAGTTCTAAGGAAGAGACATGGAATCGGGGTGTACACAAAGTAAAATAACCCGGATACATGTTGGGGATTACACGTGGTTAGCGGCCCACCGCAAGAGGGTCACCCTTGGTTGGATGGTTATGGATTGTGTTGGGGCTTATTCACGTTTATATGCCTAGGTGCCGTAATGAGAATAGATTGGATGGATGACATGATCTCACCGAGATATGGAGGCTTGGGTAAGATTTAGGATAGATGATGGAGGGTTGAATGAAGTGGGTGGGGAATGAGATGGAACTAACATGAAGATGATGATAGTGTTGGGATTGAATCTCATGGAGGCTTCCTACGTATCCCCTTGGAGGTGAATCAAAGTCAATGTAGTTCAGTGGGGCGATGGGGAACTTGATGAGGTGGCCCATGAGAATGGATGCATGGATGTGACCTGGAAGAAGTAGAACATCTTGGTTGGGGCATGACTTTCCAGAAACATAAAGGCTCAGGGGAGAGACCAGGATGATACATGAGTGATGGAATTGAACCTCAGGGCGACTTCCTACGTATCCCCATGATAGGGAATCAAATTATACATAGTTCAAGATGGGGTATGGAATCGAGGTGTATGCATAGGAAAACAACCCATCGACATACTGGGGCTTATGCATGGTTAGCGGCCCGTGAGTTGGGTCTGACGCCATGGGGGTGGACCAGAGATGTGGGTCCCAACAAAGGGGAATGAAACAACTTACCACTGGTTGGGGACTTCAAAGGATTACCTTTAGTTGGGGACTACAACTACTTACCATTTATTGGGGTTAAACCTCGAGGAGGCTTCCTACGTACCCTGCCTAGGAGACATGGATCAAAAACCCAAGTAGTTCATAGTGAGGCATAGGATCAGGGTGTTCTTAGAGGACAATGACCCGAAGATGGTGTCTGGGCTTACATGTGGTTAGTGGCCCTAGAGTTGGTCTGATTTCACTTGGACGGACCAAGGATATGGGCCTAATGAAGGGGACACTGAAGTTTACCATTTTTTGGGGTTGATCCTCAGGAAGGCTTCCTATATACTATACCTAGGAGACAAGGATTGAAACCCACATAGTTCGTATATGTATGGTTTATCATCATATGGGATGAGATGGGAATATATTTTAACATCATGTGGGATGATGGTGAACCGACGTGGAGTGGTCGGGACTGATGGGTGATGGTCTTGAACCTCAGGGGGTCTTCCTACATACCTTTCTTAGAAAGGGCAAGGATCAAATTCCATGTAGTTCGGAAGGGAGTATATAGTTTAACATTGTGCGAGAAGAATGTGAACTGACGTAAAAGGGTTAAGACGAGTAGGTGTTGTGCTTGAACCTCAAATAGTCTTACTACGTACCTTCCTTGGAAAGGGAAAAGATCAAAGTCCCCATAGTTCGAAAGTGAGGATATAGTTTAACGTCATGCAGGACAATGATGAACCAATGCAAAGGGGTCAAGAAAAGTAGGTGTTGGGCTTGAACCTTAGGAAGGCTTCCTACATACCTTGTTCAAAAATGGAAAGGATCAAATTTTATATAGTTTAGGATGATTGGTCATGGGGCTTACACACTAAGGTGGACCAAAGAGTATGTCATGGTCATTTTTTACTCTAAGCTCACATGAGTCATGCTCGGTGTGAGAAACAAGAGGCAACCACATACCTGGCGATCGTGGTGCAAAGGTGCGGCCATGATGGGTGGTGAATGGGGATTACGCATGGAAGCAGCCCAGGTACTACTAAGAAGTGACAATGGTGGATGGGTCTTATACATGGAAGCTGCCCAGGTGCTGCTAAGGAGTGACAATGGTGAATGGGGATTACGCATGGAAGCTTCCCGAGTGCCACAGAGGAGCGACACTGGTGAATGGGGATTACACATAGAAGATGCTTGTAATATCTACCTCATGTCTAGATAAGAGGGCATCCCAACTAATTGGTGGGTTGAGGAATATAATTGAGGCCTACACCTATGCGCTAGTTCACAAGAGGGATAACGCAAAGGGTGTTGGAATTAGTTCAAACAAAGGGAGATAAAAAGTGTGAATCACATGCCTGGCATTTGGAACACAGTGAGGGTGGTGTGAAGATGGAGGAAAATTGTTGATCGTGTTCAAAAAACAACATCCATATCGTGTTAGACTGAAACGGGGACAAAAAATGAGGGTCAATTGTTGACCATGTTTGAAACACATGAACTAAATCAAAGTTTCATCTAAAGCCTTCCAGGATATTGGCCAAGAATGGTAGGTGAGCTGAGGTAGCATGGGACCAGGCCATTAGGGGGTCCCTTCAGACATTTAAGAGGATGAAGATTTGAATGAAGGGCATGAAAAGTTTGAGGTGGAGTGATGGAATGCTCAAACGGTTTTCAATGCTCTTGAAATAATTCCACTGTAATCATGGAATGAGGTATCTTATGCTTGTCACATAAGACATATCTTATTTGGAACCAAAGGAATCCTATTATTGAATGATAGGGCATGGTATAGTTTAAAGTCATGTAGTGAGGAATATTGTAATCTTATTCTTGGAGCATAAGGCATCTTTTGTTTGGATCAAGAGGCATCCTATGTTTGTTTCATAGGGTGTACTATAGTTTAAAGTCATATAGATAGGACTGTTGGCATATTATTCTTGGCACATAAGGCATCTCTTTTTTGGATCAAAAGGCATCCTATGTTTGTCACATAGTGTATAATTTAGTTTAAAGTCATATATATAGGACCATTGGCATCTTATACTTGGTGTATAAGGCATCTCTTGTTTGGAGAAATAGGCATCCTATGTTTGTCACATAGAGTGTACTACAGTTTAAAGTCATATAGATAGGACTGTAGGCATCTTATGCTTAACGCATAAGGCATATCTTGTTTGGAGCAAGTGGCATCCTATGTTTGTTGTAACACCCCAAGCTTATATGGTACGTTTCCCTTCGAATAATGCGATAGCGTGTGTTGTACGCAACCTCGAGTTCTAACACACACCACAACTAATTAAACTAGCCGTTGTGAATAGTAATACCTACTTTTTGAAATCATATATATTTTATATTTCAAAATGGACTTCATTTTTGGATTCGGAATATTGAAATTAGCCTAGGGTGAAATTTTGGTACTTTTCGGATAACTTTTATATTTTGATGAATAGTGAAAATTACTAAATTTTAATTAAAAACAACTTTTTTAATCAAAATAATTAATAGTGATAAATTGTGAATTTGAGTGGTTTTAAAGTATATTTAGAATATATTTTTACCATTTAATATAATGTTGGTCATTGGACATAATTTTACAATTAAACCGAACATAAACAAGTGTCAATCTTTTTATAGTTATTATCTCTTAAAAACACGCTTTTTGTTTTGACAGCGGGAATTAATTTTAAATTAATTTCTGCCACTTATGTGTTTTGAATTTAGGAAAATGGATTCCATATTTGGAATCAGGATGTTCAAATTGTGTAAATAGGTAACTTTTATTTTTAGACATTTTGAATAATTACTGCGGTAAATATTTTATTTACCATGGTTAAAGGGTAAATCCGGTAAATAAGGGTTAAAAAAATAATATTATAATAATACTAAATTACCCTAAAACGTGTCTTAACCCTATTGGTTGATACATGGTCGACCATGGGCATCTTTGGGTCTGTTTTGGGACCCCATGGATCCACTTGTAAGTGATAATGACACATTATATTAATAAAGTTAAAATAAAAATAAAAATGGCATAAGCTTACATCTTTTAGAAGAACAATTTTTACATAGGGTTATACATGTTGGATTTTCGATTATAAATATTCCTTAGAAAGATAAAAAGATTTCCTACATAATGATATTTTATTTATAATTTTTAGACATCAAATAATTTAAATTATTAATGACACAATAATGATGCAATGTTTACCTCATTAATAAATCATTTAAATAAATAAAATTATAATGATTAAAATATTATCTAAAACCTGTCCAATTCTTATTGGTTGATGTTATTTAGAATATTAGTCATCGTATCTTCGACCTCAATGATTTTTGGACCATTATAAACCGAATATAATTATATTATAAAGTAATACTTTCACTCTTTCCTAAAGAGCCCCTCTTCTCCCTTATAAAAGGAGACCACTTCTACTCATTCCTCACACCTCTCAAGCCACTTGGCTCATCCAAACTCTGCCCAACTAATCTCCCCACATCCCTATCCTCCTCCTTGAAGCTTCCCCTTAGGCAGAAATCATTTCAACAAGTCCTTTGGTTCTAACCAAAGTGAGTTACCTAAATTAAAGGTAACGATTTCTCTTAAATTATTTCCATTTATTTTGCTTCTCCAACCCCCAAACTCTTTTTATTTCCTTTCTTTTGTAACAACAACAGTATCCTCAATATACTAGGATGTTGTTATAATATGGATTCAAACTACACATACACACAACTCCATCTAATGGATGATGAACATAATGTTTCTGTGGATGGCAAACTAACGCCTCACGAAACGATGATTGTTCAAATACATCTTACCGCCTATCATGGTGGCCATTATGATGGCACTGTAATTAAATATGATATTAATGATATATATTTTATATATAAGCTTCTGTAATTCCATTTTATTTCATACCATTATTCGTTTCATGTTGTATATACATACGATAATTTCATTTGAGGAAGTGCGGACTACCGCCCCCTTAAAATGATATGACTCGTTCATACCACACATGGAACGTATAAAGGATGGTGTTAATGAACTTAAGTAACATGTATAAAATATTATATTATACTGGAATAGTAATATACCTATGTATCATTGGTATTCGATTCTTTTAAAATAAAAATTAAATGGAAGTAGCGTTCGTGCGTACGTACGGACTACCGTCTCCACGAACGCGATGAGATTCATTTTCCATCGTATCCATTCAAGTATAATTATCATTTGATGATTTAAAAATGATGTTTAAAGACTTGATACCATTCTGGATTTGAATAATATACAACTTATCCTTTACAAACATGGCTTATGTAACAAAACATATAAAAGAAAATGAGTAAGTTAACACCCGAAACGACGAAAATTTTAAGATATTATTATCAAATCAGTATTAAAAGATCATATATGATATCATATTAATGTATATGATTCTTGTATAATTTAGTAACAATTATTTCACTATTATACAGGAGGTTAACCTACCCCAACCAAGGAAAAGTACAAGGTAAGGGTTATTTCACAATCTCTTCATTATCCGAGGTTGTTTATACGTAATAATCTACTGGGATATCTTTATCATCCACATACATGTTTCTTAAAAATGTATTTCAAAACATTTTTACTATTTACAAGAATATGGGTTAAAGTCATTTATACCCTTGTTTGACTTTTTATAAGAGGTTTATAAAGGAATCTTTCCGTCGTTTTCGAAACAAGGTCCTTTTTAACCTTTTCGACAGAATTGAGGTAAGAATGTTTTTTTTAATTTATACGGCGGGTGCGGTTATTTTACGCCGTTATAAAATCTTCAAAGCTTCCCTTACAAGCTTATAAGAATATTTTCAAAGAAAATGTTTTGTTTTATATGGATCTTAAATGATTTAAAAATAAAAGGAGATATTTCTTTTAAAAGAATTTTGATATCATCTATGTCAACATCCTTTGATGGATTTTAAGATTATTTGAAGTTGATTTATTATGATACAAAACTTCTATATTGTATTGAAGGTTTTGTGATATGTTTGACTGTGGATGTGCTATTTTATACCATTCATAGTTTATGGTGAAAGTATTGACATTTCGTATGCTAGTTTTAATACGAATGTTTATGTTATGTTTAAACCTTTTCATATGGGAATGCATTGGACTTAATAAGTGACGGGTGGAGCCCGCTATAGCTCCTCGATGCATCGGTAGGTCTCATGAGACAAACTAGTGTCTTGGCACAAGGCCTTGACAAAATCTTATTTGTAGTCTTGGCACGAGGCCTTGGCTATGTGGTTATGATAGTCTGGCATTATGCATTCCAACATTATGAAAGTGGTTATTGATTTTTGCATGTGATTATTTGATTAGTAGAATATCCATGTGAATAAGTAAATGGCATTATTTCATTTTATTTATGCCATACCATGTTGAAAGTTCATATTTAAAAGGCTTTTGTTTTAGTTATACATTGCCTTAAATGTTTATTCTTATTTATGAAAGTTTCCGCTATATTGTTATCCTTACTGGGAATTTGAGCTCACCCCTTTTTTATGTTTTATTTTTCCCAGGATGTGAAGAAGTAAGTTATGAATGACCTGCAGGGATTTTATGAGGGGTTAATAGTGTGGATTGTGGAAACATTATGTTGTTGCAGTAGTTTTTCATTTTATGATGTAATGTAAAACTTATGAATATATCTAGTGTTTCCAAGGCTACTAAACCAATCGGTCTTTCGAGATTTGATCTTTCTTGTGATCATGCCAATGTTACGAAGTAATGCACCGACTCTGGGTAGCTGGGGTCGGGGCGTTACAGTTGGTATCAGAGGAAGTTTAGTACAAACCTTGGAAGCTATATTTAGATAAACTCTGATTAGAGCACGTAGACCTAAGATGAACTTTGAGGATTAGTATAGAAGAACTTCCTAGAATTTTGGTATTGTAGAGATTTTGTGAGTTTTCCGAGCAATACATCCCTGTCTGGATACGAGCAGGTAGAGGCGGCTCTGGCACAGATGTACCTAGGGGTAAAACCCGAAAACACCGCTTTGAGCTAGACTCGAACGAGAACTGGTGCACGACAACGGGCCTTGCTGCACTCTTGGTTACGACACTCCCGGGGGATATGCTTAGGATAACTCTCATTTTCTTTACAAATCATTATGAAGGGTTTATGAGTATATAATTCCTCAAAGAAAACATTTTTATGATTATGGATTATATCCATAAATAGTTCAATTTATGTTAAGTATGGGATTATGTATTTTGATTCATAAACTGATCTAGTTTATGCCATTGTTTAGAAATGGCACCTAGTGGAAGAAATGGAAACCGTATCAATGCACGCACTCCATGTAGGGATTGCCCTCCTGCTCAAGATAATTATAGTGGGGCTGGTGATGCAACTGGTGCCGATCAGCTAATCACCATACTGGGACAACTTACTCAGGTTATGAATAATAACCTTACCCGTATGGAGCACCCTGATCCGCAGCGTGGAGGATCAATGTTAGATCGATTCATGAGGCAACAACCACCATCTTTCAACGGGAATACAAATCCATTAGTAGCTGAGCAATGGATATTTTCCCTAGAGAAAATATTTCAGGCTTTGGGGAGCAGTGAAAGGGAAAAAGTTATCATGGCAGTTTACCGCCTCACTGGAGATGCTGATCAATGGTGGTCATTGATTCAAAACATGAAGGAAGATGATGAAGTATCAAATATGGAATGGAGGGAGTTCAAAGATCTGTTTTTAGAAAAATACTTCCCTCGCGACCATCGAGCGGATATGGAAAGGCAATTTCTAAGTCTGAGACAAAAGGAGGATGATAATGTCACAAAGTATGAGGCTAACATTACAAGGTTAGCGAGGTACGCTGGTGATTATATTCGTAACCCAAGAAGTAATATTGATCGTTTCTTTGATGGGTTAAAACCATTTCTCCGTCGAGCATTAGTCTCACAATCCTTTTCATCGTACGAAGACATTGTCTCATGTGCTATCAAGACCGAAAAGGAATTCTCTAAGTCTTATGACTTTAAAGAAAAGCAAGAGAAGAAGAGACCTGCTGATCAATCTGGGAATGGAAATAAGGGGAAGAAAGGAAAGGTTGAATATCCATCTTGTGGTAAATGTGGGAAGAAACACCCCGGTACTTGCTTGAAGGGAATGGGAGTCTGTTACAAGTGTGGTGAAAAAGGCCACCAAGCTCATGATTGCAAGGGGAAGAAGGAAGCTACCAACGTTCAGTGCTACAATTGCAGGGAGATGGGGCATTATGCAAATGCATGTCCTAAGCGTCAGGAGAACTTACCTCAGAAAAGGCCAAGGGATCAAGGCCAGGCTTATGCTATCACTACTGCTGAGGTAGAAGCTCCGAAAGACGTGGTGGCAGGTAATTTAATGGTTTCCTCAAGTTTAGCAAATGCATTATTTGATTCTGGATCATCACATTGTTTCATATCTTCCCAGTTTGCTAAGAAAATTAGATATTTCCAATTTGATTTAATAAGGGAGTTGTCAGTTAAAACTCCTAAGGGAAGTATCGTTGCAACAAAGTTTTGTGAATCAGTCCCCATTAGAGCACATAAATTTTCTTTATCTGCTGATCTCATCGTCATACCTATGATTGAGTTTGATATAATCCTCGGTATGGACTGGCTTTCGGACTATGATGCGAATATTTATTGTAAGAAGAAAGAGGTTACGATTCTTGATGATAATGATAAGGAACACCTTATTTTTAGAGCAGAATCGTCACCACCTAATTCTTATTTAGATCCACCCCCAGTAGCTCAACTAAATTCAATTATTGGGGAGGAAGAGAATGAAGTAACTATCGGTGAGGAAAGGAATGTTCAAATAGAGGATTTACCTGTTGTGAAAGAATTTGTAGATGTATTTCCGGAAGATTTACCTGGACATCCTCCAGAACGAGAAGTTGAGTTTTCCATTGATTTGATTCCTGGATCAAGGCCTATATCGAAGACCCCTTATAGAATGGCCACTGTAGAGTTAGTCGAAATAAAGAAACAACTAGAGGAATTGAGTAATAAGGGATTTATTCGCCCTAGTGTTTCTCCATGGGGAGCCCCTGTTCTTTTTGTTAAAAAGAAAGATGGATCTATGAGGTTATGTATCGACTACAGGGAGATCAATGCTATAACGATAAAGAACAAGTATCCCCTACCTCGTATTGATGATTTATTTGACCAACTGCATGGAGCTCAATACTTTTCAAAGATTGACCTTCGATCTGGATACCATCAGTTGTGTGTAAAGAAGGAAGACATTCCGAAGACAGCATTTCGAACCAGGTACGGGCATTACGAGTTTACTGTAATGCCGTTTGGATTGACTAATGCACCCTCTGTATTCATGGATCTGATGAATAGAGTTTTCAAGGAGTATCTTGATGAATTTGTGGTGGTATTTATTGATGATATCTTGGTATACTCCAAAACCTACGAAGATCATGAAAATCACTTGCGCATTATCTTGAAGACTCTGAGGAGGCATGAATTATATGGGAAGTTTAGCAAGTGTGAATTCTGGCTTCAGGAGATTTCTTTTCTTGGCCATATTGTCTCTAAAGATGGAATCTCTGTTGATCCTTCTAAGACCAAGGCAATCCAAGAATGGCCAGCACCTACGAGTATAACTGAGGTACGTAGTTTTATTGGCTTGGCAGGTTATTATCGACGTTTCGTCCAGAATTTTGCCCGATTGGCTAACCCATTAACGAAGCTCACACGTAAAGGGGTTAAATTTGTTTGGACAAAAGAGTGTGAAGAATGTTTCGAAGAACTGAAGAGAAGATTAGTCAATGCTCCTATATTGACTCTACCATCGGGGAATGATGGGTTCGTTATTTATAGTGATGCATCGAAGAAAGGACTTGGCTGTGTCCTTATGCAGAATGATAGAGTTATTGCCTATGCATCACGACATTTGAAAATTCATGAAAAAAACTATCCTACTCATGATCTTGAGTTAGCAGCTGTGATCTTTGCTTTGAAGATATGGAGGCACTACCTCTATGGTGAAAAATGTGAGATTTATACTGATCACAAGAGTTTGAAGTATATTTTCTCACAAAAAGAACTCAACATGAGGCAAAGGAGATGGCTTGAATTACTCAAGGACTATGATTGTACGATACACTACCACCCGGGGAAGGCAAACAAGGTGGCAGATGCTTTGAGTAGAAAAGACCATGGAGTTCTGAACATGATGAGAATTGAAAGGGATCCAATTTTCATGGATCTAGTGAAGATGGACATGGGAATAACCAGGGAAGGTGAAACATCAATGCTTTTTCAAATGGTTGCCAAACCATCTTTACTAGAAAGGATTAAGAGTTCTCAGACCAATGATGAAGAATTTCAGAAGAAGATTAAAGCTGTGAATGATGGGAGATTGAGAGACTTTGTGTATGAAGATGGAATTTTGAAATTCGGGAAGAGACTTTGTGTTCCCAATATACCTGATCTAAAAAGGGAATTGCTGGATGATGATCATAGTTCCAATTTCTATATACACCCTGGGAGCACCAAAATGTATAGAGATTTGAAGGAACATTTTTGGTGGGACAACATGAAGAGGGAGATTGCTGATTTTGTGTCAAGATGTATGGTTTGTCAACAAGTGAAAGCTGGAAGGCAACAGCCTGGAGGAGTCATGCAACCTCTTCCCATACCAGAGTGGAAATGGGATAATATTACGATGGACTTTTTCATGGGGCTACCAAAGACTCCTAGAAGAAACGATGCAATATGGGTTATTGTTGATCGTCTTACCAAGTCAGCACATTTTCTTGATATAAGAGAAGATCTACCCCAGGAACGTTTAGCAAGACTATACATTAATGAAGTTGTGAGACTTCATGGAGTACCCCTATCGATTGTTTCTGATCGTGATCCCCGTTTTACTTCAAGATTTTGGAAAAGTCTTCAGAAATCCCTGGATACTGAACTTCATTTGAGCACTGCTTACCACCCTCAGACAGACGGACAATCAGAACGGACTATTCAGACCTTAGAAGACATGTTGAGATCTTGCTCACTTGATTTTCAGGGTATGTGGGATCAATATTTACCACTAGTAGAATTTTCCTATAACAATAGCTTCCATTCGAGTATTCAGATGGCACCATATGAAGTGTTATACGGAAAGAGATGTCGTACACCAACCTGTTGGGATGACGTTGGTGAAAGAAAACTTGTAGGCCCAGAACTGGTGGAGGAAACGGTGGAAAAGGTGAAGGTAATCCAAAATCACATCAAAGCAGCTCAAAGTAGGCAGAAGAGCTATGCCGATAATCGAAGGAAGGATTTGGAATTTCATGTCGGTGATCATGTTTTCCTAAAGGTATCTCCGTGGAAGGGAGTCATACGTTTTGGTAAGAAAGGTAAATTGAGTCCCAGGTACATCGGACCTTTCGAAATTCTAGAACGAATTGGGGCTGTAGCTTACCGATTGGCAATGCCGCCAAGTCTCTCCAAAGTTCACGATGTGTTCCACGTATCTCTGTTGAGGAAATACATGCCTGACCCAACGCATGTACTCACCTATGAGGAATTAGAACTGGAACCCGATTTGTCTTATTGCGAAGAGCCCGTCAGGATTCTTGATACAAGAGAACAAGTACTGAGAAACCAGACGACGCGTCTGGTAAAAGTTTTGTGGAGAAACCATAAGATGGAAGAGGCAACGTGGGAACCCGAGGAACTTATGATGAAGAACCACTCGAGTCTTTTTATGCAGTAATACCCTAGAAATTGCGAGGACGCAATTATTTGAAGGAGGGGAGAATGTAACACCCCAAGCTTCTATGGTACGTTTCCCTTCGAATAATGCGATAGCGTGTGTTGTACGCAACCTCGAGTTCTAACACACACCACAACTAATTAAACTAGCCGTTGTGAATAGTAATACCTACTTTTTGAAATCATATATATTTTATATTTCAAAATGGACTTCATTTTTGGATTCGGAATATTGAAATTAGCCTAGGGTGAAATTTTGGTACTTTTCGGATAACTTTTATATTTTGATGAATAGTGAAAATTACTAAATTTTAATTAAAAACAACTTTTTTAATCAAAATAATTAATAGTGATAAATTGTGAATTTGAGTGGTTTTAAAGTATATTTAGAATATATTTTTACCATTTAATATAATGTTGGTCATTGGACATAATTTTACAATTAAACCGAACATAAACAAGTGTCAATCTTTTTATAGTTATTATCTCTTAAAAACACGCTTCTTGTTTTGACAGCGGGAATTAATTTTAAATTAATTTCTGCCACTTCTGTGTTTTGAATTTAGGAAAATGGATTCCATATTTGGAATCAGGATGTTCAAATTGTGTAAATAGGTAACTTTTATTTTTAGACATTTTGAATAATTACTGCGGTAAATATTTTATTTACCATGGTTAAAGGGTAAATCCGGTAAATAAGGGTTAAAAAAATAATATTATAATAATACTAAATTACCCTAAAACGTGTCTTAACCCTATTGGTTGATACATGGTCGACCATGGGCATATTTGGGTCTGTTTTGGGACCCCATGGATCCACTTGTAAGTGATAATGACACATTATATTAATAAAGTTAAAATAAAAATAAAAATGGCATAAGCTTACATCTTTTAGAAGAACAATTTTTACATAGGGTTATACAAGTTGGATTTTAGATTATAAATATTCATTAGAAAGATAAAAAGATTTCCTACATAATTATATTTTATTTAGAATTTTTAGACATCAAATAATTTAAATTATTAATGACACAATAATGATGCAATGTTTACCTCATTAATAAATCATTTAAATAAATAAAATTATAATGATTAAAATATTATCTAAAACCTGTCCAATTCTTATTGGTTGATGTTATTTAGAATATTAGTCATCTTATCTTTGACCTCAATGATTTTTGGACCATTATAAACCGAATATAATTATATTATAAAGTAATACTTTCACTCTTTCCTAAAGAGCCCCTCTTCTCCCTTATAAAAGGAGACCACTTCTACTCATTCCTCACACCTCTCAAGCCACTTGGCTCGTCCAAACTCTGCCCAACTAATCTCCCCACATCCCTCTCCTCCTCCTTGAATCTTCCCCTTAGGCAGAAAGCATTTCAACAAGTCCTTTGGTTCTAACCAAAGTGAGTTACCTAAATTAAAGGTAACGATTTCTCTTAAATTATTTTCATTTATTTTGCTTCTCCAACCCCCAAACTCTTTTTATTTCCTTTCTTTTGTAACAACACCAGTATCCTCAATATACTAGGATGTTTTTATAATATGGATTCAAACTACACATACACACAACTCCATCTAATGGATGATGAACATAATGTTTCTGTGGATGGAAAACTAACGCCTCACGAAACGATGATTGTTCAAATACATCTTACCGCCTCTCATGGTGGCCATTATGATGGCACTGTAATTAAATATGATATTAATGATATATATTTTATATATAAGCTTCTGTAATTCCATTTTATTTCATACCATTATTCGTTTCATGTTGTATATACATACGATAATTTCATTTGAGGAAGTGCGGACTACCGCCCCCTTAAAATGATATGACTCGTTCATACCACACATGGAACGTATAAAGGATGGTGTTAATGAACTTAAGTAACATGTATAAAATATTATATTATACTGGAATAGTAATATACCTATGTATCATTGGTATTCGATTCTTTTAAAATAAAAATTAAATGGAAGTAGCGTTCGTGCGTACGTAAGGACTACCGTCTCCACGAACGCGATGAGATTCATTTTCCATCGTATCCATTCAAGTATAATTATCATTTGATGATTTAAAAATGATGTTTAAAGACTTGATACCATTCTGTATTTGAATAATATACAACTTATCCTTTACAAACATGGCTTATGTAACAAAACATATAAAAGAAAATGAGTAAGTTAACACCCGAAACGACTATAATTTTAAGATATTATTATCAAATCAGTATTAAAAGATCATATATGATATCATATTAATGTATATGATTCTTGTATAATTTAGTAACAATTATTTCACTATTATACAGGAGGTTAACCTACCCCAACCAAGGAAAAGTACAAGGTAAGGGTTATTTCACAATCTCTTCATTATCCGAGGTTGTTTATACGTAATAATCTACTGGGATATCTTTATCATCCACATCCATGTTTCTTAAAAATGTATTTCAAAACATTTTTACTATTTACAAGAATATGGGTTAAAGTCATTTATACCCTTGTTTGACTTTTTATAAGAGGTTTATAAAGGAATCTTTCCGTCGTTTTCGAAACAAGGTCCTTTTTAACCTTTTCGACAGAATTGAGGTAAGAATGTTTTTTTTAATTTATACGGCGGATGCGGTTATTTTAAGCCGTTATAAAATCTTCAAAGCTTCCCTTACAAGCTTATAAGAATATTTTCAAAGAAAATGTTTTGTTTTATATGGATCTTAAATGATTTCAAAATAAAAGGAGATATTTCTTTTAAAAGAATTTTGATTTCATCTATGTCAACATCCTTTGATGGATTTTAAGATTATTTGAAGTTGATTTATTATGATACAAAACTTCTATATTGTATTGAAGGTTTTGTGATATGTTTGACTGTGGATGTGCTATTTTATACCATTCATAGTTTATGGTGAAAGTATTGACATTTCGTATGCTAGTTTTAATACGAATGTTTATGTTATGTTTAAACCTTTTCATATGGGAATGCATTGGACTTAATAAGTGACGGGTGGAGCCCGCTATAGCTCCTCGATGCATCGGTAGGTCTCATGAGACAAACTAGTGTCTTGGCACAAGGCCTTGACAAAATCTTATTTGTAGTCTTGGCACGAGGCCTTGGCTATGTGGTTATGATAGTCTGGCATTATGCATTCCAACATTATGAAAGTGGTTATTGATTTTTGCATGTGATTATTTGATTAGTAGAATATCCATGTGAATAAGTAAATGGCATTATTTCATTTTATTTATGCCATACCATGTTGAAAGTTCATATTTAAAAGGCTTTTGTTTTAGTTATACATTGCCTTAAATGTTTATTCTTATTTATGAAAGTTTCTGCTATATTGTTATCCTTACTGGGCATTTGAGCTCACCCCTTGTTTATGTTTTATTTTTCCCAGGATGTGAAGAAGTAAGTTATGAATGACCTGCAGGGATTTTATGAGGGGTTAATAGTGTGGATTGTGGAAACATTATGTTGTTGTAGTAGTTTTTCATTTTATGATGTAATGTAAAACTTATGAATATATCTAGTGTTTCCAAGGCTACTAAACCAATCGGTCTTTCGAGATTTGATCTTTCTTGTGATCATGCCAATGTTACGAAGTAATGCACCGACTCTGGGTAGCTGGGGTCGGGGCGTTACATTTGTCACATAGGGTGTACTACAGTTTAATGTCATATAGATAGTGAAGGTTTCAGGTGCAACAGAATCATGTGGGTGGATGTGCCCACTTGTATTTTTATCATTAGCAATGATCAATCAGGGATCAATATGAAGATAAACACCAGTCTCCACGGATCGATTCACAGAAATAGACAAAGAAGTAGAAAGGTCCCAGAACCACAAAAGTGGATCATCACAGGTTGATTATAATTAATTTAATTAATTGACAAGAAGTACCTTTTGGGTGTTCTTTCTTTGTTGATATTCTTGATCACTTTCTGATGTGATTTGTCATTGCGTCATAGAAGCCAAGGGTAGACTTCCTCTAGCAGTGATCCACATGTGCACCACATATCTCTGGACATTGCCAAAGGTGTCTCTGGGTGCTAGCATGGAGAAAGATTTTCTTGCATGTCCCGACTTAGATCATCTTGATCCGATGATGAGAATATCTCTTGGTCTTGAGAGTGTTCTTGGAGGAAGGAGTTCTTTCGGTCTTGAGAGAATTCTACAGAATTGTTGTGCACAACGATTCTTATGAAAAGATTTGGGGTTGTGAGGATATTTATAATCGGGTTTGAGGTTGTAGAGTTATGACAATAAATAAACGCGTTACGCATTTTATTTATTTCATTAACTCTTTTGAAAATCCCATGTCGAATCATTAATTCCCTGACATGCACCCATGCCGATTATAATAAATATCATTTAATAAAATGATATTTCCTCAAAATACCGACTAGAAAAACTACACGACGTGTAATCATAAATACACGGCGTGTACTTTTTTTTCATTAAAAACTACACGGCGTGTAATCATTAATACACAACGTTTACTTGTTTTCAAAATAAAAACTACACGGCGTGTAAGCATTAATACACGACGTGTACTCGTTTTCATTTTATTCTTCCTCCAACATTAAAAAGATTTAGGATTCCTTGAATAATTATTAAACCACATATGGGAATAATCTTTATTCTACTTGAGATACTTGGATACAATTAGTGTGTGACCCTCTAGGCCTCTTTCTCGTTGGCATTAGGCGGGCTTTCCTAAAGTCCAAGATTACTGTCTAGCAATGGGTCAAGGAACCCAAGAGAAAGAAGTTGACGCCGCATTGACGTTTCACCTCATACGAATGCTTACTATGTAATTTAATACCTTTGTCTCAATATCTCATCAAAAAGGTTTCATGGCAGTGTCATAAACCTATGTGATTGATCTGTCATTCTTTGAATTCTAGAAATAAACTTGTCATAACACCATGTCCATGGAATTTGTGTGACAGTTCTATTTCAATCAAAGGGCACGAGATATCTACTTCCATAAATATGGAAGGGAAAAATCCTTCCTCGACTTATCCATTAACAACATTTCATTTGTGACGCACCCAACGTACCCTACTTCCCGCCAACTCTCTTCATGATAGTTTTCGTCATCAAATCTAAGTGCGCGAGTCATGACATGAGTTAATGATAATCTTCCAATCTAAGGACCATTACACATGCTCGTAGATAGTAATGTCTGATGACACCAATACATGCAGAATTTCTACTGGCGGGTCTGTTCTCATAATCTCCCATCTTGTAGATTACCAAGTGTGAACTCTATGAGAGAGAGTCTCATCTTCTTACGAGTACTCGCACATGATGGTCTATATAAAATGTGTCCTTTCATAGTATGTTATCCAACTGTAGAACTTTATTTAAGAATATTGTTATAGTATTTCAAGGTTCTCATCATAGAGGGGATCTTACATGACCTTATTAATGCAATAAATATTCCAGGAAATTATTATATTATAGTCATGCAGAACAATGAACAATATATAATAAGAGTACATTCATGTAATCAAAGTACAAAATAGTTGGTTCTCAAGAAACCATCCCTTACAAACTCCCACTTAGACTAGAGCCAACTTCCTATGAATTTTAGTCCGCTAGACCTCACATGATGATCATGTTTCTTCTATGTCAAGGCTTTAGTCAAGGGGTCTGCCACGTTGTTTTCCATGGAAATAATGTTCACTACAAATTCACCTCTCTGAGAAAAGTCCCTCAAGAGATGATACTTACGAAGTAAGTTCGTTGTCCGCTGATGTGACCTTGGATCTTTTTCAAGTGCCACCGCTACAGTATTATCACAATAGAGTGTGATAGGATCCTTACTGCTAGGTACTACATCTAGATCTTAGACTAAGCTATGCATCCATACTGCTTCTTTATCTTCCTCAGAAGATGCGATATACTCGGACTCTGCTGTAGAATCTGCCACCACACTTTTCTTTGAGCTCTTCCTATCACGACCCGTCTTCGGGCCCCATGCTGTGACTACCCCAAGCCCACCTTCCATAGGCCAGGGGATGGAGACTAGTACTAAAGGTGTAAATCCCGATAACTGGGAATACATTTCCTTTATAAAAGTAAACAGACACCACAAAGTACAAGCGGAAATAATACACTAAGTACAAAAGAATGTGCTGAAAAGTAAATGGGCCAGAATACAAACCCAACTGAAAAGTACACCTACAACTGAATGAAAGTAAAACAAAAAAGACAAACAGTAGGAAAAAAAGAAGCAGCTCCTGGGTCGTCCACCTCGGATCCTACCTGAAGGGCAGGTATAGATAGCGCAGCTCCTGGATCATCCACCACAGATCCTACCTGAAGGGTAGGTACAGATGGCCTCCTCAACGCTCTTGCCCGTCAACTTCCTCTGAGTATTGTCTCGTCATGAAGTCCACCTTCGGATACTGACTCGTTGTGAGGTACACCTCCGGATACTGACTCGTCCTGAGGTCCACCTTCGGGTACCGTCCAGTCCTCGAACACTCGGCCTCCATCAGCGCTGTTCGTCATCTGCATCTAACACAATGAGGTGCGGGCATAGCCCGTGCAGGGGTAAGTATAACGATACTTAGTAGGGACCCTGAGACTCTCAAGGTCTCACTAAATCCGAGAAGGATAACCACAAAGAAGGATCTAAATAGATAACCCTTACTTAAGTATAAGCCCATACTTATACCTAAGTTATCAAGTAGCCCATCTCAATCATGAGGTATCACACAGATATGAAATCAACATATAACCACAACTTAGGTATATGCCAATACATATACCTATGTTATCAAGTAACCCATCTCAATCAATAGGAAAACACAAAGGTCATTGACTCAGTACAAACCAGGATTTTCATTAATGATATTGAAACCATAACCATTGGAGAACTCCTCCTCTGTCAAGTATAGTAGCCCTGTCACGACTCCGAGGCACTACTCACTAACCTTAGACTGCTGAGGTACTCTTCCTGTTGAGTACCGCAGGTCTGCACCCAAACACAATAGTGCTCCCCGCCAGGAGTCTGCCGCCCAAACACTGTAGCGGTTCCCCTAATAGCCTACAGAGGAACTCCTCCTGTCGAGTACCGCGGGTCTGCTGCCAACTACCAGGAACTCCGTCTGCTGTGGGTCTGCCGCCAAATACCGGGCGCTCCGTCCACTGGGCTAGTCGACTCACTCCAAGTCGAATCGGTCAAGCAGTTGTCAGGTCCACAACTACTAGGTCTCTGCACTCCGTACGCTCGTCTCCAGGAGGATCTGCTCCATGAGCTACTGGTCGATACTCCAAGTAACACAAAGTCCCACAAATAAGTATCCCAAAGAACCGCCTCCTCACAAGGGTCTCAACGCAACAGATGGCGCGTAAATCAGACGCCCGGTCTGTGAGTTATTAGTCTTTTCGTCTTGGGGGTCCGGTTGGTTTCGTGTACGAACCAACCCGACCATATCTCAACTATACCCCGAACTCTCATAGGGTATACTCAAAGGGACCGTTTCTCAATGAGATTACCAACGCCGCTGATGGTTCATCAAACGGACGTTCGGTCTGAAAGTTATCAGCTTTTCTGCTCCAGGGGCCCGGTTGAATTTCGGGTACAATCCAACCCGGTCATACTCCAACTGCGTCCAAACCTCATATGAAGTATACCAAAAGACCTGTCTCACCAAAATAAATCCAAAAAAGTTGACGGCATGTCAATTGGATGTCCGGATCTCAAGTTATAACCATTTCCGCACTGAGGGCCCGGTTGGTTTAATGTTCAAACCAACCCGGCCATACCCAAAATTCGCTGAAATCTTGAGTGTAATATACAGAAACAACTTTCCCGATCCAAGGATCCCTACGCAACTGACAGTGTGGCGATCAAAGGTTTGTAGCCGAAGATATGGGCGTTTGAATGAACCTGGTCCGAAATAGGGGGTCTGGGCCCGGTCCGACCTGGCCCAATACCCCCTGGGTCGGCCCGAACTGGGTCGATCTGACCCGGGTCTGGGTTCGGCCCGATTGGGCGCGGCCTGGCCCGGCTGGCGTGGCTTGGCTTGCGGCTGGCGCGACCTGGTCCGCGGCTGGCACGACCCAGCCCGGCGGGGCGCGGCTCGACCCAACTGGGTGAGGCCCGACCCGGATGGCGCAGCCCGGCCCGTGGCTGGCACAGCCCAGCCCGGTGGGGCGCAGTCAGCCCAGCCCGTGCGGCCCGGCCCGGTGGGGCGCGGTCGGCCCAGCCCGTGCGGCCTGCTACCCAGCTCGGAAGTCGGCCGCGGCTCGGCGCTTCCGAGCGGAACGCAAAGGGGGCGCCACCCCCTATTTGCGGAAACAGCGGACCCAGTGGGGTCTTCCCTAAAAACTGGTCGGGGGGGGGGGGGTTATGCCCCCCCCGGATTCTTCGAAATGGCCGGCCTTTATGGCCGGCCGGTTGTGTAACTGCGAGACACCCCTCGGGTCCCACCACCTGGTGGCGACGGCAGCCGGCACAGCCGGCCACCCCTTTGAAGACCACTGTAACCTTAGGCCATGACTCTTGTTCAACCGGTGCCGCATGACGGCACCGTGCCCCACCGCCACGGCCTGCCGCGGCCGCGGCCCCTTAAATCTCTGACACGGCGCGACGGCGCCACGCCCCTCCGCCGCAACCCGACTTTTACTCCGTGTCCTTCCTCCACCTCTCTGGTGCGGCGTGACGGCGCAACACACCACCACTGTCGTGGCCCGCTCCGATCGTGGTCCCCTTCATCCTCGCGTGGTGAAATGGCACCGCGCCGCCTTCGCTGCGGCCTTGCTTGGCCGCAGTTTCCTACTGATCATTTCATGGTGCAACGACACCGTGCGCCTCTGCCTCTACATCAATGAAGATCAACAAAGAATAGGGGAGGAGAATCGACCGTGTTAGTGCGGTCTGATCTGCTTTCGTTATGGCGATATCATGCGGCCAAACCGAAACTCAAGAAAAGAAGAAAGTCATTGAACGATATTAAAGTTTGAACATAAAAACCCCTACCTCATGTCGTTCATCACTCGTTGATGATATCAAGAAAGGGATTGGACGTCGGTTCGTTGACGTCGTCGCAAGGTAAGAGGTGAAGGTGACGATGGTCATTGGTGTTCGTCGTTTCCTCAAAGGCCCTTGATCTGGATCAAGCGTCGTTCATTGGAGATCCGACGGATGGAAAACCATTCTTCACGGAGGGAAGAAGCTCTTCTATTCCTCTAGAGGTTCCCCCCTCATTATTATTTTCCAAACAAATATTACCAATGCTTTCCCCCATTTTAAAGAATGTCAACTATCTCTTCATTAATTATATGTGATAGCAAACTTAAATGGGGAGTGGAAGGTAGAGAGGTTTATTAATTAATGAAGAGTTTACAACATAATTAAAGGGGTGATTAAAAAGGGGGGTTTAGGGAGTTGAGAGGGAAGTGAGGAGTTAGGGTCTCTTGTGGGACCCTCCTCACTAAACCCTCCCATTTTTTAGGATAATGATTAACCTCCACAAATAAAAATATTAAACACATATTTTTATTTATTCCCTAGAAAAAACCGAAAATTAAACCTCTTATCCCATCAAAACACAACTACGGTAAAGGTCCCTTTAAGCAATTATCGGAGCTGCAGTTTCATTGGTGCCCTCAGATTTCAATTTCTAGCACCGGTTTAAAAGATAGAAAAACCTGCTCGTTTGTTCACTGAACGTACCCAAAAAAATCTTCAGAAATTTATTCCGGGCACACCGGGCTGTGGAATCAAGTGCCTTCAGAAGCCATAGACTTGTAAAATTCTAGAGAAATTAAGAAAAAAATTTCCCTGAAATTTCCGGGTCTTTACATTACTCCCACCTCAGGGATTTACGTCCCTGTAAAGCTACAACACACACCAGGGAGACAAAAGAAGTTATTGAGCACGCATATGAGCCTCCCTCTTTTATGTTCTCTCCTAGAGGTTCCCGTGCTACCAACTAAATCGCACAAGAGGAATCGACCGTCCCTGTAGAACCCACTCATGTCAATCCTCAACCTCTACTAGAACCTCGTGAAAGTCGCCCCGTCATCGATGTCAAACTCTCTGTGGTTGATGATGACGGATAGGTCATGCACACATCTCCTCAGTTGAGATATGTGAATGACGTCGTGCACCTGGTGTAACTGAGGTGTAAGGGACAGACGGTAAGCCACCTCGCCTACCCTGATGATGACCTGGAAAGGTCCGATGAACCTTTGGGATTAATTGCCGCCTCGGCCAAATCTCCTTAGACCTCGTCGAGGTGAGACTCGTAAGAATATGTGGTTTCCACCCTCGTTTTCTAGTGGTCTTGTCTCCTATCAGCATAGGACTTCTGTTTTATCTGTGCAGTCTTCATATACTCTTGGATGATCTGCACCTTTTTTGTCATAGCCTCAACCATCTCTGGTTCTACACGTGCTGACTCCATTACTATCCACAAAGGATATCTTAAACGCAACCAACTGCTATATCTCCACTCCTAATAGCTGAACACCCGATCTCCTACTAAGAGCATATGCTACAACGTTCCCCTCCCCAGGAGTATAAACTATCTCGAAGTCATAGTCCAGGAGGAATTCAAGCCATCACCGCTATCTCATGTTCATGTCCTTCTGAGATTAGATACACCTGAGACTATTTGAGATGGAGAGAACCATAAAACATTCGCTCAACGAACAATGGGTGAGACTAGACAATTGTAAGAACTCATCTCCACCCTTTTTCATCTACGTTCCACCAAAGAGCTGTTGGGATTTCTCCTCTACCAAAAAGAGAAATCCGGTCTCATCCCATAGATGAACCACGTTCTTTGCCTAATATAGTCAATCTTGACATGAATTATACATTCATGACATGGACGACGTCGTAAGGCCTCGACACTACTACCAAGAGATCCAACTGTTACTCTCGCCTCCAAGGGTCAAGTCACACTTTCGGTAGCATTGTGTGGTCACCGGGTCTCCTCCAGTAGGTATATCAAAAGTGGGGGTCAAGTCAACAGTTTTAAACCGGAACCTCTTAGTAACAACCATATAGAGAGGAAAGGAATGTAAAAGTCACAAAGAAAGGTGTCTTTTTTTACTGCAGCTCAAAGTACACAGGCACATACAACCACAAAATCAAAAAAAAAAAGAAATCTAGAAGCACCAATAATCAAGGCCCCATGCCTGGAACTAGTCCCGCTCCTGTCCACCTGCTTCCGGAGCTCCACTTCCTTGTCCACCGCTCGGCTGCTGCTCAAGCTTTCACCACTGCTTCTGTCTCGGTGGCTCCTCCAATTCCTGTGGATCAATTGTGTGGGGAGTCAGACAGTAACGTGCCATGTGACCCTACTTTCCGCATGAATAGCACTTACTGCTCCTCATATGGATGGCTCTGTTTCGTTTGCCTCGCACAACCGAACCTAAAACCTGAGGTCTCCCACCTATTGTCCTAGTCCTCTTGGACCTATGCATCATCCATCTCCTGCCTACAGATGACCTGGATACTGACAAAAAACCCTACGACAAGGGCAATAGATCCTGAGCATGCTCAGAGTGTAGAGTCGCTGGTATAAAATCCACCCTGAAGAAGGTCTTGAAGTCTGCCCAGGTGAAGGTCATCCCGTCGTAAAATTGGAACATGTGGCTCCACCACCTCTCAGCTTCTCCCTAGAAGAGGCTAATATCTAGGTACACCATCAAGTCTATGGGTGTCCCAGCTATGTGGAAAGCTTGTGCTACAAACTCTAGCCAGTGTCCAGCCGTCTAAAAATCCGACTTGCCTCGAAACGTCGGAGGCCCCTACCGTTGAAACCCATGAATCGCGCTCAAGTGACATGCATTCTCTGCTAGTGTCTCAACTGTTAGAGGGCCCTGTACTGAGGCCTCGGTGCTTGGTGAGCTATCATCGTGCTCTCCACTCGGTACCTGCGCTGTCTGACTAGGTGAAGACGTCCTAAAAGAAACAGACGTGACACGGTCAAACAATTATACATGGTGAGATGACCTAGTTTGAGATAATTTTAAAGAAACTTTTTAAAACACACATGCAATCAGTGTTTTCATGCACTGAGTCGGAAATCAGTAGTCAGGGTCTTGGTGTATGGATACGTCGGCCGCCGATACCAATACTGGACTCCCTGAACTGAAGACCACACATATGACCCTTAACACTATTACTTCATAGAAAAGAAATATCAGAGTCTAAGTTCTGTGGAAGAACCGACTCTTCTGATACCAATTTTTCATGACCCGTATTTAGGGCTCATGCCGTGACTACCCAAAGCCCGCCTTCCATAGGCCAGGGGCTGGCGACTAGCACCAAAGGCATAAATCCTGATAACTTGGAAGGAATTGCCTTTATAAAAGTAAACAAACACCACAGAGTACAAGCAGAAGTAATACACTAAGTACAAAAGAAAGTGATGAAATGTAAATGGGCCAGAATACAAAACCAACTGAAAAGTACAACTACAACTAAACGAAAGTACAATAGAAAAGACAAACAGCTGGAAAAAAAGAAGCAT
This sequence comes from Viscum album, assembly GCA_963277665.1. Taxonomy (NCBI): domain Eukaryota; kingdom Viridiplantae; phylum Streptophyta; class Magnoliopsida; order Santalales; family Viscaceae; genus Viscum; species Viscum album. Next base: position 1,869,020,318 of record OY728123.1, on the reverse strand, counting down.
CTCCTGGGTCGTCCACCTCGGATCCTACCTGAAGGGTAGGTACAGATAGCGCAGCTCCTGGATCGTCCACCATGGATCCTACCTTAAGGGTAGGTACAAATAGCCTCCTCAATGCTCCCGCCCATCAACTTCCTCCGAGTACCGCCTCGTCGTGAAGTCCACCTCCGGATACTGACTTGTCATGAGTTCCACCTCCGAATACTGACTCGTCGTGAGGTCCACCTCTGGATACCGTCTAGTCCTCGAACACTCGACCTCCATCAGCGCTGTCCTCTGTCTGCATCCAACACAATGAGGTGCGGGCATAACCCATGCAGGGGTGAGTATAATGATACTCCTTAGGGACCCCAAGACCCTCAAGGTATCACTAAATCCAACAAGGATAACCACAAAGAAGGATCTAAACAGATAACCCTTACTTAAGTATAAGACCATACTTATACCTAAGTTATCAAGTAGCCCATCTCAATCATGAGGTATCACAAAGATATGAAATCAAAAAATAACCACAACTTAGGTATATGACCATACATATACCTATGTTATCAAGTAACCCATATCAATCAAGAATAAAACACAAAGGTCATTGACTCAGCTCAAACCAGGATTTTCATTAATGATATCGAAACCAAAAACGTTGGAGAAATCCTCCTCTGTCGAGTACAGTAGCCCTGTCACGACTCCGAGGTGCTACTCACTAACCTTAGATTGCTGATGTACTCCTCCTGTCGAGTACCGTGGGTCCGCACCCAAACACAGTAGTGCTCCATACCAGGGGTCTGCCGCCCAAACACAATAGCGGTTCCCCAAATAGCCTACAGAGGTACTCTTCCTATCGAGTACCGCAGGTCTGCTGCCAACTACCAGGCACTCCGTCCATCATGGGTCTGCCGCCAAATACCGGGCTCTCCATCCACTGGGCTAGTCGACTCACTCCAAGTCGAATCGGTCAAGAAGTCGTCAGGTCCACAGCTACTAGGTCTCCACACTCCGTACGCTCATCTCCGGGAGGATCCTCTCCACTAGCTATGGGTCGATACTCTAAGTAACAAAAAGTCCCACAAATAAGTATCACAAAGAACCACCTCGTCACAGGGGTCTCAATGCAATAGACGGCGCGTCAATCGAACGCCCGGTATGTGAGTTATTAGCCTTTTCGTCTCGAGGGTCCGGTTGGTTTCGTGTAAGAACCAACCCGACCATATCTCAACTATACCACTAACTCTCATAGGGTATACTAAAAGGAACCATTTCTCAATGAGATTACCAATGCTGTTGACAATTTTTCAAATAGATGTTCGGTCTGAAAGTTATCAGCTTTTCCGCTCCAGGGGACCGGTTGGATTTCGGGTACAATCCAACCCAACCATACTCCAACTGCGTCCAAACCTCAGATGAAGTATACCAAAAGATCCGTCTCACCAAAAGGAATCCAACTAAGTCGACATCATGTCAATCAGATGTCCGGAGCTCAAGTTATAAACATTTCTGCTCCGAGGGCCCGATTGGTTTCGTGTTCGAACCAACCCGGCTATACCCAAACTTCTCCAAAAGATTGAGTGTAATATAGAGAAACAACCGTCCCGATCCAAGGATCCCTACGCAACTGACAGTGCGTCGATTGAAGGTTCGTAGCCCAAGATATGGGTGTTTGAACGAACCTGTTCCGAAAATAGGGAGTCTGGGCCTGGTCCGACCCGGCCCAATACCCCCTGGGTCGGCCTGAACTGAGTCGACCCGACCCGGGTCTGGGTCCGGCTCGATTGGGTGCAGCCCGGACCGGCTGGCGCGGCCCGGCCTAGCCCGTGCGGCCTGCGGCCCGGCTCGGAAGCAGGCCGCGGCTCGGCGCTGCCGAGCGGGACGCAAAGGAGGCGCCACCCCCTATTTGAGGAAACAACGGACCCAGTGGGGTCCGCCCGAAAAACTAGTCGGGGGGGGGGGGGGGTTACGCCCCCTGGATTCTTCGAAATGGCCGGCCTTTATGGCCGGCCAGTTGTGTAACCATGGTACCCCCCTCGGGTCCCGCCTCCTGGTGGCGCCGGTGGCCGGCACAGTCGGCCACCCCTTTGAAGACCGCCGCGGCCTTAGGTCACAGCTCTTGTTCGACCAGCGTGGCACGACGGCGCCATGCCCCACCGCCGCGCCCCGCCGCGACTGCAACCCCTTGAAGCTCCGTCATGGCGCGACGGTGCTGCGCCCCTCTGCCGCGGCCTGACTTTTACTCCACGGACTTCCTCGGCCTCTCTAGTGCGGAGCGACGGCGCCGCACACCACCACCACCGTGGCCCGCTCCGGCCGTGGTCCCCTTCGTTCCCGCTTGGTGCAATGGCACCGCGCCGCCTTCGTCGCGGCCTTTCTTGGCCGCGGTTTCCTGCCAATCATCGCACAGTGCAACGGCACCGTGCGCCTCCGCCTCCACATCAACGAAGATCAACAAAGAAGAGGGGAGGTGAATAGACCATGTTTGTGTGGTCCGGTCTCCTCCCATTATGGTGATATCATGCGGCCAAACCGAAACTCAAGAAAAGAAGAAAGTCGTTGAACGATATTAAAGTTTGAACATAAAAACCTCTACCTCGTGTCATTTGTCACTCATTGACGATATCACAAATGGGAGTGGACATTGGTTCATTGACGTCATCGCAAGGTAAGAGGTGAAGGTGACGATGGTTGTTGGCGTTCGTCGTTTCCTCAAAGGCCCTTGATCCGGCTTGAGCGTCGTTCGTTGGAGATCCGATGGACGGAGAGCCGTTCATCGCGGAGGGAAGAAGCTCTTCTATTCCTCTAGAGGTTTCCCCCTCAAGATTATTTTCCAAACAAATATTACCAAAGCTTTCCCCATTTTAAAGAATTTCCACTATCTCTTCATTAATTATATGTGAAAGAAAACTAAAATGGGGAGTGGAAGGTAGAGAGGTTTCTTAATTAATAAAGAGTTTACAACATTATTAAAGGGGTGATTAAAAAGGGGGGTTTAGGGAGTTGAGAGGGAAGTGAGAAGTTAGGGTCTCGTGTGGGCCCCTCCTCACTAAACCCTCCCATTTTGTAGTATAATGATTACCCTCCACAAATAAAAATATTAAACATATATTTTTATTTATTCCCTAAAAAAACTGAAAATTAAACCTCTTCTCCCGTCAAAACGCAACTACGGTAATGGTCCCCTTAAGAAATTACCGGCGCTGTGGTTCAATCAGTGCCCTCAGATTTCAATTCCGAGCACAGGTTTAAAAGATAGAAAAACCTGCTCGTTTGTTCACTGAACGTACCTGAGAAAATATTCGGAAATTGATTTCGAGCACACCGGGCCTCAGAATCAAGTGCCTTCAGAAGCCACAGACTTGTAAAATTCCAGATAAATTAAGAAAAAAAGTTCTTTGAAATTTTCGGGTCTTTACACTTACAGATCACTGCACCTCCATTCAAACTGAAGATGTATCCAATCTGTGACTTCATGTCATCTTGATCAGTCTAGAAACTAGCATCTACATGTCCTCTGATGACTAGTTCCTCATCTCCTCCATAAACCAATAACATATCCTTAGTACGCCTTAGATACTTAAGGATAGTCTTGACTGCCATCCAATGGTGGTATCCTGGATCAGCTTGATATATTCCTGCTGCACTCAATGCATAAGAAACATCTAGCCTTGTACATAGCATAACATACATGACTAACCCAATCGCAGATGCGTAATGGATCCTTGACATTTTGTTTCTTTCCTCATGTGTCTGAGGACACATTTTCTTGGAAAGATGAATGCCATATGACACTGGCAATAATACCCTCTTGGATTGTTCCATACTAAATCTCTTCAGTATCTTGTCAATGTATGTACTTTGACTCAGGCCAAGTATTCTTTGGGATCTATCACGATGGATCTTGATCCCAAGAATATATGCTGCCTCACCCAAGTCTTTCATAGAGAAGCATTTTTCCAACCATGACTTAACTAACTGTAAGACAGGTATTTCTTTTCCAATTAGTAATATGTCATCAACATATACTATTAAGAAAATGACTGCACTTCCACTAATCCTTTTGTAGACACAAGGCTCACATTCGTTCGTAACAAATCCAAATTTCATTACAACTTCATCAAAATGAATGTTCCATGACCTTGATGTTTTCTTTAATCCATAATTGGATTTCTGTAACTTGCATAAATTGTTGGAATCCTTTGGAGTCACAAACCCTTCAGGTTGTGTCATGTAGACATCTTCCTGGAGGTTACTGTTAAGGAATGCGGTTTTGACATCCATTTTCCAGATTTCATAGTCATGGTAGGCGGCAGTTGCCAATAGGATTCTGATGGATTTCAGCATCGCAACTAGTGAAAGGGTCTCATCATAGTCAATTCCTTGACACTGTCTAAAAACATTGGTAACCAGTCATGCCTTATAGGTGCTGACTTGCCCCTCCATGTACAGTTTCTTCCTGAATAATCATTTATTACCAATAGTCTTTACATCAATTGGAGGATCTACCAAAATCCAGACTTGGTTTTGGAACATGGAATCCATTTCAGAATTCATGGCTTCTTCCCACTTGGCAATGTCTGTGCCTTAAACTGATTCCTTGTAGATAAGAGGATCATCATTGTCAACCAATAATGAGTCACCATCCTTGGTGACAATAAAACCATATCGTTCTGGTTCTCTCACCTCTCTCATGCTCATACACAGTTCTTGTGTCTCTGGAACAGATTGTTCTTCCACGGGGCTTTGTGGAATCTGTTCTTGTACTAATTATTGTGTATCTTGAGCCTCGACTTCATTGACATCTATCTCGATCCCACTATCTATTTTGGAGATGTGATCCCTCTCAAGGAATATAGCATGTCTTTCCACTATTAACTTTTTATCTGAGGGGTTGTATAGGTAATATCCCCTTGTTTCTCGGGGATATCCTATAAAGATACACTTTGTGCCTCGAGGTGAAAGCTTGTTACCTAAAGAGGCCTTAACAAATGCTTCACTACCCCACACATGTAAATTCGATAACATGGCTTTGCATCCACTCCATAACTCGTATGGAATACCATTTATCGATTTAGTTGGTACTTGGTTTAGTATGTGTGCTGCTGTTTGTAATGAATATCCCCAAAAAGATAATGGAAGACTTGCATGACTCATCATTGATCTCACCATGTCCAATAGGGTGCGGTTCCTCCTTTCACTTACACCATTCCATTGAGGTGTGTACGTAGGAGTGAGTTGAGATAGAATCCCAAACTCCCATAAGAAATCAATGAAGTACTGATTAAGCTATTCTCCTCCACTATCTGAGCAAAGTTTCTTAATCTTCTTACCAAGATGGTTCTCAACTTCATTCTTGTATTCTTTAAACTAATCAAAAGAATCTGACTTATACCTCATTAAGTAAATATATCCATATCTACTAAAATCATCAGTAAAAGTTATGAAGTACGAGAACCCACCCCTTTCTTCAACTGGAAATGGTCCACACACAAATGTGTAAACTAATTCTAGAATCTATTTATCCCTTTCACCTTTCCCACTAAATGGGGCTTTGGTCATTTTGCCTTGTAGACACGCATGACATACACCAAGTGGTTTTGGTTCGAAAGAATCTAAATAACTATCTTTATATAATTTTTTCAAATGTTTCTCATTGACATGACCTAGACTGTGATGCCAAATTTGGGTGTGGTATGAGTCATGTGAATTAACTTTGTCATCGATTTCTATTACTTGGTTTGTGTAGTCTAACACATAAATGTCGTTATATAAATGTTACCTACCAAAACAAATGCTATATTTATAAAAGTAGCAACATCCACTTCCAAACTTGAAGATGAATTCATCAGTATCTAATCTGGAAATTGAAATAATGTTTTTGGTTACAAAGGGTTTGTTTCCCTTAGAATTTGGGGATGACCTCCTTGATTGAAGGTTCAAACATTCCAATCAGTTTCTAACAGGTTTATTCGTAGAACCGGAAACATCCAATGATTCCACATCCATTTGGACCTACTTTCCAAAGGTAGGCACTCATTAGTTTTTGGACTAATGAAGCTTAGGAATTTTCATTGGTTGAGAGGATGGGAGGTCGGACTCATCACACCTTTTTGAGGGGAATTATTTTCTACTCTCGGACTCTCTTTATAGATTTAAGTTATGTTCGTGAATCCTTATTACATTACCAAGTATAAAATGAGCTTTCCTTTAGATCTGACAATCAATGATTAAATATGTAAAAAATTTAGAAAATCATTTATATGTATTCGAGGTTCTTCATCGATAGAGAATCATCTATATTTATTATAGATTCTTGGTCAATGGTATCCTTCGACACATTTATATAGAAGTCTCTTGGTCATTATGATGACCATGTTGGTTTTAAAGCCACTCAATGGTGCACTTGAAGTTTATTGACATTCAGAAGGACATGGATTATTTCCGAGTTGGGATCGAACCCGCAGATGGGATACCTACGTATCCTTTGTTTAGAAAAAAGGAATCAGAACCCACATAGTTCGAGTAAGGGAGTATGATGTTTATGACTGATGTCTCAAAGAAGGATGTCATAATTACTTTTACACTCTAAGATCACGTGAGTCATGCTCGGTGTGAGAAATAAGAGGTATTGGTAAAAAATCAAACAATTGTGCCATGAAAGATGCAATCATAAGAAATAATGTGGGTCTTATGTATGAATGACTGCCCAGATAAATGAAGATTAAGATTTACTTTAGGGAAGAAATCCAGGAACAAGGTCCATAAAGGTATATGTGCTTCATGGAGATTTGAATACTCTAACTTGGGGCTTAATCCTGAAAAGGAGGTCCAAATTAGGATAGGACTTATGATTGGGTTTTACTCCTGAAAAGGAATCCCAGATCAAAGGTAAATTAAGACTGGTTAAGAGGAATTATGACTGGGGCTTACTCCTGAAAAGGAGGCCCAGGTTTGAGACTAGGGCTTACTCCTGAAAAGGAGGCCCAGGTTAAGGGACTTGAAAAATTAAGGGACTTGGGGATTACTCTTGAAGAGGATGCCCATATTTGAGACTGGGGCTTACTCCTGAAAAGGAGGCCTTGGTTAATGAGTTCTCTCATCTTAAAAGATGAGGTTGAATGAATGAAATCTCAATCTTTAGTGACATAAATATGTGTAAATCACTAGGTTTTGAGAGATATTCAACAGAATTCATTTCAGATAAGGAATTCAAATCAAGAAATCATGCCATAAATTGATTTGAAGAGTATCTTGAAGACTGAATCTTGAATAGGAGAGGTGAAATGGATTATGAGGGGTGAAATGGGAAAGTAGGGCACCCAAAAAGGCAGGGGCGCGCAAGTCCTAGCAGGCGCACAGGTACTGCGTGGGTGCACAAGTCTTGGTCACGCAGGTATACCTACGTGACACATGGTTACTTGCGCGACAGTTAACCAGTAGGGTAATACTTGAGCGACTCTTGATTAAAGCGTTTAGAATCATCTTGAGGTTCTTCCAGAAGAGTGGCACGCAAGTTCTATTGAAGGAGTTGGGTGGCACACAAGTGTGGCCATTTCCCTTAAGGGATGGCCACTCAGGCACACAAGTGTTGATGACTTTCAACACTTAGGCCTTCCTCCCCCTCTTTATATCTTCCGTTATAGGTATGAAATTACCTTAGAAGTGTTTCAGAAGCTTTGAGAAGAGACTAGGGTGCTGGGATCTCAAATCTGAGTTTTTGGAAAAATTCCTTTTTCAATGGGGGGCCCACAGGGTCTATTTATAGGCTGGAGAAGACCTGGGCAGTTTATCATTTAGGTCGCACAAGTCACTTGCGCGACCATTAGGCGGCGCGCAAGTATACTTGCGTGACCATGAGGGAACTTGCACGACCTATGGGCAATGTTCTCTTTGTTCATCCCTTTGTCGATTTTTGATGTTTCTTCAAAGGTTGAATCAATTTGGACTAAGGTATTTCCCTTTTCCAATATTTAGACTCTGTGACTAAAAGGAGTGTCAAAAAAATCCCCCCCTCAGAGTTGGATCCAAAAGAAATTAAGATTTGACTCAGAGGAAAAGAAGAAAACCAAAGGAAAGGCGGTGCACAAGTCTGGTCGCGCAAATGAGCTTCGGGCACACAGGGTCTGGCGCGCAGGGGTACGGCCTTTAGTCGCGCATGGTATGGTGCGGAGGGCTCTGGCCACGTCTATAAATAGAGGGCCTCACTTCCGTACAAATCTTATGGATTTGAAACTTTCGATCTCTCACTGCGCAAGTTGCATTTTCTGTGCAAGTTGCTCTGTTTCCCGCTGTTTCCTTGATGTCGTGCTGCTTTCAAGGTATCTGGACCTGCGCGGTGATACTTGCACGCCAAATATTTGCGCGGAACATCCATACTTGCGCGCCAAGTTTAGACTTTCGCGCCTTAATGCCTTATCCATTTTTTCGAATTCTTTCACAAATTTTATGAAAAATCAACTTACTTAAGATTTAATTTATTCAAATTTTGTGTAGATTCAATGGCTCCCAAGAGAATTGGAACAGTTGATGAACTTGAAAGCAAGTTGATTGATGACATGATGAACATTGTTGTCCATGATTACTATGATATCTGCGACAACACTCTCCCATATTTAGCTAAGTACTTGAAGAAATATCATCTTAATTTCCCAGAGAGCATCTATCTTCCTCTGTGTGGTCATGGTCAGCTACAAGGAGTCAATGTTCCAGATGCAAAGAACTATATGCCTGAAATGCAGCTGCACTACTACTCGCCTATTTCAGTTATGCTGTGCATTAAGAGCAACAATAATGGTGTGAACTTTCAAATTTTCCTTCAATGCCATTTCCTTACAGATATGAAAATGGAAAACCCATGGGATGAAATGTTTTCCGCTACCGATTGGTGGAGAGAAGACAAACATGGAATTAGAGTAATATCTGAAAAGAGTACTCTCTCCAAATGGATCTTTACTTCCAATGCTCCAATATCAAATCCATGTATCCATCTTCCAAGTCTCTTGGATAGAAACAGAGTCACTGTTTGATCAGCAGAAAATTTTCTCAAACCGCACTCAAGAACATCCTTTTACAATTGTTCCAAGAAGAGCTGGTATCACTGCATCTCTTATTGTATACAGTTGAATAAATGAATTCCAGTGGTTGCTGATGAAGCTCGTGATGCCGTAAATCAAATGAAGAATTATGTTGAAAGCCTCTTGTAATTCTTGAAAAAGAGAAGAGACTCCAGTCTGTGGATGTCCTTCTATCTCCTGTGTATCAATGGAAAACACTTTCATCTTCAATCATTCGTACCTGCATTCTTTTTCTACATGATTTAATTTTTACATAAGACAATGGGCCTAGTAAGCATAGTTTGATTTTTACCAGGATTAATGTAAATAACCCTACAAACTTTGAACCTTTTAATTTCTCAATATTACCTAAATCATACAAAATGTATGTTTAGTGAGCTGGAACTTGACTTTTATTCAGAGATCCTTTGTCTTTTGTGGGCAGTTTAAAGTCATGCACATCGAACATAAGGAGGCTAATGTTTAAGGTCGAAATAGCTTTGATCGAATGAATTAGAATTGACTCAATTTTTTGACAATTTATCTGAAAACATATTACCATACTCAATTAAGAGGGAAAAAATGTAAACTATGAGTTAAGAATATTTGAATCTGAGGATTGATATGAAAAAGAGCTAAAAGGCATCAAAATAAGTAGTTTCCAAGAATGAAGTTACTATTATTTAAAAAACCCGTTAGGGGGTTGAATTATGCAGGGCCACCTAAGGGCATTGACTGCATAGTCAAATAAATAGCATCTTTCGGCTGAAAAGTCTATTATGTGGACTATTTATGCAAGACCGCATAAGGGCACGCGTTTCATAGTCAGGCAAAAGAACTCTCAGAAATTTACTTTTCTACTGCTAAAAGCTAGTGAAAGTTTATGGAGATTTAAATTTTCCAAAGTATAGAGTTTGTTGTATGGAAATAGGTACTTGAATATGGAGAAGATATTTCCAAACAAGATTATTGAAGAACTGGATGGATATCACTCCTACGAAAGTCTGACTCAAATATAGGGAAGGAGAATATAAACCATAGACTTGAATACTTTCAGATCATGAAAAAGGATATGGGACAAATATGTTAAGGATGTCTATTTTTGTGGATCCCTACATATTGTAATTTAAGACCAATAAGGACAAAATAGGCTTTCTTCCCAAGAATGAAGTTACCATTATTTAACAAACCCTTTAGGGGGTTGAATTATGCAGGGACAACTAAGGGCATTGGCTGCATAGTCAAATAAATAGCATCTTTCGGCTGACAAGTCTGTTATGTAGACAGTTTATGCAAGGCCGCCTAAGGGCACGTGTTGCATAGTCGGGTAAAAGAACTCTCAGAAATTTGATATTTTTGTGACTAAAAGTCAAGAAAAGGGTTATTAAGATCTGAAAATATTTAAGGTTAGGATTATGACACATAAATATGGGTATTGTCCAATGTATACAAAGATACACAGATCAATGCTAACCATAATCATGTTGTGGCTGGGTCCTGAATTAAAATGTTGGACTTCACTATGTATCCCATAAGGATGGGAATCAAGCCATACGTAGTTCTTAAACTACTTTTTAACGTCATGTGGGACAAAAGGATTAGAGATCTTAGTTTAGGGTCATAGTGCTTGGACCATTATAATAAATACACAGTGTGTGTTTTCATGGGGACTTTTCAGCCAAGGAACTGAAAGTGGAGTTTAGGGTTAGGCCCAAAAGACTTGGGGATAGATTCGAGGGACACTCGAACATTCCTATGTATCCTATAAGGATGGGAATCAAGCCCATGCAGTTCTAGAAATACCCTCTGTACAAATTTGGTTTGTACATGTGAAGGGTGAAAGGGGACTTTAGTACAATGATGGTTTAACCCAAGATAAAAGGTTTAGGCATTTCCATGTATGCCCGTAGTCTTTGAAATGAAACATGATTGAAAAATCAATGTAAATAATGGTTCCCTCTCAGGTGAGGGTATCAAAGAATATTGTAGTTTATTGTCATACTGGACAAAAGTGTTGTATAGTTTAATGTCGTATAACATGGATTAAAGTGAACCAATGTAAAGATATTGATTCTAGGGGCAGTTTCACGAATCAACATCGTATGAGATGGAGGTGAACCAATGTGAAGAGATTGATTTTGGGCTTGAACCTTGGGAGGTTGCCTACGTACCCGTCCTGGAAGGCAAGGATCAAAGTCCGCATAGTTCAATTAAAGAATGAATTAATGATCAAGTTGTTCTTGGGGACAACGACCTAAAAAATTATGTTGTTGGGACTTACACATGGTTAGTGGCCCAGAGAGAGTGTTATGGTTGAGGTTTCCTATAAGATCACGTGAGTCATACTCGGTGTGAGAAACAACAGTTAATAACAACCTTAACGATGCACAGTTTAATGTCATGTAGGACATATAAAGGGACTATGCAGTTTCAAGTCTTGCAGTTAGGACTATTGGTGCTGCACAGTTTAGTGTCATGTATCAAGGAAAAAGTACAGTTTAATATCATGTAGGACGTATCAAGGATTTTCGGTACAGTTTAGCGTCATGTAGTTAGGATGATGGGGACAACATAGTTTAACATCATGTTGGACGAAAGGGGGACTGTGTAGTTTAATGTCATGCAGTGAGGACAAAATACTACACCATTTAACGTCATGTTGGACGTATTGGGGACTTTTTTCATAGTTTAACGTCATGTTGGACGAAAAAGGGATGATACAGTTTAGCGTCATGTTGGACGAAAGTGTGAATATTTTAAGGTCATATGCATGGACCTTGGATGGTGCAGTTTAATGTCATGATGGACATAAGGGACTTCTGTACAGTTTAGCGTCATGTAGTTAGGACGTCACAATTTAACGTCATGTGAGACGAAAAGAATAAAAATAGTTTAATGTCATATGTATGGACCGTTGATGTATAATTTAACGTCATATAGAAAGGACGATGAAGGAGACACATTTTAACATCATGTTGGATGTATGTGCAAATAGTTTAAGGTCATATACATGGACCGTTGATGATGCAGTTTAACATCTTGCTGGAAGGTGGTGCAGTTTAAGGTCATACAGGACCACTTAGGGAACTTTTTCACAATTTAACGTCATGTGGGAAAAGAGTACAAATAGTTTAAGGTCATATGTATGGACCATTGATGATGCAGTTTAACATCTTGCTGGACGGTGGTGCAGTTTAAGGTAATACCGGACCACTTAGGGAACTTTTTCACAATTTAATGTCATGTGAGGCGAAAGTAAAAATAGTTTAAGGTCATATGTATGGACCATTGATGACGAATTTTAACATCTTCCTAGAAAATGGTGCAGTTTAAGGTCATACCAGACCACTTATGATATATTTTGTGTTTATACAAAATACTTCTTCAAAAATATGGCATTGGTTGGAGTAGTGATGAGTTCTCCATCCATCGAGATTAATAAATAATCTCCATTGGAGTAGACCCTATGTATTGAGTAAGGTCCTTCCCATTTTGGATCATGCTTGGGAGGTTTCTTTCCTGGTATCATTGGAGTTCTGAGAACTAATACCAATTCTCCCTGAGTGAATGAACGAAGACGAACTTTTTTTTAAAAGCTCGTGCTATTCGATTATGATAGACTTCCAAGTGGTGCAAAGTGCACAATATTTTCTCATCTAACCGTTCCAATTCATTCAATCACTTTTGAGATTTTTCATCTGTAGATGACTGATCACAAATGGCTACTATGAGAGAAGGCAATTGAACTTCAATGGGCAAGAAGGCTTCCGTTCCATATACCAGTGAATATGGGGTTGACCGAGTTGCAGTGCGGGTGGTCGTCCGATAAGCCCATAAAGCATGGAAGATTTTATCAGGCCATGACTTCTTATCTTTATCCACCATCTTTTGCAGTATATTTGAAAGAGTCTTGTTGAAGGCTTCTATCTGGCCATTTATTGCTACATAATACCGAGATGAATGGTTGGATTTGATGTTGTATTCTTGATACAATTTCTTCACCTCGGATGAATAGAAGTTGGTGCCATTGTCAGTCAATATGGTATGAGGGACACCAAATATGGTAATGATGTTAGACTTGATGAAGCTAACAACGCATTTAGAACTGACTTCCTTGAGAGGTATTTCCTCTGCCCATTTGGAAAAGAAGTCAGTAGCAGTAAGAATGTACTTAAACTGCTTGTCCGTAGCCGAAGGGTAAGGTCCCACCACATCCATTCCCCATGTATAAAATGGCCATGAGTATTTAGCTGTATGAAGCAACTCTAGAGGTTGATGAATGAAATTGCCATTTACTTGGCATGAATGAAACTTCTTTGTGAAATCAACACAATCTTGTATCATTGAAGGCCAAAAGTATCCAAGCCTTCGAATTTTATCAGACAGTCTATGTCTAGACTGGTGGGCACCACAGACTCCTACATGCACTTCTTTCATGACAACCATTGTCTCTTCACTATCAATGCATCTGAAGAGAACTCCATAAAAACCACGTTTGTAGAGAATTTTCTCTAGGTGATCTGGGCTATCATAAAGAGTAAAATTGACCACACGTCGTCAGATTTGTTCTTTCTCAGCTCTATCAGGTGGAAGTGTTCCATTTTGAAGGTATTCTCTGATAGGTGACATCCATCCTGTAGTATGACCATATGGTTCAGGAATGAGACTGATTTCATTAATTTCCTCTGTTCTGATTTGAACATAAGGTGAAATTGCATGATGGTGGGAAATACTGATGGTTGTCTCGTCCCGATTTGGATCTGCCAGAGCTGTGGCTATATTAGCCAGTGCATCAGCTTGAGCATTTTGTGATCTTGGGACATAAGAAAATGTTGGTTCCGAAGGGAATTCCACCATTAAATCTCTGACGTAATCATACAAAGGGGTTAGTTCTTCTTTTCTGATGGCATAATCCCCATTGACTTGTTTGATTACCATGTATGAATCACCTTTCACCTTTAAGTGATTCACTTGTGCTTGAAGCGCTAATTCCAAGCCTGTGATGAGATCTTGGTATTCTAATTCATTATTGGTACCACCTTCCCATAATAAGAAGGAATAAGGTAACACTGCCTTTTCTGGATAAATGAGCACAATTTCTAAGCCAACTTTGTTGAATTTAGGATTTTCCATTTTCCTCCCTATTGGACTTCTGGAAGCACCATCAAAATACATTTCCCATGCTTAAGGACTTTCTTGAATAAATAAGACTTCCTCATCAGGGAGTTCAATATCTAAAGATGTGTCTTACACTGAAGGGTGTTAAGCCAGGAAATCATCCAGAGCTTGACCCTTTATTGCCTTTTGAGACACATACTGAATGTCAAATTGCTGCAAAATAACTGCCCACCTTGCCAGACGTCCTGTAAGCATTGGACGACTAGGGATGAATTTGAGCGGGTTATTGCGACATACCAATTGGACCTCGTGATGTTTCAGGTAGTGTCTCAACTTCTGAACTGCAAAGATTAATTACAGTAATCACTTCACAATACTTGAATATCGGGTTTCTGCTTCAAGCATAGTTCGACTGAGATAGTAGAGGCTGTTTTCATTCCCAACATCATTCTTTTGAGCAAGAAAGGCACCCAATGATCGCTCTAGAGTTGTCATGTAGAGGATAAGTGGTCTTCCTTCAAAAGGTGGCATGAGTACTGGTGGAATCAAGAGGTATTTCTTGATAATATCGAATGCTTATTGTCATTCTTCCATCCACTGGTAAGTGACTCCCTTCTTCATCAATTTGGCAAAGGGTAAACTTTTTCCTGCCAAATTGGCGATGAAACGCCGAAAATAGGATAAGTGTCCTTGAAGTCCTCTTAATTATTTCAAATTTCAAGGAGGTCACATACCAAGGATTGGCTTAGTCTTCTCAGGATCGACTTCAATACCACAATGGCGTACTACAAAGCCAAGAAATTTTCCTGAGGTTACCCCAAAAGCACATTTTAAGGGGTTCATCTTCAAATTATGTTGTCGAAGCTTAAGGAGTATGAATTCCAAATCAGACAAGTGATTAGAACATTGTTTGGATTTAACCACCAAATCGTCTACATAGCATTCAAAAAACTTCCCTAAGAAGGGTTTGAAGATACGATGCATGGCACACTGATATGTTGCACCTGCATTCTTTAAGCCAAAGGGAATTACCCGGTAGAAAAACACACCCTGAGGGGATCTAAAAGCTGTGGATTCCTCATCTTCTGGGGCCATTCGGATCTGATTATATCCGGAATATCCATCCATGAAGGAATTTGATTCATAGCCAGCTGTTTCATCAATTAAAAGTTCTATAATCAAAACTGGGAAATCATCCTTAGGACAATGCCGATTAAGATCTCTGAAATTGATGCAAACTCTAATTTGTCCGTTATTCTTCTTTACAGGGACAATATTAGCCAACCACTTGGGATATTGAACTTCTCTGAAGAAGTTAGCTTTGATTAGCTTATCCACTTCATCTTCAATTTTGGAAGCATAAGTTGGGTGTGTTCTTCTTGCGGCTTGCTTAAATCCTCAATGTTCTTCTGGTAAACCCAAATGATGAGTAGCAACATCAGGATCAAGCCCGGGCATTTCTATATAGTTCCAAGAAAATATATCTCTATTTTGCTTTAGAAAATAAATATACATCTCTTGCTCTTCAAGAGTCATGTCCGCACTGATTAAAGTGGGGCATGGATCTTCTTTTGTACCCAGATTTATTTCTCTGAGTTCATCCACAATGGTAGAGATACCCTCTTCAAATGACGGAGGAGCATCTATGAGATCTTCTTCTTCTTCTTCATCATGTATTATTTCTTCCGTTTATACTTGAATAGTATATGATAAATCATAATTTTCATGATCAAAAGAGATGTCAACATTTGTACATCTTGAAGAAGAAGCTTCCATTTCTGACCCGATTGATGATGAAGGGTCTTCTTTGGGTAATAAAGAGGAGATGATGAATTGAGAATCGACATCATTGTTCACCTTCGATGTTGCTATAACTTCTTTTGGCCTAATTGATGAAGTATAGACTTGTTGTATTTCAGCAGATGAAATAAAGACGTCACCATTTGTGCTTTCATCACTGCTTCGTGGGTTACCAATTTCTCCCATGTTGTCTGGCTCGATTGCCGTAATTGACATTATGAATCTTTCCATAAGAGTATTTTGATTTGGGTCTATCTTGTCAATTTGACTGATAGAAAACACATAATCTGTACTCACATGTGTAAATGGATTTACTGGAATCTTCTCCATACCATATGGAGCATTAACTTTGGTAATCTTCTTTGTTGTGGATTTCTCCCTTCCCTTAATGTGATAGAATTCCACCTCAATGTATTGAGACTCACATGTCTTGAACGAGGCCTTATTACCATACAATGTACCAACTTGACCATCGAAACAGTATTTGAGACATTGATTATATGATGAAGGGATAACCGCATGCTGATGTAGCCAGGGTCTTCAAAGCAAGATGTTGAAAGCTGAGTCTTGATCAACAACCATGAAATCTGAATTGGATACAAGATATCCAAACTGAGTTCTGAGTGTAACTTCGCCCAGTGGTTCTTGTTCATTTTTATCATATCCTTGTAACATCATGGTAGAAGGAGATAAATCAGATTCCATGAGGCCCAATCGACGAAGTGTACGAATGAGCATGAGGTTGACTCCTAAACCATTGTCAATGAAATCTCTTCGGATGTCTACACCATTGAACTTTCCAGATAAGTGAAAAGGTATAATATGCTGATGCACAACATCATATTCATCTTCATCCATAAAAGATATTATTGCATAGAATTCTGTAGGATTATTCTCTATGTGATAGACTTCAGCTGCAACAATTTCAGTTTCAAACTCCCGAGGACTTGAAAAAGCATCGATGAGTGCTTTCCGAAGATCTTTTAAAAGATTCAAAGCATCCAGAATTGATAACTTGGATGGTACTTGGGCCAAGTGTTTCAATACATCATACTTTTGATCTAGAGGTCTGTGTTTCCCAACATGAATATGTGGTTTAGCAGGTGCCTTGGAAGCAGATTCTTTGGAAGTTGATGCATTTTTATTGGGATAAGAGTTGGCAATATTCCTAGTTTTGGAAGATTAGACCGATTAGATCCATTTACTTGCTGAGAGGAAGAAGATGGAACCTTCAACCGGTCTTCCAAAATAACTGTTCCAGGACTGAATTTGCTATTGGTAGAAGAACTTTCTTGTTCTTGATGAGCTCACTGAAGGGCTCTACCATGAGTTTCTTCTGCGTACACAGTTCTAGCAGGGGTAGAATTGGAGTAGTGGATTATGAAAGATCCACGTCTTCCCCTGTATCCTGAGCCTCTGGAACTTCCTCTGATTCCCTTGTTTGATACAGGGAATTCAGGCTCATCGAAATCGAAATTGTGACTGGTATATGGATCTATTAATTGAATCATATTAATAGAACCGAAGATTAACTCTTCGTCTGATGAAGAATCTACCTGATTAGCCTGTTTAGGCTGTGCCGTTTGGTGGGGCGGTGCCCGTGGCTTTGAAGTAGATGACATGAAGTCTGCCAGAGTCAAATACAACTTAGGATTTGACACATACTCATCTTCTTCTGATTCTTTTTCTTTCTTTGAATCATGACATTTATTTGAGGACTTTCCCTCTGATGAAGAGGGTTTTGCCGCAACATTCATGGCAGAAGACACAATCAGTTTCTTTAATTGTGTTCGCAAAATAGCATGAGTTCGGTTGATTGTCTTTCTGAACATCCAATCATCATACTTCTGTGCATTTTTGCTTTTGACTTCTTTCCATTCTCCTTCCTCCTCTGGAACTATAGCAGTAACACATGCTACCTGAGCTGAAGAACCTTTCAGTTTGACTTGCCCCGAGTCGACCATCTTTTAAAGGAGGTCTTTGAAGACAAAACACTCCTGGATGGGATACCCCAACATTTGATGAAAGGGGAAATAATTGGGACGGTCTTCATATCTTTCTTTGTTTGTCCTTTTGGGACTTAGTAATTGAACCAAATTATTTTCTAGAGCCAAAATGAAGTAACCGAGAACTTGTTCATTTCAGAAAGAGTATGTTTTGCTCTTCAAATCCTCAAATTGTTTTCGTCTTTGATCTCTTTGATCATATGGACGAAACGACCTTTGTTTTTGGTGCTCAAGAGGTGGATACCTTCGAGAAGATGAAGGTTTTGAACTAGAAATAGGTACAGGTGCTTGTTTAAGCATAACTATAGCAGTTTCTGCTTTACCCATTCTCCTTCCTGGAGCTGATGGAATTACACGAGATTTAGACATAGCCTGTATAATGGAATCTTCAATATGCTGAGCGATTGAAGTATGGTCTCGAAACCCTCCTATGTATTTCACAGGGATCAATGACATGCGTAACTACTCAAATTTGCCACACAGATTGGAAACAATTCTTCTTGAGGGAGTGCTAATCTTAGAGAATATGTTAATCCCTTCCAACGAGCAATGAAATCTGAGACCCTTTCATTATCTCTTTGCTTACTGACCTATACTATCGTTGAAGTCGGTCAAAGTTTAAAATTTATATTCCTACTAACTACTGTATATGTGGCAAGCAGGGTCGAACCCACAGGGAAGGTTATTTTGGCCACTACTTTCTAAAAAAAACTCAGTAAGCTCCACTGTTGTCAGCAGTGGAGTAGTTTTCTTATCTTTTTTTATATCTTTTAAATTTTTTTATGTTTTTATAAACTGCAACGTAAAACTACAATTCCCTTGAAAAACTCGTGCTACCGACACTAAAACAGAATACAACTGAAAGAAAAATGCAATGAAGAAAATAATATGCTGATAAAAGACAACAGTAACGAATGCTCGGGGTTCATTCTAGTCTACTGGTTTAAATTGTTTTTCCTTTTCATGTAAAAGTACTGCTTCGTACCACTAAAAAGAGACAACTTACTTCCCTCGCCAGGAGTTAAGTTGTCGAAATTGTTCAACTTAGAGTTCGCCACTCCAAGAAGTTCAACTTCAGACAAATGAATTAAAAAGAACAGCAATACAAAATCGCCGTAAGTACTGAAGTTTTCATTACAAGCTGATTATTTAAAAGGTGATTCCATAATCAAACTCTCTGAATGATTACAGATTTCATAAAATTTAAGTGCATGTGGTACGGAGCAGAAAAGTGTAATTAGAATTGATCTCACCGATCAATACTAATCACAGAAGAATGAATTAACGAGAAGGATGAAATTGATTACCAATAGAACTAAAACTCTCCCCGAACTAAAATTTAGCTAACTATACTATTCATTATTACAACAGTCATAGGAAACAATTCAGAAACAGAGTACAAAAGTTTAAATCGTGAGGGAGAAGGAACTCCCTAAAAAAATGCTATGCTCCTAAGTGCCTGGACTGCACTGCTCAGCATCCTCCCTCGATCGTCTCCCCACGGGTAAGTGCATGAATGCCTCCGTCCATGAATGTGTCGCCTTTGGAATCCAAATAGAAGAGTCACCCAAAAACGCTGCTTGATCTGCTTAAATACTCTCTGTCATCCACTACATGTCACCGCATGATTCCACCGACTTCATGTTTTACTCACGAACGCACCGCACACGTGCGTTTTTTCGCGACCAGCACGTCGCGCAATCTTTTCCCACGTAACTAACTTCGGTAAAGTTAGTTGTATGTATCTGGACGTTTTCCCATCTCTAGAATGAACCTGCGAAGTTAGAACAGAAGAATAAATAAATAAATACCCAAAGAAAGATAAATAGTTATTTTTAGAGTTAAATATCAAATTACTCGTTAAAAGTTACTTAGAGTTAATTGATAATTATTAAATTTTAAATTATTTGTACAATTATCCACTAAAAATTACTATGGCGAGAACATAATTTAATTAAAAAGATATTAACTTAATTAGGTTAATAAAAATAAATACTATGTTATTAATTTCGACCATTTTTTTAAACTAAGTTATTAAAAATTTAGAACATAAATAATTAAGTTAATAATTTAATTATTACTATAAAAGAAATTTAATCATTAGATTAATTGATTAATTAGTTAATTTTAATAAAGTAATTAAAGTTATTACTTAAGTTATAAAGATACTTAAATTAATAAGTAAATTTCATAGCATACTTATAATTATTATTAATTATATATTTATACTATTAAGAGTAAATTAATTAATTATTAATTTTTATTATTGGATATATTTTGTATTTTAATTAATAATTTATCCATTTTATTAATTGTGTAATTGTTTTAAATTTATAACTTCTATTAATTTATATTAATTTGACTTAGTTAAAGTTAGTTTAACTTTAACTTTAACTTTTTACTTTTCTCATTTTCTAAAGTTAAAGTTTACTATTTGTTTTCTTTATATTTTATATTATGTTTCTTCTTCTTTCTTTTTTTTAATTTTTCATCAACTATTCCTCCCCCAAATCAGCGCACAGCAGGGGAGGATTTCTTTCTTCCTCCCGAAACCAGCGGCCTTCTCAGCATCACCGGCTGCCTCTCAGGCTGCAGCGCGGACAACTCCATTGCGAACTGCAAAGCCAGCAACAGAATGGCGGTCCTGTGTCTTCAACTTCCCTGGCACGACCCTTGGCTCTAGCGTGGGTCTTCTGCTCAGCGGCGGACAACAGTGGTAGTAACTTCTCTTCTCCAACAGCAGCGGCGCGACTCGACCCAAGAAGAAGCATGACGCACAACTCCTCCTCTCTTCCTCCCCCAAATCCACGGCGCAACAGGTGGAAGGGTTTCGGTTTTCTTCTCCCAAACAGAGCAGCGTATTCCTCGAACGGCGGAAGAATCCATTTGCGGTATTAATGGAGGAACTTAAACCGGCGGTGTCTCCAGATCCGGTGACAACAGAGAAAATGGTGGGTCATGGATTTCCAGATCTGAGCTTGATTTTGTTCTATGGTGATTTATTTGGTTCGAACTGTATGGGTTCAGATCTGGTGGAGGAAGAGGGTACGATGGGTTGAAATGGGATGCAACGACGGCTTCAGTTAGGGATTCAATCGGCGGTGTGGGCTCAGGTTCATCGGGTGGAGGCCATGGTCATGGTTCAAGCTCGGTTGGAACTAGAAGTAGCAATGAGTGGTGAGTCCTATGATCAACGGTGAGAAATCGTGATGGTTTCGACTGTGAGAAATATTGATGGTGGAAGAAGGATGCTCTGATTCACGAGAACCGAATGGCGGTGACTCCTCGGATGGCCGAGTCTCTCAGCAGTGGTGAGGGGCTGGGAATTATAGAGGTGGAGAAGCAATCGGGGGCAGGGGCGAGGACGTATCGGTGAGGAAAAAAAAATAAAAAGGTTGTATCGGTGAGGTTGGCATATCGATGAGAAGGAGGGTAAAAAAAAAAGAGAGAGAGCTACCGATAGAGGGTATTGGTAGCTGGAGGTGTATGAGGGGAGGGTGTATCGGTGAGGTAATTGAAGGGACTGGCAGGGACCCAGCTACCGATAAAAGGAAAACAGTTACCGAAAGAATTATGCCATTAGATAAACTATGGGTGATCTTAATAAAATTGAACTTAAACTGAAACTAAACCGAAATAAAATAAAAACAATTAATTATAAAGAACCTAAATCTAAACACCATTAATTTAAAACAAAATTTTTATTAAACGTTAAAACATTAAAATAATTAATTGAAAACACTTAAATTATAAACTAAATAATTAATAAACTAAAATTATAAAAGACTTGAATCAAAATAACTAAACACGCTAATTAAAAAGTAGCAGCACAAAATGAAAATTAGCATTGACGACCCAATATGTCACCATAAGAGCTAGTTTAAATCACCGGTAGACTAAAACCTCTATAAAACGGATTAAAAATTAATCTGCATACATAAAATAATAAAATTAATGTTTAAAAACTGTTAATTAATTAATTAATTAACTAATTGAACTAATAAAATTAAGGGCGAACCAATTTAATTAATTTAAAAGAAACATATAACTTACTTAAATGACGAGCAGGAAAACTAAACACATAAAATAATAAAATTAACCTATTTTAACGTAACTTAATTGAAAGAATAATTAATAAAATAAAGTCTAGATTAATTAATTATAATTATGTTAATTAAATAATTGTTTAAATGGATATTAACTATTATAAAGTTAAGCAGATTTATAAAAACGAAAATAAAAACTCACCGCTAAAAGGCTCAGCGGTAGTATTTATAGTCTACCGATAAGATATATAAAACAGCTACCGGTAGGAAAAAGTATCGGTGACAATGGTCACCGATAAACAGCACCGATAAGCGGTAACCTGCCTACCGGTAGAGAAAAAGGACCCCTGCTATCGGTAGCTTAGCTACCGATAGTCTGGAAAGCCGCGACTAAATTATATAAACATAAAAATTAAAAAGTAAGTTAATTATCAAACACAATAATTATTAACAATGAAAAATTAAATAAAATAAACAAATAAAGATAAAATAAACAAATTGAAAATTAGTTATATTAAAAACACGTCGATAATAAATCAGTTATTTTAAGGTCAAAAATTACATAAAATGTTATAAAAAGTGAATAATTGACAAATTTATTTATATAATTACAAAAGTGCATTTATTTATTAAAAAGTGTTAAAATAATTAAATAAATTGTATAAAATGTAATAAAAAGATGTGGCAAACTGAGTAAAAATAAGGCCACATCAAATTCCCCCACACTTAAACATTGTTTGTCCTCAAACAATCCCATGTGTTATCATCTTTGAAAATATGTGAATTATACAAATCAGCAATGTTCGGAGAAGTTTCAACAGAGGACTCAAAAAGAATGTGCTTAGACTATTGAAAACATAGCCTCAAACAATGTCTCGCTTAGAACCACTACTCAAAGGGAACTCAAGTAAACCATGAATCATCCATAAATGAAGGTGTCCTGCTTCATATATGACTCTGCCTAGTGACTTACTTCAATTCAAGCTCAATTTCTAAATTCAAGAGTGATAAAAGGATAAAAAAATGTGGAATTAAAATCTTAATAAAAGGAACTTTGTACTTTGACTAATCCCCTTGGTTCCAAAATTAAAACATAGATAATTTTTTTTTGAAATCACTTTATTGATACAACCCAAATGACTCCCATATAAACCAGTTGTCCCCTTCTTCATCTGGAGTTCATCATTCCCCTCACCTTAATGAATTCATTTTTGACCCTAGACACTTTATTTATTTTTCCCAAGCCATGTAATTTGTGCCAAGCACTGTGCAATGCACTTATTCAGAGTGTACAGAGGGCTTATAGTAAACAGAAACGCACCCAGCATCTAAGGTCTCAGAGATTCACCGTGGGATCCCAGATGCCCAGTATTACTCCAGTTCCAAAAGATTTATATAAAAACCATTTACATTGACTCAATAAAAATGATCATTTTTATAAATTAAAAGAATGAAAAGGCTCCTCGGATAAAAGTCAAACTTCCAGTACCTAAAATTATGATCTTAAATCCACTAAAAGATTTCCCAAATCACTCTCAAAAGAAGTTCCTAAACAAAATTCGTTAAACCACTAAACAGTTCCACTCAGAAATCATCCACTACCACTCATTTCAGACTCAAAGCAAGACTCAACTTCCAATCAAGCACCATCCTAAGGCAAGAATCATTTGAGTGCAGTGTAAAGCCTAAAATTGTGAAGAAATTTTTGAAAATTTTTGACCATTTTTTGACAAAAAGTTTAAAAGCAGTGGGAATTGATGAGAATTACAATTAAACACAGTTTAGCACAGTAAAAAATTGACCCCCTTAATTCCCCCACACTTAAAACCCAACTTTGTCCCCAAAGTTGACTTCTAAATATGGAGAAGAACAGTTAATCAATTATGGTTCAAAACAGATTTTCAATTTAGTAGATATATGACATGTATTAAGGGTCTCAATGAAGTTCAAAAATAGTGTCTGCCACAATGATTAAATAAAAGCAGGTTCATTTCAGACAACACACATGCTTTAACATTCAGTCCAGTTACAAAGATTTTCATTTAAGCACAAACATAGCATATAAGGTGTAAGTGTGCAATTAACTGGGTGTAAGCATTTTAAACAATAAGTTCAATAATATGTTCAATATAGTAGACAAAGTTCCTTCTAAACACCTCAACGAAAGAAGCAGATTCAAATGACAAGCATGTACTCCCCCCACACTTAGTTTCATGCAGTGAAAATGTTTTATCACAAAAGTGAAATTCAATTTTTTAAAAGCAAGGAGGCTCATGCAGATTTTTAATTCATTAGTTACACGACATGTAGCAGAATCTTATAATACAAGCAGAATTTTAAGCAAGCAGAATTCTATTTAAAAAAGCAGGAGCAGAAAAATAAGTGAAACAAGTTGAAGTACTTCCCTGAAATGAAGTGTCTTCATTATACCTCCCGCATGGGAATTCCACTCTTTAGATGACACAAGCAGCATTCCTAAAAACACAGAGCATATATGAGCATATATGAGCATGCAAAGCAGCAAATTATTTAAAGTAAAATAAGAACAGAACAAAAGTAAACACAAAGAATGGGTTGACTCCCATGAAGCACTGAATTTAAAGTCTTCAGTTAGACTTTATTTAATTACAAATTTTTTTTATTTATTAACAAAACACAAACCATGGGTTGCCTCCCATGCAACGCTAGGTTTAAAGTCCCCAGCTAGACTTCATTCAAGAACAGTGAAAGCAGCCAAACCCTTTGGCTGCCCCTCAAAATAGAGTTTCAGTCTTTGCCCATTAACCAACATGGGTTTATTCTCTTCACCAACTATTTCCACAGTTCCATTCTTCAGAACTCTCACAACAGTAAACGGTCCATACCACTTGGACTTCAGCTTCCCAGGAAAAAGTTTAAGTCTAGAATTAAAGAGGAGAACCTTTTGTCCAGATTTGAACTCTTTAGTTTGAATGATAGAATCATGAAAAATCTTAGTCCTCTCTTTATAAATTCTTGAATTATCATAACTCTCTCTTCTAATCTCATCTAATTCACTCAGCTCAAGCAATCTCCTCTCACCAGCACTCTTAAAGTCAAAGTTCAGAGCCTTAACTGCCCAATATGACTTATGTTGCAACTCCACAGGTAGATGACAACATTTCCCAAACAACAGCCTGTAAGGAGACATACCTATTGGGGTCTTGAAAGCAGTTCTATATGCCCATAAAGCTTCATCCAGTTTAAGAGACCAGTCTTTCCTAGAGTTTGACACAGTTTTCTCAAGAATTTGTTTTAGTTCCCTATTCGAAATTTCCACTTGTCCACTGGACTGTGGATGATATGGAGTACCAGTTTTGTGAACACAACCATATTTTTCCATCAAAGTTTTAAACTTGTAATTCTTAAAATGTGTTCCATTATCAGTAATAAAATCTCTAGGGACTCCAAATCTTGAAAAGATATTCTTTTTTACAAATTTTATCACACTATTTGCTTGATTGTTGGGCAGAGCTACTGCCTCAACCCACTTTGACACATAATCTACAACAACAAGAATATACTCATTCCCATGAGATGATGGAAATGGACCCATGAAATCTAATCCCCAAACATCAAAAATTTCTACCTCCAAAATACCCTTTTGGGGTAACTCCTGTTTCCTACCCACATTACCCAGCCTCTGACACCTATAACACCCAACCACAAAACTCCTAGAATCCTTAAAGAGGGTAGGCCAATAGAAAAAAGATTGCAGGACTTTTTGAGCGGTCCTCTCACCCCCATGGTGACCTCCCCAAGGTGAAGAGTGACAAATTTCAAGAATAGACAACATCTCTTCCTCAGGTACACATCTCCTAAGAATACCATCAGCACACCTCCTAAATAGCAAGGGATAATCCCACAGATAATATTTAAGTTCAGAAATGGATTTCTTTCTTTGATTATTAGACAGATTTTTGGGAATGACACCTACTGCCAGGAAGTTGGCAAGATCTGCAAACCAAGCAGATTGCCTGACTGAGACAGCGAATAGTTTTTCATCAGGGAAGGAAGAGTTAATCTCCCTATGATTTTCAGATTCAAGTTGAGTAACAGGAAGCCTAGATAAATGATCAGCAACTAAGTTTTCAGCTCCCTGCTTATCCCTAATCTCTAAGTCAAACTCTTGTAACAATAAGATCCATCTAATCATCCTGGGTTTAGTTTCCTTTTTAGACAGCAAGTATTTTAAAGCAGAATGATCAGTGAAAATTATGACTTTTGAACCTAACAGATATTGTCTAAACTTTTCCAGAGCAAAAACAACAGCTAACAACTCTTTCTCAGTGGTAGTATAATTCTTTTGAGCATCATCTAGCAATCTACTAGCATAGTATACCACATGCAATCTCTTATCCCTCCTCTGTCCAAGGACAGCACCTACAGCCATGTCACTAGCATCACACATAAGTTCGAATGGTAGTTTCAAATCAGGTGCAGTGATGATAGGTGATGTAGTGAGTTTCTCCTTAAGCAGATTAAATGATTTCATGTAGTTTTCATCAAAGTTAAATGGTGAATCCTTTACCAACAAAGAACACAAGGGCTTAGTGATTTTAGAAAAATCCTTTATGAATCTCCGGTAGAAACCAACATGCCCTAGAAAACTTCTAACACCCTTAACATTAACAGGAGGCGGCAGCTTTTGAATAACCTCAATCTTAGCAGTATCAACTTCTAAACCTCTCTTTGACACTTTATGACCAAGGACAATACCTTCAGTAACCATGAACTGGAATTTCTCCCAATTTAGCACAAGATTGGTTTCAATACATCTCTCTAAGACTAACTCAAGATTTCCTAAGAAAGTATCAAAAGTACTCCCCACTATCGAAAAGTCATCCATGAAAACTTCAATGATTCTCTCAATCATATCAGAAAAGATAGCCATCATACACCTTTGAAAGGTGGCTGGAGCTCCACACAACCCAAAGGGCATCCGCCGGTAGGCAAATGATCCAAAGGGGTATGTGAAAGTAGTCTTCTCCTGATCCTCTGGATCAACAGGAATCTGGTTGTAACCAGAATACCCATCCAGAAAACAGAAAAATTCATTTCCAGCAAGCCTCTCAAGCATCTGATCAAGGAAGGGCATAGGAAAATGGTCCTTCCTAGTGGCTGCATTAAGCTTCCTATAATCAATACAGACTCTCCATTTTGTGGCTTTCCTAACTTGGACTTCTTCATTTTTTTCATTCTTTACTATAGTGAAACCTCCCTTCTTGGGGACAACCTGAACAGGGCTGACCCAAGCACTATCTGAGATGGGATATATCATTCCAGTATCTAACAGCTTGATTACTTCCTCTCTCACAACTTCTTTCATGTTTGGATTTAATCTTCTTTGACATTCTACCCTAGGCTTATGATCAGGTTCCATAGGAATTTTGTGCATACAGAATGAAGGACTAATTCCCTTGATATCAGCTATCGTCCAGCCTATGGCAGATTTAAACTTTTTCAAAACATTCAACAGTTTTTCTTCTTGGGTTGCATTTAGTTCAGCAGAGATTATTACAGGCAAAGTAGAGTTCTCACCTAAAAATGAATATTTAAGATGGGCAGGGATGGGTTTCAGCTCAAGATCAGGTGGTACTACACTTGAAGGAAGACTCTTAGGCCTGGGAGGTCCAATATCTTCAACATATTTCTTGTAAGGAGTATTAAAAGATGAAAGATTTTCAATTTCCAGTTCAGATTCAAAGATAACAGTGCTACTGTCCAAGGTAGGCAGTACACTGTCCAGATTTTCCAAATCAGATTTCAGCAGGTTAATCAAAGAAGAATCATCTAATTGTCTTAACAGTTCTCCCTCAGTATCATCAATGTATTCAGAAGTGTTGGTGTTAACATAAACACCCTCAATTTCATTAAGAAAACTCCTAAGTTCAGAAACATAAGACTCTCCTACAACAGAAACTGGACAGTTGTCCAGTTCTGGAAGATTTTCCAGTTTGGCTGTAACAACAGAATTTTCATCTTCTAGAACAGATTCACAAAGATTTTCAGCTTCACAATTGCTTTCTTTAACATAAGAATGATTTTCAGATTTTTCAATGAGTTCAAGTTGATTCTTATAAGAACATTCACCTTCAAGAGACTCAATTTTTGAACAGTTTTCAGAGTAAGTTGGTTCCTTAATATTTTTAAAAACATTGAACTCTTCTTCTTGTTCACCAATTTTGAAGATTAGTTGACCCTTAGACACATCAATGACAGCACCACCTGTGGCCAAGAAGGGCCTACCCAAGATGATAGGTACCTCTTGATCACACTCCATATCTAGAACAAGAAAATCAGCAGGTAAGAACAATTTCCCAACTCCAACTAGTAAGTCATCTACTCGACCTATAGGATGAGTAAAGGATCTATCAGCTAAATGTAGTATGACCGTGGTAGGTTGAAGATCACCCAACCTCAACTGCCGAAACAGTGAGTATGGGAGAAGATTAATACTGGCACCTAGATCACACAAACAGTTCAGCTGACCAGAATTACCTAGAGTACAGGGGATGTCAAAGCTACCTGGGTCTTTCAATTTTGGTGGGATTTTCTTTTGAAGCACAGCACTGCACTCCTCAGCGAGGCTGTAAGTAGCAAATTCTTCAAGGGTCTTTTTATTTGAAATAATTTTCTTTAAAGATTTTATATAAGATGGGATTTGAATTAAGGCTTGTATAAAAGGGATGTTCACTTGAAGCTTAGAAAGAAGGCCAAGGAACTGAAGAAGTTCAGCCTTGGTATTACTTTGAGGTTTCAGCTTTTTAGGGAAAGGAATGGGTGGGGCAAAATTTTTCAGAACAGTAGGCATGTCCCTCACCTCTTCAACAACCTTTTCTTTTCCTTTATTTTTTTTGATTTTTAAAACAATATTCATCTTGATTTCCAGGTGAAAGGTTCAGATTCTCATCATTTTCGACATCTTTCTGTGAATTTCCAGATTGTGAACAAAGCAGATTTTCATTTGCAGATTCAAACAGTTTCTCATTTTGAGCATTTTTTAAAGTTTTTTCAGTAACATTTTGAGTATTCAACCCACTCCTAGTAACAACAGCCATGATATTCTCCCTAGGATTTAGTTCAGTGGTACTAGGCAACCTACCTTTATCCCTAGAAGTCAAATCTCTAGCTAATTGGCCAAGCTGTGTTTCCATATTCTGCATTCTCACATCAGTTTGCATCTTGTCTGACTCATATTGACTTTTCTGTTTATTAAGTTGAGTCATATATCTTTCCTCTTGTGAGTTTATTTTATTCAATATCTGATCCAATTTAGAAGACATTTGATTATCATTACTTCCTTGAACATTTGAAGACTCTCCCCTTTGTTGACTTTGAAAATTTGGTCTTGGTTGGTTCTGATAATTAGGGGCAGTTTGTTGCTTAATAATACCTTGGTCTTTCCATAAAAAATTTGGATGGTTCCTATAGCCTTGATTGTAATTATTAGAAAATGGATCTTCTTTTTGAGGCATCCTAGGACCGTAATTGACAAAGTTTAAATTTTCAGGTTGTTGGGCAGTTAGATCAACATTAGGACAAAAACATTCAGAATGCCCAAACATACCGCATTGTGTGCACTGTTGCCTAAGAGATTGATACTGATTCTGGTTTTCAACTTGGTTAACAGATTGTTTTGAATTCTGGTTCATTAATGTTTGAAGTTGGTTAGTGATTTCAGCTAGTTGAGCTTGAGTTTCATTCATTGAACCAGTATTTGAATTGACAGTTCTATTAACTCGTTTTCTTCTTGAATTCTTATGTTGGGAATTAAGCGCCAGATTATTGAAAATTTGTCTCAACTCCTCATCAGTCTTATCATTGTAATTACCCCCAGCAGCTTGATCCACTAAATTCTGACCAGAGGAGGAAAGCCCTTCATAGAAGGTGTCCATAAGGAGATGTGAAGGGAGTTGATGATGGGGACACTGCCTAAGCAGATCCCTGAATCTATCCCATGCTTCATGGAAGTCTTCTCCATCCTCTTGATAAAAACTAGTGATTTTAGTTCTAAGTTCTCCTTTTAATCGTTGGGGATAAAATTTCGTAATGAATGAGTTATACACTTGATCCCAATTCTCAAAAATATTTTCATCTAGACTTAAGAACCAATTTCTCGCATTCCCTTTAAGGAAAAAGGGAAAAACTCTCATTCTTAGTTCATTTTCAGTGAGTCCTAAAAGTGGAAGTTGCTGCACAGTATTGTAGAATTCTCTAATGAAGGCCACAGAGTCCTCATTAGAGAGTCCATTGAATGCAGGCAGCAGAGAAATGTGTGATTGTTTCAGCTCATAATTTCGGGCTCTAGGACTTAATCTAATGGATGATGGGTTGCTTGAAACTTGAGGGAGTTGAAACTCCCTCATCCTAGGCCTTTCTTGTTCATCTAAGAGTTCCAGATGGTTATTTCGGAAGTTATTATTCTCAGGGATTCTATTTTCTGGATTTTCCATTTCAATTTTGTTTTTCCTTCTTAGAGCAGCTAAGTGTTTATCGAGTTCAGGGTTTAGAGGTTCCAATATAACAGAAGATGTTCTCGTGCTCATACAAATAGTTGTAGACAGTTTCTAACAGTAACCACGCAGAAAGAAAAGTAAATTTTTTTTACAGTTTTTCAAAATTTTCAATTTTTTAAGGATTTTTTTTTATAAATGTGTTTTTTTAAAGAGTTTTTTTTAGCAATGGCTCGTGCCCTCCCCGGGAACGGCGCCAAAAACTTGACCTAGACTGTCGTTGAAGTCGGTCAAAGTTTAAAATTTATATTCCTACTAACTACTGTATATGTGGCAAGCAGGGTCGAACCCACAGGGAAGGTTATTTTGGCCACTACTTTCTAAAAAAAAACTCAGTAAGCTCCACTGTTGTCAGCAGTGGAGTAGTTTTCTTATCTTTTTTTATATCTTTTAAATTTTTTTATGTTTTTATAAACTGCAACGTAATACTACAATTCCCTTGAAAAACTCGTGCTACCGACACTAAAACAGAATACAACTGAAAGAAAAATGCAATGAAGAAAATAAGATGCTGATAAAAGACAACAGTAAAGAATGCTCGGGGTTCATTCTAGTCTACTGGTTTAAATTGTTTTTCCTTTTCATGTAAAAGTACTGCTTCGTACCACTAAAAAGAGACAACTTACTTCCATCGCCAGGAGTTAAGTTGTCGAAATTGTTCAACTTAGAGTTCGCCACTCCAAGAAGTTCAACTTCAGACAAATGAATTAAAAAGAACAGCAATAAAATCTCGCCGTAAGTACTGAAGTTTTCATTACAAGCTGATTATTTAAAAGGTGATTCCATAATCAAACTCGCCGAATGATTACAGAGTTCAGAAAATTTAAGTGCATGTGGTACGGAGCAGAAAAGTGTAATTAGAATTGATCTCGCCGATCAATACTAATCACAGAAGAATGAATTAACGAGAAGGATGAAATTGATTACCAATAGA
This sequence comes from Viscum album, assembly GCA_963277665.1. Classification (NCBI taxonomy): domain Eukaryota; kingdom Viridiplantae; phylum Streptophyta; class Magnoliopsida; order Santalales; family Viscaceae; genus Viscum; species Viscum album. The sequence goes on along the minus strand of OY728123.1, from coordinate 1,868,988,845 downwards.
ACTAAAACTCTCCCCGAACTAAAATTTAGCTAACTATACTATTCATTATTACAGCAGTCATAGGAAACAATTCAGAAACAGAGTACAAATTTTTAAATCGCGAGGGAGAAGGAACTCCCTAAAAAAATGCTCTGCTCCTAAGTTCCTGGACTGCACTGCTCAGCATCCTCCCTCGATCGTCTCCCCACGGGTAAGTGCATGAATGCCTCCGTCCATGAATGTGTCGCCTTTGGAATCCGAATGGAAGAGTCACCCAAAAACGCTGCTTGATCTGCTTAAATACTCTCTGTCATCCACTACATGTCACCGCATGATTCCACCGACTTCATGTTTTACTCACGAACGCACTGCACACATGCGTTTTTTCGCGACCGGCACGTCGCGCAATCTTTTCCCACGTAACTAACTTCGGTAAAGTTAGTTGTATGTATCTGGACGTTTTCCCATCTCTAGAATGAACCTGCGAAGTTAGAACAGAAGAATAAATAAATAAATACCCAAAGAAAGATAAATAGTTATTTTTAGAGTTAAATATCAAATTACTCGTTAAAAGTTACTTAGAGTTAATTGATAATTATTAAATTTTAAATTATTTGTACAATTATCCACTAAAAATTACTATGGAGAGAACATAATTTAATTAAAAAGATATTAAGTTAATTAGGTTAATAAAAATAAATACTATGTTATTAATTTCGACCATTTTTTAAACTAAGTTATTAAAAATTTAGAACATAAATAATTAAGTTAATAATTTAATTATTACTATAAAAGAAATTTAATCATTAGATTAATTGATTAATTAGTTAATTTTAATAAAGTAATTAAAGTTATTACTTAAGTAATAAAGATACTTAAATTAATAAGTAAATTTCATAGCATACTTATAATTATTATTAATTATATATTTATACTATTAATAGTAAATTAATTAATTATTAATTTTTATTATTGGATATATTTTGTATTTTAATTAATAATTTATCCATTTTATTAATTGTGTAATTGTTTTAAATTTATAACTTCAATTAATTTATATTAATTTGACTTAGTTAAAGTTAGTTTAACTTTAACTTTAACTTTTTACTTTTCTCATTTTCTAAAGTTAAAGTTTACTATTTGTTTTCTTTATATTTTATATTATGTTTCTTCTTCTTTCTTTTTTTTTTAATTTTTCATCAACTATTCCTCCCCCAAATCAGCACACAGCAGGGGAGGATTTCTTTCTCCCTCCCGAAACCAGCGGCCTCCTCAGCATCACCGGCTGCCTCTCAGGCTGCAGCGCGGATAGCTCCATTGCTAACTGCAAAGCCAGCAACGGAATGGCGGTCCTGTGTCTTCAACTTCCCTAGTACGACCCTTGGCTCTAGCGTGGGTCTTCTGCTCAGCGGCGGACAACAGTGGTAGTAACTTCTCTTCTCCAACAGCAGCGGCGCGGCTCGACCCAAGAAGAAGCACGACGCACAAATCCTCCTCTCTTCCTCCCCCAAATCCACGGCGCAACAGGTGGAAGGGTTTCGGTTTTCTTCTCCCAAGCAGAGCAGCGTATTCCTCGAACAGAGGAAGAATCCATTTGCGGTATTAATGGAGGAACTTAAACCGGCGGTGTCTCCAGATCCGGTGACAACAGAGAAAATGGTGGGTCATGGATTTCCAGATCTGAGCTTGATTTTGTTCTATGGTGATTTATTTGGTTCGAACTGTATGGGTTCAGATCTGGTGGAGGAAGAGGGTACGATGGGTTGAAATGGGATGCAACGACGGCTTCAGTTAGGGATTCAATCGGCGGTGTGGGCTCAGGTTCATCGGGTGGAGGCCATGGTCATGGTTCAAGCTCGGTTGGAACTAGAAGCAGCAGTGAGTGGTGAGTCCTATGATCAACGGTGAGAAATCGTGATGGTTTCGACTGTGAGAAATATTGATGGTGGAAGAAGGATGCTCTGATTCACGAGAACCGAATGGCGGTGACTCCTCGGATGGCCGAGTCTCTCAGCAGTGGTGAGGGGCTGGGAATTGTAGAGGTGGAGAAGCAATCGGGGGCAGGGGCGAGGACGTATCGGTGAGGAAAAAAAATAAAAAGGTTGTATCGGTGAGGTTGGCATATCGATGAGAAGGAGGGGAAAAAAAAGAGAGAGCTACCGATAGAGGGTATCGGTAGCTGGAGGTGTATGAGGGGAGGGTGTATCGGTGAGGTAATTGAAGGGACAGGCAGGGACCCAGCTACCGATAAAAGGAAAACAGTTACCAAAAGAATTATGCCATTAGATAAACTATGGGTGATCTTAATAAAATTGAACTTAAACTAAAACTAAACCGAAATAAAATAAAAACAATTAATTATAAAGAACCTAAATCTAAACACCATTAATTTAAAACAAAATTTTTATTAAACGTTAAAACATTAAAATAATTAATTGAAAACACTTAAATTATAAACTAAATAATTAATAAACTAAAACTATAAAAGACTTGAATCAAAATAACTAAACACGCTAATTAAAAAGTAGCAGCACAAAATGAAAATTAGCATTGACGACCCAATATGTCACCATAAGAGCTAGTTTAAATCACCGGTAGACTAAAACCTCTATAAAACGGATTAAAAATTAATCTGCATACATAAAATAATAAAATTAATGTTTAAAAACTGTTAATTAATTAATTAATTAACTAATTGAACTAATAAAATTAAGGGCGAACCAATTTAATTAATTTAAAAGAAACATATAACTTACTTAAATGACGAGCAGGAAAACTAAACACATAAAATAATAAAATTAACCTATTTTAACGTAACTTAATTGAAAGAATAATTAATAAAATAAAGTCTAGATTAATTAATTATAATTATGTTAATTAAATAATTGTTTAAATGGATATTAACTATTATAAAGTTAAGCAGATTTATAAAAACGAAAATAAAAACTCACCGCTAAAAGGCTCAGCGGTAGTATTTAAAGTCTACCGATAAGATAGATAAAACAGCTACCAGTAGGAAAAAGTATCGGTGATAATGGTCACCGATAAACAGCACCGGTATGCGGTAACCTGCCTACCGGTAGAGAAAAAGGACCCCTGCTATCGGTAGCTTAGCTACCGATAGTCTGGCAAGCCGCGACTAAATTATATAAACATAAAAAATTAAAAAGTAAGTTAATTATCAAAAAAAATAATTATTAACAATGACAAATTAAATAAAATAAACAAATAAAGATAAAATAAACAAATTGAAAATTAGTTATATTAAAAAAACGTCGATAATAAATCAGTTATTTGAAGGTCCAAAATTACATAAAATGTTATAAAAAGTGAATAATTGACAAATTTATTTATATAATTACAAAAGTGCATTTATTTATTAAAAAGTGTTAAAATAATTAAATAAATTGTATAAAATGTAATAAAAAGATGTGGCAAACTGAGTAAAAATAAGTCCACATCACTTACAGTTTTTAAGATAAAAAACTGTTGTCTGAAATGAAGAAGGAATTGTTGACAGAGATCTTCCTATCCAGTAATTGACCGAGATTGCAAGATTATATACCAGACAAAGGCTGGTCCTTGTAAGGTTTGTACGAAGCATCTGAGTTTTACTACTTCTTTCTACTCCTAAGTTCCCATCATAGGATCAAAACAAGACACATAATGAATCAAATACTGTTCAGGGTCGCCTGATCCATTGAAAATAGGGAATACAAGGTTTCCAAAACTGGATGGAGGAGAGATTGAATCTACCCATTCAGGGTAAACTTTCTTTTCTGGTTGAACCTGCGCACGTTTCCCTTCCATAGTTTCTAACCGAGCTGTTAATAACTCAATAGTAGTTATTAAGTTTTGAGAAACATCCAGTTGAACTTGGACTTGGGTAGGTGCAATGACTGGAGCTTGGACAGATGTGGTAGTTGGTGCTACAACTGATGGTAACACTGCCAACTATTGTTGCACTTGACCTGTAGGATTAGACCTGTGAGAGTGTACTGATAGAGGAGGATATTATTAGAGGGCTTTTCGAGAAGCCTCCAGAGTTGGGATGGTACCGTGTTGACGGTACTCCTTAACCAGCGCATTTTATACCCAGCGTTGAAGACGCTGAGTAGGTGATGTCATCCTCAGAGCTGACGATGATCCAGCAGGAGTAGCAACAGTGGAATTTGCAGCAGCAGTATTCACAGGTGTGAACTTGAGAGTAGCCATTCTGGAAATGCAGAAGATCTTGGAAAAGAGTGCCTATTTGATATAACAGACGTAATCAAGATAAATTAATCCACTACATCTTTTGGATGAGCACATGTGTCAATGATTTTTTTTGTTGTCCCTCTCATTGAGTTTTAAATAGGGGCCTAACAAATAGGTAAAACATCATTTTAATTTGGTTAAAGATTCACATCGGGTTCACCATTTTTTGTTTCCCTTGGAATTTGGGGATGACCTCCTTGATTGAAGGTTCAAACATTCCAATCGGTTTCTAACGGGTTTATTCGTAGAACCAGAAACATCCAATGATTCCAAATCCATTTGGACCTACTTTCCAAAGGTAGGCACTCATTAGTTTGTGGACTAATGAAGCTTAGGAATTTGCATTGGTCGAGAGGATGGGAGGTCGGACTCATCACACCTTTTTGAGGGGAATTATTGTCTACTCTGGGACTCTATTTATAGATTTAAGTTATGTTTGTGAATCCTTATTACATTACCAAGTATAAAATGAGCTTTCCTTTAGATCTGACAATCAATGATTAAATATGTAGGAAATTTAGAGAATCTTTTATATGTATTCGAGGTTCTTCATCGATAGAGAATAATATGTATTTATTAGAGATTCTTGGTCAATGGTATCTTTCGGCACATTTATATAGAAATCTCTTGGTCATTATGATGACCATGCTAGTTTTAAAGCCACTCAGTGGGGCACTTGAAGTTTATTGACATTCAGAAGGACATGGATTATTTCAGAGTTGGGATCGAACCCGCAGATGGGCTACCTATGTATCCTTTGTTTAGAAAAAAGGAATCAGAACCCACATAATTCGAGTAAGGGAGTATGATGTTTATGATTGATGGCTCAAAGAAGGATTTCATAATTAATTTTACACTCTAAGATCATGTGAGTCATGCTCGGTGTGAGAAACAAAAGCTATTGGAAAAAAATCAGACAATTGTGCCATGAAAGATGCAATCATAAGAAATAATGTGGGACTTATTTATGAAACAATGCCTAGATAAATGAAGATTAGGATTTACTTCAGGGAAGAAATCCAAGAACAAGGTCCATAAAGGTATATATACTTCAAGGATATTTGAATACTCTAACTTGGGGCTTACTCATAAAAAGGAGGCCCAAATTAGGATAAGACTTATGATTGGGTTTTACTCCTAAAAAGGAATCCTAGATCAAAGGTAAATTAGGACTGGTGAAGAGGAATTATGATTGGTGCTTACTCCTGAAAAGGAGGACCAGGTTTGAGACTGGGGATTACTCCTGAAAAGGAGGTCCAAGTTAAGAGACTTGAAAAATTAAGGGACTTGAGGCTTACTCTTGAAGAGGATGCCCATATTTGAGACTGGGGATTACTCCTGAAAAGGAGGCCCAAGTTAATGAGTTCTATCATCTTAAATGATGAGGTTGAATGAATGAAATCTCAATCTTTAGTGACATAAAGATGTGTAAATCACTAGGTTTTGAGAGATATTCCACAGAATTCCTTTCAGATAAGGAATTCAAATCAATAAATCATGCCATAAATGGATTTGAAGAGTATCTTGAAGACTGAATCTTGAATAGGAGAGGTGAAATGGCTTAATAGGGGTGAAATAGGCAAGAAGGGAACCCAAAAAGGCAGGGGCGCGCAAGTCCTGGCAGGCGCACAGGTACTGCGTGGGTGCTCAAGTCCTGGTCACGCAGGTATACCTGCGCGACACATGGGTACTTGCACAACGGTTAACCAACAAGGTAATACTTGAGCGACTCTTGATTAAAACCTTTAGAATCATCTTGAGGTTCTTCTAGAAGAGTGGCGCGCAAGTTATATTGAAGGAGTTGGGCGGCACACAAGTGTGGCCATTTCCCTTAAGTGCTGGCCCCTCAGGCACGCAAGTGTTGATGAGTTTCAACACTTAGGCCTTCCTCCCCCTCTTTAGATCTTACTTTCTAGGTAATAAATTACCTTATAATTGTTTTAGAAGCTTTGAGAAGAGACTAGGGCGCCGGGAGCTCAAATATGAGTTTCTGGAAAAATTCCTTCTTCAATGGGGGGCCCACAGGGTCTATTTATAGGCTGGAGAAGACCCGGGCGGTTTATCATTTAGGTCGCGCAAGTCACTTGCGCGACCATTAGGCGGTGCGCAAGTATACTTGCGCGGCCTTGAGGGAACTTGCACGACCTATATGCAATGTTCTCTTTGTTCATCCCTTTGTCAATTTTTGATGTTTCTTCAAAGGATGAATCAATTTGGAATAAGGTATTTACCTTTTCCAATATTTATACTCTGTGACGAAAAGGAGCGTCAATAGGGTACATAATAACATCCTTTCAAAACCAAGACCATCCCAGTAGGAAATGTGAGGTGGTAGTCTCCGACAGTTACAGTAGCGAGTCTGGCTTCGTTGGCTGCTCGTAGATCCACCTCACCTCAGTCAATCTTTCTGAATCTACTTGGTTACTGTATTTGGATACAGATGTGAGAACCACAAGCAGTATCTAATAATCAATTGGTTGAAACAGATAGATTTCATTCGATAACAAACACACCTGAAGCTTCCCCTTGCTACCTTGGCTAGGTGCAGTTTTTCTTCCAATGGCCCTTCTTGCCACATGCAAAACAAACAGCCTCCTGTTCTCTTGCCTCCCCTTTGATCTTCTTTTTCTTAGAAAGCCTTGAAGAAGCTTTGGGATTAAATCTCTTCGCCTTACATTTTCTTTTATTCACCATGAGGATAGAAGGCTTTTCACGCTTCATGTCATTGTCCACTTGGAAAATGAGGATAAGAAGATCAGATAGAGACTTCTCAATGTTGTTTATGTTGAAGTTCACAACAATGTTTGAGAACCTCTAGGAGAGTGATGCAAGAATGAGATCGGTACCCAGTTCTTCAGAGAGTTTAAACCCTAGAACCTCCAGGTGCTCAATGTAGCCAATTAGCTTGACTACTTGAGGCCCGACTGGGGCACCCTCTCCAAGCTTGCTCTGTTATAGAGCCTTGGAGATCTCAAATCTTTCCCGTCTTTCTCTCTCCTGGTATAGACCACATAGGTGATCGAGCATGATATAGGTATTCATGTCTTCATGAGACTTCACGAGCTCACTAGAAATTGATGATAATATCAAACATTGAACATCGAGTGCGTCATTCAAATGTTGATCATAGACCATGAAATCTTCATCACTCACCCCTTGGGAAGGTGAATCAGGAAGTGAAGACTCCAGTACGTAAAGCTTTCGTTCATGGTGTAGGATAAACCGAAGGCGCCTAAACCATTCCTAAAAGTTACTACCGGTGAGGATATTGTCTTTGTTTAGAATTGATCACAGAGAAAATGTGGTTGATGAGTTTTTCATATTGATTCTAAAAATTAAAAGAGAAAATTTATCAGTACCTTCTGATTACATTTTATGAAAAATAATAAATGAATTTATTAATTCTACCACTATTTTATCAATTCCCAATTCCCCTCACCATTGAACTCGGAATTTCTAGTTTCTTTGACATTCTAGTGGAAAATATTTCCCTTTCCATAACCCCAACAAGGGTTGGTCAAGCTATTTGAAGGTATTTAGGTAGGCATGTCTTTGCCCACTGTTAACATATAGTTCCTTGATCTGTTGAGTGGACTCCCCAATCCTGAAATCCTGACTTGGATTTCCTCAACACATGCCTCCATTTTACAACATTTCTATCAAGGGCTACTCCTCTTGATGTAAAATGTTTAAGTCAACCCGAGAATTTCATAAGAGATTCCTTTATAAAAGTAAGTGTCCCAACAAGGGTTGTTTAAACACATAGTTTTATTGATTCTTTCCCTTAATCAAGTAACGAAAGTCTTGGTCTAACTTAATATGTTATTTTAGGGATTTTATTCTTTATGCTTAGTTTTGCATTATAAAATCCTTGTTAATATTCAGTGATACTTTCTTAAGTTATTAAACATGTTCAGAAAATTTTTACGCATAGTCCGGTTTTTATTTTATTCTATCTTTATATGCTTGTTTATTTCATTAATTATGTGATCGCGAAAATATATACATAATAAATAAACCATGAAATCAGACAGAAATAAAATAAGATGGCATGATCATGAGCTTCTATTGGTTATCTTATCTAGTGGTTTGATAAGCTAACCCTGACCTAGGAAAAAATACCTTGAACTGATGGTTCGTGTTTTGCAGCTCCCACCTGTCCACCTTTGTATCTTCTTGGGTTGGTTTCGCCTCAGCTTTGGGTTTTAAACCATCTCCTCTAGCTTGGGATATCCTCCATTACATGGGGTTTACATTAAAGAAACCTTGGGCACACATGCCCTACATTTTATTGGAAGAAGGATCGTGGGCCAACAAATTTAAATTAAACAGATTTAAATGAAACCAAACACACATACAAAGGGTCTTTGGTCTAGCTTATGATCATCCATAGCATGCAATGAAATTTACGCATATTTAGAAATCAAATTATTTTAATCATTCTATTATTTAAGATAAGTCGCACTTGAAATTAATTAATTATGATATTATAATTAATCAATTCTTTATCTTAAATTTCTTTATGAATTTTCTTGAGATTATTCTCATCCATATCCCTTGTACAAGTCTTTATATTTTTGGAGTAAACCTGGTGAAATTCCATTTTTGGAAAGTACATGGTGTGTAGTTTATATTTACACGGCATGTATTTCTTTTCACCCTTTATCCAAAGTACATGCTGGGGGCTTTGGCGTGTTTTCTATAATTTGGAAATTTTGGAGTACATGGCGTGTAGATTAATCTAACATTGTGTGTACTTACTTGTTACATGGTTACTGGCCTGGAAATACTGTGTACGCAAAACACGACTTCTCATTGTACACGGTTTCACCTGGGCTGGACTGGACTACATGGCGTATTGATTTAACATACATGCCGTGTATTCCGGATCCACGTGCCGTTCATTTCTGGTCAAGACGGTGTAATAAAACTCAGGTATACTCAATTCACATGGCATGGTTTGGCAGACCAGTACCAGTTCGTTGAACCTAAGTACATGGCGTGTAGTTTTCATTACACGCTGTGTATTCCCATGTTGTACATACAGAAAGAGCGGCTCCTACGGATGAGTTCCTCATTTTATTTTAATCAAAATTAAAATCAAAAGGTCATTTCTATGATGTAAATCAAGAAACCAAGAAGGAAGAATAGATCTCGTTAATTTAGTTTAATAGAAATATTTATCACGAATTTAATCAAATGTAAATGTGTAAATTATCAACGAAAATTAAAAAACTATAATAAACGTTGTAACCACCCTCTGATACCAATTCAAGGTTTCGGGCGCAGCGGAAGCACGTGGGTGGATGTGCCCACTTGGCTCTTTGTCATTAGAAATGATCAATCTGGGATCAATATGACGATAAATGCCAGTCTCCACGGATCGATTCACAGAAATAGACAAAGAAGTAGATAGGTCTCAGAACCACAAAACTGGATCATCACAGGTTGATTATAATTAATTTAATTAATTTAGAAGAAGTAACTTTTGGGCATTCTTTCTTCGTTGATATTCTTGATCACGTTCCGATGTGATTCATCGTTGCATCGCAGAAGCCAAGGGTAGACTTCCTCTAGCGGTGATCCACACGTGCACCACGTATCTCTGGACATCGCCAAAGGTGTCTCCGGGTGCTAGCATAGAGAAACCATTTCTTGCGTTTCCCTCCATAGATCGTCTTGATCTGATGAAGAGGATCTCTCTCAGTCTTGAGAGTGTTCTTAGAGGAAGGAGTTCTTTCGGTCTTGAGAGAATTCTCTAGAATTTTTGTGCACAACGACTATTATGAAAAGCGTTGGGGTTGTGAGGATATTTACAATCGGGTGTGAGGTCGTAGAGTTATGACAATAAATAAATGCGTTACACGTTTTCTTTATTTCATTAACTCTTTTGAAAACCCCATGTCGAATCATTAATTCCCTGACATGCGCCCATGCTGATTATAATAAATATCATTTAATAAAACGATATTTCCTCAAAATCCTGACTGAAAAAACTACATGATATGTAATCATAAATACACAGCGTGCACTTATTTTTCATTAAAAACTACACGGTGTGTAATCATTAATACACGACTTGTACTTGTTTTCAAAATAAAAACTATAAGGTGTGTAACCATTAATACACGACGTGTAATTGTTTTCATTTTATTCTTCCTCCAACATTAAAACGATTTAGGCTTCCTTGAATAATTATTAAACCATGTATGGGAATAATCTTTATTCTACTTGAGATACTTGTATACACTTAGTGTGTGACCCTCTAGGCCTCTTTCTCTTTGGAATTAGGCGGGCTTCCCTAAAGTCCAAGATTAATGTCTAGCAACGGGTCAAGGCACCCATGAGAAAGATGTTGATGATGTATTGACGTGTCACCTCATACGAATGCTTACTGTGTAATTTAATCACTTTTCCTCAATATCTCATCAAGCAGGTTTCATGGCAGTGTCATAAACCTATATTCTCGATCTGTGATTCTTTGACTTCTAGAAATAAACTTGTCGTGACACCATGGCCATGGAATTTGTGTGACAGTTATATTTCAATCAAAGTGCCCGAGATATCTACTTCCATAAACATGTAAGGGACAAAGCCTTCCTTGACTTATCCATTAAAAACATGTCATTCGTGACGCACCCTACTTCCCACCAACTCTCTTCGTGACGGTTTTTTTCAGCAAATCTAAGTGCGCGAGTCATGAAATGAGTTAATGATAATCTTCCAATATAAGGACCATTACACACGCTCGTAGATAGCAATGTACGATGACACCAAGTCATTTGGAGTTGCTACTGGCGGGTCTGTTCTCGTAATCTCCCATATTGGAGATTACTAAGTGCGAACTCCATGAGAGAGAGTCTCGTCTTCTTATGAGTACTCGCACATGACGGTCTATATACCATGTTTCCTGTCATAGTATGTTATCCAACCTTATAACTTTATTTAAGAATATTGTTATAGTATTTCAAGGTTCTTATCATAGCGGGGATCTGCCATGACCATATAATTGCAAAAAATATTCTAGGACATTATTATATTATAGTCATGCAGAACAATGAACAATATATAATAAGAGTACATTCATGTAATCAAAGTAAAAAACAGTTGGTTCTCAGGACACCAACCCTTACAGATAAGACTGTTGGAATAAGGTGCCTAACAATGGATGGTGTTTGGGGTTAAGTGAGAGCATCCCTTTCTCGATCAACCTGATATAGAAGTTAGGTGAAGGGGGTTTGGATTAATTTCACGAGGAATGATTTGACTCAAGGAACTTGAGGAATTTATGATGATAATGTCAATTCAGAACATGGAAAATGAACCAAGATGAATAAGTCGACTCAAGGTGTTTAATGGAGTGTGGAGGAGTGTAACACCCCAGGTAAATAAAGAGTATGTCATTTTCACATTTATCCATATTTGTGAATAAAATATTAATATAACAATAAAGGGGACTCTATGCTCGATGGTGTACCCAACACGCAACAACGAGTTTCTTGGGAATCTTACGTTGCACTCTAATGATAAAATAATATTATTTTAAATGGTAGTTAATGCCTAGCTGTTGTGATGGAGGGAATAAATATAACTAACTAAAAAATTATAATATATGTTTGTCAAATATTTTTACTTTTTACAATAAATGTTAGAGGATTAAAAATGCGAATGAATCCAATTTTAAGCGTAAACATTCTAATATTCTTTAAAAGGTCGATTAACCGCCTTTTGATGGAGAACCTCTTTTAAATCCACTTTGTGACAATTTTATGTGTTATATTTGACAAAATAAAATTCTTCTTTAGAATCGGGACATCAAAATTTAATTTGTGTAAATTTTTGGTATTTTTCCAAAAAAGTTCAATTTTTAATGAATAGTGAAAAATGTTGTATTTTATTTCAAAAACTCTTTTTAATATAATTTATTTATATGATTAGATTATATTTTTAATTGGTTTTAAAGTGAAATTAGAATATATTTTTACCATTTAATCCAATAGTGGTCGTTGGAATTAATTTCACTTTGAAATCGGACTTAAACTAGTGTTAATCTTTTGATACATTTTGTTTAATAAAAACACGCTATTTGTTTTGACAGCGGGAATTAATTATTAAATTAATTAATTCAACTTATATGTTTTGAATTTTTTAAAATAGACATCATTTTTGAATTCGGAATATAAAATATATCTTAGGGTGAATTTTTGGTAATTTTCTGAAAAACTTCAATTTTTGATGAATAGTGAAACCACTAAGTGGTACTTATAAAAAATGATTTCCCATTTAAATGAAATTTTGCCATATTTGTGTTTTGAATTTCAAAAATCCAACATACATGGTTGTTATTAAGAAGTAAAATGTGGTTCAATGAGATTAAAATAATTTTTTGGTGAATATTAACTTATTATGTTTTTAATCGCGATTAGAGGTAATTACTGTAGTTTAAGGTAAGAATAATGTTTTAATAAAATGAAATGACCTAGAAACATGTCCTACTATCATTGTATGTGTCATGGCCGACCAATAAAATCCATGGGTAAACTTGGGGACCCCATGGAGCCACTTTGGTTGGAAAATGACATAAATAACTTTTTATTTAATGTTAAAGTAAAAATGACACAAACATGATATGTTTTACTAAAACAATTTTTAAATGGGGTTATACAAGTAAAATTTTTGACTATAAATATTCATTGGAAATATAAACAGATTTCCTACATCATAGTATATTTTATAATTTTTATACATTAAATAAATTAAATTATTTATGACATCATGATGATGCAATGATGACCTCATTATTTCACGATTTAAATAAAATGGATAGATAATGTAAAATCTAAGACCTAAACATGTCCAAAACCTTTTGGATGGGTGGATTTAGAACCCTTATCACCTTATCCTTGAAACACATCAATGTGGGACCATTAAAATCCGAAAATCATTCTAAAATAAAGTTACCTTTTATACCTTTCCAAGAGTGCCCCTCCTCTCCTCTTATAAAAGGCCCCCACCTCTACCTCCTTACCCACACTTCAAAAGCCTTTGGCTCGGCCAAACCCTGCAAATTTTGTCTCTACAGATCCCTATATAACTCCTTGAAGGCTCACATTGAATATAATCCTTTCCAAGGAAGCCTTTGAGCTCAAATCAAAGGAAGTTACCCGATTTTAAGGTAATGTCTTCGCTTGAGTCCTTTTGTTTTATTTTGCTTCTCCAACCCCATAAACTCTTTTTATTCATTTATTTTGTAACAAATCCTGTATATTAAATATACTAGGATGTTGTTATAATATGTATTCGAGCTACACTTACACACACCTATATCTAATGGTTAAAGAACATACTGTTTCCATGGATGGCGAATTTCTGCCTCCCGAAACGATGATTGTTCGACATTCTTATAACACCTTAAAAGGTGGCCATTAAGATGACACTATATTTATATATGATATCTAATATGTTTATTTTTTACTTAACCTTCTGTATTTTTCATTTATGGCATACCTTTATGGTTTCCATTATGGGTAAACGCGATATATTCATTTAAGGAAGTGCGGACTACCGCCCCCTCAAAGTGATTTGATTCGTTAATACCATATTTGGTATGTATAAAGGATATATTTAATGATATTATATATGATACCATACTAGAATTAAAATAATATTATGTATCATTATGTTTTAATTCCATTAAATATGAAATAGAAATGGAAGTAGCGTTCATGCGTACGTACGGCTTACCGTCTCCATGAACGATGAATTTCATTTCTTAACTCTAAATGTTATGTAATATTATAAATGCATGAATATAATGGATATATATGATATATATGATATATAAATCATGAATACAATTCTTGATATAATGAACCTTTGACCACACGAACAAAATGTAATTGTAAGAAGTCCACTTTCGACTTAAGAACCAAATATCGACAAAATAAACATTGTTAACTTAAATGATTAAATAATGTTTATGACATGGTAATAAGTGATATAAAAGGAATAATGAACTTGATATAGGTTCTTAAGGAATTATAAATTAACTCAAGTTTATTATTTAGGAGATTAAATAACGATCTAGTCAAGTCGGACCCGAGGTAAGGGATCCTACTCCTCTCTTTCTTTTTAAGTACACTCTTTTATGTCATTCCTTTTAAGCTCATCTTTCTTGTGATTGGGATGTTCTTTTATATTAATATTAATGTAATTTTTATTTTCATATGATGATAGACCCTATTCTATCTCATCAATCCATTTTGGAAGTTTTGAGTGGCGCCGTTAGGCTGCTAAAGTTTCGTAAGAGATCTAACCTCTCTTTTTTTAAGTACTCTCCTTTATGTCACTTCTTTTAAGCTCATATTTGTTATGTTGGGGGATGTTATTTTATATTACTCTTTCTGTAAAATTCATGTTAATATTATTATAGACCCTATTTGATCTCATCAATCCATTTTTTTAAGTTTTAAGTGGCGCTGTTAGGCTGCCGAGTTTTCGTAAGGGATTTTTCATCTCACTTTTAGTCCTATGTGATTTATGCTAAATTTGCCACCATTTCCTTTGAGTGGTGTATGTACTTCCCATTATTATAATCTTTGTGTAATATAATTTCATTTATGGTTATTTACATATTCATTGTATGACCCTTCTTCAATGGGGTGTACGTTTCGAAAGTTACCCAAGTCGGTAAGGGAACCTTTCACCCTCCTCTTTTTAAAAGAACTATTTTGTTATATCTTTTAATTTTCATCTTATTATGTGGGGATGTGTTCTTATATATCCTTATTTTCGTAAGTTTTATGTCCAAGTGATGAGATACCCTTTATCTCTCTCATCAACTCTTTTTCTAAAATTTTATGTGACGCCGTTAGGCTATCGAATTTTACCAAGGGAACTTCTTAATCCAATTTCGATTTCTTTGGGTTCAACATGTAGTTATTGAATATGTCATCCTTTGAATATGTGTGAATGACCTTTGATTGTTTTACACTCAATATCCACTTATATTGGGTGTATTCATATTTGTCACACATAATTATGAGATTGATTTATCCTTGATTTAAGGATACCTTCTTTATTATGGATTTCATCTCATTTTACATTTCTATTGAGACTTCATTGTTTTTATGCACCAGTTCACTATTATATGATGTATATACTGTCCTTTGGAATATTATATCATGAATCCCTCTATTCTCATGATATTATAAAGTTCTAATTAAATGTTATTCCTCAATTATTGTATTCAAGTGTCTCTCATTTTGTTAAAAACTCTTTAACAAAAATATCGTTTTAAATGTTTTAAAGATTTATTATTATAAATATTTATCTTTAATGTCCATGTATTCAAAATGGTTTTCATTATTTATTTATAAGGACATTAATGTTTTAAAATTATAATTCCAATAAAAGCTTCAAAGTGGTATGGGACACTTTGATTCAAAAATCTCTTTTAAATGATTTTTTGAAAATGGATAGATTAATTCAATATCTTGGAATTACTTATTTTGATTGAAAATGAAATGTTGTTATTGAAATGTTTATATTTTTAATATATTATGTGTAATGATGGTACTTGGACATTTTACGGGTGGTTATGTGATAAACCATATGACGGGTGGTGCCGTGAATACCAGGACGGGTGGTTACGTTATAACCTCTAATACATTGGGTATGGAAGTCAGCCGTATGGCTATTCCATTAAGTATGTGTGGAAGTCGACAGTATGGTTATTCCATTTAAGTATGTTTATGTCCCAAGTTACCTTTATATGTTATGTGTTCTTTATATGGGTTTTATGGTAATATTTTGGTTACAAAAGGGTAAGTAATGATCTTTTATTCAGTGAAGAGTTTTTACTACTTCATAAAGGTGAAAAGTATTACTTTGCTAAAGTACTCTTGGTTTACTTGTTGTTTTTAAAAAACTAATACTTTTCCTTATTTGTGTATCCTTTACTGAAATTTTTATGCTCATCCCAAGTTTTTTTGAAATGTTTTTCACAGGTCAAGGGAAAGGTTCATGATGTGATGATAGTGTTAAGGAAGTGTAAAGAAAGAATCCATGTTTTATTTTAAATATGTTTCTGTTGATGGGAAGAATGAATACTATCTTTTATGTAACCACTTTTTTTAAAATGTGGAATGTAATGCCAGTTTCATGATCTAATTCTCTAAAACTCTAAACCTGAAAATATCCTCAATGTGTAATCTTGTAATAAATCAAGATTAAGTAAGGTTTAAGGCTGGGGCCTTATAGTTGGTATCAGAGGACGGTTTAGATAACTTTAGAGGTTAGGGTATTCTTTAAGCATAAGTGACATTACCATAATGGTTAGTATTTAAGAAAGAGTCTTAGTTTTAGATAAAGTGAATGAGTAAGTATATCATGGTGTTTATCTTCCACATTAGTACATGATGGTTTTGTTGTTATACTCACATTGACCTTTTTGGTTTTAGTAAATGGCTGGATCTAGCAGGCACCAAAGTAACAGTGGATGTGAAGGAAACTGTGACAGTTTTTTGAGCAAGCAACTGAATGATATGGGAGCTGTAATGAGAACTCTTGTGTTTATCCTCAACCAACTATCTGGAGTCATGATTTACCACCTAAACCTTGGTGATTTATATAAGGCATCATATATGGGAGAAACAAATCCCTACGGAACTATATGTAATAATCATAAAGGTAAGTATGTTCAAAAACCTGTTTGTAAAATATGTGGAAAGAAACACCTAGGAAAATGTTTCAAAGGGACAGAAATATGCTATAGATGTGGAATTGAAGGTCATAAAGAAAGAACCTGCCATGGAAAAAGGAAGCATCCAGTTGACTTGAGGAAAGGGAAAGAAGTTCTTTCTGAGGGATCAATTGAATGTTTTAAATGTGGTGTGCATGGTCATTATGAAAACACATGTCCTATGAAGAAGTTTCATGAATGGGATCACCAAGATCGTACAAATGTTCGTTTACCAATACCTAATGCCATTCTGATTGAGGATGAAGAAACTGAAAATGACCAATCAAAGGTATGGATTATTTCATAACTATTATTTTCCTATTTTGGAATCTTAGGATACGATTCATGATTTTGTTTGTAAAAAATAAGTATTTCAGAATAAGTTGGAAAGGAATGGTTAATGGATCATGAAGAATGTTGAATGAGTAAGATGTCAACATATAAGGGCTTTAAGAGTTATGGTGAAATTTTTAAGAGTATTAAGTCTCTTTTGATGATGGGGTTACATTAGAAGAATTTTTATAGTATGTGTAACCATGATGTTTAATATATGAAAATTTTATTCAAGGAATAGTTATCTTTTCATTTGTGTACATAGTTATAAAGAACCATTTGGGTTTATATGATCCTTACTTTTGAGGTAATTATGGGTTAATATATGTTATGATGGAAGTGAAAGGCATGAGATTAAATTGAGGTTAAATTATGTTATGGTTATTTTTGATGATTTTATCTCTTTTTGGGAATGATTTGAGAATTATATAGTTTTGGAAAAAGGACAACACGTAGACCGTGTGACAACCCGTCGCGTCAGACAAAGCTGCGAGAATCAAACCCACAACCAAAGTGCGACTGGTATTTATCACCTACCACTGGACTACGTGAAGTCCCTGGTTAGTTTGAATGATTCTTTTTAGTTAGATGATTTTATGAATTAAGAGTAAGTTGATTTTGGGTTATCTATGTAAATTTATTAACCTATCATGGAGGATATGTGATTAGGTTAATTACTTTTCAATACGAGACATTAAGAGCAACTGATGTTGTTTGGAGATAAATTTTACGATTTTACTTGGAAGACTATGTGACTAAATCCTTCAAATATTTGGGTTTCAATCTTAGTTTGGTTTACATTGAATAATTTTTATGGAAAAATTGTTTATCGAATGGTCCTCATTGAACTTTGGGTTTTGTTGGACAAATTTTGGAGATTAAGAATAAATTTTCTTTTTATAATGGGTTATCCTTTTCTGGATTATCTGATCTTGTATTAAACTTTTTGGTTTTGGTTTTTGTTAGAGTCTAAATACATGGTAAGTATATAGTTTTCTATTGTGGATTAGGTGATTCTCTAGAAATTGATTATAGTACTCTTAATGCGAACAAGTCTTCCTAAATACTCGTCTTTTGGAGAAAATATGAGTTTGATTAAGGAATCTAGTAAAAGTTGAAAGTCAACATGATAAGTGATTATGTTTCCTTATGAATAAATTCCTCAATAAAAATTAACTTAAAACAAAAATGTTGTCTATTAACTTTTCCTACCAGGGAATCGAATACCTTTTAACCCATCACATGTTTGTGATTTTCTTATGGTTAACTTTCTCCTAGACATGTTTACTATCACTCTCCATCAGAACATGACCCTTTGTTTTTTTCTTCCATGTCCATATTTTCATACTTGGAATCCTAGTATGGGTTAACTCGGGTGACCTTTGTACTTATCTTTCTTTATTTTTAAAAGTGATTGTTTTACTGACTCTTGTTCCGATGTGGGATTTCCAATGAAGTTTCCAAGCCCAATTTTAAAATTGCGAGGACGCAATTCCCAAAAGGGGGGAAGGATGTAACACCCCAGGTAAATAAAGAGTATGACATTTTCAAATTTATCCATATTTGTGAATAAAATATTAATATAATATTAAAGGGGATGCTATGCTCGATGGCGTACCCAACACGCAACAATGAGTTTCTTGAGAATCTTACGTTGCACTCTAATGATAAAATAATATTATTTTAAATGGTTGTTAACGCCTAGCTGTTGTGATGGTGGGAATGAATAGAACTAACTAAAAAATGATTATATATGTTTGTCAAATATTTTTACTTTTTACAATAAATGTTAGAGGATAAAAAATTCGAATGAATCCAATTTTAAGCGTAAACATTCTAATATTCTTTAAAAGGTCGATTAACTGCCTTTTGATGGCGAACCTCTTTTAAATCCACTTTGTGACAATTTTATGTGTTATATTTGACAAAATAAAATTCTTCTTTAGAATCGGGACATCAAAATTTACTTTGTGTAAATTTTTTGTATTTTTTCGAAAAAGTTCAATTTTTAATGAATAGTGAAAAATGTTGTATTTTAATTCAAAACCTCTTTTTAATCTAATTTATTTATATGATTAGATTATCTTTTGAATTGGTTTTAAAGTGAAATTAGAATATATTTTTACCATTTAATCCAATAGTGGTCATTGGAATTAATTTCACTTTGAAATCCGACTTAAACTAGTGTCAATCTTTTGATACATTTTGTTTCATAAAAACACGCTATTTGTTTTGACAGCGGGAATTAATTATTAAATTAATTAATGCAACTTATATGTTTTTAATTTTTTAAACTAGACATAATTTTTGAATTCGGCATATAAAATATAGCTTAGGGTGAATTTTTGGTAATTTTCTGAAAAACATCAATTTTTGATGAATAGTGAAACCACTAAGTGGTACTTATAAAAACTGATTTTCCGTTTAAATGAAATTTTGCCATCTTTGTGTTTTAAATTTAAAAAATCCGACATACATGGTTGTCATTAAGAAGTAAAATGTGGTTCAATGAGATTAAAATAATTTTTTGGTGAATAGTAACTTATTAAGTTTTTAATCGCGATTAGAGGTAATTAGTGTAGTTTAAGGTAAGAATAATGTTTTAATAAAATTAAATGACATAGACACATGTCCTACCCTCATTGGATGCGTCATGGCCGACCAAGACAATCCATGGGTCAACTTGGGGACCCCATGGAGCCACTTGTGTTGGAAAATGACATAAACAACTTTTTATTTAATGTTAAAGTAAAAATGACACAAACATGATATGTTTTACTACAACAATTTTTAAATGGGGTTATACAAGTCATATTTTTGACTATAAATATTCATTGGAAAGATAAACCGATTTCCTACATCATAGTAGTTTTTTTATAATTTTTAGACATTAAATAAATTAAATTATTTATGACATCATGATGATGCAGCGATGACCTCATTATTTAACGATTTAAATAAAATGGAAAGATAATGTAACATCTAAGATCTAAACATGTCAAAAAACTTTTGGATTGGTGGATTTTGAACCCTTATCACCTTAGACTATAAAAAAATCAATGTGGGACCATTAAAATCCGAAACTCATTCTAAAATAAAGGTACCTTTTATACCTTTCCAAGAGTGCCCCTCCTCTCCTCTTATAAAAGGCCCCCATATCTACCTCCTTACCCACACTTCCAAAGCCTTTGGCACGGCCAAATCCTACCAAATTTGTCTCTCCACATCCCTATCTAACTCCTTGAAGCCTCACTTTGGGCAGAATCCTTTCCAAGGAAGCCTTTGAGCTCAAATCAAAGGAAGTTACCCGATTTTAAGGTAATGTCTTCGCTTGAGTCCTTTTGTTTTATTTTGCTTCTCCAACCCCCTAAAATCTTTTTATTCATATATTTTGTAACAAATACAGTATATTAAATATACTAGGATGTTGTTATAAGAATTATTCGAGATACACTTACACACACCTACATCTAATGGTTAAAGAACATACTGTTTCCGTGGAAGACGAATTTCTGCCTCCTGAAACGATGATTCTTCAACATTATTCTAACACCTTCAAAGGTGGCCATTAATATGAAACTATATTTATATATGATATCTAATATGTTTATGTTTTACTTAAGCTTCTGTATTTTTCATTTATGGCATACCTTTATATTTTCCATTATGGGTAAACGCGATATCTTCATTTAAGGAAGTGCGGACTACCGCCCCCTCAAAGTGATTTGATTCGTTAATACCATATGTGGTACATATAAAGGATATATTTAATTATATTATATATGATACCATACTAGAATTAAAATACTATTATGTATCATTATGTTTTAATTCCATTAAATATGAAATAAAATGGAAGTATCGTTCATGCGTACGTACGGCTTACCGTCTCCATGAACGGTGCATTTCATTTCTTAACTCTAAATGTTATGTAATATTATAAATTCATGAATATACTGGATATATATGATATATATGATATATAAATCATGAATAAAATTATGGATATAATGAACCTTTGATCACATGAACAACATGTAATTGTAATAAGTCCACTTTGGACTTAAGAACCAAATATCGACAAAACAAACATTATTAACTTAAATGATTACATAATGTTTATGACATGGTAATAAGTGATATAAAAGGAATAATGAAATTGAAAAAGGTTCTTAATTAAGTATAAATTAACTCAAGTTTATTATTCAGGAGATTAAATAACGATCGAGTCAAGTCGGACCCAAGGTAAGGGATCCTACTCCTCTCTTTCTTTTTAAGTACACTCTTTTATGTCTTTCCTTTTAAGCTCATCTTTATTGTGATTGGGATGTTATTTTATATTAATCTTACTGTAATTTTTATGTTCATATGATGAGAGACCCTATTATCTCTCATCAATCCATTTTGTAAGTTTTGAGTGGCGCCGTTAGGCTGCTGAATTTTCGTAAGAGATCTAACCTCTCTCTTTTTTAAGTAGTCTCCTTTATGTCACTTATTTTAAGCTCATCTTTGTTATGTTGAGGGATGTTATTTTATATTCCTCTTTCTGTAAAATTCATTTTAATATAATGAGAGACTCTATTTGATCTCATAAATCCATTTTTGGAAGTTTTAAGTGGCGCCGTTAGGCTGCTGAGTTTTCGTAAGGGATTTTTCATCTCACTTTTAGTCCCGTGTGATTTATGCTACATTTTCCACCATTTCCTTTGAGTGGTGTATGTACTTCCCATTATTATACTCTTTGTGTAATATAATTTCATTTATGGGTATTTACATATTCATTGTATGACCCTTCTTCAATGGGGTGTACGTTTCGAAAGTTACCCAAGTCGGTAAGGGAACCTTTCACCCTCGTCTTTTTAAAAGACTTATTTTGTTATGTCTTTTAATTTTCATCTTATTATGTGGGGATATGTTCTTATATATCCTTATTACCGTAAATTTTATGTCCAAGTGATGAGATATCCTTTATCTCTCTCATCAACTCTTTTTCTAAAATTTTATGTGACGCCGTTAGGCTTTCGAATTTTACCAAGGGAACTTCTTAACCCAATTTCGATTTCTTTGGGTTCAACATGTAGTTATTGAATATGTCATCCTTTGAATATGTGTGAATGACCTTTGACTGTTTTACACTCAATATCCACTTATATTGGGTGTATTCGTATTTTTAACACATAATTATGAGATTGATTTATCCTTGATTTAAGGATACCTTCTTTATTATGGATTTCATCTCATTTTACATTTCTATTGAGACTTCATTGTTTTTATGCACCAGTTCACTCTTATATGGTGTATATACTGTACTTTGGAATATTATATCATGAATCTCTCTATTATCATGATATTATAAAGTTCTAATTAAATTTTATTCCTCAATTATTGTATTCAAGTGTCTCTCATTTTGTTAAAAACTCTTTAACAAAAATATCGTTTTAAATGTTTTAAAGATTTATTATTATAAATCTTTATCTTTAATGTCCATGTATTCAAAATGGTTTTCATTATTTATTTATAAGGACATTAATGTTTTAAAATTATAATTCCAATAAAAGCTTCAAAGTGTTATGGGACACTTTGATTAAAAAATCTCTTTTAAATGATTTTTTGAAAATGGATTGATTAATTCAATATCTTGGAATTACTTATTTTGATTGAAAATGAAATGTTGTTATTGAAATGTTTATATTTTCAATATTTTATGTGTAGTGATGGTACTTGGACATTTTATGGGTGGTTACGTGATAAACCATATGATGGGTGGTGTCGTGAATACCAGGACGAGTGGTTACGTTATAACCTCCAATGCATTGGGTATGGAAGTCGGCCGTATGGCTATTCCATTAAGTATGTGTGGAAGTCGACTGTATGGTTATTCCATTTTAGTATGTTTATTTCCCAAGTTACCTTTATATGTTATGTGTTCTTTATATGGGTTTTATGGTAATATTTTGGTTACAAAAGGGTAAGTAATGATCTTTTATTTAGTGAAGAGTTTTTACTACTTTATAAAGGTGAAAAGTATTACTTTGGAAAAGTACTCATGGTTTACTTGTTGTTTTTGAAAAACTAATAGTTTTCCTTATTTGTGTATCCTTTACTAGGATTTTTATGCTCATCCCAAGTTTTTTTGGAATGTTTTTCACAAGTCAAGGGAAAGGTTCATGATGTGATGATAGTGTTAAGGAAGTGTCAAGAAAGAATCCATGTTTTATTTTAAATATGTTTCCGTTGATGGGAATAATGAATACTGTCTTTTATGTAACCAATTTTTTTTAAATCTGGAATTTAATTCCAGTTTCATGATCTAATTCTCTAAAACTTTAAACCTGAAAAGATCCTCAATGTGTAATCTTGTAATAACTCAAGATTAAGTAAGGTTTAAGGCTGGGGCCTTATAAAGAGTATCTCAACTCATGGTATTCCATAGGTGGAAGGTGGGCATGCATATGGATGAAATAGAAAATGTCGGTGACTGGGCCTAAAAAGTTCATGGTGTGAATCTCCGTTTTCCTTGGGAGTTAGTGACAGAATTTAAAAGACCAACCGACACTGATCCTGAGTAGGGGTGTGGGGGCGCAGCACCTGCGGTATGGACCAATGGGCGTGGAGGTATGACCTTGACAAAGAATAGGGCTTCACGAAGGATAAGGATTCATAAAGGAATGGAGTTAGAAGAGATTAGTGTATCATGAAGAATGTAGCTTCATGGAGCTCATGTCTCATGGAGAAAAGGGGATTCGCGGATATCGGGGTCTCACGAAGTAGCTTTGCGATGAAAGGTTCTTGAGGAGCATGGCCTCACCTAAGCCGAATGGACATTATTAAGAGTGCTCTATGAAGGATTAATGCTTTATGGAGCCTCTATGATTCATAAAGGGCATCACTTCATGGTTCTCAGGAGCATCGCAAAATTGGATATTGACCGCCGAAGGGGTCGTGTAACCATCTTTATGAAGGGAGGTGAGATGAATATTTATAGGCAGTAGAGGTAGGTGGGATTCATGGATCTCACCACGAAGAAAAAGGACACTGCAAAGGACATAAATTCCCAATGTTTTGTGTAGGAAGATGGATTCCACCATGTTGATACGTTCCTGAACAACTCCATGAAGGAACTGGATGCCAAAGAGGTGAGACGTTCGTGATCAACTCCGCAAAGGGAAAGGGACGCTGTAGAGGAGATTCGTTCGTAGTCAGCTCCGCGAAGGCGCTGGAAGCAGTGTAAGTGAGATGTTCATGATTGGATCTGCAAAGGAAAATGAACACCGTAGGGGTGATCCATTCCTGGTTGGCTCCACAAAGGCACATGAAACTTTGGAGTCGAGACGTTCGTGATCAGCTCCGTGAAGGGAAAGGGACACTGTAGAGGAGATCCGTTCGTAGTCAGCTCCACGAAGGGAAAGGGATTCCACTAAGGAGATCCATTCGTGGGAAGATCCACAAATGAAAAGGGACACCACAGAGGATATCCTTTCATGGTCAACTTCGCGAAGGAGCTCTAGGAGCGGGCTTTTTAAACCAGTTTTCCATCCGAACTTTGAATGTCCATAACTCCTAATCTGTAACTCCGTTTGGGCTCTATGGCCAGTCAAATCAAAGCTTGCAAAAAAGGTTACTATCTCGGAGAATTTATGGAAGCATTTGGAATATTTTTTAGATGCATGTTCCAGTTCCAACAGCCATGTGTGTGAAAAAAATAATTTTAACACAACCACATGAAACACGCAAAACCCCATTTTACCCTTTACTATGGTAACAATTTTTTTTTATTATTTAGGGGTCAATATAATAAATATAAAAGGTCCATTGGTACATTAATGGACTATGGTAGATATTTTTAAATATATACCAATAGCTGAGAATAAGATATGATTTTTAGTAATTTAAAATAATGAAATAAAATATTTGTATTATAAAATAAAATTAATGTCATTTTTGAAACTATTCATTTAATTTGACTTAAAAACATCAAGAAAAATGTGGAATTTAAATATATAATTTAAAACCTATATATAATGTTATATTTTTCTTAAAAATTTATGTAATAAAATAATTCATTCCTTTTATATTACCTTTAACATTATCAGTATAATTTATTTTATTTTTCTATTAATTAAATAATTATTGTGTTGGCGTTGCATAAGCATTTAAAGTTATTATATAATTAATAAAAATTAAAGATAAATTAACCTCATGAAATTAATTTCATTACTTTAAAAATTACCATAAATATTTGTTAACATCTTTCTTTTTTCCCAATATGAACACATAATTTAAACTTAATACCAAGTGGGTGACATTATGTATTTTTTCTGTATTTAAATTATTACATTGGTCACTTTCATGGAAAAGTGTCCTAAAAGCACATAAAAATAGAGAATAAGGTAATAAGGTTTGAAATATGTAAATAAAATAGTAATTAGAAATTTTTTATGTTATTCTAACCCCTATCCTTTTAGTTTAACCCTTGGTAAACCTGTTTTTACTTTAACCGTAATAATTATTTATTACTATTTTTTACTATTACTTTTGAACAAAAAATTATTTGAAATTAATATATAATATTAATGATACTTATTCCAAATATAGAATCCATTTTTATGAATTAAATTCATAGAATACAAAAATTTTAATTTTCAATTAAACACGTAGGCTTGATGAAAAAATATTTTTATGAAGGGAAATTTTTCATAAGCATAGAAAGTTTTAAAATAAAAATTCAATATGAAATTGATTACAACAATATAAATTGGATTAATAAATATATAATTATAATAATTTTAATTTAAATTTTTTAATCAAAATATGAAACTTTGTAAATTATTATAATGAAAACCGAGTTTTTTAATAAAAATCACCATTTTCACTATTCACTAAAAATTTAATCTTTTACAAAAATTCTCAAAAAATAATCCTAAGATAATTTTGAAATTTTGATTAAAAAAATGAATTTATTATTTTCAATTTTTTTCAAAAAGTCTCAAAAATTAGTTTAATTATTTTTTCACAAAAAGCTATAAAAATTATTTTTTGAGAAACGGTATTTTCGAAGCATATAAAGATTTTATAAAAACCAAATACTTATTTATAATTTTTTTTTATATAAATAATTTATAATTAATTTACAATACATGGATATTACTATTCATATTTCCAAATTTAATGATGAGGTTATAATAATCAGGTTTTAATAATAATATTAATAGTATATCGTGATTCCTTAAAACTCAGTGTTGCATGTAATGCAAGCCATCAAAAAAATCATAGAATATCAGGGTGTTACATTCTAAAAAATTAAAATAAAATTTTCCTCAATTTTTGAAGTTGATATCAATAATTAAGGGTTTTGAATTTTAAAATTCATTCATGGAAAACCCACATCGTAAAAAGGGGCAATAAAACTTCCTCTTGAAAATAGGGGAAATAAATTACAAATTTCATCACATAAATAAGTTCCAAAATTGGAGAACATTTGTGGGAAGTGAAAATATATACATAGAAGAAAAAAATAACTCAAAAATACTAATAGATAGTGATAATTAACTTGGTTAGAAGAAAGTTAATGAATATAAATCCATAAATCTGTGATATGTGAAAAGAAAATTGGTTCAATAGAAATGAAAGTAAAATACAAAATTTTTATCTAAATATATTTTTACCACAAACATTGAAAACATGAGAATATATACTTACTTGTTTTTTTCCAATTAAAAAATCCCAATCACATCCTTTGGTTATGATTCAATCAATTTACACTTCATCACTCTTTCCAAGAAGTGAAGATGAATTTTTTTATGCATGAAGAACTAATAGATAATAAGATCCATAAAATAATGATAAGTCATTCCTTTTATCTCATTTTATCATCAAAACCAAAATGGTTAGCACAATTTATCAAAAATTAAAAAATCATTATATGGTGAAATAATACATTTATCCATAAAACCTCATATAAAGTTAAAATTAAACCATTCCATAAATTATTAACCTTATCACCCTTACAAAATGCAAAAATTTATAATGAAGGTATCTAAATTTCAAATTAACATAATCCATGAAATATCATTAAGTAGGTGTTAATTGTTACATAGAAAATGTGTGAATACTTTGGTTTTATATTCTTTTAAAACATAGCAATAACCAGAATTTCCATAAAATATTAAATAATACATAAATTATTCTAAATTATTTAAATAAAACCATATATTATTGAATATATTAGTTAAATTGAAAAATATTGTAAACTCTATTAATGATAACATATACCACTTTGTCTTCAAATGATTAATTAGTTCCAAGGTATTAAATACTATCCAATTTACTTTTTCCATATCAATCATCTCTTTATACTAACATCATTATCTTAATATTAGAAACATATTAAGGGTAATATTTCCCCTAATCATGTGTTTTCTATAAAATATCAACTTTCCATTAATTCAATTTTCTATGTCATCAGTACCATTCAACATATTTTTTCAAATCCTCAATTCAAAACTTCTATAGAAAATTCCTTATATATTTCATAATTCTTTAATTCCTATACATAAACACTTTAATCATTTAAGTTCATTCTTAAACCATCAAATATGCTTCGTCATCTTATTCTTTAATACCTCATTTCTTTCATATTTAATTTTAGTCTAATTATTATAAACAAAAAACCACTACTTGTACCACCTTTATGATCCTATTATTGAGATTTACCCTAGGACATTGATTTATATAATTCTCATACTTTCCACATTTATAACATTTAACCATTAATGATGACTTTGGGAAACCATTATTCCCTTCCATTGATTTAACTAAAATTTTAATTTTTCTTCAGAAATCACTTAATTGGTTCCCTTCTTCTCCAAACATAAAATAACTTCTCATTATTTTGAGACATTCCCTAGAGTGATTCTTACAACATTCTATATATACAAAAAACTAAATATTCTTTCCTCTACAGTCTCCACCACCCAAATTGTCAACAAACACCTTTCTTATCTTCTTTATAGAGTCTAGTAGCTAGTGAAAGTGAAATTTGTTAATAATATATTGTGATAAATGATTAAGAATAATCACAATATACTTCACTCCAGTTATCAACCCATTTGGTTTCTCATCAAAACATTATCTATGATATTCAACATTAACCTAGTTCCTTCTGGTTCCTGCCATTGAATAAAACCAAAAATCATAGTGTGATAAATAATATTCATAGTGAAAACCACATGATCCAGAAAAATCATTCATTGGATGTCTAAATCATAAAATCTTACTTAGAAATATACTTAGAGATATCCCTAGAAATATCCCTAGAAATATACTTAGTCATATATCTAGGTATCTCCCTGAATTTTTCTTATCCTAGTTTCCAAAGGTTAACTAAACCTTTCTTTTAATACCAAATATAGTAACATAATCATTCGTATATTGATATTACATCTTTTTAGAGGAATATTCATTATATTGAACCAATAAATGTATGAGGATAATAACAATTTAATGAATTTGTAAAATTGGAAACATGAAAAAGTTGTTAATAAGTGAGCCATATCATTTACCAATAAGTTCTGCATAACTGGAACCCTTTTTAGACATATCATACATAATACCATTCTTCTTAACCCAGGTAAAGGAAAAATAAGAAAGGGTGATATTAGATGTTCAGTAAGGGTAAACAAGAGAGATACCAACATAACACGAGAATAAGTGTATGAGAACATGAGAATAACATTTGAAAAACCATACCCTTCATATCATAGATCATAAAATTGAGTGATGGCATAAATCATAAAAGTTCATAAGACATTAATCACACACGAATCAAATAACATGATCCATGGGATCATAAAATTGGTATAATATATAGACTTTGGAATTCACATAAGCATATAAAATATTATGACAAGGATATCCACCATAACATTAGTAACATGTTAGGTTTAGGCTAATGAGCCATGTACCGACTTTAGTTTTGGGATAACCTCCCATGTACCCTCTTTCATGCTTGGGATAAACTCTCATGTACCCTATTTTGGGCTTGGAATAATCTTCCATGTACCCTTTGAGCTCATATAACATTAATAATTACCCAATTTATTGGAGAGAGATATAGTTCCCACACATCACATAATAAAAATAATACATATGTGTGCTATAAGATCATAAAACATTCATCATATCAGAACCTGTAAAAAATGGGTCTTATAAAATTTCATCCTATCATAACCTATGGAAAGGGAATGGGTTTCATAAAAATTTTACCATCTTAATCATACGGTATTTTAATAAAGAATTATAATGGTATACTTAGATCATATCCCCATTAAAACATAAGTAACATAAAACGATGTCATATTAGATGGAAAATTATTTTGAAATATCATTTGGAACATTTATTGAGAAAAATAACCTTTAAAATTTGGAAACTTATAATTTAATCTTTAAAACATTAAGTGATCATGATAAAGGTAAATTCCATTCATGTCATACACATTAAAATAAAGAATCCTTTCACATTTTTAGTAAAAGACGAACATGTAATATTTGGAAAACAACATGAAGATTGATTTTAATTATTTCTTGTTAAAATTACAAAAAGGGTAAAAAAATACATTATATAATCATATAGTAATATTAATATATTCTTGAAAACACTTTTAAAAAAAATCAAAATGAAAGGAAAATGGTTTTCAATTAAAGAGAGAAATAAAGTCAGTTTTCTTTAATAACATTAATTTAAAATATTGAGTGCATAAAGAGAGTAAAATGAAAGGAAAAAAATTATTTTCAGGAAATAACCATATTATAATAAATTTAATTAGTTTATTGGGTGTTTTATAAAAATATTTCATTGTTGAAAACTTAATCATAAACAATCTTGATAAACAATGAGATTATAACATAAATCTTTTACCACTTTGGTATCTTTCGAATCATAAGCCCCGTGATAGAAAGAAAATTATATGGATATGTATATCCTATAATTTATTGAGAATAATAATAAATTAAATTCCTGGATATTATATATACCACACAAAAGAAACTAGTATTGGATATGGCATGTGTCCCATAGAAATGAAAGTGAGATGAAAATCCCTTACCACTTTGGAAACAGTTGAATCATAATACCCATAAAATAATAACATAAAATGAAACATTAATTTTCATTAATATAATTATATTCATGATATAAAATGTGAATGGAGAGGTATATACTCCTCATAAAAGAAGTGATGTTCATAACAAAACATTTGTACCAATAGAGG
This sequence comes from Viscum album, assembly GCA_963277665.1. Classification (NCBI taxonomy): domain Eukaryota; kingdom Viridiplantae; phylum Streptophyta; class Magnoliopsida; order Santalales; family Viscaceae; genus Viscum; species Viscum album. Next base: position 1,868,958,266 of record OY728123.1, on the reverse strand, counting down.
AAATTAGAGACAAAAACCACTTACCTTAAATCTTGAATTCCTTTTTACACAATAAAACATCATGTATAATAAATATAGTTTTATTATAAATGTATTATAAAACCATAAATATATATATCATACCATATATTACTTACTTATGGAATTTTATTACCCATTTATTAACAAGTCCTTGTTAAAATATTGCTTCATGTAATAACAGCTTTGTTTTTCATGCATGTTTTGATTTGGTACTTTCTATCCTTTTAATTTGATCATGGTTACATAATCTGAAGAATTTTTACCATGATATAAATTACATATATATATAGTGTATATGTTCTTTAACTAATCCATAATATTTATAGATAGAAAATAAAATACATCGTTTATAGAGACAGTAGACCACACATACACATGAATGTTGTTTCAATTATCTCGTTGGATGAAAAAAAAATAAAGGTAAATAATATAGTATCTTTAAAAAATAATTTTTATTTCATATATATCACATATTTTTAATAAACCCATCCTTATTAATTTTCGTGTAAAGCATAAGTGAAGAATGAATCACATCGCTTCGCGAGGTGGTAGTCCGTCGTACAGACTAGCGACATGATCATATTCATAAGAAATGGAAATTAAGAAGGTATATATAATATTATAATTAAATAAGTATAATTATTTTATAAAAATAATATAAATATTTTTAAATGAATCATTATATATAACCATGATAGGTGGTGATGAAAAATAAATTACATCGGTTTGTGTGGCGGTAGTTCACCGTACACATAATCGACAGTTTCATTGAACATTTAATAGAAGATGATATATATATAGGATATTACATAAAAATATTAATGTTTAAGTATATGGTATACATTTTGGTTATTATATTTTAATTTTTAAGACATGAAAGAAGGTGGTAAGAGGAGTTAAAAAAATAACTTAGTGAAGACAATTACCTTCGCTTAGAATAACCTCCTTTAGATATCTTATTAAGGAAACTAGGGTTGGTATTTTTTGAATTAAAGTATCTCTATAACATGTATAAGGTTTTTAGGGATTTTTTCAGGTTCTGGTCAAGCCAATTGGCTTAGGAGGTGCGAACAAGTGAGGGTAGGATGTGTCCTTTTAAAATGGGGGAGAAGTGGCATTTATGTAAATACCCAAAACTATTCTATAATGGGAAGTCACTCTCACCCCATTACCTTAAAAATTTATAAATAATGGAGTGTATGAATTATATGTCTAATAAAAACAACTAAAACACACAAAAAAAACATTATTTACACTTTTTTTCTTTAATTTCTATGTTTTCTTACTTTTCCATTTTAGTTTCCACTATGGTAACTAGCCTTTATATCTAGGTAATTTATCATTTAAGGATAGAAATAAAATGAGACTTATTATATAATTTTTAAAAAATGGTTATAAATATAAAATCCAATTTATAAAATAAAAACACTATGTTATTGGAAAATTAATTTTAACACAATCGCATGAAACACACAAAACCCTATTTTACCATTTACCATGGTAACATAGTTTTTACTATTTAGGGGTCAATATAATTATTAAAAATGTAAAATTGGTCCATAAATGGAATATAGTTTATATTTTTAAATTTATACCAATATCTTGGAAGAGTATAATATTATCATAAATTTTAAATCATTTAATAAAATATTATTTATTATAAGATAACATTAATGCCAATTTTGACTCTATTAATTTAATTTGACTTTAAAAACATTGAGATAAATGTGTAATTAGAATATATAATTTTAAAAACTATATATAATGTTATATTTATATAAAAATTTCATTTAATAAAATAATTCATTTAATTTATATTACTTTTAAAATTTTAGTATTATTTATTTTATTTTTCTATTATTTAAATATTTACGACTTTGGTGTTTCTTAAGCACTTAATGTAATTATATAATTTATAAAAATGAAAAATAAATTAACCTCATGAAATTAATTTAATTATTCTCAAACTTACCATCAATATTAATTTAAATATTTCTTTTTTTCCATATGTTAACACATAATTTAAATTTAAAAGCAAGGAGGTGATATTTTATCTTTTTTTCATCATTTAAATTATTACATTGGTCACCTTCATATAAATATGTCCCAAAAAAACATAAAAATATATCATAAGATAATAAGGTTTGAAATATTTATAAAAAGTTTGAATTGTAAAAGGTTTAGTTCATTTTCTCACTTATCCTTTTAGTTTAACCCCCAATAAACTTTTCTTTACCTTAATCTCAATAATGATTTTTTACTATTTTTACTATTTATTTTGACCAAAACTTTAGTTAACCTTATTATATAATATTAATTGTTTTAACTATAAATATTTAGTCTATTTTTTCAAATTAAATTCACATAAGTGAAAAAATTTAGCTTAAAATTAAACCAACATATGTGAAGAAAAAATGGTTTTCCAAAGAGAAAATTTTCGTAAGTATAAAAAGTTTTAATATCAAAATTAAATATGTAATTGATTATAATGATATAAATTAGATTAATAAATATATAATTTTAATAATTTTAATTTTAAAATATCTTTAAACAATATGGATCTTTTTAAATTATTTAAACAAAAAAGACAGTTTTTAATAAAAATTAGTACATTTCAGTATTCACTGAAAAACTAATCTTTTTCAAAAAATCCTAAAAAAAATAAACCTCAGATAATTTTAAATTTTGATTCCAAATATGTATTTTTTTGAAATAAAATTTATAAAAGGGTCAAAAATTAATTTTATTATTTGTTTATAAATATAAATAAAAATCATTTTTTGAGAAATGTTATTGTGAAAGCATATAAAGACTTTACTAAAAATTAAGTACTTATTTATAAATATATTTTCATTATCTAAAACATTTATACTTAGTTTCAAAAATTTATTTATTCTTATTCATGTTTCCACATTTAACAACTAGTTTATATTGGTAAAGATTAAATAAGACTATTAATAGTATATCATGATTCATTAAAACTCGGTGTTGTGTGTAATATAAGTGACCATTTTTTTTCATAAAATCTCAAGTTGTTAAAATTATGACATGGACCAAGTGATATTATTATCATAGATACATTAATATTTCTTATCCTACAGGATTTCAGACTGTATTAAAAGTGACTATGCCGCAACTAATTCAGTTAACCAAGGAGTTAGAGGAGACTATGTCGAAGATCATGGGAGAGTGATGGAGGAGTTATTGCATGAGTTTTATAAATCTATTAAATAAGAAGGCAAACTTAAGAGAACCAGTAAAATCACTCAAGGTTTGATTGATCCCCCCATTATACCCTATAGTAAATAGGCTACCCCGTAGTCAAGGTAGAAAAGGAGATGACTAATCCATAAATTTATAGACCATGCCACAATAAATGTTTTTTAGTCTAAATGGGAAAATAAAATGATAAATTAAATAGGATTAATGAATCCAATTTACCAATAATTAAATTTAATTAAATTTCATATTATGATCCCATTAATGGAATGGTATACTTATAATAATCATTATCAAAGGATTTTCAATCCTAATAATTGGGTTGAAAATAAATAGAAGGGATTTATTTAAAATTACTTATGGTAGTTATAGATAAATAATCACTGAACAAAAGGCCTATTAAGAGAATAAAATTTCAGAGAGGAAGAGGTAAGTATCACTATTTCATGGAAAATGATAAATATAAAATCTTAGAATTCATTAAATATATTTCCAAAGAAAAAGGATAAAGGTGATTAAATGGATTCTCATAGGAAGATGATGCCACTCAAGATGACATTAAGAGAAGGCCTGTAAACGTGAAAGAGGAGATTCAGAGGAACTCATCCATGCATAGTGAAATCATCTAAAATAATTTAATATTGTTTAATAAAAAGTTTTACAACTTTTAATCCATTTTTAGATAATTGAGCCAAAAGAGGGAAGTGAGAAGAAGAAGTAATTGGGTGATAGTGAACCATCCTAAAACCATTATAATTATAGTTCTCCCCATTAAAAGTGACCAATCTAAACCCAAATTAGTGAGTTTATAGTTTTTTTGGTGAAATGAAATGTTATCAATCACATGCTCATTATAATTTCCCATAGCAGTGAACTAAGTAAATATCAGTGGGTCCCTTGTGCTAAGTTATTTGTATTATTCACAAGAACAGTATAAAAATGGGTTAAGAAACCATAAATAATATATATTTAAAGGTTGATAAAATGAAAATGGGATTATATCATCTAATTATCAAGGAAAAAATATGCGACCCATATAAGTGACAAGTAAATATCATTAGTTAAGTAATGGTTTAAAAAGAAAAGTGTTTAAATTGGAAATGCATTCCACACCACGATTCATCCCCAAACTCATAAAATATCGCAGATAATACCCACGAGGGACCTAATTTTTTTTTTAAAATTTAGTTTAAAGTGTGATGCACATTAATGATTGGGGGTATTCAAGGGAGAAAGATAGACACACTTAGTTAGTGAAAGTGTTTTATTTATTTGTTATTGTTATGATGTATAAGATTTAAAATGATTTTCTTTAATTTTTATCTAAATATATTGTGGGTGATCATTAAAATTTAGATCTTGGGGATGATTAATGTGGTCTTTGTTTTTATATTTACTAGGTTTCATAGATCAATATGATCTATATACAATCCATCGGTGTTTTTAGGGCTAGTTTCTTGGTTTGGAATCCTAGATGGAAAGTGGTGGTATTCCTCAACGTTTTTATCTTTCTAAAACACTAGAGAGTGAGTTAACTATAATTAAAAGAATACTTCATTTCAAGATTATTTTTGGGAAATAATTTTTACTAGAGCTTTTTTTTATGACTTACTAATGTCAAACTATGAATTACATGAATATAAATAAATATCTTTTCCTATATTGATGTCTCTTCTATATAACATTAATGTGATAATGAATTTAGAGTATTTGTTACATTGAAAGGTTATAAGAGTTCCTCACTATAATGAGAACCTAGAGATGTTATCAAAAATATTCCTAAATATATGTCATATATTTTAGATTACACCCTTCTTATGGGATATAGATAATGTTGGAATTTTAGTTTCTAGGGGATCATAATACATTGATACTTATTCTCATAGAGTTCATACTTGGTGATCTCTAAGATAATAAGGTCATGAGGATATACCCACCAATAGTAATTCCACATGTTTATGCGTAATTGGATATTTCTATCTATGAACATGTTTATTGGTCTTTATACTTGATATTATCATTAATGTGTATCATGAAATGCGCAATTTGATGTATGGATGAAAATCATGACAACATATGCTTGCAGTTAGATAAAATATGTTTTGTGCATCATAAGTGCTATCAAATTACATAAATATGTTAAGAAAATATTTTCCCTTCCATATTAATAAAAGAAGATATCTTAGGCCCTTTGAGTGAAATGGTACTATATAATTAAATCCATGTCCATGGTAGTTAATCGATGAGTTCATTTTAGAAATTCAAATAAAGATAAATCAATCATATAGGGTGATGACACTGGTAGTCATCCTTCTTTATGAGATAATGATAGATAAGGAATTATTCTATATATCAGCATTCATAGGATTTTTATTATCATTGTGATATTAAATTCCATCTCTATGAGTGTCTTGATGTATTGTTATACACTCATCTTGATCATTAGGTAATTTGACAAAATACCTCTAAGAAAAAGGCTTATAGGGTCACACACTAAGTTTATCTTGAATCTCATTAAATTATATTGAATTTAATACTAGGAATAAATATTATTCTCTCCATGTTGAATAATAATTATTCAAGTATAATTGATCAAAACTATTCAATCATAACATATACTTGTTTAAAATATGTTATTTGAACTTTATCTAATTTTTATTATTCACAATGTAATAAATAAATATTTATTGATTCACCAATTTAGTGAATATATGAATATATAAATATTTATTTAGTAATGTGAATATTAAAATAATTTTTTATTCATGATTTTAGTGAATATAATATTTATTTATATATCAGATGAATATTATTTATTTTAAAAAAACTTTCTGTTATTAAATTTTTGATAAATTCCATGGGATTATTAATGGGTTGAGTTAATGGCCTGATTAAAATGAAATATTTTATTTAAAATCATTTAAATAAAAATAAATTTATTTATGTTTATATAATAAGGCATAATAATAATAATAATAATAGTAATAATATCATTGAGCCTGGGTTGTTAATTAAATTAAATATATTAATAAGATTTTATGCACAATTATCAATTATTTTAACCATAAATATAAAATCCAAACTATATAATTTTAGAGATAAGGGAGACTTTTTGGGAATAAAGAGATCTCCAAATAATTATCTCAAACATTAATAAATCCTCTTATCCTCCCTCTTAAGAACATATAGAGGAAAAGATAACTCCTTTCCACGATCAATGATGAATGATATCAACCACTCAGTTTATTCACAATAGCACTCATAATAATAATAACTTCATCAAGAGATTTATGAAGAACATGTGGATACACCTTGAAGAGTAATCCTTTAGATTCTCAACAATAATGACAATGACTCAAAAGAAGAAACAAAATTTGATTGAGAAAATTATTCTGTTTGAGGGAATTATTATTTTAAATTAATTAAAAATTAAATGTGAAAGATCTTATCTATGAAGTTTTTGGGTTTTGGTCATCATGTTTTCAGATATTATAGATTAAAACTGATGAAAACAATTGGTCACCTATTCACCACTTCTGGCACACCCCATGGCCTTTAAGTGGAATCTATACTTTGATAAATTCTAAATTTTAATTATTTATAATTTATTTGATAAATTTTACCATTTTTGGTTAGTTTAAATTTCTATAATTTTTTAGAATCCTAAATTCAATATAATTCGTTCATCTAATTTTTTATAGGCTAGAATAATCCAAGATATAAAAATAACACTCAAATATCCTTTCAAAAGGTGCTAAGTTTTTTGATTGCGTGACATGAATTTATGACATGTAATAATAAATTACATTTTGTGATCTCATGGTTAACTCATACAAGGTGTGACCTAAAAAAATCTTATATCATCATGTGATTCAGCATGCAGCATCACTACACACCATATATTAATCACCAGTGTGAAAAGTTATTTAACAGGGTTTGCATGGAATATAGTTAGTGTACAAACTGTGAAACCAAACACAGTTTTGACCCCATGTAAATCATGAAAATACACGTGGTTAAATATGTGATGTTATTACACACCATGCATTTATTACCAGCCAAGAAATGTTTCCAAATGTTGACTACACGACATACAAATGGCATGTACAGATCGTGTAACACATGATATCCCATAAAAGGTAGATGATGAGGTTTTAAGCCACTTTTTGTGAGACAACATGAAGATTACCTAAAAGTGACACATGGATACATGTTGGGTAGACGGTTTTATGTGTAGTTCTTAATGATTTTACACACTAGGTACATTTGGGGTGAATTTAAAATTATTGTGTGGGATTACATTCATAAAAATTTACATTCCATATAAAATATTTACACGATGTGTAATGGTTATCGTACACATTATTTACTTCACATACATTTCCTATGGTATACGCCACATATATTATAATGTACCATATAGGCATTCACTCCAGGTAAACTATGTGTCTTGGATCATAAAAATACATTCCATGTATATCATGAAATATTGTATAGGAATGCATGATGTGGAAGTAAATGGTACATGACAAGGAAAATACACATCATGAGTCACACTATATATCGAGTGACATTTCACATCATGTAATTATTAAATAATAAAAATGAATTCAATTTGATGAAAAAGTTATGTGCGGTGTGGCATCTTAAGTATACACAATGTATATAATTTTTTTAATTTAGAAATTAAATTTATTCAAAATAATACATAATGAGAATTTTATTTTATCTCAAGTATTGTTTGGATGTAATATTAAGATAAAAAATTAATTAATCAATTAGATGATTAATTCATTAATTGCACTAAATTTATCTTGTAGTTGGTAGATTTCTTGAGTGGTAAAGTCATATCATGATCCTATATCAGACCCAAGTTTAAAAATAGGCATATTAAAATTTTCATGGAATTTTAAAAGCACTATAGCATGTTATTAGTGTTGGTAATGTAGTAGGAACTATGACGGGGTATCGTAAGAATGGTATTATTCACTTATATTGGGACATGTGACCATGTATCTTGGACTTTAGGTCATTGAGCCTCCAGACAATCAGTAGTGGGACTTCAGGATTCATGATTGATAATTTCCTAACCAGTGGAGAGTATGAAGGTATAAAGGTGATTAGGATAAACATGGAGGTTCATTAATGGAGTCATTAGTACACACATATTCAAGACCCCATTTTGGAAGGCAATTATGATAGACCACATTCATGATATTAGGATAAAAATATGGAGTAGATGGATACAAGAAGGTGGAAAGTGTTGTTTAAGTGTAGGATCTTGGGTAATTGGGCCTCTATTCAACATACCAGTCCTTTATAAAATTTGGAATTTGGTCCATGTATTTTATACCTTTATGCCTATGGGACTTTGGGTCATTTAATGGTTCCTTCTAAACCCAGTTAAAAATAGGGATTATAAAAATAAAATTATGGAATTGTTAGCTAGTCTGGTAAATTTATCTTAATTAGAATGATTTTAAATGAACATTAGCATGTTTAAATTCATAGTTGTTTCATGTTGGGATTGATCATGTGGTTGACTAGTCTGTGTATTTGTTGAATTTATTCATTTAATTTAATTATTTATTCCATTATTTCATTTGATTATTTATTATTAAATTAAATATGATGATCTATGAATCATCTCTCTATCATTTACAATGAATTTAATTGTGTGTCCAAGGTTTATTTTATATAACCCTAAACCCTAGTTCCCTCCACCTATGAGTGAGTATATTTTTTTGAAGTATAGAGTTAAAAATTACAGGAGATGATTCTGGACCTCAGCCAAGGTGAATCCAATCAAGGAGATACAAAAGAGAATATATAAATGATACAACTTGATCCAATCATGTGCTTATGGTGTCCCAAAGGGTTAAAGTTGGTGTATCTCCACATGATAAACCAACTAGTAGATAAAAATTCATGATTATATCACATATTTACTGTGATATTAAGTGATAAGTTATTTATTTATTTATTATCTGTATGGTTTATTTGGATGAATAAAGGTAATAACATAAAGTAAATAAATTAATGACCTTTATAAGATAAAATAAATTATTTATATATAAATTATTTTTTATGACATGGTTAATTAATTATGTAATATCTATGTAATATTAACAACTATATGAATAATAAATTAAAGTATATTGACACATAATTTTAATAAAAATTATTATATAAAAATATTAAGTCATAAAATTTCTTCCTATCACTTGAGCTATAATGGAACCATATTTTAAAGAACTTGTATAGCACTAGTAATGATGTTTTCAAGTATCACATATTTATAATGAAAGTCATTGGTCAACTTAACCTTGTTATAATCAAATATTTATGGAATTATAAAGACTTGGTGTATCTTATAGGAAATATTTGAGAAAATATAACATTATGATTTTAATATCGGGGAGTCTATTCAAAATATCAAAAATCTATGAGTTAATCCAATTAGTAATAAAAGACTAGCTAAATACCATTAAATAATTTTTAAAGGCCTTCATAAGTGGAATTTGAAGAGGAATATAGATCCTTTCCACTAGAATATCCAAGTGATAGAATTGTATTGTAAATAAAATGGTGAGGTCTATTAGGGTTTGATAAAATAGTGATAGAATAATTAATTAATTCTTTAATTACATTTTAATATACTACTTTGATAAAGTGATAATAATAATCTTTTAATTATTATAAAAAATGGAAAATTTAACCACAAAAATACTATGATCAATAATAGAGAAAAATTTCTTTCTTTCACAAAATTCCAAGAGTGGTATATGTTATTTGATATTGAATTATTATAAGATGTTTTATATTATATTCTAGAATCACATATTTTTAATCAGCCATCTCTGGGAGTGAGTGACAGTGGGATTGATGCCAACATAAGATAAGTAGAATATTCGTTATATGTTCATTAAATATTTTCATCATTTATTTTTAGAGAGATAATGATGAGATATAATGATATAGATGTATACACTAGGATAAATCATATCTGAGAACTTGAAAAAAGAAACATAGGATTAAGATAAATGAGACTGTCACACAATAATATAATTTTTATTAGAGAGTGGGAAAACCCCCTGGGCGATACAAAGTCAAGGAGGCCTAAAATAGTATATTCTAATAGAGTCATCATGAATAATTTACACTCAAGAAAATTTTCAACATGGTTTAATAAATTTATAAGGATTGGTGGGAACATGTGACATGAGTAATTTTTCATGAATCCCACATTAATAAATTCTTTTTTTCTAATAATATAACATAGCTCACACCCTATGGATTATCTCTAAAGGTTTCCACTCACAAAAACTAAATTTCTATTACCACTATTACAAAATAGTATATACTGAATGAAATCCAAAATATTAAGGATTTTATAAAATAAAATTGATATATATACATATAATTAATTTAAAAGAAGAAACACTATGAAATGGAGTTAAAAAAATAATCTGATTGTCCTTAGTATCTCACATTGATTTTATCTTTATTATTTATAATATAATTATTAATTCTCTATTTAATACATTAATAAAAATCTATAACTCTATTCCCTCTTATTTTAATTGTTATTATTCTACTCTGAGACCACTATATATAGGAAAATATTTCTCAAACTATGTCTACAATAATTTTTCCACACATCACCACCTAAATAATACTAAAATGTATTCCGTATTAAAATAATGGAGTGTATAAGAGAAAAATAACAAGAAAAAATTAATAATAGGGAGAGAAAGGTGACAAGAAAATCAATTAATTGAACCAGCAAAGAAATATTAGAATAAAATGAGAAGAATACATTGAAATTCAGTAAAATAAAAACATCAACCCTCCCATTATTGGACAATAATGAGGGTCAGTTCTCCATAATCATGAAGAAGAGAGAAGCTCAATGGGAGAAATAAATAAGAAAAAATAAATATTTATAAGAAGATAAAACTAATATATATAAAATATAAAGTCTATTACAATATATGAATACCTCCTTAACTACTGAAATAGATAACAATTTTTGAAAAGAGGTGGGGGGACAAATTTATAAGAAATAAGGGTGGATGGTTTAACCCAAATTATATCTTCTTACTTTTGGTGTGTTTTGGACCATTAATTGAAAATTTTTGGAATGTGTTCTTCTGTGAAATATTTTCTCTCTGTCTTAATTATTTTTCCATAAAAAATCAATTTTATTGTCCATGATTTTTCAAATTTATGACAAAATTATTTGAGAAAAATTTAATAGCTTGATAGATTAATTGAATTCATATACTCTAGTTTTCCAAGAATTTATGCCCTTGATAATCATCTAATACTAATAATCCATTATTAATGCAGTTGTTTCTCATATTCTTCTAAATATCCAATTGTAATTTAATCTAATTTCGATTAGTGCATTGTGATATATGGGATTATCATAAACATTCATCAAAACTCTTCATAGATTTAAATTCCCCACTTACATGCTTCATTTGGTCCATCAATGGTGGGATTAAACATTAGGTCTTATTGAATGAAATATATACCAATAACTATGTATGCCTAAAAAAGGAATTTCATAATTTCTATTACTTTATAAAGTTCTATGGTCTAAATACCAAATAGAATAAAATTAAAAAAATAATATTTTTTAAAAATAAATCCCAAATCACTATTAAAACCTAAAAATGTGTCAATTAGCCTAAAATAATAAAGAAATGCGATTAAAAATTTAATTATATAATAATTTTTTAAAAAAAAATATGAACTCATTAAATCATACACACCTAAACATTTCACTCTCAGATAATAAATAAAAATATAAATAAAAATCCACATAATAATAAATAATGGGAAAATTTCCATGATCTTTTCAAAAATAAATTCCATTATGCATCATCTTTGAAGAAAATTCCTCTTTAATTTTCTTCTCTAGCAATTAAATTTTTTAACCTCAAAAATCCTTATATAATTCAAGCACAACTTACCTCACAAGTAAATTATAGCGGCTTAGGCTTAACATACATGGATATTATATCATTTTAGATTAATATTTAGTAAATTATAAAAATACATGCCCAAGTACCATAATTTTTTAGTGTATTTGGAAAATTGGAAAACAAAATCTTCTATCCTGGTGAACGATCTTCAACACCTCCCATAAATATCTCCACCTTTTGTATTTATACTTAAACCATTCTTCAAAACATGGGGAAAGTAAATATAAAAAGGGGTGAGATCAGATGCTCAATAAGGGTAAACAAGGGAGACATATAAGTATAAATATGAACATAGGGGTATGACAACATGATAATAACATTAGAATATCATACCTTTCATATCAAAGGAAATAAACATGAGTTATGGGATAAATTATGGAAGTTCATTAGACATGAATCATATAGAAATAAACATCATGATCCATGAAATCGTTACTAATGAATAAGATATAGAATTTGTGGCATACAAATAAGAATATAAAATTTTATGAAAAGGCTACCTACCAAGACCTATATAACATGTTAGGATTGGGTTATGACTTGTGTACCTGATGCAGGCTTGGGATAGTAACCAGTGTACCCTATTACTTTTAGGCTTGGGCTACAACCCATGTACCTTGTTGTTTTTGGGCTTGGGATATAGCCCGTATACCCTCTTTATTTTAGGCTTGGGCTATAACCCATGTACCTTCTTATTTTTGGGCTTGGTATTCAACCCATGTACCCTATTTATTTTAGGATAGCACTAAAACCCATGTACCTTCTTATTTTAGGGCTTGGGATACAACCCATGTGCCCTATTTCTTTTAGGATTTGAATATGACCCATGCACCTTCTTGTTTTCGGGCTTAGGCTACAACCCATGTACCATATTTCTTTTAGGCTTGGTCTACAACCAATGTACCTTCTTATTTTAGGTATTGGGCTAAAACCCATGAATCCTTTGATATCATATACAAATAATCGTTACCCAATTCATTTGAGGTAGATATAAGTCCCACCCATCTCATAATAAAATCATTCATATATATTCCATAATATAATAAAAATTTTATCATATCATAACCCATAACAAGATATAAGTTTTATAAACATCAAATCATAACCCATGAAATGAAATGGGTATCATTAACATTTCATCACAACATAAACTATAAAAAGACATAGGTTTCATAATCACTTCAGGAAATCATAACCTGTGAAAATAAGTGGGTTTCAAAATCATAAAACCCGTGGGAGTGAAACGAGTGTCTTAAGCATAATTCCATAAAAACATATACAATTCAATAAATAATATTAATGGAACCTTTGGATAATTTTTTATAAGGGCATGAGTAACATCAAAAGATGTTATATTAGACAGAAAATAATTTGGTAGTATATTTTGAAAATATTTATTAAGTTAAATATCATTTATTCTTTGAAAAAAGTATCTTTAAAACATAAATACCTTTGAAAACCATTTTTCTTAAAAAATTATAAAATATGTTTGAACACTATTTGAAAAAAAATTTCCTTAAAAAATTATAAAATAATTTTGGAAAACTTTTGAAAATAATTTCCTTGAAAATATCATTTAAAAAAATTTTCTTACAAATTAACCTTTTAGAAATAAAGAAAATCTCCAAATAATTGATTGTGGGTAAATCCTTATAGGCCGTACGAGGTCAAATAAACATTCCATTTGCAGGGTAAAAAGGTTAGAAAAATCACTCATTCAGAAAGTGATAAGAGGATTCCTTTGAAAACATTGGTAATTTTTTTTTAAAATGTATTTTAATGATTTTAAAAGAATAATATAATATTCTTGGAACCCTTTTTAGAAAACATAGATTTCCGACTGAAGAGAGGGTAAATTCAGGATTTATTAAAATAATTTTTTAACTATATTATATGCCAAAGAGTAGAAATATGGTACCAATAAATGAATATATCATGAATAACCAGGGGAGAAGAAAATAAATTAGTGATCTTTAGGGATGGATAATAATATGTCAACAAAGGAAGCATAACTATAAACAATCTCGAAAAGCGATGATATTGTTTAAATAAACTCTTATCACTTAGTAACGTTGAATCATACTCCCAAAGTAATAAATTGAATTTACATAAAGCTCAAAATATCATGAAATTATTTATATTCATTATATAATATTTCCTAGGTACTATGTACACCTCATATAAAAATATAGGTGCATAACATGACATGTGTTTCAAAGAAGGTAAATTGAGAAAAAACCCTCTTAACGTTTTGGAATCTTTGGAAACATAAACCACATAAAAGTAAGATCATAGAATATTTATTTAATTACAAATAAATTTAAGAATAAGAATCATATAATACATTCATTTTAAGTGTACACACCACAAAAAAAATAAGGGATGGTGAATAAAGCATGTATCTCACAGAAATAAAATGTGAGATCAAATTCCCTTACCTTGTATCTTGAATCTGATAGTACTCATTAAAAACACATATATAATAAATATAATTATATTTTAAATATTTTATAGAACCATATTATTATATCTAAAACCATATATATTTTTATTATGACCTTATGTTACCCTCTTGTTAACAATCCTCTATTAAGGTTTCAATTTTGGTAATATCCTCTTTGTTCTTCTCAAGTGCCGTAATTTGTTATATCTTCAGTCCTTATACTTATATTATTATTAATTAATTTATAACATTATATAAATATAATTTATATTAATTATATGTGTATTATAATAATATATATAATATATAAGTATGAAACATAATACATCATTCATAGAGACAGTAAGCCGTACGTACACATGAATGTTGTTTCAGTTTTTATTGTCATATTAAAAGAAATAAATAAAATTACCTATATGTATATATGTATATAATATAATTAAATTAAAATTATAATGTTATATATATCATATAATTTCTCTAAACCTACCCTCAATACATTCCATGTAGTGTGTGAATGAATTACATTGCATTGAGGGGGAGGCAGTCCACACTTCCTCAAACAAAATTATTGTATTTACACCAAGTAAAAATTAAAAAATATATGTGTTGAAAAATGAATAAAAAAGCTTAAACAAATAATAAATATAATATATAAAATATATAAACATATTTTATATCACAATTTCTACCATGAGAGATGGTAAAGGAAAAAATAACAATCATTATTTTGTGAGGCGGTAGTTCATGTACACATAAACAGTATATCCATTACCGAATAAATGGAGGTGTGTGTAAGTGTAGGTTAAAACCATAGAATAAATACATAATATTATATTTATTATACTGGTTCTAATGAAATTATGGAATAAATATAGTGTAGGGGTGGATAAGGAAATAAAATAAAGGATCTTGAGAGAAGGCTTTACCTCTTAATCGGGTAACTCCTTTTGGTTTGTGGAAAAAATGATTCCTTAGAAGAATTTCTGCCCAAATGGATGATTCAAGGAAAAAGGGATGAATTTTGGGAATTTTATTGGGTAGATATTTTTCTATCCTAAGTTATTTGAGAGGTGTTAAGAAGAGGGATAGGTGGTGGCCATTTATAGGAAAGGAGGAGTGACACTCTTGTAAATATTTAAAGGGAGAATTCCACCCACATTATTCATGTTTCAAGTGGATCCAATAATGATAAAAATTCAATAAAAGGGATTATATGGTGGAAATATTATTATAAAAGGGATTTAGGAAAATTTTATATGTCTTTTGGCTCCTTAAGTTTATGGTTTAGTCCTTTATTAAGCTTAATTTAACCTTAATCAATGTAATTAATTTTAATCACTTTCACTAATATTTTTAGAAAAAAACTAAGTTGAACTTATTATAAATTATAAATTATTTTGATTCCAAATATGAAATCCATTTTTTAAATTCTAATTACATAATTAACAGAAATTAATTTAAAATTAATCCTATAATAGGGTCCACAATGTCGATTTTTAAAGTAAAAGCATTCAAAAGTTTGTTAAGATTTTATATCCTATTTCAATAAGAAATTGATCTCAATGACTTAAATTTTATTAATTGATAAAATTATAATCTAATTAAAATTTTAAATTAATTTAATATATTGTTTAACCTTATAAATAAATTATATGAAAAATTAGTTTTGAACTAAAATTCTATAATTTTAACTATTCATTAAAAAATGAAACCTTATAGAAAAATAAAAAAACATCCTTACCTCATTTGTATGTTCATATTTCAAAGATAATGTTTATTTTGACATATTAATTCTATAAAAGTTCCAAAATTAGGATTTAAAATGGGTTCTCTATTAAAAGGTGGTAAAACTACATTTATAAAAATATATGTTTTTAAGAATAAAATTGTGTTTCTTATTTATCTTATGTATATAAAATATATTGAATGAATATAAAAAATATTTTATTGAATATATAACATATATTTTGAATTAATATCACTCAATAGTTTAATTTAACATAATTTATTAGGGTAAAACAACTTTATGACCATAAAAATAATAGTATAACCTTTTTTTTCAATCGACTTTCACATTCATTTATAATTAATTGGTAACCTATGAATTGATATTATATTTTTTAAACAATATATTTTTCATAAAATTATTTAATACTATTTATAAACTCTAATTTAACATCTAGGTTAAATCTTTTTATATTAAATAATAAAATTTTAATAATATATTATTGTTCGATAAACCTCAGTCTTTCATGTTATGCAAGCCATCGAGGATAGTCATTATTGCCTATAACACAATCTAACCTTGGTGTTCTGTGTTAAGCTAGAAAAAGTTTGTGTTGTGTGCAGTGCATGATTAACTTGATTTTTCATATAACACAAGCCAAACATAGTGATTTAATATAAAATAAACTATCTTCACTGTTGCATGAAATGAAAATGATCAAAAAGGTTAAATTAATTCGAAAAAAAATTCAAAAAATCTTGGGGTGTTATATTCTACCCCCCTTAAAATGAATTTATCCCTTGAAATTACTCTTGGTCATCAAGGTTTTAATACCTAAAAGTTTCATTTATAGAAACCCACATCGTAAAAGTGAATATTAAAACTTCCCTTAAAAATGGAATGTTGGAACCATAAGGGATACCCAAAGTAACATATAACTAGGTTTCCATGTAGGGGAACATAGGTGGTAAGTGAAAACATATACATGAAAGAAAAATATAACTATCTAGTTCTGATGGAGAGTGATAGAGAAAAATGTCATGAGAATGTTAACAATTATAAAACCATAAATCTGTGATTAACTAAGGGACCATATGATTTATCAGAAGTAGAGGTACTATGATAAAATTTTTAGTGTCAATATACTTTTTCCTAAAGTTAATTAATTTTCATGAAAATATATACTTTCATGATTTTAGGACAACCACACCCTTTTTTTGTTCCTTGATTTAGTTCACCTCTTTCTCCAAAAAGAAAGGTGAATTTTTCATTCCTAAAGCAGTAACAGATCATGAGATCCATGATATGCCATACCATTTATCATTAGTTATCATTAACCCCATGTTTTTATAATCGGTTATCCAATATGCATAATTCCTCATGTGGTTACATAATACTTTATTCACACAAACTTTATCCAAATTTTAACTTAATCTTTCCATAAAAGTTTTACTTCACAACCCTTAAAAAAGATGAAAATTCAAATATTTAGAAATAAAGTCATGAAATAATCTTAACATTGATCCCCCATATATCAAAAAGTACCAATTGGTTGTCACATTCCAAACATTTGAATAATCTCATCATATATTGTCTTGAAACATGGAAATAAACTTAATTACTATAAATCTTTTTTTAAAACATGAATGCTTCCTTATTCCAATGATTAATGGATATATTATTTAAATACAAGAAGTTTTAAAATTCATCCTTGATGGCATATAATTTTTTCCAATAATCAGTTCTAGGGAAATTCGTATAGTCCAATTTACTTATTCATATCCAACATATAATTATCCCAAGATCATTATCTCAATTTCAGACATTAATTATGATTTACTATCACTACATAAAAATATAACCTTTACCTGAAATTACTTTTCTATATCTTTATCACCATTTAACATGTCCTTTTAAATCGTTAATTAAATCTTATACTGAAAATATTTATATATTTCATGATTCTTATAACATAATCTTTTAATTCCAAAATATAAATATTTCATTAATCCAACCTTATTCTTAACCCATTACTTAGGATTCATAAACTTATTCCTTAATACGAATTTCCTAGATTATGAAATATGAATCATTTATTAAGGTTCCTTAACCTCAATTGAATCATGCTTCTTATGATAAATATAAAAAATACTAGAAGAACATTACATACCTTTCACATGTTGTTTGTGGTCTCTTTATCTTTAGAAGTTTAACCAATACTTATACCACCTTCCTCATTCTCTTTATGATATTTCCACTTGGGAAATCAATTTTAATAATTCTCATATTTTTTGTAGCTAAAACAATAAATGTTAACCATGTTCTATATAGTTCTCTCTATTGAATAAAACCATAAAGCACGAGGTGAGAAACATATATCATTTAAGAAATACAAATAATCATGAAATATTACATATAGGATGTCTAAATCATGACACCTACCATTTAATAAATTATACCTTAGGGTTATCTTAGATTTTTCATAATCAACTTTAATTCAAATCCTTCATAATGGTTTATGAAGATTTTGTAAATTTCCAAAGTATATCCCCCAAGAGTGTCAAACCAAGTGTGCAGCAAGGCCCATTATTGTGTACTAGATTACCCTGAGTCAGGCTCAGAAAATCTTGTCAGTTTTGTTACACATAGGTATATATATACAAAATACACATACACTTTTAGTATTAATACATGGATGTATTTCTAGGAAACCACTCACTATATCCTATACCAAAATTATAGGATATTTTCTTAAGCATTAACCCATCCTTATATTTATCCTTAGAGACATACCTAAACATATCTTTAGAAATATATATAGGGGTATAAATAATGTTTTCTCATCCTAGTTTCCAAATGTTGACTAAAACATTCCTTTTATACCAACTATAGTGACCTAGGTTTAACATAAATGGATATTACATCATTTTAGATGAATATTCAGTACATTAAAAAAATACATGCCCAGGGACGGTAATATTTTATGTCTTTGGAAAATTGAAAAAAAATCTTTTATCCTGGTGAAAGATCTTCAACATCTATTATAAAGATATCCACCTTTTTTTTGTTCTACCAAAAACCTTTATTTATAACTTGGGAAAAGGAAACCTAAAAAGGGGTGAGCTAAGATTCTCAGTAAGGGTAAACAAGGGAGACATGTAAGTATAAACATGAAAATAGGGGTATGAGAATGTGATAGTAACATTAGAAGATCATACCCTACATATCAAATTTCATAAACATAAATTATGGGATAAATATTGGTAGTTCATATGACATGAATCATAAGGAAATAAGCAACACGAGCCATGAAATTATAACTAAGGAATAAGACATAGGATTTGTGTCATAAATATAATAATATAAAATTTTATAGTAAGGATACCTACCAAGGATTTTATAACATGTTAGGCTTGGGATACAACCCGTGTACCTACTGTGGGCTTGGCCTAGAAACCCGTGTACCCTCTTACTTTTAGGCATGGGCTACAACACATGTACCTTGTTGTTTTTAGGCTTGAGATACAACATTTGTACCCTCTTTCTTTTAGGCTTGTGATACAACCCTTGTACCTTCTTGTTTTCAGGATTGGGCTACAACCCATGTACCCTATTTCTTTTAGGATTGGGATACAACACATGTAAATTCTTGTTTTTGGGATTGGGATACAACTAGTGTACCCTCTTTATTTTAGGATTGGGATAAACCCCATGTACCTTCTTGTTTTTGGGCTTGGGCTACAACCAATGTAACCTATTTATTTTAGGATTTAGCTATAAACCATGTACCTTTTTATTTTCAGGCTTGGGATACAACCCATGTCCCTTATAATCTCATACACAACTTATCATTATCCACTTCATTGGAGGGATATATAGGTCCCACCCATCTCATAATAAAATAATTCATACATGTGCCATAATATAATAAAAATTTCATCATATCATGACCCATTAAAATAGATAGGTTTTATAAACATCAAATCATAACCCATGAAATCAAATGGTTATAATTAAAATTTCATCACATTATAACCATTGAAAAGAGATAGGTTTCATAATCACTTCAGGAGGGAATAACCTGTGAAAATGAGCCCGTACCCAAGTGGTAAGGGCTAGTTCTTGGCATCCAAGAGACCCATGTTCAAAACTGGGTGGAGGAAAATTTCTGGTTACTGTTGCAGTTACTGTAGTAGACACTATTTAGTACTGTAGAAGCAGGAACTATTCACCTGATTTGGGCCTTCGGGCCACCGGTTTGGGCCGATGGGTCACAAAGGCCTTCAGGTCATCAAGGTCGTCAAGCCATAGGGCCTTTAAGCCGCAGAGAACATAGAGTAGCCCAGTTCACATAGAGCAGGCCCCAGAAGAGGATCAGAGCAACAAGAGTAGCAATCAACAGATGTAGAGCTAACCAGATTGGAAGAATGAGAGGGTAGGACAACCACCATCGGTACAAGGCACCATGCAGCTTTGTATGAGGAAATTCTATCTGATCAGAAATTCAAGGTGGAGATCTAGGAGATCAATGATTCAGAAGTTAGGGAGGGGCAGTTCTAGTGGGTTTGGCCTACGGGTCATGTAATAAGCATGGTATGCCTCTAGGTCTTCGGGTCATGTATTGCAGGTCATGTCAGGCCTTGTGCCTTGGGCCTACGGGTCATGTATGGGTTCCCCTTCGACCATTAAAAGTGGGATTATCCATAATAAAAAAAAGAAGGCCTTAAAGCCATTTGGGCTAAAAAAAGTGGGTTTCAAAAGCATAAAACCTTTGGAAGTGAAATATTTTTCTTAAGCATCATTCCATCAAAACATAAACCATTCGAGAAAGAATATGAATGGAACTTTTTTATCATTTACTATAAGGTAATTATTAACATCAACGGATGTTATCATAGATGGAAAATAACTTGGAAGGATATTTTGAAAATATTTCTTGAGGTAAATATCCTTTCTTCTTTGAAAATGTATATTTGAAACATAAAATATTTTTAAAACCATTTTCCTTAAAAAATTATAAAAGAAGCTTGAAAACCTTTTGAAAACAATTTTACTTAAAAACTTATAAAAGAATCTTGAATAACTTTTTAAAACCATTTCCTTGAAAATATATTTTAAAAAATTCTTAAAAATTAAACTTTTAAATATGAAATTAAATATTCAAAGAATTGATGGTGGGTAAATCCGTGCATGTTGTATTAGTTAAAAAGAACGTTCCCTTTTCACTGTAAAAACGTTAGAAAAATTCATCATTCATAAATATATAAGAATATTAATTCTAAAAAAATGGTAAAATACAAAAAGGGGTAAAAATTTATTTTAAATATTCTAGGATAATAATATAATATTCTTGTAACCCATTTTAGAAAACAAAGATTTATGATCGAAGAGAGAGTAAATTCGAGATTTCTTAAAAATACATTTTGACTATATTATGTGAAAAAGAGTAGAAATATGGTACCAATATATGAATATATCAGGAATAAATAGGGGATAAGAAAATACATGAGTTCTGTTGAGGGATGAATCATAATATTTCAATAAAGGAAGCATGACTATAGATAATCTCAAAAAGCGGTGAGAGTGTTTCAATGAACTCTTATCACTTAATAACTTTGAACCATACTCCTAAAGTAAGAAAGTGAAATTAAATTAATCTTAAAATGTTATTAAAGTATGTAGATTCATTATATAATGTGACCAAGGTATTATGTACACCTCATATAAAAATACAGGTGCATAACTTAGCATGTGTCTCAACGAAGGTAAATTGAGACAAAACTATCTTACCGATTTGGTAACTTTTGAAACATAAACCACATAAAAGTAAGATAATATAATATATATGTAATTAAAAATAAATTTAATAACAATAATCATATAACTCAATCATGGGTAGTATACACACTACAAAAAAAATAATGGGTGGTGAATAAAGAATGCATCTCATAGAAATAAAAAGTGAGATGAAATTCCCTTACCTTGTATCTTACCTCTTGTCATACTCATTCAAAACAATTTTATAATAAATAAAAATTTATTAAAAATATTTTATAGAACCATATTATTATATTTAATACCATATATTTTTTTTATGACCATATATTACCCTCTTTTTAACAATCCCGTGTTAAGGTTTCATTTCGGGTAATATCTGCTTTGTTCTTCGCATGTGTCTTAAATTGTTATATCTTCAGTCCTTATACATATATCATGATTCCAGAATATAAAAAATTATATAAATATCATTTATATTTATTTTATATGTATTATAATAATCTATATAATATATAAGTATGAAACATAATACACCCTTCATAGAGACGGTAAGTCATACGTACGCATGAATGTTGTTTCTATTTTTTATTGTCATGTTGAAAGATAGAAAGAAAATGTAAAAAATGTATATATTTATATAATATCATTATAGTAGCATAATAATAATATATATATAATATAATCTCACTAAACACATACTTAATACATTACATTTAGTGTGTTACTGAATCACATCGCTTTGAGGGGGCGGTAGTCGACACTTCCTCAAATGAAATTATCATTTTTACACCAAATGGAATGTATAAAAATATGTGTTATAAAATGAATAAATAAGCTTAAATATATAATAAATATAATATAAAACATATATAAATAGAGTTTCTATCATAATTTTCACCATGATAGGCGGTAAAGGAAAAATGAACAATCGTCGTTTAGTGAGGTGGTAGTTCACCGTACACGTAAACAATATGTTCATTACCCATTATATGGAGGTGTTTGTAAGTGTATATTGAAAAATTAGAATAAAAACATAATATTATATTGAGGATATTTTTTATACAATCATGGAATAAATAGAGTGGTGGCGGAGAAGGAAAATAAAATAAAGGAGCTTGAGAGAAGGCGTTACCTCTTAATCGGGTAACTCCTTTTGGTTTATGATGAAAGGATTACATGGTAGAATTTATTCCCAAAGGGAGGCTTCAAATAGAAATAGAGTTATGTTGGGAAGCTTATTTATTATATATTTACCTAACCTAAGTGTTTTGACATGTGTGAAGAAGAGGGAGAGGTGGTGGCCTTTTATAGGGAAGGAGTTGTGGCACTCTTAAATATTTGAAGAGAGAATTCTACCCAAATTTTTCATATTTAATGTGGATAAAATAATGATAAAAAGTCTATAAAAGGGAGTATAGGTTCTGAATATGTACATACAATGGATTTTGGAAAATCTTAAAGGTCATTTTGGGCCTTAAGGCTACGATTTAGTCCCTTATTAATCTAAATTTAACCTTAGCGATGGAATTAATGTTAGTCACTTTCACTAATAATTTTGATAAATGAAGTGAAGAAAAATTTCACCTATATATCATTCAAGGTTATGATGATTTTATAATGTTTATAGTGACACTTGGGTCAAATCCTCACCAATGGTACTTTTTTTAATAGACGATTATTTTATTTTTATTGTCTTTTGATTGGGGGGGGGGGGGTTGTTTGCAGAGCATAGATGAAATGATTGATTAATGAATATTTATTTAACAACATAATAATTATTTGTGTGAGTTAATTATTAGTAATTTAATCTTTTTATATCCTTGGGAATTTTTATATATTTCATTAAATTAACATCCACTTCATAAGATGTTTTTTATTGGAATTCCCAAGTATTTTGGTTGTAATCCAAGCCTCAACTAGGGTATTGATATCAATCAATTATTGTTGATGGAAGTTTCAATATTTCATGAAACCATGTGTACTTGTGGTTTCAATAATCCTTAAAATCCACATTTCAAACAAAAAATGTCATTAATCCATGAAATTTTAAGTTCAATATACAAAATATTAATTTAATGAATATTAATCGAGCAAAAGATCTTAATCACATAACATCCCCAAATTACGACTCAACCCAATGGGAGATTTACTCAGCCATTGAGATTTTTATTAATCTATTTTTTGATGTTTATGGTGAAGGGTTAAAATAAAATGAAAAAAATGGGATTATAAATGAGTAGTATGTCGAACACAAACATGAACAATGAAGAGAATTAAAAATGGACTTTCGATTGAATGAGAAAAAAAATAAGGGAGTGATTTTCAAATTGATTTAAAAAATTTTAAGAACATTAATATTAAAAATTTAGGGTTTATTAAAAAAATATATTATAAGAAAGAAACATTCATTTAAATATAACTACAAAAAAAATTATGACATTAAAAATAAAGAAGAATGTAAAATTAAATCAAAAGAAGTATTGAGGAATGGTATATCACATAGAAACTTGAGTATGAAAGATAATCCCAAAAATTTGGAATATAGTTGGTTGTGTAAAACTATCCTTGTTTTCTATGAAATGTAAACTCCTTTCACTATGAGAATGACTATCTATTTATAGCCAAATGGACTGGACTATTTGCATCCCAAAACTACCCATCAATTTGTATTGCCAATGTGTCCATACAGACAACTGAACCAGGAAAAATATTCTTCTTCAAAGTTATAGATATTAATTTTTAAATCCAACCCAAAATATTTGGGATCAATTATACTTTTGGATCCAAAGTTATGGCTATTTTGGTAAATAATGTTTTGTTGTCCATTTTTATCCACACTTTTTCGAAGGCCATAATGTGAATGGGTTTTTGGAATAGAATATTACCTCAAATCCAAACCATGTCTTCTAAAAAGTTGAGAACCTATATATTGGATTTCATGCTGAAAAATATCATCTCTAATTCAAATATATATCAGGAGAAAATGAAATAATTGTGTCATGATTTTAAATTTTGGAAAAAATGATGGGATGGATTTAAAAACATATGTTGGGCCTTTGTTTTGGATTTGGGCCTTCAAATTTTTATCCGTACTTAATTTGGATAATAAATAAAAAATTATGGTGTTTCATTAAATTCTTAATTTTGGATTGATCCCAAAAATGCATCATCGTGGATGGTTTAGTTTCTTCATAGATTGTTTGGGCCTTCTTGTGTGGACCATATGACCCTTCAAATAGAAGAATTAGACCAAACTCGTGTATACAGATCTGTATGAAATTAAATAAAGAACCCTACAAACAATTATAACACAATTTGGATCAGTAGGATGAGAGTTATGATTAAACCATTAAAATGACTCGAATCTGGATTAACTCAAATAATGCTCAAAAATTATATTTAATATTAAAATATGAATATTTTACACCAATTATACACCTTTAATAGAAAATAAGTTAAGGGATTAAATAAAAATCCATGAATAAATTAATAACATCAACCCCCACCAAGTCTTGTGCATTTCCTTATGTACAATAAATATAAAAACACAAATGAATCATTTTAACTTGTAAAAAAATATTAAAATTTTGTTTTCACCAATTAGGGGGTATAGAATAGTTCACTAAGTCATAATTAATTCCACCAAAAATTGTTACAAAAACAGTTCATTTTTCACGCTAAAAATTAGAAATAAAAAATATAGGCACTCAAAACTTACTCCTCTAAAGATGATAAAATTTTTCTTTCTATAGGTTCACTCATTCACCAACAAAAAGTGAAAATACTAGATTTTTAATGAGATGTCAACTTCCATTAACTATCCTACTATTAATAATAACCAAATGGTATTTTTAGACAATTTTTAGTGGCTATGGGAAGGTAGGAATATTGTGACCTAATGAGTGGAAAAGAGGGGTAAAACACCAACATGGGTAAAACAATGTAATATTTTTTGAAATGAAACATGGAAGAAAATGGAAAAAAATATTTATAAAGGAAATATTTTTTAAAGTAAGACACAAAATAGAAAGGAAATTTAAAGTGTATGAGAAGATAAAATATTTACAAAACACAAAACTTTTCCTAATGAAATAAGTGTTCTTTTGTTTTTTTTTCAGTTTTTCAGAAATTAAACTTAAAACAGATCTCAAACTCATCTCCCAACCTATGTTTGATCTCCTCATGTCACTAATTATAATAGTTATAACATGATAAAAGGTTTAAGAAGATCTATTTTTGAACCACCAAAAACACAACCCATTTTTTTGTTTTTTTCAAACTTTTTTTAGAGAACTTTTCAATAAAATTTGTACAATATGTCATAAAAATATATACATTCCAAAAAATCACCAAATTACATCCTATAACCGACACTAAAATGGATGAATTTTCTAAAAAATATTATAACATTCTAATAATAAGAAAATGATACCCAAAATGAAATACATTACCCCCCAGACTTAAATTTCAATAAATTATGCTATGAAAATCCATGTAGATGTTGGGTGGAATAAGGAATTGGAAATGTAATGTGTCTATCAAAAAAAGTTTTCATAGTCATGGAGGATATCTAAAAAGGAGGATAAATTTAAGGGTAAAGGGAGGCTATTTGGATATTTTAATTCTCGCGTGGTTAAGAAAATTCCTCTATCATATTAATGTAAAATAAATTATGAAAATCATGTTGAAGGTATAGAAAATCAAAACTCACAACCATGAGTGAAAAAATCAAAAAATTAAAATATGGTCATAGGTTACCTTGGCATGAAAGCTAATGTTGTTCCTCACGGTTAAGAGATAATCATTTTACAAATAATAAATGAGCATCTAAAATATATTGTTCTTGAAAAAAAATATTTATCCAAATTTATGATGAAAATAATTTTTTTTGAGATGAGAATATTTATTTTGACTCCCAAAAATGGTTTTTACAAAAATTAAAAAGTTTATGATGTGTAATTATAACTCTTTCTTTTTGTATTTTTTAGTTTTTTATAAATACACACCCACATTAAAGAAAAAGTGAAAATAAAAAGTTTGATGATTAATGTGGTAAAATAAATTATGAGAATGAGTTAGTAAGAAGATAGAGAGATGTAGAGAAGTTAAAGGGAGAGAGGTTCCCCTTGTTTGGATTTGGTAGGTCACTGTCTCCTTCCATTGGGGGGTCTACTCCAGTAGTTAGGGATTCCATGGAAGTCGATGTGGTTCTCAAAATTTGTGTCTTAACATGGTGATAATTTAACTGATGTTCATTAATAGTGAATGTCCTTTTATGAGTGGGGCATTGGACATGAGCTACACAAAATGGGTAAAAATTAGTTACAATAAAAGGACCTTCACAATGAGAATTAATCTTACCTAGGTTAAGTTGAAATCAATAGTTGAAGAGAAATAAATTTTCACCTTCATGAAATACCTTTCACAGGATGTGTTTATAATGGAGTGACTTAGCCTTTTGTTTATAGAGATTTAAATTATCATAATAATCTAGTCAAATATACTCTAATTCATTCAACTACAAAAATATATCTTATCCATATTTTTCACAATCAAAATTACTTGTTTTCCCAACCCAAAATGACTTATGATGGATTTCAACTAGTAAATGACACTTTAGAGGCCCTGATTTTTCTTATATTAATATTAAATAATTTTAATGATAAAAAAAATCATTACATGACTGGGATTCAATAGTTTAGTGTCTTGGTAAAATTAGGACCATACATAACATTTACAAAATAAAACATAAACATTTATTTAATTTATTCCTCTTTAGATTCTTAATGGCCCTTGAATTCTCTATAGTACAAGTAGTCACATGAAGATATTCATAAAAAAGGGGTGATATAAAATACCAATAAGAGTATAGATAATAACATTAAACAATATAACATGTGTAGGGCATAATAATAACATCATAATCATAATCATGAGAGGAAGCTTTAAGAAAAGGCTTGATATATGGAAATGCATAAAAAAGAAACATCACGTCTTAGTTATCAACTACCACACATAGTTGTGAAAAATTCTAGCATCATGTTCACACATATTTCAATTTTCTCATGATATACATAAAATTACCCAAATCATTAGAGTGCTATATAATTCTAGGTTCACCTGTCACATCATAACATTTACATTATCATGCATTCCACATAAAACATAAATCATTCTTGGATATAAAATAAAACATGGAATTGAATGGGTTTAATTTCATAAAGAATACATTAATAAAATTTGGTTTCCCAAATTAAATAGGTAATAACATACTTTATATAAGAATGATCAACCTTGAGTGAATATGAAACAATCTCAAGAAAAAAAAGGTGTGATTTCTTTTTGAAAGAAGAGTTATTTTGGAAAACAAAGTGTTTTTCATAAACCCAAGTAGAAAAAATTTATATCACAAAATAGGTAAGATAATGATGAATAAATTATATTTTAGGAATATCCATACTGAAAATGTGGTGAAATATGGAAAACCCAAAGAAAGAGAGTAGGGTTTGAGAATTCCGCTTACCTTGTGTCTGAATGCTTCCTTCACCTTAATATCATGTATAATAACATTAGATTCATTAATTAAAAAATCAAGAAGATTTTATACCTTAATTTTATTCATTATGGTTTTATTAAGTTAATTTATGGGCTTTTTGATAAGTTATAGAGTTTAATTTCATCATTTGAGAGCATTTGTTTTTATGGTTTTCATGATTGATTCACTTTTATACTTGAATAGATGTTCGTGTAACATGTAGGTAAATATACAGAATTGTTATTATACGGTAATAATTATCATCCATAATTATAAATTATCTTATAAATAATTTGGTTATATGGAATGAGGATGAATCATTAGAAAAAAGTTAATGTTGATTGTTTTTGGTTAATTTTGACGTTTTTTATCACAACGAACTCTTTTTGTTTAATCATTCAGTATTATATATATAATTTATTTAAAAAACATAAAAAGGGTTATAAAATAAACATTAAAATATTTTTTTAACAATTTAATGGTTTTATTAATACCCATGAAGGTGTTAATGGAAAATGAAAGTGCATCGCCCATGATATCGAAAAATCAACACATCACATGCGATGATTTCAATTTTTAGAATAAAAGAGAGAGAGGGAGGAATTTAATGATGGATATTTAATTAAAATGATAGATTAATAGTATATAAAACATAATAGAGTTACCATTACATTTGGATATGATAAGGTGAGGATAAGAGAATAAAATAAATTAAATTGAAAAGAAATTAAAAGAAAATGGAAGAGGGTTTTACCTCTTGGATTTATCCTCCTAGATAACCACCTTAGGTAAGAAGTTTTGGTCTTTTTATGGGACCAAGATATCCTGAAAGTGGGTAATGGTATAGGGAAGATTATTGGGTAGAATTTTGGAAATACTAAAATCTTGAGATGTGTGATAAGAAGAGGATGTGAGGGGAGGTATTTATAGTGGAGGAGAGGGGTGTTTTCTCATTATTATATTCATTAGTTTAGTTTTTTTCAAGACTATGAATAGTTTGAAAATTACCTATAAATATATTAAAATAATTAAGGATGGTTCTAGATTAAGGTTCTTACACCATCCTTACATATATAATGACTAAAAAATTCATGTATTTATCATTTATTGAAAATTATCATATTTTACTATTCATAAACAATTCAAATATTTCAAAAAAATACCTAAAATCCACCCTAAACATTTTTTGACATGTAGAATTCAAAAATGAACTCCATTTTATGAAAATAAATTTCTAAATATAAGTAATTTAATTTTTAATAAAAATCAACATTTAATTAGAAAATACAGTTTTTAAAATTATAACTGATTTTATAACACTTTGAAAATTTTCTAGAGGTATCATAAAATTATATTAAAATAATAAAAATATTAATTTAGGTATATATTTTATGAAAATAAATTTTATTTTAAATTATTAAATTAATTATAAAATTGTAATAAAATATTTATTACTTACAAAAATGCCAACACTTGATTTATAATTTTTAAAACATTTATTTACATAGAATATGATATTTTTATACCATAATTTCATTTATAATATGCCTAAATTTTATTTATACTTTTATGGTTGAGGATAGTATTTATTTGGCTGGTTTACTATTCATAAGGGTAATATTACTATTCCTAAGGTCAGATTACTATTTCATCAGTATAGGTTCCTTAAGTTCTAGAAATAATTCTTATTTCATTAATTATTCATTTATAATATTTTTTATTATTATATATAAGTGATTTTATGTGTTTTATACTATATGTAATTACTATAAAAAGATAGAAATTTCATTGATAAAAGTTTGGGTCGTTACATTCTTCCCCCCTTTTAAAATTTCACCCTCGAAATTTTGTTTTACAAAAAAGGTGAGGTTACTTATCCTTCATCACCTCCTCTGGTTCCCAAGTTACTTATTCATACATATGGTTCTTCCAAAAAACTTTGACAAGGTGGTTTTTCTTGTTGTGTATAACCTTATCTCCCCAATACATAATCTTTATTGGCTACTCCTCATAAGAGAGATCATCTTCTAGTTGTACCACCTCTGAGTTTAGTACATGTGATGGATATGTTATGTACTTTCTCAGGAGTGTTACATGGAACACATCGTGAACTTGATCCATATTCAGTGGAAGTGCAAGATTATAGGCCACGACTCTGATGTGATCAAGGATCTCAAGGGGCCAATGTACCTTGGGCTTAAATTCCCTTTCTTTCCAAACTGTATGACTCTATTCCATGGTGATATTTGAAGAAATACTTCATCTCCAACTTCAAAATCCAATCCCCTTCGACAGTTGTCAGCATAACTCTTTTTCCAAATATGAGAAACTTTGATATGTTGTTGGATGGATTGAACCTTCTATGTAATATCTTGCACAATATCAGGTCCATCTATCTTTCTTTAAACAATTTCATCCAAACATGTTGGAGTTCTACATCACTTTCCCCATAGAGAATCATATAGATCCATCTGAATACCTGAATGAAAGCTATTGTTGTATGAAAACTCCACCAATGGGAGATGTTGATCCCATACACCTTTTAATTATAAAGAGAAAGCTCTTATAATATCTCTGAGTTTCTAAATTATAATTTCATATTAGACATCAGTTTGGGGGTGATAGGTTGTGCTGATATTTAATTACATACTCAAAGAATGTTGAAGACTCCTCCAAAATATGGATGTGACCTAGTATCACAATCAGAGACAACCGAGAGTGGAACCCCATGAAGTCTCAATAATTCTTTTACATATATCTTAGAAAGTTTTTGAAGTGAGATATATTCATGAATAGTGAGAAATTCAACTATATGCATTATCCAGTAAATAATTCTTTATCCAAGGTGATTAAGTCACACAAAGCCTCATTCCAAATGGAATCACATCATCATCATCAATATGTAACTCTTGCAGCTTCCCTTTATTTACTGCAGTCACCATCTTTTGTAACTTCAGATAATCCCTTTGTGCCTCCTTAATCTTCTCTTGGATAGATATTTGGGAAATAATTTTGGCAAGGTAGGATTTATTCCATACCATTATGATTTCCAAATCCATCCTTTTCATATCCATGAATATAGGGTCTTTCTCAATTCACAACATAGATATAGTAGTAGGTTCATTTCTACTAAGAGAATCAGTTACCTTGTTTGCCTTGTCGAGATGATTGTGAATAGATAAATCATAGTCTTTGATTAGATCTATCCATCTCATTTGATGCATATTGAGATAATTTTTTGTGAATATATACATTAGGATCCTTTGATCAGTATATATGTCACACTTCTCACTATAAAGGTAGTGCCACCATATTTTCAAGGTAACAAATCACAACTGCTAGCTCTAGATCATGCGTTGGGTTGTTCTTGTCATGAATCTTCAACTATTGTGAGTAATAGGCTACCACATTATCATTTTTTATGAGTACACAAACTAAGACTTTATTTGAATCATAATTATATATCACAAAACATTCTCTAATTTTTGGTAATCTAAGTACAAGTGCAATGATCATCTTCTATTTAGCTCCTTAAAGCTTTCCTCACATTCTTCTTTCCAAACATACATTACCCCTTTTCTTATTAACTTAGTTAGCAGGCTTTAAAATCATGATAAATTTCACACAAAACGTTTATAGTACCCTGCTAAGACATGATAACTGTAGATTTCTATGACACTAGAGGTTCTGGGCCATTCCTCAATTGCCTATGTTTTTTAAGGGTCCACAGAAATTCCCTCACTTGTGATCACATGTCCCAAGAACGTGACTTTTGGCATCCAAAAGTCACACTTTTTGAACTTGACATACAAATTATCCTTCCTTAATGTCACCAACACAAAGATTTTATGTTATTTATGTTCCTCCTTGATCTTGAAGTAGATGAGAATATCATCAATAAAAACTACCATTTTTTTGAGGTAATGTATAAAGACTCTATTCATAAAATCTATGAATATTGAAGGGGAATTAATAAGTCTGGATGAAATTACTAGAAACTCATAGTGCCCATAACTTGTACGGAAGGCAGTCTTCTGAATATTTTTTTCTCCACCATTAGCTTATGATATCCCGAATAAAGATCCACATTTGAGAAGTATTGAAATCCTCTTAGCTAATCGAACAATACATTAATCCTTGGAAGAGGATACTTGTTCTTTATGGTGATCTTGTTGAGTTCTTGATAATCGATACACAACCACATTGATCCATCATTCTTCTTGACAAAGAGCACTGGAGTACCATGAGGTGATGCACTAGGGAATATGGACCCTTTATCCAAATGATCTTGAAGCAGCTTCTTTAACTCCTCTAGTTTAATATGAGCCATCCTATATGGACACTTTGAGATAGGAGTAGCTTCGAGTATAAGTTATATTGAGAAATCTACCTCAATATTCAAGGGAATTCTGGGTAAATCTTCAAGAAATACATCCCTATATTCCATCACAATGGGAATTTTCACTAGATCGACACTTTCCTTTGACTCAACCATACGAGTGAGGTAATCTTATTCATAGGTAATCAACACCCACACCATTGAAGGATTTTTCAAAGGAGATTCATGATCTTCCTTGGAATTGTAGAGAAGTATATGATGGATCATAATAAGAAAAGATATTTCCTCTTTCTAATAGTTGATATGTTCTCTATATAATGAGAGCTAATCCATCCCCACTATAGAGTCTAATTCCACCAAGGGAATTATTACAAGATTCGCTGGAAGAATATTCCCACATACACCAATAGGAAAAGAGTTTAACACTTGGGTTGAAATGATTGCACCAGTAGGTGTATTTATAGATATCTATACATAAAGGTTTCGGGAATTCGATTCAATATTTCTAGAAAACTTTCAAGATATAATGGAATGCATAGAACCAAACTCAAATAATACTATTTCCATTCTTGAGTGAATAGGACGTGTACCTTGTACAACTTCATTTTCATGCTCCACTTTTGAAGTAGTGATGGAATATGACTTCCCTTGGTCCTTTGGCTTTGGTGGATGATGAAGCTGATTACCCTCAAGGAATATATGTTTAGTGTACTAGATTACATAGTTCCCTTTCTTTTTATAGTTTTAGCGTTAGACCATGGGTGGAGTTCTCCTCTCATCCACCACATTGTCCTGCTTCCTCATGTATTTCGACATTGATGAGCTTGGTGGCCTTCTCTCCCACACTTGAATCATTTTCCCATCCCTTTATGGTAGTTCCCATGATGCTTCTTCCCAAATGGTTGACATGTGGGTGGTTGAGTTTTCTTTCCACCTTTCTCATGAGATCCTCTATCTTGAAAATCCATCTTTTATTTTTTATCACCATAGCCATGGGACCATTCTATGAACTCCATTTCCACTTTGAGATCACATCAAAAAACTTCTTCATAATTCTCAAAGTCTGGAATTTATAGAGCCTTTCGAAGGTGGGGTTTTAAACCACTAAATAATTTATCAAATTTTCTATAATAGTTGATAACAAAACCCTAAGAATACCTTTAAAGCCTTGTTAAATCCTATTTGTAGGAAGTTAAAGATTATTCTTCCTTTTTCTTCAGTTTTATGAATTCTATCTCTATATTTTTATGAAGATTTGGAGGGAAATAGTTGTTAAGAAACATTATCTTAAAGTATTCCCACTCAATCTCTTGGTGTTCTTAATAAAATACCACCATTGATCAGTGTCTCCATCTAGATGATGAACAACAAGATTCACCTTCTCCATATAAGTACATTGAATAACAAAAAGACATTCTCTATAGATTCCACCAATCATTTTGCAACTAGTGGATAATAAGATCCACTAAACTTCGGTGGTCATTTCCACATAAAAGACTCAATAGCCAGTTTCTTTTACTCAGGTGAAGGTGGATGTTCCACATTATTTAGGTTATTGTTCATAACTTAAGACACCTGGGTAAGTATTGCTATGAAATTTTTTAACTCCACCTCCCAAATCATTGAGGATTCCGTTTCGGAAATCTCTACATTTTTTCTCACACATGATGTTGGCCTAGTTTCTCCTGATTCCCACCAATTTCTAAAATAAAAAAGGTTAGAACAAAATGTAAGTCAAAAAGTCATCAATAATTTATCCCATTGTAAAATTAACTCTAAAGTAATATATTTTGGGATCATTATGTTTATCATTTTCAAAAACAAAGCTTCTTTAGTTCTTACTTATACTTAGCCTCAAACTATGTGTTTTCACTAAGGTTCTATAATCCTAATTCCCAAATTAACTAAAACATGCTCTGATACAAACTATAGAGACCCTTTTTTTCTTACATTACTATTACACAATTTTGAAGATAAACAACATAAAATCATCACATGACCAGGATCCAAATGTTTAGTGTCTTGGGAAAATTAGGACCATACATAACATTTACAAAATAAAAGATAAACATTAATTTAATTCCTTCTTCTCTAGATTCTTATTGTCCCTTGATGTCTCCTTAGTACAAGTAGTCACCTGAAGATATACATCAAAAAGGGGGGATCATAAATCCTAGTAAAAGGATATATAAAAACAAAAAACAATATAACATGGGGTGAACATAATAATAAAATCATAATCATAATCATGAGAAGAAGCATTAAGAAAAGGTTTGAAATGTTGAAATGCATAAAAATGAAACATCATTTCATAGTGGTGAACTACCACACATAGTTGTGAACAAATATATCATCATATTCAATCATATTTCAATTTTTTGGTAGATAAATCACATTACCCAATTCATTTGAGTGTTATATAATTTTGGGTATACTCGTCACATAATAACATTTACATTGCTCTACATAATTTTAGGCGCAACCATCACATCATAAAATTTACATTATCATTATAACAACCCTTCTATTTATTATACACTTAAACATGATTTATTATATAAATATACACTTAATAAAACTATGAGGATCAAGAGGCCCAGTGTATTAGGAAATTAAAAACATTACATTACAACTTAAGTCATAAAATACAACATCTCAATTGAAAACTTCTTTTACATGACAACAACATTCCTTCATACATAGAATTGAATGGGATAACCTAAGGACATACATAAAAAAGGGCGAGCTATAAAGACCAGTAATGGAGTAAACAAGAAATAACATGAAGAATACAATACATGTTAGGAAATAGGCATATCATTGAAACATAAGAGAAATATGAACATACCGACATGATATAGCATGATTATCATAACATGGAGATGTGAAAACAATATTTAACATGATATTAGCATGAGACAAGGCTCATTTCACATGGAGAAAGAGTAAACCCTCATTGAACATGAATTTTTATGAGTAAAATCTCATTTCACATGATGCTACATGATAATAATCTTAACCAATGCATTGGAGTGCTATCAAGACACACCCTTCTTAATCATTTCATTTCAGGCATAAGTGTTCCACATAGATCATACAACAAGGATTCATTAAACGTTATAATTTATTCCATGAATAAGAAATGTGGAATACATAAATGTAAATCCTAAATAAAAAAGTACATGTTCATAAAGTTAAATACCATTGATGGAGAAATCGGTATGTTATTTACTCACATGATAATTTTGGAATGGAATGGTTTGGTGTAACTTCGACAGCATAACGATGTCAAATAGAAATCGTAAAATGGGTTGATGGGAGATAAAGAGGTATCTAATAATTTATACATGAAATGGAAATTAATGGGGTCATGGAACATAATATCCCAAAATATTTAATGGAATTTAGATACATAATATATAATAATTTCTTGAATGTAAATGAGGGGATAGAAATTCCTTACAGAATTCTGGCATGGTAACAGGTGTACATGGGAGACATTAATGAGAGATAAAGTGATATATCATCATTAAAGAATAATTAGGGTAATATAGGGGAGGTAATAAATCATACCCCAACATTTTTAATTGAAAATAAAAGGGCATAACAATATAAGGAATCTTGGACATAAATAATAAAGGAATGTGAGGATCCCTTAATTGGAAGTGTGTGATTTCAAGAGATTGGGGAGGGTCTTATTGAGAGATTGGGGTGCCTTGGGAGGATTATAGAAAGAAGTGGGCAGATTAGTGATGTGATACAAGTGTTTTTAATGAATATAAGTGGGATATTGGAAGAGTTTATATAGTAAAATAGATGGGAATTCTTTAATATTTCACAAACATTGGTTTTGGAATCTATAAAATTAAATATTCAAAACCACAAAACAAACCATGGGTTTTTCCCATGATTTTTGTAAAAAGTGAGTGTAAAACCTTATTTTATAAGACCAATGGACTAACTTATTAAAATATTAGGCTTTCTTATGTTGAGGTGAGTCACACTCTCAAAAAAATCATTTTAAAAATTTAAAATATTTTATAAGTCTTGGAGGGTCCACTAAAGAACCATAAAATTAATAAAAAATATAAAATTACATTATTTTAATGTTAAAACATATATTGTATTAATATTACTTTTATAGTATTATGTTACATCACTATTGGGTATTTATGATTTCATAAAACACATTATATAGTTAAACGATATTTAATTTTTACCCAAAATTCAATTGTCTATGAAAATTATGAAAAATTCACCATTAGATAATTTTGACATCCTAAATACAAAAATAATATTAATTTTACTTAAATAATTTTCTAAATATGTGAATTTTTACTTTTAAAATATAAACTAACATTTATAAAAAATTCATGGGTTTTGAAAAAAATAGCTTTCAAACCTTAATAAAAATTACAGTTGTATAAAAATTATACAATAATTTATATTTAATAAAAATTAATTTAGTAATATTATTTTATTAAAATATTATTTAATTCAAAAATCCAATAATTTATTAAAATATATTTCTTAATTGAATTTTTACTAAAAATATTATTTTTGATATAGAAACCCTTTACAAAGTAACAATACAAAAATAAATCTATATTAATTTTAAAAAAATTAATTCCCATAATCACAATGCTAGGGTATTGTTAAATAACCCCTTATAACACCTATATAAGAAATAAGGGTAAGGTGTGCAACGGTGATAGACTCTTGGGGTGACTCGGATAACATCACTCCGGTGGTAATCTCTATTAACTTCTAATTCTCCCATAGGCGGTTCCATTCAAGATTAATGTGTTGAAGCTCAGCTTGGGCTTGGTCAAGAACAAAGACCAGTGAAACTATCTCCTTTTTGAGCTCAGACAAATGGGATTCGTATGTATCAATTCTACTAGATAAGGTCAACTCTTCCTTTGTCTGAGTAAATTGGATTTGTTAAAGCCCTATATTTATACTAATTATGTGATCACTGTTCAACAACTATATTAGAAATGATAACAATTATTAAAAATATTATAAAATACAAAAACATAAAACCAAGGAAGTAGATATGTTTTATATAACTATTTTAAATAATATTACATTTAATTATATCAAGAGTAATTTTCATTAATAAATGTTTGGGTCGTTACAATATTTCCCCCATAAGAAATTTTACCCTCAAAATTGACTTTTTTCCCACACTAAAATAGATGAGGGCAACTATTCATCATCACTTCCTCTGATTCCCATGTCACCTCTTCAAACTTGTGGTTTCCCCAAAATACCTTGATGAGGGGAATGGACTTATTTTGTAGAAATTTTTATTTATGATCTAAGATCTTCATCGGATTCAATTCATAGGATAGGTCATTATCTAATGGTACCACCTTTGGATTGAGTACATGAAATGGGTCAGGTATGTACTTATTCAAGAGTAATAGATGGAATACATCAGGTACTTGAGATATGTTCAGTGGGAGTTCTAGTTGATGAACCACTACTCCAATGTAATCAGGGATCTCAAAAGGGTTGATGTACCTTAGAATAAGCTTTCCCTTCTTCCCAAATATCATAACTCTCTTCCACAGTGATATTTGAAGGAACACCAAGTCTCCAAAATCAAACTTCATGTCTCATAGACAATTATTATCATAAATCTTTTGTTGACTATGAGTAGCTTTAATGTGCTACTGTATGGTCTTAACCTTCTCCACCATTTCTTCGACCATTTATAGACCTAGGAGTTTTCTCTCCCCAACATCATCCCAACATACTAGTGTTCTAAACCACTTCTTATAAAGGGCTTCATTTGGATCCATTTGGATGCTTGAGTGGAAACTATTACTGTAAGATAACTCAACCAGAGGAAGATGTTGATCCCATCCTCCTTTGAAGTCCATTGATCATGCTCTAAAAATGTCCTCAAGTGTTTGGATAGTCTGCTCAGATTGGCCATCAGTTTGATAATGATAAGACCTATTGAAGTTCCTCTGAGTATTTAGAGCATGTTGGAGACTCTTCCAAAACATAGAGGTGAATCTTGGATCTTGATCAGATACAATAGATAATGGTAATACATGTAGACTTACCAATTCTCTGATGTATATCTGTTCTAGTTGATTCAATGAGAAATCCTCTTGAATTGCAATGAAGTGTGTAGTCATTATAAGATGATCCATAACAACGGAGATAACATTGTTTCCTTTGTTTGTATTTGGAAGTTCGGTGACAAAGTCCCTGGTGATGTTCTCTCATTTCCATGTTGGTATAGTTAATGGTTTCCTTATCCCCTTAGACTTTTCCCTTTTATCCTTCACTTATTGACATATCAGAAAATTTGATGTATACTCAGTGATTTCCTTCTTTATGTTATCCTGCCAATAATGCTATTGGAGATCTCAATAAATCTTTTTATTTTCTGGGTGAATGGAAAAAATAGAACTATGTGCATTATCCAAAAATTATTCCTTTAACTCAGGATTTGATGGAACACACAATTACTTCATCATTAAGATTGAACTCCAAGGATTCCCCTTTTCAGATAGTTTCCACTTTTTTCTGAATTCCCACATCATCCTTTTGATCATCATTAAACTTTCTAAAAGAGACGATTGAGAAATAATTTGTGAAGGGATTGATAATGTTCCCTTCTTTATGATTCCCTTGTCCATATTCATCAAATCTAATAAGATTAGATCCTTTTAAATTCTCTTCAATGAAAGATTTTTTGGATCCTTCCTACTTAGAGAATCCACCACCTCGTTCACTTTCCCCAGATGATAGTGAATTTAGTAGTCACAATATTTGATCATCTCTAACCATATTCATTGGCATATAATCAGCTCTTTCTATGTGAATATATACTTGAGGATTATGTGATTCATATATATTTCAAACTTCTCCCCAAATAGGTAATGTTTCCAAAATTTTAAAGCAAAGATTACTAAAACTAACTCCAAATCATGTTTTTGATAGTTTTCTAAGAAAATTTCAATTTCTGTGAATCATAGGTAATGACTTTTTCATTTTTCATCAACACACATCCTAGGCCCTTCTTCAAAGAATCACTAAATACCATAAAAAGTTCTCTACTGGTGGTAGTGTGAGCACAAGTGCAATGATAAACCTCCTTTTAAACTCCTTAAAGCTATCTTTTTATTCATCACACCAAGTAAACTTGACTGTCTTACAAGTTATCTTGGTAAGTGTGTTTAAAAATCATGAGAAATTTCTCACAAATCAGTGATAATATCCAGCTAACCCCAGGAAGCTACAAATATCCATCACCAATGTTGGCCTCGACCATCCCTCAATTGAATTTGTCTTGGAGGGATCCACAAGAATCTCATTGATTGTGATGGGATGACCCAATAATGAGACTTAATTGAACCATAAATCACACTTGTTGTACATTTCATAGATATTTTGCTTTCGCAAGGTCTCTAGTACAGTTCTTAAATGCTCCCCATGCCCCCTTTGTTTTAGAGTATATTAGAATATCATTTATAAACAATACCACACATTTGTTTAGGTAATCTCTAAAGACTCTATTGATCAAATACATGATGATTTCTAGATCATTAGTGAGTCCAAAAGGCATTAATATTAATTCATAGTGCCTATAACTTGTATGAAAAGCAGTCATGGGGATATCCTCCTTCTTCACTCTTACTTGATAATATCCCAACTTCTGATCCACCTTAGATTAGTATTGTGCTCCACATAGTTGATCAAAGAATTCATCAATTCATGTAAGAGTATACTTGTTCTTTATTGTGATTTTGTTGAGCTCACGATAATCAATGTAATGGTGGATTGACCCATCCTTCTTCTTAATAGAGAGGACTGGTACACCCCATGGTGAAGCACTTGGGCATATAAGCCCTTTATCAAAATTCTTCTATAGTTGTTTCCTTATCTCCTCAAGATCTACAACAACCATTCTATATAGAGTCTTGGATATTAATAATGCCAAAGATATAAGATCAATCTATAATTCAAAATCTCTTATAGGAGGACGACCAAGAAATTCCTTAGGAAACACTTTAGTAGATTACCTCATAATAAGAGTGTCTTTAAGGATGGTTGCTTCATTATAATCAATAATTTTAGCAAGATATGGATGCTCACAGGGTAGTAATACCCACAATTTAGATGATGGTGCTAAAGAAGATTCATCCTCCTCCTTGAACTTGTATAGAATCGAGGGTCGATTCTCCTTATGGAGAGTGATTTTCCTCTAACAACAATTTATATTGGCTCTATACAAGGAAATCCAATCCATGCCAATAATTGCATCAAATTCCACTAGAGGGAGTATGATGAGGTTCTACAGGAAGTTCAATACACAAATTCTAATAAGGGAGGAGTTATATTCATGGGATGCGATAATTTTCCCATTTTCCATTCTCACCGATATCTCTACTTCCATGATTTTTGGTGGTGGTGGGATTGTTTTACCAAACTTTTGGGATATAAAAGAATGCATAGAAAAAAAATCAAATATTACATTCTCTATTATTTAATCAATAACCAGTGTACCTGTCACCACTTCATTGTCGGGGCTCTCTTTGGTGGTAGTGATGGAAAAAGCTCACACTTGCTAACTTGGAGGTTGTTGGTTGCCTCAAAAAACCCTTGGCTTTGGGCACTAGTTTGTAAATTTCCCTAGTTATTTGTAGCTGAAGCAATGAAAAATGCATTGAGGGTTGAATAGAGTTTTCCTTTCCTCTATCATAGTAGCGTGTTTTTCTTGTCAGAAATTAATGGAATGGTGCCCTTCTCTTCCATACCTAAAGCATTTCATCATCCCATTTAGAAAATTTCTGGGGTGCTTCTTTCTACACCTTTGGAAAGTGGGGTGTGGGAATTTCTTAGCACCATTGGATTTATCCATCAGACCACCAGAATTGAAGTCCACTTTTTCTTCTTATCCACACGATACATCTGAGATTCTCTAATCTCTATTTCAACTTTGAGGTCATATAATACAATTTTCTCATAGCTATCAAAGTCATAGATTGCTAGGGATTTAGATAGTCTAGGTTTTAGCCCACTAAAGAAGTGTTCAATCTTGCATTTGGGGGTAATGACAAATACAGAGGTGTATCATGCAAGCCTTTTGATGTTTACCTCATACGCTCTGATAAATTTATCATCTTTTTTTATTTAGGTCAAGGAAGTCCCTTTCTATCTTAAGTAGGAGGGTGTGAGGAGAATATTTATCAAAAAACATTTTCAAGAAATCCTTCCATTCCAATGCATCGATCTCTTCCCCAGGATTCATATTTTTGATCAATGTCCACCATTGATCAGCTTCACCCTCCATATGATAATCATCCAGAAGAACCTTATCTTATTCATAACATTGAAGGATGAAGAAGATCTTCTCAATGGAGTTTATCCATTGTTTAGTGATTGAGTTATCACATGATCCATTAAAAGTAGGAGGCCTTTGTCTTATGAAACTATCGATTACGAATTGTTCTTTCTAGGGGGAGGGGGTTTGGACGATCCTCTTGACCCATGTTTTTCTTTAAAACATGAGTTAACTGAGAGAGTATCGTGACAACATTTGTGATTCCCAGTCCCATTGAATTGGGCATCTCATTAGAATAGTCATCACATTGATCTTTGAATTATTTGTTAGCCTGAGTCCACCTATTACCGGACGTTAGCTAGAATAAAAGAAAAGTTAGGGGTAACACATAAACAAGAATCCAATGACATAAAAGGATAACTAATTAATTACATTTATTTCCTTAACTTATGAATTTATAGGCTTCAATCTATGTTATCCATGATCTACTTCCCAAAATATATTCTTAGGGGCATTTTTTTATTCCCTTAATAATGGTTCATACTAAGCTTATCAATTTACCAAATAATATCCCTCAGGAGTGTCGAACCAAGAGTGAATCAAGGCTTGTTGTTGTGCACCAGTTCCCATTCAAGTCTAGCTCAAAGCAGTGTTTTTAGGTTTTACCCCTAGATACATCTATTCCATAGCCACATCTACTTATTCATATCCAGATAAGAATGTATTTTCTTAATAAACTATATACTCTATACTCACCAAAATTTAGGTATGTTTTTTTATACTTAGTATTATTCTTAATGATTTTACTAGGGCTTTCTAATCCTAATCCCAAAAATAACTAAAACTATCCTTTGATATCAACTATAACAACCCTACTCTTTATTTAACGCTTAAACATGATTTATTACATAAAATTGTACTTCAGAAAAATCTAAGGATTGAGAGGTCTAGTGTCTTGGTAAATTAGGAACGTTTCATGAAAACTTAAGACATAAAATACAACATCTTTATTGAAAACTTTTTTTACATGACCACAATATTCCTTCGTACATAACATTTCATGGGATAACTTTAGGACATCCATAAAAAAGGGTGAGCTATAAATCCCCGTAAGAGAGTAAACAAGGAATAACATGAAGAATACAATACATGTTATGAAATAGGATTATCAATAAATCTTAAGAGTAACATGAACATAAAGACATGATATAGCATAATTATCCTAACATGGAGATGTGGATACAACATTTAACATGATATTAAAATGAGACAAGGGAATGGAGCATGAGTAAACCCTCATTTCACTTGGATTAGAATGAGTAAACCCTCATTGCACATGGCGTATCATTATACTAATCTTTACCTAATGCATTGGAGTTCTATCAGTATGGCATCCCACCTTTTTATTACATAACTTTTAATTACATTTTACATACATAGGATCTTTAAAGCCTAGTGTCTTGGAAATCAGGAACATAATACATGAAAACAAAATAAAAAATCCTTATAATAAAATTTTAAGGCTTCAAAATAGGTTAATCCTATGTACAATTACTGCATCTCATAACCTGGAGACATACATAAAAGGAAAGGGTGAGCAGAAGGTTCGGTAAGGAAAACAAGTGAAACATTTGACATGTGATCTTGAACAATATTAATAAGAACATGATATAAATCATAAAGGCATGAGCAATAAAAGA
Source organism: Viscum album (assembly GCA_963277665.1). NCBI lineage: Eukaryota > Viridiplantae > Streptophyta > Magnoliopsida > Santalales > Viscaceae > Viscum > Viscum album. The sequence continues at coordinate 1,868,914,199 of OY728123.1, read as the reverse complement.
ATAGAAATATCACAATAAAAAGGACTTGAATAATAACTTGAATATGTGGCTACAACATTTCATTTATAAATTCATGAACATATTACCAAGGTTTATCTCTGAGGTGTCATAAAAATTACCAAGGTTATTCACTAAGGTATCGTGAAACTTGTCATCTCTAGAGATTAAATTCTTTACCCAATGCATTAGAGAGATATCAGGGAGAAACTTTAATATTTATTTATTTTCATGTGATACAAATAGATCATAATAAAACATTTCATAAATAACCTATAGAGAATAAAAGAAATGGGTTTCATTTCAAAATCATGACGTTTTAAAAGTTCTTAAAAACATGATCGTTACGTCATTTATAACCCATGGAAAGGGAGTGAGGGTTATATGTATGTCAATTATAGAATCAAATAGATCAATTTTATGTCTTGATTAATACCCCTGGAAATTAATTTAGATTTGGTTATTCTCATAAATAATACAAGAGAATTTCTTGAGAAAAAGAGATATTTGAGACGAAAAGTTTCCAGCATAACGACTATATAACATGGTTTTAAAAAACATTAAAAAGAGAGGGTAGAAGGTTAAACCCCTCATAAATAACTTATAATATATTATAAATACATAATATCATAGATATAAGAAAATGGTATGGAAATTTTAATGACATACCACATGAAAAAAAACTTTAGAGGAAAGAGAAGATGTGTTTTTTTACAAAAATTTCAGTAGCCTAACGACTTCACTTAAAAATTCAGAAAATAAATTGATGAGACTGGAAAAGGTATCCATTAATTTTTACATGAAATGGAATGTAGTAGGGATATTGAGGAACTAACCCCCACATAATAAAATAGAAACTAGAAGACATAACGAAAAGGAAGTTATGACATAAAAGAAGTGGGTGAAAGGTTCCCTTAACTTGAAGAGTAACTTTGAAAGCTTAAAGGTCGGGATGTTGGGAGTCTTGAGGGAACCTTGGGAGGAATCATTGGGAGGTAAAGAGATAGAAACTTCTTTGGGGAGGATTTGGGAATGAAATGAATGAGGGAATTTCTTGGTATTTACAGGAGAAGTGAGAGAATAAATTATTAATTTCCAAGGGACACCTCATCGGTGGTATTGGAAAAACCATGGGCTTGCCCATGGTATTTACCCATGGTATTGGAAACGTAGGACACCTCATAACATATATTATTATTCACAAGTCATCCAGATTATTTACATCATTATTACATCATCAATGATGTCATTAAACACCCGAAACTCAAAACTGTATTTTTACTATTCACTGAAAAATCAAATGTTTAATAAAAATCCCAAAAATTTACTCTAACCTAATATAGATGCTCTGAATTCAAAAATGAACTCCATTTTATGAAAATAATTTTCTAAATAATTTTAATTTATTTTTTATTTAAAATCATTATTTTTTCCAAAAATACAACTTTAAAACTATAACTCATTTTGTAACACCTTAAGAAAGTAATAAAGGTACCATAAAATTATAATATAACCATAAGACAATAAAGTAACAATTTATGATTACATTTTATGAAAATATATTACCATTTTAAATTATTAAATTAATTATAAAATTATAAATAAAATATTTATGACATATAAAAATACCAAAACTTATACTATGATCATTTTTTCACTTTTAAGATGTTTAAATTGTATTTATACATTCATGGGCGGAGTTTCTATTTTTTGGCCAAATTATTATTCATTACTATTCATTTCTATTCATACGGGTATGTTACTATTCATACTTTAATATTCACTAAAAAAATAAGTTGATCTTATTAGACTCATAAATTTCTTACTGAACACAACTGCAGAAGACCATTTTTTTGAAAATAAATTCACATTATTAATTATTTTAAGTTTATATAAATATTTTAAAATACCCCCTTTTTCCTAAATTCATTATTACTATAAATCCTATATTTATCCGGACATTTTAAATTCAAAAAATTTATCATAAGAAGAAATAAGAATTTTATTTATATAAAAGTATTACACAAAGTAGCTAAGGTCTCATTACATAGCCCCTTATAACACCAGCATAGGACCTAAGTGTAATGTGTGATATGTTTATATAATGTTGAGGTGGCTCACACAACATTGCTCGAGTGGTGATTTCTATCAACTTGAACTTCTCCTTTAGGCGATTCCGTTCAAGCTTCACATGTTGAAGTTCAGCTTGGGCTTGGTTCAGAGCAAAGCCCAGTGATGCTACCTCCTTCCCAAGCTTTGATAGATGGGATTCATATGGCCCGAGTATACTAGATGATTCCATCAACTATTATTTCTATATTAATTAACCAAGATCATTTGAATTTATAAACACACAACGTTAAGATTATAATTTCCAATGGTCATATTGACCAACGGTCATATAACAGTTGAAACCCAACAGTCTCATTTTAATTATACCAATTTCATTAATTAAAGGATATAGTTTTGTTGAGTATAAAATAAAATAACACACAAATTTAGGAAACAAATATAATTAAAAATTTCAGGTCGTTACAATCAGGGGGCACCCTTATTAATCATTTCATTTCATGTATAAGTGTGAAACACAGACCATACAACATAGATTCATTAAACATCAGAATTTATTCCACAAATAAGAGATGTGGAATACATAAATGCAAATACACAATCAAAAATTACATGTGAATAAAGTTGAATACTCTTGATAGATAAATGGTTATGGTATTCACTCACATGATGATTTTGGCATGGGAAATTTTGGTTTAACTTCGGCAGCATAACAACATCAAATAGAAATTATAAAATGGGTTGATGGGAAATAAAGGGGAATATAATCATTTATACATGAAATGGACAGTAAGAGGTCATATAAGATAATATCCCAACATATATAATGGAATTTAGATGCATAATAAACATGAATTTCTTGAATGTAAATGAGAAGAGAGAAATCCCTTACAAAATTTCGGTATGGTAACGGGTGTACATGGGAGGCACTAAGGAGAGATAAATGGATCTATAATCGTTAAAACATAAGGAGGGTAGTATAGGATAGGTTCTAAATCATACCCCGATATTTTTAATTGAAAATAAAAGGGTATAACAATATAAGGAAACTTGGACATAAATAAGGGATGAAAGTGAGGATCCCTTACTTAGAAGTGTGCGACTTCAAGAGCATGGGGAGGGGATTATTTAAATATTGGGACACCATTGGAGGATTCTAGAGAGAGGAGGAAAGAGTAGAGACATGCTCCAAGGGTTTTGAGTGAAGAGAAGTGGGATCTTTTGGGGGATTTATATAGGGAAAGATATGGGAATTCTTTAATATTTCACAAACTTAGGTTTTGGAATCTATATTATTAAATATTCAAAACCATAAACCAACCCATGAATTTTGCCCATGGGTTTTTACAAAGGGGAGTGGAAAAAATTATTTTATAAGTACAATGACCGAACTTATTAAAAATATTAGGCTTTGTTTATGTGGGGGTGAGTCACACTCTCAAGGAAATCATTTTAAAAAGTTAAAATATTTTATATGTCTTGGAGGGTCCACTAAGGCCCCATAAAATTAATAAAACAAATATAAAATTACATAATTTTAAATATAAAACATATATTGGCCGAATTTATCTTTTATAGTATTTTATTACATCGGTATTGGGTCATTATGATGTCATAAAACACATTATATATTTAAACAGTATTTAATTTTTACCAAAAAATCCGACTATCTCAGAAAATTATGAATAATTAACCATTAGATAATTTTGATGTTTTGAATACAAAAATAATATTCATTTTATATAAATAATTTTCAAAATATGTGAATTCTTACTTTTAAAATAAAAACAGACATTTATTGAAAATTCATGGGTTTTGAAAAAAACAACTGTCAAACCTTAATAAAAATTACATTTGTATAAAATATATATGATCATTTATATTTAATAAAAAGTAATTTAGTAATAATATTTTATTAAAATATTACTTAATTAAAAATTATATCAATTTATCAAAATAGATTTCTTAATTGAATATTAACTAAAAATAATATTTTTTCTTTAAAAACCCTTTACAAAGTAACAATACAAAAATGAATGTATATTATTTATACAAAAAGTAATGCACATAATCATAGTGCTAGGGTATTTTTATATAGCCCCTTATAACACCCATATAAGACCTAAGGGTAAGGTATGGGATGGTGACAAACTCTTTGGGTGGCTTAGATAACATTACTCGGGTGGTAGTCTCTATTAACTTCCACTTCTCCCATATGCAGTTCTATTCAAGATTAACATGTTGAAGATCAACATGAGCTTGGTCAAGAGAGAAGACCGGTGATGATACCTCCTTTCCGAGCTCTGACAATTGGGCTTCATTTGAAGCAATTATACTAGATGAGACCATCACTTCCTTGGTCTGAGTAAATTGGATTTGTTAAATCCCTATATTTATACTAATCATGTGATCACTGTTTAATGGCTATATTAGCAATGGTAACAATTATTAATGGTATTTTAAAATCCAAAAACATAAAACCAAGGAAGTACATATGTTTTATAATACCATTTTACATAATAATACATTTTATTAGATCAAGATGAATTTTCATTAATAAAAAATTGGGTCGTTACAATCATACATGCCACATAGAACATAAATCAATCTTGAAAATGAAATAACTCATGAAAATGAATGAGTTTCATTTCATAAAGAATACATTCATAAAAATTGGGTTTAAAAATGAAAGAGGGAATACCATTCTTGATATAAGAAACATCAACCTTGAGTGAAAATGAAACAATCTCGATAAGTAAAAGGTCTGTTTTCTTTTTGAAAGAAGAGTTATTTTGGAAAACATTGTGTTTGTCATAAACTGAAGTAGAAAACATGTATATCCCAAAATAGGTAATATAATGAGGAAGAAATTATATTGAAGGAATATCTATTCTAAAAATGGGGTGATAAAGGGAAAACCCAAAGAAAGAGAGTCGAGTTTAAGAATTCCCATTACCTTGTTCCTGAATGCTTACTTCAATTTAATATCCTGTATAATCACATTAGATTCATTAATTAAAAAATAAATAATCTTAAATACATGAATTTGATTTGTTATGGTTTTATTAAGTTCATTTATGGGCTTTTCGATGAGTTATAGTGTTTAATTACATCGTTCAGGAGCATTCGTTTTCATGGTTTTCATGATCGATTCACTTGTATACTTGAATGGAAGTTCATGTAACTTGTGGGTAAATATCCAGAATTATTGTTATATAGTATTAATGATCTTATCGATGTATGAATTATCTTATAAATAATTTGGTTATATAAAACGAGGATGAATCAATAGATAAAATTTAATGACGATTGTTTTAGGTTAATCTTGGCCGTTTTTTTATCACAACGAACATGTTTTGTTTTATTATTTAGTATTATGTATATAAGTTAGATCCAGAACATAAAAAGGGTTATAAAATACACATTAAAATATTTTTTGAACCTTTTAATGGTTTTATTAATAGTCTTGAATGTGTAAAGAAAAATGAAAGTGCATCGCCCATGATGTTGCTAAATTGACACATCACGGGAAATGATTTAATTTTTAGAATAAGAGAGAGGGAGGGAAGAGTTTAATAATGTATTTTCCATTAACATGATATCATACTAGTATATCAAACATATTAGAGTTACCATGCCATTTGGATAAGAGAAGGTGAGGAGAATAGAATAAAAGAAATGAAATTGAAAAGAAATTAAAATAAAAAGGAAGAGGGTTTTGCCTCTTGGATTTATCCTCCTTGAAAACCTCCTTAGGGAAACGGTTTTGGTCTTTTGATGAGACCAAGAGCTCTTGGATATGGGGAAGGGGTTAGGGAAGAGTATTTGAAAGCATTTGGGCAAGGCTCAAAGCTTGAGCGGTATGAGAAGAAGAGGGTGTGAGGGGTGATATTTATAGTGGAGAGGGGTTTTTTCTCACACTACGGAAAAAAATGAATATTTGTGACGGGGAAGGGTCCCATCGCAAATAGTCCGTCGAGAGGGACTATTTACGACGGGTAGAAGATACCCGTCGAAAAGGTTTGGCGTGAGTTTCGTGCCAAACCGCAAGAAGGATATTTCCGACGGGCTTTTATGCCCATCGTAAATACCCGACAACATTTTTTAGTATTTGCGACGGTACCTGTCGCAAATACCTTATTAACCACCGTCGCTAATTAATAGGGGGTTAGTATTTATGAAGGGAATCATGTCGCAAATAATTTCATCGCAACAAATCTAACATATATATACCCCCATCTGTTTTTCTTCTAATTCCACTCATTTCTCTACTCCTCTCTCCCTCTCTACTAACATTTTCTCTCCAAAAAATTTTCTAAGTTAAAATTTTAAATCGGATTAATATTTGCAGCATAAATGCTCCAAAAGATTTATTTTTAAGGTATTTATCTATTTCTCTTATTTTTTAGTTAATTCATTTTATTTGATATTAGTCATAATTATTTTTAATTAAATTTAATTAAATTAAATTAGAATTAGATCGTTTTATTTTGTATTTTTTTTACAAATATGCGTGATTAGTAATAATTAGTATTAATTAATAGTTATATTAATATTCATTAGTATTAATTAGAAAAATTATTAATAATTATTAATAATTAGTCATTATTAGATATAATTAGCGATAATTACTAAAAATTAGAGTTAATAAGTAGTAAATTGAAATAAATATTTTTAAATAATAATAAATAGTGATAATTAGAAGTAAATAGTAATAATTAAAAGTAAATAATATTAATTAGTAGTAAATAGGAATAATTAGTGATAATTAGTACTAATTAGGATTAATTAGTAATAATTAGGATTAATTAGTAATAATTAAGATTAATTAGGAATAATTAGGATTAATTAGGAATAATTAGGAATAATTAGGAATAATTAGTAATAATTAGTAATAATTTGTAATAATTACAAATAAATAGTAACAATTAGGACTAAATAGTAACAATTAGGAATAAATTGGAAAAATTAGGAAAAATTAGAAATAATTAGGAATAATCAGGAATACAGAGTAGTAATTAAAAATAAATTGTAATAATTAGGAATGATTGGTAATAATTAGTAATAATTGGTAATAATTGGTAATAATTGGTAATAATTAGTTATAATTAGTAATAATTAGTAATAATTAGTAATAAATAGTAATAATTATGATTAATTAGTAATGATTAGGATTAATTAGTAAAAATTTGGATTAATTAGTAATAATTAGTAATAATTAGGAATAATTTTGAATAATTAGGAATAAATAACAATAATTAATAATATTTAGAAATAATTAGGATTAATTAGTAATAAATATCTTTAATTTGTAATAATTAGTAACAATTTGGATTAATTAGGAATAATTATCAATAATTAGTCAAAAATAGCAATAATTAGTAATAATTAACATAAATTAGGAATAATTAATATTAATTAGGAATAATTAGAAATAATTAGCAATAACTAGGATTAATTTGCAATAATTATGAATAATTAGCAATAATTTGGATTAATTAGCGATAATAAGGATTAATTAGCAATAATTAGGACCAATTAATAATAATTAGGAATGATTAGTAATAATTCAAAATAATTACGAATAATTAGTAATAATTAGGAATAATTAGTAATAATTAGGAATAATTTGAAATAATTAGGAATAATTAGGAATAATTAGGAATAATTAGTAATAATTAGGAAGAATTAGTAATAATTAGGAATAATTAATATTAATTAGTAATAATTAGAAATAATTAGTAACAATTAGTATTAAATAGTAATAAATAGAAGTAATTAGTAATAATTTGGAATAATTAGAAATAATTAGGAATAATAAGTAATAATTTGTAACAATTAGTAATAATTAATAATAATTAATAATAATTAGGATTAATTAAGACTAATTCATAATAAATAGTAACAATTAGGATTAATTAGTAATAATTATGAATAATTAGTAATATTTAGGAATAATTAGGAATAATTATTAATAATTAGGAGTAATTAACAATAATTAGGAATAATTAGCAATAATTTGGAATAATTAACAATAATGAGCAATAATTTGAAATAAATAGTAACAAATAGTAACAAATAGTAATAATTAGAAATAAATAGTAATAATTAGGAATAATTAGTAATAGTTAGGAAAAATTAGAAATAATTAGGAATAATTAGAAACTATTTGTAATAATTAGAAATAATTAGTAATAAATAGTAACAATTAGTTATAATTTGTAATAATTAGTAATAATTAAGCATTCTTTGTAATAATTAGGAATAATTAGTAATAATTAGGAATAATTAGAAATACTTGGTAATAATTAGTAATAATTAACATTAATTTGTAATAATTAGGATTAATTAGTAATAATTAGTAATAATTATGATAATTAGGAATAATTGGAATTAATTAGGATTAGTTAGTAAAAATTAGGAATAATTAGTAATAATTAAGATTAATTAGCAATAATTAGTAATAATTAAGAATAATTATGATTAATTAGTAATAATTTGAAATAATTAGGAATGATTAGTAATAATAAGTTATAATAAGGAATAATTAGGAAAAATTCGGAAAAATTAGTAATAATTAGAAATAATTGCTAATAATTGGGATTAATTAGTAATAATTAGGAGTAATGATTAATAATTAGGATTAATTATTAATAATTAGGATTAATTGGCAATAATTAGTAATAAATAGCAATAATTAGGAATAATTAGCAATAATTAAGAATAATAAGGTTTAATTAGGAATAATTAGCTATAATTAGCAATAATTAGAATAATTTGGACTAATTAGCAATAATTAGGATTAATTAGTAATAATTAGGATTAATTAGAAATAATTTGTATTAATTAGAAATAATTAGTAATAATTAGAAATAATTAGAAATAATTAGTAATAATTAAAAACAATTTGTAATAATTAGGAATAATCAGGAATGATTAGTAATAATTAGTTATAATTAGGAATAATTAGTAATAATTAGGAATACTTAGTAATAATTGGTAATAATTAGTAATAATTGGTAATAATTAGTAATAAATGGTAATAATTTGTAATAATTAGGAATAATTCGTAATAATTAGAAATAATTAGGAATAATTAGTAACAATTAGTAATAATTAGAAATAATTAGTATTAATTAGGAATAATTAGGAATAATTAGGAAAAATTATTAATAATTAGGATTAATTAGGATTTATTAATAATAATTAGTAATAATTAGGAATGAATAGTAATAATTAAGAATAATTAGTAATAATTAGTAATAATTAGTAATAATTAGTGATCATTAGGAATAATTAGAGATGATTAGGAATAATTAGGGATAATTAGGAATAATTAGCGATAATTAGGAATAATTAGTGATAATTAGGAATAATTAGTGATAATTAGAAAAAATTGGCTATAATTAGAAATAATTAGCAATAATTCGTAATAATTAGTAACAATTAGTAATAATTAGTAATAAATAGTAACTATTAGTAATAATTTGGAATTATTAGTAAAAATTTGGAATTATTAGTAAGAATTAGTGATTTTTAGTTATAATTAGGAATAGTTATTAATAATTAGGAATAATTAATAATAATTTGTTATAATTAGTAATAATTAAGATTAATTACTAATAATTAGGATTAATTAGTAATAATTAATAATAATTATTAATAATTAGTAATAATTAGGATTAATTATGTTTAAATAGAATTAATTGGCATTAATTTGTAATAATGACGATAAATTAGTAACAATTAGTAATAAGTAGTAATAAATTGGAATATTTAGTAATAATTAAGAATAATTAGCAATAATTTGTAATAATTAGTAATAATTAGAAAAACTTGTTAATAATTAGGAATAATTAGGAATAATTAGGAATAATTAGAAATAATAAGTAATAATCTAGAATAATTAGGAATGATTAGGAATAATTAGGAATAATTAGTAATAGTTAGTAATAATTAGGAATAATAAGAATAATGAGTAATAATTAGGAATAATTCCCAATAATTAGTAATAATTAGAAATAATTATGAATAATTAGAAATAATTGGTACTAATTTGTAGTAAATAAAAGTAATTAATGGTAAATAGCAGTAATTTGGAGTATATTGCAGTAATTAGGAGTAAATAAGAATAAATAGGAATAATTATGTGTAAATATGAATAATTAGGAGTAAATAAGAATAATTAAGAGTAATTATGGATAATTAGGAGTAATTAATAATAATTAGAACCAATTCAGAATAATTAGAAATAATTAGGAATAATTAGTAATAATAATAAAAAATTAAGATTAATTAGTAATAATTAGGATTAATGAGTAATAAATAGAAATATTTTAGAATCATTAGCAATAATTCACAATATTTCTCTATAAATTGGCATAATGTTCATTGGATTGGCGATATTCCTTTTGCTCGATGGCTCATCTTATGATAAATTACCCTCACTAAAATCACTCTGAAAAATCTTCTCCAATGTACAAATATCCATTTTCATATTCACGAGAATTGGTATGCGTACATCGAAGCCGATTTTTCATACTAATTTCATTGAGAGAAACTTGCAAGGAGATGAGTAGTAGGGAAAAAGTGTCTCTTTTTCCTAACAACTTATATTCTTTCAACTTTCTTAAGCTAAAATCACTATGAAAAATATGCTACAACGTTCAAATATCCATTTTAGTATGCACGAGACTGGAGAGCAACACGGTGAGGCCTCACTACTCTCTATTATTGTGCATACAAAAATGGATATTTATACATTAGAGAAGATTTTTCATTATGATTTCAGTCAAATAAAGTTACAAGGAGATGACCTGTTAGGAAAAAGGAGCCGCCAATCCACTAAAAATTGCGCTGCTTGTAATTAGAGGTAATTAGTATAAATTTGCTGTAATGACTAATAATTAGATGTAATTAGTATAAATTAATATAATTTCTCATAGATTAGTATAAATTTTAAAATAAATACTATAAATAACTATAAAATAATATAAATGATTATAAATTTCTAGAAAAATGAATTTAAATTTATTCTCTTATTTAGATAGTGTTTGTCTAATAAAAATTATTCAAAAAAACTTATTATTTTATAATAGTTGTTATTAGATGATTGTGCTTAGATAAGTCATCATAGGAATCCAAATAGTTCTGGTTTAAATACTATATATATTGAGGGTGTTGAATCTTTCTTATCATTTGCATCATCAAAACCAGAATTTGTTTCAGAAGGGACAATTAGTTGTCCTTGTAAAAAATGTGCTTTGAGAACATTTGACACATTTGAAAATTTTGGAGGCCATCTATTGCATTTTGTTTTTAAACTAGATTATATTTTTTGGTATCAAAATGGTGAATGCAGTTCCAGAGAAGAAATTAATAATTTGGTTCCAGATCCATTACGATATCAAAATTTAGTACATGATGTGGTCGGTCTATATTTTCAACAAATTAAACATCGTGATGATATTGATTTAACTCTTGAGTTGAAACTATCTCAATTATATGAGTTGTTGAGGCCTGCTAAGGAAGCCTTATATCCTGGATGAAAGATAAGAAATTAAAAGCGGTTAAAAAATTTATGGCTATTAAATCTGGTAATGGAATGTGAAATATTTGTTTTTATCAGATACTCTCTTTGGTTAAAATGCTGTTACTAGAAGGAAATGTGTTGGGTAAAAATTTCTATGAGAGAAAGAGGATGATTCATAATCTGGGTCTTAGTTATCATAAGATTCATGCATATTAAAATTATTAAATCTTATATTATCATGAAAATGAGTCGTTGTAAGATTGTCCCACATGTAGAAAATAGAGGTACAAAGAGACTCAACTAAGAAAGTTAGGATTGATTCCTATAAAATAGTTGAGATATTTTCCACTTACACCCATATTGAAGCGTTTAATTATGTCTCACAACACAAAGACATTGATTTCATGACACAAAACCAATATTTCAACTAGTAAAATATTAAATCATCAATCTAATGGTGATTCATGAATTCTTTTTGACAAAGTGCATCAGTCTTTTTATTTGGAATCCCAAAATGTGCAATTGGGTCTTTCTACTGACTGTTTCTATCTATTTGGTTCTTATAGTAGTAAGTATTCATGTTGGACTATCTTTATAACTCCATAAAATTTACCTTCTTTGATATTGTTGAGTGATACATACATATTTTAGACCTTATTAATTCTAGGACATCTGAAAAAGAATATTTATGTTTATTTGAAACAATTGATTGACGAGTTAAATTCATTGTGGAGTACTAGTGTGAGTACATATGATGTCACTATAAAATAGAATTTCATACTGAAAGATACATTGATGTAGAAAATTAGTGACTTACCGACATATGGAATGTTATCTGGCTGAAGTACACATGGTCCAAAATAATGTCTGTACTGTACGAGAGAAAATAAATCATTTATTCTCATCAATGGAAAGAAACCTTGTTTTTTCAAATTTCATCGTAGATTCCTTCCAAAAAATCATCATTTTTAAAGAATAGAAAAAATTAAAATTAAAATAAATAAACCTAAAACAATGATATTAGGTATAGAGGTAAAATAAATTGTCTCTTCATTACCTCCGAACACATTTAGACAAACAGTAGACCAACAAATAATTGATGGATTTGGGAAAGAACACAATTGAATAAAAGGGAGCATATTTTGGGATCTGACATATTGGAATGATTTTTTTGGTCCGCCACTTATTGGATGTCATGCATATTTAGAAGAACTATTTTCATTATTTATTTCATACAGTTTTTGATACAAAAGGTAATAATAAAGATAATGTAAAGACATGATTAGATCTTGCCTATATTTATAGGAAACCAGAACTTGAACTATTTGAAAATGTTAGATCATAGAAGTTAAAAAATCCAAAAGAAGCATATACAAATTGCAAATAAAATCGAATATTATCTTTTTAGTTGATTACAGATATGAGACTTCCATGTGGTTATGCTTCCTATTTGGACAGATGTGTCAAAAATGGACATATTACTGGATTAACAAGTCATGACTGTCATGTGATAATGGAAATAATTCTTCCGATTAGATTAATAGGTTTTCTGAATTATATGATTTTGTATGTGATAACATACATATAATATTTTTTCTAAGACATTTTTGAGAAAAAAAGACTACAATGAACTAAGAAGACTGTAAGAAGATGTTGTATTAATTTTATGTAAACTAGAAAAAATATACCCACTGGCTTTCTTTGAATCAATGGAACATTTGATATTAAATTTTCCACATGAAGAAAAATGTGGAGGTCTAGTATAGTTCAGATAGATGTACCCATTTGAAATATGTATGCAGAAATTAAAGAAAAAATTATGTAACAAATCATTAGTTGAGGGCTCAATTGCATAAGCTTATTTGCAAGAGGAATTTTTTTTTTCTAGTTTCATTATTTTGAATATAAATATCCTTAAAAAATTAACCACATGGTTCAGAATGAGGGAAATGATGATGATTAAATGAGAAATAGATTATTAGTTTTTAATCAGCCTAAACATGGCTTCGGTAGAGTTCATGAATGATGAATTTCAGATAATGAACATCACAGAGCTCGTACATTTGTTCTAACCAACTTTTAAGAAATGAAACAATTTTTACTATGAGTGACCATATCCCTTATTCATTAATATTTGTTATAGTAAAATAATATTATTTCATTTATTTGATATATGATAATCATATCAAGAAACAACTTCCACAAATTACAGCATCTGCTCGTGATGAACATCGACAAAATAACTCTTCCTACTAGTTTCAAAAAGTATTAACATAAATTATTTATGGTTTAACATATAAAATAAATTTATTACTTGTTATATTAAAAATTATTTTACAAATTTTTAGGTATCTCAACATGCTAATTAAATTGATAATTGATCGTGTGTCTTGATCAACCCACCATCCAAAATGGTTAAATATTATAATGCATAGTTGTGAATGGTTTTAGATTTCATACACGTGCATATGGGAAATAAAAAAACAATTAATAGTGTGGTATGCTTGATAGGATATCATCATAGATAAATTGAAGTTGAATTTTATGGCATGATGGAAGAAATTATTGAATTGTGTTATCTAGGACTGGATTATATAACAATGTTTAAATTTCAGTTTTTGGATACTGATAGATGCTTTCATGTTCATCCGACCCATGGAATTTTTGATATTAAATATAAAAGCCTTCTTACATTAAATGAACCATTTTTATTAGATCATTAGGCACATCAAATTTATTATGGTAATTACTATGATACTTCAAAATAGTTGGGTGATTAGTGGATCATAATAAAAATTAAATATTAGAAAAATCAATTTACGCAATGTAAATGTGGGTCCGCTGAAGTGAAAGGAATTGAAATTTTTCAAGAGACTGCTCCAAATAAATCTTTTTAATAAAGAGACATGAATATTGATGATGAAAAACCGCAGTTAAGGGTCAATGGTGACGATGATGTTAATGATGTTACAAATGAATTTGAAATGAAAAGAGATGATGAAATTGAAACTCATATGAAAATTGATGATGTTGTAGAGGAATATGAAGACATTAACATCATTAGATATGAAGATGAGGATTCAAATGAAAATTGATATGGTTAAGTGCTGGTTATAATCATATATAATATATATCTATATATAATTTTTGTTTTGAACTGTTTTCTAACAAAAATCATTTTCTATTTCAAATGGCCCCTGATCTGTTTCATCAGTTGCTGGAGGATGATCTACCTTGGGATGAGCAGGATATTGGATCATCTGACCCTCAAACTACTGGCAGTTCAGGGAGGACTCGGAGGGGGTGTGGTCTTTTCCGATTGATGATTTCTAAAAATATCGCAGAGTGACGTCCACATCTTGACTTTGATTCACACATACATAGGCATATTTACCTGTGTATTTTAGTTAGTTTTCATTAGTTTATTTACATACTATTTTTTTGATTATTTGTTATTTTTTTCACATATTTTCACATATCCTTATTGGATAGGGGAGATTTATATTGTGTAATTATTTTTCTAGAGCATGAGTCCAAAGGGATGAGATTCCTGTTGATATTCATCACCACAAGTTTGATTATTGGCTAGTATGTAAATAAATAATATTTATTTTTAAATTTATTTAATTAATAACTTGATATTATAATTTATTTATAGGATTTATGGTATCCCATTGATAAGAGCAAGCATGGAACTATCTGGAAGGCATGGGAGGGGTTTATGTGTGAGCATTGCCATTATTTTTTTTTTCACAATTTTAGAAGGAGAGAAATGAAGAAAGTGAAGTGATAGAGTTTGATGAGTCATGTCGCACCAACTGACCTGATTACATTTCATCTAATGTTTGAGATGGATTATGTTCACATTGGTTGAGTGGACATTTTTAGAGAAGATCATTGGTAGGTAGACAAAACTTGGGGAGACAGTAAGTGACACATCGATCCGACAGTCGTATATTCAGTACGCATAGGGAACACATGGTAAGTAATTTTTTTTAAATAATTTATATAACTTTAAATGTAAAAGTTTATTTTATATTAAAATAGGCATTCAAACAACCTGATGTTATTGAGTTCGATGTCTATAGGAGGATGTATAGCGATCTAGACACTAGAGAGATTATAGGTGATCACCCGTGTCAGATTGCGGTCAGTATAATTTATTTTTGACTTTTAAAATTAACTAAAAATAAAATTTTAAATATATTAATTTTAAATTAAAATTAAAGAAGTCATTTGAGGCCGCGACATCTCAGTAACAGACTGATAGTCATACCAAGACTAAGGGTCAGACCAATTCCCACCGATTTGATGAGGAAGCATGAATGCAGGTAGCCCAATATGCCTTTGAGAAAGGATGAGTTGTTGGTATTAGCTCTTGATTGATGCCTGATAGTTATTATTGTACCACTGCAATGTCAGCATCCAGCTCGAGAGGAGATCATGGAGAGTCATCATCATCTGCAACATAGTATCCAAATCATCTTCAAGCTCAGAGTGAGGTCATAGAGAGTATGCGTAAGAAGAAGGAAGAGATATATCAATGATAGCAGCAGAAGATGCACCAATGGAAACAACATCATGAAGACCTCCAGTGACAGGAGCAGCAGCAGGAGGAGATGCATCAATGGCATCAACAACAATAGGATAAGATGGAGTACATGAAACATTTGACTTGTGGTTTACAAATTGAGTTCCCTCCACCACCTCTTCCAACTCCTTCAAAGGACCCCCTCAATGATATATTTGATTTTTATGATAAAACATTTGAATGCAATTGCTTTGTAATATTAACTATTTAGATTTCTATATAGTGCGTTTTTTATATTATTGCGAATATTGCATTTTTTATTATTCATTAAATTTATTATTATTATTTTTTAATTTATTATTACTTTATTTTTTTTAATTTTATTGTTTTATTATTTATTATTTATTATTTATTTTAATTTTTTTTATGTTCATACGAATATCGATGTTTTTATTATTTTATAATTTTTTATTATTTTACTAATATTAATATTATTATTTCATTAAAATTAATAATAATAATAATATTTTATTATTATATTAATATTATTTATATTATTATTATTATCAATTATTATCTTATTATTATTTTATAATATTTTTTTTTATTAACAATATTATTTTATTCAATTTTTTAAAAGATATTTTCGACTGACATTTTGCGACGGAGACCCCACATTGCAATTACTTTTTTTTAAAACCCTATGGAAAAATATTTGCAATGGGGGTCATCGTCGTAAAATCATTTTTTAAATAATACCAGGGAAACTATTTGCGACAGGTCCACATCCAATCACAAATAATTTGTTTTTGTGATGAACCATCACAAAAAAATCTTTTTTCGAAGCCTTTTTCTATAACAGGGAATTTGTGACGGGGACCCTTCAAAAATAGTCCAATTTCCAGTAGTGTCATTATTATATTTATTAGTTTATTATTTTGACTCAAGAATATGAATATTTTGAGAATTATCTCTAAATATATTAAAAAAATGAAGGATGGTTCAATATTTATGTGTTTACATCAACCTTACATCATCAATGACAGAAAAATTCATATATTTAGCATTTATTGAAAATTATTGTACTTTACTATTCATAAAAAATTAATGTAATTAAGAAAAAACCAAAAACATTTATCTAACAATTTCTCGACATGTAGAATTAAAAAATAAACTCCATTTTATGAAATTAATTTTCTAAATTCGAGTAATTTAATTTTTAATTAAAATAATCATTTACTTGGAAAATATAGATTTTAAAATTATAATTTATTTTATAGAACTTTGAAAAATTAATTAAGGTCTCAAAAAATTATCTTTAAATCCTAAAAATATTAAATTATAAATATTTTTTTGTAAAAATAAATTTTATTTTAAATTATTAAATTAATCATAAAACTATAATTAAATATTTATGACTTACAAAAATGCCAACACTTAATTAATAAATTGTAAAAATTTTATTTACTTAGACTATGATATAATTATACCATACTTTTGTTTATAAGATGCCAAAATTTTATTTATACTTTCATGAGTGAGGATACTATTCATTTAGCTAGTTTACTATTTATAAGGTTCATATTACTATTTCTAGGTTCGTGTTACTATTTTATCAGTATAGGTTCCTTAAATTCTAGATATATTTCATATTTAATTAATTATTCTTCTATAAAGTATTTATTATGGTCTATAAGTGATTTTATTTGATTTATACTATATAAAATTACTATATGAAGCTAGAAATTCCATTGATAAAAGTTTGGGTCGTTATAGACATGCTTTATAAAAAACTAGCCTAAATGGAGACATCCTTGTAGAGACCTGGTTGACACTGCATAAGACTTTAAAATATTTCTATATATATTTCCAGAGCCAGGTGCTGAGATGGTGTTCGATTCCGAGGTCCAGTGTTCTTGGAATAAATATTTAAAAAGTATTATGTGTTTTCACACTGTGCATGTGGAGGAAATAGGATATCTCAAAAACGTTAGCTCAGATCAGAAATATAAGGACACAATTGAGTCCAGAGCATGCTGTTTACCCTAGATAGGGTGTAACATTCATGGGTGAAGGATTATTGCTGAAAACTCTATCGAGGGAATTTTTGTAAATAAATAATTTAAAATAATTATTAAATTCCGGGCACCAAATCAAATAACTTACGAATGAATATTTGGATTGGAAATTAGAGAGCACTGTAGAGTTCATAGCATGGTGCTTTCTATAGGGGCGACCTCAGGTGGGAGGGCGGGGGAGGATCAGATCTCACGACCACAGACAGTTTCCTATAAATATGAGTTTAAGGAAATGAGCAGGGGTTTGGCTCATTTCCTCTCAGGTGCGGGCGAATTACCTCTCTCCCTTCTGATAGCGATTCAATGTCGGTCCTTTATTGGATCATGTTGAAACTTCAGAAGCTGGTAGATCATAGTCCAACAACCACAACGAAAGAACCAAAAAATTGAGGTATGATTCTTATTTCAGACTATGTAGCTATCGATTGTTGAAATTGTTGTCAAAAATATTTCCTGTCTATTTTCACTACTTTGGAATCCATTAACAATGACCAAACTAACAATGGGAATCACCTGATTGAATTTATGGTTTCCCGTTCTCCATGTTCTTCGTGTTCTTGGACCTCTAAATTTTTGATTCGTCAAACTATCAATAAATCATGGATAATGGAATATTTTTTGGAGGCCCTTAATCTGAGGAGTCCGGATCTATTCTTTGTTTTGAGTTTCAAGCGCCAGAGGAGTCATGGCGGAGAGCGGAAGCAATGACAACTTTTTGCTGCGTCAAAATAGTGATGATTATTAGAGTAGAGACCACCACATTGTAGATAGGGATCTGTGGATCCTAGATCTGGTCTCCAAATAATTTTCAGACCACCATAGGGGTCCCGATGGTCTATAGAAGGGGGTGGTGGTGTGACTCCGGCAAGGCAGCTTTGGAAAGGCAGTGACACGACGATTCAGGAAGCACAACAGACGATTGAAAATCCTGGATAACGGCGGTGGCAGGTGGCCTGCCAAAGAAACCCCTGATGAGTTTTTTGGAAAACATAAAATAAATAAATAAATAAAAATTAAATATAACAATAACAATAACAATAATAATAATAATAATAATAATATTATTATTATTATTATTATTGTTATTTATAAAACTGTTAATCGGCTGAAACTTCCCAGTGCGGCGTCCAATTCACGCATCGTCAGTAGAAATGTGACCCTACCTTTACGTCGGAATTTTTAAGACCAATGTTGGGTGTTTTTATATGAATCATGGAGTAGGTCAATAAAATGTCCTAATAATAATAATAATAATATTATTATTATTATTTTAAGATGCTGATTCGAGCATAACTCCTCTATAGAATGTCTGATTAACATGGAATTTGTGGCAGCATGACCAATCATTCAAGATGGAACTTTTGAGGCCAGTTTGATAACTTTATGTTTTAGGATCAAGGATAAATGGAATGAAACTTATAATAAAATTAATAATAATGTAATTACTATTATTTGACGATTCTTGTATTAGACGTATCTCCTACATCTGGTGTCTGATTGAAGCACTATCAACAACGTTGTGACCCTGTAACCAAGGTCCATGTTCTAAGATAGATTTCATTAGCTTAATTTGATTTTTAGGTGAGGGCCCCCTGAGGCCCATTTGGGGCGTTCATGATGAAATATATCTTCTTCACCGGGTTTCCGTTTGGGACGAATGAATAACCAACCCCGTGTGCTTTTCCGAGAGGATCATAGTGGAACAATCTGTTTGATGTGTTCTGAGATTGTGGCATGGGTCCCATGAAGTACCATTCATTCACAATGTTTCAAAATGTATTTTCTTCACTGAGAGTCCGATTCGAGTGAATGAATAGTTGATCTTGTGTGTTTTTCACCAAGGATAATGACGGTGTGATCCATTTGATTATATAAGGACATTTAAAGAGTAATTTTGGTAGAATTATGTTTTCTTTGTTTGGATTAATCAAAGAACATTGTGCTCTTGCCAGCCTTTTTTCCCAGAGGCACCATGTACTCTGGAAGTACGCTAGCACGCCTAGGGGGAATTTGTTCATAGTTTAGTACCTGATTATGGTTGGGTACACAGATAGGAAATGAAGTAGTTCCACACATTGTGTGGGACCCACATGCTCCATGTACCACACTATGAGTATTCTACATCTCGTATATCCTTCTTTTGGACTCGGATTTTGGCATGCAAGTATCCTATCCGGAGTGTTCTTCCACGTAGAACATGATGATGCCTTCTATAGTGTATTTCTATATAAGATGCAAGTTGTTTCAGATGTGATTCTTATTCAACTAATGTATGATGACAATAGTGATCCAGTGCTGACATATCAATGCTTTCTGAGAGGTACCATTCAGCAGGGATGGCCAATTTAGTTCCTTGATACCTTCTAAATGGAATCCCCCTATCAAGTAGGGTGTGGGTACTTGATAAACTAGAGTGTAATCTCCCATAGGCATGGGTGTGGGTCCTCTACGAGATACTTCCAAGTGGAATCCCCCATCGGTATGGGTGTGGGTCCTCTTCGAGCTACATCTGAGTGGAATCCCCCTGATGCACTAGGGAAAGGGTCCTCAATGAACAAGAGTGGAATTCAAATAACACATCTAGGTGTGGGTCCTCTATGATGACTATCAGAGTGGAATCCCCCCAACGCATCAGGGTGCAGGTACTCTACGATAAATATTAGAGTGGAATACCCCTAATGTACTAGGGTGTGGGTTCTCTACTATGAATTTGTTATCCTTTAGCTGTGCGACATAATGAAGAGATGTGGTTGACATACCTTTGGAGTCACAAGAAAGAGGGATGCTTTCCCCACCAAGACACATCCTCGTGAAATGACCTAAAACCGTGTAGGTGAGACAGACCCACCCAAAGCAGATTGTATCAAGGTGTGGTGATTTAGTTCCTTTGACCTTCATGTTCAAGGAAGATGTGAGGGATGCCGGGTAGTGTTGGTGGTTATATCTGGAACTGTTGGAGAATATTTTTCTGGCCTGAGCTATGAGATGGATATCCCCTTACTCTATCTGGTTGGGGATTATTTGACTGAGTATATATATATATATATATATATATATCCTATTTAAGTTCCCACTCCTTGGTTTTTATTTCTATCCTTCTAGGAGAGGTGAATACGTGAGGGGTATGCCATGTTATTTTTTGGCCTAGCTTATCGTGGTTTGATGAGTCTACTCTCCTACTATAGGTAGAAAATACTCAACAATAAGTTCATCTTCTCACCATTTCTAGCTCCTTGTGTTTTGAATGGGTTTAATTCATTCTCATGTTGGGTTGAGCTATACTCTCTTTTTTGTAACTTGTTCCATCTACTTCTCCCCTATTCATTACATATTTTGCTGATCCTTTGAGCCTTCAGGGCATCCTACAGACTATTTTCATAATCACCCTTCTTGGGCTTTTCCCACACTTGGTTTTACCTTTTAGATGATGTAAAGGTTGATTGTGACTTTAGAGGATCTTAGGGATATAAGATCTTGGACCATGTGCGGTGGTCATATCTTGGGATTTAGGAGAGGGACTATCCCAGCTATTTTACCTTTTCAGTTGTTGTCGAGTTGTGTCACTTTTCTAGTTGGGAATGTATGTTTCCCCTTTTATTTTTTTTTACATTTCTATAAATTAATCTTAGAGGTTGATGCATACTTGTAGATTACTTATAGAAGTGTTGTATCTTTTCTTTTTTTTCTCCACACTTATGCATTGAGTTGGTTATGTGTGTGGGTACAAGTACTTAGGAAAATGAATCCCAATGTTTATTATGCCTTCGACACTTGTCCCCAGCTTCTAGACTATAAAGGCAGGCTTGGGATAGTGGTGGCTGGAGCCCTAGTTTGGGTTGGGTCTTGAAAATGTTGTATCCAAGGTTGTTCAAACCTTGGGATGTTGTTTAGACATTTCCCTAAAAAGATCTGAATTGGGTTTAGGGAAACAATGTCAATGTGTCTCGAGAGAGGCTCTTAGTTTAGGGAGTCCAATGATGATGTGGCAATTGACGTATCCATTCACCAAGACACTGATTACCCACTTTTCAACTTCACATGATGAGACATTTGTTGCAGGGAACTTTGGTTCATGCATCATATAGGATTGATTCATTAACTATCCTTCTTGAGTCATCTCTCCTTTGTGGTTGATATATATATATATATATATATTCTCATTTGACCTTGGTATTCTTTGATAATTTTCAATACCACTCCATGATGACAGGAAACCAGGATACTAGCTCTAGTTCATGATGATGACCCTATGAGTGACGAGGCCTCGGTTTAGGATCTATCATATGATCCACCTTTCTCCAGGTAGACAGGTAGCAGCACCTCCACCTGCTGGGTAGAAGTTATCTCTAAAGAGCAGGATGAGGGCATGCTCAGGTTGAGCGTGCTTCATGAGTTCCAGCATCAGAGACCACTGATGTTCCATGGTGAGCCATACCATCAGGAAATGGATGTTTGGATAGAGTCAATGGTTTTACTATTTAAGTTTATTCAGACATTGAATGATCATATGATGGATTTGGTAGCTATTCTTTTACATGGATCAGCTGGACATCGGTGGAGTCCAATTACTCAGATAAATGATGAGTTGATACTCTTATGGGATTACCTCCATCAGATATTTCATGAGGAGTACTATCCCTCCTGTTACGATCTGTACAAATTCAGGAGCTCCTTAAGTTTCAGTAAAATAGGATGATGGTGGCTGAGTATGTGACTAGGTTTATAGAACTTTCACGCTACTCTATGAACATGATCCATGACGGCTACTTCCAAGCACAGAAGTTCAAGTAGGGACTCCAAAGAGAGATATGTGCTATCATAATACCCTTGTGCATCACCACCAATGTCGGGGTGCTAGATAAGTCACTAGTGGCATAGATATATCTATCAGAGGGGTGCCATACAACTAGTTATGGAAATGGGTGCAACAGAGTTGAGACATTTTCCACGACTAGTAGGAATAATATGAGAAGATGTCAACATAAAAGTACCCCCCATAATTGGTCTCAGGAACAAAGTCATATGGGGATGAGGTAGCATAGAGTGTGGAGACATCTTAAGGATGACCATTGTTATTCTTATGACGGGAAAAGTCACTTGGCATGAGACTACCTGAATATACATGTTGATATTTCAAATCATATAGTAAATGAACCAACATGGAAGAGACGACACCCTGATTAGGGATCTCTTAGGCATGGGTAGGTTGGTCCCTAGGGAGGTGGTTCTGGAAGGGGAGAATTAATAGTTTTGGTTGGTGGACGATGCTACAAGATCGTTTCACCACCACCAGGCGACCCACATCAGGCTCAAGGAGTTAGCAGTTGAGGTCATGGGAAGGTGAATGTTATAGATTTCTATAATCCAAGAGTTCATGTGATGATAAAATATACACTCTATGTCTTTTATAAATTTTTATTAGAACTTTTTAGACATTTTGTGAGGTACATTTTCTCTCTACTTCTTACCTAAGGTTTTACTAGGGTGACATGGGGCATCGGTGTAACCCTGCATCGGTGTTGTTCAACGTATCTTTGAATGCATGAGGAAGAGGGGTCCTTCCCCTACAGAGATGTGTTTTTGTATCATGATAAAAACTGTAAGGGTGAGTCAATGCTTCCCAAAGTATGGTATGACACATGCTTTTCATGTCTCGCTTCATGCGGTTGGATGAGTTTACTCACCTACCTTGTTCATTGGCACCTCGTGTTCCCAATGTTAATATTGATACAACATATCAAGTACATGTTGAGGTGATAGAGAACCCATGAATAGAAATACGTGACTCAATACCTAGTGTTGGTAGTGGTAGTCTTTACCTTGAGAGTTGGGATACATAACCTTTTGGGAGAGTGTTTTGTGGTTTTCACATACCACTAGAGTCTCAAGTGTGTATTCGCTTAGACATAACTGAACATGAGGTGGTAAAGATGGTTGAAATTACTAACAGATTACAACTTCAAGATAGTCTATACTTTTGGAAAGTGGAAACTTTGTAGCAGATGACCTCAGAAAAAAGTTTTAGGCTCATCTAGTACGGGAAGCTTCGAAGCAGTTAGCTTCCCTACAACTGACCCTAGTGAAGTAGGATGGTACAATTTTTCTTCAGTCAATGGTGTCGAATCCTTTTCTTCTAGAGTGTGTTAAAGAGTCCCAATTATGAGACACTGAATATGAGATCTTACATGAATTAGATATCTATAGGAGAAGCACCAGATAGATATTCTGAAGGAGGGAATCACAAGATCTTGATCGAGGGAAAAAAGTGTTTTCGGTTGCGATATAAAATTTCCACACTTCTCCCTTACCTGGACATGCCAGGAAATGTGTATAGGTATCTTCAAAAGATATGTTAGTGGTTTGACACAAGATAAAGTGTAGTTGAGTTTGTCTCATGATGCCAAACCTATCAGCAGGTGAAGGCTAAGCACCTGGTTCCGGCAGGTTGTGAAACCTCTTGAAATCCCAGAGTGGAAATGGGACAATATTTCCATGGATTTTTTCATAAGGATTCCAAAAACAGTGAATGGTATTAATTTCATCTGGGTGATAGTATAATAACTCATGGGTCTGTGCACTCCCTTTCATAGAGAGAAATGTTTGATGGAGAGTTTGGTGCAGTTTTTCATATGAGAGATCGTCTGCCTTCACAGCGTACCCTTAAAGTTTCTCTCTGATAATGACATTCAGTTTATCTTATGATTGTGGAGAGGACTACAAGAGGTGTTCGGGACCTATTTTCAAATGATTATAGGTTTTCACCCCCAGACCGATGGGTATACAGAGCATGTTATCCAGGTGTCAGAGGATATGCTAAGGGCTTGATTGTTTTTTTTAGCCAAGGAGGCGAGTTACCCCTGGGGTCCTTTGGGCTGTTCGAGATCGTGATGAGGGTTGGTCTGGTTGTTTACTGACATTATGTACCATCAGGGTTAGAATAGGTTCATAAAATTTTCCATGTGACACATCTAAGAATATACATGCATGTTTTCATACACACGACATCGATGAGAGTGTTCCTTAAGAGGATAGACCATCCCATTGGTTTGCTTGTTGTGGTAGCATGAGAATATGAATTAGAGTTCCTGGGAGTGGGAGAGACAAGAGAGGGCTTAGTATCCCAAGTTTTTTTCCCCATATCTTCTTTTTGAAGAAGAAAAATGTAACACCCCAAGCTTCCACAGTACACTTCTCTTCGTATAATACAATACCTTGCGATGTATGCAACTTTGAGTTCTAGCACACCACGACCAATCAAACTAGCCATTATGAATATTAATAGACACTTTTTAAAATTTTATAAATTTTGTTTTTCAAAATGGACTTCATTTTTGGATTCTTAATATCAAAATTATCTTAGGGTGAATTTTTAGTATTTTTCTGAAAACATTCAATTTTTGATGAATAATGAAAAACACTACATTATTGTTTTAAATTGACATTTATTTAAATAATAATAATTATTATCTAAATTTTTTCATTGTCATAATAGATACATAATACCTATATTAGTTCAATTTAATTCATTGGAGTCATTTTATAATAAAATTAGATGTATAAAATTTTATTGAATTTTTAACGTCTTTTACCCACCCTCTAGGCACGTCACCAAATTTGAATAAAATGAAATTTTACTACTTCTGTGAATTTAATTTAAAAAATATGAGAGACACGATTAAAATCAGTAAGTAAATTGTGGTTTAATAAGATTAATATAATTTTTGGTGAATAAGGTCTTTTGAATTTTATTTACCACAGTTAAAAGTAAATAGGGAAATTAAAGGTAGAAATGATATTATAATTACCGTAACACATGTACTAATTATATTGGATAAGTGTTTCCAGAACAAATTAAACCTTAGTAATAAATTATGATCCTCTTTGATCTACTTGGATTAGATTAGGATATTTATTATTATTTTATTTAAAGAAGAGTTAAAAGTGTTAAATTCAAATTTTCATAACTAAAACATTTTTAATATAGGGTTATACATAAGATAAATTCGAATATAAATATTCATTATAAAGATAAAATTATTTCCTAAATAATTATATTTTATTTATAATTTTTAGACATTTAATAATTAAATTTATTTATGACACAATCATGATGTAGTGATTACCTTATTAATGAAAAATTAAAATAATTGTTATTATAAGTATGCAAATAAATATAAATTGAGACTTTTGATTAATTAAACTAATTTTATAGGATAATGGAACATTTTAGAATTTATTTAATTTATTTTTTATAAGTAATCATGTTTTTTTACTTTCACAAAAACTAAATACTAAATAGTTTCAAAATTGACATAAATGAGTTTTTAAAACAAATACTATATTATTAATTGATATAATATTTCAAAAAATATAATGTTAGGACAAAAGACTTATATAAGGTTAGATATGTCAATAATGAACCACTTTGGGTTCTCTTATCTTTTTATAGTAATTTTATTAACAATATATTATAATAATACAAGAATACATGGTAGATGTTAAACTATTTAACTAAGAGTTAAATCTAAAATATAAGGTTAATATGGTGACCTAAACCTATCTAAAACCTATTGGTTGAAAGGTCTTATACCCATAACCACCTTATCCTAGAAAAAAAATCCTTTTTGAGCTATTATAAACTGAATATGATTGTATAATAGATTAATATTTAATGATTTTCTTAAAGTGACCCTCACCTCTCTTATAAATGGGTATTTCCCTTATCTTAATTTCACACCTCCAAAGCCATTTGGATCGACCAAAACCTACTAAAATATCCTCCCAAATACCCTATATTCAATATATATTCCTTACTTTGATCATAAATCCTACCTAAGGATCCATTCTGATCAAATCAAAAGGAAGCACCTGAAGAAGAGGTAATAAATTCATCACCTCTTTCAAAGTTCTTTTCTTCTTACACTTCCTCTTTCTTTGTTATTTACATAAAGAAATAATAAATACAATAAATTATACATACTATAATGTTATTATAAATATTTTACATCCATATTCTTTATTCTATCCATCCTATGAATGATAAAGTCACCATACGTGCGTACATACAACTTACCATCTCCACGTCGTGGTGTAGTTTTTTATTCAACACTTAATTATTTTGTTGGGTATAATAATTAGTATAATTGATATAAATAATAAATATAAAATTTTAATGATTATTTATATAAGAAATACCAACCAATTACATACGATTCCACCATCAATATAATGGTATTTTCGCTCATACGTACGTACGGATTACCGTCTCCACGAACGCGATGAAATTCATTCCCCATCGTAACCATTCAAGAATAAATTTAATTTTATGATTAAAACAATAATGTTTAAGAACATAATATAATTATGGATATGAATCAAATAATTAATATCCATAACAAACATGACTTACGTAACAAAACATATAAAGGAAAACAAACCAGTTAACACCCGAAATGATGATACTACTGAAATATCAATAACAAAGCAATATTAGAAGATCATGTATGATATCATATTTATGTATGTGGTTCTTGTATAATTCAATAACAATTATTTCACCATTATATAGGAGGCTAACCTACCCTCTACTAATGAAAAGTACAAGGTAAGGGTTAATTTTACAATCTCTTTATTATCCGAGGTTGTTAATACCTAAGTATCTACTGGGACCTCTTTATCATCCTCATATGTGTTTCTAAAAAATGTATTTCAAAATATTTTTACTATTTACTAAACTATGAGTTAAAGTTATTTATAGAATTTTTTGATTCTTTATAAAATGTTTTGAAAGGAATCTTTCCATTATTTTCCAAACAAGGTACTTTATGACCTTTTCGACAAATTAAGGTAAGAAAGTTTTTTTAAATTATACAGAAAGTGAGGATATTTTTTGTTGTTATAACACATTAGAAACTTCCCTTACAATATTATAAGAAAAGTTTAAAAATAAATGTTTTCTTTTATAATTATGTGACTTTTAAATGATTTCAAAATAGAAATAGATATTTCTCTCAAATAGTTTTGATTTCATATATGTCAACAAACATTGATGGATTTTATGTTATTTGAAGTTTATTTATTATGATACAATCTTCCATATTGTATTGAAGTTTTTGTGATATGTTTGACTGTGGATGTGCTATTTTTATACCATTCATGGTTTATGGTAAAATTATTGACATTTCGTATGCTATTTTTAATACAAATGTTAATATTATGTTTCAACCTTTTCATATGAGGAATGCATTGGACTTAGTAAGTGAACGGTGGAGCCCTCTATAGCTCCTCAATGCATCTGTAGGTATCATGAGACAAACTAGTGTCTTGGCTCAAGGCCTTGAAAAAATCTTATTTGTAGTCTTATCACGAGTCCTTGACTATGTGGTTATGATGTATGACATTATGCATTCCATCATTATGAAATTAGCTATTGATATTACATGTGATTATTCGAATAGTAGAATATCCATGTGAATAAGTAAATGGAATTATTTGATTTATATTTTTCCATATTATGCTGAAGTTTATGTTTAAAAGACTTTTGTTTTAGTCTTATACATTTCCTTAAATGTTTATGATTATTTATGATAGTTTTCACTATATTGTTATCCTTAGTTAGCATCTGAGATCACCCGTTTCTTATGTTTTATTTTTCCCAGGATGTGAAGAAGTATATTATGATTAACCTGTAGGGATTGGACAAGGATATGAGGGTGTTAAAAGGGGACATAATGTTGTTGTTTTTTATTTAATGACGTAATGTAAAACTTATGTATATATCTAGTACTTCCAAGGCTACTTGTATCATGCCAATGTTATGTAATAATGCTCCAACTCTAGGTAACTGGAGTTGGGGCATTATAAAAATATTGAAGGAGGGAATTATGTAGAGACCTAGTTTTCACCTCTTAATACTTTTGAATATTTCTACCTATATTTACAGAGCCAGGCATTGAGTCGACATGCGATTCTGAGTCCAGATGTTCTTGGAATAATTTTTTTAAAAAATATTATTTTTTTTCGGACTATTCATGTGGATAAAATAAGATATATCACAAACAGTGCCTTCGATCAGAAATATAAGGACACGATTGAATCCAAAGCGTGTCATTTACCCAAGGTGGGGTGTAACTTTCGTAGGCACAGAATTCCTATGGAAAATGCTATCGAGGTAATTTTTATAAGTAATTTAATTACAATAATTAATTTATTATGGGAATAAGATTGAATAACTTATGAATGTAGATTTGTATTGGAAATCCAAAAGCACTGTTGATTTCATAGTGCGGTGTTTTCCCTAGGGATGACCTCAGGTGAGAGGGAATAAGAGGTTCATAACCCGTAACCACTAATAGTTTCTTATAAATAAGAGCTTAAGAAAATGAGAAGGGGGTTTTCTCATTTCCTCTCAGGAATGGGTGAAGTTCCACTCTCTCTTACAACGACGATTTAGTATCTGTTTTTCATTAGATCGTGAAGAACCTTCTGGAACTGATAGATCAAAGTGCAGTGAACATAACAGTTGAACCAAAAAATCAAGGTTGGATGCCTATTTCATATTATTCTGCTCCTGATTGTAGAAATTGTAGTCAAAAATTGTTTCTATCTATTTTATCGGCTTTTGAATGCTTTGACGATGGCCAAACTAACAATGTCCATCATCTGATTCGATTTTTGGTTCCCCGTTCTTCATGTTCTTTATGTTATTCATCCTCTAACTTTTTGATCCATCAAACCCTTAAAAAATCATAGAGAAAGACATATGTTTGTAAAGACCGTGATCTAAGAAGTCTAAATCTGTGCTCAGTTTCAAGTTTTAGGTGCCTAATGAGCCATGGATGTGAGTAGAAGTGACAGAAACTTTTCACCACATTGAAATAGCGACGATTCTTTGAGAGGAGACAACCACAATTTAGATTGGGATTCGAGGATCCCAGATCTGGTCTTGAAATAATTTTTGGACCACCAGAGTGGTCCTGGTGTTATGTGGAGGGTGGAAGCAGTGTGAATCTGACGAGGAGGGTCTGACAAGGTGGTGACGTGGGGATTCCAGTGGCGCGGTGGTGGCTACAGGACGACGTGACAGATGGCTTGAGAGCCAGGAAGGCGACAGTGGCAGGTGACCAGCCACGGACCCCCATTCAGGTTTTGCAGAAAATTTAAAAATAAATAAATAAATAATAATTTAATATAATAATAATAATATTATTATTATTATTTATAAAATAGTTAATCATCTGTAAATTCCTCGTATAATGTCCACTTCATGCACCATCAGTGGAAATGTGACCCAACCATTGATGTGGTCTTTTTAATAGAATTATTGGGTTTTTTTGCCTACTTGTGGAATGAGTCAATAAAACATCCTTATAATAATAATAATAATCTTATTTTCAGATTTTGATTCAAGAATAACTCTTACATATAGCGTCTGATTAATGTTATATTTTTAGAAATGCGACCCAGCTTTTGAGATAAACTTTTTGAGGCTAGTCAAGTAATTTATGTTTTAGGCTTAAGAATTAGGGGAATGAAACTTCAAATTAAAATAATAATAATGTAATTATTATTATTCAGCGATTCTTGTATTAGAAGTATCTCATACATCCAATGTTCGATTAACATGCCGTTAGGGGAATTGCGACACTGTAACTGAGGTGAGTGTTCTAAGACAGATTCCAGGTGCCAAATTTAAATTTGAGGTTAGAGCCCCATGAGGCCCATTTGGGGAATTTATGGTGAAATGTAGCTTCTTCACTGGGTATTCATTTAGTACGAATGAATATAAAATCCGGTGTGTTTTTCTGAGAGGATCGTAGTGGTGAAATCTATTTCATGTGTTTTGGGATTGTGGTGTGGGTCCCATGAAGCACCATTTTTTGCACAATGCTGCGAAATGAAGCTTCTTCACCTGGAGTCTGATTCGGGCGAATGAATAGTCAATCATGTGCATTTTTTTCATAAGTATTGTGAATATGTGACCTCTTTGATTATATGAGGACATTTGAAGAGGAATTTGGTAGAATTACATTTTCACCCTTTGGATCAAACAACAAGCATTGTGCGCTCGTCAGCCTTTTCGGCCAGAGGCGACATTTACTATGGGAGTATGTTGGCACACCTAGGAAGTACTTGTTCATAGTTTAATACCTGAGTATGACTGGGTATATGAAAAAATTATGAGGCAGGTCCACACATCATGTGGTATCCACATGGTCTGTATTCCACACGATGAATATTCTACCTCTCGTATCTCCATCTTTTGGACTTGTATTTTGGAATGCGGGTAGCCTATCCTGAGTGTTTTTACTTATAGAACACAATGGTGAACTTTGTGGTTCATTTCTAGATATGATGTGAGATGTTCCATATGTGATGCCTATTCAGGCGATGTTCGACAATGGTAGTGATCAGGTGATGAAATATCTGTGCTTTTCAAGTGGTACCATCCAGTAGGGATGACCAATGTAGTTTCTCAATAACTTCAGATTGGAATCCTCCTACTAAGTAGGGTGTGGGTCCTCGATGACCTTGAGTGAAATTAACCATAAGAATGGGTTTGGGTACTCTACGACTATTAAGAGACTGGAGTACCCCATCGACATGGGCCTGAGTCATCTACCAGCTACTTCTAAGTGGAAACCCCATGACACACTAGGGAGAGGGTCTATCATGAGCCAACCTAAGTCGACCCTGAACCGGTCACCTAGACTAGCCCACAAAAATTCCCGAGAGGTGTTCCCGATTCTCTTGGGATGGATACAAGCACCGAGGGAATCAATATAGTGACAAGGGAGTAATTTTTCCCACATATAAACAATTAAAAAACAAGTGGAAATACACAAACATCCCAATACACATTTATATAAAAGTTGAACTAAACATTATTTGCACATGGAAGTGAAAGTACAACTGAAGAAAATAACTCAATCGACCAAACCTGATAACTAAATATATCCATGTGACCCCACTAGTCACTCTCCAACACAATGATCACACATCTCCCAAGGTGATCAAAATCGATCTTAAACCTTCCTAAGGGATAAAAACAGAATAATACTTTAGGAATGAGTATTAAAACTCAGTAGGTTAGATTGATATTTTATCCCCAATGTGATTCATTTAAAATAAAAGAAACATAAATTACAAGTTTGAAATACAATATATAAGACTATGTTTTCTAAGAATGGTTACATGCTATAATCATTATAAAATAAAATGGTTTTATGTTCTCATAACCAGAAAATACTAGTAACCAATTTCTAAGAGATGCAACTTCAAACTAAAAATAGTTTTCAAGAGGGTTGCTTTAAAGGATGTAAAATTTTAAATAAAATAGACACACTTCTGAATTTATGAACTAAACACACCTTATTCTGATGGTGAGTACAAAATATCCAATGTGCACAAGTCCTGAGAACACCCCTAGGAACTAGTTCGTTGTGGTCCCAAGCTACCTCATATCTCGGTGTAAAAGTTTCCATAAAAAAATATCCATTCTTATACATGAGGAACTAGTAGGGAACAAATACCCATAACCTAGTGGTTCCCAACATCATCATCATAGTTTAGTTAGTGTTGTCATCGTCAAACTTGCTATGTGAAACAGGGACAAAACCACTCCAGATCACTAGCATACAAGTACACATCCTCCCACCTAGATACTCGTGTTTCCATTTAGATCCCAATAAGATTCAAAAAATTATCAAATATTCTTTTCACATTAAAATTTTAGTCCCAAATCATACACACACAAATAGACAACAAACATGCTTCACATTTCTTCCATGGATCAATAAACTATTTAAAATTTTCATAAAACAATTTCAAGAAGGATAATGAGGCTTTGCACATAAAATCCATTCAAAAATGGTCTTTTAAGTCCAAACACCCACCATTAACATATCAAACAATATTTTGAAACCCCAAAAAAATTTAATAAATAAATTTCATGGACCATAAAATGGATTTAAATGATAGAACAAGAAGTACACATGAAAACCATTTTTACAAGAAAAATTTCAAACGAGCCTTTAAGTATTCTTCACAAAAAAATACCAAAATAAATAATTACAATATTTATAAATAGGTGTAAAAACACCATTATAAGAAATATAACATTTAATTAAACCCATAAAAAACTCAGGTCACACATTCAAAACCCATCCATTTTGATGAAGGATCCAAACATGCCATTTACTGAGAACACATGCCAAAGCACCCTAAAAACTGAAACTAACTTCATTATAAAACAAAAAACCAGATTTAAACCCACATAAAGAACCCAAAAAAATTATTCACATGCTTCTAATATTTTTCATAATCCAAAACAACCATTTTATATCACCTTGAGCACACAAAATCCAACCATGCACTTTCCTAAAAACTAGGCATGCAACAATTAATAAAAAAAACTATATTTAACACTAAAAATGTCATAAAACCAAATTTTCATGAAAAAAATTAATTTAAATTGCTAAAAAAGGTTCTAAAAATTATAAGTCAGGTGCAAAAGAAAATGGATCATTTAAACAAACACTTATTCTGCACACTTTAACCAAAACAACATAATTTTCACCAAACAAGGCATAAACTACCCTTCTTGCACACTAAATAATAAAACAAATGGGTTAAAAACAATACCTAGAATATATATAAGGTTTAAAAACCAAGAAAAAAATTAATCTTGAATTATAAAGTCATTTCTTGGGAGAACCTACCTCAAAACCAAGGCGGAATGGAAACACACACCCAATAATACCTTCTGAGGGTTTATAAACCCTAAAACTATTAATACCAGACCCAAAAGAGAAAAAAACCATTTAATAATCATGTTATAACATAAAAATATGTCTTTCATTACTAGGGAAGAAGATATATCCAATAAAAATTGGAAGGAGGAGGGGAAAGGAGAAGGAAACTCGCCTTGATAACTAGAAAACTCATCATCTTCCTGTATATCCACACCCTTAGAGGAGAGGTATTGGAATGGAACTCAATGGGGAGTATAATTAGGTATGGGATAACTAGGGAAATAATATTTTGGGTAAAAGAGTTAAAAAGTAATGATTTATGAAGGAAACAAATTACCTTTTCAAATTTGGACGATTTGAGAAACCTTGAGGCAGGTCGCCCTAACCCCCAATGAAGATGAGGTGAAAAGAGGGAAAATAGAACCTGGGGGTGTGCCTAGGGTTTTTGGGATCTAGTGAGTGGTGGAATGACCGAAATATATCAAAAAATGAATAATATATAAAAAACAAAATATTTTTTAAAATCTTGAAATAGGCTCCCAGTTTGGATGAAATCTTGAAGTAACAACCCTTTTCTCCAAAACCCCCCAAAAAATAAATGGAGAACCCATGGTATGATGATTAGACATAGATGGAACTTCAAAACATATCATTAATATCACACAAAACCTAAGAAAATGATCAGGATTTCCGATTAATCAGATCAAAACCAAGACATGAAAAACAAGGTGTGACAATTCTCCCTACCATTAAAGCTTTCCGCCCTCAAAAACCCATAACACTTTCCATATGATTGATAAACACCTAATGATTTATTTTCAATGAAATCTAGCCACTTAATCTAATGACATTTCACCCACAAAAATAGAACTCATTATTTTTTCCCAAAACAAAACAATAAATCACAACCACTTCCCAAGAATCAATGGAGGTATCAAGCCACTCATCCCCAACCAATCCAAGAAAACATTGTTGGGACTTCTCCCAAAGATCCCAATGACCACCCAAAACCAAAGAACATTCTAAAATAAAATTATTTCAAGGGAGGCTAGAAAAGACATCCCACCATTAAGAACCAACCAACAGTGACTAAACAAGATTTCCACATGATCTAGAATTGGGCCTCTCCCACATAGGCCAACCAAAACTCCCTTACAACAGCCTACCAACCCATGCCAAGAAAAACAAAACATGATCATTTAAACTTATCACTCCCAAATTTAGGGGACAAGTAAATATCCAAAACTTCTTGTATGGACCAAAAAACACCACCTCACTGGGAGGGGAGGGAAGGGGACCAATTATTGGACCACTGAAACCAAAGCTAAAAACCACCCACCACTCTTCACCTATGGATGGATAAAATCCAAGACCAAAATCGATTCACATGGGTGGTCCACACAATAACATTGACCTGAAGCTCACATCCAAGATGATATACCCACATACACAACATTAAGGGTAATTCCACCACTCCCTTTGTGGAAAAAGGTAATTCACAATGATGAGAAACCTCAATAGAAATGCCAAAACTACCTCACCAAAATGGTGGAGGAACAAACTTAACCAGAATCCATCCACTACTAGGATTCATAACTACATGTTATCTTCACTCCAAAACATATGGCTGGATCTCTGACGGTGGAAGAATCCACTGCCTCATAGTCAGGAGTTAAGGATCACAACACCTCATGAATGTCACTAACTCAAACAAAACACCTTTACCCAAACATAGATTTGGAAGATACATATCAAAATTCTCTCTCACTCTAAATTAGGAGTATAATGAACAAGGAAAATGGTGAAGCCCATTAATATCACTGAGCACAACTACCACAATCAAGAGAATCACCATATCAGGAAGGTGCTTTAATCAAAGCCCCAAAAACTCTCTATTCCAACTAACGGGCCGAGGCATCATTCAAAGAGGTGGATTTAACCCTTGAAATGAATCCTTAGGATGGTCAACTAGAAATATTTCCAATATAGAACCACCCATGGGCACATCACATCATCCAACACTTCTTTATAAATCCACTGAAAATTACTCCCAAATCGAGCCACCAACAAGATACCATCTCAAGGCATAACCAGAGTATGACTTTCAGATCACAAGGAAGAATAATGAATAAATAAAACTTATAAGGAATAGAAAAAACTAGCCACATAACCATTAGTTTATAAAAAAATTCCATAATTATTTAGATCAAAACAATTTTTAAAAACAAACAAACTTGGTTGATTTCTAAATTCACCAATGGAGTTTCTTCAAGTATCACTCACTTGCACGTTTTCATACCACCCCAATAACCCAACCACCATTCCATATTTTCTATCCATCTAGATATCCATAAAAAAATTCATTTGAGAACCCATGAAAACATTAAAGGCTAAAACAAAACAACATCATTCCAAAAAAATCAAGTACCTTCAAAAGGCACACTAACCACCAAGTCAAAAACCCTTTTAATATTTTAAAAAACAAATCCCACTTCATTAAGAACAATTTTATTAAAAACCTAACCCTTTTCATTTTTAATAACTTTCAAAACAACCAAGATAATATAAAAAACCCCTTACCATTTTCAAAAATTTAGCAAGGTCTCTTTTCATAATCCGATGGCCATAGAGACCAGGACCCTTTCTAGGAAAACACCGACCACTCAAAACCAATTTCCAAAACCAATTCATCAGATTGAAACACTTTTAAACAGCCCAAAACACCCCATTTAAGACAATGTTTCAGAATCTTCTTAAAATGATCCACGCTTTAAAAAAAATTTATTTCAACAAACCACATGTTTAGATTAGGGAAAATCCAATCCTGTTAAATCATTTTCACTTAATTCACAATATTTTTGTCACAAAACCCAACTTTCCAAAAAAATTATTATATTAAAATTTTAAAACCAATTTACAAAATTCTCACAAAAGTATTTTCAAAATAATTTTTGAATTCAAGAAAGGTCCAAGAGACCCATAAAAGGAAACTAGTGTCGGTTGGTGACTAGACCATATTGTTGGCGGCCACATGCCAAACACACCACAAACATAGAGATCCTTCTCAGGACCATGAACCAACTCCACATGGATTTCCAGGCCCTGTGAGAAAACAAAAACCATTAGTACAACTCCCATTGTCATATACCAACACCAAAAAATCATCAAAACCAAAGACACTAATAAAACCAGACTTCCCATGGAAACCCGAGGATCAGAACAAGGAAGAGTTCACGAAAATCTTCCCTCACTTACTACTAAAGTCCCAAAAATCATACTACATCTATCTTGACACCCCCCAAATAACAAGGGAACTCTAAAAATCAAGTTCCGCTTTTATCTTACCTCTTTTGATACCATTTTGTCACCCACTAGCCCGAGTCGACCCTAAACTAGTCACCTAGGAAAGCCCATGAAAAGTCTTGAGAGGCATTACCGATCCTCCTGGGATGGTGACAAGCACCCATGGAATCATTATAGTGACTAGGAAATTATTTCACCCACATATAAAAAATTAAACAACCAGTGGAAAGAAAGGAAAAACCCATTACACATTTATATAAAAGTTGAACTGAACATTATTTGCACATGGAAGATAATGTATAACTGAAACAAACAACTCAACCGACCAAACCTAAAAAATAACTATCTCCATGTTACCCCACTATTCACTATCCAACAAAATGATCATATATCACCCAAGGAAATCAAACTTGAGCTGAAACCTGCACAAGGGATAAAAATAGTAGAAGACTATAGGCGTGAGGGTTAAAACTCATTAGGTTAGCACAATATTCTATCCCCAATGCAATTACTTTAAAATAACAGAAACATCAATTAAAATTTTGAAATAAATTATATAAATGTATGTTTTCCAAACATGGTTCCAGGCTCTAATCATTATAAAATAAAATGGTTGCAAGTTTTCATAACCTGGAAATGCTTGAAACCAATTTCAAAGAGATAAAACTTCAAAATAAAAAATGTTTTCAATAGGACTGCTTTAAATAATGTACACTTTTAAATAAAACACACATGTTTCTGAATTTATGAACCAAAAATACCGTATATTTATGGTGATTACAAAATAACCAATGATCACAGGTCACGATAACACCCCTAGGAACTAGTTTATTATGGGCCCCAGGTACCTCATATGTCAGTGTAAAGGTAACCATAAAAAAATATCTATTATCATGCACAATACACTAGTAGGGAACAAATTCCCATAACCTAGTTTTACCCAACATCATTATCATAGTTTTGTTAGTGTTTTCATTTTCAAACTTGCTATGTGAAATAGAAATGAAACCACTATCATACTAGTACACATCCACCCACCTAGATACCCAGGTTTCCATTTAGTGCTCAATCATGTTCCATATATTATCATATAAAATTTTCACATGAAAATTTAATTCCAAAATCATACACACAAAAACATCCCACAAACATGCTTTACATTTCTTTTAAGGATCAATAAACTACATAAAATTCTCATAAAAAATTTTCAAGAAGAATAACGAGGATTTTCACATAAAATTTATTAAAAAATTATCCCTTAAGGCCAAACACCCACAATTACCATATCAAACAAGATTTTTCAGCACCAAAACCATTTAATAAATAATTTTCATGGACTGTAAATTGGATTTAAATGATACAACATGAATTACACATGAAAACCATTTTTATAAGAAAAATGCCAAACGGGCCTCTAAGCATTATTCACAAAAACAACATTTATCAAAATAAAAAAGTAAAATATTCATAAATTGGTGTAAACAAACCATTTTTAGTAATAAAACATTTACTTAAAACCCTCAAAAACTCAGGTTACACATTCAAAAACCCATCTATTTCTATAAAGGTGGAAAACATGCCATTTACTGAGAACACATGAAAAAAACCCTAAAAACCGATACTCACTCCATTATAAAACCCAATAATTGATTGGAACCCACATAAAGAACCCAAAAACATTTATTCACATGATTCCAATATTTTTCATAAGTTAAAAAAATCATTTATATCACCTTGAGCACACAAAATCCAACTGGGCACTTTCCCAAAAATGAGGCATGCAACAATTAATAAAACAAACTCTATTTAACACTAAAAATGTTATAAAACCAAATTTTCATGCCAAAAATTTATTTAAATAGATAAAACAAGTTCTAAATTTTATAATTCAAGTACTAAATAAAATGGATCATTTAAACAAACACTTATCATGCACACTTTAACCAAAAAACACATTTTTTACCAAACAAGGAATAAAATACCCTTCTTGTTCACTAAATAATTAAAACAAAGGGTGAAAAATAATACCTAGCATACATATAAGGTTCTAAAATCAAGAAATATATGAATTTTGAATTATAAAGGTAGTGCTTGGGAGAACCTACCTCAAAACCAATTCAGAATGTAAACAGACACCTAATAACAGCTTATGAGGGTTTATAAAACCTAAAACTATTAATACCATCCCCAAACAAGAAAAAACCCCCTAAAAAATAAAGGGATAAAATAACCCAAGGTTGTGCATGACCAGGAGAGAAGATAGAGTAAATAAAAATTGTATGGAGGATGAAGTAGGAGAAAAGAGAAGGAAACTCACCTTGATTGTAACGTCCCCGACTCGGAAGCCACTAAACTGGTGCTCCGTGCTGGGTCATCACATGACCTCAAGCACGCCTTCACATATGCCAGAGGTTTTTGAATAGTGGAGAGGGTCTAATAAGACACATGGGGAGATTATACCCTATTTACCAGTGTAATCCACAAAAGAACACAATATAAATAGTGGAATAATATGAACAACTAGTAAACATGCATAACCAAATGTTTCCCAAAAAGGGTATAAATACTAACCAAATACAAAAATTCCATTCTAAGATAGTAGTGAAAATTTAAAGAAACCCAAGATAAAAAAAATGTCCAAGAACTCTAAATGGATCCCAGCTCCAAGTCTGGGTCTTTCTCTATGTATCCATCAAGGGATATAAGAGCTCATCATGGGAACACCCCATGGGTGGCCCTAAAAAAGGTCACATCACTGTAATGGCATAATGAAATCTTCACAAGAGAGTAAGAATCAAAACAATACATGCACAAATCTCTATACAACTC
The DNA here is from genome assembly GCA_963277665.1 of Viscum album. Lineage (NCBI taxonomy): Eukaryota > Viridiplantae > Streptophyta > Magnoliopsida > Santalales > Viscaceae > Viscum > Viscum album. The sequence goes on along the minus strand of OY728123.1, from coordinate 1,868,874,107 downwards.
AAGGGATATAACTTGTATACCACATAACAAGAATACGAATAAGAACAAACTCTTAATCATGGCCTTGGATCTAGTTTCAATAACACCTTGATGACCTAACCTATGTTCCACCAAAAAACAAAGGGGTTTTAGAGCTTTGAAGAAGATGAGAGAAACGACAAGCCCTAATCTGAAAAAGAGAAGGGAGGAGAGGATTAGACTTACCCGAAGCTTCAATCCACAACCAATGACATCCAAAATGGCCAAGAATCTAAGGAGATCCATCCTTGAGAGCCCTTGGGATCTTTGGTTAGTTTATAGGGTTCCAATGGAGAAGTAAGAGGAAAAACCTGAGTTGGGTTTTAAAATCACAGGGTGGAATTTTGGTAAATTTTCCAACTTTTCTTGGCCGCACGGTTTACCCACACAGTTTTCCAAATAGTGCACAAACTGTGTGACAAATACTATCCATGAGAGGCCAACTTGCATGGTTTACTAGGGATTCCACAAGGTTTTCCCTAACTATTCATAGACCATGCAAATTCTACTGTCCGAGGATGGATGGTCAACATGGTTTACCCACATGGTTTCCCTTAACCATGCGCCTTTCACTACTTGGCCTGATTTCTTTTTTCTTCATGCCCTGATCCCCCGGGGAACCACCGATCCCCCAACTAAACATGGGAAACACTTATCTATCTGAAAAGAAGAGAACCAAGACAATATTTAAAGGCAAACATTCTTTAAGAAAATCTGGGACCTTACAACCTCCCCACCTTATAACGGCTCATCCATGAGCTTCTCTTCCATGCATCACTTATCTTCTGTAACTAAAGGTCATTCCACTAGGGCTACTTATCCACCCACTTTCCATGTCCCTGGTTGCACATCACAAGGCCACTGAACATAGACCAAGGGCACATACTTGTACCACCTGTCTTCCGCACCACAACCACAACACGAACCGAAAACTCCTTAAGGTTGCATCTATTCAACCATTCTCACCCCAATAACTTCATGGAGAAACTTAGGGGACACCAACTAACTCACAATACATGGAACATAAAACACAACATTACATCGTCAGGGGGGAACCAATTGACACCTCATCAACATGATACTTTGCATAACTCATGACCCAAATCACTTGGAATATTTTTCAACTATTTTTATTTTACAAACTCTAACGGTGAACCAAAACTAATATCACCCGAAGGAAAACACTTGATCCTTACAACCAATTTTCCTAAAGATTTCATTCCACAACTCTGCAACAAAATTCCACCCAAAACACTCAAGTACTCGACCAACTATACTCGTGCCAAGGCTCACTATCAGGGATAACTTACCCAAATGGTGACTACTCGAGTCCTTCCAACATGAAACTATAATCAAGTCATCAACCAACCATTTATCAGGTATGGTTATCTCCACCATTTCCGATTACTTGGAACCTCCTCCATCGACGAAGGACCGCTAGAACTCAACCCAAATTTTCCATTTCCTAACATGTTCCAACTCACCATGCCTAGGCATCCATTGAGAATTACCCTACATTGGCATCTAGTCACACCGTCACAACCATTGGGAAGAAATCCCTACAATATCCATTCAAGGACTAATATCAACACCACCTCACTCATGTACAAATTCATTTCAAAAAGGCACTTTCCACCACAACATGAACCCAGAGGTGGGTCACTCCCACCACACACGTTTAAGTTTATCATTATCATCCCACGTACCCACTGAGGTTATTTCCTGAATTCTGGTAGAATTCCATCATCACAACATTACCTCCCTTCAGACTATCATCAGCTTCACCCTTGGAATGACACAACATCACATGGACAAGGTTCACTCAACTTCACTACGTTTTGAAACCACACAAGGGAAAATTACCCAAGTCTAACCCCAATCTTCATTGGAGTTATAGGACCCCCAAATTCCATTGCCACAACCTATTTTCATATCCAACGCCACCCTCATACGACTCAACATAGAAATCAAAAGATTCAATTGGAGCCACCTTGTGCTCAAGCCAACACTTATCTCACTAGAGACCACATCCAAGGCCCACATGCCATTCCAAGGAACCTGACATGCAACTCACAGGTACGTCATTGGCACCCCAGTGCCACTACGTCGACTCGATGTCCTCTTCGCCACATCCAAGAATGATTTATCACTCCCCACATTAGGATTGTTGTTACCATTAATCTAAAGAGGGATTTCAACCAACAAATATTATACTCAACCACAAGACAACCCTAAACTTAGACATGGACATCCACCTTTTCCCAAAATAAGAAAACGAACATCACCCAGTGCCCATTCCCAGTTTTTGTGAATGGAATCCATGACATTTTTTGACATTTGGTCCATCCTGGAGACCTCACCACAAACCATAGAGGGTGCTTATTCCATCATCAAGATCCACATACACTATTTCCATGCGCGTAAACTCCATGATGTCCCTTATACAAACAAACACCTTGATGCCTCTTTGAGTGATCTAGATATTCTCAACATACCTGGGATTGTGTCAAGATATTGGGCATTCTCATCACTAACTGAGGTATGCTAAGAAGTTTTCAAAGAGCACCACCACCAACTTATCCATTATTGATGATGAACTATGGGACACCATGAACTTCCAAGGATTTCAGGCCTCCCTATTGAACATATCACAAAAACACTTAACCCCGCCACTAAGATGTGATTTCCAACTATGTTTAACCATCACTCCATGACCAAATCACAAAATATCCATAAACCAACGTTTCATGTGGAAATACTTCCACCACACCACTTGAGTTCTTCCGATGCATCCCTGACAACTAAAAACCAAGTAAAAATAGTCTATGACACTAATCAACCAAAATTCTCTCATAAATCAACCTTTATCTATGTGTAGTCCATCATCCGCTTACTTACCGAACCATATATCTAGGTAGTCGACCTCATCAGCCCTGAGGTGGCCTCTGTATCTCATCCAACAACCAACCCAATCTGACTAACAAGTTCAGTTACATGACCAACCTTACCAAGGAATCACAATCGAGTGAAAGTATATAACCACACATTATCCAACATTTTCTTTTATGTTCAAAAAAACTTCCAGACCTCCATTAATCCTCAACCAAATAGGTGATTTGGGCATTCATGTGATACAAACTTTGGAAAAAAACCATAAATATTATCATAAACACTAGGGTTCCCTTAGGAAGGAACCATTAAAAACTACACCATCAACCTTTTCACTTATCTGTCAAGGCCAATCTTGTGCCATGGAACACTCAAAGTCCCACTATCAAGTCCAAACATCTACATGTGCGACACACACCCAAAATCACTAACCTCTGTCCGACCTCTCTCATAGGTCACTTTCAAGTTTGAATGATACCAAATCCCTAGGCTAGAGTCACAACCAGAAGAAGCCATTGGACATCTCTCCAAACTATACTTATCTTGACACAAACAAAGCAATGCTTGTGAATGGAACTCTCACTCCCATTTCGATGCACACCATGTTTAGCACACCAAATAACCATCTACTATAGGATCCACACCAAAGGTGTACACATTCATTGGAACTGTGAGAAAAAAATCCTCTTCGGGATTCAAGACACAACTTGCAAGGTATCTACTCACAAGGTAACCAAGACCTAGTCACCATCCATAGAGTCCAACATGCACTCCATACGGTCACAGACCATGAGAGTCCCCTCACTCACATCACTGAACAACAACTCACAACCCAAAGACCACAACCTTACCAAGGGTTCCCTAAACACACCACCTAGGCCACATCATAACCGAAAATGCCTCACAATCCACACCCAAAGTCTCAACTAGGTCACTCCCACTGTTTCAACCTACACATACAAGGGTAAAACCAAAAACACAAAGGATACCCACATTTGAACTCAACCACTCTCATTTTTTACCTTTCGCTCACCCAACACTTTGAAGAATGGCCAAAAGGATTTAATCTTAGATGGAAAATCATCTCACTCTATCAACCTAAAATAACCCATTCTTCATACTCTACCCCAACAATCAACATCATACTTTGAGCACTATACTCCACCATACCTACCACGGGTCATGGTCAACATGGGGGTAACAAATTTACTTAATCACAAGTCTTTTATCAACACCTCTTTAAACCCATTCTTATTTTACAACATGATCCTTTCCTCTTAGGCACATTTACCATTTCAAAACATGTTGAAATCATCATTTTAAATCACTTACACCTTTCATTAGGCAAAACCCATTAACAATTTTACCATAATTATGAACCCATTTTCTTTTAGATACCAAAAACAACCTTTACAATTTATAATAACCCAAAACTTTAACCTGATCACAAAATTTCTTTTTTACAAGATATTACTTAACTATTAATTTAATTATTTTCACTCACCCACTTCCATTACCATTATTAAGATTCATTTTTATCATATTTATAAAGGGAGTAAAATGCATTCTACTTTATATGCCCCACAAATCCATCCTGTGTGTGTTCCTACAACAATGCAAGCCACCTATATCCTTAGTTACTTAAAATGATGCATGAATGCACATCCCCATGCCATTCTGCCAATGAGAAAAATATCATAAATTAGTCAAATCACATAACATGTGCATCACCCAATGGTGAAATATCATCCAACTGTAATAACACATTTCAAAAACAATGATTCCCACCCAGGGTGACTTGGGTTTTCCCTCGCACATGGGTTAGCTACTCCCAAGAATGATCTCATTAACAAGGCTCGACACATCTTAATCTCCTTTATACCATCCCCAAAAAGTAAGAAGAGAAAATAAATCCTCTAATACCACATTGTAATGTCCTCAACTCAGAATCCACTAAATCGGTGCTCCATGTTGGGTCGTCACATGATCTCAATCATTCCTCTCCATATGCCAGAGGTTGCTGACTAGTGGTGAGGATATAATAAACCACATGTGGAGACTATACCCTCTTCACTAGATTAATCCAAAATAGAAAAAATATAAATAATGGAATAATATTAAAAACTAGTAATCATACATAACCAAACATTTCCCAAACAGGGTACAAATACAAAACAAATACAACAATGACACGCCATTCTAGTAGTGAAAAGTGAAAGGAACCCAAGGTAAAACAAATGTCCAAGAACTCCAAATGGATCTCGACTCGAAGTCTGGGTCCTTATACATGTACATCCTGATCTCAAATCAACATCATAGCGTGGGGCCTTAGCCCTTTCCCAGACCTACAACCAAGAGATATTCTCAGGTACCCAACGACGACTGAAGAAGGGTGTGAGTACAAATATCAGTAGACCACCAACAACGATGTCTAAAAAATATCCAGTATAATAGATAGTTCATGAAAGTATAATATAAATTGTAGTAAGAAAGGGACAGTTCATGTGTCATTAGTTAAGAAGCTTTATTTAATTCATGACTAGAATTTATCCCAATTTCATATTTTATAAAATCTTAATCACATGAGCCATATTGATCACATGTTCCATGGGTTAGGCATAATTATTTTCTACAAAAGGGTATAAGGAAATAAATCACATGGATAGGGAAAAAAAACAAGTCCCTATCTTACTAGGGATCCACAAACCACATCAACACATTATCCTCACCTCGAATCCTCAGTCCGAGTGGAATGCATCACAGTATAACAATATTGTAATCCTCCACTCGAAGCCTTAGTGTGTGTGGAATGAAACTATTAGGGGAATAGAAATCCATCCCCTTCCCTAAGATGTGCATTTTGTGGTAGAGTTTAGAGCCTCAGTCTAACTCAAATCGTGGGTGTAGAACCTCAATTCAATACTGTTGGGCAAAAATACCTCAAGGTAACATTGCAGTATTTTTGGGTTGATTATGTTTGTTGACAAAGCAGGTTTCCATGGAAAATTGTCAAGTTCCCGAGAATTTGTTGACATTCCATGTTGACAGAGAACGATGACAAAGGAATGGGCGATCTGGAGACGGTACAAAAGAGCAGTACAAGGTGGCGCCGTTTCCCAGTGTTTGCCAAATTTTTGGGGTCCAAAATTTGGAGTTTGGTGAGCATCGCGAAAAGAGGATTTCCATGAAGAGAATAATTTAATATGGAAAAGGCATGAATTTCTCGAAGATAGGATGCATGGTTTGGAAATCACGAAGACCAGAAGAATGGAGGCGGTGATGCTTTGCGATTACGTCAAGCTTCGCGAATGGCAGAGGCTGAAGCGCATCGCGGCGGAGAAGGGCTTTGCGAGGGAGCTTCGCGGCGAAGGCGCGAGCCGCGAAGGTAAGTTAACGGTGATTCTTCGTGACTACGTCAAGCTCCGCGAACAGACAATTGCCGTGGAGCTTCGCGATTTGGACAGAATTCCGGCAGAATTTTTGGAGCTTCGTGATTTGAGATGACGTGGCGTTGACTTCGCGTGGAAGGGACAAGGGTCGGTGGAGTCTCCTATAAATAGAGGCCGACCCCTTCGAGCGATGTAGAGAGAATTTTCAGAGAAAATACTTTGCTCTCGATTTGCGAAGGTGGTTCGCAGAGCCAGTGTGCTTCGCGAAAGAGGTGCTTCGCGGCGGCTATTGTAGCTCCGCGAAACCTGCGAGCTCCGCGTTGGTTTCTTAGCTTCGCGAGGGTTGTTGCTTTGCGACAGCTTGAGCATCGCGACAGTGCTTCGCGAGGGAGCTTCGCGAGTGAGCTTCGCGGAAAGGTAGGAGCTTCGCGAAGGCTTGTTTGAGCTTTGCGAAATTGGGAGCCTCGCATTGTAGGGTGCTTTGTGAAGGTGTTTCCAAAAGGAATTTCCCTGTGTTCAGAGGCAAAGAGGTATTCATCTATGGGTGAAAGTTGAACTTCAACAGAGCATCTACATACAGAGAAAGATGCATTCCTTAACGGAAATGAATAGACCTACGGGTCTATAAACTGTGAGTGGATTCCTTCCAAGAGCAGTGAGCTTAGGAAGAGGAAGAAGGTGATCCTCTCCACCGGCAGTGAGCCAGAGAGAGAGAAACAGGGAGTGACCCTTGGGAAAGCAGTGAGCTGACCCTAAACATTGTAAAGGCAGTGAGCCTGGGCATAGAAGTGATCTAGCCCAAACTTTGTAATCCACAGCTAGTGAAGTCTAGTGGAATTTGATACGAACCGGCAACTTGTCGGCGTATGCTCCTTGGACGTAGCCCTTAGCAGTGAACCAAGTAAAATTGCTGCGTGCTGTGCTTACTTTACTTCCTGTTTATATTGTGTAGCAGGAAAGAGAGAGAAGAGTGTTTTTATTAATAGCAAAACAAGATCATAACGAGCTTTAATTTTTAATTAGTCATACCCTGATTCACCCCCCCTCTCAGGGTATTCAGCCTAGTGGACCTAACAAGTGGTATCAGAGGAAAGGTTGACAGTTGTTCTTCTCTCAAATGGAGGTCACTAATCATAGAGGGATTCCAATCTTCGACGGATGTAATTTTCAGATATGGAAGAATCAAATGCAACACTATTTCCGATCCTTGGGAATGGATGTGTTTTCAGCAGCTATGCATGGTATCACAGCTGATATTACTAGTGGTGCTTTATCAGAAGCTGAGCACAAAGAGTTGGATGCTGATTCCAAAGCAATCAATTCCTTAGCGGGATCTCTCTCTAATCCCATATATACAAAGGTTATGTCATGCAAAACGTCATATGCCATGTGGGAAAAGCTTTTGAATATTTATGAAGGGGATACAAAAGTCAGAGAGGAAAAGCTGGAAGTGTTGTGGAACAAGTATGAAGATCTCAGAATGAACCCGAATGAGTCTGTTGATGCATTCTTTGATAGGGTAAATGCTGTGGTAGAAGACATGCGGGGTCTTGGAGAAATTATCGAAGACATTAAAATCGTAAAGCGCATCTTGAGAAAGCTTCCACCTCGGTTCAATCAGAAAGTTTCTGTTTTAGAAGATAAAGATCCGAAAGAGATGACATTGGATAACCTACACAACACTCTTGTTGCATATGAAATGAGAAATGATGACAACGATGCTGTGGAAAAGGGGAAATACAAAGAGGTGGCATTTAAGGCCATAAAGAGGTTCACTATTGAAGATTCTCAGGAGGAAGAAGAGTCAGATGAGGTGATGTCATTCCTTTCTTCAAATATGCAAAGAGGAAAAGGAAAGTTTAAAGGGAAACTTCCACTAGCATGCTTCTGATGCGGAAAGGTTGGTCATCTTGCTGCAAGATGCCCCAAAAAGTTTCAAGAAGAAATAGATGAAGATGAAGTTGAGATTCCCATGAAAAACTATTCAGCCTATGTGAAAGGGAAGAAGCAGTTCAAGAGAAATTTCTTTAAGAAGAAGAATCTTCTTTCCCAAGAAATAGACAGTTCAGCTGAGTCTGAGGGTGAAGAAGTTGAAGAGATAGAAAACTGCAAAGATCGTGGACAAAATGCGATGGTGGCTGTTGCCAGTAGTGCTCTAGAAAAGAATGAAACCGAAACTGATGAAGAAGAAGAAATTGAAGGGAGAGTTGACATGGAAGCTGAATTAGAAGCATCCTTTGAAGAGATAGATGTTTGGCGAGCAAAAACAAAGAAATCCAATAAGATAGTACGTGATGACAAACTCTACATGCAACAACAAGAAGAAGAGAAGTCTGAGCTTGAAAACGAAATTGAAAATCTTAAGTCTTCCAGGCCAGAGCGCATATAAAAGGTTGATGAGCATAAGCTCAAGATTGAAGAGCAGAAAAGGGAGATCAATTGCTTGAGTCGAAAAGTGAAAGATCACATCAAGCGTATTGAAGAGCTTGAAGAGGAAGTTGTCGGTCTGCGGAGAAAAGTTAAAGACCAGGAAAAACCTTTGAATCCCAACACATTCTTGGGAAATAAGGTCGTTACGAAGACTGAAAAGAAGAAAGAAGAGCCTAGTAGTTCAACAGGAAAGAAGTAGCAATTGAACTCAGAAGTTAAGGCTGATTCATGGCTTAATCAGAAACAAAAATCTGTGGCAGTTGAAGTTAGACCGCAAGCACCTGTCCCGAGATTGAAGGTGGATCTGAGCACAAAGCAGAATCAGAATACTCAGAGATCCAAAGGGGAAACTCGTAGTGCTGAGGTAACACGAAGGAATTCACCTTATATCAGGTGTTATTGTTGTGGAAAGATGGGACATTCACAGTATGTGTGTTCCATAGCCAAAAGATATCGAAGGGAACAAGAACAGAGATGGCAGCCAAACAGAGAATGGTTTTCCAGAACAGATTTTGAAGGACACTGTTTTTGGTGCGGAGGATTTGGACACATGGCTAGGTACTGCACTCCGACCATTCAGAAAAATGAGCCAAAGCAGAATCAAAATGTTCGCAAGCAGCAGATCAGTAAACTGACAAGTGAGTTAAAAGTTCAGAATAGATTTGCAGTTTTGCAAGATGAAGCTGGTACATCATACTATGAGAAAGAACAGAAGCCTCAATCAATGCCGAGTATGAAAGAAAAAGTATGGACCAGGAAGAAGAAAATTGAGAAGGCCGTAGTTGCTGAAATTGCCCTTAAAGCATCAGATCGTTCTGGTGTTTGGATCCTTGACAGTGGTTGCACATCCCACATGACGGGTAATAAGGATCTGGTTACAGGCATAAAATATGACAAAGAAGGAGTTGTCAAATTTGGAAATGATGAAGGCCTGAAGATTGTTGGCTTAGGAAAAGCCAAGTTTGGGGGCAAAGAAATGAGACATGCTGATGTCTTGGTGGTTGAGGGTCTCAGTCATAATTTGCTTAGCGTCAGTCAACTATGCGACTCTGGGTACTCTATCCTATTTACCAAGAAGATGGGTTTTGTTAAAGGAAAAGACGGAATTTTCATTCTTTAGGGAAAACGAACAAAGGGGAATCTTTACCTGGTAGGTGGGGAAGAAGATTCATGCCTTTTATCCAGAGAAGAAGAAAATCAGCTGTGGCATAAGTGACTTGGTCATCTATGTCAACCATCTATGGAAGATTTGGTAAAGTGTGATGCTTCTATAGACCTTCCCAAAATATCACGTGATCACACTCATATGTGTGATGCTTGTCAACAAGGGAAGATAATCAGGAAGACATACAGGCCAAAGGAACAAAAAGACACTCGATTGCTCGAATTGGTGCATGCTGATATATGTGGACCCATCTCACCGCGAGCTATAGATGGGAAAAGGTACTATGTTCATTTCATTGATAACTATAGAAGAATGGCCTGGTTATTCATCATTACCCATAAGACAGAGGTGTTCAGTTTCATAAAGCAGTACAAGAGGGAATCAGAAAAGATGCTTGGGAAAATTTTTTTGAAGTTTCGTACTGATAACGATATGGAATTTACAAACAGTCAGGTTGAAAACTATGTCGAGAAACATGGGATAAGGCATCAAGTTTCATCAGTAAGAACTCCCCAATAGAATGGAGTGGTTGAAAGGAGAAATCGGATCATCAACAACATGGCCAGAACAATGCTTATCGATAAGGACCTACCAGATAAATTTTGGAAGGAAGCAGTTTTGACATCGGTCTATGTTTCAAACAGGTCTCTGTTATGTCCGAAGCAAGGGAATACTCTATATGAACTGTGGTACGGAAAGAAGCCAATGTTGAAATACTTTCGAATCTTTGGATGTAAGTGCTTCATTCTCAACAAAGAACATCATAGGAAGTTTGAGGCACGAGGAGATGAAGGGATATTCCTTGGATATTCAGGGAAAAGCAAAGCATATAAATGCTTCAACAAGAGACTAAGAAAAATTGTTGAGAGCAATGATGTCACTATAGTCGAAAATGAACAGACTGCTCAATGACCCAGTGAACAGTTTCTGGATGAAAGTGATGATGAGGTAAGCAACACAGGGGGAGTAGAAGTGGCAGAGGCTGACTCAGAAGAAGATAATGATGATGAACAAGAAAGTGTCAAGTCTGTATCTTCAAGGAAGCCAAAGAGTCGAGCTTAAATTGATAGGCAAAATATCATTGGTGATCAGACAGATCCAGTTCAGACTCGAAGAATGAAGTCCTCACAGCAGACATCGTTTTTACCTCAGATGGAGCCAAAATGTTTTTCTGATGCAGCTGAAGATGAAAACTGGGTTCAGGCTATGAACGAAGAACTTGATCAGATTGAGAAGAACCAGACATGAAAGATTGTTTCGAGGCCAGTAGACAAGAATGTCATTGGGACCAAATGGGTCTTTCGCAACAAGATGAATGAAGATGTAACAGTGATTCAGAACAAAGCACGACTAGTGTGCAAGGGATACTCCCAGATAGAGGGAGTAGATGTTGATGAGACATTTGCACCGGTTGCAAGGCTGGAGACAATCAGATTATTTTTGGCCATAGCAGTGCAAAGAAAGTTTAAAGTGTTCCAGATGGATGTCAAATCTGCATTCTTGAATGGGGTTCTGGAAGAAGAGGTGTATATTGAGCAGCCGGATGGTTTTCTCATTCATGAGGATGAGAACAAAGTTTGCAGGCTCAAGAAGGCATTGTATGAGCTGAAACAAGCACCAAGGGCATGGTACTCAAGGCTTGATCATTACTTGAAGAAGCTTGGTTTCCAGCATGGAGGAGTTGATTACAACCTCTATTTCAGCAATGACAGTAATCAAAGGATGATGGTGCTAGTGTATGTCGATGACATAATTTTTGGCGGATCAGATGAAGCTCAGTGCAAACAGTTTTCCGAATTCATGAAAAATGAGTTTGAAATGTCAATGATTGGAGAGCTAACGTTTTTCCTTGGTCTGCAGGTGACACAAGGAAGGAATGGAACTTTCATTTCTCAATCCAAATATGCCAAGGAGGTTCTAAGAAGGTTTGGAATGGATAATTCCATGGAGATGAAGACTCCGGTTGCTACCCGGATGAAATTATCAAAAGATGAGGATGGCAAGGCAGTTAATATCACAGAATACAGGAAAATTATTGGAAGTTTGTTGTATCTAACTGCAACAAGGCCTGATATTGTTTTCGCCACATGCCAAGAAGCAAGATATCAAAGTAATCACAAGGAAAGTCACATGCTCACAGTGAAAAGAATACTTCGGTATATCAAGGGCACAGTGGACTTCGGACTGACCTACACTGACAAATCTCAGACAGTGTTATTAGGATATACTGATGCAGACTGGGCCGGTTCAGCAGATGATAGAAAATCAACATCAGGTGGTGCATTCTATCTTGGTGGATTGTGTATTTCTTGTCTAAGCAGGAAGCAAGATTGCATTTCATTAAGCACTGCAAAAGCTGAGTATATTGCGGCCACTCAAGCATGCACACAGTTATTGTGGATGAAGCAGCAGCTTTAAGATATGGGAGTTGAAGTGAAGTCTCCGATCGGAATCCAGTGTGACAACTCAAGTGCTATAAATCTTAGAAAAAATCCCGTCCAACATTCTAGGACAAAGCACATTGATATTAAGTATCATTTTATCAAGGAGAAGGTTGAGCAGGGACTCGTGAAGTTGGAGTACGTGCCTACAGAACTACAGGTTGTAGACATTCTGACAAAGGCCTTACCCAAGGAAGCTTTTTAGAGACATCGACTGGCTCTGGGAGTTCAGTCGATTCCCCGCACTTGAAATAGTGTGGATGTGGAACACCCCCCCTCTCCCCGAGGTATGGTGTGTTTTTCCCTAATGCATTGTTTTGTGTTCTCTACTCTGTTACAGGCTACAAAGGACTGACCTTTGGGTTCGTTGACAAAGGGGGAGAAAAGTGTTTGTTAATGGGGGAGACAATAGTGTGGCTATTTGAGAAATCATGACAGATACGGGGAGAAGCTGACAAGTGGAGCAGCCAGAAAGGGGGAGCAATGAGAAAGGGGGAGTGAATTTTAAATCTGACGATGCTAGAAGCTATCGATCAAAGAATATAAATCACGACAGCTGAGTATCATGATAAAAGCAGAATAGTGGTGTTGGAATGGTGTGAGATGGTGTCCAGGTCTTCACCAATTGGTATCAGTGTGGTTCAACAATTGGTATCAATTTAAAAATTGGTATCAGATTGGAATCGACAATTGGGGTTTGACATGAAGTGATTCATTGATGATCTTTTCATACTACTCTTGTTTCTCACACCGAGCATTGCTCATGTGGGCTTAGAGTAGGTGTTAAGTGAATCCTTGAATGCTATCAGAATTGCAAGGGGCGAATGGTGGTAGCGGCTGGAAGAAGACTCAGTGAGGTATCAAAGTGCAGAAAATCATCCTGAGCAGAATTGTGAAGAGTTGTCAACAAACCCAAAGGGGGAGATTGTTGGGAAAAAATCTCTCAAGGTAACATTGCAGTATTTTTGGGTTGATTGTGTTTGTTGACAAAGCAGGTTTCCATGGAAAATTGTCAAGTTCCCGAGAAGTTGTTGACATTCCATGTTGACAAAGATAGATGAAAAAGGAATGGATGATCTGGAGACGGTACAAAAGATCAGTACAAGGTGGCACCGTTTCCCTGTGTTTGCCAAATTTTTGGGGTCCAAAATTTGGAGTTTGGTGAGCATCGCGAAAAGAGGATTTCCATGAAGAGCATAATTTAATATGGAAAAGGCATGAATTTCGCAAAGATAGGATGCATGGTTTAGAAATCATGAAGACCAGAAGAATGGAGGCGACGATGCTTCGCGATTACGTCAAGCTTCGTGAATGGCAGAGGCTGAAGCGTATCACAGCAGAGAAGGGCTTTGCGAGGGAGCTTCACGGCGAAGGCGCGATCCGGGAAGGTAAGTTGACGGTGATTCTTCGCGACTACGTAAAGCTCCGCGAACGGATAATTGCCGTGGAGCTTTGCGATTTGGACAGAATTCCGGCATTATTTTTGGAGCTTTGCGATTTGAGATGACGTGGCGTTGAATTCGCGTGGAAGGGACAAGGGTCGGTGGAATCGCCTATAAATAGAGGCCGACCCCTTCGAGCGATGTAGAGAGAATTTTCAGAGAAAATAATTTGCTCTCGATTTGCGAAGGTGGTTCGCGGAGCCAGTGTGCTTTGCAAAAGAGGTGCTTTGTGGCAGTTATTTTAGCTCCGCGAAACCTGCGAGCTCCGCGTTGGATTTCTTAGCTTCGCGAGGGTTGTTGCTTTGAGACGGCTTGAGCATCGCGAGAGTGCTTCGCGAGGGAGCTTCGCGAGTGAGCTTCGCGAAAAGGCAGGAGCTTCGCGAAGGCTTCTTTGAGCTTCGCGAAATTGGGAGCCTCGCATTGTAGGGTGCTTTGCGAAGGTGTTTCCAAAAGGAATTTCCCAGTGTTCAGAGGCAAAGAGGTATTCATCTACGGGTGAAAGTTGAACTTCAACAGAGCATCTACATACAGAGAATGATGCATTCCTTAACGGAAATGAATAGAACTACATGTCTATAAACTATGAGTGGATTCCTTCCAAGAGCAGTGAGCTTAGGAAGAGGAATAAGGTGATCCTCTCCACCGGCAGTGAGCCAGAGAGAGAGAAACAGGGAGTGACCCTTGGGAAAGCAGTGAGCTAACCCTAAACATTGTATAGGCAGTGAGCCTGGGCATAGAAGTGATCTAGCCCAAACTTTGTAATCCACAACTAGTGAAGTCTAGTGGAATTTGGTACGAACCGGCAACTTGTCGGCGTATGCTCCTTGGACGTAGCCCTTAGCGGTGAACCAAGTAAAATTGCTGTGTCCTGTGCTTGCTTTACTTCCTGTTTATATTGTGCAGCAGGAAAGAGAGAGAAGAGTGTTTTTCTTAACAGCAAAACAAGATCATAACGAGCTTTAATTTTTAATTAGTCATACCCTGATTCACCCCCCCTCTCAGGGTATTCAGCTTAGTGGACCTAACAAATACCCAACTCTACCAAGACATGTGTACATGATTATTTATAAAATCACCACAACCATACATAACCCAACCAAGCATATTCATTTCCATTGGATATCACAATACATAAAAAAAAATCATATTCAATTCCATTGGATATCACAATACATAACAAAACATTGGAATTAATACAATTCCATAACCCATTCATACATTCACCATCTATAATTCATATCCATCAAGACAAATTCCTATTCCATGCCTTAATACGTTAAGTATATTCAACAACACTTTGGCCAAATTCACTATTGACCATTAATAAAACCATTTAGTCCATTCATTATTTCAAAAGAATTTACACAAAAATTCATTTCAAGTACAATTTTCATATCACATAACACAATCCCTTCATTACATTCAATAATTTTGGTATGCCACCAAATGCTCATGTATTAATCCATTCCAAAAATTTATCCCCAATTCCCATTTCCCATGATTAACTCACTAAGCATAATCACGTGTAAAGATAATCCCTTAAAATTTCCATTTATCTCACTTAACCCCTTTTTAATCCAACCAACACCCACATACGTCACTGCCCAACCAAGGTGTATTACTAGAACTCTTATTCATATCCTTCATGATTAATATCTTATTCACCCTGGGGTCTATGTTCTCACACAATGGCCCTACATTTACTTAGTTAAAATCTAAGTCTGGGAATGCAGGAACACCCTATGTGTGTCCCTAACATAGGTCACATCACAATAATGACATGATGAACTCTTCACAAGATGGTAAGAATCAAAACACTACATGAAAAAATATCTATAAAACTCAAGGGATATAACTTGTAGATCACCTACCTCGAATACGAAGATGAACACACTCTTAATCATGCCCTTAGATCCAGATTCAATCATCCCTTGAAGCCCCAACCTAGGTTCCACTAGAGAAAAGGGGGTATAGAGCTTCAGAATAATATGGGAGAAATCACAAGCCCTAATCTGAAAAAGAGAAGGTAGGAGAGGATTAGAATTACCCAGAGCTTTAATCCACAACCAACAATGTCCAAAATCACTAAGAATCTAAGGAGATCCATCCTTGAGATCACTTGGGAGATTTGGTTCATTCCTAGGGTTCCAAGGGATAAGGAGGAGGAAAAAACCATGTTGGGTCTTAGAATCATGTGGTGGTATTTTTTTAAATTTTTAAACTTTTTGGGCCGCATGGTTTACCCGCACGTTTTTCCAAACTATGCGCAAAATGTGAAAAAACTAATGTAAGTGAGAAGCCAACCCACATAGTTTCTTGGGGATCCCACACAGGTTTCCCTATCCATACGCAGACTGTGCGAAGGTTACCATCCAAGGATGGCTAGTCCACACGGTTTACCTGTACAGTTTCCCTTAACCGTGCGCAGACCATTTTCCTTACACTGCTTGGCCTAATTGATCTTCTCTTCATGCCTCAATCCCCAAGGCGCCACTGATCCCCCACCTGAACATGGTAAACACTTATGTATCTGCAAAGGAGATACCCAAGCCAACACTTAAAGGAAAACATTCTTTAAGAAAACCCGATACCTTACATTGATAACTAGAGAACTATTTATCATCCCTTATATCCACACCCTTATAATATAGGTAATTTATTGGAACAAAATAGAGAGTCTCCTTAGGTCTGTAATAACTAGTTAAATAATATATGGGGTAAAAAGAGTAAAACATGACTGATTTATGAAAGAAACAAATTACCTTTTCAAATCTGGAAGATGTGAGAAACCTTGAAGAAGTTTTCCCTAATACCTGATGTAGATGATGTCTAAAGAGGGAAAATAAAAAATAGGGGTATGACTAGGGTTTGTGAAATAGGGTTAGATGTGGAATTAATAAAAAATATTAAACAACTAATAAGATATAAAAGAAATAAAATATTTTTTTAAAATTGGAAATGGGATCATGGGTTGGCCCAATACCTGAATAAATAATCCAAATCCACCATGATTATGAATTAATAAGGGTTAAAAATGGATATGGTGGTTTATATAGGTTAGGGGAGGGAAAGTGGGAAGTGTAATGGTTGAAAAATGTTAAAAAAGAAGGAGTTATAAAAGAAACAAATTTGGTTTTTAAATTTGGAAATGGGCTCATGATTTGGTCTAAATCTCGAAGTAACCACCCCTTTCTCCAAAAACCCCCAAAATAGATATGAGGTACCCATGGTAGGATAATTAGAAACAGATAGAAATTAAAATCTCAACATTCATATCACCCAAAAACCTATAAAAGGATCACAATTTCAAACAAAACAGATCAAAACCAAGACATGAAAAACCTGGTGTGACAAGGTCCTAGATGAAAAATAGTGGAATACACCTTACACATCAGGGTGTAGGCCCTCTACGATAACTATCAGAATGGAATCCCCTGGACACATTAAGGTTTGGGTCCTCTATGATAAATATAAGAGTGTAATTCCCCTAACATACTAGGTAGTGGGTTTTCTACTATGAACTTTTTATCCCTCGACGGTGCAACATAGCGACGAGATGTGTTTGATGTACCTTTGGACTCATGAGAAAGTGGGATGATTTCCCCACTAAGACACTTCCTTATGATGTGACCTAAAACTGTGCAGGAAAGAGAGACCCACCCAAAGGAATTAGTATCAAGGTGTGGTGATTGAGTCCCTTTGACTTGCTTGTTTAGGGAAGATGCGAGGGATGCTGGGCAGTGTTGGTGGTTACTTCTGGAACTGTTGGCGACTCGTTTCTTGGGCTGAGCTATGAGGTGGAGATCCCCTTACTCTATCTCGTTTAGGATTCTTTGAATATATATATATATATATATATATATATATAATATTTTAGTACCCACTCCTTGGGTTTTGGTTACTCTTCTTCCAGGAGAGGAGAAGATGTGTGGGGTACACCATATGATTTTCTTGTCTAGCTTCTCATGGTTAGAAGAGTCTAATCTCTTACTATAGGTGGAGAAAACTTGACAAGAAGTTTATCTTCTCACTATTTCTAGCTTCTTGTGTTTTGGATGAGTTTACTTCACTCTCTTTTTGGGTTGACCTGTACTCTATTTTTCGGTCCCTTGTTCCATATACTACTCCACTCTTCATTACATATTTTTTTGGCTCCCTAGAGCCTTCATGGCATCGTACTGAGTTTTTTCATACTCACCCATGCGTAGGAATTGGCCACATTTTATTTTCACTTAAATATGATGTAAAGGTTGATCGTGAATGTAGAGACCCAAATATTGAAATACAAGGACATTAAATTACTTTTTTCAGAATACTTAATATATAACAAACACAGACACTCAAGTACCATGATAGTTTAGTGTCTTCAGAAACTCGGAACATAATCTTCTAATCACGGTGGAAGATCTTCAATATCTCCCATAAAGATCTTCCCCTTTTGTTTTCTTTCCTAAAACCTTTCTTTATATCTTGGGGAAAGGAAAACATATAAAGGGGGAGCTAAAATGCTCAGTAAGGGTAAGCATGGAGAAAATAAAACAAACCATATGCATTTGAAACTTAAAAACATGAACATAAAGTTTAAACATCAAAATCTTAAGCAATGACATAAAACATGGCAGTACATAAGACATATATCATAATGGAACATCAATCGTGATAAAATTGCATGGGAGTAAAACATGTAATTGTGGAAAACCATTAAGCACATGTTATGATTTCCATAGTAGCCAAGGCATTTCTTCCAAGACCATCATAGTGGACAAAGTCCTTTACTGAACTGGGTTTACTTGCCGTTCCAGCCCTGTATTACTGAACTGGATAAACTTACCATTCCAACCATGTCTATCTCATGAGATATAAATATTTACCAAATGCATTGGAGGGAGATATAGGTCCCATCCATCTCATATTGAAATCCTTATTACATGTTCCACAAAACAATCATAAATCATTCATCATAACCCAAATAATAAAATGGGTTTCATAAAAATCATCCCATTTTAACACAATCCATATAAAACAAATGGATATCATTACATCATAAGAAAAATCAAACTATATAAAAATAGAGACATTATACTTGAAACATAATAATACTAAATAATTTCATCTTTGATGGGAAATAGTTTTGATAAAACACTTGAAATGAATTCTTGAAGAACATATACTTTCTTCTTCAAAATCATTTTCTTTTCTCAAAATGCCGTGTGATTTTAAAAGAAAATATTTTTTTTGAAAATAATAATTAAATCTTTTAGAGGAAGTTTCATGGAAATAAGGCTTTATGAAACCGTAAAAATCCATTCATACTGTATAAGTTAAAAAAATTCTTCTTGTACATTTTCTGGAAAAGTCAAAAAGTACCTCGTATGGTAAACAAAAGAAATATTCTTTACATTCCTTGGGGTAAAAGTCAAGAAAAAGGTAAAAATGACTTTAAACATACATGGAATAATATTAAACATTTTATGAAAACATTTTGAGAAATAATTTACATGGATGATAAACATAACCCCAGTAAATACTTACGAATAAACAATCTCGGATAAAAACGAGATTGGAATAATTATCCCTTACCATTTATGATCTGTGAAATCATACGTATCATAAAAAAAATTACATGAATATTTAAATATCATATAATTCATAATAAAAATCATAAAACATTCATGGGAAGAATAAACTCCATATAAAAGAAATAGATGGGGATTAAGGCATATGTCTCATAGAAATAAAAGTGAGATGAAATAATACCTTACCTTAGCTCCAATTTCATCCGTACGTTTCCAAAACTCCTGTATAGTGGTATTAAACATATTATTAACTTGTAATAGAACCATAATAATATTTATTATATCATATATGATTCACTTATGACTTTATATTACCCATTCTTTTGTCAATTCCATGTTAAACAGCATTTTGGGTAAAATCATTTCATTTATCATACGTGTTTGGAATTGTTGTTCTTGATATTATTACTTATATCATGAATTAATTAATTCTAGAATGTAAAAAATTATTTATATATAATATATATTCAGTATATAAATATAAATGATAGATTGATAAATGGAATGAAATGCACCATTCATGGAGATGATAGGTCGTACGTACGCATGAACATTGTTTTCGTTTCCTTATTGAATGGAATGGAATTAAGTAAATGAAAAATATATGTACATAAATCCAGTATCATTATTATGTCATATATTTTATGATTATTTATTATATATAATTTATAATCATTCTTGGATGGTTAACATGGAGAATGAATCTCATCGCGTCGTGGAGACGGTAATCTGTACGTACGCACGAGCGACGATATCGTTCCCATAATTGATGAATGGTATTGGAGTGGATTATATAATATCTAAGAATTATTATCATGTTATAATAATCATATATAGTTATTATTTATACCATTATACCCATCCATGTAAGGTGGTAGTGGAAAACAGATTACACCACGGCGTGGAGATGGTATTCCGTATGTACGCAAGTGCGGTGATTTTGTTTTTCATAGGATGGATAGAAGGTGAAATGGGGTTGTTTAATATTTATAATAACATATAATTATATTATTCATAATTATGTTATTAATTTATAATGAAAAAACTAAAGAAGAAGATGTATAAGAATAAATAAACTTGAAAGAATCGGTAGAAGAGATTACCTCTTCTTCGATGCACTTCCTTTGAACTTCCTCTTAAGGAACTGAAGTTGGTATTTTGAGAAGACCAGGACCTCTATTCTGTTTCTAGAGAAGTGTATAATGGAAATTTTCAGGGGTTGGCCAAGATTGAAGGCTCTAAATGGTGTTATAGGGATAGGGAGGAGGTTCCCTTTTATAAGAGAGGAGAGATGCACTTTTGGAAACCTACAAAATATTAATTTATAATAAACTCAAAACCCACCTAAAAACCTCCAAAATGACTCAAATTCGAAGATGATATGAGATAGGGTTGTAATATCATAAGAAAAATAAAATTAAGACATGTTTTAAGTTTATTTTAAACCTTATCATTTTTATTTATCCTTATTTAATCTCTTTAATTTTATTTGTGGTAATAATATTATAAATTTTAAATTGTTGTAAATTATTACTTATGTGTTGTGAATTTTCTATAATTGGATATTTTATGTCATTTTAGACCCTATAAATTTAAATCTATAATTTTTAAATATTTTTTGTTATTTTTAAACAATTTAATAGTATGTTATTTTTATAAAATAACAATAGAGTCAATTTTTCCACTATTCATTTATTTGAATTTAAATAAAATCCACACAGAGGATATATTCAAAAAAAAATATTTAATAGATTCATAACATGTCATATTTATCTAGAAAATTTGTAGAGAACATTAAATAGTTAATATAATATTTATTTTAATATTTTTAAAATCATTTATTTGGTATTTCTCTTAATAAAATAATTATTACAACATTTATGTATAATTATTTAATATACTTATTTGTTGCATAAAAATAAAAACTAAAATACTATGATAAATATAAATCTAATATAATTTATAATAATACTTTTAATCTAATTTATAATCTTAATATCACAACATTTAAATTGTTATATTTATTAAATTATGAAGGTGACAACTTTGACATGTTTTAAAATAAAATAATATAAGTTTCATAATTGCTTTTATAAGGCTCCAAATGGTCCGAAATTCTACCATTGTATGATTATAATTTATATATACACTAAAAATAAGTTTTGGTCTGGTTTTTGGGCCTTTTATTGGTATTATTAATTGAATAAAAACTATATTATTTATTTTTTACTAAAAAAATAATTTATGCATCATTAATGTATAACCAATTTAGGTAATTAAATATTTCTTAAAAATTAAAAATAAATTACCATAAAAAATAAAAATATTTTATCTTTCAAATGAGTATTTAAAATCTAATTTATATTATGTATAACCTTATATTAAAAATATTTTAATTATTAAAGTTTGAGTGAGATATATTTCACTTTCTTTAAATAAAATAAATTAAAGGTCTTAATAACATCCAAGTGGGTTCCAAAAGACACCATTTCGACCCAAGTATATTTTAGGATAAAATATAATCATCCAATTATATTAATACAAGTGTTAGGGTAATGTTTTAATATTATATTTACCCTTAATTTCATGATTTATGTTTAACTGTTATAAATAAAATTTACCGTAGTTACTATTCATAATGCCTAAAAATAAAAATTAGCCTATTAACATAATTTGGACCTACTGATTCCAAATATGGAATCCATTTTTCCAAATTAAATACACAAAAGTGGTATTAATTAATTTAAAATTAATCCCGCTGTTGAGAAAACGAGTTTTAAAAGTTAAAACATTGCAAAAGATTGAAATGTTTTTACGTATGCATTCAATGTAAAATTAATGATAATAACTTACATTATATTAAATGGTAAAAATATATTCTATTTATACTTTAATACCATTCAATATTATAATTTAACCATATAAATTATTTTGATGAAAAAATTTGTTTTTAATTAAAATTTAGCATATTTTTACTATTTATAAAAATATGAAAGTTAACAGAAAAATATTAAAAAATTATCCAAAGTAATTTTTTTTATAATTATTTCAATTAATAACTTTATTTTGTCAAATTGAACTCATAAACGTGTCAAAAACTAGATTTAATGCGAGTGCGCCATCAAAAGGTGGCAAAATTGTATTTTTTGAAAAATTCTTATTTTACCTGAAAAATTTATGTTGTTCTCATAACATGTTCTAGATAATATGTAAGATGAGTTATAATGTTATAAAGTTAAACATGTGGTTAATACTATTCATAATGGCTAGTTTATAATAATATTATAACAATATATCGTTGTTTAGTGAAACTCAGTATTGCGTACAACACACGCTATTGAGGAAGGCCACTCTTGCGTGCAACACAAGCCAAGAACAGTGTTTGCGTATAATACAAGATAATATAGTGTTGCGTATAGTGCAAGATAATTTTTGTGTGGTGTACAAGAGAAGAAATCAAAGAAAGTAAAAATAATATTTCTCATAAAATCATGGGGTGTTACATTCTACCCCCCTTAAAATGAATTTCTCCCTAGAAATTCGTTAGGGTTATAAATGGTTTACTACTTGAAAGTTTCTTTCATAGAAACCCACATCATAAAAAGGAATACTAAAACTTAATTTTAAAAACTAAAGTATGAAATGTAACGGTTACCCAAATTAACTCATCACTGGGTTTCCACATAGGAGAACATATGTGAAAATATGAATATGGAAGAGAAATCTAACCATCAAGTTCTGATGGAGAGTGGTAGAGAACATGGCTACAAAAAATCCAACAATCACAAATCCATAAATTTTTGATGATCTAAGGTACCATCTGATTCATCAGATATGAGGGTACTAGGACAACATTTTTTGTTTTCAAGATCATTTCCCTAAAGTTGATGAATTTTTGCATATGGATAAATACTTACTTGATTTTAGTGTAATATCATTTTTGGTAATTCCATGATCAATTTACACTTCATCTCTTATTTAAATAAATTAATTTGAATTTTTCCTTCTTGAAATGTTAGCAGATCATGCGATAGAATGACAGGTTATTCCATCTGTCTCAAAAAGTTAGCAAAAGTTATTAAATATGCATAAGTCCATCTATGGTGAGATTAACCATATATGATTCCAAAAATGGACTTATACTTCAACTATCATACCGCTTAATAAAATAAAACTAATTTCTACAAACTAGGGACTTCCTGTAGGCTAGTGGTATGCGATAATGTCCGGTCGCACTTTAGATGTGGGTTCGATTCCTGCATCTTTGTCCGACGGGATGGGTTGTCGCCCATCCTACGGATTTTACTTTTTCTAAAACTATACTATTATAACTTTTCAGAAATAATATCGAAAAAATTTCTAGCCTTAAACAGTACTATATGATGTCTAACTTAATCCATTCCAACATTTAGGCTTATCCAAAATACTTCTGTCCAAACTCACTATATAAAGAAAACGATTACTAGAAAGGTCATCTACCAAGCATGTGAATACCATAATTTGTCCCCCATATATCATAAGATATATCTTGTTGGTCAGATCCCAAACATGTGAATACCTTAATCATGTATTCTTTTGAAACACGAGTTACTATAGAACCTTAGTGAAAAAACGAATGCTGTCAAAATTTAACTCTTTCCAATACTAAAATCCAAAAAATTCTATATACTCAAAACATGATATCAATTTTTCCTTATATTAGTAATGAGATCATTAATAATATCCAATATCTCATTATCTCTTTATCCATTCATTATGTGTATATCATATGCTTTCTAAAAATATATGAATAACCTTTCATGGTTACCGGTACCATTCAACATATACTTTCAAATACTTTAAGAAAAACAATAGTGTAAAAATACTTAGATGTTTCTTTATTATATAGTACCATTAAATTACCTATACAACATTACTCTTGATAAACATACAATCATTCCATTACCTTTTTAAACCATCGAACGAGCTTCATCATTTTATTCCGCAACACTTCTTTCATATCATATATCATTTGTATTCTCTTCATCATCATCAACATATATACTACCCTTTTGACCATGATGATTCTCTTCATGAGATCTTCTCTTGGGGAATTGGTTTGCATAATGCTCGTACATTCCACATTTAAAACATTTAACCATTATTGATGTCTTAGCAATACCATTATCCTTGTCCATGGTGTTAACTGAACCTTTTCCTCTGCAATTACTGGCTTTGTTTCCTTCTTTTCCACACCCAAATCATCTTCCAGTTCCTTTGAAACATTATCCTTGATGCCTCTTCCCACATGATTTACTTGAGGGTAATTGAACTTTCTTTCCTCTATGATCATCATGAAACTCCATCTTTCTTTTATTAGATGAGTCAGGGAACATACCAAAGTTGAGATTATTGGTCATATTATGAGATTGCTGACTAGGCATAATAATTATGTTTTGCCTTAAAAATCCCATTTCATTTGGTTTCTCATGGAGAATATCATTCCATTGTCCATCGTATTCTCCATTAACATGAATCTTCTTGTTTCTAGCCATTTTCTAAAACCCAAAAAGAACAGTGTGAGAGGCAAAAATCATACTATGAATACAACATAATCAAGGGGAGTACTTTCAATCTCTAACTTATTAAGTTTAATCCTAGGTTATTCATGATCGTTTTCATAATTCTAGTACTGTAACATACACTTATACTTATCCTTAAGGACATCCCTAGACATACCTTAGAAATATCTCTAAGGATCTCACTAAAGATTTCACATCCTAGTTCCCAAAGGTTAACTAAACCTTTCCTTTGATACCAACTGTATAGACCCAAAGCTTAACGTACAAGGACATTACATTAATTTTGTGGAATACTGAATACATAACAAACACAAACACCCAAGAACCTTAACAGTTTAGTGTCTTTGGAAAATCAGCACATAATCTTCTAATCACAGTGAAAGATCTTCAATATCTCCCATAAAGATCTTCCACTTTTGTTTTCTTACCTAAAACCTTTATTTATATCCTGGGGAAAGGAAAACATATAAAGGGTGAGCTAAAATAATCAGTAAGGGTAAGCATGGAGAAAATAAAACAAACTATATTCATTTGAAACTTAAAAACATGAACATAAAGTTTAAACATTAAAATCTTGAGAAATGACATAAAACATGGAAGTACGTAAGGAATATATCATAATGGAACATCAATCATGATAAAAAAACATGGGAATAAAAAATGTAATTGTGTAAAATAATTAATCACATGTTATGATTTCTATAGTAGCCAAGGAATTTCTGCCAAGGCCATCATAGTGGACAAAGTCCTTTACTGAACCATGTTTACTTAACATTCCATCCCAGTATTACTGAACCAGATATACTTTCCATTCCATCCATGTCTATCTCATGAGATATAAATCTTTACCCAATGCATTGGAGGGATATATAGGTCCCACCCATCTCATATTGAAATCATTCTTATATGTTCCATAAAACAATCATAAATCATTCATCATAACCCAAAGAATAAAATGGGATTCATAAACATCATCCCATATTAACATAATTCATATAAAACAAATGGATATCATTTCATCATTAGAAAAATAAAACCTTGTAAATAATAGATACATTATACTTAAAACATAATCAAACTAAATAATGTCATCTTTGATGGGAAATAGTTTTGATAAAACACTTGAAATGAATTCTTGAGGAAAATATCCTTTCTTATTCAAAAATCATTTTCTTTTCTCAAAATACCATGTGATTTTAAAAGAGAAGAATTTTGTTGAAAATAATCATGAAATATTGTAGAGAAATCTTCATGGAAATAAGGCATTATGAAACCGTAAAAATACATTCACTCCGTATAAGTTAAAAAAATATTCTTCTTGTACTTTTGCTAGAAAAGTAAAAAAAGTACCTTGTACGGTAAACAAAAGAATGATTCCTTCCATATCTTGTGGTAAAAGAAAAAAATAGGTAAAAATGACTTTAAAAATACATGGAAGAATATTAAACATTTTATGAAAACATTTTGAGAACACATGGACATGGATGATAAACATAACACCAGTAAATACTTACGAATAAACAATCCCGGATAAAAACGAGATTGAAATAATTATCCCTTACCATTTATGATCAGTGAAATCATATGTGTCATAAAATAAAGAAAATTACATGAAAATTTAAATATCATATCTCTCATAATAAAAATCATAAAATCTTTATGGGAAGCATAAACACCGTACAAAATAAATAGATGGGGATTAAGGCATATGTCTCAAAAAAATAAAAGTGAGACAAAATAATCCCTTACATTAGGTCCAATTTCTTCCATACGTGTACGAAACTCCTATATAGTGGGTTTAAACATATTATTAATTGGTAACATAACCATAATAATATTTATGAAATCATATATTATTCACTTATGACTTTATATTACCCATTCTTTTGTCAAATCCAGGTTAAAGCAACGTTTTGGGTAAAATTGTTTCATTTATCGTACGTGTTTGGAATTGTACTTCTTGATATTATTACTTATATCATGATTTACTTAATTACAGAATTTAAAACATGATTTATATATAATATATATTCATCATATAAATATATATGATAGACCTATAAATATAATGAAATACACTATTCATGGAGACGGTAGGCCGTATGTACACATGAACACTGTTTTCATTTCCTTATTCAATGGAATGGAATTAAGTAAATGAAACATATATGTAAATAAATACAGTATAATTATTATGTCATATATTTAATGATTATTTATTATATATAATTTATAATATTTCTTGGATGGTTAACATGGGGAATGAATCTCATCGCGTCGTGGAGACGGTAATCCGTACATACGCACGAGCAACGATATCGTTCCAATAATTGTTGAATGGTATTGGAGTGGATTATATAATATCTAATAATTATTATCATGTTATTATAATATAATATAGTTATTCTTTACACCATTATACCCATCCATGTAATGTGTTGGTGGAAAACAGTTTACACCAAGACGTGGAGACGGTATTCTGTACGTACGCACGCGTGGTGATTTGGTTTTCTGTAGGATGGATAGAATGTGAAATGGGGTTGTTTCATATTTATAATAACATATCAGTATATTAGTCATACTTATTTTATTACTTTATAATGAAACAAATAAATAAGTGGAAGTAGAAGAATAATGAAACTTGAAAGAATCGGTAGAATAGATCACCTTTTCTTCGGCGCACATCCTTTGAACTTCCTCTTAAGGAACTGAAGTTGGTCTTTTGAGAAGACCAGAACCTCTAATATTTTTATAGGGAAGTGGATAATAGAATTGGTCAGGTTTTGACCGATCTTGACGGATCAAAATGGTGTGAGAGGGAGAGGGAGTAGGTGCCCTTTTATAAGAGAGGAGAGGGGCACTTTTGGAAACCTCCAAAAAATTAACTTATAATAAACTCAAACCCCACCTAAAAACCTCGAAAATGACTAAAATTAGAATATGATATGATATAGGGTTGTAATATCACAATAAAATAAAATTTAGACATTTTTTATGTTTATTTTAAACATTATCGTTTTGATTTATCTTTATTTAATCTATTTAATTTTATTTGTGGTAATAATATTCTAAATTTTAAATTGTTATAAATAATTACTTTTGTGCTGTGAATTGTCTATAATTGGATATTTTATGACATTTTAGACAATATAAATTTCAATATATAATTTTTAAATATTTTTTGTGATTTTTAAACAATTTAATAGTATGTTATTTTTATAAAATAACAATAGTGTCAATTTTGTCACTATTCATTTATTTGAATTTAAATAAAATCCACACAGAGGATATATTAGAAAAAAAATATTTAATAGATTCATAACATGTCATATGTATCTATAAAATTTGTGGATAACATTAAATAGTTCATATAATATTTATTTTAATATTTTTAAAATCATTTATTTGGTATTTCTCTTAATAAAATAATTATTACAACATTTATGTATAATTATTTAATATAATTATTTGTTCCATAAAAATAAAAAATAAAATACTATGATAAATATAAATCTAATATATTTTATAAGAAAACTTTTACTCGAATTTATCATCTTAAAATCACAAAATTTAAATTGTTATATTTATTAAATTATGAAGGTGACAACTTTGACATCTTTTAAAATAAAATAATATAAGTGTCATAATCACTTTTATAAGTCTCCAAATAATCCACAATTCGATCATTGGATTATTATGATTAATATATACACGAAAAAGAAGTTTTGGTCAGGTTTTTGGGCCTTTAATGGGTATTATTATTTGAATAAAAACTATATTATTGATTTTTTACTAAATAAATAATTTCTGAATCGTTAATGTATTAGCTATTTAGGTAATTAAATATTTTTTAAAAATTAAAAATAATTTACCACAACAAAGAAAAACATTTTATATTTAAAATGAGTATTTATAATAAAAATTATTTTATGCATAACCTTATATTGAAAATACTTTAATTATTAAAGTTTGAGTGAGACATTTTTCACTTTCTTTAAATAAAATAAATTAAAGGTCTTAATCATATCCAAGTGGGTTAAAAAAGATATCATTTTGACCCAAGTATATTTTAGGATGAAATATAATCATCCAATTATATTAATACAAGTGTTAGTGTAATTTTATAATATTATATTTACCCTTAATTTCCTGATTTACCCTTAACTGTGGTAAATAAAATTTACCGTAGTTACTATTCATAATGCCTAAAAATAAAAAGTATCCTATTAACATAATTTGGACCTAATTATATCGAATATGGAATCCATTATACCAAATTCAATACACATAAGTGGAAATATTTAATTTAATATTAATCCCACTATTGTGAAAATGAGTTTTAAAAGTTAAAACATTGAAAAAGATTAAAACGTTTTTACCTATGAATTCAATGTAAAATTAATTATAATGACTTAAATTATATTAAATGGAAAAAATATATTCTATTTATACTTTAATAACATTCAATATTATAATTTAACCATATAAATTATCTTGATAAAAATGTTGTTTTTAATTAAAATTTATTGTATTTTTACTATTAATCAAAATATGAAAGTTAACAAAAAAATATTTAAGAATTATACAAAGTAAATTTTTAGATACTTATTGAAATGGATATCTTTTTTTTTTCAAATTTAACTCATAAACATGTCAAAAACGAGATTTAAAGTGGGTGTGCCATCAAAAGGTGGCAAAACTACATTTTTTGAAAAATACTTATTTTACCCGAAAATTTTATTTTGTTCTCATACCATGTTCTAGATAATGTGTAAGATGAATTATAATATTATAAAATTCAAAATGTGGTTAATACTATTCATAAAAGATAGTTTATAATAATATTATAACAATATATCGTTGTTTAGTGAAACTCAGTATTGTGTACAACACACGCTATTGAGGAAGGTTGCTCTTGTGTGCAACACAAGCCAAGAATAATGTTTGCGTATAATACAAGCTAATACGGTGTTGCATATAGCATATGATAATTTTGGTTTAGCGTACAACACAATACATCAAAGAAATTAAAAATAAAATTTCTCATAAAATCTCGGGGTGTTACAGTAAATTTAGCGGATCTTAGGGATATGTGAGCTTGGACCACGTGCGGTGGTCATAGTTTGGGATTCAGGAGTGGGGCTCTCCCAGCTGTTTTACTTTTTCACCTATTTTTGAGTTGTGGTACTTTAATAGTTGGTCATTTAATTTTCCCTTTTCTTTCTATTTACTTTTCTATACTAGTAATGTTAAAGGTTGAAGCATACCTGTGGATTTCTTATAGAAGTGTTGTATATTTTGCTTTTCCTCTGCACTTCTACATTGAGTTGGTTGTGTGCATGGGAACAAGTACTTAGGAAAAGTACTCCATGAGTTTTTATGCCTTCAGCGCTTGTCGCCAGAACCTCGCCTATGGAGGTGGTCTTAAGGTAGTTTCGGCTTGTTCCCTAGTTTGGGTCGGGTCCTGACAATCCCAATGGGTGTTTTATAGGTATTTTGATAAGCCTAAATCACTTCACCAATTCTTTTAGGATAAACTTTTCTGGTGGGTTTTACAATTATCTCAAGCAATCTTTTCACTTCTCTATTATAAATTTCATCCATGCCATTTTTTGGGGGTGATATGTAGTTGATGTTTTATGTACAACCCCATTATTTTTCAAAGGATATTCCATGTTCCAATTATATAAATGACTTCTAAGTCACTTATCAAGGAACATGGTGTTCCTATCTACTGGAAGATGTGGGTTTTTAGGAACTCACTAACAGTATGTGAATCATCCTTTCTAGTGGGTTTGTCCTTGACCTATATAGAGACATAATAAACTGAAATTAGAATATATGATATTCCATTTAAAGGGGGAAATGTTCCCCTGAAATTGATTCCCCAAACATCGAATACCTGAAAAAATATTAATGGATTTTAGGGAATTAAATTTATTTAAAATTTGTGCCAAACTTTTGGAAAATTGAACATGATTTATAGAACCCATACGAGTCCGTGAAGGTGAAAGATAAAATAATCCTTAGTCAAAGAAATTTTGGGTGGTTCTTTGTGGTCCAAAGTGAACACCACCAAGCATTAAGTGAAAAAGTTCCAATATAGTGGAATGTTCATCTTCATAAACACATCTTCTAATTACCATGTCATCCCCAATTTTACAAAGTTTATTATCTTCCCAAAAAATACAATTTTAAATCACTTTTCAACTTCACATTTTTTTGATTTTGAAATATTTTGAAGAAAACACATGTAACCAAGTAGTTTACAGTTGGGCCATACCATGTTAACATTAGAGTGAGAGATAACAAGTGTTCAGTTGGAAATTGGGGATAAATTATTTTAGAATGAGAAGAATTAGAAATTCTACTCAGGTGATCAGCCATAGGGTTTTATTTTATAGGTTTTTATTTAATCACAATGTTAAAATATTGGAGCATTAGGATCCATATTATTAGACTTGGTTTGGAATCACTTTTCTTGAGTTATAATCTTAGAGCATAGTGGCCTATGAAGATGATGATTTTGGCACTTAAGAGATAGGAGAAAAATTTATCTAAGGCAAAAACCACTACTAAAAGTTCATTTTCAGTAACAATGTAGTGAGATTGAGTTTCATCCAATGTTTTTGAGGCATAATAGATGACATGAGGAATCTTTTATCTTCTTTGACCAAGAATTGACCCAATGGACCTATCAGAATTATCACACATCAATTCAATGGGTAATGACCAATATGGGGGTTGAATTATTAGGGAAGATGTAAGAATAGTTTGGAGATCAATGAATTATATTTTGAAATCCTTATCATAATGGAATGTAACATCATTTTGGAGTATCTGAGTGAGTGGGAGGGAAATCCTACTGAAGTTATGGATGAATTGCCGATAGATAATTACATGACCAAGGAATGAAAAAATGTATTGAACTGATGCGGGATCATGATGTGATTGAATCACCAAAATTTTGATAGTATTTAATTGAATACCCTCTTGTGAAATTATCTACCCTAGAACAATCCCATTAGTAACCATGAAGTGATATTTTTTATAATTCAATATAAGTTTACAATTGATAAACTTTTGAAGGAAAAGAGAGAGTGAATGAAAGCATGATTAAAATGAATCACCATAAATGGTAAAGAAATCCATGAATACCTCTATGTAGTGATAGTCAAATTTTGAAAAGATACTCATGATACACCTCCAGAATGTTTTAAGAGCTTTAAAATGGCCAAAATGAATTATCCTATATGCATATGTTCTAAAGGGGCAAGTGAAAGTAGTGTTTCTTAGTCCTGATGCGATATAAGTATTAATAAGTGTCCAGTGTATCTATAAATAATTAATTAATGTTATTTTCATAACAATAATTCTATAATTTTATTATAGAATTGAAGGGGGTTGTGATATTTTCTTGTTTTAGCATTCAATTTAGGATAATCGATGCACACATTCCATTTGTTTTTTACTTGAATTGTGACCACCTCCCCATGTTCATTTGTGACAATAGTTTCCCCACCATTATTAGGTACCACTTGAATTGGACTAACCCATTCACTATCAGAAATTTTGTAGATAATACCAGATTGAAGAAGCTTGGTGATCTCTTCCCTAACTACCCCAAGTATGAGTGGATTTAGTCTTATTTAAGGTTGTTTGATTGGTTTGTATGATTCCTCAAGATGGATGCGATGCATGAAAAGAGAAGGGTTGATTCTTGGTATGTCATATAGGTTCCAACCTATGGCCTTTTTATTTTCTTGTAACAGTTAAACAATTTTGGACATCTTGGTTTTAGTATCTGTGGTAGATACAATGACAGGATGAGAGTGATCATAGAAAAGGAATGAATATTTCAGGTTCAAAGGAAGAGGTTTCAGATTAGTATCATATTTCATTTGTGAGATAGACAACTCAGTAATAGAGGAAATGAATTCAGTTGGTTTTGATTCACATTCTTTAATACTTCCCAAGGTGGAACAATATAGATTAGATTTGAGATGAGATTCAAGATAGTTTTAAAGATACTTTAGATTGATGGTGTAACACCCCGCACCTACCTCATTTTCTTGAGGAGCCAGTGAGGGATACTTGGCCTTAAGCGACGTTCCCAAGGAACCAAAGGCTATCAATAAATGCCGAGGTCTTCTAGAACAAATTGGGGAACAATTTTACCTTAAGACAAAACCAACCAACAATCCATAACAACCACTATATGATGCATGTCAATACAACATTCAAGCATGTATTCTCAAAAGACAACCAAGTTGTTCCAAAACATAACTCAAAACCAATACAACCAGACATGTCCACACAACATCAAAGTACACCATGGAAACTAAACAACCAAACACCACACAAGCCATGACACCACCACAGCTCCACACCAAGCTCCATGCTCTAAGCTCCATAAAGGGATAACAATGCTTCACTAAAGGAGGGTGATGCCTTACCTTTTCCCACATCACGATACACAACATCTACAAAGACACCAACATGCCCGAGCAGGGGGTGAGTACTAAAACTCAGTAGTTTTTCCCTAAATTATTTCCCTATAAATGCCACTAGGATAAAATTGTTAGCACATTTATATAAAACAGTTTATATAAAATAATCACAAGTGAAAATATTTCCATAAGCCAAACACACCCTTACCAAGCCATCACACCCAAACCAAGGACCCAAGGCAAAGCCAACCAAATATGATACAAGCCATTTCATCATTCACACACTAGCACAACAATTTCCATCTTTCCATGAAATGAAAAACAAACAACCAAAATGGTGGGACTTCCGCCCAACCCGTTCACCCATTCACAACTAGAGGTACTTCCCAACCACTACCCACATAGTGGTTCTTACAACCATTATCCATCACCTTTTATAATGATACTTCCTAGCCACTTCTACACAACATTTCATCAATTCAATGAAAAAAATATAACCCACCAATGTCACAACAACATGTAATCAACCAATTTCATTGCATACCAATCCACTTGAATAAATTATCCATTTATTGAAAACCATTTTCCATGCCAAACCACATTCAATAAAAAAATCTTTTTTGAATACCATTTTTCACCAACCATTTTCCCAAATGAATCTTAACAACCCATTTTAAAATCTCTATTTTAAAATCCACATTAAAAGCCTTTCACCATAAAACCCCCCTTTTCCCCCCAAAATCCCCAAATGTATTTCCAAAAAACTTTTCACAACAAAACACAATTAAATTCAATCCAACCAAATTAATTGTAACCAATACCACTAGCTCTAACTAAGTGGAGTCGATAGAGAATCCACTTACCTTTATGGTTCTTGATAAATAGACCCACGAACAACCGCTCCTTAAATCCGGAGATCGCACCACTGAAACCACTCTAGATCCCTTTCCCTAACATCCACAAGCCTTAATATTAACATCCGAGGAAACCCGCACCCTAGATCTATACACAACAAGTGTAGATCTAGAAAACCAAGAAATATGGAAGAGAAGATCTAGAGGAAAACACAAGGAAATCATGAGAGAAGACTTACACGAGAGAAATCACCTTCAAAACACCAAGAACGCTATTCAAAATGCTTCCAAACTGAGTGGGAGAACCTTTCCAACCCCTAAGAACCCAAAATACCAAGTGAGGCTTAAGTGGTAGAGAATTTGGAGAGAAAGAGGTTAAGTCCAAGGGATCCTGGAACTTATAACCCTATTTTTAAGTGGCCGCACAGTTAGTCCACATGGTTTGGAAAACCATGCGATAACCGTGTGCACGCTACTAACATGAGAGAAAGGGTCCGCACAGTTTCCTTGCATGGGTTGGAAAACCATGCGCAGGCCGTGTGAAGCCTACTGTCTCCCCCTACACGGTTTCCTGGAGCATCTGCATGGTTTCCACTAACCGTGCTCAAACCGTACTCCTGAATAAAAGCCTCCAAAATCATTAAAAACCGTTTCAAACTCTCCAAACCTCTTCCCAACTCATCCCATGCACATTAAACACATAAAAATGCATAAAAAAGGCTACATACCTCAAACTGGGGGTACTACAGATGGAGTCTATGAATGAGAGGTCAATATCAACTTACCCATTTATGACTTGGTTAATCATGGTGAAAATTTCAAAAGATCCACTCTTATTAGAACATTATTAACATGATGGAATGAGATTAAATTTACTCTTAGAAGTGTCCTTAGAAGCATGGATTGAGAAGGTAGAGTGATCCTCAGATGGGTATCTCATGGATTCAAAAATGTTGAACTTGACTAGTTTGTCACCAAATTCAATGGATAAGATGCCTGCATGGACATCAATATTAGTTCTAGATGTTATGAGGAATGGTATTCCTTTAATTAAGGTATATCAAGAAGATTTTGTCTCAGCTTCCATGTCAAGGACACATAAATTAGTTGGGAAGATAATATAATTTACTCAAACAAGGTAATCCTCAATTATTCCCTCAAGAATATTTGCGCTTTGATTGGATAACTGGATGAAAATTGTCATTGGGTGCAAGGTACCTAGACCAGGGTTGGAGAAGTTGGGTTTAGAATGACATTTATTAATGCTCCTAAGTCTATGAGTGCATCATCAATGTTGTAACTCCCTATTGTACTTGGAACCGTAAATGTCCTTGGATCATTTCACTTCATGGGTATAGACCGTTGGGTTGAAAAGTTTTCAAAGGCCCTAAGTTGTATATTATGGTTCCAAAATTCCTTAATAATCTTGGCATACATAGGAATATTTTTTATGGTATCTAGGAGGGGAATTATGACTTAAACATGTCTAAACATGTCAAGTGTTTCATGATCTGGTTCAAAGGTATTCCTTGGATTAAACACGACTTGAGGAAAAAGAATTGGGTTCCTTAGGGGAATTAAAGGAGATAAGGGACTGGATTTAAGTTATTTTTCTATATTTTTGTTATTTTAATTTTAAATATCAATATTCAATGTTCATTTGAGGGTACATTATGATGATTGGAAATTTTTTTTCTTGATCGAAGTGAAATTTTGACTACATTACCCTTGGGGATAAGAAACATTTGAGCTGGGAGTTGGGAATAATTGGAAGGCTACTATTAGCTAAGGTGGGATGCATGTTGAAAAATTTGGGTTTGAATGTTAAGTATAGAACAGGTGAAGGAGGAAGAATCTTCCTCAACACTTTTCCATGGTTTCTTAGAAGAAGTGGCATGTCCCGTATTGGGAATAACTAGATTTTGGTTCTTGGTAAAGTGCGTGTATTGGGTTGGGAATTGGGAAGGCTCATTAGGATAATGGAATACAGGAGGAGAGATAGGAGGATTGATCTTATGAGGTTGAAAAAAAAGGATAAGGTTGTTGGAAGTTACCACCACATTGAATATA
Source organism: Viscum album (assembly GCA_963277665.1). NCBI lineage: Eukaryota > Viridiplantae > Streptophyta > Magnoliopsida > Santalales > Viscaceae > Viscum > Viscum album. Next base: position 1,868,837,822 of record OY728123.1, on the reverse strand, counting down.
TTAAAATTGGTTTGGATTTTGAAAAGGGAATTGAGAAGGATGAGAAATGGGATTAAAATACCTCAAGACATGATTAAATGTATAAGAAAAGGGTTTAGAGTGGTTTTTTTGTAGTTTCTAATGAATTGACCTGATTGTTGAGGGTTGGTGTTCCACTAAAAATATGCTAAATTGAACTCTATTAGACTAGAAGGATCAGATGGTTCATCTTAAAGATTTGTACATGTGCCTGTTTGATGATATGAGGAGCTTCAGATTCCAAAAATCTTAATAGGTACTGGGAATAGAGATTATTGAGAATATGAGGTTGAGGTTTTTACAAACAAAACTAGTTGACTCACAAGGCTAGTAAGTTCACTCATCCACTCATTAATCTTGTTGGGCTCAATGGATTGATTCTCTAGGTCATGTTTGATCAGAGAATGTTCTCAAGTATGGATTGCCTATGTGTTTGAATCCGTGATTTTTATGAGATCACATGTAGCTGCAAGAGTTTTATCAACAAGAGAACTTCCACTTTCAACATCAACAAGTGTTCATTTTATAACCAATAACTCTCATAGAAGTATTGTATCAAGAGATAGTCAAGGATTTGGTGGTATAGGAAAGTTTGCATAATATTTTTAACCTCTCCAAATACTCAGGGAGTGATTTATTAGGGAATTGATGGATTCCACTTATTTAATTTTGGATAGAAGTGGTAAGAGAAACAATAAAAAATTTCTCTAAGAAGAGTCACATAAATTCATTCCATATTTTTATGGAACCAGGAGGGAGTTAGTAGAACCATGACTTACTAGATTCATCTAGGGAGAAAGGGAATTCTCAAAAAATTATTGTTTTTCTTCACAAACCCCTTAAGGATTCATAGTAGAGCACACCACTTGGAACTCTTTGAGGTGAATATGGGGATACTCACCGGTTATCCCACAAAAGTGAGGTAAAAGATGAAACAAACCTGATTTGAGTTTTAAGTATGCCTAAATGTTTGGATATTAAATACTAATGGGTTGTTAATTAATATCAGGGGTAACAAGTTCTCCAAGGGTTTGTTATCTAGGACTGGGATTATCTAGTTTAATTGGATGGTCTATGAAAGGTTTGGGAGTGATTTGGTTATCCCCAATGATCCTCCTATGTCGGTGAAGAGTTCAATTAATTTCTCGGTCAAAACAATTTGATGGATTGTTTTGGAGGCTATGGGGAATTACGAGATGTTTGGAAAAGATGAGTAATACGAGTTTGAATTTGTGTTTTTTTAATATTTTTTGGTTTATTTTTTTATTTTATTATACAAAAATAAAAAAATTTTGACTACTAAGTGAATCATCCCTAGAAACGATGCCATTTGAATAAAGACTGTTTGTTTTATATTGACTGTTCAAGGGGCTGGTGCTCTGCTAATATGTATAGTGGCATTTGGGTCGAATCCTCAACCATTTTAATAGCCTATTATTATTTTGACTATATTTTGATTGGGGGGTTTGTTTACAGAGCATAGATAAAATCATTGATTAATGAATATTGATTTAAAAATTTAATAGTGAATGTGGTGTGTTCATCATTAAGAATTTAATATTGTGATATCCTAGAGCTTTGCTATATATTTCATTAAATTAACATCCACTTCAGAAGACGTTTTTTGATTGGAATTCCCAAATGTTTTGGTTTTAATATAATCCTCAACTAGGGTATTGATCTCAATCAATTATTGTTAATAGAAGGCTCAATATTTCATGAACACAAGTGTACCTTTAGTTCCCATAATCCATAGAATCCACATTTTAAAAAAAACATGTCATTAATCTATGACATTTTATGTTCAATATACACAATAATATTTTAAAGAATATTAATTGGGAAAAAGATCTTAATAACTTAACTTACCTAAATTATGACTCACTCAATGAGATATTTACTCATACACTGAGATGGTTAGTAATTTTCTTTATGGTTATTAGTTAAAATAAAATTAAAATAATGATATTAGAAAATATTAGTGCTTTGAACACACAAACGAATAATGAAGAGAATTAAAAATAGAATTTCAATTGAACAAGAAAAAAAAAGTAGGGAGTGTTTTTGAAGATTATTTTAACAATTTTAAGATAATTAATATTATAAAACAAAGGTTGGATGATAATAAGTGTTAATGAGAAATAAACATTCATTAAAACAATATTTCAACATAAACACTGACAAGGTTACAAATAAAGAAGAATGAAAAAGTAAACCAAAAGAATCATGAAGGAATGGTATATTAAGTAGAAAGTTGAGTATAGAAGATCCTTCCAAGTATTTGGAAGAGACATGGTTATCCCAACCTAAATTAATTTTCTTAGAAATGACAACTCCTTTCATGTTGAAAATGAGTATATATTTATAGCCAAATAGAGTGAACTATTTGCATTCCAAAGCTTCCCATCATGTTGTCTCGCCAATTTTCCATCTAGAATGATGAATTAGGAAAAATATTCTTCTTAAAAGGTATAGATATTGATGTGTAAATTCGAACCTAAAAATTTGGCATCTATTAGACTTTTGGATCCAATGTTATGACTATTTTTATAAATAATGTTTTCTATCCATTTTTATCGACACTTTTTCAAAGGCCATATTATTAATGAGTGTTTTGGATAAGAAGATTCCCCAAAATCAGAAAAATTCCTTCAAAAAAGTTGAGTTCTTATATCTTGGATTTGAAATTGAAAAATATTAGCTCACATTGATGTCTATATGTGGAAAAAGTTTAATAAGTTTGTGCTGATTTTAAATTCCCTACAGAATGGTGGGATGAACTTAAAATCACATGTTGGGCCTTTTTTTGGATTTGGGTCTTCAAATTTTTATCCATACTTCTTTGGATAGTAAATAACATATTATGAAGTTTCATAAAATTTGGAGTTCTCTATTGATACTAGAAATTAAATCTTCATGGATGGTCTAGTTTCTTCAAAGATTCTTTAGGACTTCTTATATGGACCATATGACCCTTAAAATGGAAAAATTGGCCCAAACTCCAGTCTAATGATTTGTAGAAAATTAAATAAGGAACCCTAGAAAGAATGAATAAAATGATTTGAATCAGTAGGATGAGAGTTATGATTAAACCATTAAACTGACTTGAATTTGTATTAATTACAATAATGCTCAAAAATTATATTTAATATTAAAAAATGAATATTTTACACCAATTATGCATTTTCATAGAAAATCAACGATGGGAGTAAATAAAAAGTTATGAATAAATTAATAACATCAGTAAAAAACTAAGTTAAAATCATTAGAGATTATAAATTATGCTGATTCAAAATATAGAATCCATTTTTTTAAATTCTAATAACATAAATGGCATAAATTAATTTAAAATTAATTTCATGGTAGGGTCAACAATCCTGGTTTTTAAAGTAAAAACATTCAAAAGATTGGTAAATTTTTATATACAATTTAAATGTAAAGTTGATCTCAATGAACTAAATTGTATTAATTGAAATAATTATTATATAATTAAACTTTGAAACCAATTTAAAATATAATTTATCCTTATAAATAAATTAGATGAAAAAGTAGTTTTGAACTAAAATTCAGTATTTTTAACCATTTATTTAAAAATAAAACCTTACAGAAAAATACAAAAAAAACCATCCTTAATAACTTTTTATGTGTAGATTTCAAATATAAAGTCTATTTTGACATATTATGTCTATAAAAGTTCAAAAATTTGTATTTAAAATGGATTATCCATTAAAAGGTGGTAAACCTGCATTTATAAAAATATATGTTTTTAAGAATAAAATAAGGGTTATTCTTTATTATTTGTCTATAAAATATATTTAATTAATATAAAAAATATTTAATTTAATATATAACATATATATTAAGTTAATTTCACTCACTAATCGTATTTAATTTTATTTATTAGGTTAAAACAACTTTCTGGCCATAAAAATAATAATATTACTATTTTATTCGATCGAAATTCATATTCATTTATATCTAATTGGTAACCAATGAATTCATTATATATTTTTTAAATGATAAAGTTTCATAAATTATTCAATACTATTCAGAAAAATTAATTTAATATATCTTATTATATTAAAAAAATATTTTAATAATATATTATCGTTTGGTAAACCATGGTATTGCATGTTATGCAAGCTATCTAGGAAATTTGTCCTTGTATATAACACAAGCTAACATTGGGGTTCTATATAGAGAAAGACCAAATATATGTTGTGTGTATTGAATGATTAACTTGTTGTTGCATATAACATAATACAAACATAGTGATTTAGTAGAAAATAATATATCTTCATTGTTACGTGAAATGAAAAATATCAAAATGATTAAATTAATTCAAAAAAAATATAATTCAAAAAATATCAGAGTGTTACATAAATTCAGGCCACTATTCACCCTAGTGGAATTTAATCTATAGTTATGTACATATTTTTAAAACTCATTTGTTTACATTGGCTTTCAAAACTTATCATCTATCCATATAGTGGGGAAAAATAATTTTTTCAAAACTGAGAAAATTTTCAAGGTGATTTGGTGGATAAAAGAATTTAAAAATTTAATACTAAAAATATGAGGTTAAAATATTGGGTATAATGCATTAATATTAAAATGAAATTATATAAAATTACTTAATCAACTACCCTTATAAATGTGAAACACAACACCCCATATTTTAATGGAATGGGACATGAGTCAAACAATGAATATAATTAATGATTTCATCCATTTTTTTATTTTTTTCAACTTTTTTATATTTATTTTTTTTAATTTTTTTTAATTTTTTTTGATTATTATTATTTTTATTTGAATATGAGATGAAAATGAAATATAGTAAATGAATTTAGAATAATAACAGAAATAACAATGAATAATTCAATCACATCTCATTTTTTTTCTTTTTCTATTTTTTTCTTTTTTGAATTTTTATCCTTTTAAGAGAGAAATATTATATGAAAGAATTAAAATTAATAATGAATCAATCTAATTTGTATTTATTTCCCATTATAATTAAACACACCTCACACCACATTAAAATTATTTTTTTTCCTAAATAACACCTATGAAAGGACTTTCCCCACACTATAACTTAAAATATTCATGAAAAAATATTATGATTGAAAGAAGGTTGTGAAAAAATTTCCTTGAAATATAGATTATACTTATAAAGAAATTCATTTCTTCTAAGGTATAATCAAGGGTAAATGTAAATTTAGTTATCAAGTTTACAATTCAACTATCCAACAAAATGTATCAATCACATAAAACACATTTTATAAACTCTAAATCTTTGAAATAGAAAAAAAATAAGGTTTAGTTCATACAATAAATCCAAATTTACCACATTAAATTTATAGTGCTAAAAAGAATATATAAATATTATTTATAATAATTTTTATGAATGGAAAAATATTTTTTGAGTCAATATTTCAGGGTTATATATTTCAAAAACTTTCCAGACTCTTAAAAATGTTTGAAAATAATATTCCCAGAAATAGTTCCACATAAATAATAATTTAGAATCATTTTAATAAAAAATAAAGTCAAATATCTCAAAATAAATTCAAGTGGGTAAAATTATAAAGATTATTCATTAAATTTCATTATTCTAAAAAAAAGAAAAGACAACAACTGATAAGTAGTATGAAAAATCCCCTCACACTTAAATTTAATTACCCTTTATTTCATCTCAATAAATTAAAAAGATAAGGGAAAAAACCAAGGATAAGAAGAAATAAAACTTGAGTTTATTTTTCTACAGAATATTTGAGTTAATCTCTAAGACTTTCCACTTTAAACCTTATAAAAAAACATAAATAATTTTTTAAAATAAAAATGAATAGAAATAGAAAGGAAAGGGAAATGAAAAGGATAAGTATTGGTTAGGACCCCAAAGTGGGTACTAGATTTTTATTGAACCTAGTTAAATAATTCCAGACCATTATCCCCAATAAAAATTTGATAGGTTTTTCAATACATGAATCACCACATGTTATTTCTCCAAACATCTATATGGGAATATAAATTGAGGGAAACCCTAAAGAAAAGAAAAAAATTGTCCCAACCACCAAGGAATAAGAGATAGATAGAAGTAAAAAATCTAAATAGGGGAGAAGAGAAGTTATAGGGGATCCCCTTAGACTATCATTTTTCTAACTTTCATGGGATATGAAAATTTTTATAGAGGAGGTAGCTACATTGCCATTGGATCCTTGAACTCTTCTTCTTAATCATTCACCTCTTTAAGTTATAACATCATTTTCTCTTCTATAGTGGTTGTATGAAGTTTTTCCTAACAAACCAGGGTAATGTTAGTTTTCGGAAGATCAAAAAAGTGAGAATAAGAAATGTGAAAGAGAATTTATTATAGTGAAAAATAAAAATAAAAAACCTCAAAAAAAAGTTTTACTCCCATAATTAGTTCTGCCTTGAGCTCTTGATCATGAGTTATTGAATCCCATATTCTGATTAAAGGTGATGGATATGGGTCAAAATATAGTATGTCATCAATTAATTTAATGTCTTCTCAAAATAAAGGAGAAAAAATATTTTCTTTTTTTTAGAATTTCTTATTTTTAGTCTCTCATATAAGATGAAATAAATTTCATTTTCTTACTAACAATCTGAATCACTTTAAAATTTTCTTGAACTGGATGCATACAAGATTATTTTTGAGAAAAATAATCTTGGTTACTATCCCAAACATAAAAATAACCACAATGATAATCCATTATATAAAATTCATTTACAAAAATTGATACGAAATGAAGTTTTATTTTTCATAGTTTTTGAAATTTAATTTCTTTAATGATTTTTAAAAAAATATTGTGTGTAAGCTATTGAACTTTATAGAAATGGTGGTAAATTTATTGGAGGTATTTTTCATAAATCTCAACTCAATGTTTTCTTATTTTTATAAGAATTCAATGTAGAATAATCCTAGTGCCGTTCTCATGGGGAGGTAAATCACAAGTGTTACACTTCTATTTTAACTATTAATAAACTATTATATACTTAATAATAACTGAAAGATTAGGGATTTTATGAAATAAAAGTGATATATTTGTATTCAAAATGATGAATACTAATCCAAGAATCTAGAAATGGAAATTTTTTCATCCTTGGTAGATCACGGTGATTCAATCACTATTCCTAGATATATAACTTATATCACACTATTCAATATAGAGATAATAACCTATTAATCTACACACTCAATTTTTGACTTATGATTATCTTACATTGAGATCTATTCATGTAGGAAAATTTCTCTTAAACTATTACTAGGATAAATATTCGCTACACATCACCACCTCAATAACACTCCACCATATTTAGTATTGAAATGATAAAGTTACATAAAAAACACAAATAAGAGGAAGAAGTCTATAGTTGGTAAAACAATTTGTCCATATAAGAAATCAATTTAACTATAAATGATATCTTAGAATAAAATAAAAAATATATATTTAAGTGTAATTAACTAAAAACATTTTCAATCCCATATGAACAACAATTAGGGTTAGTTCTCCATAATCACAGGGCTGAGAGAAGCACATTGGGAGAAAACAAAGTTAAAATAAAGGGTAATATAAATAGAAAACTAATATATATTAAAAATATAGAACACTATTACAATAAAAAATCTAATTAACTATTAAAATTTCAAAATATTTTGAAATGAATTGTGGAAATAAACTTATAGGTAATAGTGGCGACTAATATCCCTCAAATTATGTCATGTAAAGGATAATAAATATTGGGATAATTGAAAGGAAGAATAAAAAAAGTAGAATTCTATGAAAATTTTATCATATATCTTGTGAATTTATTCATATAATTTCAGATTCATTATACTTGTGTTTCCAAATATATATCATAATTTCATAGAAAATGTTTTTAGCCTAACATACTATTTTAATTCCCATGATATGACTTCCCATGAATTTATAGCCATGAAAATTATAGAATATCAAGTATAAAAAATTATTTATTTTTTCCATTGGCCACCTATCCATATACCATTAAAATTCTAATTCATTTGGGCTTTTACTTTGTAAGATATGCACTTACTATAAAAATTGATAAAAAATATGCTTATATATCAATATTCCACCAGAATGCTTCATTTGGGACATCAATGTTCGGATTAAGCTATAGGTTTAGTAAAATTATTAACCATGAATTTTTAAAAAATATAAATTCATAATTTATATTAGTGTAGAAAAATTTATAGTTGAAAAACAATTGAATAAAAATAAAAAATTAATACGTTTTTACATTAAATACCAAATTACTCATACAACCTAAATATGCGACAATAAATCCTAAAATAATAAATTAGTTGGCTTAATAAAAATAAATTATATAATAAAATTTATAAAAAATGAGATTAATCAATAATGATCCAAACAAATTATGGTAAAAATGTGAGGGAAAAGGTTAAAAAACTTATGAAAATTTCAAAGTCAATGGTGCCTTCGTAACATCCATAAAATAAGTAATATATTTAGTTAGAGAGAAATAAATAGGATTATACCTTATTTATATGTGGAAATAAAGATCTTTTGAAGATAAATTGAAATGAAATGAAGAAGAAGAAGTAATAATAATCTTACACTTTAATTATATTCATCATTGGATGTAAGATTTATGATTATCTTATTGTGTATTAAATTATTTATGTGATTAACCTATTCATATCCAAATGAAGAACCAAGGATGATCATAAAAATTACAAGAATTAAGGTGAATATTCTTATTGTTGATGGGACTTGACTAATACATTAGCTAAATAAGATCATATGTAACATCAAAAGTAAGTAAATAATAATAGATTTTCATATCTATGTCTATTTATGAATTAGATAGTGTTTTAGATGCTTAAAATGAGAACAAATCCAATCTTAATCATAGAATACTCTAATATTTTTAAAAGATTGTTTTACCGCCTTTTGATGGTGAACCATTTTTAAACCTAAATTTTTAAAATTTTATAAGATATATATGTCAAAATAAACTTATTCATTATAATTGGGATATTGAAATTTACTTTGGATAAATTTTTGGTATTTTTCTAACAATGTTCATTTTTTAATGAATAGTGAAAAATACTGCATTTTTCTTCAAAACTGCATTTCCATCTAATTTAATTATATGGTTATATTATATTTTTAATTTTTTTTAAAGTTTAATTAGAATATGATTTTACTATTTAAAACAATGGTGGTCATTATAATTAATTTCACTTTGAAATTTGACATAAACAATTTTCAATCTTTTGATAGATATTATTTCTTAAAAACATGCTATTTGTTTTGACAATGGGAATTATTTTTAAATTAATTACTGCAATTTCTGTGTATTTAATTTGGTAAAATGGATTACATATTTGAAATCATAAGGTCCAATTTATGTAATTAATATTCTTTTGTTTTTGGACATTATGAACAGTAACGACAACAATTATCTTTAATTATCATGATTAATTAGTAATCGGGTGGTTAAGGGTAATAAAATAATATCATAATAATATAAAATGACCCCAAAATGTGTCCAAATCCTTTTAGTTATGTCATGTCCGAACATGGGATGCCTTGTGTCAACTTAGGGACCCCATGGAATCACTTTTGTGTGATAGTGAACTTTTATCACATTTTTTTAAATAAAGGAAAATATAATTAAACTATGTAACACCTAAGTAAAATAATTTTAATTTTGTTTACATAAATTATATCTTAGACTATAAATAGTCATTAGAAATATAAAATTATTTCCTACATCATGGTATTTTTATTATAATTTTTAGACATTAAATAAATAAATTTATTTATGACACCATGATAATGCAGTGATTACCTCATTAATGAACGATTTAAATAAAATGAAACGATAATGTACAATCTAAGACTTACACTTATCAAAAAACGATTTTATGGGTTGATTTCGAACCCTTATCACCTTATCCTCGAAATATATCATTTTGGGACAATTAAAATATGAAAACCATTTTATAATAAAGTAACATTTCAAGACCTTCCAAAAGTGACCCTCCTCCCTCTTATAAAAGGCCCCCACATCTACCCCCTTAACCACACCTCTAAATCCATTGCCTCATCCAACCTCTACTCATATTATCTCTCCACATACCTCTCTTACTCCTAGAAGCCTCACTTTGGGTAGAAGTCTTCTCAAGGAAGCCTTTGGCTCAAATAAAAAAGAGTTACCCAATTTAGAGGTAATGTATTATCTCGAGTTTCTTCCTTTTATTTTCCTTATTCACTCACCAATATCTTCTTATTATTTGATCACATAATAAAAATATTATCCTCAATATACTAGGATGTTGTTATGAAAGGTATTCTATCCACAATTTCACACACCTCTATCTAATTGTTAAAGAACATACTATTTCTGTGGGTGGCGATTTACTGCCTCACGAAACGATGATTGTTCAATCTTCTTTTAACACCTTTCATGGTGTACATAATATGTCAATGTATTTATATATGATATATATTATGTTTATGTTTTCATTATGATTCTTTATTTTTTTTATAGAATACCTTTATGGTTTCTATTATGTGTAAACACAATAATTTCATTTGAGGAAGTGCAGACTACCGCCCCCTCAAAGTGATATGACTCGTTCATACCATATGTGGTACATATAAAGGATAGGTTTCATGATATTATATATGATAAAATACTGGAATTTTAATAGTACTATGTATCATTTTGTTTTAATTCCATTAAATATGAAATGGAAATGGAAGTAGCGTTCATGCATACGCACGACTTACCATCTCCATGAAAGGTGCATTTCATTTCTTACCTCTAAATGATATGTACTATTATAAATACATGTATATTCTGGATATATAATATATATGATATCCAAATCATGAATATTATTCTGGATATAATGAAACTTTGACCACATGAACAACATGTAATTATAAGAAGTCCATTTTTGACTTAAGTACCAAATATCGAGAAAACGAACATTATTAACTTGAATGATTAAATAATGTTTATAACATGGAAGTGAGTGATATGAAATGAATAATAAACTCGAAAAAGGTTCTTAAGCAAGTAGAAATTACCTTTAGTTTATTATTCATGAGATTAAAGAACGATCGAGTCAAGTTGGACATGAGGTAATGGACTTCATCTCAATCTCCTTTCATTGAGGCATATTTTGTTTAAATACAAGACTTTCTTTTATATGCTATATAAAAACCTTTGACATTTCATTTCATTCAAAGGGAATCTTTTTCTATGAAGCGATTTTCTAAATGACAAAAAGGAATGTTTTTTTAACGTATGTGGTGACAACGACCTTTCCGCCGCCGCGAGTATTATTTGATCTTTGGCTTCCTGAACAAGCAAAAATGTTTTTAAAAGAAAATAAATACCATATAATCTATTATGTATTTTGGTATTGAAAATGGTTTTGATGATGGATTTATTATATAAATATGTTTAAGTGATATATTGTGATTGAAATGAGGAAATGTTTTCTTTCCATTATATTTGTTTTATGTCTTATGATTTTATAATGGTACTTGGACATTTGATGGGTGGTTACATGATAAACCAAATGATGGGTGGTGCTGTGAATACCAGGACATGTGGTTATGTTATAAACTCCAATGCATTGGGTATGGAAGTCGGCCATATGGCTATTCCATTTAGTGATATGTGTGGAAGTAGACCGTATGGTTATTCCATTTAAGTATGTTTATGTTCCAAGTTACCTTTATATGTTATGTGTTCTTTATATGGGTTTTATGGTGATATTTCAGTTACAAAAGGGTAAGTAATGATATTGTATTCAATGAAGAGTATTTAATACTTCATATAGGTGAAAAGTATTACTTATGATTAGTTTTTCATGGTTTACTTGTTGTTTTGAAAAACTAATAGTTTCCTTCTTTGTGTATTCCTTACTGAGATTTTTATGCTCATCCCAAGTTTTTGAAATGTTTTTCACAGGACATAAAGTGGAATAGGGTCAAGGATGGGATCAAGGAAAGTAATGCTGTCTAAAACATGGAACAAGACATGACCCTTTTTTTCAAGAGTTTTTATTTTATGAAAAAATGGAAACTGAGTTGAAGTGTCTACTTTGTTACTTTTGATATGTAATAGTTATGGCCTAATTCTATAAAACTCTAAACCTGAAAATATCCTCAATGTTAATTATTCATTTAATTCAAGATTATGTAATGTTTAAGGATGGGTCCTTATAGTTGGTATTAGAGGGAGGTTTAGACAACTTTAGGAGTTAGAATATTGTTAAATTAATGTCCATAAATTAATTTATGGAATGATTAAAATGATATAGCATTTAAAGATTACCATGTTACATCGACTAAGATATTTCTGTGTACAGAATGGTTTTCCGCAGAGGAAATAGGGTAGCTATGTTGGGAAGACATTAGGAAGAAAACAACCATCCAAATCAGCAACCTGAGATGGTCATAATCGGAACTGAACAGTTTGTTGTAGTGATGGAACAGTTGACTCAGGTTATAAATGGTGGTGGTATCCATACACGAGATCATCCAGATCAACCATAGAGGAACATGTCACTAGTGGATCATTTTATGAGGCAATATCACCCATAATTCAGAGGATCATCTGACCCTGTGCTAGCAGAAGGGTGGATTAAAGCACTAGATAAGATTTTTGATGTCATGAGGTGTTCAGAACATCAAAAGGTTATTCTCACTGTTTACTGTTTTGAAGGTGAAGCTGATTAATGGTGGTCAATGGTGAAAAATATTAGGGATAGTGAGGAGATTGATGATCTTGACTGGGATGAATTCAAAGGTATGTTTCATGATAAATATTTCCCTAAGGTGGTTCGTCTTAGGATGGAAAAGCAATTCCTAGAATTGAGGCAGGAGGATGAATCAGTGGCTACTTATGAAGCAAAGTTCACTTGACTGGAAAGGTATGATCCAAATTTCATACGAGATCTTGATAGTAAAATCAACCGTTTTTTACTCAGGATTAAAGACAAAATATCGAAGGGCATTATCTTATTGTGAGTTCAAAAGTTATGAAAAACTTGTTTGATGTGTGGAGAAGGTGGAAATAGAGTTTGTTGATGATCATGTTTTCTTTGACAAACAACAGAATAAGAGGTCCAGTTGGTAGGAAAAGGGAAATAATTCATCAAAGAAGCCTGGAGTTAAGAAAACCAAATATCTATCCTATGAGAAGTGTGGTAAAATGCATCCTGGAGAACGTTTATCTATGTCTGGAAAGTGATTTCAGTGTGGTAAGTCTGGTCATTTTTCTCGTAATTGTAAGGAAGATGGTCAAGTAGGCAATGAAAAGCCAATGGTAAGATGTTTTAAGTGTAATTAAATAGGTCATTATGCAAATGAGTGTTTAATGAATAACTCAACTGAGGGAAAGTAGCCGGACTATAAGCATAAAAGAGTGGTGAAATCCTTTTAAACTACTTCATCAGATGTTGGGCCATCGAATGAAGTAGTATCAGGTACACTATTTGTTTGTTCAGATTATGCCAATGTGTTGTTTGATTCAGGGTTTACACATTCTTTCATTTCTGAGAAGTTTTCTAGTAAATTGGGAATTCCATATCAAGATACGAATCCTGAACTTGTGGTAGAAACACCTGGGGGAAATGTTGTGGCAAAAAAAATTTATAATAATCTTCCTATACTTATCCGTGGAAAGAATATACTCACAAACCTTATTGTTTTACCTCTAGTAGAGTTTGATGTTATCCTGGGTATGGATTGGATCTCTATTTACCATGATAATATTGACTGTAGAGCTAAAGAGGTTTCTTTTCAGAATGATTTTCAGTTTTTGTACAAGAATGAACCCTAACTTTTGATAACATATTAGGAAGATGAGAAACTAGTAAATGCTGGAAATGAATTTTACCTTGCACATATTGTTGAAAACAAAAAGAATGTTCAGATTAATGATGTGACAGTGGTAAATGAGTATCTTGATATTTTTACTGATGAGTTTCCTGGTATTATACATGATCGAGAAGTTGAATTTACTGTTGACTTAGTTCCTGATTCTAATCAAATTTCAAAACCTCATTATCGAATGGCTCAAGTTGAACTTTTAGAGTTAAAGAAGCAATCGTAGGAGTTATTATATAAAGGTTTCATTCAACCTAGCATATCACTATGGGGTGATTATATCTTGTTATTTAAAAATAAAGATAGTTCAATGAGACTTTGCATTGATTATAGAGCATTGATGTAACACCCCGAGCTTCCACGATATGCTTCTCTTTCAATAATGGAATAGCTTGCATTGTACACAAGTTTGAGATTCTAATGCACCGAGACCGATCAAAATAGAGATTATGAATAGTAATACCCACTTTTTGAAATTATATATATTTTATATTTCAAAATTGACTTCATTTGTGGATTCGGAATATCGAAATTAGCCTATGTTGAATTTTTGGTATTTTTCTGAGAACTTCCAATTTTTTATATATGGTGAAAAATACTTAAAAACAACTTTTTAATCAAAATAAATTGTAGTGATAAATTATAATATATAGTGATTTTAAAGTATAATTAGAATATATTTTTACCATTTTATCCAATGGTTGTCATTAGAATTAATTTCACTTTGAAATTGGACATAAACAATTGTCAATATTTTGATATATATTGTTTCTTAAAAACACGATATTTGTTGTGAAAACGGGAATTAATTATAAAATTAATTAATGCAACTTATATGTTTGGAATTTTTTAAAATAGACATCATTTTTTAATTCGGAATATCAATTATAGCTTAGGGTGAAATTTTGGCATTGTTATGAAAAACTTCAATTTTTTATGAATAGTGAAACCACTAAGTAGTAGTTAAAAACTGATTTTTCGTTTAAATGAAACATTACCACTTTTGTGACTTGATTTTAGAAAATAGTACATACATGTTTGTCATTAGGAAGTAAAATGTGGTTCAATGAGATTAAAATAAATTTTTGGTGAATAGTAACTTTTAAGTTTAATTAATCGCGATTAAAGGTAATTAGTGAAAGTTAAGGTAAAAATGATATTATAAAAAAATAAAAATACCTTTACACATGTCCTAACATTATTTTATGAGTCATGGACGACTAAGAAAATCCATGGGTCAATTTGGGGACCTCATAGAGCCACTTGGGAAAGAAAATGACATTAATAACTTTTTATTTAAAGTAAAAATAAAATTGTCACAAACATGTGTTGTTTTACTAAAACAATTTTTACAAGGGGTTATAGAAGTAATATTTTAGATTATAAATATTAATGGGAAATATAAAAATATTTCCTACATCATGATATTTTTTTTATAATTTTTAGACATTAAATAAATTAAATTATTTATGACACCATAATGATGCAGCGATTACCTCATTAATTAACGATTTAAATAAAATGAAAATATAATGTAAAATATAAGGCTTAAACTTTTAAAAAGCCTATTGTATGCGTAGATTTAGAACCCTTATAACCTTATCCTCGAAATATATCTTTTTGGGACCTTTAGAATCCGAAAATCATTTCATAATAAAGTAACATTTCAATCTTTCGAAGTGTGCCCCTCCTCTCCCCTTATAAAAGGCCCCCACCTCTACAACCTTATTCACACCATCAAAGCCAATTTTCTCGGCCAACCTCTACCCAAATACTCACTCAACATATCTCTATTACTCCTAGAAGCCTCACTTTGGGCAGAAGTCTTCCCAAGGAAGCCTTTGGCTCAAATCAAAAATAGTTACCCGATTTTAAGGTAATGTCTTCTCTAATGTTGTTTTGTTTTATTTTGCTTCTCCAACCCCCTAAACTCTTTTTATTATTATTTTTGTAACAAAACCAGTATCCTCAATATACTAGGATGTTTTTATGATAATTATTTGATTTATACTTACACACACACCTTCTTCTAATGGTTAAAGAACATACTGCTTCTGTGGCTGGCGAAATACTGCCTCACGAAACGATGATTGTTCAATATTCTTTTAACACATCTAATAGTGGCCATTTTGATGAAACTATTTTAATATATGATATATATATTATGTTTATTTTTTCCTTATTCTTCTGTATTTCTCATTTATGGCATACTTTATGATTTCCATTATGGGTAAATGCGATAATTTCATTTTAGGAAGTGCAGACTACCGCCCCCTCAAAGTGATTTGAATCGTTAATTCCATATGTGGGATGTATGAAGGATAAATTAAATAATATTATACATGATATTATACTGGAATTATAGTTTACCTTTATATAATTATAATTTCATTCCATTAAATACAGAATAGAAATGAAAGTAGCGTTCATGCGTGCGTACAGCTTACCGTCTTCATGAACAACACATTTCATTTCTTACCTCTAAATGTTATGTAATATTATAAATGCATGTATATAGTGGATATATATGATATATATGATATCTACATCATGAATATAATTATGGATATAATAGATATTTCACCACATGAACAACTTGTAATTATAAGAAGTTTATTTTTGACTCAAGTACCAAAGATCGACAAAATGACCGTTATTAACTTAAATAATTACATAATGTTCATAAAAAGGTAATAAGTGATATAAAAGGAATAATGAATATGAAAATGTTATTAAGAGAGTAGAAATTAACTCTAGTTTATTATTCATGAGGTTAAAGAATGGTTGAGTCAAGTCGGACACGAGGTAAGGGAACTTCATAACCCAATTTCCATTCTTTGGGTTAAGCTCCTACTTTCAAATTATGTCATGATATTATTATGTCCTATCTTTTATTTTTTACTTTATTTATGTGTACTTATAGTGAATACACATAATAGATCTATTTTATTTAAAAAAAATGTTCTTTGTAAGGGACTTCATCTCAATCTCCTTTCATTGAGGCATATATTGTTTTATACACAACTTTCTTTTATACGATGTATAAACCCCTTTGACTTTTACGTTTATTCAAAAGGAATCTTTTTATATGAAGCATTTTACTAAAAGAAAAAAAGGAATGTTTTTCTTGTCGTACGTATGTGGCGACAATTACTTCTCCGCCACCGTGACCATTATTTGATTTTCGGCTTCCTCTACCAGCCATAATTTTTTTTAAATGAAAAATAAATACAAAGTTTTAAGTTTCTTTTATTTTTGAATTGAAAATGGTTTTGAAAGTGTTTTTTTATTATATCAATGTGTTGTATTGATATCCTGTGATTGGAATATGGAAATGTTATGTTTCCTTTATGCATGTTTTATGTGATACGATTATGTTATGTTTTATGATTGGTTTAAACATGTTCATATGAGGAATGTATTGGACTTAATAAGTGACGGGTGGAGCCCGCTATAGCTCCTCGATGCATCAGTAGGTCTCATGAGACAAACTAGTGTCTTGGCATGAGGCCTTGACAAAATCTTATTTGTAGTCTTTGCACGAGGCCTTGGCTACGTGGTTATGATAGTCTGGCATTATGCATTCCATCATTATGAAAGTGGTTATTGATATTTCATGTGATTATTCGACCTGTAGAATATCCATGTGAATAAGTAAATGACATTATCAAATTTTACTTTTTCCATATTATGTTGAAGTTCAAGTTTAAAAGGCTTTTGTTGTAGTTATACATTGCCTTAAATGTTTATGTTTATTTATGAAAGCTTCTGCTATATTGTTATCCTTACTGAGCATCTGAGCTTACCGCTTTCAATGTTTTATTTTTCCCAGGATGTGAAGAAATATTTTATGACTGACCTATAGGGATAGTCTGAAGGGGATAGAAGTGTGGACTATGAAGACTATGTTATTGTGATTTTTCACTTTATGATGTAATGTAACATTTATGAATGTATCTAGTGTTTCCAAAGCTACTAAACAAATCGGTCTTTCGAGACTTGGTCCTTTGTGATCATGCCAATGTTACACAATAACGCACCGACTCTGGGTAACTAGGGTTGGGGCGTTACAATTGAATAAAATCACTGTTAAGAACAAGTATCCTTTGCCTCATATCGATGATTTGTTTGGTCAGCTCCAGGGAGCTCAATATTTTTCAAACATTGACTTGAGATCGGGGTACCATCAGTTGAAGGTAAAGGAATCAGATATTCTAAAGACCATGTTTCATACAAGACATGGAAATTATCAATTTGTAGTTATGCCTTTTGGGTTAACCAATGAACCTTTTGTATTCATGGATCTTATAAATAGAATTTTCCATGAGTTCTTGGATAAGTTTTTGGTTGCTTTCATTGATGATATTTTGGTGTTTTCTAAAAGTAAAGAAGAGCATGAAAGTCATTTAAGGGTTATTTTTCAAACCTTAAAAGAAAATAAATTGTATAGGAAATTCATCAAGTGTGTGTTTTGGTTGCATAAAATTTCTTTCCTTGGTCACATTGTTTCTAAAGATGGTATAACTGTTGATCCTGCAAAAACAAAGGTTATCGAAGAATGTCCAAGACCCACAAATATAATCGAGAATCGTATTTTTCTTGGTTTGGTAGGCTATTACAGAAGGTTTGTTAAAAATATTGCATGGCTGTCCAGACCATTGACTAAGCTAACTTAGAAGGGTGTTAAGTTTATCTGGAAAAAAGAATGTGATGATTGTTTTTAGGAATTGAAAAGAAGATTGGTGAATGCTCCAGTATTGGCACTACCTTCCAGAAATGGTGAGTTTGTTATCTATAGTGATTATTTTTTGAAAGGACTTGGTTATGTCCTTATGCAGAATGATCAGGTAATTTCTTATGCTTCGCGTTAGTTGAAAACTCATGAGTTAAATTACCCTACACATGATTTGGAATTAGATGTTGTTGTTTTTTCTTTAAAAATTTGGAGGCATCATTTGTATGGAGTAAAGTGTGAAATATATACCGATCACAAAAGTTTAATGTATATATTCACTTAGAAAGAATTGAAAATGAGACATAGGAGATGGCTTGAATTAATCAAGGATTACGATTGTACAATTCATTACCATCCGAGAAAAGAAAATAAAGTGGATGATGCTTTGAGTTGAAAACGTAATGCTTTATTAACCATGATACGTTTGGAATGAGATCCTTTGGTTTTTGATTTGATGAACTTTAAAATAGAATTTTTTGGTGTAGGAAGTTTTTCTATTTTGTTTCAGGGGTCACTGATATCATCTCTATCAGATAGAATTAAGCAAGCGCAGAAGAAAGACAGTGAGTTGCAGAAAAAGGTAGAGCTGGTTCAGAAGGATAAGTTGCCTGAATTTAACATTGATAATGATTGTGTTTTGATATTTGGGAAGAGATTATGTGTGCCTTATGATTCAAAGTTGAATATGTGAGGCTCATAGTTCCCGGTTTTCAGTTCATCCTGGTAGTACTAAGATATACCGAGATCTGCGGGAGTATTACTAGTTGGATGGAATGAAAAGGGATATTACAGATTTTACTATGGAGTGTTTGACTTGTCAACAGGTTAAACCAGAGTGGTAGTTACTGAAAGGGATGCTTCAATCTTTACCAGTTCCAGAGTGGAAATGAGAGAATATATCCATGGACTTTGTTGTGGGATTACCAAAGACATTTCTAGGTAATAATGCAATCTAGGTTTTTGTTGATCGATTGAATAAATCTGCTCACTTCCATCATATTCGAGATACATTCTCTCTAGATCAACTTTCTTAGTTTTATCTTAATGAGATAATCAAGTTACATGGAGTTCCCCTCTCCATTGTATCTGATCGTGATTCCAGGTTTACTTCTAACTTTTGGAAAGACCTTTAGAAGTCATTGGGTACTGAATTAAATTTTAGGACAACTTTTTATCCACAATCAGATGGGCTGTCAGAATGAACAATTCAGACCATGGAGGATATGTTACGTGCTTGCACGATAGATTACCAGGGAAGTTGGGACCATCATCTTTCTTTGGTTGAATATTCTTATAATAACAGTTTTCATTCCAGTATACAAATGGCTCCGTTTGAGGCATTATATGGAAAGCGGCGTCGAACTCCAGATTTTTGGGATGAAGTAGGGGAAAAGAAGCTGATGGGACTAGAATTGGTATAAGAGATGGAAGAAAAAGTTCAGATGATACAGAAACACATGAGAATAGCTCAGAGCAGGCATAAAATTTATACAGACAACAGGAAGAAGGATCTCTCTTTTGAGGTAGGAGATCATGTCATCCTCAAAGTTTCTCCATGGAAACGTGTGATGCATTTTGGAAAGAAAGGAAAGATGTGTCCGAGGTTCATTAGACCTTATGAAATACTAGATAAAGTTGGATTAGTTTCATATAGAGTGGCATTACCTCCAAGTTTGTCCTAGGCACACAATGTTTTTCATGTTTAAATGTTGAGAAATTATATGCAAGATCCATCTCATGTTTTGAGTCTAGAGGTAGTTCATTTGGAAGAGAATCTATATTAAGAGGAACAATAGGTCCAAATTCTTGACCACAGGGAGAAAGTGTTGTGGAATAAGGTGATTCATCAAGTAAAGGTTCTATGGAAAAACCATATAGTTTAATAGAAAATATGGGAATATGAAAATGCAATGAGTAATAAATACCCCCACTTATTTGATAAGTAAATAATTTGTGGGAATGAAATTTCCAAAAGGGGGGAAGGATTTAACATCCCAAGTAAGTAAAGAAAAATATATTTTCATATCTATGTCTATTTATGAATTATATAGTGTTTTAGATGCTTAAAATAAGAATAAATCCAATCTTAAGCATAGACTATTCTAATATTTTTAAAAGATTGTTTTACCGCCTTTTGATGGCGAATCATTTTTAAATCTAACATTTAACAATTTTATAAGCTCTATATTTCAAAATAAACTTATTATTTATAATTGTGACATTGAAATTTAATTTGGATAAATTTGTGGAATTTTTCTCACAATGTTCATTTTTTAATGAATAGTGAAAAATACTGCATTTTACTTCAAAACTAATTTTTCATCTAATTTAATTATATGGTTAGATTATATTTTTAATTGGTTTTAAATTTTAATCAGAATATATTTTTACCATTTAATAAAATGCTGTTATTATAATTAATTTCACTTTGAAATTGGACATAAACAATTATCAATCTTTTGATAGATGTTGTTTCTTAAAAACACGCTATTTGTTTTGACAACGGGAATTATTTTTAAATTAATTACTTCAATTTCTTTGTTTGGAATTTGGTAAAATGGATTCCATATTTTGAATTATAAGGTCCAAATTATGTAATTAATATTCTTTTGTTTTTGGACATTATGAATAGTAACAATAACAATTATCTTTAATTGTCATGATTAATTAGTAATCGGGTGGTTAAGGGTAATAAAATAATATCATAATAATATAAAACGACCCCAAAATGTGTCCAAATACTTTTGGTTGTGTCATGGAGAACCATGGTATGCCTTGTGCCAACTTAGTGACCCCATGGAATCACTTTTTTGTGATAGTGACCTTTTATCATATTTTTTTAAAGAAAGGAAAATATAACCAAACTATGTAACACCTAAGTAAAACAATTTTAATTGTGTTTACATAAATTATATCTTATAAAATAAATAGTCATTGTAAATATAACAATATTTCCTACATAATGTAATTTTTTTTATAATTTTTAGACATTAAATAAATAAATTTAATTATGACACCATGATGATGTAGTGATTACCTCATTATTGAACGATTTAAACAAAATGAAAGGATAATGTAAAATCTAAGACTTACACTTGTCGAAAACCTATTTAATGGGTGGATTTCTAACCCTTATCACCTTATCCTCTAAATATATCATTGTGGGACCTTAAAAATCTGAAAACCATTTTATAATAAAGTAACATTTCAAGACTTTCCAAAAGTGACCCTCCTCCCTCTTATAAAAGGCCCCCATCTCTACCCACTTACTCACACCTCTCAAGAAATTGGATCATCCAAACTCTGCTCGTATTGTCTCTCTAAATCCCTATCTTACTCCTATAATCCTAAGTTTGGGCAGAAGTCTTCTTAAGGAACCCGTTGGCTCAAATCAAAAAGAGTTACCCGATTTAGTGGTAATGTCTTCTCTCGAGTTTCTTCTTTTTATTTTCCTTCTTCACTCACCACTATCTTCTTATTATTTCATCCGATAATAACACCAGTATCCTCAATATAGTAGGACTTTATTATGAAAAGGATTCTACCTACACTTACCCACACCTCCGTCTAATGTTTAAAGAATATACTGTTTCTGTGGGTGGCGAATTACTACCTCACAAAACTATGATTGTTCAATCTTCTTTTAACACCTTTCATGGTGGCCATTAATATGTCACTGTATTTATATATGATATATATTATTTTTATGTTTTCTTTATGCTTA
This sequence comes from Viscum album, assembly GCA_963277665.1. Taxonomy (NCBI): domain Eukaryota; kingdom Viridiplantae; phylum Streptophyta; class Magnoliopsida; order Santalales; family Viscaceae; genus Viscum; species Viscum album. The sequence continues at coordinate 1,868,815,423 of OY728123.1, read as the reverse complement.
TGTATTTTTTTTAGAAAACCTTTATGGTTTCTATTATGTGTAAACAAGATAATTTCATTTGAGGAAGTGCAAACTACCGCCCCTCAAAGTGATATGACTCGTTCATACCATATGTGGTATGTATAAAAGATAAGTTTAATGATATTATATATTATAAAATACTGGAATTATAATACTAATATGTATCATTATGTTTTAATTCCATTTAATATGAAGTAGATATGGAAGTAGCATTCATGCGTACGGACGACTAACCGTCTCCATGAACAGTGCATTTCATTTCTTACCTCTAAATGTTATATACTATTATAAATACATGTATGTTATGGATATATAATATATATGCTATCCAAATAATTAATATCATTCTGGATATAATGAACCTTTGATGACATGAACAACATGTAATTATAAGAAGTCCATTTTTGACTTAAGTACCAAATATCGAGAAAATAAACATTATTAACTTAAATGATTACATAATGTTAATAACATGGAAATGAGTGTTATGAAAGGAATAATAAACTTGAAAAAGGTTCTTAAGCAATTATAAATTAACTTTAGTTTATTATTCATGAGATTAAAGAACGATCGAGTCAAGTTGGACACGAGGTAAGGGACTTCATCTCAATCTCCTTTCATTGAGGCATATTTTGTTTTAATACAGGAATTTATTTTATACGCTGTATAAACACCTTTTACTTTTCAATTCATTCAAATGGAATCTTTTTCTATGATGCATTTTACTAAATTACAAAAAGGAATGTTTCTTTTAATGTACGTAGTGACAACGACCTTTCCACCACCGCATGTATTATTTGATCTTTGGATTCCTCAACAAACCGTAATGTTTTTAAATGAAAATAAATACCATATACTCTATTATGTATTTTGGTATTGAAAATTGTTTTGATGATGGATTTTTTATATCAATATACATAAATGATATATTTTGAATGAAATGTGGAATGTTTTATTTACTTTATATTTGTTTTATGTCTTATGATTTTATAATGGTACTTGGACATTTGATGGGTGGTTACGTGATAAACCAAATGACGGGTGGTGCCATGAATACTAGGACGGGTGGTTACGTTATATCCTCTAATGCATTGAGTATGGAAGTCTGACGTATGGCTATTCCATTTAGTGATATGTGTGGAAGTCGACCGTATGGTTATTCCATTTAAGTATGTTTATGCTCCAAGTTACCTTTATATGTTATGTGTTCTTTATATGGGTTTTACGGTGATATTTTGGTTACAAAAGGGTAAGCAATGATATTGTATTCAGTGAAGAGTATTTACTTCTTCATATAGGTGAAAAGTATTACTTGTGATTAGGTATTCATGGTTTACTTGTCATTTTGAAAAACTAATAGTTTCCTTCTTTGTGTATTCCTTACTGAGATTTTTATGCTCATCCCAAGTTTTTGAAATGTTTTTCACCGGACATAAAGTGGAATAGGGTCAAGGATGTGATCAAGGAAAGTCATGATGTTTAAAACATGGAACTGGACAAGAATCTTTTTTTCAAGAGTTTTTATTTTTTGAAAAAATGGAAACTGAGTAGAAGTGTCTACTTTGTAACTTTTGAGATGTAATATTTATCGCCTAATTCTCTAAAACTCTAAACCTAAAAAGATCCTCAATGTGAATTATTCATTTAATTCAAGATTATGTAATGTTTTAAGGCCGTGTCCTTATATTATACCTCTATTATTGCCATGTGAATTGATTCTCATGAAGATATTGTTTTGTATTGATCGTTATGAGTACATTTATCTTAGTTTCCAGTTCCAATCACATTGAGACAATATTTTATAATTTAAATGATTTTTTATAGTATATGATGATTATTTAATATTTTAATAATAATTTATTCCAGGATTTCAAATATCAATAAATAATGATAAATATCAAATATATGACTCAAATAGTAACTAGTTGTGGAAAGATAATTCTTTGTCAAGTAAAAATATATGTAATTGTAAAAAATATTACTATACGGGTGTTTATAATCTTTGTGCTAAAACTATTTTGAATTTTTCATAATTATTAAGTTTTAATACAATGAAAATTTAGAGATAAAAGGTGATATTTCCATAATTCTTCTAGAATAATTTTACAAAGATACATGAAAATTATTCTAAGGGTAATATATAGATAAATTCATATACTTCCTATGATCTCTTTAAATTATTTTTGGACTGTAAAGTGGAGTTGTGAATATAATTAGTAAAATATATAAGTTTCTCTCTATGGGTTAGTCAGAGAAAATATTAACCAAGCAATCATAAATATTTATAGTATTGTGTGGAGATAAACCTAAAATCACATTACCTTATACTCATTAGAGTAACAATGGTACTAAAAGAAGGATTGATGGTGAGTCTTATATATATTATAAGTCATATGTTATTCCTTTCGAGTCATGTTTTAAAAATATTACCATTAAACAATTAAAAATATTCCAAAAATATTTATAGATGGGTATCATATAATTAATAATATAAAACAAATCCTTTATGTCTCATATTCATGTGTTTAGATACAATTTATTTTGTTTATTCACATTTTAGAAATAAAATTGTATCATATGAACACTAAGTAAATCATAGTTAATTATTCTAAATGATAATAAAGAAAAAAAAATCCATAATATAGAAAGGTTTAATCATGTTACTAACTATATTTTTGTAAGAGGAAATAACTTCTCTTTTGAAATAGTGTGATCATGTAAATATTCAATGTAGTAAAGGCACCAAATGAAGATGAGATGGAATAAGAACACTAACTCCACAAGAAATAGTGGGATGGATTATTCTAGTGATGTATACTATATAGAAAAGTTAAAACCAAGAGGTTTTTTATACTCACCATGTTAGGTGGTATATTATTTGATGAGACTAATAAATATTTATTCTACTTGGAACAATTAAATAGAGACATCCTAAATTTATAAAGTTGATATGAACTCTTAAATTGATTCCATATACCAAATTATAGTTATTCAATTTATTGATTTCTCTAGTTAATGTATATATTTTTCTGGGTATTCAATAAGAAAATATGTATGGATGTAAATGTTGGTAACTATAAGGAATTATTGGATACAAAAGATTTCAATCTATGTCAAGGAATAATATATGATGAATTTTTTCCACTGGTAATCATGCTAAGATATTTTAAAACAACACTTACCATAGAAACCTTATATAATCATGATATTTATAAAATGGATTTCAAGAACACCATCATTAATGGAAATATTGTGGATGATTTCTATATAAAGAAACTAAAATGTTTAGTGATAGAAAATAATCCTGGAAAGGTATGCAAGTCGTATAGATCCATTTATGGTTGGAATCCAGCATAATTATCTTGGAATATTTGTTTTAATGATTCCATAAGTGAGTTCTGTTTTGTTAAGAATAAATGCGAATGATGTGTCTACAAGATGTTAGTATAAGTACCATATTTTTCTAGGTAAAATATGGTGATAAAATATGTAAATCATATGTTCAGTCTTATAGTTAGTTATGACTAAGATGAAAGTATTTCTCCAAGAATAAATTAATGAAATTACCCATGTTATAGAAGACAATTTCTACTAAGATAGATCTAGGAGGATTATTAAGTCTAGTCATAGTATGTACATTAACAAAGTATTGAAAAAATGCATTATGAAAAAATTCAAGAGTGAATCGTTTCCTATGCTATAAGTTATAATATCTCTCCAAGATGATTTGTTATGGCATTAGTGGTTAGTAATGTGATAAATAAAATTTCATATGATTATGTGTTTGAATATATAACATATAACATTATATTTACCAATATTTTATATTTATAATTCATCAAGAATAATATGAAAATATCAAACAAAACTATGAGAACTTCATAAGATATCATTTCGAACTATCCAACAGTGCATGAGAATGTGTGAATTTTATGTTCTAGGCCCTTAGATAATTGGAAATACTAGTTATCAAGGGAATACAAAATATAGTCTCCATTTAGATTAATTTTATCTTTTATATCATAGTATGGCCTAAGACATAAGAAAGAGGAGATTATTAGAGCCAATGGTGTCCCAATATATAAAAACTAATTATATTTAAGCTTCTGATGTAGCTAACAAGAAAATAAATACAATTATTTATTCTAGATTTAGAAATTTTCCTAATATTGTAAAATATTATCATAAAATATATTATGATAAAATTATTAATATAGTATTATCTAAGATTTAAAGTTTATAACAGAAAAAAATGGTAAACAATTGTGGATATAACCTCTTGTAATTTTTTCTTAGAGAAATTAAGTTATAGTAAGTAGAGTAGAAATAGAAGAATGTGAAAGGGCTTATAACAATAAACATACCTCAATAAAATTATGTTAATCATATTATATTTCACAAGTTATTATTTAGTATTTATATCTAGTGAAAGTGATAATTAATTGGATTTAGTTCCCCAAAATGAACTAATTTTTTTTACTTTTAATTACAAGAATATTAATAAATATCGGATCACATGATGATTATTCTTTTACATAAATTGAATGTGATAATGTACTTAGAGTATTGATCACATCAAAATGTTATAATAGTTACACACTATCATGAGAACCTAAATATTCTATGAAAATATTTTTTTCTAGATAACATCTATCTAATAGGACACAAATGATGTTCAACTATCAAGAGTTTGGGGATCATAAGAAATTGATACATCTTCTTATGAAATTTAAACTTGGTGATACCAAAGACTAAGAGGTCATGAGGACATACCCTCTAATAGAATTTTCACATGTTTATGTATCATTGGATATTTCTATATGTAAACATATATTTTGATCCTTTGACTTGAGATTATTATTAATATATATCATGAATATTGTACTTTGATATATAAATGAGATCCAAGACAATATATGATCCATGGTGAGGTAGCGTACACACTTTTCATCATAAGTGATATAAAATTAATTGAATAAGTTAAGAAATTATTTTTTCCTTCTATATTAATGTAAGAAGATATATATGTAACATTGATTGAAATGATATTGTATGATTAAATATATTCCTATGGTAATTCATTGACAAGTTCATTTTTGAATGTAAAAGAAAGATACATTAAGCATATAGGGAAAACACACAAGTATGTGTCCTACATGATGAGATATTAGTAGAAAAGGGATTATATTATGCATTATAATTTTTAGTAAGGTTGTTTTCATTGTGGAATTTACTTATTAGTCTATGGGTTCCTTGAAGTGTTGTTAGGTGATGATATTTCACTTTAGGTAATTTAACTTCATACAGTTGAGAAATATGCATAAAAGGTCAAACAATAAGTGCACATAGAATATCATTTTTTTAAAATTTAATTTAAATAATAAATATTAATCTCATATTGTGTAATAAAAATTACTCAAATAAATATTATCAAAAATATTCAGTCAAGAGATATTTAGGTTTATAATATATGAGTTTCACTTTAACTCTTATTTATTATTTACATGGTAATAAATCAGTATTTATTTATTCACTAATTTAGTGATTACATTAATATATAAATATTTGTTTGGTAACTTGAATATTATAATAAATTTATATTCTTGTTTTTATTTAATATAATATTTATTTATTTATCAATTGAATAATATTTATTTGAATACATATTTTATTATTCATGGTTTGAAAAATTCGATGGGAGGATTAATGAGTCGAGTTAATTCCCCGAGAGAAATGAAATTATTTATTTAATATCATTTAAATTAATATTTATTAAATTATTTAAGAAATGATATTTAAATAATAAAATCTCATGGAATATAATAATAATAATAATATTATTATTATTATTATTATTTCACATTTTATATTACTTATATTGAATATATTGATAAGGTCTTGTGTGTAATTATCTATTTTTTTATCCCAAAGTGTAAAATCCCAATTAAATTATTTTGGAGATATTGGAGAATTTTTTTAAACAATGAAAGTACTCTAGAATTATCTCAAGACCTAGTGATAAAATACTCCCATCCTTACTCTCTAGAACATATAAAGAAAAAGATAACTCTTTTTTCGATCAATGAATAACGATGTGAATCACTGGGTTCCTCCATGATAAAACTAAGAATAAAAAGAACACCATTTTTATATTTTATAGTATTTGTGGATACATCTATAGGAGTCCTCATTATTATTCTCAATAGTGATGATAAAGAGACAAGAGAGTCAATGGGAATTAATTGAGAAGATTATAACACTCGAGGTAATTCTTGTATTAAATTAATTATAAATTAAATGTGAATGATATTCTCTAAATGATTTGAATAAATTATCATCATTTTTTAGATATTATTTGTTTAAACTGATTGAAATAAATTATCCACTAACTCAATGCTTCTTTTGTGCCTCAAAATAATCAATTATAAGATTTTATATTTTTTCTAATGAAATTATTTAAAAAAAATTCTAAATGGTAGAATTAAAGTTTTAAATCATGATTTTAAGTTAATTAAATAATTAAAAACAATTTATAAAATAATTATGTTCAAATAAAATTTATGTGAATGGTATATTGAAGCCGTTTAAGAAAGAAATAGTTTTGGAAAAGTTATAAGAAATTGTATTTTTTATGTTTTTAATACAATATTTACTTAAAAATCTATTTTGTTGAAGCAGTGGGATTTGAAAGTGCAAGATTCTGAAATTCATCCCATGGGTTTTGGAGATTCTTCGGTCAAAAATTTTAAACTACTTATAAATTTTTTATTTAAATAAATTAAGTGTTTTGTTTATTTTCATATAATTATAACATCATTTATTCACCTCTAGGTTTTAGTTTATGGAAATGTTTGGTTATATGTTTTGTGATAGCGAGAGGAGTATAATTGACCAATGGGGAAGTCTCTACAGAGAATCCACTAGGTGGATGAAGGATACTTACTTAACCTTTTTAAAAATTGGGTCAAAATGATACCTTTCCACTTATATTCATTAACTTAATTTTTTTGTATTCTCAAAATACCAAAAAATATCTAATAATGGGTTGAAGAAGGGACATTACCTTATATTTCTCATTTATATTACTTCAACTTATATCTATTAGAGATTCAATTGTTATTTTTCATCACTAAAGCTGAGGTGAACCTTCTCCTCTCACCTCTTCTCTTTTTCCCATCATCATATTTTCTTTTTTGTCACATTAATTTCCCTAAGGGTATCCATTGTTAGTTTTTTCATGGTACAATGAAATCACCTCTGGGTATGGGTTTCTTATTTTGGATAAAATCACCTTGAAAATGAAGGATAATTATATGGTAATGTGAAAACCCTATTTTGGATGGGGTAAATCATATTTTTTACTAATATTTTAAGCAGAAAAATTTCTTAGTGCTCACCCATTATTGAAACAACCATGTTTTATTATGATAATTCCCTAGCAAGTTTTTTCAAACTGAAAATCCTTTATTTAATTTTACTTTAAATTATAATGGTTTTGTTTTTACCAAACCTATATTAAATTATCTTTTATGTGATACCTTCTTGTTAATGATATAAAAGTGTTTCTTATAAATTTATTTCTCTTATGTTATTTGAAGTTTCAAGTAAATTGTTAGATATATAACTTTAAAGTTTCATTAAACCATGTATCATTATGATGAGTTTTTATAAAACCATATATTTGGGGATTTTAAAAATCATTCTACCATTTCAAGAGTTACTCATTTAATGAATTTTTAAAACTGGTACATACTTGGTATTATTTTATGAAAATTATTTTAAATTGGTTTTAAGTAAAGGGAGTATTTTTTAAATGTATTTACATGGTATTTTGGTAAGTTCGTAAGTAATTTTCAAATAAATGGTTTAAAGAGAGAAGTGATTGAGATTTACACATTTTATTCTATATTGTACATTTGGTTGGAACCACTATTTTTCCCAAGCTTATTTTGAATATTAAAAACCATTATTGGATTGATATTTTATTTTATCTGAAAAAGATATTGTTTGATTTTTTTTTAAAAATATTTCCTGATCCAAAAAAATTTAATTAAGGAAATAGTTTTATCTTTTTATGCTTATATTGTCTAAAAATAAAAAATATTTTATGAGAATTTTTTTTTGATTATTTTATCCTATTCACCATTGAAACCTGTATAATTATTTATAGGAGAGAATTTACTCTAATAAAACAACCTTGATGGTTTTTTCTATTTAAAAGTATATTCCAACATGATAGGTTTACTTTTATCATATCTTAGTTAGCATGTTAAAATTAAAAGTTCTGTTGAATATATCTTGATTTTTATAGTAGTGGAATGGATCATATCATTTAGTTCATTGGATATATTGAAAAAAATGGGTCAATTATTCTTTGATTCTATTTTTCATAAAATTTTCTCTTCTAACATATAACCCGAATGAGTCATAGATCACTGAAAAAAATTTAATAATTAGATAAAATTTGAGGCAGTGGTAAAATTATGGATAATTTATATGTCCATGTTCATGTTATAGTTGTTTCCTATATATATATAATTTTCCTGAAGTATATTGGGAATATAAATTCATCATAACCCTAATTATAGGTAGTCTAGGAAGTGATTGATTAAGTTACTTCATTTTCATGTCCATTTAATTTTAGAGATTGGTGGTGGAGCCCTTAGTGTTTTGTATCATGAATTCTTTTTATTAATAGTATTTATCATTTCAATTTATTTTAATGTTTTTTTACCTCATAGATTTAGTGGTATTCTAATTATTATTCAGTTGAGTCATGTTGGAAGCCTTAAAATAGTTCATGAGGATGACAAGCCTAATGGTGGGGAGGTTGTAATGATACATATCCCTCTAGGTATGTTTACTCCTTTATTATTAGCTTTTGAATTCATTTTCTTTATAAATTTGGGTTTTAGGAGGGGTTAAAAGGGATTATAATAAATTTAGTGAATGGATAAAGAGCATGGAATAGAGACCCTAGCTCTTAGGGGCCATCGATATTAAGACTACGTACCTGGTGGGGTTCCTGTGTGGGTGGTAATTTAGTTTTGAACCACCAAGTACCTAGTGTATTGTATTGGGTATCCAATAGACTCATGGTTTATGTTCCAATAAAGAAGGTAAATTTTTCCATTTTCCAAAATTTAACCCTATTTTATGATTCCTTCAAGAATTTTCTATCATTTGGTCTCTAAAGAACACTTTGCAGATCCTTCTACACTCTCCCATAACCATCTTTAACTCTAAATTTAATCATCACTCAAAATTATGTCCAAATAGTAGTGTATTTCCATCATCGTAAAGGATAAGGTTTCAGATTTTAGGTTTCTCTTTGGACATTCTTCCTTCAGGTGGTAGTTAGAGTACGTAATCATCATCTATAAGATTAAGATGATTCTAATTTATTTAGATTTTATTTTCTAATTAGGATTGTGACTCAAATTCTCTACTGACATAAATAAGGGTTTAAAAATCTATCTATGATCTTATATAATCTCTTCTAGTCATAGATATTTGTGCGTGTATAGGATTGGGTGGGTGATCCTCTTCCATTTTTCTCAAACTACTAAATTATGACTGTTTCATTGGAATTTTAGAGTGTGAGAGACTCATGTAAATGGTTTTTATTAAAAAAAATAATTTTAATAAAATAGTTTTCTTGATAAATCAAGACTGATTGAGTTTTCCATCACTGAACCAAGAGGATCTTTTCCTAGAATGAACTCTAATGCTACTTTACTTGAACAAAATTATTAAGTGAATCATTTTGTGAATTTTATTTCATTCTTGTATTAGTTTATGAAATGCCTAAATGAAACCCTTTCTTGTTTACTAGGAAGTGAAATTTCTTACCAGATTAATTATAAACATCATATATAAAATTCATAGTTTGACTGACCATGGTTGATCGATGATACCTTTTCTTATTGTGGTTGTCATGCTTTAATTTTGAGTTACTTTTCTTTCAAGAATGACTACTTGATGTGATATACATAGTTTCTTAACTTAAAATACCATGTTCCATGTTTTTTTGATTCATTAGTGATGAAATGATAATTATTAGAGCTATATTGGATATTATTATATATCTATGGTTTATTCCAGACTGTATTATATATACAGGGATTATAATTTATCTTAAATGTTCTTCCAAATACATGAATATGGTTCTCCTATAGGGAATTGTATATACACATGTTATATTCCTCTCCCAGAGGAGTGAATCCTCACATATAATAGGTATTGTGTATATATATAGTTTTGAATATATATATATATATGTATATGTATATGTATATGTATATGATCCTTTCTATGAGAAGATGAGTGGGATTAAAAAATTATATTATATGCATATGTAGTTCTACCATATGAGGAGAGAGTGTCCCTTGGGGTGGATATTATTAACATGTGTGTCTATGTGTTTAAGATGCCTCCTATAAATTATTGGTTACCTTGGGTGTCCTTGACTATCAAATTATATATAGCGTATAGGTACACTATTCAAATTCCAATCCTAGATAAAAGTAGGCTAGGTTGATGTGATTAAAAGTATAAGTGAAATCTTATAGCATGCTCTATGTTGCATGGTTTAATTGAATCACATGTTTTTTTACTAACATGTCTATTTTCTTACTAGTACCCAAATATTATATATCATATGTTTATTAGTTATCTTCCCACTTTATGTTTCTATATCAAGCACTTAAATTTATGACAGATTTTATGAGGTTGGGTGTTAAGTTTCATTGGGTAAAATATACTCAAACCCTACAAAATTTCTATTTAGGATGTGTGGAGACCTTTTTTATGTAACCTGGGTAAAGGTAGAGAACCTATACATAAGAGTTGTGTGTACCGAAGCATGGTTATTCTCTATATGTGGTGTGATAATTTTTCTTTTATATTTTTTTGAGTTTATGATATGTGTATAGAGAAGACACTATGGGATTATATGAACCACCCAGTAGGGAGGATTTCACCTTGGGACTTCTCATTTTGATCTCCCAAGGTATGATTTGTTTGCAAAAATTTGTATACATTAGGTTTCTACTTAGTTCCACCTTATATATATAATTTTTGGATATTTTATAATATGGCATGTTATTTATTAATGTAGATGTAGATATTGCATCATGTGTTGACCAAGTACTCAATGAAAAAGCACTATAAAGGTGGATACTCATGTATTGGTTCCTTATATTTGATGACCCCATGGGCTATGCTCTAGTTTCACCTGGGGATATATTATTTTCTTACAATTGGTATATTCTAATGAAAATAAATCATATCACACTTGTTTATCACTTATACCTTAGCATTTGTGCCACCCTTAGATGATCTAGAGGTGCACCTATGGTCTTTTGGTGGCTTGAATCAGGTACACTTAGGTATCTAGGTTTGTTTGTTACCCATGTTGTGTTACCAAGGGAATTGAAACTACTTATTTAGAAAGAATTAATATTTAATGGAAGTTAAAAATCTCTTTGAACTATATCCACACTCTAAAAAAATTTATCATGTGAAATTAAAACATTATAAATAATAATTATAAATCTTCAAATCATACTGATTCAAAACTCAATTTTGCAAATAAGAGTTTAAGTAAATAAATCAAATTTTGTTTATTTCACCCACTTACTTCCATAAATTCATATAATGTGAGATTTAAATATTCTTATACATTTATCCATGTGATATCAACCACTAACACAAAATTGTCAATGAATAATAAATAATTCATAATATTTCTGAGTTATACCATATTTAAAACTAACTGATACCATTTTTTTAATAAACTAAGTATACCACTTGCCATTCACGATCTTTATCTCTTCACAGGGTGGTCCTCCTCTACCAGTTAAAGCTAATATTCCATTAAATCACTAACACAAACACCATATCAATATATTAATGACTATAAATCATTAATGAATAGATATTCATCATGTGAGTCTCTTTTTAGATGATTTTAATATCCTAAAATACAATTCGTTGATACTACTATATTAGTTGAAAATAAATAAAACTTGAACTCCTATAGAATTTTTTTTGCTTCTCTATAAATATATCTTCTCTTTTCATTAGAGACCAAAATGACTTGGAATAATCCAGATAAAACTTTTTTATATCTATATTTTACATGAAACCACTTAATAATTTATAATAGTTTGCAATACATAAATATCTCTAGCCCTATCTTAATTCCACATAAAAATATCTAGAAACACATTCAATTCAGGATTTAAAAAGATAACACTTTAATTTTATAGATTTTAATTTGATAATAATTGGTTTTTCTCAAAAAAAATTGTAAAATTATTTTATTCCTTTGTACCACTTGTGTTTACTCAAACACCACTTATTAAATTAGTAATCTTAAAATGTATTCATCTCTTTATAATGCACTCACCCTATGGATCATATCTCCACTATAACATGCATAATTGAAAAGATATTTATAGTAAAATATATGCATGGTGTGAGATGTACTTAAAGAACATACTAATGTATAGGAATTTGGTTTTTCTTATTAAACCAAACCTTTTTATTCAGTCCAGTTCCAAGACTTCCTTATGGTTCTCCTCTGTGTAGCACTACATGTAAAAATGTCCCCCCAGATGTTCACTTTTGAATCATCACCTTATTTGTCTTTACATTCATATCCATTATGAGGCTAATTCAACATGGAAATGGTACATACATTTATTCATTATCACTTTATCCTTATTTATGCTTCCCCCACCATAAGAGGGCTCTTTCGCAAGCTGTCCACTCTTACAATGTGTTATAATTTTTGAAACCACATAGAACTAATTTATGTTTTTTCTCCTTGATAACCATAAGAGTCACTTTAGTTTTTTAATCATTAGTGAATATATTTTTAAATTTCTATCGTTATTTTGTTAACAGGGTAACTATCCTTTTTCATCCACCATATTTTCTTCTTTTCCATCGATGATAACTCATATAAATAATCTAATATTGTTTCTTGAGCCATACTTTATTTAATTCCATCATAATTTTTTTATAACATAGTGAATTTTTTTTTTCATGGAATATATTCTCACTACAACAAAACCGGCCCCTAGCGGCGGTTTATTTTCATTTGGCGGCGGTTTAAACCGCCACTATAGGGTTTGGCGGCAGTTTACAAAAACCGCCGTGAAATTGGGTGTCGGCAATCTATTAGCAGTAGTTTTTACTATTTCGCGGCGGTTTAAGAAAAGCGTCGTAGATGCCTCTTTTTGTGACAGTTTTTGTCCATTTTGCGGTGGTTTTATGCGTAGATGATACTTTTTTTTTTCGCGGCGGTTTTAACGGCCGCTATATTCTGGCGTTTGATGCGCCTTTGTCGCGGCGGTGAAAAACGCCGCAAAATTTAAACATAATACATTTAGCGGAGGTTATAACTGCCGCTAAATGCTGACCAGTAAGGCATTAGCGGCGGTTAAAACCGTCGCAAAATGTTGACCTGGAAAAAAAAATAATTCTGCTCCTACCACACCACTACCATGAAAAACAAATCAAACCAGAATATTGAACATGAGACACCATACAAACAAATAACATGGTAGTATTCATTGAAAAGTAGGATATGAGCAAATGTTGTATGTTATGGAGTCCAACCTAAGGAAAGGTATGTATCACAATTTGGTGAGTAACCAATCCATGTGACCCCCAAGATGTATATGTGTTTTTAGCTTCTTTAATTTCTTATGTGTTTTAAGAAGGGTTGATTTATATTATATGGATACTAATACTCTATATAATAAATAGTTATGAATTTTGATAAAATTTATGTGATCATGCTAACCATGGTGATGTGTAATGATATGTAATTGGTTATGCTCTAAGTTGGACGATATAACATCCATGGGTGGATTGTGATATGGGTTGGGTTTTTTTAACAATGGATTTGTGTTATGGGATAGAACAAATTATGTTTATATGGGTATAGAAATTGTTCCAAATATGGATGTTTGAGTAGTTATAGAATGTATGTTATGGTATGGTTTGTTCTGTGTTTTGGGTTGGTTGTTAATGCCTACTATAGAAAATGGGTAACTTGTGAATTGGCGTGTGTTTTAGGTTAGACAACACGCTAACTGTGCATGGTGCTTAAGAGACTATGGTTTATGATCATGTAGGTTATACATGATTCCTATTGAGTATTTGAGTTATGTCATTGGATATGAGATAAGAGTTTCATGTATACATCCCAAGATGGTCATCATGTTGCAGGTTGGATGGGATGCATCATGATATAGTTGTTATTGACTTCGTTAAAGAAAATAGGTTTGAGTTTTTTAAAATTTCAACAACAACTTATCTAATGTTTTCCTAAATACCTTATTGGTGGAATTATACTTAACCAAACCAAATGATATTGATTTTTCACAATAGTTATTATGATAAGATAATGTCATTAATATATATGTGCATGTATGTGATCTTTATCCTTCAGGGGAAGTATGGTGTGTCGATTTCTAGTTAGGATTAGTAACCTAGATTTCATAGTTGGATTGGGTATGGGATTTGTGATATGCATGAGAACCCTCGAGTGGGTATATTGGCCTATGATTTTCCTCATGATATTTGAGATGGGTTCATAGATGCTTCTCCATGGGTTGTATCCTATATAGGATGTGACATGTGAACTAGGGTTGAGAGAGACTAGTAATATTGAGATGTATCTTTGGATGTTATTGTAATGATTCATATTAGGTGTTTTAATAGAGTGTATACATGCTTAGATTCATGTTATACTGATAACATTTAAATTTAGGTATTGTGGGAGGCTTCCAAGATACACTCTTTCCATGTCAGTAAGAGCGTGAGTTCTTTATCAGCATAATTTGTATGTTGGCTGTATAGTCTAAGATTAGCCTTTCAGGTGGGGATTTGGGTAGTTATTAGGTGTAGTTTTACTTGGTTAACATGTGGTTTATAATAATTGTTGGATTTTCATAGATCTCATAGATAGAGAGATTTAGTGATGAAGGTAATGTGACTATTGGGAATTTGGTCATGGGGACATTATCAATCCATGGTTGTTTCATGTGATGCTTTCCTAATGTATGGGTTTTTTCAATTGCAGAGACACAAGGTTTCTCAAGATGGTTAGTGCATTGGGGTACCAAATGACACATATTTTGATGCATTTTTTATTACAATTAGATGGTCCTTGAACATTATTCCTATGGTTTATACATTATTCTATGATACATGTGATATGTGGTCTCATCGCTTGTTTTATATCAACCTTAAACTAAAAAAAAATTGGTATTCCTTGACCCATTTGAGTGGTGTAAAAATTTTAAGGCCATGACAGAGCCTTTTATCATTAACCTTTCATGCCTTAGACATTTATGGTCATGGGATTGGCCTTTTAGTGTGATACATATTGGATATGGATCCAATATGCGTATGTCTATGCTAAACTAAAACATATTGGGCCATCTGATAGGTGCTTTATCTTCCACTTAGTAAGGAAATTGATTGAAAAAGGGAGTATCTAGTAAAAATTGGCATATATAAAACCAATATGTTACCTAATAACTTCTGCCTTGTTGAGTGTTACATGGGGTGACTGTTCCTACCTCCTGAGATTTTATTCTGAGGGGATATACTTTGGTTGTGATTATGGATATAGGTTGGGAATGTGTAGACCAACCTAGCATAGACCTAAGGATGTGTTGGAATTTATGGAAGCCCTTTAGTGAGATTTTTATCTTCTGTTGTTTTGGTTGTCTTTATACCATTGAATGTTTGGGGCTTTGGTATGTGATAGAATTTCTTCATGCCTGTGTAATGTGTTATGGCTCATTGGGCCTTGATAGTGATGGTATGAATTGGGCTTACACAGCTAGGATACCCAGGTGCTGCTATGGAGCAACAATGATATGAATTGGACTTACACAGTTGGACTGCCTAGGTACTTCTATGAATCAGTTATGGTATGAATCGAGCTTACACAATGGGGCTACTCGAATGCTTCTATATAGTAGAAATGGTATGAATATGGGTTACATATATGGTATTCTCATTGGATGTGGTACCAATTCAAACACAAGCCTAAATGGAATGATGTATACCACACTCGAGAAATCAAGACATAAAATGAAACATCATAAATAAATAAAATGCATAGAAGGAAACATGAGAAATCAAGAAAATGTTAGGACATGAAAATGTTCGGTGGCAACTATGTGCCATACATGTTACATATACAAACCAACCGTTCTCATACTTGTTCAACACATCAACAACACTACTACTCATCATCTGATGCTGCATCGTCACCCACTCCACCTTCATCTCCACTACCTG
The DNA here is from genome assembly GCA_963277665.1 of Viscum album. NCBI lineage: Eukaryota > Viridiplantae > Streptophyta > Magnoliopsida > Santalales > Viscaceae > Viscum > Viscum album. The sequence goes on along the minus strand of OY728123.1, from coordinate 1,868,799,070 downwards.
CTGCCACCCATAAGAACATTATATTGAAAATTAAATATTGTTGCATTTTTATAATTAAACTTAAAACCAATAAAAGTTTGAAAACTAAATGATTTTGATTTTTTTGTGATTTACCTGCTCACCACTCGCCGATGCACTACCATCGGGGGCATATCTTCTCATATGCTGACGTATTTCAAGCATTTATTTCTGCAAAGCAGATATCTGATCCCCCTGCTGGTGAACTGTGTTTCGTAGAGAAGACATATCCCTCTAAGTATCTTCAGGTATGAAATTACTATAACCAGGAGTAGATGTAGCCGAAATCCCTGATGGCCTGCCAAAGACCTCAGATGGTACGGGTCCCAAACCCATCCCGCGCACTCTACCAGGATGCTCCTTCCCAAGGACTTTACCAACCGGGTCATCCTGGGAGACTGAGTAGGATTTCCCAGGATTGACATCCCATATTTCTTTAATTTTTACCTATAAATCAAATATCAATATATATTAACATAGTAAAAACTGATAATAAGTTATTATAATAAATAATTGACTTCATACCCAAACTTCTCTGGCAGGTTCATTAACAAAACTTCCATCTGTTTTTTTATGAACATCCAGCCACAGTTCTGTTTGGGATGCTTCATGCCCTAAACTCTGTGACTGCATTAAAAAAAGATAAATCAACAATTAAATATGTTAAATAGATAATATTGTCTAATAAATATTTAAACTAATTAAAAGATTAACAATGAAATTCGGCTTCTACCAAAAGCTTTTTGAGCCTGCAGTGTGCGGGATGACTTGTTTTGCTCGGTTTGATGCATTCTGTCTTGAGAGATCCTGAAATAAATAAAATTAAATTTAACAGTAATGTATTCAATGTCTATCTCCTCTTCATGTACATGTATAAATGTAAAATTAGGATAATATAATAATATATATTTCAATACCATCTGCTTCTCATCACGATGGCTATCGACAAAAACTTTCCACTGTTCTTTCGGTACCCCACTGGGTAGCTTCTCATACATCTACTGAACGATCAACGAAGTATCATTGACATCACACCACAACCTCCATTTCAAATCTTTCCATTTTTTTCCAAGATTTTTCAATTTCCACTTCCGTGCTATCACATCAGCAACGGTAAAGTGGAAGAACATCTGTATACAGAAATTCATTTTGAATATATTAGTAACATGACATTCAATTAAACCATAATGTAATAAAATTACCTTTATCTGAGAATCAAAAACTTCATTTTTCCAGTTTGGAGGCATATGCCTCCAATCATCATATGAAATAGGCAGGGAAATGGGCTCCGCTGCCAGCTGACCTATAATCTGACCATGTAAACCTGCAGCGTCATCCATCGGGACCCCATAAGAATCAAATGGCACCACTATCTTCTCGCCATTCATGTTCCAAACATCAGAACTTTTTAAGTGTTTTTCCACGGTTGCATTTTTTTCATCTTCGATTAGCAAACAATTACTATAAACAAAATGCAATAAATTAATTTAATTAAAATTTGTACCTACGACTGTTACCCTCCAGAATGTCCGTGATGAACTGGAAGGGGCATGTCGCCGCCCCACTATTGAGGCTCCTGTAGGGGGAGGCGATGACTCATCCTCTAATGAGACATCCACTGACGGTGTCAGAGATGGTGCAGGGGGAGATGATGTAGGGATGTAGGCAGATGATGCCTCAGATGCCGTGGGGACAGACGGATCGTCATCTATCGCAGAAGTAGATGAAATGGTGTACCACTTCTTCCTTGGAATTCCTGTCATTTAATCAAATAAAATTAAGTTCAGAATATATATTTCAAAAAATTTATGCAGAAAAAAAAATTAAAAATGATAATAGATGCCCAGTACTAACAAAAAATATATATATAACAATGATAATGAATGACTACAGAAATGAAACAAGTGGTTGCTGAATGAATAAATAATTGTACATACAATAATTTTCACCTTCAATCATGTCGGTTTCCTGATCCATTGCTTCATCCACTTCATTCATCCTTGCTAGACTAATATTTTCAATATCATTATGGACAAATAATTCTGCTTCCTGTTGTTGATGAAATTCAATTGTAGAGGTCAAATCTTCCACTTCATCACCCATATCATACAAATCTCTTTGTATTACGTGAGTAACTACACTCCACCCTTCATCCACAACATCATTCACATAATATACCATTTTTTCCTGCGATTCTAAGATATATGGATCATGCAGTTCACGATCACCAACATCCATCAAGCGAGAGAAGTTTACAGAAGTAAATTGCAAGGAATCTCTTTTAACACCTATGATCATATCGACCCATTTGCATTTGAATAAAAAACAGAAAAATTCCCGTGGTAGTTTAATTCAATAATATCATGCAACTTTCCATAGTATTCCACTTCATCAAATGTAAATATACCACTATTCTCTATTTTCAAACCCACTTCTCGATCGACTGTATGAAATCTAAAACCATTCACATTATAAGCGTCGAACTTTCTAACTTGTTTTATAGGACCTCTAGCAAGAAACATCAAATCTTCTGACAAGTCTGCTCGAGTATCAGTATTCATGATATGAAGAATAAAAATATAATTTAATAGATTTTCAAATTGTATGTCTCAAACTAATATTCGTATTTATTGCAATATTTATAAACATACACGTCGTGCAAACCATTCTACCAGCTCTTTATTCACAGCTTTCATTATATCTTTTTCATTTCGTGTTCAGCCTCTCATTCGTCTCTTTGTTTGTATCCTCAAATCTTCAATAAATGGATCTACAATTTCACTATTCAGCATCACATATCTATGTGCCTGTAATAACTCCAATTTTATCAGTGTCGCGTATGAGGTCCTCCCAACTGATCGGCCAATAGCAGGAAATATTTTTGATTTCTGATGCATTTGAGATTGAGTTGATGTGTCATCAACACGTCCAACTCGATTAAATCTTGTCTCAATATCATCTAAATATCTGGAACAAAAGGTGAGACACTCCTCGGCCAAATAGCCATCAGCAATAGAGCCTTCTGGTTGATATTTATTTCTCACGTATTCTTTCAAATGCCCAAGATATCTGTGAAAAATAATAATAATATTATGAATTTATTTTAATTCCAAATATTGTTTACATAACTGGAAACATATAAATAAAATACCTCTCAATTGGATACATCCATCGATAATGAACGGGGCCTCCTAATTTAGCTTCGTCAACCAAATGCACAGTTAAATGCATCATGACAGTAAAAAACGATGGAGGAAAGATCATCTCCATTGCACAAAGGGTCAATACAAACCTCTCCTGTAGGTTTTCAAGATGTAATGGATGTAGTGTTTTCTTACATAATTGCCTGAAAAATGTGCAGAATTGTAGTACAACAGCATTAAATTTTTCAGGTAATAAAGTACGCAATGCCAATGGTAGTAACTGTTGTAACAAAACATGTGAATCATGACTTTTCAATCCATATAACTTACGATTCTTCAAATCAACACACCTCAAGATGTTACTCGAATACCCATCAGATTCCTTCACATTCTTTAAAATTCGAAGGAACGCATCTTTATCCCTATTTTTCATTGAAAAAATGGTCAGAGCATACTTTTCATTCTCATCTGGCCAGAGATCACGTTTTATGTTCATTACTTGTAAGTCTTTGCAAGCATTGAGATGATCCTTCGACTTTCCATGCTCATTAAGTAATGTGAAAATCAAATTTTCACATAAATTCTTCTCAATATGCATCACATCAAGATTGTGGTGCAAAGAATTAAATTCCCAATATGGAAGTTTGAAGAATATACTTTTTTTCTTCCATTGTTGCGTTCTGATTTCACTTGACGATGCACTTCACACTCGTTTTCTGCTATCAGTCAAATGATGAATCATCCCAAATTCTTTTTTAACATTTTATAGCTGTGTCAATATTTCAGAACCTGTTAACAACTTTGGAGGTGGTCTACGATCAATGGAACCATTAAATTTTGATTTGTTCAGCCGAAATCTATGAGATGCATCAAGAAATCTTCGATGGCACAAGAAGCACCATTTTCTACTAGGAGGTAGCCGTTTGGGCTCGAAATCAAAGTTACAAACGGGACAAGCCAAACCCGTATAAGTGTTCCAACCAGATAAATTCCCAAGCCCAGGGAAGTCACTAATGGTCCACATTAAAGCAACATGCATTTTGAACATTGTTTTAGAAGAAACATCAAATGTCTCAACATCATTGCTCCATAACTCCTGTAATTCTTCAATCAAAGGCTGTAGGTATACATCAATATCATTTCCAGGCATTTGTTTTCCAGGAATAATCATCGAAATGATAAAAGATATTTGTTGCATACACATCCATGGAGGCAGATTATAAGGGATCAAAACAACTGGCCAAATGCTATAACTCGTACTCAAAGTCCCAAATGGGTTGAATCCATCGGCAGCCAATCCCAATCGAACATTCCTAGGATCAGCTGAGAAATCTGGATTTAATGAATCAAATGTCTTCCACGATTGGGAATCTCATGGATGTCTCATTAACCCATCATTGTTATTATCTACAGAATGCCACTTCATGTGTTCAGCGGTTTTTGATGACCTGAATAATCTTTGCAATCGAGGCTTCAATGGAAAGTAACACAAAACTTTTGCAGGTGTGTTCTTTTTCTTCTTCTCCATGAAATTATGTTCAGTCATACTTCCAACACCACCTTTTTACTTCCATCTAGAAGAAGAACATTTCTTACAATTATGTCTACTTGAATCCTCTCCCCAGTAAATCATACAATCATTGGGACACACATGTATCTTTGTATAATTCAGACCAAGCTTGTTTACAACTTTTTTCATCACATAAAACGATTCTGGGATTTATGCTTCAGGAAATGCATCACGAATCAATTCCAATAACATGGACATTTCCTTATTTGTAATTCCACATAGACATTTGATATGGTACAACTTCAGTAGAAATGAATGCTTTGAATATTTCAAACACCCACTATACAACTCTTGATTTCCATCGTCAAATAAATCATGAAACAAATTTTCCTCACTGAAGTTTTCCCTTACATTTGGCTCCACAGAATCAAGAGGAGGATCCAATGATATGTTACAATCTTGATCTTCTTGTGTTACAGTCTCAAAAACATCACTTGTCACGTTGCAATTTGTAGCACCCTCTTACGGTTGTTATGATATGTTTTGATGCTCATAGTGGTGTCTTGCAGTGCCGAATGCATCATTTATGAGGTTTTGTATTTCATTTTCCATTGGGGACAAACATGGGACCTCATTCTATGGATTAACAACAGTCCTCAATCTTTCTGTATTATTTGATTCTCCATGCCAAATCCAACACAAATATTGATCAGGGAATTGCTTCAGTATTAAATGTTCATAAACTTCAACTCTCTTCAACCATGTTCTAAATTTACATTTAGGACATGGACATATTATTCTCCCTTCAACGGATCGTTTAGAAATTGAAAAATCTAAAAACTCATTCAAACCCTTAACATATTGAGGTGTGTTCCTCGGTAATGTGATCCAGCTTTTATCCATGTATATCACAATGGGCCTACACAAAATATACGATAGTGTATGATTACAGAAACATAATATAATAAAGATGAACCATTGATCATAAAGTATGCATAATATAATAAAGATGATTCATTGATCACATTTACCACTTCAGACCAACCGAACAAGTCTGGTCCATAGGAGACAATGTCAACACCTCATTGAGGAGAAATAAGAATATCGGGTTACACACTTATCATAACACTGTCGATCACACATTTATGTTTCCTCAAACAACACCCCATTGATGTGTGATCGAAATTGATCATAATGAATTTTAAACCTGAGAAATTATGTGATTGTTTAGGCTTGACCTTATATGTCCTCCAAGAGGAATGATGTTTCTCAATGGTTTCATACACAACCAACCATATCAAAGTCGTATTTCCTATGACAAAGACAACTATCTGGGTACCAATCCATGTACTGAATATGGTGTGAGGTTAATTAAGTAGGCCACCACTAATGGTTTCTAATGCATAATCTAGTCCACGAATATAAAACAAACAATAGTGTGCAGGTATATCAAAATTAAGTGTCACTATAAATTTAAATCCATGTCACACTCAGGTTTCTTAGGAGACACTTGGCACAATCTCAAACCTTAGGGGTTTCATGTAAACATTGTTAATAATATCCACTTTGAAATGCACCAACCTAGAAAAGTTAGTGGAGTACACTATAACAATACATTCCCATTTTTTTAATGTTAGAAAGTATCAGGTCTTTTCCACATGTAACATTTTAGGATAAAACTATAGTTTATATATTTTCTTGAAGGATTCCCACGTAAGATCCTCATAAAATATAGCATGCACAACTGAGCCTCACCATTTCCTTCCCAATCCATCAAGAATATTTGTTGACCCCCACCCCTTAGATTCCTTGGGAATGTTTATAATTTTAAATCTCCTACCAATCTACTCAATCCTCTCATCATATTTCTAGATTCCATTATCACCATGAAAGATAGGTGGATTCTTGTTAGTAAATTATGAGTCATGATCCACTACTCCTCCTGGGTTTTTAATACCTCCATAACCAAAGTATGAATAGTGCATATTATAACTTCCAATAAAGAAGATACCACTAAGGGATTCTACTATTAAACCCATCTCACAAATCTATCACTTAGATTCATAAGACCTCTTCTAGTAGGAATAGTCTAACAAATACAGGATGAAAACCCCTTTAGTCATGAGAAAATTCTTAAATCATAGAACAACTTCCATAATCCATATTAATGATTTAAAATAATAATAATTTTATGAATTTATGAATTTTATTAATGAAATATAAAACATAAGAAAGGAATAGTTTCTTTTAAATAGACACCAAATCTAGTTTATTCAATCAACAACAAAGACCAAGTGAAAATATTTTCAAAAATAACTAACCACCCATAGTAACTTGAATTCATACATGTAGGTGAGATGTCTAGGCACCATCCCACACATATTAACTAAATTCTAGTGCTACTAAATCTAGTCTACCAATAAAACTAAACCAAAACTAGGAAGTGTCGTAACATTCCAGGCTCAATATTCCTTTTGATATTAATTTATAAATAACTGACTAGGGAAAACTAGGAAAGTCTCCCAAGAGGGTCTTATACATGGAGATGTGTAATAAAAAGACATGAAAGTAGTATCTTGTTTTAGAGAATAAAGTTATGAAACCAAATTAAAATAAAAAATAAAGATAAACATCCATTAGTATAAAAAATTCAATCTAAATAGGCCAAACCATAAAGAATTTAGTCAACCACTTTTTGTGAGAAAAACCATTTTTGAAGAAAGACCTCTTTAAAAACATGTATATTTTCCATAAAATCCATTTAAATCCATCAATTTCATGAAACAAGCCAAAGAAATTAATAAGAATATAAGGAAATTTTAAATTAGAACCGCTTGTATAGATACACCTACCTTATAAACCTAAGGAACCTAACATCCATCGACAACATAAATTGGAAACAAGCAGATATTCCTCAAATAGAAAAGGAATTAGGGAAAACCACAATGGATTGATTGATAACACATATTACTTATGAAACCATCGAAACAATATCACACAAAACTACCAAACCAAGAACATAAATGATAAAGAGAGTGAATGATATTACACATACTCAAAGGAAGACAACCCACCACACTAGTGAACAAATGCTCCAAGAAAAGAAATCTGGTAGAGGAAGATACCCAATATTATCTAAAATCTTTCTAGGATTTATGAGGGAGGTCTTCACATTGAATGGAAGAAGGGTAATATGTAAATCATGATAAAAACCATTGGTTCTAAATAATTAATTTCATGAACCCCTTTCATGGTGTGAATTCCACGATTTATAAAAATACCCAAAAAAGTATCCTTAGTTTGAATTAATCCTAATCAACCCATTAAAAACTTGAAAATGTTTTATGACTTATAATTCTTCAAGCTCTAAACCAAACTCATAGTATCTACCCTGCAGTAGATTCACATTGTGTAACAAATTTATGATTCGAATCAAAGAACCAAGAAATAACTAAAAATTACCAAAATAGAAGGTGGTCGCGGGGGGCGTCAGGGGGTGCGGGGGTCACCGGAGGCCGTGGGGGGTGCGGGGGTCACCGGAGGGGACGGGGGGCGCGGGGGGTGTGGTGGGAGCGCAGGGCGCGGGGGTCGCTGGGGGTCGAGGGGGGCGCCAGGGGGTGCGGGGTTCGCCGGAGGGCGTGGGGGGCGCGGGGGTCGCAGGAGGGCGCGGGGGGCGCGGGGGGCGTGGGGGGCGCGCAGGCCCTGGGGGTCGCTGGGGGTCGAGGGGGGCGCCGGGGGGGTGCGGGGTTCACCGGAGGGCGTGGGGGGCGCGAGGGGTGCAGGGGTCTCCGGAGGGCGCGGGGGGCGCAGGTGTCGCCGGGGCTGGGGGGGATCAGGGAAGAGGGGGGATCGGGGAAGAGGGGCAAGGGTTTGTGGGGGAACTGCGGCATGGTTAGGGGAAAGGGTCGTGGTTTTTGAAATAAAATAGGGTTTCACGGCGGTTTATTAAAAACCGCCGCGAAACCTTTCACTGAAAACGTTTAGCGGCGGTTTTGTGAACCGCCGCCACAAAACCGCCACTAAACCCAGTTTTTTTGTAGTGTCTTATTGTTTCCATTAGTTCCTCCCCTTGACATGAGAGTGGGATTTTTGTTCTTAGAATCTCAATAAATTCTATTATTGTAATATATTTCCATATAATAATGATTATAAAAAATAAAAAATCTCTTTATAATATCACACATCAGGTATGTACATCTCAGTTGAGATTATGTAAAACATTTACTACCATAGTTATAGCCTATGGATTATAAACACACATAGATGGTATGTCATGAAACTTAAAAATAGTAGTATTTTATTTCAACCTTTCTTTAATGACAATCACTTCAAAAAATTTCAATAACCTTATAATTTCTCACTAATTTTAGAATTTTGACATTTCATGCTTTAAATTTTTAAGTCATCTATGAGATAAATCTCCAATTTTACTAATATGTCTATGGATTTTATATTTGATTATATATATATTAATCCCTACACCATTCTTCTTTATTTGGGTGAAAATGTTCTCTATCCTCAAAAAATATTCTTTATTTAATTTCATCCTCTGTTAAAACTATGTTTTGAGCAGAATAAAATTATCTTTAAGATAATTTTTCTTGCCCATTTAAACTTTGAAATCATTTTAAAGTTCTTTTATTATACCAGTTTGATCTTTTACCTTTTCAAACATCCTTTCAATGGATCCTTTCAAGGCCTATTACTTTTTCGTCACTATTTTATTCTTCCAAAATAGATCCTTTATGAATTAATAGTTCACTCTATGGAAAATCTCTAACTGGTCCATATTTTTATACATGTATTGGAAATCCCATTATTTACTGCATGAACATTCAATGAATTAAAAACATGATTTCATTTAGACTTATTCAATTAAACCACCATATTCTTTAATCAACATGGTGGATATTGAATTTTCATGTTGATAATAATCTTACATAGTTGTTTCTATTTTAGAGACATCAATAGAACTAGAAACAATCAAATTGATTGGAAAGTTAGTTATATTGGGAGAATTCTTCTTATTTGTCCTTATATTCTTTTGCTTTTTTACATTAGGAAATTCTAATAGGCTTTATTCATTGATATCTAACTAACAACACATTTTCAATAACATATTGAAGATAACACATCAACACCCTTAGTTTCCATGGACCTCCTATATATTTCTTCTAAAGTATTCTAAATAATAAATACATTAGACCAATGGAATGTTTTCCCCACTTCATGAGGTTTTTTTTCATTAATTGAGATCCTTTTTTCTTTAAATCAAGAACTCTTTCATAGTGCCTTCTCAAATCAGCATCATGATGTATGTACTCTATGAAATCATCACCACACACTCATATGTAACATACAATTTCCTTATTTCACCTATTAATTTTAATTACATTAAAAATAACATCCTTTATAATGGAGACCATATGTGTTATAAATCCAAAAACAGATATGATAGATAAAATATCAAATTCATAATCAATTGGATTTTATAAAAATTATTTGGAAATTTGGGTTATAATTTATATCTCATTCCCCGAGGGGGGGGGGTGAATCCTGGTGTTGTATAATTTTAAATATCTTATTCACCTAAACTATTTAACCCTAACACATCATCAATCTTTTTCCCTCATTGTAAATAAACCATTCAATCTATCATTTTTTATTAACTTCACTCTCACTAGGTATCAATCACAAATATAGAAATTTAAATTAGTACATCATATATATTTTACTCGGTTCACCCACATTTGGATATGTCCATGTAGAATACCCATAAAAAAGTTATATTGTTCAAAAATCAGTTGTTAGATTACTATTTATGTGGATATAAAATATTTAATTCCTGGTAATTCGACATTGAGACACACAACCTTTATAATAATTTAGGGATGGTTCACTACCTCTTAAGTGTCACTACCTAGTCATGATCTATTAAAAACTAATTCAATGAATTTTTCTATAGTTTATTGAAACGAAGGTCTCTTCATGATCAATATAGGAAATTATATCATTGTATATTAATTTTTTCTGAATTTATATGACATTGAAATCCACCTCTCTAGGATTCTTCAACAAATCAAGATATAATAAAATTTTCTATGAGAGAGTTAATTCAATTTTTTGAATTATATTTAAAATAGTGATAGATAACTTCTATGGAAAATGAATAAATTTCCATCAAAACTATCTTTTTACACACCACTTATACTCTACTAATCTGAATATAATCAATAAAACTCCTTAAGTCTTAAGGCTTGTTCCTCAAATAAACTAAATCTATCAATGATTATTAATCTTGGCTTTCCATCACTATAAAGTTATATATTTTTAAATTTTATTTCTCTTATTCTTTCTCTAGAACTACTATGTATATTTATATATCATATTCCTTCTATAAGACATGTATTCAATATAGGTGATTAATCCTTATTTCCCTAATGCTCTAAGATTTTTCAATGTGGTAGACATGATTTAATATGGTTAAATTCATCAAATAAAGACGATTCAAAATTAAAAATATCAAGCCTCATATCATGATTTCAATTCTAAATAAATATTTTATTTTTTTAGAACTATACACACCACAATATATTTCTACATACACCACAAAAAAGAATATCCAGGTCTTCATTGGGATTTGAAGATAATGAAATTTAATACACCAAATCCCAATAAATCAAAATGTTTCAAACCTGAACACTCTTTTATCTTTATCCACCATGATATATATATCTCCAAAACATAACATAGATCATATCTTGGTGAAACATATTCCTCTATGTATTCTTATTTATATGATTATTGTTTCCAATCCAACCTAAAAAGCTTGATACTCAAAGCTTCATCCATTACACAGTGGAAAATAACCATATACCAATTTCATATATTCAACTTCAATAAAACCAAGACTTTTATTAAACCCATAATCATATAACCCATTTATCCTAGTGATTTTTCAAATCACCATGATTTACACTATGGTGTGATCACTTTGAACATATTTTTTCTTCTGTCGACTTACATAAAACACAATAAGACCAAATATTCTCTTCAAAACACCTAACTCACCATTTTTATATCATAGCATAACTGACTCTATGGTATAAATCAATATCCCATTCACAATAAAAATTTATATAGACGAAATTAACCTTACCATACTCAAAAATTCATACCTCTCATCATGGTTATCCACATTATAGCATAATCCATTCCTTTATATCTTTTTGATGTCCCATTATAAAAAATAATCACTTATTTAACTCCAAATTCTTCTATACATTTAATTTATTCTATTAACAACATAAAAAGATAAAATAATTTTTTTACATGTTTTATCCCATCCAAATTCATTTTTAAAAAATCAAGACATTGTACTTCAAGAATGCTCCAAGTCTTCAAATATTTTATAGATTTTATATAATGTTTGACACATTTTCAACCAGTAAATTAGTGAGATTTTTTATTGGAGGTGTTGGCAAGAGTTTGTAGGGAGAAGCATGTTGTTTTGAAATAAAGTTTCTGTTGGGATTAGATAGTCATGGTGTAACCATTCAGGTCAGACACAATATTTTTGGTGGAAATAGATCCATTCTTTTTCTATTATTGGCCATGAAACAAAAGTTTGTGTAATAAAGTGATGAGATAAAAGGTGTATTTGAAGTGTTTAGCCTTATAAAGTTTTAATTAAACTTATAAAGATACATTTTATGATTCCTTGGTTGTGACATAATGTTTAAGTTCACAGTGTGATGGAGTCCTAAATCATAGGAGTAGTTTAACTTAACCTAGTCATAATGTTACCATGTCTTGTCAAACCCTGATGATTTCTTTTTCAAGACAGATATAAATTTATAGACCCTTCTTTTTTCCCTAATTTTTTAATTATCCTAAACTATTGACAATACAAGGTATTTTTTTAGAGACACTTTATCCCCCTTTAATGAATTTTAATATTTAACTTCATGAAATTGATAATTCTTCCATATGAGGTGAGTTATTACCTTTTTTATTTTATTTTATTCTCTATTTTCTCCAAAATAAGTTTTTATTTAAGATTTTAGTTTATTTGGGTGATTTTGTGTTGATTATCTGATGATTATAGAAAAGTTGTACTAATTAAATTATAGGATTTTGGAGACTATGTGAGGTTTTTATAGGTAGATTTATGAGTAGAACAACATCTATGTTGTATGGATTGTGCATCAGAGTTTTATATTTGGGTGTGAGAGTATAAAATTAGTGGGTAAGTGGTTATGGGTAACCTTTTATTATATTCCCTAATACTATTTTTTATATTAGATTCAATATTAGGTGAGTGTGCCTTGGTGAGGCGAGGTATTAGTTTCCATGATAAGAGATAACTGATAGTGATATTAGTTCAATAAATAATTAGTACAGTTCATCCACTTTTTTCATAAGAATCCTTAAGTATGAAAATACCGAGTATAAATGTTATAATAACCACTATATATATATATTTCTTGATTTCCAGGGATAGTTTCATGATAGATCAGGATAATTCTATCTTGGAGTTGGGGATTGGAAGTGGATTCTTTGTCATATAATTTCATTTGGGTATTTCCATTTGGAGACTTGTATTTTCTAATACAATTATTAATTTTTTGGATTATGGTGGATCTTTGTTAATTTATATCATGGTGTTTATTAGAGCTTTTTTATATGTATTCTTGTGGTATATGAGGGTACTTTCTCACATTTTCTTGTTTTATACCCTTGATTCTAGTCTCTAACCTAGTTCCTATTAGAATTGAGCATTAGGGGTCATTGTCATCTTCATTAAGGGTCCATGAGGGGTTCCCAGTGGGATCATGTCATGAAATAATGGTATCAGTGATAGGATTAAGACTAGAGTTAGGAACTGGTGAGGATTTTATGGGTTGATAGGGCATCAATAATTTATGATCCTAGTGTGTAACGTAGGCCAAAGGTTCTAGTTATGATAAGATATTTTAGGTTATAAATCTAGGAAGGGTATATACATCATGCTAAATTATGCATGTGTATGAAAAGATAATTTTTTTGAAATTAAAATGAATCAAATAAAATGAATTTGATTTAATTAATTTCATGTTACTTTGCATTGGAGTTTGGTTCCTTATTTATAGAGGTGTTGTCTAGTCATCATATTCCCATGATTTAGGTTAGTGAGGTTCAATAGGCTGAACTAGTTGACCATAAGAGGTTTAACCTGATCGAGGAGGATGGGATCTGAAGGAAGTCACTGTGTGAGTTTTAGTGTCTGGGTATAGCTAAGTATGAGGGGAAAATTTCTAGTATGTATAATAATCACTAGTTGGAGGAGATTTATTTTTTTGTTAACTTTTTTCATGACAAGGACTATTATTGGGTACAATTGGATACCAATTTTATGAGATGAGATGTATAGAAGTATTTAATCCTTTATCTAAGGGATTGGAAGGTTGAATATGTTTCTTTTGATGATTTCCATATTAAATTTATTTTGTATTTGCAATCACTAATTATGAGGGTTGTGAATAGGAAAGAGTTTCACTCTCTTGGGAAGGGGGTCCTGAGGGTGGTGGAACTTGAGATCATATTTAAGGACATTCATTATTTTGATTATAATCTATTAACATATGATGATTCTAGTGATAAATGTTATGAGGAGGCATTATACCCAGTTATTCAATATGAAATTACCACATTTATGTTGTATATGTAGTTAGAGGTGTTGAAGAACGATGAGATTATTGATTGGGTGATTAATTAACTAAGGTCATATTGAAAAGGGATTCATTAGAGCTCCTAGAGGAGTAGGACTTTTGGCATTATGATCTATATTTTAGGGTAGTAGAGGTTCCGGCAGATTGGTAGTGGGCCTTAATAATTTCATTTGTCTTACTTCTCTAGGGTTAGTAGTTCTCATGCCCCCATAGGGAGATTTGTGCTGATGTTATTTTTTTTGTAGAGGCCATGGCCATAAATGATCTTAGTGTCAAACCATTCTTAGGTATCGGTATGGTAAAGGTGCCCTGGTTCAGTATCACCCCTAATTATAGTAGTTTCATTAGTGTCCGTATAAGTATAAGGGGAGAAAAACTTTTATTCTTCTGGGAGAAGATATATCAAGTAGGGGTTATCCATGTGATGTCCCACACCCTCAGGGACATAGAGTTAAGTGAGACCATGTAGGTGGTCATCAATTGTGAGGAATAGTAGGTGGGAATAGATAGATTCATATTATGGAGGACATAACATCATATGTAAAAAATTTAATATGATGAACCATTTATTTATCTTCTACTATGTCTTATGCATTGTTTGATTATGGTGAATTGAATTAATTTGTTGCATCCACCTTTTTCATAGCCTTGGGGTTCAAGGTGGAGAGGATTCCTATGCCCCTAGTTTTGACTACACCAATTAGATGATAGACAATTCTACTTGATTTATGCCGAGGATGTGAGCTAATGATGGGGTAACATAAAAAATCTAGGTATTTATTTCTCATTTATATATAGTCATATAACATAATTATGGGAATCTATTGGTTTCACTATGTTCATTAATTTATATATTAATTTTATAAGAGAGTCTAGTTCTATAATTAGGTGGTCCAGCATGTGGTACTCATTGGCGAGCATGATTATTTAATTGGTAATAGATTTTCAAATCTATTGTTTTCTCAATTAGCAGCCATATCCTTTGATTCAATTGAGAAAGAAATGATGGATTTTCCTAGATCCATAGAAGAGTTCTTGAACATTTTTCAAGAGGTATTTGTGACACTTCCCTATTGATGTGATATTATGTTCGATATAGATTTTAATCCATGCTGTTCTATAATTTCAATGAATTTTTATCATATGAAACCCTTTAAGTTGTGGGAGCTATAGATTTTGGTTAATGATCTAATGAATACGAGATTTATCTGGACTGGTGTGTCACCATAGGTTATCCTATTCTATTCTATAAGAATTCAAATGATGTTTTGAGGTTATATATAGAATGCTGGTGGTTGAATCAAGTTATAGTTAAGGACCATTAACATCATTAATTTATTTTTTATTTATTCAATCAGTTCAATAAAGACATAAAGATTGATCTATGGTCTAGATATCCCCAAACGAGGGTGGAAGAGGATAACATGCCAAAAGACCACATTCAGGAGTTGATATGGGAGATTAGATTTATTCTTTATACTATTTTGTGTCATGAAATCCCTATCTATTTTAATTAGACTCTAGAACTCCATGATATATGAGTTCGTGGATCAATTTATGGTTGTGTTCATCAAATAAATCCTTATACATTTTAGATAATAAGAGAAGAATTTTATTAAAATTAGGGTTGTTTTAAAAGTCCTTCAACACCGACATATTTATGTGAATATGTACATGTATAAGTTTAGGATGTGGGGGGTACACTTAATTTGATGTGTAGTGTCTCAACTAGTGGTGGTACTATATCTATTGAAGACTGATGAGGTTGTTTTTTGGGTAGTACCCAAGAATGTTGTATAGGTACATAGTTTACTTAGACTCTTAGGTTATTATTAGAGGTTCATATGAAACTTATCATGGGTCATATCCCCATTGAAATCCATAACCAAGAATGACTTGGCCTTATAATTGGATGATCAGTGTTATATATCCTTCGACTACCAAAATGATAGGACAATCAATACTCCCTGTATTCAGATTCTGGAGGAGGGAGTGATGTTTTTAGTATTTTATAACACTTAACATATCAACCTAGGTTGTCTCTTGATTAATCAAAGTGTAGTAATTTCATTTAGGTCTAATAATTTAAATCCTAATGATCATAACAATGCCGACCATGACCCTGAGTTAGTAGTGGAGGTTTTATTATCATAATATATACCAATTTTATATCATTAGTGAGTGATTTGTAGATTTTATATATTTTCAGAGTTTTAGGTATATATTCTTCCGGAAGGATCTTAATCAGTGAAAATTGCGCTGGATTTATTTTTTATAGGACTATGAATTTGAGATCTTCTGTACCCCAGAGAAGGAGAATATTTTTACTAATATACTGAGTAAGAAGTCATGGTGAGATGTTATTTTAGTGTTTTATATTAATATAGAGTTATGGGAGTATCTGCAATTGGGTATCTTGATGTAGATTTGGTTGGTATTAGAGATTGTAATTTTTCAATGGAAGTATATTCATCATTGATGCAGTGGGTAGACAAATATTAGTGGTGAGACATGAAGGTATAAGTGATTTGGATCTATATTATTTATAGATATTTTTTGGAGGGGTTGTTAGAGGATGAATTATATTGGATGATGTTTCAAGGGGAGTT
The DNA here is from genome assembly GCA_963277665.1 of Viscum album. Classification (NCBI taxonomy): domain Eukaryota; kingdom Viridiplantae; phylum Streptophyta; class Magnoliopsida; order Santalales; family Viscaceae; genus Viscum; species Viscum album. The sequence continues at coordinate 1,868,782,080 of OY728123.1, read as the reverse complement.
TTTTGTCCCATCGACAGTGCATGAGGAAGTTATTTAAAAGTTTTATAGTTAAAAAGTGGAAGTGAATCCAGGTGCATCCAAGATGTATCATTCCATACGGGGTCAACTCTGGTGGATTGGGATGATGTGTCAGAGTTTGTATCATGGTTTTTAGCTTGTTAACAAGTTAAGGTGGAGCATCATGTTCCTTCCTATTTTTTATCCATTAGATACCCCAGAGTTAAAATTATAGGACATGTTCATTTATTTTCCTATATCCTAGAGAGAATGTGATTCTATTTAGATTATTTTGGATCATTTAATTAATTTATCCCAATTTTTAGTGATTAAGGAGTTGGTTGCTGCAGAGGTTTTAGAAAGGAACTATGTGGATGAGATGGTGAGGCCTTACAAGGTACTAAGGAACATTATTTATAGATGAGATCCTTATTTTATATAAAAATTATAGAGAGTATTATATCTTTATTTGGACTCCAAGTTTCACCTTATCACTACATTCCATCATAAAATGAATTGGTAGAGAGAGTAGACCATCTAGATCTTGGAGTATATTTTTTGGGGATGTGTTCCAAATATTGATGAATATTTTTTGAGGAAATTTCATGTGGATGAGTTTTCTTATAATAATAAATTCCACTCTTTTATTAGCATGGCTCAGATGGAGGTGTTTTATGGGTGGCATTGTCATTATCTATTATTCCAGATTATGGTTGGATATTCAGTAGTCCTTGTATTAGATGTGGTGTAGGGCATAATTGAGAAGACTTATATGGTTTGGGAGCTTATGAAGGTGGTTCAAAACCATTATAAGGAATATTAATTTAAAATAATGGAATATATAGAGTTTTAGGATAAATAAAATTTTCTCTTGAGGGTTTCCCCTCACTGTGAATAATAGTGATTTTACTAGAAGAGTAATCTATGTCCTTAGTTTATTATTCTTTTCATACTATTATAGCATATTGGTGAGGTGTCATATTTATTGGTGCTTACTTTGTAGATAGATAAGATCCATGAAATATTACATCTGTATCAACTTTATCAGTATCTTCATGATGACTCCCTTGTCATTGACTATAGAACTTTGTATATCCAAGATGAAATAATGTTTATTGAGAGACCAGTTGAGGTTCATAATCATTAAGAGAAGGTGTATTGTGGGATAATTATTCCATTGGTTTGAGTTATATATAGGAATGGTGGTGTAGAAGAGTTTATGTGGGGGAAATAATTATAGATTCATTATCAATATCCTAAGTTGTTTTTAGATTTTGTTTCGTGCTGTTTGTGATGATTATTGAGATGATTTATTTAGCACTTATTTAATTATAATATTTGACACCTTATTTTTTTATTTGGTTGATAGTGTCATATAAATTTATATTTATCTCCTAGAGGTGGTTAGTTGGTGGTAGTTTTTGTTTCTTTTCTTTTGGGATTGATTTTAATTCTTGATTATGAGTATTGTTTGAGAGGTATTTGATGTAATGATCTGGACCTTTCTGGCCCATTTCTTTTTTAGTTTTAGATTTTGGATTTGTTGGGATGATTTTTGTGGAATAAGAGTGTTATTTGAGATAATACATTATCTAGGAGCAGAAAATTATAAAATTTCTATTAAAGTGATGGTATGACCATTTACGTCTTGGCGGGAGATGGTTGGAAATATTAGATGTGTGGTTTTACTATTCTTGTCCAAAAAGTGGTGGTGTGTGTCCTGACGTGATGAGTTTGAAGGTGGATTTGGTAAAGTGTGGAATTTTATGAAGTTTTAATATACTATAAAAATATGATTTTACTAATTATTTGGTTGTGGTGTGATGGATAAGTTTGTATAATGGTAGAGTCCTGGGTGATTTTTGAGATTTTTTATGAGGTGAGATTCATGAAGTGAGGGCTTAGTGGCTAAGATTTGGTGGTTCTTCCTAGATCAGTGTCATAGTGTAGTGATATAGGCTATGGTGACACAATCTCTCCAGTCATCTCAATTTATAAGGTTGACTATGATTTGGATAAGGGATGTATAAGGGAATTCATGGAAATAATATCATGAGGAGTTTGATTCGGCCATGCCATAGTGTGACCATGTATCATCACACAAAGATGATATATTTTTTAGTTATATATAAATTCATAGTACATTATGTTTTTCCAAATTTTATATCATATTATATTAAACTATTGATGATTCGGGGTTTTTAATTATACACTCTTAACCCCCCACTGACAACTACGAATCCTTGTCTTTGAGAGATCAATAATTCTTCCATCCAAGGTGAGTTCTTTCTATTTTTATCTTTTTGTTTCATATCTTTCATTTCCCACATAAGGATGTGTATATGGTAGTAGTTCATTTTAAGATTTTTTGGTGAGTAAATAATTGTTATAAAATGGATGGAATGATAATGGCATGGGGTTTTGGGCCCTACATGATGTCAGGGTAGGTTGGGCTATGTCCTAACCCACATTAATTTTGAAGGGATTGAGAAAAATATGTTTGATGTTAATACATGAGTGTGATAAATAAATGGGGAAGTGGTTTACTTTTATTATATTCACTGATACAATTTTATTACATTGGATGCAATATTTTGTGAGTGTTCATTGGTAAGGATAGGTGTTAGTTTACCTTATAGGTGTTGGTTAATTCTTCTATTTGTTTACTAAAGCATTAGTGTACTTCTTCCACAGTAGAAAAAGAGTTATTGAGTATTATCCTCACATTTATTCATGTTATTCTCATACCTATGTATATAAAATGTATTTCGGGTTTCTATGGTGTGTTTCATGACTGAGCTAAACAATACTATTTTGTAGCTTGGGAATTGTTATGCCTGAATGGCCCGAAGGCCTTCATTTTTATTGATTTTTGATAACCCGTCTTTCAAGGGATGAGAGGGAACCCTTACAAGGCCCATAGGCTCAGAGATTACATGGCCCGTAGGATTAAGACATTACATGACCCAAAGGTCTTGAGGGAATTCAACCAGACTATCTACAAGGAACTGCCCCTCCCCAGCATTTGCATCTTGATAGTATCTCTCCACCTTTTCATGACCGTCTGGCTAGGCTCCCCATGCAAGCACAGGTTGGTACCGATGGCATAGCCATACCCTCTCTTTCTGAAAATCCATTTGGCTCTGATCTGGTGAGTGTACCTGCTCTGAATCCTCTTCTGGGGCTGCTCCTTTTTTGTAGTGTGTCTGGGCCTACATTTCATGTGGCCCGAAGGCCTTGGGGTGGCCCTAAGGCCTTAAGGTGGCCGGAAGGCATTGAGAATCAACTGGACCGAAGGGCTTGGGTGGCCCGAAAGCCTTGCAGGACCCGAGAACAAAACTGGTGGCCCGATGGCCCAGATAGATGAATATTTCCGGTTGCTATAGTACCGAACAGTGCCTGCTACAGTGCCTGCTACAGTACTGCTATAGTACTGCTACAGTACCCCCCGGAAATATGCATCCACCCGGATTTGATCCTGGGTCTCTTGGATGCACCTAGCGAGTCCTCACCAACTGGGCTCAGGCTCTTGTGCTTGGGAATTGTTATGGAGTTTCTAGATTAGGTTTTTATTTGAGTATTTTCATTTTAGAGACTTGAATTTTTTCTAATAAATTTATATAGTGTTTTAGTATTATAGATCTTGGATTATTTATATAATGATACGGATTGGGGGTTTTATTTATATATTCATGGGATATATGAGGTTAATTCCACCCATTTTCTTATTTCATACCCTTGGTGCCATTTTCAATCCTAAGTATTATTGAAGGCAGACTTTGGGGTTCATTCTCATCTTCCTTGTAGCTCCCAAATGGGTTATTTATGGGGGTGGGTCAAGATAGATTCCATGAAATGGTGCCTTCACTTTGTCTTTTCCATATCTTCATGTAGTCACTATGGTGAATTTAATGCTTACATTTCTAATTTTTATTAGTCATTGTTTTGATCTAATTCCATGCAACCATTTTGTTTCTAATATTCCCTTTTATATTTAGTCAACCTATCACCATAATCATATTTATATTCATCCAATAAATAATTTCCTGGTCTTCATTCATATACAATATTTATTGTCAAACAAATCCAATAAAAAATCTTTATTTCCAACCCTTTTTTAACTATCACAAGGATAAAATTCAAACTTACCCAATAACCTATTGAGAAATAGACCTTCTAAATTCAACAAAAAACAAAAAACTTCATGAAGGACATTATTTGAGAAACCTACGTTCTGTACAAATTTTCCACATAGTCCACTTAACTTCATGTTTTAGAACTCGAAGATACACAATATATAACCACATGAAATCACTATTCACACACAATTTTTGGAATAAAGGAAATAAAAAAATAACAAAAATAAATTTTGTTGTTCAGAAAAAATTACTACATCCATGTAAGAATATTGAATCTACTATGATACAATTTGATCACAAAAGATTATAGTCACTATCACTCTCAACTCACTCTATACAAATAAACAAGTTAAAAAAACCATATCTTGTAATTATTCACATAATTTGGTCATACCTTATATTTATAGAGGTATCAATCTACAAAACTGATTCTACCATAATTATTTATTCACATTTTTCCTTCTATTGATCATGGAAACCTCTTATACGCTATTGCCCCTTCAATTTTACCACTACAAACTAAATAATTTATATGCTAACTAAGTTTCAGATCATTCCTTCTGATAATTACAAATAAACATTAGATATACATGTTTAAGTCAGAATCCTTATAAAAAATACTAGATATAAAACCACTATAAAAAACATTATTAAAAAAATATACTTCTAGAAAAATATCCTTATGTAAAACTCCTTCCAAAAAATTGATTATACTTAAAAAATATCAATAATATTCCACTTAAATAATATGTTTTGGATTTTGACGTCCTTTTTTATTCATCAGAGTCCACTCACTTATATTTTACGTAGCTTTACCCATCTCATTATGTTTTTCTAAGCCTAAATATGGAAAAGTGCTACCTCATATTTTTTGGACTAACACTTTTTTTGAACATATCTATAGGATTCAAATTTCTAGCCACCTTAAAAAGTTCAAAAACTATTTATTATAGTATATTATAGATGAAATGAAATTTCAAGTAAATTTGTTTTGTGATTACATGAAAAATGTGATTCTTAATAAGGTGAACGCCACTCTATTTATCATAGAAAAAATATCCTCATTCCGATTCATTCCCAAGCTCCTTCAGTAATCACATCAACTAGGAAAACTCCTTTCCAAAATATATAACAATAATATATTATACATCCATTAAGCTAAAGTAACTATATGATATAATCACTATAAAGCTAACCAATTTAATTCCAAAATTGAAACAAATCATATCATACACTTTTGAGAATCCACATCTCTAATAAAATCTTCATCTACAAAACCCTTCAATGGACCATTGTCACCAAAATATAATGATGCATACTTAGAACCTTTAACATATTGGGTGATCCATTTCATATCCTCCCAATCCATACTTTTTGTATTTTATATACAATGACTCAAAATTAACACTACAAAGTAAATATTAGGCCATGTGAAAATAATTTAAAACCTTAAAATTCTTATGACTAAAGCATAAGGAAAATTTTCCATGATACATGAATATTACTTTAAATATGGTTCCTATATATTTACACATTTTAAGTCTATTAAAATGGGTGTTTAGATAGTTTTATATTCATTTATTCCAAATATTTTAATGACCATATAAATTTATTCCCTCTAGGATAACTGAAAATTTCTAGCTTTCATATCCCTCTCAATTATATGCCCCAAAATTTTCTTAACATGTCCAAGATTCTTCATCTAAAACCTTCCTAAATACTTCCTCTTCATCCCCTAAATCTTATAAATTTTATGTACTTCCATCAACATATTATCCATATATAAAAAATTAAAATTAATTCTCTATCACCCTAATTATTTCAATAAAAAAAGTTATCAGGATCATACAAAGTGAAAATTTCTTTAAGAATGCAAGTATCAAACATTTAATTCCACTATCAAAGGGATTTATTCAAGACGTATGGTAATATTTCAACTTGTAAACAATTTTCCTATTATTTTTATAACATTAAAAACCCTTGGGTTTTACAATGTAGATATCTTCCCCCAAATCACAATGAAGAAAATCTATTTTGACGCCAGCCTACTCCAAGTATAAATTATTAGAAGAAATAGTTCTGAACACCATATGCAAAGTAGTGTACTTGATGACCAGGGGGAAATTATATAAGAAATAAATTAATTCATTTTCTTGGAAACCTTTCACCATTATTTTTTATTTCTACCTATTACTTCTATTAGTTTCTTAGTTTATAAAAAAATACATTTATTTTTTAAATATCACTTACCTTTTAGAAGTTATACTATCTTCTACACTTTTTTGAGCTTTAATGAATTCATTTCTTTATTTATGTATAAATCCCACTAATCTGAGTCACCAAATATAACTTCTTATTCTAGAATTTTTGGTTCACAAACATTTAATAAAAAGATAAATTTATATCATCCCCAAACCTTTGAAATGATTCCCAAATTCTATTTGATCTCATCAATTTTATTGGTTGTTTTGAATAAAATGGTTCTAAACATTCTAAAACCATTACTTCTAAAACACTATCTTTAGTTACAACTCTTTATGATTTTCATAATAAGTTTTCCAAAAATATTTTACTTCTAGTAATCTCATTTCAGTCAACTTGAACCCCAACTATTAATTTTTACTCAACAAAATTCTTTGATAAGTTCTAATATCTCTGTAGAAGTTTCTTATTTAATACAAAATCTAAAATAAAAATGATTTTTTTCTTCTCAACATCCAAAAAAATACAAAATTCTCATCAGGATATCTCATAATATTTTTTTTTGTATTTATCCTCTAACTTATCCTTATCCATGGATTCAACATGAACATATTCCACACTTCCAAAAGTTTTGATATGGTCCACCAATAGCCTTTTACCAAACTAAATTTCTTCATGAAGTTATAATCCTACTACTGAATCTAGACTTGTATTGATCAAGTAATTTGTTATGTTTGTGGCTTATTCCTAAATTCCATTAGGCATTTCAAAAAGAAGTATCAAATATAGCTATTTATTTTACAATAAATTGTTTATTATTTCAGCTAATCTAATCTATTGGGGAGTTCTTGGAATGGTCTTATCATTCCTACCTAACATCATTCGATAAAATTTATGGGAGTTTTGTATAGTGTATTCTCCACTATTGTGTATTCAAAATTACTTTATCTTTAGATTATACTCCATTTCTACTAAATTTTTACACTAAATAAATTCATGAAAAACATCATATTTACTCACAAGGATGTAGCTCCATACCATTCAAGTTGAATTATTAATAAATGTCACAAAATAAAAAGTTCCTCAGGAATTCATAGGGGTAGTTCTCCCAATATCAAAATGAATACGTTTTAGATTCTGATTCCAAGGTTTCTGTCTATCTAAATTGAAGTACACATTATTTTTTCCTCATAATAAAATTCTCACATCTACCAAAGTCAAATTTATTGAGTTTATGTATACCATTTCTCACTAGAACTTTTATATTATTATTATTTTGGTTTCTATAACTATAGTGACATAATTAAAGATCTTCCAATGAAGTTCTTTTAATCACTTACACTTAATCTTTTCATCTATTCACGTATTGTTTAATATTATTAAACTTATGAGAAATAACCATGGATCCTCTAATTATATTCTACACTCCATCCAAGAAAGTTGTTTCAAAACATTCTTCATTAAGTTGTTTAATTTATTTGTGTTTCTTCAGGAGGCATAGAATGTGTCAAAAATCAATCAGCTTCACGATACCTCTGTTATTTTTTAAATATTAACATTTCCTTTTTCACCTATGTCCAGAGATTCATCATCTATCAGATTTACTATTCCTAATATTTTGTATATATAGTCCACCATTAACCACCACTAAAAAGCTGAATGGAAATATTCACCCAAGTTAATAACCTATGATTCTTATAGAATATTCACACTTAGAAAAAAACTATTACCTATTTCCACCATATTAAAATAATTTTTTCTTATGGAATTTGATTCCTTATCTTCAAGATCCTTTCAATTTCTTTAATCTTTCTTGATATGAGTCTTCTTTATAAAAATAAACAAGTAGGGCCTTGACCAGATGATCAACTATGACTTATTCCTTGTGACTTTTCTTATAATGATTTTTTTCTGACATTCCTTCCATTAAGGTGACCGTACCTTCCTTCCATCATTAACAGAACTTTTAGAGACTAATTGGACTTCCTTCCATCTCAACTCTTTATTAAGATTCATATTTATAATTTTATCTAATTCAAGGTCTATATTTACACTTGAATTACTTATTATTGTCATTATGTAACCCCAGCATTCTAAAAGTGAATATAAATGAAGAAACACTAACACATCATATGTCAAAGTAAAATTCTCTTATTTAAAATTTCATCGAATCATGTTGAAATTGTTCACATGGTCTGATTTTGGTCTTCCTTCTAATAATATAATTTTAAATAATCATTATATCATAAAGACTTTGTTAATTATTGTTATTTTAATATACTTTTCGGACAACAATTTCATAACTTCTGTAATTCATTTATTCTACCAAATATTGAAATCTAAATTATGAGTAGGATAAATTCATACCGGGGATAGATCCTTCTTATCCAACTAATTTCAATTTTATTTCTCCATGTTCCCTTGAAATTTTATAGATAATGGATCATATTGACCTTTTTATGTTACAAGATCTTACACCTTCATCCACTAGAAGCCAATTATATCCCATTAACCTTATAAATACAGATATTTCCTTAATTTCACACCATTATATATAATTTTAGGTGTGAATAACTAAACAAAATCCATATGATACCACTTTTTGGGAAATAGTTCTTTTAAAATCCATTATAAAAATAATGTTCTAAAAGAATGTTCTTCCAAAATCATTTCTTCCATCCAATTTTACGTCACTATCCTCTTAAATTCCTGATATGTAATTAGGATATATACAACCTAATGACCACATGAAATTACCATCTGTACACAATTATAGGATCAAAGGAAACAAATATAATAAAACCCAAAAATTATTTGGTTTAAAAAAACCTGTCATCCATTGGAGAAAACTACAACCACTATGATAAAATGAGTGTACAATACATTAAAACAACTGTCATTATCAATTCACTCTATACAATGGAACAAGTGAACAAATCTTGTATCTTGTAACTATTCACAAAACTTAGGAACACATCATATTTATAGAGGAATTTATCAAGCAAACCGGTTCCACTACTCAATGAGATTCATGGTTGTCCTTATGTTGACTAAGGAAAAATATGATACAACATTAACCTTCATTTTGACCACAAAAAATTAATGAAATTTGTTTCTACCTAATTATCAAAATTATCCATATGATACTTTCAATTGAACATAGAAGAAACATGTTTTAGCCACACTCCTTCCATGAAATATGAGGTCCACATTAAATGTTCGAAACCTCATTTTAAAAAATGCACTTGCAAAAAAATATTCTTTAGGAAAAATATTTAGGGAAAACTAATGAAACCCCACAAATCCTAACAAAAAATGCATCCCATCTTCATTGATCTTCAACATTTGTTTTGTTAAGAATTCAAATAGAAACCACTATTGATGAACATTATTGGAAACTATTACATGATAATATTTACACTTATCCAAAAAATAACCTCATAATAATAATTTTTTTAATTGATATTATCAACAAATCCAAAAATAATCCTCCTTATTTCAAAAAAAGATAAAACAATAGAGACAATAAAATCGAGATATAGTGATAGATTCTAACATTTTCATTTAATTTTCATATCACCACATATATATAGGCTATATTGAAATAATAATCAATTATTTAGATTGATTTATATCCTTTATATCATATACAAAGGTTCAAATATGAAAAGTAAGAGTCTAAATGGTTTGAATATTAAAGGGTTATTTGGGAACTTATATCTATATATGGGAGTTATAAATTTAAGAAATCATGATATCAAAATTTATTATTTATTTATAAAACTCCCCATTTTAATTTCTTAATTTTATGAAATATTATTTATCATTTATTTTAAATATTCATATTGGGGAAAAAGTGAATAATAAATTTCTGAATTTTATGTTAATTATTAATATGCCTCACCAAAAACCATATCACTAAAACCCAATATAAGAAATATAGATAAAGGAAATAATAGTACAATATTCTTAATTACCCATGATTAAATAATTATATACTTTACAGTTGTTACAACTAAATTTTATAAATCAACTTTTCTATAGTTACTTTTTGGAAATGTTTTTGTGAATAAATTTTCAAGATTATCACATGATTTAATTTTATATTTTTAAATCTAACTATTACTTTAAATATAATGGGTAGAAAATAATTTTGGAATGATATGTTTGGGCTTATCTCCTCATACAAATGAAACCTTTTTTTCCGTTATACAAGTATCAATATCTTCATGTAAGTGAGAATATTATTATTCATACTTAATCTATAGTTTTTTTATGATATGATGAATGATTGATCTTAACAAAACACATCCTTGACATACCTTACAAATTTAAAAAAACTAAACATGTTTTTAAAAATTTATAATAATAGTTTTTATAGAATTTCACGGTTTGACTATCCTACCAAATATGAATAAATATCTAGTATGAGATATAGATTTATGTGGATCAAAAATATATCCAATATGAATATAACCAACAAATGTTGATTTTAAAATTAGTTACAACTTATCATTTTAAACCTTTAAATATTAATTAATAGAAGTGGAATGTTACATTGTATCAAATTCATTATAATAAGAATTAATATTATTTGTAAGATACATATTCACATTATGTAAATATATTTCAAGGATAAATAAAATGTTTGATTATATTTAATCCTTCAGGTAAAACAAGTTTTTCATTTTCTCTTTTTGTATAAAATATATCAAACTTGAATTAAAATAATACTTAATTATTATTTAAGCATATTTCCATGAATATATAAAATATTTCTAAAAATAAAATATATGTGTATATTTAAACCTTCATTTCAAATAATTCCTTTAGTATCCTCTTGTGTATAAAATATATCACAATTGATAAAATAGGTTTAACTATTCATTAATATTATTTTCAGTAATAAATAAAACAATTATAAAACATAAGATATTATCTTTTGGTTGATTGATTCCAAAATACAAGGACATTATTTAAAATTTGATGATAAAATTTTTCACTAATTTTAGAATCTATTCATGAGTTTTTATGTTTTAAAAAACATATTTATAATATGATGATTAATTAAAATACATTGATTTATTTAAACCATGGGATGATAAAATTAATTTTTTTATTCTACCTTTAATTAATATTTAAATCATATATGTATTATTTAGGTCAACACGAAAATTAATTTCTCTGATAGGGTGAAAAATTCATAATTTTTAAAATTCTTTATGAATTTTTTACCATTCCGGGATTTAGATATAGATTTTTTAATCAAAATTTCCATGTAGATGAATATTGTAAACTTAAATTTGACATAATCAAAATTTATATACAACTAAATTCATAAGAATTAATGTTTATTTTAATAAAAAATTAAATACTCACCAGTCTTAGTAATTTATATATCCAGTATAAATATTTATAAATTAAACATTGAATATATTGGTTCAATATTTTTCTAGAAATCTATTTTGACTTAAAAATCTTTCAAAATACATTATTTTTCTATTAAAACCGAAATTATTCTAAAAAAGAAATATATGTATTCAAATTACTTTAATGAGATCTCAAAATTTAAAAGATAAAAATGTTATTTTAAAGAAAATATCATAATACATATGTTTATTAGTATATTTATTTTCCACTCAAGATCAATTTTTATATTTATTTCTACTGATAATGAACAATGGTTTTTATAATCAGTTCAACTTCACTCCCAGAGTGTATAAAAAATATATTTGAATATAGATTTTCAACAATTCCCAATTGAATTATTCATGTAACAGTTGTGATTATATTAAAATAAGTTATTCTATATCAGATTATATAAGTTATGTGATTCTAAATATTTATTTTAATTAATATAAAAAATTTATATATTCACTAGAAAATAATAATACATGTGAACATTTCATATATGCAACTTTAATAAATCACTTAAATGGCTTACATGGTAGGTTAGTGAACCCATATATATTACATAATTGACACTTCATATAAATATTATAAATTCACTTCCACTATAACCAGTGATGAAATAAATTGTTAATAAATGGTAAATCATCATATATAACACAATCATAATATCTAGTAAAGAATGAATAAAATTATTTTAAGTGATCATTTAGTATACATTCATCTAATAAATAAATTCATGACTTCCCATTGAGGGACTCTATTATTTTGTCAATAATTTTATGTTCATGTGTATTTTTATTAGTGTTTTCACCATAATTTATCTTCAATGACCCAAATTATAATTCTATTTAATTAATCAGTTTGGACTAGTGAAATTATTGTTTACAATATTTGATTCATTTTTAAATGTTATAAAATATTAACAAATTCTTTAGATTCAGTCTTTTCTATTATAAATTCTTATTATATATTGTGGTATTTAGTACCTACATCATTTATGTCCATATTATAATCATCATTGATAATATATTTAAACTCAAAATATATCCTCAAGAATTAAAATAAAAGAAAGAATTATTTATTAAAAATTGTGTACCACTTGCTAAGCATATATTCTCACTTTTGGGGACTTTTATTTATTTTTCAGTACTAGTTAATGTACTTAAATGATCATTTATTAAATATTAAAGATCATCAATTGATAATAAAAATATATGAGTTATTATGAATCATTTAATAAAAATAATATTTATAAATATTATGTCTCAAGAGAGATATATAATATCTTCAAGATTTTCCATTATGCATATCTAACACATTCATGGTATGTGATTAAAATTTTAAATACACACATTAGACATTATTATTATAATATATAATTTGCATTTAACTAGAAATTACTGAATTCATAATATAATCATAGTGGTTTAGCATCACCACCTAGAAGACTATTTCTTATTTGGTACTTATAGACCAAACATTTTAAAATTATTCTACTATGGTGGAGACCCCCCACCTATTTTAAAGAAGATATATCTAGAACAATAAGTGATATTAAAAAATATTTTGTATTCACAACACATTCCTCATTACATAATTGATTATAAATAATAAAATTATTTTTTTAATATTATTCACTTCCAAGATTGAAGAAAAATTAGTTGGTAAAATTTTATGATTTCTAAAATATTCTTAGTCGATTATAATTTTTTAAAAATATAACATGAATAGTTTAATTCAATTATGGGAATCAAATAAAATAGTTTAAATTTTATAAAATGATTCAATTATTAGAATGAGCGAATTTTTAAAATTATTTATTATGATTCAGCATTCTAGATTAGTCATTTTTTAATAAAAATGATTTCCACGCACAAAAAAACTATTTTTTTTATATTGAGGAATATTGATTAGCTACATCAAGTAGTAAAATTAATTTTACAAATATATCTGATCAGAAATGTTATGAGTACACCATGAATTCTAATAAAATAATATCCAATTTGAAGGATGGTATTAATTTGATTACAAATGATAATATTGTTAATTCATAAGGATATAATAATAATTGTTTTTCAATATTTCTACTATGAGAACATATTTTGATAAATATAAATATAATTCAACAGAATGTAAAAATACATTATTTTCATAATTTAATTCAAGGGAAAAAACTTCATATTCACCATGTCCATAATTTATAAATATTTATATTCATTCTAGTAAATGAGATAAATATATTTTAATAAATATTTATATTCATTTTAGATAATTAAATAATATTATTTAATCAACATTTAGGGTGTCTTTAAGTCCAATAAAAAATATATTAATCAAAATTTTCATCAATATTTAATAAATAAATATTAGTATACATATATGAATAAAAATATAAGATAAAATAAATAAAACATACAATATTTATTAAAAATAATTATAAAGATAGAGAAAATATCTTCTATGATCATTTATATGTTTTTAATATACTCAATACCTCCAGGGTCTACCAAATAGTTTGATTTGACAAAATTAATGATATCATCATCACAATTCATGGCCTAGTCTATAAAATTTTCTCCAATGTTTTTTTTAAAATTTTTTATCTAATTTTTGATAGGGAACAATAAAATGGTTTTTTATATGACTAGTATATGACTAGTTATGCTTTATTCCATCCTATAAACATTCAATTTAATCATGTATTGGTTTCTTCAGATGTGGGTCTTCATAATTCAACCACTTATGGTGGTGTCTTTCCCTATTTTCATAGATTTATTCCATATCACCAATAGGTATCCTGAACTCATCAAAAAAAAATAATTTTAAATTCTCTAAAGTTCCATACATTTCTGGCATTCAGTTTTTTAATATATTCTACTTTAATTTATATAATCCTAAACAATACATGAAATATATAAAAATATATGATTATTTACAATGATATACATACTAATAATAGAATATTTCATGTTTATCATAAATATATGAGCATCCAACAACTCCTGTATTGGTGGTGTATCAGATGGTGGACTAGCTAGTAGGTCTAGGGAGATCATGTAATAATCTAACACTATGGAAGGAACCCATGTAAATTCTTGATCTAAATTCAATAGTTAAACATGAAAAAACTGAATAACATAAATAGAAATACCTTTACTGATGAGTAATCTATATTTAACTCTTCAATTTATGCTAGATAGAGATCATCAAATCAAATGCTGAATGTGTCTTACCTCCAAGGGTAGTACACCGACTATTAAAACCTTGACCGTATCAAGAGGATTATTATTCTTTAAAGGGGTGATGATGCCTTTGATGAAGATGATTGAAGAATGTGTAACCGAAGATATTTTTATCCTTTATTTAATGCGTCAAGTATATCTCAATGGGAGGGATCATATTCCTTTTATAGACTCTCTCTAATAAATGAATAGAGTTATATTGTTATATAATTGTATATTATCTCATGGAATCCATTGCACGTCACTTCCCATTGGTGTTATTTGGTTAACACTTAAATGAATCTATGTAATTCTATTAATAAACAAATATCATTGATTTATAACTAATGAAATCATGTGGGAGGGGTTTTATAAAAAAATAATCCCATATAGTAATCCATACCATATTCAATGAATGAGGAAAACAAAACCATATAATGCTTGTTATGATATAATAATATTATAGACTTCAACTTGAATCACATGAATTTTACTTCTTATGATATAGGTTTTATTATAAAATATGATATAACATTTTAAGGTATTTCCAAAAATCTACCACTTGCATTAGAATCTCATTAGCAACTTATTTAAACTTCAAAATTCCTTTTAAATCCATCAAAAAATATTTTGGATACATTTAATAAAACTATCTTAATTTTGGAATAAATACTTTGACTAAAAATTAATCCTTATACACAATCCTAACCTTGTTACCATGTGATCCTTAATATCATTGGAAATAAATATAAAATTTTAATTTCATATATATTAGAAAATAGTAATCTCTATAAATGTGTCAGTCCCACTCAAGCAACTAAGGGGTCTAGTATAATCATGATAGAACATACTCATATCTCAATATAAACACGTCCAATATAATATATATCATATACATCATATCCATATTTATATAATACCTCTTTATAGGGCATCTAATGAACATTAGACATGACACACTATCAATATAATAAGTCTATCTCATACTTTCTTGACTCTCTAAAAGAGACTGACCTGGTTGATGAATACATCACATACCATTTATATAACAGATGATAATATCACATCTCCAAAATCCAAGTAACTGAATAAATCATATGTAAATCAATTAAGCATGGACATTTATTTCGTCAATATAATTCAATCACGGTATTGGTGTCTTTTCTCATCATATGATTGGAAAAATCCCATATCAGTTAAACTCCAACCGATGACATGATCAGTAACATTACTAACCACCATTAATTAGATAATCCTCAAGGATTTAATAAAAATGTTATCAAAGTATGTAATTTCCCATGATAGATATATATCTAATCTCAGGGAAAAAATATTTATAATAATAATACACCCCTAATTATATCAATGACTATATAACACTTTTATGAGATATACTTTTGTGAGTTTGTCCAAATAATAAGTATCTACTTATTATCTCATGAGTCTTCTATTCATAATAATATTAACATATTATCATAACCCATAATACTCTATGATGATCATCGATTCAAGAAAAATAAAATCTATTCTTTAAGGGGATATTATTATTCCACTGTTCAAATAAAATAAATTGGAGCACACATAAATGAATGATAAATGTAGATTTCACTTTATTATAAAACAATGATTTATTATTAAACTATTACATAAATATATAATGTATCATATACAAATATATTCAATATGAACCTCATTTCTCTACTATGATAATGGTTTCATCAATAGATTCACTACATTGTCTTATGTACCCAATCAACAGATCCAAACATTTCCCATCTCAATAATCAATTATATGAGATGGTATTTGAGAAGATTGTGTTTTATCCTTTGCTGATATTGGGATTCCTTGGACCAATAAATGGTTCATTTTTTTATCATAATAAATATTAATTAGTCCATTGATACTAGTAACCACCTTATTTTTAGAAATTAACTTCCGGATCCAAATAGTTTCTTTTAAAACATTTTATATAGCAATATACTCTACATTTTTTTCAAGTCCACCAAAATATCTTGTTTGGAAATATTCCAACTAACAACACCATAGATCAGGAAAAATAGAAAACCATATTGAGATATCAAGTCATCTCTATCATATTGGAAAGATGTATCAGTGTAACCATTTATATAGTTCACATCCTCTCCTCCAAAGACTATGAAAAAAATCCTTAGTTCATTTTAAGTACCTAATTATGTTCTTTAAAGTAATATTTAAGATCTAACCAATATTGGATTGGTGTATACACGTTATTATAAAATCATAGGTGACATCAGGTAGAGTATGAAACATTTAATTCATGATAGATCCTACAGAATACACATAGATAATTCTTTCCACAATTTTTAACTCCTTAGAATGATCTCAAATCTTCCTTATATTTGTTCTATGTTACACTAGTAAAGACCCCATTTTAGATTTCTCGATGCTAAAATATTTTAGAACATTAGTAATGTCTATGTCTTCAATATACATAAGTATCCTCTTATATATATCTTTATAGATATTCATACCAAATATGTAGGCTTCCTTATCAATGTCTTTCATAGAGAAGCATTTATCCAACCATATAACTATAAAATATAAATTCATGATACCATTTTGGATAAGAATTATGTCACCCACATACAAAATAAAAAACACTGCAACACTCCCACTAATCAACTTATTTATATACGAATCATCCACATTATTAATGGAACCAAACTCTTTGATCACATTATAAAATCAGATATTCCATATTTGAGAGGAATGCTTCAATCTATAAATGGATTGTTCCAACATTCATATCTTAATAGACACATTTATCACTTAAAACCTTTAAGATGCATCATATAAAAATAATCAAATAAATTCTCATTAAGTAAATAGATTTTTAAATCTATTTGATATATATCATAATTAAAACAAGATCTTATAGAAAGAAATATCATTGTGGAGTTTTATAATTACAATAAGTGAAAAGGTTCCTTTATAGTCAATACCATGAATTTTTTCCTACCCTTTTCCACCAGAAAATATTTATAGGTAGATACTCTACCATCCATGTTAGGTTTATTACAAAAAACCAATTTCTCCCTATCGTTATTACCCTTTTAGGTGAATCCACCAAGGTCCAAACAAGTTTGTGTAAATAATGTCTATTTCAAATTCCATGGTTTTTAACCATATCTCATAGTCAGAACTCTTAATGATTTTTAGGCTGGTAAAAGGTTTATCTCATGTGAATATTACTTCATAAACATTTTATATGGGAATTCCATTTCTCTTAGGATCTTGATGAATCATAAAATAACTTCTAAGTTCTTATATAAATTTAGTTAGTTATTCTTCCACAACTATTTATTGAAACAACTCAACTTAATTATCAAGAACACTCCCTATTTTTTGATCTCAAACTTCTTAATGTTCTAATTTCTACCAATTGACTCCTTGAATTATTTTAATATTCTCAAGGGAAAATCTACATCACACCAATTTTTTTGTTCAGTAGGATTATAAAATTAATATCTTATAATCTCTTTAGTGTAAGAAAAAAATAACAATTTATTAGATTTTTGTATGATTTTATTATAAGAAAAAAATTTGTTTATATGTTTTACAACCCCAACTATTTATAAAATACATATTAAGGTACTTCCCATACCATATCTCATATAATGATTTATGAATTCTTTATATGGAATTAATTTTAGTAGAAATACAATAGTGTATAGAGAATAATCCCAAAATGAAATAGAGTGGTCACATTGAGTCATAATCAATAAAACCATGTCCAATATAGAAAAATTCATCCTCCTAGACACATATTCATAATGTGTCATTCTAGAAGGTGTAAGTTTCAGAGCAATTAGAATTTCTATCTCAAGTATTTACCACCCAAATCTGTTTAGATAATATTAATAAATTTTTCCAATTGAATTTTTTATATCATTTAAAAAATATTTGAACTTATAAAAGTTTCATACTTGTATCAAATAAAAAAATCAGCTTTATAACTAAAATCAAGGTTAAAAGTAAGGAAGTACCTAAAAACACTTTTTCTTATGTACTCATCGGTCCATATAAATCACTACGCATGAGATTCAACAGACCACTAGAACTTTAACATTTTTTAATAAAAGGACCATTTATCATTTTTCCTAATAATCATGAATAATGGTTATCAAAAACATTATAATCAAGTTATTCCAACAATCTATCTCAATAGAGTATTTAGATGTGTTTCTCATTTATATGTACAAAGAGATAATTTCAAAGGTTGGTTAGATTAGATTCAACCCTAAAATTATTATTCTTAATTTTATAAATAATATTATCCATATATAGAATATATTAACTATTTAACTTATTTCCAATTCCATAAAACATTTCATTATTATATATAGAACAACCCATGTTCTTAATAATGAATAAAAACACAATATTTTCTAAAAAAATTATAGAAATCAATTTTTTTATTTATGATCGGAAAATAACGATAGTTCTCAAATTCATGAAATAATCTACTTGGTATAGTCAAATCATATGTGATAAATTTTAATGTATAAAATCTTTCTCAATTTATAATAAGTAGATCTACTTCACACATTTATAATTATTTTTTATCTCTATGCATGTGTTTATTAGAACAAATGTGTGATTCACATCCAGTATCTAATACCCATGAGTCAAATTTTGTTAAATTGACCTCTTCAACACTCAAATTATAATGATAAAAATTATTCTCTTTAAGAACACTTATCAATATTAGACAAAAATCTATATTTTTTTATAGGTCATACCTACCAGATATCTCAAAATGATTAACATGATGTAAGAAATAATCTACAATAAAGATATACCTATGGGTGATTATTGTATTTTATATTTATTCATCCTGGAAAATTAATGAATGAAATACCACTATAAATGATGAACCCACACATCAAATATATTTAGTGTTCTAAGAAACATATTTCATTAAACTATATTCCTTTGGTATCATAATGGATAAGGTTTCCTAGAAAAGTGTAACCCAAAGTAAATTATAAAAATAAGTCACCTAACAGTTTGTGTCAACTAATTATATTATTTCCTTACATAAGATTATCAATGATCACTAAATGATTTGTGTCACCCATATCGAATGATCAAGGTCTTTACAAGTTCCAATTTAAGGGAAATTTTATAGTTACTATTTTGATGGTTTTCTTTTAAAAAATCTACAATTTAATATAAATCATATGTATATTAAATACACAATTATCATATCATATTCAATCTTTATCTTATCATATTTTTGTAACTTATTGACCCGGGTGACACACACCGATGCCCTGAGCCAACCAGTCACATGACCTCAAGCATGCCTCCCCGTATGCTAGAGGATACTGACTAACAACGAGGGTCTGATATGTCGATCATGGGTAGACTATAACCACTTTAATTAGAGTAATACACATACATAAATAAACAGACAATATCAAAAGCATATATAAAAAATAACAATATGAAAATATCCATATAATAAAAGAAATAACCAACTAAACTAGGTAATATATCATGCAATTGTATGTGTCAAGTGTCTAAAATGAAAACTGTAAATAAATACACTGATGACTCCTAAGCGGTTACCAAACCATGTCTGGTTCCCTCTTTTAAGGTCCATCCCTAATCAGTAATCTAACCCAAGTCCTTTGACCTTATCCTATCTGAAAAACACAATATCTATTCAGGTACCGATCAGGCAGCCCCTGTTGGGTGTGAGTACAAATCTGTAGGCCAACACTAACGACGTCTAAAAAAAATATAGCCAATAGTGTATGCAGTTGTATAAATAAATAAATATAATTCATAATTTAATCATTATCACATTATTAATGTATTCTTTATTTATCCACATAAACCCCTAGGTTCCCAAGTACACCCAAACCTTAATACTTTCTTCATCTCATGCTAGAGTTTGAAACATTTCACATGATCAATTCACTATTCATTATAAAATGGGACTTCATTATCCATTTCATTTCGATTTATAATACAGCTAATTGGAACTATAATCCAATGAAAACTATTTAGGTCTAGATAATTAAACCTAGGACCCTATGAGATTTGGAAGCAGCCAACCATGTACCACACATATTTATCATGATGGGATTTGGAAGCAGCATACCATGTCCCGCATGCGTGGGATTTCAAAGAAGAAGACCATATCCCGCACATATTTATCACTATGGGATTCAGAAGCATCAGACCATGCCCACACACATGGGATTTGGAAGCATCAAAACATGTCCCACACATGTTCATCAAACATATATATATATATATATATATATATATATATATATATATATCACACACACACACATATATCACCAAGATCACAAAAGAGATCACTATATCGCATCAATCAAGATTAATCAATATTAATACTATTACCATAATAATTCTCATTAACAAATACGATAATTAATTAATCACACTCATAACATTAATTAAATCTATAATTAATTAATCATATACATTCTATTAATAAATTCAATAATTAATTAAATCTATTTCTACAATCAAAATAACTCACAATTAATTCCATCATTAATTATCTAATTTAAAAACTTAATACCTCATAATTAACTCACCAATTAATTATTCAACTCATAAAATTACTATCCCATAATTAATTCCATAATTAATTATCACAATCTATTACATCAATATCACATAATTAATTTTATAATTAATTATTTAAAAATCCCAAAATTTCAAAATTCCATCATTAATTAATTCACCCAAATTAATTAATTTAATCAAGAATGTAAATTTATAAATAACACTAGAAATTCAAAAAAAATTCATATATGTAATCAAAATCTCAACTATGGGATTTTAATATTAGACCGCCGACCTCAATTTTTTGACAAACGATCAACCAATGGAAATCCCCAAAAAATTTAGTGGCATAATGAAATAGTTCGAGATCCAATCTCAAAACCATAAATCAAGATAAAAATCTCTC
Source organism: Viscum album (assembly GCA_963277665.1). Lineage (NCBI taxonomy): Eukaryota > Viridiplantae > Streptophyta > Magnoliopsida > Santalales > Viscaceae > Viscum > Viscum album. The sequence goes on along the minus strand of OY728123.1, from coordinate 1,868,760,111 downwards.
TTTAATTATAAACCTAGATCCATAAGCCTAGATATATATTCACCAAATTTATATCTATATCTTGAAATGTAGAAGATTACTTCCCACAAAAAAATGTGATAAGGAAGGAGGATGAATTAAAAAGAAACATGATAGGATCCACTTATCAGGAGGGGAGAAGATCTTCGATTTGGGCTTCAAATCTTGAATAATGGAGGACAAACAACCTTGGAATGCATTCATAAATCTCTAAGATCAACCAAAATCATGTTTGTCTATATTTGGGTCGAATGGGGGAAGTTTTAGGGGTTTGTGTGGATTAAAAACTAATTTTCAGTCCATTTAAAATATCACTGATGGTTTCTTGGGAATGGGCACATAGTTTTTCCAAACTGTACACCAACCATGCGCCAACCATGTTCTTGTTATGTAAAACCCTACTATCCATGGTTGTATAGTTTTCTAGGATAGGGCGCACAATTTCTCTAACCGTCTGCCAACCATGAAAACCCCATTTCTCTTCCATTTGTTTTTTCAATTTTCACCCAAACACACCCTAAAGTAAAACTTAGTCAAAATTGATCAATATAGAACAAATGAGAACCTATAAATGAACCCAAGACAACTCTAGAAAAGGTTAGGATCTTAAAATCTATCCACTTTATAGTAGTTCATCCTCAAGGTACACTCCGAAGCTTTTCTAAGATTCCGAATCAAAAAGATTGGGCCACCAATCCCTTATATCTAATTCACTTTCCCTTATTCCCTCATGCACACGTCCATATTTCCATAATACATGAACTATTGACATGTTCTTTCCCCAAAAAACTTTATTACTATGATCCGATACACATATTCAATTCTCCTCAAAGGACACATCTACCTCAAGATTAACATCATCCACCTCGATCATATGAGAAGGGTAGGGGTATACCACTGTAGTTGTGATAAATGGAATACATCACACATAGAACTGTATTTCTATGGAAGTGCCAATCAGTATGACATCAGCCTGATTCTCTCCACTACCTCAAATTGTCCAACGAACATGGGTTTAACTTTCCTTGATTATGTATCCTACCGTGACCCAACCTAGGTGACACCCAAAGAAACACATGATCACCCTATGTAAACTCTAAGGGTCATCTTAGTCAGTCAACATATAAATTATGCCTACTTTAGTCCATATCCATACATTTATGAATTAGATGAATTTTCTTTGATGTCTCCTGCATGAGACTTGGTCCCCACAACTCTGACTAACCAACCTCAATCCAACATAGATAAGATCTACATGGACTATAATAAAGAGCCTCGTATGGTTCCATCTGCATAGTTTCCTAATTATTATTGTTATGGGAAAACTTTACTAAATACAAGTGCTTCTCCCAAGACCCACCTAAGTCAAGAACACATGTTCATAGTATATCCTCAAGCACTTTAATGGTATGCTCCGACCGCCCATCTGTCTGTGGGTGAAATGCCATACAAAAAAATACTTTCATACCAAGTGCCTTTTGAAATCCCTTCCAAAATCATGAAGTAAATCATGAGTCACAATATGAAATATAGTATGTAGAAACCTGGGCAGACAGACTATCTTGTAAACATATACTTCTCCCAACTGCTCTACTAAAAATGTTTCCCGTAGAGGTATGAAATGTCATACCTTCATTTTTCGATCCAAAATAACTTAGATAGTGTCATTATTCCTAGAAATATTTTGGAGAACCACCAAAATATCTATAGTCACAACATCCAATTTCCATTCTAGAATGGGTAATGACTGTAGAAAAGCTCCATGTTGTTGATGCCATACCTTCACTTACTGATAGGTGTAACATCATGTCACGAGTCCTACTATCTTAATTTTCATGCCTGACCACAAAATTGTCATCGTAGGTTAGAGTATATTTTGTTTAGACCTACATATACAACCCACTTAGAGGTATGAAATTCATTCATCGGCTACTCCTTCAGGATGGTAGGCACAACAACTCAATTCATAACATAGATGATCTCTTCCTCATATATGATCTAGTTTAAATGTGTATCCCCGAATTCAAGGATTTTCCTCAAGGTAAAACAATATAAATCATCATAAAATCTATCCATGATCCATCTCAAAATTGTAGAATCCACTGAAACCAACAGGAGATTTATCTACTCCTGACTCTCTTGAACCCTAGTGTGCATCTTAGCCAGCAAGGTCATCGTCTTCCACTCAGCACTAGACTCCTGAATTTCCTAAGTCTATGTTCTTCTAGTCAAATAATTTTCAATACTATTCCACTATCTGAGCATATATTCTATCTCAAAATAAAATGAATTCTTATACTCCACCCTTCTCCACTGTCATAGATTCAAATCTCTTAGAAAAAATATGTATTATAAGATATTATGATCTATATACACTATGAACTTATTGCCTAATAGATAATACCACCACAATTCAAGGCCAAAACCACTATTTTCAACTCGAGGTCATGCGTTGGGTAGTTCCATTAATGAGTCCTCAAATACCAAGACCCATATGCCATGACTCTATCTCCCTACAACAAAACTACTTTGAGTCCAATAAAAAAGATTCATAATATACCGTATACTCCTCTCCTCTCTTGGGTAGGATCAAAATTAGTGCTAATGTCAAATTCTTCTTCAAATATTGGAATACATTCTCACAAGATTCCAACCATTAAAAATTTATCCCTTTATTGGTCAAGAACAAAAGTAGCACTTCCAAATGGGAAAACTCTTGGATGAATCTCTGATAATATCCCACTAACCTCCACAAGATATGGATATTTAAAAATTTATTATGATGCTCCCAAGAAAACACTACCTAGACCCTATCCAGATCTACTAACACACCTTACTATGAGATTATGTGTCATAATATGTGTACTTGATCAACCAAAATATAAAACCTAGATATATTATCATATAGATTATGATATCTTAGTGTACTCAGGGTGATGTTAAGATGTTGGGCATGATCATCATCAGTCTTGGTGTACACCAAGATTTCATCCAAATAAACCCCTACAAATTAATCTAGGTATGGGTGGAAGATTATTTTTATCAATTCCATAAATAGTACTGGTGCATTCATCAACCGAAACCACATTTTGAATAACTCATGTACACCATATCTACTTTTTAATGCAGTTATCGATATATTAGAAATCTTAACACTCAAATGATGGTACCCCAATATCATGTAGATATTTGAGAACACACAATCTACCCTCAAATGGTCAAACAGATCATTGATATGTGGAATAGGGTCTTAGTTATTTATCTTAATCTTTTTCAACTTATGATAATTGACCCATAAGCCCAAAATCGCATCATCCTTATTTGATTAAAACACAGGTGATCACCAAGACAATGTACTCAGATGAATAAATCCCTTATCCTTAAACTCCTCCATCTAATTTTGTATCTCTTGAAGCTCTGTTGGTGCCATTATGTAAGGTGGTATAGATACTAGTTCAACCCCTGATATGATCAGAATATTGATTTCCACATACCTCTTAGGTGGTAACATTGAGAAGTATTAAAGAAATACATCCTAAAATAGTTCCACTATAGGTGGAAAGACATATTTATTAACATGTCTGTCTTCCATAAAAAATAATAGAAACCTAGGCTATAATCTCTATTAGTTACTAAGTAATTGGCCCTACCTAGAACACTTAATATCCCACTCTCCATGGTGAATATAGTAGACACCCTTAAGATATGTAAATGTCACTATCATACGGTAATTTTCAATGTGGTATTGGTATATGACTTTCCATTCCATACCCATAATGAGGTCAAAGCCTAAAATTTCAAGGAAATAGAGATCCTAGAAAAGAGGATACTCTCTAATCTCAATAGAATATCATTTTCACATATAGATGTTTCTATACCACACTCCCTATGGTGTATATATATTCATAAACCCACTAACAAACTCCACTACCAGGCCTAAACCATTAACAAGTTTTGAAAATATAAAAAAATGAGAGGAACTAGTATCAAATAAGACACTAGCTAATTTAGAATCTACAAGAAAAATAACTCTCACCATTGATGGTCCATCCTCATTATCCATAAGTGTAGGATGAACTAAATGTAGTTGTAATGAATCTATTCCTAGTTATGTAGTCTAAATACCATGAGTTTCACCACTTTACTAATATGAGAATTCTTTCCCAAAAGCACCATGTTTACTACCTCTACCACCTCATCCAATATAACTTCATCTTCCATATTGATATAGTGTAGAAGATCCACTTCCCACACCCTTGTTCTATCTAGATCCTTAATCACTAATTGTCTACCATGTGTTCTTGCAGAACATTTTTAGATGTCCCATATTACCATAGACTCGAAATTCTACTAGTGGTCAAGTAAACTGTTTCCAAAAGTGTCTCGTCGTACCACACTGGTGAAAAACATAGGTAAGGCCCTGCAAAAATAATCCATCTATCTATGTATTCTACTTCCCACTACTCTGGTTAATATTGTTATAGAGAAACTTCCTACTCTTGGAAGTTTTACCCCTGTCCATGTAGAAGAAACCACCTATACTACACTATAATCCTCCCTCAGGTTCCCCTTAACTATTAGATCCTTATCCACCACCTCATGATACTTCGTTAAGTTAAAAAGGATAACTTGGGACTTAATCTCACACTTACGTCCAATATGAAAGCATCTCACCATATCTATCTCATCCTATTATAATACTAGAACAATGAATTGAAAATCAATGAAGCATCCAACATAGTCTATCATGGACATTCTTCCTTGAATCAATCTCATGAACTCAGAAACCCTATCATTTTTAATGTATCTAGGAATAAGTACTCCAATAACTTTTCAAAAAAGACTTTCCATAGCAAACCACAAGCCTATCCAGTCCGCACATGAATGTCCCACCAACTCTTTACTGATTTTCAGAGCATATAAGTGGAAACTTGACCCTCTTCTTAGTAGGATTCTCCAAGTGTTCAAGTATCATCTCAATGTAACCAAACCAAAACTCTTCTCCCTCGGGTCCACCTTCTCCAGTAAAATTCAGAGGGTGCTATAATTGAAACTCCATCATTAGGCCAAACATCTTATTCTAAAACCTCCATGGGCCTCTTTTCTTTGAATTTCATTAACTGAGTGAATTGCTATTAGGACTTCTCCCCTGCTTCCTCACCTGGAACTATCGATGCCCCAGGTTTCATCACCATAGAATCATCCGTCACCATGTCCTCCTGTTGTTCTCTCATCAAGAACCATCCTCTATAATTCCAAACATGAACCTTAGGACACAACATAAAACATTTACACATTTAATAGAAAGTAAAAATCATAATGAGTCACAATAAGTATTTTCTCCAAGTCCCACCACACAGTCAAAACCAAGGCACTATCACTACTCTTAACCATCCCACACCTAGGTTTTAGTTATCAAGTGAAAACACATTCTCATTATTCAAACGTCAATAGAAACCAATTTATTCACAATTTTTTGTATCATTTTACCATTCTCAACATCATATTAGGAACCATTTTCTATTTAATTTCACAAGAAAGGAAAACAATTGACATATAACAACATACCCATAACCCATCTTCCGTGCGTGCCTAAAATGATACATGTAAAAATAACCCAGAGTGCCTATAATGATGAATGTAAACTCAAATATCATTTCATATTGGGACATGAGTAAAATATAAAAAAATCATTGAGACAATAATCACATCACACCACACGTGCATCACCCAAGGTGAAATAATATCTAACTATAACAAAAAATAGTAATAACAACAATTCCCACTCTAGGTACTTGGGTTCTCCCCAATACATGGGTTAGATACTCCCATGCATGATCTAATTACCAATGAATAACTTTTAATAGTCTCTTGTATACCATACCAAATAGTCAGAAGAAAATAAAAAAAATAAAATCCCTTTGATACCACTTTTTAATGTCCTGGCCCGAGTGGTACAAACCAGTTCCCTAAGTCAGTCGGTCACATGACCTCAAGTGCACCTCCCCATACACCATAGGTTCCTAACTAGCAATGAGGTTATGGTAATTAAATCATGGGGATATTATAACCTCATTTATCAGAGTAATACACTGGAAGAAATAAATATGAAATAACAGAAGAATATATAAAAATTAACAATACCAAAATATCAAGATAATCACAGCACAAAATACAATATCCAACTAAAGCAGATAACATCTCATGCTAATGTACACGTCATGTTTCTAAAATAAAAGCTAAAAATAAAGACACTGAAGACTCTAAAGTGGGTCCCAAACCACATTTGGTTCCCTCATCTAAGCTCCATCCCCAATCAGAAATCTAACCTAGGGCCTTTTCCCTTATCGTGTCCAGAAAACATAATGTCTATTTGGGTACTGATCAAAAATACCAAATAGGGTGTGAGTACAACTAAGTAGGCCACCAAAAATTACATATAAAACAATATACAATCAATAATGTATGAAGTTGTATAAAGGAATAAATATAATGCATAATTTTATAGTTATCACATTATTAATGTATTATTTATTTGACAACATAAACAACTGGGTTCCTAAAAACCGCCTAAATCTCAATACATGCTTCGGCCCGTGATAGCGTGTGAACCATTTGACATTGTCAATTCACTATTCAGTAAACCAATGGGATTTCATTATTAATTTCATTTCAATTTATAATATGACTGATGGGAACCACAGTCCAACGACATCTATTTGGGTCTATATCATTAAGCATAGGACCATGTGGGCTTTGGATGTAGCTAACCATGTCTCACACATGTGAGATTGGGATGTATAAGGCCATGTACTACACATATTTATCACTATCATCTTTGGAAGAAGTAGACAATGTACCACACACATGCGCTTTGGAAGTAGCAGACCATGTCCCATACACATTTATCAAAAATTCATATATATATATATATATCACCAAGATCAAAAAAGAAATCACTATTTTACATCAATTAACATTAATTAACATTAATCCTTTTATCATAATAATTATCATTAATTAGTACAAAAACTAATTAATGAAACTCATACCATTAATTAATTATACAATTAATTAATCACGTCTATTCTATTAATTAGTTCCAAAATTAATTAAATCCATTTCAGTAATCATAATAACTCATAATGAATTCTATTATTAATTATATAATTCACAAAATAAATACCTTATAATAAATTCACCAATTATTTTTTCAACTCATAACATCATTATCCAATAATCAATTCCATAATTAATTATAAAAATCTATAACATTAATATCAAATAATTAATTCTATAATTAATTATTTCCAAATACATAAATTTCACAATTCTACCATTAATTAATTCACCCAAATTAATAAATATTATCAAGAACTAAAACTACTAACAAAACCTAGAAATTGTACAATTTCCATACATAAAACCAATATCAAAACTATGGGATTTGAATATTAGACCACCTAAATCAACTTTTTGATGAACGATCATGCAATGTAAATCCCCAAAAATTTCATGGTATAATGATGTAGATCAAGATCTAAATCTCAAAACACTAAATCAAGATAAAAAAACAAGATCTATTAAATTTTAAACCTAGATCCATAATACTAGATCTAGATCTTCCAAATATAGATATAGATCTAGAAAAAACATAATATTACTTTACACTAAAAGTAAAAGAGAAATAAGGTAGATGAATAGTAAAAAAAGAAGATAGGATCCACTTATTGGGAGAGGAAAGGATCTTCAATCTGAGCTTCAAATCATGAAGAATGGAGGTCAGAAGACCATGGAATTCCTCTGGAAAGCCATGAAATCATCCAAAATCATGTTGGTCTGAATTTGGTTCAAATGAGGGAATGTTGGGGGTTCAGGTTGATTTAAAACTAATTTTCGGTCCATTTGAAATATCAAGCATTGTTTCCCAGGTAGGGGTCCAAATTATTCTCTAACCGTGCACCAACTGTGCCCCTATTATTTTAGGGTTTCATTGATTCATTTTTTAGGGTGCATAGTTTGAAAAATAGTGCATTGACCAAGAGAAACCCCATTATCCAAGGATACATGGTTTTATTGGTTGAGGCACAAAGTTTTTTTAACCATGTATCAACCATGCACAACCCACTTTTCTTCCATTTTTTTTTCAATTTTCACCCAAACACCCCCACAGTAAAAATCAATCGAAAATTACATAATAAAAACAAAATTATACCTATAAATGAACTTGAGAAAACCTCATAAATGGTTGGGATCTTAGAGTTTTATTGCTTTATGTATGTATTTTTCCAATGATTTAGTTTTGTAATTCTTATTCCATCTAACAAATTAACACATTTTCCCTAGTTTAATGTGTAACTCTTCACACAACACATAATATTGTGACACTCACCCAAAATTAGAATCCAAAATTATTCATACTTATCTAAATAGATATCATATATAACGTAATTAAATCTTCATTCAAATATTTATAATTATAATAGATTTAAAATATCTACATGGGTAAGCTCGAATCCATAAATAGAGGACCCCCATATTTATTTAATAAGACATAAGCCTCCATGCTAGTGGGAAGTCAAACTCAATTTCCTTCTATCTAACATGAAATGAATTCCATAATAATATACAGTAATTAATTTAACTTATAAATTAATCATAATCAATATTTACAATTCATACAATTTTACAAACATGAATATTTTTAATAAATACACAAATAATTAAATTATTTATTTATTTTCCAAAACATGGGAAGTGAATAAAAATATTTAATATTTATTTTTTGGATTAAAAATATTATTTAACATGGACTAACACTTATAATTTACGAACATTTTTTCAACCATGAGAAAATAGCTCAAAATATTAATTTTTTAAATATTTTGACAAATATCATATTTTACATCTTATAATAGGAAATATTAGTCATAAATGATAATTGATACATAATAGTAACATCACATATCAATAATATTTTATGATATAAAACCAATCATATACTATTATTTCAATCACCAATTGCAATTGATGATATCTTAAAGCTACTATCAAATTTTACAATATCATAAATATTGCAAATATGTTACTACATTTATTTTTATAAAATATAGAGATCATTCAAATTTGAAGATATCATACATCATATTATAAGGAAGTGTTCAAATCTATAGGTTTCATTCATATTGCACCTTATGATATGAATCAGTCATTCCCTAAGACTAACCAAAACTGATGAATTTTTTCATATTTTTTTATGATATGGCCTCAATTTCTTTATGTTAAAAAAGTTCTTCAAAAACAATAATATTAACACATTTATCCGTTGATATATAAGGATTTTATAACATTGATAGGTTTATAGAGATCATCCAATGATCAAATACAATTGAAGAAGTCCAAGTAAATTCCCAATCTATCTACAATAATTGTATATACAAAAACCAATGAACATAAAAAGAAATAACATCATTGAGGAATGATCAATATTATACTCTTTTATGTATTCTAGATAGATATCACACAGGAAATAGCCAAACGACTCTTTCATTTGAGTGTGTTACACTAACCAATGGATACCCAATCACATTGAGAAGATTATCATTCTTCAAAGGGGTTCTAGAACCTTTAGTGAAGATGAATGAAGATCCCGGAAGTAAAGAGTGTCCCAACCATTATTTTATGCATCAAGTATATATCAATGGTATGTATCCTATCCTGTTATATTATTTTTTAAATAAATAGATATAGTCATAATATTATAACATCAAATGCCGTCTCATGCCAGTAGTTTCACATTTCTTTCAATTGGTGTTATTAATTGAACACTTCAATCAATCTATAAAATGACATTATTAAACCAATATAATTGATTTATAATTGATTATACTATTCAATAAGATTGTTTCATTCAAGGGTATCCCATATCTAAGCCATATCAAACTCTATGATTGATGTAAACAAAATCATATAATGCTTCATATGATATAATCATCTCCATGCATGTGACTTAAATCACATGAATATTGTTGTTTATGATATATGTTATATCAAAAAAATATAACACACCCCTTTAGTTAATTTCAAACTATAACATTATTAGTTGGGGAAATTAATGACTAGATAATAGTCTCTAAGATAGTGGAATCACTTAGGTCCACTAAAGGTGTTGTAAGTGACGGTGTGCTCTGCAATGATGATCTACTAGGGCCTTAAATGTTTTTATCAGTGTTAATAAATTTAAAAAGAGATACAATATATTAAATATAAATAATAAATATAAATAAAATAGTTATATAATTAAAAATTAAAAAATTAGAACAATATATTTATGAAAGGAATAATAACCTAGTAAATGAGAAATTGAGCTATATAATTTTTTATAAATTACAAATAAGTTATAAAATATACATAATATTATAAGTAAGAGTATTTAAACAATAAAAAAATAATTAATTATATGATAGTGTAATACAATGACATTGTAAATTTATTTGATCAATTATATTCATCTTCATTGTCCAAATTATTTTCAACCGTTATCTCTAACATTAATTCTTCAATTTCAACTTCTCTTATGAGTTATAACATTTTAATATCATTATGAAAAAATTTATAAATGTTTTTTTGTTTATGGGGTTCACTATAATAAAATACTATTTCAACATCATCGTCTATGTCAAAAAAAACCCCTTATTTTAATTGTATAACAAAATAAAAACATTTTTATAACTTATCATTTATAAAATATAATGCCTTCTCTTGTTAATCTATAATAAATGGATAATTACTTAATAATAATTAGGATGGTTATAGTGACAGAAGTTAACATAAGTCAAATGTTTTGAATCTTTCATTATATCCCTTTAAATATAAACCCACTTTCATTTGAAAAACACAACAATATATTAATTTGGATAGTTTAATTGGATTAAATTAACAAACTTTCCATTGTATAACACCTATTCAAGTATAAATATACCATTATTTAGGGTTTTAAACATTTCTTCATTATCATTTGTATGAAACATAAATCAATTAATATTATAGTGATCGAATCTCTTATCTTTCTTTAAAGGAACTCAAGCCAAAATCTTAAAATCACTCAAATTTGAGCTATATTATTTACATTCATGATCTATATAAGATGAAATAACCTATTAATATTTACATAAACTGAATAAAAAAATCACATGATCTTCTAACCATTTGAAAATATCTTCATTATATATTTTTTTATTTTTGTCTCATTTCAATCTAAACCCCTTAGTCATATTTTAGTTTATAATCTAAAATTTTCAATAAATTGATCTATAATATTTCTAATTAATGGCTTATATTTTTGATCTTGTATTAATTATAATTTTATCAGTATAAAATTTGAGCCATTTCTATCTGGTTAATCTATAGTTGGAAATATTGATGAATATTTTTTAAGTTGATAATTATTAGATATTTCTTGAAGACATCCAACATGATTAAATATTGTCTCACAAGTTGACACACCATGGACTACCTATCCGGTTATAAGCCGAGTGTTACAATCCCACGACCACCTCCAATATGACAAGGGTTTAAAACAATCACTAAGTTGGAATAGTACTAAAATAGGTGGCCTTAACCAAAAATGCTTGTACACACACATAACCAACTCCATGAAATAGTACAGAGGTATAATAAAACACTAAACATATAGATTGTAATAAATCATGAAATAATGTCAAAGGAAAACATATCACAGTAAAACAACATTATACAAATGATATAAAGGAGAAATTTACATGCCCAAATAGAAATTAATGGGGAAGCCCAAACTGGAAAAAACTGTTAAGCGTAGAGTGTGGAAGATCCTAAATCAAGATCCCAAAGTCCTGCCACTGAATGTAGTTGGCACCAAAAAATATTTATAATATTAAATGATACCAATTCCACCATAATAATTACTTATCTTTTTTTCCACTGCTTAAGACACAACATGTGTGGGAAAATCCCATACATGGGTGAGTATATATATACCTAGTAGGACACCCAAAAATCACAAACACAAAGTATCAAAAGAGAGAGTAGTCATATCATCCCCACTAAGGCATGAAAATCAATATATGAGACAAAAAATATTATCATAATAACCCAGATATTCTCAATAAGAATCCCAAATAAAGGGATACAAGGGATCTCTATATCCACAACCAGCTAATAATGATAAGTTTTCTTCTAGCTCCAAAGGTCTGTCACTGAATTCAAACATCCTTTTTAACTGTAAATGATATAGAGGAGAAGGATTTCATATTTACACTATTTTTCATTACCAAGGGATAACTATAATTTATCCATGAATCTTGTTTAACCTCACAAGAATCTGTATTGAGGCCTGATACCTCAACAATCTACACCACTACCGAGGGGGCATAATCTATAGCAGAGGACATACTCCCCACTAGATCTTGAAGATGTGTGTGTGTGTGTGGGTGGGGGGGGGTTCCATTCCATAGATAGAGGTCCCACACCTATGTATTAATTGGGTTTCCAACCCTACCTATAAAGAGTATGGGGGGAGGCATTCCCTATTTAGATATTAGGTTTCTAACCCCAATAAAACTATAATGATAAAATTCAATAACTATTATCAGTTAAGTTTCATAAAAATAAGCATCTTGATTACATCTTCTCATGTCAATCCTCCCATTCCAAAACAGAGGTCACCATCACATCCCATGTGGAAAACTACTTAAAATAGATTACTCACATGTCATAATCTGATTCTAAAAAAATATTGATGAATACATGAGACCTATCACCGGTTCAATATGATAAAATATAAATGCACTAAACTATCATTTCAAATGACCATGAATTTCCAAATTGATCGTGTCATTGAATCTTCCTAAAAAATATGATATATAGGTTATTTTCTTTCTGAAAATGGGTACCTAGTGAAAAAAACGCATTTCGTCATATCATGTATGAAGGTTTCTTCATGGGACTAAGTCAATAGTCTAAATTAAATACCCAACATTGGTATTGAATAATCTACCTAAAATAAAGGGTAATGATGCTGTATATGTATTTTCAGTATGACAACATATGATAAATATGCATCAGAAACTAGTTTGCATAATAATAATAATAATAATAATAATTTATTATTTTTTATTATTTTTTATACCTCATCCATTCATCTATCACATCATGTGATAGGATTGGGGGGTGGGGGTTATTACTATAGGAATGTAGAAGTGATTCCAATTGGATGCCACTGCCACCTCGCCTAGAAACCAGTGCTATCACTGGACACCACCTCTACCATAAGCCACCCCACTATCACTTCTATTTCTCTACACCCCATTGCCACCACAATCCACCTCAATTTAGACCTACACTATAATTTATTTACACCAAAACATGCCACCACTATTCAAAGGGTATTAATTATCCCATAAAACACAATAAAGAACCAATATCGTTGGTTGACCACACCTGATCCATTGTTGGAGTCCTTATTCCATTCACATGATCTTCTTGGAAACCGAGCCATTTTGTAGCTTCAACGAATACTAAAGACCAAAAAATAATGGACCCCAGATATGTATCAGATACATCTCTTATCTTCAATTACACCATATCAAACCTTATTTATTCTCTCAATCCCAAATTTGGACCTGGTGAAATGATTATTTATGCCAATATTGATTGCAAAATAACATGTCTCTATGTATTTGTTGAAATGCTCACCAATGAAATACCAATGAGGAATGCATGAAGAAAAAGGTACGAAACACACAAAATATAAACATAAAGAATGAATCTGGGTCATTGCCTAGGTTGGCCTCAATTCCTTTCCATGAGAATGATGATGAATAACCAAAAATCAATAAAATATATTTGATTCATAACCAAATGAAGAAAAAGGAAAACTTAAAAATAAACCATCGATCTACGAATAAATATAGTATGAATAATTGACCTGCATTATACTGTGATAAAAAACAAGGATAAAATAAACAAATAACCATCCTACCTCGAGTTTGGATCAACCACTGATGAAGAACAGTTATACTTCATTGATGTTGGTGAGATCCATGACCACCGTTGGTAAAGATGATCCTAACAGAACCAACTCGATCCTCAATCCCATTATTATACTTCAGGATCTATTATAAAATCCATAGGGTTATGCAGAAAAACAAATTAATTTTCCATAACTGGGTTTAAATAAAGGAGTTTTAGGTTGCCACTATTTAATAACAAATAAATGTAATTGTTAATTTATTTTATAATTTTCTCCCATGACCATACCTCCAACAAAACACCTGATGTTGATAAATGTTATTTCAAACATAGGGTAAAACCCCGATTCTAAATTCAATAAAAGAATCATATTTCTTACATGAAACACCATTTAGGAGATATTACATTATTTTTGATAAATAATGTGTGTGTGTGTGTGATATAATTTTTTTTAAAATCACCGCACCGAGGCTCTTCAGTCCCTAAATTCCCCGCTGACTCTACTTCTTACTCCAAATAACATTCCTAGGAATATTCCAAAGTGTTTCATAGATATTTAAGTGTTACTAAATCCTCCACTCCTTCAAGTATTTTCATCCTATAAATAGAAAAAACTACTTAGATAGGCGAAGATACTAATCTCACATCTAGATCTTCCTCTCAGAGGATCTCTTCTGGAGGTTCATAGGATGTTAATCAACACACACCTAAAGGGATCAATTTCCCATGATGGGCCTTCTCCTTTCAGTTCATAAATTCAAGTTCGTACCATGAAACTATAACTCCACCTTCAAGGTTTATCTCATATTGGATGATATCATGAAACATTTCATGCACATATCCCCTTATATGTGATATGTGTAAATTACTAAGTATCTAGTGTAACTATTGTTGTAAGACCAAATGGCATTTAACCTCACTATCCGAACATTTTAACTAAAAAATGAGTCCATGAATAATAACGATAGCCTTGAACCTCAAACAAATACCCACAATCCTCTATTAGGTGGTATCTATCAGAACACACAATCTCCTCAGCAAGCTCCAAAAACCTTCCTCGGGGGGGGGGGGGACAAAAAGGACTCCAAATAACTTTGAGAAGATGTTATCTTTGCCTAGATAAATTGATCCTTAAAAATAATCACTAGAACCAACTCAACGCCCAAAAACACTATCTACCACTGGGTCTAACAAGTACAAGGGTGACCTATAGAATCTCCGATACATAGACTCAAATGGGGTTACACTATTGGTGGCTTCAAAACTGTTATGATATAAAAACTCTACTAATGGTAGATGATATTTACAATTATTTACTAATACTAACATGGAATCCTAAATCATTTTCACTATAACCTGAAATGTATTCTTCACCTACTCATTTTTCTGGGGTAGAAACATTATGATCAACAATCTCTTATTCCCAAAGGCCTCTTTCATCCTCTCCATAATCATCATGCGAAGTCATCACCACAGTATGATATGATCATCTAGGGAATTATATGAAGCTAAAACTACTCCTGTACACATAGGTGTCCCAAACACACCACTAAGATCCTCTAGTATTCTTCTACTGATAGGTGAGACATCCCGAGTTTATCTTAAAACGTGATACAACTTCCTCGACTACTTAAATGATTCCAAGGGATCCTGGTACATCCTCACCTATCCTAGAGATTCAAATAAGGGAAATAATGAATATCCTCAGTTACTCCTCTCATAGAATTATTGGTGTCACCGTCCATTGTCAAACAAGGACGATGTTCTCCTCACCTACATAAAATCCAACATGAATATTTATAGTGGATATATAGTCATGCAAGATCTTAAAATAGATAATCCAAAGTTGTGCCTCCCTTACTCATTGAATAAGAATATGTGTAACAACCATATATTGGAGGTATTATGGACCATCCACATCCTTAAATTTCACCTTTAAATAGGTCAACTACTCCATCACCTCAATTGATAACAGTGAATGAACAAAATCACTATGATATTATTCGACCATAATCACACCCTTGGGCGGATCTCAAGCTATCACTTTCTAGACCTTGGCTGGGTACACCTTCACTCCTATGTCTTACAAGAAATAAACCAAGGATTTAACCTCATGTATATTGAACTGACTCTATGAGAGCTTCCTAAAAGGTTGATACTCTCAGAGCATGCCCTAATCCATCCTCAAGTGTATCAGATGCTCTTCTTCAAAAGACAAGTATAAATGGATTTCATCAAATAATACAACCTTGAAATGATCCAAGAAGGTTTGAAGGATCCAATCCATAAGTATCAAAAATACTATTGTGGTTTCCAATATGCTGAATGGTACCACTATGAACTAGATAAAGCCACAATGGATTTATAAATCCACCTTTAGTATAACTCCTTTTGAACCAAAGCTGGCGATATCCTATTATAAGGTCAAAATACAAGAACAAATTTTCCTCTAACCACTAGGTGAATAATTCATCAATCCTCGGGGATAAAAATTCCACACATACATTCATCTAGTTAAAGAAAAATTTGCCCTCACCTAACCCTAATATCTCATCCTTCTCCATGGTGAACAACACTAGGATACCTAGGAAAACATACCAACCCCTGCTCTATAGATTTCTCTAACCATACCTTTATTCTCTAAACTACTTAGGGTCATCTAATATGCTAGTCGAGCTATCGTATCATCCTTGGGCGTAGTTTTATGGAGAAAATAACTTTCTATGGGAGGTAAACATGAAACATTCTCAATATGTACGTCCTCACACTACTCTAATAATGCATGAATTAAAACCCCATATCATCTGCTTCTCTAAGGGACATATTATACAACTAGTCAAATTTGATATATCCTCCTACATAAGAACTGATGCCACTCTTATTGGGATTCCTCCTTACCAAAGATGGAATATTTCATGTCATTGGATCCGGTACACTACAACCACCACTATTAACAATCAACTGAACATAAATGGTAGAAATACAATTTATACTAAGGAAAAAATCATAGGAACTCATTGTCACTATAGAAATATCCCACATAAGGCTCTATCACTTATCCAAGTCATTTCACATTTTTGGAAGAAGTGGGTGATCTCTGATTCTATCTAATGAAGCCTCCAAAAACTAGTGAAAATAAAAATAATCCACTGGCATAGCTAGGTCATGAACATGGGATATGTTTAGGGAAATGTGTCTTATGACTATGTTCTAAAACTATAGCCGGAGTAGTGATGAAACATGTCATACCTCAAACCAAACTCGAAGCTTCTGGTCATATGATCATTCCACCCAAAGCTATCCTTTTCCTTTGTCACATTTTCCTCACAACTAGGGATTTATTTGAAACCATAGTACACCATACAATCCTAAAAACATAACTCAAAGGAACTCATCTACCATACCTCAACACTATCCTCTTTGGGTGGAACTAACTCACCCACATGGTTTTACATAATATCATAAGATCATGTCTCAATGGTTGAAGTGTCTATCTTCTTTGAATTTCTGAACCCACATCTAATGTCACCAACAAAGGGCCCTACCAATGTATCATGTCTCCCTATAGAAGTCTCATTACCATTACCACAATCAAGAGGGGTCCTAATCCTGTAAGACACTTATACCATAGGTTCAAGACAATTATCCACCTCCAGAGAAGGGGTTCTATCCAACTATCAAACCTAGGCATTATATATCTTAGAAACTAATTACGTGCACTCAGCATAGGTTCATCAACATCTAGTACCATGAAAACCAACTGATTCTTCGTTGAGAAGAATGGTTGTGATCATAACCATTCAATTGCTCAGGGTCTGGATGTTGAGAAAACTTGAACCGCTACCTCATGCCAATCCTCTACTGCTTGAGGGTCTAGTTCACAATAAAACTTTAGCGGCACATATTACTGGAACCCACAAAATGCATTAAACTAGCATGTATAACCACCCTAAACAGCTGGAGCTATCAAAAGATTAGCATTTTATTGATCAATTATCTAGACCAATGGTGATATATCTATGCACTGATCAACATGTGGAAGCACTACACTATTCCCACATAGGGGAAACACACCATGAATGGGTCTATAAACTGAGGCCTCATTGCTTAACTAGTATTCAACCTGAAACTATTTTGAAGTACTAGATGGAAATCATCATAGAGGCATCTTGAAAACTATCAAGACATACCATGATCAAAGACCATATATGGGAAGATGAATAAAGAAGGTAATTGATGGAATATTGAACTAATGCTATATTTTCCATGTACCATTGGTTTCTTTGAAACTAACCCCTTGGTTCGACAAGTCCAAGATAAGGTAGTTAGAGTCCGGGTGATTGGTTACATTAGCCTCCACACCAATATAAGGTTCCATGGAATGAGAGATTAAATCAAGAAAATATGAAACCATTTACCTATGTTCCAAAACAAATCCTAACAATAAGGTCAAAACTCTAAACATCAACCTGGGGGAAAACACCTCTGATACCACTTTATGAAGAACCAAACCACTAGGATCCTCCTAGATGATTGTAAGATAAGTGTGATAACTCCAAACCTACCTCTAATAGTTTATAAACAATTTAAAAGCATTGATTAGGAATAATACTGAAAAGGTATTCCTTAGCCTAAAGTACCTTCACACACACAAATAAATCTATTCAATAATACAGTGGTATTATAAAATACTAATCACCTAGAGTGTAACAATGCATGTAATATGCTATATGAAATAAATATTTGAGCAAGAGACACCATGTACTACTAAGATCCACTGATACCGCATCTACCATACTCACTACTAATCTTCCAATTGACTGTATAAGACACAACATGTGTGAGAAATGCCCATGTAGGGGTGAGTATATCAATACCCAGTAGGACACCTCAAAATCACCAAATACAAACTATCAAAATAGACAGTAGTTAGATCATCACCATTGAGGAATTCAAAATATAATGTAAGGAAAAAATAACAATCATAATAAACTAAATATGATCAATAAGAATCCCAAACAAAGAGGAATGAGGATTTATATCTCCATTACCATCAAATATTGAAGAGTCATCCTGTAGAACCAAAGGTCCATCACTAAATTCAAACATCCCATGTAACTGTAAAAGATAATAAGTGGAGGGATCACCCCTCACCACTTCACATAATATATGAGGGTGAAATATCTTCTATACATGTTTATCATGTATGTGTGGATGGCCTGAACATCACCACTATGATCCACAGCTGAGAGGGAAATATATCTAGTAGAGGACCCTCTCCATGTGAGATATCAAATATAGGAGGGACTCCATAGATATAGGACCTACATAGTATGTTGTAATGGGATTCCAACCTTACCTATAGAGAGTATGGGGGACCTGAAACCCCGTGATATAGGGGGTTCTAACCCCGATAACTCTTTGATGATCACATTCGATCATTGCTATTAGTTAAGAGTCTCTAAAATAATCCTCTAACTTTAATCATCATGTGTTTTACCTATGATGATGAAAAAAGGAAACCATCACAAACCAAATGAAAAAATTCATAGAATGGAATACTCATGCATCTGAATTTGAGTCTAGAAAAATGAAGATGAACACACGAGTCTCATCATCGGACCGACAGTCTAAAATATAAATCCATTGATAGGTAACTACAAATCTACATGATTGAATAAAAGGATTATTACATTATGGTCCATGTGAAAAAATATATAGTATCATCTATTTACATTCCCACAATGAACACCCAATGAAAAACACACATTTTTTCATATCATGTATGAAGGTCACTTCATGGGCCTGATTTATGGGTCCAGATTAAATACCTAATAATAGTGTAAAATTAGCTTCCTCAACATCAGGGTTGTGATACCACTTATGGATCATAAATTCAATATCATATGATGATAATTATTCAAAAACTATATTATGTAATAATAATAATAATAATAATAATAATATTTTTATTTTTATATCCCACCCATTCCTCTATCCCATTGCGCAATTGGGGGGGAGGGGGTATCACTATAGGCACACAAGAGGGTTACCGATCAAAGTACTCTGTTTACTACACCATTGATGAGAACCATCTTCCTATAGCACCTCTACCATATTCCACATCAAAATCACCTCCATCACCCTACAATGCCTCTACTATAGGATTGTAACATCCCGATTCCGGAAGCCACCCAGAGGCAGCCCATACCCGGTTGGTCACATGGCCTTAAGCGCATTTCCCCAAATGTTAGATGCTGCCGACTAGAAGAGAGGGCCTTGGGTGTGATAGTGGGGAAACTATGCCCTCATTGGAAGAGTACACAATGGAAGTAAGAAAATACATACAATAGAGAAATCAGTAAATATACAACAATAGTAATAGTAGAGGACTGGAATAATAAACTGGACCACACATATATATAAAATGATGCATGATACATATGTATAAGAAAGCATCCAACAAGTCACAATGCTGAATATAAACAGTACTAAACCAAGTACAAAATAAATAGAAATAATAGCTCCTCAGCATCATAAGCCTAAGCTTAGTCCCATGCTCTCCAGCTCCACAACAAGTCAAGTACCTAAAGTAGAAGGGCACTTTCCCTTATCTATACCTGCAACAATATAATCTGTTTAGGCCCGAAAGCATGACCCAAATAGGGTGTGGGACTAAATCCCAGTAGGAAACCACTACAAGAACTTTTACCAATGGTCAAAGAGTATATGGTAGGTAAAAGTACAGAAAAAAGTAAACAGGAAAGCACAAAGCAGTAAACAATCCACAGTTTTAGGCATTCAAAACACCACACAGTATGCAACAGAAAAACAGATAACACAACAGGTAACCCTCTACAAAGTACCCACAAACTATCCACTTTAGATCTACCTATCATGTACATGCAACCCTCTCGGCACCACACACAGTCTCACCCCTCCTTTTTAGCTAAAGTGTAGACTCTCTGAGGAAGCACTCACCGTCAATTCCCCCTAAAGTCTCGTATCGTACTAAAGGAACTCGGGAAAAGCACTCAACATCAATTCTCCCTGTGGCCTTCTTCAAGGAACTATTGACACTCTGGGGAAGCACTCAATGTCAATTCCTCCTATGGTCTAACATCATAAACTATAAAGACACTCTGGAGAAGCCCTCAACGTCCATTATCCATGTGGTCTATACACCAAGTTCTCATGGCCTCGTGTAAGTCAAGAAAGTGTAGTAGTGCGTAACGGACAAGGTAAACCTCAAGAACTACTTGGCTAGAATTATAGTGCACAACAGCATAATAGAACAATAGTCACACCATCCTACAATACTAGGCATGAGGAATTAAATAGAATCCTAACAGGAAAATCAAGACCCAAAGGTCCATATAGGAAAGACATTCTTGGTAAAAACATCCAAAGCACAGCAATTTACCCTATTCACAAAAAATAATTATCTACTCAGGCATACCAGCATAGTAGAGAAACAATAGGGCTAGAATGCTAAAATCCCAATACCCCGTTCATGGGTATTGGGAAATTTTTCACATAAAACTCAAAGACTATATACAGAAAGGAAAAAACCACCTACCTCAGGGTTAGGAGATCAATATTCATGAACCATAAGGCTTGAATCACCTTAGAATGTCATATATCTACGAGAACATACAAAGAGTTCAATCCACAATAACTCACGAAAGAGGAGAAATCAATTAATAGTGCTCTAGGAGAAGAGTGAACTCACCGATGCGATTCTAATGCAACCAACAGTGTTTGATTCAGGGGACAAATGGAGGTTCGAAGGCTTATCAAAGATCCATGGCTGCTTGGCACTCTCAGATGAACTAGGTTGAGATGGAGGGTGTTCTGTCTATCAGACACGACCCTGATGCATTTCATAAAAAAACAAAATACACAGCATGTACTTCTGGAGTAAACGGTGTGTACTTTCTGTTTCCGTATTCCGGTTTAGGTGGCTCCAAGTCACTCCCACATGGCCATGTGTGTGGATACTACATGACCAGCACACGACCTCATGTGGCAAGGTAGTACACGGAGTGTACTCATAAAGTACACAATGTGTACTAAGAAAATTTCCAAAAACTCCCATTTTATCAAAAAATCTAGGAAAAAGAAAAAGATACCTGAAAAGAATATCTGGGTTCTTACAAGGACTCCTCGATGTCAACCTACATCGCGGTCCTCCAATGTTTCCACAATCCACTACTAATTGAAGGCTATAAATTCCACCTTGAAATGTGATAAATATTCCAAATCATACATAATCCATCATTGGTGACCAAATTCCAACAACCCAATCTGCATTAAAATCAGTCATTCTCACAACTACAATAAATGCAGAAACCCAATGAATGAAGGACCACATACACCACTAATCCATCTTTGATCCTGCATCACACCATATCTCATATTGGTTTTTATTTTGTTCCCAAATTTAAACCCTATGAAACAATTCATTGTGATAAAGATGGATTTCATAATATTTGGTCTTTGGGTATTCATCAAACCACTAGCCAAAGAAATAATGACGATGAATTCATAAGGAGAACGAGGTAAAAAGAAAAAAAATCCTATAGAATGAACCTTCACCATTTCTTTGGCCATCCATCCAACGGGCCGAAGGCCTGCAAATTTATATATTATATGATAAATCCCACTTTTAAGGGATGAAGGGGGTGAAAACCCAAAGACATCATGGACATAAGACCATCACACTGAAAGGTAGAAATAGTAAGAACAAAATGGAACTACAGAAAAACTCATCCCCAGTATTTGATCTTGAAGAAACTCTCCACCTTTGCAAGGATAATCGGAAAGAAAGTGTCCTATGTCAAATCACATGCCCGATCTGATGGATGATTCCATACCCTCTCAAATAACCAAATCCCAAAAAACTCTGCAAAGATGAAAAACTAGCTCTGAAACCTCCTGTAGTCAGTTCATGAAGTTCCATCCGGTATCCCAAACTTTCCACCTTTGAAAATCAAGCCATTCAAGCATACATAACTACCAAACCAGATCAACCAATGCAAACCAAGTGGTTCAGCACAACAATAACCTAAAATCTCCTCCATATATTCATCACACAAAAGCTTTGTCGTCGCCATCATCCCTGCACACAAAGACCATAAAGATCATCCAAGGAACCCCCTGCCAGAGCACATCAAAGATGACACACCATCCCCTTCACCACAGATCAGAAACAAGGACCCAACGTAGGAGAACACAGTCCTCATCACAGAAGAAGGGTTGGAGACCATGACCACAGAAGAGGATGAACATAGCCCTAAGAGAAAACACATCCCCATCACCACGAAAGGACCGTCATGCCCCACGCCACCCAAGCTCGACCCCATGACACGTAGAATCGTGACCCCAAGCTGCACCAGAGCACGTCCCCAACACCGCATAACAATGAGAACTCCCACCCAATGCATCGAAAAGAAAACCCCTTCACCACAAAGACAAGACCTCGACACACCAGATCTAGAACTCACCTCTGCAGAGAAATGAACCATGACCTAAGTGCACTAGATCGGAAACCCCCTCACCACAGAGAAGGTCTGCGATCCCGATGCCACACCAGATCACAACCACACATCGCGGAAGAGCCGAATCACCACCTTGAAGCCATAGAAAACCAAAAAAACCCACTCTGAAAAAGACCAGACTCCGAGACTTGAAATCCATGCCACCCTTCACTGCGCGGGAGTGGCCGCTGCACCTTGAGCATGCCGGGAGGACCGAGGAGGAATTGCTGCCATTTGAGCGAAGCTAGGAAGAAGATGGTGATGAGAAGGAGACCTAATTTGTTGCACCCTTTACGGGCTCATATTCCAATTACCACACTATTTCTTGGGCCAGTATCGATATATTTTTATTACAATAATAAATAAAAAAACAAAAATCCAAAAAATATAATTAATTCCAAACTGTATGAAGACAATGAAAAACTAATAAATGAACCATTAATATGAAAATAAATATAGTTAGAAGGATTGAATCACATTAAACATGGGATAAAAAATTGAGTTAAAATCATAAAAGAAACATCCTACATCATTTTTGGATCACTCACAAATGAAGTAAAGTTCCCCATCATTGATGTTGGTGAGATCCACAAAATCCATTGGCTCAGATTATCCCAATAGTAATAATTCAATCCTTGATCCCATTAACATTCACTAAGCTCATCCCCATGATCTTCCCTCAAATCCATTGGGTTATGTGTCTAATCATAGTATTTTCATAAATGTTTAAAAATAGATAAGGGTTATGCCACCTCCATTTAATAAAAAATAAAATAAATAAAATAAATAATGAAATTATTTTATTATTTTATTATTTTTTCCCATGACTGCACCTCAAATGTAACACCCAATGTTGATAAGGTTATGTATCACCTCGGCTAAAACATTCATTTCAAATTCAATGGAGGTATAATATTTCTTGTACTAAACAATATTTGAGTTATATTCCATTATTTATAAAAAAACTATATGTGTGTGTTAAAAAATATTTAATATTTGTAATATCACCCCACCGAGTTTCTCTAATAACCCTAACTCTACATTAAATCTACACAAAACTCTGAAACAATTCCTAGAAATATTCAAAAGCTTTGCAAAAAAATTTCATACTCATTATTTAACTTACATATAAATAACTGTAAAAAGTTTAAAAATTCATCAAATATGTAACCTTAAATAATTTATCCATCTATATGAGATTTATTTTTCATATGTAACATAAAATGACCTATGTACGAGATGGAAAAAATTTAAGAAAAAAAATTATTTTTTTAGATAATAAATTGAAAAATGTAAATCCATTAATAAAAAAGATAATAATAACATTCCTCTAAATTGGACACCTCCATTAATAATATATTGACCCCCAAAGTTTAGATTTAAACCAAATTAACAGTGAAATAAATCACCAATGTGAACAATAAAAGTAAAATTAAATATCTAAATAAAAGTGAAAATAAAATTATTCCGTTATAATTTGTAAGTTCAATTGGATTTATAGTTTTATTATGAAACTTTTTCTAAAGAAAGTTTAAAACTAAATTATAATTTTAGTATATTTTTTAGGTAACAAATTCTATAATGCCGAGGTAACTAATCAATCTATGTTAATATTCAAGTAATGACTTTTAAATCCAAGTAACTTTTGGTATTTCCAATAAGCACACCTTGAAATGTTACTAAAATATCCCTAATAAAATTTTAAATTATTTAAGATTAAAAAAAAAATATTTTTCCAAAATTTTCACTGCAAAAAATACTATAGGATACTTTCCATTCCTATTTTACCATAAACTATAATTTATATACATTTTATACATATCCCTATGACCATTAAGATGGTTCATCGATTCAGGATTCTTACTGGGAAATTTAAAAATCACACTCTTGTAAATTTAATTCTAATATAAATTATGATATGATTATAATGCAGACAATTAAACTCTCATTACGAAGTTTGAAAAGATTTCTCATTTTATTCAACCTTTATACTTTATTTTATTTAGATGTTATACATCATACCCCTATCTACGCTTCTTTTAACTAATTAAATTTCTATGATTCCATAATAATATTGATTAATTATATTAATATTTATAAAAAATTAAAAAACCATATTGACTTTACTAATTTATTTAATCAATTTAATTTTAACTGGTTCAAACTAGATTTATGATATAAATCATGGTTTCAGTGATGATATATAAAGTACCAATTTTTTTGTATGAGATAATTATTAGTGTTAATAATAAAAGTTGTAAACTTTTATAGACAAAATAGTTTTATATTTATAAAAATATGAGTTTTTTAGTCTAGAGAGGTGACTAATAGTCTGAATTAAAGCATACTTCATTTGTAATACTCTTTTCATTTCTGTATCATATGTTTTCACATCATCATTCCATAAATCTTGTATTACTCTGATTAGAGGATGATGGTAAAAATTAGTATTATTTATTGAAATTTTATTCCATATAATAATCCACAAAATTTTGAAATAAATATGATTCCTACACATCCATGGAAGTTTATTATAAAAAATAAAAATAATTATCCATATTTCAAAATTAGTACTTAAAGAACAATAATATTTAAAACCATCATAGGCTAATCTAAACTTCACATTCCTATGATTCAAATAGAAATTTGTATAAAATGACTAAAACATTTTCCATGATTTTAAATCTTTTTGATTTATTATTAAGGAATCATTCATTCTTTAAAAATCACACCTCATCCTGCTATTAGTGGTTTTAAATGACATTAATAATCATTTCATGCATGTTTTTGGAGAAATCAATGCAATATAATCACAAGAGTATTATATTTATAATTCTTCCCATTGTTACATTCATTTATAATCTCATTATTATTTATTTATTTACATAAACCTATATGAAAACTTAGGCATAATGTTATACTAGAATCATATACTCAATAATTAATATAATCATTAAGAAATGATTCCATTTTTCTATAATCAAGGCCAAATTTATTGATAATTTTCTTCATCCCATAAAATAGTACATGGGTCCTATATTAAACAAATGCATCCTAAAGTGACTCTAATATCATGGAAATTGATATATTATTAACTCCATATAGAGACATGATATAATAAAAATTTATATGAAAAGAAAACTTTGTATACTTGACATATCCATCATATAATTACTGACTTCCATCTTCGACGAATTCAAAAAATACATTTCTTTTCCAAAAAGAGTTATAAACCTCATTAAATTTATTAAGATAAAATATGGGTTATTATTATCAATTGAAATTTTAGTCAATGTATCTTATATTGAAATTTTATTTCATTTATCATGTTTGGAACTGAATTCTCTTTTAGTAGGCCACTTTGTGTTTAATTGACATGATTTTCACTACATTAAATTTTCATAACATATCATTATCTACTTATAATTTATAATTCTTATTGAATAAGAAATTTTTTAAAATAATGTTTTCATACAAATTATTTATATTCAACGAT
Organism: Viscum album; assembly: GCA_963277665.1. Lineage (NCBI taxonomy): Eukaryota > Viridiplantae > Streptophyta > Magnoliopsida > Santalales > Viscaceae > Viscum > Viscum album. Next base: position 1,868,733,051 of record OY728123.1, on the reverse strand, counting down.
CACCTTGATTTAAAATTTGTTTTAGTGTAGTTTTATTCTATAACCCACTGATCAATTTTCAATTAAACAATCTAAAATTTCTTCAAACCCTTATAATATAGAGGTCTATTTTAGGGTTTATTATTATAGATTTTATCCATACCTATTGTATTACCATGTTACCCTACACATTAAAATAATTATATAAAATTTGAACCTAAACAATACCATAAAAATCATAATATAATTGTAAAAATAATATATGAATTTAGTAAATATATATATATATATCAATAGTTATTTGAATGATTATTTCAATAATTATTAATTCAGTTGAAATTAATTTTACCATTCAAAACCAATTTTAAAATCATTTTACTAAAGAAATATCATGTTATGAAATCTGACAAAAAATCATATGATATGCAGAAAAATCCTGACCATGAGTTTTCTAAAAAATTAATAAATACCACTATAAATCAATTATTTATTATAAACTATTTAATTCTTAATTAATGTTATATGAAATGTTTTATTTTGAAAAAACTTTATTAGTTAAAATTATTTTCAAAACTACATCCTGAGTTTAAAAAGAATGAAAGCATTTGTGTCGTAAAGAAGATAATATATGTTCATTTATATACATAATTAAAAAAATATTTAAAATTTATATTTATAATATAATAAATATTTAAAATATATACATGTAATTAAAAACATCATTATAGGGTGTTCACAAATAAAAAATAAAAAATAAAATATTTATATGTTATTTATAAGAAAACAATGAAATTCTTAAGAAAACTAAATAAAGAATTAATATTTAGTTGTTCCAAACAAAATTAAAAATTCTAACTAAAAACCACCATTTTAAATACCAATGTTTAATACATGTTTAAAATTTAATTAACTAAAAAAATATATCAAATAAATATATTTTTATCAAAAATATTATTATATAATGATTACAGATAATAATTATATGATAAAATACATACATAAATCGAACATTATTCTAATAAAAATATAGAAAAAAATTATAAAATATATATCATAATTTATCGAAAAAAATAATTAAATAATTTAAAAAAAACTTTAGAATTTAAAAAAAAAAAATAAGTAAACCCATACCTGGAATTGATTTTTGAAATGGAAGTGGCTGATCCAGTGAGAGAATAGTGGGATCCAGTGTTTACAAACAATAGGGAAGAGGTGACCTCACACATATTGTAGTATCTTGGGGTCTAGTTTTGTGTATTGGAGAGACAGGGGTTGGTGTTCTGTGGAGGGGAAAGGGGTCACATCACACAATGGGGAGAAGTGACCACCATTATATGGAGGGGAAGGGGAGTTAAATGTTAGGTGGTTCCTAAAAGAAGTTTGGGGGTGGGAGGGATTTAGGTTATTCATAAAAAGGGGGATGGAATGCGGAGATAGAGGGTTGAGTTTTGGGTTATTTAAAACATATATTGATTATTTTTTATTTTTTCTATATGTGTTATATAGTAGAGATTTATAGAAACCACCATAAAATTACTATTATCATTTTAATTTAAATATAGATTTGATTTTAAGAAACTACTTGTATAATTAAATTATAGGAATATAATAATTTAGTAGTGGTATTAGTAACTACCACTATTTATCCAATTTTTTGTGATATGACAATTATACTCGATGATCATCCACTAAACACCCTAATTAATTCGATGAACTTTTAACTACCATTTTTGTTGAGTTTTATGGGATGTGTAACACAATGAAATTTTTGGAAGGTAAGAATTATAATAATTTGAATCTATTTAGTGGGGTGATATCCATTGGTTCTTTGATAGGTCTTGTTTTATAATAATTCAATATGAAAAATTTTATAAGCACACCAAGAGTTTCTTTCTGAATATAAGAAAAACTATTAACTATTTTCAATAAAAAATGATTCGATTTGGGGTATCAAATTTGATAAACCCAAACTGAGAATTTAAATTATTCAGAGCCAATCAATTATCTTCCATGTAGTGGGTATCATCATTTCATCACCATGAACAAGTATAATTATCGAAGACTCAAATGAACTATATTCTAATAGTTCTAAAACAAACCACACACAATCAATATTTCGATGTCTTTTTTACTTATAAGTGGTTTTTTTAAAAATATTTTTCAAGCAATAAAAAATGATGATAGTTGAAAAATTAATTGATTATTAAATATTATAAACCATTTAAATAGTAGTATGACTTATTTTTTGTGAGAAAAGTTCTGTAAAATAAATTTTTTAACCTTTTATATGCATTAATGAATTATGCAGTTGCATTTTTATGATTATCATTAGTCATATCTATAATTTTTTTAGCATTTTTAATTTATAGCAATAATAAATATTTCTAATCATCAATAGGAGTTTTTATTGATTTTTTATACCACCCAAATTAAATAGGATGAATTAATATTATGGTCTTCATAAAGTAAATTAATCTATTAAATATACCATGAAGTCACAAATGATTTTTTATGTTGACAATTTCATTATAATTTTATTACACCAAAGATCATGAATATTGATATTTATTATAGAATAAAATTAATGTAATATTAATATAATAAATTTTTGTTTAGTTAAATTCATATCAACTACATTATATAATCTAAATTTTTTTTATGTTTTTGTGTTATGAAAATTTTCTTACTTTGATGATTATAGGTTTTTAGGTTATTTATTGAAGGAATATTTTAATAAATAAGAATACCATATTATACATGAGTAGTGCTATGATTTCTTTATTCAATAAAATGATTTAATGCTTTGATAAGAATTATATACCTTTGGTATTCCATATATATATGTATATATATTCCTTTTTTAAATATGAAATCATTAGGTATAACGAAATTTATTAGAACAATGTGAAGTACCAAAAGGATTAAATAGAGTTATTTCTATTTATTTTCAATAATAGGTGATTTCAATATGCATAATCTCTATGAAGGTGATGTATAAATTTCTTTGGGTGATGATGAAAGACCCAATGAATGAGTGAGGATATTGAAGAACACACAAACATGAAATATATAATGGTAATCTAGTTTTCAATATATTTCATGTTTTTGTGTTCTTCAGTATCCTCACTCATTTATTGGGTTATATGAAACTTTGAGAAATATTAATGAGATTATGTGTAATTAAAAAAATATTCGAGATGAAAATTAGATGCTACTGTATAATTTCTTATTCACTAATTAAACGGAGTAGTTTTTATTGAGTTTATAAGGTGATATGTTTGAGGTAAATCTCATGGGGTTTGATGATCATGCCTAATATTATGATACTATGATAAAGAATTGAGTTGCATATGATAATTAATCCCTATATTTATTTTCATAAAGGATAATATTTTTAGATATCAAAGTTGTATGATGGCTTAACGAAGTTAAATTTGACCAGAGGTGTGGAAGGTTATGGATTTATAGATGATTTATTAAAGTGATATAAATATAAGCTACTTGTCAAGATAAAGGATAATTGAATGGTGAGGATATTGAAAATTTATTAGAGAAATAGTTTTTAATTAAATATAAAAAAAAATAGTTTATTTGTTTATTTATATTATTTAAGAATCATTTAGGTATGAATGAAGATGGCTTGATGAAATCCAAAAGTTATTTGAGACGATTTAAGGTGACTGTATATTTTTGAAGATGTTTTGGGAAATATGGAGATTAGTTATAGATGTTTTTGTAGACATGGATGATTAAATTGTATTTTAAAAAGGCTATATATGATTAAAATAAAAATTATACACCATATATAAGAATAAATCTTAAAATAGTTGAGCTTTATCTGATTAACCTAAAACTTCAATAGGCCACCTAAATTTTTATGAGAAGTACAAAAAGTTAACATAACTCTGTAAGATTAAGATATATTTTCAAAAGGCTATGAATGAGTAACTATGAAGTTTAAGATATTATGTAAGAGTGGTTTAACACTAATTTAAGAATAATATAGAGTATACGTAATTTTATTCAAAATTTATCAAAGCTAATATATGAATATTTTTGTATTGCGTAAGAGTAACCTGGTATTGTGTAAGAATATTTATGAGATGTATGATGACATGTAAGTGTAACTTGAAATATTCAAAATCCATATAAGAGTAACCAAACAACACATAAAATTAAGCTAATGGATTCTATGAACATGTGTTGGAACCAAAATATGCGCTCATGAAGAAATGAAGAAATTCATGATGGTTTTGAAACCCCTTAAGACTCAAACGACCCTAAAAATCATCCAATGATTTTTCCTCATGAAGATACATCACAGAGACACCTTGGAAACACAAGTGTGAGATGGTGGATGACGATACTCTTGCGAGTCCGACACAACCCGTGACTGCATGAGAATCATTGAAGGATGCCTTTGTGAGTCTGATAGAGGTCCACACATTCACCGGGCACTTACCAGTATAACAATACCATATTTCCTACAAATACTTGCTCCCCCACCTCAAGGCATCATTACTCTTACCATTAAACTTCCAGTTTCTTTTTTTTGTGAAACTCCCAAGCATTGTGAATTTGAAAAAAAATGGATCTCCCAAGGTACATGAGCATCAAAACTATTTCTTACTATATTACTCATATCCCCTACCTATGTTAGGGATTCATTTTCACAAAGGCCTCCACCCTTTATGAAAGAGGTAGCCGATTCAAGTTTCTTGAGGCTCCACAATGTATTAAGCCTTAACATAACACTATTTTTTAAGTTAGGAATCTATTTTAAGGTGAGGGTACCTTGATTCGTGATTCCCTATCCATCACAGATCCCCTTTTCTTCATGAATCATCATTGATTCGCTTAGATATCCTCTTGGAGAGGCCCATAGCTCTGTGAGATCCTCTCACATGTGACCCTATAGGATTGTATGTAGTGATTCTATAGTCCCTTGGGAGAGATCCCTTGTTGTGATTCCCTGCCTATTTTTTTTAATAGGTATGATAACCCCTTGTTTTTTGGAATAGTAATGCTAACATTGACCCAGTGAGTGACCACTCCTCCACCTCTCTCCCGCTGGGCATTTCCGATGCCTTCCCTTACCCAAGTGTGGGTGGGTATTAGTTATGTATGACCAAGGTGTGAGGAGTGAGTCCTACCCATCTGAGCTTCATGAATTTAAACATCTAAGGTCCATCATCCTCAACACATGATGCTAAAATATAGTCTCATATGAGGTTCTATGCCTTAGTAATTTTCCATGCCTACTTGCCTCTATGAGAGTGAGATCTTCCACACATGGAATGAGATCCTCCTTGCATGGAGCAGCATCTGCCCATGGGGGAAGGGTTACAATCCTGGTGTAAGCCCCTATACTTTCTTATAGAAATAAACACTCTCACTTCACCTTGCCTCTTCTGGACACAATGACCATAGGTGAGATGGGAACAAGGGACTCTCAACACAGTATCCCTATTCCTTTGAGCTTTTTCTCCATGGGATGCTCCTATGTGTAAGACCTGTTCCATTCCTTGCTGATTCATCTTTCATGATGTGATAGTTTGGTCTACTATTTACTATTTTTTCTCACACCAAGCATGAATCAAATGGGCTTAGAGGTTAGTAGTAACCATGAAAATATTTTTCCAGGCCACCTTAGTGTGTAAGCTTCATGCCTCTTTCGAACTATACAGGCTTTTATCCTTATCTTCTAAACAAGGTATATAGGAAGACTTCATTATGTCCAATCCCAATAAGTGGTAAACTATAGTGATTCCTCCTAGGGATATACCCTTATGATGTGGCATCATCCCTTTATGGGGCACATCCCCTAGATCCACCACCTGGAGGTGTCATGATTCATCCACCTGAGTATCTAACCTTGTGTAAGCCCTTCATGTCAAAGGGAAGCTAACTATGTTTATGTTCCAATTCCATCCTGAACAATGTGGAATTTTATTCCCAACCAGATAGGATATGTAGTAAACCTCCTTGACAGTCAAGTCCAAAATAGTCATATTCACATCGGTTCACCATCACCCATATTGAATGATGTTAAAATACATGGGATGTCATAACTACATGATCTTTGATCAATTTCTTTTAAATAGTTTACATAGGAATCCTCTTTGAGGATAAAGACCAACAACCCCAACAAACCATACATTTCTCCCACTTTATTCACTTGAATATTGATTCTTACCCAAGACACCAAATCTCATTGGGATAATGCCATCTATCTGAGTCATCTTAATGCATAAGCCCCATCCACATCATCACTGCACCTAGTTTCACTCTCAATTATAACCCTGCATAATCCCCACACAATCCATATTCATCCAACCAAGAGTGGTCCTCTTGTGAAGAGAAGTTAACTATGTGTATTCCCTAAGCCACCCCTTCGAACTACATGGGTTTTGATCCCTGTCTTCTACATAGTGTATGTAAGAATCCCCCCTAAGGTTCAATCCCAGCCAATGGTAAACCTTGGTGTCCCCCTTAATAGGGTCCACCTCTCTAATCATCCCTTAGTGGTGTCCAGATCATCCATCATGGTTTGTCATATTTCCCTTTATGGGACACATCAACAAAATTAATCATCAAAGAAATTCTCACCCATCCAATTTCATATCATAGTGTCCCCCTCCATGGGGTCCATCTCTCTGATCCACCCTTAGTGGTGTCCAGATCATCCTTCTTGGTGTGGCATATTTCCTTTTATGGGATAAATCACCCAGGTTTATCTTTAGAGGAGTTCCCACCCATCTAATGGTAAACCTTGGTGTTACCCTCATTGGGTTCTACCTCCCTAATACACCCTTAGTGGTGTCTAGATCATCCTTCGTAGATTCAATACTTCTCTTATGGGATGAACCATCTTGTGTTATCTATTATTGGGTGTTATGAACCATCTATCTGATAAAAATTACAGGTTCTCTATCTGAGGGATGTGCCTCTATGATCTATTCCCATGATACATTCCAATCAGCATGATCCACCTCTGCATGACATTAAAATCATAGAATAACCCATGTTAAACATTGGTAACATAAGAAAAAACACAGAAGATCTGCTTCTGTAATAGTACACCCTACGATCGACGTGGGATGCGAAGCCCTATTATGAGGAAGAGTGCATGTGCTCCAATGTTACAATGTCTAGGAATTATCAATGATTCTCAACATGTCTACCTCCCTAAATGAAGGTTTCTTCCCTAAATAGGCCCTTTCGAATTTCCAAACAAGAGTAATGAAATTAAATGGAATCCATTAAGAGTTGGAACTATGAATGAGGTTCATGAACAACGACTTAATATTTGAGGGAGACCCACACTCGAGATGAATTCTGAGGAGGAATCCATGGAAGGAGGAACTGACATACCATCATCCCATTTTAATCATGGTGAAGAGATCTATAAAGTAGTGATGAATGCTGCTCACCTTTAGAAAGATGGAATACAAGTTAAAAAATGCGATGTGTCAGCATGTGGCCTGTATGATGAGGTGGGAGGACCCTAGTGGAATGTTTCAGAAACAGAAGTGGTGAACCTAGTGTGAAATATTCTCTTCAACATGGGATTATTAGCATTTAATACATCAAAGGATGATAATTTCAGCAGATTTAGTTATCTAGAACTAGGGTGCACCAAGAAAATAGTGGTACTGGCGTGAAACGCACTAGAATTTGTGGTAGTTAATCATTGGGCATTCTGAATTGTGACATTTTCAGCAAGCCTCTATCTCTCCAGTCATGGAAGATTGGACAGTTCTGGGGCATTGGGTATTTCTTTCATTGTATCCATATTGATAACTAGATCTTCCTTATTTATAGGATCCTAGCTTCAAGAAACTAATCTCCCCTGCCTGAGGAACCATGGTAGTAGGAATGTTGATGTAGAAATCCATCATGACCCCACCACTACCACGACTTCATATAGGACCATGTCTACCAAGCATCCAAACCCAGTCTCACCCTATGAAATCATATATATAAGGGTGATAGACACTTTTTCATAGATACAATCCGAATGGGGTCATTACCATGAGGGAAATTGCCTACTAGGTCTTGGAGACTCTTGAGCCTCACCATCACCACTTCCCCCAAGGGCTATATAGGGAGCCATAACTCCCCACTCCCACATAAACTACTTCAGGAGCCTCTCTCTGGAGCGATCCTATGACTCAATCCCCTCTATCGAAGATGTATAGGATATCTATGTCATCCCAACTATGGCTACCAATTGGGAGATACCAAGGAGGGTTCCCACCATGCCATATCAATGCCACCAATTACCAGTACCTCATGACGCAAAATAGGGGGTATATACCCCCACTCCGCCGAAATCAGTCCGGATAACTTGACGTTAGTGTTGAGCGCAAGCTTAGGAAGACACCCATTAAGGGGAATCCTCTTCCATGGATTTAGTGTCCCATTCCATAGCTGACGCATAATACTACTTCCCTATAACTGTAATGTAGGGGACCTTAAATTCTCGATTAGGATCAAGATATTAGCTTCCTCACAAGCTGTTTAGGTTGACTCTTTCACTCCCTGACATGATCAAAAGCCTTCACGAACCAACTCATGATAATGAGACCTAGTAAGTAGTCCATCCCCATACCATTATCAGCAAGAGTGGAGGTTCTCACTAATATCATACCAAGAATGGTGGTCCTCCCCATGTTACCAGCATAATATGAAGTGGTGGTCCTCCCTGTATTCTCGACATCAAGCACAATGGTCCTCCCTTTTTCTATAATTCTAGATATGGAGGACCTTCTTGTGTATGAGATCATTAATTTGAAGGTCCCCTTCACATAATTCTTACCTCAAGAAAAGGAAATCTCTATGAAAAAATTGACTAAAGTGAAGGCTCTCCTAACTTCATCACCATCCAGCACAGAGGCCATCCCTATACAAGAGCCAACCAGAGTGGAGGTCCTCCTAACTATAGTAAACATAAAATTAGAGGCCATCCCCACTTCATACATGATCATTGTGAAGGTCCTCCTCATTCCATCACTACGAATCAGCATAGAGGCCTCCCCATGCCACCAAAAGTCGAGATCGAGGTCCTCTCCATGGTCTCACCAGCCCTAGTAGAGTTCCTCCCCACTCCAACACCTAGCACCATGGAGGTCCTCCTTTCATTTCTAGTATCCAATACATATTTCCTCCCCATATCCAATTCGATATATGTACAGGTTCTTCACACACCTCAACTCATCAGAGTGGGGGTTCTTCTCACCCCCACAACAGTCCAATCAAAGGTCCTCCCAACTTCAAAAAACAAAAAGTATGGAGTTACTCTCTGTATCATGAAAAATCTAAGCGAAGGACCTCCCCAAATAATCAACCAGCTAGAAAAAGTTCCTCCTCATGTCAGAAAAGTTCCCTATCCTGACGAATTATCTTGGGTCCTAAGGGTAAACTATCTCCAGTAAAGAAATAACTCCTAGATTCCCCAAGCTGTCTTGAATATCATTCACTTCTCTAATTCTGAAGTAGAGTGGAACCAACTTATGGAGCCTTCTACCCAGTTTTCTACATCAATGTCCGGGGAAGGAACCTGGTGTGTGAGTTTTGTCATCATATAAGGGTGAGATGCACTAGATCCCAAATACCTTCACAAGAATATAAAAGTAGAAAAATATTTTTCTCCCTTCCAATGTTTTTCCCTGCATCCCTATCTATCAACGCTAGTTTTATTATCTTCCTCAACATGAGATCACATATAGATATTTTGGGGTATTATAGATGGAGAGAGACTACCAGATTCACCACTGACAACTGCTTCCCTTGCACATGAAGTAGTGTTAAATACTCCATCCTATAGGGACATGATGATGAAATCAATAACATCTTTGAGAGGTGACCCAGTGAGTGGAAGCCAGTTAGCTCATGCAACATTTTCTCCACCAGAAATTCCACCACCATAATAGTCATATTAGTGTTGCTTCTAGTTCCTCAACCAACACCAATCCAAGAGTGGGGAAACAAAGAGTCAGACTAATTTTATGAGCAGAAAAAATTATGTGACACTCTGGCCACAAATCTATTGTCTAAGATGTTTTGGCCTATCACTACTCTTAAATTATACATTCTGGGGTCGCTCACTCAAGATGAATTTCTGTGATTCCTCCAACCACTATGGGAGATATATTTCCTCTTTCATGGCCATCATTTTCCCTATACAAAGATCCAGGAGCGTTGTGATGACATTGGAAAGTAGTAGCTCATGGTCTAGAGGGAAGAAATTCTTATGGCTCAACACCATTCATCACCTATCTATCCCCAGGCCCTTAAATAAAGATGCATTTAGAGGATCAAAATTCTCCGCATAATTATTAGAGAGGTGACCCCACAGATTCAAATCCATGGTTAGAGGAAGTATTCAGCCCTTCACTTGAGTCATATCCTACAAAAGTTGGAACTTTATGGTGATACTAAGGAAATACCTACATGAATGGTTACAATGAGCATGGTTGTTCCCGAGATATGTCCGAAAGTGGGGATCAACACATGGTCTGATAGAGAGAACCTACCCCTAGGGGAAGCACAAAATTTAATGGACCCCCAGGAATTGTCACCAGATTTTAAAGGTAGATTCTTGGCATTGAATATCCCTAATATTCATTGACTTTTGTTGAGAACCTGATAAGGGTAAAGGACCTACTAGGACATCTAAGACCTCTTGCCCATCTGGTTCAGTGCAAGAGACTGAGGTTGATCTTACTATGGTAGCCTTTCTCCAAAAACTTACAGAACCAAAAATTATCATCCACAAGATCCTTTATAATAAGAATCTAGAATACAGTGATCCTAAATACAATCCTATCCCTCATCCACTAGGGTAGCAAGGGTAGACACATGTCCTCATTATCCTGATGCCTCCCATCAATCTTGATAATCCCGTGGATATCGATTGGGTAGATATCTGAACCAAAAAAGTGACGTTGATATGTATCACCCAATCCTCTAGAGTTTCATGAGAATCCTTTTAGAGACCTAGCTGAGGTCATTTCTCTAGCATCCCTTATGTTCGTTCCTCTAGAAGCTCCTCAAGTTGTTCCTCCAGCAATTCCTCCCGCCGCTCCATCAGCTATTAAGTTTTCCTACCATGTTGATGAACCTGCAAATGCATTGGTGGTTAGGGATATTCTCCTATATAATAATCACTATTATGAGGCCCTGATGTCCCCTCTCATTTCTTGCATCGAGGCCCCTAAGTCATAGAAGGGGTTGGTCCCAACTGATGGAAATCCATATCCACCATTGGTGGATAACATGAAAGCACACCATGATTTTGAGCATCCTACATTTCCCCCCTTTAATGGGATGGGAGTCCCACTACAACATCTGTCCCAATTCATATCTAGCTATGGATCTATGTTGGAAACTCTAGAATGATAGGAGGCTACCATACTCTGGTGTTTCATACAGACATTGGAATGGCATGCATTTTTCTTGTACAACTAGTTACCCATTAGGTCCATTACTGGTTGGAAAGATCACGTAGGCAGTTTTCTTATAAGTTCAGATCCACCATATGAAAGACAATTATTTCTGAACTCTTCAAGTAAAAACAGAGTTCATATTAGTGATTCACATACTTTGTATCTAGGTAGAAGGGACTCACATATTCACTCGACATGCCTCTAACTCAAGGGAAGCTACAAAAAATGTGTGTGGGGAATTTTAAGATTGAATTGGTTCCCTCCCTCATCACTCATACTTTCCCAAGTGGATTCAGGGATTTCTCTGATAAGGATCAGTGCCTAGAGGAAGCTTTACAGTAGGTAAAGTAGGTGCATTCATTGCCTCCATCTCATGTAAGAAGACCAGCCAAGGCTGAGACTTCTACAATATCACAAATAGAGCCCCCATGCCTCTATATTTGTTACAATTAAAGACTCCTCCATAGATTCACTTAGGGAAATAACCATATGTCCAAAATTAGGCTCAACATCACCCGACACAGAATTAGTAGGCATTGACACACAACACACTGCTCCCACCCAGACAAGATTTTTATGATCTAGCCTATATCAACCCAAGATTCCATGGTATATTTCCCTTTGAATAATGAAATAACTTCCATTGTACACAACTTTGAGAATATAACACACCACAACCAATAAAACTAGCCATTATGAATAGTGATACCCAATTTTTACAATTTTATAAATTTTATTTTTCAAAATGGACTTCATTTTTGAATTGAGAATATTGAAATTATCTTAGGGTGAATTTTTGGTATTTTTCTGAAAACATTCATTTTTTGATGAATAGTGAAAAACACTGCATTATTGGTCAGAATCGACATTTTATTTAAATAATTATTTATTTTATTTAAATTTATTTTAGGTAAAAATAGATACATAATACCTATATAAGTTCAATGTGATTCATTGTAGTCATTTTATAATATGTTTATATATATAAAAATTTTATCGAACTTTTTACCGTCTTTTACCCACCTTCTAGGAGCATTTGCAAATTTGAATAAAACTTCATATTACCACTTATATGAGTTGAATTTAAAAAATTAGAGAGACACAGTTAATATCATTAAGTAAAATGTGGTTCAATAAGATAAAAATAAATTTTGGTGAATTGTAGATTTTGACTTTTATTTACCACAATTAAAATAAATAGGGTAATTAAGGGTAAAAATGATATCATAATTACACTAACACATGTCCTAATTATATTGGATAAGTATAATTCAACCAAAAAGAGAGTTAGGAATAAAATATGACACTCTTTGGTCCACTTGGATTAGATTAAGACATTTATTATTATTTTATTTAAAGAAGAGTTAACAGAGTTAAATTCAAAGTTTAATAACTAAACCATGTTTAATATAGGGTTACACACAATATAAATTAGACTATAAATATTCATTAGAAATATAAAAATATTTCCTAAATAATGGTTTTTTATTTATAATTTTTATACATTAAGTAATTTAATTTATTTATGATACAATGATGATGCAGTAATTACATTATTAATGAAATATTAAAATAATTGATATTATAAATATCCAAATAAATATAAATTGAGACTTATGAGAAATTAAACTAATTTTATAGGGTAATATAACATGTCGGGGTTTGTTAAATAAATTTTATTCGAAGTGATAAAGTTTCAATGGCTTTAAAAAATCAAATACTAAATAGTGTCAAAATTGACATAATTGAGTTTTTAGAACAAATACTATATTATTCATTGATATAATATTCAAACAAAATCTAAGGATCCCCCAAAAGACTTAAATAATGTTTTATATATTAATAAATATCCTCTTTGGGTTCTCTTGGGATTTTATAGTAAGTTTATTAACAATATAATATAAAAATACAAAGAGACATGGTAAATGTCAAACTATTTAACTAAGAGTTAAATCTAAAAGATAGTGTTAATTTGGTGACATAAACCTGTCTAAAACCTATTTGTTGAGAGTTTTTAGACCCCTAACCACCTTATACTCTAAATAAATCATGTTTGAGTCATTATAAACTGAAAATTATTTTATTATAAAATAATATTTCAAGATTTTCCTAAAGTGACCCTCACCTCTCTTATAAAAGAGAACTCCCCCTTCTCTCAAAATCACACCTCCAAAGCCATTCGGCTCGGCAAACCTCAACCCAAATATCTTACCAACTTTCCTACTTTAATTTTAGAGGCCTTACTTTGGTCAGAAATCCAACTGAAGAAGAACTTTTTATCAAATCAAAATGAAGAACCCGAAGAAGAGGTAAATATTTTATCACCTCTTTCAAGTTCTTTTCTGCTTCCACTTTTTCATTATTTGTTGTTTCCATACAAAAGTAATAAATATAATACATTATACATACTGTGATTTTATTATAAATATGGTACAACCATATATGTTATTCTATCCATCCTATAAATGACAAATTCACCATACATGTGTACGTACGGCTTACCGTCTCCACGTCATGGTGTTGTTTGTTATTCAAACACTTCATTATTTGGATGAATATAATAATGAGTATAACTAATGTAAATAATAAATATAACATATTAAGGATTATTTATATATTATATAACATCCAATTGCATATGATTTCCCCATCAATATAATGATATTGTGGCTTGTACGTACGTACGGATTACCGTCTCCACGAACGCAATGAGATTTATTTCCCCGTCGTAACCATTAGAGAATAATTTTCATTTGACAACTAAATACAATGTTTATGAACATAATATAATTCTGTATATGAATCAAATAAATCCTATCCATAACAAACATGGATTACTTAACCAAGCATATAAAGAAAAACGAATCAGTTAACACCCGAAACGATGATACTACTGAAATATTATTAACAAAGTAATATTAGAGGACCATATATGATATCATATTTATTTATATAGTTCATGTATAATTTAATAACAATGATTTAATTATTATACAGGAAGTTAACGTACCCTTGACCGAGAAAAAGTAAAAAGTAAGGGATAATTTCACAATCTCTTTATTTTCCGAGGTTGTTTTTATGTAAGTATCTACTGGGACCTCTTTATCATCCACATCCATGTTTTCATAAAAATGTATTTCAAAACATTTTTACTATTTACTAGAATATGGTTTAAAGTCATTTATACCCTTATTTGACCATATATGTTTTGAAATTAATCTTTCTGTCATTTTCTAAACAAGGTACTTTATGACGTTTTGCAAAAAATTAAGGTAATAATGTTTTTTTAACTTATACGGCGGGTGCAGCTATTTTCCTCCATTATAAAATAATCGAATCATACCTTATAATATTGTAATAATATTTTCAAAATAAATGTTTTCTTTCATAATTATGTGACTCTTAAATGGTTTCAAAATTGAAAGCTATAATTCATTCAAATAGTTTTCATTTTATGTATGTCAACATCCTTTGATAGATTTTAAACTTGTTTGAAGTTGATTTATTATGATTAAAATATTCCATATTTAATTGATGTTTTTGTGATATATTTGACTGTGGATGTGTTATTTTATGCCATTCATGGTTTATGGTTAATGTATTGACATTTTGTATTCTTGTTTTAATACGAATGTTTCTGTTGTGTTTCAACCTTTTCATATGAGGAATGTATTGGACATAGTATATGATAGGTGGGGCCTGTTATAGCTCCTCGGTGAATCAGTAGGTCTCATGAGATAATTAAATGAGGAATTGGCCATGGCCTTTTCCAATTTGATATATGGTTTTAGATGAGGCCTAAATCATTTTTAGACATCATGGCTGAGGCCTTGACAAGATGTTTCAGAATGTCCTCTATTATACATTCCCTCATTATGAAAATAATAATGATGGTTCATATGGTTATTCAACTAGTAGAATACCCATGACTATGCTTTATTATGATATTATTTACTCATCACATATTCCTTCCATAAAGTGTTCATATTTATCGATTGTAAAGTCATGTGTTTTTTATTATTCACCATGCCTAATGTTTATGTTATCTTCTACTGTATTGGTTACCCTTTCTGAGTGTTTGAGCTCAACCCTTTCTTATGTTTCATTTTTACAGGATATGAAGAAGTTAGTTATGGGTGACTTGAAAGCATAATCTAGGAGGCATGGATGTTTCTAATGGAATAAATTAGTGTTGTATTTCTTTTCAAGTTATAATTTTGAACATATGTATGTATCTTATTTAAAATAATACTAAACTAATCAGTATTTCAGGACATGATTCCTTGTATTATAACAATGTTATGTAATAAATGAACAACTTTGGATAACTGGGGTCGGGGCATTACAGTTGGTATCAGAGGAATTTTAGTAGAAACCTTTGAAACTAGATTTAGAAAAACTCTAATTATAGAACAGTACCCAAAGATAGACTTTGAGGATTAGTATAGAAGAACTTCATAGAATTTTGGTAATGTAGAGATTTTGTGGATTTTCCAAGAAATAAATCCATATATAGATATGATTAGGTAGAGGTGGCTATGGAATAGATATAACTAGGGGTAAAACCCAACAACACCGCTTTAAGCTTGACTCAAACGAGAACTGGTGCATGACAACAGGTCTTGCTGCACTCTTGGTTACGACACTCCAAGGGGATATGCTTAGGATAATTATAATTTTTTTACAAACAATTATAATGGATTTATGATTATATACCTCCTCAAAGAAAACATTTTTATTATTATGTATTATATCCATAAACTGTTCAATTTATGTTAAGTGTTTTATAATTTCGGAATTATGTATTGTGATTCATAAACTAATCTACTGTATGTCATTATTTATAAATGGTGCCTAGTGGAAGTAATGGAAACCATATCAACACACGTAATCCATATAGGGATTTCCATCCTAATCAAGATATTTATAGTGGAGCTGGTGATGCAACTGGTTCTAATTATCTTATCACTATACTGGGACAACTCACTCAGGTTAGGAATAATAACCTTACCCGTATGGAGCACCCTAATCCACTACACAGAGGATCAATGTTAGACAGCTTCTTGAGGCAACAACCACCAACATTCAATGGGAGTATAAATACATTAGTAGCTGAGCAACAGATAAGTTGCTTATAAAAAATATTTCATGCTTTGGGGAGTAGCGAAAGGGAAAAAGTTGTCATAGAAGTTTATCGCCTAACGTGAGATGCAGATAAATGGTGGTCATTTATTCAAAACACAAAGAAAGATGAATAAGTATCAAACATGGAATGTAGGGAGTTTAAAGAGATTTTCATAGAAAAACACTTTCCTCCTGACCATCGAGAAGTTATGGAAAGAATTTTTTTTGAGCCTGAGGAAAAAGGAGTTTGAGAATGTTCCAAAGTATGAGGATAACTTTACAAGGTTAGTAAGGAATTCTACAGACTATATATGTAACCTAAGAAGTAATATTGATCATTTATTTGATGGGTTAAATCCATTTCTCCGTCGAGTATTAGTCTCGAAATCCATCTCTTAGTATGAAGATATTGTCTCATGTACTATCAAGAAAGAAAACGAATTCTCTAAGTCTTACGACTTTAAAGCAAAGCAAGAGAAGAAGTGATCTGCTGAACACTATGGGAAAGAAAATAAGGAAACATGGAAGAAGTTAATATTTGAATTTCCACCCTCTAAAAATTGTGAAAGGAGGAACCCTAGTGCCTGTCTAAAATGAAAATGGGTATGCTACAAATGTGGACAGAAACGCCATCTTTCTAGTGATTGTAAGGGGAAGAAAGAAGCTACCAATGTTCAATGCTAAAATTGCAGGGAGATGTGAAATTATTCAAATGAATTTCCTAAGAATCAGGGAAACTTACCTTAGAAAAGGCCAAGGGATCAAGGCCAATATTATTTGATTACTACTACTAATGTTGAAGCTCCGAAAGATGTGGTGACAGGTAATTTAATGGATTCCTCAAGTTTAGCCAATCCTTTATTTGATTATAGATCATTTCATTGTTTAATATATTCTCAGTTTTCTAAGAATATTAGATATTTCCAATTTGATTTAACAAGGTAGTTGTCAGTCAAAACTTTTAAAGGAAGTATTGCAACAATGTTTTGTGAATCATTCCCCATTAAGACATATAAACAATATTTATCTGCTGATCTAATCATCATATCCATGATTGAATTTGATATAATCCTAGGTATGGATTTTCTTTCAGGCCATGATGTGAAAATTTATAGTAAGAATAAGGAGGTTACCATTCTCAATGTTGATAAAGAGTACCTTATCTTTAGAGTGGAAACATCAACATTTGATTCTTATCTAGATCCACCCCTAGTAGATCTACAAAATTCAATTATTGGGGAGTATGAGAATGAAATAATTATGGGTGAGGATAATAATGTTTGAATAGAGGATGTACCTATTGTGCAAGAATATGTTGATGTGTTTCCAAAGGATTTACCTGGACATCCTCCAGAATGAGAAATCATGTTTTCCATGGATATAATTCCTGGTTCAAGGCCCATATCGAAGACCCCTTATAGAATGACCATTGTGGAATTAGTGGAACTAAAGAAAAAACTGTAGAAATTTAGTAATAAAAGATTTATTCTCCCAGGTGTTCTCCATGGGGAGCCCCTTTCCTTTTTGTTAAGAAGAAAGATAGATCTATGAGGTTGTGCATTGACTACAGTGAGATCAATGCTATAAAAATAAAGAACATGTATCCTCTACCTCGTAATGATGATTTATTTTACCAAATTCATGGAGATCAATATTTTTCAAAGATTGACCTTCTATCTGGATATCATCAATTGTGTGTAAATAAGGAAGACATTCCGAGAACAACATTTCGAACCAGTTACATGCATTATGAGTTTACAGTAATGTCTTTTGTATTGACTAATGCACCCTCTGTCTTCATAGATCTAATGAATATAGTTTTCAAGGAATATTTTGATGTCTTTGTAGTGGTATTTATTGATGATATCTTGGTATACTTTAAAAGCTATGAAGATCATGAAAATCAATTACACATTATTCTAATGACTCTTAGAAGAAATTAATTATATGGGAAGTTTAGCATGTGTAAATTCTGGATTCAGGAGATTTCATTTTTTTGGACATATTATCTCTAAGGATGGAATCTCTGTTGACTCTTCAAAGACCAAGGAAATCCAAGAATGACCTGAAATGATGAGTATAACTGAGGTACGTAGTTTTATTGGTTTAGTAGGTTATTATCGACGTTTCATCTAGAATTTTTCCTGGTTGGATAACCCATTAACCAAGATCACACGTAAAGGGGTTAAAGTTGTTTTGATAAAAAAGTGTGAAGAATGTTTTGAATAACTGAAGAGAAGATTAGTTAATACTTCTATCTTGACTCTACCATCGAGGAATGATGGGTTTGTTATTTATAGTGATGTTTGAAAGAAAGGACTTGGTTGTTTACTTATGCAAAATGATCAATTTATTGCCTATGCATCACGATAGCTAAAAATTCATGAGAAAAACTATCATACTCATGATCTTGAGTTAGAATCTGTAATATTTGGTCTGAAAATATAGAGACACAATCTCTATAGTGAAAAAGTGAGATTTATACTGATCACAAGAGTTTGAAGTATATTTTCTCAGAGAAAGAACTCAACATGAGGCAAAGACGATGGCTTGAACTACACAAGGATTATGATTTCACTATACACTACCACCCTAGGAAGGAAAATAAGGTGGAAGATGCTTTCAGTAGAAAAGACCATGGATTTTTGAACAAGATGATATTTGAAAAGGATCATATTTTCATGGATCTAGTAAATATGGATATGAGAATAACCATGAAAGGTGGAACATCAATACTTTTTTAAATGGTTTCCAAACCATCTTTACTAGAAAGGATAAAGAGTTCTCAAACTAATGATGAGGAGTTCAAAAAGATGATTAAAGCTACAAATAATGGGAGATTGAGTGAATTCATAAATGAAGATAGAAATTTGGGAGGAGACTTTTTGTTCCTGATATACCTGATCTAAAAAGGGAATTTTTGGATGATTCTCATAGCTCCAATTTCTCTATACACCCGGGGAGCACAAAGATGTATAGATATTTGAAGGAACATTTTTTGTGGGACAACATGAAGAGGAAGATTTCTAATTTTCTGTCAATATGTATGGTTTGTCAACAAGTGAAAGCTGGATGGAAACAACCTAGAAGAGTCATGAAACCTTTTCCAATACCTGAGTGGAAATGGGATGATATTATGATGGAATTTGTCATGGGGATACCAAATACACCTAGAAGGAATGATTTAACATGGGTCATTGTTGATCGTCTTAAAAATTCCGCACATTTTCTTTCTATAAGAGATGATTTACCACATGAATGTTTAGTAAGACTATATATTAATGAATTTTTAAGACTTCATGGAGTACCCCTATCGATTGTTTCTGACCGTGATCCCCATTTTACATCAAGATTCGGGAAAAGTCTTCAGAAATCCCTGGATACTGAACTTCATTTGAGAACTGCCTACCACCCTCAAACCGATGGATAGTCAGAACAGACTATTCAAACCATAGAAGACATGTTGAGATCTTTCTCACTTGACTTTCATGGTATATGGGATCAATATTTACCTTTGGTAAAATTTTCCTATAATAATAGCTTCCATTCAAGTATTTAGATGGAAACATATGATGCATTATATGGAAAGAGATGTTGCACACAAACTTGTTGGGATGTTTTTGGTGAAAGAAAACTCATAGGCTCAGAAATTGTTGAGGAAAAATTGGAAAAAGTGAAGATTATCCAAACCCATATGAAAGCAGCCCAAAGTAGACAAAAGTGCTATGCCGATAACTAAAGGAATGATTTAGAATTTCAAGTAGGACACCATGTTTTCTTGAAGGTATCTACATGGAAGGGTGTTACACGTTTCAGTAACAAGGGTAAATTGAGTCCCTGGTACATCAAACCTTTCGAAATTCTACAACGAATTGGAGTTGTTGCTTATCGTTTGGCAATGCCTCAAAGTCTCTCCAAGTTCATGATGTGTTCCACGTATCACTGTTGAGAAAATACATGTCTGACACAATGAATTTACTCACCTATGAAAAAATTGAATTGGAACTTGATCTATCTTATTGTGAAGAGCCTCTCAAAATTCTTGATACCAGGGAACAAGTGCTGAGAAATCGGACGTCTCGTTTGGTAAAAGTTCTATGGAGAAACCATAAGATAGAAGAGGCAACGTGGGAACTAGAGGAACTTATGATGAAGAAACACCCAAATCGTTTTTCGCAGTAGTATTTTAGAAATTTAGAGGACACAATTATCTAAAAGAGGGAATAATGTAACACCCCAAGCTTCCACAGTACGTTTCCCTTTGAATAATGCAATATCTTGCATTGTACACAACTTTGAGATTCTAACACACCGCGACCAATCAAACTACCAGTTATGAATAGTAATACCCAATTTTTGAAATTTTATAAATTTTATTTTTCAAAATGGACTTTATTTTTGAATTTGGAATATTGAAATTAGCTTAGGGTGAATTTTTGGTATTTTTACGAAAACATTCAATTTTTGATGAATAGTGAAAAAAACTGTGTTATTGGTTAAAACCGACTATTTTTTAAATAATTATTTATTTTATTTAAATTTATATTATGTCAAAATAGATGCATAATACATATATAAGTTCAATGTAATTAATTTGAGTCATTTGGAAATAAGTTTAGATATATGAAAATTTTATTGAACTTTTTACCGTCTTTTACCCACCTCCTAGGAGCCTTTGAAAATTTGCATAAAACATAATTTTACTGCATCTGTGAGTTGAATTTAAAAAATCTAGGAGACTCAGTTAATATAAGTAAGTAAAATGTGGTTCTATAAGATGAAAACAATTTTTTAATAGTAACTTTTGACTTTTATTTACTACGGTTAAAAGTAAATAGGGTAATTAAGGGTAAAATGATATCATATTAACCTAACACATGTCCTAATTCAATTGGATAAGTATTATTCGACCGAAAAACAACCATATGAATAAAATATGACCCCCTTTGGTTCACTTGTATTAGATTAGGACATTTATTATTATTTTATTTAAATAAGAGTTAAAGGAGATAAATTCAAATTTTAACAACAAAACCATTTTTAATATAGAGTTACACACAATATAAATTCGACTATAAATATTAATTATAAGTATAAAAGTATTTCCTACATAATGGTATTTTATTTATTATTTTTAGACATTAAATAATTTAATTTATTTATGAGATAATAATGATGCACTAATTACCTTATTATTAAAATATTAAAATAATTGATATTATAAATATCCAAATAAATGTAAATTGATGCTCATGATAAATTTCACTAATATTATAGGTTAATATGACATGTTAGAGTTGATTAAATAAATTTTATTCGATGTGATAATGTTTTAATGGCTTTCAAAAAAAATCAAATACTAAATAGTGTCATAATTGACATAATTGAGTTTTTAAAACAAACACTATATTATTAATTGATATAATATTAATAAAAATATATGGTTCAGAAAAAATACTTAGATAAGGTTATATATATTAATATTGAATCACTTGGTCTTTTCTTGGTAGTTTATAGTATGTTTATTAACCATATAATATAAAAAAACAAAGAGATATGGTAAATGTCAAACTATTTAACTAAGAGTTAAATATAAATGATAATATTAATATGGTGACATAAACCTATCTAAAACTTATTTGTTGAGTGGTTTTTGAGGTATCCAAACATTAGCCTCTAAATTAATCATGTCAGATCCATTATAAACTGAAAATGATTTTATTATAAAATAATATTTCAAGCTTTTCCTAAAGTGACCCTCACCTCCCTTATAAAAGGACACTTCAACTTCTCCCACAATCACACCTCAAAAGCCAATTTGATCGGCCAAAATCTACCAGAATATCTTCCCAACTTTCCTCCCTTAATCCTTGAGGCCTTACTTTGGTCATAAATCCAACCTAATTAACCCTTTTGATCAAATTAAAAGGTAGAACCCGAAGAAGATGTAACTATTTCATCACCTCTTTCAAGTTATATTCTTCTTCCACTTCCTCTTTCTTTGTTATTTCCATACCAAAATAATAAATCCAGTAACTTCTACATAATGTGATGTTATTATAAATATGGTACAACCATATTCATTATTCTACCCATCCTATAAATGAAAAAGTCACCATATGTGCGTAAGTACGACTTACCGTCTCCAGGTCGTGGTGTTGTTTGTTATTCAAACACTTCTTTATTTGGATGGGAATAATAATGAGTATAACTAAAGTAAATAATAAATATAACATGTTAATGATTATTTATATATGATATACCATCCAATTACATATGATTTCACCATCAATATAATGATATTGTTTCTCGTGTGTACGTACGGATTACCGTCTCCATGAATGCGATGAGATTCATTTTCCCATCGTAACCATTCAAAAATAATTTTCATTTGATGACTATAAATAATGTTTATGAACATAATATAATTTTTTATATGAATCAAATACATCCTATCCATAATAAACATGGCTTATGTAACCTAGCATATAAAAGAAAATGAATCAGTTAACACCCGAAACGATGATACTGTTGAACTATTATTAACAAATCAATATTAGAGGATCGTATTTGATATCATATTTATGTATATAGTTATTGTATAATTTAATAACAATGATTTAAATATTATAAATGTGGTTAATGTACCCTCAACCAAGGAAAATTACAATATAAAGGTTAATTTCACAATCTCTTTATTATCCGAGGTTGTTTTTACCCAAGTATCAACTAGGACATCTTTGTCATCCACATCCCTGTTTTCTTAAAAATTTATTTCAAAACATCTTTACTATTTACTAGACTATGGGTTAAAGTAATTTATACCCTTATTTGACCTTATATGTTTTGAAATGAATCTTTCCGTTGTTTTCCAAACAAGGTACTTTATGACCTTTTCGACAAAATTAAGATAAGAATCTTTTTTAACTTATACGGCGGGTGTGGCTATTTTCCGCTGTTATAACTTCATCAAAGATTCCCTTACAATATTATATGAATATTTTCAAAATAAATGATTTATTTTATAATTATGTGACTCTTAAATGGTTTCAAAATATAAATAGTTATTTCTTTCAAATAGTTTTCATTGCATATATGTCAATATTCTTTGATTGATTTTAAACTTAATTGAAGTTGATTTATTACGATAAAAATATTCTTATTGTATTGAAGGTTTTGTGATGTGTTTGACTATGGATGTGTTATTTTTATAACATTAATGGTTTATGGTTAAATTAGTCACATTTTGTATACTAGTTTTAATAAATATGTTTGTGTTATGTTTGAACCTTTTCATATGAGGAATGTATTGGACTTAGTATGTGACGGGTGGAGCCTGCTATAGCTTCTCGATGTATCAGTAGTTCTCACGAGACAATTAGACATGGAATTGGTTGAGGCCTTTCCCAATTTGATAAATAGTTATGGTCGAGGCCTAAATAATTTTTAGACATCTCGGCTGAGGGCTTGACAAGATTTTTCAGAATGTTCGGCATTATACATTCCCTCATTATGAAAATAATAATGATGGTTCATGTAACAACCCTTCTCTTTTTATTACACAGTTAAACATAATTTATCAAATAAAATTCACTTGATACAACACAGAAGATAGATAGGTCTAGTGTCTTTGGGGATTAATATCATTACCTAACAACTTAAAACATGACATTGAACATCTTTATTGAAAACATTCTTTACATGACCACTACATTACCTCGTACTTAGCATTGCATGGGATAACCTGAGCACATGCATAAGAAAAGGGTGAGCAATACAACTCAGTAAGGGAATAATTAAAAAATAACAAGAGGAGTACAATACATGTTATACAATAGGAATATAAATAGAGAGAAAGAGAAACTTAAACATAAAGGCATGATAAAGCAAGATCATTATAACATGGAAATGTGGCAACAACACTTAACATGGAATTAAAATCATCCAAGGCTTATTCCACATGAAGCATGAGTAAATCCTCATTTCACATGAATCATGAGTAAAACCTCATTGAACTTAAATTAGTATGAGTCAACACCCATTTCACATTATGTATCATGATACTATACTTTACCCAATTCATTGGATCACTATAAGGGAACACTATTCTTAACCATTTCATTTCATGCACAAGTGTGCCCCATGGATCATATCACATATATTCATAAAACATTATCATTTATTACACGATAAAGGAATGTGGAATCAATACATGAAACTTTATAATCAATAAGTAAATGTTCATAAAGGTGAATACCCTTGATAGAGAAATGGGCATGGTATTCAATACATAATGGTATTGGCTTGGAAAATCGGTGCAATTTCGGCAGTGTAACGGCGTGACGTAAGAATTCAAAAAAATGGTTGATGAGAGATAAATGGGTGTCTCATCATATTTACATGAAATAGAAAATAAGGGGTTCATATAGATACATGTTCAAAAAAATGTAATGGAAATTTGATTCATGATACAAAAGGATTGCTTGAATGTAAATGAGGAGAGATAAATTCCTTTTCGAATTTCGGCATAGTAACAATTGTACATGGGAGGCATTAAATTAGAGATAAATGGGTCTCACATCATTAAAACATAAATATGGAAGTATGGGGGAGGTGAAAAACCATACCCCAACATTTATAATTGAAAAGAAAAGGGCATAACAATATTAAGAAAATTGGACAAAAATGAGAAAGGAAGAAAAACCCTTACTTTGAAGTATGCTTCCAAAGGCTTGAGAGAGGATTGAGAGAGACTTATTGGGAGATTGGGGGATGTTGGGAGGATTATAAATAGAAGAGGGAAGATGTTGGAAGAACTCCAAATACTTATAGTGAGGAGGAAGTGGGATCTTGGGTGGATTTATATAGGAAAGGTGAGGAAATTCTTTATTATTTAGGTTTGGGACCCTCATATTAAACTAATCCAAACAACAAACCATCCCATGGTTTTTTCCCATGGGTTTTGGAAAAGGGAAGAGAAAAACAATATTTTATAAGGCCAAAGTCTGAACATCTTAAAATAATGTGGTTGCTTATGTGGAGGTGAGTCACACTCCCAAGGAAAACAATTTAAAAAGACATAATGTTTAATAAGTCTTGAAGGGTCCACTAAAGCTTTGTAAAAAAAATCATACAAACCTAAAATCACATTATTTTAAGGGTGAAACATATATTGGATGAACATGAGGTTTATAGTATTTTATTACTTCACTATTATGTCATTATGATGTCATCAAACACATTATATATTTAAACGGTATTTAATTTTTACCCAAAAATTTTACTGTCTCATAAATTATGAAACATTCACCATTGGATAATTTCAACATCCTGATTCTAGAAATAATATTCATTTTATCTAAATAATTTTCTAAATATGTTAATTTTCACTTTTAAAATTAAAACTGACATTTATAAAAAATTTATTGGTTTTGAAAAAAATGTCTTTCAAACCATAATAAAAATTACAATTGCATTCATAAAATTATATGATAATTTATATTTAATAAACATTAATTTAATAATAATAATATTTTATTAAAATATTGTTTAATTCAAAATTCTATTAATTCATCAAAATAGATTTCTTAGTTAAACATTAACGAAAAATACCATTTGTTCTTTAAAAACTCTTTACAAGGTAACAATAATAAAATGAAAGTATATTCATTATTATATAAAAAAATAATGTAAATAACCATAGTACTAGGGATTTGTTACATAAACCCTTAAAACAGTATAATAAGACCTAAGGGTAAGGTGCACGATGGCGACAAACTCTTGGGGTGGCTCAGATAACATTGCACGCGTGGTGATCTCTATCAACTTCGACTTCTCTAGTAGACGGTTCCATTCGAGCTTGACATGATGATGATCGGCTTGGGATTGGTCAAGAGTGAAGCCAAATTATGCCACCTCTTTTCTGAGCTCCAACAAATGGGCTTTGTATAAAGCAATTCTACCGGATGAGGCCATCACTTCCTTTTTCTGAGTAAATTAGATTGTTAAAGCCCTATATTTATACTAATCATGTGATCACTGTTCAATGGATAAATTAGAAACAGTCACAATTCATAAAATAAAACCAAAGAAGTTGACATTTTATATAAACATTTTACATAAAGATACATTTAATTAGATCAAGAGGGATTTCCATTAATGAAATTTTGGGTGGTTACAATCTTCCCCCCTTAAGAAATTTCACCCTTGAAATTTTTTTTCCCACACTAAAACAGATGCGGGTAACACTGCTTCATCATTTCCTATTATTCCCACGTTGCTTCTTCAAACTTTTGGTTTTTCCACAACACCTTAATGAGGGGCATTGTCTTATTTCATAGAACTTTTCTCTATGATCTAAGATCTTCACTATTTTCTCCTCATAAGAAAGATCATCCTCTAACTATACCATCTCCGAAGACAGTATATGTAAAGGGTCTGGTATGTACTTCCTTAATAGGGATACATGGAAGACATCATTTACTTTGCCCATGGTAGATGGAAGTGCTAGTCGGATGCCACAACCCCAACACGATCAAGAATCTCAAAGGTGTCGATGTAACTTGGACCTAACTTCCCTTTATTTCCAAACCTCATGACCTTATTCCACGTAGATATGCGTAAAAATACGATATATCCAAATTTAAACTCAAGGTCTCATTGACAGTTACCTACATAAATCTTCTGTCGACTCTAGGCTGCCTTGATATGTTGTTGAATGGTTTTCAGCTTCTCCACCATTTCTTTGACCATTTTTGGTCCAAGAAGCTTACGCTCACTGACCTCATCCCAACACGGTAGTGTTCTACACTTTTCCCATAAAGGCATTTATATGGTGACATTTGGATTCTCAAGTGGAAACTGTTATTATAAGAGAACTCAACCAGAGGAAGATGTTGATCCCATCCTCTTTTAAAGTCCATTGAGCATTATCTCAACATTTCCTCACGTGTTTGGATAGTCCCCTCAGATTGGCCATCAGTTTGAGGATGATAGGACGTACTAAAGTTTAGTTCAGTACTAAACGAATGTTGAAGACTCTTCCAACACATAGTGGTGAATCTTGGATCTCGATCAGACATAATAGCTAGTGGTACTCCATGTAGCCTTACCACTTCCCTAATATATATTTGTGCTAGTTGATCCAATGAGAAATCCTCCTGAATAAAAATGATGTGTGCATCCTTTGTAAGATGAACCACAACAACCCAGATTGCATTATTGCCTTTGGATGTATTTAGAATTCTTGTGAGAAAGTCCATGGTGATGTTCTCCCATTTCTATTCTGGTATGGGAAATGGTTACATCATCCCCTTATACTTCTACTTCTCTGACTTCACTTGCTGACACACTAGACACTTTGATGTATATTCCGTGACTGCCTAATTCTTATTATCCCACCAGTAATGCTCTCGGAGATCTCAATACATCTTTGTGTTTCCTGGATGAATAGAGAAATTTTAACTATATTCATCATCCAAAAGTTCCTTCTTCAGTTTCGGACTTGATGGAACACCTAGTCTTTTCCCAATTATCACAATCCCTTCTTCATTAACATTAAACTCTGAGGATTTATCTTTTATGATAGCTTCCACTTTTTCCTGAATTCCCACATCATCCTTTTGAGAATCCTTTAACCTTTCGAAAATTGATAGTTGAGCAATCATTTGTGAAAGGATTGACGATGTTCCCTTATTTATGAATCCTATGCCCATATTCATCAAATCTAAGAATATTGGATCCATTTCAATTATCATAAATGATAGAATCGCTAGGTCTTTTCTACTTAGGGCATCCTCCACATTATTCTCTTTCCTAGGGTTTTAATGTATTGAACATTCACAGTCTTTGATAAGCTCCAACCATCTTCATTGGCGCATGTTAAAATCTTTCTGTGTGAATATATACTTGAGGCTTTTGTGGTCCTTATATATTTCACACTTCTCCCCAAAGAGATAATGACCCAAATTTTCAAATCAAAGATCACTGCTGCCAACTCAAGGTCATGTGTTAGATAGTTCTATTCTTGAACTTTTGATTGCCTTGAAGCATAGGCAATGGATTTTTTATTTTTCATCAACACACATCCCATGCCCTTCTTCAAAGCATCACTAAATACCACAAAAAGTTCTCCACGTGTGGGTAAAGTGAGAACAAGCATAGTGATAAGCCTCTTTTTTAACTCTTTGAAGCTTTCTTCGCATTCATCACTCCAAGAAAACTTTAGTCCCTTCCGAGTTAGCCATTTAAGAAGGTTGGACAATCATGAGAAATTTCTCACAAATCGTCGATAATATCCAGCTAACCCTAACAATCTACGGATATCCATTGCTGATGTTGGTCTCATCTATCCCTCAATTGCATCTTTTTTGGAGGGATCCACAGATATCCCATTGCTTGTGATGATATGCCCAAGACTGAGACTTCCTTCAACCAGAAATCACACTTTCTGTACTTTTCATAGAGCTTCTCCTTCTGTAAGGACTCTACTATAGTTCTTAGATTCTCTTCATAATCCTCCTTGGTTTTGGAGTATATCAGAATTTCATCTATAAAGGCAGACACAAATTTGTCGAGATAATCTCTAATGAATTTATTCATCAAGTCCATGAATATTTATGGACCATTAGTGAGTCCGAAAGGAATTACTATGAATTCATAGTACCAGTATCTTGTACGAAAAGCAGTCTTGGGGATATTTTCATTTTTCACCTTTAATTATAATACCTTGACCAAAAATCCACCATGGATAAGTATTGTGCTCGACGCAGCTGATCGAACAAGTCATCAATTCGTGGGAGAGGATACTTGTTCTTTATCTTGATTTTGTTAAGATAATGATAATCGATGCAAAGCCATATTGAACCATCCTTCTTCTTGATGAAGAGGACTGGTGCACCCCATGGTGAAGCACTTGGGCGTATAAACCCTTTATCCAGATTCTCTTGTAGTTGTTTTTTCAGCTCCTCTAGCTCCACAATATTCATTCTATATGGAGTCTTAGATATTGTCAATTCCCCAAGTTTAAGATCAATTGAGAATTCAACATCTCTTCTAGGAGGAAGACCAGACAATTCATCAGGAAACACTTCAACGAATTCCCTCACAATAGGCATGTATTCTAGGATGGTTTCCTCCTTAAACTCAATCATCTGAGCCAGATACGTGTGCTTATAAGGCAGTAATATCCACTCTTGAGATGATGAATCTAAATAAGGTTCATCTTACTTCCTGCACATGTAAAGAATCAGGGTTCGATTCTCCATATGGAGAGTGATTTCCCTCTCACGGAAATTTATGTTGGCTCTATATAAGGAAATCCAATCCATGCCAAGGCTTGCATCAAATTACCCCAGAGGGAGTATGAAGAGGTTTTCTGGAAAGTTCAGTCGACAGATTAAGACAGGGGATGAGTTATATTCATAGGATGCAATGATTGCCCCATTTTTTGTACTCACCGATATCTTCACTTCCATGATTTGTGGTGGTGCTAGGATTGTTCTACTAAAATTTAGAGATATAAAAGAATGTGTTGAACTGGAATCAAAAAGTACATTCTCTATTCTTGAATGAATAACTAGTGTACATATCACCACTTTGTTGTTGGGGTTCACTTTGGTAGTAGTGATGGAAAAAGCTCGCCCTTTCTGCCTTGGAGGTTGTTGGTTGCCTCTGAAGACCCTTGGCTGTAACAACCCAAGGTTTTGAAAATAAATATAGAATTCAATTTTATAATCTATCCATGAAACACAACTTTTCCTCACCTATTTTTTGAATTTCAAGAAATGGTCATCTAGAGTTGTGTTCAGTAAGTCATTTGGAGTCTGATAGAACAAACTTGATTTTTGGTGAATAGTAACATACCCTTATGAATAGTAATATGAATAGTAATATGAAAAGTAATATGACCCTTATGAATAGTAAATATTAATATTATTTTATTTTCTTAAGGCAATATGATAATGAGATCTTAATTAATTTTTCAATGTCACATAAAACTAATTGCACTTCAAGATTGTTATTTCTAGAATTAACTATGACCTTATTTAAAAATTAAATTAATAATATTTAGAAAATTATTTTTGAAAAATGGATTTCACTTTTGAATTCTACACGTTGAAAAATGGTAGGGGTGAATTTTTGGGATTTTTCTAAAATACATGAATATTTCTTGAATACAGTTTTGAGTTTTCGGTAGTTTAATGACATCATAATGATGCAATAATTAAATATAAAAGTATGGTAGAATTTTTTATAGTAACATATGACATTAGGTGTCCCATGTGGCTTAATCCATGGTCAAATACCATGGGCAATCCCATGTTTTGGAAAAAACCACTAATGAGGTGTCCCTTTGAAATTATTAAAAAATTACCTCCCTTTTTCTATAAATACCCACTCATACATTCGTTTTCTTTCATTCCAAAACCCTCATCCCCTAAGCTCTATTGTTTTTACCTCTATAAGAGTCCTCCCAATGTTTCTTTAGTCCCCCAAAGGTCCCAACTTTCAATTACTAGGAGTTACTCTACAATGTAAGGGAATCCTTCACCCTCCTCTTTTAGTCGACACTTACTTTATGTTATCTCTTTGAATTTCCATTCAAATATGTTGGGGATTGATTTTCTATATTATTATTACTGTAATTTTTATTTTAATACGATGAGGTCTATTTTTTCTCTCATAATTTCATTTTATGAAATATTAAGTGACGCCATTAGGCTGCCAAATTTTCATAAGGGATCTCTCACCTCTTCTTTTATTTTTAAGATCATCTCTATTCTTTTTTCACTCCTCACCTCCTCAATCCAAATGATCATGATAACTCCAGTATCATCTATATACTGGAATTATATCATGTGAATGGAAGAACCAACATAAATATTCTAACTTCCTCCCTTTTATTTTTTATAAACGAAATCAACGTCCATGAGGTTCTAATTTATAGCCTTCATGGACGACAAAATTTCGTTCTTCAATTTCATCTTCATTACTAGTCATGAAACCATATTTATGGTTGAACAAGACTATAACATATTTATTATAATGTAATTAATATTTAGGAACAAGAATACGTACATATAATTAAGTTTTATGACAAAACTAGTTCATAATAATCCAAATACCGCCGAATAATCAATGTAGTTGTCATCAAAGGATTCTTCCTCATTCCATATAACCAAATGATAGAAATTAACTTTACCAATTCTTTATGTTCATAGATAACATATAATTCCAATCTGGGAGATTTATAACCTTTACACATGAACTCCATTACTTAAAAACAAGTGAACCGAATACGAAAATAAAGGAAACAAACACTCCAGAATGACGAAATTCAATACAATAACTTGTTAATAAAGATATAAATGAACTAACCAGAATTATGGTAAACTAAATACATGTCTAATAGATTATAAAATATGTTATTAACAAGTATTATTTCATATTAAAAGTTCTTAAGTACAAGAGTGGAACACGTTTGGAGTTAAGGTATGGGTTTTTCCACCCGAACTTCCACTTTCATTCGAGATACTTTCATTGCCGAATTATCTAGATATAGTTATTATGTATTGTTATGTGCTAATTATATATTATGTGTGAGTATAATATATATGTTTACAAACCATAATCCTTCCTTATTTTATGGATTGTTACATGTTTTAAATGAAACTCTCAAAACTATTTTCAAAAATATGATCCCGATACAAGGGAATTTCTCAAACTCATATATATTATCAAGGGAAAAATATAATCTATTTTTGGAAAACATTATCCTTCTAAAAACAATTATTTTATCATGAAATACCATATTAATTCAATTATGGCTTTATTCAAAGATTTTTCCAAAATAACTATTCTTTTCAAAATAAAAGAGTATTTATCTCAAGAATTGCTTAATGATTTATTAAGAGTGTTTTCAAATAATTCAACACTCTTGTTGATCCCATGGTATTGTTGGGTTTAATCATTTATGAAGTCATATAACATATTTTATTTAATGGTTTTTGACTAACTCTATTGTGGATGATCTATCCTAAAACCATTCACCATATTACTCAGAATGGTTAGTGTTTGATGTTTAATGATTGGGGAAAGTTAGTTAAATTTCATATCATGGTTTCAATATGAATGTATATATTGTTTATGTTTATCCCTGCACATATGAGGAATGCATTGGACTTATTATATTACGGGTGGGGCCTACTATAGCCCTTCGATGCATCGGTAGGTCTCATGAGACAAACTATGGTCTTTGCATGAGGCCTTGACAAAATGATTATTTTATGGTCCTAGCACGAGGCTTGGATGGTATGGTTATGATGTATGACATATGCACTTCCCTCATTAAGAAGCTAGTAATTGAAAGTTCATGTGGTTATTCGACTAGTAGAATATCCATGATGATGTTTTATTATGGCAGTATTTAGTCAGCTCATATTCCTGCCATAATGTGTTTCAAGTTCATTATTAAAGGAATGCGTTTTCAATTATTCACCATGTATAATGTTTATATTAAATTCCTCTTTATTTCTCACTCTTACTGAGCATTTGATCTTACCCCTTTCTTATGTTTCATTTTCTCAGGACATGAATAAGTAATTTATGAATGACGTGCAAGCATAATCTAGGAGACGTGATGTTTATAGTGGAATAAAATAGTGTTTTGATTCCCTTCATGTTGTAATGATAAACTTATGTATGTAACTTGTTTCCAATAATACTAAACTACTCGGTCTTTCAGGATTCATATTCCTTGTAAGCATGACAACATAATCAAATAAGGAACTAGCTCTGGGAAACTGGGGTGAGGTCCTTACAGTTGGTATGAGAGGAAGTTTAGTAGAATACTTGGAAACTAGAATTAGAAAACTTAGAATTAGGGAAGAGTCCTTAAGTTAGTCTTTGAGGAAATACAAAAAATAACGTCCTGGTATTTTCGTAAGGAATAGATTATGTGGATATTTCAAGAAAAACTTCCTTGTCTGGATACGAGCATGTAGAGGCGGCTCTGGAACAGACGTATCTAGGGGTAAAACCTGAAAACACCGCTTTGAGCTAGACTCGAACAGGAACTGGTGCACGACAACAGGCCTTTCTGTACTCTTGGTTACGACGCTCCCAGGGGATATACTTAGGATAATTCACATTTTCTTTAGAAGCCATTATGAAGGATTAAAATGTAAAATATTTCTCAAAGAAACCATATTTGTGAATATGGGATTAGACATTCGTAGGATCTCAAAATTTTTTTCTAAGTATTTTGTTAAGTTAAGATTAAACATTATGATTCATAACCTAATCTAGTGTATTCCATTATCTAGATATGGCGCCAAGTAGACGGAATTGAAATCGCACAAATGCACGTGTCCCATGTAGGGATTTTCCTCCGACACAAGATAATGATGTTGGCTCTGGTGCTATGACTGGTGCTGAGAAACTCATAACTGTACTGGGAAAACTTACTCAAGTTATGAATAATAACCTTACCCGTATAGAGCATCCGGATCCACCACATGGATGTGCCATGATAGATATCTTTATGAGACAACAACCTCCATCAGTCAACGGGACTACAAACCTGTTTTTAGCAGAGAAGTTGATATGTTCCCTTGAGAAGATATTTCTCGCTTTGTGATGTAATGAAAGAGAGAAGGTTGTCCTGGCAGTACATAGTCTATCGGGAGATGCGGATCAATGGTGGTCATTAATCCAAAACACAATGGAGGAGGAAGAGATATAAGATATGTAATGGAGAGATTTTAAGGAAATATTCTTAGAAAAATATTTCCCTCGTGAGCAACAAGCAGATATGGAGAGACAATTCTTGAATCTGAGGCAGAATGAAGATGAGAATGTTGAAATGTATGAAGCTAACTTCAAAAGATTAGCAAGACATGCGGTAGACTACATACTAAATCCAAGGAGCATAATTGATCGATTATTTGATGTCCTAAAGCCATTTCTCCAGCGGGCACTGGTCTCCAAATATTTTTCATCATATGAGGATATAGTTTCATGTGACATCAAGACAGAAAAAGAATTCTCTAAGTCTTATGACTCTAAGGGAAAGCAATAAAAGAAGAAGGCTATTGAAAACCCTGGGAAAGGAAATAAGGAAATGGGGAAGAAAGGAAGAGTTGAATTTCTACCATTTGACAATTGTGGAAAGAAACACCCTGGTGCATTCTTAAAAGGAAAATGAGTATGATACAAATGTGGTCAGAAAGGCCATATTGCTGGTGATTTAAAATTGAAGAAGGAAGCCAATGATGTTCAATGCTATAGTTTTCAGAATGTGGGACACTATGCTAATGATTTTCCAAAACGTCAAGGAAATATGAAACAGAAAAGGCCAAGGGATTAGGGACAAGCTTATGCAATCACAACTGTAGAGGTTGAAGTTCCTAATGACGTGGTGGCATATACATTAATTGTTTCCTCAAGTTTATCCAATGCTTTATTTGATTCTGAATCATCACATTGTTTCATATCTTCCCAGTTTTCTATGAAAAGAAGATATTTCCAATTTGATTTAACAAGGGAGTTTTCAGTAAAAACTTTTAAGGGAAGTATCATTGCTATAGTGTTCTGTAAATCAGTTCCCATTACGGCATATAAATGTTCTTTATCTGTTTATCTCATCTTCATACCCATGATGGAATTTGATATAATCCTTGGTATGGATTGGATTTCAGACCATGATGAAAAAATTTATTCTAAGAAGAAGGAGGTTATAATTTTTGATGTCGATGATAAAGAACACCTTATCTTTAGAGCAGAATCGTCACCACCTGATTCTTATCTAGATCAACCCCCAGTTGCTCAACTAAATTCAATTATTGGGGAGGAAGAGAATGAAATAACTGTGGGTGGAGAAATGAATTCTCAAATAGAATATGTACCTATTGTGAGAGAATATGTTGATGTGTTTTCAGAAGATTTACCTGGACATCCTCCAGAATGAGAAATTGAGTTTTCCATTGATTTAATTCCTAGTGTAAGGCCCATACCAAAGACCCCTTATTGAATGGAAACTGTGAAATTAATGGAACTAAAGAAACAAATAGAGTAATTGAGTAATAAGGGATTTATTCACCCTATTGTTTCTGCATGGGGAGACCCTATCCTTTTTGTTATGAAGAATGATGGATCTATGAGGTTATGAGTCGACTACAGGGAGATCAATGCTATAATAATAAAGAACAAGTATCCCCTACCTCAAATTGATGATTTATTTTAACAACTACATGAAGCTCAATACTTTTCAAAGATTGAACTTCGATCTAGATATCATCAGTTTAGTGTGAATAAGGAAGACATTCTGAAAATAGCATTTCAAACCAGGTACAAGCATTATGAGTTTATAGTAATGCCTTTTGGATTGACTAATGCACCCTCTATCTTCATGGATCTAATGAACAGAGTTTTCAAGGAATATCTCAATGAATTTTTAGTGGTATTTATTGATGATATCTTGGTATACTCCAAAAGCTACGAAGATCATGAAAACCACTTGCACATTATCCTGAAGAATCTTCGAAGACATGAATTATATGGGATGTTTAATAAGTGTTAATTTTGGATTGAGAAGATTTCTTTTCTTGTCCATATTGTCTCTAATGATGGAATCCTAGTTGATCCTGCGAAGACAAAGGCAATACAAGATTGGACCAATATAACAAATATAACTAAGGTATGCAGTTTTATTGGCTTAACAGGTTATTATTGGCGTTTCGTTCAGAATTTTGGCCGATTAGCTAACCAGCTAATGAAGCTCACACGCAAAGGGGATAATTTTTTTTGGAAAAAATATTGTGAATAATGTTTTGAAGAACTGAAGAGAAGATTATTCAATGCTCCTATATTGACTCTACCATCGGGGAATGACGGGTTTGTTATTTATAGTGATGCTTCAAAGAAAGGACTTGGTTGCGTCTTTATGCAAAATGATAGGGTTATTTCTTATGCATCACGACAACTAAAAATTCATGAGCAAAAACTATCCTACTCATGATATTGAGTTAGCTACTACAATCTTTGCTTTAATGATATGGAGAAATTATTACTATGGTGAAAAATGTGAGATTTATACTGATCACAAGAGTTTGAAGTATATTTTCTCAAAGAAAGAACTCAACATGAGGAAAAGGAGATGAATTGAACTACTCAAGTATTATGACTGTGCAATACACTACCACCCAGGGAAGACAAATAAGGTGGCAGATGCCTTGAGCAGAAATCATCATGGAGTTTTGAACAAGATGAGAGTTGAAAGGGATCCTATTTTCATGGATCTAAAAAATATGGATATGGGAATAACCATTGAAGGTGAAATATCAATTATTTTTCAAATGGTTTTCAAAGCATCTTTACTATAAAGGATAAAAAGTTCTCGGCCTGATGATGAGGAGTTTCAAAATAAGATTAAAGTTGCGAATGATGGGAGATTGAGTGACTTCGTATATGAAGATGGAATTTTGAAATTTGGGAAGAGATCTTGTGTTCCCGATATACCTGTTATAAAAAGGGAATTATTGGATGATGCTCACAGTTTCAATTTCTCTATACACCCTGGTTGCACTATGAAATATAGAAATATGAAGGAACATTTTTGGTGGGACAACATAAAGAGGGAGATTGATGATTTTGTGTCAAGATGTATAGTTTTTCAACAAGTGAAAGCTGTAAGGCAACAACCTGGAGTAGTATTGCAACCTCTTCCCGTACCAGAGTGGAAATGGGATAATATCACGATGGAATTTTTCATGGGACTACCAAAGACTCCTAAAAGGAACGATGTAATATGGGTTATTGTTGATCGTCTTACCAAGTCAGCTCATTTTCTTGCTATAAGAGAAGATCTACCACTTGAACGTCTAGAAAGACTATATGTTAATGAATTTGTGAGACTTCCTGGAGTACCCCTATCAATTGTTTCTGATCATGATCCACATTTTACCACAAGATTCTGGAAAAGTATTCAGAAAGCCCTAGATACTGATCTCCATTTGAGCACTGCCTACCACCCACAAACTGATGGATAATCAGAATGGAATATTCAAATATTGGAAGACATGTTGACGTCTTTTTCACTTGATTTTCAAGGCATGTGGGATCAATATTTACCTCTCATAGAATTTTCTTACAACAATAGCTTCCATTCAAGTATTCAGATGGCACCATATGAAGCATTATATGGGAGGAGATGCCGCACACCAACTTGCTGGGATGATGTTGGTGAAAGAAAGCTTGTGGGACTAGAACTTGTTTAAGAAATAATTGAAAAGGTGAAGATTATCCAGAACTATATCAAAATATCTCAATGTAGGCAAAAGATCTATGCTGATAACCGAAGGAAGGATTTAGAATTTCATGAAGGTGATCACGTTTTCCTTAAGGTATCTGCATGGAAGGGTATTATATAATTCGGTAAGAAGGGAAAATTAAGTCCCAGGTACATTGGACCTTTCGAAATTCTAGACCAAATTGGAGCCATAGCTTACCATTTGGAAATGCTTCCAAGTCTCTCCAAGGTTCACAATGTGTTCCACATGTCAATGATAAGTAAGTACATGCCATACACAACCCATGTACTCACTTATGAAGAAGTAGAACTTGAGCCAGATCTATCTTACTATTAAGAGACTATCATGATTCTTGATACTAGAGAACAAGTATTGAGAAACCAGACAACTCATCTGGTAAAGGTTCTATGGAGGAACCATAAGATGTAGAAAACAACATGGGAGCCTGGGGAGATTATGTTAAAGACATACACGAATCTTTTTCAGGAAATATTTTGTGAATTTCGAGGATAAAAATTTTCTAAGGAGGGGAGAATGTATAAACCCAAGCTTTTGAAAATAAATATAGAATGCAATTTTATAATATATCCATTAAACAAAACTTTGCCTCACATATGTTTTGAATTTCAAGAAATGGTCATCTAGAGTTATGTTCAGTAAGTCATTTGGAGTTTGATAGAACAAACTTGATTTGTGGTGAATAGTAACATACCCATATGAATAGTAATATGAATAGTTATATGGCCCTTATGAATAGTAAATAATAATAATATTTTATTTTCTTAAGGAAATTTGATAATAGGATCTTAATTAATTTTTCAATATCACATTAAACTAATTGCACTTCAAGATTGTTATTCTTCGAATTAACTATGACCTTATTTAAAAATTAAATTAGTAATATTTTGAAAATTATTTTTGAAAAATGGTTTTCACTTTTGAATTCTACACGTCAAAAAATGGTAGGGGTGAATTTTTGGGAATTTTCTAAAATACATGAATTGTTCATGAATAGTAAAAATACAATTTTGAGTTTTCGGTAGTTTAATGACATCATAATGATGCAATAATTAAATATAAAAGTATGGATGACATGTGTATAGTAACATATGACATGAGGTGTCCCAAGTGTCTTAAACCATGGTCAAATACCATGGGCAAGCCCATGGTTTGGCAAAAACCACTAATGAGGTGTCCCTTCGAAATTATTAAAAAATAACCTCTCTTTTTCTATAAATACTCACTCATCCATTCGTTTTCTTTCATTACAAATACCTCATCCTCAAATATCTGGTGGTTTTACCTCTATAAGATTCCTCCCAAGGTGTTCTCAAGACCCCAAGGTCCCAACCTTCATGTACTAGGAGTTACTCTACAAGGTAAGGGAATCCTTCACCCTCCTCTTTTAGTCGACACTTATTTTATGTTATCTATTTGAATTTCCATTAAACTATGTTGGGGTTTGATTTTATGTATTCTTATTACTGTAATTTTTATTTCAATATTATGAGGTCTCTTTTTTTCTCTCATCATTTCATTTTATGAAATATTAAGCGACGCTGTTAGGCTGCCGAATTTTCACAAGGGATCTCTCACCTCTTCTTTTATTTTTAAGATCATCTCTATTCTTTTTTCTCTCCTCACCTCCTCTGTCCAAATGATCAATATATCTCTAGTATAATCTATATATTGGAATTATATCATGTGAATTTAGGATCCATCATAAATATTCTAACTCCCTCCCTTTTATTTTTTATAAACGAAATCAACGTCCATGAGGTTCCAATTTATAGCCTTCGTGGACGATGAAGTTTCGTTCTTCAATTTCATTTTCATTATTGGCCATGAATCCATATTTATGGTTGAACCAGACTATAAAATATGTATTATAATATAATTAATATTCAGTAACTAGAATATGTACATATAATTAAGTTATATGACAAAACTAGTTTATAATAATCCAAATACCGTCGAATAATCGAAGTGGTTGTCATCTAAGGATTATTACTCATTCCATATAACCAAATGATATAAATGAACATTACCAATTATTTATTTTCATAAATAATATATAATTCAAATATGGTAGATTTATAACCTTTCCACATGAACTCCATTACTTAAAAACAAGTGAACTGAATATGAAAATAAAGGAAACGAACACTCCAGAACGATGAAATTCAATACAATAACATGTTAGTAAAGACATAAATGAACTAAACAGAATTATGGTAAACTAAATAAATGTCTAATAGGTTCTCAAATAAGTTATTAACAAGTAAAATTTCATATTACTGGAGCTTAAGTACAAGATAAGAACATGTTTTGAGTTAAGGTAAGGGTTTTTCCACCCGAACTTCCACTTTCATTCGGGATACTTTCATTGCCTAATTACCTCGATGTAGTTCTTATGTATTGTTATGTACTCATCATATATTATATGTCAGAATCATATATATGTTTACAAACATAATACTTCCTTATTTTATGGATTGTTATATGTTTTAAAAGAAACTCTCAAAAATGTTTCCAAAAATATGATCCCGATACAATGGAATTTCTCAAACTCATATCTATTTTCCAGGGAAAAATATAATCAGTTTTTGGAAACCATTATCCTTTAAAAAAAACTTATTTTATAATTAAATAGTATCTTACTTCACTTCTGGTTTTATTCAAAGATTTTTCCAAAAGAACTCTTCTTTTCAAAATAAAAGAGTATTTATCTCAAGAATTGCTTAATGATTTTATAAGAGTGTTTTCGTCTAATTCAACACTCTTGTTGATCCCATGGTATTATTGGGTTTAATAATATATGAAGTCATCTAACATATTTTATTTAATGGTTTATTAAAAACTCTATTGTGGAAGATCTATCCTAATACCATTCACTATATTACTCGGAATGGTTAGTGTTTGATGTTTAATGATTGGGGAAAGTTAGTTACATTTCATATGATAGTTTCAATATGAATGTATATGTTGTTTATGATTCTCCCTGCTCATATGAGAAATGCATTGGACTTATTATGTGACGGCTGGGGCCCACAATAGCCATTCGATGAAACAATAGGTCTCATGAGACAAACTATGGTCTTGGCACGAGGCCTTGACAAAATGATTATTTTATGGTCCTAGCACGAGGCTTGGATGGTATGGTTATGATGTCTGTCATATGAAATTCCCTCATTATAAAGCTAGTAATTGAAATTTCATGTGGTTATTAGACTATTAGAATACCCATGATGATGTTTTATTATGGAATTATTTACTCATCTCATATTCCTACCATAATGTGTTTCAAGTTCATTATTAAAGGCATGTGTTTTTAATTATTCACCATGTCTAATGTTTATATTAACTTCCTCTGTATTACTCACTCTTATGGAGCATTTGAGCTCACCCATTTCTTATGTTTCATTTTCTCAGGAAATGGAGAAGTAATTTATGAATGACATGCAAGCATAATCTAGGAGACGTGAGGTTTCTAGTGGAATAAAACAGTGTTTTGATTCCCTTCATGTTGTAATGATAAACTTATGTATGTAACTTGTTTCCAATAATACTAAACTACTCGATCTTTTAGGATATGTATTCCTTGTATGCATTC
The DNA here is from genome assembly GCA_963277665.1 of Viscum album. Taxonomy (NCBI): domain Eukaryota; kingdom Viridiplantae; phylum Streptophyta; class Magnoliopsida; order Santalales; family Viscaceae; genus Viscum; species Viscum album. The sequence goes on along the minus strand of OY728123.1, from coordinate 1,868,691,577 downwards.
CAACGTAATCAATAAGGCACCGACTCTGGGCAACTGCGGTCGGGTCCTTACATTGGATTAGGGAACTGATTTGCAAGATGCCCCGGTTCTTTGCAATTATATCAATAAACCACATGTTGAGGTTCAAAGGAATCATTCCACTCCTCTTTAACAGCCGCAGGTCTTTATTTATGAAAATTAACAGCTAGGTGCCCTTATATTCCACACCTAAAGCACTTCCTCGCACCCTTCAGGAAATTTCTAGGGTTCTTATTTCCGCTCCTTTGGCAAGTGGGGTGCTGGATCTTCTTAGCATCGTTGGATTTATCTGTCGGACGGCTAGCATTTAAGTCCACCTTACGTTTCTTATCCCCATGATAACCCTATGATTCTCCGATCCCTATTTCGACCTTGAGGTCACATCGGACAATTTCCTCATAGCTATCAAAGTTGAAGGCTATGTTTCAGCCCACCAAAGAAGCGGTCAACCTTGCATTCAGGGGTAACGACAAAGCCAGAAACGTATCATGCAAGCCTTGTGAAGTTTTCCTCGTATGCTCCAATAGATTCCTTGAATTTTTTCTTGAGGGAAAGGAAGTCCCTTTTCATATTAAGCCAGATGGTGCGTGGAAAATATTTATCGAAAAACATCTTCCGGAAATCCTTCCATTCCAATGCCTCGATCTCCTCCCCATGCTTCGTATTTTTGATCAACGTCCACCATTGATCAGCTTCACCCTCCATATGATAAGAAGCCATGAGAACCTTTTCTTGTTCAGAACATTTAAGGATGGAGAAGATCTTTTCAATGGAGTTGATCCATTGTTCAATGATTGAGGGATCAGATGATCCATTAAAAGTAAGAGGCCTTTGTCTCATAAATCTCTCGATGGCGACATGTTCATTCTTAGGGGGGTTGAACATTCCTATTGAACCATGTTTCTATTCAAATCTTGAGTTAGCTGAGAGATAATCGTTACAAAGTTCTCAATTCCCGCTCCCATTTGATTGGGCATCTCATTAGTACATTCATCACATTAATATTCACAATGGTTGTTTGCTCGAGTCCTCCTCTTACCAGTCATTGGCTGGAATAAAAGGAAAATTAGGGGTAACACATAAAGTGTAATACAAGGAAAAAACTAATGACTTATAAATAACTTTTATTTCCTTAACATATAAATATATTGGCTTCAGTCTATGTTATCCATGATCTACTTTCTAACATATATTCTTAGGGAATTTTTTTGTTCCTTAATAATGGTTAATACTAAGCTTGTGAATTTACCAAAGCATATCCCTCAAGAGTGTCGTAACCAAGAGTGCAGCAAGGCCAGTTGTCATGCACAAGTTCCTATTTGAGTCTCGCTCAAAGAGATGTTTTCGGGTTTTTTCCCTAGGATACATCTTTTCCAGAGCAGCCTCTACCTACTCATATCCAAAAAGGGATGTATTTTTTTTAATAAAACACTTAATCAATACTCACCAAAACATAGATATGTTTTTATTATACTTAGACTTATCTCTAAGGCTTTACTAGGGTTTTCTAATCCTTATCCCAAAAAATAACTAAACCTATCCTCTAATACCAACTGTAACAACCCTACTCTTTTTATTACACAATTAAACATAATTTATTACATAAAATTCACTTGATACAACATAGAAGATCAATAGTTATAGTTTCTTTGAGGCTTAGGATCATTACACAACAACTTAAAACATGAAATACAACATCTTTATTGAAAACATCCATTACATGATCACTACATTCCCTCATACTTAGCATTAAATGGGATAACCTGAGGTTATGCATAAGAAAAGGGTGAGAAATAAAGCCCAGTAAGGGAATAATCATGGAATAACATGAGGAGTGCAATACATGTTATACAATAGGAATATCAACATAGCACAAGAGAAGCATAAAATTAAAGGCATGATAAATCAAGATAATCATAACATGAAAATGTGGCGACAACTCTTAAAATGGAATTAGCACGAGCAAAGGCTCATTGCACATGGAGCATGAGTAAATCCTCATTGTACATAAAGCATGAGTAAAACCTCATTTAAATTGAATTAGAATGAGTCAACACCCATTGAACATAACATATTATGATACTATACTTTACCCAATGCATTGGAGCGCTATAAGGGCGCACCCTTCTTAAACATTTCATTTCATGCATATGTGTGCCACATGGATCATATAACATGAATTCATAAAACATCAGGATTTATTCCATGATAAAGGAATTTGGAATTCATACATGAAACTTTATAATAAATAATTTAATGTTCATAAAGGTGAATACCCTTGATAGAGAAATGGGAATGGTATTCACAACACAATGGTATTGTCTTAGAAAATCGGTGCAATTTCGGCAGCGTAACGACGTGACGTAAGAATTCATAAAAATGGTTGATGAGAGAGAAAGGGATGTATCATCATATTTAAATGAAATGGACAGTAAGGGTTTCATATAGATACATGTCCAAACAAATGTAATGGAAATTAGATTCATGATACAAAAGTATTGCTTGAATGTAAATGTGGAGAGAGAAATTCTTTTCAGAATTTTGACATAGTAACATGATACATGGGAGGAATTAAATGAAAGAGAAATGGGTCTCCCATAATTCAAACATAAATAGGGAAGTATGGGGGAGGTGCGAAACCATACCCCAACATTTATAATTGAAAATAAAAGGGCATAACAACATTAAAGAAAATTGGACAAAAATGAGAAAGGAAGAAAAACCCTTAATTGGAAGTATGCTTCCAAAGGCTTGACAGTGGCTTGAGAGAGACTTATTGAGAGCTTGGGGCACCTTGTGAGGATTATAGATAGAATAGTTCATAGGTAGGATGAACTCCAAAGGCTTTGAGTGAGGAGGAAGTGGGATCTTGGGTGGATTTATATAGGAAATGTGAGGGAATTGTTTTTTATTTAGGTTCGGGACACTCACATTAAACTAATAAAAACCAAAAAACAGCCCTTGGTTTTTGACCATGGTTTTTGGAAAAGGGATGTGAAAAAATATATTTTATAATTCCAAAGTCATAACTTCTTAAAATAATGGGGTTTCTTATGTGGAGGTGAGTCACACTCCCGAGGAAAATAATTTAAAAAGACAAAATGTTTAATGAGACTTGAAGGGTCCACTAAAGCTGTGTAAAATAAATCAAAAAATCCAAAAACACATTATTTTAATGTTAAAAAATATACAGGCCGAACATGAGGTTTGTAGTATTTTATTACATCACTATTGGTTCATTATGATGTCATCAAACACATTATATATTTAAACGATATTTAATTTTTACCCAAAACATTGACTATCTCAGAAAATTATGAAAAATTCACGATTGGATAATTTCGACATCCTAATTCCAGAAATAAAATTCATTTTATCTAAATAATTTTCTAAATATTCCAATTTTCACTTTTAAAATAAAAACTGACATTTATTGAAAATTTATGGGTTTTGACAAAAATGGATTTCAAACCTTAATAAAAATTACAATTGCATTCATAAAATTATACGATCATTTATAATTAATAAAAATTAATTTAATAAAAATAATAATATTTTATTAAGATATTATTTAATTCAAAAATCCATTAATTCATCAAAATAGATTCCTTAGTTGAACATTAACTAAAAACACTATTTGATCTTTAAAAACTATTTACAAGTTAAAAATAATAAAATGAAAGTATATTCATTATTATATACAAAAATAATGTACATAACCATTGTACTAGGGATTTGTTACATAAACCCTTAAAATAGCCTCATAAGATCTAAGGGTAAGGTGCACGATGGTGACAGACTCTTGGGGTGGATCGGATAACATTTCATGCATGGTGATCTCTATCAACTTCCACTTCTCCCATAAATGGTTCCATTCGAGCTTGACATGATGAAGCTCGGCTTGGTCTTGGTCAAGAGCGAAGACCAATGACACCACCTCTTTTACAAGCTCCGATAAATGGGCTTTGTATGGAGCAATTATACTAGATGAGGCCATCACTTCCTTTTTCTGAGTAAATTATATTGTTAAAGCCCTATATTTATACTAATCATGTGATCACTGTTCAATGGGTGTATTAGAAACAGTCACAATTCTTAAAATAAAACCAAAGAAGTTGACATTTTATATAAACAATTTACATACAGAGACATTTAATTAGATCAAGAGGGATTTCCATTAATGAATGTTTGGGTCGTTACAGTTCATATGGTTATTCAACTAGTAGAATACCCATAACTATGTTTTATTATGGTATTATTTACTCATATAATATTCTTGAAATAATGTTTTCATGTTTATTATTTGTAAATGAATGTGTTTTAAATTATTCACCATGCCTAATATTTATGTTATCTTCCGCTGTATTGCTTACCCTTACTGAGCCTTTGAGCTGACCCCTTTCTTATGTTTCATTTTCCAAGGAGATGAACAAGTTAGTTATGAGTGACTTTCAAGCATAATCTAGGAGGCTTGGATGTTTTTAATAGAATAAATTAGTGTTGTATTTCTTTTCAAGTTGTAATGTTGAACTTATGTATGTATCCTGTTTCCAATAATACTAAACTGATCAGTATTTCGGGACATGATTCCTTGTATCATGCCAATGTTATGTAATAAAGTAATGAATCTGGGTAACTAGGGTTGGGGTGTTACATGGCCCCTCACTAGGATCCAGCCCCTCGATAGAGCCAGGCCTCTAGAATCCCCTTTCAGACAAGAGAAACCTTAACTATTCATTCATTAAAGATTTGGTCCCCAGTTATTTTTCTAGTTCCATTGATTATGATATTCTAAAGCTGCCAGAATTCAAGAAAACCTAGGAGGAAGATCTCACTAAGCGTCCCGACTATTGCCTTTATCACATGTTCCTTAGACATACCATCATGTGAAGTTATTTTTTCATGGATTGGATCTAATAATAGATAGATAACAATTTAGTCATATTGGGTTATGATTCATTATAAGTGGAATGAATCTATACAGTGCATGATATAGATGACGATAATGAATGAAAAAAAGTATCCAAATGTAGGTCTTAGAAGTTTGATAATTTGTTGGCTCACAGGGTGGTCTCTCATGCCCACAGTGTCATCCGTGCCCATTTGAATCAGTATGAGCTTCCTCAAGTTTCTACACCTTCTTCAGTTTACACTTATGAATCTACATATTAGCCTTCTACTTCTCAGAAGATAAGATTCCTATGATTCATGGGAAATAAAATTCCCCCTCCGATGCTGAAGCTATATCACACCCATGATGATTTCATGCATCTAGAGATGAGATTTTTCCCCAAATCTGGCAAGTATTGGAAAATTACATGGATAGTGATAATGAGTATTCCTCTGTGAATATTTTCAAGTAGGTGGATCCTTACATGGTTCCTGGAAATGGTGAGTGTTAGACAGGTCCCCCAAATGCTTCTAGTTGACACCATCATTGATAAGGTCATGGATATGTGAATCATCAGAATGACAAAGCCAATGATTTAAGCAAAGATGTGCATGCTATCGAGACCCAACATCAGGCTCAGTATAGAACCCAATAGGTACTGTCACGACCCGTCCTCGAGACCCGTGCCGTGACTACCCCAAACCCGCCTCCCATAGGCCAGGGGCTGGAGACTAGAGCCAAGGCGTAAATCCTGACAAAAATGGGAAGGAATTGCCTTTATAAATTAAACAAACACCACAGAGTAAGCAAGTAGAAGTAAACACTAAGTAAAACTGGGTACAATAGTAAGTGCAGAAAGTAAATGGGCCCGAATACAAGCCCAAATTGAAAGTAAAGTACAACTGGGAAGAAAGTACAACAACTGAAAGTAAAGAAGCAACGTCGAGATGTCCACTGGAAGCCCTACCTGAAGGGTGGGTACAAATAGCCTCCTCAGCTCCTCAGGTCCAGCCGTCCGCTCCATGTAAGTCCCACCCAGTGGTCCACCTCCAGGTACCGACCTGCTCCACCAGCCTCAACCACGATCAGCGTTGTCCGTCATCTGCATCCAATACAATGTAGTGCGGGCATAGCTCATGCAGGGGTGAGTATAAGCTACTCAGTAGGGACCCCGAGACCCCCAAAGGTCTCCCAGAATCCACAAAGGATAATCCACAAAGGAAAGATACAATCACGAAGTAACATCCAACATTACTTAGGTATATACCCATACATATACCTAAGTCATCAACTCCAGTTCGACTCCAACATCCGAGACCAAGTTCAATCACATCCACACAGGATAGTACAACCCAATCCACACAAAAAAGCACAACCACATCCACATAGAAAAGCAAGTCAATCATATCTAAGATAATGATTGAAAGTCAAGACTCAGCTCACACATGTATACTTCTTCGTAAGGTGATAGAGATGATCAGATATAGCCACTGATTCATCTAAGTTGGGACCCATATAGGATAAAAAAACCATCTACTCTTCCAGACCCACGTAGGATACAAGAACAGTGTAAAACACCACTGGACCCACATAGGATACACGAACAGTAGTACTGCCAGACCCACGTAGGATACAAGAACAGACTTCATCGCCATCGAACCCACAGAGGATTTCAGTACGGTCTTCATCGTTGCCAAACAAACGAAGGATTTCAGTGCAGTCTTCATCGCTGCTGAACCCACAGAGGATTTCAGTACGGTCGTCGTTACTGCCAAACCCACAGAGGATTTTAGTGCAGTCATCTTCCTCATCACAGTCGCAGCCAGTTCTAGTGTTCCTGCACACAACGTGATCGATTCCGGGAAGGTCCGCTCCATGATCCAACGGGGGTTGATACATAAACTGACACGTAGTTCGGAGTTGATGTATCCCAAAGTTCCGTCTCGACAAGAGGAACTCAATGTGACAGACGACGCGTCAATCGGACACCCGGTTTGAGAGTTATTGGCCTTTTTGTTCTAGGGGTCCGGTTGGTTTTTAAGTCAAAACCAACCTGACCGCACTCCAACCGCGTCCAAACCTCGAGCAGAGTAATCCAAAAGGTCCTTATCACTAAGAGGAATCCAGAAAAGTCAACGACACATCAATCGGACGTCCGAAGCTTATGTTATAAGCGTTTCTGCTCCGAGGGCCCGGTTAGTTTCGTGTTTGAACCAACCCGGCCATACCCAAAGTTCTTCGAAACCTTGAGTGTAATATGCTGAAACGACCGTCTCATTCCAAGGATCGCTACGCAACTGACGGTGCATCGATCAGAGGTCCGTATCCCATGTTATGGGAAAAAGACCGAAAGTTGTCCGAATGTGGGGGGGTCTGGGCTCGGTCCAACCTGGCCCAACCCCCCTAGGTCGGCCCGAACTGGGACGACCCGACCCGGGTCCGGGTCGGGCCCATTATGGCGCGACACGGCCCGGCCGGGTGGCACGCTAGCTCGGCCAGCGGCCGAGCATGGGGGACGCGACCCCCCTCCCTTCGCGCTCCGCGGATGCGGCAGGTGCCGAGTCCTCCTCCGGATCCCACGCGGCCACGGGATCCCAGTCACCTGCCACCGCAGCTTCAGCCGCGGTGGTTCCTCTTGGCGGTGCACCGGGACGTCACCGCCTCCGGCCGCCGGCGCTGCTGGTGAAGTCCGCAGGCCACCAGAGCCGCTCCGGTGGTCCGTTCTTTCTCCCGTCTGCGCCTGGGGATGTCTCGGGACCTGTAGATTACTGCGACGGCCTCCAATCGCTCAACGGTCTTGTTTCATCGTCACCCAACATTCCACGCATCAAGAATAGAGAATAGGTGGGTTTGGACTTTTTCGTTGGTCCACACCCACCACGTTTGTGGTTCAAATGACTTACAACAATTAAAACACATGCCGAGAATATAAACCACATAAATTAAATTAAACCAAAACCCCCTACCTCGAAGAAGTTGTCGAACGAGGATCGTTGCGGGAAAAGACGTCATGGAAGACGGCGTCGCGGAAGAGGATCGTGGGCGTCGTGGTACACGACGTCGCGGAGAAGAGGATCGTCAGCGTCGCGGTACACGGCGTCGCATTGTCGATCTCCGAGGAACTTGCGTTCTTCATCGTCTTTCACCGAAGGCCGGTGTTCTTCGTCGTTCTTAGCGTTCTTCAATGAGGAAGAACATTCTTCAAGACTAGAGTAATTTCTCCCCAAATATTCTCGCACAACACATCAACAATTATAAAATAAGGCTTTTCCTTATTTTATTACTTATACCATCCCTTTTTGAAATTTAAAATTAAATCACGATTTAATTAATCTGTGTTGACCAATTAAAGAGGCATTTAATAATCCAATTAAACACAAGATTTGACTTAGAATTTAAAAAGGGGGTGCGGGTGTGTTACACAAAAAATTAATGGGGGTTTTCCACCTTAATGGGAGGTTTGAGGAAGTTGAATAGGTGGGGCTCGTGTAAGGCCCACCTCACTAATATCCTATCAAGAGGGTTTAGGATTTAGTGGGTCCCACCTAAACTTCCATATGTAGGTTTAAAATACTTAGAATAAAAATAAAATTTGTAGCACAATATTTTATTTTATTCATTAGTTAACCCATGTATTTAATAACCTCACCCGAGCAAACGCAACTCTAGAAAATGTGTTCTTAAGAAATTACCGGCACTGCAGTTTCATCAGTGCCCTCAGATTTTGATTCCTAGCACCGGTTCAAAAGTTAGGAAAACCCACTCATTCGTTCACTGAACGCACCCGAGCTAAACTTCAGAAATTGATTCCGGGCACACCGGGCCTTAGAATCAGGTGCTGTCAGAAACTGCGTACTCATAAAATCCCAAAGAAAATTAGGAAAAAACTTTCCCATGAAATTTACAGGTCTTTAAATTACTCCCACCTCAGGGTTTTACGTCCCTGTAAAGATACATCATAAACCAGGGGAACAAATGTGGGTACTGTGTATGCATCTGAGCCTCCCACTCCCAAGTGCTCTCCTGGAGGTTCCAATACTGCCATCTAATGCGCACTAAAGGAATCGACCGCCCACGTAGGATCCGCTCCTGTAGATCCTCGATCTCCACCGGGACCTCTGCAAAAGTCTCCCCATCTTCGATGTCCAGCTCCCCATGGTCGATGATATGCGTCAGGTCGTGCACGTATCTCCTCAACTGAGATACGTGGAAGATGTTGTGCACCCAGTGCAACTGAGGTGGTAGAGCCAAACGGTAGGCCACCTCGCCTATCCTGCTGAGAACCTGGAATGGTCTGATGAAGCACAGAGACAACTTGCCACCTCGGCCAAATCTCCGTAATCCATGTCGAGGTGAGACCCGCAAGGAGACATGGTCACCATCCTCGAACTCTAGTGGTCTCCGCCTCCTGTCATCATAAGATTTATGTCAGCTCTGAGATATCCTCATTCACTGCTGGATGACATGGACCTTCCCTGTCGTGGCCTGGACCATCTCTGGTCCCACAAGTGCTGACTCCCCAGGGACTGTCTAGGACAAAGGTGATCTACAAGGATGGTCGTACAATTCCTCATATGGTGCCATCCCGATGGTGGAGTGGTAGCTGTTGTTGTACGTGAACTCCAACAAGGGTAGGTGGTCCTCCCAGCTACGACCAAAGTCGAGGACACATGCATGGAGCGTGTCCTCAAGAGTCTGAATGGTTATCTCCATCTGACCATCCGTCTGAGGGTGAAAGGCGGTGCTCAGAAGTAGCTGCATCCTGAATGCCTCCTACAACCCCTTCCAAAGCTGGAAAGTAAAGAGAGAATCTCGATGAGAGATGATATATGATGGCACACCATGAAGCTGTACGATCTCTTGATCGTAGAGGCGTGCCAATCTCTCCACTGAGCCCTACTCTCTAATGGGTAAGAAGTGGGCTGACTTGGTGAGTCGGTCAATAATCACCCAAATGGAGTCGTGACCTCTGGAAGTACGTGGAAGCCCAGTAAGAAAATCCATAGATATCCCGTACCACTTCCACTCTGGGACCTCCAAGGGTTGTACCAAGCCTGATGGTACCTTGTGGTCCGACTTCACCTGCTGACAGGTGAGACATCGAGAAACGAACTCAGCTACAACCTTTTTCATACCTGGCCACCAGTGCTGTCGTCTGAGATCCTGGTACATCTTCGCCACTCCTGGATGTACCTCTAAAGGGGAAGTGTGAAACTCCGTCAGTACCTCCTTCTGTAAAGTAGCAAGTACCATTGTATGTCCTCTAAAAAGGACGACGTGCTCTCCTCCCACAAAGAATTGATTAGGTACCTGTCCTGAGTATATCTGTGCACGCCGCGTATCACAATCAACGTCCCCACGCTGTGCCTCTCTGATCTGCTGAACAAGTGGATGAGTGACTATGAGTGACCGAAGAAAGGCTGCTCCATCTCTATCCACGAAGGATATCTGCAAAGCGGCTAGCTGCTCCATCGCCTCCCCGTGTAGCTGAATGCACGTCCTCCTGCTAAGAGCATCAGCTACTATGTTTCCCTTACCAGGAGTATAGACTATCTCAATGTCATATTCCTAGATGAACTCGAGCAATAGCCGCTGTCTCAGATTCATGTCCTTCTGCGAGAAGATGTTCCTGAGACTCTGGTGGTCAGAGTAGACTGTAAAGTGCTCTCCCATCAGATAGTGTCACCACATCTTCAAAGAGAAAACCACTGCTGCTAACTCTAGGTCATGGGTAATGTAGTTCAGCTCATGCTGCCTCAACTATCGTGATCCATAGGCAATCACTTCCCACTCCTGCATTAGGACACATCAGAGTCCGGTCCCTGATGCATCGTAGTAGACTATGTACCCTACTCCCTCCTCTAGTATCCTCAAGATAGGTGCACTGGTCAATCTCTGTCTCAGCTCCTGGAAGCTCTACTGACATATTTCTGACCACACGAAGGGTTTCCCCTTCTTTGTAAAAGCTGAGAGTGGTGCCGCAACTCTGGAAAAGTCTGGCACAAATCTCCTGTAGTATCCATCTAGACCCAAGAAACTCTGCACCTCTGTCACACTCCAGGGTGGCTCCCAAGCTAGCACTGCCTCGATCTTCGCAGGATCCACCGTAACTCCCACCACAGAGATGACGTGTACCAAGAAGTGGACCTCACGTAACCAGAACTGACACTTTGAGAGCTAACCATAATGCTGGTTCTCTCGGAGTGTGTCCAGTACAACCTGCAATTGGTAGGCGTGCTCCTCCTCAGTGGTCGAGTATATCAATATGTTGTCAATGAATACCATGACAAATCGATCGAGGTATGGATGAAAGATCCTATTCATGAGACTCATGAACACTTCTGGAGCATTGGTTACACCGAATGGCATAACCAAGAACTCATAGTGTCCATTCCGACATCTGAAGGTCATCTTCTGTACGTCCTCATCTCAAACTCTGAGCTGATGATAGCCTGACGTGAGGTCTATCATCGAGAACCATCCTGCTCCCTTAAGCTTATCGAAGAGGTCGTATATCCTCGGTAGAGGATACATGTTCCTCACGGTTACCTGGTTCAGGCGACGATAGTCGACACACAATCGCAAGCTCCCATCCACCTTCTTGGCGAACAAAATCGGGGAAGCCCCAGGTGAAACACTGGGTCGGATGAATCCCTTGCCCTGTAAGTCCTCCAGCTGTACTCGTATCTCTCGAAGCTCGGAGGGAGGCATCCGATATGTTGGGTTGGATATCAGGGTTGTCTCGGGGTACATGTCAATATAAAAGTCTACCTCTCTGCAAGGAGGTAGTCCTAGAACGTCGTCATGAAAAACGTCTACATACTGATCCACCACTACAGGAAAACTCAGACTCCGCACGTCAACTACTCCTAGGATGAGGCTATCCAACTGATGAGTGATGGGTTGTCCTCTCCTCTGCGTGAGTCCATCCAACGCTGCAAAGGTTCCCTTCTTGTCGGTGAAGGTGAACCTGCTCCCACTGGTGCGAACACACCACACCTTGTTCCTAATACAGTCGATCTGATCATGGACTGTTGATAACCAATCCATGCCCAAGATGATGTCGTAAGGCCTCGACGCCGCTACAAGAAGATTCCAGCCAAATATCTCGCCTCCTAGAGTAAGCTCACACTGCCGGCACCAGTGCGTAATCATCGAGTCTGCTCCTGTAACAGTCTCTAGCCAAAATGATCGAGCCAATGGCTCCGTCGAAATCTCCAAGCTCTGAACAAGGGCAACGACAATAAATGAATGACTCCCTCCTGTGTCTATAAGAACTGCAACAAGGGTGTAGTAGACACAGATAGTACCTCGAATCATATCTGGCGTGCCATGGTCGTAGGCCTCCGTTGCCTGAAGCTGAGCCTGTCTATGCCCGCCAGCTCCCTGTGGTCTGGGTGGACCTCATGGTGGTGGTGGTGGTAAAGCCTCAATACGTCGCCCACCACCTGCTGCTCGTCCATCTCACCTGACTCGTCTGCCTGCTCTCTGTGGACCACCACGGTCCACCCTCTACCTCTGCCTGGGTGGCTCCTCAACCATCTGCTGCTCCTCTGCATGGAGGGTAGGGCAGTCACGAGCCAGGTGGCCCTGCCCGTCGCATGCGTAGCACTGTCTGTTCCTCGGAAGGCTGGTACTGCGCCGTGTGCCCCACACCTCTGAGCCAGTGTCCTGAGGTCACCCGCCTAATGGTCTGTTCCACCTGGACCCTTGTGACGTCCGTCGACTGCCAGCTGTAGACGACTTAGCTACGTGCCGCCCTACGGTAGGTCTCACTGCTGGTGTAGGCTCAGCAAGAAAGATCTCTATGAGAAGAGCTCTCTCTAGTACTCCTACCTGTGTTAGAATGCTGAGGGAGATCATCGATGCCCTGATCTAATGCCTCAGTCCCTGCTCAAAGGTCCGGGCCCAGAATAATGGGTCCCGTACCATGTCCATCGAATAGAACGAGAGATCGGTAAATCTCGCCGAGTAATGGGTGATCGTCATGCTGCCCTACCATAACTGTAGTAGCTCCTAGATGCGCACCGCACAGAGGGTAGGTGGGAGGAACTCCGAGAGGAAGAGGCTCTCAAAGTCCGTCTAGAGGAGAGACGCCTCGTCCTGCACCTGGAGCATCAGGCTCAACCATCTGCCTACTGCCGCATGCAGGAGGCTCACTGTAAGGATCACCATGAGGTTAGCTGTTGTCCCCACTAACCTGAAAACTCTCACAACCGCCTCCAGCCAATCCTTGGATGCCTGAGTGTCCGTCTCCCCGAAAAACATGGGCAGTCTCTGACGCTGAAACTCGTGTAGTGCACTAAGGTGATGTGCACTCTCAGCGGCTGGGGCTGGTAGAATCGGTGGCTTGGCGGGTAGAGGTACCGTCGGTTCCTCTGCTGAAAAAGGGCCCTGCACAAAGGACTCGTCTCTTGGTGGGCTATCGTCTCGCACAAAGCTCGGAACCCCAGCTGGCTGCCGTCGTGGGGCCATACTGAGAAGAAACAGGTGCTCCACGGTCAAAAACAATATACCTGGTGAGCTGAAACTAAGTAATCACAAAGAAAACCTTTGAAACACACATGAAATCAATGTTTTTGTGCATTGAGTCGGAAATCAGAAGTTAGGGTCCTAGTGTACGGATACGTCGGCTGCCGCCCCAACACTAGACTCCCTGGACTGATAACCACACTCAATACCCTTAACACTATTACTTCACATAGAAGAAAGATCAGATTCCTGTGTTCTGCAGTAGAACCGAACACCTCTGATACCAATTGTCATGACCCGTCCTCGGGACCCATGCCGTGACTACCCCAAGCCCTCCTCCCATAGGCCAGGGGCTGGCGACTAGCACCAAGGCGTAAATCCCAACAAAAAGGGGAAGACATTGCCTTTATAAAGTAAACAAACACCACAGAGTAAGCAAGAAGAAGTAAACAATAAGTAAAACTGGGTATAATAGTTAGTGTGGAATGTAAATGGGCCAGAATACAAACTGAAACTGAAAGTAAAGTACAACTAGAAAGAAAGTACAACAACTGAAAGTAAACCAGCAACGTCGATCCGTCCACTGGAAGTCCCACCTGAAGGGTGGGTACAGATAGCCTCCTATACTCCTCGGGTCCAGCCGTCTGCTCTGTGTATGTTTTTCCCAGTGGTCCACCTCCAGGTACTGACTTGCTCCACAAGCCTCAACCACGATCGGTGCTGTCCGTCTTCTGCATCCAACACAATGTAGTGCGAGCATAGCCCGTGCAGGGGTGAGTATACGCTACTTAGTAGTTACCCCGAGACCCTCGAAGGTCTCCCAGAATCCACAAAGGATAATCCACAAAGGATAATCCACAAAGGAAAGATACAATCCTGAAGTAATATCCAACACTACTTAGGTATATGCCCATACATATACCTAAGTCATCAATTCTACTTCAGCTCCAATATCCGAGCCCAAGTGTGATCACGTCAACACTGGATAGTACAACCCAATCCACACAGGAAAGCACAACCCAATCCACATAGGAAAGAAAGTCAATCATATAGAAGATAATGCTTGAAAGTCAAGAATCATCTCACACAGGTATACTTCTTCATAAGGTGATAGAGATGATCCGATGTAGCCACTGATTCATCCAAGAAGGGACCCACGTAGGATATAAAATCAAGCTACTCTTTCAGACCCACGTAGGATACAAGAATAGAGTCAAACACTGCCGGAACCATGTAGGATACACGAACAATAGTACTGCCAGACCCACGTAGGATACAAGAACAGTAGTCATCGCTTTCGAACCCACGAAGGATTTCAGTACGGTCTTCATCACTGCCGAACCCATGGAGGATTTCAGTGCCGTCTTCATCGCCGTCGAACCCACTGAGGATTTCAGTACGGTCTTCATCGCTGCCGAAACCACGGAGGATTTCAGTGCAGTATTCATCGCTACTGAACCCACGAAGGATTTCAGTGCAGTCGTCGTCGCTGCCAAACCCATAAAAGATTTCAGTGCAGTCATCTTCATTGTCGTAGTCGCAGCCGGCTCTAGGGTTCCCACACACAGCATGCTCGATTCTGGGAGGGTCCGCTCCACAATCCAAAGGGGTCGATACATCAACTGACACATAGTCCAAAGTTGATGTATCCCAATGTTATGTATTGACAAGAGGATCTCAACATGACAGACGGTGCGTCAATCAGATGCCCGATCTGAGAGTTATTGACTTTTTCGTTCCAGGGGCCCAGTTGGTTTTAAGTCAAAACCAACCAGACGGCACTCCAACTGCATCCAAACCTCAATCGGAGTAATCCAAAAGGTTCTTCTATCTAAGAGGAATCCATCAAAGTCGACGACATGTCAATCGGACGTCCGGAGCTTATGTTATAAGAGTTTCCGCACTGAGGGCCTGGTTGGTTTCAGGTTCGAACCAACCCGGTCAAACACAAAATTCTCCAAAACCTTGAGTGTAATATACTGAAACGACCGTATCATTCCAAGGATCGCTACACAACTGACGATGCATCGATCAGAGGTTCGTAGGCCACATTATGGGGAAAGGACCGAAAGTGGTCCAAAATTGGGGGGTTTGGGCCAGGTCCGACCCGGCCCAACCCCCATGGGTCGGCCCGAACCGGGCAACCCGACCCGAGTCCGGGTCAGGACCATTAGGGCGCGGACCTGTCTGGTCCGCGCAACCCCGCCCGGCCCTGCCGGGTGGCATGCTAGCTCGGCCAGCGGCCGAGCATGGGGGGACGCGGTCCCCCCTCCCTTCGCGCTCCGCGGATGCGGCGGGTGGCGCGTCCTCCTCCGGATCCCGCACAGCCTTGGTATCCTGGTCGCCTGCCACCGTGGATTCAGCCGCGACGGTTCCTCCTGGCGGTGCACTGGGACGCCTCCGCCTCCAAGCGGCCTGCCGGTGCCGGCCGCCACCGTGCCGGTGGCTCGCGCCGCCGGTGAAGTCCGCGGGCCACCAGAGCCACTACGGTGGTCCATTCTTTATGTCTTCTGCGCCTGGGGTCATCTCGGGACCCGTAGATTATTGCTACGGCCTCCAATAATTCAACGGTCCCATTTCATCATCACCCAACATTCCGCGCATCAAAAATAGAGAATCAGTGGGTTCGGACTTGTTTGTTGGTCCGCAGCCACAACGTTAGTGGTTCAAACGACTTCCAAATATTAAAACACATTTAGAGGATATAAAAAACATAAATTAAATTAAACAAAAACCCCTACCTCAAAGAAGTTGTCGAACGAGGATCTTTGCGGGAAAAGACTCCGTGGAAGACGACATCGCGGAAGAGGATCGTGGGCATTGCGGTACACGACATCGCAGAGAAGAGGATTATCAGTGTCGCAGTACACGACGTCGCATCGTCGATCTCTGAGGAACTTTCATTCTTCGTTATTCTTCACGTTCTTCAATGAGGAATAACGTTCTTCATGACTAGAGTAATTTCTCCCCAAATATTCTCGCACAACACATCAACAAAAATAAAATAAGGCTTTGCCTTATTTTATTACTCATGCCATCCCTTTTTGAAATTCAAAATTAAATCACGATTTAATTGACGTGCATTGACCAATTAAAGAGGCGTTTAACAATCCAATTAAACACAAGAGTTTACTTGGGATTTAAAAAGGGGGTGCAGGTGTGTTACACAAAAAATTAATGGGGGTTTGCCAACTTAATGGGAGGTTTGAGGAAGTTGAATAGGTGGGGCTCGTGTGGGGCCCAACTCACTAATATCCTATCAAGAGGGGTTAGGATTTAGTGGGTACCACCTCAACTTCCATACGTAGGTTTAAACTACTTAGAATAAAAATAAAATTTGTACCACAATATTTTATTTTATTCTTCAGTTAACCCATTTATTTAATAACCTCACCCGAGAAAACGCAACTCCGGAAAAGGTGTTCCTAAGAAATTACCAACGCTATGGTTTCATTAGTGCCCTCAGATTTTGATTCCAAGCACCAGTTCAAAAGTTAGGAAAACCCGCTCGTTCGTTCACTGAACGTACCTGAGCTAAACTTCAGAAATTGATTCCGGGCACACCGGGCCTCAGAATCAGGTGCCGTCAGAAACTGCATACTCGTAAAATCCCAAATAAAATTAAGAAAAAAATTTCCCTTGAAATTTACAGGTCTTTACAGGTACATACCTATCAGCCTATCTTTTCAAACTCCCAACTATCTCTATTCATTCTACTCATCCTGGTAGAGCCACCACAACAACATTGTGATTAGCCGTACTCCATTGTGGCTAGACCTCAGTCAGCCTACAATTTGATGGTAGTGATTTTTCATGGTTTGAAAAGTGAGTAGTAGGACATCCCCAACACTATCTATAATCCACTGGTTTGACCATCAATGGCCTCCATACCCCCTTCCAAAGAGTAACCACCTCATATAAGGAATGCACACCTATCACGAAAATATGATGTGCTTAAGCATCTTGACAATTTTTTTTCAAGGCTATAAATTATAGAGGCCATACAACTATTAGAAGAGATGTGTGAATTCCTCACAAGGGATTTGAGAAGACTCCTCTAGTTTGAGACAAAGCTAGTGGTTGTAGGGGATTCAATGTTAAGGAAGTCAATTGAGAATAATTCAAAGCCATCATCTCATATTTGGGATAAGATAAAGATTGTCTCATATAATGGAAAAATTCACCCATTGTACATCACATTAAAACTAAATGGTATAGAATTACATCATTTTATCATCAACAAAGATTATAGAATCAATATCATCCAGACTTAGAAACTTCATAAGAAAGGACTGATAGAAGAATATATGAGTCCCTATGACCTGAAAATTTAGTGTTATTATTGGATAGAGTAATGGTTGTGTGGAAGAATCCATCTAAAGACCCAGTTCAGTGGCTTGATTACAAGTAATAAATTTATGGTGGTCTCACAAGATACTGTATACAATGCGATGATGGGTAGACCATGGATCCATATACATGAAATAGTTCCCTCCTCATACCACTAATGCCTCAAGTACTCCCTCAACGGTCGAGTGGGTGTTCTCTAAGGAGACATATCTCCTTTTTCTTCTTATAAAACCTTCAATTTGGAGGTATATTATTACAAGATCAAGGTAAAAATAGTTTAGGCCAATGATCATGAGCATACTACTACTATGGTCAACCCCTATATGGACTTGGATGATGCTTTCATCCTCCCAATTCATTGGTTGGTGGCTACAACATCGAAATTTGGACATTTATTTATTGTCTATGAGATGAGGGTAAGACACATTCCTAGGTATATGGAATGTCAAAATATTACCTTTTACTCCTATATAGGACATGATAGTGTGATGCCATAGCCTTTTACCCCTGTAAGTCTCAGGATGTTCTCCCCATGGCTACAATAGTACGTAATACCTACTTGTTTCTACAGGCCATGCTAGTTCAACATAGAACAAACAACCACCACTTTTTTGACATCATCAAGCATGGGCCCCTCATCCAATGACCTGATGGAATCGGGTCAAAGACCTTTGTTTTCATCATTTTAATAGTTCATGAAGATTCCATCGCTACTCATGTTGTCACTAGAGTTCCTCCATTGTCAGCTAACTCAGAAGATTTTCCTCTTGATGATTCTGTCAACTAGGAGGATGAATCTTATTTTGAAGATTATTTTCCCGCATTCTAATAGAGAATCTATTCCACCATCAATGAGTTAGTAAATGTGAATATTGGAACTGAGACAGATCTAAGGCCAACGTTGATCAGTATGACCATGGCTACATAGGAACAACATTAGTATGTAGAATTCTTGAAGTAGCATCGTCAAATATTTTCATAGAGTTACGATGAGATTCTGGGGTTAGACCCAAAAGTAACCATCCATTTTCTTGTCCTCCTGGCATTTCCTCATGGTTTCAGAAAGTCTCCCAAGATGATAAACCCATCTCATGGTGATATGGATAAGGCCAAAGTTGAATATCTCATCAAGTCAAACTTAATCAATGAATGTTATTACCCTAGATGGCTATCCAACCCCATTCCCACCCAGAACAAGAATGGATAGATCATAGTCAATATTGAATTCTAGAATCTCAACCGCCACATATCAAAATATGACTTTCCCATTATGGTGACAGAGTTTCTGATCGATGATCCAATTGGGTTCCAGGCTCTATCTTTAATGGATGGGTATTTTGGTTATAATCAAATCTAAATTGACCTTGAAGATGAAGAATATATATCCTTCATAACTTCATAGGGTACCTTTTGTTATTAAGTAATCCTCTTATGTTTAAAGAATGTAAGAGATACCTATCAACATTCTATTACCTGTATATTCAAACCAGTCCTCAGGATACTAGTGGAATGATATGTGGTCAACTTGATGGTCAAATATCACCAGCATCAGGACCATGTCAGAGATCTCAAGAAAGTGTTCTGATTCCTCCACTCTGGCCATCTGTCGATGAACCCTTGAAATGTGATTTTATAATGAAATATAGAAATTTCCTTAGTTCCATTGTCATATACATAAGAATCAAGATCCATCTAGAGAAGATCAATGCTATCATCCAGATTCCCCCTCCGAGCAACCTCTGAGATCTATGAGGATTTCATGGCCACTTTGCCTATAAATGAATATGTATCGTGAATCTGGTTGGAGTGTGTAATAATATTTCTAGACTCATGAAGAAAGGTTCCATCTACCAGTGGGATGAAGAGTGACAAACTACTTTTGATTAGATAAAGTATTATCTTTTGCTGCCTCCTGTCATGATTCCACCTATATCCGGGAAGCCTGTCATACTCTATGTGACCACCCTGGAGTTATCCTATAAAAATTTTCTTTCCTAAAAGAACAACGAATGGATAGATAATAGTTTTTACTATCTCAGTCACATTCTCTTCAACATAAAGAAAATATATTCTGTTATGAAGAAGATACAGATTGAGTTGGTTTTTGTAGTGCAAAAGTTCTGACACTACCCATCGAATCATAAGATATAGCTGGATTCCAACGTGGATATGATGAAGTATATTATGAACCACACCATGTTGAAAGGAAATCCAACATTGTAAGTAGTAATTCCTCAGAAGTTCAACATTATATTCATTACAAATAGATCCATTAAAGGTCAGGAAATGGAAAATTTTCTATTCACTTATCCAGCCCCCATAGAGCAATATGTAGATCTTTATTTTCTACATGAAGAAATTTTATCATTGGATATGGCAATTCAATGTTTTTAGATGCAATTCTATGAAACCTCTCGAAGTCTCACTGTAGAAGGCCCAATTATCCCAAGATCAATTAAATAGTCCTAGGAATTATCTTCATCACACCTACATAGATTGGTTTCCCCTATCCGTTCATGTTATCAGAAGGATAAACCAACAATGAGATGAATTATAAGACTCTCATCAGTAGTAACATGTTATCTCTCATGATTGATGTTCCCCACCTACATTTTAAGGGGGAATCTGATATAGTAATCAAACAGATTTGCGATGACTATATCTTTAGGAAAACAGAGATAATTCCATTTCTCAAGCATACTCTCCATCTAATGGCCTAGTTCCCTTCTCATCTAGAGGTGAATCATGTTCCTTGGTTGCAAAATGGTAGAGATAATGCAATATCTACTCTATCGAATTCTCTCACAGAGCTTGATGAGGAAGATATGTTAATTTATTTGGCACATCAAAGAGTCATCATCCTTATCAGTTCAGATGATGATGACAACTGACATGTAAACCATATTATTACTAATGCTTCCAAATTGGGTCCTACGGATCCCCCTACACCTGAAGAAACATCTGATTGGAAAACCAATTTCTTCAACTATCTCAAGATCAGTAATCTCCCATTGGACATATCCGAATGTGAGAGAATCCATAACCATGTTGTTCAATTCACCCTCTAGAGCTATGCTATCATAGAACAGACTCTCTACAATTGTGGGTTTGATGGAATACCCCTCCACTACATTCATGGAGAAAAGATTCCCCAAGTTATGCATGAAGACCATTCTGGGTATTATAGTTACCATCATACAGGGATGAAGCTTTCCCACTGAATTCAAAGGCTTGTCTAATTCTATCCCACCATGGTAATGAAATGTATCAAGTTATCCCAGAGGTGCCATACATGTCATATCCATGCCATCTTTGTGCATAGACCACTAGAGACCCTCCACACAACATGTTAATCTCATCCCTATTCAGTATGGGGAATCAATGTCATGGGATGATACCCACCAACAACAGCTCACCATTTCAGGTTCATTATAACCACAAAAAAATTGTTTCTCAATTGGGCTAATGCTATTCCTCTCAAGGGAGTCAAGTGCCAGTATATTTTTGAATTCATGAGCTCCAAAATTATCTATCAATTTGAAGTCTCCCTGCAATTATCAATGATAACAACTCCAACTTATGAATAGGTGATTTGAAGATGTTTTACGCCAATTATAGTATCTATTCCAAACACACTTTTCACTGCCATACATAGTCAAATGGGAAGATTGAGGTTTTAAATAAGACCTTCTCAAATATGTTTCAGAATATGGTGGAAGAAAACAAGAGAAAATTCCAAAATATGATCCCCAACACTCTCTAGGATTATCGGAAAATGGGTTGTAATTACACTTGGGTGACTCCATATTCCCATATAAATAGAACAGAGGTATTCCTCACCATTGAGATTATATTTCCCTCGCTCTGTAAAGCTATCTATGATAAAAAAATGTCTGAAAGAGTAGTAAGAGTCTATTTTGATGAACTAAAATCTCTTGATGAGAACAAGAATTGGGCCTTACATAACATAGAATGACACTAGAATAAGATATTTAGAGCATTGAACAAGAGAGTTTACCTCCGTTCCTTCCTCCAACGGGAAATGGTATTGAATCTAAGGACGCCGATAGATCCTTTTAGGAAACCACCGAAGTTGGAGCCCAAATGGGAGGGGCCTTACATCGTCAACAAAGTATATCCCAACAGTTCATACTCTTTGGTCACCCTGTATGGAGAGCGAATTAATCCACCCCCCAATGCGAAGTTCCTCAAAAAATTATTTGCATGAATGGGGTCTCTCATCCTGTATGACGATAAACTACACAGTGTTCCTAATGGTAAAAGATCTAAATCCTTAATCTAATATATATTAATATAATAAATGTGACATTAGAATATGTGGACCCATATTATATGACGTTAAACTTCTATTTATTCCTTCTTTCATGATGTTAAACTACACAACAGATAAGCATCCTGGTTTCATGATGACAAACTGCACAATTTCCGAACAGTCCAAGCTAGATAACCTTATACTATGATCTCATCATCCAAGAAAATTAATTTTAAATGGACTTAAAAATACTATATGATGTTAAAATTATATTTCGTTCTCATGTCATGATGTTAAACTGTAAAAAAAATCAGTATCCTGGATGTATGATGATAAACTGCACAATTCCCCCATGGTCCAAGTTCTCTGACCTTAATCTAAGATCTATATAATCCTAAATGACATTAAAATATTACAAGGTCGAGGAATCATTACCTTAAACTATATTCTATATCATCCTATATGATCTTAAACTTCTTTATCTTAGCCGCAGGATGATAAACATCACCACATTGATGGTCCTTTCTTCATGACCTTAAAAGGAAAGTGCCCTTTGTCCCGCACGAAGAAAAAATGCTACATCCTACATTAAATTTTACTATTCCCAATATTCTTCCTCACTGAATGATATTATACTACACGAAATTTCAATAACTATGTATGGATTGATTCCCATTCTTAAGGGATACATAGAAATGCCCAAACACTCCATCTTTATTCCCACCCACAAACTCTCCCATTTATTTTTCTTCATCCCCTAATGATGTTAAACTATGTGTGAGTTATTCTTAGGAATGTGCGAATCCATTTAGTCCTCAATCACATTAGGTTACTTCATGGCGCTGCACTATATATTGTTGTTTTATAATCCACATCCTATGATCCAAATTATAAGAACATAAACTAATATCCCCAGTTTTTTTATTGAAAAATGATAAATTGAATAGGATCCCCCATCCTTATCATTTGATGTTATACTATGTATTATGAATCCTGGATGTATAAAGATAAACTACACAACACTACAATATCTTCACTTGAGAAAACATTTCTAATTGGCACTGCTCATCTTCATGAAACCTCCCAAGAACTACATATGGATTGATTTCCATCCTTGTGAGATACATATAAACACCTAGACGTTTTCACTCTGGGACCATCCTCAAAATAACATTCCCTCCCCCTCTTCCCCCTTGGACTGAGTATCATATATGAATATTCCATGTGGTGTGAAACTCTTTGGTCCTCATTCACATTGGGTTACCTCATGGCACCGCACTGCATATCTCCTCTTTAACTAGTCTAAATTCCATGACTCTAAAAATTATATTTTCAATGTACTAGTCATATAATAATAAACTACATAAAAACCATGATATTATCATTTGAGAGAATACCACCCCCCTTTTTTTGGAACTGGATATCTTCCATGGAATCTTCAAGAGCTAATTGTGGCTTGATTCTCATCTTTATGAGGTGCATAGTGACACCTAAGCATTTTCTCCCCAGGCCTGACTCTAGAATCCTGAACCTTTTCACCCCCTCTTTTCCTAGGTTCCCTCCTTGAGAATGGGTAGTGTAGTGTGGATATCTTTGGTCCTCATTTACATTGGGTTACGGTAGCTGCAACATGCATATTACCTTAAAAAAACCCTCCCATCCTCATCCATACCTCATGATGTTAAACTACATGGATCTCCAAATTTACATCTGTCTTGATTCCCATCCTTATAGGATATGTAGTAGTTCCCAAGCATCTTATCCCAGAGCCTAGTCATAAAATCATAAATTCACCTTTTTGGACCTTTTTCATGGGTTCCCATTTGATAATGTGTGGTTTGTTGTGGATCCATTTGGTCCTCATTCACATTAGGTTATTTTTCACACCACACACTTCTTTTTTGGGATTTATATGTCTTAGTCACATGATGATAATGTACATGATGTCCTCATCCTTACCAAATGTTGTTAAACTACATGGATATGCCCCATTCCCATGATGTTAAACTAAGAACCTGGGGGACACACTCTAAGACCTTAAAATTAGAGCTTATGGTATGAGAAATGTGACCCTTAAAAGGTTCAAAATACCCCACCTTGGAACTAAATACTTTAAGGAAGATCTGATCCCACATGCAGATGTTCCACACCGACATGCTTGAATGTGCGATGGTATAAGACATGGATGGTTGGAATCCACAAGGACATTCCCCCAATTCATTTCCATGATTTATGTTCCCCATTATCTAGTTCCCCATCCTATTACATGTCTAAAGGGACCCACTATTGTTATGGCTATGCCACATCTTCTCACCTACCATTTTTGGCCCACACCCCGTAGAATTTTGGAAGACATTTTGAGACAGGTCCCATGTTTCAAACACAATCAGTGGTCGACCCTATTTTATCTATCCCCTTCCCTGGTTACATGATATGGATTCTTTGTTTCAAACAAGGGAAAACATTATCCCCTATCATCATTCCACCATCATTATGTTCTAGATATTGGGCTCAATGATTCACATTTCCACCTCCTTTTGTTCTGGTGGATCTGCAACACCCCTAGGGTTCTCCCTATAAGCTTATGTATATGTTGAGTGGGAATTTTAGGGTGGTTGGTACTTCCCCACTCTTCATTTCCATTCTATTGTTTTGTTATCCTATATGATAGGGAGAGCATAATATCACTCCTTATTTCCCACACCAAGCATCGTACACATGGGTTTAGAAGTTTTGGTAGGGTTTATATCCATATAGAGTATAATAAAGACCCTCAGTTCTAAAATATATGACCTTAAACTAAGAGACTCTCCACAGTTCTCTAAGGAATATGTGTCATGGTATGGTCCTCCTAGTTCTCATTCACATTAGTATTATTTTTCCATTCCACACACATCCTCTATAGGGTAACTATTTTCCCCTAATATCCTAGTCACATAATGGTAAATTGTGTAACATATTCATCCTTACCACATGATGTTAACCTATACAGATATGTCCCATAAACATGATGTTAATCTTAGAATCCATGGTCCAATAAATAAATCCTTAAATTATTTTTTATCCTAGGTTCTGTTGGGTGCTACCACTAATATTCAATAATGTATTGGGGGCACGAGATCGAATGTATCGAGTTCAATGGGAACATCAACTGAACCTGTCTACACATTTTGAGTCTTTCTAGGTTGTATTTTCACCATCTTTTACATATATAAGGACCCACTAATAGAGAAGGTCTCATGCCTATTTGGCTCATCTCCCATCTTTGGACAATGGCCTAATTTATTTTCATAAAAAAATGTTCAATATTATGTTTTAAATTTGGTTAACAGATGATTCTGTGTTTATATTCCCCATCCTTGATTGGTAATGTTGTGAATTCGGTGTTGTAA
Source organism: Viscum album (assembly GCA_963277665.1). Lineage (NCBI taxonomy): Eukaryota > Viridiplantae > Streptophyta > Magnoliopsida > Santalales > Viscaceae > Viscum > Viscum album. The sequence goes on along the minus strand of OY728123.1, from coordinate 1,868,666,181 downwards.
ATATGGTCAATACTGATCCTACTCATCAATCACCCTATCCAAAATCTAGACCATGAAAGATTTAATTTACATCTTATCCACTTCCGGATATTATAGTGGAACTCTAACACCCTTAGTGTTTCTCCTATGTTCATCTGTGCATGTCAAGTGAGATGATCCCACATTACACACTTCTACATGTGATAGGGAAAATCCTAACCTAACTCATAATATTCCCCACCCAGTATGGCGCACATGGTTTTATGAGTCTTGCTAGTGTTTGTACCCACATGGGAAAGTTGTGTAATCCTATGGTTCAAATAATACGACATTAAACTCGGATCTCTATGGTCCAAACTCTACGACCTTAAACTAAGAACATATCCATGGTTTCCTCAGGAGTGTGTGTGTTGTGGTGTGGACTTGTCTAGTTCCTACTCATGTCGGGTTTTCACTATATAAACCATGAAAATTTCTCTTGAAACACTTCCTCAAGCATCCTTACTGAATGATGTTAAAATGTACGAGCTAGTCCTTTCAAAAAACCTGAAACTACAACATCATCTTCCTAGCTTCACAATGAGAAACATCACATCATTGTAATGTTATAACTTGAGAGGGCATCACCCATGGAATTGGTCATCCACTATGTCACATTTCAAGACATACACATGGATTGATTCTTGTACTAACACCCAAACAGTCCATCCTAGTCTAGCCACACTAAACTAAATAAGAATAAAAAAAGAACAAAAAAGAAATATCTAATTACTCTTCTCTCTGTTTATGGATCAAACCTGCATGGGAAAATTTCTCCGAAATAACAATACGTGGCTCGATTACCATATTTATGGGATACACAGTAATGCCCGAATCATCGATATTGGGTCCATCCACAACATTATTACCCCTCTTCACATCAAATAATATTCATCCTTATCACATGAGGTTAAACTGCATAGGATTCTAGAACTACGTGTGGCTTGATTCCCATCCTTATGGGATACATAGTGATGCCCAAATGATTTTTCTTTAGGCTCAATCAGAAACTCTCTTGTCCAAGATCTATGACCTAAAAATTTATTCTACTCATCTCAATACATCTATGTGACATGTGGGCCTCTTTGGACTCATTCATGTTGGGTTTCATATCTGGTGTGTCACCTGTGTATGCTTGGGATGATATTTCCTCCATATAGTTCAAACTACCCGACTTTAAACTTTATGCAAGCTTCCTCAGGAATTCATATTTGGTGCATGTGGTCCTCCTCAGTCCCCATTCACTTCAGGTTTATTATACCACCGAATTATGAATATTCCTCTTGAATTACCCCCATGGTCTAAACTCTATGACCCTAAACTAAGAGATGATGGACCTAGTTCTATTTCAGGATATGGTGTCTGGAAGAGGGTCTACCTGGCCCTCATTCACTTTAGGTTTATCACAACACCACACCACACATACCCATTTTAGGAACCATTGATCATTGTCCAAAATCTAAAACCTTAAAAAAACCCACCATTATCAACAAACAATGGTAAACTATGACCACACCTTGAGAATGGTTAGGATGACCCATGATAATTATTGGATGTTTTAGCTTCCTCGCCATAAAGGACTACACCTGCAAGTGTTGGTATCCAACTACACTATTCTCAAGAACTACATGAAGCTTGATGACTATCCTTACGTGATACATAGAGATGCCCGAACATTTTGTCCCAAGCTCAGCCATAGGTTTGTTAGCCTTTTGGGCCCCTTGGCCCTATTTACGTCCCAAACATTATGAGCATAAATTGAAAGCTTCACTAAAATTTATCCCCTTTATGTATCACATGTGCTTCCTTTCGGTCTAATACCAAATACTTATATAGTGAACAAGCCTCCCCTTGCTCATTCATGTCTGAATTTTTTTCTCCATGACACACATATATTATAGGAAGTGACATTTCTTTATCCCATAGATCATGACTCTAAACTATTTACTGGGGTATAGGAAATATGACATTAAACTATGTGAAACGTCCCTGTTTCATGATGTTAAACTATGAGATGTGTCCTAATCAGATGAAGTTAAAATGTGCCATGCTACATCCTCATATAGAAACATTAAACAACATATTCTTTATCATCAACTTCATGATGAAAAACTACAAGGCGTATCAGGACCTCACCAGAGAGGTCCTCCCTAGAATATAGGTTTGATCATTGTTTAGAATAATTCACCTACATTATGGTGATTTATTCACTGTGGCATAATTGCAGGAGCATTAGAATCCATTTAAATATTCCATCACTCCACCCTTTTCATTGCATTTACCTTAGTTGGATCCTTATACACTTTCATGTTTGAAGGGATCCCCTAAAAGTTTGTATATGTTTCATCAGGTCACCTACCATCCTAAGAAACGTTCCCAAAGACGTAAAACAACACTTTTATTTGGGTATCATGTTTTGAACATGGTCAGCGATCAACCCTCGTTTGTTTTTCCCCATTCCAAACTGGTATTATAGATGTTTTATTTCAAATATGGTCAGTATTTTTCCTATATCGTGATTCCATCCTCTCGATGATTCCAAATTTTGGGCATTGTGATTCACACATCCCATTTCAACTTTTTGGGGATTGATTCCAACATCCATGACATTATACTACTCATGCACTAAAGCACATTGTGAATGAAAATTTGGCTATTTTGAGAGCCCTATTCCCCAGTCACATCCTCTATTAACTTGAACACTCTTTGTGCCCAGTCAACAATAGAAATCACCAAGTGTTTGACAGTTAGTTGGAACTTTCATACAAGGTGAATAGTTATGTGGTCATCTATTTTTCTCACACTTGGCATGATCCATGTGAGAGTAGGGATTTATCATTAGTTTATTTAAAGGTATGAAGTGTAGTAATTAAAGTAATCAAGCATGTGACCATGCATGAAGTTTGAGACAACAAATCAGATATATATGTTTCAAATGTTTTCTAAAACACAACCCCCATAGATTTTCCCCTTCAATGGAGTGTTTTAGCTCCACCACCCTTTGGCATATGGGCTCTATAGTTTGCTGTCATCTTATGATTTTCCTTCATTCATCATTAGATGTAGGACAAATCTCATTATCCATGATCAGTACTTGTCCTAACTCATCCATGAGATCAACCACTTAGTTAGATGCATATAATAGTTTCTTTTGAGCCTCCAGTACCTGGGTCTCTAATCATGTGAAAAGATTCTAAGAAGAAGTGACTAAGGAGAGACATTTGTTGACCTATTATTCTAGGTGTTGGATTACTCGTTTGGATTCACGGAGCTTATGGATGTTGTCAGGTTTTTCTTGGCACCATGAAGTATATAGCTGTTTAATGCTTTCTCACATATTCTTAGTGAGATAGTCACAGACTATCATATTCCTATCATGACCATCCACCCCTCTAGCATTAAGACATCACAACCATGTGAAAAGTGACCCAATATTTATCACCAATTCTACCTCTAGGGTTTCAAAGAAATGCTTGATGAAATTCCACACTCTGCATCGGGTCATGTGACTCTCCTCAACCCCATCAGAGTAATAACCATCATGTTCCTTAGGTTCAATAGGTTCATACTCTAGGGATACAGATAAGAGTGCAGTAGTATGATTCTCTCCTCTGGCATTCTGACAGAGGGACTGGGCTCCATATCATGAGGTTGGTCACCGTTGCTTGACTCCACCTGGACAATTTAATCTCATGAAACCTCAAATATTATTCTACCCATTATTGGGGAATGGATCCCATATGCTCTAAATATTCTCCATAGTACATGACCCGCTACTTTGAACATTGTTTAGATGGTATGGAAATCCGTTAGTCTAGTTAACCGATGAAGAAGATGATGTTATTATGGAAAAAAAGGAACAAGGTAACATTTTTAAATCTATTGGTGACCTATAATCCTACTATTTCATCATCATCAAGACACTAGGACACGACCCCCCATATATGATTGAAGGCTATGGATATTCTAGGGTGACCAGTCTACCCTCCCTAACACCAATCAGCCTCATGACCGCCATTTCCCCAGACACAATTCATGGGGTTTAAATCTATACAATTGGAATATCTACACCTACCACTAAACAATGAAGAGAAAATGAATAAGTTCATTCTACTACACATGAATATGTGAGTAGAGGAATCTTGTTAAAGCATGAAGAAAACAATAGAGAAAATGAATAATTTTAAACTCACTTCCAGGGTTTAAAAAAGTACCCTCTAAGGATCCCACTAAGGAAGTATCCTATGAGGTTATGACCTAAACTTCCTCCATAGGACTCCCTTTATTAATATATTTCCCCCATGATCCTTATGATTCATTAAGAAAAGGGAAGCACCCTTCCATCTCAGCTGCCTACAACTCTAGAGGAGAGGTCATATTCAGAAGCACCCTTACTTTCTCTATTATTGGGTGAATATTACCTAGATAGTGCACCATTTCCTCCAATTTTTTCCACAAATCACACCCCTTCCCTATGAGTTGCAAAGAAATTCTTCTTTCATGACTAATCCAGGCCGAATCCATCCCATATCAATTGATATGGTCCCATATACTATTGGTGTCAAGTAATTTCTAGTTTACATCTCCCATTTCCCATGCCTTAGGCTAGAAAACATCCTTGGTAGTGTTCACATAACACAATCGATTCCCAGGAGCTTTGGGAGGTATCTTTCATAACCCCCTTGACGGTTCCCCTTCCTTTTGAGTTCATTCTACTGGTGATACCCCACTCTTTCATCCCTCACTAGATCATAACACTAAAATGTTGAGTCCATTGTTGTAGCTCCACTTCCATGATTTTCACTACCCCCACGGCGGTCCCTTTCTACTGTCCAGCCTCATCTTTGAGGTAGAGGAGGCACTCCATCATTAAATTGTATGGTATGTTGCTTTAGCATTTCACTCAGGTAGACACCCTCCCAACTCTTAACGTAATCATATATAAGACCAAACATAGAAGTGGTTGAAGGCATATCATTCCTCATCTTTCCATCTTCTTGTGTGAAGATCATCCATATCTAACTAATCTTGCATGGATGGTCCTCATTATGCACACCTAGGTATAATTTTGGTGCAAGAATTTGGAGGCACTGAAATTACCTTGTGAATCGATGCGGTGTTTACAATTTATAGATTGGTTTGCAGTCTACTATGACCTCTAATACTCTACCTTGGAAGGCCAAGAGATACAAATATTATTACTTGGTACCCATGACTTCATCAATTATTATGTTCATTGATAGAGGAAATCAGTGAAAAGTATATCTATCCTCTCTCTAGAATTTTCTCAACACATCTATAAATCCCATCTTGAATAGAAAGATACCCATAACATTCAGAATCACCGGTCAAAAATTCATATCAGGATGGATTATGATATTTAGATACTCATAACCTCAAATGAGTACTTCTATCTAGCTGTATAGTTAGTGAAGAAGCTCATACACATGTAACAATCTCTTCCCCTCACTAATATTCCAAAGCACCTTGTAAAGATTATCCAGTATGAGAACCCCTAGGCTGATCTGTTTCCCTGAGGGCAAAAATGTTGTGATAATGAATGTGGTCAGCTATGCCCCCATATACACATCCCTCACTGGAACCATCCACCCAAAGACAAGTTCTGCAATAAAACCCTTTAGTCTAACTATTGGTTAATGTTTATAATTGATGGAATACCCCCGAACCAGCCACTATCTATCCTCCATGATCCTTTAATAAGTGCCATCCTTGCCTCATTGATACCTCTAGGACATGTGTGGGGTCTCGTTTGTAGATTCATAGGTACTTCTTCCCCTTAAGTAGGCATCTCCACCAATAAATTAAGAAAACAACTAAACCATCATCTAAAATGAACATCCCTTATTGCCTGCTTGATCGTATCAGTTTCTGACACTAGATCTACTATCCCCCCTCTCTAGGAGGAAAAGCTTCTCTTCATCATGCCAAGCATTATATATGAGGTCTAACTTGTCATACATCTCCCCAAGGATTGGGATCCCAGAAATTTTATGGAGATCAAAGAGCATGATGCTGACCTCTCTGTGATGTAGATGGAATGTATTGGATTATAGAAACCATATTTTTAGTAGTTCTCGCATGATATACTTCGACTGGAAGACATGGAATTGGGAGGGCCATGGTACTTTGTACAACCCCAATCATCTTATATCTTCCCTAAATTTGGCATAATATGGGCAAACACAGTAGTCCTAGACCCACTCCTCCATGAAGTTTCCACCTTTGCACAGACCCCAATCATCATTCTATGCCTTCCCTAGATTTCCTAGACCATCTTTAATGATCATTTTGTATTATGAAAATAATGAATCAATGGACAACAACTTACCATTGATTTCATTAGTGTGATTATAGAGGCAGTCCACTGTGATGGGGGTGTAATCCATCCCAATGTGTATATTAACTTGCAAATACCCCTGATGTTGTATTGGAATTACCCTAAACCAATAGGCCAGTTCATCCGTACTTACTTGTATAATAAATACATCGTCCCTTTGACCAAATCCATATAGCGGCAGCCTTTTTCATAGGGGATAGTCTTTTTGAACATAAAACAGTAGGTCCACCACTGATTCATTTTCTGAGTGGATCCTAAAAAACTCACATAGAAGAATATTATTCTTTATTCTATCCCTTCATGAAGCATCAATAAGAACGTCCTAACTAGCTTCCTGAGATGCCATAGATCTAGGAATTAGAATATTCTTTGAGCCTATCCGTGGAGCTCAATCATGAAGTAGTAGTTCATGAAGTAGCAGTTCATAGAGAAACTATAGGTTTGGTGTACATCACAGAGGAACATTGGTACGTTATTCCCCAGTTCACTAGATATTATTTACAAATAAAAGAATCATAAAACCCAGTTCAAAAAGATGTGTTCATGAGGTGGAAGAATTTTCAAAAAGAGATCTCTGATGTAGTAGTTTTTTAAGGTCCTGTATGGAAAATGAATCCCTTTATCACTATTTATAGGTGAAGGTACAATCGAGCTTCGTAGAGACCTCCATGCTTCAGAGCTTCATGGAGACTTGTGTTGCAAGTGCCTCATGAGCCAACATTTTGAAGATACTATGTTCTGTGACATACCCTCATATTTTGACCTTCTATTTCTCATCATCTCCCATTCCGAGGGGGTTATTTGTTGGCGGAGAAATACATGGTCATGAAGAAATGGATAAAGTCACAACCGGTTTGAAACCCTTCATAAATAAAACAACCCCACAAATCATTCAAGGATTCTGCCTCATAAATCTCTTTCATGGAGACCCCTTACCCCCTAGAGTGCCTGAAGGCGGATAATGGTACTCCCATGAGTCTAACATTCCCTACAACCAAATGAGCATATTTTGATAAATGAATCCATGAGTCCGATAGAGGCCCTCCCCTTCACGACATCCTATCCCATTACGGCGTGCATCCTAACATCTTGATACCACATTTCCTTAGATAATTTTCTCCCCCACCTCAAAGGCATTATTACATTGAATATTTAACTTTTGGTCACCCTTTCATGAAGCTCCTAGGAACTATAAATTTTAACTGAAAATGGATCACCCAAGGTACTTGAGCTTCACGAAACGTGCCTTGCCTTGTTCCCCATTGCCCCTACCTATGGTAGGGATGCATTTAATGATGGCCTCCTCCCTTCGTGAAGGAGGGAGACACTTTGGGTTTCTTGAGGATCCATAGAGAATTATACCTTCATAGAGAACTCTTTTATTATGTCAAGACTCTATGATAAGGAAAGTGACCCATGCTTTGCGATGCCCAATCCTTCACAGATCCCCCTTTAATAACTATAAACCTTTTCTTCATGAAGATCTTTTTGGAGAGGCCCATACCTTCATGAGATCCTCTCCCATGAGGCCCTCTAGAATTGTATGAAGTGATTACCTTTTCCTTCCTGGGAGATCCCTTGTTCTGATGTATTACCACTTGTTCTTTGGAATAGGCACTCTAATCAAAATTTCTTTTTTTGAATAGGGATGCAAGCGTAGACCTTGTTAGTGACCACTCCTCTACCTTTCTCCCATTGGGTGTTGTTGATGAATTTACTTCCCCATGTGTTAGTGGGTATCAATTATGTAAGTCAAAGGGGTAAGGTTTGAGTCCTCCACATCCGAGCTTTATGATGTTAAAATACCAAGTGCCATAATCCTCATCAAATGACATTTAACTATAGTCTCACCTTATTCCATGCATATGGTGTTCGCCTCCTTGGGAATTTTACATTCCCACCCCTCTCTATGAGCGTGAGATCTTCCTCAAATAGAATGATATCATCCTTGCATGAGGCGACATCTGCCAGTGGGTAAGGGCTACCATCCCGGTGTAATCTTCTAGCCTTTCTTCCAGGAGACAACACTCACGATTCTCCATGCCTCTTTTGGTTAGAAGGAACCGATGTAATATGGGCACATGGGAATCTCAACACACCACCCCTTTCTCTTTTAGATTCTTATCCATGGTCCACTCCTATGCGTAAGCCCCACTCAATTCCTCACAGATTCATCTTTCGTGATGTGATAGTTTGGTCTACTACATCCTCTTATTTCTCATACCTAGCATGAATCGTGTGAGCTTAGAGTTTAGTAGTAATAGTGAAACCATTCTTCCAGACATCCTCAGTGCTTAATCCCCATGTCCCTTAAAAACTATATGGTTTTTGATCCCTTTATTCTAAATATGTTATGTAGGAAGCCTTCACAAGTTTCTAACCCTATCAATGGTAAACTCTAGTGATCCCTCCTAGGATGTACCCTCATGATGTGATGTCTTTACATTATGGGATACATCCCCCAGATCCACCTCTCTAAGGTGTCCTAGTCCATCCACATAGCCCGATAACAATGTATAAGCCCCAACATGTCAAATGGAAACTAAACAGTTATAAGCCCTGATGCCATCCTGAACTACATGGACTTTGATTGCCAACCAGCTGAGATATGTAAGAAACCACCTCGATGTTCAATCCTAACACCATCATTTTCACATCGGTTCACCATCATCCTTATCATATGATGTTAAACTACATGTGATTTCCAAACTATGTGAACTTTGATCCATGTGTTATAAAAAGGGTATGTAGGAATCCTCCTTGATGTGTAAGTTTAACAATCCCCACAAAAAATCCATTCCATCCATTTATCCCACTTCATTCACAACCATCCTGATTCTTACTCGGTCTGCCATATCCTGGTGGGATCATTCCATCCATCTAGGCCATCTCAACTTGTAAGACCTATCCAAATCCTCAATTATCATCGCATCACTTGGGAAGATAACCAAGAATAATCCCCACACAATCCATACTCATCCAACCGAGAGTGATTCTCTTGTGAAGGGCATCTAACCATGTGTAATCCCTAAAAAACCCCTTAAAAATACATGGGTTTTGATCCCTGTATTCTACCTAGGGTACGCAAGAAGCCTCCTTGAGTTTCAATCCTAGCTAATGGTAAAACTTGGTATCCCCCTCTATGGGGTTCACATATCTGATCCACCCTTAGTGGTGTCCAGATCAGCCTTTACAGTGTAATAGCTTTCCATGTATGGGACACAACACCCGTGTTCCTCATGAGAGACATTCCCACCCAACCATTGATAAATATTTTTATCCCCTTCCATGGGTTCCAACTCTCTAATATTCCCTCAGTGGTATCCAAATCAGTCTTCACGGTGTAAAAAATTTTCCTTTATGGGACACATCACCTGGGTTCATCAACAGAGGTGTTGCCACCCAGCCAATATTAAACCTTGGTGTTCCCCTCATTGGGGTCCACCTCCCTGATCTATCCTTAGCGGTGTCCAAATCATCCTTCATGGCGTGAAACCTTACCTTATGGTACACAGCACCTAAGGTTGACCCTCATTGGGATTTATGATCAATACATATAGTAAACATTCCAGGTGTTCCCTCCTAGATATGTACCTCTCTGATATGTTCCAATGAGACATTCTGATTAGTCCAATCTACCTCTGCAAGATGTTTAACTCATGTCATACCCCATGTTAAAAATGTGACACCTAGGGAAAACCTCGGATGACATACCTCTAGAATAGGTTACCCCAAAATTGATGTGGGATGCCTCATATTTCTATACCATTGAGAATCCCTCTTATGAGGAAGAATACAAGTGCTCCAATGTTTATGCGTCTAGAAATGATTAGCGATTCCCAACATGACTACCACTATGACTAGATATTTTTGGAATGTACAGACAGAAGCAACATAATTAATCCTGAACCATAAAGATATGACACCATGAATGAGGTTCATGAACAATGTCATAATCCATTAGGGGGACCTAGACTAATAAAAAAATTCTACGGAGGATTCCATGGAAAAAGGAACCAACATCCCATTATCACATTTCGATCATTGATCATACATATCAAAATAAGTGATGAATTCCACCCACCTTTGGAAGGATGGAATTCATGGTAAAAAATGTGACACGTTAACATGCAACCTGTAAATGAAGGTAGGGGAACCCCGATAGAAATAATTAGAAACAACTTGTAATATTAAACATGTTGAGACATTTTAATTAAATAAACAATATTTTGGTATGTCATAAGAGTAACTTGACCATTTGTGAATAATCAAATAAACAATATCTATAGATATGTGTGAGTATCCTTGAATAATAATTATGGATACTTAAATAGGAATATTTTCCCCAAATTTTGAGGATCAAACTTGCTGGAATTCCTAGATATTTTTTTTCTCATTTTTACACTATTGTTTTCATGGAAGTTTCTAAATTAAAATAATATAAAATAAATCCATGTGTCAATTTGGGGTTTATAAATCAAGTGATGGGTTAAAGAAGAAATATTTAGGAGGAAAATGTAATATTACGAGAGATATCAATGTAAAACTTCTGTTTTGTAATGTCATAAAAAAGATTTATTATTTTTGATGAAAATCAAAAGGCCTTCAATTTTTATGTAAGAATATATTGTGTGATTATATACCATAAATGGTGTATTGATCATTATAAATTTGATCAGTATTAACATGTAGTAGTTTTTGAATGTCTTTTTAGTTGATATTATTTAATCAGAGGGCGCATGTGGTATGTTGATATTTTTAAAGCTTGGGATAAAATATGTTATTTAATCCAAGGAAATTTTGATGATAAGCGAAGTTATTTTTATGGATGAGGATGAATTAGTAGAGAAATGGATGATACCTTATTATTTTTCATTAATAAAATGGTATATTTATATAAAAAATTGATCATGTGGAAATAAACTACTGGGAAATAGTTTTTGGGTTGAATATTATACCTTCTAATTTGATATTCAAATTATGAAATTAGTAAAGAACATGTGTCTTAGAAGTTTCTTAATCACAAAAAGGATAGAGTCACCCATATTAGGGGTGAACCTTGAAGATTTATTCTCTAAGAATATCTATTCTAATTTATTATTTTCCTTGTGGTGTCTTTGTTTTAGTTACCACAAATCATGTCCATTCATCTTATCTATTGAAAAAAATTGAATAAAATAAAAAATATTTTTTTAAAATCTGTTTACACCAATTCACTATCCCCTTGTGTGGTTTCTTGGCTCAATGGGTACCCTACTTATAATCATATCTATGGTATTACCTATTGTTATATCTATGTGTTTTCAAGTTTCTTTTATCTAACATATACTGGGGGAATATTTAAAGAAATTTTTGAGTTTTATTTCAAAGAAAATATGGGGGTTGTATCCAAAAATTGTTTTGAAGAAAAAAAATAGATAAGGCAAGAATTTGATAAATATTTTTTTTGAAAAATGATAATGAGGATTATACACTAGTTAATTATAATCAATGTGTATAAAATTTTGTTTTAACTATTGATATTTATCATCTTTAAGAATCTAGTTTAGGTTGTGATGAGTATATACCAATTAAATAAATTGATTATTTTTATCAAAAATAAAGTATTACAATTTCACTATTAAAATTTTCACTTTCATATTTTAGTTCATGAAGGATTTCCATGATGAGAATAGATAGCTAAAGATTGAGAAAAATGATATGGGGAAGTCAATACCTGAAAAGGTGATGATGTAAAAGAATATCATCAAAGATATTGACGTCTAGAAGAAAATTTCATAGCTCTATAAAGAAAGATATTATTTAAATGAATAATAATTTTAGAAGACTATATATTAAAATATTTAGTCTAGTAATTTTTTAAGGAGATGATACATGAATTATAAGAGATCATTATGATCATGAATAATCAGTTAGAGATAGATTAAAAAAGAATAATGAGGCTTGGAAATTATAAGAAAGTATAGATAGAAATTTGTGAGGATCATAATAAAATAATTAAGAAGATCCCAAAATAGTGTAAATATAATGTAATTTTAGTAAAATATTAGAAAAATAGATAACTAAAAGTTAGTTGAAGAATATAAAATTATTATAAAGGTAAATTTTTTTTGAACATGAAGTATGGATGAAAGTTCAAGAAGTTTTTTAAGATAAATCATAAAAAAATACTTAGAAAGCGGGTCTTGTCATTAATATGTCTAAAGTGTTTATATATTTTAAAATACCACATATTATAGTAAATGAATACTTGAAAGAAATCTATAATAAATCTAATCTAGGCTCAAATAAAAGGGAAGTAACACTTTTTCAAGAAAATTATTTTCATATGAATATTTTTTATATGAAAATTTCAAATTATAATGTATAATATAGAAAATTATGTGCCGATGAAAGTGATGATAATACAAAATATAGAACAATTTTATAAAAAAACAATATAAATATTGGTTCCCCAAAATATACTCAACTACATGGCTATTTGTGCCAAAGACAACATGATGAAAATTATACCAAGATTGGGTTTAAATGAAAAAAATTGGTGTAAAATTTTTATGATGTGGAATGTTTGTTCACACATTTAACAATTGGTGAGGTTACCAGTAAAAGAATTCTTGTAAATTTGAATTTTGTGCACATAGAATGGTTTTTTGGAAAACCAGGATTAAAATCTGAAATCTGAGAGTAGAGACAACCCTAGGAAATATTTTATATACGTTTGGTGATTGGGAAGTGATTAATGGCATCAAGAATGGTTCAAATAGGTTTTTGACCTATTGTTTTATGTATCAAACCCACCAGGTATTCAGTAGGGGTGAAACGGGTACTCAATGATACCCTGAGTTTCTATGATACTTTAATGAGAAATCGGGTACAAGACTAATGACTTTTTTATTGAATTTTTTTCTATTCTTTTGTTTTAATGGGACTCCCTGCCCCCTATGGTTTTTTATTAAACCAGTAACCCCATACCCTTTTTGTGGAATTTTCTTATCCCCCAATATTCTTCTAGTGGCTCATAGAGGCTCATCTCTTATTAAAAAGGAAAATTTATCTAAAGTAGGAGGTATTTGAAGGAAATGATATAATGAAACCCACATCCTATATTTCTTTTTTTTTCTTCACTTTTCTCCACTATTTTTTTTTCATAAACCCTATTTTAGGGCACATTTATCTGATTTCATGATTTTATATTACCATGGATGAACTAAGACATGATATAAAATGTCTGGTTTCCTATAATTCTATAGTTGGTGGTTACTTTCCTATTTCATCAAATTTTTCATGCATGTATGTGACAATTTTGTTCACACGATGAGTTCAAGATTTTGAAATTCTGTAAAGGGTATTGGTGGGTACCAAAGTATTATATAGGTTAAGGTATGGAATCATAAGTGTGAATTTGGAATATAATTCCTAGTTTGGTGGGTTTATAATTTCATTGTGGAGATGTATATATGGGTAGAAGCATCTGGGATGGTCTATAATACTATGTATTGATGAGGACCCATGCAATTATAGACGAATAACCTAGGTTATGGGAATATAAGAGGGATTATAACCTCTCATTTGAAAAGGGATTTGGGAATAAGTTTTGGAATATCAAATGCATTGAATATTTCAAGATAAGTTGGTTGGGGGAGACTTATAGTCCTTGAAAGCCCTACAAAGGGGACTACTGATGGTGATATGGTTCTCTCTTGTTTTAAAGTCTCATTCTAATGATAAAATATGGTTGTGTGAGAGTTTGGGCCTTGGGGGGGGGGTTGTGTGTTTTTTAGGCGGTGAATGCATGGTGGGAATTAATTATGGCATGAAAATGGGGTGGGTTAATACTTGAGATATGCCATGGAGGCCTTTTTCTAAGGCCCTAGTGAATATTTGGCCTATCTTAGATAGCCCTTATGTGGTGACCTCCAATTAGGAAAAGTGTGACATCCCTATATATCCATTTATATCTTAGTGAATATGAGATTTTGGAAGTGTTTGGAGGGACTTTTATGCCTTTGTGTGAGATAGTGGACCTAGGAAGGTAAGTGGAAATGATTATGTGATTCTTAGTGACCTTAGGAGTCAGGTGATGCTTAAGAGGGATGGTGTGAAGGGGTGAAACTGAGTGTGAACAATGATATGAGTTGTGAGTGTATTATTTCATGAGGGATTCAAAAATCTTCATGAGTGGTTATATAACCACATATTGGTCTCGTGGTGATTTATTATAGTATGAAGAGTTAGAGAATATGATGATGAGACATGTTTTGTGATATCTTCTAGCGTAATTATATATATTAATTAGTTAATATTTAGTGGTTAAGATCGAGGTATATTTTCATGCTTATTGTTATTGTGTGTGTGTACACAACTAAAGATGATACATGATGTGAGTCCTCACCCTGAGTGATAGGGTCTGGGAATGGACTACCCTGAGTTGGAAAGAACTAGATCTTGTTGTTTTATAAGGATTATCTTATAGAGAGAGTGTTCTGACCCATATTACCTTGAGTGAGAGGGTGTTTAAGTATGATGCGATTAAGATCCCCTAAATTGAGTGAAGAGGTAGTGGAATGAGATATGGTATGAGATGAGGTATGATACATCACCTAGAGTGATATGGTGGTGGTATGAGGTGAGTCATGATATAAATATATGGTATGAGACTTTACCCTGAGTGAGAGGGTAGTGCTAAATACACTGGTTTTGGTCATAGACTTCATTAATGAGACAAGGACATGGTTTTATAAAAACAATACCTCTTCACCTAAAAATTACTAGATTATATGAGGGTAGGTGTTGTGGTGGCCTAATTAGAAAATGATAACCCAAAACATAATCATGTGTTTTATTTATATATTTTCCATGTATACACACAACATATTGTGGTATATCAAAAGAACCATGTTTATAGTATCCTATAGAGATTATATCCTGTGACCTATATAGTAATCATGGGTGAATGAAATCCTTCATGGTACATTTTTCTGGTGATAATTTGTTCAATAGATCTATCTGGGGTAGCTGGATGTAGATTTAGGAGATTGTACTATGAAGGGACCTAGTTTTTTATTGTTGAGTCTCCCTTATATTTATGCTTTTACTAAATTTTTTATGTGGTCTATATGATAGGTGACCCTTGTGAAGTATTTTTTTATGTTGGGAATGTGTATAATTATATTATAACATGTTTATATTGGTTATTATTGATTATTGGAAATTTACTATAGGTCCTTTCACTTATGTTGATGTTTATTTGATTAATTTAATTACATGTTATTATATGACTTGATATTGGGAGTATAGTATCCACTAGTTTGTTAATAGACTCTACTTTTTAGTAGGTAGCCTCTAGCATATAGAGAGGTTCTATTGAGGTCATGTGTAACTCTAGTTCTATTCAGCAGTTGATTACCAAAGACTATGCATTACAAAAAGGCATTACAGTGTTATTTTGGTGGATTTCTATTTGAGAACATTGCAATAGGAGATAATAATACATCAAATCTTGGATGGGTCCCAAGTGGAATGTATGAAAAACCCCATTTTCAGTGTAAAATTTGACTTAAACAAGATATGAATGAAATACATAATTATATATGATGAGTTTAGGATATATCGTATGGTGTGATTTGGGTATATTATAAGGCATGTTATGGGATATCATGCCACTGCCATATCCAAATTTTTATATATGATTTATCTATATCATAATGAAGTATACTGTATTGTATGATATACTATGCATCCTGAAATTCATTGTGTAGTTTATTGATAAGAATTATTATATGGAAATATTTCACTTTGGATATTACAATTACAAACATTTCATAAAATGAAATGATTGGGATAATTGTTATTGAATTCATATGATGAATGAATGGAAAAAATGAATAACTCATATGTTACGTAACATGTGAGTTAATGAGATATGGATTGGGGAGTATCTATAAATACAATATAAAGGGGAATTCACAATTAGATGGAGATAGTCTATGACTAAATTTATTCTTCCCTATATTGTAGGTTACAAGGTGTGAAAGAAGTGGTTGATACCATGCGAACAATTTGTTTTCATCTGTTTCTTCAAATGAATCATTTTAAATAGGTGATAGTATCTCCAAAAATAATTATAGAAAATATATTTTTCACATATAATTTATAATTGATTTATATAGATAACAATTTACTATAATATTAATTCTTTATTCACCATTCAACACTGATCACAATAAGATTATTTACTCACTTGAAAGACTCTCTGTAACTGTAACACTTGAGACTTTTATGTTATATAAATCATCAAAGGAATCTTTTTCTACACACAACACTTGCTTGGCTTGCTTTACACAAAATCATGACCTTCCTCGATAGCTTGCGTCGTACACAATACCGAGTTTCACTAAACAATGATATGCTAAAAAAATATTATTAAAACTAGCCATTATGAATAGTAATAACTACTTTTTGAAATTTTATAAATTTAATTTTCAAAATGGACTTCATTTTTGGATTCAGAATATCAAAATTATCCTAGGGTAAAATTTGGGTATTTTTCTGAAAACTTTCAATTTTTGATGAATAGTGAAACCACTAAGTGGTAGTTTGAAAACTGAATTTTTCATAAAACATAATTTTACCGCTTCTGTGAGTGGAATTTCAAAAATCCAAGAGACATGGTTGAGGTAAGTAAATAAAATGTGGTTCAATGAGATGAAAATAATTATTTTTGAATAGTAACGTTTTCCTTTTATTTACCACTGTTAAAAGTAAATAGGGTAATTAAGGGTAAAAATGATACTATTATTACCCTAACACATGTCTTAATTCTATTGGATAAGTGTAATTCGACCAAAAACAAACTTAGGAATAACATATGACCATTTAGGTCCACTTGGATTAGATTAGGACATTTATTGTTAATTTATTTAAAGAAGGGTTAAAATAGTTAAAATCCAAGTTTAATAAGTAAATAATGTTTAATATAAGGACATATATAAGATAAATTCGACTATAAATATTCATTAGAAAACTAAAACGATTTCCTACATAATGGTATTTTATTTGTAATTTTTAGACATTAAATAATTTAATTTATTTATGACACAAAGATGATGCAGTAATTATCTTATTAATGAAATATTGACATAATTGATGTTATAAATACCCAAATAAATGTAATTTGAGACTTTTTATGAATTACACTAATTTTATAGGTTAATATGACATGTTATTATTGATTTAATTAACTTTGTTTGAACTAATCATTCTGTTATGATTTTCACAAAAATCAATTACTAAATAGTGTCAAAATTGACATAAAATAGTTTTTAAAACAAATATTATATTATTAATTGTTATTTTATTCCTAAAAATCTAAGGTTCAGCCAAATGACTTAGATAAGGTTATATATATATTAATAATAAACAACTTTTGGTTTGTTTGGATTATTATAGTAAGTTTATTAACCTTATAGTGTAAGAACACAAGAAGACACGGTAAAAGTAAAATTATTTAACTTAATGTTAAATCTAAATGATAAGGTCAAAATAGGAACCTAAACTTGTATAAATTCTATTGGATGAGAGGATTTCGACCCATCCCTACCTTATCTTCTAAATGAATCAATTTGGAGCAATTTAAAACCGAATTTGGCTTTATGATAAAATAATATTTTTTGTTATTCCAAAGGTGCCCCTCTCCTCCCTTATAAAAGGGAACCTCCTCCCTCTCTTCCTCAGACCACTTTGAGCCTTCAAGCTCGGCCAACCCCTGACACATTCTACTCTCCACTTCCATAGAGACATCCGAGAGGTTCGGGTCTTCTTCAAAGACCAATTTTATTGCCCTAAAAGGAGGTCTCAAAGAAGCACTTCAAAGAAGAGGTAATGTTTGTTACCGATTCTTTCATCTTTATTTCTTCTTCCACTTCTTCTTCTTTAGTTGTTTCATTATTAAGTAATAACATCAGTATCATTCATATACTGATATGTAATTATAAGTATGAAACTACCCTATTTCACCATCTATCCATCCTATGGAAAATGAAATCACCGTGCGCGCGTACGTCCGGAATACCGTCTCCACGCTGTGGTGTAATCTACTTTCCACCACCACCTTACTTGGATGGGTATAATGGTGTAAATAACGACTATATATTATTATTGTAAAGTGATATTGATTCTGAAATAGTATACATACAATCCAATAAAATTCCATGATCATGGGAACGATATCATCGCTCGTGCGTACGTACGGAATACCATCTCCACGATGTGATGCGACTCGTTCTACATGATCTTCAGTGCATAATGATTATATTAATGAATTTAATGAATTAATATAATATATATTACACTAATAACATTCTTTAAATGAGGTATCTATAACCTAAAGAGAAAAATAATAATTTATTCGACAAAACACGCATAAGAACAAAAAGTAATAAACACCCGAATAACAAGTTGTAATGAAATATTACTAACAAGAAGCTAAGAATATGACCATATATGATATCATAACAATAATTATGATTCTGGAATAAGTAAATAAAATTATTTAAATCATTATATAGGAGGTTCGGAAACTTAGGAGGAAAATCAGTCCTAAGGTGAGGGAAAATATCACAATCACATTTTTATACGAGATTGTTTATACTTTGGTATTTACTGGGGTGTACTTTATCATCCACATCAATGTTTCCTCAATATGTAATATTATTCCCATCCACCTACAATTGTTTAAATCCAATTATACCCTTCGCTGAGTTTTTAGTAAAGGATATGAAAGGAATCTTTTGTCATTTTTCATACGAGGTACTTTTTGACTTTTCCAACAAAAGTACGAAGAATTTTTTTTTTAACTTATACGACATGAATGGATTTTAAAACATTATTTCCAAGAATATTCCTTTACAAGTTTTCAAGTTTATTTTTAATCAACTTCTTTTAGTTTATAATTGTACGACATGTTAAGAAAGGAAAAGTGTTTTTGAAGCAGAAAGGATATTTTCCGCAAGAATGGAGTTCAAGTGTTTTATCAAAATTATTTTCCATCTAAGATAATAAAGGGTTCTGTTGTTATCCCTATTATTAAATTTATTTGATTATGTTGTGATGGAATTATGTTTTTATGAATTCCTTTATCTTATATGAATTGTTTTATGATGTCACGATGTTTAAGATTCCCATTTTTATTACATGGGTTATGCTATGATGCATGGTTTTCTGATTTTGTGGCACACATAAGAATGGTATCATTATGAGATGGGTGGGACCTATATCTACCTCCAATGCATTGAGTAAAGATTTTATATCTCATGAGATAGACATGGCTGGAACGACAGGTTAAATCGGTTCAGTGAAACAGGACTGAAACGAGGAGTGAACTCGGTTCAGAAGTAGACTTTGTCCACTAAGATAGTCTTGGAAATGAGTCTTGACTAACAAGAAATGATTCTCAATTATTATGTGTGTATGCCACAAAGTTTCATGTTTTAAGTTATGATTATTAGGATTACATTTCACTACTATGATTTATCCCATGTTATGAAATTATGATCTCTTTTGCAGGTTAATATTTCCAAAAGTTATGTGCTTATGTATATGATGTCATTGATATTTCTTTTGTTTACTCTTACTGAGCATTTGAGCTCACCCTTTTGTATGTTTTATTTCCCCAGGTCAGGAATAAGGTTATTAAGTAGAATATGCCAAAATGGGACTCAAGATATGATGAAATAAATGGGAGGCAAAGTAGATGCTTTATGAACCAGTTGTTTATGCTTTCCAATTTCTAAAGACACTATACCTATACGGTCCTTTCATGGTTTTGTTATATGTTGTAATAGGTGTGCTTCAATTTTGAAGTAATAACAATGTATGTAAAGTATAGGTCGTTATAGTTGGTATCAGAGGAAAGGTATAGTCAACCTTTGGAAACTAGGATGTGAAAGCCTTCGTAAGAACTCTAAGGGTAATTCTAAGCATAGAACACAATATTAGTGTTTTAGAAATGACCCTAAATATCCTAGGATAAGACCTTAAGTGTGAAATTTTATTCTTGATTATGTGGTTTTCCTATTATAATTAGTGTTTCCCACACTATTCTTCTTGGTTTTAGTCAATGCCTGGAACCCGAAGGAAACATGTTAATGCGAAATGTGACGGCCAATGAAGGAGTTTCCCCCGGAGCAACCAAACGTTATGGGAGCCGGAATACAAAATCTTGTAGCCATGCTCACACAAATTTCTCAAGCGATGAATCATGTATGACTTCCAAACGAGCAAAAGAAGGAGCAACATTCCGTTGAATCCTTCATGAGGCAGCATCCACCTTCTTTCAGTGGGTCTACTGATCCATTAGTTTCTGAACAATGGATTAGTACTACTGAAAAGATATTTTCAGTTCTTCAATGTTATGAACATGATAAATTCATCCTAGCAGTGTATCGTTTGGAAGGAGATTCTGATCAATGGTTGAATATTATTAAGAATACGAGGCAAAGGGAATAAATTGAGTCCATGGAATGGGATGAGTTAAAGAACTTATTTTTCAATAAGTACTTCCCTCGTATTCTCCGAACAAAGATGGAGAAAGAGTTTCTTGAACTGAATCAAAAGGATGATGAATCTGTTGGTACTTATGAAGAAAATTTTACAGGACTTGCAAGGTACGCTTCTGGTATTATTATCCAACCTGAGAGTAAGATTGATCGATTCTTTAGTGGCTTAAAACCAAGTCTTCGAAGGGCGTTAGCCATAAGGGACTTCAATAGCTACGAGGAAATCATTCGATGTGCTCTCAAAGTCGAGATGGATATTGGAGTTACCCATCAGTCATATGGGTTTGATAAGAAGAGGAAAATGGAATTCAAAGGAAAATCTAAAGAGCACACTGAAAAGAAGATGAGATTTCCCTTATGCTCAAAGTGTGGAAAGATACATGGAGGGAGTTGTCTTAAAGGGACAAGTAAATGTTTCAAATGTGGAAAGGAAGGTCAACAGGCATTTGAATGCCGCAGTGATGGGAAGAATATGTATAATGATGAAAACAAATGAAGGGATACACAGAATGACCCTACTACACTTCAATGTTTCAAGTGCAAGGAGATGGGGAATTATGCCAATCAATGCCCAAATCCAGGGGTTGATGATGATGGTCGACGTCAACAAACTCTTAAGGCTAAAGAAAAAGGAAAGTCACATGAAATTTCTATCAGCGATGTGGAGTATGATAATGATGTGGTGAAAGGTACACTTACCATCCACTCTAAAGTATCAAATGTTTTATTTGATTATAGATCCACCCACTCCTTTATTTCTAAAGAATTTTCTAAGGATATCACCGTATTACCTCAATAGTTATATGTTGAGTTAGCTGTGACAACCCCTAATGGTACAACAGTCGCATCAAAAGTTTATAATTCTTCTCCGATTGAAGTTTGTGGGAAAGTGCTTCCTAAAAATTTTGTGATCCTTCCTATAGTGTAATTTGATGTGATTCTTGGCATGGATTGGCTTTCTCTACATGGAGCTCATATAAATTTCCAAAGAAGGGAAGTTACATTTCATATTCCAGATCAATCTATGATCATCTATCGATGCAAGGATGAACATAACCTTCCAGTTGAAATTTATTCCATTTTATGGGTATTGATTCCACTAAATTAAGGTTATTTATCTCAAATGGTTGTTGATAAACCCACCATTAAGAATATGCCCATTGTACGGGAGTTTGATGATGTCTTTCCGGAGGAATTACTGGGTCTTCCACCGAATCGTGAAGTTGAGTTTTCAATAGAACTCGTACCGGATGCTTTGCCTATTTCAAAGACACCTTATAGAATGGCCCCAATTGAGTTGCAGGAATTGAAGAAGCAACTCCAAGAGAATCTTGATAAGGGGTTCATACGCCCTAGTGCGTCACCTTGGGGAGCACCTGTTCTGTTTGTTAAGAAGAAAGATGGATCAATGAGACTCTGTATTGATTATCGAGAACTTAACAAGATCACTATCAAGAACAAATATCTTCTCCCGCGCATTGATGACCTATTCGACCAACTACGCGGAGCTCAATACTTTTCCAAGATTAATCTTCATTTAGGGTATCATCAATTAAGGGTCAAAAGGGAGGATATACCAAAGACGACTTTCTGTACAAGGTATGGACACTATGATTTTATAGTGATTCCATTTGGTCTTACTAATTCCCCTACTATCTTCATGGATCTTATGAATAGAGTATTTAGGGACAATCTTGATCAATTTGTGGTAGTGTTTTTGGACGATATTCTTGTCTATTCAAAGAGCAAGGAAGAACATGAAGATCACTTGAGAATTATATTGAAGACCCTGAGAAAGGAGAAGTTTTTTTGCCAAATTTACCAAGTGTGAATTTTGGCTTCAAAAAGTTTCATTTTTGGGTCACATAATCTCAAAAGAGGGGATATCTGTGGATCCATCAAAAATAGAGGTTATCGAAAGATGGTCGAGACCAACAACAGTAACTGAGATCCTAAGTTTTCTTGGTTTGGCTGGATATTATCAACGTTTTGTGAAAGATTTTTCACGATTATCTAATCCACTCGCCATGTTGACTCGGAAAGGAGTTAAGTTCGTTTGGACGGAGGAATGTGAAGAGAATTTCAAGGAGTTGAAAAGAAGGTTATCCAGTGCACCTGTGCTCACACCGCCTTGTAGTGGAGAAAGGTTTTTGATCTACAGTGATGCATCCAAGAAGGGTTTGGGGTGTGTTCTTATGCAAAATGATATGGTGATAGCTTATGCCTCACGAAAGTTGAAAATACATGAGCAAAATTACCCAACTCATGATTTGGAGTTAGCTGCGGTAATCTTTGCATTAAATATTTGGAGGCATTACCATTATGGTGAGAGGTGTGATATTTATGCTGATCATAAAAGTTTAAAGTATATTTTCACACAAAAGGAGCTGAATATGCGCCAAAGAAGATGGTTGGAGCTGATTAAGGATTATGACTGCTCAATTCATTACCATCCTGGGAAAGCAAACAAGGTGGCAGACGCATTAAGTCGACAAGACCATGCTAGTTTATCCATGATGAGGATCACAAAAGATCCAATATTTATGGATTTACAAAGGATGGATCTTGGAATTATAATGAAAGGGGAAAATCGTATCTTTCTCAAATTAATGTTCAACCATCTATACATGTGAAGATAAAAGAGGCACAAAAATAAGATGCCGAGTTACAAAAGAAGGTGATAAATGTTCCTGAATTCAACCTTGATTGTGATCGGTTAATAAAGTTCAGGAATCGGGTTTGTGTTCCTCCCATGCCCGAATTAAAGAAGGAGCAGCTGGATGAGGCTCATAGTTCTTCATTCTCTATTCATCCTGGAAGCACGAAGATGTATAGGGACCTGAAAGAGTACTTCTGATGGGATGGAATGAAAAGAGATGTTGCTGAATATATCTCTCGATGCTTGGTTTGTCAACAAGTTAAAGCTGAGAGACAGAAGTCTAAGGCGATGTTACAACCATTACCCATACCCGAATGGAAATGGGAAAACATCACTATGGACTTTGTCACAGGACTTCCTAAAACGTCCAAAGGCAATAATGCTATCTGGGTCATAGTGGATCGTCTTACAAAGTCTTCACACTTCATTGCTATTAGAGAGGATTTCTCTCTGGATCAGCTTGCAAGGATATATGTAAAGGAAGTGGTAATATTACATGGATTACCACTTTCTATTATATCTGATTGGGATCTGAGATTTACCTCGAAGTTCTGTTGAAGTCTTCAGCATACTATGGATACAGAGTGGAGTTTCAGCACTGCTTGTCATCCTCAGACTGACGGTCAGTCTGAGAGAACAATTCAAACTCTAGAAGATATATTGAGAGCTAGCTCTATGGATTTCAAAGGTGGTTGGTATCAACACCTACCTTTTGTGGAATTTTCTTATAATAATAGCTTTCACTCTAGTATTCAGATGGCTCCTTATGAAGATCTCTATGGAATGAAATGCAGGACTACAACTTACTGGGATGAAGTTGGGGAAAGAAAGCTATTAGGACATGATCTCGTTGATGAAATGGCAGAAAAGGTCAGATCTATTCAAGAACACATAAGAGAAGCTCCGAGTCGACAGAAAAGTTATGCCGACAACTGAAGAAAAGACCTAGAGTTTGAAGTAGGTGATAAAGTGTTCTTACGAAAATCTCCCTGGAAGAGGGTCATGAGATTTGGAAAGAAGGGGAAGTTGAGCCCTAGATATATCGGTCCTTTCGAAATACTGAATCATGTTGGGAAGGTAGCTTACCGATTGGCACTTCCACTGAATCTCTCTCAAGTTCACGATGTGTTCCATGCATCTCTCATGAGAAAGTACATACCTGATCCTTCACATGTACTCAGCTCAGAAGTTGTACCGCTGGAGCAAGATCTTTCTTATGAAGAACAGCCGATAGAGATTCTGGATCATAGAGAAAAAGTCATACGAAGCAAGACCACTCGATTGGTGAAAGTTTTATGGAGGAACCACCAATTATAAGAAGCTACATGGGAGCTTGAGGATATGATGAGGGAGAGGTATCCTCATCTGTTTGTTACAAAGTGACGAATTTCGAGGGAGAAATTCATTTTAAAGGGGGTAGAATGTAACACCCGAGACTTTTATGTTATATAAATCATCAAAGGAATCTTTTTCTACACACAACACTTGCTTGAATTTCTTTACACGAAATCACGACCTTCCTCGATAGCTTACGTCGTATGCAAAACCGAGTTTCACTAAACAATGATATGCTAATAAAATATTATTAAAGCTAGCCGTTATGAATATTAATAACCACTTTTTGAAATTTTATAAATTTTATTTTTCAAAATGGACTTCATTTTTGGATTCGGAATATCGAAATTATCCTAGGGTGAGATTTTGGTATTTTTCTGAAAGCTTTCAATTGTTGATGAATAGTGAAACCACTAAGTGGTAGTTAAAAAACTGAATTTTTCATAAAACATAATTTTACTTCTTCTGTGAGTGGAATTCAAAAAATCCGAGAGACACGGTTGATGTCAGTAAGTAAAATGTGGTTCAATGAGATGAAAATAATTTTTGGTGAATAGTAACTTTTTACTTTTATTTACCACGGTTAAAAGTAAATAGTGTAATTAAGGGTAAAAATGATATTATTATTACCCTAACACATGTCTTAATTCTATTGGATATGTGTAATTCGACCAAAAACAAACTTAGGAATAAAATATGACCATTTAGGCCTACTTGGATTTGAGTAGGACATTTATTATTAATTTATTTAAAGAATGGTTAAAATAGTTAAAATCAAAGTTTAATAAGTAAATAATTTTTAATATAAGGGTATATATAAGATAAATTCGACTATAAATATTCATTAGAAAAATAAAAAGATTTCCTACATAATGGTATTTTATTTTTAATTTTTAGACATTAAATAATTTAATTTATTTATGACACAAATATGATGCAGTAATTATCTTATTAATGAAATATTGACATAATTGATGTTATAAATACCCAAATAAATGTAATTTGAGACTTTTTATGAATTATACTAATTTTATAGGTTAATATTACATGTTATTATTGATTTAATTAACTTTTTTCGAACTAATCATTCTCCTATGATTTTCACAAAAATCAATTACTAAATAGTGTCAAAATTGACATAAAATAGTTTTTAAAACAAATATTATATTATTAATTGTTATTTTATTCCTAAAAATCTAAGGTTAGGCCAAATGACTTATATGAGGTTATATATATATTAATAATAAACAACTTGGAGTTCGTTTGGATTTTTATAGTAAGTTTATTAACCTTATAGTGTAAGAACACAAGAAGACACGGTAAAAGAAAAATTATTTAACTTAATGTTAAATCTAAATGATAAGGTCCAAATAGGAACCTAAACTTGTCTAAATTCTATAGTATGAGAGTATTTCGACCCATACCCACCTTATCTTAGAAATAAATCAATTTAGAGCTATTTAAAACAGAATTTGGCTTTATAATAAAATAATATTTTTAGTTATTCCAAAGGTGACCCTCTCCTCCCTTATAAAAGGGCACCTCCTCCCTCTCTTCCTCACACCACTTTGAGCCTTCAAGCTCGGCAAAACCCTACCAATTTCTCCTCTCCACTTCCCTAGAGATATCCTAGAGGTCTTGGTCTTCTTCAAAGACCAATTTTAGTGCCCTAAAAGGAGGTCTCAAAGAAGCACTTCAAAGAAGAGGTAATGTCCGTTACCGATTCTTTCATCTTTATTTCTTCTTCCACTTATTCTTCTTTAGTTGTTTCATTATGAAGTAATAACATCAGTATCACTCATATACTAATATGTTATTATAAGTATTAAAAAACCCTATTTCTCCATCTATCCATCCTACGGAAAATGAAATCACCGCGTGTGCGTACGTATGGAATACCGTCTCCACGCCGTGGTGTAATCTACTTTCCACCACCACCTTACTAGGATGGGTATAATGGTGTAAATAATGACTATATATGATTATTGTAAAGTGATATTGATTCTGAAATAGTATACATACACTCCAATACAATTCCATGATCATGGGAACGATATCATCGCTCGTGCGTACGTACGGAATACCGTCTCCACGATGTGATGCGACTCGTTCTACATGATCTTCATTGCATAATGATTATATAAATGAATTGAATGAATTAATATGATATATATTACACTAATAAAATTCTGGAAATGAGGTATCTATAACCTAAAGAGAAAAATAAGAATTTATTCGACAAAACACGCATAAGAACAAAAAGCAATAAACACCCGAATAACAAGTTGTAATGAATTATTACTAATAAGAAGCTATGAATATGACCATATATGATATCATAACAATAATTATGATTCTGGAATAAGTCACTAACATTATTTAAATCATTATACAGGAGGTTCGGACACTTACGAGGAAAATCCGACATAAGGTAAGAGAAAATATCACAATCTCATTTTTATCCGAGATTGTTTATACTTTGGTATTTACTGGGGTGTACTTTATCATCCATATCCATGTTTCCTCAATATGTAATATTATTTCCATCCACCTACAATTTTTTAAATCCAATTTTTTCCCTTCGATGAGTTTTTAGTAAAGGATATGAAAGGAATCTTTTGTCGTTTTTCGTACGAGGTACTTTTTGACTTTTCCGACAAAAGTATGAGGAATGTTTTTTTAACTTATACGGCATGAATGGATTTTTAAAACATTATTTCCAAGAAGCTTACTTTACAAGTTTTCAAGTTTATTTTTAATCAACTTCTTTTAGTTTATAATTGTACGACATGTTAAGAAAGGAAAAGTGTTTTTGAAGCAGAAAGGATATTTTCCTCAAGAATGGAGTTCAAGTGTTTTATCAAAATTATTTTCCATATAAGATAATAAATGGTTCTATTTTTATCCCTATTATTACATTGATTTGATTATGTTGTGACGAAATTATATTTTTATGAATTCCTTTATCTTATATGAATTGTTTTATGATGTCACGATGTTTAAGATTGCCATTTTTATTACATGGGTTATGATATGACGTATGGTTTTCTGATTTTGTGGCACACATAATAATGGTATCATTATGAGATGGGTGGGACCTATATCTCTCTCCAATGCATTGGGTAAAGATTTTATATCTCATGAGATAGACATGCTGGAATGGTAGGTTAAACCGGTTCAGTGAAACAGGACTGAAACAAGGAGTGAACTCGGTTCAGAAGTGGACTTTGTCCACTAAGATAGTCTTGGAAATGAGTCTTTACTAACAAGAAATGATTCTCAATGATTTTGTGTGTATGCCACAAAGATTCATGTTTTAAGTTATGATTATTGGGATTACATTTCACTACTATGATTTATCCCATGTTATGAAATTATGATCTCTTTTGCAGGTTAAGATTTCCAAAAGTTATGTGCTTATGTATATGATGTGATTTATATTTCTTTTGTTTACTCTTACTGAGAATTTGAGCTCACCCTTTTGTATGTTTTATTTCCCCAGGTCAGGAAGAAGGTTATTAAGTAGAATATGCCAAAAAGGGTCTCTAGATATGATGAAATAAATGGGAGGCAAAGTAGATGCTTTATGAACCAGTTGTTTATGCTTTCCAGTTTCTAAAGGCACTATACCTATATGGTCTTTTCATGGTTTTGTTATATGTTTTAATAAGTGTGCTTCAATTTTGAAGTAATAAAAATGTATGTAAAGTATGGGTCATTATAGTTGGTATCAGAGGAAAGGTATAGTCATCCTTTGAAAACTAGGATGTGAAATCCTTAGTAAGAACCCTAAGGATAATTCTAAGAATAGAACACAATATTAGTGTTTTAGAAATGACCATGAATAACCTAGGATAAGACCTTAAGTGTGAAATTTTATTCTTTATTATGTGGTTTTCCTATTATAATTAGTGTTTCTCACACTATTCTTCTTGGTTTTAGTCAATGGATGGAACTCGAAGGAACTGTGTTAATGCGGAATACGACGGGAAATGCAATGATTGTCCCCCGGAGCAACCAAACGTTATGGGAGCCGGAA
The DNA here is from genome assembly GCA_963277665.1 of Viscum album. Lineage (NCBI taxonomy): Eukaryota > Viridiplantae > Streptophyta > Magnoliopsida > Santalales > Viscaceae > Viscum > Viscum album. The sequence continues at coordinate 1,868,637,217 of OY728123.1, read as the reverse complement.
TGCAAAATATTGTAGCCTTTATCACACAACTTTCTCAAGCTATGAATCATGCTGGACTTCCATACGAGCAAAGGAAGGAGAAACATTCTGTTGAATCCTTCATGAGGCAGTGTCCACCTTCTTTCAGCGGGTCTGCTGATCCATTAGTTGCTGAACAATGGATTAGTACTACTTAAAATATATTTTCAGTTCTTCAATGTTATGAACATGATAAATTCATCTTAGCAGTGTATCGTTTGGAAGAAGATTCTGATCAATGGTGGAATCTTATTAAGAATAGGAGGCAAAGGGATGAAATTGAGTCCATGGAATGGGACGAGTTCAAGAACTTATTTTTCAATAAGTAATTCCATCGTATTCTCCGAACAAAGATGGAGAAAGAGTTTCTTGAACTGATGCAAAAGGATGATGAATCTGTTGGTACTTATAAAGCAAATTTTACAAGACTTGCAAGGTACGCTTCTGGTATTATTATCCAAACTGAGAGTAAGATCGATCGATTCTTTAGTGGCTTAAAACAAAGTATTCGAAGGGCGTTAGCCATAAGGGACATCAATAGCTACGAGGAAATCATTCGATGTGCTCTCAAAGTCGAGATGGAGATTGGAGTAACCCATCAGTCATATGGGTTTGATAAGAAGAGGAAAATTGAATTCAAAGGAAAACCTAAAGAGCACACTGAAAAGAAGATGAGCTTTCCCTTATGGTCAAAGTGTGGAAAGAAACATGGAGGGATTTGTCTTAAAGGGACAAGTAAATGTTTCGAATGTGGAAAGGAAGGTCATTGGGCATTTGAATGCCGGAATGATGGGAAGAAGATGTCTAATGATGAAAAAAAGGAAGGGATACACAGAATGACCCTACTACACTTCAATGTTTCAAGTGCAAGGAGATGGGGCATTATGCCAATCAATTCCCAAATCCAAGGGTTGATGATGATGGTCGACGTCAACAACCTCTTAAGGCTAAAGACAAAGGAAAGTCACATGCAATTTCTATCAGCGATGTGGAGTATGATAACGATGTGGTGAAAGGTACACTTACCATCCACTCTAAAGTAGAAAATGTTTTATTTGATTCTAGATCCACCCACTCCTTTATTTCTGAAGAATTTTCTAAGGATATCACCGTATTACCTCAACAGTTAGATGTTGAGTTAGCTGTGACAACCCCTAATGGCACAACAGTCGCATCAAAAGTTTATAATTCTTATCCGATTGAAGTTTGTAGGAAAGTGCTTCCTACAAATCTTGTGATCCTTACTATTGTGGAATTTGATGTGATTCTTGGCATGGATTGGATTTCTCTACATGTAGCTCATATAAATTTCCAAAGAAAGGAAGTCACATTTCATATTCCAGATCAATCTATGATTGTCTATCGATGCAAGGATGAACATAACCTTCCAGTGGAAATTTCTTCCATTTTATGGGTATTGATTCCACTAAATGAAGGTTATTTATCTCAAATGGTTGGTGAGAAACTCATGATTAAGAATATGCCCATTGTACAGGATTTTGATGATGTCTTTCTGGAGGAATTACCGGGTCTTCCACCGAATCATGAAGTTGAGTTTTCAATAGAACTCGTACCGGATTCTTTGCCTATTTCAAAGACACCTTATAGAATGGGCCCAATTGAGTTGCAGGAATTGAAGAAGCAACTCCAAGAGAATCTTGATAAGGGGTTCATACGCCCTAGTGCGTCACCTTGGGTAGTACCTATTCCGTTTGTTAAGAAGAAGGATGGATCAATGAGACTCTGCATTGATTATCAAGAACTTAACAAGATCACTATCAAGAAAAAATATCCTCTCCCGTGCATTGATGACCTATTTTACCAACTACGCAGAGCTCAATACTTTTCCAAGATTGATCTTCATTCAGGGTATCATCAATTAAGGGTCAAAAGGGAGGATATACCAAAGACGATTTTCTGTACAAGGTATGGACACTATGAATTTATAGTGAGTCCATTTGGTCTTACTAATTCCCCTGCTATCTTCATGGATCTAATGAACAGAGTCTTTAGAGACTATCTTGATCAATTTATGGTAGTCTTTATAGATGATATTCTTGTCTATTCAAAGAGAAAGGAAGAACATGAAGATCAATTGAGAATTATATTGAAGACCCTGAGAAAGGAGAAGCTTTATGCCAAATTTACCAGGTGTGAATTTTGGCTTCAAAAAGTTTCATTTTTGGGTCACATAATCTCAAAAGTGGGGATATCTGTGGATCCAGCAAAAACAGAGGTTATCGAAAGATGGTCGAGTCCAACAACAGTAACTGAGATCCTATGTTTTCTTGGTTTGGCTGGATATTATCGACGTTTTGTGAAAGATTTTTCACGATTATCTAATCCACTCACCAAGTTGACTCAGAAAGGAGTTAAGTTTGTTTGGACAGAGGAATGTGAAGAGAATTTCAAGGAGTTGATAAGAAGGTTATCTAGTGCACCTATGCTCACAATGCCTTGTAGTAGAGAAAGGTTTGTGATCTACAGTGATGCATCCAAGAAGGTTTTGGGGTGTGTTCTTATGGAAAATGATATGGTGATAGGTTATGCCTCACGACAGTTGAAAATACATGAGCAAAATTACCCAACTCATGATTTGGAGTTAGCTACAGTAATCTTTGCATTAAAGATTTGGAGGCATTACCTTTATGGTGAGAGGTGTGATATTTATACTGATCATAAAAGTTTAAAGTATATTTTCACACAAAAGTAGCTGAATATGCGCCAAAGAAGATGGTTGGAGCTGATTAAGGATTACGAATGCTCAATTCATTACAACCCTGGGAAAGCAAACAAGGTGGCAGATGCATTACGTTGACAAGACCACGCTAGATTATCCATGATGAGGATCACAAAAGATCCAATATTTATGGATTTACAAAGGATGGATCTTGGAATTATAATGAAAGGGGAAAATCGTATCTTTCTCAAATGAATGTTCAACCATCTATACAAGTGAAGATAAAAGAGGCACATAAAGAAGATGTCGAGTTACAAAAGAAGGTGAGAAATGTTCCTGAATGCAACCTTGATTGTGATGGGATAATAAAGTTCATGAATCCGGTTTGTGTTCCTCCCATCCCTGAATTAAAGAAGGAGATGCTGGATGAGGCTCATAGTTCTTCATTATCTATTCATCCTGGAAGCACGAAGATGTATAGGGACCTGAAAGAGTACTTCTGGTGGGATGGCATGAAAAGAGATGTTGCTGAATATGTCTCTCGATGCTTGGTTTGTCAACAAGTTAAAGCTGAGAGACAGAAGTCTAAGGGGATGTTACAACCATTACCCATACCCGAATGGAAATGGGAAAACATCACTATGGACTTTGTCACAGGACTTCCTAAAATGTCCAAAGGCAATAATGCTATCTGGGTCATAGTGGATCGTCTTACAATGTCTGCACACTTCATTGCTATTAGAGATGATTTCTCTCTGGATCAGCTTGCCAGGATATATCTAAAGAAAGTGGTAAGACTGCATGGAGTACCACTTTCTATTATATCTGATCGGGATCTGAGATTTACCTCAATGTTCTGGCAAAGTCTTCAGCATACTCTGGATACAGAGTTGACTTTCCGCACTGCTTATCATCCTCAGACAGATGGTCAGTCTGAGAGAATAATTCAAACTCTAGAAGATATGTTGAGATCTTGCTCTATGGATTTCAAAGGTGGTTGGGATCAACACCTACCTTTGGTGGAATTTTCTTATAATAATAGCTTTTACTCCAGTACTCAGATGGATTCTTATGAATCTATCTATGGAAAGAAATGTAGGACTCCAACCTACGGGGATGAAGTTGGGGAAAGAAATCTATTAGGACCCGATCTCATTGATGAAATGGCAGAAAAGGTCAGATCTATTCAACAACACATAAGAGCAGCTTAGAGTCGACAGAAAAGTTATGCCAACAACCGAAGAAAAGACCTAGAGTTTGAAGTAGGTGATAAAGTGTTTTTAAGAATATCTCTCTGGAAGAGGGTCATGAGATTTGTAAAGAAGGGGAAGTTGAGCCCTAGATATATCGGTCCTTTCGAAATACTGGATCGTGTTGGGAAGGTAGCTTACCGATTGGCGCTTCCACCAAATCTCTCTCAAGATCACGATGTGTTCCATGTATCTCTCCTGAGAAAGTACATATCAGATCCTTCACATGTACTCAACTCAGAAGTTGTACCGCTGGAGTAGGATCTTTCTTATGAAGAACGGCCGATAGAGATTCTAGATCATAGCAAAAAAGTCCTACGAAACAAGACCACTCGATTGGTGAAAGTTTTATGGAGGAACCACCAATTATAAGAAGCTACATGCGAGCTTGAGGATATGATGAGGGAGAGGTATCCTCATCTGTTTGTTACAAAGTGACGAATTTCGAGGGCGAAATTCATTTTAAGGGGGGTAGAATGTAACACCTGAGACTTTTATGTTATATAAATAATCAAAGGAATCTTTTTCTACACACAACACTTGCTTGACTTGCTTTACACGAAATCACGACCTTCCTCGATAGCTTGCGTCGTACGCAATACCGAGTTTCACTAAACAATGATATGCTAATAAAATATTATTATAACTAGCCGTTACGAATAGTAATAACCACTTTTTGAAATTTTTTAAATTTTATTTTTCAAAATGGACTTCATTTTTTGATTTGTAATATCGAAATTATCCTAGGGTGAAATTTTGGTATTTTTCTAAAAACTTTCAATTTTTGATGAATAGTGAAACCACTAAGTGGTAGTTAAAAAACTGAATTTTTCATAAAACTTAATTTTACCGCTTCTGTGAGTGGAATTTCAAAAATCCGAGAGACACGGTTGATGTCAGTAAGTAAAATGTGGTTCAATGAGATGAAAGTAATTTTTGGTGAATAGTAACTTTTTACTTTTATTTACCACGGTTAAAAGTAAATAGGGTAATTAAGGCTAAAAATGATATTATTATTACCCTAACACATGTCCTAATTCTATTAGATAAGTGTAATTCGACCAAAAACAAACTTAGGAATAAAATTTGACCATTTAGGCCCACTTGGATTAGATTAGGACATTTATTATTAATTTATTTAAAGAAGGGTTAAAATAGTTAAAATCAACGTTTAATAAGTAAATAATTTTTAATATAAGGTTATATATAAGATAAATTCTACTATAAATATTCATTAGAAAACTAAAACGATTTCCTACATAATGGTATTTTATTTGTAATTTTTAGACATTAAATAATTTAATTTATTTATGAAACAAATATGATGCAGTAATTATCTTATTAATAAAATATTGACATAATTGATGTTATGAATACCCAAATAAATGTAATTTGAGACTTGTTATGAATTAAACTAATTTTATAGGTTAATATGACATGTTATTATTGATTTAATTAACTTTTTTCGAACTAATCATTCTGTTATGATTTTCACAAAAATCAATTACTAAATAGTGTCAAAATTGACATAAAATAGTTTTTAAAACAAATATTATATTATTAATTGTTATTTTATTCATAAAAGTCTAATGTTCGCCCAAATGACTTATATAAGGTTATATATATTAATAATAAACAACTTTGAGTTCGTTTGGATTGTTATAGTAATTTTATTAACCTTATATTGTAAGAATACAAGAAGACACGGTAAAAGTAAAATTATTTAACATAATGTTAAATCTAAATGATAAGGTCAAAATAGGAACCTAAACTTGTCTAAATTCTATTGGATGAGATGCTTTCGACCCATAACTACCTTATATTCAAAATAAATCAATTTGGAGCTATTTAAAACCGAATTTGGCTTTATAATAAAATAATATTTTTTGTTATTCCAAAGGTGCCCCTCTCCTCCCTTATAAAAGGGCACCTCCTCCCTCTCTTCCTCACACCACTTGGAGACTTCAAGCTCGGCCAACCCCTGCCAATTTATCCTCTCCACTTCCCTAGAGACATTCTAGAGGTCCTGGTCTTCTTCAAAGACCAATTTTAGTGCCCTAAAAGGAGGTCTCAAAGAAGTACTTCAAAGAAGAGGTAATGTTCGTTACCGATTCTTTCATCTTTATTTCTTCTTCCACTTATTCTTCTTTAGTTGTTTCATTATGAAGTAATAAAATAAGTATAAATCATATGCTGATATGTAATTATAAGTATGAAACAAACCTATTTCACCATCTATCCATCCTACGGAAAATGAAATCACCGCGCGTGCGTACGTACGGAATACCGTCTCCACGCCGTGGTGTAATCTACTTTCCACCACCACCTTACTTGGATGGGTATAATGGTGTAAATAATGAATATATATGATTATTGTAAAGTGATATTGATTATGATATAGTATACATACACTCCAATACAATTCCATGATCATGGGAACGATATCATCGCTCGTGCGTACGTACAGAATACCGTCTCCACGATGTGATGCGACTAGTTCTACATGATCTTCATTGCATAATGATTATATAAATGAATTTAATGAATGAATATGATATATATTACACTAATAACATTCTGGAAATGAGGTATCTATAACCTAAATAGAAAAATACGAATTTATTCGACAAAACACGCAGAAGAACAAAAAGTAATAAACACCCAAATAACAAGTTGTAATGAAATATTACTAATAAGAAGCTAAGAATATGACCATATATGATATCATAACAATAATTATGATTCTGGAATAATTCAATAAAATTATTTAAATCATTATACAGGAGGTTCAGACACTTACGAGGAAAATCAGACCTAAGGTAAGGGAAAATATCACAATCTCATTTTTATCCGAGATTGGTTATACTTTGGTATTTACTGGGGTGTACTTTATCATCCACATCCATGTTTCCTTAATATGTATTATTATCTCCATCCACCTACAATTTTTTACATCCAATTTTACCCTTCGGTGAGTTTTTAGTAAAGGATATGAAATGAATCTTTTGTCGTTTTTCATATAAGGTACTTTTTGACTTTTTCGACAAAAGTACGAAGAATGTTTTTTTAACTTATACGGCATGAATGGATTTTTAAAACATTATTTCCAAGAAGCTTCCTTTACAAGTTTTCAAGTTTATTTTTAATAAACTTCTTTTAGTTTATAATTGTACGAAATGTTAAGAAAGGAAAAGTGTTTTTGAAGCAGAAAGGATATTTTCCTCAAGAATGGAGTTCAAGTGTTTTATCAAAATTATTTTCCACGTAAGATAATAAAGGGTTCTGTTTTTATCCCTATTATTACATTGATTTGATTATGTTGTGATGGAATTATATTTTTTATGAATTCCTTTATCTTATATGAATTGTTTTATGATGTCACGATGTTTAAGATTCCCATTTTTATTACATGGGTTATGCTATGATGTATGGTTTTCTAATTTTGTGGCACACATAAGAATGGTATCATTATGAGATGGGTGGGACCTATATCTCCCTCAAATGCATTGGGTAAAGATTGTATATCTCATGAGATAGACATGGCTGGAACGACAGGTTAAACCGGTTCAGTGAAACAGGACTGAAACGAGGAGTGAACTCAGTTCAGAAGTGGACTTTGTCCACTAAGATAGTCTTGGCAATGATTCTTGACTAACAAGAGATGATTCTCAATGATTATCTGTGTATTACACAAAGTATCATGTTTTAAGTTATGATTATTGGGATTACATTTCACTACGATGATTTATCCCATGTTATGAAATTATGATCTCTTTTGCAGGTTAAGATTTCCAAAAGTTATGTGCTTATGTATATGATGTGATTGATATTTCTTTTGTTTACTCTTACTGAGCATTTGAGCTCACCCTTTTGTATGTTTAATTTCCCCAGGTCAGGAAGAAGGTTATTAAGTATAATATGCCAAAAAGGTACTCTAGATATGATGAAATAAATGGGAGGCAAAGAAGATGCTTTATGAACCAGTTGTTTATGCTTTCCAGTTTCTAATGACACTATACCTGTACGGTCCTTTCATGGTTTTGTTATATGTTGTAATAAGTGTGCTTCAATTTTGAAGTAATAACAATGTATGTAATGTATGGGTCGTTATACTCTCTCTTGTTATGTTATGATGGATGAAGAGAATCATCACTATATGTTCTTGATATCATTATTGAGAATATCTCTATAGTGCTGATATAATTCTCTTGAGAGTGAATTTTTTATGCATAATTATTCCAAAACTTCTCAAAATGATATAATCAGGTCTATATTATTTGGAAATAAAATTAATTTTTAAAAATTAATATTAATCAATATATTTATACTATGTAAAATACATATTTAATAATAATAAAAATATTATTTTTACTTTCTTGACATGTACCGAACTTGTGGATTATTTTAAAAATTTTAATCTAGACCCTTAATTCCACTCGTCAATCCTCCTTGAAATTTATTGAACCTCGAATAAAAATTATTTATTTAAATAAATATATATAACTCTATTATTAATTAATTCAATAAATAAATATTATATTCACCAAAAATGGTGAATAGAGATTTTATTATTATTAAAAAAATAAGTACTAGTTACCTTTTGAATAAACAAGAGTTAAATAAATGTTATATATTCATGTAAATATTAACTAACTTATGAATAAATATTTACCAAATATTAAAATTATATATAATTTCTTTCAAATAATAAGTGATTGAATTTATACAATCAACCAAACATCAATTACTAATAAACCTAAATTTGGAAATAATCATTATTCAAATTGTTAAATTCAAATAGAATATAACTGAGATTTTGGATACACTTAGTGTATGGCCCACTATACTTCTTTCATAGTGTCATTTGGTAAACTAGCCTGAATTTTAATATCAAAATCCAATAACACATCAAGACACCTATAAATAAATAAGTAAATTTTATAATGATAACAACTTCGAATAGACACTCACTATGTAATATATTCCCTTTATCTGGATATCTTATCATGCATATTTCATACATTATCCCACCAACCTATATTATTGATATATCTTTCTTTGAAATCTTCAAATAACTATGTTCATATTATAACATGGATATAGATTTATAAAATATATTTATTTCAATCAAATGGATAAATATATCCACTTCTATTAAATCAAAATAGAAAAAATCTGTTTTAGACATGCTCATTAATTAAATATCCCTTGTGACACACCAAACATATCTTAACTCACCATGACAATGTGTCATCCTAGATTTCATGAATACAACAAAATATTCATATAAATTAATAATAATAACATTTCCAAAGACTAATACACAAATCTAAAAATTGAAATATCTAATGAAATGTATAATATGTGGAATTCCAACTGGTGAATTTATTATCATAACCACCTCTCTTAGATATTACCAAGTATGAACTTAATGGGACGATGTCCTGATGTATTATGATACTTCAACACCTAGTAGCCGGTATTATCTATATCTCATCAGAAATATGTTATATATCCATATATGATATATTTAAGAATATTATAATACCTTTATAAGGTTTTCATTATAGTAGTGAACTTATATAACCTTTTAATCCTATAAATACTATTAGGAAAAAATAAATTTAATGTTACAAAAGTGAAAAATCATCATGTAATAAGATATTTATTAATCCTTAGGTCTTTGAAAAAAATAGTTGAAATTACAATGTTATTTGGATTTATGGAAACAATTATAAAAGACTCATACTTTCACTATAGAAAACTGCTAATTAAAGTAGTTTTACACACATGATAAAAATTATTCTACATAAATATAGTTGAAGTTTTTGGTACTATCATGTTCTCATGTATGTTCTACTTAATATGACTTTATCTCTCTATAAAAATCCATCAAGAGGTCACATCATCATGTATATATTTATGTATACTTTCCTCCATCATCTATCACTTCTTAGATAATTCCATAATCTAAAGTTCAATATAATATGATTACAATTTACTATATTGGTACAATTTAAAAATATAGAACAATTTTTTGTAAAAAATATTCTTAAGTTATAACAAAAGATGAAACATAGTCATCCTATATAGATATTGAAACCACTAGATTCAATAATTTTTATATTTCACATTACATTAACCTAACTATGATAATATACTAATGTAATCTAGAAGAAGTAAAATTTTTATCCCACTGATAACAAATATTCTCATTTCTCTAATTTCCATGAAATCATCAAGTTTTACTCTCCCAAGTACTGTTAGAAAGTTTTTACTTCTAGCCTATAATGTTCTCCTAGTATTTTTGATATCCCCATTTTATGTTTTACACATAAGAAATGTCAACTCTTGATACCAATCATTCCATGTGAGATAGACTTCCAAAGTACTATTTGGAATATATAGCCTATTCATTATATGAATATACTCATATTATTTTCACTCATTAAATAAAATATATTACAAACCATGTGACACTAGAAACAATTAAGTTATGAATAGGTCCATATTCTAATTTTCAATATCATGTTAGTATATATACCATGATTTGACCTAACAAACCCCATATATCTATGTCTATAGACATTATTCCCTAAAACTATTTTCTTAATTAAGTTATTTTTAGTGAAATTATCCTTAGTCTTAATTAACTGTAAAACTAATCATATTTTTTTCACATATTTTATCAGTATACCTACTTATTAAAACCATTTATCTCCCATTAAGAACTGATTTACACATAGAACATAGTCATTCTAAATGAAAATTCTATATTGATACAAAGTGTCTATGAACAATAGAATTATGATGTATTTTTTTAAGATGATTAGTAAATTGTTTTTTTATAAACTGTGTATAGAAATCTATTAAATCCTATATTAACCACTTAACCCTTATTAAGAAAAACTTGTACCATTCAAGTTAGGTTTCTATTTAATACCCATGAAAAAATTTACATCAATTGGGAAAATTATAGAAATAAAATCTTTATTTTAGTATATGGAATCAATTTCTAAATTTATATTATTATCATGTTTCCATTTACCAATCCCTATTAAAACTCATTATCTGATCGAATAAAATATCACCTATATATGGGAATAGGAAACCATTTCTTTGGATCTAATGTTATTACATAGTATGTGTCACTGGAATAATTCCTCCAAGTAAAAATTGTGAACTTTAGTGTTACTATGATAACTAATTGTGCATCATGGGCCTTAACATTGTTGAATTATAGGTGTCTCCCACTACCTTAAAATATTTTTGATGTCATCATAAAATTATAGTCCATTTTGACTATAACCTTTCAAACGTATGGATGTTAATATTGTGAGTTTCTATAGGCTAATTAAATAAGATGCATGTTGTGTTACCTTTGATGTATGTTTGAATCTTAAGGAAACTTTAATAAATAGTTCCCATAAAATACCTAAGGTTATGACATAATGTACTCTAATCATATTATAACTTATATGATATCTATTAGTCCATATGGTTGTTTGTTATGTTTTTATTTGGGGAACGTGTCCATAAAGGACGTTATGGTAGACATTCAATATATACAAGGCTTCTTATCAATATAATTTTTTACCATCACATCTTTAAAGTGAGTAAGTTAATGGGAGTATAGAAAAAAAATTTACTCTATATTTAAATGATTCCTGAATACTTGGTTAAGATGTACTATCAAAATAAAACTTTCAGGAGCTTATATATTTTAACTTGTGTATTCAATTTTACAATAAGAAATCCTAATATTTCTTAAAGGAATGTCATAATGTATATTACATTCAACTCTAGATTCTCCTTATATTTTGTCACACAATGAAGCTAAAAAAATTTGGAATATTTTTTTATTACATTTATTTATAAAGTGTTATTTTTCTAAAACATAATAATTATATTAAAATAGGGTTCAATGATAGATTTTATTTTCATTTGAAAATGAATTATCCTTCCACAATTGGCTATATGTTTTATATTTTATATTCATAATTCATTGCTAATGATTCAATTATTACTAACACATTAAATTAGTATGAAACACCACAAAAAATTTTCATTTGATAAAAAAATTGTATTTTTGTATAAAAAGGACACTAAGATAAAGGTTTTGGTAATTCTCAATGAAAAATAACAATTTACCAAGAATCAGTCAACTTGTAAATTTGAAGTTGTGTGCTTATTACTAGTATAATATGATTCACCCTGTCTCAACTACTGTGAGAATACATCTTACTTCTTGTAATGTATTTAAAATTCACTAGTTATTATATTTAAAGAAAAACAATGTATTTAATACCTAAGATGTAAGAAAAATATATTAAATATAGTAATGAATATAAATTAAGAATAACATTATTAAAAATTTATCATTAATTCATTATTGTCCCGTTTCTAGTGAAATTTATGGTTTCATGAGAATTAGATATCAATATTTCCTTTACCCAAACATAAAATATTTTTTCATTTAAAATGATTGTGTAAAGTCACCATTATATTTGGATTGGCTATGGGATTTTCAGCACAGTATTTAATTTGGTTCTCTATAGGTGATGAGAATAATTTTCCCACCAATCCTTCTCTTCTTGGTAATGTATAGTGAAAATATTTGTATGTATCTCATCTATACTACTCATCCTAAAATTATTAATGAATACATGGGACTTGGGAGGTAATGATAATAATATGAGATTAATGGATGACTTCTTATCGATTTAAAATCCTAAAATTTATAACTAGTCAAAATAATCTACTGTTTTTATTTTATAGTCACTATCTAAGTATGTGCCTTCTAGTTTACACTAGTATAGTTTTGTGTAAACCTCATTTATCTTAAGTATCTCCTTTTAATTTTAAAGTTCAAAGAGATGAGTTTTCATAGTTTAAGAATATATATAATTATTTATCATTAATATTTTTCTAGACATGGATGATATCATGATATAACAGACATAGGAAGCATCCTCCATAAATCCATGGTAGGATTCCTTTTTACATTTTCTCACTTGGTGAGGTGGAAAAATAGGTACATGGGACTCTAGAACATAATATAAATATTCATATAGTATTGCAGTGTTTAAAAAAGTATATCAGTTTGTAAAATTTTTAGTTTCTAGAAAATGGTATTTTTTTAAGAAATTACCATAGTATTCGCATATTTTGGCTTCCCATTTTCTATAATACGTTAATATATATTTTATTACTTTATATTGATTAACAAAAGTGTTTCATTGTAGTTGGGGTTTGGCTTAGTGGTAAGAACCCCATAAGGCTACATGGAAAATGGGGGTTCAAACCCCATGGGGCGCAGGTACTGTAGCAGTACTCTAGTGGCACTGTAGCAGCGACGACACTGTTCATCAGCGGGCACTGTAGCGGCGGAAGGGCACTGTAGCGGTGTCGATACTGTGCGGTACTGTAGCACCAGGTTACTATCCATAGAATGTGAATTAGCCTTAGAAGCTGGGCCTACGGGCTATGTAATGGGCTACAAGCCCACTGGGCCTTCGGGTTATGTAATGGGTTTTCCTCTAACCAGTTAAAAGAGGGCTTTTCTTTGATTTACTAATAAAAATGAGGCTTTGGCCCCAACCTTTAAAAAAAACAAAAGTGTTACATAGTAAATTTTATTTAATTAGACTCTCAATAATTTTTTTAAAATAAAACAAACTTCACAATTGGATTCTGAATATCTTTTCATACATATATTCTAGTGGAAAGGATCCAAATTTCCCTTCTCATCACCCATATGGGGCCTTGAAAAGATATTATAAGGTATTTAGGTTAGCGATTATTCCAATTACATTAACTCAAAATTTTATTTATCCATTGATTGGACTCCCCAATCATGAAATTTTGAAATTATATTTCATAAACACATTCACCCATGTTTCACTGAGTCTCATAGAGGTAATCAAACCATAATGTGAATTAAGTTGTTTCAATAAAAAAACTCTTTTTAAAACCCCAAATAATTTCGTGAGCCTTGGTGCAGTCTAGAATAGTATTTTGAAATATGGTTTCTTTTTATTATAAATAATGGAAGGATATACCAACTTAATATTTCTTTTGAGGTATTTTTATCTTTATGTATAAATATTAATTATTTTATCCTTCTACATGAATGTTAATTTTATATTTATTTTATATAATTAACTAACCATGTTTTGATAAAATAATTTATGTATAATCCATTTATTATATTCCATCATATATACTCATTAATTTATTTTCTTTATATAATGCATAATAAACATGCATCTCATAAAAAATTTATTAAACAAGAACTAGTAAGAAATAATATAAATAAATATTGTGTGATCATTAGCTCTGGTACTAGTTATTTTATCAATTGTATGGTTAAATAACCCTAGATCCAAGTGGAAAAATCATAGAACCAGGTGTGGTTTGAGTTGTAACATTCAACCAAGATCTAATGTATCTCTTTGGTTTCTTTCACCTAAAAATGGGTTCTAAACCACCTACTCTTATTGGAGTATTATCATTTTCATATATGTAATCTCATGTAGGTGAGGTAAACCAGTGGTATGGAATTACATTAATGAAAATATGGAAATTAAAGATTGTACATAATAAATGTGTTTGGGATGACATGCATACCACTATATTTATTTTAATAAAATATTTTTCACATAATACACCCATATAAAAAAAGTTTAATTGAAATGAAACCCAAAACATACCTTATTCAATCAAGATCATGATCATTTATGCATAAAAGGATTAAAAATTTAGTAAAACATGAATTTGTTCAATTTTTTCATTCTTTAATATGATAAATTGATCAGATTAATTTATTAATTAGTTTATTAATTTATCTTAATTATCCACCCGGATAGTAATGTAGATACCAACCATTTTTAAATTTAAATAAAATAAATAAATTTATTTATTTTAAAATTAATTTTTAGATAGTGTGTAATGAGAATGAACACATCATATACCCATTTGGGCTGTCTTAAATTCCATTTGGAATTAAAGAAAACATGTACAAGAGGAAGCAATGCATGAACCCATTTACACAATATGTGTTTTAATTTGTATGATGTGTGTATATGATCTGTATAGTCTTTTCTATATAATGTGTACTTACAAGACATGTAGTATACACATAATGACATGTTATTAGATGTAATGTAGTTCCTTATATCAATTCATGTAGTCAAAATATAATTTATGACTACCCAGTACACTATTAATATGCATGATGTGTATCACTTTCAGTGACCATAAATCACAAATCATGCATAATATCTATGCATGAAAAGTAGTTATAAAATAAAATAAAAATTAATTAGAATATAATATTTACCCAGTGTAATTAATTCACGTTGTGTAAATCTTGGATCAACATATACTCTACATGAAAAGATATAATTTACACAATTTTTACAACCAAATATATGTCGTGCACTCCATTCTATGTCCATATACATTACACTCCTAAGAACAAAATGCATTTTCATGTGAGAATTTATGAGTTACATGTTTTGTACACTAGATAATTTCCATGTAATCTCATATAGACCATGTTTCATCATAGTCAATTAGTACATGATGTTTAATTAAAACATGTCCCATAATTTCACTACATGAATTCTATGATTCCCATGGAGCCAAACCTTGTGGGGTTACATTGCATGTACAAAAGCTAAACATCATATAACTTATCAGCCCACATGGAATCTAGAATTTTCAATACATAGCGTGTAATTACACCTTGTACTATTATCCTACATGACATACTTAAATTCTAGTAACTCTTCGAAGGGTAATGAACATGGGTACACAATATGTACATTTCTATCACACATAATATATCCATGTTATCTATCTAGAACCTTTAGTTGTGAAAGATGTTATCCTTGATCATTCTTTATTTGTTTGTGGATTATTCTTGGTCAAATGAAATTGAATGATCATAATATTTCAACATTCATATTAATAATTAATAATAACAAAATGAAAAATAATAATTAAATAAATAATACAATTTGGAATAAATAAATATTTAGAAATTAATATGTGACCAGTTTGATACCACTTATAGGTTTCATGGAACAATGAAAGTGCTTTGGCCTATTCCCAATAATTATTTTTACCACTTTCTTTAGCTAAATCCACCAGATTGGATGATAACAACCCCAAAAGAATCCAAGGGAAGATGTATTTCATTTATAATTTATAATTAATTTACATAGACATGAATTACCTCTACTTGGAATTGTTACTTCATTAAGGATCTGATCTACCTCACTTTTCAAAACATTATTGAGAGAAAGGATCAAATGATATAATCCCTCTGGTGGCATCCACACATGGTCCATGAATCTCAAAACATCATTGTTATATGTTCGGGTGCTAGAGCGGAGGATCAAAACCACCTTTTCCACTCGTCATTAATCACAACCAAGAATCTTTATTCACATGAATCGATTTATCATGTTCTATTTATTTCTTGAGAGGGATTAGGAGGATCATGAATCTACATTAATTAGAGAGTTCTTGAGAATATCTCTTTATGTTTGAGATAATTCTCTAGAGAGGAAATATGTTTTGCAAAATGATTATCATACCCCTCAAAATGATATAATAAAGTTTATATACTTAGGTCAAAAAATTCCTTATACAACAAAGTAACTTAAAATATATATTAATACTAATTAAACACCATGTAGAATAATAATAATAATAATAATAATAATTCCTTTACATTAAAGAGACATACAAAATTATTAAAATATCATTTCATTAAGTCCTTTAACTCAGCCTATCAATCCTCCTCAAAATTTATTTAACCTCGAATAATAACTATTTATTTAAATAAATAAATTCCATTATATTTTTCATTCAATAAATATATAAATATTTTATTTTTTAAATCTAATGAAATAATATTTATTTAATATTCATTTTTTAACTTGGGAATAAACAAGAGATAAATAAATATTGTATTTAAACATAATTATTAATTACCCTTTGAATAAATATCTATCTAATATTTAAATGACTTATAGCTTATATTGAATAATTGGTTTTTTAATTTATACAATCAAAAATATGTTAATAATTATTAAACTATATGTTATGAATAATATTTATTCAAGCTATTAAATTCAAATAGAATGTAATCACGATTCTGGTTACATTTAGTTTGTGGCCCTCTAGGTCACTTTATCATTGGAATTAAGTGAACTAGCCTAAAGTCCAAGATCAACATTTAAAAACCCTTCAAGGAACATATATAGAAATAAGAAAATGTTACAATAAAAAAACCTCTTATGAACGCTCACTATGTAATATAATCCCTTTGTCTCGATATCACATCAACCTATATTCTCAATATATCTTTATATTATTTTCTGAAGTGAACACATCTATGTTCTAACATGGTCATGGATTTATCAAATAGTTGTATTTCAATTAATGAAAAATATATATCTAATTCCATTAACTCAAAAGGGTTTAATTGTTTCTCGAGTTATTAATTAATGTGACATCTCTTTTGACAACCAATGTATCATATCCTACATTAAGAATATATCATCATTGTTTTCATCAATACATCAATGTACACAACTCATGATATATATTAATAATATTATCTTGTTAAAGGAATAATACATATATCCAAATATTGGAATGTCTAATGACAAATATGACATGTGCTATTCATACCAGCAAGTCTGTTCTCATATCCTCTTCTCTTAGAGATTACTTACTGAAAAATTCCTAAAAAAGAATCTGAATATCTTTTGAGACTCAAACACTTGATAGCTTCCAATTTTTTTTCTCATTTTATAGATGTCATAAATCAATAGAATATATGTTTGTGAATAATATCATAGCTTTTCATGTTTCTAATTATAGTGTAGAACTTCTATAGCCTCTCAATGTGATAAATAAACATTATACATAATTACATTAATATTGAAAAAAATAATTTATCATGTGATAGTTTATTTATAAATATTGATGTTTTTAAATAAATCATTAATCAAAAGTATAAATCTATTTGTCTCTAGGGAACTAAATCTAATAGATTCCCCCGCTCCTCAATTCTCTCTTTCTTTTCCGCCCTTTACCACTAAGAGTTACCTGCATATCATTAGTGAAGTAGTATCCCACCTAACTGTTATATGATTCTTATGAACCTATAGATATGCCATGGTGGAGGGAGTTTTTTGGACACCTCAATGTGATACTCATCAAGTATATGAATAAATATAGGAAGAGTAGTATCCAACATCTATCTAAGGTTCACAATGTCTCTATTTCTATTTATTTATGGTTTTGGGAATTAATTAATGGTAATCATGGTAAATATGGATTATAATTGCTTCCAATAAATTGAACAAGTTTCATCTGATCCTTAGAATCCCTTCAGTGGTATTAGATCCATTTCTAAAGAGTTAACTGATTCATGGGAACTCCCCAAGATGAATAGTGATAAAGTGTGACTCTCTACTCAAGAGTTTCATTGTCAATGAAAAGAGTTACATAGCCAAAAGGGTTAGTGAAATGATGTGTTTTTATAGGTTCCTATAGATTTCATTTTGGATGTGTTAATATGAGTAATCATGATTCTTAAAACTTCAGTTGTATTAGTAACTACACCAGGTGTTATGACTCTTCAAATCACATTTCAAATAAATAAAATAGTCATTATACTGGATTTATATAACATATCATTAAAAATGACTAGAATTTTGTTTTTTGGATGACCAAACGATATTAGATATTTTATAAATGATTTATATTTTTCACTATAGATTGGATTTTGATATGTGATATCTTATGTAATGATATGATTGTGCCTCAAGATATAGGATATTTTAAGAGATGACATATTGTAAATAAAATTCATTTTTATATATCATTATGTATGATATAACATATCATAAGGTATAATGGAGCTACTTATAGGGCACAAAATGGAGAATCATGGTGTAAAAATGGTACAATGTACTTCATAAAATATGATTTATAGGAAAACAGGTGATATCGTAGTGAATAATCAACTATCATAAATTTGATAAATGACATAACATATCATATTTGATGATAAGAAAATATATTATATAATAAAATATTAATAAAATATTATTTTTCTCATATTTCTAATATGAATTGTATTATATGGTTTATAAATTGATTTTCTAAATCATGAAATTGGTATTTCGGGAAATTTAATTAATTTATAAAATAGTCATAAAAATAATTAATTATAATTTGTTTATAATTAATAATTAACTAATTTGGAAGATTTTAAAAAACAAATATCCATAATATTTAATATAAATATTAAAATAGCATGTGATATTTGTATGGAAAGGCTTATAATTAAAATATAAAGTCTTTATAAAGAAATTATATGATTAATTTATAAATTATGGACAAATAGAAAAATAATAGAAAATTATAAATCATTTATATTAAAATTATGAATTTTTTATAATAATTAATTTAAAGTGTTAAAATTATGTGCATTATTTTAGTAATTATTGAAACTATATCAAAAGGATTCTTGATAATCTATATGGTAAAGGTTTAGATAAAAGTAAATAGGTGATATTTAGATTTTGTAAATTATTTACATAAAATAATTAGAATATGTAATGGTTATATGTTTTATAATATCATATATTTAGATAAAATTAAATAAAATTAATAATATAAAGGAGTTAATATTGAGGATAAATATAAATTGTTTCTATTTATTTAATTATGGAACTTACATATTGGATGGATAAATTATAATGTGATTATAATGTTTTTCATTTTTTAATTGTTTATAAATTGTTTATATCATGTTTAAATATATGAATTGTACATTTATTTAGTTTATTCCATTCATGGAAGAAAATATTTATATTATTAATTTATGTATTATTTAGTTTAAATGATAAACTACTTCTATAAATTTTTATACATGCATATGAGGAGTCACATACTAGGTATGATAATTACTTTTTTTACATGACTATGGATTGTATTGAGTTATGATCCAGAAGTATTTAATTATTCTTTATACATATTAGTTGATAGATTTATTATGGTATTGAAATATATCTTTATTAATGTCTCTTCAGGTTGTGGGACTTTTGGTTAGACTGGTCACTGGCCTGGAGGCCAGTTCCTTATCGAGAAATATATGGGCGAGCTATCTGGCAGTCTAAGAATACTCTTATTAGGACATTTGATTTCATATGATTATATTATTTTGCATGAAAGGGTTTCATATAAATTATATAGGATAGGTATTTGGATATGTATGAATATAGTTTTCATTTAATTTGGGTTAGTAACACATGCTATTAGTTGTTTAATGATTTATACAATTATATGGTTTGAACATATTATTTTGGGGGAGAGAATATGATTCCAAAATAAATCATTATATTAACACATATACATAAAAGTAATAAAATGAGATAAGTTGGTGAGATTTAATCACCTTTAAAATACAAAGTGTATGATTCATTCAAAAGAGAAACTTGTTAAGATCTCAATTATCCAATTTGGTAGGAGAAACCAAAGACAGATTCCCCTAGATTATATTGTGTAAGGATAAAAAGAAATGAGTTGAACTTAACTATTGGGTTTCTAGTTTTTAGATTTTACATAGGGTTACTAATATCATAGAAACCCTAACTCTTAGGATAACAAAGGAATAAAATTGGAGGAATCCATATGATAGATTAGGGTAAATAGTTACCCAATCAACATCCAAGAGTAATATATGATATGATTGAAATTATTTTCTATCATATAAAATCATGAAATATTTACATTATTAACCAGTGTAAGTAATGATGAAATATAGATCTTATCCCATTAAAAAAATTTATGAGTTAAAATGGATAATCATTTTATTGGGAGAAGATATAATAAAAGTTAGTATTAAATGAATTTTGGACATTATTCTCACATGATAAATTTTTTTGGTATATTAATACAATCATCATCATCCAACATGATTTTGAGAAAAATTATTTAATGAAAAATATTAATGGATGTAATTTATAAATTTTTACTAAATGTTAATAATATTTATTATTGAATGGGATAATTATTTGTGTTTGAGTTATACCTTCCCAAGAAAGAAATTATGGAAATTAATCAGAACATGATTCTAGATTCTTATTGGAAGTATATAATGATTAAATGAATGATTCAAAAGAATTAAATGCATGATGAGAAAATGAATTTTATTTTTTTTCTTATATATTTAATATTATGAGATATGTTATTGACTTAGAGAGACTAAAGGTTACCTATAAGGCTTGTTCAGGTTAAATGATTCATTCTAAAATTATCATTGGAAATGATTTGATAATTTTAATGTGTTTCAACAAAAATTTATCCTGTATTCCAAAAGTGTTGATGATAGATTAACTAGTCACGATATGTCAAGGTTTCAATAGTAAATTAATAGTACAAGTGGGTAAAAGTTAAAACCCAAAGAAAAAAAGTATGTTGTAATGTCCATGAATGTTTCTTTGAGTAGACAACCAAGGTCATTGAAAGCTAAAGGATGTGTTAGGAAGGAGGAGTAATGACTCCATATAATAAAATTTACAAGAATACCTAAAGGATTTCAAGAAAATCCATGAAATTTTTAGGTCATGTATCAGTTTCATATAAATAAATTATTTTATTTTATAGGTAATATGATACCAAATTCATAATTTGAAAATGATGTAAATAAAAATAGCTATGAAATGAAATGAGTTGATAAATATTGTAGATTTCATTAAAATTATAAAACAAAGGGTTGTTGAGTCATATTTTTTTAATATAAATGAACATATTAATGTTCCTAGAAAATACGATTTAAAATATATTATATGAAATGTAGAATATGTCATAAGGCCAGGAATATTTGGAATATAGTGTCATTATAACTTTTATGTATCTAGAACTAATAATAATCTTCATCCCAGCCACAACATCAAATCACCTCCACAATAGAAAAGACTATCCGAGGCTCAAAAAAAATGTAATAACAAAATCAACACACATAGAACAAAAGGAAAACCATGAATTAGGACTTAATCACATTATAGTGGAGAGCACTAAAACATTATATTAAAGTGATAACAATAGAGAGACTATATAACTTATAAGGTAACCCTAACATTTGGAAACCATATCCAGACATGGAAGAATACATTATCCAAATTATTTTTCAAAAAAATCCTCCCACATGTGAGCACATTATAACTCACACTAGTTTTAGACTTAATATCTTTTGTAGAATCACCAGTCCCTTTAGAATCTCCCTATATCCTACATATTCTTCTCCATCTGCTTTGCTACCCTTCCAGAATATGACCTTCCTACCTCTATATTTACAACCATTAGGACTTTATTTCTCTACCACAATGAACATATACTAACTGGAATGTAACCATTCTTTAAAAATAATCTTCAAAACATTTAGTAAGTTTATCTAGTGAAACCAACTTCCAATATTCATGGATGTACCTTTACTCAATCAGAGAAATTAGTTGAGCACCACCACCTCAACTGATTTTTCTAGTGAAAAGTGAAATCATAGGATTCTTAGATTATATTCCCACATCACATGTAGGATTTCAAAAATACCTTCATATTCCAAATATGATCCTAAATTTTAATTCATACTTTTCTCTAGATTAATATTAATTACAACTTTAGATTAATCTATCACAATACTTATTTAATATTACATAACCTTATTCATCACTCAGAATTAGTTGTTACTAACTTCACTAATTCCTTTGAAAACATAATATTGATCTTGAACACCTCATATGTTATTCCCATTTAAATTGATCTATTCTGATGCCTCTACTTCTAATTTTTATGTTTTAGGTGATTCACTTGAATCTATTTACACAATTAATCTTCCAAAAAAATATTTTATTTTATTACAAAACATAAACAAAATATATTTCTCAAACGAGGGCCTAGAAGTCTATTACATGATAATTATTTTCACTAGTTATGTATAAAAATATTCCATTTAAAAGAAATTTTAAAGGATTCCACCAAGTACACATGAAACTTGAGTACTCCATTCCTTTTCCAGTGATCCTCCATGAATCACTAAGGTACAAGGAAGAAAATATAGAATTTTCCCATAAATTGATCACCCTTTTTCTTAGAAACACTTTATTACAAAACATCTTGCACTACAGTTTTCATCAACTATAATATATCACCTTCAACTCAATATTAGAAGAAAGTTTGATATAAAACTCCAATGAACCAAATTTTCTTCCTCTAGTCATGTAATTCCTCTATTTAGAATATATCCACATTCTATTTTAATGAGACTCATCTGATTTTTCTATGAATTCTCCTCTAAAAAAATCTATTTGAACACCATCCCAATTGTTGAAGACACCTTAGAAAAGACATTATTTTATAAAATTTGTCTCATATTAATTTCTTCCGTATGCCTATATATTTTTTTCCTCAAGTGATATTCTCCCAACAAAAAATTCCACGAGATCCATATTATAGAACTAACTACTAGTGATTCATGTTATTTTAAATTACTTCACTTCAGGCTCTTGTGATATTTTACATCTATTTGAAAAACAATAAGTATGTTATGTGTAGATAAATGAAACTTAATACACCTACTCAAAAACACCTATGAAAATAGATCCTTCTATTATAGTATCTTTTAGAAAATCTTTATGATTTTAAGTTCTAATATTTCTGTACATCTAACTTCATTAATACCATATAAACCAAAATATACTCGAAACTTCCCTTTTAAAAATCATGATATCTTTGAATTGATGAATACCATGGAAGATTCAGAGATTACATTGTAAATTTACAACAAAATGGATTTATATGATTTTTTTCCTTTGTTATCAACTAAATTCTTCCACCAGATTCCAATACTTCATTGGATCCTCTCTTTTTACGAAGGAAAACTCTGAACTCTGATGTCCTTCCTACATATATTATTTTAACTATAGAAAAAATTAAATTATTTCAACAGAAATAATTATAAAGAAACATTACAAGGACATTGAAATATATTTATTCCTCTTGTAATCAACATAGTCATGGATGTTGATTAATATATACTTTACTATGAGAGGTTTGAAACTTTTCATCTTTAAAACATGCCACCAAAAGAATAATAATTTTACTAAAAACCCAATATCATTTTCCTTATGGTACTCTATTTGATTATTATTTTGAATAAACCTCAAAATATTGTAATTAATAAGAAACATACTTCATGAGAATTGTTGATAAAGGTAAATGGGTATAATTCAATTCCATGACAATATATTTGACAATGTTTTACTCATTCTGTCTCTATTTTTGGTGAATATCACTTTTTCCCCAATTCTCTACTACCAACATTTTCTATACTCCCCATTAAATATTATAATTCAATTAAAACTTGGATTTTAACTCTCATTATCACTCAAGTGTCTAAGAATTTCACACTATATATCCCAACTTATAAGAATCTTGTTTTTCAATATTCACTACTTATTCTAATCCCTAAATGGATTCAATATCGTGTTACATTTTGATACCACCATAGGACCCCATTCATGGAGTTTCAACAAATTTTCTATGATTTTAAATACATAAACATATACTCTAGCTAAAAAATCAAAAATTATTCTATAACATGGGAATGTACTACACTCATTAAAAACCCCTAGAGAAGTAATACTAAAATAAAATAGTGATACATCAAATAAAAATAGCCACCTTCCTTTAGTTATGGAATCCACTAATCTTCTAGGAATATAACTTCTAGAACGGGGCCTTTTGGTCCCAATAGTCTCTTATAAATTCTCATTATTTCTAAAATGATAGATGAAAAATAAGGCCCTACTAAAACTCATTAACTTGTTCAACTTAAATAATTTTCTCAATTTTGAAATCGACTATACCATTGATTCATTATTTTGGATCATTTATACACATTATATACCAAAACCTTTCTAAAACTCCACCATGTGATTCTTGGTTGAGTTTTCTTATTATTATTTTTACCGCACTTCTAGTTGAATATCATCAATATAGACCTATCCTTTTCGAGTGTTATTCCTTGAAAATGATTATCTCATAATAATTATGAAATTATTAAGGATGTATATAGATTCTAAATCCTCCTATTCGGTTAGATTAATAATTACACTATGTAGTAAGATTTGAAGAAACACCTATACTGGGTCTAAAATGTGAAAAATTTAAAACTCCGATTCAATAACAGTTGTTGTGATCAAAACGTCTAATCTAAAATAAGTTGTATAGATCATAAAATAAAAATGAAGTTCTAAAATATTCAGAACAAAACATAACTAAAAAATTTATGTATCCACACCCTATCCACCATATCAAATCATCTCCCCAATGTAAAAGGCTTTCTCAAGATAAAAAAACAAAATAATAAAGTCCTTACACGTGAAAAAAATGAATGATGTTGTATTAGAACTAATTATATTCTATATGAGAACACATAAAATTTACATTAAGGGTATAACAACATAGAGAACATCTTGGTTATAAGGGAATCCTATATTATTGAAACCCTACTTGGACACAAAATATGACTTGATCTGAACTCTACCAAAAAATTCCTACCGTATCCATTAACACTATATTTCCCACACATTTTAGAATTAGGATCATTTTAAACTACTTAGTAACTTTTATAACTCTCCATATAATTATTATTCAACTTATTCAAATGTACCATCCTTTTGTACTATGACCTTCCTACCTTTGGCTTTACAAACTTTGTAACATATTTTATCTTCCTCAATGAACATTAAATATGTTAAAAATTACCATCATATATAGATGATATACACAAGATAGAGTTGGTAATATAAATCACACAACCTTCCAATATTCCTAGATATCCATCTGATCCGTCTGTGAAACCACTGGACTACCACTACCTCAACTGATCCCTCTAGAGAATGGTTCATGATCCAAATTCTACAACACTTTTTCAATAACATGTTCAATCTTATAAAGAAAATCCTAGATTCTACACATTATTTCACATCTAGATTTATTATTTTCAATATATTAACCTTACATATCCCTTAAAAATAATCTCATAAAAAACTTGTTAAATCTTATACATCATTCATTATCACTCTGATCCTATTGATGTTTCCTTCACCACATTAGTTAAGAACCCATACCATATTTGAGACTTATCCATTATTACTCCCTATTGTAGTTTTTGTTATTACTTCTTACTTTATAACATTCCAGATAAAATGTACTTAATAAAAGTATTCATATATTTATCTCATTTTTTTATATGTTAAGAGAATTTATTTCTTAATAAAGAGTTTATATGAACAATATGAGATGATGGATTCAATACACATTTTTTATGACTCATAAAATTATATAACATATTTTGGGAAGATTATGATAATAATAAATTTATCTTGGGAAAGTTTTTTTATTCAGTTTTTTGTTATAATACATAGGATTCGATACCACTAAAAGTAGTGGAATATTTTAAAGAGTAAAGTCTTCTTCTCAAATTAAATATTAAAAAAATAGAAAACCATATATGATATGGACATAATGGTTTATTTTTTAAATATTTCCCACTAAAAAATAGGATATATTTCATAATCATAAAAGAATTTTTTTATCATAGAAATGAATTATGAAAAGAATTTTGTATCTAATAGGCTAGTGTATAATGATCCAGCTTTGGTTAACTCAACTAATCATCAGACCAGATCAATCACTGAGACCAAAGGGAATTCATAACCCTCATAGACTGGAAAATAGTGTCTTGGCATCAAACAAAATTTTTTTAAGATCGATTTCTTTTAAAAATTAGAGTAAACCAATAGTGGTCCATTGACAAAAATTTCTGCATAACACATCATTATGTTGGACATCCATCCAAACCAAATAAATAGATACAAACAATAAGGGAACCAAATGAGTTGTAAATAAAAAAATAATGGACCAAACCATTTAAATATATATACCATGCATTCTAAAATAGACACATAAATAAGGATCATGAAAAATAAACTAGATATATATAGAGAAAGGTCATGTTTCCTAATTCATCAGAATCCTAAAAAATAACAAACCCAAAACTAGACCATTCAGTAAAGTCTCATATATGTGACCTATAGATACATAATTCATACCATAAAAAATCTGGAAAAAAGATCAAACCTATATACAATATAATAGCCACATACACATCTATAGAGTTTGTATATAGGGTGTGAGTTTCTGGATTAGTTCTCTTTCACTATGGAGCATAATAATTTCCTTACGTTTAGAAGTTAATTAACAATAGGATGAAATAAATTATAAAATAATGATTTTACATTACATAATGCTTAATTAAAAAAAACAATCCCTTATCCATAAATAAAGAAATATTTCAGTTATATTAGACTATTTCAAAAACTAAGGAAAACGAGAACCTTTAATTTTCTAAAAAATACAATAAAACCACTTTCCTCTCTTATAAACTATTTTTAAAGCCATGTGAATAAAAGATCCAATAATTTTAAAAAATATATGAAAAAATAAGTCCAAAAATATCCTTGAAAACTATTTAGTAAATCAATTACTATAGTGACCCTATCCTTTTATATATATTATTACATGATTTAAGAATAATTAATCATCAAATACAAACCAAAGATCATAAATTATAGTGTCTTTTGAAGAATAGGTTCATAATTAGATGGAGTGAAACAAAAAAATAGACATATTTCATTAAAACATCATAACGATATCATAACTTATTTTTAGATTTTATATTTCTGATGGATAAGACATAAAATACATGAATAAAGTGATGAGGTAAAATTCATAGTAAGGTAATATATCTAGGAATAAAGAAAAAAATGATTTCTAAGGAATAAAATGAAGAATAAAAAAGAATGGAAAAATAATAAACAAATGAAATAATTACATATAGAACATGAGATCATATAATAATGGATACATAAGAATGTGTCATCAACATATAATATGACATAATCATGAGTCAAGGATAACTGACAAGACTATATCACATAAAAGAAAATGTGCTATAAAAGAATTAGGTTTACTCCCAATGCCAACATGACATCTCATGAGACTGAACAATGTCTAATGAATTAGATTTCTATCAGGGAACACACATAATAACATGATCATACACATGTGTTCCACATAAAAAGAAAAACATATGTAATAAATATAAGGGTTACCCATTGGAAGAAATGGGTATCATAATCTTGTTACAAGGAATAAAAAATGGGAGTATAACAATGGTGTCCAAAAAAGAATGGATTTAAATAATACATGGAAATAAATAATAAAAATAAGCATATATAATGAAAAATTAAGTCCAAATAAAGTGAAAACATGTATAAATATTTTTTAGGGAACTTTAGAAATGAGACACATTAATACGGTTTAAGATAAAATATTAAAGAGACTTAAAGTGGAAAATGAGATAATGTTTTTTTATAAAAATAAAAATGAACTAAGATATTATTTCATGATAATAGGATAAATTTTATAAAAATATTGATGGATTAAAATATATCAATGAGTGTACTTGAAAATTTGTAAGAAATTAGAAGGTTCACATTAATCAGGCTCTCTTTTCGAGATGAATTGAAATGGAAAACTTTTAAAATATGCATTTAACCATCATATACGGATGAATTGGGATAGTTAAATATTTTTTTAACACACACATATAATATAGGATGATTAATTTAGAATAATTAAGAATTATATTAGGATAAAGAAAGAGAAAGCGTAACCAAAAAAATAGAGGTTAAGAGAGAATCCCTTACCTTATCTAAGAAAGTGTTCTTCACTTAAACATAACATCATAGAAAAACATTAGGTCCCTTAATTAATTAATTAAAAAAATATTATATATATATATATATATTATTTATTATAATTTTATTATGATCATTTATGGATATTTCGATTGGTTATTGAGTTTAATTTTGTTGTTTTAGGAGCATTCATTTCATGGTCAATTTACTTTTGTATAATTATAAAAGTTCTTATAAAATAGGAATATTTCTTATGAAGTAACATTATATGTTAAAAAATAACTTTCATATGTTTAAATGGTCCCATATATTATTTTATATTTTCATAGAGGATGATTCATTAGATAAAATGTTAATGAAAAATGATTAGTTTATTTTGGATTTTTTTACGACCATCATGAACTAGTATAGTGTTATTTGATATTATTCTTACAAAATGGTTATAAAAAATTAAATATGTTTTAATACACATATTATAATATTTTTTAATGAGCAAAATGATTTTATTACCATATTTGAAGTTGGTAATGAAAAAGGAAAACTCGTCAACCATGAAGGTCGTGAATTGACACCCCACAGACAAGGTTTTAATTTTTAGAAGAAAAGGAGAAGATAAGAGATTTGATGATGGATATTCCATTAAAATAAAATAAAATTCTAGTATATGTATGGTACTGTAGTTATCATTTCACTTTGGATACATGAGGTAAAAAAATAAAATAAAATAAAAGCTAAAGAAGGAGGTTTTTAGCTATTGAATATCATCAACCTAAAAACCTATTTAAGTCACTTAGAAATGGTCTATTGGTGAGAAAAAAATAAGAACATGGGTAAGAGGATTGAGAGAGGAATTGGGAATAATATTAAAAAGCTACAAGGATTATAAGCTGTGAGGAGAAGAGGTTCTATTTATAGGGGGAGGAGAGGGGAGTTTTTGATTATTTTATTCATTTGTTTATTATTTTGGATAATGAATATCAATAGTGACAAATATTGTGAATAAATATAGTAACTAGAGAATGTGATTTTGAGATAATGCGCATTTACATCATCCATGACTCAACCATAACTAAAATGTTCATTTATTTAATTATAATGTTAAATACCATAAATTAATTTATTTCATTATTAAAAAACAACTATTTTAGAATAATCACAAAAAAAATCTCCCCAACCTTTTTTCAAAGTTTAAATTTTATAAATGGACTACATTTTATAAAAATAATTTTATAAATATGAATTTTCTTTAAATAAAATGAACATTTATTGAAAAAATATAGACTTTATTTTAACTGTTTTTATAACATTTGAAAAAGTAATTATGGTCTCAAAAAATTATATTATTTTTATAAGACAAGAAAATATAAATTTATTAATATATTTTTGGAAAATAATTTATATTTTGAGTCATTATATTAATTATAACCTTTTAAATCAACATTTATATTTTACAAAATTTCCAACACTTAATTTATTATTTTTAAAACATTTGTTTAATCATACCATGATATAAATATATCATATTTTCATTTATAAAAAATATATTTTTTTATACTTTCATAAGTGAGGTTACTATTTTATTGGCCAAATTACTATTCCTAATTGTCATATTACTTTTCTAACTATCAGGTTACTAATTAATTGGTACAGGTTCCTTAATTTATATGAATACCACTTATTTCATTATTAAATTATGCGAGTAATGGTTTTGTTAGGTTATCTATGTGATGTATGTGTATTATACTATATAACATAATTATAAGAAGGGAAATATCATTTATATAATTTTGGGTCATTACATTCTTTCCCCCTTATGAAATTTATACCTCAAAATTTTGTTTTTCATTTGAAATTGAAAACATGTGTGGGTACTAATCCTCCATTGATTCCTATAGTTCCCATATATCCTCTTCATGCTTATGATTCCTCCAAAAACTTTGACAAGATGAGTTGTCTTATTTTGTAGTAATTTTTCTTTATGGTCTCATATCTTCATAGGTTTCGCTTAATACAATAGGTTATTCTCTAGTTATACCCCATACAGATTTAGTAAATGTGAGGGGTTAGTTATTTACTTCCTCAAGAGAGATAATAGAAACATGTCATGAACTTGAGCCATATTTAGTGGAGGTTTAATCCTATAGACCACTTATCCTTTACGATCAAGTATATGAAATAGGATAATATACCTTAGGATAAGCATCCCTTTCTTTAAAATCCATACAAATCTCTTCCATGGTGATATTCAAAGGAAGAATTTGTCTTCAAAAACTAACTCTAAATCCCTTAGACATTTTTCAGTATAACTTCTTTGGTGACTCTGAGAAGCTTTGATATGTTTTTGGATGACCTGATGATTATTTTTCTTCTCTTGAATAATATTTGGTCCATGTAACTTTATTTCATGAACTTCATCCAAACATGTTGTAAATCTACATCACTTCCCATATTGAGCCTCATATGGATCCATCTAAACACTCATGTAACGACCCAGGTAATTATGAAATAATACTTTCATATTTCTATTAAAACTTATGAATAAGATATTAATTTTAAGTTAATGGAAATTCTTTTTATGATAGTATACTCGAGACACAATAATGGGCTTCTTAAAAATCTTACATTACACACAATATTGAGTTATACTGAAAAATAATACAATATTATTATTTTAAATGGTAGTTAACACATAGCCATTATATTATAAGAAATGAACATAACTAACTACATTTAAATTATTCATGTTTTTAAAAGTATTTACATTTATCCAATAAATTTTAGAGGGTTAAGATAATAATGAATCCTATTTTAAGCACGAAATACTCTAAATATTCTTTAAAAGGTCGATTTACCACCTTTTGATAGAGAACTCTTTTTAAATATAGTTTTTTCACTTTTATATGTTAAATTTGAAAAAAATAAACTTCTTCTTTAGATGTAGGACATAAAAATTTACTTTGGGTAAAATTTTGGTATTTTTCTAATAATGTTCATTTTTTGATGAATAGTGAAAATACTGCATTTTAATTCAAAACAGCCTTTTAATACAATTTATTTATTATATTACACTATACATTTAATTGGTTTCATAGTTTAATTAGATTTTATATTTATCATTTATTCCAATGTTGGTAATTGAAAGTAATTTAACTTTGAAATCGGACATAAACACATGTCAATCTTTTGGTAGTGCTTACTTCTTAAAAATACGCTTTTTGGTTTCGACAACGATCATTAATTTTAAATTAATTTCCAAAACTTATGTGTTTTGAATTTAGAAAAAATAATTCAATATTTGGAATCAGGAGGTCCAAATTGTGTAAATATGTAACTTTTATTTTTAGCCCTTATGAATAGTAACTTTAGTAAATATTTTATTTACTATGGTTAATTGGTAAATTTGGTAAACAAGGGTAAAAAATATTATTATTGACACATTCCTATTTTGGGGAATGGAAAAAAATTATTTACTATGTTAAAATATAGTATATTGGTTAAAATAGGTTTTCTCCAGAGAGGAGCACTCAACAATCACTTATGTCACTTTCAATTTGATAATGAAGTGGGGTTGTTTTTGATATTGTTGGTTATGAAAACAAAGAAACAAACCTAAAGGAAAATATAAAGTAAAAGATTTAAAAAAATTGAAAAATAATGCAATTAAAAATAGTGATAATGATTGGGTGATCAGGCTGAGGTTGGTTTATCAATTGTAATGTTATCATAGTTCCAATTTTATTCAATCCTCTTTTGCTAAGTTGGTTTGAGTGATATTTCATGATCTCTTACTATCACTCCCTTATTAAATGGTTATGGTGAGTGTAAATATTATCAATATCTCATCTCGGTCTACTCTATTTCCTATGCGTTAAACAGATGTAGCGAATACCGTCAATTGAGTTAGGCAATTCCTTATCGGGTCTAGTTTATTCCAAACAAATAAGAATATTCAATACCCCTGCCACACATACTGATCATTGCCGAGTACTTCACCACTAAGACCTAATCTATTCCATCATATTTAGACTAGAACCTAGTGGAGGGAGATTATTAACATTTACAAAAGCAATCATAACAACAGAATATTAAATCAAATACAATTGCATTGTATAATAAAACCGTTTATTAGAATTTGACACCAACACCGCATAAGAGAAAGAGTTTTTATTCAATAAATTGCAAGAAATCAAACATTACACAAGAAAAAACCAATCCTAACCAAATCAATCCGAATATTTACCCCACCATGGTAATGTTAATTGAGAAGAAGGGGGAAGAAGAGGGCATTATAAAACTAAGAATAATAAAAGAAAGAAAAGAAAGAACACAATTTTTCATCTCAAGAATATGTCCACCAGAAAGATAGCTTCGGTTCTCCCACCATATCCTAGAATTAGGCTGAGGTAACTTTATATAGGATGTGGGGAATGGATTTTTTTATCTAACCACAAAGTTTCAAGGCATTGGGAGCTGTTTCTAATGAGTTATGGATGAATTATTAAACCAAATATTTTTTGGAAGCCAACCAATATTCCACCAAACCTATTTTTATTGGTTGAATGGTGGATTAATGAAATTATTTCTTCATGAAATTTAATTAGAAGCTTCATCATCAAGGTTTATTTCGAACCCAACTGGAAAAACCCCATTTGGTAGTCGATATCCCTAGATATGGATCATTGAATGAGGCATGGTCCATTTTTCCGGCAAGAATATGTGTTCACATTAACAGATTGTTTTGGCTTGTTGGAGTTCTAATTGGATCAAGGTAATTAAAACTTATTTATAGTCCACAAATCTTTTCATCCTACAAAAAAGGAATCGAATGGATTAGATGAGAATTGTATGATTTATTCTAAAAATACAAAGGAAACATAGAACTGTGTAATGTCCAGAATTAACCACTTTTCACACTTAAGCTCCAAACACACCAAAAAACCTAAAATGCTGGAAATAAGATCAAAATGATTAATTAGAAAGGTTTAAATCATTTAAAAACATATCTAGAAATATGAAAATATGAGCTCTGTCAATTACAATAATAATAATAATAAATTAACCTAATATTTTTAATAATTATATTGGATGATATATTTCTGACTATGGGAATCCTTAGGTTGATTTTGGGACCCCATGGAGCCACATGGATGTGAAAATGATATTTAATTACTTTAAATTTAAAGTTAAGGAAAATATAACATAAACATATATCTTTTTCTAATTTTTTTTATATGGGATTATATAAGTTATCTCTTCAACTATACATATTTATTTCAAAGATAAAAATATTTCCAAAATAATGGTATTTTATTTATAAATTTTAAACATTAAAAAAATAAATTTAACTATGACACAATGATGATACAATGATTGCAACATTAATCAAGGATTCAAATAAATGATATTATAAATGTTAAAATAAATGTAACTCGGTTATTTTGATTTCATCCACAAATTTTTTGTTTGATACTTACATTATATATTTGTATTAATGAATTTTTTTTTAATCAATCAAGGTGTTATGGGTTTTTAAAAAAGTCATGATATGAATAGTGTCAAAACTGACATAATTCATATTTTAAAATACAAAATATTTTATTTAATATTATAAAATTTAAAACATATAATATACGTAAAAATAGTTATCATAAGTCTAAAATTTAATTATATACTCTTTAATTGGATATTTTTCAGGTTTTGGTTACTATTTTGATTCTCAAAGTGTTAAATGCATGTTAAAATGGTAGGAGTAAAAAATGGGTGAAATAAAAAAGATAAGGATTAAAAAATATCAAAACCCTATCCAATTATTATTATAAGATTTTATTTCTACTTATATTCATCTTATATTCTAAGTTAATGAGTTTTGTACCTTTTGAAACTGAAAATAATTTTAAAATAAATTAATACTTTCAAACTTTCCTAAAGAGCCCCTCATCCCTCTTATAAAATGGCATCACCTCTAACCCTTAAAAACACCTCCCAAGCCTCTTAAATCATCCTAAATATGATCCAATAATCTCCCAACATCCCAATATTCCTTATATAATCCTTCCCCTAGGTAAAAGAAAATTCAATACATCCTTTTGGTTCAAACTAAAAGGTGTTACCCGATTAAAATGTGAGATCTTCTCTCAAGTTCTTTTCTTTTATTTTCCATATCCACTCAGAATGATCTTATTATTATTTTTTTACATAACAACACCAGTATACTTAATATACTAGGTTGTTTTTATGATAGTTATTCGAACTAAACTTACACAAACCTCTGTCTAATGGGTATAGAACATAATTTTTCTGTGGACGGCAAACTACTGCCTCACGAAATGATGATTATTCGATTTTTCCCTACCACATCTCATGGTGTCCATTATTATGGAACTATAATTATATATGATATTTATGATATTTATTTAATCAATATTACTCTTTAATTCTCATTTAGAACATACCTTTATTCCTTTTATGTTGTATAAATACAATAATTCCATTTGAATAAGTGCGGACTACCACCCCGTCAAAGTGATATGAATCGTTCATTCCATACATGGAATGTATAAATAATGGAATTAATGAACATATTTAACATATAGAAAAAAATATGATATTATAATAGAATTATAATATACTATGTATCATTAATTTATCATTCCTTTAAATATGAAGAAGAAATGAAAGTGGCGTTCATGCATACGTACGACTCACCATCTCTATGAATGGTGCATTTCATTTCTTATCTCCAAATGTTATGTAATATTATAAAAACATATAAATACTATATTTATATGATAGTTAAATCCTTATTATAATTATGGAGATAATGAAATCTTTACCACATGGACAATTTAAAATTACAAGAAGTTCATTTTTGACTGATGCTCTGAACAACGCCAAAATTTCGAATATGAACTCAAATAATTAACTAATTTTCATAGAAACGTAATAAGTTAAATAAGAGGAATAATAAAATTGAAAATTGTTCTGAAAAAAAAATATAATTTAACTTATGTTTATTATTCAATAAGAACAAGGAACATACGAGACAAGTCAAACACAAGGTAAGGGAACCTTTCACACTCCTCTTTTAGTCAAAGACTTATTTTATGCCATGTATTTTAATTTCTATTTTCTTATGTTGGTATATGTTCTTATATATCTTATTTTGTTGTAATTTTGTTTGTGAAAGTGATGAGAGAACCTTTTATCTCCCATCAACTCATTTTTTGAATTTTAACATGATGCCATTAGACTGCCGAATTTTCGTAAGGGACATCATCTCAATGTCCATTCATTGAGGCATACTATGATTTATACAAAAATTTCCATTATAAACCTTATAATAAACCACCTTTTACTTTTAATTTAATTCAAGCGGAATATTTTTCTATATAGCATTTTACTAAATGACAAGGGGAATGTTTCTTTTTAATGTACGCGGTGATAACGACCTTTTTACCAGTGTGAGAATTATATTATATTTGGCTTCCTTAACAAGAAGTAATGTTTAAAAAAAATACCATATAATATTTTTAAATATTTTGGTATTGAAACTAGTTTTGAGAATGTATTGATTATGTCAATATATTGAAATTTTATATTATGATTGCAATGTGGAAATGCTATTTTTCCTTTATGCTTGTTCATGTGTTATAATTATGTTATCTTTCTTGTGAATTGTTTACCCATATGGGTGGTTACATGACAATCCTAGGGTGGGTGAGCCAGAGATTGCTCCCCAATTAATTGGGTAACATGATGGAGGTAAACATTAATGTTTATCCTACGTGATTTAGGTAATATACTATGATGGGTATTCCAAATGTAACTCCCTATGTAGCTACGAAAGCTACAATGTAAGTATGTATGGATTCCACAAGTTACCTTTATGATTTATGATTTATATGTGTTACTCATAAATCTTATGTTTTCATTATGTATGTTAAATAGTTTATGTTTTGTATGTATTGATAGACTAATGTTTTCTTTCTTTATTTTATAACCCTTAATGATCTTTTTATGCTCAACCCAAGTTTCTGAAATGTTTTCATAGGGTATAATTAAGTTTAATAGAAATTAAGAATTCAAAAAGATTTCTATCAAGAAAATAATTCTTTTTTTCTTTTAAGAGTTTATTTTATAAAAAAATGGATACTGAGTAGAAGTGTCTACTTTTTAATATTTGAGATGTAATATAAGAGTTATGACCTAATTATCTAAATAACTAAACCTATATATATCCTAAAAGTGAATTATTAACTTAATTCAAGATTTTGTAATGTTTAAGGCTGGGGCCTTATAGTTAGACTCAGAGGTCTATATAGATAACATTATAGGTTAGGGTCTTATTTAAGTATAAGTGACATAACCATAATGGTTAGAATATTTGAAAGAATCATAGTTATTTTATATAAATTGAATGGGTTTAATATAATATGAATAAGTATATATTATTGTTTAACCTCCTCATAAGATATTATATGATGCTTTTACTAATATACTCAAACTTAAATTTTTGGTTTTAGCAAATGGATGGATCTAGCAAGCACCAAAGTAACAATGTATGTGAAGAAAACTTTTGTGGTTTTCTCAATGAGAAACCGAATGAAATGGGATCAACAATGAAAACTGTTATAGTTATTCTCAAATGACTATCTGTATTCATGATTGATCACCTGAACCATGGTATTTTCTATAAGATATCGTATATGCGAGAAAAAAATCCCTAGGGAAGTTTAGGTAATAACCATAAATGTACGTATATTGAAAACCCTATGTGTTGAGGATGTGAAAAAAAAAACATGGAAAATTCTTCAAAGGGACGAGAAGATGTTATAGATGTCGTAATGAAGGTCATAAAGAAAAAACCATCCATGGAAAAAGGAAGCATCCAGTTGACTCTAGGAAAGGGAAAGAATTTCTTTCCAAGGGATCAATTGAATGTTTTAAATGTGGTGTGCATGGTCATTATAGAAATAGATGTCCTAAGAATAAGGTTCAGAAATGAGATCAATAGTACCGTAAAAATATATGTTTACCAATACCTAATTCCATTCCAATTGAGGATGAGGAAACTGAAAAAGACCTATGAAAGGTATGTATTATTTCTTAGGTGATGTTTTGAAATTTATGAATATTAGGGTACAATTCATGATTTTGTTTGTAGGAAATAAGTATTAATAAATAAGTTGGAAAATAATAGTTAATGGTTCATGAAAAATGTTTAATGAGTAAATATGTCTAAATTAAAGGGATTAAAGAGTTATGGTACATTTTAGGATAATGAAATGCTTAAAAGTATTAATGATCTGTTGATGATGGGATTACTTTTAAAGACCTTTTCTAGTATGTGTAACTCTAAAGTTCGATATGTGAAAATTTTATTCTAGGAATAATTATCTTTTATTTTATAGATATAGTTGTAAAGAACCATTTGGGTTTATAGGATCCTTTTAATTTAGGTAATTACAAGTTATTACTTTTTACGATGAAAAATTAAAGGTATTAGATAAACCTTTAGAATAAAATAGGTTATGGTTATTTTTGAGGAAATTATATTAATTTTAATAATGTTATTAGAATGATATGGGTTTTGAAAAAGGAAAACCCATAGGATGGGTCAAAACCTATTGCGTCTAGGAAGGTCATAGTAATCAAACCCACAACTAAAGGGCGACATGGGTGCATCGTGTACCACTGGCCTACATGAAGTCCCTGGTTAGTATGGCTAATAATTTTTTGTTAAATGATATTATGGATCAAGAATAAGTTGATTTTAGAAAATTACGTTTTATCAAATGGATATACTTAGTATAGGAATATGATTTGGTGATTAAGTGATAAAGGTTACTTTTGAAGACACCCCCTCTTTTAGGAACACTATATACCTATGGAAAATAGAATAGCATGGGATTTCATTTTTGGAGTAATGGTTGAAATATTATTTTGGAGGAGTATATGTTTTTCTTGTAAACATATGGAAACTTGGGTTATTTATGGAAATGATTAACCTATAATAGAGAATATGTGATTTGGTTAATTACACTTTAGTATGAGACCTTAAGAGTAGTCGATGTTATTTGGAGATAAATGTTACAATTTACTATGGAAGAATATGTGAATAAATTCTTCTCAGTTTTGGGTTTCAATATAATTTTGGAAAATATTGAAGTATTTTAAGGACAAATTTTTATTGAATGGTCTTTGTTTAACTTTTGGTACTATTTTTTCAATTTTGGAGATTAAGAGTATTATTTCTTTTTATAAAAGATTATCCTTTTGGAGGATTATCTGATCTTGTACTAACCATTTTGGTTTTGGTTAATGTCTAAAGTCATGGAAAATATATGGTTCATCTTTTTTGGATCGTGTTATTCTCTCAATGTTGATTATAGTGCATCATATGTGACTAAGTTATATTGAATACACATATTTGGGAGAAAAGATGAGTTTTTGTAGAAACTTATTAAAGGATGAAACTCTACTTGAAAAGTAAGTATATTTCCTTATGTTCTTAGTAAATATCATAAATAAATTCTACATATTTATGAATGAAAACAAAAAACAAAAAACATTGTCTATTTACTTTTCCTACTGGGGAATCAATGACCTTTTAAACTATCACAAGTTTGTTGTTTTCTGGTGGTTAACTTTCTCCAGATCATGTTTTCTATAACTCTTCATCAGGACTTGACACTCAGTTTCTCTTCCATATCAATGTTTCCCTACATAGAGCCCTAGTTTGTGTTATCTCAGGTGACCTTTATAATTCTCCATATTTCTTTTAAATTGATAGTTTTATTGACTTTTTTTTGATGTGAGACTTTCAATTAAGTTTCCGATCCCAATTTTAAAATTGTGAGGACACAATTTCCAAAAGGGGGGAAGGTTGTAACGACCGAGGTATTTATAGAATAATACATATTGATTTCTATTAATACTTATGAATAATATATTAATTTTAAGTTAAAGGGGACACTTTTTCAGATAGCGTACTCGACATGAAAGAAATGGCTTCTCCAAAATTTTACATTGCACACAACATTGAGTTATACTGAAAAATAATACAATATTATTATTTTAAATGGTAGTTAATGAATAGATTATATTTTCTTGGGAATAAAAATAACTAACTAAATTATAATTATACATGTTTTTTTTTAATTTCTTTACATTTATCCAATAAATTTTATCAGCTTTAGATAAAAATGAACCCGATTTTAAGCTTGAAATACTCTAAATATTCTTTAAAAACCCGAATTACTACCTTTTGATGGAGAACCATTTTTAAATATATTTTTTTCACTTTTATATTTTCTATTTGGAATAATAAACCTTTTATTTATAATCATAACATAAAAATTTACTTTGGGTGAAATTTTGGTATTTTTCTGATAAAGATCATTTTTCATGAATAGTGAAAAACCCTGCATTTTAATTCAGAACTGCCTTTTAATCTAATTTATTTATATTATTTGACTACATTTTTAATTGGTTTTAAAGTTTAATTATATTATATTTGTATCATTTAATCCAATTATGGTCATTTAAAGTAATTTTACCTTGAAATTGGACATAAACTCATGTTAAACTTTTGGTCGTTTTTTACTTCTTAAAAACATGTTTTTTGGTTTTGACAACAAAAATTAATTTTAAATTAATTTATACAAATTTTGTGTTTTGAATTTGAAAAAATTTATTCCATATTTATAATCAAGAGGTGTAAACTGTGTAAATAAGTTACTTTATTTTTAGACATTATGAATTGTAACTTTAGTAAATATTTTATTTACCATGGTCAAAGGGTAAATTTGGTAAATAATGGTAAGAAAATAATATTATAATAAAATTAAATTACCATAACACATGTCCTAACCTTATTTTATGATATATTTCTGACCATGGGTATCCTTGGGCCGATTTTAGAACCCCATAGACCCACTTGGAGGTGAAAAAGACTTTTAATTACTTTAAATTTAAAGTTAAAGAAAATATAACATAAAAATATATCTTTTACTAATTTTTTTTTATATCGGGTTATATAAGTGATATACCTGAATATAAATATTTATTTGAAATATAAAAATATTTCTTAAATCATGGTATTTTATTTATAATTTTTAGACAAAAATAAATAAATTTAATTATGACACAATGATGATGTAATGATTGCTTCATTAACAAAGGATCCAAATAAATGATAGTATAAATGTTAAAATAAAGGTAATTTGGTTATTTTTATGTCATAAAAAATTTTATGAATGATATTTAAATTTTATATTTTCATTTATTATTATTATTTTGAATCAATAATGTTTTTATGGGTTTTTAAAAAAGTCATTATATGAATAGTGTCAAAATTGAAATTATTCATATTTTAAAATATAAAATATTTTATTAAATATTATAAAATTCAAAAAAATATAAGATTCTGACAAATTGTTATAATAAGTCAAAAATTTTGTTATGTACTCTTTAATTGGATATTTTTCATGTTTTGGT
The DNA here is from genome assembly GCA_963277665.1 of Viscum album. NCBI lineage: Eukaryota > Viridiplantae > Streptophyta > Magnoliopsida > Santalales > Viscaceae > Viscum > Viscum album. The sequence continues at coordinate 1,868,595,917 of OY728123.1, read as the reverse complement.
ATCAATTTTGATTCTCAATGTATTAAATGATAGATAAAACAGTAAGAGTAAAAAAAGGTTAAAATAAAAATGGTAAGGATTAAAAAATATCCAAAGCCTATGCAATTCTTATTATATGATTTTATTTCAACTTATATTCATATTATATTCAAATTTAATGATTTTTTGACCTTTTGAAACAGAAAATATTTTATAATAATATAATACTTTCAAACCTTCCTAAAGAGCCCCTCCTCCCTCTTATAAAAGAGAATCACCTGTAACCATTACACACACATCTAAAGCCTCTTGGATCATCCCACATTTTCTAAAATAATCTCCCAACAACATTATATTCCTCCTCTAATCCTTACCGTAGGAAGAAGACAATTCAAAAAATCTTTTGGGTTCAAACCAACGGGAGGTACCCGATTTAAAGGTAACATCTTCTCTCAAGTTCTTTTCCATTATATTATTTATCCACTTCCTAAAATCTTCTTATTATTTTTTTACATAAAAACACCAGTATCATCAATATACTATGTTTTTATGATAAAAATTCAAACTACACTTACACATACCTCCGTCTAATGGGTATATAACATACTGTTTCTATGGAGGGCGAACTACTGCCTCACGAACCGAGGATTGTTAGATTTTACACTACCACCTTTCATGGTGGAAATTATTATAGAACTACAATTGTATATGATATTTATTTTATCTCTATTTTTTTAATTCTTATTTAGAATATACCTTTGTGCCTTTTATGTTGTATAAATATGATAATTTCATTTGAGGAAGTACGGACTACCGCCCCCTGAAAGTGATATAACTCATTCATGACATTAATGGAATGTATAAAGGATGGATTTAATAAACTCATGTAACATATATAATAAATAGTATATTATAATGTAATTATAATATACCAATGTATCATTAATTTTTCATTCCTTTTAATATGAAGAAGAAATGAAAGTAGCGTTCATGTGTACGTACGACTTACCATCTCCATGAACGGTGCATTTCATTTATTATATCCAATTGTTATGTACTATTATAAATACATATAAATAAATTATTTATATGAGACATAAATCATGAAAATCATTCTAGATATTATGGAATTTTTACCACATGGACAAATTGTAATTATAAAAATTTCATTTTTGACTCAAGTTCTGAACAATGAAAAAATGTCCGATATGAACTCAAATAATTAACTAATTGTTATAGCAAGGTAATAAGTGATATAAAAGGAATAAAAAATTTGAAAAAGTTTATTAAGTAATTAGAAATTAACATATGTTTATTATTTAGGAAGAACAAGGAGTATACGAGACAAGTCAAACACAAGGTAAGGGAACCTTTCTCCATCATCTTTTTGTCAAAGACTTCTTTTATGTCATGTCTTTTAATTTCCATTTTTTTCTGTTGGGGTATATTCTTATATATCCTATTTTTCTGAAAATTTTATGTCCAATATATGAGAGATCATTTTTCTCCCATCAACCCATTTTTTTTAATTTTAATGTGATGTCGTTAGGCTGCTGAATTTTCATAATGGACTTTGTCTCAATCTCCATTCATAGAGGAATACTTCTATTTGTACAAAACTTTCCATTATACAATGTATAATAAACCCCCTTTGTTTTTTAATTTCATTAAAAGGGAATATTTTTACTATATATAATTTTACTAAATGAAAAATATAATGTTTCTTTTTAACATTTGTGGTGATAATGACCTTTCTGCCACCATGAGCATTATTTGATATTTGGCTTCCTTAACAAGACATAATGTTTTTAAAAAGTATGATTAATACCATATACTCTTTTTTACTTATTTTGTTATTGAAAATGGTTTTTATAATGTATTGAGTATGTCAATATATTAAATTTTTATATTATCATTGCAATGTTGAAATGTTATCATTCTTTTATGCTTGTTCATGTGTTATGATTATGTTGTGGTTCTTGGGAATTGTTTATGAATATGGGTGGTTCTCTGATAAACCTAGGGTGGGTGAGCCCGATATATCTCTCCAATGAATTGGGTAACATGATGGAGGTAAACATTAATGTTTCTCCTTATATATTTAGGGAATATATTGTGATGGGTATTCCAAATGTAACTACCTATATAGATGTTAAAGCTACAATGTAAGTATGTTATGGATGCCACAAGTTACCTTTATGATTTATGATTTCTATGTGTTATTCATAAATCTTATGATTTCATGATGTATGTTAAAGAGCCTATGTTTTGTATGTATTAACAAAAAAATGTTTTCATTATTTATTTTATAACACTTACTTAGCGTTTTATGCTCATAGCATGTTTTTGAAATGTTTTTCATGGGGTATAAGGAAGGGAAAGATAAAGGAAGAATTCAAGAAGATTTATATCAAGAAAATAATTCTTGTTTTCTTTTAAGTGTTTTTATTTTATGAAAAAATGGATACTGAGTAGAAGTGTCTACTTTGTAATATTTGAGACGTAATATAATATTTATGACCTAATTCTATAAATCTCTAAACCAAAAAAGATACTCAATGTGAATTATTAACTTAATTCAAGATTATGTAATGTTTAAGGCCAGGGCCTTAGAAATTGAGTAGAATCTTTTGTTTTACGAGAACTCAACAAATGGTATATGTTTATACTAACCATATTCAAATTAAATTGAGTAGGATATCATCATTTTCTTAAGCATCTATATAGTACTTTTATATTGGACATCAGTTTGGGGGTGATCAGCCGTGTTGAGATTCCATTCAGTACTCAAAGCATGTTGAATACTTATCTAGAAATTAGATTTGAACCATGGATCATGACTAGTTATGATCAAAAGTGGTACCCTATGAAACCTCACCACTTTCTCCACACATAACTTGGAATGTTGTTCAAGGGAGATATATTCTCAAATAGAAATAAAGTGGGTAGTCTTGGTGAGTCAATCCACTACAAATCGAGCCTTTTTTTGAAGAATCACTATATATCACAATACATTATCAACATGTTGGTAGTGTGATCACATTTTTAGTTATTAGGATATTATTTATCTCATAAAATATATCCTCACATTATTCAAACTATACATACTTTACCTTTGTCCATGTTAACATGGTTAGCGGGTTAGACAATCATGAGAAATTCCCCAAAAAATGTTGGTTGTACCCAGTTAATCCAAGGAAAATATGGATATCCATAAGATATGTTGTTCTGGTACACTCTTAAATTGACTTTGTTTTATAAGGGTCCATAGATATCCCTTTTTTTGTGATCACATTCCACAATAATTATACTTCTTATATCCGAACCTCCTATTTTCTATACGTTTCATATACTTTCTCCATTTTCAAGGTTATTAAAATAGTATTCAAATTATTTTCATACTCCTCATTTCCCATGGATTATATCATAATATCATCAATAAATGCAATAATTTTTTTGAGGTAATATCTAAAGGCTCTATTCAAAAGGTTTATGAAAATTTATAGATCACTAGTGAGTCTGAAGTGCATCACTATGAACTCATTGTGTCCATATGTTATTGGAATGGTAGTCCTGTTAATATTTTCCTTCTTGAATTTTTATTAGTGATATCCTGACTAAAGATTGACATTTTAGAAATACATGGACCCTCTTCGAAAAACAAACAACTCAACTATATATGGCAGGGGATACTTGTTCTTTATCATGATTTTTTGAGCTAATGATAATCAATGAAGAGGAACATTGATCCATCCTTCTTATTGACAAAGGGGACTGGAACACCCCAAGGTGAATCAATCCGGAATATGAAACCCTTGTATAGATTATATTATAACTTTTTCTTATGTTATTATAACTAAATGATGATAATTTCGTAAGGAGTATTTATTATTGGTAGATATCTATGAATATGTTCAATCAATAACTCAACCTACTAGTCAGAAGGAATACCATAAAATTATTAAAAGGAGTATATTAGTGTAGTCCCTCACAATGGTAATTTATTCGAGCATGATTCTATCCTCTATCTAAATAATTTTAGATAGATATTCTAAGGCATTAAAATTCACAAATGAGTTGATTATTCTTATGTAGATCCCTTATCTTCCTTACACTTGTACAAAATCGGAGGATGCATCGAGATGTGAAGAGTGATCTCCCTTTCAGGAAAATTTATGTTGTATTTATCAAAATATATCCAATCCATGCCAACTATAGAATCAAAATCCATGAAAGGAAGTATGAAATAATTATCTGGGAGATTCAATCCGAAAACATTAACTAGAGAGGAATTATATACTTTAGATGTAGTAATTTCTCTATTTTATATTCTCAAAGGTAACTCAACCACTATATTTTGAGGTGGTGATTGATTATTTATACTAAACTATCATGATGTGAAGGAATGTGTGGACCTGGAATGAAATAGCATGTTTCTATTTCTGAATTAATAAAAAAATACCTATCACCACATCATTGTTGGGTTCCACCTTAGTAATAATTATTACATATCCATTCCTTACTGCCTTGGAGGTTTCTGTTGATTTCCTCTGACAACCCTTGGCTTAGGGAATTATCTTAAATAATTTCTATTTTCCTTTTAGTTGAAAAACTACACTAAATGTTGACTTTTGGTCTAAAACATCCTTTATGGATATTTAGATGGGTTATAGAGTTTAATTTTGATTTTTCAGGATTGTTCGTTTCATGGTCGGGTCGCTTGTGTATAATCATGGATGTTCTTGTCAAATGGAATAATTTTCCAAAATAAAAATTATATGGTATTAATTAACTTCCATAAATTAAAATGATTCCATATATCATTCTCTTAATTAACAAGAGAATTATTCATCAGAAAAAACATTAATGAAAAATGATTAGTTTATTTTGGATGGTTTTTTTACAACCATCATGAACTAGCATTGTTTTATATATTATTATGTTTATATACTAATTATAGAATATTAAATAAGTTTTAATACACATATTATAATATTTTTTAGTCATAAAATAATTGTTATGACCAATCTAGAAGGAGGAACTAAAAAACGAAAACTTGTCATCCATGAAAGCACTGAATCAAAACCCCACAAATGAAGTTTTCATTTTTAGACGAAAATAAGAGAAGAGATTTGATGATGGATATTAAATTAACATAATAACATTCCAATATATGTTTTATAATGGATTTATCATGTCACTTTTTTTAGGGTAGGTAAGGAAAAAAATAGAAAGAAGGAGGGTTTTTCCTATTGATTATCATATACTTTAGAACATCTTTAAGGAACATGGAATTTTGTTTTGGGTGAGACCAATAAGTCCAAAATGTGGGGAAGAGGATTGATAGATAAATTGGGGAGACTATTAGAAATCTCAAAGCTTTAGAATATTTTTGGGTAAGAGTTTGTGATGAGTGGTATTATAGGGGGAGGAGATGAGGGTTTTTGAGTATTTTATTCATTTTTTAATTATTTAGTATCATGAAAATGAAAAGTGATAATTATTTTGACTAATTATAGTAAAATGAGCACATGAGTTTGATATAATGGGAACTTAATTCATCCATGACTCAACTGTAACACAACCATGACTCAAAAATAAACTCATTTACTTATAATGTTAAACACCATAAATTACTGTATTTCCCTATTTACTAAAATTTCAACTATTTTATAAAGACCCCAAAAATTCAACACAACAATTTCTCAATGTTTAAATTTCAAATATAGAATCCTTTTTATGAAACAGGTTTTTTAAATATGATAAATTCAATTTATAAATAAAATCATAATTTATTCAAAAAATACAAATTTTAATATGATAATTGATTTTTTGACTCTTTGAAAAATTAATTAAGTTATAAAAAAAGTAATCTATAATCATAAGAAAACATAATATTAATTTTTTAATATATTTTATGAAAATAATTGTTTTAAATCAAATATTAATTATAAAATTGTAAATAAACATTTATGTTTTACAAAAAATACTAATACTTAAAATGTAAATTTTAAAACATTAATTTACTTATACCATGATATAAATATATCATATATTAATTTATAGGATACCTAAATAATATTTATACTTTCATAGGTGAGATTACTATTATATCGAATGAATTTCTTTTGCTAATGGTCATATTACAATTCCAACAGCAGTGTTACTATTCCATCAGTATAAGTTCTTTAATTTCTATGAATACCACTTATATCATTATTAGTTTATTATAAAAATATTTTTATTCGGTTTTTAGGTGACATATTTTTTTTATACTGTATTAAAAAAATATAAGAAGGGAAATTTCATTGATAAAATAAAAAGTCATTACAATTACAACCACGAATAAAAATATTACAATCTAAGGGGAACCCATACATAAATCTTGCAACAATAAAAGAGAAATAATTAAATGGTATTTCATAACCAATAATGCATAAAGGTAATAAAAATAATCATAGATAAGAAAATACCATACAAAATAACCACTGATCAAGGAGAAATTGTAATGGGTCACACCCTAGGTCCCAAAGTGATATAAAAAACAACACTATCATAACACATACCAACTAACAACATATGATGAATCCATACCAAAACAAAATCCACCAACTATCCCACTATTATCACTTGGGAACTCCTCACCAAGAAAAGTTCCACTCTAGTAGGTACACTATCTCTTGTGTTACCTGAACTAGTTTGGAATATATTAAGGTCTCCAACCTACACACCCGGGTTCTCCTGATCAAATTAACATAGAGGTGAGAAAATATAAAAGATAATTACAATAATAAATAATAACCAGTTCCCCACAGCTCACCTATTACACTCTCATATAAAATAATACTTGATTCTATATCAAACAAATTCAACATTAAAAACAACCAAAAATTGGTTGAACAAAAATTAAGGAAAAAAATTAGGGTCTGTGCAAAATTAAAAAATGAAATTTATAATTTTTAAAATATTACTTTTAAATAAATTCATCTTTGGTTTTCTAGCCATTTTTATTTCTTAAAATCTCAACATTTATAACCCCCTTTATAAATCATCTATTAAAAAATTCTTTATTTCTAAAATTATACTCAAAATATATTTTCTTTCTTTAAAAATTAGAGACAATTCCAAATACCAATGTTTATATCAAAACTATTTTGAATAGGATTACAGGAATTTCTAAAATTCTTATCATTGGGAATTCATTCAATTTTTAAATTTGAACTCAAAATTTATGAAGAATGACCATTATTCTAATACTTAATTCTATATAAAACAACATTTAAATCCTTATTGAAAGTCTTATTAGGGATACTTTAATAGTTTTTTTTATAAAATCCCAATGATAAAATGAATTTTAAAATAATATAATAACTTAGAAACATAAAATGGTAATTGCTTGCCTTCAACGGTGAAGGTTTAGAAAAGAAATAAATCCTTCTCTTCAATTCTGAAACAATGAAAATGCAAGGTTAGAACCTCCCATGTATAAACCCCAGATTTCAATGTGATTTAGGTTTCAAATAAGAGAATAACCTAGAAGAAATATATGAAGGAATGAAGGAGAGGTGAAATAATATATATGGAAGAGATTTACCTTGGAAAATCAATTGGAATCCATATGATGTGGCCTAAGAATAAAGGAAGATGGAGATAGAGCATTCCATGAGTTTATAAGGAATATTTTCACAGGAAATGGGAGGATAAATGAGGGATAGTGGATAAAAATTGACGGGGTTATAAATTTAAATTAATATTTTAAGTAAATATGGGTCGGTTGTATGGTTTTTCAAATAGTGCACCAACTATGTGAGTGTCATTTTCTAGCACACCGCACCCTACATATTTTGGGACACATAGTTTTTCCTAAACATGAGGGTCACTCCCACCTACAGAACAAGTAACATGGTCTCGTAATGAAATATATTTGGTTTGAGTTACTAATACTGACCTTAAAAAATGGTACTATCATAATTACAGCTTGTATCACACTATCAACATATTGTTTCTTTTAACTGTCCTCACCCTGTGAAACACTTAAAAAAATTAAAAAAATTAAGGAGAATCCTTAAACTCCAAAAAAATTAAAATTGACCAAAATAAAATAAAATAAAAAATAATAGCAACAAAAAAGTGTTACAATACTCCCCATAATTCTGATTTATCCCCTAGAAAGTCCTATATAAAAAATATATGGTATTATAATTCTAAACAAAACTACAACCCAAACAAGAGGTGGGTGGATTTGGTAAATTACTTGATAGAGAACTATAAAAAAGAAACCACTTGACCTGATCCAATTTTAGAAAAATCACCTTAGGTCTTTAAAAACATCCAAACATATTTCCAAAAAACTAAAAATTAATAAAAATGCAACTCATTTGAGAAAAAATATACCATAAAACTATGAGGTAAGAGACATATCATCGCTCTCCCAAAATTTATAATTCATCATAAACAGCTAATCGAAAGAGAAACCCTCTTATTAAGTGATTACTAAAAATAATGAACATCACCTTCATAAAATATCAATGATGTGACAACATCCCCTTATCATTGAAGGCCATTCAAAAGAATAACATAATTTCCAAAAATCATGATATTCCACTTGAATGGATATTTTAACCACCTATTTAAAGATGTTAGGAATGTTACATGTACCATAGATTTAATATATTCAAGAATACCCACATCAAATTAGTGTACTTTCACATATTCATCAATGATGAGCTTAGAAGAAAAATCAGTAGCTCTATGAAAGGATCAACATGGTATGTAACACCCCGACCCCAGTTACCCAGAGTCGGTGCATTATTACATAACATTGACATGATAACAAAAGATCAAGTCTCGAAAGACCGATTAGTTTAGTAGCGTTGGAAACACTACATATATTCATAAAGTTTACATTACATCAATAAGTGAAAAACTACAACAAAATATTGTCTTCATATCCCCTCATACTATCCTTGTAGGTCATTCATAAAATACTTCTTCACAGCCTAGGAAAAATAAAACATTGAAATGGGTGAGCTCAGATGCTCAGTAAGGATAAAAATATAGCGGAAACTTTCATAAATAAACATAAAAATTTAAGGCAATGTATAACTAATACAAGAGCCTTTTAAATATGAACTTCAGCATAATTGTAACGCCCCGACCCCAGCTACCCAGAGTCGGTGCATTACTTCGTAACATTGGCATGATCACAAGAAAGATCAAATCTCGAAAGACCGATTGGTTTAGTAGCCTTGGAAACACTAGATATATTCATATGTTTTACATTACATCATAAAATGAAAAACTACTACAACAACATAATGTTTCCACAATCCACACTATTAACCCCTCATAAAATCCCTGCAGGTCATTCATAACTTACTTCTTCACATCCTGGGAAAAATAAAACATAAAAAAGGGGTGAGCTCAAATGCCCAGTAAGGATAACAATATAGCGGAAACTTTCATAAATAAGAATAAACATTTAAGGCAATGTATAACTAAAACAAAAGCCTTTTAAATATGAACTTTCAACATGGTATGGCATAAATAAAATGAAATAATGCCATTTACTTATTCACATGGATATTCTACTAATCGAATAATCACATGAAAAAATCAATAACCACTTTCATAATGTTGGAATGCATAATGCCAGACTATCATAACCACATAGCCAAGGCCTCGTGCCAAGACTACAAATAAGATTTTTTCAAGGCCTTGTGCCAAGACACTAGTTTGTCTCATGAGACCTACCGATGCAATTTTTTTAGAAGATACTTATGTTTAAAATTGATAATATATACTCCAGTGTTTTTTTGAAAACAATATGCAAGCTTCTGAAAACAAAATAACTAATTCTGAGACTTCTCGATTAATTACAGGCCATGATGGGTCCACTCCCAATCCCTTCCTGTCTACCAAACTCGAGAGTCAGGTTTTCTGAAAACATTTTTAAGCTTGCGTTAAATACGTATACATTTACACTGGATTTTCATATATTTGAGAGAAATATATCTCTTTTGAAATCATTTAAAAATCAAATAAATATAAAAGAAACCTTTTCTTTGAAAATATTATTATAAGCTTGTAAGGAAAGCTTTGAAGATTTTATAACGGCGGTAAATAGCCGGACCCGCCGTATAAGTTAAAAAAACGTTCTTACCTTAATTCTGTCGAAAAGGTTAAAAATGACCTTGTTTTGAAAACGACGGAACGATTCCTTTATAAACCACTTATAAAAGTCAAAAAGGGTATAAATGACTTTAACTCATATTCTAGTAAATAGTAAAAATGTTTTGAAATACATTTTTAAGAAACATGGATGTGGATGATAAAGAGATCCCAGTAGATTATTACGTATAAACAACCTCGGATAATGAAGAGATTGTAAAGTAAACCCTTACCTTGTACTTTTCCTTGGTTGGGGTAGGTTAACCTCCTGTATAATAGTGAAATAATTGTTACTAAATTATACAAGAATCATATACATTAATATGATATCATATATGATCTTTTAATACTGATTTGATAATAATATCTTAAAATTATCGTCGTTTCGGGTGTTAACTTACTCATTTTCTTTTATATGTTTTGTTACATAAGCCATGTTTGTAAAGGATAAGTTGTATATTATTCAAATCCAGAATGGTATCAAGTCTTTAAAAATCATTTTTAAATCATCAAATGATAATTATACTTGAATGGATACGATGGAAAATGAATCTCATCGCGTTCGTGGAGACGGTAGTCTGTACGCACGCACGAACACTACTTCCATTTAATTTTTATTTTAAAAGAATCGAATACCAATGATACATAAGTATATTACTATTCCAGTATAATATAATATTTTATACATGTTACTTAAGTTCATTAACACCATCCTTTATACGTTCCATGTGTGGTATGAACGAGTCATATCATTTTAAGGGGGCGGTAGTCCGCACTTCCTCAAATGAAATTATCGTATGTATATACAACATGAAACGTATAATGGTATGAAATAAAATGGAATTACAGAAGCTTATATATAAAATATATATCATTAATATCATATTTAATTACAGTGCCATCATAATGGCCACCATGAGAGGCGGTAAGATGTATTTGAACAATCATCGTTTCGTGAGGCGTTAGTTTGCCATCCACAGAAACATTATGTTCATCATCCATTAGATGGAGTTGTGTGTATGTGTAGTTTGAATCCATATTATAACAACATCCTAGTATATTGAGGATACTGGTGTTGTTACAAAAGAAAGGAAATAAAAAGAGTTTGGGGGTTGGAGAAGCAAAATAAATGAAAATAATTTAAGAGAAACCGTTACCTTTAATTTAGGTAACTCACTTTGGTTAGAACCAAAGGACTTGTTGAAATGCTTTCTGCCTAAGGGGAAGCTTCAAGGAGGAGGAGAGGGATGTGGGGAGCTTAGTTGTGCAGAGTTTGGACGAGCCAAGTGGCTTGAGAGGTGTGAGGAATGAGTAGAAGTGGTCTCCTTTTATAAGGGAGAAGAGGGTCTCTTTAGGAAAGAGTGAAAGTATTACTTTATAATATAATTATATTCGGTTTATAATGGTCCAAAAATCATTGAGGTCGAAGATAAGATGACTAATATTCTAAATAACATCAACCAATAAGAGTTGGACAGGTTTTAGATAATATTTTAATCACTATAAATTTATTTATTTAAATGATTTATTAATGAGGTAAACATTGCATCATTATTGTGTCATTAATAATTTAAATTATTTGATGTCTAAAAATTATAAATAAAATATCATTATGTAGGAAATCTTTTTATCTTTCTAATGAATATTTATAATCGAAAATCCAACATGTATAACCCTATGTAAAAATTGTTCTTCTAAAAGATGTAAGCTTATGCCATTTTTATTTTTATTTGAACTTTATTAATATAATGTGTCATTATCACTTACAAGTGGATCCATGGGGTCCCAAAACAGACCCAAAGATGCCCATGGTCGACCATGTATCAACCAATAGGGTTAAGACACGTTTTAGGGTAATTTAGTATTATTATAATATTATTTTATTAACCCTTATTTACCGGATTTACCCTTTAACCATGGTAAATAAAATATTTACCGCAGTGATTATTCAAAATGTTTAAAAATAAAAGTTACCTATTTACACAATTTGAACATCCTGATTCCAAATATGGAATCCATTTTCCTAAATTCAAAACACAGGAGTGGCAGAAATTAATTTAAAATTAATTCCCGCTGTCAAAACAAAAAGCGTGTTTTTAAGAGATAATAACTATAAAAAGATTGACACTTGTTTATGTTCGGTTTAATTGTAAAATTATGTCCAATGACCAAAATTATATTAAATGGTAAAAATATATTCTAAATATACTTTAAAACCACTCAAATTCACAATTTATCACTATTAATTATTTTGATTAAAAAAGTTGTTTTTAATTAAAATTTAGTAATTTTCACTATTCATCAAAATATAAAAGTTATCCGAAAAGTACCAAAATTTCACCTTAGGCTAAATTCGATATTCCGAATCCAAAAATGAAGTCCATTTTCAAATATAAAATATATATGATTTCAAAAAGTAGGTATTACTATTCACAACGGCTAGTTTAATTAGTTGTGGTGTGTGTTAGAACTCGAGGTTGCGTACAACACACGCTATCGATTATTCGAAGGGAAACGTACCGTGGAAGTTTGGGGTGTTACATTCTCCCCTCCTTCAAATAATTGCATCCTCGTAATTTCTAGGGTATTACTGCATAAAAAGACTCGGGTGGTTCTTCATCATAAGTTCCTCGGGTTCCCACTTTGCCTCTTCCATCTTATGATTTCTCCACAAAACTTTTACCAGACGCGTCGTCCGGTTTCTCAGTACTTGTTCTCTTGTATCAAGAATCTTGACGGGCTCTTCACAATAAGACAGATCGGGTTCCAGTTCTAATTCCTCATAGGTGAGTACATGCGTTGGGTCAGGCATGTATTTTCTGAATAGAGATACGTGGAACACATCGTGAACTTTGGAGAGACTTGGCGGCATTGCCAATCGGTAAGCTACAGCCCCAATTCGTTCTAGAATTTCGAAAGGTCCGATGTACCTGGGACTCAATTTACCTTTCTTTCCAAAACGTATGACTCCCTTCCATGGAGATACCTTTAGGAAAACATGATTACCGACTTGAAATTCCAAATCCTTCCTTCGATTATCGGCATAGCTCTTCTGCCTACTTTGAGCTGCTTTGATGTGATTTTGGATTACTTTCACCTTTTCCACCGTTTCCTCCACCAGCTCTGGGCCTACAAGTTTTCTTTCACCAACGTCATCCCAACAGGTTGGTGTACGACATCTCTTTCCGTATAACGCTTCATATGGTGCCATCTGTAAACTCGAATGGAAGCTATTGTTATAGGAAAATTCTACCAGTGGTAAATATTGATCCCACATACCCTGAAAGTCAAGTGAGCAAGATCTCAACATGTCTTCTAAGGTTTGAATAGTCCGTTCTGATTGTCCGTCTGTCTGAGGGTGGTAAGCAGTGCTCAAATGAAGTTCAGTATCCAGGGATTTCTGAAGACTTTTCCAAAATCTTGAAGTAAAACGGGGATCACGATCAGAAACAATCGATAGGGGTACTCCATGAAGTCTCACAACTTCATTAATGTATAGTCTTGCTAGACGTTCCAGGGGTAGATCTTCTCTTATAGCAAGAAAATGTGCTGACTTGGTAAGACGATCAACAATAAACCATATTGCATCGTTCCTTCTAGGAGTCTTTGGTAGCCCCATGAAAAAGTCCATCGTAATATTGTCCCATTTCCACTCCGGTATGGGAAGAGGTTGCATGACTCCTCCAGGCTGTTGCCTTCCAGCTTTCACTTGTTGACAAACCATACATCTTGACACAAAATCAGCAATCTCCCTCTTCATGTTGTCCCACCAAAAATGCTCCTTCGAATCTCTATACATTTTGGTGCTCCCAGGGTGTATAGTGAAATTGGAACTATGAGCATCATCCAGCAATTCCCTTTTTAGATCAGGTATATTGGGAACACAAAGTCTCTTCCCGAATTTCAAAATTCCATCTTCATACACAAAGTGTCTCAATCTCCCATCATTCACAGCTTTAATCTTCTTCTGAAATTCTTCATCATTGGTCTGAGAACTCTTAATCCTTTCTAGTAAAGATGGTTTGGCAACCATTTGAAAAAGCATTGATGTTTCACCTTCCCTGGTTATTCCCATGTCCATCTTCACTAGATCCATGAAAATTGGATCCCTTTCAATTCTCATCATGTTCAGAACTCCATGGTCTTTTCTACTCAAAGCATCTTCCACCTTGTTTGCCTTCCCCGGGTGGTAGTGTATCATACAATCATAGTCCTTGAGTAATTCAAGCCATCTCCTTTGCCTCATGTTGAGTTCTTTTTGTGAGAAAATATACTTCAAACTCTTGTGATCAGTATAAATCTCACATTTTTCACCATAGAGGTAGTGCCTCCATATCTTCAAAGCAAAGATCACAGCTGCTAACTCAAGATCATGAGTAGGATAGTTTTGTTCATGAATTTTCAACTGTCGTGATGCATAGGCAATAACTCTATCATTCTGCATAAGGACACAACCAATTCCTTTCTTCGATGCATCACTATAAATAACGAACCCATCATTCCCCGATGGTAGAGTCAATATAGGATCATTGACTAATCTTCTCTTCAGTTCTTCGAAACATTCTTCACACTCTTTTGTCCAAACAAATTTAACCCCTTTACGTGTGAGCTTCGTTAATGGGTTAGCCAATCGGGCAAAATTCTGGACGAAACGTCGATAATAACCTGCCAAGCCAATAAAACTACGTACCTCAGTTATACTCGTAGGTGCTGGACATTCTTGGATTGCCTTGGTCTTAGAAGGATCAACAGAGATTCCATCTTTAGAGACAATATGGCCAAGAAAAGAAATCTCCTGAAGCCAGAATTCACACTTGCTAAACATCCTATATAATTCATGCCTCCTCAGAGTCTTCAAGATAATGCGCAAGTGATTTTCATGATCTTCGTAGGTTTTGGAGTATACCAAGATATCATCAATAAATACCACCACAAATTCATCAAGATACTCCTTGAAAACTCTATTCATCAGATCCATGAATACAGAGGGTGCATTAGTCAATCCAAACGGCATTACAGTAAACTCATAATGCCCGTACCTGGTTCGAAATGCTGTTTTCGGAATGTCTTCCTTCTTTACACACAACTGATTGTATCCAGATCGAAGGTCAATCTTTGAAAAGTATTGAGCTCCATGCAGTTGGTCAAATAAATCATCAATACGAGGTAGGGGATACTTGTTCTTTATCGTTATAGCATTGATCTCCCTGTAGTCGATACATAACCTCATAGATCCATCTTTCTTTTTAACAAAAAGAACAGGGGCTCCCCATGGAGAAACACTAGGGCGAATAAATCCCTTATTACTCAATTCCTCTAGTTGTTTCTTTAGTTCGACTAACTCTACAGTGGCCATTCTATAAGGGGTCTTCGATATAGGCTTTGATCCAGGAATCAAATCAATAGAAAACTCAACTTCTCGTTCTGGAGGATGTCCAGGTAAATCTTCCGGAAATACATCTACAAATTCTTTCACAACAGGTACATCTTCTATTTGAACATTCCTTTCCTCACCGACAGTTATTTCATTCTCTTCCTCCCCAATAATTGAATTAAGTTGAGCCACTGGGGGTGGATCTAAATAAGAATTAGGTGGTGATGATTCTGCTCTAAAAATAAGGTGCTCCTTATCATTATCATCAAGAATCGTAACCTCTTTCTTCTTACAATAAATCTTCGCATCATAGTCCGAAAGCCAGTCCATACCGAGGATTATATCAAACTCAATCATAGGTATGACGATGAAATCAACAGATAATGAAAATTTATGTGCTCTAATGGGGACTGATTCACAAAACTTTGTTGCAACGATACTTCCCTTAGGAGTTTTAACTGACAACTCCCTTATTAAATAAAATTGGAAATATCTAATTTTCTTAGCAAACTGGGAAGATATGAAACAATGCGATGATCCAGAATCAAATAATGAATTTGCTAAACTTGAGGAAACCATTAAATTACCTGCCACCACGTCTTTCGGAGCTTCTACCTCAGCAGTAGTGATAGCATAAGCCTGGCCCTGATCCCTTGGCCTTTTCTGAGGTAAGTTCTCCTGACGCTTAGGACATGCATTTGCATAATGCCCCATCTCCCTGCAATTGTAGCACTGAACATTGGTAGCTTCCTTCTTCCCCTTGCAATCATGAGCTTGGTGGCCTTTTTCACCACACTTGTAACAGACTCCCATTCCCTTCAGAGAAGCACCGGGGTGTTTCTTCCCGCATTTACCACAAGATGGATATTCAACCTTTCCCTTCTTCCCCTTATTTCCATTCCCAGATTGATCAGCAGGTCTCTTCTTCTCTTGCTTCGCTTTAAAGTCATAAGACTTAGAGAATTCCTTTTCGGTCTTGATAGCACATGAGACAATGTCTTCGTATGATGAAAAGGATTGTGAGACTAATGCTCGACGGAGAAATGGTTTTAACCCATCAAAGAAACGATCAATCTTACTTCTTGGGTTACGAATATAATCACCAGCGTACCTCGCTAACCTTGTAAAGTTAGCCTCATACTTTGTGACATTATCATCCTCCTTTTGTCTCAGACTTAGAAATTGCCTTTCCATATCCGCTCGATGGTCGCGAGGGAAGTATTTTTCTAAAAACAGATCTTTGAACTCCCTCCATTCCATATTTGATACTTCATCATCTTCCTTCATGTTTTGAATCAATGACCACCATTGATCAGCATCTCCAGTGAGGCGGTAAACTGCCATGATAACTTTTTCCCTTTCACTGCTCCCCAAAGCCTGAAATATTTTCTCTAGGGAAAATATCCATTGCTCAGCTACTAATGGATTTGTATTCCCGTTGAAAGTTGGTGGTTGTTGCCTCATGAATCGATCTAACATTGATCCTCCACGCTGCGGATCAGGGTTCTCCATACGGGTAAGGTTATTATTCATAACCTGAGTAAGTTGTCCCAATATGGTGATTAGCTGATCGGCACCAGTTGCATCTCCAGCCCCACTATAATTATCTTGAGCAGGAGGGCAATCCCTACATGGAGTGCGTGCATTGATACGGTTTCCATTTCTTCCACTAGGCGCCATTTCTAAACAATGGCATAAACTAGATCAGTTTATGAATCAAAATACATAATCCCATACTTAACATAAATTGAACTATTTATGGATATAATCCATAATCATAAAAATGTTTTCTTTGAGGAAGTATATACTCATAAACCCTTCATAATGATTTGTAAAGAAAATGAGAGTTATCCTAAGCATATCCCCCGGGAGTGTCGTAACCAAGAGTGCAGCAAGGACCGTTGTCGTGCACCAGTTCCCGTTCGAGTCTAGCTCAAAGCGGTGTTTTCAGGTTTTACCCCTAGGTACATCTGTGCCAGAGCCGCCTCTACCTGGTCGTATCCAGAAAGGGATGTATTGCTCGGAAAACTCACAAAATCTCTACAATACCAAAATTCTAGGAAGTTCTTCTATACTAATCCTCAAAGTTCATCTTAGGTCTACGTGCTCTAATCAGAGTTTATCTAAATCTAGCTTCCAAGGTTTGTACTAAACTTACTCTGATACCAACTGTAACGCCCTGACCCCAGCTACCCAGAGCCGGTGCATTACTTCGTAACATTGTCATGATCACAAGAAAGATCAAATCTCGAAAGACCGATTGGTTTAGTAGCCTTGGAAACACTAGATATATTCATAAGTTTTACATTACATCATAAAATGAAAAACTACTACAACAACATAATGTTTCCACAATCCACACTATTAACCCCTCATAAAATCCCTGCAGGTCATTCATAACTTACTTCTTCACATCCTGGGAAAAATAAAACATAAAAAAGGGGTGAGCTCAAATGCCCAGTAAGGATAACAATATAGCGGAAACTTTCATAAATAAGAATAAACATTTAAGGCAATGTATAACTAAAACAAAATCCTTTTAAATATGAACTTTCAACATGGTATGGCATAAATAAAATGAAATAATTCCATTTACTTATTCACATGGATATTCTACTAATCGAATAATCACATGCAAAAATCAATAACCACTTTCATAATGTTGGAATGCATAATTCCAGACTATCATAACCACATAGCCAAGGCCTCGTGCCAAGACTACAAATAAGATTTTGTCAAGGCCTTGTGCCAAGACACTAGTTTGTCTCATGAGACCTACCGATGCAATTTTTTTAGAAGATAATTATGTTTAAAATTGATAAAATATACTCCAGTGTTTTTTTGAAATCAATATGCAAGCTTCTGAAAACAAAATAACTAATTCTGAGACTTCTTGATTAATTACAGGCCATGATGGGTCCACTCCCAATCCCTTCCTGTCTACCAAACTCGATAGTCAGGTTTTCTGAAAACATTTTTAAGCTTGCGTTAAATACGTATACATTTACACTGGATTTTCATATATTTGAGAGAAATATATCTCTTTTGAAATCATTTAAAAATCAAATAAATATAAAAGAAACCTTTTCTTTGAAAATATTATTATAAGCTTGTAAGGAAAGCTTTGAAGATTTTATAACGGCGGTAAATAGCCGGACCCGCCGTATAAGTTAAAAAAAACGTTCTTACCTTAATTCTGTCGAAAAGGTTAAAAATGACCTTGTTTTGAAAACGACGGAACGATTCCTTTATAAACCACTTATAAAAGTCAAAAAGGGTATAAATGACTTTAACTCATATTATAGTAAATAGTAAAAATGTTTTGAAATACATTTTTAAGAAACATGGATGTGGATGATAAAGAGATCCCAGTAGATTATTACGTATAAACAACCTCGGATAATGAAGAGATTGTAAAGAAAACCCTTACCTTGTACTTTTCCTTGGTTGGGGTAGGTTAACCTCCTGTATAATAGTGAAATAATTGTTACTAAATTATAAAAGAATCATATACATTAATATGATATCATATATGATCTTTTAATACTGATTTGATAATAATATTTTAAAATTATCGTCGTTTCGGGTGTTAACTTACTCATTTTCTTTTATATGTTTTGTTACATAAGCCATGTTTGTAAAGGATAAGTTGTATATTATTCAAATCCAGAATGGTATCAAGTCTTTAAACATCATTTTTAAATCATAAAATGATAATTATACTTGAATGGATACGATGGAAAATGAATCTCATCGCGTTCGTGGAGACGGTAGTCCGTACGTACGCACGAACGCTACTTCCATTTAATTTTTATTTTAAAAGAATCGAATACCAATGATACATAGGTATATTAATATTCCAGTATAATATAATATTTTATACATGTTACTTAAGTTCATTAACACCATCCTTTATACGTTCAATGTGTGGTATGAACGAGTCATATCATTTTAAGGGGGCGGTAGTCCGCACTTCCTCAAATGAAATTATCGTATGTATATACAACATGAAACGAATAATGGTATGAAATAAAATGTAATTACAGAAGCTTATATATAAAATATATATCATTAATATCATATTTAATTACAGTGCCATCATAATGGCCACCATGAGAGGCGGTAAGATTTATTTGAACAATCATCGTTTCGTGAGGCGTTAGTTTGCCATCCACAGAAACATTATGTTCATCATCCATTAGATGGAGTTGTGTGTATGTGTAGTTTGAATCCATATTATAAAAACATCCTAGTATATTTAGGATACTGGTGTTGTTACAAAAGAAAGGAAATAAAAAGAGTTTGGGGGTTGGAGAAGCAAAATAAATGAAAATAATTTAAGAGAAATCGTTACCTTTAATTTAGGTAACTCACTTTGGTTAGAACCAAAGGACTTGTTGAAATGCTTTCTGCCTAAGGGGAAGCTTCAAGGAGGAGGAGAGGGATGTGGGGAGCTTAGTTAGGCAGAGTTTGGACGAGCCAAGTGGCTTGAGAGGTGTGAGGAATGAGTAGAAGTGGTCTCCTTTTATAAGGGAGAAGAGGGGCTCTTTAGGAAAGAGTGAAAGTATTACTTTATAATATAATTATATTCGGTTTATAATGGTCCAAAAATCATTGAGGTCTAAGATAAGATGACTAATATTTTAAATAACATCAACCAATAAGAATTGTACAGGTTTTAGATAATATTTTAATCATTATAATTTTATTTATTTAAATGATTTATTAATGAGGTAAACATTCCATCATTATTGTGTCATTAATAATTTAAATTATTTGATGTCTAAAAATTATAAATAAAATATTATTATGTAGGAAATCTTTTTATCTTTTTAATGAATATTTATAATCGAAAATCCAACATGTATAACCCTATGTAAAAATTGTTCTTCTAAAAGATGTAAGCATATGCCATTTTTATTTTTATTTTAACTTTATTAATATAATGTGTCATTATCACTTACAAGTGGATCCATGGGGTCCCAAAACAGACTCAAAGA
The DNA here is from genome assembly GCA_963277665.1 of Viscum album. Taxonomy (NCBI): domain Eukaryota; kingdom Viridiplantae; phylum Streptophyta; class Magnoliopsida; order Santalales; family Viscaceae; genus Viscum; species Viscum album. The sequence continues at coordinate 1,868,575,394 of OY728123.1, read as the reverse complement.
TGCCCATGGTCGACCATGTATCAACCAATAGGGTTAAGACACGTTTTAGGGTAATTTAGTATTATTATAATATTATTTTTTTAACCCTTATTTACCGGATTTACCCTTTAACCATGGTAAATAAAATATTTTCCGCAGTAATTATTCAAAATGTCTAAAAATAAAAGTTACCTATTTACACAATTTGAACATCCTGATTCCAAATATGGAATCCATTTTCCTAAATTCAAAACACAGAAGTGGTAGAAATTAATTTAAAATTAATTCCCGCTGTCAAAACAAAAAGCGTGTTTTTAAGAGATAATAACTATAAAAAGATTGACACTTGTTTATGTTCGGTTTAATTGTAAAATTATGTCCAATGACCAAAATTATATTAAATGGTAAAAATATATTCTAAATATACTTTAAAACCACTCAAATTCACAATTTATCACTATTAATTATTTTGATTAAAAAAGTTGTTTTTAATTAAAATTTAGTAATTTTCACTATTCATCAAAATATAAAAGTTATCCGAAAAGTACCAAACTTTCACCTTAGGCTAAATTCGATATTCCGAATCCAAAAATGAAGTCCATTTTCAAATATAAAATATATATGATTTCAAAAAGTAGGTATTACTATTCACAACGGCTAGTTTAATTAGTTGTGGTGTGTGTTAGAACTCGAGGTTGCGTACAACACACGCTATCGATTATTCGAAGGGAAACGTACCGTGGAAGTTTGGGGTGTTACAATAATATAGAAAGGATAAAATGAAATAATTCCATTTACATATTCACATGGATATTATACTAGTCGAATAATCACATGAAAATATTAATAACCACTTTCATAATGACAGAATGCATAATGCCAGACTATCATAACCATGTAGCCAAGGCCTCGTGCCAAGACTACAAATATGATTTTGTCAAGGCCTTATGCCAAGACACCAGTTTTTCTCATGAGACCTACCGATGCATCGAGGAGCTATAGCGGGCTCCACCCATCACTTACTAAGTCTAATGCATTCCTTATATGAAAAGTTTGAAACATAAAATAAACATTCATATTAAAACTAGCATAAGAAATGTCAATACTTTAACCACAAACCATGAATGGTATAAAAATAGGACATCCACAGTCAAACATAACTCATTCGATACAGTATAGAAGATTGTATTGTATCAGATTAACCTCAATCGAGAATAATGAAGTATATTGACATAGATTAAAATAGTCATGAAACTATTGAGGGAAATATTCCCCTTTTTCTTGAGAACATTTACAAGTCACACTATTTGTCAAGAAGCCATTTAAAATAGATTTTTGAATCAATGTGTCCCACACCACTTTGAAACTTTTAAAATAAATTTGGATTTGAAAACAATAATGTCCATATAAATAAATCCTTAAAAATATTTTTAAAACATGGACATTAATGAGAATGATTTATAATAATAAATCATTAAAACATTTTAAAATGATATTTTAGTTAGAGTTCCAAACCAAAATAAAGACACTTGAATAAAAATAATTGAGGTAATAAAAAATTTATAATATCATGAGAATAAATTTTTTCATGATATACTATGTCAAAGTACATTATATACACCATATAAAAGTGATTTGGTGTATAACACCATAGAAGTCTTAATGGAATGTAAAATGAGATGAATTCTCTTATAATGACCATATCCTTAGGTTAAGGATAAATCAATGTCATAATTATGTGAGAAAAATATAAATACACTCAATATGATTGGATATTTAGTGTAAATCAATCAGATGACATTCACACATATTCTTGTAAAAACAACACCAATGAATTGGATATTTAACTCAACAATTGGAGATTGAGTTAAAATTACTCTTATCAAGTTCAAATCGATGACTTGGTAATTTATCCATGGAGTGATTATGTGTATAAAAAGTACATCCACATAAATGAGAGTGTAAATTATGATATAATCAAATGAATAGTGTTTCCACACATAATCTTGGAGTAAAATAATCAATGAAGTATGCCTAAAGCCAAATGAGTGCAAATTGAAATTTCAAATTCCCTTATCGATTAGGTAACATAAAAAACATACACCCATGAAATAAGGATCATACAATGATGATGTAAATACCCATAAATTAAAGTATATTACACAATGAATACAATCATTGGCAGTACACATACCCCACATGCAATAAATAAGTGGTGAACAATGGAATTCTCACGAAATTAAGAGTGAGATAAGAAACCCCTTAATTTGTAATTTTTCTTTCGTCAAAAGTAGGTTAACCTCATTTATAATGGTGAAATAATTGTTATTTAATTATACAAGAATCATTTACATTAATATGATTTCATATATGATCTTTTAACATTGATCTATTACTAATATCTTAGTATTATCGTCATTTCGGGTGTTAACTGACTCGTTTTCCTTTATATTCTTTGTTACGTAAGACGTATTTGTTATGTATAGGTTGTATATTATTCATATAAATAATGATATAAATTACTTAAACATTATTTTTAATCATTAAATGAGAATTATACTCAAATGGATATGATGGGGAATGAATCTCATCGCGTTCGTGGAGATGGTAGTCCGTACGTACGCACGAGCGACAATATCATTCTTTTGATATTAAAATAATATATAATTGGATGGTATATCATATAGACAGAATCATTATCATTTTATATTTATTATTTACATGAATTATACATCATTATTATACCCATCTAAATAATAATATATTGAATAACAATTACACCACAACGTGGAGACGGTAGACCGTACGTACGCACGTATAGTGACATGTCATTCAAGGGATGGATAGAATAATTAATTTGTTTGTTCCATATTTATAATAACATCACAATATATATAATATACTGGATTTATTATTTTAAAATAGAAATAACAAAGAAATAAGATGTTGAAGAAGAAAGGAACTTGAAAGCGGGTGGTGAAAACATTACCTCTTCTTCGGGTTCTTCTTTTTGATTTGATCAAAATAGCTCCATAGGTTGGCTTTATGATCAAACTAAGGCCTCTAGGTTGAAGTGAGGAAAGTTGGGAGGATATTTGGGCAGATTTGTTCCGATCCAAATGGCTTTGAATGTGTGAATTAATGGGAAGGGGGATTTCCCTTTTATAAGAGGGGTGAAGGGATCCTTTTGAAAAGCTAGAAATATTATTTTTTAATAAATCCTAATTCGGTTTCTAATGGATACAAAGTAGATTATTTAATTTTTAAGGTGTGTATAGGTCGAAAAAAACTCAAACAATAGATTTTATACAGGTTTTCTTCACATTATTAACCTTATCTTTTAGTTTTAACTCTTAGTTAATTAGTTTGACATTTACAATGTCTCTTTGTATTTTTATATGATATGGTTAATAAACTTACTATAAACTTCCAAGAGAACCCAAAGTGGTCAATTAATGATACACCTATCATGATAGAAGTTCTTTGGCTAATCCTTAGATTTTTAGGAATAGAATATGAATTAATAATATAATATTTGTTTTAAAAACTCTTTTATGTCAATTCTGACACTATTTAGAATTTGATTTTTGTGAAAATCATAACAGCATGATTACTTCGAAAAAAGTTAATTAAATAAATAATAACATGTCATATTATCCTATAAAATTAGTTTAATTCATAAAAGTCTCAAATTAAATTTATTTGGATATTTAAAATATCAATTATTTTAATATTTCATTAATTTGGTAATTACTGCATCACCATTGTGTCATACATAAATTAAATTATTTAATGTCTAAAAATTATAAATAAAATACCATTATGTAGGAAATATTTTTATAATTATAATGAATATTTAAAATAGAATTTATATTATGTATAACCATATATTAAAAATGTTTTAGTAATTAAACTTTGATTTTAACACTTTTAACTCTTCATTGAATTAAATAATAATAAATATCCTAGTCTAATCCAAGTGTACCTAAATGATAATATTTTATTCCTAAGGTTGTTTTTGGTCTAGATACACTTGTCCAATAGAATTAGGACATGTGTTAGGGTAATATTAATATCATTTTTACCCTTAATTACCCTATTTACTTTTAACCGTGGTAAATAAAAGTAAAACGTTACTATTCACCAAAAATTATTTTTATCTTATTGAACCAAATTTTACTCCTTGATATTAACCATGTCTCTTGGATTTTAGAAATTCCACTCAAAGAAGCGGTAAAATTATGTTTTATGTAAATTTCCAAATTCTCCTAGGGGGTGGGTAAGAGACGGTGAAAACTTCAATAAAATTTTTATATATCTAAAATTATTCTAAACTAACTCCAATGAATTAAATTTAACTTATATAGGTATTATGTATCTATTTTGACCGTAATTAAATTTAAATAAAATAAATTATTATTTAAATAAAAATTTTGTTTTAAACTAAAACTCAGTATTTTTCACTATTCATCAAAAATTGAAAGTTTCCAGAAAAATACCAAAAATTAGGCCTATGATATATTTGATATTATGAATTCTAAAATGATGTCTATTTTACCAAATTAAAAACATATAAGTTACATTAATTAATTTAAAAATTAATTCCTGTTGTCAAAACAAATTGCATGTTTTTAAGAGATAATAACTATCAAAAGATTGACACTTGTTTATGTCTGGATTAAATGTGAAATTAAGTACAATGACCAAAATTGTATGAAATGGTAAATATATATTCTAAATATACTTTAAAACCACTCAAATTTATAATTTATCACTATTAATTATTTCGATTAAAAAAGTTGTTTTTAATTAAAATTTAGTAATTTTCACTATTGATCGAAATATGAAAGTTATCCGAAAAGTACCAAAATTTCACCCTAGGATAATTTCGATATTATGAATCCAAAAATGAAGTGCATTTTGAAAGATATAATTTATAAAATTTCAAAAATTAGGTATTACTATTCATAACGGCTAGTATGATTGGTTGTGGTGTGTTAGAATCTCGAAGTTGCGTACAATGCAAGAAATTGCATTATTCAAAGGGAAATATACTATGGAAGCATGGGGTGTTACATTCTCTCCTCCTTAAATAAATTGAGTCCTCTCAATTTTTTTAAAATTGGTCTTGAGAATATAATGGAAAGTCCCACATCAGAAAAAGAGTCAATAAAACTATCACTTTAAATGAAAGAAAGAGAGGTATAAAGGTTACTCGGGATAACCCATACTAGGATTCCATGTAGGAAAACATGGATATAGATGATAAACTAAGTGTCAAGTTCTTATGGAGAGGGATAGAAAACATGATCAGGAGAAAGTTAATAATAATAAAACCACAAACTTGTGTTGGGACAAACGGTCATTTGTCTCCCAGTAGGAAAAGTAAACGAACAACATTTTTTTTATAAGTTACATTACATAAGGATGTGGAATTCATTTATGATATTGAATAATAAAATAAATAGATATACTTAATTTTTAAGTAGAGTTTCATTATTTAATAAATTTTTACCACTAACTCATTTTTTTTGAACAATGAGTATTCAAGAAGACTTGGTCACACTAAAAGAGCTAGAATAAACTTCTATAGAATAACATGAATCACATAGGATAAACTATATATTTACCTTGTGTTTAAAGATTAATAAAAAAAAAAACAGTTAGTATAATATCTGATGATCCCCCAAATAGATATTCCATTAGAGAAAAAAACTAATATCAATTTCTAAAATTAAACCAACAATACCCCAAAGTTAACTAAATACCATTCAATAATCAATTGTCCTCAAAATCCTTCAATATAATCCAAACTAATATTTAAACCCAAAACTTATAAGAATGTAGTCTTCCACATTAAATTGTATCTCCAAATGACATCAACTAATCTTAAAGTCACATACTTAAAATTAATTAACCTAATCACATATTCTTTATTATAGGTTAATCATTTCCATAAATATCCCAAATCACTATAAATACACAATAAAAACATAAGTAAAAATCCACCATTACTCCTCAAATGAAATACCATATTATTCTATTTTCCTTTGGCATATAGTGTTCCCAACAAAGAAAACATATTTCAAAATAACATTTATCACTTAATCACTAAATCATTTTCCTATACTAAGGGTATTAATTTGATAAGACATAAGATCCCAAATCAACTTATTATTGATCAATAAAATCATTTAACTAAAATAATAGTCACACTAACCAGGGACTTCACATAGTCTAGTGGTATGTGATAAATCCCAATCGCGCCTTGGTTTTGGGTTCGATTCCCACAGCTTTGTATGACGCAATGGGTTTTCACACGGTCTGCATGTTGTCCTTTTTCAAAACCTATATTTTATAACATTAACAAAATGAGATAAATTCATCAAAATAACCATAACATAATTTAAGCACTAATTTTATCTCATACCTTGCATTTTCATCCAAAATTATAATAACTTATAGTTGCCTCAAAATCAATGATGATATAAAACCAAATGGTTATTTATAACTATATCCACAAGAGAAAAGATAATTCTTCCTCAAATATAATTCTCACATGGAATACTGCAGGGTTACAAATATAAGAGAAAATTGTTCCAAAGTAAACCCATCAACAAGGGGCACTGATAATTTTTTAAACATTTCTCCAACCATTTATTTCCACATAACTTCTTCTTGGACCAAGAAAATATCCTATAGAATAGAGAATTCACTTGGGTAATGGAAATGTCCCCTACATTTACGGTAAATGACTGTAAATTGATTCTTGGGACCATTTTTATCTTCTTCCATAGTACTCTTCATTTTTTTCAGCAATTCTTCACTTTATTTCCTTCCTTCCCGCACGAAAATCATTTCTTTGTCCTATTGAGACACTTTCCTAGGTGTCTCCTTCCCCATTTCCTGCATGATGGAAATTGAGGATTCCTTTCTCCATGGTCTCCACCGCTGGAGCTCTTATCATTCATCACATTTCTCTTCTTTGTTGAGTCAGATAATTGGTTAATATATATATTGTTGATCATATTTTTGGAAAATTGATTTTTCATGAAGACGATATCTATTACGCCTATCAACATTCCATTTTGTTTCTCATTTCCACCACCGTTCCCACCTTGTACATCATTCTCAATGTCACTATGACTTGCTTATAATCCATCCATTGACTAAAACCAAAAAGAATTGTGTGAGTAAAAATAGTCATAAAATCATTTAGAGATTAACTTGTCACCATATTCTCAATTTGAAACACAATAGGATTAACCAAGGTCATTTACACTCATCTTATATATAATAATTCAAATCGGGTTTTAAAGAAAATGTAAATTATCCTATGCATATCCCCCTGGAGTGTCGTAACCAAGAGTGCAGCAAGGCCCGTTTTTGTGTACCAGTTCCCATTCGAGTCAAATCAAAGCGGTGTTTTTGAGTTTTACCCCTAGGTACATCTGTGCCAGAGCCACCTCTACCTGATTTTATCCAGACAGGGATGTATTACTCTGAAAACTTAGAAAATCTTTACAATACCAAAATTCTAGGAAGTTCTTCTATACTAATCCTCAAAGTCTATCTTAAGGCTATGTGCTCTAATCAGAGTTTATCTAAATCTAGCTTCCAAGGTTTATAATAAACTTACTCTGATACCAACTGTAACGCCCTGACCCCAGTTACCTAGAGTCGGTGCATTATTACATAACATTGGCATGATCACAAAAGATCAAGTCTCGAAAGACCGATTAGTTTAGCAGTCTTGGAAACAATAGATATATTCATAAAGTTTACATTACATCAATAAGTGAAAAACTACAACAACATATTGTCTTCATATCCCCTCATACTATCCCTGCAGGTCATTCATAAAATACTTCTTCACATCATGGGAAAAATAAAACATTGAAATGGGTGAGATCAGATGCTCAGTAAGGATAATAATATAACGAAAACTTTCATAAATAAATATAAAAATTTAAGGCAATGTATAACTAAAACAATAGCCTTTTAAAATTGAACTTCAGCATAATATGGAAAGGATAAAATGAAATAATGTCATTTAATTATTCACATGGATATTTTACTAGTCAAATAATAACATGAAAATATTAATAACCACTTTCATAATGACGGAATGCATAATTCCAGACTATCATAACCACGTTGCCAAGGCCTCGTTCCAAGACTACAAATAAGATTTTTTCAAGGCCTCATGCCAAGACACTAGTTTGTCTCATGAGACCTACCGATGCATCGAGGAGCTATAGCGGTCTCCACCCGTCACTTACTAAGTCCAATGCATTCCTTTTATGAAAAGTTTGAAACATAATATAAACATTCGAATTAAAACTACCATACAAAATGTCAATACATTAACCACAAACCATGAATGGTATAAAAATAGCACATCCACAGTCAAACATAACTCATTCGATACAATATGGAAGATTGTATTGTATCAGATTAACCTCAATCAATAATAATGAAGGATATTGACATAGATTAAAATAATCATCAAACTATTGAGGGAAATAGTCTTATTTGTCTTGAAAACATTTAAAAGTCACACTATTTGTCAAGAAGCCATTTAAAATAGATTCTTGAATAAAAGTTTCCCACACGACTTTGAAACTTTTAAAATAAATTTTGATTTGAAAACCTTAATTTCCATATAAATAAATTCTTAAAACCATTTTTAAAACATGGACATTAATGAGAAAGAATTAGAATAATAAATCTTTAAAACATTTTAAAATGATATTTTAGTTAGAGTTCCTAACCAAAATAAAGACACTTGAATACAAATAATTGAGGTAATCAAAACATTATTATATAATGAGAATAAATGGATTCATGATACACTTTGTCAAAGTACATTATATAAACCATATAAAAGTGATTTGGTGTATAACAACAAATAAGTCTCAATAGAATGTAAATTGAGATGAATTCTCTTATAAAGACCATATCCTTAGGTTAATGACAAATAAACGACATCATTATGTGTGACAAATATAAATACACTCAATATGATTGGATATTTAGTGTAAGTCAATCAGATGACATTGACACATATTATTGTAAAAACAACACCAATGAATTGGATATTTAACTCAACAAATGGAGATTGAGTTAAAATTACTCTTATCAAGTTCAAATTGATGACTTGGGAATTTATCAATGGATTGATTATGTGTATAAAAAGTACATCCATAGAAAGGGGAGTGTAATTTATGACATAATAAAATTAATAGTGATTCCACACATAATCTTGGAGTAAAATAATCAATGAAGTATGCCTAAAACCGAATGAGTGAAAATTGAAATTTCAAATTCCGTTATCAATTAGGTAAATTATGAAAGATACACCCATGAAATAAGGATCATACAATGATGATGTAAATACCAATAAATTAAAGTATATTACACAATTAATACAGTCATGGGCAGCACACATCCACCACATGCAATAAATAAGTGGTGAACAATGGAATTCTCATGAAATTAAGAGTGAGATAAGAAACCCCTTACTTTTTACTTTTTTCCTTGGTAGACAGTAGGTTAACCTCCTGTATAATGGTGAAATAATTGTTATTGAATTATAAAATAATCATTTACATTAATATGATATCATATATGATCTTTTAACATTGATTTGTTAATAATATCTTAGTATTATCATTATTTCGGGTGTTAACTTTCTCATTTTCCATTACATTCTTTGTTATGTAAGCCATGTTTGTTATGGATAGGTTTATTATTATTCATATACATAATGATATCAATTACTTAAACATTATTTTTAATCATTAAATGAGAATTATACTCAAATGGATTTGATGAGGAATGAATCTCATCGCGTTCGTGGAGACGGTAGTCCGTACATACGCACGAGCGACAATATCATTCTTTTGATATTAAAATAAAATATAATTTGATGGTATATCATATATACGGAATCATTATCATGTTATATTTATTATTTACATGAATTATACATCATTATTATACCCATATAAATAATAATATATTGAATAAAAATTACACCACAACGTGGAGACTGTAGGCCGTACATACGCACGCATGGTGACGTGTCATTCAAGGGATGAATAGAATAATGAATTTGTTTGTTCCATATTTATAATAACATCACAGTAGATAGAAGTTACTGGAGTTATTATTTTATAATTGAAATAACAAAGAAAGAAGAAATTGAAGAAGAAAAGAACTTGAAAGAGGGTGGTGAAAACATTGTAGAAACCCGAAGCCTGATGTACATGGACATTACATTACTTTTGTGGAATACTTAATACATAACAAAAACAGACACACAAGGATCTTAATAGTTTAGTGTCTTTGGAAACTCGAAATATTATCTTCTAATCATGGTGAAAGATCTTCAACATCTCCATTAATGATCTTCCCCTTTGTTTTCTTACGTAAAACCTTTCTTTAAACCCTGGGGAAGAGAAAACATATAAAGGGTGAGCTCAAATGCTCAGTAAGGGTAAGCATAGAGAACATAAAACAATCCTTATACATTTTAATGTAAAAAAAACATGAGCATAAAATGTAAACATCAAAATCTTGAGAAATGACATAAAACATGGCAGAACATAAGGCATAGATCATGAAGAAATATTAATCATGATAAATTAGCATGGGAATAAAACATGTAATTGTGGAAAACCATTAAGCACATGATATTATTTCCATAGTAGCCAAGGCATTACTGCCAAGACCATCTTAGTGGACAGAGTCCCTTTCTGAATTGAGTTCACTCCTCATTTCAGTATTGTATTACTGAACCGGTTTAACATTCCGTTCCAGCCATGTCTATATCATGAGATATAAATCATTACCCAATGCATTGGAGGGAGTTATAGGTCCCACCCATCTCATATTGAAATCATTCTTACTTGTGCCACAAAATACACATAAATCATTCATCATAACCCAAAGAATAAAATGGGTTTCATAAACATCATCCAATCATCACATAATCCATATAAAACAAATGGATATTTCATCATAAGAAAAGTGAAACCATGTAAATCCTAGAGACATTATACTTTAAACATACACATATTAAATAATTTCATCTTATATGGAAAATTATTTTTATAAAACACTTGAAATGAATTCTTGAGGAAAATATCCTTTCTTCTTCAAAACCATTTTCTTTTCACAAAAATCAATGAAATTTTAAAAGAAAAGTATTTTGTTTAAAATAGTCATAAAATATTGTAGAGTAATCTTCATGAAAATGAGGCGTTATGAAACCGTAAAAATCCGTTCACGCCGTATAAGTTAAAAATAACATTCTTCTCATACATTTGTCAGAAAAGTAAAAAAGTTCCCCGTGTGGTAAACAAAAGTAATATTCCATTAATAAAATGTGGTAAATTCAAAAAATGGGTAAAAAGGAATTAAAAAATACTTTAAAACATTTTTAGAAAACATGGGCATGGATGAAAATAATAACCCCAGTAAATATTTACGAATAACAATCTCAGATAAGAACAAGATTGGAATAGTTATCCCTTACCATAGGTCCGATATGCTTCGTACGTATCTGAAACTCCTGTATAATGATTTAAATAATGTAATTGACTTATTATAGAATCATATTAATTGTTATGATATCATATATGGTTCACTTATGACTTTATATTACCCGTTCTTTTGTAAATTCCATGTTAAAGAGCGTTTTTGGGTAAAATCATTTCATTTGTCGTCCGTGTTTTGACTTGTAATTATTCACATGATTACTTAGATCATGATTAATTAATTCCAGAATATAAAACATTATTTATATATAATATATATTCATAATATACATATATATAATAGATCGATAAATGGAAAGAAATACACCGTTCATGGAGACGGTATGTCATACGTACACATGAATGTTTTTTTCGTTTTCTCATTGAATTGAATGGAATTAATTGGATGAAATACATATATATATACTTAAATACAGTATCATTATTATGTCATATATTTTATGATTACTTATTATATATACATTATAATCATTCATAAATGGTTAATCATTGAGAATGAATCTCATCGCGTCATGGAGACGGTAGTCCGTACATACGCACGAGTGATGATATGGTTCCCATAATTATTGAATTGAATTGGAGTGGATGATACAATATATCAGAATCAGTATGATGTTATAATAACTATGTATAGTTATTATTCACACCATTATACCCATCCAAGTAAGGTGGTGTTGGAAAAACAGATTACACCACGACGTGGAGACGGTATTCCGTACGTACGCACGCATGGTGATTTCGTTTTCCTTAGGATGGATAGAAGGTGAAATAGGGTTGTTTAATATTTATAATAACATATAAGTATATGAGGGATACTGATGTTATTACTTCATAATGAAACAACTAAAGAAGAGGGAGTTTAATAGGAATGGAATTTGAAGAAAACGGTAGAAGGTATTACCTCTTTCTCGAAGTGCTTCCTTTAAAATTTCTCTTAGGGCACTAAAATTGGTCTTTGAAGAATACCGGGAACTCTAGAATGTTTCTATGTAAGTTGAGAAGAAACTCTGGTAGGGTTTATCTGAGCTTGAAGGCTCAAAGTGGTGCGAGGAAGAGACGGAGGGGGTTCCCTTTTATAAGGGAGGAGCGGAGCTCCTTTGGAAATATAAAAAATATTAGTTTATATTAAATCCCAACCCCACATAAAAACATCCAAAATGACTCGCATCCAAATATTAGATTATATAGGGTTGTAATATCATCAAAAAATAAAATTTAGACATGTTATGAATTTATTTTAAACATTATCAACTTTATTTATCCTTATTTATCAATTTAATTTTATTTGTGGTAATAATATTCTAAATTTTAAATTTTTATAAATAATTACATATGTGTTTTTAATTTTCCATAATTTTACACTTTATGACATTTTAGGGCATATAAATTTTAATTTATAAATTTTAAATATTTTTGTGATTTTTAAACAATTTTATAATATGTTATTTTTATAAAATAACAATAGTGTCAATTTTGACATTATTCATTTATTTGAATTTAAATAAAACATATACAAAAGATATGTTAGAAATAAAAGATTTAATAGATTAAAAAAATGTCATATTTATCTAGAAAATTAATGGATCACATTAAATAGTTATATAATATTTATTTTGATATTTTTAAAACCATTTATTTGATATTTCTATTAATAAAATAATTTCAACATCACTATTATGTCACCTTTAATGATAAGTATTTAATCCCTAAAAATTCTAAATAAAATCATATTATGTATATAATTGTATTAGCTTTCTGGATACTATTCAGGTTCTAAGTTTCATTAAGTTTATCACTACATTAAAATTATTATACTTATAATATTTAAGAAAGTGACATGTTGTCACTTTCTTTGGTTTTAATAATAATTAAATTATTTTCATGGACAAAAGTCCATTAAATGAATCTAATACGGCCCTTATGTGATATGGGTCGAAGTTTAGTCATCCAATAGAATTTTTACAGGTGTTAGGGTAATTTTATAATCTTAAATTTACCCTTAATTACCTGAGTTACCTTTAACTATGGTAAATAAAATTTACCGTAGTTACTATTCATAATGCCCAAAAATATAAAGTAGCTTATTAACATAATTTGGACCCACTGATTCCAAATATGGAATCACTTATTCCAAATTAAATACACAAAAGTTGTAGAAATTAAATTAAAATTAATCCCGTTGTCGAAAGAAAACGAGTTTTTGTTTAAAACATTACAAAAGATTGAATTGGTTTAACCTACGAATTCAAGGTAAAATCAATGCTAATGACATACATTATATTAAATGCTAAAAATATATTCTATTTATAATTTAAAACCATTCAATATGATAATTTAACCATATAAATTATTACGATGAAAAAAGTTGTTTTTAATTAAAATATAGCGTGCTTTTACGATTCCTTAAAATATGACAGTTAGTAGAAAAATATCAAAACATTATCCAATGTAAATTTTTATATCCTGATTAAAAATAAGAAGTTTATTTTGTAAAATTGAACTTATAAACATGTCAAAAACAAGATTTAATGTGGGTGCGCCATCAAAAGGCGGCAAAACTGCATTTTTTGAAAAATACTTTTTTTACCCGAAATATTTATTTTGTTCCTATAAAATGTTTTAGAAAATTTATAAGATGAATAGTAAAGTTATAAAATTCAAAATTTAGTTAATACTATTCATAACGGCTAGTATATAATAATATTTTAATAATATATCGTCGTTTAGTGAAACATGGTATTGCGTACAACACACGATATCGAGGAAGGTCGCGATTGCGTGTAATGAAAGCCAAGTCAGGGTTGCGTGTTATACAAGACTCCTTTGTTGTTTTGTTATAACAGAATCCAACCCTTTTTCATTTATACATTGAATATATATATATATATATACACACAATGCTGCGTAGAACGACTATTATCAAACGAACATGAAATTGTGTGTAACACAATCTAAGAATAGTGTTGCGTATACTGCAAGCTAATACAGTGTTGCGTATAGCACAAGATAATCATGTTGTAGCATAAAACACATGACATAAAATAAATTAAAAAGAATACTTATCATAAAATATCGGGTTGTTACAAACATTACCTCTTCTTCAGGTTCTTCCTTTTAATTTGATCAAAAGGGATCCTTAGGTTGGCTTTCTGATCAAACAAAGGCACTTAGGTTGAATTGAGGGAATTTGGGAGGATATTTGGGCAGAGGTTGGCTGAGACAAATGGATTTGAAGGTGTGAATTAATGACAAGGGGGAGTTCCCTTTTATAAGAGGGGTGATGGTCTCTTTTGGAAAATCTAGAAATATTATTTTATAATAAATCCAAATTCGGTTTCCAATGGCTCCAGATTAGGTTATTTGAAGGTTAAGGTGGGTATAGGTCGAAAACAACTCAACCAATAGATTTTAGACAGTTTTGGGTCACATTATTAACCTTATCTTTTAGTTTTAACTCTTAGTTAATTAGTTTGACATTTACCATGTCTCTATGTATTTTTATATTATATGGTTAATAAACTTACTATAAACTTCCAAGCGACCCCCAAGTGGTCCATTAATCATACACCTATCATGATACAAGTTATTTGGCCGAACCTTAGATTTTTAGGAATAGAATATGAATTAATAATATAATATTTGTTTTAAAAACTCTTTTATGTCGATTTTGACACTATTTGGAATTTGATTTTTGTGAAAATCATAACAGCATGATTACTATGAAAAAGTTAATTAAAACAATAATAAAATTTCTTATTATCCATGAAAATTAGTGTAATTCATAAAATTATCAAATTACATTTATTTGGATATTTAAAATATCAATTGTTTTAATATTTCATTAATTTGGTAATTACTGCATCACCATTATCTCATACATAAATTAAATTATTTAATGTCTAAAAATTATAAATAAAATACAATTATTTAGGAAATATTTTTAGCTTTCTAATTAATATTTACAATCGAATTTATCTTTTGTATAACCCTATATTAAAAATCTTTTTGTAATTAAGTATTGATTTTAACTCTTTTAACTCTTCTTTGAATTAAATAATAATAAATGTCCTAATCAAATCCAAGTGGACCTAAATGATAATATTTTATTCCTATGGTTGTTTATGGTCGAGATACACTTGTCCAATGGAATTTGGAAATGTGTTAGGGTAATATTAATATCATTTTTACCCTTAATTACCCTATTTACTTTTAACGGTGGTAAATAAAAGTAAAAAATTACTATTCAACAAAAATAATTTTTATCTTATTGAACCATATTTTACTCCTTGATATTATCCATGTCTCTTGGAGTTTTTAAATTCCACTCACAGAAGCGGTAAAATTATGTTTTATGTAAATTTCAAATTCTCCTAGGGGGTGGGTAAAAGATGGTGAAAAGTTCAATAAATTTTTTATATATCTAAAATTATTTTAAACTAACTCCAATGAATTACATTTATCTTATATAGTTATTATGTATCTATTTTGAACTTAATTAAATTTAAATAAAATAAATAATTATTTAAATAAAAATTTGGTTTTAAACTATAACTCGGTATTTTTCACTATTCATCAAAAATTGAAAGTTTCCAGAAAAATACCAAAACTTAGGCCTAATATATATTTGATATTATGAATTCAAAAAAGATGTATATTTTACCAAATTCAAAACATATAAGTTACATTAATTAATTTAAAAATGAATTCCTGTTGTCAAAACAAATAGCGTGTTTTTAAGAGATAATAACTATCAAAAGATTGACACTTGTTTATTTCTGGTTTAAATGTGGAATTACATCCAATGACCAAAATTGTATTAAATGGTTAAAATATATTCTAAATATACTTTAAAACCACTCAAATTCATAATTTATCCCTATTAACTATTTCGATTAAAAAATTTGTTTTTAATTAAAATTTAGTAATTTTCACTATTCATCAAAATATGAAAGTTATCCAAAAAGTACCAAAATTTCACCCTACGCTAATTTCAATATTACGAATCCAAAAATGAAGTCCATTTTGAAAGATAAAATTTATAAAATTTCAAAAATTATTTATTACAATTCATAACAACTAGTTTGATTGGTTGTGGTGTGTTGGAATCTCGAAGTTACGTACAATGCAAGCCATTGCATTATTCAAAGGGAAACATATCGTGGAAGCTTGGTGTGTTACATGGTATTTCACTAAATTCTCACCCTTTTGAAAATCCATGATATCGAGATCTTTTTAAAAGTTTAAATACTTTAGATAAAACCATTAGAAAAAACATTGATAAGAAAAAACACCAAAACATACTCTCACACAATGAGGTAGGGACCATCGACTCCCACTACACTTAGCCAGGTCCAACAATCAAACTTGCATAATCTATCAACATTGAATCTTTAGGTATCAATAGATAATTTAAGTTACATTAAATAAATTATATCCATTTAACAACTTCAACCAAACATTTATCTATACATAAAATAAGATAATTTTTATTTAAGATGTTTGAGATAAGTTCTAAGAGTGTAAATAGGTTCCAAATCCACCACTATATTTGGAGTGTGTGTAGAATCTAGAATAATTTATTTTGATAAATGATAATTGGATCCACCTAGGGGATCATACTTAGTAAAAGTTCATATAATTTATCCCTTTTCAATTATATAAGTCATTCTATATATAACACAGTTAATGAACATGATCAATTAATTCCTCATAATTAAAAATAAATAGTTCAATCAAAAACTAATGGATAAATGAAATCATTTAAAACATTAAAAAAACATAACAAACAAATATCATTAAATACCTATCTAAAATATCATTGACACATGATAGATAATTTTAAAATCCATTTTATCAAGACATACATTTGAAAAAAAAACTACTTCTCTTTGAAAGAGGCCCACCTTGAAAAAACACTTTATTCCATTTTAAAACTAATTGAAACTGTTTCATGAAATTCATTATCATTTTAAATCATTTATAAATTAATTAGATTCATATATAATAATTTATGTTTGTCTGGATAGATTTTCAAATTCGTTTCAAAACCCCATAATGGAATCAATTACTATATAAAATACCTAATTTGAAAAAAGGAAATTCTTTGCAAGAAACCCAATAAAACCAGTTTGAAATCCATTTTTTTCCAAATAATCCCTTTTAAAATTATAAAAAACATTCTTCAAATTAATCATGAACACAATTAAACATATTACACCATGGTAAATTTATACAAAAAACAGACCAAACATCCTTAAACCCTAATTTTGTTCCTCTCCAATAAGTGGAAACCACTTTAGAAGTTACATAGAAAAAAATAGAACAAAACAAATTCCATATAGATACAAAGATATCCATGATTTTTACAGAATTGATGAAGAAGGAATTTTCTGACTATACTAATTACTCTATGATGTCCTTAACAATATCTAAACAAGAACTTCATGGTTTTTTACACAATGTGATCTAACAATGCAGCTCCAACTCTTCCTCTATGTTCACACTAAAATTAAAGAGATCACCTAAAATCACCTTTGGTAATTTTCATACATTTTCAACCCTTATGAAGTCTTCTTGTATCTTCTCTAGTTATAAGAAACATCATATTTTCTCAAATTACAAAATAACAATATTCTTCCATAAGATATATCCGAAAATTTATCATCTTGAACCTCTATATATATAACTCTATATATAACCCTATATTTCTACCCAGTAATCATGAACCACTTTAAAAAGAAAATTAATATATTTATGTCCAAGTTTCTAATTTCTTACATTGGAAATAATTTTTTCTTAATTTTCATCCTTAAAAAACATTCTTTCAATGTACTTTCTTATGAATAGATCATTTGATGGACTTTCTTAACCATAGCTTAAAAAAATCACAACCTTGATCATCAGTATTACTCTATCAGATGTTCTTGAACCAATATATAAATACTATATCAAAATAAAGTAATATTTTATCATTTTATTCCTTATATTCAACTGAAGATGGATGGCTACATTTTTGAAACTTTGAAATACTTAACTTTCCAGCTCCATATCTGTCTGGTGGAAACTTAAATAGATTTGAAACTATAACTCTTTGAAAACATTTCACCTATTTTTTTTCAATTATAGTCTATTTGAAATTCTATTTTTGATAATAATATTTAACTCTTATCTTTTTTAGTATCTTTCATCATCCACTCAAGTCACTTCCTATGGATTCAAAATTATTCAATAGATTATTTTGGAATTTTTTTCAGGAATTATGATTTTATAAACCTTTTTTTCATTAATATTATATTTTAATGAAATTTCATCTTGAATTTATCCCAAATTTTCCAATACTGAAAATATAATCTAAAAAATATTTTCAATTTTCATAAACATTGGCTCTGCATCATATGATCTGGTCGGTCTACCACATCAAATTGATTAAGTATTCCTAATAAGAAATATTTTAATGTTAGGGATTATTATAAAATCTTATTCCTTTTTGGATAGGAAGAGAAACATCATTGTCTTCTCACATTTTTAACTAACTCAGTGATTTTCAAAAACTTGTACTTTCAAACAAAAATATTATCTGATCTTTATATTTAGAATGTATTTCCAATCTGTAGTAAATTAGTAATCCATTGAACATAAAAAATGATAACTTCTATATCTCCAAAAATTTATTTATCTGAATGTTTTGTTTCTGTACATATTAGTCCAAAATATTCATCACTTTAATATACTCTATCTAATGTTTTTTCATCAAGTAAACTATGTCTAATTCTATATGTATGGAAATCTAGTTTTGGATCTATCATTCTGAAAAACATTAACACTTTCATTTTTCTAAAATCATTTATAATTAGGGTTTCCAAGATGTTGAGAACTTTAATATCAGTAATGAATTTCATGATTAGGTGGGTTATAATTTTTAACATTCAAACATACAAATTTTCATAATTATTTTCCCCATCAACATTGTTATACTATTTTCATGTAGAAATTATAAAATTCTAAAAATGTTTTTTGAAAAATCATCTTTTACTATTAAAAAAACATTAATAAAACGTTCATTAAAAAAAATATATTGTTATAAAAAAATCACAAAGGAACATTAATATCCCCCTATTTATTTTTTACAACATGTTTTAAAAACATTCAACACTCATCATTTTGTATCACAAATAATTTTTCATAACTCAGTTTTGTAACATTTACAATTATTCATGTTTTATCAAGATACATCCTTTCTTAGAAGATAATGCACTACCACCAAAATAATTGATAAATAAATGTTTTTTAATGAATTCAATCCCTTGGTGATACGAAAATTTGTGGCTATAGAACTATAAAATCTTACTAACATTTATCTTCTATACTTTTGTTAGAAATTGTGACCTCATAATTTTTCATTCTCCTTTTATACTCCCCCAATTTATAATAACCAAAACTGAAGATTCATTAGATAAAGAAATGTAAAAAATTCATACAATCCTGTTAAATTATATCCCCCTTATCAATATAAACTAAAACAATGTTGGGGTATTCCTTTAGATCATTAATAAGTCATTAGTTGAGGCTGAACAAGAATTTTCTTATTTAAATCCTCAAATCATTCTTTTGACATAACATTAGTAAATATATATGCAATTTGATAATTAATTTCAATGTATTCCAGTAAAACATATCCACAAACAATTTTATCTTTTGGATGTGAAACATAATATAAATTTTATTTGAAATTTTGTGTTATAAATGTTTTTTAGAAAGATCAAGTAAACTCTAATTATCAAAAATTATATTCAATGGTGTATAAAATTTCACTTTTAAATCATACAAATTGAATTTTATAGACAAAATTTGAGTACTAACTTAGTTAGCTGATACATATTTGGATTCTACTATGGTAGAAGTAAGAAAACCCTATTTTATTCCAAGTTATACAATATTATCTTAAGTGAAATGTTCCTTTAGATGTTTATTTTCTATTATTATAATATGTATCCAAATTAGAATCATAATAACCATGATTGTTCATAATATAAATTATTTTAGTAAAAAGCCTATTTTTATTTGTTACTTTAAAATAATTTAGAATTATATTTTCTTCCAGCATATGAGATTATTTTAGATAACTCTAATATTTGGAATAAAAATTCATAGCATAAAGAATATCAGGTCTTGAGATTGTAAAGTAAATAAAACATCCCATCATATTCTAAAACTTTTTTTTATTCAAACTATTCCCCATTTAAGATTACCAAACCTTTTTCTCACTAAAATTAGTGTGGAAAATTCAATAGAATATTTCAAGACAAACCTTTGAAACAATTCCCTAGAATATATTTCTTGAGATATGAAAACAGGTTTCATAAAAATAATTTTTTCAATTCAAGTGAAATCATAAATAAAATTGATAAAGTAAAAAATATCATTTTCTTAAGTGATGTCTCATTAGTCCACATATATATGAATGAATATGTTAAAGAGGTATGGTAAACTGAATCTCAGCATTATTATGTATTTTACTAGTAAATTTCCCTTTCTAAAAAGTTATTCCAATATTTTCTTCTCATATTTCAAATAATAGAGAATTTAGTATAGTATCAACTATTTAATGTCTATTCATGATTTTCTATATAAATTTCAGAAATCTAAAATACAAAAAATTACTTTCACCTTCAACAATTAAATAACACGAGTCATAATGTTCTTCAATTTGGAAAATATTTCTGATAGTTATTTCTCCGTTAGTTACAACATATCTATCTTTCACACTTTTGATGATACAAGAATCTTTTTATGAATACAAATTCTTTACTATAATAACAATGTTGACTTACAGAATATAATTTGTAATTTAAATAATAAAAAAATAGAGCATCGTTATATTTCACTTTTTCTACTTCAATCTTAGCCATTCTAATTCATATTATTTTTAAATAATGCTCTTTCTCAAAGGTAACTAACTCACTAACGTGATTCTAAAAATATTTTAGTATTTTCAAATATCCCATAATGTTTCAAAAACCGCCACTATAAAAATTATTTGTTTATTACTTTATGTTTATTTTAATGCTTTCTCAACAAAAAATGATATTTCCACAATATTATTATTTCCAACATCGCTTTATTTTCTAGTATAATAGAATTAACATAGAATATTTATGATACATTATTCATTATAGTAGTCAAACTTGTCTTATATTACACATACTTCTACCATAAATTCAATTTTTTTATATTGTAAGTTTTCTAACATATTTCAATCTCAATTTTCTATAATTATTTGTTTTAGTAATGTTACTTATTATACTTCAACAATTAATTATCTTCTACTAATACCTTATTCTATGAAGTAATTTTTTAAAACAATTATTCACATTATTTCAATAGATCCCACAACACCAAAAAAATCCCACAAATTGTTCTATTTTTTATGAAAGTATGATCTTTATCAGGAGGAATTTTGTTGAGGTTCATAACATTTTTATGAACAAAAATTATGAAGGAATTAAATATATTTCTTACATAATGGAATTTTAAACCTTTTCTAATGTGATAGATTTATAAAAACCTTCTCGACCCATGAATTTCCAACACCTTTCTAATCACATAAAAGTTTCAAAAAATAAAATAAGTTTTTTTGGAAGTTGTACATTTCATAAAATTATTATAATTTGATTTTTTATTTCTTTAGTGGATTAATATTTTAATTCTGATTACATGATGAAATTTTCAATCAACATTTTAAGGACCTTTTAGCGTCAAATAGTTTTGATTGTGTTTTGTCAAATTCAACTTAATTATCTTCCATCTTTTTAATGAGGTATTTAACCATATTTACTAATTCAAAAATTCTTAGTTTTTACCCTAAGGCCTCATAATGTTATTCCTATTCCATCATAGAATGAACTTTTCTATCATCAAAAACATTCCCACCATCATTCTTCATCGTTATGATTTATTTAATAGGAGTTTTATTTTACAAAAGACATGAAATAAGTTCTAAATTGAGCTAATACTCTCTGTAAGATTATTCAACTCCTTCTTCATAATTGTTTGATGAATCTTCCCTTTTATCAGCATTCATAGAAAATGTTTTGAATTTTTATAAACATTCTTCTTCTGATTAATTTTTTCTAAGGATTTAGATTTTAATTTCTTAATCAGCATGCTTATTCATTTTCTAATGACCATATTATTTCCACTAGTGTACTTGTTTTCATTCTTATAAGTTTTATCAAACATCTTCCACTAATATTTTCTTCATAATGATATTAAAATTCACCAAATTATTTTTGGGAAGATTCATATAAAATGAAAAATACCACAACACTAAAACCATTTAAGAGAAATATTACCTACATTCTCTCCTCTTCCTCTTCAATAACTCTTAGTGATAAGAGACATGATATTCCAATTCAACTAATTTTCCTCCTTATATTCAGAATCAAAATGATCAACAACTTCAAAATCTTAAATTTTTTACTTTCTCATAACTTCAATAGCTATTTAATCATTGATATTATTTTTGAGTTTCATAGATTTTATCATTTCATAGGAAACAAGGATATTGTAAAATTCATCATGTGATACATATTTATCATCATTTATAGAAGTTATTTATAAGAAAATATATATGAAAACATCTCATGAGTTTCTTTAAAATAGTAGAATCCTCCAAGACTTCTCTAAAAACTCTAATTTTTCAACAAAAAAAATCATTCACTATGGTGAAGTACTCATAAATTGTTTCTTTATATTTAATTCTTATGTCATAAAACTTGTTATGCCAAATTTTCATCTTTTCTTCCGAAACTTTAGTATTTACATCGAATATACTTTCTTGATTTTCCCACATTATCTTTATAGTTTTGAGATCCATCACATTCATGTTAATATTTTCTTTCATACATAAGTATAAAATTTATAGCCTTTATATTTTATATTATCTTTCTATTTTCATTAAAATTAATGGGAGAATATTTCAAAATATGTGGAAATCTAATAGTTTCCATGTCATCAGCCAAAAATCCAAGAGAGAGAATCTTGGGTATCTTAACATATTTCTATCCATGTGAATTTTTTCCTTGAATATTTGAATTCACCTACTTTTAATGCAATTAATATTATCTATCATAATTATTTAATAGGGGAACCTCCTATGATACAACTTGATGTGCCTAAGGATCTTTGATTCACCATGATTGGGGGGGGGTGGTTGAATAAGTGATATTATTTTTAAAAAATTAAAATTTAAAAAACATAGGACCTATAAATTATTTAATTTTATTCCTTATCATCTTTTAGTAAACTCAAATTCATAAAACTTTTGTAAAGGAAACAAGAAACACAAAATTTAAAATAATCATCCTCAGTGTGAGAACCTAAATCCTTGACATATCCACTCCCATGAGTCTGTAGAAATTTATTATAATGAATAAGTTAATGCATTTTTATTTAAATCCTTTGAGACAACTTATATCACCTAATAAAAATGATTATACATAATCCCATAATGTTGAAATTTTTTATTACAAAATTTGATCCACAATGAAAAATGTAATGTTGAACCTTTCCCCCCCCCCATAATGGTCATTATAGAATAACAATATGATATCTCTCTATATAATATTCTATATATGGAGAAATTTATTTCCTTAATTTAATGTATATTACACCATTCCTAAAAATGTGCTTGAAAAAAATATTTTTCTCTACCGGATTTAGAAAAACTCATCAGCTCACAAACTTTGGATTGATACACTGTCTATTTATCCAATGTCTGGTCATTTGAACATTGTGCAGTCCAATATTTGGACTAAAGTTTTTTATATTAAAAATAAAGAGAAACAAAAATATTGTAGGAAATGTACTATGAAACATATTATGATTCAATTTTATTTATTTCATGTCATAATAGGGATCAATATGTACAAATTACATCTATACTTCTATTTATAGGTTCTCGAGAAATAAAAAAGTTAGTAAATCTGAAATGTTTTCGCACTCACCCAAATTATCAAATCCAAATTTACATGATATTATAAATTCATTTGAATAATTATCAAACCTTATAAAATCTGATAGAGTGTTATTTAATCATTATGAATTCTAAAGAACATAATTCTCAATCTTATTTAAATTATAACTTTACAACTTTCTTCCAAAAGTTATATATAGAAATTAATTATTTAGAACCTCTATATCTGGATCTCTATTCATAAATCTCTTAATTTTTCTAATTCTCTTGAACCACTTTAAATACAAATAATTGATTTAGTATTATCATTTATTCTTAGTTCAAACTATAGAATTATATTTTTGTTAATTACATTCTTATGAAACATTTATTCAATAAACAATCTTACAAAAATACCATCTAATATAATTTTTTAACAAGGGATTAAAAACATCACTAAGTTGAACATCAGCCTTCTTCTATCTGATATTCTTGAACCAAAAAAGAAAAAAATCCATAAAAAAGAAAACTTTTCTCAGTATGTTACTCCAAGATAACTGAATAAGGTTGACTATATTTTTTCAAAATCTAAAGGCTTAAGTTTATTTCAATATTTATTGCTGATAAAAAACTAAATACAAATTGATCCAAACATTTTCCACTATTAATCCTCAATTTGCGTATTTAAAGAAGCCTATATCCAATATTAAAACTAAAATATTCTCTGTTTTAGAAACATACTTCATCTACTAATGTTACTTCCCACGAATTCAAGATTCATCAAGTTTTTTGTTTAGAATATTATTTCCGAAACTCTGTTGTTTCATACTATTATTTTTCACTCAAATTATATTTGAATAAATGCGATTTTTTATTTATATTTCATTATTTGACATTGAAAATCTTATAAAAAACAATCATTTCAGTTTTAAAAGATATCACATCTACAATTTACAACATAGGAAGCATTCTACATAAGTCTGATCAGGTCCATATAATAAGAAACATTGAAATGTTAGAGATTCTTATAAAAACAAATTCTTTTTTAGTCTGATTAAAAATTCTCAAACTCTCAAGTATTTATTGAACTCAATGATTTCCAAAAACAATACCTTTCTAAAAAAACATCTTCTAAAGCTTTTATTTGGATTTTTTTTCTTATAAGAAGCAAGGATGTACTTAATTTTACCAATGAAGCTTCAAGCTTATTACTTTCTTACAATTTATCTTTCTGTCTGTTTTCATCTAAAGTTATTATTTTTAAATTTTCAACTCTTTACTATACTTTGTCTAAAGTTTCTCGGTCTGGTAAACTACATCTCATGCTCTATTTCTAGAAATATGTGTCTAGATCTTCCTTTATAAAAAACATAAACATCCTATTTTTTACAAAAGTATTTATCTTGAGGTTTTTATGATGTTGATAACTTTGAGATCAGTAAATGGTAATACGATTTTTCTGAGTTATAAATTTGGAACTTACCAACTTAATAATTTTCTAAATTATTTTCTCCAGAAAATTTGTTATATAATATGTATTCAGACATTATAAAAATCTTAACATGATTTTTATAAACTCATATTTTCATATTATTACAAAACAAAACTTTAACAATAATTCTATTTTTAAACAAAAACAAACTTTTTTAGTAAAATATCAAAAATGATCTTCAATTTTCATTTCATGTGATCCCATGTATGGTGCATGATTAGATAGCATAAGTACACTATGTTTGTATGTCTTGATGGTTTTTCAAAACTTCTACTTATGATGTTATGTTTTTTTTCATTTACATATTATTATAATACCATTATTGTATATTATTCTTTTCTCATACCCTACATCTATGTGAGTATGTATAATCATTACCTATTTTTGTTCTCAGGATATACCTCTTGACTCACATGTATTACTAATAATCATTTTATTATTTGATTATTAACTTACTGGTCTTTATAGATCCCTCTATTTGTTATGTATGTCCCCATACTATAATTTTCAATGTTATGAGTTCAAAGGAATCATAAATCACAACATGGGGTTTTATTAATGACGATTTCTTTTACATTTAGTTCGTGGTTCTGGTATCTAATTTTCAAAAAACACTATGCCTCTCAATTTTTTGTGATTTTATTATATGGATATTAATACAAAAAATGTAGAAATAAAATTTATTAGAAACATGGTTTGTCATATACACTTCATTTTATGAAGTTATTGTTGTTTCCTAGGGCATGTCGTAATAAATTATATGTAACCTTAAACATGTGTATGTGAAAAAATATATTTATTTATAATATAATGTGAAAGACCATGGACTTTTTTGGAGTCATCTTCGATGTGTTTAAGGTAATTTTGTATGATTTTAATTACCTTTGTTTTGGAGTAGTGGCTTGGGGAGCATTTGGGTGAATTTATAAGAGAAAAAAACAGACAGTGGGATGTTCTCAGTTTGCACACGATTTGAAAAACCATGTGACTAAACTGTGCCACCCATGAATACATGGATAGATATATCTTCATAGTTTGTGCACGATTTTACAAACCATTTGAATAAACCATGTCAACCATAGAAATCTGGACATAGAGGTCCATATGGTTGGCACACAGTTTTCCCTAACTATAAACCCCTACCCAGGAAATCATGTGAATGAGATTTATTTATCCAAAAAATACCTTTTAAAACAACATGAACCACTGAGAATCCCATATTTTGACCTTGGATCGGGCTTGAAAATTTATAGTGATTCGAGATCCTTCCAGAGGGATTCCAAGGTGATTCGAACATCATTCATCGAGATCAAAAGCCCAGATTAAAGATCCACTCTTTTCCAGGTTGGTGGATTTCATCCTATCACTTCTCATGTTCTTTCCTCTATCTTTCCTTGGTCTTTTCTTGTTTTATATCTACTTTTTTCCATGGATCTAAACCTATGATTTGAGCTCAAGATCAAGGAATGTTGATCTAGATCTATTTTTTCATGATCTTGATGCCTTTGATCTTAATTTTGGTTTAGGGATTTAGGTATGAAGATTGATAGATGATGTTGTGCCGCTTGAATTTTGGGAATTTATATTCATCATGAATCCATAAAGAAATTAAGGTAGGTGATCTAAATAAAACTCCCATAGTTTGGAATTTGATATGTGAATGTGATTTTATGGATTTTCTAGCATCCCTTGATAATTAATTTCCTAAATTGGAGAAATTAGGAATATGGAATTTACTTTTGATTTCCTTGGATATTAATTGATAATTGAATCATGGAAAAAATGATGGGGGTTCCCAAATAGATATTTGTTTTAGATATTGGTTATGGGTTGAGATATTGTAATTGATATATTTAATTAATTGTGTTACGATAATTAATTGGGGGAAATTAATTATGAAATGATGTTTGGTTATGTGAGATAATTAATTGTGAGAATTAATTATGTGCCCTGATGTTGATAAAAGATAATTAATTTTGATAATTAATTATGAGAAGTTGAGTTCTGATATGGAGAATTAATTTTAAAGAATTAATATTGGAATGAGAATTGTGTTGATTTATTAATTAAGTGAATAATTAAATAATTGGTTATGTGCTTATTTAATTTTTGAGTTAACTAATGGAATGTAAAATATTAAAATAATCATTGGATTAGTAGTGGAATGATGTGGATAATTCTTGTGAATTAAATAATGATTAAATGGTTGAGATTTTTTTGGTGCTTGACACGGGGTTCTAGACTGATTAGAAGTTGGGACTTGGACATGGCATTCACCCCAATAGTTATCCAAGCTTGAGATTTTGGGGTTATAGGAATGAAGACCAACACTGAATGAGATATTGAGTGTTAGGCATGATTACCTACACCAAATGAGATATGGAGTGTTAGGCATAGAGACCTATAACGACTGAGATATAGAGTTTTAGTCATTGAAACCTACACATACTGAGATTGGGGTGCTTGACATGACCTTTAACACCAAATGAATGATAATAATGAATGATGATTCCAATGGAGAATATGAATTTAAACTCGGACTAATGTGGTGGTTAAATATTAAAATATAATGTGATAACTGTTTAATTATGCATGTTTTTTGTTACTTCATAAAACCAAATAAACTATCTTTTTAATAGACTTGTTTTAGACACCGTTGGTGGTGTCCTACTGAGCCGTACTCTCACCCTATTCTGGCCGCCAGATCAACACCTGAGTAGACATTGTTGTTGCAGGACAGGATAAGGGTAAGGCCCTGGGATTGGTTGATGTTTGGGATTGGAGCATGGGAGAGGGAACTAGATGTGGTATGTCATCCACATGGGAGTCATTGTGTCTTTACCTTTCGTTTCATTCTAGATACTTGGCATTCACAATGACACAACGAGGTTTTCCTTTCAATTGATTATTGTATTTTCTTGTTTTCAATATCATATGACATGGTATTGTTTTGGTTATTTATATTATTTTGCACTTGGTTATTGTTTTTTTCTTCTGTTGGTGTTTTATTATGATAAAAGTGGGTATAGTCTCCCCAAGATTGACTTATCAGACCCTCGTTGCTAGTTGGAAGCGTCTGGCACATCGAGAGGTGCACTTGAGGGTATGTGGCCAACTGGCTGAGGGAAACGTTTAGTGGCACCCAGGTTAGTACATCACAACGTGGTATTAGAGGATTTTTATTTTCCTTATTCTTCTTTTATCTTTCTATTTTTGGAAAGGATGACAGGATAAAATTAAGTGTCGAGGCTCGGTAATAAGCTCGTACACGGAAGTTTGAAACCCAAGTATGGGGGAAAATCTGAGTACCCAGGGTGGGATTGTTGTGATTGTTGTTTTTTTGTTATGGTTTGATGTTATTTCACCTTAGGTGATGCACTTGTGGTGTGATGTGATTTTTTGTTTTGAAAGTTGTTGAATTTTGATTGGTGGCATAGAGAGGCATGATACTTGAGTTTTTATGCATCATTCTGGGCACTAAGGGTTTTTGTGACATGCATCATTCTATGAACTCACAAGAAAATGAGTTATGGGTAAGTTGTTTATCCTGGACTATTTTTCCTTGTTTTGAGATTGAAATAATGATTCAAAATGAGAATAAATGGGTGTCTAGTGGGATCCATGATTGATTAAAACAATATGATTAATTTTTTAATTTTCGAATTAATTAATTAGAGATAATGTGATTAATTAATGGTCGAATTAATTAATGAGAATGTATGTACCTTTGTTAACCAAGATCTAGGAGTAGGATGGTTAAGGGTGGTGATAAGGCCTTAGTGTTGATCATGTGGTGAGATAAATGGGGAAAGTACATGTTGAATTTTTTTGTGTTATTTAATCCTCTTAACTAAATTTTATGAGGTTGCATTATGATACCTAAGGAGTGTGTTTTGATTTTTAGAGATATACCTCCACGACGCTTGTTGAGGGAGAGACCGACGGGTTTGGCTCAGAACGAACTTACAGATATGGAACATGAGGCTCCATTAGTGAAAGTTGAGGAGGAAGGGGAACAGTTCTGATGGAATTTTTCTCGTTTCATGCAATTCATGGATAGAGACCTAGGGCGTGTTCTGAAAATCATGTTTGAGTTGACAAGGGAGTTTCAGCTGCAGTACCCTCCAACTTTTACTAGAGATGGTGGACCTGAGGGATTTGAATTCTAGATTGAATCCATAGAGATGATACGTGACCATTTAGAGACTCCGAATAGTAGGAGGGTCATGTTGTTAGCTTATATGATATAGGGATCAGAAAAGAACTGGTGGGACATTCAGGTATGATCAGGACAAACTGATGATATGTTATGGAAGGAATTTCTGGAGAAGTTCTCAGACCACTTCTCTCTAGAGATGCGGATACAAGACAAGGATTCATAGTTTATGTATCTTACCCAAGGAAACATGTCCATAATGGATTATTATGGACGTTTTACAGAGTCAAGTCATTTTTCTCCAACTTTGGTGGAAGATGAGGCTTCTTCAGAAAAACAATTTTAGGACGGACTTAGGTGTGAAATTAAGTACTAGGAAAATATCTTTAGGGTGATAAAAGTATCAGAAGTGGTTAATAAAGATCTCATACCAGATAGAAACTTATAGATGGCTTCCATTACTGAATAGGTAG
Organism: Viscum album; assembly: GCA_963277665.1. Taxonomy (NCBI): domain Eukaryota; kingdom Viridiplantae; phylum Streptophyta; class Magnoliopsida; order Santalales; family Viscaceae; genus Viscum; species Viscum album. The sequence goes on along the minus strand of OY728123.1, from coordinate 1,868,544,778 downwards.
CTGTCATTGGATGATCAGGGAGTGTCCCTTCCGAGGGTAGGAAGCACCATTACGAGAACCTTAGTCAGGACATTAGAAAGAAATGTGAATAGATAGAAGGAACAATTGAACCAGATATTACTCATGTGATTTTCCACTATAGTGGTAGGTAGGGAAGCTATCATACACATTGTCCTCGACCACTAGTGGAGTGAAGATTTTGTGGAAAGATGGGGAAGATACAGAAACTATGCTAGAAGCAGTGGCATTCTAGTGCTGAGGGAGTTTGTACTAACATTCAGAGTATGGGATGGGGGTATTCTACACCATATAAGTCTATAAGCTAGAATTATACTAGAATAGGTGGTAGAGGCAGTGTACATGGTGCTTTATGGAATGAGTCCCCATATCATTAGAGTGGTGCTACTCATGGGAGTCAGATGACACTACAGAGAAGAGGGGTAGGACAACTACTTGCAGTGCAGCCTACACTTATGGTGTGTGAGGCTGGTCCTTCGATAGTGATAGGTACTATTGTAGATTCCTTTACTTTAGATACTTCCTTGTTGTATACTAGTGCCTCTCATTCCTTTATATCTGCAAATCTGATTAATGGTTTGATCCTGGAGGTGGAGTCTATAAGTGGGGTGATGAATATCGATACACCATTGGCAACATAATCTCGGTATATTTTTTATGCATAGAATGCTTTTTTGAGATAGGAGATTATATTTTTCTTTTGGATATCTATGTCCATGATATAATGGGCTTCGACTTGATTATAGGTATGGATAGGATAATCACATACCGAGCTCACATATATTGTTACGACAGGAGAGTTTCCATTGTATCTCCTAAGGGTTAATAGTTTTTTCATTGTGGATAATGGGATATCAATGTAGGTTGATCTGGGCCAATTACTCAACAACTGGAAGAGTTCACAACCCACGTTTCTAGTATTTTGATGGATGATGGGAGTGGTAAGATATATGTCCTTCCACCAATAGTAGAACTGTAGCACGATGTCTTTCCTGAAGACTTTTTAGGCTTTCCACATGACAGAGATGTGGAATTCACTATTGATCTCATTCTAGGGGATGATCCGGTATCTATTCCACCTTACATAATGGCACCTAATGAGCTTCAAGAGCTCAAAATGCAGTTGAAGCAGATAGAGGATAAATGGTTTATCCTTCCATGTACATTGCTTTGGGAATCATTTGTATTGTTTTCAAGGAAGAAAGAAGGGATTTTGCACTTGTATGTCGATTACCAGAAGTTTAATAAAATGAACATGAAGAACTGATATCCTCTTCCATGTATTAATGATATGTTTGATTGGATGAATGGATATTCTATGTTATCAAAGATTTATTTGAGATTATGGTATCAATATTTGAGAGTTCAAACCTCAGATATACCAATAACTACTTTTAGAAGTAGGTATGGCCATTATGAGTTTTTAGTAATTTTATTTGGGTCGAAAAATTATTTAGTAGTATTTATGGCATTGATGAACATGATCTTTAAACTGTACTTAAATCAGTTTGTGGTGGTGTATGTGTATGATATCTTTGTGTACTCTAAGACTCATGATGATCATGCCCAACATCTTGACATCATCTTGGGTACACTCATAGAGCATCAAGATATATTCCAGGAAATGTAAATGTTATTTTTGGATTGATAGGGTACAATTTTTAGGGAATATCATCTCAGAAGTAGGTGTGCCAGTGGACCCATAAAAATTGTAGGTAGTGGTCTCTTGGGAGTATCCATAGATTTTTTTTGTTATCCGAAGATTTTTGGGATTAGCTGGTTATTACAGGAGGTTCACCATGAATTTTCATGATTGGTAGCACTTATTTCAGGTTTTACATAGAAATGGATAATGTTTTATTGTATAGAAGCATGAGAGAATAATCTCTATGAGTTTAAGAAGTGCTTGACATCGACACCAATTTTGATCTTACCTGGGTCGAGTGAGGAGTACACGGTGTACTTTGACACTTCTGGGATCAGACTTGGAGCTCTGTTGATGCAAGGGGATCGGGTCGATGCTTATGGGTCTCGACAGTTGAGACCACATGAATGGAACCCTATGCATGAAATCAAGTTGGTAGCAGTGGATTATGATCTTCAGTGTTGGAGACACTATCTTTTGGGATAAAAGTTTATAGTTTTTGAAGATCAAAAAAGCTTGATGTATATCTTTTCACAGCATGACTTGAATATTTGGAAGTGAATATGGGTGGAGTATATATAGTACATTGATTTTGAACTAGAATATACACCTGGGAAGGGGAATAGTGTGGCTGATGCCTTGAGTAGGAAAACGTATACTCAGTTGGTACATGAGTCAGGTGTATATTGGAAGATGATGAATTTTCTTGTGGAAATGCATGTGGAAGTTGAGGAGTGTCTGGAGAGGATGAATTTGGTTTTTTAGTAGTGGAGTCTACACTTGTGAGATATATCAGGGATAATTAGTATGAGGATATTGTGTTTTTATCCTAAAGGTAAAGCCTTAAAGGTGGCTATACACCTTCAGTCTGGATAATTGATGATGATGAGATCATCTATGTGAAAAAAAATTATGTTGTTGTGACTATGAGTATGCAAGAGAAACTCATGTGAGAATTTCATTCTTCAAAGTGGGAGGTACATCCTAGGGTGAAAAAAATTTACCATGACCTATGATGATATTTTTGGTGTCTAGACCTGAAAAAGAAGATAACAGGGATTGTAACAAGACATTTCACCTGTCATGAGGCAAAGGTAGTGCATCAACAACTTAGAGGCATATTGTAGCCATTTCCTATTCTAGAATGGAAGTGGGATGACATGACTATGAATTTCATGGTATGTCTTCCAGAGACACTTAGAAAGAATGATTCTATTCGGGTCATTTTGGATCGACTAACGAAGGTAGCACATTTCTTACTTATTAGATAAACCTTTACACTAGAACAGTTTGGAGAGCTGTATGTATGAGAGATAGTTCGTTTGCATGGGGTTCCATGTACAATATTTTCAGATCACAATTAAAACGTTACTTCATGATTTTGGAAAGGATTACAGATGGAGCATGGTACAAGAGTTTTGTTAAGTAAAACCTTCCACCCACAGACAGATGGGTAGTCAGAGCGTACCATACCAGTGTTATAGGATATAATATGAGGATGTGTGCTTTACTTTGGTGGTTATTGGGAGAAACACTTGGACTTAGTGGAGTTTTCCTATAATAATAGTTATTGGGAAACTATGTATATGGAACCATATGGGGCCATTTATGGTATACCTTGTAGATCACCTCTATGTCGGTTAGAGGTGGGCGAGTTAGAGTTGTTGTGAATAAGTCTCATTCAAGAGATATCAGAGCAGGTGCATTTGATTCAGAAATGTATGGATACAACTAAGAATAGGCAGAAGTCATATGTTGATATAAGTAGTGGACCCCTATAGTTTACTGAGGGTGATCGTGTATTCCTTCGGGTGTTGCCTAGATTGGGTCACCATAGGATATGAAGGAAGGGCAAGTTGTCACCCCGGTTTGTAGGACAGTTTGAGTTAGTGGAGTGAATCAGGCCAATGGAATACCAGAATCCCTTTCAAATAAATTCAGCACTCTGCATGATGTTTTAAATGTGTCATAACTATGGTGGTACACCCCAACCCTTGTCATGTGATTTATGTGGAAGAGGTTTACCTCGAGATAGATGCGCCATTTGAGGAGCATCTGATACGTGTTCTTTGTAACATTGGGAATGTGTTATGGGGAAAGACTATGCCATTAGTTCATGTGTTATGGAAATATGGAAGTGTTCAAGTGAAAACATTGGAATTAGAAGAATACATGAGGGCTCAATGGACCAATATTTTTTGGATCATAATATTAGAGAAGTTATGAAGTGCAACTCAAGGATGAGTTGTTATAAGGTGTAGAGATTGTAAGATTTCGGCCTTTTATAGAGTCATATCTGGTGAGTTTTCAGGAATGTTTTTACGATTTTATGTAAATTTGTTTTGGAGTAGTGTCTTGAGGTGTGTTTGGGTGAATTTTTAAGAAAAACTAATGTACAATGGGCTATTCACTATTTACACATGGTTTGAAAAATAGTGCGACTAAACAACGCCACCCATGAAAATGTAGATAGAGAGGTCCACACAATTTCCACACGGTTTTACAAACCATGTGAATAAACTATGCCAACTATAAAAACGTAGATAGATAGGTCCACATGGTTAGCACACGATTTTCCCTAACTGTGTGCCCCTACCCTGAAAAAACGTGTGCACGAGATTAATCTATCCAAAAATATTTTTTAAAACCACTCGAACCCTCAAGACTCCCATATTTTGACCTTGTCTTAGGCTTGAAAAATTATACGTGTTCCCAGAGCCTTCTAGAGTGATTCCATGGTGATTCAAACATCGTTTTTTGAGATCGAAATCCATAATTAAAGATCATATCTTTTCTCGATAAGTGGATTTCATCCCGTTTTTTATCCCATTATTTCCACTATATTTCCATGAACCTTTCATAGAATATCTCCAATATTTCTATGGATCTAAACCTATGAGTTGAGATCTAGATCTATTATTGTGGATATAGATCTATATTTTCAATATTTTATTCCTTTGATCTTAATTTTGGTATAGGGATTTAGATCTGGATCTTGATCGACGATGTTGAGCCGCTAAAATTTTGGGAATTTCCATTTGCCAAGAATCAGTCAATAAACTGAGGTAGGTGTTATAAATAGAACTCTTATAGTTTTGGATTTGATATATTAATGTGAGTTTATGAATTTTCTAGCTTCCCTATATAATTTATTTCTTAAATTGGAGAAATTTGGAATATGGAATTGGCTTTTGATTACGTTGATAATTAATTTATAATTGAATCATGGAATAAATGAAGGGATGTTTCCCAAATAGATATTTGTTTTTGATATTGGTTATGGGTTATGATATTGTAATTGTGGCATTGAATTTATTTTATTAAGATAATTAATTGGGAGCAATTAATTATTAAATGTTGTTTGGATCTGTAAGATAATTAATTGTGAGAATTAATTATGTGCCATGATGTTGATCAATGATAATTAATTGTGAGAATTAATTATGAGAAGTTGAGATTTGATATAGATAATGAATTGTGAAGAATTAATTATGGAATAATAATTATGTTGATTGATTAATTGATGGATGGATTAATTAATGGTTTATTTTTTAAGTTAATTTTTGAGTTAACTAGTGTCCTTTGAAATGTTTAACTAATCATTGGATTAGTAATTTAATTATGTGAATAATTATTGTGAACTAAAGAATGATTAAATGGATGATATTTTTATGGTTCTAGACATGGAATTAGAGACTGAATAGATGTTGGGACATGGACATGGCACTCTGCCCCAATAGTTATTCAGGATTGATATGTTGGGGTGCTAGGCATGATGACCTAAACTGAATGAGATATGTAGTGTTAGGCATGATGACCTAAAATGAATGAGATTTGGAGTGTTAGTCATGAGAACCAAAATTGAATGAGATTTGGAGTGTTAGTCATGGATACCAACACTAAATGATATCAGGGTTCTTGACATGATGTTCTACACCAAATGAATGATAATAATGAATGATGATTCAAATAGAGAACATGAATTGAAACTGGGCCTAATGTGGTGATTAAAGATTAAATGACAATACGATAACAGTTTAATTATGCATTGTATTTATTGATTCATAAAAACAATACACAATCTTTTGACTGTACTTGTTTTGGACACCATTGGTTGTGGAAAAATGAGTCATACTCACACCCTATTTGGGATGCCTGGTCGGCACCTGAGTAGACTTTGTTGTTGCATGACAGGATAAGGGAAAGGCCCTAGGATAAGATGTTGTTTGGGATTGGAGCATGAGAGAGGGAACCAAACATGGTTCCGGACACGATTGGGAGTCTTTGTGTCTCTACTTTTCATCTCATTGTAGACACTTGACATTGGTAATTTCACAACATGTTTTACCATTCAGTTTAGTATTGTGTTTTCTTGTTTTAAATGTCAAATAACATGGTATTGTTTTGGTTATTTATACACTTCAGCACTTGGTTATTGATGTTTTCTTTTTTTGGGTTTTTATTCTGATAAAAGAGGGTATAATATCTCCATGAATTACTTACCAAACCCTCGCTACTAGTCGGAACCCTATAGCGTATGGGGAGACACATTTGAGGGCATGTGGCCAACCCACTCGTGGAACTGTTTAGTGGAACCCGGGTCGGAAGGTCACATAAAGCTCTAGTAGAATCCAATTATCCACTTTAATTAGAAAAAAAATTATTAAATATTCTATAATCTATAATAAATATCACAAAATTGATAATGAAGGATCTTCAAGATTTATCATCAAACCCATCATGCCCGTCAAAGTTTTCTTCCTCCTTTTAAAAATACAATTACCCTTTGGGGTATTTATTGGAGTGTGTTGAGAAAGAATCCCAAACTACATGAAATTTTTAATGAAATCTAGGTTATGATATTATTTATTTCAGTAAAATTTATGTTTCATTATCTTCTTACCGAAATAGTACTCTATATCATTTTCAAAATTGATAAATTTAAAAAATCATTTAGTCTTTCACTTAGTTAAGTATACATATCCATATCTGATGATGTAACCATTAAAAGTAATGAAGTAATTTTATCAACCTATATCATAAAATATAAAATCTACAAAAAAAATATTACAAAAATTAATAATATTTGGGGTCATTTTACCCTTTAAACCAAATTGTTAATTTTTTATCTATCTTTACAAGATGTCATAATATCTCCTAAATGGTTTTAGTTTAAAATAATATAAATATCCAGATTTATATATCATTTCAAATAACATCTTGTTTACCTAAAGAATTAATTGATTATATAATTGAATGTGATATGATTATTTTGATGTTAATTCATTATCAATTTATATAACATTTTTTTTAAATTTAATTACCTAAAGACCATTATTGAGGTGTTCCATATTAAAAGAATTCCATCTTTATAAAAATTCAACTTTTATTTTAAAATTTGAAAATAATTTCATCCTTTTATAAAATCAACACCTGTATATTTTTTTGTGTATTAATAAGAATGTAATAATAGATATTAAAATCTATAATCATCCATATCATCAATGTAAGGTGGAAATCCCTTAAAAACATTGTAACTAGTATTGATATGTTGGAAGCATGAATATCCACCTCACCATAAAGAATCATCCAAAATTTAATGCAATATTTTATTTTATAAAAACATTTATCGCCGAAATATGTATCAAATACTCAACTTGTAGAGATGGATATGTTACATTAAATAAAAAACACATATGAAGGCTCTACATGCTTCCTCATTATGGTGAAGTTCCTCTTCTAATAGACCTACATTATAAAATATATTTTTTGAATATTTTTCATTTACATTATTATGGATCTTACTATTCTTTTTTAGTAAGTAATTTTAAGCCTTATACTTGGAATGATTCGTATTACCCTTTTTATTCCCTTCCACCAGTTCAACCTATGGACTCCATACTTTTCATGGTTCATGTCCTTTTCTACTTTGTAAGTTATTATATGATGATATGGTAGAGACTTCTAAGTACTATCCATAATTATATAACCAATAAAAAGAATGATTCTCTAATTGATTAAATAAAGTTAAATTTTGGTGCACAACTCATTTGTTAGCTTAAAACCCATGATATTGGAATTCTCAATAATGAAAATCATCTTGCATACATGAGGTCTAGATAGTTTAAATAGTGGGTGCACTAGACCCAACTATTCAATTATTTTGATTACCATATCGTGTATAAAGTAAGCTATACATGATGTCATCTTACCATTATAGTGTAGAATTTTCTACGTCCACTATTGAAATGGTAATATCCCAAGATTAATTGTCGTATCGAAAGGTTATAGCAGTTCCCAGGTTATAATGAGAACCTCTAGATACTATGACATTAATCTTGAATTTATATGTTCTATGGTCTAGATACATCTTACTAATTGGACATAGTAGATGTCTGACCATCAGGTGTTGGGGGCTCATAAGCATTGAGAATTCTACTCATGAAGGTCGCACTTGGTGATCTCTAGTAGTGAGATCATGAGGAGTGACCGGCCAATAGGAACACCACATGTTTTCGGTGTCATTGGATGTTCCTATCTATGATCATGTGTAATGGTCTCCTAACCTGAGAACATTACCAATGTATGTCATTTGATTGCATACTATGATGCAAGAGGAAAACCATGGAAATGAAGCCGTGGTGAGGTAGTTTTTATCAAGTGCGTCATTGGTTGCATGGCATTGGTTGAATGGTCAAGAAAGGATTTGTCACTTCTAGGTTATGGAAGTAATATATCTCAGGCCATGTTGATATGAATGGAAGTACCTCTATAAGACCACGACCATGGAAGTCAAGGGTAAATCTGTCCAGTTAAATCAACAAACTATAATGCAAGAAAAGGGCGATGACACGTGAGTGCGTCTGGATTTATGAGATATTACAGACAAAGAGATTATATTACATAGTGCATGTTCATAGGTTGGTTGTTGTTGCCGTGACAATCCTTATTTCTTTAGGGGCCATGATGGGTTGCTAGATCCCACTCTTGGTCTGTGAATACTATTCACGGCTGTTGAAATAAGGGCCTAGAGGGTCACACAAAATAGCGTATTCAAGAATCTTCCCTATTTAGTTGAATAAGAGTTTTGGACATGGTGGGCCCCACCACAGAGGTCCGGGATTTTTCCAAAGTTAAACGATCACCAATACAATAAGTAAATTAATATTATTCAAGTTTGGAATAATGAGTATTGAATTTATTTATTAAATATATTTACAATTTTTAAGTAAATGCATGAAAAATATTAATTTACCAATATTTAATTATTCAATGTTAAATTAATATTTATGGGAGCGACGAGTCGAGTTAATGACTCCATTATTATCACGTAATATATCATAATATATTACAAGTAAATGATAATATTATTTATGACTCATTTTAGTAGTCATAAATGTCATTGATAGTGCGTTAAGTATTCGAGGGCTGGGTTGGTAATTCCAGGTAATTAATTGGCCTTTATAAATATTAGAGGAGAGGAGATTTCTAATTACAATTCAGGGATATTCTCTCTCCTCTCCTCTCCCCTACACTCTAGAGAGAGATGCTCTGGATCCAAGGAGCTCGAATAGAGATCTCTCTTGGGCATCGATAGCGAAGTGATGTGGGGATTGATGGAACTTCAAAGGTATTGTCGGTATTCCATGATAGCACCCGGACTACGACGAACGACGCTCCTGTGGATTCCTTGAAGCGCGTGTGGACGATCTAGAGGAATTCGGGTTCAGATTCTTCGAGCAGCGATCGCCAACAATGAGCAAACGTCGTGCACAACTTTGGATCTAATCCAGGTATTTTACAGTTTATGTTTGTGCTTAAAACACTTCACATGTGGTCCTTAGCTTTGACCGGGATGCTCTTCACCGACGTCGGCAAGTTCACGTCGAACGACGGTGGAAAATTTTAAAAGCCCACCTGTTTGGGGCTTCCGCTGCACGCCCGGTTCCAACAAGTGGTATCAGAGAAATGCATGTCGTTTTAAAGACGATAAAAATTAAATTTTCAATAATTCTTGAAAAGGGCGTCGATACGGTCCCAATGATGCAAACCGCGTGTTAATTCGACTTCAGACGACCATTCTGTGGTCATCCGAAGTTTTAATTCTGTTTTAAAATTAGTAAATACATATGAGGTTTTAGATCTATGAACCTCAATTTCATCCGTTAAGATTTCATAATAATAATAATTATAATAATTTCATTTTAATAATAAAATTTCGATTATAATAATAATTTGATTATTATAATAATTGGGTCATAAAAATATTTTAATATTATTATATTATTATTATTTTTCTAAACCTATATAGGGTTGGGAAAATGTATAATAAATAAAAAAGAGATGAATCAACTTTGTGGGTCAAGTCACCAAAATAAGTAAATGGGGAGGAATACTTATTTTAGGTCTTGTTAAAAAAAGGTGTTCGGGTGGACATGAAAAAGAAAGTTTAAATGATTTTTTTTAAAAAAATGAGGGGGGGGGGGGGCGACGACCTCCATGTGCAGGCCGTGATTTTTTTTTGGGGCCTCCTCTCCCCGGTGCACTATAGCACCTCAGCATTTGGAAACAGCCACACCAGCGGGCCTCCTCCCTTCCTGCTCAAGCGGTGCACCTTCCTCTGCCATGCACCAGGGGCACATGTCCACTCCTCCCTTCTGTCGAGGAAGCAAGTTGCACCCAGCCACCCCGACCTGTGGGAACTTCCTCACCTACCAGCTGAAGTCCACCGAGGCCTCCCTCTTCTAACCTAGGCGTCGGCCACTCCTCCCCATAGAGACACAGCACACAAGGCCAACATGCAGACCCGGTGCACCGCACCAAGGCACAACCCCTCACAACCACCTCCCACCTTGAGCCTCCCTGGCCGCCAACCTTGGACCTCATCTTCCGGTGACACACTATGCTACTACCCGGTCCGGCCAGTCTGTGCATGGACCTCCCACAGCAGCCCCTCCACTGTTCCAGTCTAGCGAACTAGCCCCTCTTCACTGTCGCTGGTGCCCCAACCAGAACTCCTTGGTCGGTCCTCCTCCATGCCAGCTCCGGCCTCCACCCGAGTAGCACCCTGGATCTGACGGCGTCGCACTATGCTGCGCACACCAGTCTTGCTAGGCCGCCCGACCAGCTGGCCACTTGCCTCACCCATCGTGGGGGATTTATTCCTATCGTTCCAAGTAAGCGCGGTACCCCTGAACCCACAGCACGGCGCACACCATCGTGAGGTAACCCATCTGCATGGGGTTTTACCAAATCTGACCCAAAACATGTCCAGGTAGGTTTTCTCAGTTCAAAACAGGCTTGGGTGGACCAACCCGACCAATAACGCCCATGCACAGGGTCAGTACAACCCATAATGAGCCTGTGCAGGTTTGCCCAGACTCGCACAGGCCTTTCCCGAAGTTTAATGGGCCCGGCTAATTTAATTTTATCAAAAATTACATAATTTAATTAATTTAATTATAGTCGATAGTGAAATTAATTTAATATTAATTTTTGGTTGTTAAAAATTAAATACAGAATTATTAATTTAATTGGGAGTTTAATTTAATGAATTAATTAATTTAATTTTTAGTTTTAAAATTAAATTAATTAATCGGGACCGAACGACGTTAAAATTGAATTAAAAAACAAGAGTGAAGTTTTTAAATTCAATTAAAATGACCTCAAGTTTAATTTAATGCACGTTTAATTTTATTCTTCATTTAGTTTATAAATACGTGAGTTAATGCATATATATTGGTCATGATCTGTCGACCTACAAATGCATGTCTGGTGTTTGTTTAATTTATTTAATTAATTTATTTAATTATTGCATGGTTTTGTAATAATTAATTTAATTAAATTAAAAAGGTGATATGCGTGTCATCTCAGAGTCATTATATGTATAAGTTCTTGTGCACCCAATCTCAGAGTTGTATATTTATACCCAAATACCCCCTTTCCTACGTGCGAGTACTATTGTATAATGACGACACGAGCCTTGACGCACTTTGCACCAAGTGACAGCGACACACCAGACATGATTTAGTTGCGTTGGATGAGCAGACATTGTTGTTCAAGCTAGAAGCCACATGACTAAAGGTATTTACCCCTAGGGTTTCAGTTGGTCCATTATTCACTCAATGGATCAACCAATAGTATCGGCTCATGATTAGGTGTTCATTTTATTTTTTCATGGTTAATTATTTTTGTGCATGTGTAATTTATTACACGAACACATAGTATAATAATAAAGAAGCATGCAAAATAAAATGAACATGTGACGCGATGAAATTTATATTTCTTGCACGGTCAGTTCTGAGTGAGATCACATAGTACATGCTTATAAAAATATAAAATTATTTCTTTCGTCACAATAAAAATAATAAAACACTCAATGATATATTAAGTCCAAACAGCCTTTCGTCATTCAAATTTGGACAAAACCAGCTGTTTGAGGTGCAGATCATGCCTTAGCTGAGGGTGCCTCCTACTACTGGGGAGTCCTTATAAGAATGATGGGTCGAATTAACTAAAGTGCTATCAAGGATTATCCATAGCTATCTTTTCATCATTTTAGAGGCAAGTGTTGAGTAAATAAAATTTTTCATTTTAAGAAGTTGGGACTTCACTCAATAGATCAGGGAACCACAAGTTAAAGCAGTCAGCCAGCAAAAAGCCTACCTTGAACCCTCCAAGTAGCGGTGTTGAATTAGCTTGTAAACTATGAGGGGTGGTTCCAGGATCCTTTTCACTAGAATACTCAAGTGACAGAGTATTTCGATTCTAGCATAGAGGGTTCCTAGAATTCGTTAAAATAGTGGGAGACATTAAATGATTTAAGTAATTAATCAAAATGTCTAAACTGGTAATTCAGATAAAAGGCACTCATCTGCTAAAATTTATTTTTGTAGAAAAATGGAAAGTTATACCACAAGAATAAAACTTAAATATTATAATAGAAAAAGTAAATGTCCACACTGACACGAGTATCCATGAATAGTACAAGGGCGTGCACATAGTACTATGATATTGGAAACTCAAGGAGTCAATATCCCAAACACTGTTAAACTACCTCATGAAGCGAGAGTGAAAATTGCTTACAGGAGACTAATGTACAAAACATATGATAGTTATATCATTATGCTTTCATCAAAGTCTGGTGTCAGTTGCGGCCGCTACACCAGGACATAGATGATATAACATAAAGTCTCATCTCTGAGATGTTTGCAAGGAGAAAGTGAAGCAATGATATGAATAAGGCGAAGTTTACCCCGATATATGTAAATTGAAAGATCGGTCAGAATAATTAAATATCATTTTCACCGCATTACTCAAGTCTCGTTTAAAGTTTCAAAATGAACAAGTATTGAGTAAAATCTTCATTACCAATTTAGGTAAGGTTCACAAAGTGAATAAGAATAAAATACAATTAAGCTTTAATTCTTATGGCGGATAAATTGAAATAAAATGTGAAAAGTTCAAAGTCATTTAATGCCAATGAAATATTCGCATCAACCTCCAATTAATGAGGTATTAATAGAGGTTATTTTCATTGCATATTATAAAATAATACAATGTAAGTTTAAAAGTAATAACCTGATTTTAAAGAGAAAGTTGTCGCTTCTACATCATGCATATTCATCAATGTAATGTTTCTCTTTTACTACTTGGGTATTAAATACAATATGTTAGTAACATATGTGTATTCTAATACGATAAAAAAATTAGTATATAAACCTTACTATAAGTAAGGTGTATTCTCCAAGTGGCTGTGAAAGGTTGATACCTAGGCCAGTTGTGAGAAGTACATGACTTCTTTAATTTCCAAGTGAAAGATTCGTGTTGAACTATTTTTGAGTATAACCACAAACATTAATCTCATGTGTCCTTGGACATAAGGAGACATTCTTTCAGTATCTGTAATGGATGTTGTTTTTGGTAAAGCCAATCACTAGTTCAGTGATACATGAATCATAGTCAATTAGTGATGAATATAAATGTAAGACTTATACCCAGTTGTGATAGAATAATTCTTTGTCAAGTAATACTAAAAATGGACATCATGAATATTCCAAGTATTGTATTTAGGCTCGTCATAGTTAAATAATTATGGTATTATCGATGTCTTTTGTTTGGATAAAGGAGCCTTTAGAAATAAAGGTACGTTACAAAGATTTTGGAAATAGTTCAACATGTAAGCGTGAACTATTCCAAGTATACGCTATAGGTATATATGCTTCATGAGATTCATTTGCGAAATTAAGGAATAATAAAGTGGAGTGTTGACATGGTCATGAGATATGAGTTGCTTCAGGTTGGGATATCGAAGAATATCTTGACCAAGCATTCATCAATCGTGATAATGTAGCATGGAGTAATTTGTAAACGCACATTACCTTATCGACATCACTTCATTGAAGATAATGAGGATTGATGATAAAGTCTTTAATATCAACATTGATCAACAAAATGTAGCTTGGAGTAATTCCTAAAAATACATTTTATACATCAATGTATTGATGTATGTAATATCAATGTTGGAACTGGCAGAAACTTCCTTAATATTTCATGAAATGATTTGTAAATAAAAACGATATCCCACAACCAAATGCCAAATATAATGACAAATGGATATCATACGATTCATAGTATGATGTAAACCCATTATGTCATAAGAACATGTGTTTGGATGCAAAGAGCTTGTTCAGATATAAACAAACTTGCATGAAGACAAATACATTGTGCATTTAGTGTAATAATCGTAACAGTTGTTTAGGATGTTCCATGATAGAAGTATAGGTAGTCAAGAAATAGACTACACTTTTATATAAGTGTGCACATCTCTATTAGAGATAGTGTGAGCTATATTGACTGGTGTTTATTCAATGCTTGAAATGCACAAGTACTTGGAATCAGAACTAGTTCCACAAGTGCATGTGGAATAAAGTATGTTCCGGAGACACATACAGCTTAGGAAGGATAAAACTGTGGTGATGGTTTTTATATTCACCGGGGTCGGTGATCTATTATTCAATATGAATAATATTTCCTAAAATTAAGCAGTATATTGCAATTGACTAAAATTGATAAGACTAACAAATATTCAATTAATGAATTCCATGTATCAAAGTGAAAAGGGGATATTATTTTCAATACTGCAGTGGGTATTCAAGTAAGTTGATACATGGATGGTATGAGCTTGGTACCAATAAGGCTCGATTGGTTTCACCAAGTCATTATCCCTAATGCTGTTAGAATTTTACTTATCATAGATAATATCTATGATCAATTTATATAGCATTGGATGTCATGACCACCAATTGTGGATAGTGTCTATACGATGCAACCAAAAAGGGATGGTCACATCAAAGAATTCTAATAAAGGTTTCATGTTACTGAAATATGGTTTAGGATTAAAGTAAGAAACATGATCACAGTATATACATTTAAAACAGATGTTTTCTATGTGTCTACCAGAGGTTAGTGGGAGCACTAAGGTTTTCCAATAAGAAATATGTTCGGTAACATATGGAAAACTGACATTGTTCTGATAGTTAGTTAAGACCAAAATGAAATTTACTCTCTAATGATTTACTTAAAGTAGCAACCTAAGTTATAGGGAACATGATCTACTAAGGTAGGTTGCTTGGTCATAGTTAATCGTAAATATAGTGACATTATATTGAAAAATACATGTTGGAACAATTCAAGATATGAACTGTTTCCTACGTCACAGGGCATAATCTCTCCATGTTGACATGTCCGTGACATGGGAAGAGATAAATGTGGTGAGTTGAAATCCATACGTTAGAGTTATGGATCAATCAAGTATTCCATTCTATGTACAAGAAAAAATATTTCCAAGGTATATTTTACTATAGGAAAATATCGGTTATATCCAGGAGCACTGTAAGGGATGCAGTCAGAACAATCTAATTGTACTTCGGCTAGTACAAAAGATATGTACCTAGTAAGTGGAGAAGAAAGGATACTATTTTTTGGGGATATGAACTAGTCTTCCATTGATCAATGTGATCTAGTATTTCAGTTATGCTAAAGGTGATGAGCGAGTCAAGATCATATTAGCCTGTGGTGGCTATACCTACAAGACTGAGTACATTGAAACTTCTAAGATATCTGAGAAGCAGTTAAATGAAATTTTTTTTCGAGTTATTGGAATCGCACCTGGTGAGAAATGTATTATCATAATGTAGATTATGATGTTCTTACGTGCCAAGATTTGAAGTTATGATAGTGGAAAAATGTTATATACTCGGGATACCATCTCATGAGAAGTTTTACTCAATGAGATAAGGTCGCAATAGCTGAATTGCCATGCAGAAGAACTGTGGTGGACCCAGTAGCTAAAGCCATTACTCAGCAGAAACATGATGTTTATCATGTGGGTAGCTAACAAGTTTGGTTAGCAAGTTGGCTCTAGTTCAAGTGGGAGTGTTGAAATAGTGGGTGCCCTAGACCCAACTATTCAGTGCTTTTGATTACCATATCATGTATATAGTAATCTATGCATGGTGTCATCTTACCATTATAGTGTAGAATTTTCAGCGTCCACTGTTGAAATGGTAATGTCCAAAGATTAATTTTCGTATCGAAAGGTTATAGCAGTTCCTAGGCTATAATGAGAACCTCAAGATACTATGACATTAATCTTAAATTTATATGTTCTATGGTCTAGATACATCTTACTAATTGGACATAGTATATGTCTTACCATCAGGTTCTGGGGGCTCATAAGCATTGAGAATTATTCTCAGGAAGTTCGCACTTGGTGATCTATTGTAGCGAGATCATGAGGACTGACCCGCCAATAAGAACACCACATGTTTTTGGTGTCATTGGATGTTCTTATCTATGATCATGTGTAATGGTCTCCTAATCTGATAACATTACCAATGTATCTCATTTTATTGCATACGTTGATGGAAGAAAAAAACCATGGTAATGAAGCCATAGTGAGGTAGTTTGTATCAGGTGCGTCATTGGTGGCATGACATTGGTTCAATGGTCAAGAAAGGATTTGTCGATTCCAAGTTATCGAAGTAATATATCATAGGCCATGTTGATATGGATGACAATACCTTTACAAGACCATGGCCATGGTAGTCAAGGGTAAATCCGTCCAGTTAAATCAACAAACTATAAAGCAATATAAGGGTGATGACACGTGAGTGCGTCCTGCTTTATGCGATATTACAGACAAAGAGATTATATTACATAGTGCATGTTCATAGGTTAGTTGTTGCTGCTGTGACAATCCTTATTTCTTCAGGGGCCATGATGGGTTGCTAGATCCCACTTTTGGTCTGTGAATACTGTTCACAGCTATTGAAATAAGGGCCTAGAGGGTCACACAAAATAGCGTATTCAAGAATCTTCCATATTCAGTTGAATAGGAGTTTTCGACATTGTGGGCCCCGCCACAGAGGTCCGGGATTTTTCCAAAGTTAAATGATCACCAATAAAATAAATAAATTCATATTATTCGAGTTTAGAATATTGCGTATTGAATTTATATATTAAATTTATTTACAATTTTTAAGTAAATGCATGAAAAATATTAATTGATGAATATTTAATTATTCAAGGTTCAATTAATATTTATGGGAGTGATGAGTGGATTTAATGACTCAATTATTATCATGTAATATATTTTAATATATTACAAGTAAATGATAATATTATTTATGACTCAGTTTAGTAGTCATAAATGTTGTTGATAGTGCGTTAAGTATTCGGGGGCCAGGTTGTCATTTCCAGGTAATTAATTAACCACTATAAATATTAGAGGAGAGGAGATTTATAATTACTATTCATAGAGATTCTATCTCCTATCCTATATCCCACACTCTAGAGGGAGATTCTTTGGATCCAAAGAGCTCAGATGGAGAACTCTCTTAGGCATCTCTAGAGAAGCGATGTAGTGATCGTTGGAATGTCGAAGGCATCATCGGTATTCTGCGCTAGCACCCAGACTACGACGAACGACGCTCTTGTGGATTCCATGATGCGGGTGTGAAAAATCTGGAAGATTTAGACTTCAGATTCTTCGAGCAGCGATCTCCAACGATGAGCAGACGTTGTGCACGGCTTTGGATCTAAACCAGGTATTTTACGGTTTATGTTTGTGCTTAAAACACTTCTCACGTGGTCCTTGGCTTTGACCGGGCTGCTCTTCACTGACGTCGGAATGTTCACATCGAACGGCGGTGGAAAACATTTAAAAACCCACCTTTTTGGGAATTCCACTGTATGAAAGGTTCCAACATAGATAGTGAACCTTCTCTAAGATTTTACATAAAGAGTTACTTGGAGATCTATTACCACTCTAGTATTACATTATTCTAACAGATATTACATTAGTGGGATAATATACTGTATACATCAATGTTTTCATGCATGTTCTGGAGCTCAATAGACACATGTAATAGAATAAAAAACTTTACATCTACTATATCATCCATGTTCCTTGGATAGAAAAATATAACTTCCCCAATCAGATATGTTGATTGATCCTTAGGAATAGGGGGCTCCAACACATAATTTTTCCTCTCTTGGCATATTATAATGTTTCAGTACATGTACCACTCCTAGAAGTTCTTCTCTTGAGAAGATTATCTATCTCCACAATTAAACACAGTCATAATGTCATGTTCGAATTACATTCCATTTTCTACAATAAATAAATTAATGTTTTAGAAAGTTATTATAATACCAATTGTGATTTAATAAATTCATTTTATTAGTATCACATTATTTTATAAAATCCTAGTAACCCCCTCTATTTGATTGAGAATATCTTATACTTTGATATTATAATGGAAGATATTCATATTTCCATTCTCATAACCCTAAAATAGGTTGAAATATATATTTGATGGAAATTATATAGATAGGTCTTATCAACTAAATTAATATATATCTCTTTGATCAATTTTGTAGAATCTTAAATTTTGAAATCATTTACATGGATTTCCTTAACACTTTCCTCATAGGTACACCAATTCATCCTTGGACAGTAAACCCTTAATGTGATCTAGGATAACTCAACACAATAATTTAGAGAAAATTACCTTATAATTGTAATCACCCTAACTTGGAAAAAAAAAACACATTTAACTATGGTTTCATTTTAGCATACGTAATGGAAGAAGTTTATGAGACAATATTTTGTTTAATGGATTTTTTATATGTGTGTGAGTAATCTTTATTTTATATTTTTCACATGCTTGTTAATATTTTTTAGATTTTTTATAAGTGATTATAATATTGTTTATAAAATAACTTACACATAATACACCAATTTTATTCCATTTTACATGATTGTTAATTAACTTATTTTATGTTATTAAGAAAAAGTATCCAAAAATCACAAATACTTGATCCTGAATAATATTAAAATAAAGTAAAAATAAATGTTATGATCATGATCGTTTATAATAGAAAATTTAATGAGAATAGGATAAAACAATCCTTGAACCCATAACAAAAACCTTTGGAGGAATTTTTTACTTTGAGTTATATCAATTTACCCAGTCACATATGTATCTCTTGGATTGGTTGCACCTCAGTACCAGAATTGGACCACCTTTAATTATTTAGAAGATACACCCATTACATATACTTTACTTGCATAATGATGAGTGGAACTGTGTTTTTGGGTTCACATAAAATAAACCATAGATGGGTAAACCCAAAAATAATAATAAGAGAGAATATATATAGATACCAATATAAATTTAAAAATAATTATGAAAAAATTCATGAAATTTTAATGAAATTAAAAAAAATCTATCACATACATAGTTTAGAGAAGCTCAGGATCATCCACACATGTAGTGAGTATACATTAAAAACAAGATACAATTCCATTTTATTAAAAATTTAATTAGATAAATCTGTAAAATAAATAAATTATTCTCATTATAAATTAATTAAGAAATTTATCATAATTTTTTATCCAGACATTCCTAGAGAATCCCATAATCTTTGATATTAAATTAATTAAATAAGCAAACTTAGGTTACAATAAATTAATTATATAGTGTGTACTCGAGAAAACATGGAGTGTTCCACTCTAAACAACTTGACATCTTGTATGGTCTTTTGTATAGTACTATATACTTATAGAGCATGTATCATACCTAGCATGTCATGCAATTAAATAGTTTGAAGTTCTATATGTAAATCCATATATTCATACTAATATTTATGACACATGAAATGTGTTAATAAATGTGTTTCATACCACTTTCAATGACCATAGATTACATGATGTGTTTTAAGACCACAAAAAGAATTATTTCTAAACATAATTTGAAAATTAATTTGGTATTTTAATAGTATTTAAAACCCCATTACATGATATGTGCACCAGCTACATGTTGTGTACTTTAGTTTAATTTTAAAATTAATTTTCATTATATATAATTAGATATCGTGGTTTTCAGCCTTTCTTAGAAGGCACTCGATATAAATGAGTTTGAGTTAGATAAACATTATAGCATATTATATTCCATTTATACCATTCAATAGAAATTTGAATAAAACTACTGGGTACTCAACCTGTAATTATTATATGGACATGGTGTTAATCATTACATTATCCTTATTTTTATGTCATGAATCCCTTCACTAAAATTTGGGTATCTTTTTAGTTTTAACGTTTTATATAATTAGGTTATAAATCATACATAACAAAACAAAATTTTACAAAGTATAATCTTTTGATCAGTATCCTATTTTCCCATAATATAAAACATTTAAATGGATATACATTTTCGTTTCATGATAAATCATTATGACTTTCAACATGAATTACTATTTGCACATCAAAATCATTATATCCAATATTTTTTTAAATATGGTAAGAACACAAAAATCATAGTAAGGTACATAAAAAGAATGATATAAATGATTATTCTATGAATAGTCATATGAATTTGGATTTTCAAAATGAAAATTTAGCTCAAAATAAATATTTTCATACAAAAAAAATTATCTTCCCTTCCCAACGATGCACTACTGAAAATCATGGTTTTCCTAATAATTTTATACCAATGGTTCTTTTGAACCATTAGTATAGGTGATATTTACCAATGGTTTGCATTAACTATTGGTAATGATCTATAAAATTTTATTTTTCCCAACGGATTGATGAAACCGTTGGGAAAGATTGGAAGAAAATTAGTTTTCCCAATGGTTTCATCAAACCATTGGTAAAGATGGGAAAAAATCAGTTTTCCCAACAGTTTAATGAAACCGTTTGAAAAACTCTATATTTCCAACAGTTTTTAAAAACCATTGGGAAATATTTCCACCAAATACAGACCACCCGAACCCCCACTCAGCCCGATTGTAGACAGAACCTAATCGATCTTTTGAATTATTCTCGGTCGCGACACTCCTTCTAGACAAGATCTATCTTTAATAAAACAAAATCTTTTTTAACACATCAAATTAGTAAGTGTTACCTAGTTTTAGCGTTATTCCTCTATTTTTTGGTGTTTGATGTTTTGATTTAGGTCAAATTAGGGTTCCTATCTACGAAACCCTTGGATTTGTTTTCTGTTTTTTTTCTACACTTCCAAACATGGTAAAAGGTTTGTTTAGTGGGGTGATATGGTATTTTTGGTGGAATTTATTTTAGTTGAAAATTGGATTTTGATTTGGATGAATTTATGTTTCAATTTGAGGGTGGGGGAGGGTGTGCAGATGGGGTGGGGAGTATGTTGGGGGCTATCCAAGAGGGGCGGGGGAGGATCTGTCTAGGTAGGGTGGGGAGGGGGCTGGGTTGTCTAAATGGGGTGCGGGTTGGGCTGTTTGGGGTGGGGGAGGGCTGTCTAGGTTGGGTGGGGGAGGGGGCTGTCTAGGTAGGGCGGGGGAGGGGGCTGGGTTGTCTAAATGGGGTGGGGATGGGTTGTTTGGGGTGGGGGAGGGTGTCCATGTGGGGTTGTCCAAGTGGGATGAGGAGGGTGTGCAGGTGGGGTGGGGGAGGGGCTGTCTAGGTTGGGTTGGGGGAATGGGTTGTCCAAGTGAGGGTGACGGTAGGGCTGTCCAGGTGGGGTGGGGGGGGGGGGCTGGGTTTTCCATGTGGGTTGTGGGGGGGGGGGTAGGGGTGTCCAGGTATGGTGGGGGGGGGGGGGTCTGGGTTTTCCAAGTAGGTTGGGGGTAGGGATGTCCACGTGGGGTGGGGGGGGGGGGGTGATGGGTTGTCCAAGTGGGGTGGGGGTAGGGCTATCCAAGTGGGGTGGGTGGGTGGGGGTAGGGCTATCCAAGTGGGGTGGAAACTCTAAATTCAATGTTTTAATTGGAGATTTGGTTTGTTTTATTAGGATTAGGTGTATGAGGCATTCCCATTCCTATTATGGATGGTTTTTAATCAAAATTTATGATGTTGGAACCATTTATTATGTTGTTGTCTCTATTTAATCTCATTTCCCCTTACTTAACATTAAATTCTATATCACATTTAGATTCTGTTTTTTTAATTTCCAATTAAGTTATTTGTGGTCGATGATTGTCTCAGGTTAATTGTTTTCAATGGTTTGGCATGGAAATTGGGCATTTAATGTGACTTTTCGAAATGGGGGTGCCTTGAGAATACTCCAAATATTTGTTAAAAATTATCAAAGGGATTTTATTATTAAAAATAGACTTCTAAATATATTTCAGAAATGATTTAATCATGAGGAAAGTGTTTTATTTAAATGTGAATTTTTTTAATAAGGCTTGTGTAATGTATTTTGTTATAGTACACTTGTTTTGTGACTATGTTTGGTATTATGTAACACATGAGATAACTAGTGTGCGAGAATGTGTTTTGAAAGTGATTCCATGGTTGGTTCAAGAATATATTTACGTTTTGAGCCTATTAATGAGTTGTTTTAATGATATTTTGAGATATTTACCTATTTAATCATTCTGTTTACACACCGTATGCAACCTCTACCCTCATTTAATCAGTGAACTCAAGTCAATAATTCAAGCCTTCATTCTCCCTAACATGTAAGAAATTGAATGATTTAAACCCATCCTCACATGATTTCATACCTTAGATAGTGTCCAACATATGAAATATGAGCTTTTGAATTCATCAGTTAACCAGGATCATATATTCCATTTCCCCCAAGATGACTATACTAATATAACATTAGGGTCAATTAAATATGGTTCTCATTGTACGATGTATATTATGTGTCCTTCTTGGCCAATACTCACTTTTATGAGGGTGGGGTGCTTTTCAATACCCATTCTGGCATGTGTAGACATACATAAAAATGTTAGATAAGTTACAAGTTTAATATAGTAATGTTGTTATCATTGACATACTTTATTATTAATATCAAATTTAAAAATAAATATTTTTGTCTATACTTAATGAAATTAAATCTTTTTACAAGCCATGAAAAACCTATTAGTGTAGAAGCCTAAAATTTATTCACCCATGGGATGCGCTTGACTTGGGGAAGTAATTGGGTAATGAATGGTATGTCCATAGAGGTGCCAATAATGAGTTATATAACATGAGTGAATGATTTGGGATGCCTATAACACATGATGGGACCTAAGGCATGTGCATCTTATAGACCTAATGAAAGTGAATATAAATAAATTTTAATTTAATTTATGATTACTTGTTCTTTACATTATTTTAATAATTCACTACATCGACTAGAAACTTCAAACTTAATCGTTTAATTAAATTTATTTTCTATTAAAGTTCAATCCTATTGAATTGTTTATGAAAAAATGACTTATATAAATTCTTTTTATAGAATGGATAGAAGTTTGATGTATGAAACTGATCAGATCTCAAGCGATTTTAAAAACAATTTTCCAAGCATTATAGATTTTTCATTTCACAATGCTTCAGATAGTGGTCGCATACACTGTCCATGTTCCAATTGTGTTGGTAGACATTGGTTGAGCCATGAAGAAGTCAGATACCACATAACCAAAAATGGTTTTCAAGCAAACTACATTGTGTGGTATCAAAATGGGGAGAAAATTAAATCTCAAATTCGTGATGATCAAAATGAAAGGACTGGAATGGAAAATTTGTTAGATGATCGGTTACCATTTATTCTTCATCATGAAAAAGAAAGGATTTCAACTCAAGAAGACTTCGATATGAGGACAGCTGATGCATCTAGTGAAAATGATTATATTGATAGGGTGAAAAAATTGAATGAGGCTGCCATGACTCCAGTATCTCAACAATGCGATAAAATGAAAAAGCTATAATTTTTAATCATATTGTTTCATGGGAAAACTATGTTTCGTATTTATAATACAGAAATTGATTACATTCTTACCCTCTTGAAGGATTTACTTCCCAATGATGAAAATATTCCCTCAAACCACTATATGGCATGGAAATTTGTTGAGGAACTTGGATTTTCAAGATACAAAATTCACGATTTCTTAAAAGATTACAGTTTATTCTGGGAGGAAACCATTGAAAAAAATGATTGTATAAAATGTGGCACATCCAGATGGATGTCAAAATTTGATGGAACACCATCCCGTGTTCCACAAAAAGTAATGTGGCACTTTCCATTGATCCCCAAACTCAAGAATATTTTTAGGCCGGATGACATATCAATAAAAATGAGATGGTATGATACCGAGATAAAGAAGACTAATGATGAGTTGGTTTATCCTGCATATGGATTTTCATGGCATAGATTTGATGCTCGACATCCCAATTTTGCAGCTGTCGTGCGTAAGGTGAGGCAGGGTCTTTAATGCGACTGTTTTAATCCGTTTGGGCAGATGCTTACTTTGCACAACACATGGCCAGTTTTTTATACACATTTATGATCTTCCCCCGTGGTTGTGTATGAAAAACCTTTCACTTTCATGAGTATACTCATATCTGGTCCTTCTGATCCCAAAATTGATATTGATGTATACATGAAACCTTTAATATAAGAGTTGAAACTTCATTGGGATGTGGGTGTGCGCACATACGATGCATGTTTGAAAGACATATTTCAGATGTGTACTGTGCTTATGTGGATGATCAATGATTTTCCGGCTTATGCAATGATTTCTGGATGGAGCACGAAGGGAAAACTGTCACGTCTAATTTATATGAAGAATAAATGATCCAAAAGACTGAAACATCGTTGTAGTTTTAGTTTTATGGGACATCTATGATTATTTACAATGGATAATCCATATAGAATGAATCTTCGAAGATTTGATAATACCATAGAGACCGATGATCCACCTCAGCGTATGTCTGGAACTGGTGTGCTTAATGAATTGAAAGATTTTAGTTTTTTGTTCGGGAAGGGTAAAATGAAATCTTGAAAGAGGAAGAATGTTTCCATTGAAACCTATTACAATTGGAGGAAGATGTGTATCTTTTTTTATTTGCCTTATTGGTCAACCAATTTGTTACGTCATTTCTTAGACGTAATGCATATTGAAAATAATATATGCGAAATGTTTCTTTCGGTTCTTCTAAATGTCTAGGGGAAGAAAAATGATGATTTATGATCTTGGCGTGACTTAGTGGATTGGGGAATCAGACCAGAATTGCATCCTGTGCATATCAGTGAAAATAAATGGCAACTTCCATGTTCTTCTTAAGTGATGACACCTATGAAAAAAAAACATTTTCTGGAAGTATTAGGGACTATTAGAGTTCCTGATGGCTATTCAGGAAAGATATCTAAAAGGGTCAATAGAAGAGAGTTGAAGCTAAAATCTTTGAAGACTCATGATTATCACGTTCTACTGCATGGGTTACTTCCAATAGAAATCCATCATCTTTTGTCCAATAATGTAAGGGTGGCTATTATTAAGTTGTTCCATTTGTTTAGAGATATTTTTTCTAAGTAGTTTTCTAAGTCTTTCTTGAAAAAAATGTTGATAGATGCCCCATTAATTTTGTGTGAAGTGGAGAAAATATTTCCTCCATTATTTTTCACATGCATGCTGCATCTGACTATCCAAATTCCCACTGAAATACTTCTTAGAGGACCTGTTTCTTTTCATTGGATGTATCCAACTGATAGAAATATGTTCACATTAATGTCTTATGTCCGAAACAGAAATCATCCCGAAGGTTCTATCGTGAACAGTTACTTGGCACAAGAATTTTTGGATTTTTTCTTGATGTATTTATCTAATCTTACTACAAGATTGAACATACTAATGAGAAATGAAGAAGAAAAGTATGTGAAAATTGAACACAGTTTTCCATCACATCCTCAAACAGGAGGAATTACTGGATCATATACATTGAAGACATTAATCCATGAAGAGAGGGAGATGTAAAATCGCACATTTTTGTTCAACTGTGATTTGTTCGATGACTATATCAGGTAACTAAATTTATTATGTATATATTACATATATATATGTTAAACTATTCATATTTTTTATATATAGGGAACATAAAAAAATGATAAATAGGAAGAATCGTTCTTTATCTTTGAGAAGGAGAGAGAATTTGCATAGCAAAGAGTTTTCTGCTTGGTTAAAATTAAAGGTAAAAATATTACTATTTAAAATAATTATATCAATATTTAATTAAGTTTAATAGTCATTTATATTGTAGTTATTGAGTTTGTCTGCTGACTCTGTCTCTGAGGAAATAAGAGCATTGGCTTTTGGTCCTAATAACGTGGTTCGTGACTGTAAATCAATTGTTATCAATGGGTACAAATTTATTGACTCTGAACGAGCAACGAACATGAGAACACAACATGATGGTGTTATGGTTACAGCCATAACAGATTGTTATGCTAGTGCATCAGATAGTAGACCGCGATTTCAAAATGTGGGTTATTATGGAGTTGTTGAGAAAATAATAATATTATATTATTACTCTCAGGGATGAGTCACAATGATGAAATTCCATTGGTTTGATTCGATGATGAGACATGGAACATTTATTGATGATTGTGGATTTCGAGTAATTAATATGACTCACACTCTTACTACCGAAGAACCATATGTGTTGGCATTAATGGCTAAACAAGTTTTTTATGTCAAAGACCAACTTCGACCTGAATTTGGTGTCATAGTTGAAGTAATTCCAAGACATATTTTTGATGATGGTAATGATGGAATTGACACAGTCCCTAGTTCCATTAGAACCAACCCATTTATTTATTTTGATGACTCTAATAGCTCAATTGTCAGAGTTGATTGTGAACCTGAAGTTGTGGTTGAAAATATATAGAATCGTTCATCCATATTCTCAATACTTTTGGTTTACCTCGAGTTGGGTTGTTAAGGTTGGTAATATTTAAATTGATTTATTATTGATCATAAATATGATTAAGCTGACTTGATCATTATGTGAATTTTCAATGTTTATTGGTTACATTTTTATTTGAATTTCATTTTCTAATTTGGAATTGAACTGTATTCAAACCTAGTCAAACAATATTTCTAACTTGGTGAACATTACAACTTGTATGATTTATTAAATCCATTCAAGCTCTTCTAAAACAATTGATAGCTAAATTACCAATGAATCCCCCTATTCCCTCATATATTTAGTTTTTTGGGTTACACATTAGTTTCCTTTTTCTAATTAATTACATATTTGTTTTCAAAATTAGGAAATGCTGCCAATTTAAGAGAGACAAAGGAAAACAATGATGGAGAACAATCGTCGAATGGCAGAGTTGGGAATTCCATCATTAGTGCCTGCAGTGAGTACTTTATTTCAAATAGATATATTAAATGAATATATAATGTCATGTGATTAATTTTTTTGTAATTTTTTTGTAGGATCCACCTATACGTCAACAGTTATTCAACGAGGATCCTAGTACTGGTCCCATTACTCAGGTCGATGGTAAGAGGAGGGTCTGTACCAGAGGTGGATGAGTAGCTGCGTGTACCCGACTAGACCCTGCCCCTCACACTGACGTGACATCCTTCCAACATTCTGATCCTGGTGTGTCGTTAGGGATACACAGAATATTTAGGCATCCCATATTTTTGCTACCTTCTGCATCTTCTATCCCATCATTTTCACATCCCATGATGATTCCCATTCCCTAGTCAGAATCCGGTCAGACAAATGTACCATCTTATTTTCCTTCTACATCTGTCTCTCCGAGAATCTATATTCCATCGTCTTCGACTTCTGTTCCAACACAGGGTGTTCCATCTGTTTCTGTGGATCCAGCGGAACTCAGCGATCATACTGGCGCAGGTATATTTATAAATCCCTAACAAATTTTTATAGCAATATTTATTTTCATTATAACATGTTTTGATAAAATATTTGTTTTTATTTCATGACAGATACATCTACTAACATGAGGTGTGTGCGGGGGAGTACACGCATGCGTTCGGTGTGGAACCGCCTCACACAGGTTATGGGCGATTATAATGAAGTCAACCAAATGGTTGAGAAAACAGGGCAACAATGTCAGAGTTATTTGGTGACACTTTTCAAATAATCTGACATCATTCCCATCAGCCCGCTATCATAGAGATATTTTCCACATGAGGTCAATTGTAGAGCATGCGTATAGATATTGGTAAAAAATATCTATTCTATTTAATTCCATGAATTATTTTTTCATTTATATGAATTAATATTTTGATTTCATCTTTGATTTTATTTTCCCGATGGTGAGGGTGCACGACCGAAATGTTTAAAAGATTTAGGTGATCTTTGGAGAGACTACAATCATGAGTTGTATATTGGATGGGTTGCTAGAGTTGGCACTGAGTTAGAGATGATACTGGTGGTGGACGATTGTCTTATAGAGCAGTATCGTCAGATGATTACTCATTGGACGAGTACCCAGTTTAAGCTATTAATTACATTTGAGGTATTTAAATAATAACTTTTATGTTTTGAATTAATACTATCTGTTGAATTTTCGAATTTTATTTAGGAATATTTTGGAAAAAATAAAAAGAACATTGATGCAAAAAAATACCTCAATACACTGGGACACACTATGATGCCTGATCATGAGAGGAAGTGGGTATGACAATTGTTTATAAATTTTCATTACGACTTACACTTTCTTTTGTTTCCTAAATTATTTAATAGTTTTCTAAAGTTTTCATATAAATTTAGTTTTCAATGACATTTTAGAGGAAAATAAAAAATATTTAAGGACGTGTGCCTCGAGCAAAACTGTTTTCCTTGAGTAGACGAAAAAAGGATGGAAGTGCCGTCAATGAAGCGACTCAGCAATAGATTGTAAGTTTTAATCTGTTGATTTTATCTTTTAATATCTATTTTGTAACATAATAATATATTTATATTTGTAAAAGGCTGCTTTAGAGACCCTCGATTCCCAAGAACCAAACAATTTTGGGCTAACTGATCACTTACATCAGGTTTTGGGAGAGGACCATCCTGGTAGAGTATGATGCTGACCTAGGATAGCCCCGACGAGGTATTGGCCCTCCTCAGATACGAGTTGTAGTGCCACCGAGCTGCAAAAAGTTAGGGCACTTGTAGAACATGCTGAAAAAGTGCCATATATAAGACATAATAGTCTTCTAGGGAAAACAATGCATTTATGAAATTTATTGATGTTCTACGTTCGAAACTTCCACCAGAGGCCATCCTAGCTTTTGATGAATATATGTCATCGATATGTTCTATATATAGAGCACCAGGTGGCAGTTCTAGTGGTGGTCAAGATGATTTCCAGGTTGACGATGATGATGTCTAGATGTCTGATGCGGAAGAGGAGGGAGAGGAGGAGGGAGAGGTAGATGTCGATGGCGAGGAGGAGGGCGAGGGTGAGGAGGAGGGCGAGGAGGGCGAGGACGATGATGGGGATGAGGACGAGGGTGATGATGATGGTGATGATGGTGATGGTGATGTGGTACAAGTTGATCCGTAACATTTTTGACTAATATTACTATGATTTTATCTTTAATCTATTCTAGTTGTTGGTTTTATCCAGACCTATAGTATAGTATTGCAGTTGAGTTATTTTTATATATTTCCGGTTTTCATGGATGTTGATGTATTTCTTTGTTTGTGTGTTTCTGAACTCCCTGGACAACCCCCCTCCTTCTTGGACCCTGGAAAATCCCCCACCATCCTCCTTGGACCCCAGACAGCCCCCAGACAACCCCTAGGACAACCCCCCCCCCACCATCCTCCTCGGTCCCCAGACAGCCCCCCGAACAGCCCCCACCCTCCTCCTTGTACACCGGATAACCCCCCAAACACCCCCCAGACAGTCCCCTGCACAGCCCCCACCCTTATCCTTGGTCCCCGGACAGCCCCCCAGACACCCACCAGACAGCCCCCAGATAGCCCCCCCCCAGACAGCCCCCCCGGACAGCCCCCCACCCTCCTTGATTTCATTTACTACTAGAAAATCTATAATATATATTTTATTTATTGTCAACATGATAATCAATTTAAATCACATTTAGACATCTAATCAATATCATAGATTCTTGGTATGTTATAAAAGAGATGTATTCATTGGGCATGGAATTGTTAGCTCTGAAATGTTTCATAGCATGATAAACTAAAATATAATCCATACTAAGAATGATATAAAAATATTCTATATGAATTTCCAAAATATTTTAAGTTAATACTATTCCACTAATAGACACATGAGTATTCTCATAAATCATGTTTACAATAATATTTCCACAAGGATTTTCAGTAAAAGTTTTTTCTTCTATTAATTTTTTGATATTCTCATTTAAAATGTAATTTTTTCATAAATAAATTAATTTAATGACCCATAGTCAAATAGTTTATTTGAATAATGTGAATAAACAACTAACATACCACTCTAACTATGTCTCTTTTGTTTAAAATGGACATGATTTTAAGTGAAAAGAACAACTGAAATACGGAAAACTGACCAAACACATTCGGATTCTGTTGATAATTTATCACATGATACATGGGTCATATGTGACGTGTACAACCAACCCAGGCTCAATCTGAGTCGCGATGTGGCCGAGATTAGTCTAAGTGTCACTCTTTTGTTTAAAATGGACAACATTTTAAGCACATACGGAAAACTGACCAAACGCATTTGAAATGTGTTTATGATTTAAGAAAATGATCCATGGGTCATATGTGACATGTATGAGTCAACCCCACCTCAATACGAGGCATTGTGTGTCCGACACCATTCATAGTGTCTCTGTTTTTTTTAAAATGGATAGGATTATAAGTGAAAAGAACAACTAGCATATGGAAAACCGACCAAACGCATTCGGAATCTGTTGATAATTTATCACAATGATCCATGGGTCATATATGATGTGTACGAGCCATCCTGGGCTCAATCCGAGTCACGGTGTGGCCGAGATCAGTCTATGTGGCTCTCTTTTGTTTAAAATGGACAACATTTTAAGTGAAAAAAATAAATTGGTATACATAAAACTGACCAAACGCCTTTGGAATGCGTTGAATCTTTAGAAACATGATACATGGGTCATATGTGACGTGTAAGAGTCAACCCCGCCTCAATACGAGGCGCGGTGTGGCCGACACCACTCTAACCGTGTCTCTTTTGTTTAAAATGGAATGATTATAAGTGAAAAGAACAACTGAAATACGGAAAAATGGCCAAAGCATTCGAAATCTATTCATAATTTATCACAACGATCCATGGGTCATATGTGAGATGTACGAGCCAACCCGGGCTCAATCCGAGTCATGGTGTGGCCGGGATTAGTCTAAGTGTCTCTCTTTTGTTTAAAATGGACAACATTTTAAGTAAATACAGAAAACCAACCAAACACATTCTGTTTCCATTGAAATGTTAGGAGAACGATCCATGGGTCATATGTGACGTGTAAAAATCAACATCGACTCAATCTGAGATGCAGTGTGGCTAAAGCCACTCAAAGTGTCTGTCTTTTTTTCAAAAGGACATCATTTTAAGTAAAAAACATCAACTCGCATATGAAAAACTGACCAAACGCATTCGAATTATGTCGATAATTTAGAACAATGATCCATGGGTCATATGTGATATGTACAAGTCAACCCCTCTTCAATACGTGGCGCGGTGTGTCCGACACCACTCTATTTTTTCCTATTTTTTTTAAATGGATAGGATTATAAGTGAAAAGAACAAATGGAATACGGAAAACCAATCAAACGCATTCATAATCTGTTGATAATTTATCACAACGATCCATGGGTCATATGTGATGTGTACGAACCAACCTGGGCTCAATACGAGTTGTGGTGTGGTCGGTATCAGTCCAAGTGTCTCTCTTTTGTTTAAAATGGACAACATTTTAAGTACATATGGAAAACTGACCAAACGCATTCGGTTTCTATTGAAACTTTAGGAGAATGATCCATGGGTCATATGTGACGTGTATGAATCAACCCCGCCTCAATCTGAGACACGGTGTTTCTGGCACCACTCAAAGTGTCCGTCTTTTGTTTCAAAAGTACATCAATATAAGTGAAAAACATAAACTGTCATATGAAAAACCAACCAAACACATTCAGATTGTGTTGATACTTTAGGAAAATGATCCATGGGTCATTTGAGACATGTACGAGTCAACCCCATCTAAATCCGAGGCGTGGTGTGGCCGGAACCACTCTAACTGTGTCTCTTTTGTTTAAAATGGACAAGATTATAAGTGAAAAGAACAATTGGCATACAGAAAACTGACCAAACACATTTGGAATCTGTTGATAATTCATCACAACGATCCATGGGTCATATGTGATGTGTACCAGTCAACATTGCCTCAATCCGAGGCACGGTGTGGCTGGGATAACTTTAGGTGGCTCTCTTTTGTTTAAAATGGACAACATTTTAAGTACATACGGAGAACTGACCAAACAGATTCTGCTTTTGTTGATACATTAGCACAACGATCCAGGGGTCATATGTGATGTGTAAAAATCAACCTCGCCTCAATCTGAGATGCGGTGTGGCCGACACCACTCAAAGTTTTTGTCTTTTGTTTCAAAAGGACATCATTTTAAGTGAAAAACATCAACTGGCATATGGAAAACCAACCAAGAACATTCATATTGTGTTGATACTTTAGCACAACGATCCATGGGTTATATGTGATGTGTATGAGTCAACCCCACCTCAATACAAGGCGCGGTGTGGCCGACACCACTCTAACTGTGTCTCTTTTGTTTAAAATGGACGGGATTATAAGTGAAAAGAACTACTGGCATACGGAAAACTGACTAAATGCATTCGAAATCTATAGATAATTTATCACAATGATCCATGGGTCATATGTGACGTGTACGAGCCAACACGGGCTCAATCCGAGTCTCGGTGTGGCCGAGATCTGTCTAAGTGTATCTCTTTTGATTAAAATGGACACCATTTTAAGTACATAAGGAAAACCGACCAAACACATTTGGTTGACATTGAAACTTTAGGAGAACGATCAATGGGTCATATGTGATGTGTATAAATCAACCCCACTTCAATCTAAGACATAGTGTGGCCAGCACCACTCAAATTGTCTATCTTTTGTATCAAAAGGACATCATTTTAAGTGAAATACATCAAATAGAAAACAGAAAACTGACCAAACACATTCAGATTTTGTCGATAATTTAGAATAACGATCCATGGGTAATATGTGACATGCACGAGTAAACGCCTCCTCAATACGAGGCGCGGTGTGGCCGACACCACTCTAACTGTGTCTCTTTTGTTTAAAATGGACAGGATTATAAGTTAAAAGAAAAACTGACATACGGAAAACCAACCAAACGTATTCAGAATCTATTGATAATTTATCACAACAATACATGGGTCATATGAGATGTGTACGTGCCAACCTGGGCTCAATCCGAGTAGCGGTGTGGCCGAGATTAGTCTAAGTTTATCTCTTTTGTTTAAAATGGACAACATTTTAAGTACATATGGAAAACTGGCCAAACGCATTCAATTTCCATTGAATATTTAGGAGATTGATACATGGGTCATATATAACGTGTATGAATGAACCCCGCCTCAATCTGAGATACAGTGTGGATAAAACCACTCAAAGTGTCTGTCTTTTGTTACAAAATTACATCATTTAAAGTGAAAAACATAAACTGGCATACGGAAAACAGACCAAACGCATTCGGATTGTGTTGATACTTTATCAAAACTATCCATGGGTCATATGTGATGTGTACGAGTCAGCACCGCCTCAATACGAGGCACAGTGTGGCCGACACCACTCTAACTATGTCTCTTTTCTTTAAAATGGGCAGGATTATAAGTGAAAAGAACAACTGACATACGGAAAACTGACCAAACACATTCTGAATCTATTGATAATTTATCACAATGATCCATGGGTCATATGTGATGTGTACGAGTCATCCCAGGCTCAATCCGAGTCGCGGTGTGGCCGGGATCAGTCTATGTGACTCTCTTTTGTCTAAAATGGACAACATTTTAAGTACATACGGAAAACTGACCAAACGCATTTGGATTCCCTTGAAACTTTAGAAGAACGATCCATGGGTCATATGTGACGTGTAATAATCAACCCCGCCTCAATATGAGACATGGTGTGGCTGACACCACTCAAAGTGTCTATCGTTTGTTTCAAAAGGACATCATTTTAAGTGAAAAACATCAACTGGCATATGGAAAACTGACCAAACGCATTAGTATTGTGTTGATACTTTAGGAAAATAATCCATGGGTCATTTGAGATGTGTACGAGTCAACCCCATCTAAATCTGAGATGCTGTGTGGCCGGTACCACTCTAACTGTGTCTCTTTTGTTTAAAATGGACATGATTATAAGTGAAAAGAACAACTGGCATACGGAAAACTGACCAAACACATTCAGAATGTATTAATAATTTATCACAAAAATACATGGGTCATATCTGATGATTATGAGTCAACACCACCTCAATCTGAGGCACGGTGTGGCCGGGATCACTCTAAGTGGACCTCTTTTGTTTAAAATGGACAACAATTTAAGTACATACGGAAAACTGAACAAACAGATTCTAATTGTGTTGATACTATAGAACAATTATCCATTGGTCATATTTGATGTGAATGAATCAACCCTACCTCAATATGAGACGTGGTGTGGCTGTCAACACTCAATATGTATGTCTTTTGTTTCGAAAGGACATCAGTTTAAGTGAAAAAATCAACTAGCATACGGAAAACCGACCAAACACATTCGGATTGTGTCGATAATTTAGAAAAATAATCCATGTGTCTTATGTGACGTGTAAAAGTCAACCCCTCCTCAATACGAGGTGCGGTGTAGCCGACACTACTCTAACTGTGTCTCTTTTGTTTAAAATGGACCTGATTATAAGTGAAAAGAACAACTGACATACGGAAAACCGACCAAATGCATTCGGAATCTCTTGATAATTTATAACAACAATACATGGGTCATATGTGACGTGTATGAGCCAACCTGGGCTCAATGTAAGTCTTGGTGTGGCCGAGATCAGTCTAAGTGTCTCTCTTTTGTTTAAAATGGACAACATTTTAAGTACATATGGAAAATTGACGAAACGCATTAGGTTTCTGTTGAAACTTTCGGAGAAAGATCCATGGGTCATATGTGATATGTACGAATCAACCCCGCCTCAATCTAAGATGCAGTGTGGCCGACACCACTCAAAGTGTCTATCTTTTGTTTCAAAAAGTCATTATTTTTAGTGAAAAACATCAACTGGCATACACAAAACCAACCAAACGCATTCGGATTGTGTTGATACTTTAGGAGAATGATACATGGGTCATTTGAGACGTGTAAGAGTCAACCCATTCTAAATCCGAGATGCGGTGTGGCTGGTACCACTCTAACTGTGTCTCTTTTGTTTAAAATGGACACAATTATAAGTGAAAAAAACAACTGGCATACGAAAAACCGAGCAAACGCATTTGGAATATGTTGAAATTTTAGGACAACGATCCATGGGTCATATTTTACGTGTACTAGTCAACCGTGCCTCAATACAAGTCGCGATGTGGCCAGGACCACCCAAAATGTATCTCTTATGTTTAAAATGGACAACATTTTAAGTACGTATAGAAAAATGACCAAACAGATTCTGATTGTGTTGATATTTTAGCACAACGATCCATGGGTCATTTGTGATGTGTACGAGTCAAAGTCGAATCAATATGAGGCGTGGTGTGACATGCATGATTCAAAGTGTCTCTCTTTTATTTAAAAAGAACTTCATTTTAAGAGAAAACAAAAACTGACATACTGAAAACTGACAAAACGCTTTCTGAATATGTTATTACTTTAGGAAAACGATAGATGGGTCATTTGTGACGTGTACAAGTTAACCTCGCCTCAATTAGAGGCACGGTGTGATCGGTGTCACTCCAGGTGTATGTATTCTGTTTAAAATGGACATCATTTCAGGTAAAAATATATAGTATACGAAAAACCGATCGAATTATGAATTGAATTCTGTATTCCAAATATAATTGTCATCAAAATTTTAAATTGAATTCTAAATGAATTATGTATGTTTATAATTAAGTTATGAATTATAATTTAATTATGGATGTATACAGTTCCAGGATGCATTATATGTTAAATTTTATGAATTTGTTCTGTATATGTATGTGTTAGTTGGTTATTGCAGGTACAATAATTGTATATGTATGTGCTAGTTTATTTTAGGTACAATAATTGTATTGAAAATGAGAGGGAATGCACAAAATGTGACCTGCTGTGCAAATTGCACAAAATGAGAACTCCTGTGCAAATTGCAGGTTGCTGTGTAATTTGCACAACATAGGTTACGCCAATGGATTCAAACTGTTGGAATAACCTCTCTGAGTTTTTTACCAATGATTCATAGAACCATTGGTAAAAATTCTTTCCCAATGGTTTAGAAACTGTTGGGAAAGAAGATAGTGCTTGGTTTTCCCAACGGAGCCAAACCGCTGGGAAAAACTATCCCAACGGTTTGGCACAATTATTAGGATAGGTTAATTTTTCCCCAACCTATCCCAACGGTTCACTGTATACCATTGGGAAAAGATTTACCAATGGATTACTTCCCTATGGTTTGTTGAACCATTGGTATAACATATACCAACGGTTCTGCAGCCTTTATCAACGGTTTAGAACCGTTGGGAAAAATTTTATTTCCATTAGTGTTGTTTCATAACACATTTCATGTGAAATATTAATAGAAAATTAAACTCATAATTGTTTCATTTAAAAAAAATGAAAAAAAAGAATTTTTTTTCAAAAAATTTATACTCTTCACCATTAAGAAGTTAGATAATCTCATTAAATTTTCTTGTGAAATCAGTATACTTCCATAAAACCCATAGTAAGCATAAATAAATCATATTAAAAACGTAGAGAATAATTTTCATATTTTCATTATATATGAAATAACCATCATGTTTATAAATTTAATGTCCTTTGTTGTACATAAGGAATAATCATAACGGTTATACTTGGAGTAACCATCACTATAATACATGAAATAACTATTATTGGTAAACTTGGAATAACCCTAATGGTAAAATTCCAAATATATGTCATACCTAATAGATTGGAGGCATATAACCAACCTTCTCTAACTGTTTTATTAAAAGAAAAACACATCATCAAAAAAATGCATGAGAACCATAACATAACTAAAACAATAAAAAACTTACAGTTTTAAATATATTCCTTGCACCCATAAAAAAATATTTAATAATATTGAAACATTCATTCCATTTTAAAAACCATTTTTTAAATATCTATACCAAATAAAAACATGTTTATATATAGAATAAACAATAAAATCATGTATTGAAATCCAAAAATAAAATAAAATTAACGGCGGTGGGAAAAGTCATTGTCACCATATACGTTAAAACATAACATTCCATTTTCCTTTTGTAAAGAATATTATTTTTTGAAAATGGATTTCTTTTTTAAACTAATAAAATAATGTAAAAATAGGGATTAAATTTAATATATATTTATTTAATTCTTATATAAATAAATCCACAAAATTATTTTGAAAATATAGACATGTAATAAAAATAGTTGGAGGTAAAACAATAAATGATGTTTTTAGTGGAATATCCCTCAGCTTGATTCTGACTCATAAATTACGTACATTATCTTCCTGAATAATAAAAATTATGTTTATTATTATTATTTTTAAGAACCTTTATCTTTTTTTTATTCATTTTTATAATTTAATAATCAATTACTTAATCAGTTTGGTTCACATTAGATGTTTTTGAGGATATTCAGCTCCAATATCTAAAATGACTTCAGTAGGTTGACTATGGTAAAATAATTCATCATTAAATCATATCCATAATAATAAAAATTAAATTATTATAATTTTTATTCATCAATTATACTTTTAAAAACAATCACTATTTTTTATCACAAAAAATAAAATTTGTTATAATCATTGAGATAGTAGATCATACGTACACATTAGTAACATTTCCATTTTTCAACTATCATTATAGAAGAAGAGAAGTGTTATTTTATATTTATAAAAATAAAATTATATCATAAATAACATATTAAATATTTAAACATAAAAATATATATAATTCATGTGATATGGTAATTTAAAACAAATCACATCATTTCGTGGAGGTGGTAATAAACACATACACACAAAAGGAATTAT
Source organism: Viscum album (assembly GCA_963277665.1). Classification (NCBI taxonomy): domain Eukaryota; kingdom Viridiplantae; phylum Streptophyta; class Magnoliopsida; order Santalales; family Viscaceae; genus Viscum; species Viscum album. The sequence goes on along the minus strand of OY728123.1, from coordinate 1,868,506,523 downwards.
CACCATTCAATGAATTGAAAGGTAAAGAATTAAATTATATATCACCTTTTTAGAAAGATAAATATTCAATTAAAATAATTTATAAAATTAATCTAGTAAAAATATCCATCCATGAGGGGTGGAGATGGAAGAAAAATTGCATCAGTTTGTGACGCAGTATTCCTCTGTACACATGAACGATCATATTGTTTTTGATTTGATAGAATAGAAGATTGATATATGTTTTGTAATTAACATAAAAATGGTAATATATCTAACATGGTTTTTTTTATTATTTTATTATGGATGGATATTATTTTAAAGGGGTGGAAGAAGAAATTACAATAAAATGATTGGTTAATAACTACAACTCCTCTTCATACATCCTCTTATTATTTAATCCCAAAAGCAATTATAGGATGGTTTTATAAAAAAAAATATTTATAGTATATGGTTATATATTTAAGGAAAATATCTGGGTTGGTATTTTCTGATCCAAATGGTTTTTAGTGTGAAGAGAATCAGAGGTTCTCTATTATATGTCAATGTGGGGGGGGGGCACTCTTTGAATTACATAAAATTCCAAATTAATATAAATTATTTTTACTATAAAAAAATATATAAACTGATTTATTTATAATATAGAATTTATATGGTCCTAAATAATATCATATAATAAAATATTTACATGTTAATGTTATTTTTTCAAACTAATATTTTTGTTTTAACCCATGTTATCCTGTTTTGATTATTATTGTTAAACCATTTTTTCACTTTATCAGTCAATATATTCAATATTAAAAGAAAAATTACCATAATAAGACCACAATTGATATACTAAACATATTCTATCTACTTGGCCAATGAATTTTTTTTTTAATTTCAAATCAATTAATAAAACATTATTAATTATAAAATATCATTAATGATTATTTTGGAACTAGTCAATTAATTTTACTTGAAAAACTACTACATAAAAAATACAATATAATGAATTAAAAGAACTATAATATTTCATCTATATATATATATATAAATTTTGTAACACATTAACCCATTCAACTCATATTTCTCTTAACATTTTTAAAATCGTTAATATTGTTTCTATTAATTGGATCATTACTATGTACGCATTGCATAAAAAATATACGTAATTATTCAATCAATAAACTATAGAAATAAATTTCCTGGATAAAAAAATCATTTATCATTAAAATGAATAATTATATTCTAAAATATCCTAAGTTTATCGTAAAGAAAAAAATTGTATTTATTAGAAACAAGAGTGTGACGTTTTTGGATACACACACACACACATATATATATATATATATATTTAAATATTACTGTAATCACCCAGGTATTTATGGAATAAATTTTTTTATATATATTAATATTTATGAATAGGATATTAATTTTATGTTAAAAGGACACTTTGTACGATAGAGTACTCAACACACAACAACGATTTTCTTTGGAATCTAATTTGCACACAACTTTGAGTTATACCCAAAAAATAATATAATATTATTATTATTTTAAATGGTAGTAGATGCATAGATATTTTATTGTTCGTAACTAATAGTATCAGTTGAATTCTAAAATATGGTTTATACATGTTTAAATAATTATTCATTGGTTACCAAATTTATTAGAAATGGAAATAAAACCAATTGAATATAAAGAATGCGTTCTTAAGAAAACCTATTTCAAAGAGAATAATTGTGTTTTCATATAAATATTTATGGATTTTTATTTAATGAAAAATTTAATATGTATATATTCAATTTAAGGTTTTAAATTTATCTTATATGTTTTCTAGATATGATATAAGAACAAATTCAATTTTTCGGATCGAAGAAGCATTTTCTTAAAAATGCAGTTTTACAACCTTTTGATGGAGAACCATTTTTAAATATATTTTTTTGTCATTTTTATATAATATTTGACAAAATAAACTTCTTATTTATAATTGGGAGATATAAATTAAATTTGGGTAATTTTTTGGTATTTTTTAGAAAAAGTTTATTTTTAAATGAATAGTGAAAAATACTGCATTTTAATTCAAAACTACCTTTTCATATAATTAATTTTTAAAATAATATTTTCTTTTTTATTGGTTTTAAATTATAATTTGATTATATTTTTATCATTTAATCTAATTATGGTCATTGGAAGTAATTTTACATTTTAATTGGACATAAACACTTGTCAATCTTTTAATAGTTATACTTCTTAAAAACCCAGTTTCGATTTTGACCTCAAAAAATTAATTTTAAATTAATTATTGAAACTTCTGTGTTTTGATTTTGGAAAAATGGATTCAATAATTGGAATTAATATGTACAAATTTTTTAAATAGGTAACTTTTATTTTTAGATTTTATGAATAGTAAATTCAATAAAAAATTTATTTACCATGGTTAAAGGGTTAATCTGGTAAATAAGGGTAAAAAGTAATATTATAATAATATTAAACTACCCTAAAAAATTTTCTAACCCTATTGGATGATATATTTCCTACCATGGGCATCCTTGGGTCTTTTTTGGACCCCATGGATCCAATTTTTTGTTAAAATGACATTTAATCACTTTTAATTTAACAGTTAAGGAAAATATACCCTAAACATATATCCTTTACTAAAACAATTTTTATATGGGGTTATATAAGTTATATCATAGACTATAGATATTAGATAGAAATATAAAAATATTTCATATATCATAGTATTTTATTTATAATTTTTATACATCATATAAATAAATATATTTTTGACACAATGATGATGTAAAGATTACCTTAGTAATGAATGATTTAGATAAACAAGATTATAAAAATTAAAATAAACTTATTCTACAAATTTTTATGCCATACATGAATTTTAGGGATGATTATGAATTTTTATCTTTTAATTAATTATGTTTTTCAAATGAATAAAGTAGTTATGGATTTTTAAAAAGTCATGATACAAATAGTATAAAAATTGACATAAATGAATTTTTAAAACAATTACTATTTTATTAAATGAAATAATAGTCCTAAAAATATAATAACATAAAAATGACTTATATAATGTTTAAAATTTAATTTATTACCTATTTTAGTTTTATTAGAATTTATGGTTATCATATTAACCGTATAGTATGAATATAGAAGAAGATATGGTAAGAGATAAATTAGTTAACTAAGGGTTAAATCAAAATGATAAGGTTAAATTTGAAACCAAAAGTGTATAAAACCAATTAGATTAAAGGATTTATAACCTTCCTCATATTATAATCTAATTAAATGAGTTTGTGACATTTTGAAATCAAATTTCAGTTTATAATAAAATATTCTTTCAAGACATTCCTAAAGTTCCCCTCATTCCTCTTATAAAAGGGCATCACCTATAACCCTTACTCACACTTCTCAATACCCTTTGGATCATCCATCCTCTACCCAAATAATCTCCCAAAATCCCTATATTCCTCCTCAAATCCTTACGTTCTGTATAATGCAATTGAATAAATCCTTTTAGCTTAAATCAAAAGGAGTTTCCCGATTTAAGGTAATGTATTCTCTCAAGCTTCATTCATTTATTTTCTCTCTCAAACCACCTGAAATCTCATTATTACATTATTTTATAACTAAAAAATAAAATTAAATATACTAGGATGTTTTTATTATAATTATTCGAACTACAGTTACACACACCTTCATCCAATGAATAAAAACATAATATTCTTGTGTACGATGAACAACTTCCCCACGAAACGATGATTGTTCAGTTTTACCCTAACACCTATCGTGGCGGACATTAGGATGGAAATATATTTATATATGATATATGTTATATTTATATTGTCTCTATTATTCTGTAATTTTATTTACAACATACATTTATTCTTTCCATAATGTGTAAAAACGATAATTTCGTTTGAGGAAGTGCGGACTACAACCCCCTCAAAGTGAGATGACTCGTTTGTGCCATACATGGAATGTATAAAGAATTTAGTAAAGAAAATTATGTAACATTTATATATCATATGATATTATACTATAATTATAATATACCTATGTATCATTTAGTTTTTATTTCTTTAAAAATTTAAAAAATAAATGAAATTATCGTTCATGGGTACGTACGACTTACCATCTCCAGGAATGGTGCATTTCATTTCTTATCTCCAAATGTTATGTACTATTATAAATAAATAAATATTGGATATATATGATATATATGATTTTTAAATAATGAATATCATTTTATATATAATGTCATTTTTACCTCATCATCAATTTGTAATTATAAGAAGTTCATTTTTGACTCAAATACCGATTATCGACAAAAAGGCCCATATTAACTTAAATAATTATGTTATTTTTATAACATGGTAATAAGTGATATAAAAGGAATAATAAACTTGAAAATAGTTTTTAAAAATGTAGAAATTAACTTAAGTTTATTATTCATGAAGAACAATGAACATAAATGATGAATCAGACACAAGGTAAGGGACTTCATCTCAACCTCCTTTAATTGAGGCATATTTTGATTTATAAATTAATTTTTTTATATGGTGTATAAACCCCTTTGAATTTTAATTTAATTCAAAGGGAATAATTTTCTAATTTTTTTACTAAATGACAAAAGGATTGCTTATTTTAACGTATGCAATGATAATGACTATTTCTCCACCGCGAGAATTATTTCATATTTGGATTCCTTAACAATTTGTAATGTTTTTAAGTGAAAAATAAATACCATATACCATTTTTACGTATTTTTTTATTGAAAATTATTTTTGTAAATAATTGATTATGTCAATATCTTGAAATGATATATCGTGATTCCAATGTGGAAATGTTATCTTTCCTTATTTTCTTGTTTTATGTGTTATGAATATGTTATGGTTATTGGGCATTGTTTATGTAAACAGGTGGTTCAATTATAAAACAAGGGTGGATGATCCCAATATATCTCTCTAATGCATTGGGTAATGTTATAGAGGTGAACGTTAATGTTTCTCCTAGATAATTTATGGAATATACTGTGATGGTATTCTAACTGTAACTCCCTATGTTGCTGTGAAAGCTAAATTGTAAGTATGATATAGATGCCACAACATACCTTCATGATTTATTATTTCTATGTATTATTCATAAATCTAATGATTTCATGAGGTATGTTAAAAAGAATATGTTTTATTATTGATAAGTATGATTTCATTGATTTTTATGTATTGATAAACTAATGTTTTCTTTCCTTATTTTATAGCCCTTACTGAGCTTTTTATGCTCATCCCAATTTTCTAAAATGTTTTTCATAGGGTATAAGAATGGGTTAGATAAAGGAAGTATTCAATAAGATTTATATTAGGAAAATAAATCTTTTTTTTATTTAAGGAGTTTTCTTATTGTGGAAAACTTTTGACAGAGTAGAAGTGTCTAGATTTCAATTTTTGAGATGTAATGTAATAGATACAACCTAATTATGTAATACTATAAACTTAAAAAGATTATAATTGTTAATTATTGACATAACTCAGGATCATGTAAGGTTTAAGGCTAGGGGCTTATTGTTGGTATCATAGGACATTTTAGATAATTCAAGTGGTTAGGTTGTTCTCTAGGTGTTGGTAAAGGATCCCATATAACCAAGAGGGTTATTATCACATGGAATCTTTTGGAGGGTTACATTAAACCATGTTGTTTGGATAAAAACCTAAACAATGCATATATAATGAGGATTATGGATTCGAGTAATGTAAAAAAATTTATGTTATCATTACCCTATAGAGGATTCTTTTTTTTAATTATAATATTTCGTTTCATGTTTAATTGTTAATTATTTTCTGCAGATTAAGGATCATTTGTCAAGATGGAAGGAAAGAGATCTTCCAAAACATTTTTATCCCTCCCCAATGATTTGATCATCACTATTATGGAAAAAGCCTCTTTGAATGATTTTTAAAGGTTCTTGAGTATTATAATCACTTGCACAAATTTTTTTGATTTATCCAACACCTAGTCATTTATAAAAAACTTTTATGGGTCATGGTATATTTTTCATATGATTGAAAGATCTTAAATTTTCTAAATCTATCAAAAAGTTAAATTATAGAAGAGGAGCAAACATTTACATTTTGAAACTAGGAAAACATGATAAAATAAAAAGGGAACGTTCTGAAGATCATGATATCTATATCCAATGTATGATTTATTTTCTTATCCATAAATAATGAATCATCATTGGATTGATATTTATAAATTATGAGGATATTCGAACTACAGGAATTATATATTAGGAAATAAGGTGGAAATTCATAGTTACTGGATTATGCAGATTTCTGAATGATTAAGAAGTCTACATATAAGAGATTAAAGAGTTGTGGTTGGGGTTAGGATGATGAATATTTTAAAAGTATTCATGCTCTTTTGATGATGGGATTAATTTGGAAAGTATTACTCTAATATGTGTAACCCTAATGTTTGATATTTGAAAATTTTATTCAAGGAATAATTACTATAAGGACCCGATCTTAAAACATTACATAATCATGAATTAAATTAATAATTCGCATAGAGTATCATTTCAGGTTTAGAGTTTTAGAGAATTAGGACATAACTATTAAATATCAAAATATTACAAAGTATTCACTTGTACTGAGATTCCATAAAATAAAAACTCTTAAAAAGAAATATGTTTAGTTCTATGTTTTAGATAGCATGTATTTCCTTGATCCCACCCTTGACCCTATTCATCTTTATGTCCTGTGGAAAACATTTCAAAAAAACTTGGGATGAGCATAAAAAGATCAGTAAGGGATATAAAAAAATATGGAATGAAAACAATAGTCCATGTATACATAAGAATCAATTAAATCATACTTTACTCTTAAAACATAAGCACTTTAACATACCTCATCTTAAGATTAATAAATAACTCATAGAAATCATAAGACGTAAAGGTAACTTGAGATATCTCGGGCTCACCAGCCCTTAGTTTATCACGAAACCACCTGTCTTCATAAAAATTTCCCAAGAACCATAACATAATAATAACACTTAAAACATACATAAAAGAAACATAAAATTTCAACATCTCAATCACAAGAGATCACATCATGATTTTATCCGAAATAAAAAAATCAAATCAAATCATTAAAACTCTATGAGAGAAAAATCCCATTATACTTTGAAAATATTAAAATAAGACATTTAAAAGAGATTTTAGAATCAAAGTGTCCCATACCACATAGAAACTTTTTAAAGGGTTTTAAAACATTCATGTCCAGATAAATAAATCCATAAAAACATTTTTAAAACATGGACATGGATGATAAATGTTTAAAAGAATAAATCTTTAAAACCATTTATAACAATGTTTTAATAAAAGAGTCCTTTTCCTTTTTGAACATTTAAATTATAAGCCACATGAAATTAGACCATTTTGAAAACATTTAAATGACTTTAGTATAGACATAATATGGATATGGAAAGTCAAAGGGGCTGTATATTCACTTTATAAAAGAATAAAAGTGCATATCATTAAGAAATGTCTCAATGAGAAGAAATTGAGATGTAATCCCAATCAAGGATCATGCCATTAGAGCAAGGATAATGAAATGAAGTAATTATGTGTGAAAAATATAAATACAATAATTATAAGTGGATACTGAGTGTAAAAGAATCAGATATCATCCACGCATATTCATATCACGACATAATCAAGAAGTAGAGGTTTAACCCAAAGAATTGAAATTGGGTTGAGGAGTTCCCATACAGAAATTTGACAGCCTAACGACGTCACTTTAAAATTATGAAAATGAGATGTTGAGAGATAAGAAGGGTATCTCATCACTTGTAAATAACAATAACAACAATAAGGATATATAATAACATATCCCAACGTAGGAAGATGTAAATTAAAATACCTAAAAAAATAAGTCTTTTAAAAAGAGGAGGGTGAAAGGTTCCCTTACCGATTTGGGTAACTTTCGAAACGTACACCCCTTTAAAGAAGGTTCATACAATGAATATGTAAATACCCGTAAATTAAATTATATTACACAAAGAATAAAATCCTGGTCCATACATACACCACACAAAAGGAAATAGTGGCAGATGTAGCATGAATCTCATGGGAACACAGAGTGACATAAATAGTCCCTTATGAAATTTCAGCAGCCTAACAACGCCACTTAAAACTTTCAAAAATGGATTGATGAGATCAAATAGGTTATATCATCATATTAACATAAAAATTTTAGTAATATGAATATAAAAGAACATCCCCATACATAATAAATAAGAGCTTAAAATAAGTGACATAAAATAGGGTACTTAATAATAAAGAGAGTGGTAGGATCCCTTACAAAAAATCGGCCGCCTAATGGTGCTACTTAACCATTGTTAAAATGAATTGATGAGAGAAAGAGAGGGTATCTCATCATATTAACATAAAAAGTACATTATGATGAATACAAAATAACATCCTATTACATAATAACATGGAGCATAAAAGGAATTACATAAAAGAGAGTACTTAAAAAGAAAGAGAGAGGTAGGATCCCTTACCTCTAGTCCGACTTGTCTTGTTCGTTTCTTTATATTCCTGAATAATAAAATAGAGTTAATTTATAATTGATTAATAACCTTTTTCAAGTTAATTATTAATTTTATATCACTTATTACCATGTTATGAACATTATGTAGGGATTTAAGTTAATAACGGTCGTTTTTTCGATCATTGGTACTTGAGTCAAAAATAAACTTTTATAATTACAAGTTTTTCATGTGGTAAATTATCCATTATATCCATAATTATATTCATGATTTAGATATAATATATATAATACATATCCATTAACTAATTTCATTTATAATATTACATAACATTTAGAGGTAATAAATGAAATGCACTGTTCATGGAGATGGTAATCCGTATGTACGCATGAACGCTACTTTCATTTATATTTCATATTTAATTGAATTAAAACTAAATGAGATATATATATATATATATTATAATTCCAGTATAATATATATGTTATATAGGTCAAATAAGTTCATTCATTTCATTATTTATACATTCCATGTATTGCATGAACGAGTCACATCACTTGAGGGGGCAGTAGTCCACACTTCCTCAAATGAAATTATCGCATTTGCGCAACATGCAAAGAATAATGGTCTGTTTTAAATGTAAAATAAATAATTATATAGAATAAATAAATATAATATATATCATAAATAAATATATTTCCATCATAATGGCCACCATGAGAGGTGGTTGGAGAAGATACAATAATCATTTCGTGAGGCATTAATTCGTTATCCACTGAAACAGTATGTTATTTAACCATTAGATGGAGGTGTGTGTAAGTGTAGCTCTAATATATATAATAAAAAAATCCTAGTATATTGAAGATACTGGTTCTGTTACAAAAATAACGAATAAAAAGAGTTCATGGGGTTGGGGAAGCAAAATAAAACAAAAAAACATAAGAGAGGACATTACCTTTAAATTGGGTAACTCCCTTTGGTTTGAAGAAATATGGTTTCTTGAAGAGATTTTTGCCTAAGGTATGGATTATAGGATAAAGGGAGGGATTTTGAGAGATACAATGAGCAGAGTTTAGGCAAGACAAAGTCTTGAGAGGTGTGGGTAAAGGGGTAGAGTTGGGGGCCTTTTATAAGAGGGAGGAGGGGCACTCTTGGAATGTCTTAAAAAGTTACTTTATTATAAAATGGTTTCGGATACTAAAAGTCCCATAATTATATATTTTGAGGATAATGTTATAAGGGTTCTAAATACACTCATTAAATAGGTTTTTGACAAGTGTAAGTCTTATATTTTACATTGTATTCTAATTTTATTTAAATCATTCATTAAAGAGGTAACCACTGCATCATCATGGTGTCATAAATACATTTATTTATTTAATGTCTAAAAAATATAAAAAAAATATCATGATGTAAGAAATATTTTTATCTTTATAATTAATATTTATAGTCAATAATATGACTTGTATAACTCCATGTAAAAATTGTTTTAGTAAAACAATACATGTTTGTGACATTTTTATTTTAACTTTAAATAAAATTTATTTATGTCATTTTCCTACCAAAGTGGCTCCATGGGGTCCCCAAGTTGTCCCATGGATTTTCATGGTCGTCCATGACTCATAAAATAAATTTAATACATGTGTCAAGGACTTTTTTGTTTACACTAATTAACTTTAATCGCAATTAATAAAACTTAAAAGTTACTATTCACCAAAAATTTATTTTAATCCCATTAAACCACATTTTAAATGCTAATGAAAACCATGTATGTCATATTTTTTAAATTCAAATCACAGAAGTGGTAATGTTTCATTTAAAAAAATCAGTTTTTAACTACCACGTAGTGGTTTCACTATTCATCAAAAATTGAAGTTTTTCAGAAAAATACCAAAAATTCACCCTAAGATAATTTTGATATTCCGAATTCAAAAATGATGTATATTTTACAAAATTAAAAACATATAAGTTACATTAATTAATTTAATAATTAGTTCTTGCTGTAAAAACAAATAGTATATTTTTAAGAAATAATATCTATTAAAAGATTGACACTAGTTTAACTCCAATATCAAAGTGAAATTAATTCCAATGACCACCATTGGAGTTAATGGTAATAATATATTCTAATTGAAATTTAAAACCAATTCAAAAGATGATCTAATAATATAAATAAATTATATTAAAAATAGGTTTTGCATTAAAATACAACATTTATCCCTTATTCATTAAAAATGAACTTTATCAAAAAATAACAAAAACAAACAAAAAGTAAATATTGATATCCCGATTCTAAAGAAGGATTTTATTTTGTCCAATATAACATATAAAATTTTCAACAAGTGGATTAAAAAAAGGGTTCGCCATCAAATGGCGGTTAATCGACCTTTTAATGAATATTACAATATTTACGCTTAAAATTGGATTCATTCACATTTTAAGCCTCTAACATTTATTGGATAAAAGTAAAAATATTTGAAAAACATATATAATCATTTTTTAGTAAGTTCTGTTCATTCCCGCCATTACAACGGCTACGAATTAACTATTTAAAATAATATTATTATATTATTAGAGTGCAATATAAGATTTCAAAGAAACTCATTGTTGCGTATTGGGTACACCATCGAGCATAACATTCCCTTTAAAGTAATATTAACATTTTATTCACAAATATTGATAAACATGAGAATATAATATTATATATTTATCTGGGATGTTACATCCTTCCCCCATTTTGGGAATTGCATCCTCATAATTTTAAAATTGGGCTTGAAAACTTCATTGAAATCCCCACATCGGAAAAAATAAATTTAACTATCACTTTAAAAGAAGGAAAGATAAGTAAAAGGGTCACATGTGTAACGCCCCGACCCCAGCTACCCAGAGTCGGTGCATTACTTCGTAACATTGGCATGATCACAAAGGATCAAGTCTCGAAAGACCGATTAGTTTAGTAGCCTTGGAAACACTAGATACATTCATAAGTCTTTCATTACATCAAAAAGTGAAAAACTACAATAACAAAGTCTCCATAGTCCACACTCATATCCTCTTCCGACTATCCCTGCAGGTCATTCATAAAATACTTCTTCACATCCTGGAAAATATTAAAACATTGAAAGGGGTGAGCTCAGATGCTCAGTAAGGATAACAATATTGCGGAAGCTTTCATAAGTAAACATAAACATTTAAGGCAATGTGTAACTAAACAAAGGCCTTGTTAAACTTGAACTTCAGCATAATATGGCAAAAGTAAAATGAGATAATGCCATTCACTTCTTCACATGGATATTCTACTGGTCGAATAATCACATGCAATAACAAAAACCACTTTCATAATGATGGAATGCATAATGCCAGACTATCATAACCACGTAGTCAAGGCCTCGTGCCAAGACCACAAATAAGATTTTGTCAAGGCCTTGTGCCAAGACACTAGTTTGTCTCATGAGACCTGCCGATGCATCGAGGAGCTATAGCGGGCTCCACCCGTCACTTATTAAGTCCAATGCATTCCTCATATGAATAGGTTTAAACATATCATAAACCATAACATAATCATATCACATAAAACATGCATAAAGGAAACATAACATTTCCACATTTCAATCACAAGATATAAATACAACACATTGATATAATAAAAATGCTTTCAAAACCATTTTCAATACCAAAATAAAAGGAAGTTAAAACTTTGTATTTATTTTTCATTAAGAAAAATGATGGCTTGTAGAGGAAGACGAATCTCAAATAATGGTCACGGCGGTGGAGAAGTCGTTGTCGCCGCATAAGTACGGAAGGAAAACATTCCCTTTTGTCGTTTAGCAAAACGCTTCGTATAAAAAAGATTCCTTTTGAATAAATGTAAAAGTCAAAGGGGTTTATACACCGTATAAAATAAAGTTGTGTATAAAACCAAATATGCCTCAATGAAAGGAGATTGAGACGAAGTCCTTAAAAAGATCATTTTTAAAATAAAATAGATCTATTATGTGTATTCACTATAGGTACACATAAAGAAAGTAAAAATACAAAATAGGACATAATAACATCATGACATAATTTGAAAGTAGGAGATTAACCCAAAGAATGGAAATTGGGTTTAGAAGTTCCCTTACCTTGTGTCCGACTTGACTCAACCGTTCTTTAACCTCCTGAATAATAAACTAGAGTTAATATATACCTTATTAAGAACCATTCTCAATTTCATTATCCTTATTATATCACTTATTACAATGATATGATCATTATGTAATTATTTAAGTTAATAACGGTCGTTTTGTCGATCTTTGGTACTTGAGTCAACAATAAACTTCTTATAATTATAAGTTGTTCATGTGGTGAAATATCCATTATATCCAGAATTATATTAATGATGTAGATATCATATATATCATATATATACAGTATATACATTCATTTATAATATTACGTAACATTTAGAGGTAAGAAATGAAATGCACCGTTCATGGAGACGGTAAGCCGTACGTACGCATGAACGCTACTTTCATTTCAATTTCATATTTAATGGAATGAAATCAAAATGATATAAATGTATAATATAATTCCAGTATAATATAGTTTATAATACCATTTACTCCATCCTTTATACATCCCACATATGGCATTAACGATTCAAATCACTTTGAGGGGGCGGTAGTCCGCACTTCCTAAAATGAAATTATCGCGTTTTACCCATAATGGAAATCATAATGTATGCCATAAATGAGAAATAAAGAAGCATAAGGAAAACATAAACATAATATATATATCATATATGAAAATAGTGTCATCAAAATGGCCACCATTATAGGTGTTAAAAGAATTTGAACAATCATCGTTTCAGGAGGCAGAATTTCGCCATCCACGGAAACCGTATGTTCTTTAACCATTAGATGTAGGTGTGTGTAAGTGTAGCTCGAATACTTCTTATAACAACATCCTAGTATATTGAGGATACTGGTGTTGTTACAAAAGAAATAAATAAAAAGAGTTTAGGGGGTTGGAGAAGCAAAATAAAACAAAAGAACATGAGAGAATGAATTACCTTAAAAAGTGTAACTCCTTTTGAGTTGAGCCTAAAGGCTTCCTTTGAAAGGATTCTGCCCAAAGGGAATCCTCTAGGATGAGGAGAGGGATGTGGAGAGAGCAAATGGGCAGGGGTTGGCCGAGCCAATGGCTTGAAGAGTGTGTGAAATGAGGTAGAGGTGGGGGCCTTTTATAAGAGGAGAGGAGGGGCACTTTTGGAAAGTAAAGGAACATTACATTATTTGAAAATGTGTTTCGGTTTTAAAAGGTCCCACATTGATAGAATTCGTGGATAAGGTGATAAGGCATCTAAATCCACTCATCCAATTGGTTTTGGCCATGTGTAGTTCATAGATTTTATATTATCTTTCCATTTTATTTAAATCGTCAAATAATGATGTCATCGCTGCATCATTATTATGTCATAAATAATTAAATTTATTTAATGTCTAAAAATTATAAAAAAAATACTATGATATAGGAAATCTTTTTATCTTTCCAATGACTATTTATAATCAAAATTTGGACTTGTGTAACCCTACTTAAAAATTGTTTTAGTAAAACACTTTATGTTAGTGTCATTTTCACTTTAACATTAAATAAAAAGTAATTTATGTTATTTCCCAACAAAAGTGGATCCATGGGGTCCCCAAGTTAGGCCATGGATTTTCTTGGTCGGCCATGACACAACCAATGAGGTTGGGACATGTGTCTAGGTCATTTAATATTATTAAAGTATTATTTATACCTTAAACTACCCTAATTACCACTAATCGCGATTAAGAACTTAATAAGTTACTATTCACCAAAAAAATTATTATAATCTCATTGAACCACATTTTACTTCTTAATGACAACCATGTATGTCGGATTTTTGAAAATCAAATCACAGAAGTGGTAATATTTCATTTAAACGAAAAATCAGTTATTTAACTACCACTTAGTGGTTTCACTATTCATCAAAAATTGAAGTTTTTCAGAATAAGGCCAAAATTTCACCCTAAGCTATAATTGATATTCCGAATTGAAAAATGATGTCTATTTTACAAAATTCCAAACATATTAGTTTCATTAATTAATTTTATAATTAATTCCCGCTGTCACAACAAATAGCGTGTTTTTAAGAAACAATTTATATCAAAAGATTGGCAATTGTTTATGTCCAATTTCAATGTTAAATTAATTCTAATGACCACCATTGGATAAAATGGTAAAAATATATTCTAATTATACTTTAAAACCATCAAATATTATAATTTATCACTATAAATTATTTTGATTAAAAAAGTTGTTTTAAGTATTTTTCACTATTTATAAAATTTTAGAAGTTCTCAGAAAAATACCAAAAATTCAACATAGGCTAATTTCGATATTACGAATACAAAAATGAAGTCCATTTTGACATATAAAATTTATAATATTTCAAAAAGAAGGTATTACTATTCATAACGGCTACTTTGATTAGTCGCGGTGTTTTAGGACTCGAAGTTGCGTACAATGCAAGCTATTGTATTACTGAATGAGAAGCGTATCGTGGAAGCTCGGGGTGTTACATTCTCCCCTCCTTCAATAAATTGCGTCCTCGCAATTTGAAATTTTTCTTGGAAAATACAAGGTTGAAAAGAGAAAATACCTTTGAGGAAAACCCACATCGAAAATAAGGTTAATAAATATATAACATTAAAAGAAAGCAGGATAAGTACAAAGGTCACCCGATATAGCCCATTATAGGATTCTATGAAAATATGGATATGGAGGAGAAACAAACCATCAAGGTCTGATGGGGAGTTATAGAAAACAGGATTAGGAGAAATTTTAACCACAAGAAAATCACAAACTTGTGATTGGTTAAACGGTCATTGAATCCCTAGTTGGAAAAGTTAACCGACAACATTTTTGTTTTAAGTTACCTTTTATAATGTTGAGGATTTTATTTAGGAGATTTACTAAGAACGTAAGGGAATATACATACTTGTTATGTATACTTTCATTCATTAATGAATTTTTACCACAAACCCATCTTTTACTCCAAATGGTAACAGAACTCAAAAATATTCTATTTATCCTAATTGTATAAGGTACCAAAGGTTAACACATACCATTTAGATTAGTAAAATTATTTTGTAATAACCAGGGACTTCCTGTAGGCTAGTGGTAGGAAATAAAGGCCTGTCGCACTTTGATTGTGGGTTTGATTCCTACAGCTTTGTCTGACGCGACGGTTTATGCCCCACCCTGCAGGTTGTCCTTTTCCTAAAACTATAGTATTATAATACTCCAAAAATAATCTTCATAAATTTTTTAACCTTAAACCATACTATCCAAAAATCAACTTAATCCACTCCAACCTTTATAGTTATCCAAAATACCTCTGTCCAGACTTTCTCTAAAAGGTCTCTTAATTCCAAAATCAATTTATCAGATTCCCCAAACAAAGAAATGTTTCTCTTATTGTCACATACCAAAAATATGATTACCTTAATCATATTAAAACCTTACTGAAATCAAAAAGTACTGCAGTACAATCCTTATATAGATCACATTATTCTAATAACCAGAATATAATCCATGAGTCCAAAAGCACCAATACATTAGTTATTCTGCTTCAACTGTAGTAATAGCATAAGATTGTCCTTGATCGCTTGGCCTTTTCTGAGGTAAGTTTCCTTGACGCTTAGGACATTCATTTGCATAATGACCCATTTCTCTACAATTGTAGCATTCAACTTTGACAGCCTCTTTCTTTCCCTTGCAATCACGAGCCTGGTGACCCTTTTCTCCACATTTATAACAAACTCCCATTCCTTTTAGGCAAGTACCAGGGTGATTCTTCCCACAATTATCACATAATGGAAAATCCTTCTTTCCCTTTTTCCCTTTATCTGTCTCTTGTTCCACCGTTCTCTTCTTCTCTTGCTTTACTTTGTTGTCATAAGACTTAGAGAATTCCTTTTCTGTCTTGATAGCACACGAGACAATATCTTCGTATGATGAGAAGGATTGTGATACCAAAGCTCGACGGAGAAATGGTTTTAACCCATCAAAGAAACGATCAATCTTACTCCTTGGGTTACGTATGTAATCTGCAGCATACCTTGCTAACCTTGTAAAGTTAGCCTCATACTTTGCGACATTCTCATCCTCCTTCTGCCTCAGACTCAGAAATTGCCTTTCCATATCTGCTCGATGGTCACGAGGAAAGTATTTTTCTAAGAAAATCTCTTTGAACTCCCTCCATTCCATATTCGATACGTCATCATCTTCCTTTGTGTTTCGAATCAGCGACCACCACTGATCGGCATCTCCAGTGAGGCGGTAAACTGCCATGGCAACCTTCTCACTTTCACTACTCCCCAAGGCATGGAATATTTTCTCTAAGGAATTTATCCATTGCTCAGCTACTATAGGATTTGTACTCCCATTGAAGGTTGGTGGTTGTTGCCTCATGAAGCGGTCTAACATTGATCCTCCACGTTGCGGATCAGGGTGCTCCATACGAGTAAGGTTATTATTCATAACCTGAGTGAGTTGTCCAAGTATGGTAATAAGTTGATCAGCACCAGTTGTATCTCCAGATCCACAATAATTATCTTGATCAGGAGGGCAATCCCTACACGGAGTTCGTGCATTGATACGGTTTCCATTCCTTCTACTAGGCGCCATTTCTAAACAATGGCATAAACTAGATTAGTTTATGAATCAAAATACATAATTCCATACTTGTAAAACACTTTACATAAATTGAACTATTTATGGATATAATCCATAATCATAAAAAGAAATGTTTTCTTTGAGGAAGTATATACTCATAACCCTTCATAGTGGTTTGTAAATAAAATGAAAATTATCCTAAGCATATCCCCCGGGAGTGTCGTAACCAAGAGTGCAGCAAGGCCCGTTGTCGTGCACCAGTTCCCGTTCGAGTCTAGCTCAAAGCAGTGTTTTCGGGTTTTACCCCTAGGTACATCTGTGCCAGAGCCGCCTCTACCTGCTCGTATCCAGACAGGGATGTATTGCTCGGAAAACTCACAAAATCTCTACAATACCAAAATTCTAAGATGTTCTTCTATACTAATCCTCAAAGTCTATCTTCGGGCTATGTGCTCTAATCAGAGTTTATCTAAATCTAGCTTCCAAGGTTAGTACTAAACTGCCTCTGATACCAACTGTAATGCCCCGACCCCAGCTACCCAGAGTCGGTGCATTACTTCGTAACATTGGCATGATCACAAAGGATCAAGTCTCGAAAGACCGATTAGTTTAGTAGCCTTGGAAACACTAGATACATTCATAAGTCTTTCATTACATCAAAAAGTGAAAAACTACAATAACAAAGTCTCCATAGTCCACACTCATATCCTCTTCCGACTATCCCTGCAGGTCATTCATAAAATACTTCTTCACATCCTGGAAAATATTAAAACATTGAAAGGGGTGAGCTCAGATGCTCAGTAAGGATAACAATATTGCGGAAGCTTTCATAAGTAAACATAAACATTTAAGGCAATGTGTAACTAAACAAAGGCCTTGTTAAACTTGAACTTCAGCATAATATGGCAAAAGTAAAATGAGATAATGCCATTCACTTCTTCACATGGATATTCTACTGGTCGAATAATCACATGCAATAACAAAAACCACTTTCATAATGATGGAATGCATAATGCCAGACTATCATAACCACGTAGTCAAGGCCTCGTGCCAAGACCACAAATAAGATTTTGTCAAGGCCTTGTGCCAAGACACTAGTTTGTCTCATGAGACCTGCCGATGCATCGAGGAGCTATAGCGGGCTCCACCCGTCACTTATTAAGTCCAATGCATTCCTCATATGAATAGGTTTAAACATATCATAAACCATAACATAATCATATCACATAAAACATGCATAAAGGAAACATAACATTTCCACATTTCAATCACAAGATATAAATACAACACATTGATATAATAAAAATGCTTTCAAAACCATTTTCAATACCAAAATAAAAGGAAGTTAAAACTTTGTATTTATTTTTCATTAAGAAAAATGATGGCTTGTAGAGGAAGACGAATCTCAAATAATGGTCACGGCGGCGGAGAAGTCGTTGTCGCCGCATAAGTACGGAAGGAAAACATTCCCTTTTGTCGTTTAGCAAAACGCTTCGTATAAAAAAGATTCCTTTTGAATAAATGTAAAAGTCAAAGGGGTTTATACACCGTATAAAATAAAGTTGTGTATAAAACCAAATATGCCTCAATGAAAGGAGATTGAGACGAAGTCCTTAAAAAGATAATTTTTAAAATAAAATAGATCTATTATGTGTATTCACTATAGGTACACATAAAGAAAGTAAAAATACAAAATAGGACATAATAACATCATGACATAATTTGAAAGTAGGAGATTAACCCAAAGAATGGAAATTGGGTTTAGAAGTTCCCTTACCTTGTGTCCGACTTGACTCAACCGTTCTTTAACCTCCTGAATAATAAACTAGAGTTAATATATACCTTATTAAGAACCATTCTCAATTTCATTATCCTTATTATATCACTTATTACAATGATATGATCATTATGTAATTATTTAAGTTAATAACGGTCGTTTTGTCGATCTTTGGTACTTGAGTCAACAATAAACTTCTTATAATTATAAGTTGTTCATGTGGTGAAATATCCATTATATCCAGAATTATATTAATGATGTAGATATCATATATATCATATATATACAGTATATACATTCATTTATAATATTACGTAACATTTAGAGGTAAGAAATGAAATGCACCGTTCATGGAGACGGTAAGCCGTACGTACGCATGAACGCTACTTTCATTTCAATTTCATATTTAATGGAATGAAATCAAAATGATATAAATGTATAATATAATTCCAGTATAATATAGTTTATAATACCATTTACTCCATCCTTTATACATCCCACATATGGCATTAACGATTCAAATCACTTTGAGGGGGCGGTAGTCCGCACTTCCTAAAATGAAATTATCGCGTTTTACCCATAATGGAAATCATAATGTATGCCATAAATGAGAAATAAAGAAGCATAAGGAAAACATAAACATAATATATATATCATATATGAAAATAGTGTCATCAAAATGGCCACCATTATAGGTGTTAAAAGAATTTGAACAATCATCGTTTCGGGAGGCAGAATTTCGCCATCCACGGAAACCGTATGTTCTTTAACCATTAGATGTAGGTGTGTGTAAGTGTAGCTCGAATCCTTCTTATAAAAACATCCTAGTATATTGAGGATACTGGTGTTGTTACAAAAGAAATAAATAAAAAGAGTTTAGGGGGTTGGAGAAGCAAAATAAAACAAAAGAACATGAGAGAATGAATTACCTTAAAAAGTGTAACTCCTTTTGAGTTGAGCCTAAAGGCTTCCTTTGAAAGGATTCTGCCCAAAGGGAATCCTCTAGGATGAGGAGAGGGATGTGGAGAGAGCAAATGGGCAGGGGTTGGCCGAGCCAATGGCTTGAAGAGTGTGTGAAATGAGGTAGAGGTGGGGGCCTTTTATAAGAGGAGAGGAGGGGCACTTTTGGAAAGTAAAGGAACATTACATTATTTGAAAATGTGTTTCGGTTTTAAAAGGTCCCACATTGATAGAATTCGTGGATAAGGTGATAAGGCATCGAAAGCCACTCATCCAATTGGTTTTGGCCATGTGTAGTTCATAGATTTTATATTATCTTTCCATTTTATTTGAATCGTCAAATAATGATGTCATCGCTGCATCATTATTATGTCATAAATAATTAAATTTATTTAATGTCTAAAAATTATAAAAAAAAATACTATGATATAGGAAATCTTTTTATCTTTCCAATGACTATTTATAATCAAAATTTGGACTTGTGTAACCCTACTTAAAAATTGTTTTAGTAAAACACTTTATGTTAGTGTCATTTTCACTTTAACATTAAATAAAAAGTAATTTATGTTATTTCCCAACAAAAGTGGATCCATGGGGTCCCCAAGTTAGGCCATGGCTTGTCTTGGTCGGCCATGACACAAACAATGAGGTTGGGACATGTGTCTAGGTCATTTAATATTATTAAAGTATTATTTATACCTTAAACTACCCTAATTACCACTAATCGCGATTAAGAACTTAATAAGTTACTATTCACCAAAAAAATTATTATAATCTCATTGAACCACATTTTACTTCTTAATGACAACCATGTATGTCGGATTTTTGAAAATCAAATCACAGAAGTGGTAATATTTCATTTAAACGAAAAATCAGTTATTTAACTACCACTTAGTGGTTTCACTATTCATCAAAAATTGAAGTTTTTCAGAATAAGGCCAAAATTTCACCCTAAGCTATAATTGATATTCCGAATTGAAAAATGATGTCTATTTTACAAAATTCCAAACATATTAGTTTCATTAATTAATTTTATAATTAATTCCCGCTGTCACAACAAATAGCGTGTTTTTAAGAAACAATTTATATCAAAAGATTGGCAATTGTTTATGTCCAATTTCAATGTTAAATTAATTCTAATGACCACCATTGGATAAAATGGTAAAAATATATTCTAATTATACTTTAAAACCATCAAAAATTATAATTTATCACTATAAATTATTTTGATTAAAAAAGTTGTTTTAAGTATTTTTCACTATTTATAAAATTTTAGAAGTTCTCAGAAAAATACCAAAAATTCAACATAGGCTAATTTCGATATTACGAATACAAAAATGAAGTCCATTTTGACATATAAAATTTATAATATTTCAAAAAGAAGGTATTACTATTCATAACGGCTACTTTGATTAGTCGCGGTGTTTTAGGACTCGAAGTTGCGTACAATGCAAGCTATTGTATTACTGAATGAGAAGCGTATCGTGGAAGCTCGGGGTGTTACAACATGAGTTAAAACATACTAAGATTCCATGAATACATGGACATGGAGGAGAAAACAAAGGGTCATTTTCTGATAGAGAGTTATAGAAAACATTATTAGGAGAAAGTTAACCCCAATAAAATCACCAACTTATGATGGGTTAAATGGTATGTGATTCCCCAGTAGGAAAATTTAACAGACAAAATTTTTGATTTAAGTTACTTTTCAAAGAGGAATTTATTGATGCGCTTAACTAAATAATAAGGAAACATACTCACTTGTCATGTAGACTTTAATCTTTTACTATATTTCTAACACAAACTTATATTTTCTCCAAACGATGAGTATTTCATTATGACTTGTTCATATTAAGAGTTATATAATCAACTTCTAGATAATAACCTAATACACAAAAGAGAACTATATATTTTTCATGTATTTATACCTTAAACAAAACCAAAATTGTTAGAACAATATCAGATAATCCACAAAAGGATAATCCTTTATAAAAGTAAAATAAATTCTTAATCTCTAAAATTTTTCCAACAAAACCCAAAATTCAAAGAATACCATTCGATAAACAATTTTTCCATAAAATTCTTCAAGGTAAACTAAAATAAGATTGAAACCCAAATCTCTGAAGGATTTGATCACATAGTCTTCCAAGGTAATCCTGCCATTTATCTCTAAATAACATCAGTTTCTCTTAAAGTCTTGTATTGAAAATTAATCAACCCAATCCCATATTCTCCATGATAAGTTAATAATTTATATAGATAACCCAAAATCAATTTATCCTAGATTCATAATACCATATAACTAAAAATAATTTGTCATACTAACTAGGGACTTCACGCAGTCTAGTGGTAGGCGATGAATACCAGCCGCACTTCAGTTTTGGGTTCGATTCCCACAGCTTGGTCCGACGTGACAGGTTGTCACACGGTCTGCGTGTTGTCCCTTTTTCCAAAACTATATAATTTTTAAAACATTCCCCAAAAGAGATAAAAACTTCAAAAATAACCATAACATAATTTAACCTCATGTTTATCTCATGTCTTTCATATTCCATCATAACATATAGTAACACACAATTACATCAAAAGTAAGGATCATATAAACCATAATGGTTACCTTTATAATTATTACCTGAACATCCACATCGACTTGGTTCTCTCATACATGATGCATTTGAGAACTCACCAATGTTCAAGTGGTTGATCATGACTCCTTGATAGTTGGTTTAGAATAACCACGAGATTCCTC
Organism: Viscum album; assembly: GCA_963277665.1. Classification (NCBI taxonomy): domain Eukaryota; kingdom Viridiplantae; phylum Streptophyta; class Magnoliopsida; order Santalales; family Viscaceae; genus Viscum; species Viscum album. Next base: position 1,868,483,826 of record OY728123.1, on the reverse strand, counting down.
ATTGAATCCCCCATTTCATCGAGTCTCTTAATTAGAGGACCACCACAGTTTCTTTCAAGCCCATTGTCACTTTGGTGACTACTAGATCCATCCATTCACTAAAACCAAAAATGTCAGTGTGAGTATATCAAAGAAATCATCATGTACTAATGAAGAAGATAAACACTAAGATATACTTACTCATTCACTTTATCTGAAAACTATGTCTTTTTTTTAAATCCTAGCCATTATGGTAATATCACTTATGCTTAAAGAATACCCTAACCTCTAAAGTTATCTAAACCGAACTTTGATACCAACTACAAGGAACCGATCTTAAAACATTACATAATCATCAATTAAATGAATTATTCACATAGAGGATCTTTTCAGGTTTATAGTTTTAGAGAATTAGGACATAACTATTACATATCAAAAGATTACAAAGTAGAAAATATTAATAAGTTTTCATAAAATAAAAACTCTTAAAAAGAAACATGTCTAGTTCTATGTTTTATATAACATGCCTTTCCTTGATCCCATCCTTGTCCCTATTCATCTCTAAATCCTGTGGAAAAAATTTCAAAAAAAACATGGGATGAGCATAAAAAGCTCAGTAAGGGATATAAAAAAATATGGAAAGAAAACATTAGTCCATATATACATAAGAATCAATGAAATAATACTTTACTCTTAAAACATAAGCACATTAAAATACCTCATTAAATCATAAGATTAATAAATAACTCATAGAAATCATAAGACATAAAGGTAAATTGAGCCATTCATAACATTCTTACGTAGGGAGTAACCCTGATGGTTACGTTTAGAATACCCATCAAAGTATATTCCCTAAATCTGTTCATAGAAACCTTAGAGTTTAACCCCTTTATGTTACCCAATGCATTGGAGATCTATCTCAGGCTCACCCGCCCTTAGTTTTTCACGGAACCACCCATCTTCATAAACATCGCCCATGAACTATAACATAATCATAACACTTAAAACATGAATAAAAGAAACAAAAAATTTCAACATCTCAATCACAAGAGATCACATTATAATATTATCAGAAATAAAAACATATAATAAAATCATTAATACTTTATGAGATAAAAATCCCTTTATACTTTGAAAATATTAAAAGAAGACATTTAAAAGAGATTTTAGAATCAAAGTGTCCCATACCACTTCGAAACTTTTGAAAGGGTTTTAAAACATTCATGTACATATAAATAAATCATTAAAACCATTTTAAAACATGAACATGGGTGATAAATGTTTAAAAGAATTAATCTTTAAAACCATTTAAAACAATGTTTTAATAAAAGAGTCCTTTCCAATCTTGAACATTTAAATTATAAGCCACATGAAAGTGGACCATTTTAAAAACATTTAAATGACATTAGTATAGACATAATATGGATATGGAAAGTCAAAGGGGATGTATATACACTTCAAAAAAGAATAAAAGTGAATATCATTAAGAAATGTCTCAATGAGAAGAAATTGATATGTAATCCCAATCAAGGATCATGCCATTAGAGCAAGGATAAATAAATGAAATAATTATGTGTGAAAAATATAAATACACTAATTATAAGTGGATACTCAGTGAAAAACAATCAGTTTTCATCCACACATATTCATAGCTTGACATAATCAAGAAGTAGTGGTTTAACCCAAATAATTGAAATTGGGTTGAGGAGTTCCCCTACAAAAACTCGACATCCTAACGACGTCACATTAAAATTATGAAAATGAGATGATTAGAGATAAGAAGGGTATCTCATCACTTGTACATAAAATTGAAATCAATAAGGATATATATGAACATATACCAACATAAGAAGATGTAAATTAAAAGACCTAACAAAAAGAAGTCTTTTAAAAAGAGGAGGGTGAAAGGTTCCCTTACCGATTTGGGTAACATTTGAAACGTACACCCCATGAAAGAAGGATCATACAATGAAGATGTAAATACCCATAAATTAAATTATATTACACAAATAATACAATCATGGGAAGTACATAAACCACACAAAAGGAAATAGTGGCAAATGTAGCATGAGTCTCACGGGAACACAAAGTGACATAAAAAGTCCCTTATGAATTTTCGGCATCCTAACGACGCCACTTAAAACATCCAACAATGGATTGATTATATTAAATAGGGTCTCTCATCATATTAACAAAAAGTATAGTAATAAAAATATAAAATAAAATCCCCCTACATAAGAAATAGGAGTTGAAAAGAAGTGACATAAAATAGAGTACTTTAAAAGAAAGAGAGTGGCAGGATCCCTTACAAAAATTCGGCAGCCTAACGACACCACTTAAACATTCATAAAATGAATTGATGAGAGAAATAGAGGGTATCTCATCATATTAACATAAAAAGGACAGTAGGTTGAATACAAAATAACATCCTCCAATATAAGAACATTTAGCATAAAAGGAATGACATAAGAGAGATTACTTGAAAAGAAAGAGAGATTTAGGATCCCTTACCTCAAGTCCGACTTGTCCTGTTCGTTTCTTTATATTCCTGAATAATAAACAAGAGTTAATTTATACTTGATTAAGAACCTTTTTAAAGTTCATTAGTCCTTTTATATCACTTATTACCTTGTTATTAACATTATCAAATTATTTAAGTTAATAACGGTCATTTTTTCGATCATTGGTACTTGAGTCAAAAATAAACTTCTTATAATTACATGTTGTTTATGTGGTAAAATACCCATTATATCCGAAATTCTATTAATGATTTAGATATAATATATATAATACATATCCAGTAAATACTTTCATTTATAATATTACATAACATTTGTAGGTAATAAATGAAATGCATCGTTTATGGAGACGGTAAGCCGTACGTACACATGAACGCTACTTTCATTTCTATTTCGTATTTAATTGAATTAAAACTAAATGATATATATATATATATATTATAATTACAGTATAATATATTTGTTATATAGATCAAATAATTTCATTAATTTCATTCTTTATACATTCCATGTATTGCATGAACGAGTCACATCACTTGAGGCGGCGGTAGTCCACACTTCCACAAATGAAATTATCTCATTTGCACAACATGAAAAGAATATGGTATGTTTTAAATGTAAAATACAGAAGCATAGAGAAGAAATAAATATAATATATATCATAAATAAATATAGTTCCATCATAATGTCCACCATGAGAGGTGGTTGGAGAAGATAGAACAATCATCATTTCGTGAGGTAGTAATTCGCCATCCACTGAAACAGTATGGTCTTTAACCATTAGATAGATGTGTGTGCAAGTGTAGCTCGAATACATCTCATAAACACATCCTAGTATATTTAATATACTGGTGTTGTTACAAATCAAAGTAATAAAAAGAGTTTATGGGGTTGGGGAAGCAAAATAAAACAAAAGAACATAAGAGAGGACATTACCTTTAAATCGGGTAACTCCCATTAGTTTGAACCAATACGGTTTCATGAAGAGATTTATACCTAAGGTAAGTCTACTATGATGAAGAGAGGGATGTGGAGAGATAAAATGAGCAGATTTTGGTCGAGCCAAAGGCTTGAGAGGTGTGGGTAAAGGGGTGGGGCGGGGGGCTTTTATAAGAGGGAGGAGGGGCACTCTTAGAATGTCTTGAAAAGTTACTTTATTATAAAATGATTTTCAGATATTAAAGGTCCCAAAATTATATATTTATAGGATAAGGTAATAAGGGTTTCAAATCCACCCATCCAAAAGGTTTTTGAAAAGTATAAGTCTTAGATTTTACATTTTCTTCTGATTTTATTTAAATCATTCATTAAAGAGGTAACCACTGCATCACTATGGTGTCATAAATAAATTTATTTATTTAATGTCTAAAAATTATAAAAAAAGATCATGATGTAGGAAATATTTTTATATTTACAATGAATATTTATAGTAAAAAATATGACTTGTATATCCCCATGTGATATTTTTAGTAAAACAATACATGTTTGAGACATTTTTATTTTAACATTAAATAAAACGTTATTAATGTCATTTTCCTACCAAAGTTGCTCCATGGGGTCCCCAAGTCTACCCATGGACTGTCTTGGTTGGACATGACTCATCCAATAAGGTTAGAACATGTGTCAAGGTCATTTCATATTATTATAACATTATCTTTACCTTAAATTACACTAATTACCTTTAATCGCGATTAATAAAACTTAAAAGGTAGTACTCACAAAAAAATTCTTTTAATCCCATTGATCCAAATTTTACGTCCTAATGAAAACCATATATGTCGGATTTTTGAAATTCAAATCACATAAGTGGTAAAATTTCATTTATATGAAAAATCAGTTTTTTAACTACCACTTAGGGGTTTCACTATTCATCAAAAATTGAAGTTTTTCAGAAAAATACAAAAAATTCACCCTAAGAAATATTTGACATTCCGAATTCAAAAATGATGTCTATTTTACAATATTCAAAACATATAAGTTTCATTAATTAATTTAATTATTAATTCCCGCTGTCAAAACAAATAGCGTGCTTTTAAGAAACAATATATATTAAATGATTAACATTAGTTTAAGTCCAATTTCAAAGTGTAAATAATTCCAATGACCACCATTAGATTAAATGGTAAATATATATCCTAATTGAACTTTAAAACCAATTCAGAAGATAATCTAATCTTATAAATAAATTAGATTAAAACGAGGTTTTGAATTAAAATACAACATTTTTCACTTATTCATTAAAAATGTTCTTTATCAAAAAAAATAACAAAAACATACACAAAGTAAATTTTGATATCCCAATTCCAAAAAAGGATTTTATTTGGTCCAATATAACATATAAAATTTTCAACAAGTGGATTTATAAAAAAAGGGTTCACCATCAAAAGGTGGTTAAGGGACCTTTTATAGAATATTAGAATATTTACGCTTAAAATTGGATTCATTATCTTTTTAAGCCTCTAACATTTATTGGATAAAAGTAAAAATATTTTAGAAAAATATACAATCATTTTTTAGTTAGTTCTGTTCATTCCCGCCATTACAACAGCTAGGCATTAACTATTTAAAATAATATTATTATATTATTAGTGTGCAACGTAAGATTTCAAAGAAACTTGTTGTTTTGTATTGGGTACGCCATCGAGAATAACATTCCCTTTAAAGTAATATTAACATTTTATTCACAAATATTGATAAACATGAGAATGTAATATTATTTATTTACCTGGGATGTTAGAATTACCTTTTCTTGTGTGGACAGAATGGATAACGCTAGGGGTTCCTATGATCTTTTGTTTTTAAGTGATTAAGGGTTATTAAATTTTGGGATGCAAAATGAAAGGTATTAGATAAACTTTTAGAAAAAAGAATGTTATGGTAGTTTTTTAGGAAATTATCTTATTTTTTAGAATGTTATAAGAATGATATGGTTTTATAAAAAGGACAACCCGTAGGACGGGTGAAAACCCATCACATCCTGTAAGGCCATAGGAATTGAACCCACAACTGAAGGGAGATATGGTCATATTGCCTACCACTGGACTACATGAATTCCCCAGTTATTATGACTTATTATTTTTAGTTAAATGATTTCATGAATCAAGAATAAGCGGATTTTGGAAGTTATGTTTTATCAAATGGATATCCTTATTATAGGAAAATGATATGGTGATTAAGTGATAAATGTTATTTTGGAGGATGTTATATCTTTTGGGAATATTATATTCCTAAGAAAAATAGAATACTCTTGGATTTCATTTGTGGAGTAATGGTTGAAATATTATTTTGGAATAATCTATGTTTTATTGTGGACATATGGATATTTGGGTTATTTATGGAAATGATTAACATATCATAGATGATATGTGATTAGGTTAATTACTTTCCAATATGACCCTTTAAGAGTAGTTGATGTTATTTGGAGATAAATGTTATGATTTATCATGGAAGACTATGTGATGAAATCCTTATGAATTTTGCGTTTCAATATTAGTAGGATTATTTTGAATAATTTTAAGGACAGTTTAATATTGAATGGTCTTTGTTGAACTTGGGGTATTGTTTGTTCAATTTTGGAGATTAAGAGTAGTATTTATTTTTATAAAGGATTATCATTTTTGGGGATTATCTGATCTCATACTAACCATTTTGGTATTGGTCAATGTCTAGAGATATGGGAAATATATAGTTCATCTTTTTTGTATTATGTGACTCTATAGAAGTTGATTCTAGTGCTTTAGGTGTGAAAAATTCATCTTGAATACTCATAATTTAGAGAAAATATGAGTTTGTGGTAGAAATTTACTAAAGGATGAAACTCTACTTGAAAAGAATGTATATCTATTTATATTATTAATCAATATCAAAAATAAATTCTGAAACTTTATGAAAAGTAACTTTAAACAAAAAAACATTGTATGTTTACTTTTCAAACTGGGGAATCATTGAAAGTTTAACCAATCACATGTTTGTGATTTTTTTTGTGGTTAACTTTTTCTTGATCATGTTTTCTACTACTATCCATCAAAACTTGAGAGTTATTTTCTCTTCTATATCCATGTTTTCCTACATGGAATACTAGAATGGGTTATCTTGGGTTACCTTTGTACTTATCTTTCATTCTTTTACTGTGTTAGTTTTATCAACTCTTTTTCAAATGTGTGGACTTCAATGAATTTTTTGAGCCCAATTTTAAAATTACGAGGATACAATTTTCAAAAGGGGAAGGATGTAACAACACAGATATTTATATAATAACACGTTTCCATATCTATTAATATTTATGAAAAATATATTAATTTTATGTTCAAGGTGAGAGTTTGTCCGATAGCGTACTCAACACACAACAACAAGTTTCTTTGAAATATTACGTTGCATGCAACTTTGATTTATACCGAAAGATAATATAATAATAATAATATCTTAAATGGTAGTAAAAGAATTGTTTTTGTATCAACGAGAATGAATATTATCAATTGAATTTTTACATTGGGTTTACACATTTTTAAATAATTATTAAATGGTTACCAAATTTATTATAAATGGAAATAAAAACCAATTAAATATAAATGATGTGTTTTTATGAAAAACTATTTAAAAGAGAATAATTGTGATTTTATATTTCATTTTATGTATTTTTATTTAATAAAAAATCTATGATATATATTCAATTTAATGGTTTAAATTCATCTTATATGTTTTTTATATATGATATAAGAACGAATTCAATTTTTCAGATAAAATAATTTTTTCTCTAAATATACAATTTTACTGCCTTTTGATGGAGAACCCTTTTTAAATATTTTTTTGTCCCTTTTATATAATATATTTGAAAAAACAATCTTATTATTTATAATCGGGGAATCAAAAATTACTCTGGGTAAATTTTATGTATTTTCCTGATAAATTTAATTTTTAATGAATAGTGAAAAATGCTGCATTTAATTCAAAACTGTCTTTTCATCTAATTTATTTATATAGTTATATTTTAATTTTTATTGGATTTAATTAATAATTAGATTATATTTTTATCATTTAATCCAATTATTGTCATGTGATTTAATTTCACATTTTAATTGGGCATAAAAAATTCCAATCTTTTGATAGTTATACTTCTTAAAAACTCACTTTTTTGTTTTGACAGTGAGAATTAATTTTAAATTAATTACTGAAACTTATATGTTTTTAATTTGAAGAAATAGATTCTATAATATGATTTAGGAGGTACAAATTATGAAAATAGGTACCAATAATTTTAGACATTATGAATAGTAACTTTAATAAATATTTTATTTAACACGGTTAAAGGGTAAATCTGGTAAATAAGGGTAACAAATAATATTATAATAATATTAAACTACCCTAACACATGTTATAAAAATATTGGATGAGATATTTCTGAAAATGGAATCCTTAGGTTGATTTTAGGACCCCATGGAGCCACATGTATGTGAAAATGACATTTAATTAATTTTAATTTAATGTTAAGGAAAATATACCCTAAACATAAATATTTTACTAAATTTTTTATATGGTGTTATATAAGTGATATATTTTACTATAAATATTCATTAAAAGTCTGAAAATATTTAATACATCATGGTATTTTATTTATAATTTTTAAACATCAAATAACTAAATATATTTATGACACAATGATGATGTAGTGATTACATTTTTATTGAATAATTTAAATAAATGAGACTATAAAAATAAAACTAAATTTATTTTGAAACTTTTTATACCATAAAATAATTTTAAGGATTATTACTACTATATATATTTTAATTAATAAAGTCCTTCCTAAACAATAAAGTTGTTATGTATTTTTAAAAAGTCATCATATAAATAGTTTAAAAATTGGAAAAAATGAGTTTTTAAAAAATGTACTATTTTATTAAATGATAATAGTTCTAAATATCTAATATTCAGAAAAAATACTAAGATAATATTTAAAATGTCAATAATGAACCCATTATGGATCTATTGGCATTTTATGGTTACTATATTAACCATATATTATGAATATACAAGAAGATATGGAAAGAGTTAAGTTAGTTAACTAAGGGTTAAAGATAAAATGATAAGGTTATATTTGAAACCAAAACATGTATAAAACCTATTGTTTGAGAGTATTTTAAAAAATAATCACTTTATCTTAGTATTAAATGAGTTGGGGACCTTTTTAATTTAAAATTCAGTTTATAATAAAATAATCTTTCAAGACATTCTTAATGTGCCCCTCCTTCCTCTTATAAAAGGGCATCACCTCTAACCTTTACTCACACCTCTTAAGCCCCCTTGGATCATCAAAACTCGACCAAAATAATATTAAAAAATTCCTTTATTCTTCATAGAAGCCTTACCTTGAGAATAAGGCAATTCAAGAATCGTGTTTAGCTTAAATCAAAAGGAGTTACCCGATTTGAGGTAATGTCTTCTCTCATGCTTCTTTGATTTATTTTATTTCTCCAAACTCATAAATTCCATTTATTATATTATTTAATAACAAAAACATAATATTAAATATACTATTATCTTTTTATGAGAAGGATTAGAAAAAAATTTAGTCAAACATCCATCTACTGGATACTGAAATACTATTTCTATGTACGACGAACTACTACCTCATGAAACGATGATTATTCGATTTTCCCCTACTACATCTCATGGTGGCCATTCTGATGGAAATATATTTTAATATTTTAATATGATATATTTATTTTTCCCTTATTCTTATGCAATTTTTTTTATTTCATAACCTTACTCTTTCCATAATGTGTAAACAGGATAATTTTATTTGAGCAAGCGTGGACAACCGCCCCCTCAAAGTGAGAGGACTCGTTCATGCTATACATGGAACATATAATGGATGGAATTAATGAACTTATGTAACATAAATATATCATATTATATTATAATTTAATTATAATATTCCTGCATATCATTTAGTTTTTATTCCTTTAAGAATGAAAAAAAATGAAAGTAGCGTTCACGCATACGTACGACTTACCGTCTCAATGAACGGTGCATTTCATTTCTTATCTCAAAATGTTATGGAATATTATAAATACATATATAATGGATATATATATGATATATATGATATTTAAATCATGAATATAATTCTGGAGATAATGTAATTTTGACCTCAGGGACAATTTGTAATTATAACACGATCATTTTTGACTGAAGTACAGATTATCGACAAAATGAATGATATAAACTTAAATAATTATGTAATTTTAATAATAGGGTTATAAGTGATATAAAAGGAATAATAAACATTAAAAAATTTACTAATCAAGTATAAATTTAATTATGTTTATTATTATAGAAGAACAAGGAACATACAAAGAGAATCAGACGCAAGGTAAGGGACTTCATCCCAATATCCTTTCATTGTGGCATATTTTGATTTATACATGACATTATTTTATATAGTGTAAAAAACCTTTTGAATTTTAATTTTATTCAAATGGAATAATTTTATACAAAGTGTTTTACTGAAAAACAAAAAGAATTTTTCTTTTAACTTATATGGTGACAATGGCCTTTCTGCCGCCGCGAGCATCATTTGATAGTTGGCTTCTTTAACAAGACATAATGTTTTAAAAAAGAAAATAAATACCATATAATATTTTTACATCTTTTGGTATTGAATATGGTTTTTAGTAAGCATTGATTATATCAATATCATGAAATGATATAATGTTATTTCAATATGGAAATGATATCTTTCCTTTATGCTTGTTTTATGTGTAATGAATATGTTATAGTACTTGGGAATTGTTTACATATATAGGTGGTTCCATGATAATCCAAGGGAGGGTGAGCTAGAGATAGCTCTACAATTAATTGGTTAACATGAAAAAGGTAAAAGTAAATGTTTCTCCTAGTAGATTTAGGGAATATACTATGATTGTTATTCCAAACGTAACTCCCTATATAGCTGTGAAAGAAAAAATGTAAGTATGATATGGATGCCACAAGTTTCCTTTATGATTTATGATTTCTATGTGTTATTCATAAATCTTATGATTTCATGAGGTATGTTATAGATATTATGTTTTTATGATTGAGAAGTATGATTTCATTGATTTATATCAATTGATGGACTATTGTTATCATTCCTTATTTTATAACCCTTACTGAGATTTTTATTCTTGTACCAGGTTTTTGAAATGTTTTTCATAGGGTATAAGGAATGGTAAGTGAAATGAAGAATTCAAGAATATTTATATCAAGATAATAACTATTGTTTTGTTTAAGTATTTTTCTTATTGTGAAGAAATTTTTATATAGTAGAAGTGTCTACTTTGTAATTTTTGAGATGTAATGTACTACTAATGGACTAATTCTCTAAAACTCTAAACTTGAAAAGATTATAAATATGAATTCTTGACATAAATCAAGATTATGTAATGTTTATGGATGGGGAATTATAATTATAAAGAATAAAATCAGTTAAATATGAAACAAAATTTCCTTATTTTTGATGTATAGAGAGATATTTAAAAACACCACTCATCAAATGAGATATAAGAAATTGTCATGGTTATTTTTAGTCATTATCATATTATTTTTACCCCTTAATTTATTGATTTAGCATTTACTATGGTAATTGTTTTATTAAAGGTATTATTTATAATATTTAAAAATAAATGGGGATTATCTACCAAATTTGGAAAAAATAATTTGGGTTATTGAATCCTTTTCTAAAAATATAAATAAAAAAAGTGCAGAATTTGACTAAAAAATAAACAAAAAAATGAGATGAAAAACGTTTTTCCATAATTATCTTATTTTATGTAAAAAATGTTTTTATAATAAATAAGTGTATAAAATTCATTTTAAAAATGATAATTGGAATTTATAAATTAATATTAACAATATAAAATTTTAAACTAAACCAAATTATAATTTTACATTGTAAATATTCAAAACTAAAATACAGTTTCATTAAAGATTGGTATTTTTCACTATTCAATGAAAAATCAATCTTTTCTAATTATTATCAAAAAAATCATCCTTTCATAATTATGACATGATTAATTTGGAAATGAATATAATTTTTTCAAATTAAAATTCTATAATTTCAAAATTATTCTCTTAAATAATAACATATAATAATTTTCTAATAAAACTATTTTCTTTTTTATTTAAAAGTTTCTTAATGTTTTTGAAAGTAATATAACTGTCTATCTCCTGAATAATAATAAAAATAAAAATTATTTACTCTATCATAACCTTATTTTTTTCATTCATCCCCCATTACTAAAATTTAGCCATATAATTTTATTCTCTTATCCTATAGGATGGAATATCTTTCTCCCTTAGAAGTTTTAGATTCTCATGTTTTTTCTTCAGCCATATGGTTTTTAAAAAAACCTTAACATGATGAATTAAATTATTATTAAACATTTTATTTATAAGGTAAATAATCTTGAAAAGGATATTCATGATATGAAAGGTACTCTTCTAACAAAACTATTTCACAGATAAAAACATATGACGAATTTGGAATATATTTTCATAACATCAAAACATGAATAAATTTGTGTACCTATGATAATATCATAGGTAAGGATACTATGTATGAAATTGATTAATATTTATCTATGATTTAATGTTGTTTAATGAACTCTGTTAATAGCTTTCCATTTCTACCATAACATATAACACTTTTCCAATGAGATAGTTTAAAGAAAACATGTTCACATACCCCAAATGAAATATCATTTCTCCTTTTATACAGATTACTTATTTACAGGCCTTGATCAATATTCATTAACAATTGAATCATATTACCCTTCTCAAAAATTTCCTATACCAACTTGATCCCATAAAATTTATTTTTCCTACTTCATCCGAAAAATCTATATTTCATACCCAATTTCCATATAAATGTGACATCAATATGTTAGATTTAAAACCACTTTATAAGAATAATCTTCCAATGAATAATGTTGATCTAAACTTCCCATGTAATTCCTTGAAAAATAATGAATCTTTTACTCCAAGGTCTGAATAATTTTATCATATTGTCTATTATATTTAGGATGAAAAGTTATTCTATAATTTAAATCAGTGCCCAAGGATTTTTTATGTTCATTATTTAAATTAGAAGTGAATATATGATAATGAGAGAGGGAGACCATATAACATAACTATATTCTTTAGTTATAGTCAATAAATTTGATTTAAATATATAGTATCTCAAATGGGATGGAACTTATCAAATTTATTTAACTGGTCAATAATAACCCAAATCACATTATTTCCTCAACAAGACTTTGTAAATCCCACTATGAAATATGATGTTATATTTTCCAATTTCAACTATGGAATAGAGTAATGTTGAAGCACCTATTTTGGTAATTGATGTTCTTCTTCAACCTATTGAAAAATAAAAATTTTCATGGTAATATCAGAAATATAACTTTTAATTCTAACTTTTAATTCTATCCAACTTGTAATACCCTACAAGGTCGTTGTATGACATGGTACTATAAGGATGAACACAAAAATGGGAACTCTAAGATTCACTCAATAATTCTCCCTCCAACCAGGATTCACAAAATGCATAGAATCTATTTCAAAATCTAAAAATACATTATTTTTCAACATTAAATTCCAAAAACAAACCCCTTCTGACCAGTTATACATTTTCTTGTTTCTCATGGTCTTCCTTATGAAAATTATTTATTCTTTCAGATAGTGATGATTGTATTGGCACCGAAAACAAAAAAGTGTTAGTTCTTTCATCTACAATTTCTAAAACAAAATTCATCTAATCATTAATGAAAAGATCATATTATAAAATTGAAATGGTAAATGGAAGATTATTTTTCCAAAAAAAGTATCATATACATTGTTTTATATTCTAGAATGATATTGAATTATGAATTTATAATCTTTAATAAGTTCCATCCACCTTCTCGACCTCATCTTCAACACTTTATGAGTGAATATATACTTTAAACTTTTTGAATAGTATATATTTCAAACATTACTCTATATATATGATTCCTTCAAAATTTTCAATAAAAAACCACAATTGGTAATTCTAGATCATGTTTTGGATAATTTAACTCATGGGGATTCAGTTTCCATAAAGCCTATGTAATCACCTGATCATCCTGTATCAGAACACAATAATGTATTTTTAATGAAGAATCATTATTGATGAAAACCTCTCCATTTCTATAATTATAGGCCAAAACTATACATTGAACAAAATAATTTTTAGATATTTAAAAAATCATCACATTCTTTTTTCAGATGAATTTAACTCTTTTATCAGTCAATTTAGGTAGTGGGATAGAAAAATGGGAAACATATTCAACACACTACTAGGAGTAACCCACCAATATATGAAAAATAAGAATATACATGAATGTTTTATGTCTTGTACACTCTTCAACAACATTTTTTTACCATGTTCATCAAATATGGAATCATTGACAATAATATAACTATGTAATGAAATTTACTAAAATCAACATTGAAACCTAATATATTTCCAAAATATTTTTTTATTTTATGATTATAAAAACCATTTTTAGGTTTATTTTATAGTCCTAATGAATTTTAGAAACTACCAATATGTCAACAATTAACAGGACAAAAAACATGTCTAAATAGTTAGTAAAATCTCAAATCATTATATACATAAATACATCTGGTGCATTATATAACCCAAATGAAATAACTAAAAACTCATAATTCCCACATCTAGTCTCAAACATAATCTTTTGAATATCACTCCCTTCACTATCAAATAATGGAAACCTGATGTAAAATTGGTTTTTAAAAATTATTGTGATCTATGGAGCAGATCAAACAAATCATAGATATGAGGAAAACAATACATGTTATTAAAGGATCTATAATCAATGAAAATACTCATGGAACCATATTTATTTTTAACATGCAAAATAGGATAACCTCATGATGATGTTCTAGGTTGAATTAAACCTTTAACTTTCAGATTATTCAATTTCATTTTAATTTTCAAAATTTAAAAAATATCTATTCGATAATGGGTTTATAGAATTGGATTAGCACCAAGAAATAAGTCAATAATACATTCAAATTATAGATTAGGTATAAAACATTGAAACTCATCAAAGAAAACATAGAGGTATTATTTTACTAATGGCACATCATAAATATGAACAGTTCTATTATTTTAAAAAACACGAGATAGGTAATTTTCACTTCCATTTCAAATCATTTTATCATCTTCTTAGTATGATATCAAATGTATGAATTAATTTTTTTTATAAAAATTGAAACTTATTAGGAAAAAAACATCATTATATCTAAAATATATCTTAGAATGGTATGCATAGAGACAATTAAAACCATTAATAATTTCAAAATTTACTATGGGAAAGTTAATATGTTTTACAGCAAAATGATTTTATCTTACACTAATAAGAAGATTAATAAAAATTATTTTCCCCTTGATAAAACCCATAATATTTTTTTCCAAAATATATGGAATTATTTCATTATGAGAAATTTCTAATTTACTAGAATCTTTCTCATAAATGAAATCATGTGTAGTCCCAGAATCATACAATATATTTTCATATCCTAAAAAAACATGCAATTCACATATTCTAACTTTGTTTGATGGACAAACTACTACTAAAGTAGTTGTAATGGTTTTCACTACAAACTTATTTTTATTATCTTATTTATTCCCATAATTCATGTTGTTTGAACACTCATACACATAATGACCCATCTCATCATAATTAGAGCACATTATTTTCTACCCATCAAAATTTTCCCTACCAATATGATGATATTTTTCATTATATCCATGAGCCATATTCCTTGATATAACATACTAGAATCACTCTATATGTTTTATAAGTAATTCTGCATGATGTTTTTTACCACCCACATCCCAAAATAGAAACATAATTATCATACCTTTTAATTTCATTAACGGGCTATTTCCCATTTACTTACAACTAGACCTCTTTTTATATTTTTTACTATAGAAATCATGATCATTAGAAAACCTATATTTCCACCTTCTAATTATATCAAAAACCTTTTTCATAACCTTAAATGTCATAGGAAGATAATTTCCTTTGATATCATGGTTTCAACCCTTAGTAAACCTGCTTAAACATTCTATCATGTTCCCAGATAAAATCCTATACATACATATAAAATGATATAAAATGTGATTTATATGTAGATATTAAATATTCACCTTTTTTACTCAATTACCATAATTATTTATTTATTCATTATTGAAAAACCATATAAAATTATTTCTATGTAAGAATATTCTTAAATGTATCCCCTTCCATGGAATCTATATCATATATTTTTCTGGTTTTCATAACCAAAGAACACCACCAATCATATAATACTTAAAAATGATTAATGGAAAGGGTTAAATTTTGGATTTCTTAATACACCATTAATTCAAATATATTTTCTTGATCATTGAACTATCCCTTAGCTACCAGTGGGTTTAAATATCAACCGAATTTTGGATGATGTCGTCTCATAAAATGATCCATTATCACCGTGTTTCTCTTTGGTAGATATGAATTATCTCTATCATGGACACCACTAATATATATAGGGAAAATAAATATTGTGATTACTATAAAAAATAGGTCAGTTTTAATTCCAACCATTCTAGAATTCTGATCTGGTTGGATGTTTTCTTCATGGCGAGTTCTTACTAAAATTTCCTTGTTTCCTCTAGAGAAATCCTTTTTGAACAAACATACCTTATATGGATTAACACGGTAATATTAATATTCTATTTACTTTTAACTTAACTAGAAATTATAATCTTTCAATGGTATTATATTTACATTATCCATATCTCTATTTTTACTGAGAACTTTTCACTAATACGAACAATATGTAACATTCCACAAACAATACAAAATTATCAGTTTTATGTCAATAATTCATTATCATAAATAATAGAATATTTTAATGTTTATAATATCACATAATCATATCATAACTCATATATAAAAAAAACCATATTTTAAAAGTTTAATTTTTTTTATTAGTAACCATTTCACCATAATATTATTATTTAAATTGAAATTTGTTTCCTTTTAATGAAAAATCAATATTACATTCATCTTAATTGATTATTTTTTCTTTAACTATCCTTAAAATATATGAATAATATTTTAAAATAAGATACAAGAATAAACTTTTCATTAAGGGATATAGATATAATGGAAGAAATTGTTAGTCCATTTATGCTCATAATAGTTTTCCATTTTCAAAAAAAAGTATCAGTTCAAAATAAATATTTTACTAAACAAGAAATCAAATTCTCTAACAAAATATTTTAGAATTCATTTCATGAGAAATATTAATTAAAAAAATATAATAATTATTTATTTAAAAATCCTAAAAACACATGAAAACATTTCCAAAATTTTATGCTCTTCACCCTTAATATGTGGTATGAACTCAAAAAATTTCCTTAACAAACACTAAATCATCCATAAAACCCAAAAAAAGAACAAATAATACATTTAAGTAACTTTTAGAATAATTTTCAAATTAATCTTACATACAGAATAAGTATCATGATAATATATATAATAACTTCTTGTTTTATATGGTATAACAGTCACATTTATTCATGGAGTAACTATCATAATTACACTAGATCTAACTTTCAAAATTATACTTGGAATGAACCTTGCAATTAAATTCTAAAAATAAATCATATCCAATGAATTTAAGGGATATAATAGGACCAAATATCCAAGGTTTATAACTTAACCACACATCATAATAAAACATTCTCAATAACCATAATAAAACAATAACACATCAAATTTTATAGTTTACAAAATATTCCTTTCACTCATATGAAAAAATTCCAAATATTAAAATAACCATTCCATATTAAAACCATTTTTAAAATAACTAGAAATGTAACATCCCAGGTAAATAAAGAAAAAGGCATATTTCATCCTTATTTAAATTTTTTAATTAAACATTAAATTTAATTTAAAGGGGTTTCTATGTTCGATAGCGTACCTGATATGCAACAACAGGTTTCTTTGAAATCTTATGTTGCACACAAATAATATAATATTATTATTTTAAATGGTAGTTAAATCCTAGCCATTGTATTAACGATAATGAACAAAACTAACTTCAATATGTTTATACATGTTTGTTAAATGTGTTTACTTTTATCCAATAAAAAGTTAGAGTCTTAAAATGTGAATAAATCTAATTTTAAGCATAATTTACATTAAAAGGTCGATTTACCACCCTTTTAATGGAAAACTCTATTTAAATATAGTTTTGGACACTTTAATAAATTATATTTAACTGAATAAAATTCTTATTTATAATGGGGACATGATAATTTATTTTTTGTAAATTTTTGGGATTTTTCTGATAAAGTTCATTTTTAATCAATAGTGAAAAATATTATATTTTAATTCAAAAATTTGTTTTAATCTATTTTATTTATATGGTTATATTTTCTTTTTAATTGGTTCTAAAGTTTAATTAGATTTTAATTTTACCATTTAATCCAATTTTGGTCATTGGAATTTAATTTCACTTTGAAATTGGACATAAACAAGTGACAATCTTTTGATAGTTATTGGTTTTTAAAAACATGCTATTTGTTTTAACAACGGGAATTAATTTTAAATTAATTATTTACACTTATATGATTTTAATTTGGTAAAATAAACATAATTTTTGAATTTGGAATATCAAATATATCTTAGGCTTAATTTTTTTTTTGTTTTCTAAAAAACTTCAATTTTGATGAATAGTGAAACCACTTAGTAGTAGTTAAAAAACCAACTTTTTCATTTAAATGAGATTTTTCCAATTCTGGGAATTGAATTTCAAAAAAATGACATACATTGTTGTTATTAGTAAGTAAATTGTTTTTCAATAAGATGAAAGTAATTTTTGTTGTATAGTAACTTTTGACTTTTATTTATTGCAATTAAAGGTAAATAGGGTTATTCAAGGTAAAAAGAATATTATAATAATTCAAAATTAGTATAACACATGTCCAAAACTTATTGGTTGAGTAATTTACGACCATGAGATTCTTTGGGTCTATTTTGGGACCCCATTAATCCACTTTGGAGTGAAAATGACACTTTAGATTTATTAACTTAAAGTAAAGGAAAAAATGACAAAAATAAATATCTTTTAGTAAATGAATTGTTACAAGGGGTTATATAAATTATATATTTTAAAATAAATATTAATTAGAAAGCTAATAAAATTTCCTACATCATGGTTATTTGTTTATAATTTTTAGATATTGAATAAATGATATTATTTATGACACAATAATGATGCAGTGTTTACCTCATTAATAAATAATTTTAATAAATAAGATTATAAATAATAAAATGACATATAAAACCTGTCAAATTCATTTTGGATGATTTTATTTAGACCATGAGTCATATTATCATTAACACTAATTATTTTTGGACCTTTAGAAACTGAATATAATTATATAATAAAATAATATTTTCACACTTTCATAAAGAGCCCCTCCACCCCTTATAAAAAGAGACCATTTCTAAAAACTTCCTCACACCTCTCAAGCCTTTTGGCTCATCCAACATCTGCCAAATTAATCTCCCTAAATCCCTATATTCCACCTAGATGCCTTACCTTAGGAAGAAGGATCTTCAAGAATTTGTTTTGGTTCAAACCAAAGGAAGTTAGCCAAATTAAAGGTAACAGTTTCTCTTAACTTCTTTTCTTTTATTTTATTTATCCAAAACCTAAACTATTTTTATTAATTTATTTTATAACAACACCAGTATATTTAATATACTAGGATTTTTCTATAATAAGGATTCGAACTACACTTACAAACACCTCCATCTAATGGGTGAAGAACATACTGTTTCTGTGGATGACAAACTAACGCCTCACGAGACGATGATTGTTCGATTATCTCCTACTGTCATTCATGGTGTCCATTAAGAAGAAACTTTATTTACATATGATCTATAATATTTTTTTGTTTTATTTATGCTTCTGTATTTTTTTATAGCATACTATTATGGTTTCAATTATGGGAAAATGTGATAATTGCATTTGAGGAAGTGTGGACTACCACCCCCTCAAAGGGATATGACTCGTTAATTCCATATATTGGACATTTAAAGGATGGAGTTAATGATATTATATATGATATTCTATAGTAATTATAATATACCTATGTATCATTTGGTTTTAATACCATAAAATTAAGAAATATAAATGAAAGTACGGTTCATGCGTACGTACGACTTACGTCTCCATGAACGGTGCATTTCATTTCGTACATCCAAAAGATATGAACTATTTTAAATATCTATATATACTTGTTATATATGATATATATTATATAAATTATATAAATTATATCTAAATAATTAATATCATTCTGGATATAATGGACCATTGACCACATGTACAACTTGTAAATATATGATGTTCATTTTTGACTCAAGTACCAAATATCGACAAACGAACGTTATTAACTTAAATGATTACATAATGTTTATAACATGGTAATAAGTGATATAAAAGTAATAATAAACTTTAAAAAGATTCTTAAGCAAGAATATATTAACTTTAGTTTTTTTATTCAGGAGATTAAAGAGCGATCGAGTCAAGTCGGACACGAGGTAAGGGACTTGGTCTCAATCTCCTTCCATTGAGGCATATTTTGTTCTAATACGTGAATTTATTTTATATGCTGTATAAACACCTTTGAATTTTCATTTTATTCAAATGGAATCATTTTATATGAGTATTTTTACTAAATGACAAAAAGGAATGATTTTTTTAACGTAAGCGGTGACAACGACTTTTTTCTGCTGCCGGGAGTATTATTTGATCTTTGGCTTCCTTAACAAGCCGTAGTGTTTCTTTAAAATAAAATAAATACCATATAAATTTTATGTATTTTGGTATTGAAAATGGTTTGTATAATTGATTTATTATGTCAATATATTTTAATGATATATTGTATCTTTCCTTTATATTGTTTAATGTGTTATGAATATGTTATGGTTCTTGGGCATTGTTTATGTATACGGGTGGTTCTATGATAAAACTTGGGTGGGTGAGCCTGAGATAGCTCTCTATTGCACTGGGTAACATGACGGAGGTAATCATGTATGTTTATCCAAAGAGATTTATGGAATATACTATGATTGGTATTCTAAAGTAACTCCCTATGTAGTTGTGACAGGTACAATGTAAGTATGTTATGGATGCCAAAAGTTACCTTTATGATTTATGATTTCAATGTGTCATTCATAAATATTATGATATCAAGAAGTAAGTAAAAGAGTTTATGATCTGTATGTATTTATTAACTAATGTTTTCTTTCTTTGTTTTATAACCCTTATTGAGCTTTTTATGCTCATACCAAGTTTTGAAATGGTTTTCACAATAATTAAATATGAATATGGTCAAGGATGGGATCAAGGAAAAGTCATGCTGTCTAAAACATGGAACTAGACATGTCTCATTTTTTTCAAGAATTTTTATTTTATAAAAAAAATAGAAATTGAGTAGAAGTGTCTACTTTGTAATATTTTAAAATGTAATAGTTATGTCCCAATTCTCTAAAACTCTAAACCTGAAAAGATCCTCAATGTGAATTTGTAACATAATTCAAGATTATGTAATGTTTATGGTCTGGTCCTTATAGTTGGTATCATAGGTTAGTTTAGATAAATTTAGGAGTTATGGTATTGTTAATTTAATATCCATAAAGTAATTTATGTTAATATTTAAATAATATAGATTTTATAGATTACCATGTTGATTCACATAAGATATTTCTTTGTTCAGAATCGTCTTCCACAGAGGATGTAGGGCAGCTATGTTGGGACGACATAAGGAGGATGACAACTTTCTAAATCAGCAACCTGAGATGGTCAGAATCAGAACTGAACAGTTTGTTACAGTGATGACGCCATTGAATCAGGCTACAAATGGTGGTGGTATCCATGCATGATATTAGCCAGATCAACCATAGAAAAACATGTTAGTAGTGAATCATTTTAATGAGGCAACATCCCCCATCATTCAGAGGATCATCTAACTCAGTGCTTGTATAATGGTGGATTAAAGCACTAGAAAATATTTTTGATGTCATGGGTTGTTTAGAACATCAAAAGGTTAGTCTCACTGTTTACCATTTTAAAGGTGAATCTGATCAGTGGTGGTCGATGGTGAAAAATATCAGGGATAGTGAGGAGATTGATGCTCTCGTGTGGGATGAATTCAAAGGTATGTTCTTTGAGATATATTTTCCTAAGTTGGTTCATATTATAATTGAAATAAAATTACTAGAATTGAGGGAGGAGGATAACTCAGTGGCTGCTTATAAAAAAAATTCACTCGACTGGCAATGTATGCTCCAAATTTCATATGAGATCTTGATAAAAAAATCAACCATTTTTAGTCATGATTAAAGACAAAGAATCGAAGGGATTTATCTTCTCGTGAGTTCAAAAGTTATCAAAAAATTGTTCATTTTGCGGAGAAGGTGGAAATAGAGTTTGATGATGATCATGATTTCTTTTAAAAACAACAGAATAAGAGGTTGCAGTGGCAGGCGAAAGGGAAGAACTCTTCAAAAAAGTCTGATAGTAAGAATATTAAGATTACAGTTTGTGAAAATTTTGTTAAAAATCATGATGGGGAATTTCTTTTGAATTCTGGTAAGTGCTACCAATGTGGTAAAATGGGACATAAGGCTCATAATTGCACTGAAAAAGATCCGGGTAATGGTAAGAAATAATCGGATTAACAGTGAGTAATATGTTTTAAGTGAAAAGAAATGGGTCATTTTGCAAATGAGTGTCCAAAAAAGAAATCAACTGAGGTAAAGAAGCCAGAATACAAGAAAAAAGGTGTGGTGAAATCCTTTTCAACTACTTCATCTGATGTTGGGCCATCAAATGAAGTAGTATTAGGTACATTGTTTGTTTGTTAAGATTATTCCAATGTGTTGTTGTTTGATTCAGGGTCTACACACTCTTTTTATTTCTGAGAAGTTTTCTAGTAAATTGGGAATTCCATCTCATGATATGAATAAAAAAAATTACTGTGAAAACACATAGAAGCAATGTTGAGACAAAAAAGAAAACATAAGAACATTCTTGTCCTTGTGTGCAGAAAGAATATACCTATAAACATTATTGCTTTGCCTCTAGTAGATTTTGTTGTTATTTTGGGTATGGATTTGATTTCTTTTTATCATGCTAAGATTTCCTGCAGAGCTAAAGAGGTTTATTTTCAGAATAATTTTCATTTATGTGTACAAGAATGAACCCTTAATTTTTATAGCATATTTGGAAGCTGAGAAACTAGTAAAATATGGAAATGAATGTTACCTTGCTCGTATTGTTGAAAATAAATGACGTTTTGAGATTAATGGTGTGCCAGTGGTAAATGATTACCTTGATGTTTTTCGTAATGAGTTTCCTAGTATTATACCTGATTGGGAATTTGAATTTACTGTTTACTTAGTTATTGATGCTAAGACAATTTCAAAACCACCTTATCGAATGAATCAAATTGAACTTTTAGTGTTAAATAAGAAATTGCAGGAGTTTTTAGATAAAGGTTTCAATCAACCTAGCACATCACCATGCGGTGATCCTATCTTTTTTGTTAAAAATAAAGATAGTTCAATGAGACTTTTCATTGATTATAGATAACTGAAAAACATCACTATTAAGAACAAGTATCCTTTGCCTCTTATCGATGATTTGTTTGCGATGCTACAGGGAGCTCAGTATTTTTCAAAGATTTATTTGAGGTCAGGGTACCACTAGTTTAATGTAAAAGAAGCAGACATTCCAAAGACCCCATTTCGTACTAGATATGGCCATTATGAATTTGCAGTTACGCCTTTTGGTTTAACCCATGCACCTGCTGTATTCATGGATCTTATGAATAGAATTTTTCATGAGTTCTTGGATAAGTTTGTGGTTGTGTTCATTGATGATATTTTGGTTTATTCCAATAGAAAATAGGAACATGAAATCCTTTTAAGGGTTGTCTTTCAAACCTTAAAAGAAAAGAAACTGTATGGGAAGTTCACAATGTGTAAGTTTTGGTTATAACGAATTTCTTTCCTTGGTCACATTGTTTCAAAATATGGCATACCTATTGATCCTGCTAAAACAAAAGTTGTTGAAGAATGGTCAAGTCCTACAAATATAACATAGATTTGTATTTTTCTTGGTTTGGAAGGTTATTACAGGAGGTTTGTTGAATTTGTTTTACTTTTATCTTGTCCAATTACAATGTTAACTCGAAAAGGTGTTAATTTCATTTGGACAAAAGAATGTGATTATTGTTTTCAAGAATTGAAAAGAATATTGGTGAATCCTCCAGTTTTGGCACTGCCATCCAGAAATGTTGAGGTTTTTATCAACAGTGATGCTTTGTTTAAAGGACTTGGTTGTTCCCTAATGCAAAATGATTAGGTAATTTCTTATGCTTCATGTCAACTGAAACCACATGAGTTAAATTACCGTACACATGATTTGGAACTATTTGGTGTTGTTTTTGCTCTAAAAATTTAGAGGCACCATTTTTATGGAGTAAAATGCGAAATATATACTGATCAAAAAAGTTTAATGTATATATTAACTCAAAAATAATTGAACATGAGACAGAGGAGATTGTTGTAATTAATCAAGGATTATGATTTCAAAATCCATTACCATTTCGGGAAAGCAAATAAAGTGTCTGATACTTTGAGTAGAAAAAGTAATGCTTCATTAACCATGTTACATTTGGAACAAGATTCATTGGTTTTTGATTTGATAAAATTTGGCATAGAAGTTGTTTGTGCGGATAATTATTCTGTTTTTTATGAGGTGTCCGTGATATCATCTCTATCAGACAAAATTAAGTAAGCACATAAGGAAGATAGTGAGTTACAAAAAAAGGCAGAGTTGGTTCAGAAGGGTTAGTTTCCTGATTTTAACATTGATAATGATTGTGTTTTGAGGTTTGGAAAGATATTATGCATTCCTTGTGACTCACAGTTGAAGAATGAGTTGTTATGTGAAGCTCATAGTTCCCTATTTTCAGTTCATCCTGGCAGAACTAAGATGTACATAGATCTTCAGGAGTATTACTGGTGGGATGGAATTAAAAAAGATATTGTTGATTTTAATTTGAAATGTTTGACTTGTCAGCAGGATAAAGAAGAGTGGAAATTACCCAAAGGGATGCTTTAGAATTTACTGGTGCCAGAGTGGAAATGGGAAAATATATCCATGGACTTCATTGTGGGATTACAAAAGACATCGTGAGTTAATAATGCAATTTGGGTTATAGTTGATCGACTGACTAAATCTACTCATTACTTTCCTATTAGAGATAATTTGTCTCTAGATCAACTTGCTCGGTTGTATGTTAAAGAGATATTCAAGTTTCATGGAGTTCCCCTCTCCATTGTATCTGATCATGATCCCATATTTACTTCTAACTTTTGGAAAGGCCTTCAAAAGTCGTTGCGTACTGAATTAAATTTTAATACAACTTTTCATCCTTAATCAGATTAGTAGTCATAATGAACAATTCAGAACTTGGATTATATGTTATGTTCTTGTTCACTAGATTACCAAGAATGTTGGGACCAACATATTTCTTTGGTTGAATTTTATTATAATAACAGTTTTCATTCCAGTATACATATGGATCCATTTGAGGAATTATATAGAAAGCATTGTCAAACTCCAGCTTTTTGGGATGAAGTAGGTGAAAGGAAGCTGATGAGACCATAATTAGTAGAAGAGATAGAAGAGAAAGTTCAGTTGATTCAGATTCACATGAGAACAGCTCAGAGCAGACAGAAAAGTTATGCAGACAGCTGGAGGAAGGATATTTCATTTGATGTAGGTGATCATGTCTTTCTCAAAGTTTCTCCATGGAAAAGTGTGATGCGTTTTGGTAAGATGGGAAATTTGAGTCTAAGGTTCATTGGACCTTATGAAATCCTGTATAAAGTTAGATCAGTTGTGTACAAAGTGTCTTTACCTCTAAGATTATCCCAGGTACACAATTTTTTTCATGTTTTGATGTTGAGAAAGTACATGCCAGATCCATCTTATGTTTTGAGCCTAGAGGTAGTTCAGTTGGAAGAGAATATATCTTATGAGGAACAACATTCTATATTCTTGACTGAAGAGAGAAAGTTTTACTGAATAAGGTAATTAAATAGGTAAAGGTTTTGTGGAAAAACAATATGTTTCAAGAGGCAATGTGAGAATCTGAAAATGCCATGAGGGATAAATACCCCCACTTGTTTTGATAAATAAAATTGTGAGGATGAAATTCCCCAAAGGGGGGAAGGATGTAACATCCCAGGTAAATAAAGAATAAGACATATTTAATATTTATTAAAATTCGTGAATTAAAAATTAATTTTACTTTAAAGGGGTTGCTATGTTCGATAGCGTAACTGATACACAACAACTAGTTTTTTTTGAAATCTTACGTTTCACACTAATAATATAATAATATTATTTTAAAAGGTAGTTAACTCCTAGCTGTTGTATTGGGGAGAATGAACCAAACCAGGTACAATATGATTATACCCGTTTGTTACATGTATTTATATTTATCCAATAAAAAGTTAGAGGCATAAAATGTGAATGAATCTAATTTTTCACATAATTTACATTAAAAGGAAGATTTACCACCTTTTAATGGAGAAATCTCATTAAATATAGATTTATCCACTTTAATACATTGTATTTGACAAAATAAAATTTTTCTTTAGAATTGGGACATCAAAATTTACTTTGTGTAAATTTTTGGGATTTTTCCGATAATGTTTATTTTTTAATGAATAGTGAAAAATATTGTATTTTAATTCAAAACTGTGTTTTAATCTAATTTATTTATATTTACAGATTATCTTTTTAATTAGTTTTCAACTTTAATTAGAATATATTTTTACCATTTAATCCAATTTTGGTCATTGGAATCAATTTCACTTTGAAATTGGACATAAACAAGTGTCAATCTTTTGATAGTTATTGTTTCTTAAAAACACGCTATTTGTTTTAACAACGAGAATTAATTTAAAATTAACTAATTCCACTTCTATGTTTTGAATTTGGTAAAATAGACCGAATTTTTGAATTCATAATATCAAATATAGCTTAGGCTGAATTTTTTGTAGTTTTCTGAAAAACTTCAATTTTGAATGAATAGTGAAACCACTTAGTAGTAGTTAAAAAACAGACTTTTCATATAAATGAAATATTACCACTTCTGTGAATTGAATTTTTAAAATCAGACATGCATGGTTGTTATTATTATGTAAAATGTGGTTCAATAAGATGAAAATAATTTCATGTGAATAATAACTTTTGAATTTTATTTACTGTGGTTAAAGGTAAATAGGGTAATTCAAGTTAAAAAGAATATTATAATAATTCAAAATTACCTTGAAGCTTTTCCAAACCTTATTGGTTGAGTCATTTATGACCATGGTCATCTTTGGGTAGATTTTGGGACCTCATTAAGCCACTAGGGAGTGATAATAAAACTTGAGATTAATTAACATAATGTAAAGGCAAAAATGACAAAAACAAATATCTATTAGTAAATTCATTTTTACAAGGAGTTATATAAATAATATTTTTTACAATAAATATTTATTGGAACGATAAAAATATTTCCTACATCTTGGTATTTTTTAAAATTTTTAGACATCGAACAAATTAAATTATTTATGACACAATAATGGTGCAGTGTTTACCTCATTAATAAATCATTTAAATAAATAATATTATGAATATTAAAATAACATCAAAAACCTGTCCAATTTTTATTGGATGATTTTATTTCAACCATGAGTTATATTATCTTAGACTTTAATTATTTTTGGACCTTTATAAACCAAATATAATTATATAATAAAATAATATTTTCACACTTTCCTAAAGAGCCCCTCCTCCCCCTTATAAAAGGAGACCATTTATAACCAATTACTCACACCTCTCAAGTGATTTGGATTGTCAATCCTCATACCAATTAAGCTCCATACATCCCTCACCTTCACCTAGAATACTTACCTTAGACAGAAGACACTTCAAGAATTCCTTTTGGTTTAAACTAAAGGAAGTTACCCAAATTAAAGGTAATTATTTCTCTTAACTTATTTTCTTTTATTTTACATATCCATCCCATAAAATATTTCTATTCCTTTATTTTATAACAAAACCAGTATCCTAAATATACTAGGATGTTTTTATAAGAACGATTCTATCTACACTTACAGACACCTCCATCTAATGGGTGAAGAACATATTGTTTCTGTGGATGACAAACTAACGCCTCACAAGATGATGATTGTTCGACTATATCCTTCAACCTATCATGGTGTCCATTAAGATGAAACTATATTTATATATGACATATAATATTTAATTTTTTTTTGTGTATCTGTATTATTCTTTTATAGCATACCATTATGGTTTCCATTATGGGTAAATGTGATAATTTCATTTGAGGAAGTGTGGACTACCGCCCCCTCAAAGTGATATGACTCGTTAATTCCATATGTGGGATGTATAAAGGATTGAGTTAATGATACAATATATGATATTATATGGGAATTATAATATTCCTATGTATCATTATGTTTTAATTCCACAGAAATAAGAAATATAAATGAAATTACTGTTCATGCGTACGTACAGCTTACCGTCTCCATGAATGGTGCATTTCATTTATTACATCCAAATGATATAAACTGTTATAAATACCTATATATACTATATATATGATATATATGATATATATGATATCTAAATAATGAATATTATTCTGTATATAATGGACTATTGACCACATGGACAACTTCTAAATATAAGGTGTTCATTTTTGACTCATGTACCAAATATTGACAAAACGAACGTTATTAACTTAAATTATTACATAATGTTATTAAAATGGAATTAAGTGATATAAAAGTAATAATAAACTTGAAAAAGGTTTTTCAGAATGTAGATATTATCTTTAGTTTATTATTAAGGAGAATAAAGAGCGATCGAGTCAAGTCGGACACATGGTAAGGGACTTCGTCTCAATCTCCTTTCATTGAGGCATATTTGTTCTAATACACGACTTTATTTTATATGCTGTATAAACACCTTTGACATTTCATTTCATTCAAAGGGAATATTTTTATATGAAGTGTATTACTAAATGAAAAAAGGACTGATTTTTTTAACGTAAGCGGTGGCAATGACCTTTTTCCACTACCGTGAGTATTATTTGATCTTTGGCTTCCTTAACAAGCCATAGTGTTTTTAAAAAAAATACCATATACTTTTTATGTATTTTGGTATTGAAAATGGTTTTTATAATGGATTTATTAAGTCAATATATTTTAATGATATATTTTATCTTTAATTTATATTGTTTTATGTGTTATGATTATGTTATGGTTCTTGGGCATTGTTTATGTATACGGGTGGTTCCGTGATAAACCTAGGGCGGGTGAGGTCGAGATTGTTGTCCAATGCATTGGGTAACATGAAGGAGGTAAACATGGATGTTTCTCCAAATAGATCTAGGGAATATACTGTGATGTGTATTCCAAAGTAACTCCTTATGTAGCTTTCATAGCTATAATTTAAGTATATTATAGATGCCACAAGTTACCTTTATGATTTACGATTTCTATGTGTCATTCATAAATCATAGGATTTCATGAGGTATGCAAAAGAGTTTATGTTTTGTATTTATTTATGAAGTAATGTTTTCTTTCTTTGTTTTATAACCCTTACTGAGCTTTTTATGCTCATCCCATGTTTTGAAATGTCATTTAGAGGACTTAAAGATGAATTGGGTCAAGGATGGGATCAAGGAAAAGTAATGTTGTCTAAAATATGGAACTAGACATGACTCTTTTTTTTCAAGATTTTTTATTTTATGAAAAAAATGGAAACTGAGTAGAAGTGTCTACTTTGTAATATTTTTAAATTTAATAGTCATATCCTAATTTTATAAAACTCTAAACCTGAAAAGATCATCAATGTGAATTATTAACATAATTCAAGATTATGTAATGTTTAAGGTCACGTCCTTATAATAAATATGTAAAAAGGGGTTTTAATGGATGAAACAATGAAATATTATAATGGATTTCAAAAATCAAATTATGTTTATGATGGTGGTTAATATTTTTATCGCTTTATAAGTTGAAACAAAACATTCATTTTTTATTTTGTAAATAATATTAAAATATTATAAAAAAAATTCCATTTTAATAAATTGGAATTAAATTTAAAAGAGAAAAAAATTGAACTTTTAAATTATTTTATTATATACAAATAAATCCATAAATTAATTTTAAATATATGAACATGGAAGAAAAATAGTTGGAAGGTAAACTATAAAAAACGTTTTTTAAAATAAAGCCTCATATCATGAGTCGAATTAATCACATAAATTCTCCATATTACAAAATAATATACTTATGTTAATTAATTTATTTCTTAATAAACGTTTCCAATTATTTTATTCATTTTTCATATGATATAATTTAGTACTTATTCTATTTGGTTAATGTTGGATGTTTTAACAATAGTTGGATCATATGTGAAAAATGGCATCAATAGGCTGACTATGATCCTGGAGATATTTATTTAACAATATTTAGAATAATAATCATGAAATAATTGTAAATTTTATTAATTAATAATTTTTCTAAAAGAATTAATTAATCATGGATATGAAAATAACTATGTTACAATCACGGAGACGGTATGTCGTATATATGCATAAGCAACATTCCCATTTTTCAAGGATCATTATAAAATGCAAGTATGAATTATTTTTTTATTTAATGATTATAGTTATATAATAAATATCATATTATTTATTTAATAAGACTTATATATATCATCCATGTGTATGGTAATTAAAAATGTATCACATTACTTTGTAGAGGTGGTAGTCCACACATATGGAAAAACAACATTACCATTTATCAGTGAATCAAAAGGTAATAAAATAAATGATATAATATGATTAAATGATGATAAATATTTCATGAAAATAATATATAAACATTAATTCCATCAGTATAACCATCCGTGATAGGCGGTGATGGAAAAATAATAACATCGATTCGTGAGGTGGTAGTCCACTATACACACAAATAATAGGTTGATTTCTTTTTTGATGAAGAGAAGATGGATATAGGTTGTGTAATTAAAATAAAAAAATTTCAGAATATGATATGCACCTATCTTATTATTTGAAAATGGTTTAATAATATTTTATGCAGCATGAGGACGAAATAAAACTAAAGTGATCATTTAAGAACTATACCACTTCTTTGGAAAACCTCTTAAGGTTTAAACCAAATGATTACCTTGGATGGTTTTCTAATCAAAACATGGATTATATTACTTGGTAACATATTTAAATAATGTATTTGGGAATGTATTTTTTGTAAATATGGGTATAAGTGTAAAAAAATAGAACAGGAGGCTCCCTTTATTAAAAGAAGGGAGGGCCAATCAAAATTACCTAAAATATTAAATTAATATAAATTAAAGCTAATGTTTGAATGTAAATAAAATTATTTATTTAGAAACTAGTTTGTGGATTGGTTAAAATACTATTATTAAATATATTTTTTACGAGTTTAAGAGTTTTTATTTCACATATCTTTTTAGCTCGTGCTAACCCTTTTTCATGTTCACCATGAAAACATGTTTTTGATATTTAGGGTCCAATATAGTTACTAGAAAAGAAAACGTCACCCATAAATGGAGCAGGGATAAAATAATAAATAATATAAAATTAAAATTATTAATTGTTTTTTTGAAATTTCAAATCATTAAATAAATCATTATTTATTACAAAATATAAATAATGTTTATTTTGGAACTATTTATTTAATATGACATCTAGAAATACAATAAAACATAGGAATTAAAATATAATTAATTCATTATTACCAAATATATCATTTTTATATAAAATATTATAGAAAATAATAATTCTTTCAAACCATATTACATTTAACATTTCTATATTCTGTTATTCAATTTTTATATTAATTGTACAATTACTACATCATCGTTGCCTAAGATTTTATGCTAATAATTTATTTAAAAAATAACATTAATTAAAATAAAATGATAAAAAATAATTTATCAATCACAAGAGTATTTATAACATAAAATATCCTCTTTTTATCTCTTTTTAATGAAATATTAGTTATTAAAAGCAAGAGTGTGTTATTTTTGGCATTATATGCCCTTAAATATTATAAATGTAAAAATGAATGAAATATGACACAAAATTAATAGTTTTTAGAGATTTGGATGGATAAGACTAAAAAAACTCATCCAATAGAATAAATTAAAGTTTTATGGTTATTTTTAGTCTATATAATAATATTTTTAAACATTAATTACCTAATTTCCCCTTTACCATTTAATAAAAAATTTACGAAAGTTATTATTCCTAATGTCAAAAAATAAAAGAATAATATTTAAATTATTTTTATATAATGAATCCTAATATAGAGTCCATTTTAGAAAATTTCAAATATAAAAGTGACATTATTTAATTTTAAATTAAACCTGTAAAATACAATGTAAACAAGTTTTTTAAAAAAATGCACCTTTTAACTATAAGATGTTTTTATAATAATTTAATGTATAAAGCTCATTTAAAGAGCCATAATTGTGTTATTTAGGAAAAAAGGACATAATTAAATTTTAAAAATAATCCAAAATTTAACTTGGATTTAAAATTAATTGAAAATAAAATACAATTTTCAATAAAAATTACTTTTTTTACTATTCATGAAAATATCAATATTTTCAAAAAATTCTAAAAAACAATTGCTATGATAATTTTGAAATAATGAATTAGAAAATGTTATAAATTTTTTAAAATTAAAATTATGTTGTTTAAAAATTATACTTATAAATTAATTAATATATGAAAATAATTTAATAAATCTATATTCTTTTTTTTAAAATTACATAATGTATTTAGAATGAAAATAACTATCTATCTCATGAATAATAAGAAATGTAGGATTGATTTAATATATCATTTCCTGAGTTATTTTTATTTGTGTGTTATTTTATGTTTTATATGGTGTGTTTTCCATCCTCACACCACGTAGTCAGTGTTGTACTATACATCTCATCTTTATGTCAGTAGGTGGTGTGTATTAAATACAACCCATATAGTCTGAATACAAAAATTTAATCTTTAAAATGATTAAAAAACACGTAAGATCACACTGTATATTCTACAGATACACTTCATTTACCTCCTAGAACATTCTAACATCTTTTCAACTAATGCATGACATATAATGACATTGTATACTCTTATCCCACATGACATTCAATTATTTTTATAGATTATACATTTGTAATGAATGTGGGTACCCAAAATGTAATTTTTTTAATAAAACATGTATCCATGTAATCTATCTAGAATATTTGGCTCCATGGGTTGAAAACTCCAAATTTTCTTTTCTTTTTTTATCTCTATTCTTGGTCGTATGATGGTGAATGAATATGAAATATCTAATTTCAAATTAAACATTGAATAAATTGTAAATGATAAACTGAAAAAATGAATTATTAGATTAGTAATTAATAAATATTTCAATATTAATATGTGAATTAATTGATATAACATGAAGAAACCACGAAATATTATAAGTTGTCAACACAATTCCCAATAATGGGGTTTTGATGATTTATATTGATAAATGCTCTGACCTAGACAAATATAATCCTTGGAAAACTAGAAGATCTGACAATTCAAATAAAATTTATAACTATTTTAAAATATTAGAATTATATTAGCACGTAATATTCTATTCACTTTCATAGCAATTGACATATTCTTGTCATATTGTCTTTACAATAAAGATTATGTTTAGAATATAACTATAAGTA
The DNA here is from genome assembly GCA_963277665.1 of Viscum album. Lineage (NCBI taxonomy): Eukaryota > Viridiplantae > Streptophyta > Magnoliopsida > Santalales > Viscaceae > Viscum > Viscum album. The sequence goes on along the minus strand of OY728123.1, from coordinate 1,868,450,320 downwards.
TCCACAAATGATCCATAAACATTGAAACATCACTATAGAATGAATGGGTTCAAGAATGAATGATTATCACCCATTGTATCATTCATCATTGATCCCAAAAATACCCATTCAAGTAATAAAGGATGTATTCTAGTTCTCCTAGTTAGGTGAGGGGAAATAGGAGGATTAAATTTCTATATGTTTTTTTTATCATTTTTTAGGAATTTTTCCCCGAGGTTGAGAGAATTTTCAATAGTGGTTTTTGCGTACAACATAATACATAACCCTATAAATGATATATAAATGAGTTTATTTAGATATGTATGTTAATTGGTTATTTTATGTTATCTCTTATCTAATCCTTCAATCATTAGAAACCCCACCATCAAATAATAATACTATAATTATTTTTATTTCCTTAACATGTAAATTTCATATTGACAATATAGATATCATTTCTAAAATGAATAAATTAATATTTTTTGATGATATTTAGTATATAATTATAGTTTTACTCTTAACATGGTCCACCAATCCTCCAATTGTTTTTCAAACCATGAAATTAGGACTATTTATTTATGTTAATAAATATAACTGTATTATTCTTTCAGTAAATATAGAAATACTATATTATCTAAATAGAAGAATAAATATGAATTTAATATTATACTCACAAATATTTTTTCATTAAATTTTGATAGAATACTATAATCAGCATATCCTGAATATTTATTATTTCTAAAAATATTAAAATTATATTTATTCTAGTATTAAATTTTTATAGAATTCAACTTAAGTTTTGTATAAGGATAGTAAGAGACCCTCTTGTATAATTTATCATTGAGATTATCCAAACTCACCTAAAGCCTATGATCAAAATAAATAAACATGACAATAAATTGATATATAAATATGTTTATGTCATAAAAAATACCATCCTATAAATTATCATTATGTAATATAGTCCACTTGTCTAGAAAACGCATCATGAATGTTACATCGTTAGTGTCATAAACATATATTCTTGATATATTTTCCCTAACATTCCTAAAGTATAAATGTAAATTAAACTAAAATATCCATGGATTAATATAATAGTTTCATTCCATTAAAAGGGACTGATATAACAATATCCATTATCATCTAATGAAGAAATACTTTATTGACTTATTCATTAATATTATATCAATTGTGACACACCAAAAATATGATACTTCATCACAAGCATATTTCATTAGAGTTTTATAAAATATAGTTAATTGTAGGACATGTGATATTAATTAACAATAATATCATTCCTAAGGAATATTAAACACTTCCACTGATAGAAATATCCAATGACATATATAAAATTTTGATTTCATATAGGTGATTTTATTCTCATATCATCACCTCATGGAGATTTTCAAAGGATAACTTTCTGAAAAGAAGAATCAATGTTTTATGATCCCTTTCCCATAATAGAATTTATCATTTATGTCAACACAATGATGTCATCTATCCATAGAACATTTATTAAAGAATATATTCATATAACATCAAGGTTCTCCTCATAGTGGGAATTGTTATTTGACCAATACTCAATGAAATTATCACTTTAATGTTAAATATAATAAAACTTATAACATGAAAAAGTATATATCAACAATGATTTCCATGATTTCATATATAATAAAAATTAAAAATTAGTTGGTCATAGGTAACCAAATCCAACATGAACAACATTTTTATATCATGAAATAATAATAATAAAAATTTATATTGTTCTAATAATATTTCTATTTATATATATGGATCATATAGAGAAGAAAATTTTATTATTTTGTCCAAATGACTGTTTTTAGAGTATTAAATAATTAAAATTAACAAAATAAAAAATTTATGATTTTGAATAATGGTTTAACATAGTATAGATGATACCTATTCTATCTTGTTGTGTCTTAGTATATTTGTAATATACGAAAACTATATTTAAATTCATGTACCATTGCACTATGAGTTTTTTTAGAGAGACACAATTGTTTTTCCAGATCCAGGATTTTTGATATTTTCATCACAATGTATCACATGATAATATGAATCAAGAATCAAATATTTCATGAATAGGGTCTCAAAATTGATATAGATCATGCGTAGATGGGGAATTAAATTATACAATCCTTGGGAAGGGATTCTAATGAATACCTGACATTAACTTAAAGACCAAATCCCTATAATGGAAGTAGAAATTTAATTGAATCAAATGTTCATTTATAACTAGTATAGGAGCATTGTAAATCACTACCTATCTAATAAAATTATATTCTAAGAAAACGTAGTTTTTATATTTTAGGGTTAAAATATATAATATGGGATGATATGAATGGTTTTCCTTTTGATTAGTGAATCAATAAATCTATATGTGAATTAGTAAAGGTAGATACACAAGGAAAAAATGATGTTTCAAAATAGAAAAATTATTATATCTAAACTTAAAAAATGATGTCCTGGTGTCAATACCTATCTTGTGAAAATATTAATATTTCCATGCATATATTTTAAATAAAATTAATTTTCATCCTAGTGCAGGTTTATATAATAAAACCATTTATTGGTGGAAATTCCATCCAAATAGAAGACATGCATAGATTAGGTTCTCATGTTTGATAATAGGTAATATAAAACAATCCAATATATTATTTTATGTGGTACAATTGATGAATTATATATAATTTATTTTTTAGGCTATGTGGTAAGGAAATTAATTTCATGTGATTTAACATCTCATAATAAGGAAAATGTATTATGTAGTTTAATTTCTCATGATCAGGAAATTCTTGTGTAATTTTTTGAATCCAATTTTTTTATTTAACCCCAATATAATTTTATAGTATATAACATTATAAACCATGAATTTGTGGTAGGAGTGATGCACACACACTCTATTTTGATTTGGCAATTTGTTCCATTATAATAAACCATTCACATATAAAAAGGACTTTCCTAACTTTTCACAAGATTCAATGGTTTCTTATAATTTTTCACAAATATTCTCAGGGTTATTAATAGTTCCCCTTATAAGACTAATATGAGTCGAATATTATTATTCAATCTTCATGAAACTTCATTTTGGTGAACCTTAATATTATGCAAGGAGTATAACTTGTTCTCATCTTGTTTATCAAAATCATCAAACCAAATTTGATAAAAGTCATATTTAGTTATTTGATCTCAAATTTAAATTTCATGTGATGTAAAATTATCTTTAATAAGGACTACTACTTCTAACATATATATTAGTGAATATGAGTCACATTTGTGGTCTTATAGATAATAGTATGGTAGTCCCATAAATCATAAAAAGAGTTTTTTAAGACCTGAATTATAATCCTTGTCAACTTTTTATAGAATATTTTTTTAAAAATTATATTTTAACACATAAATTTATTTATTTGTATCCGCTCTAAAGAGGGATCAATGATTGGACTACTTGTTATACTCTTCACATATTTTCTTCATCTTAGATGCAAAATAGATTTTGTTTTTATCCACCAGGATTAGATGCTGAACCCTAAATATTGTAATAATATTGAAATTTAAAAAAATGATCTCAGCCTATCTTACAATATATTTTAGTGGTATTTTTTTTGAACTATTTATGTAATCATTATATAGAGATATGAAAAAAAGAACTTCCAAATAGAGGATGGAGCGTAGGAATCCATGAAATCTATCCACCAAAATAAAAATTGCTAGGTGTACTTAATTGAATTCAAAGAATTTAGGGGTTTAGGGATAAAATTACCACATATAATACATTTTGGTGATTTAAATATAATATTTTATAATTAATGTCCATAAATATTAAAGATTAGTATTTTTTTGGAAGAACCCAACACCTATTTTATGAGGTCAGTGGATGAAAATGTTGTTATCCTTCATAATTATAGTAGTCTCTCATCCATTAATGAATCTAAGGATGACCCTCAAAAAGACTCATTTGTAGAAGATTTTGTTTGTAAATTTATGGAGTCATATAGGAAACAATTTTAGGCATACTGATGAAATTCCACATTTCTATCTCAATCTAATAGAAGAGACAAACTTTAATGATATCCAACTATATGAGATATCCAGTTGGTTTTTGTGTTAGCTAGTGAATATTAAAATTCTATAATTACCCATAATTTTAATAATATAATATCCCTACTTATAATTGTTCCATATTTAGTTATATATTATAAATCACACACACCATATCATAAAACCAACTACATTTTATGACATTAATTTAAAACTAAATTCATAGAACAAAAATGTAAATAACAATTTAATGTATCACAATGGGATAAAAAATAGATAATAATATGAGAATAATAGGGGAATTTAGATCTCCATGATCCCCTAGAATAATCTCACTAAATAATAACACAAGATAAATGAAGTACAATGTTAGTAATGCAATATGAGTTTTGAAAATAAAAATATATAACCCAAAGGGAAAATAAAAGTGATGTAATAATGAATAAAATATGTGGTATTTATATAAATTAGAGAACTCATAAGACCATTAAAAATATCACCATTGGAATAGTTATCTTAATTTTGATATTTCATTTTGGGTATTTGGAATATTTACCTAACCATTCTAATAGTATTCTCTCCTATAGAAATGTAAAATAATATTTTTATCATCTAAAATGAAAATATGGACTATTCATATCATAATAAGATTAAATAAATTTTTAAAAATTTATAAAATAACTGTTTCTATATTTTTAAATCATATATGTTTTATTTTTGTTTATATGGAAAATATTTTCATTGAAAATTAACTTTAGTTCCATAATATGGTTTTTATAAATATATATTATGTTTTATCACAATGAAAATATTATTTTATGAGACCTTGGTTAATTTTTAATGGTTGGGGGAATCAATCATAATATCAAAATTGATGATTTCTAAAGAAATAAGGATTTTATTTAAAAAGAAAACTATACATAAATTTTTTTTATTCATAATATAGACTTAATTTTTGGAATTTGTGCATTGAAATTTGGTTAGGATGATTTTTTTGGTATTTTATAAATTAGTTTAATTTTTGGTGAATTATGAAATAGTAAATAATTAGGTATTTAACAATAAAAAAAAATATGAATTATTTATTTATGTATGATTTAATAACTCAATATTTAAAACTCATATAAACAATTTAATATATATAGTCCAAATAAAAAATAGAATTTTTAGTCTTCAGTGAATATAATAAACTAATTTATGTAAGATTCAATAACACCATTCTCCTCCCATTATAAATACCACCTCTTAGAACCCCTTCTCATCACACTATCAAAGAATTTAATCAAACAGAATTTCTACCCAATTAACTTTCCAATCATCTACTCCATGTCTTAGTTATTATGGTGTCACCAAAATACAATTTGACAGATCCTTAAGGGGTAACATAAGAGGATAAAACCAAAGGAAGAGGTATGTTTCTTGAATAATCTTTTAAAATTTTATTCTTCTAATACGAAAACCATATGATCTCTATCCACATTAACATAATATAGTTATTATCATAAATATAATAATATTTTTCTATTATTGAATACTATTTATCTTCTATTATCCCCTAGTTTGTTTCATAAATGAAATCATTGTTTACAACATGTTATATTCACTGCCACTATGATCAACACCCTTCATTTTTCACCACCTTCATCTTGGATTTCATTAAATTTTACAGTTTCAAAATATTAAGATAATATGTAAAATAAAATTATTTTATCTTCTTTAATGTTTTAGATTTTTTATACAAGTAAAATGAATTTAGTTGTTTATGATTTGAATAACATATTAAATTATATATCCACAATATAATAATGTTTTTATTAATTGATTTCTCCCTATTTTAGAGTAGAAAATATTATTTTGGACCATATAATTTTTTGGAAGTAAATGAATATTATTTCATTTAACTTCTAGAGATGTAGTCCTTTTTTACAATAACATCAATAATTATCCCTATGTGATACGACCTTGGAACCTTGAAACAAACGCTCTAAGATGAACAAAATAAAAAATTATATCTCATTGAAATAGTTATAAATGAAAAAAATAAAATTATAATATTTAAAATATAAATGTAAATAGATCATGAATAAATAAATAAATAATTTAATTTATTTTTGTGGGACATTATATGCACGTTGAGAATGATTCTATAAAATAATGAAAGTGATCTCTCAAAGCCACACTTTTTCTTTAGGTTATAACCTTTATCAATCTAACTCACTTTCTATATCTCTATCTCTATTTTATGTTATTAAATGATTATAAATTCCATATATATGTCCATTATACATAAACTTAGATTATTATTACTTTCTTTAATGTGGAAATACATGCCTTAAAATCATTTTTTAAAATGGATTCATTAAAATAAAATACTATTAAGTGGAAATTTTCTATCCCTTAATAATAATATTTTTTCACATGAACAACATATTTTGAGATCTGTTATTAGGAAAAAAAATATGAACATCCAAAATATTTAATTCCTTATTATATTTGGTATTACTATTGAATCAATTTTTATTATGATCGAAGAAGCGATATGTTACCCATTTCATTCAAGGGAAAATTCATATGTTTTTTGTATGATTAAATTACTTTCATGGAAAAAATAAGAATGTACACGATATGATGGGTGAACCCATATAACACTCTAATGTATTGGGAAATTTATTCGAATCATTAGAAGTTAAGTATGGGATTATGCATTGAAACCACTCCATTATGGAAATTTTTGCACATTGTGATGCTATTTTGGAGGTTATCCTTGACTATGTTTAAGTCATCTAAATTATTTCTTCCCAAAATACAATGATTCCATGATATTATGATTAAATTTTATTCGTTTCATTCTACTGTATAAATTTTTATGAGCCTTTTATTTTATGATATAATATTCTACCTTTTGACTCATATGTTATGCTTCATTATCATTTTATTCCCATATTGTTATTTTTATCTCACTGCATTTTTAAGTATTCCCCATGTTATCCTATTAATTATTATAATCTAAAATGGGTTCTTAAACTCATTAGAGAGGGTAAAAAAAGACGCTAAGTGTTTTTCTTTTCAATATTTAAACCTAGACTTCTAAATATATTAGCACTTATGATCCTTGAATTATATTTATTGTATATTTATATTGAAAATCATATTATAATATACATAAAAGTATTGGGTCATGATAGTTTAAATATAAAAAAGTATTGATATTTTTTGTGATAAGGACTAGAAAACATGTAGATAAACATAAGGATAAGACTATATATATTAAAATATCATAATATTTTGGTGATGTATAGATGGAGTGGTGTCAATAAAATTATATCACTTTTTGGATTCTAAAAGTGGATATCTATCTAGAATAGTTTTACATAGGTGTAATAACCTTTAAAAGGCCGCATTAGCTATTAAATTATTCATAACCCGGTGAAAGAAAAAAAAGGAATTTTTGGACATTTACTTTGACACACTCGGGGGATATGATTCAGATAATTCAACAATAATTTACCTTAAATTATGAAGGACATGAATAGATTTATTGTTTAAAAATACTAATATAAACATTAATTTTGATAAAAGAGAAAAACATTTAGGGACTCATATGTTAGGATATAGTTTTCATATATCAATTCTCATACTAAATTTATAAATTAACTTTTATATGTTTAATAGTTAAATTATTTTATACCATTTTTAGAATTTTGTTAATGGTGGGAAATATGATAAACCATTCCAAAAAGCACCATGATAGAAAATGTTTTTTTGTCTAATGATATACCAAACCATATGGGAATTAAATTTGTGATCATCATGGTAGCACTAGATCATCTAACTCATTCTATAAAAAATAAAATTAATAATGAGTAATTTATTCATTCTACTAAAAAATGGAATGTTTTATTCATGTCCTTTATATAAAAAATTCCACCTAACATTAGTATAAATTATGATCCCCTTATTATATAATTGGGAATTAACTCTATTGAAAAGATATTATCTGTCATTAAATGATTATAATAAGATAAATTTGTGTTTGTTACCAATCATCTTAAAGGAGAAGAAAATTAATGGTGGAAATATATTTAGAATATAATGTGCAAAGATGAAATTGATTCCTGTGAATGGGAATGATTTAAAGAAAAACTTTTCTATGAATATAATCCCCAAACTATCTATCTCAAAATAGAGAGGGAGATCCTCAGAGTGATTTATGTGGAAGATGAGACTATATATTCATATGAGGCAAACTTCACAAGTATTCCATGGCATAACTCTCATTTTTTAATCAAAATGTAAAATAAATAACGTTGTTTCTTTAGTGGGTACAATACGATCCTATGAAAATATCTACCAATTTGAGACATTGAAAATAATAAAGAGATTCTCTATTACACCCTTAAAGATTAAGATGAAGTTTTGCGACTCTTAGTGGTCTTAAAGGGATCGAGGTAAAAGGTCTAAAATGGGGTCTTCATTAGGAGGATCAATTGATAAATAATGTAGAGGATAGGGTACCCAATTAACCATACGTGAAAAATATGTGAAGAACAGTCCTCATAATTGTATCTAGGGAACAAGGATTTTCATTAAATGTGGAAAATATTATAATCATGCTAATAAATAAAAATGTTATATAATGAATCCCACTAATGTGACAAAGGAAAATAAGGTTCACATCTATAGTCAACCATTAGTTCAGTGTTTCAACTATAGGGAACCTGTAAATTATGAAATCCAATTCCATAATCTAAGGTTTTTTTGATAATAAATTAAACAACTTACGAGGCCTAGAGGGAAATTAAAAGAATTTTTTACAACTACTTTACAGTTGTCTCTGGATAATGATATTCTGACATGTATGTTTTTAGCCATTCATGAATACTAAATATAAATTTTTTATTCTATTTTTATACATTCACTCATACCATAAATATTTAGTTGAACTATTTGAACACCACCTCAATACATGGGGGTTTAGTAATATATAAAAAATGAAGAAATTGTTACATACCATGTATATAAATCCTTACCTATAAATGATTATGGAATAATCCTTCATAAAGATATTGTCCTACATCTTTTAGTTGTGTTTGATTTTATGTTAGGCCTACATTGGTTGTATTTATATAAACCCAACATCAAATGTTAGTGGATGTAAATCTCAATTAACATACCATGTAATTCTATTATTATGTACGAATGTATAGTGGAGAATGAATCTCCTTTAGAATCGTCATCTAAAGGTTGGATATTTTTGACTCATGGGAAATCATATCAATCTCAAATTATGTTAATAAAGGATAGAGTCATTATTAATTATATATCCACTATGATGGATATATAAAAATGCATTACCAGAAGAATTTCATTGTGTTAATTATAATTGATAGGGTTATTTATAAATTAATCTAAAACATGGATATAATCCTTTATAAAAGACTCCTTATATAATAGAAATTATTTATTTGGAAAAACTAAATAAGTAGTTAATATAGAATATGAAAAAGTGTTCCATACAACTGAGTACTTAACTATGGTTTGTTATAGTCCTATTTTTCAGGAATAATAATGGGTCAATGAGCCACTACATTTATTATCATTAACTCAAAAAAATTATGATAAATAAAAAATATAACATAGAAGGGATATATTAATTACTCAATCAACCATATGAGGAACAATATTTCTCTATGGTGGATCATTGGCTGTGATATCACAAACTAAATGTGAAGAATAATGATATTTTAAAACATTATTTTGTACAATGAATGTACACTATGAGTTCGTAGTGATTACCTTTAAAGTCAACAATTATCCGGTTTTTATTATGGAATTAATTTATAGAGTCTTTAGTGATTACCTCAAAAAATTGTAGTTGTCTTTATAGATGATATTATGAATACTATAAAAGTATAGAGAAACCTGAAGAGTATTTTAATGCTTTTATAAATACATTTTAAAGGTTATTTTATTTGAAATGAAATTTAAATGTGAGTTCTAGATGGAAGAAATATAATTCTTTTTGAATGTTATGACTAGTAAAGGGATATCTTTGGACCCTTCAAATAAAATTATGGGTGGGGGGTTGTCAAATATATCACTTGTAATGGACATCCATATTTTCCTCAACCTATCTTGGTATTATAGATTTTATTTGAGAATATTATCTTTATTACCAAACAATTTAACCAACATAACTTGGAATGGAGTGAAGTTTATGTAGACTAATTATTGTAAAGATAGCTTCAATGTGATAAGAAAGAGTCTTATCACTGCAAAAGTCCTCTCATTACCCTCATGTAGGGCACTTTTTTGGGTATACAACATTGTTTCATAAAAGGTCTTTTTATTTGTACTAATTATTAATGATAATGTGATAAACTTCATCCAAAGGTATTAAATGTTTCATAAGAATAACCACCAAACACATGAAAGGGTTTTGGTTACAGTATTTCTCATGTTCAAAATATGAATACATTGTCTCTATGAGGAGAATTATGAAATATATACAAATAATAAGATCCCCAAGTATATATTCACACATAAGAAGATTAATATATGTCAATTATGATTTTTAGAGATTATCAAGGACATTGAATACAGAATCCACTATCACCCTTGAAAAGAAGATAAATTTTCTCATTCTATAATAAGAAATTATCTGGAAACTGTATCATTGATGAAAAATGGTACGGATCTAGAATTTATATATATTCAACAGATAAATATTAGGATTATAAAGTAAGGATCATCATCATCAATTTCTCAAGCCATTGATCAAACATCCCTTCTGGAGAATATAAGGGATTACAAAAGAGATGATTTGGAAATACCAAATAGGGTAAAATAAATTAAAAAATGGAAATCAATGGAGTTCAAAATTATAAAAGAATGTGTTGTATAATTGGGGACACAACTACATGTTCCATCAAACAATGAGACAAATATGGATTTGTATAATGATAAATTTTTCTTGTCCTTCTCCATCCACCTATAGAGTATGGAGATGTATCGAGATCTCTAAAATAACTATTTGTGGGACAATATATAGAGGGATATTTTTATATTATACATTAAAATTCCAAGCATGTAATTGGTGAAGGATTAAAGGAAAAATATTAAGAGGACGATGAAACCATAACTAATACTGAAATTGAAAATTTAAAACATCACTATAAAATTTATCATTTGTCTTACAAAGACAACAAAAAATAATAATTTTATATGGGGTGTGTTAGATAGTCTTAAAAATACTTTTCACTTGATTTTTATTTGAGTGGATTCAAACTCAATCAACATTAATGGATATATAATAGGGAAGCAATGAAATTTTATAGAACACCAATATTTATTGTATCTAATCGAGATCAAATATTTACCCATATGTTTTGACAATGTGTCAAACCTAATATAAACCTAGAGTTGAACTTATATATGGATTATCAAATCCAAACTAATGTCCAATATGAGGGAACTAACACCTGAAGGAATGTAGAATGAATAATTTATGGGCATCAAAGGATAATTTTAGCAACATATTCCTCTTGTTCAATGGTCATAGAATAATAGTTTCAACTCATGAATCCAAATGGATCCATATTAAGCCCAGTATTTGAAGATGTTCATAACATTTTTCACTGGGGTGAAGATGGTGAAAAGAAAATATTGGGCCCTGAAATGGTTAAGGAAATTTTATAAAATGTCTTGAGCATTCAACAGTATATCGTGGATTCTCAAAGTTGATAGAAGATCTACACTGAAAGTCAACAATGAACATTCTATATGAGGTTGGAGATAAAATATTCCTCTACATATCCACCTTGAAGAGAGTCAGTATATTATGGAAAATGGGAAATCTAAGTCCCAAGTACATCGACACATTTTATATTATTGATCACAACAGAGTTGTGGCCTATCTATAATTACTCTCACAAACCCTTTCACAAGTACATTATTTTTCCATGTATCTCTCTTCAGTACATATAAAAAACATTTTGCACATGTAATAAATCTATATTAAGTATAGCTGGAAAATGATCTATTAGATGAGGGGTAACCGATGATGTTCTTAGACTATAAAGATAAATCTATTTTCCACAATAAAACTCACATTGTCAAAGTAATATGAAGAATAATTAAGTATAAGGATGAAAAATGAGAATTGGGGGAATCCCAAGAGTAAAGGCATCCTCACATAATTTATCCATTGTATTAAAAAATTAATCTTGAGGGAGAAATTTAGTAAAGGGGAAGAAGGTAACGACCCATAATTTTAACAATATAATTTCTATTCTCATAATTGTGGTATATTTAGTAATTTATTATAAATCACATTAAACACAAGATAAAAAAACTAAATGTTAATAAATTAATTTAAATATTATATTTATTGAGTAGAAATTTCAATAAAAACTTAATGTATTATAATGGGATACACAATAGAAAATAAAATAACAGTAATTTTAAAATTTGGATTTACTGGATCCCCTAAAATAATAAAACTCATGAAAAACATTGTGGAAATAAATCAGAATATTATTAATGAAATATTAATTTTGAAAATGAAAATATAAAACCTTGAAATAAATTAGATGTGAAGGAATAATGAATGAAATATGAGGTATTTATAGAATTAATTGAAACTATATGACCTTTTCAAATATTATTGTTGGGATACTAATCAGATAGTTGAATAATATTTTGACTATTATGAATAGTAAAATATCTATTAGAACTGTATCCTTAACTATGGTAGTTTAAAATAATATTTAACTATCTTATAAAAATTAAATATCAACTATTTATATCATGATAAATCTAAAAAAATGTTTTAAATATTATAAAATTTGTTCTTGTAATTTTGTAAATCATTTATGTTTTCTTACAATTTTAATGAAAAATATAATGATTTAAAATAATTTAAATTCTCATAAAATGTTTTCATAAAATAAAATTATTTTTTATTATAATTATAATATAATTTTGTGATACCTTAATTAATTTTTCAAAGGGTCTATAAAATGATCATAATAACAGAATTGGTATTTTCTAAAAAATGAGGATTTTATTTAAAAGATAAATATTAAATATTTAGAAATTTATCTTTATAAAGTTATTTTCATTTTTTAAGCCAAGGGGTAATAAAAGTGTTCATTTTATTTTTTGGTATTTATCTAAAATAGATGGTTTTTTGAATAGTGAAATATGGTAAAATAAGTTGTTTTATAGCACAAGATAAATACCTAGATTTTTGAGTCATGTATGATGTAAGAACCAACTAGTGTGATATGTCATGAAAAATTTAATTTATAGAGTCATAATAATTAAGACTATTTGAATTATTGAGATAATATAATAAACTAATTAATATAATTCTCAATAACATCACTCCGATCCACTTCTAAATACCACCACCTCAAGTGCTTCTCCTCAAACCTTATATTCCTTGGATTTGTTTTCCAATTTCTACCTAATTTCCATCCCAATACTCTCCCAACTTCTTATTTATTTTTTTCTCAAAAAAATACCTTATAAAGGATCCATAATGGTTATTCTAAGAGGAGACAACCAGAAGAAGAGGTAAGATTATATACTAATCTGTTTTTATATTCTTATTCATCTAAGACAACCATATTTTATCTGTCCTCCTAAAAAATTTAACATATGAATCTAAAACATACATATATGTTATTATTATTGTGGAATATAAATCTTCCATCCTCTCTTATTTGGTTTCTTAAGTGAAATATTTTTTTAAAATATGGTTGGTTCACTGCCTCCATGATCTACACACTTCAGTTTTCATATCTCCTATCAGGATGATTATAAAAAATATTATTATTGTTAAAAATTAGGACAATATGTATAATATAAATTATTTCATGTTCTAGAATTTGTTAATAGTAATTAAATAAAATAAAATAATCTAGTTCTTGATGGTTGGTAAACCAACATAAATTATCTACCCAAGTAATATTACAATTTTTATTAAAAAATCATCCCTATAATGAAAATTAAAATATATTTTGTTAAATTTAAATTTTTATGAGAACATGAATACCATTTCATTTCACTTCTATCATTGCAGTCCCCTTATAGAAGGAATGAAATAATCAACTAGAAGTTATACCACATTGGGAGCATTAAACAAAATCTCTCATAACAAATAAATTTAGAATTATATTACATTGAAATGGTTAAAAATACACATAATAGAATTATAACAAAAGATATATATATGTAAAAGGTTATTAATTAATTAAATAATTAATTTAATTTGATTATCCTGGATAATAAGTGTAAGTGAGAAATTATTTTGGAATATAAGGTAAGTGATATCTCATACCCAACCTTGTTTTCTTTGGGGTACAACCATTCAATCTCAACAAAAATTTATTTACCATTTATGTTATTAAATCATTTTAAATTATATATATATATGTCTCAAAGAAAAATAAATTGATTATTATTCATTCCTTTGATTGGGTAATAATTTCTTTAACCTAATTCCACAAAATTAATTCTTAAAAATCTAACCCAATTAAGGGTAAATTTTCCATCCATAAATCATGATGTTTTTTTAAATGAAAAATATATTTTTAGACCAAATATTATTTACTAAAATATGAATTTCCATAATATTTAATTCTTACCTCTCTTTAAAATATTTATGAAATATTCTTTGATTATGATTTTAGGCATGATTATGTGACCAATTTATTTACATGGGTAATTTTTGAGATATTTACTCATGATTGATATCCTTTTGTAGAACACTAACATTGTGATGTTATGATGGGTTAATCGAGAAATAAAACTATTCCATTGCTTAAATGTTTTCTAAATAAACATTATTCATGGGATTTAGGAGTGATCTAAATCTATGATGGGACATTTTACACCATGTGATATTGCATTAAGAATGAGACATGACTTATATTTATGTCTTGTTTCTTTTTGTTTCCATATACCTATGTTTCCATAATCTAATGATTTTTGGTTTTTATGCCTCTGTAGGATTATTCATGAGCCTTGTATTTAATGATAACCTGATCCACCTTTTGGATCATATGTTATGCTTCATGAAGATTTTAATTACCTTATTTTTATTTTTAGAAACCTCATTTTGTTTATGTATTCCAAAAGTTATCTATGGTATTTATAAGATCCCTATAAAATTTTAGAGATAATTATTAATCATAAAATAATTGTGTTATTTTTTAATTTCTATTTGATTTATTATGAACTCAGTCTTCTAAAGACACAAGTTATCATGTTCTTTTTTGTTTTATTTATTAATAATTTATGTTAAAAAATTTAATAACCTATGTATGAGTATTGGGTCACTATAAATTATCCCCACACAAGTTTACAAAATATTTACTCACATACTCTTTTTATGAAATAAAAAATAGTGAAACCACTTATTTATGTGAACTATGAATGACTATATCATCTTGAATTGAATCGTCAAAGAAAATCTCTAAAATTTTAATTGATTCTTCTTAATCATATTGAAATTTAATTTTTTTTTATAAAATTAGTTCTAAAGGAATATATGATGAAAATTATTAAATATAATAAATTAGTGGTATCAAATCTTTTTTTTTGATGAAATATTATTAATTTATTTTATGAATTACTAGCTTCAAATCACCTTTGAAATTTATTCATGAAATTGGTATATATAGGTATAATACTAAAAAATTAATGAGATATTTTTAATCTTCATCATTATTGGTAGATCCCATTAAGAGAAGGAAAGAGTGGGGATGCAATATCAACAATTTAAAAAGATAATTAGACCACAATCGTTAATAAATTATAATATTTTTTTTGTGAAAAATTAATTATTGAATCCTATGTATATTATGGATATATAAAGGGATGAAAGAAATTATTAACACTTTGTTATATTATATGTAACATTTTTTGAGTTTGGAACTTAGTCAGTGTGGGATTCTGAGGCCCATAGAGTCTCAACATTAATAGAATAAAAATATTTAATATATTTCATTCACGCACCTATGTTTTATTTTCAAAACACTTTTAATATATCCCAAATGCTACAACGTATGAGAATTATGATACAACTTGTAGGTCTGGGATGAAGGTTTTAGTAAATGTATGACAAAAAATTTGTGTGTGTGTAGAATTTGAATCATCTCACATGAGGATAACTTATTTAATATTTGATTATACACTTTTCCAAAAATAATGAAATATATCACAAATAGAGTTTTTGATAAAAAATATGATACCTCCACTAAATCTAAAATATGGGTATTACCATATTCACAATATATGTTTTGTGAGAATCACACATTTAGTTATATCACACGTAAGGGTAATAATATTTGGTATATAAATATTATTATCAGGCAGTTAGTAATTATAATAATAATTTTATTAGTATTATTATTATTTGAGTGGATTACAAAAATAAAACTATACATGTGTAATTAAAATTTGTGTTATTGATTGGATAAATTTTTAGTGGTGGGTAATGTAATTAATGTGATTTTATTAGTTATTCTAATTAAATATAAATATGTTGTTAATATTAATTTATTAACTATTATCGGGTTTCAATGTAAGTTATTAATGGAATAATAATATTTCAAATTATGTGAAATATTTAATAATAATAATAGTCATTATTATTATTATCAATGTGGTAAATATTATTTATATATATAAATAATATATATATATAATTGGAATAAATAAATAAGTATATATATTCTTGTGCGGGGGTATATATTTTTTTACATAGGTGTATATATGTATATAGATATGTGTATATATGAATATACATATGTGTATATATATAGGAATATGTGTATATATATATATATAAATTCTATATATATGGGTTAAACATATATGTATATATATAAATATGGGGGTTTATATATGTATATATAGAGTGTATATATATAACGTGCATATATATGGGTTAAATAAATATGTATATATATATATGTGGGTGTATAAATGTATATGTGGGTATATATTTATATAACGTATATATATATATAGGGACAACTTTTATGATATATTTAAATGATGAGTTAAATGAGTTCATGTATAATAAAATTCTGATGAGTACATGTGTCATAATGGGTTTAAAACAAAGATTAAATAATTATTGGGGGGGGGTGATGAACATAGGGATAAGAAGAGGGAAAAACATTAATTGTTTAATAATAATTATAATAATGATGATGATGATGATGATGATGATGATAATATTACAAATAAATGTAAAAAATAGGGAGTTTTGGAGAGATGTTTAGAATATAAGAGAATTATCCTCCCCACCTCACGCCACCTCTCTCACCT
This sequence comes from Viscum album, assembly GCA_963277665.1. Classification (NCBI taxonomy): domain Eukaryota; kingdom Viridiplantae; phylum Streptophyta; class Magnoliopsida; order Santalales; family Viscaceae; genus Viscum; species Viscum album. The sequence goes on along the minus strand of OY728123.1, from coordinate 1,868,432,935 downwards.
CTCCCTCCACTATTCTCTTTATCTTATTATTATTCTAATTTTCTCCTTGTTATCTTAAAATACTAGCCCATGATATCTTCTGTGATATTGGTTGGATTGAATCATAGTCAGTTTCGTTCGGTTCATCTTGACGAGCATAATTTTAAACAAATTTTTTCCAAAGGAAATGAGGCTTTAGTGGTGCAATTAAATTCGGATGTCAACCTTAATTGTTAGTCATATTTATAAATAACATAGGAAGCTATTGAAATAAGTGCATGTTATATGTGGGTTATTTGTATCAATTTTGGCATGCATGTGTAGCCTATGAGACCTATGTTTGATTCTTGATCAAATGACATATGTGTGTGTGCGTGTTTGTGTATAGCCTTTGACTAATGATTTTTTTATTTTCATATGGATTGTGACAAATGTGATTATGATAATATTTGAATTGACTTGATGTTTGATATATATATTTTACTTATGTATCATATACAATTTATTTATATATACTACATTTGAGAATACATGTCTAACTTATTGGTTTCCATGTTTGATATGACACGTAATTGACGACATGAGATATTTGATGCATGTTCATGACTATCCTCTAAGAGGGATGTTCTAGGATTGGGAAAATATGTACATGGACTATTCTAGTTAGTGACATGTATCAGATTATTTTGGCTATCAGCATAGTGTGGATGCAATAAGACTGTCAGAATGTGAGACTTGTCTATCCTCTCAGATCTAAAATATTTCATTTATTTTTCATATCTTTAATTTCCCTCATTTTCTCCTAATGGACATAGATTACATGATGAAGGACATAAAGCTAGAAGATATTATTAACATCACTAAGAAAGTGATTTTTTTATTCATCTTCAAGTTATTTCTATCAATATTGTAGAATACAACCTATATGTTTTGAAAATGATCTTTTTATTTACATTACATAAAAATAATACCATCTATGTATTATTCCTATATTTTAAATATATGAGGATAAAAAATGAGTTGAATCACCCTATAATAAGTGGACTTATAATTTTTGAGGAAAAATGTCATCACACTATATTAATATACCCCTTGGGATTCTCTAAATTTTTTGAATTGTCATCATTAGAAACCATTAATATTTGATTGTAACCTGAGTACTCATACATGATTGAGAGATTATGAAAATTTGATAACACAAAAATTGTAAATTTCGTGTTTGATACTAGAAAGTTATATTCGGAATAAAATTTCCAATCCTTGAAATAAATGTTTACTCAAATTATCCTATTCTTATTTATATGGAAATTATTAACTTGAAATTTGTGTTACAATACTACCCAAATTCAATTTTATGTAATCAACTTATGAATTTCAACTTCTATATCAATATCATGAGTTAGATGCATTATTTCCACTGTCTATTTCGAACAATAGTCTCTAGTCAATAAGAATAAGTTTTGAACAGATAAAATTGGATTTAGCCTTAGATTTTCGTTTTATAATTCCATGGAATGAGGTACTAATGTTGTTTAAAAAAATAATATATTCCTCATGCTCATTAAGTATCATTTTTTAAATAATCAGTGGGAGTTTTGAGTATTTTTCAGCGCAATGATTGACCAACTTGATTTTGTTGACTATTGTTGAAACACATTCCTTGTAATCCAAATAATATAAAGGAAATATTATTATCTCACTTATTGATATTAAAAATATGGTGTATTGGCTTCATTGTTTTCATTAGGTTCATAGTCATATAAAAAAATTCTTATTAAGATAATCTTATTGTATTTAAATAAAGGAAACAATACCAAACTCATATGATTCACTCTGATGACATGTATTTAGGTGAACAAAGTGACTTTTTATTATTTAATGAATTATAATAAATATTATATTTCAAAAGATATTATCAATGGAAATATTAATAAGTATATAGTTACTGAGAATCACTTCTTCTATTGTTGAATATGCCACATTTGACACATTTTCCTATAAATAATATAAGAAAAAGGTTATTTGAGTATCCTATTCAATGAAAAGAATGATCCTATGATTTGATAATTTTAGAATTATCCTTTCAATATGATTCATAGGAAGAAAAAAATAATAATCTAGATCATTCCACAGATTCATTAGAGTGGATTATAATCGATAATGTTTAATGATTTGTTTTGTATCTATTGCTAATATCATTTTCCACACCCTTTTGTAGTATTGTAAATCAATGTAACAGGATTCGTGATATTCAAAGGGATAGTTATCACTATAGAGTGATCCAAAATTTTCTTAAATAGAAATTGTAATGTTTTATAGTAAAATTATAGAACATAAAAATATAAATAAATCTATATTCTTCTAAAAAGGTGTTAAAGGCCATATCATTGTTATCCACCATAAACTTAGTGTTAGATATGAGGATTTTATTCTTGTTTTGTAGTATTAAAATTCTTAGAGGCTTCTTTTTTACTCAAAATACACACATTGACCTTAAAATTTTAAGGGGATTCGTTAGCCTCCAAATTTCATACTCAGTGAAGTATCTATACTAAAATGACAATGAATCATGAAAAATTGTCTATAATAGCTAAAAGGATTTATGACATCATAAAGCTCTCATAATATAAATAAATACCAAATAAGTCCTTGTATGGAAACATCCATATAATATCCCATTAAGGAAATTATTATGTGGAATTCAGTGGAACCCATTATTATATGATATATTTTAGTAATTTACATTTTCCCTCAAAACCTTAAGGGATTAAAAGATCTTCTATAAGGGCCTCTATATGTAGTTTTTGAAATATATAAATGATCCAAAATTGAATATTCTTTGGGATTAAGGAATATATGGTTCAATACAATATAATAAATTTATATATTCCAAAACCTTCATCCATGTGGTTGTTCCATTTATAGAGGTATTATATACTAAATCCCTCATGATGATGATCTCTTATGTAAGCCAAAATTAGGGAATATCACTTCTATTTATAGTTTATGTTGTGTAATATTTCCATATTTTTGTAACTAGATAGATGATGTCATATCCTATTGTTTATTGACAAGTACAATTGGGTTATAATGATGCCTAAAAGATTCAATATTTTATATATTTCCCTATTGAAGTATTTGAAATGCATGAATCTTCATTTTAGTGAGATATTTTATTTCAACAGAGATGAAACTTGACCTATGGGGTGTACCTTGAGAATATACACCTCTTACACTATGACATCCTTAATGATTTCATATGGTAATCTAACTTTATATGATTATCCATCATAATTGAATGATACTTTAAAGAGACTCATACATTCCGAATCATATTTTGACTCCTAATTCAATGAAATTTATTTTTAATTGGGTGACTCCCATCCCTTTAATGAAGGTTTTATAACATACAAATGAGTTTGGTCCTATTTGGGTAACCATAAGGGATCCCAATCCTATTTCTTGATACAGTAGTGAGTATTATTACAAATTTTATATGATTATTTGTGAGATGGTAATTCATAGGTCATTAAAAAAAGAATTGGGTTTTTTCACTTGTTAATTCAATCATGCCATAGAGATTGTATGTGCATGATTAACTAGAATTAATTTTTCATAATTATAAGGAATTTAATTATTCATATTTGGTACTTCATGAAATACTATTCCTTATCCATGTAATACAATAGACACATAATTAATGTGATCCATGGGTTTTCCTGTATTTTTATTCCTTTCATAAAGTATCCTCGAAATTAGGTCTTTGAATAATAATTAGTCCATAATATTGGGCCCAAGCATCTGACGTTAATAGTAATATTTTGGATGGTCATTCAACCACTCATAATTCTGTTTATTTATCTATATTGAGGAAATTGTATATTTTACATTGTAAAAATGAAATTCTTTAGGTGAAAATAATTTATAATGGATTATATATTATTCTCAATATTTTTAATGGTTCAAATATGTATTTTAATCCTATATTTTTTTGTTGAGATGCTAGAATTTATGTTTTTTCCCCGTAGGAGGGAAAAAATTATATTTAATAATTTCATAGTCCACGATTTACACGGATTCATATTTGATGGTGACATCCATGACCATTTTTGTTCCGTATTTCCTTAAATGTGTTGATGTTATTAAGTAGGATTTATATTTAGTGAAATAAAGGGTGTCTTAAAATAGTTTTACTAATTTAATGATCTATCAAAAACTACTAGGATATTTCCATGGAATTAGAGATTGTCATATAACATCTTGAACCTTCTCTATAAAAATATCCAACTGATATTTTTTTGTGAGTTACATATATATGTAATAAGTTAATTCAATCTATAGGGTAGAAAATTTTTTGACTCTTATTTTCAGATTTATTTTTATTTTTAAGGTCATAGATGATTATAATTATCATAGACAAGTTAAAGTGATTTTAGGATAACCATTTGGAATTTTTGAAACTATTGATATATCAAGATAATAGATTACTATATTAGAGAAATATAGGAAGCTCTAATAAATAAAAGAAAAATCCAAGATTTAATGATTAATGATTTTATGGTATTATAATAATTATACAACATATGGATGAAAAGTGAGGAAGTGTTTATTATAGATATATTATACCATTGAATGTTGATAATATTGGATTTCCAAAGTTTAGAAGAGGGGGATCCACCTTCTCCCACACATGATAAGATTTCCGATACAACTACAATAGTACATGTTCAACATAAATTGAATCTATTTGAGTATAAAGATATATAAAAAAATATCAAGGTAATAGATCATGAGATTCAGATTCTAGTGGGACATTCATGGTGTATATATATTTTGTAATTTTTAACCCATTGATGGTGACATTCTTAAGTTATCCCTCAATTAATTTCACATTATGATTGGTTATATTTCTCAAATAGGGGGAATATATAGTAATAAATAGGAATTAAGTGTAGGTGAACTCACTTATCTAACCATAGGTTGGAAAGATGGTTTGAATCAGAATTGACGTTTTATATAGCATATAATATTATTCCGAGTATCGTGATAATAAGTTGTTTTAATTTTTCTATATCAAATTCATATCTGAAAATACTTTCCCTATAATATTATATATCAATTCAATTGGGTGGGTGTTTTTGTCCTAGAATAAAATTTACAATTTTATTTTATTCTATCACACATATTGGGTGGTAGTTTGTAATTAAGAGGGTCTAAAATATCAGGAATCTATCAATATTTTTTTTGTGTGTAGACACCTTCTTTACATAACTCAATTTGAATGAAATCTCAAGAATATACATGCTAATCATCATGGACTTATTTACATCTATCATGAATTGTGATATTAGTAAGGTTTATATTTAAAAAAATCAATGAAATTAATGATATATAAGAACCATATCTTCATACACAATGAGAAATATTAGTACTTTTTTATCATTAGAATATTCTTTAAGGGATAGATCCAAATCATCCACCACTTTTAATTTTATAGATGACTGATCAGATTTTTCATCTCTATGGGGAATTCAATTTTCCTTTTTGTACTCCCATAGTTATGATGTGGGGGATTTTTCATGGATAATTATTTTTAGTGAATCTATTCAAACTTTCACTATAGGTGTTCTATATATAGATGTTGATTCAATAATTTTCTGAGGGATGGTGTGGAGACAGACATCTTTTTGGGTTGCATCTATTTTATAGAACATATAAACTTATATAGGTATGGGTATAAATTACCCATGATCAATGGTCTAGAGTTCCTACTAAACTGTTTTCAACAACAGTTTCATCCCTATTTATGATTATTGAATTTTATAAAATTGGTTGGTTTAAAAATTCTCTCATGTTTGTGGCCTAGGGCGGATGTTGGTTATTGATACAATAGTTGTTGAGTCCCTATTTTACTATTTGAACTTTTATTTTGACATGATCCATATACATCACATTCAAAGTCTAATAGGGATGAGCGATATCCACCGTAGAGAGATTCTACAATTTAGTGGGATTTCTCTAAAATATGTTTTATAGCCTTTATACATCTTTAGGCGATAGATGTAGAATCATGACAACCAATCTTGACCATTGAGTGAAACTTTTTTACTCCATAAAAGAAGAATATTGTTTTAATCTATTAACTCTTATATCAAACTCATGAATTTTTTGGTAATACTAATAGTAATTATGGTGTACATTTTCTTTGTAGGATGGCCCAATTGACCCTTGAGTTGAGTAAAATGTAACATCCATAGTTCACACAATCCACAAATTCATATATATAGGGAAGAATCTATGATGAATTATTGAATTATTTTTAATCCATTAAGGAAATATTTTTGGACAAAATCATGTTTCTGGCCAAATTAGGCTCTTTGGAATCATGGATATTCTATGGAAATGGTTGAAAAAGTTACCTTCTAGTTCATGGAGTTAGCTATCATACCCCATATAGGCAATGAGTCTAGATTTTAGGTGATGTAATTCCCCCTAAAAGATTCAATGAATTTGGATTATGTAATCATATTCAATAATTTTTAGTATAAAATAATTAAGATCTTAATGGGGTTATAATAATAATATTATCTTCTCTTCATAGAATTCCATCCTCATATTATTGAACCCTCCCTCATCTTTTTCAAATGCGAATTAAATATTTTTCAAAGATAGTGGGAAATATCCCATGACCTTATTGGGGGATGTAGAATTATTTTTAATGTATTAAAATTCTTTTAGTCACACGAAATATGGAAGAGGAATAAATAATGATTGGTTTATCTTCTCACTTAAGTACTATGATTGGATTCCACCATTTACAAATGGAGATAATGGTGTATATGGTCTTGGATATTAATGTTCTTCTATGAATGTGAGATTCATTGAGATGTATATGAAGTGAGGAAGAACTTTATGTTGAGTTGATAAATTTTTTAGAGTTGCAACTACATGGTAAAAACTAAAGTTAAGAGAAAAATGGTTAGTGATTTCTATATCTTTAGAATGGGGAGATATTCATGCCAGTCTATACATGATCACAATATAAAATTTCTCTATGGTTTTTCTTGTAGGATATCTATGGGAAGTTATTTTATGGTTTATAACTGGTTTTTTAAATTTATAAAGAGGACCTCTATGCACATTATTTTTTTTATACATAGAGTATCATCATTATAGATAACCTAGAGAAGAACTCCATAGTAACTAATTATCATGCTACAACGAGAATTTTTTTAACTCAAACTATGGGGAATACCTCTATTATTTATGGTGGTGAATTCATCATGGGGATGACCACCACAACTACTAATTAATTTTTTTGGATAATCTCCATTATGGGGTTTCTATGGGGTTCTAGAGTCTCCTTTTTGTGATTTTCCCTAGGGAGGACCTCTTTCGATATGGATGTCTTAGTGGTATCCCTGAGTAGTCTATCAATTATTGGTATTAAATTTTTCATGGAGTGGAAATCTATGATTAATTTTATAGTTTTTATATATATAACTTTTGGATATGTTTATTTAGGTGTTTTTATATATGATTAATTGTTTTACCAAACTAATGGGTAGTTTTTTACAGTGCCCATTGGTCCCGTATCAATAGGATACAAATATTCCTTCCAATGGGGACATGGAATAATTTTTAAGTAACTTTAGGGATATTCTAAAAAGTTTTAGTGATGTTTCTCAATGTTATATACCTAATTTTGATCCTTTTTAATTGATGTAACCTAATGGGACCTCCTTCTTGGTTCTTTAATTCAAATAACTAAATAAATGTATACTTATTCCATATCCTATAGAGGGTTTATGATTAAATTATAGTGGTGATTTACTTGGTTTATGGGAGACATAGAATTTGGCTCTATGATAGTAATTTGTATATGAAAAAAATCCCTTCCATCTATTAATATGTTTGAAAGTTGTGAATTTTATCTCACTAGGTAATGTAATCAATTTTTATCCCAATGTTGTGATAGGGGATTGATTCCCTAAAATATCTTTTCATTTGTATGATGATTAGAATGGAATCAGATCCTTATAGAATATGTGGCCTATTTATAATGTAGGGATAATACCATTGTTTAATTATTAAATCAACATGGAAATTACCACTTGGAATTGGTTCAATGATAATATTTTTTTAGATTTTTAAAGAACAACATTCAATATGGAAGTAACATACAACTATAGTTCTATCTAATTACGATGCACAACCTCTTGAGTTGTCTCATGAGGGACCCCATCATTATTGTGTAACGTGATTCCTTTATATGAATTTATACTTAGTTCAAATAGGTTTTTAAGTGAATATAAGGAGATAAAACACATAAAATAATCCCATTAGGGTCACTTCCTTGATAAGAATGCATGATCAGTCAATTTATCTAATAATAAAAGGATTTAATCTTGGGTGATCCATTTTATTTATGTTTTTCAAAATTCTATTATTCTATAGAAACACATTAAAAAGGTGGATGTATTTATGGTGAGTTAGTAACCCCAATATTTTTCATTATAATAGATATCGTGAGAGATCTAATCATTCTATTATGGGTTTTTTTCTAATCGAAGACACTTTTATAGATTTAAAATGTGTTCATGAAATTATTTCCAATAATAATATAAATTAATCTTTTTTAAAAGGTATTAATTAGTTCAATGAATTCATTGATAACATGTTTGATTGGTTACCTTTCTCTAACATCATTTATTATTTATGAAACAGTTTAAAGTATTATAACTACGAACTCTATAATTTGTTTCTTTGCTATGAAGCGGTCTGAGTTATGGTATCGGGATTTTGATTGTTATATGGACTTTCAACATATCCCTATAAAGGGAATTATACTTCCTTTATATCAATTAAATTTAATAAAGAAAGTCATGCATTTTATTGTCATTTTAAAACAACTAATATAGTCTATTTTTAGGTCATTATACAAGAACATGAGATGTTAGTTTTAAGAGTTCTATCTATAAAAAATAAAGTACCTTTTAAGATCATGCAACATGGACCAATGTTGTTTATTTTTTGGTCATTCGTAAAGGGTTAGTGATTATACACTAAATTTTATTCATCAAATGATAATGAATAACTTTTTAAGGTCTTGTATCTAGGAGCATTGGGTCTTTTAATTTAGATTTTCATTACATTGACCATATTTGAGTAGTTTGACGTCATATAGTTTAGAATACTAAGTGAATGCTTTCAAGTAATAGTTTGGTGTTGGAATATGTAAAAGTATTAATTTATTGTTAAATCATACACTGGGTCAAAAGTTCATTTTATTCCTTTGGATTAGGTAGAACAAAGGGTTTTACTCTATGCTTATGGACATGGTGGTATTTTAGAAAAACCAAGATAGATGAGTCAAGAAGGATGATCTTGAAAAAATAATATGGTTATTTTAAAGAGAGAATCCAAAATAATAAAGGAATATATGATTAATTTTATTTCAATGGCCTAATCATTTTTGAGAGGAAACTTATTTGTGCATCTATTATAACATACACATACCCTATTATCTGGGGAATGTGAGAATAAAAGAGGCCTTCCAAGTATACCTAATGAACCAGTATTGTATATATTGTGGTCGTGGAAGTGGTATATAAAGTTAATGTATTGTGTGGATCAATTATAGACACATGGGTTTTAAAAAGTATATTTTTCCATTATGGACAATGTGTTGAATTTACCAAAAGTGGATAGTCTTGGAAAGTATAGATTATAATATTATTGGATAAACGAATGAAGAAACCAGGTAAGGCTTGTCAAGGTCATCCCTTTCTATTTAGGGAAATGTGGAATTTCAACTATAGGTAGATACCCTGGGTGTAGCAAAAAATTAGGGTAACCATGGTGTATTAGCACCATAGTGAACCTGTGGAAATGTAAAAAACACCTTACTAAAATACTTTAGAGGGTTAATAGAGTATTAACCCTAGCGAGGCATCTATATAGTGTAAACTGAATTGAAGACCCTATGGAAGTTACTTTCAGTACCGAGTTAATTGGAACCCTTCATTCATCAATAACCATTCATAGAGAGTTCCTTTTACCATTAACATATGAAGAATTTTATAACTGGTCTTATATAGTTTTTTAGTGTACAAACCTTCAAATGAAACAAATATTCATTGTTCCCAATTTTAAATCTTGTTTATGACATAGATCATCACATTAAGGAGAGTTTTAGAGGCTATAGAATGTTATCTTGAGTTATGAGCACCATGTGGTTTCATAATATATCCCTATAAAACTCGTTGTTTAATACATATGAAAGAGGGTTATGAGTATATTTAGAGTTGAAGATAATTTTATATAAAAGATAGCTAATTCTACTTTGTTTTTAAAGATTATGTTGCATGTTCCACCTAATTTTTAAATTCATTCGACCATTGCTCAAGTATTGGCCACCTCTTCTCAGGAGGAAAACCCCTTCTCATTGGGGACTCAATCACCCCTTAACCTCATGAATTCATATTAGGAAGAGTCTTGTATTATCCATTGAACAAGGAACCTTGTTTGTTGTGTTAAGATCTGATGGTTGTTCCTTCCATTTTAGAGGCCCTCATATCACGTCCTTCATCCCAAACATTTTAGATCCCCCTATTCGTTGATATTAATTTGTAGTCACATCATGTAGTATCATAAGATGTTTATATGGTATTTTTTATTACCACATCTTCCATTTATGAGGCGTATGACCACCTCAAGTGGACATTAGTGGCATGGTTCAGTTTGGACGAACCAAAAATTCCACTCTTTTGGAAAATAATTGGATTTCGGGGAATAAAGGCTCCATAAAGAGTCTCAGTGCGGAATCACAATGTGTTTTGAACCATCTTGGATTATAAGAAATATTTTTTTCAAGTGTTGGTGCAAGATATCCAAATCTATTGGCCAATGATAATTTAGACACTACCACTGGTCAATGGAGGTTCACCATGGGTCAGAGTCTCTATGTGAGGTGGTGAGGATCAAAATCCCTGGTATTCCCCTTACATTAGATAATATCTCTTTCTTTTTTGGAATTAGATATTTCAATATGGGATTTCATCTTCATGGATGATCTGACTCTTAACAATGAGGAGTATTTTGTAACAAAAATCTAGGTGGATATAGATATATCTCATCCCCTTCCATCATAGAATAACCTTCGAGTTCAGGGTTTTGTCAACCAATTTCATGATCTTTATAATCCTTCATCTCTAAGGGTATTATAGTTTTGTAACCTCCATGTACATTCAAAACTAATTTTCCAAAATCATTATTATCTTTTTTTAGACACCCTTCATTCATACTTTTATACTAGTGGTGAGGCGTCAGAATCTTTAGGCATTTGTTTTTCCATCCGTACAAGACCTGATCTAGAGGTTGTGGGTAGGGGTGGATTTGAGCCTGATATTCTGGAATTCCATTCTCAGGATAGTTCTCCACTTTAGGAGCCTGTGTAAATTTTTTTATGCAGTTAGCTTGATACTTCTTGTTTGGATTGGGTGAACTATATGTAATGTCCACCAATTTGTAACTATAAAGACTCATAAACTCCATATAATTTTTTAAATTATATTGAATTATTTAGAGACTTCAAAATTCAGAAACACGTTATTTCGAGGCCCGGAGAGCCCGAAACGGTTTCTTGAAATTTTTTTAAGGTTCATTCAGTAAACGTACGAGTGGGATTTTATATCTTTTTAAGCGGTGATCAGATTGAAAACCAAGGGTACCATTGAATTCTTTGTGCCAGGATTCACTTGGGAAAAACATATCCTCAATAGGAAAGGGTCGGATGTAAAAGTTAAATTCTGGAATTTGCAGAAAAATAATAAAATAACTCTTTCAATTATTTTATTATTTTCTTTAAATATTGATTGATAGTTGGAGAAATAATTGAGTAATGATGAACATTAAATGAGGTTCATTTAATGACTCATTTATTTTATTGTGTAAGCACTAAACCTGTTTAAATTGATGGTTCATTAATTGAGGTTAATTAATGAACTAATTTAATGAACACAATGTAAAGATTGTTTTTTTATTCAATCCATTGGAGAAAGGATTAACAACCATGGGGGAAACCTCTGACGTAACACCAACAAAATATCCCTCTAAGAAAGAATGTAGGACTAGCATCGATCATTGGAGGATTCGATCTATAGATTGGTGAGGGCTAATCAACATGGAACATCTATGAACGCAGATCTTCTCCTTCGTCTACAGCACTGAATCCAGGTATGAGATTTATTCACTCAAAGTGTTTAATGATTCCTCTTATCTCATTATTTAATAATACAATGAAGGTGGATCAAGCGACTAACATGGTTATTCGTGTCTCGTTCGATCTTGTGGGAGGTTGTCATAGGTATTTTATTTGGAGTTATTCTTAATCTGTGAGATGATTACTATATTCCCCATGATAAAATAATAAAATGGAGGGAACGGGGCAATCCGAAAATGATGAGACCCTCCTCCAATATAGTATGTTGTATGTTCTTCATGGGAGACCAAGAAACATGGATTCAAGGAAATTATATGGGATTTGTAGTGAACGTGGCAACCTGAGAGGCCTGTAGGCGTAGACGAGATAGAAAACGTACCACTGGAGAATCTCTGGTGGCATGCAGAAGGTTCTGTTGGTGCGGAACCACCAGAGATCAGCAGCAGCGGCTAGACCACACTGGCTGCATGGATTATGAGGCACTCATAGGTTCCATAGTTGAAGGAATATGTGGCCGGACATCCGCAGAGGCGGTGAATGTGTGGCACCCATCGTTTCCGTGGGGAGATGACGCAACCCACTCAGGATTCTCTAATGGTGCACGAATGACCGGCTCATGATGGAACATGAATGGCTAGCCATTATAGGGAGATGGGGGGGGGGGATACTGGTGCTGCCAGTTGGAAGAACCGAACAACATGCCTTCAGTCTGGAAAACTGGGCCGCACCGCATGGGTTGGATTCTTTAGGTGGGATGCGCCCCACCAGGTGGGTTGGGCCACCCGCGGAAAGAACCTGCGCCAGCCAGGCCTGATCCTCCACAAGGCCAAACCTGTAGACATAACAAGATTTTTGGGATGGGCCATTATTGGACCCACATTGTTCCCTCAAGTGGGGTTGGGTCGGTCTGACCAGAACCAGACCCGACTGGCCCCATTTCACCAAACGATCATAACACACAGATCGAGAGTCTGATTGACGCGCCATCTATGACATGAGGAACCTTGTGATGATGCATACCTTTTGAGATAATAAAATCAAGTTTTTGAGGAATATTGAGTATGGCCATGTTGGATCGGACTCGAATCCAACAAGGCCCTGTTTAAGTTTTTGCCTATATCTTACAGACGGGGCGTCCGATTGACGCACCGTCTATCGTGTTGGAACCCTTAAAAAAATATGGTTCATTGGGTTACTTCTAATTGGGACTTGGTGGTAGTTGAGATATGTAAATTGGATTTAGGAGTAGATATTCTAGAATCAAGCATGATATGTGAGGGAATCTAGTGGCTGGTTGTGACCTGAGGAAAGAATATTGATCTTATGTGGGTCAACACTTAGCCATCCTCTGTGGGTCAACACATAACAATCTTATGGGAATCATCACATAGAGATATTCTATGGGTCAACACTAAGAAATAATCTTTGGTTCATCATAGAGTGATATTATTTTGGGTCAGTTCTTAGCGATCCCTTATGGGTTAACACCTATAGATTCTCCATGGGTCAACACCTAGAAATCCTCAGTGAGACACCACCTAGCGATATTCTGTGGGTCAGCCTCTAGCGACCCTATACAGACGATAAGCAAATACTCTCGACAGAATAAGATTATATAACTTTATGACTATTCATCTTTATTTCTTTTCTTTATATTTTATACCAGGTGTAAGCTGTCTTTTCCTTTGTGCTCTGTGATTGATATCATGCCTTGTGGTTTCCCCTTTGTGGAATCCTGAGAGACCTTTGGGGGTGTCGGAGTCCCTAATAAGTATTGTTATAATCACCCCTACACGATATTCTCCTAAACCTTTTTGTGTCTTGTGAAGATGATAGACAACTTGACTGAGACTTTGGAGAGATAAGGCTAGAAAGTGCCTTGAGGTGACCGGTTGATGAGGTGAGCCATGGTGATGAGCTGTACCTACCCTTTAGGATGGGTCCTTGGTGGACTATCTCTAGATTGTTTTCCTTTTGTTGTGTTGTTCTTTCAGTTGGGCTTGTATACTGGCCCCCTTTTAGTTTCATTACTTACTTTTACTCTTAGTGGTGGTTTTACTACTCATTTACCATTGTGCTCTACTTGTGTGCAGTGTGACCTGTCCGTGTGTGTACATGTTTAAAGGAACTACCTTCCCTTTTTGGGTTTCTCCTTTTTAGTGCTAGTCTCCATCCCCTAGCCTATGGAAGGTAGGATTGGGGAAGTCACAACATAGGCCACAAGTGATGGGTTGTGAAAAAGTAGTATTAAAGGGTGGTCAGTTACACCAGATGAACTAAGGGTCTGCATTTGTTTTGAATGGGGGTAAGAGTGTTAAGTGTTTTGTGTTCGGTTTTTAGTTTAGCAAGTCCAGTGCTAGTGTGGAAGTCAGAATATCTATACAGTAGAACCCTAAATTCGATTTTCTAATTCGGTGCATGAAAATTATAGTTGCATGTGTTTTGAAAATGTTTTTCTCTTCATCTCTTTTGAGTAAGCTCACCAGGTATAACTTATTTACTCTGGAGAATCTATTAATTTATAGGATTCCTCGATGTAGACAACCATCTAGGATTCTATAGAGAGATCACAATGATGGCCCACCAAGAGATGAGGTGTCAGTGCATGGTCCTTTTACAATGATATCACCTTCGAGTGTTGTACTATTAGAACCACCACCTGTAGGGAAGAAGTTTCCACTTTCCCCACCAGCGGATAGTGCATGAAAACTAAGAGCATTGCATGAGTTCTTGAGATAGAGGCCTCTAAGGTTTTGAGGGGATACCATTCCACATGAAGCTGAGCACTAGCTGGAGGTTGTGTAATGAGTTTTCTACAAGGTTGAGACACCATAAACCAGATGGTGATCCTAGATGCTAGTCTCTTTCAGGGAACAGCAGGAAGATGGTGGATCCTAAAACTCCAGACACATAAGGAGGTGACTATTACCTTGTTTGACTTTGAGAGACATTTTAGGGTGGAGTTCTTATAAGTGACACTACGTTGTGTGCATATTCAAGAGCTACTGCACATAGATTAAGGAAGCCTGATAGTGGCCCAGTACTTGACCAGATTTATTGACCTCTCCTACTACTCCACAGACATGGTACAAGACCCTTTCTTCAAGGACCATACCTTAGAGTAGGGTCTCCAAGAGGAGTTCCAAGCGTCGATTATTTCACTCAACATTATAATGTAGGATGGTGTCCTAGAGAGATCCCTAGTGGTGGAGAGATTCCTAACTGAGAAGGCATTGATGTTGAGAGCCACCACTAGATGACATGTGGCTGAGTCATCTCCAGAAGGGAGTAGGTAGATTAAGAAAATTCCCAAATGAGCCAAACCATCCGGAGGATTACCCCGGGACATAGGGTCGGTGGTGTAGAGCTCATAAGGTAGAGAAGGTCATCTGAGGACTAGAGTCTATTAATCCTGTAGCGAACTTCGGCATATTAATTGTGACTGTACAAATCCCCATCTGGATAACTAGTAGGCATTAGAGAGACCACCGAGATAGTGAACATGGTTTGAGCGAGGAGGTCTACAGGGTAGAGGACATGGTAGTGGAGAATTCCATGCAATAGGTGGTGGGAGATGGTTTGAGGTACAACCACCACCACCTCCAGGTGGTCCTCCCCGACCATATAGAGCAGGTGGTCCGGGACGAGCTCAACTTCAGGTAGTATAGGCCTATGACCAAGACACTCCAGAGATTATTAAAGTTATTATCTGTTTCTACTACACCCTAGATACAGTCAGTATATATATAGGTTCCAGTCACTCTTTCATTTACATGGCTTTCATTCGAAGATCGAAGATTCTGATTGGGTTGTTGGATCGATACTTATGATTTGAGACTCCTATATGAGAGGATTCAATGATTAAAAACTGGTTCTGGTAGTGTGATATCACTCTAAGAGGTGAGATCTTATACTGGGATCTCCTAGTAGTGGCGTCAAGGCTTTACAACATCATCTTGGGTATATAATGGTTATCCACTATCCATGCTCAGATTGACTTCATTAGTCGCACAATGCAGCGTGTCTGCGAGGATGGGACCCAGTTTTCTTTACTGAACAGAAGGGAACCTTTTCTTCGAAGGATAGAATTTCTCAGAGGAGGGTGTATCTGATCACTCATTAGTTGGATAGCCTCACCCTCAGTGTAGTAGATGAGAGGAGTCCAAGTCTGTAGTGGAGGAATAGTATGCATGTGTCATTCTTGAGGATGTTCCGAGACTACCTCCTCGTAGAGAGGTATACTTCTACATCAACATGTACCCTAGGATGACATCAATTTCTATAGTAGAATATTTTATGTCCCCCACAATGTTTTTTGAGTTGAGGGTATAGTTGGAAGACATGCGGAGGAATAGGTTTGTAAGACCCAATGTTTCTCCTTGGGCTTCCATGGTGTTGTTTACCAATATGGCAGATGGGAGATTGCGGTTCGTGGACTAGAGGCACCTGAATCAGGTGATTGTGAAGAAAAAGTGTCCTCTTTCAAGGATAGATTACATCTTTGAATAGTTGAAGGGAACTTAGTGGTTTTCAAATATATACCTCAGATTAGGCTATCATTAGCTTCAATTGCGTGATGAGGATGCACCGAAGACAACCTTCAGATGGAGGTATGGACACTATGAGTTCTTGGTGATGCCTTTAGTCAGGAAACATTCCCCAGAAGTGTGAACAAGACTCATGAATAGGATCATATATCCTTATTTCGATCGCTCTGTGGTGGTTTTCATTGATGACATCTTGGTGTACTAAGCGTCAGAGGAGGAGCACACCACACATCTTTAGATAGTTCTGGATACACTCTAAGACCACTGAATTTATTGTAATCTCTCAATGTTCCAGTTTTGGATATGGGAGGTCCATTTTATGGGACACATCATCTCGGAGTTTGAATTTGCAGTGGATATGGTGAAGATAGAGGTAGTGCTTGCCTGGGATCCACCCAGTATCATGACTAAGGTGTGGAGTTTCCTAGGGTTGGCTGGGTACTACCGTATATTTATACCAGACATTTCCAGAGTAGCAACACCCTTTCCATATTTGAGAAATAATGGAAAAAAATTTGTATAGATGAAGAGTTACAGATGAGTTTAAAGGAGCTGAGGCAGAGACTGATGAGTTCCCCCACATTGAGGCTACCCAAAGTTGGTGTTGAGTTTTTAGTCTACTATGATGCATTAGGGACCAGAATGGGATGTGTCCTGATATAGGGGTGATCGGTGATGACCTAAATCTAAAAATATATAAAGCAACAAGAGAAGAACTATGTGACCCATGACCTGGAGTTAGCAGCAGTGGACTTTGTATAGAAGATGTGCGACACTACTTGACGGGTGAATGGTTTACTGTCTTCCCCGATCACAGGAGTCTCAGGTATATTTTCTCATAGAAGGACATGAACCTAAGACTATGACAATTTCTAGAGTTCCTCTAGGAATATTACTTCGAGATAGTGTACACTCATGAGAAGGAAATGTTTGTAGGAGACACACTAAGTAGGAGGATGGTTCTTCAGCTACTGAGTGAGGTGACAGAGCAGCTAGCAACATTGCATATATCCCTCAGGGAAAGTGATGGGGGGAAACATACCTCCAGTCTATGTCTATCACTCCCCAACACCATCAACGAGTTCAAGAGGCACATCATGGGGACGTTGACTGCGAGACCTGATGTGATCAGATATTCTCAAGACAGGTTTCTGATGGATTTTTGATAGGTGGGGATCACATCATTCTTTTTATAGGACCCACCATGGTACCAGTGACATTACGAGAGGATTTGTTGAGAGAGTTTCATACAACCCCTTTGGTGGTACATCATGGTGTGGAAAATATGTACCAGGACCATCAACATCAGTAATGGTGGCCAGGGATAAAGAATGTAGTGGCAGAGTTCGTTTCACGATGCCTCACTTGTGTAAGCAAGTGAAGGCCGAACATCAGGTTCAAGCAGGCATAGCACAACCACTAGAGGTACCATAGTAGAAGTGGGATGGTATTTCCATGGAATTTGTGACTGGGTTACCATGCACGTCCGAGGACCACGACTCTATCTGGGTGATCATTGAACAACTCACAAAGTCAGACTATTTTCTACATATCTGAGAGCAGGGATCAGTAGAGGGCTTGGGATGCCTATAAGTTTATAAGATTGTACGAATTCATGTGATACCATCGAAGATCATTTTAGATAATGATGCTTATTTTACATCCCAGTTGTGGAAGGGATTACAGGATCCATTCAGGACTTAACTATGCTTGAGCACCACCTTTCAGCCTCAGACAGATGGTCAGATAGAGCGAACTATATAGACACTTGAGGATAGGATTCATTCTTACGTCCTTGATTTTGGCTGTAGTTGGGAGGACCACCTACCACTGGTGGTGTTCACATACAACAACAACTATCACTCCACCATCAGCATGACAACATTTGAGGACTTGTACGAGTGACCTTGTAAATAACCTCTATGCTAGATAGACCTAGGAGAGTCAACACTTATGGGACGAGAGATGGTATGGGCTACCACTGATAACGTGTAGATCATCCATGAGCATATGAAAAATACATAGAGAAGGAACAAGTCTTATGCTGATAGGATACAGAGACCCTTGGAGTTCGAGGAGGGAGACCATATCTTCCTACGGGTCTCACCCTGATAAAGATTTCAGACATTTGGCCAGGGCGACAAGCTATCTTCACAGTTCATCAAACCATTCTAGATTCTTAGTAGATTTTAAGATGTAGCGTACCACCTAGCTCATCCCCTATAGATGCACCGAGTGCACACCATTTTTGACATGTCACGAATGAGGAGAAATGTGCATGACCTAATACATGTCATCGACTAGGGAAAGCTAGACATTGATAATGGGGAGAATTTTGCAGAGTTCCCAGTAGAGATAAAGGATTTTCAGGAGAAAGTCTTTTCTGTATGTTTGATTCCTATGGAATGAGTTCGGTGCAGCACATGAACATTTAGGAGAGCACATGGGAGTGGGAGGTTCATATTCATGCTCAGTACCCCCATTTTTCTCGTAGATTTTGTTGTGGATTTTGGGGACATGAAACATATCTATCATGGAGTGTATAAATATAAATTATCTACTAAGTTAAAATATAGTATTGTGCTTTCCCTAGGTTGTCTCTAGAGAGGAGCACACAACAATCATGTTTTTCACTTTGTTTTTGTATTTTTTGGTTTAGAAATTGAGCGAAATGAAACAAAAAGGAGAAATTAAGTAAAATATAGAAAATAAATTGAAATATAATGTGATTGAAAATAGTAATATAATATTGGGTGATCAGGTCGGGGTTGGTTTTTCATTTTCAATGTTATCATAGTTTGATTTTACCCATTTCTCTTATGTAAAATAAATTAAAGTGATATTTCACAATCTCTTCCTCTCACTCCCTTGGTAAATGGTGTTGGTGAGATTAAAACTTTACAAGATATTAGTTTAGTCCAATCTCCATCCTTTTGTGAAATATGTGTGTCAAATACCCTGAATTGATTTAGGTAATTTCTGATCAGGTCTTGTTAATCCCAAATAATTACAAATGTTTACTCCAATTCTCACATGTAATGGCGGTCACGAAGTACATAACCATTAATATCTAATCTATTACATCGTATATAGATTAGAATATAGTGGATAGAGATAATTATCATTTAACAAATAAATTATAACAACATAATCTAATATCACATATGATCACAGAAGATAATAAAAACCACTATTACAATTGAAACCCACTTTGTAAATAAGAGAATGATTTTCTTATCAATAAGAACATGAAATCAAATATAAAAAAGGTATAAAATAACCTTACACAATCACTCATAATATTTACCCTACCATGGAAATATTAATTGATAGAAATAGGGAAAAAATAATACACTACAAAACTAAAAGAATTAAATGAGGGAAAATAAGAACATAAAAATGTATCCACCGGATTCTATCCTTCGGAAGTTTAGCTTTGGTTCTCCCACCATATCATATAATCAGCCTGAGGTACCTTGTTATATGAGGTTAGGAATATAGTTTTATATATACCCACTAATATTAAAGGCCTTTGGAGTAGAGTGAAAGAATTTATGGTTGAAATACTAGAGCTGACTTATTCTGGCCGCTAAACACTATTCCACCAACCCTACTTTGACCAGTTTAAGGAAGGCCTTAATGAAATAATTTATCGATGAAATTTAATTCGAAGCTTACTAGTTGAGTTTAATTTCAAACAAAAATTTAATAAACCCATTTGGTGGTCTGTATCCCAAGATATCACTCTTTGAATGAGGCTTGGTCCATTCTACCAATGAACTTATGTGTTCACATTGACCACTATTTATTTGGCTTATTGGAGTTAGAATTGGATCTGGGTCTAGAATACTTATTTTTATACCATTAATCATTTCATCCTAAAAATAGTAATCACATTAATTGGATTAATATTTTAGGAGTTATCTTGAAATATTAAGGAATCACAAAACTGTTTAATGTCCACAATTAACCACATTTCACATTTGAGCTCAAAACTGACCAAAAAACATAAAATGATCCAAATAAGATAAAATTAGTTAGTTGAAAGGAATTAAAACATTTAAAAAATATGAATAATTAT
Source organism: Viscum album (assembly GCA_963277665.1). Taxonomy (NCBI): domain Eukaryota; kingdom Viridiplantae; phylum Streptophyta; class Magnoliopsida; order Santalales; family Viscaceae; genus Viscum; species Viscum album. The sequence goes on along the minus strand of OY728123.1, from coordinate 1,868,412,105 downwards.
GAAAATAATAACCTTATAAATTCCCCCACACTTAGCACTTGGACTCCTAGACATGAAAACATCTAAATCATAGTTAAGAAAATTGAAAACACATATCCATGGAATCCAAAAATTTAACACGAAAAAAATATCACGCCTCATCAAAAAAAATTATTTAAAGTTCACTATTTATATAATTAAATATATTTAAATTCATTTATCCTCCAATTCATGAAAAAAACTTACCTCACTTGCATTTTCTCTTATCAAAGAAATGCCAATTTTCAACAATGTCTTTCTCATCCAATAGTCATTAAATGGTAACCACATGATTGATAAATTACAACATTTCCACCCAATGTTGGTCAAGAAAATATTTTTATCATGAGGAATTTATAGGGTTTTTCTATGGCTTTAGGATGGTAGGATTTATATTTGAAAAAATCTAAGACTGAATGCGGAGGGATTGGATCTTTATGAAGAAAAATTGCATTATTCTAATTTTTACTCAAACATTATCTCCTTCTCACTACCATTACTATAAAATAAAGTCTATTAAAATGAAAATTCAGTGAATGTTTACACCATTAATCATTTCAGTACTAAAAGTATAAGTCATCTCAAACATGTGATTTTTGAAAGCTCTAGATAGGCACCAGTTTCTTTCTCCATTTGAATCTCTAGAAAGCCACAACTTCTCATACATGAATGCTCTAGATAAGGCAAAACTTTAAACATAATTTTTTCCCCACAACATATTCATCTTCTGAACATTTTATTTTTCACCCAATGTATCACCAAATTAGGTACCACAATAAAAGATATCTTCCCACACACTTAAGTTCAACTAGATTATGCAATTTCACTTCAAGAACAAGTTAGATAGGGAAAATAGGCTTGTAATGTGGCTAACATAACAAGCTATTCATGGTTTCTAAGGGATACAAAGATTAAATGTTAATGGTAAGACATAATGAAAAAGATTCTCAAAAATAGGGCTTTAAAACAAAAGAAATTCCTCAATCATATAAAACACATATACCTCAAACCCTCAAGTCTTGACAAGAATAAATAAAATTATGGTTAAATCAAGAATTGTATGGTTCTATCTAGAAGTGAGGTGAATGAAAATATTATGTAAATTCGATTTATAAGGATCATGGGAAAGTGATTTCAAATATAAAGACAGTGAGATGTGGCCTGAGATAATAAAATTCGAGTACTTTTCATGATCTTTTTAAATATTTAAACTTGAAATGAAGTAATTTTCAGCCTTAATTTAAGCTTGGTTTCATGGGATAAATTATTTCACACATTGACATGGATTTCAAAAGTGGAAGTGATAATAATTACAACTCAAAAGTTTCAAAACCACATAAAAATTTATAAAAAACAATTTTTTTTTGAAAAAAAAAATCAATTGAAAATATTAAACTACATGGTTCCATCCCTTACAATTAAATGATGATGTTCTTGCAATGAATTCAAATTGATTTAATATGTAAGATTATTTTTAATTGAATTAAAATAACCATGAAAGTGATAAAGAGAGTTACAACCTGACTTATTTGTTGTGAAACATTGAATTAAGCTTCTAAGTGATGCATACATGAAAACTTACAACCAAAAGTAGAGGAAGTAACATAAAAAAATTTATTAATAGCTAATTAAAGTAGAAATAGTGTTAGAAAATAAGGATGGATCTTTATTTAATATCCCAATTGGGACCTAGGTTTTGAATCCCTCTATATAGGCAGTTTTATATGGCTATCCCCAATCTGATGGTGGTTTGAGTTTCTTTGAGATGAACCACCAACACTTCTTATTTCTATCTTGAAATTCTTCATTTTTGATGAGGTAAATATGAATATAGTATAAAAAATTATACCCCCATTAAAATGAGATTCATATTGAATGGTGGAGATAAAAAAAATAACGAGTCCTCCTTTTTTTGGATACCACTTTAACAACCTCTTCTTTATTCTCAAATGGTTGCTCACAGTAGGCTACATCAAAAACCAATCAATGAGAGAATATGAGTGAAATTATATTTGAATAAAATATAAACATGATGAATCAATATCAATTTATTCCCTTTAAAATTAATAATCTTGTGTATCTTTTTTCAAAGCGTGTCCAATTTGGTCTCCTTTTGAACTCCATCCAATAAGTGTTCAGTAAGTTCTAAGAGCTCCATATGTTCCTCATCAGGTGAATCTTCTTTTTACTCCTCATCCACTAAGAAAATGAAATTGTTGGCTGAATCTGATAATTTATAATAAGGTGAGGTAATACTAAATTTAGATTTAATAAAATCAGAATGAAAATATTCTGTGAAAATATTATATCCTAGAGTTTGTTTTACTTCAATTGTTTCTTCAATGTAAAGAACCTATTGAAGATGAGCTGTAGTAGATTGAGGCAGGTAGTGAGGCTATTCTAATTCGTGGATCTCTTTAGAAAGGTCAAGGATGAATAAGGGGGAATCTTATTAGTTCTTTTCCACATTATAAAATTTAGTAATGTAATGGGATAATTCAGTTAGTTCTCGGGCTATCGCTTCAAAAAGTTTTGGGTTCATTTCCTCCCCTAGGCCCGCTATAAATTCTTTGAATTCCTAAACCCCATTATTCGATATTGAAAATAACCTCACCTGTATACTAATTATATAAATTCCATACCACATATAAAATTGTGAGATAATAATTTGTTATATCACTTGTGGGTAATTATTTCTTTAATTAAATAAATGATCATTTGAAAACAACATGGGAAAATATTTTTCTTTAATTTTTTTGAAAAGTGTCAAATATTTATAATTATGCTGTGGTACTGCCTCCCCAAAAATGATGCCAAGTTTTGAAACATGCCTATCATGGGGCATGAAAAAGAAATTATTTACTAAGTCAAAATATTGTTTATTTGTTAACCTAGGTATTCTCTAGATAGGAGTCCAAAAAAATCATGTTTGTCACATTGTTTGTGAATTTGTTTGGATAGAAATTGAGAGAAATGAATCAAAAGGATGAAATTAAGTAAAATATGGAAAATAAATTGAAATATCATGTGATTAAAAATAGTAATATAATTTTTTTTGAATGAGACGAGGTTGGTTTTCCAATTGCAATGTTATAATATTTCAATTTTACCCATTTCTCTTACACAAAATCAATTAAAGTGAGATTTCACAATATCTTCCTCTCATTCCTTTGGTAAATGGTGTTGGTGAGATTAAAACTTACTAAGATCTCAGTTTGGTATAATCTGTAACATCCTAGGTAAATAAAGAATATGAATTTTTCATATTTATTAATTTTTGAATTAAATATTAATTTTACTTTAAAAGGGTTGCTATCTTCGATAGCGTACCCAATACACAACAACAAGTTTCGTTGAAATCTTATGTTGCACACTAATAATATATTATTATTTTAAAAGGTAGTTAACTTATAGCCGTTGTATTGGAGATAATGAACAAAACTAACAACAATATGATTATAAATGTCTGTTAAATGTATTTACATTTATTCAATAAAAGTTAGAGGCTTAAAATGTGAATGAATCTAATTTTAAGCATAATTAACATTAAGAGGCCGATTTATCCCCTTTTAATGGTGAAACCTTTTTAAGTATAATTTTGGTCAATTTAATACATTATATATGACCAAATAAAATCCTTCTTTAGAATGGAGACTTCAAAATTTCGTTTTTGTATATTTTTGGAATTTGTCCGATAAAGTTCATTTTTAATGAATAGTGAAAAATATTGTATTTTAATTCAAAAGTGACTTTTAATATAATTTATGTATATGGTTAGATTATCTTTCTAATTTTTTTAAAGTGAAATTAAAATATATTTTTACCATTTAATCCAGTGTTGGTCATTAAAATTAATTTCACTTTGAAATTGTACATAAACAAGTATCAGTCATTTGATAATTGTTGTTTCTTAAAAAACGATATTTTTTTTGATAACGAGAATTAATTTTAAAATTAATTAATGCCACTTATATGTTTTGAATTTGAAAAAATAGACATCACTTTTGAATTTGGAATATCAAATATATCTTTGGCTTAATTTTTTGTATTTTTCTCAAAAACATCCATTTTTGATGAATAGTGAAACCACTTAGTGGTAGTTAAAAAAACTGACTTTTTTCATTTAAATGAAATTTTACCAATTTTATGAATTGAATTTTGAAAATAATACATACATGGTTGTTATAAAGATGTAATATGTGGTTTATTAAGATGAAAATATTTTTTGATGAATACTAACTTTTGATTTTTATTTACTGCGGTTAAAGGTCAATAAAGTAATTCAAGGAAAAAAGAATATTATAATAATTCCAAATTACCTTAACACTTGTCCGACCCTTATTGGTTGAGTCATTTATGAACATGGGAATTTTGGGGTTGATTTTGGGACCCCATTGAGCCACTTGGGAGTGATAATGACAATTTAGATTAATTAATATAAGGTAAAGACAAAATTGACATCAACAAAACTCTTTTAGTAATTAATTTTTATATGGTGTAATATAAGTCATATTTTCGACTATAAATATCCATTATAAATATAAAAAGATTTTCTACATCATGGTATTTGTTTTATAATTTTTAGACATCAAATAAATTATATTATATATGAAACAATAATGATGCATTATTTACCTCATTAATAAATGATTTAAATAAATAAGATTATAATGATTTATATATTATCCAAAACATGTCCAATTCTGATTGGATGATTTTATTTCTACCATTAGTCATCGTATATTTATATTTAATGTTTTTTGGACCTTTTTAAACCGAATATCAATATATAATAAAATAATATTTTGACAATTTCTTAAAGATCCCCTCCTCCCCGTTATAAAAGGAGACCATTTCTAACAAATTCATCACACCACTCAATCCTTTTGGCTCAAACAAACTCTGCCCAATTAATCTACTTACATCCCTCTCCTTCTCCTAGAAGCCTTACCTTAGGCAGAAGACTCTTCAAAAAGTCCATTGGTTCAAACCAAAGGGAGATACCCAAATTAAAGGTAACAGTTTCTCTTAAATTGTTTTCTTTTATTTTACTTCTCCAAACCCTAAACTATTTTCATTCCTTTATTTTGTAAAAACACCACTATCCTCAATATACTAGGATGTTTTTATGAGAAATATTCGAACTAAACTTACACACACCTCCATCCAATGGATGAAGAACATAATGTTTTTGGGGATGGAAAACTAACGCCTCATGAAACGATGATTGTTCAAATATCTCCAACCGCCTCTCATGGTGGCCATTATGATGGAACTATATTTATATATGATATATGATATGTTTATTAATTCCTTATTCTTATGTAATTCCCAATTATATCAAGCCTTTATGGTTTCTATAGTGGGTAAATACGATAATCTCATTTGAGGAAGTGTGAACTACCGCCCCCTCAATGTGATTTGACTTGTTAATGCCTTATGTGGGATGTATAAAGGATGGAGTTAGTGATATTATATTATACTGTAATTATAATATACATATGTATAATTATGTTTTAATTCCATTAAAATAAAAAAATAGAAATTAAAGTAGCGTTCATGCGTACGTACAACTTACCGTCTCCATGAACGGTGTATTTCTTTTCTTACCTCCAAATGTTATGTACTATTATAAATACATGTATATACTGGATATATATTATGTATATGATATACAAATCATGAATATAATTCAGGATATAATGAACCATCGACCACATGAACAACATGTGATTATAAAGAGTCCATTTTTGACTCAAGTACCAAATATCAACGAAATGGACATTATTAACTTAAATGATTACATAATGTTTATAACATGGTAATAAATGATATAAAAGGAATAATAAACTTTAAAAAATGTTCTGAAGAAATTATAAATTAACCTTAGTTTATTATTCAAGAGATTAAAGAACGATCGTGTCAAGTCAGACACGAGGTAAGGGATCCGACCTCTCTCTTTCTTTTCAAGTACTCTCTATTATGTCATTTCTTTTATGCTCCATGTTATTATGTTGGAGGATGTTATTTAATATTCAGCATACTGTAATTTGTATTTTAATATTATGAGATACCCCCTATTACTCTCATCAATTCATTTTAAGAATTTTTAAGTGGTGTTGTTAGGTTTCGGAATTTTTGTAATGGATTTTCTTATCTCACTTTTAATTCCGTGAGATTTCCATTGTTAGCCAATTATTCATTACATGTGGTGTATTTTGTACTGAAATTTGATATATATTATCATGATTATAATTATATTCATGATATTCTATGATTCATTTGGTGGATATTAACTTTTGGTCATATGACTCAGTTGATTACAACATGGTAAAGGGATTCATCTCACTTTTTATTCCCGTGAGATTCATGATATATTTGAAACTATTTCCATTTATGTGGTTTATTTAATACCCATGATTTTACACTTTGTGTAATATAATTTCATTTATGGCTATTTGCATCTACATTGTATGGTACTTCTTTCATGTTGTGTATGTTTTGTAAGTTACCAAATCGGTAAGGGAACCTTTCACACTTCTCTTTTTAAAAGACAACTTTTTGTTATGTCTTTTAATTTACATATTATTATGTTGGGATATGTTCTTATATATCCTTATTCACATAAAAGTTTTTTTTCATATGATGATTTACCTGCTTTGTCTCATCATCCCATTTTCTGAATTTTAAAGTGACGTCGTTAGGCTGTCGAATTTTTACAATGGAACCTCTTAACCGAATTTCAATTATTTGGGTTCAACTTGTCCTTATTCAATATTTCATCCTATGAATATGTGTGAATGAACTCTGATTGATTTACAATTAATATCAATTTATATTTGGTGTATTTATATTTTTCACACATAATTATGTGATTGATTTATCCTTAATTTAAGGATACCATCTTTATAAGGGATTTCATCTCAACATACATTTCCACAGAGACTTCATTTTTGTTATGCACCAATTCAATATTATATGGTGTATATACTATCCTTTGACATATTATTTCATGAATCCATTTATTCTCATGACATTATAATGTTTTGATTAAATGTTATTTCTCATTTATTTTTATTAAAGAATCACATTATTTTGTTAAAAAATTCTTTTACAAATATATCATTTTAAATGTTTTAAAGATTTATTATTCTATATATTTATCATTAATGTACATGTTTTCAAAATGGGTTTTAGGATTTACGTGAATGGACATTATTGTTTTCAAATGATAATTCATTTAAAAGCTTCAAAGTGGTATGAGTGACTTTGATTCAAAAATCTATTTTTAAAAGGTTTTGAAAATGATTTGATAAAACATTGTTTATTTCAATATTTTGATTTGATATATTGGAATGTGGAAATGTTATATTTCCTTTATACGTGTGTTATATATTATGATTTTGTTATGGTTATTGGTCATTCTTTATGTATACGGGTGGTTCCGTGATAAACCTTGGGCGGGTGAGCCCGAGATAGCTCTCCAATTCATTGGGTAACGTGACAGAGGTAAACTTGATGTTTCTCCTAATATATTTATGGAATATACCATGATGGGAATTACAAGTGTAACTCTCTATGTAGCTGTGATAGTTATAATGTAAGTTTGATATGGATTCCATAAGTAACCTTTATGATTTATGATTTGTTTGTATTATTCATAAATCTTTTGATTTCATAAGGTATGTTATGATTGAAAAGTATGGTTTCATTGATTTGTATTTATTTATGAGATAATGTTTTCATTCCTTATTTTATATCCCTTAATGAGATTTTTATGCTCATCCCATGTTTTTGAAATGATTTCCACAGGACTTAAAGATGAGTAGGGTCAATTATAGGATCAAGGAAAATTCATGCTATCTAAAATATGGAACTAGACATGTTTCTTTTTAAGTGTTTATTTTATGAAAAAAATGGACACTGAGTTGTAGTGTCTACTTGTAATATTCAAGTTGTCATGTAATAGTTATGGACTAATTCTCTAAAACTCTATACCTGAAAATATCCTCAATGTGAATTATTCATTTAATTCAATATTATGTAATGTTTAAGGCCAGGTCCTTATAGTTGGTATCAGAGGGATGTTTATATATCTTTAGAGGATAGGGTATAATTTAAGCATAAGTGACATTACCAGTATGGATAGAATTTTAGAAAGAGTCATAGTTATTTTTATAAAGTGAATGAGTTTAAGATAACATGAATAAGTATATCTTAGTGTTTACCCTCCTCATAAGATATTATATGATGATTTTACTGATATAATCACACTAGCGTTTTTGGTTATAGTAAATGGCTGGGTCTAGCAGGTAGCAAAGCAACAGTGGATGTGAAGAAAACAATGATAGTTTTTTGAACAAGCATCTGGATGATATGGGAGCTGCAATGAGAACTCTTTTGGTTATTCTCAACCAACTATCTGGAGTCATTATTGACCACCTGAACCGTAGTGATATTTAAAAGACATCATATATGTGAGAAACAAATCCCTACGGATGTTTAGGTAATAATCATAAAGGTAAGTATGTTCAAAAACCTATGTGTCAAAGATGTGTAAAGAAACACATAAGAAAATGTTTTAAAGGGATAGAAAGATGGTATAGATGTGGAAATTAATGTCATAAATCAAGAACCTACCATGGAAAAAGGAAGCATCTAGTTGACTCTAGGAAAGGGAAAGAAGTTCTTTTTGAAGGATCAATTGAATGTTTTATATGTGGTGAGCATGGCCATTATGCAAACACATGTCCTATGAAGAACTTTTGGTAATGGGATCACCAGGATCATAGAAATATTCATTTACCAATACCTAATGCCATTCCTATTGAGGTTGAATAAACTAACAATGATCAATGAAATGTATGAATTAATTCTTAACATATGTTTTGACATTATTGAATCTTAGGATATGATTCATGATTTTTGTATGTAGGAAAGAAGTATTTCAGAATAAGTTGTTAAAGAATGATTACTGGATCATGAAGAACATTGAATGAGTAAGAGGTGAACATATAAGATATTTAAGAGTTATAGTACATTTTAGGATGGTGAAATGCTTAAAAGTATTAAGGCTCTTTTGATGATGGGATTACATTAGAATGCTTTTTATAGTATGTGTAAACCTGAATTTGGATATATGAAAATTTTATTCAAGGAATAATTATCTTTTATTTTGTGTTTATAGTTATGAAGAACCATTTGGGTTTATATGATCCTTGAATTTTATGAAATTACCATTTAATACATTTTGGGATGCAAAACGAAAGTTATTAGATAACCATTGTGGTTAAAATATGTAACGATTATTTTTTTGATGAATTTTTATCTTTTTGGGAATGTTATAAAATTAGGTTGTTTTTGAAAAGGGACAACATGCAAACCATTTGACAACCCGTCGTGTCGGGTGAAGCTGTGGGAATCGAACCCACAACCAAAGTGTGACAGGTATTTATCACCTACCACTGGACTACGTGAAGTCCCTGGTTTGTATGACTAATTCTTTTCTGTTAGATTATCCTATGATTCAGGAATAAGTTTATTTTGGGTTATCTAAGGAAATGATTAACCTTTCATGGAGGATATGTGATTAGGTTAATTACTTTTTATTATGAGACTTTAAGAGTAGCTCATGTTATTTTGAGATAAATGTTAAGATTTACCATGGAAGACTATGTGATTAAATCCTTCATAGATTTGGGTTTCAATATTAGTTTGGATTACATTGATGAATTTTAAGGATAACTATTTATTTTATGGTCTTTCTTGAACCTTGGGTTATTTTTGTTGAATTTTGGAGATTAAGAGTAGTATTTCTTTTTATTAAGGATTATTCTTTTGGTGATTATCTGATCTTGTACTAACAGTTTTGGTTTTAGTTGATGCATATGTACAAGGGAAATATATAGTTCCCCCTTTTTGGATTATGTGATTCTCTAGAATATGATTCTTGTTATTTTGTTTTGACCAAGTCTTTTTGAATGCTCATTGTTTAGAGAAATGATTAGTTTTGGTAGAAACATATTATAATATGAAACTCTACTTGAAGGTAAGTATATTTCCTTATGTTTTTATTCTATGTAGAAGATGAATTCCTCAAAATTATGAAAAGGAACGTAAAATGAAAATGTTGTTGGTTCACATTTGCTACTGGGTAATCAAATACCATTTACACACATTATAAGATTGTGATTTTCTTATGGTTAACTTTCTTCTAATAATGTTTCCTATCACTCTCCATCAGAACATGAACCTTTGTTTTCTCCTATATATCCATGTTTTCATGGAATCTTAGTATGGGTTAAATTGGGTGACCGTTTTACTTCTCTTTTTTTCTTTTAAAGTGATTTTTTTACAAACTCTTTTTTCCCATATGGGATATTCAATAATGTTTCAGAGCCCAAATTTTAAAATTGCGAGGATGAAATTCCCAAAAGGGGGGATGGATGTAACATCCTAGGTAAATAAAGAATATTAATTAATCATATTTATTAATTTTTTGAATTAAATATTAATTTTACATTAAAAGGGTTGCTATGTTCGATAGCGTACCCGATACAAAACAACAGGTTTCTTTGAAATATTACGTTGCACACTAATAATATATTATTATTTTGAACGGTAGTTAACTCCTAGAAGTTTTATTGGAGATAATGAACGAAACATACCAAAATATTATTATACATGTTTTTTAAATGTGTTTAAATTTATTCAATAAAAGTTAGAGGATTAAAATGTGAATGAAGCTAATTTTAACCATAATTTACAAAAAAGGCCGATTTATCGCCTTTTAATGGCAAAACCTTTTTAAATATAGTTTTGGAAACATTAATACAGTATATATGACCAAATAAAATCATTATTTAGAATGGGGACATCAAAAATTAATTTGTGTAAATTTTTGGAATTTTTCCGATAAAGTTCATTTTTAATGAATAGTGAAAAATATTGTATTTTAATTCAAAAGTTCCTTTTAATCTAATTTATTTATATGGTTAGATTACCTTTCTAATTTTTTTAAAGGTAAATTAAAATATATTTTTATCATTTAATCCAATGTTGGTCAATTGATTTAATTTCACTATGAAATTGGACATAAACAAGCATTAATCTTTTAATAGTTATTGTTTCTTAAAAACATGATATTTGTTTTGATAATGGGAATTATTTTTAAAATTAATTAATGACACTTCTATATTTTGAATTTGAAAAAACAGACATCATTTTTGAATTCGTGATATCAAATATATCTTAGGCTGAATTTTTGTATTTCTCTGAAAAACATCAATTTTTGATGAATAATGAAACCACACAATGTTTGTTAAAAAAACTAACTTTTTCATTTAAATGAAATTTTACAACTTCTGTGAATTGAATTTTAAAAATCTGACATAAATGGTTTTTTTTCAAGAAGTAAAATGTGGTTCATTAAGATCAAAATAATTTTTGGTGAATAGTAACTTTTGACTTTTATTTACCATGGTTAAAGGTAAATAATGTAATTCAAGGTAAAAAAAATATTATAATAATTCCAAATTACCTTAACACTTGTCCAAACCATATATTTTGAGTCATTAACGACCATGTTCATATTTGGGTCGATTTTTGGACCCTATTGAGCCACTTGGGAGTGATAATGACAATTTAGATTAATTAATATAATGTAAAGACAAAATTGACATCAACAAAAATATTTTAGTAACTAATTTTTATATAGTGTTATATAAGAAATATATTTGAATATAAATATTAATTATAAATTTTAAAATATTTCCTACATCATGGTATTTTTTTTATAATTTTTAGACATTAAATAAATTATATTATTTATGACATAATAATGATGCAATATTTACCTTATTAATAAATTATTTAAATAAATAAGAATATAAGGATTTAAATATTATCCAAAACATGTCCAATTCTGATTGGATGATTTTATTTAGACCATGAGTCATCTTATATTCATCATTAATGATTTTTGGACCTTTTGAAACCGAATATCAATATATAATAAAATAATATTTTGACACTTTCCTAAAGAGCCCCTCCTCCCCCTTATAAAAGGAAACCATTTCTAACCAATTACTCACACCTCTCAAGCCTTTTGGCTCATCGAAACTCTGCCCAAATAAGCTACCTACATCCCTCTCCACCTCCTAGAAGCCTTACCTTAGGCAGAAGATAGTTCAAGAAGTCCTTTGGTTCAAACCAAAGGGAGTTACCCAAATTAAAGGTAACAGTTTCTCTTAAATTGTTTTCTTTTATTTTACTTCTCCAACCCCTATTTTTTTTATTCCTTTATTTTGTAACAAAAACAGTATCCTCAATATATTCGGATGTTTTTATGAGAAATATTCAAACTACACTTACACACACCTCCATCTAATGGATGAAGAACATAATGTTTTGGTGGATGGGAAACTTACACCTCATGAAACGATGATTGTTCAAATATCTAAAACCACCTCTCATGGTGGCCATTATGATGGAACAATATTTATATATGATATATATTATGTTTATTATTTCCTTATTCTTCTGTACTTCCCAATTATATCAAGCTTTTATGGTTTCAATAGTGGGTAAATACGATAATCTTATTTGAGGAAGTGCAGACTACCGCCCCCTCAAAGTGATGTGAATCGTTAATGCCTTATGCGGGATTTATAAAGGATGAAGTTAATGATATTATATTATAATGTAATTATAATATACCTATGTCTCATTATGTTTTAATTCCATTAAAATAATAAATAGAAATGAAAGTAGCGTTCATGCGTACTTACGGCTTACCGTCTCTATGAACGGTGCATTTCATTTCTTACCTCCAAATGTTATGTACTATTATAAATACATGTATATACTAGAAATATATTATATATATGATATCCAAATCACTAATATCATTCTGTATATAATGAACCATCGACCACATGAACAACATCTGGTTATAAAAACTCCATTTTTGACTCAAGTACCAAATATCGACAAAATGGACATTATTAACATAAATGATTAAATATTGTTTATAACATGGTAATAAGTGATATAAAAGGAATAATAAACTTTAAAAAAGGTTCTTAAGAATGTATAAATTATATTTAGTTTATTATTCAGGAGATTAAATAATGATCGAGTCAAGTCGGACACGAGGTAAGGGATCCGACCTCTTTTTTTTCTAGTACTCTTTTTTATGTCATTTCATTTATGCTACATGTTCTTATGTTGGAGGATGTTATTTTATATTCAAAATACTGTAATTTTTATTTTAATATGATGAGAGACCCCCTCTTACTCTCATCAATTCATTTTATGAATTTTTAAGTGGCGTTGTTAGGTTACCAAATTTTTGTAAGGGATTTTCTTAAATCACTTTTAATTCCGTGAGATTTCCATTGTTCACCAATTATTCATTGCATGTGGTGTATTGTGTACTGTAATTTGATATATATTATCATGATTCTAATTATATTCATGGTATTATGTGATTTATTTGGTGGATATTAACTTTTTGTCATACAACTCAGTTGATTACAACGTGGTAAAGGGTTTCATCACACTTTTTATTCCCGTGAGATTCATGATATATTTGCCCATATTTCCTATTATGTGGTGCATGTACTGACAATGATTTTACTCTTTGTTAAATATAATTTCATTTATGGGTATTTATGTCTATATTTTATGGTACTTCTTTCATGTGGCGTATGTTTTGTAAGTTACCAAATCGGTAAGGGAACCTTTCACCCTCCTCTTTTTAAAAGACTTCTTTTTCTTATGTCATCTAATTTACATCTTATTATGACGGGATATGATATTATATATCATTATTGACATAATTTTTTTTTCAAGTGATGAGTTACACATTTTGTCTCATCAACCAATTTTCTGAATTTTAATGTGACGTCGTTAGGATGTCGAATTTTAACAAGGGAACTTCTTAACCCAATTTCAATTATTTGGGTTCAACATGTACTTCTTGAATATTTCATCCTATGAATATGTGCGAATGAAATCTGATTGATTTACACTTAATATAAATTTATATTGGTTGTATTTATATTTGCACATATAATTATGTGGTTGATTTATCCTTAATTTAAGGATACCATCTTCATAAGGGATTTCATCTCAACTTACATTTCCACTGAGACATCATTGTTGTTATGCACCAATTCATTCTTATATGGTGTATATACTATCATTTGAAATATTATATCATGAATCCCTTTATTCTCATGACATTATAATGATCTGATTAAATTTTATTTCTCATTTATTTGTATTCAGGCATCATTTTTTTGGTAATTTTTTTACAAATATATCATTTTAAAAGTTTTAACAATTTATTATTATAAATATTTATCCGTAATGTCCATGTTTTCAATATGTTTTTTAGGTTTTATCTATATGGACATTAATGTTTTCAAATGATAATTCATTTAAAATCTTCAAAGTGGTATGGGAAACTTTGATTAAAAAATCTCTTTTTAAATGGTTTTGAAAATGATTAGATAAAACATTGTATATTTCAATATCTTGATTTGATATATTAGAATGTGGAAATGTTATCATTCCTTTATACATGTGTTATATGTTATGATTATGTTATGGTTATTAGGCATTGTTTACGTATATGGGTGGTTCTGTGATAAACCTAGGGCGGGTGAGCCCGAGATAGCTCTCCAATGCATTGGGTAATGTGACAGAGGTAAACTTGAGGTTTCTCATAAGATATTTAGGGAATATACCGTGATGGGTATTCCAAGTGTAAATCCCTATGTAGCGCTGATAGTTACAATTTATGTTTCATATGGATGCTATAAGTAACCTTTATGATTTATGATTTGTGTGTGTTATTAATAAATCTTATGATTTCATAAGGTATGTTATGATTGAAAAGTATGGTTTCATTTATTTGTATTTATTGGTGGGATAATGTTTTCCTTCCTTATGTTTTAACCCTTACTGAGCTTTTTATGCTCATCCCATGTTTTTGAAATGTTTTCTACAGGACATAAAGATGAGAAGGGTCAAGGATGAGATCAAGGAAAATTCATGCTATCTAAAATTTGGAAGTAGACACGTTTCTTTTTAAGTGTTTTTATTTTATGAAAAAATGGATACTGAGTAGTAGTGTATACTTGTAATATTCAAGTTTTAATGTAATAGTTATGGCCTAATTATCTAAAACTCTAAACCTAAAAAGATCATCAAAGTGAATTATTTATTTAATTCAATATTATGTAATGTTTAAGGTCGGGTCCTTATATAATCTCCCTAATTTTTTGAAATATGTGTAGAAAATACCCTCAATTGATTTAGTTAATTCTCAATCGGGTCTTATTTATCCCAAATAATTAAGAATAATTACTACAATTCTCACACATACTGATGATTTCCAAGTACTTCACCATTGAGCTCTAATATATTCTATCATATATAGATTAGAATCTAGCGGAGGGAGATAATTATCATTTAAAAAAATCAATTTTAACAAAAAAATCTAAAATTATATACTATCACACAAGATATTAAAAACCACTATTACAATTGAAACTATCTTTGAAAATGAGAGAAAGAATTATTTAACATTAAGAACATGAACTCAAACATAAAAAAGTTAAAAACTAACCATACCCAATCACTCATATGATTTACCCCACCATTTTAAGGGTAATTGAGAAAAATGGGTAAAAAGGAATACATTAGAAAACTAAAAGAAAGAAAAGAGGGAAAAAAGAACATAAACATGTATCCTCTAGATTATTTCCTCTAGAAGGTTAGCATCGTTTATCCCACCAACTCATCTAATCAGGACAAGGTAACTTCTTATAGGAGCTG
This sequence comes from Viscum album, assembly GCA_963277665.1. Taxonomy (NCBI): domain Eukaryota; kingdom Viridiplantae; phylum Streptophyta; class Magnoliopsida; order Santalales; family Viscaceae; genus Viscum; species Viscum album. Next base: position 1,868,396,241 of record OY728123.1, on the reverse strand, counting down.
AGTAATGGATTTTTCCATATATTTAATAAGTTTAATGGAATTTAGAGAAGTGAGAAAGAAGTTATGGCCAAAATACTAGAGCTGACTAATTCTTGTAGCCAAAAACTATTCCACCATCACTACTTCAACTGTCTTAAGGGAGGCATTAATCACATAATTTCTTTATGAAATTTAATTTGAGGCTTACTAGTAGAGTTTTATTTCTATCCCTAATGGAATCACCCCATTTGGTGGTTGGTATCCTGAGATATGTCTCATTGAATGAGGGATGGTCAATTCTACCGTCTAGATTACGTGTTCACATTGACTGATATGTTTTGGCTTGTTGGAGTTTGAATTGGCTCTGGGTCTAGAAGATTTATTTGTATCCCACGAATCATGTCATCCTAAAAAATAATCAAGTAAATTAGATGAATATTTTAGGAGTTATGCTTGAAATACAATGGATCCATAAAACTATTTACTGTCCAAAATGAACTACTTTTCACATTTCAGCTCAAAACACACCAAAAAATACAAAATGTTCCAAAGAAGATCAAATTGGTTAATGGGATGGAATTAAATCACTAAAAATCATATTAATAATTATGAACATATTAACTCTATCCGGGCATAAAGACCTAGGTTGGAGAGAATGTAATGACCATAAAATTCTGCATATTTTTTTAATTATATGGAATTATTTCGAAACATCGAAATTAGATGGTACATGATTCTGAAGCCCGGAGAGCCTGAAATAATTTTTTAATATTTTTAAGGTATGTTCAGAAAACGCGTGAGCATGTTTTTCTATCTTTTGAACTAGTGGTCGGACTGAAAATTAGAGGGCACCTTTGAATTCGTAGCTTTGGGATTATCTTAGGTGAGTCTTAACTTCAGCCGAAAATGGTTGGATGGAAAAGTTAAATTTTGGACTTTTCAGAAAAATATTTATATAATTATTTGAGTTATGTTATTATTTTCTTCATCCATTGAGTGACAGTTGGAAAAATAATAGCGTAATGACACGCATTAAATGAGGGTCATTTAATGACTAGTTTTCTATTATTGTGTAACCACACTAGCCGTTTAAATTAATGGTTCATTAATTAATGATCATTAAAGAACCACATTAATGAACAAAACATCAAGGTTGTTTTATTTTTATTATTCAATCCATTGGTGAACGGATTGAAAACCGTAGGGGAAGCCCCTAACGTAATGCTGATGAAATCTCCCTCTAATGAATAATTGAGAACGAGCACCGATCATTGGAGGATTCAATCCAGAGATCGATGGGAGACAACAAGTGACAACCAACATGGAACGTCTATAAACACAGATATTATCCCACATCCACAAAACTAAATATTGGCATGGGATTAGTTTGATCTAAGTTTTTAAGGATTCCTCTTATCTCGTTCTTGAAAAATACAACAAACACAGATCAACCGACTAATTGATTGATCCACAACTCATTCGATCTTATGGAATATTTTTATGGGGATTTAGTTTGGGGTTATTTTTAATCTATGTGATGATTATTATATTCCCCATGATAAAATGCTAATGCGGAGGGCACAGGCCCATCTGAACAAGGCTCATACTGTCCGCCAATCATGGATTTGTGTGTTCTTAGTGGTTAACTAAGAAACATAGAGAAAAGATGATTATGAAGGCTTCACAGTGAAGGAGGCAACCTGAGAGACCCGTAGGCACAAACCTGATAGAAAAAAGACCACTAGAGCATCTTCGGTGGCCCACAGAAGGGGCTGTCGGCGCGTTGGTCGTGCCCTCAACCAGTGGTGGTGACCAACCCATGCCGGATGTATAGAGGAGGTGGTGACCACAAGAACTATGGAGGTATAAAGCCATGATCGGATGGCCGTAGTGGAAGTGAAGGAGCGACTCCCATTGGCACCATGTGGAGATGAAGCAGCCCGCTCGGGCTGCCCGAATGGCGCACAAATGGATGGCTTGTGCTGAACGTTATGGGGAGACAGGTTGTTGCCTGCTGGTCCTGCCAGATGGAAGAACCAGATGCCACACATCAAGTCCAGCAAACCGGCCTACATCGCATGTGCTGGGTTCCTCCGGTGGGCTGCGCCCACCAGGCAGGCCGGGCCACCCGTGGGCTGGACCCATGCCAGCCAGGCTGGACTCTCCACTGGGATAGACCTACGGACTCAATGGGTCAGTTGGGCTGGACCCACACTGGACCCTTAGGTTGGGTCAGGTAAGACCTAGCCTAGACCTGGACCAACCCTATATCACGAAACAGACAAAACTCATAGATCGAGCATCCGATTGACGCGATGTCTGTGGCACGAGGACCCTTAAGATGAGGCAGACCATTTGAGATAATTCACTTGAGTTTTGGTATGAGCGTCTAATTGACGTTCCATCTATCATGTTTGAAAACATAAAATAAGATGGTCCTTTGGGTTACTTCTATGTTGGACGTTGTGGTGGATGAGATGTGATTCGTGGCTTAACGAGAGGATCCTCTAGAATCATGTATGCTAAGTGAGAGAATATAGTTGCTAGATGTGACGTGGTGAATGAATAGAGATACTATGTGGGTCAGTACATAGAAATATTTTGTGGGTTATCACTTAGTGATCCTCTATTTGTCATCACATAGCGATCTTCTATGGGTTATTGCTTAGAAATCCTTTGTTGGTCAACACCTAGCAATCCTCTATGGGTCAGCACCTAGTGATCCCCTTTGGGTCAGCACCTAAATATTATCTATGGGTTAACACCTAGAGGCCCTATGCGGACCAGCAGAAAATCCTCTCAATAGAATAATATTATCTATCTTTATGATGAATCATATTTATTTTTATTCATTATTTTGTATACCTGGTGTGAGATGTCTTTTACTTTGTGATCTATTATTATGCTCATGTTTTGTAGTTTTTCAATTGTGGAATTCTGAGAGACCTATAGGGGTCTCAAGGTCCCTACTGAGTATTTTTTTACTCACCCCTATATATATTTCACACTCACCTTATTGTATCTTGTGAAGACGACAGAAAAATTGACTGAGACTTTGGAGAGATATGACTAGACAGTGCACAGAGGTGATCGATTGACATAGTGAGCCGCATTGACGAGTTATGCCTACCATTAAGGTAGGATCCTTGGCAGACGATCTATGGAGATTTTTTTTCATTTTTCTTTACTACCCTTTCATTTGGGCTTGTATACTATCCCATTTTTACTTTTAGTACTTAATTTTACTCTTAGTGGTGGTTTTACTACTCCTTTTCCATTGGGCTTTTCTTGTGTGCAATGCTCCCTGTCTGTGTCTGTACGAGTTTAAAGGAAATGCCTACCCTTTTCAGGTTTCTACATTCTAGTTCTAGTCACTAGCCTCTGTCCTATGAAAAGTGGGCTTGGGGTAGTCACGACACGGTCCCCGGGGGATGGGTCATGAGAAGCACCCCCCACATGGGAAAAATCAGGTTGGTTATTAGACTTCAAGTGTTCCAACCCATATTCTAGAGGCTTCTGACTAAAAGAGGGGGAGTGATATATAGAATGGGACACTATACCATTTGGATAAGTGTATTTAAACCTTGGTAATAATCTATAATAATAAATACCAGAGTCATGAAGAATAGGGGAAACCATATACCATATGACGGGAAAGTAAAGGGGAAACTAGCAAAGTAATAAGGATGAATCATGAATTGACATGTTGAAATGTATCTAAACGTAAAACAATAAACTATACAAGTAAAAAAATAAAAATAAAAAAAATAATCTCAAAGGACCCCGGTCATTAACCCCATTTCAGTCCCATATCCAAACTCAAACACATTCTGTATGTAATAAAAATGGAAACAAGGTCCTTTTCCCTTTTCTAAAACAACATCTATTTAATTTATCAGATACCAAAGGACACCCAAATAGGGTGTGAGTAAAACATATTCTGTCGACTCCACCAAGTCTAAAAAACTAGTATTATAATAAGTGTATGTGCTAATTGATAAATAGTTGTATTCGTTGTTTAATTAATAAAATATAAATATCAACTATATTTGAAACCAAGATCAAATATCTTTGAGCATGTATCATAATCATGATAACCAATAACCATATATACATGAAAAAATAAACAAAAATCTAGGATGATCCCACAATATACTGATTTAATCGAAGGGGTAGGTATATATTGATAAATATAATCATTAAAACATAGGATTACGTAGATCCCACTCAATATAATCAGTACAACATGGGAATGGGTAGATAACACTCAATATTATATTTACAACATGGGACTAAGTCGATCAAACTAAATATAATCATTATAGCATGGGTCTAGGAGGATCCAAATCAATATAATAATTTCAAAATGGGTCTCGGTAGAGCCTTATCAATATAATAATTACAACATAATATCAATAAGTGACATCAGAAAGGATATCAAAGGATCACATCATAAGAATTAATTGATAATTAAGAAAATTTTTATTTCTGTTTAATTTAACCCACTCATTTATCAAGTTGGTCTTAAAACATTAATGTGTATACTATTTAAATATATAAATTCATTTCCATAGTGAATCTATATCACACAATCACATGAATCTCATTTTATGTGGAACACACTTTAATCAATTAGCCAATTCATATTAATCAATGGTTCTCTCACCTGAAGGGTAGCCATAATCCTAGTCTCACCAACGACTGAATACATGGGACCCAGAAAACATTACAATCCATGATTTTCCATTAATCAATAAAGAAATTAATTATAGAACAATTTACACTATATCAATCACATTATTTAATATTCTTTACAATTAATTAAACTATTGGTTTAGGTTCAGACTCCCTATATTTATCTGGTGATTTATAAACACAAAAAATGGGTAACACCAACAGAAACATTGGTGATGAAGATCAATTTAGAAAACATATATCAAATTGTATAAAGAAAAAAGCATAGAAAAATTTATTAAATAGATTTACACTGTAATGATAGAGAGAAATAAAATAATAGTGGTAAAACTAAGAAGAATAACTCATCTGGGATAAGATGTAAAATTTGGATATACATAACTGAATCAGAGACACCAAAATCACATGTAAATTGTACTAGGTCTGAGAGTGAGAGGGATGTAATGATGGAATGAAATAATCATATGTGATTTCCATTTAAAATCCCGAGGTCCAAGGAATAAACAATGTATAATCCTTTCACATTGAGTATATCATCATTTTTAATCTACAAAAAAGTGTCTTGGGTTAATATTTTTCTTGATTGACATTTAAATGGTGTGAATTAGATTTATGAAGTATAAAAGCATTAAATAATGAACTATTTCATGACATGTGTTTAGTGAAAGTTAATCATCCTATAACATGTACATGGAATGAAAATTATCCACAAATATTTTTCATCCCAATTTATACAGAAGGACCCATACCACCAAAAAGACTTTCATACCATGAAAATCCCTCATAAAACCATTATACATGTTTATGCTATGACTCCCATAATGTAAATAAACATACATCCCTAAAAATTAGTTTATTTCGCCCCAAAAGGCTCTCTGTCTCCAAACATGACTCAGCCTCCGAGGAGTAATGAAAAACTCAATGTTAGATATACCTAGAAAAGATGGGATCATACAACCTTTATACCAAATAATAGATCATATCAAAGCTAATAAAAGAATTAATTTGGGGTTTTAAAAAATATGTCTTGTAACTGTGCTTTCAAATTAGACTCTCTCTCCCATGTCTCGTCATAAACAGGACCATACTTTCACTTCACTTAAACTAGAGGTATAGTCATACCCAAAAGATACTTCCCACTAAAAGACAAAATCTATATTATATTATCCTCAAATAATGAATCAACATAAATATTTACATCCTTAACATCTAACACAAGATAATGGTTAGAATAATATCTCTAAATCTATGAAAAAAAACATTTCATTCATGGAATTGTAGTGCTATAAAAGGGATAATATATATTCCATTGGGCTGACCAAATCCTCTATATTATATGACCTAATAAACCTAGGCTCTAGATTTACCTATTATCTGATATGGTGCTTTCGCATTCTAGGTGACACCTAAAGGAAAACAAAATGACCAACCTAGATCTACAAAGGTCATCTGTGATGGTCAGCATACAATTTCTACTTCCTATACATGGTCACCAACCACCCCCAATTAGATGATCCTACATAGATGTCCCCAACATTAGACGCGGACTAACATCTACTGAATCAAATTCTCCTATCCAAAAAAGAGAAAAATGGTTTGAATTGACATAAAATCCTCGAAATTTTTAATTTGGGTTTTTTCTTAGAATCTTTTATTAAAGAAAATCTACTAGAGTGCCATATGATGCTCTCATGAATCTGAAAAATCCAAAACACATGCTCATAATTTATTCTCTATAACCTGAATAATATATTCATATTGACCATCAATTTTAGGATCATGGGTTGTTCTCAAAATAATACATGATCCTAGAGCCTTCTAAATACCCTTATGGATCTAAGAAGTGAAATGGGGATCTCTTTCTGAAATGAATCTCGTTGGAACACCAAGTAGATGGACTATCATGTGCATGTAAATAATACCCAGATCCAGCAATAGTGAAGGCCCTAGATATGCATGAACTGACCAACATCTTCATTAAATCAATAATCATCAATAATGAATTGTTATTAATGGGTTTCCTTAGTAAACCTTTCAAAAAGTAAATGGTGATGTAGTCCCATATCCACTCAAGAGAGGGAAAATGATGCGAAATCCCAGAAGGCCTCTGATTCATGAGCTTCACCTACTGATTGGTGAAATAACTCTATACAAATACTACTACCATATTATTCATTCATGACCAACCAAACTATATACAATGATCATAATACATATTTTTCAAACCCCAATCTACCTACCATCATGAAACATGAAACCACCAAATCAGCTCTGTAACACCCCAAGATTTTATGAAAAATATTCTTTTTAATTTCAATAATGTCTTGTGTTGTACGCTACACCAAAAGGAGCTTTCACAACACACATCCCTGACTTGGCTTGCACTACACGCAATCGCGACCTTCCACGATAGCGTGTGTTGTACGCAATACCGAGTTTCGCTAAACAACGATATGTTATATAAACCAGCTGTTATGAATAGTAATACCCACATTTTGAAATTTTATGAATTTTATCTTCCAAAATGGACTTCATTTTTGGATTCTTAATATCGAAATTAGCTTAGGGTGAAATGTTGGTACTTTTCAGATAACTTTCATTTACTAATGAATAGTGAAAATTACTAAATTTTAATTAAAAACAACCTTTTTAATCGAAATAATTAACAGTGATAAATTATTAATTTGAGTGGTTTTAAAGTATATTTAGAATATATTTTTACAATTTAATACAATTTTGGTCATTGGATGTAATTTCATATTTAAACTAGACATGAACAAGTGTCAATCTTTTGATAGTTATTATCTCTTAAGAACACGCTATTTGTTTTGACGACGAGAATTAATTTTTAAATTAATTAACGCTACTGATAGGTTTTTAATTTGGTAAAATAGACATCATTTTTGAGTTTATAATATCAAATATATCTTAGGCCTAATTTTTGGTATTTTTCTGGAAACTTTCATTTTTTGATGAATAGTGAAACCACGTAGTGGTAGTTAAAAAAATGAATTTTTCATAAAACATAATTTTACCGCTTCTGTGAGTAGAATGTAAAAAATCCGAGAGACACGGTTGATGTCAATAAGTAAAATGTGATTCAATGAGATGAAAATAATTTTTGGTGAATAGTAACTTTTTACTTTTTTTTACCATGGTTAAAATTAAATAGGGTAATTAAGGGTAAAAATGATATTATTATTACCCTAAAACATGTACTAATTCTATTGGATAAGTTTAATTAGACCAAAAACAACCTTAGGAATAAAATATGACCATTTAGGCCCACTTGGATTAGATTAGGACATTTATTATTAATTTATTTAAAGAAGGGATGAAATAGTTAAAATCAAAGTTTAATAAGTAGATAATTTTTAATATAGGGTTATAAATAAGATAAATTCTACTATAAATATTAATTAGAAATCTAAAAAACGTTCCTACATAATGGTATCTTATTTTTAATTTTTAGACATTATATAATTTAATTTATTTATGACACAACGATGATGCAGTAATTATCTTATTAATGTAATATTGACATAATTGATGTTATAAATACTCAAATAAATGTAATTTGAGACTTTTTATGAATTCCACTAATTTTCTAGGTTAATATGACATGTTATTATTGATTTAAGTAACTTTTTCGAACTAATCATTCTGTTATGATTTTCACAAAAAATCAATTACTAAATAGTGTCAAAATTGATATAAAATAGTTTTTAAAACAAATATTATATTATTAATTGTTATTATATTCATAAATATCTAAGGATCAGCCAAATGACTTTGATAAGGTTATATATATTAATAATAAACAACTTGGGGTTCGTTTGGTTTGTTATAGTATGTTTATTAACCTTATAGTGTAAGAACACAAAAAGACACGGTAAAAGTAAAATTATCTAACTTAAAGTTAAAATTAAATGATAAGGTTAAAATAGTAAACTAAACTTTTCCAAATTCTATTGGATGAGAGGATTTCGACCCATCCCCACCTTAGATTCGGAATAACTCAATTTGGAGTTATTTAAAACCGAATATGTCTTTATAATAAAATAATATTCGTAGTTTTTCCAAAGGTGCCCCTCTCCTCCCTTATAAAAGGGCACCTCCTCCCTCTCTTCCACACACCACATTGAGCCTTCAAGTTCAGCCAACCCCTACCAAATTATCTTCTCCACTTCCCTAGAAACATCCTAGAGGTCCTGGTCTTCTTCAAAGACCAATTTTAGTGCCCTAAATGGAGGTCTCAAAGAATCGATTCAAAGAAGAGGAGATTTGGATACATATGAAGCATATCCGACCTAAGGTAAGGGATAATTATTCCAATCTCATTATTATCTGATATTGTTTACTCGTAAGTATTTACTGGGGGTTATGTTTATTATCCATGTCCATATGATCTCAAAATGTTTTCATAAAATGTTTACTTTCCTTCCATGTATGTTTAAGACATTTTTACCATTTTCTTACTTCTACCATATCGTATAAAAGGAATCTTTCTTTTGTTTACCATACGAGGTACTTTTTGACTTTTTCGGCAAAAGTACGAGAATAATGTTTTTTTAACTTATACGGCACAAAAAGATTTTTATGGTTTTATTAAGCCTTATTTTCATGAAGCTTCCCCAAAAATATTTCATGACTATTTTCAACAAAATCCTTTTCATTTAAAATTGCATGATGTTTTGGGAAAAGAAATTGATTTTGAAGAAGAAAGGATATTTTCCTCAAGAATTCATTTCAGGTGTTTTATCAAAACCATTTTCTATCTAAGATGACATTATTTCACATGTGTATGTTTCAAGTAAAATGTCTCTATGATTTACATTGTTACAATTTTCTTATGATGAAATATCCATTTGTTTTATATGGATTATGTGATGATGGGATGATGGTTATGAAACCCATTTTATTCTTTGCGTTATGATGAATGCTTTAAGTTTATTTTTTGGCACAAGTAAGAATGATTTAACTATGAGATGGGTGGGACCCATATCTCCCTCCAATGCATTGGGTAAATATTTATATCTCATGATATAGACATGACTGGAACGACAAGTTAAACCGATTCAGTAATACAGGACTAGAACGAGGAGTGAACTCGATTTAGAAAGGGACTTTGTCCACTAAGATGGTCTTGGAAGAAATTACTTGGCTACTATGGAAATCATATCATGTGATTAATGGTTTCCACAATTACTTGTTTTATTCCCATGCTATTTTATCATTCTTAATGTTTCTTTATGATCTATGCCTTACATACTTCAATGTTTTATGTCATTGCTCAAGATTTTGATGTTTAAACATTACGATCATGTTTTTATGTTCAAATGTATATTGTATGTTTTATTTTATCCATGATTACCCTTACTGAGAATTTGAGCTCACCCTTTTTATTTTTTCTTTTCCCCAAGATATAGAGAAAGGTTTTAGGTAAGAAATTAATGCGGAAGATTGTTATAGGAGTTGTTGAAGATATTTCAACATGATTAGAAGTTTATATTCCGAGTTTCTAAAGACACTAGACTATTACGGTCCTTGTGTGTCTGTTTTTGTTATGTATTAAGTATTACGCAAAAGTATTGTAATGTCCATGTATGTCAAGCTTCGGGTCTCTACAATTGGTATTAGAGGAAAGGTTTAGTAAACCTTTGGAAACTAGGATGCGAGAAATTTTGTGAGATCCCTAGAGATATTTCAATGGTATGTCTAGGGATGTCCTTAAGGTTAAGTATAAGTATAGGTTATAGTACTAGAATTTTGGTAACGATATTAGATTAAACCTAAGATGTTAGATATTGAAGTTACTTCCCCTTTATTATCATTTTTTCCTCTCACACTATTCTCTTTTGGGTTTTATAAAATGGATGGAAACAAGATGATTCATGATAATGGAGGATATGAGGGACAATGGAATGATATTCTTCATGAGCAAACAAATGAAATGGGATTTGGAAGTCCCAACATCATTATTATGACAAATCAGCAATCTCATAATATGATCAATAAACTAAAATTTGGTAAGTTTCCTGACTCGGCTAATAACAGAAAGATGGAGTTTCATGATGATCATAGAGGAAAGAAAGTTCAATTTCCCCTATGTAAATCATGTGGGAAGAGGCATCAAGGAGAATGTTTCAATGGAACTGGAAGATGCTTTGGGTGTGGAAAAGAAGGAAACAAAGAAACTAAGTGAAAAGGAAAAGATTAAGTTAACACCAGGGATGAGGATAATGGTATTGCTACGATATAAACAATGGTTAAATGTTTTAAATGTGGAATGTACGGGAATTATGCAAACCAATGCCCTAAGGTAAAGTCTCATGAAGATAATCAGTATGGTTGTATGGGTATTATTTATGTTGATGATGATGAAGAAACTACAAATGATATGTGAGTTGAAATAATTGTTGAAGCTTGATCAATGGTTTAAGAAGGTAGTGGAATGATTACATGTTTGTCAAGTGTAATGTTGTATAAGTAATCTCATGGTACTATGGAATAAAGAGACATCTAAGGATTGTTACACTGTTGTCTTTCCTTGAGTTTTGAAAGTGTATGATTAATTGTACCAGTATCCATGAAAGGTTATTCATATATTTTTTGAATGTAGATGATATGCGCATAATAAAGGGATAAGGAGAAAATTAAATGTTTGATAGTATTCATGAGCTCATGACTGATATAAGGAGAAGGTTATATCATGGTTTATAGAATTTTTGGACTTTGGTATGTGGAAATAGTTAACTTTTGATAGCATTCATGTTTTCACTGAGGTTTAATGGGTATTCATTCTTCAAGAGAATACATGATTAAGGTATTCACATGTTTGTAATTTGACCAACAAGATATATCTTATGATATATGGGGGATAAATGAGGGAATTCATGTGATTGTTATGTGACATTTCAAGTAATCATTTTCTTTATACTATGAGATTAGACCGAAGTATTTTAGATAAGCCTAAAAATTGGAATGGATTATGTTGGACATAAGTTAGTATTGTTTAAGGATAGAACTTTTTTCGATATTATTGATGGGATGTTATAGTAATGTAGTTTTAAAAAGAGGACAACCTTCAGGATGGGCGACAACCCATCACGTCGGACAAGGCTGTGGGAGTCAAACCCACAACTGAAGTACGACTGACCTTTATCGCCTACCACTAGCCTACAAGAAGTCCCTGGTTTGTAGAAACTAGTTTTATTATATTAAACAATATGATATATGAAGTATAAGTCCATTTTAGGAACAATAAATGATTGATCTCACTATAGATAGACTTATGTATTTTTGATAACTTTTATAACATTTTGTTTGAGACAGATGGAATGACCCATCATTCTATCACATGATCTGCTAACACATCACGAAGAAAAAATTCAAATTCATTTCATTAAGGGATGAAGTGGAAATTGTTCAATTAACAAACAACCGTGAGATTATATCAAAATCATGTAAGCATTTCTTTTAATTCGTCAACTTTAGGGAAATGATATTGAAAACCAAAAATGTTGTCCTAGTGCCCTTATATACGATGAATCAGATGGTACCTTAGATCATCACAAATCTATGGATTTGTGATTGCTGGCTTTTCCATAGCCGTGTTCTCTACCACTCTCCATCAGAACATGATGGTTAGATTTATCTTCCATATTCATATTTTCACCTATGTGGAAACCCAATGATTAGTTTATTGGGGTAACCGTTACGTTTCATACTTTTGTTTTTAAAGATTGGTTTTGGTATTCCTTTTTACGATGTGGGTTTATATTACAGATAGTTTCGAGTAGTAAACCATTTATAACCCCGACGAATTTCGAGGGTGAAATTCATTTTAAGGAGGTAGAATGTAACACCCCAAAATTTTATGAAAAATATTCTTTTTAATTTCATTAATGTCTTCTGTTGTACGCTACACCAAAAGGAGCTTTCACAACACGCATCCCTGACTTGGCTTGCACTACATGCAATCACGACCTTCCACGATAGCGTGTGTTGTACGCAATACCGAGTTTCGCTAAACAATGATATGTTATATAAACTAGCCATTATGAATAGTAATAACCACATTTTGAAATTTTATAAATTTTATCTTTCAAAATGGACTTCATTTTTGGATTCGTAATATCGAGATTAGCTTAGGGTGAAATTTTGATACTTTTCGGATAACTTTCATTTTCTAATGAATAGTGAAAATTACTAAAGTTTAATTAAAAACAACCTTTTTAATCGAAATAATTAACAGTGATAAATTATTAATTTGAGTGGTTTTAATGTATATTTAGAATATATTTTTACAATTTAATACAATGTTGGTCATTGTATGTAATTTCACATTTAAACCAGACATAAACAAGTGTCAATCTTTTGATAGTTACTATCTCTTAAGAACACACTATTTGTTTTGACGACGGGAATTAATTTTTAAATTCATTAATTCAACTGATATGTTTTGAATTTGGTAAAATAGACATCATTTGTGAGTTCATAATATCAAATATAGCTTTGGCCTAATTTTTGGTATTTTTCTGGGAACTTTCATTTTTTGATGAATAGTGAAAACACTTAGTGGTAGTTAAAAAATAAATTTTTCATAAAACGTAAGTTTACCACTTCTGTGAGTGGAATTTCAAAAATCCGAAAGTCACAGTTGATGTCAGTAAGTAAAATTTTGTTCAATGTGTTGAAAATAATTTTTAGTGAATAGTAACTTTTTACTTTTTTTACCAGGGTTAATAGTAAATAGGGTAATTAAGGGTAAAAATGATATTATTATTACCCTAACACATGTCATAATTCTATTGGATAAGTGTAATTCGACCCAAAAACAACCTTAGGAATAAAATATGACCATTTAGGCCCAGTTGGATTATATTAGGACATTTATTATTAATTTATTTAAAGAATGGATGAAATAGTTAAAATCAATGTTTAATAAGTAGATAATTTTTAATATAGGGTTATACATAAGATAAATTCGACTATAAATATTCATTAGAAATATAAAAAGATTTCCTATATAATGGTATTTAATTTTAATTTTTAGACATTAAATAATTTAATTTATTTATGACACAACGATGATGCATTAATTATCTTATTAATGAAATATTGACATAATTGATGTTATAAATACTAAAATAAATGTAATTTGAGACTTTTTATGAATTCCACTAATTTTCAAGGTTAATATGACATGTTAGTATTGATGTAAGTAACTGTTTTCGAACTAATCATTATGTTATGATTTTCACAAAAAATCAATTACTAATTAGTGTCAAAATTGACATAAAATAGTTTTTAAAACAAATATTATATTATTAATTGTTATTTTATTCATAAAAATATAAAGTTCGGCTAAATGAATTAGATAAGGTTATATATATTAATAACAAACAACTTGGGGTTCGTTTGACTTGTTATAGTAAGTTTATTAACCTTATAGTGTAAGAACACAAAAAGACAAGGTAAAAGTAAAATTATCTATCTTAAAGTTAAAACTAAATGATAAGGTTAAAATAGTAAACTAAACATGTCCAAATTCTATTGGATGAGAGGATTTAGACCCATCCCCACCTTAGCTTCGAAAAAACTCAATTTGGAGCTATTTAAAACCAAATATGACTTTATAATAAAATAATATTCTTAGTTTTTCCAAAGGTTCCCCTCTCCTCCCTTATAAAAGGGCACCTCCTCCCTCGCTTCCACACACCACGTTGAGCCTTCAAACTCGGCCAACCCCTACAAAATTATCTTCTCCACTTCCCTAGAAACATCCTAGAGGTCCTGGTCTTCTTCAAAGACCAATTTTAGTTCCCTAAAAGGAGGTCTCAAAGAAGCACTTCAAAGAAGAGGAGGTTTGGATACATACAAAGTATATCAGACCTGAGGTAAGGGATAATTATTCCAATCTCATTCTTATCCGAGATTGCTTACTTGTAAGTATTTAATGGGGGTTATGTTTATTATCCATGTACATATGCTCTCAAAATGTTTTCATTAAAGTTTTACTTTCCTTCCATGTATTTTTAAGGCATTTTTACCATTTTCTTACTTTTACCACATCGTATAGAAGGAATCTTTCTTTTGTTTACCATACGAGGTACTTTTTGACTTTATCGGAAAAAGTACGAGAAGAATGTTTTTTCAACTTATACGGCATGAACAGATTTTTATGGTTTTATTATGCCTTATTTTCATGAAGCTTCCCCCAAAAGATTTCATGACTATTTTCAACAAAATCCTTTTCTTTTAAAATTGCATGATGTTTTGTGAAAAGAAATTAATTTTGAAGAAGAAAGGATATTTTCCTCAAGAATTAATTTCAGGCATTTTATCAAAACCATTTTCTATCTAATATTACATTATTTCATATGTGTATGTTTCATGTATAATGTCTCTATGATTTACATGGTTTCAATTTTATTATGATGAAATATCCATTTTTTTATATGGATTATGTGATGATTGGATGATGTTTATGAAACCCATTTTATTCTTTGGGTTATGATGAATGTTTTAAGTTTATTTTGTGGCACAAGTAGGAATGATTTCACTATGAGATGGGTGGGATCTATATCTCCCTCCAATGCATTGGGTAAATATTTATATCTCATGAGATAGACATGGCTGGAACGACAAGTTAAACCGGTTCAGTAATACAGGACTAGAACGAGGAGTGAACTCGATTTAGAAAGGGACTTTGTCCACTAAGATGGTCTTGGAAGAAATTCCTTGGCTACTATGGAAATCATATCATGTGATTAATGGTTTCCATAATTAATTGTTTTATTCCGATGCTATTTTATCATTCTTAATATTTCTTTATGATCTATGCCTTACGTACTTCCATGTTTTATGTCATTGCTCATGATTTTGTTGTTTAGACATTACATTCATGTTTTTAAGTTCAAATGTATATTGTATATTTTATTTTATCCATGCATACCCATACTGAGAATTTGAGCTAACCCTTTTTATGTTTTCTTTTCCCCATGTTATAAAGAAAGGTTTTAGGTAAGAAAAAAAGGGGCACGATTGTTATAGGAGTTGTTGAAGATATTTCAACAGGATTAGAAGTTTATATTCTGAGTTTCTAAAGACACTAAACTATTACGGTCCTTGTGTGTCTGTTTTTGTTATGTATTAAGTATTCCTCAAAAGTAATGTAATCTCCATGTATGTCATGCTTTGGGTCTCTACAAGCTCTTCATGAAATCCCGCAAGAAAAGATAATCCAAAATAGAATATAAGATAATTATTTCTTCCCAATGACCATCATGATGGTTTCTCCCCACCATATTATCTGTATATTATAACTAATGCCTCTTGATCAGAGAAATTATCTATCTTGATCAAGTACAATATTATGAATATACAAGATGTCGGAGTCGAAGTAAACCGACCTTTAGAATTAAGAACATCTAGATCTATGTATACAATGAGTGTCATCATCCTCCAATCATCGTAAGACTCCTAAACTACTTCATTCTATTTATTACATCTAAAATCATTAACAATTAAATTTTAATTTCATAGTGTATTTGGAAACAAAGGGACAGAATACATTAGTTACTCAATCCACCTTATTAATCGATGGTTCACATCCGATAAAGAAAAGATGCACCATAAGTTCTTATTGTACGTGTACACCATAAAAATATCAACCATAATGTAGTGTCTCTATAACCTCATGTAATGTACCACAATAGGTAAATCTAGATTCTAAGTTCAGAAATTCCTCTCATTTGATCTCATTTGTCTACAGATATAAGAAACCACTTGACTTTACTACATCAGAACTTCTCCGAGTCCAACTCTAGATGCATCATAGTAGAAGATATATGTTCTACCAATAATAGGTAATGTGGGGATATGTTTATAGGTTATATTTATCTTCTACTCCTGAACAGACGTCTTGTAATCATATGACAAATAAAATTCACTCTATTCCGGGATAACCCTAAAATTGACACACCTAAATAGGGGATGTCCTGGATAAGGAATTATTATTAACCTATTAGACCTAGAATTATATTAATCTTAAAATAATTCTTGGATTTATCCAAATATACCAGGGATTCAACCATCCCTAGGTCCACTGAAACTCCAAAATCTAAGATAACATGACCCCAGAAGTGTACTTCTTCAATATAGAAACTATATTTGGTTAGCTTGGTGTAAATAAGATGTCCTCTGAATGTAATCATGATGATGTAAAGATGATTGGAATTATCATCGACTGTCTAGGAGTACAATAAGATTTCATTGATAAAAATCTCCACAAATTGGTCCATAAAAGGATGAAATATCTGATTCATCAAGTCCATGAATACCACCAGTTCATTGTTCAAACTAAACATCATTTACACAAACTCATACAATCCATACATACCCCTAAAATAATTCTGAGGTATTTCTGATTGTCTCACCCTCAAATAGTGGTACCATAATCAAAATTATATCTTGGAAATGATGCTACCAAATCTAAAATAGTATATGATATAATTAATACATAGTAGATCACACCGAGTTTAGTCCATCATCATGTTAAATCCTAGATATTCCAAACATAACCACAGAGTCCCATCATCCTTCTTGGAGAAAATAACTGGACAATCTTATTGAGATGTATT
The DNA here is from genome assembly GCA_963277665.1 of Viscum album. Taxonomy (NCBI): domain Eukaryota; kingdom Viridiplantae; phylum Streptophyta; class Magnoliopsida; order Santalales; family Viscaceae; genus Viscum; species Viscum album. The sequence goes on along the minus strand of OY728123.1, from coordinate 1,868,378,920 downwards.
GGGCTATATGAAAACATTATCTAATAGATATTCTAGTTTATCTTTCAACCTTTGAATATCTAATGGTTTCATTCTAAATAGTGGGATAGAAACTAGATATTCTCCTAACATTAACTTGATTATGAACTCAATATATCACTAGTGCAGTATGTAATAGAACTAATTAGAAAAGACATCTCAAAAATGGTCTAGTACTATTATAAATAAATCCTAATACATTCCACCATCTTCTAGAGAAAGGATAGACGTATGAGTTGTTAAATAATCATATCTACACTGAACTGGTTCTGTATGACCTTCTTGAGGATCTCACTGGCCCTATTGAGAATAGATACCTCCTTCTAAAGATAAAAAGGTAACTCTCCTTCAGTAATAGTTGATATGATCTATGTATTATCCTAACCAATTCACATGAATAATCAAATTGAAACCGATATTTTCCAATAATAATAGTTACCATTATAAATGATAACCACAAATACCAATAGAATATTCCTTGGAATGATTGATACTCTCTAACTATAATCCCAATTGTTCATTGACGTTGAAAACAATATCTATGATTTCCACAAACTACCCCAACCTTTATCCCAAAATATAGGATAAAAAGGATTATCATGATCTTATATAAAAAGTCACAAGAATAGATAGATGATACAATAATAACACCATTGAGGGTAGATGTGCCAGTATCCACAACAATCATGGTGTCCTAGGAAATGTGCAACTGAGAAACCACTCAACGCTAGGATTTAGTTTGACTCCACTATGTTGTTACCTATACCTAAAACTAATACTCATTCATTGGGGCACCATGTCCCATGCCTTGACTTGAAAATGTAGTGGAAGTCTAGCTACTTCTATGCTAGGGAGTCGATGTGTCATTCCAAGACTCTAATACCTAGCCTAGACCATTTCCACTATTTTTCTTCTAAATATACCTAAAACATATATGTAGGTGGACCATCCATCCACAATCCATACACTCCAAAGCATGTTATTTACACTGAAGAAACTTGCGGACTAACTTTTCACAATGAAATTAATGCAAAAAAAGGTCCTGAGATAGATACCTACATCCCTGACTAATTTGTTCGCTATTTTCAATGTGATAATTATCATACTAACACTTACTTCCACTAGAAGAAGAGTTACTAGTTCACCCCACTGAAATAGTCTGGCCAATTCCCAGCTACTCCCTCAGATCCCCTTTAATGATGAGTTCCCAATTCATCACATCTCAAATTATAATTAAAAGGGAAATGTATAGTTGTGACTAGATACCATAGTGAGTACCATCATGAAAAGGTCTCACCTTGAGGATCACATCAGCTACTGAAGATGATGTTAAGCACTTCAGGTCAGATAAACGTTAAACATAGTCTATTATTAACACACAATCCTATTTTAGATGCATGAACTCGTGATCCTTATCATAACTCAATGCCTTTTGATAGTAGTATCCCAATAAATTCTCATTCAAGTCCTTCCAAGATAACTTCTCATGATTCTCAGCCTACTCTAGAATAACCCAGCTACGCTGGGCATGTATTTAGAGAATATACCCAGTAAGCTTCACCCCTCCAATCAATGAGTGTCTCATGATGATTGGAGATCATATGGACTGACTCAATCTAGAACTGCAGTACCTGGGGGCCTCCTCTGTAGTGACTGTATGAGGATTAAATATCTATAACTATCTCTTCATCTCAAACATCAATAGATTGGTATGGATACTCTTCTTTTCCATGGGTCAGATGACCCTCACGATTCTATAACAAAGCTAAAAAACCATATGATCCTCTATATCTACATGAATTTCAAGTCTAGATGCAATATGAGTGTAATGATTTCCACTCTCCTGAATCTTAACTTGAAGATAATGATGATAAATGTTTTCTACCAGACAAACAGACTCTTTAGAACATTGTCTATAAAAACAAGGTCATCATCAAAAGGTGACAAAAATATAGAAACACAACTCCTAGGCCCTCTAAACATGAATTAAATGTGTTTTCTCATGATATATAGATTTGTTTTATTTTATATATAAAATATTATAGGTAACTCATTTCACTATTCATATTTTAATGTAAATAAAACATGTAATTAATATGCTGATATCATGAACAATGCATGTCAACATATATCTCTACATGCCTATTATGATGCATTAATATCCATCGCACATCATACCAGTCCAACCGAATAAATATAAGGAAACAATAACATCACATAATATGTGAATCACTGATAGTGATATAACATTGACTATAACAAGAAAAGAGAATAAAAAACAATCCCATCCTTGGGAAGTCATATTTTCTCTCATACATTGGGTTAAATACTCCCATGCACAAGCTCATTACCATGTCATAACAAACACTATTATTTTTTATATATTTATCCACTAGTAAAGGAATAAAAAAATAAAACTATCTCCTATGATACCACTTTGTAATATCCCATGATCTGGTACCCTCTAACATGGCCAAATTAGGTTGGTTACGAGACCTCAAGAGAACATCCCTATACACCAAAGGCTTCCAACTAGTAGTTGGGGTGTGATATGTATAGTGGAGATACTATAAATACAAGTTCAGAGTTATAACACATCAGATATAATTGATAATAATAAATAAAAGAGTAGTAAAGAATTGTGTAAACCATATATTATATAACTAGAATGTAATGGGGAAACCAATATACCAATAATAATGAATCATATAACAACATTATTTAATGTTTATAAATGTCAAAATGAAAACCATAAAAATAAAATAATCAGCCCACATAATATAATCTGAAATGAAACTAGTCTTGAACCCCTTGTCGGTCCCATATCTAAACTCCAGGCCATACAACAGGCCAAAAAATCTGTAAAAAGGTTCTTTTCTCTTGTTTCTAAACCTTCATCCATGTAATCTTCTGAGGTTCCAAATGAAATCTTAATAGGTTGTGTGTAAAAATCAAGAGGTCAACAACACTATATCTAAAAATACCAATATGATGACAAGTGTTTGCAATAAGTGATAAATAGGTGGAATAATTTTTCAATTGATATAATATAATAATAAAAATTATTCAACACTATTCTGGAATATTTAGGATTGTGTTTCATAACCAAACCAACCACCAACCATATATCTAGGTAAAAATAAAAAAATATATTTCTTGATCCCTCTATATAAGGATTGCAACGTGGGATTGGGTATATCCCGCTCAACATAAGCATTACAGTATAAGACATGGTAGATCCCACTATATATAATTATAACAACATGGGAATGGTTAAATCCAACTCAATATAAGAATTACATCATGGGACTTGGAAAATCTTGTTAAATATAAGAATTATAGCATGGGACATGGTGGAATCTACTCAATATAAGAATTACTTCATGGTACTAGGAAACTCCCACTCAATACAAACATTACAACATCAACTTGTTAAGTCCTAACAATAATGATATCACTATATCACATCATATGCATCAATGTTAAATTAAGAAAATTTCAATTCTTCTTTCATTGAACCTATTAATTTATCAAGTTGTTCTTAACCCATTAACAAGTTAGTCATTTAAAAAAAATCTATTTCCAAGGTGAATAAATATCAATAAATCACCTAAATATATTATCATGCTAAATGCACTTTAATCCATTAGTCAATTCATATTCATTAAGTATTCTCTTACACAAATGGTATATATAAGAAATGTTTCATTAAAAATTGAATCCAAGGGATCCAATGAATACTCCAATCAATTAATTTACATTAATATATGAAAACATTTACTAGAGTGAATGTCACATCGGTGAAATAAAAATATTGAATATACATAATAATTAATCAGGACACAAGGTTAGGTTCAGAATCCATACATGTATCCAAATATTTAGATACACAAATAATGGGTAATGAAAACTGAAAAAAAATCTATGGAGATCAACAAAGAATACTTAGATCATACCAGATCAATATCAAAATAAGAAAAAACATGATCAAGAGATGTATACCACATTGACCAATAGAAATAGGATAAGGGAGAGAAACCAAAGAAAAAATTAACTCAACCTCGTTCATATGTGAAATCAAGACAAAAAAATGGAATATGAGACTCCAATATCACTTGGAAATCATCCAAAGTCCAAGAGGGGGAGGGATATAGTGATAGAGTGAAATAATTAAACATAATTCCCAATTAAAATAGATGGGTCCAATGAATACATAGTGTGTAATCCTTTCACATTATGTATTTATTCATTTTTATGTTTCACAAAAAAAATCATCGCATCAGGTTAATATTTATCCAAATTGAAATTTACATGACCTGAATTAGGGTTACAATATTTATCCACTTCACCTCATGAACCAGTTCACAACACATGTCTATAAGAGGATACATATTGCATAACATGTACAAAATGTTTAAATACTCTATAGAAATTTTTCATCCTAGTTTTTATATAAAGACCCAAAAACTTACAAATCCATCCATACCCTAGAAGACCGTTATAAATCCATTGATCATGTTTATAAATATACTATATTAGTTTAAACAAACATTCATCCCTAAAAATGATGACATTTTATCCAAAGGGATCTCCAAATCTGAATAAAACACAACCACTAAGCACTAATGAAAAAATCCAAGGGGTAAGTACATGGAAAAAAGATAAGATATTACACTATAGGCCATTGGTTACCTCCATTTATTAGGATAGTTTGATTTTTGATTGGTCAGATATGAAATTTAAGTATCATGACAGGGGTAAGGGTGGAACCATCAATCAACCCCCTGTTATGCTTCCCATACTCATGATCCCATCCCATCCCAATGATAATCATTCTCAAAATTGAATTTCTATAATATATTATCACATCCTCAGAAGAACCAAGCTATTTTCAATGATAAAAATATTTTTTCTAATGTGCAAGAGGTCTTATCGTAGCTGAAGGCCATCATTGCTTCTTCATCTGGTGGTATGTGCACAATATCTCATTCCAAACATATTTCAACATTCCCTTTATCCCATGTTAAGTGTTGTGTAAAACCCTAGTCCAAATCCATCATCCATAAATCTCGATGATTTTTTTTTCATTATTTGGATTTCTAGAGGCCTCATGCTAGTGTAAAAAATGACTTCTTGCAAAATTAATTATGTAGTAACAAGGCATCCAATTTTTCTTTTATATTACTAAAAGAAATTCCATCCAAGAATATTATATTTTCCCATAAAATGGGATTGTTAATCTTCATTCTTGAATATCAAATTAATATTATAATCAGACTATTTTGGAAGAATTATATTGAAGTATAGAGGGTTGGAATCTATAATTAATACATTACCATTATGGTTTTCTAGGATAATGTCATATATTTGTTACCATTTTTTTCAACTTGGCATGAGTAACATGCTAGATAGAATCTGTGGTATAATCTTGAATATATGGACTCTTGGTATTTTTAATGGTTTTTTGGGGACATTTTAATATATTATTTAATTAAGTGTAGAATAAGGTTGGATGGATGTACCACTGGAATGACATACATCATTTCATCTCATTTTTGTCTTGAATCGGTCTCTTGGATTTGGGGTTCTCTTATTACAAATATAGATGCTGTATAATTCAAAAGGGAAACACTTACACTTGGTGTATAAAAGATTGTATTATTAAAAACATCTAAGAAATATCTTCATTACATAATGAAAATGTTCTATCATCTGATACAGAAACTCTTAGACCATACCCAAGATCATGTAATCCTAGTGTCCAGAGATGTGTTCTATGATGGTTGTTTATTCTCTGTGAGGTGGGATTTAGACCCATCTTACCCTACTATTTTCAAAGAATCATGGTTCAAGTCCATGAATGAAACTTCTTGGGATGGATTAAATGAAAAATTAATAACATTGAATGTGGATCATTGGTCATGGGTCAACTGATATCATCTATGTTTCCTTATCTTAGAATGTTTCAAAAAAGACATCATACATGAATAAATAAGACTAAAAAAGGATAAGATGATGAGATTTATAATGATATATTCTATAAAAAAATATAATTACCAGAAATGATTCTTGAACAAGTGAGAATTTATCATGAATATCTAAGTAGAGGTTGGTTAATTTGGGAGATATGAGTACATATTTTCTCAGACCTATTAAAAAGAGAGGGAAGTTGGCGGTATTTTAGATATCTGTATAGAGGATAAAAACTGTACTATTGATCCAAATGTAATTATGGGTGTGATCGAGGTTCATTGGAAATCCAAAATTTGTAGAAATAAACCTTTCATGAAGGAAGGAAACCCAAAGGGCCATGATTCATTGCTTGATGTTATTCCTTAGGCAGTCCTAGACTCCACTAACTCATTTTTAGAAATAATTGTGAATGTAAAGATGGTTTGGGAGGAAATTACCTCTCTCAAATATGATAGTGATTCATTTAATTATGGTTTTATGGGATCCTTCTTTGATACCTTGTTGATTGTAGTTATGGATGAGCTTATTAAGGAAATTCAAGACAATTTCCATCGATGTGATTCAATGGGAGGCCTGTAATACTATGCCTATTATGACCCCAAAGGTAAAGGGTCCTTCCACTATTAATAATTTTAGACCTATCAATTTCTGAAATTTTCCATTCAAGAACCATGACTGTGTGATTACCCAGATAAATTCATACCATCTCCATGAATGCATTTCTAAGGAGGAACACTAATTTGTTAAAGGATGGTTCACACAGGAAGAAAATAAATTAGCACAATAAAAAACAGGTGATATTATGAATGGGGAACATATGACAGCTTAAGGTTTCATGGAAAATGAATATGAAATATTAGAGTGGGGTTTCTGTATGATGTAGATATACATTATGGGTTTTTTAGCCATAGTGACCAAATTATATTTAGATATTTTAGTTAACATGGTTTTCTATTAATTATATTATAAATAAATGTGGTTTTTTTGACTCAGTTAGTGGTTTAAGGAAGGGAGGCCCCATGTTATCTATTGTATTTATTATGGTCTAAGATAACTATATAAACCTCCTAAAAATAGATATGCACATAGTTACTATTATTCCCATCTAGTATAGGAGTCACCTCAATGGTGTTTTTCAACTCCTCTTCATGGATGAAACTATTAATTTTATCAACAAAAAGAGAATATCACATTTATGTATTAATAGAATCATGTAGGGGTACTGTAATTGGACTATGAAATATGTTAATCATGAGAAAATAATTGTGTTCATAGATAATCAATTCCTAACAAGATGGGTTAAAAGAATTTAACAAATTTTAGGTTCTAAATTAACGTTCATGATTATAGAATACCGATGAGCTATTTTATTCCTTATAATAATTCATATAAATCATCAAGATGGAATTATTAATATATTTTCAGCTGTTATTAACAATTGGATGAATCCATTCTTGTCTTTCTAGGGTTATATCACCACGGTCAACTATTCTCTTAATTCCAATATGATACATGTTCTATTAGTAATTGTTGTGCCAAGTCTACTGGATATAAGCAACATGTAGATTCTAGATTCCTAAATTTGTGATGAACATGATAATGGGATTTACCACTAGGCCTCGTTGTGTAGAATGACAAATCCTATTGGTGCATTTGGAATTAATATCCAAAGTCATGTGAAAACCATTCATTTCCTTCATGATAACCTTATATTCAATGAATTGGAAGGGCGATACCTTAGGGGAAAATGTATCATTATTATATACATATTTTTCGTAGAAAAACCTAACAAAAAGATATCAAATATGTGGTAGATATTTCATCCTCGTCTACCCAAGTTCCAATGGTAGGATCAATGGATTGTTGAATTCCTAAAGGTCAATTATTTGACACATAATTGGGTGGGTGTTCATATTGGATTCTTGGGGTTAATAACACTAGAAATATTATTTTAGTAGCCATGCATGAAGTTTTTTTTACCTAGGGCCACTATATGTTATCAAAAATGTGAAACCATTTACATCTTCTAGCTTACTACTTGTCGAGATATCCTTTTCATCAATGGATTGACATCAGTTTTCTTCTCAAAAAAGCAATATTAGAACCGCCTCTATGCTAATCATGACAGAATATAATTGGCAGACACTCTCTAGTTAAAATAATTACTTGTAAATATAAATATCTTATTTAGAATATATGGAACTAATTATTCCAAACGGATACACAATCAAGAAGAGGTAGATAATGATTATTCAAGTTTCCTTATATTTCAATTATCCAAGGAGGATATAAGTAATCATATTTTTTTAAAATTCAGTGTGAAGTCCTACTATAGAGTGGGTTTGGAAAAGTCATTAGTATTAGGCCTCTATTGATTTCAACCTTTGAGTTTTTTTAGTTATGGTTTCACGACATGGGGAGAAAACCACTATAGAGGATGGTGACATATTTTCTCCTATCCACAAGCTCTTGGTGAATTTGGAATTCTATAAATATTGAACACATTACTGATAATACCATATTGGGTTTTGAAAATCATCTTTTTATTTTTACATGTTCTAGAACTAGGAGCTCTTATAAAATATTGGGTAAATGTGCATTCCTTGAGGATGGTGATTTCAGGGATTCACTCCACATTTTCAAGTCAGAGGGTTTCTTATTAAAATAGATGGCTCTAATTGAATCCTCTAAGATGTGGGTACATGATCAACACTAAATGATCTCATATCATCATTATCATGCATGGAGAAGGCATAATTCATGACACTAAGGGTTCTAGGGTCATCTAATTCATTATAATTTATGGGTTTGGGGAATCTCTTCTCATCGAGTCTAGGTTTCGTCTTAATGATCTTGATATGTGTTAGTCCTATTATATCCCTCTACCTAAAATTGTATCAAACTCATATATTATTCTTAAATCTCTTTATAATAAGATCGCCACTCCCGATTATATTGTCTACTGTAAGAGAAAATCCTCATATGATATTTTTTAGAATGCCCTTAGAGTGTGTTAGTTTTACTATTTTGACGCACTCAAGATTCACTAGTTTAGATCACTGTATTCTTATTTGGTTCTTGTTTAATTTATGAATAATTATTAGGTTGGATGGATTGATGATGAATGGAGGTCATTTTATAGTAAAATAAGGTTTGTGTGTCGAGGTTTTCATGGTATCCACCCCAGTTTTTTCAGGTAGTGGTTGAGGTTCTTGTGGTATAATGATATTATGAAAGATAGTGTGTGGTCTCTTTTAGTTGGACAATATGGTTGGGGTTCCTAAATATAGGGTGCAGGGGCATGTTATATACATTAGTGCTTGGGATATAGAGGATTAGTTATGAGTTGGTTTCTAGTTTCAGAGTTTTGAGTATGTAAGAGGCTGACATGAGTTTTTCATACACCAAATTTATATCCCCAATTGTGTGGTAGGGTGGAAACTATCTGTACCCATTTATAATTTTACAAATATTTTACTTCATTAATCATACATGAAAAATTTGAGAATTATTATCTATAATTCATACTAATGTGTCATGAATGTGGCTATGTTCTCTATGGGGACAAAGAAACAATATTATTATTTAGTCAAGAGTAATTTTTTTACCAATCCCATGACCTTTTCATCTTTTCCCCATTATATTATTTTTCCATTTTTAATAGAAATGTATTATTTAGAAATAATATGGGAAATAAATTTCCATAGTTTTTTTATTCACTATTATTCCTATATCACTAAAATAACTCTTTTCCCTTCATTCATTCCATTTACATGGTGGAACCAAGAAATTGAATGAATAATAGATCATAAGGTTTTTTCTGGATGGTGAGTATGAGAATATTGTTTTTGTAAGGAGTGTTTTTACCCACTAATAATGAAGGATATTTCTATTATTATATTTAATAGGTTCATAGATATATTAGTTTTTTATAAAAAATAAATGGGAGATAACCACAAGAGTTGTGATTAATGTATAATATAATGGAATTAAATAATAATAGACTGGAAATGAATGAACTCTGAGGATTTAATGAATGGAATGAATTTATTCATCCTAAATTCCTTATTTTTCATTTCATATATTATATTTAAAATTAACATTTTTTATTTCATTGAAATAGATATTATTTTCATAGTTTAATTTCCTCAATATTTTCATCACTACTTTTAAATCAAAAACACCCCAAATATCATTTATTCTATTATTATTACTAAATTAATTCTGACATGAAATATTAGTGAAAAAAATTTACATCTTTGAGAGAAAATATCCATGGTAGTTCTACTATAGTAAATCCCTTTTCAAAATTTGAAACAAATATTGACTACATCACGGTGAAAGTGTCCCCTAATCAAATTTAGTGTCCTTTCTAAGAAGAACAAGTCCCTCTATTTTCATGTTCATTGAAAAATTTATTTAAAATCTAAAAAAATTAAGTAAATTTTTTTATTAAAATAGTTTGATACACCCTCATCACGTTGAATAGTAGTTTTTAGCTTAAAAATAGTTGGTTCTATAGATATATTTTTTCGGAGAATTTATTTGGGGATTTCATTATTAATATTAAGTATAATGAAAAAATTAGAATCCTTCATGGACCCTCTTGAAACCACAATTAATTTTATGTTTAAATTTCTAAATTTTGAGAATGAGTGATATTAATAGTTGAATATTCTCTATGAAGTTATGAAAAATAATCATGAGTAATTTTTTATAATGTAGACATTGGGGAGAATTTATAGGATAAAATACTACTATATGAAACATTTTCAAAGTATCAAAAATATTTAAACCGGGAAATAAAATGTTGGTCGAATGATTAATGGGTTATTATACATACAATGAATCATTTTGGTGTAGTTATTTACCAAGTAATATGGAGATTATTTTTTTTGCATGTTAAATATAAAGATTAAACACTTTTCCTTTCCTGGTATTGTGGAGATAAAGATACCGGAGTGGAAGCAATGCATATTGAGTAAAATTTATAATTCAAAATTCCTTAATATTTAACAGAATACTCTCTAGGGGTTCATCATAAATAGAATATGATATAAACTAAATATTTTAATAGATATAATCTTAATTCGAATTTAATTTATTTTAATTATATTGAAACATAACTTGTTGTTATTTTTCTTTATTTTAATAATTATTAGTTATATTTATTAGAGAATTTAAAAAGAGAAGAAGTGGTTCTTAGATAAGAAGATGGACTAGATTTTAAATGTTTTTCTGATATGATTTTTGTGTCAAACAAGAAATAGATTGACACTACAATGTTTTAATTTTATGTTCATATAGGAGATAATCCATTCATTACTCTCCCACTATCACTACACTAAACAATAACAATTGATTTAGAGGTGGATGTTCAATACTATCATTAAAGGGATTATTATATTAAAATGATAACAATTCTAGGAATAAATTATGGGGACCCCTATAAAAAACCACTCCCTTCTATATAATTTTTGTGATCAACTATGATTATCCAATTAAATACATATAGAACACAATTCCCTTTATGGGTTTAAAGACCAAATGAATTTACATTTATATTTAACTTAATATTATTTAATTTGGTTATATTATAATAATATTTGTGAAAATTTCCATTAATAGAATTAAATTATAGAACCATTCATACATGCATAAGAAATCACTATTTTTTAGAGTAAAATCCTAAAAACAAATCATGTTCTCTATCTTGTTTTATTTTTAATAAAATAACATGTGGCATTCTTTTTTTAAACATATTAAATAGTTAATAACATCTTATAGACATATTGGAAACTAATGAGAGAACATAAATTTCATATTCACATCACATTTAGGGTTTAATATTCGATTTAAAATATTTTCTTTCATTATTCATATAATTTATACATACTATATATATATACATTCATGAGTTTTTTTGCTGAAAGTGTTAAAATTATGTATTGAGGAAAGACAAGTTGGATATCACGAATTTATATTGTGTTTTTATTTTTATTTAAATTTTAATTATTTAATGTTATTTTTCTAGAAAAACATTGAACATAAATGAAATTTCTTAATTTAAACCTGACTCTCTTATGAAAAATATTTTTTTAATTTAAAAAAAATGAGTGTTGATATGAAATCATGTTCTCTTCAATTTTCTACTCATGTATTATTTTGAGTTTAACCATATTTTGAAATATGTGCCAATTAGAAACTATAAAATATCAATTTAACTATATTTAGATGTCTTATAAACCACTTTTTCAATATTTTTTCTTGATACCCACTATATCTTGAGCAAAATAATGTAGTGATGTGTCATCTAGAACATCATAATTTTCTTTTCAATTAATTTTTAGAATAAAGAGATATCCTAGATTGATTGAGGTAGATTAGTAGAATGATATCATGTTTTATCATATTAGGACATAGTAATAAATATTCCCATATTATTCCCTTAGAAACCATTAAATACCTTATATTTGTTCCCCAATATAAGACCTATTTCCCTATCAACACTTTCAATTGAGTATATTTACTAAACATATGTCATTATGATTTTGCCTACTTGTTTTTTTAATTTTTTGGATAATCATCAATTATATGATATGTTTTTGGGTTAGTTTCCATTTTTAATGAATCATTTATAATTCATATTTCCTTGATAATATAATTGATAAATATTTTAATAAAATATGAAAAAATAAAAAAGTTGTTCAAATTGAAAACTTTTTTGAAAAATGGATATATATATATATAAGAGGAGGAATCCATTATTTTATGTATTGTAAAACCTAAACCCCTAGTCACCTAGATCCAAAAGGTTATTTATTAAATGGTATATATTATACATCAGATTATATACCTATGTTTGAGGAATAGTTTACCTTAAGAGAAAAGATTCATAAACCATAAATTCCAACATCACATTTTACATGATTCCCATATAAATAATTATTCCTTAATATAAATACACACACTTCTCAAGCATAGATATCACATCCTCATAGATGAATATTCATTTCATAGCATAATTATCCAAATAAAATTTGTATAGTATTGATTCCTTTGGAAACAAGGATACAAAAACAGTTATTTCGTAAATGAGCTCCATCATCCCCCACTTTGATCATCATAAATATAAACCTAATTATACATTTCATCCTTAATACCATTTTTCAAAACTTGAGGAATGAAATAATAATAATGGGAGAGATAAAATTCATAGTAAGGGTATATAAGGGTAAAATAAATATAACTACGAATAAGGGTATGATAATAGGAGAATAACATTTCAAAACAACACACTTTATACAATATATCATAGAAATGATCCATGGATTAAATAATAAAAGATAATAATACCTAAATCATAACTAAATCAATGAAAATAATACATGAGATTATAATACTGGAATAAAATATATATTTGTGTCATAATCCTAAACATAGAAAACCTTATATCAAGGATTCCCACCAAGAAAATCAGAACATGTTAGGCATGGGATAACCAAGCATGCACCTTATTTAGGATTGGGATAAAAGAATTTATACCCTCATTCCTAGTATTGGAATAACCTAATATGTACCATCATATTTGGGCTTAGGTTACCATCCCACGTACCCTAAGAGATCATAAAATAATAATCATTACCTAATAAATTAGACGAAGATATTAGTTTCACTGAAAAAATAATCCATAAATTTGAATTCTATATCATAAGTAATTCATAATATTATAACCCATACCAATTATATGGGTTTCATAATTTCATTTTCATATCGTAAGCAATAATAAGGAAATGGGTTTCATAAAAGGGTTTTCAATTCATCATATAAAACCCCATGAAAAAGGAATGAGTTTCACAAAAATCTCACCATCATAATCATAAACCAACCATATAATGAATAAGGAAGATATAGTTGGATTATATCCATATAAAAACACAATAAAAACGAAAGGTTCATATACTTTATCAATATAAATTCCCAAAAAATATCACTAAAACATTACTAAGGAATATATCATTTTAATTTTGAAAACAATTATTTAAAATATAACAATTTATCAACTATTATTAAAAAAAGTTTCCCTGAAAAGAACATTGGAATAATTTAAGGTAATAATTAAAACAATGAGTGTTTTTGATGGTGGAAAACACAATTTATGCTATACATGTTAAAATTAATATTCTTTTAACATTTATGGTAAAATGTAATGAGATCCCAATTCATAAAATTATAAGAGGAATCATTTTAAACAAATTAAAAGAAAAATGAAAAAACTTTCATTAATAACTTATTAAATAACAATGTAAAATTGTTTTAAAACATTTTCATAAGAATTTTCATGAATGAAAAATGGTTTTTTACTGATGACAAGTTTAAATTTGGGGTTTCCTTAGAAAAAAGTATTTTTGAATAGTTAGTACCTAAATAGTGAAAAACGCAATAAAAATAAATAATATAAAAAAATAACAAGTGGAAAAGAAAATTCATATGTTAATTGAGAGATATACAATAATATATCATCATTGAAAACAAAATCATAAACAATCATGAATAACAATGAGAATTCAGCATAAAACATTTACAACTTTGTAAACATTATAACCAAAACCTCATGAAAAAATGAACCATAGATCGACATATATATATCCAATAATTATAATTATAATAATCATAAAAGAAGTTAATTGGAATTATATACACCATAGAAAAGAATTAAGTGATGTGTATGTCATTTGTCCAATAGAAATAAATGTTAGACTAAACATCTCTTCCATACTCCAGTAACTTTTGAATCATAATCCACATGAATGAATAAATTTAAATGATTCTTTAAAAATAAAAATTACAAACAAATTAATTATGTAACAAATCAAAGGTTATGTATTTAAAAATCATAACAGAATATTGGTTTATAATAAAACTTATGTATCAAAAAATGAATTCTCAAACAATAATACCATAACTCAAGTATCTGATTTATTTGTAAAACATTTATCCCCCTATATAATAATTATAGTTTTATCTTATATTTATTATAGAAAAATAATGATATATATCATACCATATATGATTTAATTATAACCCATTATCACCCATTTATTAATAATTATTTGTTAAAATCACATTTCAGGCAATGACTATATAGTTTTTCAAGTATGTTTTTGTTTCGTAGTTTTAATCATTCTCCACTGATCATGGTTCCATCATTAATATAATGTTAAAAATGATATAAATTTCACACACAGACATATATATTCATTATATATGTACTTATATTAATTAAAAAAATTATATTGAAAATGAATTATACTATTCAAGGAGATGGTAGGTTATATGTACGCATGAAATTTGATTCCATTTTCTTAATGGATGGAATGAAAGAAAGGTAAATATTAATTAAAAAATGAATAATAATTTTTAGGTCATATATATCATTAATATTCATTAAATATATCCTTATTTTCATCCATTTCAAAATAAAATGAAATATTAATCACATCACTTCGTGGAGGTAGTAGTGCACACGTTCGCACAAGCGATATTATAGTTTTTTAATAAGAAGAAGGTAAGATGATATAAATTATATTATAAATAAAAAATTAGAAATATTTTATAAATATAATATATATATATATTCATTTAATCCAACATTATATCAATCTTTGAGGGGAGGCGATGGAAAAATAATTACATCTCTTAATGAGGCGGTAGTCCACCGTACACCCCATCAAATATTTATTATTCCATTTGGTTTAAGTAAAAATAGATATAGGTTATTAAAATGACATAAAAATTATGAATATGTTATAAAATGGTTTTATTATATTTTAATTATTAAGAAATGAATGATGGTTGAAAGAGAATAAGAAAAAAAATAAAGGGTTTAGTGAGGACAATTACCTTATCTTAGAAATTCATTCTTGGGATTTCTCATTATGGTCCCTAGGGTAGTTATTTAAGAACTAAAATTAGCAATAAAAAAATAATATGGATTTGGGGTTGGTAAATTGGTAGGGGTTGGACTTGAAAAATGTCTTATTTTGTGTGAATAACCAAGAGGAGTAGGTCTTATTTTATAATTGATGAGTGATATATTTGTAAATAAACAAAACTATTCAATAATAGGAAGTCACTCTCAAGATATGTGCCAGAAATATTATAAAAATATATTGAATGGATGATATAGTTTATCCAATCTTCCACCATAAAAAATCACATTATAGTAAAATTTTACTCTTATAGCCTCTACATTTACTCACGTTTACCATTGTATTCTTCACTATGATAACTAATCTCTTTTTATTTTCCCAGGTAATTTAAACTTAATGAATAAAATTAAAATGAGTCTTATTATATAATTTTGTCCCATTGATTCTAAATATAAAATAAAATTTATTGACTAAAGATCCTATGTTTCTTGAAAATTAATTTTAACACATTCATATGTTATGCACAGAACCCTATTTTATCATTAAACATTGTAATTAATTTTAACTAATTTTACTATTACTTATGAAAAAATTTATTTGAATATATAATATGATATATATTATTCTTATTAATAATATTAAATCCATTTTAAAAAGTAATATTCACAAATACTATATAATACCATTTAAAACTAAACTAGGAGACATGAAAAAAAAACAGTTTTTTAAGGAAAATGTTTTCATGATTATAAGAAGTTTTATATCCTAATTGAAGATAAACATAAATTGGAATAAAAAAATTGTACAAATAATTATATAATTATCTAAATATAAACTTTTAAACCATTTGAATAAATAATATAACTTTGTAAATTCTTTAAACATAAAGGCATGTTTCTAAAAAACACTATTTTTCACAATTCATCGAAAAATTAATCTTTTTAGAAAATTATTAAAAATTAAAAATAAAAAAATTTTCAGATTATTTCCTAAAAAAATTATGTTTATTTTTTCAACTAAAATATATAAAAATTGATTTTTATATTTTTTTAAAAAACAATAAATGTCATTTTTTTAGAAGTTCGACATAAACCTCAGTTCTTGGTCAGATATAATAGAATATGGTACTTGATGAAACAATTCCACTTATTTAATGTATAACCTAGAATTATAATATTGAGAGTAATATTATCTTATATCAATGAATTTTTAAGACTATTGAGGAGATTTAATAAAACCCATATAGAATTATGTCCTTTAAACATTATGGAGAGTTTTATGACAAAATCCATGATGTTGTTTTCCATTCCCATTCTAGTATGACTAATAGTTTCAACATCCCTTAAGAATTTTTTACCTCTACCTTAACATGATGAAATAACAATAAATAATATATATAATCAGTAATCTCTTTCTTCATGTTTACCCAATAGATATACTTTTTCAAATATATATACATCCATATCATTCTAGCATGAGAAGAGAACGATGAACTATGACTATCCTATAATAGCTCCTTATTCAAATTCAGCATGAAATAAACACATACATGGTTATTGAATATTATCAATCAATTATAATCATGTTTAAATTGAGGAACATTTCTCACAATCTTTTGCAGCTCTACATCTTCCTTATTCAGATGTTGAATTTGTAGATGGATAGATGGTTGAACAATTATTTCTAAAATATAATATTTATCCCCTTGTTTAATGGTTTCAATATCTCCCCTAAGATAATTTATTAATATTTTATATTTTTTATCCTCATCATAGATAAGGTATCATGATCCTTTTAACTAAAAAGCACTTCCCACCTTATCTTCCTTCTTGGGGTAGCATTGTATTGAGTGTTCATAATATTGAATCAGCTATAACTGTATTCTCTTAAGCACACTCAATGTTTTCAATATGAAAATATACATTTAACTTTTATAATCAGTATATATATCCATGATTTATCCATAAAAAAAGAATCCAAATATTTATTTCATATATTACTGTAACTATATCCAAATCACTAGTTGGTTAATTCTTTTCATAAACTATTAATTATCTTGGGACATAAGATATAACCATATCATTCTTCATAAAACTAAATCATAATCCATTCATTGATACATCACAATAGATTCCAAACCTATATCCATTGTAGGCTAATGTAATTATAGGTACATTTCCTAACATTATATCCATTTAACTGAAAATATATTCACATTACTCAGTCAAAATAAACATGGATCCATTTTGAGTAATATTGGTTAGTTGATTAGATAGTTACGTGAAACTATTCACTGACTGTTAATAATATCCATCCAAACTAAGAGATGTTAAAATCTAAATGATAGAGGTTGGTCTAGGACAATTCTAAAAGTCAATTTTCTTTGATTGAACCACCTAAATTCCATCTATTGAGATTATGTGACCCAAAAAATGGGAGTTTATATAGCCAAAATCAAACATATTAATTTTTCATATGGATTATCATCCGTTAGTTTCTTTAGAACAATCCTCAAATAATAATCATGGTATTACTTGATTATTGAGTAGACAATAATATCATATATAATGACTACCATGAACTGATCAAGGTAATATATAAATAATCTCTTCTTTAAATTAACGGTGATAGTATAGGAATTAGTAAGGGAAAATGACATCAAAACATATTAATAATTTCCATACCTTGTATGAAATATGAATTCATAATATCATTCCTTGTGACCCTAAATTGATGATATTGAGAACGAATTTCAATAATGGAAAATTATTGATCTCTTTTAAGTTGATCAAACATGTGTTCAACATGCTATAGAGAATAATTGTTCTTTATTATTATTTTGTTCAATTCTCAATAGTAAATGCATATCACATCGATCCATCATTATTGTTATCAAAATGAACGATTGTACCCCATAGTGAGGCACTTGGATGAAAAAACCTATTTTCAAGATTCTTTTGGCACCCAATAAATTCCATTATTTAAAGATTCATTGAAATATGTGCATTACCTTATATTAATTCTATTGTGAACTCAGCTTCAAGATTCAATGGAATACTAGAAAATACTACTAGAAAAACATCAAAAAACTCCATTAAAAAAGGCATATTATTGTTTAAAGGATTCTATCTAAACATATGATATAAATATAACTTTGGAATAAGAATCAATACCCATAAAATATATGATATTTCTAATGAAAACTCGTATTTATCAATGTAGTGATAAATGATCTTAGGCTATTTTGGAATATCAAATGAGACTTCCCTTACTTATAAATTTATGTGGTATTTTTATAAATAAATTTAATTCAAGCCTAATATAATAATACATTTAACAATGTAAAGAATAATAATATTTATAAGAAGAAAATTACAACAAATTTAAATCAGGAATGAATCATTGAGATGTAAAGCGATCATTTTACCACATATAGTTTTAACTGTTAATTCAATATCATATCATTGAGAATAAGAATAAACATTTCTATATACCATTCATGATATAAATAAATTCATATAACTAATCCCAAATAGGGTACTTCAATATTTGATAAAACTAGTCACCAACTCAACTTCATCATTCAATCATCAGTCCCTTACTAAAACCAAAAATAGTTTTCATGACCATCAAATATTCTAAACTAGAGTGATCAATCATGAAGATTCATTCATAATATGTCTAAATCGTGACATAATATTTTCAATATAATATTTTTAGGTTTAATTGAGTTTATTCATGGATAACATATATTCAAACCCTTTATTAGGGTTTATAACGAATTTTTGAATTTCTAAGATATATACTCCCTATGTGTGAAATAAGGTGTGTGTAAAGGCCTTTTGTCATGCGTAAGGTGATAATCAATTGAAAGACCAATGCTCTATTTCTAGAGTTGTTAAAAATAAGTAAAACTATTGTAGAGACACATCAAATTGTAGTATCTATACAAGGATGAAATTTCATGGAAACCCCTCGCTCCAACCTTTACAAATATTCTAGTGCATATTTATATACCTAGACTGGTTCTTATGGGTTTCACTAATGTTTTATCATCCACATGTACCAATGTTTACTAAACCATTATCTAATACTACCTATAAGTACCCACACCTATCACAAATGGATATAAAGTATTAATAAATGAATATTAATTACATAAAATAATGATCCATTCTAGAATATTATAGGTCTAGTGCCTGTAGAAATGTGGATACATTTGAAACAATTTCATAAGTGAGCTGAATCATCTCCTAGTTAGTTCACTATAACTATAAAAATCATTAGGAATATCCAACATAATAACTTTATTCAAACCTTGGGAAAAGAATATTAAGAAAGTATGAGATCATATGCCTAGTAAGGTAAAATAAGGGATAAAACAACATTTCCTGAGAAAAAGGGTATAGGAATTGGAGAAAAAAAGTTGAGAAACATACCATGCATTTTTTTGATAATAAAAATGATTCATGGAATAATTTTTGTCATTCTATAAGACCTAAATTATAAAGGAATAAAATAACATAATACATGAGAGTATAACATTAGAATAAAATATAGATTTGTGATATACACATCATTATAAAAAATCTTTTATCATGGATACCCAAGAAGATATTCATATGATTATTGTCCAGATATAACAACCCATGTACCTACTTTCGGTTTGAGAAAACCTCCCATGTACCCTATTTTTTAGGATTGGGATAACTTACCATATACCCTCTTTTTGGGCTTACTATATCTTCTTGTGTACCCTCTAAGCTCAAAATTGTTTATCATTACCCAGATCATTGGAGGAATATATAGGTCTCACCCATCATATAATAAATAAATTTGTGTTCCACAAGATCATAAAACATTAATAATATTATAACCCACATAATGTAAATGGGTTTCATAAGCTTTCATCATAGAATTACCCATATAATTGAATTTGATTTCATAACCATTTCATTAATATATCATATCATAACACATAGAATAGATATTATTTCAATAAAAATATCCTTATCATAATCATAAACATCAACTAAAAAAATATGGATGGTAAAATTTGATTTATTCCCATAAAAAAACAATAAACTCAAAATTCTGTTGTCGATGATTAATAGTAATTAAATAAATAGTTCATTAAAGCATTCATGAGTAATATACAATTTCTATTTTGAAACAAAATTGAAAATATAAAAATTTCTCAAATATTAAAGAATAAAATTTCATTGAAAATAAACAATGAATATTTTTACCAAAACCTTAAATCATTGAGCTATCATGATGGATGAAAATACCATTCACTATATACTTATTAATATGAAGATTCTATTTACATTTTGGAAAAAACCCGAGAGATAATATTGTAGAAGAAAATAAGATGATTCATTTTAATATATTTTGTAAAAATGAAAACATGAAAAACAATTTATTTAGATAATAATTGTAAGACAATGAAATTATTCTCTAAAACAATTTTATAAATCATGGACATGAAAGAAAAACGGTCATCAACAGAAGAGAGAAATAAATTACATTTTTTATTAAATACACTATTTTGGAATATTGGTTATATAAAAAGAGTTAAAAGAAAGGAAAAAATATAATATTAAAAAATAACAATTGGATAAAAAAATTTATGAGTTTCATGATAGGTATATCATATGATCTTATCATTGGAAATAAAATCATATATAATCCACAAAAATAATTAGATTGTAAGATAAAACATTTACCACTTTAGTAACTTTTAAATAATAATCCACATGAATGAAAGAATCATATATGGATATTTCTATTCCATAGTTATCATGATAATAAACATAAATGATATTCATGGGTATTATATACATAATAAATCAAATAAGGGGTGAATATGACCTAATTCCCATAGGAATAAAAGTGAGATAAAAAATCCTGTACATTCTTTGGAATCGTTTTAACCATAAGCCCCATGAAATAATAACATTAAATAAAATATTAATATCATTAGAATAAATATGATCATATAAAATGTTAGAGGTTCTTTATAGACCCCTCATAAAAGAAGATAGATGTATAACATTACATATGTCACAAAGAATTCTATTTGAGACAAAAATATCATACCTCGTGTCCTAAATTTCATTTTTCACATCAGAAAGTACTTTATAATAAATATATGTTTATTATTTTGTATTATCAAACCTTAATCAAATATATAATACAATATATGATTTATAGAAACACTTTATCATCATTTTATTATCATTTCTGTATTTAAATCGTGTTTTGTGCAATAATTACATCGTTCATTATATGTTTCAGTTCTGTAGTTTTAGTCCTTTTACATTGATCATGGTTCTATAATATCCATAATTTTACCCATGATATGAATATTATATATTTTCATTTTATATTTATTTATATTAATGCATAAATTCTAGATATAGAAAATGATTTACATTGTTCGTGGGGAAGGTTGGTTATACGTACGCATGAATGTCAATTCCATTTACTCAGTAGATAAAAGAAATAATAAATTAATAAATACCCAACATTCCAAAATAATTTTTATTTCATGTATATCATATATATTAATTAATAATATCATTATTTTTCTCTATGTAAAAATAAAATGAAAAATAAATCACATCACTTTTAAGAGACTATAGTCTTCACGTATGCACAACCGAAGTTGTTGTTTTTTAATATTTTAGAGGTTAAGAGGAAATATATTATATTATAATAAGAGTATCATAAATATGTAATAAATATTGTATTAATATATAAATATATATATATATATATATTCCAAAATTATATACATCTGTGATAGCCGATGATGGAAAACAAATTACATCTCATCATGAGGTGGTACTCCCCCATATACATGAACGATAATCTTGATTCCCATATAATTGAATTGGATATGGTTATAGGTTTTTAAATTAACATAAAAACATACAAATATATTTTATATTATTTTATTATTATATGGTAAATATTAAATCATGAATGAAGGTTATAAGATATGAAATATATAAGGAATGGCCTTAATTAATAAAATTACATTCTCTTAGAAAATACTCCTTTTTTTATCTTATTAATAAAACTAGGGTTGGTATTTTTGGAAAAAAATTACTTATTTAATGTTTATGAGGATTATAGGCAGAGAGGTTTTCATGTTTCTGTAGACACAAATGTATCTAGAGGTGTAAAAACGTGAAGGGAGTAGGTCCCCTTTTATAATTGATGTGGAGATACAGTTTTTTAAATACCCAAAACTATTTAATAATGGGAAATCATTATCATTTTACGTGCCTAAAAAAATTATAAATAATTTATTTGAGGGATGATATAGTTCAATCACAATTACACTAGAAAATATAACATGTTTTAAACATTTTATTCTCTTGGCCTCTAAGTTTACTTGGTTTTATTGTTATAGTTTTCACGGTGATGACTATTCTGTTTTTATTTACCTTGGTAATTTTTCCTTAAATACTAAAAATGAAATTCTTTTGTATATATAATATTATCCTATATAATATTCTTATTAAATAAAATTTATTAAATAATGATCATTTTTTTGAAAATTAATTTTAATACATATGTATGTAATGTGAAAACCATGTTTTTACCTTTCCTATAGTAATTATTTTTCCAATTTTTACTATTAATTACGAAAAAAATTAATTTGACCATGTTACATAATTTTAATTATTATTATTATAATTATATAACCCATTTTTTCTAATTAAATTCACATAAGTGAATGAATTTATTTTATAATTAAACCTACAGACAGGATGAAAAATCCATTTTTGAACAAAAAAGTTTTCATAAGTAAAACATGATTTATATCAAAATTTAACAGATAAATTATTTTTAAAATCTAAATTAGATTTATCATAATATAATTGATGAAATTTTACTTTTAAACCCATTTTCAAATATAATTTAACCTTGAAAATAATTAAAATGAATATGTAGTTTTCTATAAAATGAGTAATTTTCATTATTCATAGAAAAAAATCATCATTTCGAAAAATTATAAGAAATCCATCCTAATAAAATATTCACAGGTTCATTAGAATATTGATTTTTATTTTGTAATTTAAATTTTCTTAACTTTCTTATTTTTTTTATTTTTTCACTAAAATCAATGATGGTCATTTTTTTGAGAGGAAATGTGCATTGGAAGTCTATAAAGGCTTTATAATAATTATGTTCTTATTTCTCAATATATTTCCATTATCCAAAATCATTATAATTAATATTAAAAATATGGTTGTTACAATTCATAACCCCATTTTTTACATAATGGTTATGATATTTTTTTTTATATAAAAATATTAATAGTATATTGGGGTTTTTTAAAAATCAATATTAAGTCAAGCTATAGAATAAATTATTTTCATTTGAAAAAAAAATACCAAAAACCATGTGGAGTTTCATTTAATGTTATCCACTGATCCATCCATATAAATTATTCCACTATAACACATGGGTAAATGGGATGAAAAATAAAATTGTGAGCTCATATTATTAGTGTTGGATAACATATAAAAGAATATAAAATAGAATAATGACAGAATAACATACAGATCGGGAATATATAAACAAATGATTCCTTATTAATGAATACATAATAATATAGTATTCCATATATGGTAAAAGAGATAAATAATATAATGGATGAAAATAAATTATCTCATAAATTTTGATATGATGTGAATGTATAATGTGTGAGATCAT
Source organism: Viscum album (assembly GCA_963277665.1). Taxonomy (NCBI): domain Eukaryota; kingdom Viridiplantae; phylum Streptophyta; class Magnoliopsida; order Santalales; family Viscaceae; genus Viscum; species Viscum album. The sequence goes on along the minus strand of OY728123.1, from coordinate 1,868,354,264 downwards.
AAAAAAACCAATATGTATTTATACCAAAATAAAATATTTAATTGTTAAGTGTTCTCTTATTAACATAACATAGTTGAATAATGAGACCTATTGACGACTTTAGATTCTATTTAATTTTAAACCCATCCATAACATAGATTCGTAAATTATTTTATCATATCGAAAGATAGTTCAGGAAATACATGGAATAATATTCAAAAGGAACCACATGGAAATACATAATATAATTTATAAATAAATTTTATCTTATAATATTTTACCATATAGATTAATTGATTATATGCACATGAAATTTTTTTCCCACAATAAAATAATTATTTATGAAACGTTTAATTTACTTGAATATTATTATGGATTATAATGATATAACTATGTAAAAATAATTACCATTATGATGTAAACAATGTAAAATTGTAGTTATCTAGTACTAACAATGATTAAGATGATTGATGAGTTTAGTAAATTATACAAATGAATTTACAATGGAAGGATATGATAGAAATTATGGATAAATACACATAAAATTAATAGTATTTTATCACACATACTTGTTACAGATTCTAGATATATAATTTCATAAAGGGGAAAATTTCACGTCGATACGATTTGATAAGAAATTTAAACTTATGGGAAATTGATTTTAATATAGTTGGGATCCAATAGAGGATACAAAAGATACATAACCATCATCCATAAATTTAATATATCCCCAATCATATATAATAAAACCATAATTCCAAAAATACATAATACACATAGGGATTTTTGAACTGATCAATATAAAATATCACTCAACTTAGGAGAAATTTGAAAAAATAACATCTTATGGAATTAGAATAATGTTAGGGAATTGGGGTCTAACATGTATAAGATACCATAAGGGATGTAATTATAATTAGATCATGAAAATATTTGAATTTGATCTTGAAAATTAAGATAGAGACCATAATTTTCATTTTTAACAGGAATTGTAAAGAGAGAGAGAAAGATCCCTTACTTCAATATTGTAATGAACTTGTAAAAGCGGATTAAATTTATATAAATAATATCATCTCATATAAAATAAATAAAATTTATGATAAAATACTATATTGAGAATCATATTATCTAATAAAATGAAATTTATTAAGCAATTACAACAAAAAATATATACTGGAAAAGAAGAGACAGAAATAAGAACTTATACGTTGGTAATAGAATGACTTATAAAAAGATTAATATTTGGGATATTGGATAATATACCCTAGATAAAAGATAAATGAGATGATATTATACTGTAAATAATTGTATAAAATCAAATTAAATTTATATTTCAAAGAGTTTATTGTAATATGCATGATATGGGAAAGGGAAATGAGGTGCATAAAAAAATGTACCTTATATTAGCTTATTAGAATGACCCAAACCATTAAACCAAAAAACTCTTTAATATTGAAATAATGGATATCATATTGACTAAATTATAGTGATTAAAACATATAATTTAATCTTTTTATGAGGATAAATTAGAAAATGGGTGGGTCTTCAGAGCTATGGTGAGTGGAATCCCATTGAACAAATAGTGTATTTTTTTTAAATTTAAGAAGTGATCCACTTTACCTATAGTTCCTAATTGACCCTTTTAATTCAACAATACAATATGTTACTATAATAGGATCCCAATATCATTAATTTTTTTAGTCATGATAATGTACACACACACACTGACACACACACACACATATGGTTATATATTTACTGCATGATTCTGTATTTCACCATATTTACCATATATCACTATGTCTACCAAAAATTAAAAAATTTCAATTATTACCTAATTTATATGCCATGATTCTTAATTTGAGATAAATTTTATCAAATTTAAATTATAAATATATAAAATTAATATTTTTGTAAAATAATTATGAAAATACTTTTTGGGAGACCAAGGTAACATAAAACAACAACATTACTATTCCAACAGTAGTATTATTTTTTTGATAAAAAATTTTCCAGATTTAATATCTATTTTATGGTTATCATATAAATATTTGAAATAAATTTATAATGAAAAAAATATATTTATATAATATTATTTCGGTGTAAAATATTTTTCTTAACCATTTAATATAAATTTTTATCAAATTAGAGAATTCACACTAAATATTGTATTAGATTATAATTTTTTAAATTACAATTTAATAATTTAATTAATTATAAATTAATCAAAAAATATTATTTGGTTCTGCAAAATATTATTCAAACTTTTATGGAAATGTATATGGTATCATCAAAATAAACTTAAAAAATTATATTAAATTAATGTATTTGTAATAAAATGTTATATTTGTTTAAAGGGATTAATACTATAATTACAATGAATATATCTAAAATATTATACCAACTACTTGATTCCTATAAATATATTACTATTTCTACATCAATATAAATTAAAACTACAAATAAATCAAATATCGCAATCATCGACCCATGAATTCGGTAAAAAAAATCGTATACAACAATTTGAGGAAGGTAATACTATTATATGATATATGAATATATCTCAATTATGTTATGTAGACTAATAAAACTTTTTAATTTCTAATACTTAATTTTTTTTCAAGTTCTATATATAGATACATTATAACTAAAAAAATATAAAAAATATACTACATAATTCATTATAAAATCATGGTTTCAGGTTAAATGGTATGTTAATATGATTAAATGAATCTCATAAGATCATATACTTATGTATAAATAATAAAATATTTAAAATTATATAAATATATATACCAAATATTTTCAGTTAATCATTAATTAATGAAAATTAATATATATTCAATGATCATATAATAAATAATTATCCCATTTTTTATCTTATTATAATTCTAAAAAATGTTTTCCATGAAACACACAAATATATATATATATATTCCATGTATTTTTTTTAATATGAACCATAATTCATGAAGGGAAAATGTTTTTAGAGGATATGAGTTATGTTATTTAACTTATCAACATGTACTTGTATTTATTTAAAAAAATCCTTTATGTCTTGATTAATTAATATATAGAAATAATTATTCTATGAATCATATTTTTAATTATTTTTATATTTTATAAGTTAATTTATAACGTATAGTTATGAGAGTTAATTTTAATAATATATTATTTAAATATAAATTAAAAATAATTTTTATTTGTTATTTATTTATAATTTACGTTAAGTATATGTTTATCTTACCATATAGATTTATTTATCAATGAAATTAGTTTATAAGCTTATTTCTATAAATATTGGAAAATATATATAGTCTAAATTAAAATATATGAATATATATATATATATATATATGATATAATTTTTGTCACATTATCCACCTTTGAAAAAAATTCTCATGATCTTAGTTTTTACTAATAATAATTACATATTAAATTTAAGACATATTAAATTCATATTAAAGTTTTATATTATAGATTTACCCATTTCCACTGAGCTAAATCACATCAAATAAACAAATCAAGATCTATTTATTTTTTAAATTACTATAAATATAGTGGAAAGTATATAATAATATTTCTATATTAGGTTTTCTTGTACTATTTCTATAAAAATGGATTTTCTATCTTGAGAGTTTATTTACTAGTTTCAAAAAAACATTTCCAATGAAATATAACTTATCAAAACTTATATAGTAGTATTAACATAATTATTATTTTTATTACGATAATATATATAATTTTTAGAAAAAATGTTGCAAACTTGGATTTCTTCCATCTTCTGCAACTATTGAAAAACATATTATAATTTGTTATTAAAAGGCTACTAGATTTTAATTAGGTAAAATTTATATAATAAATGATAATAATGTCCTATTTATTTCTTATATAATGATTATTAGTTATTAAATCCAAAATTTTTGTTTTCTAGAATTGCCTAAAGTTTAACTATAGATTTTTTTTCTTACCCATATATATCTCATTATAGTTCCAATGGCTTATACTATAACATTTTATGATAAAAAAATATAATTTCCACTACCTTATTTACATGGTGTCAATGAGTTATTCACTACAATGTATTATGAATACATGATATTACATTTTCAAGATCATTTATCAGTATTCCATGAGAGTCTTAATATATAAAGAAAATATTACAATAACATATATTATATAATTCAAATAAATATTGATAATTAATGATGTTATTCATATATATTCTTATTCATAATATTATAGTTAATTTCTAAGATGAATGAGATTCAAAAGAAAATGATGATCTTAGAATCTCAACAGGCGAAGGAATCTAAAATAATCTAACGTGGGACACTGATGGAAAAAGAAATATAGTGATAATAGATGAACAAATGATCCCATATCAATAATTATATAAGCGTGATATATTTTTTAAATGATAAAGCTAATAAATAATAACATGTATCAAATAAAATAGTATCATAAAGGTAGAAATGATTAGAATTTGTAATTCTGGACATTATAATCATACCCTTAATGACTTATTCCAATACATCATATATAAAGGGTAAGGATACACAAAATAAATTATCATATTTATCTTATGATACCTACAAGTGTTCCGAGTGGCTATATAATTTTGGGCTCCAATCACCACATAAAATTTCATTGAATTCTATCATATACACAATGATTATAGGAAACACATTAAAAAATGTTTATGAAAGAATAAATTATAATTACATAGAATAATTATAAAATGAATATCTTCTTACAATGTGTTTTATTATAGAAAAAAGTAATAAATATGAAGGATTTAAGCTTTCCATGGTCAATTTATTATAAAAATGTAAGTGAATTCCTATTATGATCTATCCCATTGAGTCTTGTCTCAAAAGAGGTTAGAAGGGAGTGACACCCCAAGCCTACCTCAAATAGTCCATGGGTGGGAGACTAGTGTTGAGAAGGCATATCACACAAATGGGATTCCCCAAACTAAAGTACCTATACACATGCACACATCTCCCCAAACTATTATTATAGAAAATATAATCAAATGATTTTGTCAATGCATGTATATCAACTAATTGCACACTAGAGTGTGATAAATTGTATATAAAATACCGGATAGCCTAATAAAGTCCCACCAAATCTACAGAAGTGTCCAACTAGTTGACATTCAGGGGGAATAATATCAAAATAAAACTCATAAAATCAACAAAGTCATGTCTAAAAAGAATAATATATACCTTCTCTTGGTCCTCCGAGGATTCTATTGAATAACATGTCATTACAATATATAATTAAAAGTTCTAAAAGATCCCATGTGGGGTAATTTTAAATATACCTAGTAAGAAATAACCTAATAACCAAACACAATGCATCAAATATAGAGTTAGATCTAAATAAAAATACCAATGGAATAAAAACGACAACCTTGATATGCTTAATAGAAGACTCCAAGTCTCAAGGTGAGGTTACATCCTCACTCTTAGATTAAGAGAAATCATTTGAACATATATAGTTTATCTTACATATTCCCTCGGTCTTTTTATTTTGATCTAGATATATCTAAGATTCTTTTTGATTTTTTTATTTCATGGTTTCCTAACTATCATGTTTATAATCACCCCTTAATGGGATATTTCTACATGTGTCGTGCCTAATGAAAAAATAAGGCTTTTGAAGGAGTCCTTGGAGGACCCACAATAGGTGGGGATTAATCATGCTAGATAGACAATAGACAGTTTCTAGATTATCTTTATGAAAGAAACCCCACATTATTATCATTGGTTGAACTCTTTTACATATTTGGTGGGATTTTATTAAGTTTTATTTTTATTTTTAAAACACGTTATTTAATAAAATGTAGGATTATTTATTATGGATGCATTTATAGTATCTTTTGTTTAATGATTTTGTATTTCTGGTGTATGAATATGTGTGTGTATATAGGTATATTAGTCTAAGGCCTCCCATGTTAATGATATTCCTACTCGGTGTTAGTCTCTAGAACCTGGCCTATTGAAGATGGTTTTATGGTTTCAATTGAATATTACTACCGACTAAGAAGGCCATAATGAGCATGTTGTAATAGAGTGGTATTAGACGAGGTCATATTAGGATATGAGTTTTCAAAGGGTCTAGTTGTCAGGATTTGTTGTGGAACTAGGGAAAAAGAATTAATATATATTCAGTGATACTTTGGTGGATGATGTATCCATTCTCCAAGACATTGATGACCTTATTTGTTAATAGATACACATAGGTACTAGTTTCCATAATAAAAATTGTATATTAATCCTATAGAAATGGGGTTTAATTTTAATTTACATTAGTTAGATCCCAATATATTATATTTTTAACACATTTTATCTATGTTATAACTGGATTCCTCCACGATGATAAACAACTTGGATTCTGAATAAGTATAGTGATAGTGATGCATTTAGTGGTGATTCCTTAGTCTAGAGACCTATAGAGGAGGAAATTCTTCAGGGTGGACAATGAGTGTTTCCTTTTCCCATGGATTAGCATTATGATCCATATTAAATTGATCACATAGATGTTCCCCTCAAGGTTTAGAGGTTATGGGTCTAGATAATATTGTTAAATAACAAACCAATGACATGTGTATTTCAATATTGAAAGGTATAGTGGTCACTTAGGTTTTTGGGTGAGCCAGGACCATTGAATGTATAGAACTAACTCAATTTTATGGCATGAATGTTCCTCCCTATAATGAACCCACATAATGGTGGTCATGGTGGTGATACTTCTTCTAGTCTTTATAGGTCATTTGGTTCAGCCCTATGCTAGTGAATCTTGATGTGGATTATGTTATGTAATAAAGAGGGAAACATCCCCTACTAGGACAGGTTCTCATATGATGAATTGTAAATTTTTAAGAGATAATTTCTTCCACACTAAGTGGTGAGTATCAATGTATAGTGGTTTATTTTCCTTTGATACCAAATTAACACTTTTTGAAAAGTGATAACTACAAAAAATAAATGTTAATACCCATGTTAATAAGGATCTCCATTATATTTGTAAACCTACCCAAATAGAAGTCCATAGTTAGGTGTGATTGTTATAGATTAGTATCAAGATGGGTGACCACCTGGTATTTTTCCAAGGGTGTGTGTGAGTGAGGATAATGTAGACTAAAATAACATGTGTTGGTTTGTGGGGAATGGTCATTATTCTAATAAATGACCCTGGTGGACTAATTCATATGGTGTATTAAAATGGATACCAAGGTATTCTTGGATATATATGTTGTAAGATTACCAGGTTCAATATTCATGGATTTTTCATAGAGATAAAATGATACCATATATAGGTTACCCATATTTATGTATATAGGTACTACCAAGGTTTTAGGTTTCGGGTTTGTAATAAGTGTTTTGTTCTTTAAATGTAGAAGAGCGTATCACCCTTGGAAAAGTGATACTAAAAAACTGAACATTTTTTCACAATATATTCATGGAGATCCTTTATTTTTGTGAGAATACCTTATTTTGACTCCATAGATAAGTTTCCTTCGATTATAGTAGTGTCAGGATGGGTGACCATATTTGATGTTTTTGAGAGTTTTTTTGAGGGAGGAAATAACTGTAAAAAAAGAACATGTGTTTTCTATTGAATATAATCATTAGTTTGATATGTGAACATAGAAGGTAATAGTAACTATTGTATTAGGAATGAAACCAAGTTATTTCAGGAGACCCATCAGGATAGATGAATATGTTCATATCCCATATATGTTGGATTGTGAAGATTATCATTAAAAAATATGAAGAACAATTATTGGTTTACAATGTTAAAGTAAGTAACCCTATCATGTAAAGACCATCTACTTTTAGTTATCAAGAAATAATAATGATTATGATGGTCAATGAGATTAATCAATTATACACATGAATTGGTAATTAGGGGAGACCAAAAGAAATTATGGAAAAATAAATTAAAAAATTATGAGTGTATTATAAAAAAATATTTGATATTCATTAGGGATAAATAATTTCCTTACATGGAAAACTATAGGTCGGTATGATTTTATAGTAAAGGTGAAATTGTGTCAAAATTGAGTTTAAAACACCTAGGAACTAATATAGGTTTTCCCAGATAAATATTCATCATTATTCATTATTTTAGATCCCCATTTAGAAATAATGTTTCTGTAATAAAAATCATTCAGGGAAAACTTATAGATTTTTTATCATGGGTCAATATATAATTTCTTGCATCCTAGAGAAATTTCTACACAACAATGAGTTATGAGTAGGGTATAATGTAATGAAAATAAGGTCTCACATGCGTATTAAACCACATGTTAGGTACCCACATTGATATCACAATAATATTTGAACAAGGACTAAAAAATTGAAAATGATATAATAATGGAAATATAAAAAGTAATTGAAAAGAGTGAGAAAATGAAACTTTACTTTATGATTTTAATGACATAGTAAGTCAAGGTTAGAGAGGGTGATTGAATAATATAACTAATAAAATATACTACATGGATGATAACATATAAAATATCGGTATATATTTTCTTTTAAAACAGAATTTTTAAATGTGTTTTGATAAAATAATCATAATTGGAAATGATGAGAGGCATATAAGAACCATTATATCAGCATTATAACAGTTTATAAAAAGGATAATATGAAAAGGATTGGAAAATATACTATTGAAAAAAGTGTAAAAACAATATTTTATAATACAAAAAATGTATATCATTAAATAAAAATTATGTTTAATAATGTTTATTACAAAATGAATTGAAAATTAATGTGATGTGAGGAAAATAGAAACCCTTACCATATATAAACGTTTTTTCAGATTTAACCATTCAAACGATAAAAATATTAAATATTGAAGAGGTATTAATTGTATGAGCCCTGTCATAGGGATATAAAGAAAAAATTCAAACATAATGTGCATAGAAATAAATGTGGGTGGATATTTATTGGCTTGGTTAGAGGTATCCCATGGAATAAATTAATGATAATTTTATTTTTCAATTATATTAATTTCTTCGCTATACCCATATTTCATTAGTAATAATCCGAGTGATATAATAAAATAATTAGAACCAAATATTTTCCAAGTTCACTAAATATATCCAATTTCGGACTTCTTATATATATATGTTGAAAATTTTACTATAAGTTTCTATATTTCACTCTTTTAACAGTATTTATCTATTTTTAAGAAAAAATACTGAAATTAACCACTTATCTAATTTTAATTTCTTTATTAAAAATATGTAATGATATAAGTTAAATTCATTATATAAATATTTTATCTTTTTCATTTGAATACATACTTCCTAAAATAGTTTTCATGATAAGTTAGTTTCACAAAACAACTACCATTCTATTCAAAAAATCATATTATTTGTCTAATTAATACCATATCCATTTCTCATATCCATTTAACTATATTCTCATAAATATATTGAATTAATTTTCTAATGAAAAATATAAATTCTTTATAAAAAATTCTGTTTGAATTATTTTTCATAACTATATTAAATAAATTTTCAGAATATCAAATGATCTAAATTTATTATTTTATTAGATTATATGAATGTAAAAATCCATTTAAAAATTAAATTAAATATGAATTACAGAAAAATATTATTTATATTTATATTAAATAATATAACCACTTAAGTAAATATTATATGGCATCATCTACCAAACATGAAATAATATATGTCATAAAAATGAATATAATAAACTAATATATATCATTCAAGTATTAAATACAAAAATTTATATAAAAATATTTAAAATATTATTCAAACAATTATATTTTTGAAAATGTATCACTAGTTGGATGCCCGTAAGGAAATGCAACTATTAATATGAGAAATGTACTAACCAGGAAATCATGAATTCGGTAAAAGATAATTTATACAACCATTTTTTGAAATTTAAATTTTTATGTTATATACGAATATAATTTCATTTTGAAATATGAAATATTAATTATTATGTATTCTAAAATTAATTAATTTCATTAATGGATTTAAAAAATCATTATAACTATAATTTGTTTTGCAAAAAGCAATATTTCATTACATAGTATTGATATCTGGTGGAGGTATATTTTAAATGAATTAATGGAATTTCATAAGATCACATATTTATATATAACTAATCTAACATTCATAGTTATATATATATATATAACTGTTTAACATGAATATAACATAATTCCACAAATATATACTTAGTGTTCGACTAACAAAAAATGAACCCATGTTCATTAATTTTATAATAATAAAATATTATTTTTAATGAAGCACAAATATATTTCAGGTCATAATCTATTCTTCTCATGAGTCATGATTCATATTAATATAGTTTTGATTATATACTGTGAGTTATAATATATTATTTATCTACATTTAACTCAAGAAATTATATAACAATGATTATTTCAGGATTGTTGAATATAATGAAATGACTATACAATGACTAATATATTTATTAATTTTTATATAAGATTATGATATCTATACCCCCTCACCAAGAAATTTATTTCTTTTAATTTGTTATTTAATTATAAATTAAATGTGTTTAGTGTATAAAATTTTTATATATATTAATTAAACTATATATATTTTTACTGCATTAATTTCATTATCAATGGAATTATTTTATAAGTTTGTTTCCATAAAATGAAATGTGTTTTAATAATAATCATATTTAATACATGATGAAAATAAAAATATTTTTGTGTGTGAAATATGGGGTTTCAAATTCTTGCACTATAAATATATTACATCCTAATATTTTTAGATAAAATTATTTCCTTTGAAAACTACAAAAAGTCGACTTCATCTTAAGATTCTCTATTCTGGTATTCACTTATGTTCATTAACACAAAAAATATTCATTAAAATAAATATGAATATTTTATAATTTGAATCAATATAAATAGAGATGAACATATAATTTTATATGTATATAATAGTTTACTTGTATTATTTATTTAAGCAATTGGTTTTTAATCCTAATGTTTTTCATAATAATTCAAAAATAGAATCCTAATTCAAAAAAATAAAATAAGATAACATTAATATTATCATCAACATAATTAATTTTGTTATTATTATATTTACTATAATTTTTTCACAAAAATGGGAAATTTAATTTTCTTTGACAAGTTTTGTTATCAGAAAAAAAATCATCATTTTTTATTAAAAACATTACAAAAATAAATATGAAAAAAATAAATGTAACACATAATATTAATTCTTTATATATTTTAAATAAGAATAATATTAAAATTTTAACCCATACAAGATATTTTATATATTTTTATAATGATCCAATATAAAGCCCATGTTCTCTATGTATGTCTGTCTTAATCATGATCCATGGTTTTTAACTTAACCTTATAAAATTCAATACCCATTATCTAGGTCAACTAGAGTTGATGGTTTAATTATTAAATTGTAATTAAAAAACCTGAGAATACATACCCATGATTAAGTCTTAATATTAATTAAGATAATATAAAAATATATTTCATAGTATAACATAACATATTTTATCATGCATGTAAAAATGATTTATTCCTTAATGTTTTTGTTGAATCCAAAAAACAAATGTTATAGATGATGTTGAGGTAGATATGGATGATTCGAGGTGAATTTAGGGAGAAAAGGTGTCAAAATACATTTATGAGGTTAGATTTAGAATGTTGAATCATTCATGGAAGATAATGATCTTGTTAAATTTATCTGAGCTTTATGAACATCTATCATATGAGAAATAGTCATAGTTCACACAACATATGTAGAGACCTCTATAGATCCAATAAAAACCCACTTAAGCCTTAATTTATGGGGAACATGACCTTTAGAAAACCATAAGAAGTTATGAATTCTCAAAATCTCATCCTTTTTGATCTAATGGAGATATAGAGTCTTAAAGGTATCCATATTTCTCAAACCAACTCCCTTGAAAACCATATAATATATGAACTTTGAAGAGATTATATTTTTGATGGATAAGGCCCATCACACTAGAATAAATTGCATAGTTCCCCATAGGGTTATATTTAACCCCTATAATTCCTAAAAACCCCCATATTTGAACCTAGATATCACCCTCATGTTGGGGATCCATGTTTTTTAAGTCCTTCTCCTCACCGTCCCCTCCATTATGAACCCACTACCCCTAAAAAAACTAACCCCAATGACCTCTACATGATATCTTCTTTCAGTAAGAATAGTTTCTTGAAATTTAAGTGAACATGTGACCTATTCCTATCCAAAATGATTTAAATCATACCCAGATAATATATGTGAATTATATCATCAACCAACATGTATATTCCCATTACACAATCCACAACCTAGAAAATATTTTAACCTCTTTCTCTTAATACTAGGAACCTTAGCAATGGGACCCCAAATTTTACCAAGATATGATAGTGTATATGATTTTTTTCCAAGGGAACCTATAATGTAGAGAAATAATCTTAATTTGTCTCATCATTAACGAAAACCAAATGGGGTTCTCTTTGATGAGGGATAATTTTTTATCATTCTCTCCACCTTCTATGATTCATAAAAGACCACAACTGTATATGTCCCAACCATGTCCAAATAGAAAAACATTAAACTAAAAAACTTAATTTCCAAGATGTGAAACTTTAAACAGTAAAACCTAACATCCTAGTCATGTGAATTTAAATTTCATGAAAACATCTTATTGTGATGAATTTGAACTAAATTCACAACATACCCTATTTTCCCCCTTTCACGGTACAAAAATCGTTACCACATGAGGTTATACTACCTTGATTGGTCTTATCACAAAGTTAGAAAATGTGGTCTCGAATAATTTTGTTCTTGATACCAATACCCTAATAGGGTATATATGATGAATCCATGTGTTTTAATGATGAAACCATCTAGAATTAGTTTATCTTCCCAATAGGAGGTGGAAACCCAAATATGTGATCATACCCTTACTAAGATCTCTATTAACCTCTCACTCTGTAAACATGAGTTTGAAACTATAATTTGGTGATTCCATGGGGTAACAAACTATATTGGAAAAGATATGTAAATAAGTTATCTATGAAAATTCCCCAAAAGATCATAAATATATTATTGTGTCCCCACAAGATATTGAACATATGAATGTGTCCCCACACTACCACAAAAATAGTTTTCCCATTGCCAACCTTTATCAGCGCTGAAAAAAGTGCATATAAAGGGTCCCTTTATCAGCCCTAAAAAAGCACTGATAAAAGCATCCCTTTATCAGTGCTTTTTTTAGCGCTGATAAAGGGACCCCCTTTATCAGTGCTTTTTTAGCGCTGATAAAGGCACCCCCCTTTACCAGCACTTTTTTGTTAGCGCTGATAAAGGGTCGACTTCAAAAAAAAATTAATTAAAAATAATATATTAATATATTAATATATTAATATAGTTATATTGATATAAAAATAATATATAATTTTCAAATATATTATAGATAAGTATAAATATATATTTACTCATAATATACTTAATATATAAGATATTTAGTGAAAATGGCTTATAAAAAATTTAAAAAATATTTTTAATTAATAATTTTCTAATTATTATGGAGTAATAGCCATTTAATAACAATTTGAAGATTAAAAAATAAAAAAAATTAAAAAAATATCCAAAATATGTTGAAAACGCAACTCGAACTTCAAACAGCCATAACTTTTGATCTGGGAGTCCGTTTGAGCTCTACCACATATCAAATCGAATCCTGCGATGAGCTCAATGTCGTTGTGACCCAGGGGTATCCTGGTCAATGTTTGTTTTAGGCCAAAAGAGGCCCAGAAGTCCACCAAAACTGAGTTTTTAGTTGGGGTACCCCAATTTTTTAACATTTTTTGGATTTTCACCCTCATTTAAGGGGGTATTATTGGCTTTTTTAGGTGGGTACTGAATTTATTCCAAGGTATTACATTCATATTGATATTATTTCTTTGAAATTTCATCATTTTTTATAATGAACTTCTATTTATAATATAATATATAACAATATATGCATATTTTTTATATATTCACACCTAAAAATTTAATTATAAATATAAATAATAGAATATATTAGATTTATCTAAATAATAACAAATATCAATTTTATTGAAAATACAAATATATGAATATTTATATACCTATATATTAATCTAACTATATATATATATATATTTTAATATAACTACATATATATATTAATATTACTATAAATATATATATATTAATATCACTATAAATATATATATTAATATCACTATAAATATATATATTAATATAACTATATATATATATATAAATTAATATTAATAGATATTACTATACGAATAAATATAACTAAATATATATATATATATATAAATAGATATATATATTAATATAACTACATGTTTATTAATATAACTATATATTTATTAATATAACTATATATATACTAATATAACTATATATATATATTAATATAAATATATATTACTATACGAATAAATATAACTATATATATAGAGATATATATATTAATATAACTATATATGTATTATAATATAACTATATATATATATTAATATAAATATATATTACTATAAAAATAAATATAACCAAATATATATATATATATATATAGAGATATCATGAATTGGAAAGCAAATCAAAATAGAGGAGTGGTAAGGGCTTAAGCGCACATGAGGGAGGTCTCGAGTTCAAAACCTGGTAGAGGCAATGGCGCGCGTGCATGGGGGAAAATTGGAGCAAGTGCTATTAAAGGGTGGAGGGGGTGCGTGGGGCGGTATAGGGGGGGTAGAAAAGCACTGTAAAAGGGGGGTGGGTGGGGGGTTCAAGCACTATAAAATCGCCCCTCGATTGGTAGTATTTTTTTATTTATTTTTTATTTTTTAATTTTTTTACCTTTTATCAGCGCTAAAATGAAAGCGCTGATAAAGGAAGTGCTAATATAAGGGTCTTTTATCAGCGCTAAAACAAAGCGCTGATAAAGGACCCTTTTATCCGTGCTTTGTTTTAGCACTGATAAAAGACCCCTTTTATCAGTTCTTTTTAAATGCTGTTAAAAGGGGTCTTTATCAGTGCTTTTTATAGCGCTGATAAAGGGGACCCCCTTTTATCTTCTTCGGCATTAATAGAACCTTTCTAGCGCTGTTAAAGGTCATTTTTAGCACTGATAAAAGCCGTATTTGTAGTAGTTCCACAAGACCTTAAACTAGTGAGTGATCCTTAGTTATACCTTAAACCTGTTACCATTTACCCAAAATGCATTAAACCTATGACACAATAAAATACATCAGAATGTATACCATAGGTGGAAATATTGAAATGTCTTGGGTGATGATATTAGGAATCCTTATGCAAAAACACATGTTTCTTGGTGGGAAATGTGCTTGATGCATCACATAACACATAATAAATGCATGACATGTATTATGACATGTACAAGATGCCCGTGATAGTAAGCCTTGGTTTTTTTATTACCCTAGTTCATGGTTACCCATACTAAAAATAGGATTCCTTGGGGTTTTACAATTGATATTCTACACATGCGAGATTCCATCTACTATAAATGAGGATGAAATTTACAGATTCCCCACATTCACAATGCCTATAAAAAATTAGAATCTTCAAACACCACCATAAAATTTCACCATAAGTATCTTCTATGTCATGATAATATGTTCTATAATTAACCTATTTACCCATCATTATGGTGTTGTAAATGATATTCAAAAACATGTCTCAAATATATTATGGCAAACCAGAGTAGACAAAGAAATCAAAGGTGGAATTCAAAGTAAGAGGAACTAACAACTATTATTTTTATTCCAATTATGGATCTATGATCATCAATTATGGCGTTCATGACCTCCCATATTTAGAAAGAAAAAATTTGGGGTAACCTAATTGGATTGGTTATGACCGGTCTATGGGGAAAACACTCTAGGAAAGACAAAGGACGTGTACCATGATGTGTTTCCTTAAAGATAGAATTTCAAAAAATGGTATACCTAATGTGAATATCTTCTCCTTAAATAAATAGATAATGAGTAATGTAGGAATCCACCAAAATTTGGAATTTATTGGATCCAAGAAGATTTGGTTTTAGGCTTAACCAAAAATCAATTTTGGACCTAACATGAAACTATTCTCCTAAAACTAAGGGAAATTTTGGAATTGGGTATCTATAGTCTAATAAACCATTAACATGGATCCTTCCTCCATATTAGAGAGAATGTATAACATTGAGCCTATTGGGAATCACCTACATCACATAAGTACTAATGTATAAGCTCATGGATCCTACATTAATCAAAATAAAATACTTTCCTGATATTCCAATATCAAGAGGCATAATGGAAAAAATGATAAAAGGTTTGGAAATCCCAAAAATCATTTCCACTTCCATGAAGTTCATCACTCAAATGTATAATAGTTTTCCTCACCTGATATCCACCTCCAAGATCATCAGAAGGAGGGTGATCGATGATATAGTTCATTGTTACCAATATATAGGGGTTATGCTGACTAAGAACATATCCCAGTAGAATATTGAAGTATCTTTAACTCAAATAAATTTCTAACATAATGGGAAATGTATGTGGAAAATCCCTCATTCATGATAGTGACCGATTTTATGAGGATATCTATGTAATGTTTCTAATTCTATTTTCACTTTGCAAAGGAATTACTGCATTTATAGGTTGATTTTTTTTGAAAACTACTTATGATCCTTTCAAGAGGGATGACACCTATCTAATATAACAACACTGACCATCTACATATAATAAATAACAGGAAAACTAAATCCCTTCTCCACTAGCTGTAGTTCAAAATAACCTATTCTGATGCCATGTGTTGTCCAATACCCTTCCAAATTGGGGTCTTCTCTAATATCGACAGTGCCCCCTTCTAATTTTGGAGAACCTACTCTTTCCCTTGAACCACTGAGGGAGGGAATGAACAAACCTGATTCTGGTAGAGACCACAATAGAATATCATTTAGGTTGGGTTGACTCTTCTCATCGTGGGAGCCATCAATATCAATGATATTTTCTCCAATTAAAAAAATATTTCTCTATGGAATTCATCCATAAAGAACCATAAAATAAAACAGAGATCCTTGCTTTGAAAAATATTTCACATTCCCTGATAATCCATCATGGATCAAGGGAATAGAAAACCTCTATTCAGGATCTACCCATGACATTCGAAATAACACACATAAAATAAGTCATTTTTCATCCATAGGCTCACAGTTATGGAACTCCATTTTTTAGAGGCATGAATAGGGGAAATATCAAATCACCATCATCCTCCTTGAATAAGAGGTAATAGATGACTCGATTAAAGAATGTCTCCCTTAACCACTAGATATAGGGTAAGGAGCATGTCTTTTGATACTCACAATACATGACATCAAGGTTCACAAGGTCCCCTAATACCTCTATAGGTAACTGAATGTGGAGGATATATTGGGATTGTTAAATGAACACTTAGTGAGACCATATCGATGACCATCATCTTTTCTCCTATCTCCCACCAACCTTGAAGTAGGGGAGATTTTAGGGTTTGGATTGGAATCCCCAAACAATGGTTAACATTAGTATGATCCCCAATTTTGGAGAATTATTTCTGATCCATAGGAGGATACAAATACCATCTCCAACATGTATATGATTATGAATATTAACCTAACTTATAAAGAAACTCCATTGTTTTCCAGGATGGCTATCCAATGTGACACACCTTTATTAGAATATCAAAAGATAAACAGGTCTGTATCTAATCCAACCATATTTTACCAACCATCATTAATTAGATATTTATGTGATCAAGAATCAGACTACCTCTGTATAATGGAAATGATTAAGACTTGTGTGAGATCACAATCATTCATAAGTTATCAGTCATGTTCTAGACAAAGACTGCTCAACTCTTTGTAATCCAAGAGTTCCCAAATAAGAACCATACAAACTGCCTATTCCAATATATTTAGGAGATATTCAACTACCTATCTGATCAATAGTTTTCTTATCCAAGAATACATTATTATCTAGAGTCCATCCACTATTAGTCTTGGAATATTTACATCACAACACTCTCAATGGCTTAGATCCCCATGTCATATAGGTATCACCTATGTTTTTAGAAAACCTACATCAATAACCTCAATAGGATTCAATGATTTTTGTATGATGTTTTTCACCATGTCAATTTTATATTATGGGGTCTGTATTATCAAATCCACCATATTAACCATCGAAAGAGACAAAAAATCATCATGATAGCCTTCTTGATAATGGTGAAATCTCGAATATGTCCACTGCTACTATGAATGTCATCAAAGTAAATCATCAAGATGATAAATGAAATTAGGATATTGTAATGTTTAATGATGGGTAAACCCCACCTTTAGGGGAGACCAAATATTAAATAGAACTCAGAATATGTTTCTAAAGTCATTAGTAGAGAAAGATTATGGTCCTATGAAGTCCCCATAGTGAAACATTGTATCCATCCTGCCGTCATCTCAAAAAGGGAAATGGGGTATAGAGAAGATTATCTTGGACCCTGTGTAAGGATGCGACAGAGAAAATGAGAAATGGTTCAAAAAGGGAAAGTGGAATAATGTAATCATGAACCCATCTGATTCCATGCTATAGACCATGTAAGATGTTTGGATTAATTATTTTTTCTAAGATATCATGGTATATAACCAGATCATGACCAAAATTCTCCCTAGGAACTTCCTAGAGTGAGATAATGTCATAGGGGACCCCTGTAACCCTCATAAGAAAATCCAGTACATTTTTGATAGAAATATAAGGTTGAGTTGAGTGGTTCCACACATCCTATTTGGGTAGAAGATAGTAGATACTGAAAATGACCAAAGTATGATCCTCATACCAAACCTAAGTTGAATGAAATTATTCCTTTGAACCATGATAACATTATACATTCGACATCAATTTCTGTCAAATATTTGGTGACTATTATCCCTCACCAAGAAGTTGTGATAACTAATATAGTCTATAATATTGAGGATTTAGAGATACAACTTATTTCTATTCTACCTGAAGGGATTCTATACCATTCATGCTTTGACCATGTATTTCCACTCATAAGCTTAGTTATTTCAAGTTTCACCTCTTTTAATTGGACAGGTTATCTGAAATACCATCTACCCACATCACCTAATGATGTCTCCCAATTCTTGGGGGTTTAAAATAGTATAAATACACTAAGATTGTATGTTCATCCAAAAATTTTGAGTGACCCTCTCTCTTCTAGAATAGTCAATTGGCCCTGGTATCTATTCTTAGCAGGGAAGATCTCCATATACAGTTCCTCAACTATTTCATATAACATTTTTTCAAAGCTAACATCACTAACCTCTCAAAGTACAATTATAGGAAGGCTGAAAATATTGCAAACTTCACTACTCGATGGAAGGGACTTATGAACTCCCTTTCGGTGTAGTTTTTTTTGAAATATCTATTGAATATGTTTATAGACAATTTCTAATATGACATTTTTCCTACCTATATCCCCTTAAGATACCCAAGGATATTTTGAGAGTTTTATAAACGATATTATCTTTCGGATGAATCCCCATTGGATACCATGTATCATCCCCACGCATTATCCCTTCTATTTCTTGTAGTATGTATCTTATTTAAGATAGGTGATGTCCCATGATAGGTTTCATATAAAACTACAACAATTTAATTGAAATCTAAACTCGATAACATATTTAATATGAAATGCCATGTTTAAACTAATATTGATACACTATTAGAAGATTATTATTTAAAATTGCCCATTATAACCTATCTATTAAATTATGTTTTATGAATAGGAGTATCCAAATTTCAGAAAATATGTATGAAGGATAACTAAAATATGTTGATACAAAAGTTCGTGATTTTAAAATAAAATCATTATTGGATTTGAAAATACATTTTTCTTTAAAAAATGATTATTATTACTATATGTGAACAAAAAAATAATAAATAATTTTCACTTCGATATTGTATGAAAACAACTTTATTTTTGGAAAAAACATCAAAATTATCTTTGGATGTATTTTGATATTTTTCTAAAAATATTAAAATTTTAATGAACAGTGAAAAATAATATTATATATATAAAAATATTTATCTATTTATGAATTTACAAAGATCTGTTTTGTTTTAAAATAAATTTGAAGTAAAATTAGTTCAATAATGTTAATTTTTATCCAATTTAACTAATTTGAATAAATTTCATTTTTATTATGATATAAAATATTTATAAAATTATTAAAATACTTTATTTGGAAAACTATTTATCCCCCTATATATTGGTTTATTTTATAATTAATTCTAAATCATTTGTAATATAAATTTGTAAAAATGGATTCCAAATTTAGAGTCATCATAATTAATATTTTATAATAATTTATACATAAATTTTCACCATAATGAATAGTAAAAAAATTATTACTATTGCTATGGTTAAAAATGATTCCCTATGGATTAAATTAAAACTTTATGGATTAAAATTACCTAAAAAACATTTATAAATATTATGTTTTAGACATATTTCCACCATATATCATATATTTTTTTAGAATTATCCACTTTGAGGAACGTTTCATTTGAAAAACCTATTTTTGAGTTTTTCTTCTAAAAAATTATAGGGGTTCCCTCTCCCCCACATATAAAATGTAACCACTATCCTCTTCTATTCGATCCTCTAAAGAATTTTGGTTTAGTAAATCTATTCCCACATACCTTACGTACTTCACTAAAAACAACCTATTTTCCTTTGGGCGATCAGGTATCAATTATAAGAAGTGTTTTGGTATAATACTAATGAGGAGGTCCAAAGAAAATGAATCATTATTAAATGAGAATTTTCATTTTATTTGTTCTTCCACCATATTAAAATTTACATCAATAATGTTGATATAATTCCTTCATTATATACCATATACATATATGTTAATTTTTAAATTTAATAACATAAACCTATATCCACCTTCATTAAAATAGGAATGAAACCATCATTCATGTGTACGACGGGCTACCGCCTCAGAAACCATTCTAATTAGTTTTTCCCTCATCACCTATCATAGAATTTTTTGATTTTGGATTTAATATTAATATATAATATTAATTATGTATTAATAGTTATGTAAAATTAATATTTTATAAAATTGTTTACCTTACAATCTATGGAAAATTTATAACGTCATTCTTATGAAGGACATACTACAGCCCCACAAGGCAATGAGATTTGTTTTATTATTATTAAATCACATGGATGGCATATAGTAGTGTATTTAAAAATATATATTATATTTAGAATTTTATTATCACTCTAGATGGAAAATATAATACATAAAATCATTCCATCATGTTCATTGAAAAGTGAAAATATTACACATACATAAGTAAGACCCAATATCTCTATAACGGTAATATAATTCATATTAAGTAAAAATAATTAATTATTTTAAATAAAAATTTATTGATAAAATTTATAATTATTTAAATATTATGAATCTTGATATTAAGGAACAATTAATATTTTTACCACGCTGAACACGTCGAGGTTGTTTTGAAATTATTAACTGAGAATCCTCAATGCACCTAATATATAAACAACAGATTATATAATTAAATAATTCTTTAAAATAATTGAAGTAAATGGTTTATGTATAAGGGAATAAATCTAAAAAAATTATTATGATAAAAAATAATTGGCATAGGATTATTATATAAGAGAAAAATGACACACACAATATATTCTGGACTCGAGGTATGGGTTTCATCTGAAAATTTACATCATTGAGACACATGTTCTTTTAAAAACCTAATTTTATTAAATTGTGTATATATGGTAAAATTACATATTATAACATGAATAAATAATAAATTTTCAAATATTATAATAAAATTAATTAAAATAATTCAGCGGTGTTAATTTAGAAAAGTTACCAAAGTAGTAAGGGTTTATGATTCAATCTCATTTTAACCAGTATTATTTATACATGAATTTATGTTATAGAAAATTATTTTCCATTATTATAATAAAACCCTATAATTTAATTTTCCAATGGATATTCATAAAATTTTCATGTAATATTACCATTTTTATCTCCTTGTGAAATACAATTATTGAGAATTATTTTTATGGAAATCTTGCTTCATTTCTCAATTTGGTTGCAAATATTTTTTGGTTCTTATAAAAGTTTTCATAAAATATTTTCAAGAATTTTTTCAACATTATATAAATATCTTATTTTATATATTTTTTCCCATGATTAAAATTTTATAATTTTATCCAATGGAATCTACTTTCCTTTTTCTACAAAAGTTATATTTTAACCTTTTAATAATATTATGAATTGAATGTTTTTTAAATTAAGAGGCATAAAGGGAATTACTGATACCGATGAACAATTAGTTATTTAATTTTTCCATTTATATGTTCCCATGGTGGTTTTTATAATAAAAATGTTTCCTATAATATTTTAGAATCTTTTAGAATTTGACGAAGTGATTTCAATGTGAGAAGGGTATTTCTATCAAGAAATATTCCATGTAATAATTTAATGAAATTTTCGTCAATGACAATGAAACATGATGTTATATACTAATACTAAATTATGTAAAAATTTCTATTAAATATATAACTTGGTCATTCTACCATACCTTATGGGGTAATACATTTCATATGTTCATTTATAAAATTCCTTCTATATGAGATTTCCATTGATTGTGACATGAGGCATGATTTTATAACCCATTTTCTTTTTATAGGATATATTATGTTATGACTTATGATTGATTCCCTTCAAGTGGAGAACATAATTGATGAACATGTTATAATTGGAGTGCCTTTATAGTGACCAAATTAGCTGGGTAAGGCTTTAGTATCATGAGGAATTATGTATGGGATTAGGGAGTAAACCAAATCCATTATGGGAAGTTTTCCACCATGTGATATTGTCTAGGAAGTTAGCATTGACTCATGTTTAGTTCATGCTATATGACATTTCAAAATTCCCTATTATTACATGATTTTATAATACTATGTTATTTATTTTATTATTATATTTGATCAATCATGAATATTCTCTTTCAAGATATCATGTTATATATTTGACTGAAAAGTTATACTACATTATCATGTTTATTCCCTTACGGGTTTTTTAGCTTACCCATTTTTTCTAGGTATTATCTAGTCTATCACATTATGTATTAGAATATTAAAAGGATTTAATATGATTTAATTTTTAATTATATTATTTTATGGATAAATATGAACTCTATCTTATGAAACATATTTTAGATATAAATGTGTTAAAATTTTAATTCTTTTGGTGTGATTAATGATATTTTGAGAAAAAATTTATTTGTATGAGGTATATTTGTCATTTTTATATTTTTGTAATATATAATATAGGTGGAATATAATGGTATGTCTTTATGGAATCATGTGATCCATTAGATGTTATTTTTTGTGATTCAGGCATAGAAATTCATCTTGAATACTCATCTTTTGGTGAAAAAGAAGATATTTTTGAAAAAATCATTAATGGATGTAATTATAAATGACCTTTAAGTATATTTAATTATGTTTTTAAACTTTATGGAAAAGGATCCCTCAAAATAATGAAATTCATCTTGAAAAATAATAATTAGTTTGTATCAATAAATAAATGGTGTCTTCTCTGCAAAAAAATTATAATTTCATATTATAAATGTAAATTATTTTAAAATCCACTATTTCACTTTCCCCCAATTTTCCTTTACATGTAAAAATATTTATGTGTTGACCTTCTTATTTATTTTTCTAACTTTTTAGAATAATTTTCTATTAACCCTTTTTATGATGCAGTTTTTACTTAAATAAATTTTCAAATGGAAAACCCTTGATAAATGAGAAAAAATTGAAATTTAAAGGATAGAATTTATTAAAGGGGTGGAATGTAACATCCTAGGATATTAAAATAACACTATTATTTATATCATATACAAAAAATAAGACCAATTTTAAAAAAACTATGATATACTATTATAATATTATTATTCAAACATGAATGTTATAAAAAAAGCATCAAAATATGAGTTATAAATAAGAAGAAAAACAATTTGAAAAATAATTATGAAATATTATTAATATATATTGATAAATAAGCACTTAATTTTTGGTAAAATGTTTATAGCCTTCAAGTACAATTTTTTTCTAAAAACATTGCTTTTAATTTATTTTTTAGAATAAATAATAAAATTAATTATTTCAAATTATAGAAAATTTAATTGATGAAATGAAAATAAATTTTTGAATAATCATTTCAAACTTTTCAGATGATGAATTTTTTATATTTTCTATAATTATTAAATTTTTAATGAATAGTAAAAAATACGGATTTTTTATTGAAAACTACCCTTTTTTATATCATTTATAGATTTACATTTTAAATAAATTGGTGTAAAAATAAAATTATTTCGATCATGTTTTTATAAATCTAATTTTTCTTATAGGAAGAAATTTCTCATTCAATTTTGATAAAAAATATTTTGATACTAATAAAAACATTTTCCTTGGAATACTATTTTTCGTCATGTCTACGAATTAAACTTTAAAAATAATTCCTCTAAATTGTGATAATTTAATTTTTAAAATGGATACCATATTTGGAATAAAATTAATATATATTATATAATAAGGCTAAATTGATTTTGACCACCATGAATAGTAAAAATTGTAAAAAAGCTGTCATAGATTAGGATATAATGGGTTTACTGATGGGTTAAGCTAGACGTATAAGGGTTAAAATAAAATATTTTTTCAAATACTATTTTACTAACAAATTATAATTGTATATCATATAATTATTAATAATTATCCATTCTTTTACCCATTTGTCTTGTGTAAAATGTGGTTATAACTGTTTCTTCTCATAACACCCATGTGTACCCTCTCCCCCAATTAAAATAGGAAACTCACTAGATACTCTTATTTAAACCTAACAATAATTATGGAAAAATAAATACCTACAAAAATAAAATTTTTAGTTCACCCCCCATGTATATATTCCTTGTTTTGATTATATGTCCAATCTATTAAGGCTTTAGATATAATCCAAAATAGGTGGTCCGAAGAAGAGGTATCATTCTTAACCAGACTTCTTTATTTTAATTATTCATCCACCTATTTCAAATATTACTCAATAATATTATATAATAAAATTAGTACCTTGCACACACATTGATTTTATTTTTTTAAATTCATAAATTAAATAAATATCCTCTTCTAAAAACATGAAATGACACTATCGTTCATGTGTACGATAGACTACCTTTTTATGAACCTATGTAACTAATTTTCCATCATCACCTATCATGTATGTTAATTATGATGTATTTAATATATATTTATATGAAAATAATTAAATATTAATCATTATTTACATGTAATATATAATAGATTTTCTTATCTTTCTATCCATATAAAACTGTTAACGTTATTTCTTTATATAGTTGACTACCACCTCACAAAGCAATGTGATTCATTTTTATTATTAAAGCATCAAATTGATGGTATATTTAAGTTTATTTAATGAAATTATATATATATATATATATATTATGATATTTCTATTATTATAAAATGACACTTACCTTATTTCCATCATGAACATTCAAAAATAGAAATGTTACACATGCGTATGTAAAACCTACCGTCTATATGATTGAACTTTATTCCATTTCTCAGAACCATAATTGATGGTTATTTTTTAAACAATATTTTATTTAAAATTTATAATAATTTCATTGATAACATTCTGTGTATGATGGAATAATGAACCCTTTCACCACAGTCAACACACCAATTCCATTTTGAAATTATGAACTCACCATCCTCAAAACACCCGTCGTGGACATAACTGATTAAGTAATTAAATCTAACATTAAAATAAAGAAATTAAATGAATTTTTAGAAGAAATTAATACTAAAAATGTTATTATAATAACTAATTATTTTACTATATTATACGTCTGATAAAATAAATACACGACACTGTCTGGACCCGAGGTTAGCAATTCATCTCAAAACATTCATGTTTGATACATGTGTTAATTTAAGAACATTTTTTAATTTAAATGGTATATATACATTCCATTTACATATTATACCATAAATACTTTATAACTCATTATATTTTAATATAAAATTCATTTATTTAATTTATTTTATTTATGAATCCCAACATAACAAAGAAATAAGGGGTTATGTTTTAATATCATTATAATTAGGATTATTTATTCCGGAATTTCTGTTATAAAACAATATTTGATCATTATCTAAAAAATGGATTTAATTTTCATTTCATATATTTATTCAATAAATTTTAATGAAATAATTTAATTTTAATCTCTTTGGTGATTAATTAAATTGAGATTTTTAATGAAAATTTGGCATTATTTCTCTCTTCAACAAAAAATAATTTTTATTCAATATGCATGGTTATTAAAAATATTTTCTGGAAATATTTTAAAATTATTCAAATAATATATTAAAGGAATTTTTACCCATGATCTAATTTTGTTATTTTTGTAAATGAATATCCTTGTTTTCTTTTGGACGAGTAATCTTTTATCCTTTTTACAATAGTGTGAATCAAATGTATTTTATCTTATATGACAAGTGAAGAATTTAATGTAATTAGGACCTCTCTATTAATTAAACATTGTTTATTTGATTCAACATTGTGAGGATATTAACCATATTTTCCTCTCCTGTGTTACTGCTACTGCTTTATGGAATTATGTGCTTGATCATTTTGAGTACAGATGACTTCTTAATGATTCAATCAAAGCTCGACAACAAAGTTGGGTGGATCTTGAAGAATCTCAGAAAATCAAGAACCTTTTTTTAACTACTATTTCTAAACTCTTTCTTATACTCTGGTATGAGAAGAATGCAATTATTCATAAAAATTACTCAAATAGATTACATTCAAGTCGGATGCGAATCCTTTTTACTATTCGGGAAGCAGCTTTGATATAAAAGGGAATTTGCAACAATACAGTGAGGGACTTCGGGATTCTATGGAATCTTGGGGGTAATGGTATTTATCCTCAACCTATATGATCTTTTGAAGTGTTCTGACAAGATCCACTCCCAGGATGGATAAAATTTAATCTTTATGGTGCTTCTAAAGGCAACCCAGGTCATTCAGGTTACGACGCCATTTTTGAGAAATCACTCCGAGCAGATTATTGGATGTTTTTGTAGTTCTTGTGGCATCTCCTTGACTTTAGAGGCTGAAATGATGATTGTGATCTATGCTATCTCCTTATCTAAGAAACATGTTTGGTATAACATTTGGATTGAAATTGAATCAATTACTATCATTCAGGCCCTTTGGAATGGTGTGATGCACCTTGTGTGGCCTCTTACAACTCACTGGATGGACTGTTTTCATTCTCTCATAGACTTTAACTACATTATAACACATGCCTTTCATGAAGCGAACAAGGTTAAAGATGGTCTTACAAACATGGGAGTCAACCATGTCACCACATGGTTGTATGAACTTCTTATTAAATAACCATCTTTTTAGAATAGATATTGTAAAAGAATATCATATTTTAGACTCATGTAATTCCTTGGTTTTATATTCATTTTTGTGCTTTGGTCTTTGACCAAGGCACCTACCTTTAAAAAATGGTTATTTTTAATTTCTTTTTCAATAATACTTTGTAATGTTTTATATTTTTATGAATTAATTTCAATGTGAAAAGGGTATTTCCCTCAAGAAATATTCAAATTTATCTTTTAAATAAATTTACATCAATGAAGATATCCATTGAAATTATGCATTACTATTAATATATATATATATATATATCATTAATATATATTCTAAAATTATTCTACCTTATGTTTATTTGGTAATACATACCATACGTTCATTTCTCAAATGCCTATATTCTGAAATTTACTATAATTACGATATGAGGCCAGATTATTCAATGCATTTTATATCCATCGGTAATTATTATGTTATTTATTATGATTTATTGATATTATGTGATGCACATAAATCCTAAATATGTTATGTTTGGTGTTCTGAAACATCACTTTAATTCATTAAGTAATTCTTTAGTCTCAGGATTCATCATGTATGGGATTGGGGAGTAAATACAATCCATAATGAGACCTTTTCTTTAGGGTGATATAGTCTAGGAAATTACCCGTAAATCATATATGTGTTATGTTATATGTTACCAACACATTTCCTATGATTCCATTATCATATGATACCATGAAATTTATGTTATGCTTCCATGGTATTTCTCATAAGCCTTATCTTTTTTTATGTTATGTTATACCTTTAATTAACAAGTTATACTTCTTTATTATGTTCATTGCATTAATATATTTTCTAGATCACCCATTCATTTCTATGTATTATCCAGGTTTTCTTATATGTTTTTGGAGCTATAAGGGATTTAGAATCCCATTATAGAGTATAAAATAAATAAGTTCTATCATAGTCTCATTTTGATATATTATGAACATATTCTTCCAAATACACTAGTACTCACAATCATTGTGTTTTAATAAATAAAATTTGAATTTTAAAAAATAATTATATATTTAAATGGATTGGGTCACAATATGTCATATGTATCTTCCACCCATGTTACTGATGACGAATACTCTAATAAATGGTATAAAATTCATGATCAATGTACACATAAGTGCATTGATTTTTTTTGGTTCATAATATGTTCACTTTCACCCATGACATTATCCATGAATGTTTGAGAAAATCAGCACCCCCTATAGTCACCAAACCTACCTTGAAAACCACATCATCATCATAAACTTCCTACTATATGAATAGTTATATTGATTAATCCAGGGGAATCGTAGTCCCCAATAGTGAAAAAAACCGCTTTTACTCTTGGAGACATTATGCCCCATAAATTGGGAAAATCACCAATAAGGAACAAAGTCCTAGAATATTACACCAATAAAGAATAAATGTATTATTTAATGAATGTTTTCAGTTTTGTGGATTGTTTCAGAGTACACAGTGTGGTGGAACCCAATACCATCCCTTAAGGTTGCTCTAGCTGATGTTATCAAAGGAATAAATGGTTCCATGTTGTATGAAAAGAAATATGATATGGTGAATCAAATAGGGAAATTCATGATGATGAGGCTAGGTATTAGGCCTCAATTTGGTCTTAGAAGGATCATTATTCAAAGGCCAAAATATCAGTTACTCCATAGTGACGAACCATGTTAGTCATTCTGGTAGCCTAGCCATAGTATCCTAACAGTCAACCATCGCCAGCTTGGGCCTAATCTTTGTTGTCCAATTCACATCCCAATCCATCCAATAAATAATTTGAATATGATAATAATAATATAGACCCTATAACCTTATATAATGATTCTTAATATGATTTATTTTAATGGGTTGTCCTTGAAATTTAGAAACATTCCCTTTTACTAGATGCATGCAGTGATGAAGAACCATTATATCATATCAGTTGGACTCAAAATATTTGATGCAATCAACCCATAAAAGGTGTCGTGTGAGGATCTCATAAATGGCTTTAAGATCCCTCTCGTGTTTTTGGCATAGGTATATTCTATTGAGGACTATCATTAAGAATAATTGGATTTCAAATAATGTAAATCCATTATTTTATTCTTGTAAGAAAATGAGTGTTCCACTATTTCAAGGATAATACACCCAATGTATATCATATTAATGTTCAATAGTATTGAAATCCATCATTTTCAAGTGGATTTTGTGTCTAGGGTCAATCTCATCCCAACCCAGAGTCTCCAAAAGTTAGGGATTGCAAAAGTTTATCATAATACCTTTAACCATATAATTTAGTGGTACAACAATAGTGAATATAATCCTTGCATAAAGATTCAGTTAGAGACTCGATTGAGTGACCTGGTAGAAACCCATGAAGGTACTCAACCCACCTAATCTATATCAAATATAGATCACGCTGAGTGAAGATGTACTTGATACTTTTGAGGATGGTTAAAACCACAAAATGATCTCACAATAGATAATGTCTCTAATTGCACATATCATGAAAAACTCCAGCAAACTCGAGATCGTGCGTCGAGTAATTCCTCTCATGTGTCGTCAACTACCGAGACACATACGCAATGACTCCTTCACCCTGCATAAGCACTTCTCCCAGATTGATACCTGATGCATCACATTAAACAATTTAACTCTTTCCAGGCTCAGAAAAAACTAGTATTTGTGCGGAAGTTAACCTCACCTTTAGCTCTTGAAAAGATGAATCCCAAGAATTTGTCCATAGATACTTTGCAACCTTCTTATTCAGGACTATCAGTGGAACTGCTAATCATGAAAAGTCATGTATGATACATCCGTAGTAACTACCTAGCCCGACAAAACACTTTACCTAAAAGATTTTATTTTGATGCTCCCATGAAACTACGACATTCACATTCTCTGGGTTTACTGATACTCTTACCTATGTGATAATATGTCCCAAGAAGTGAATCTGGTCCATCCAAAAGTAGAATTTTGAAAGCTTAACATATAACTGATGATCTCTCAGTCTACTCAAAATGATCTCAAGATGGGTAGCATGGTCATGTTGAGTGTGAGAGTACACCAAGATAACATCCATGAAAACCACCAAGAAGGAATCCATGTATGGATGAAAAACTCGGTTCATCAGTGCCATAAAAACAATAGGTGTGTTCGTGAGACTGAATAACATAACCACATACTCGTATATACCATGCCTCCTCTGAAAATGTGTAAGAAGTATATTAGATGGTCTAACGTGAAAATGATGATAATATGATCTCAAGTTAATCATTGAGAACACCGAGGCTCCTCGAAGACGATCAAATATATCATCAATTCTTAGTAAGGGATACCAGTTCTTTCCCATCAACTGGTTTAGCTTCTAATAATCTACACAATGTATGAGTGTACCATCCACCTTCATCAAAAATAAGATAGGAAAACCCCAAGGTGAAGTACTCGGTCAGATAAAACCCTTTTCCTCTAACTCCTCTAACTACTTATTGAGATCTTGTAATTGTGGTGTAACCATCTTATAAAGAGGAATGAACACCGGTGCGGATCCTTATACAAGATCAATAAGAATGTATACCTCTCTATCCAAAGGTAAACCAGAAAAGTCCTCTTGAAAGACATCTCTGAAACAATCCAACACTAGATAAAATTCCATATGTGAAGACCCCTGGTCATTCAGATACAAAATCATAATTTGGGTTGTAACTCCTCCCAAACCATGATGCTCGGGTCCTGCTCTGCTCGCATAGACATCCCATTATCCATTTTGTAGAAACTAACTACCCTCTGGTGATGTGAAGATCACCATACAATGATAGAGATCGACAATACCCTAGAAGAAAACCAACCAGTCCATTATGATATTGATATCATATCCCATCATGTTCAAGACCTAAAGGTCGCATAAAAAATGACACCCACCAACCTCAAGACGGTACTTCTTTCACTGATGTACACTTTCTGTTCTAGTTCCCAATGGAGTGTCTATAGTCAAGATATTAGTAGAGGTAAAGATACATAGACCAAGGCTTTCCACAATATAAATAGATATGAATCTATGGGACACCCCTATAAGAAAAAGTGCAGAAGATAAAACCAGGGCAACTAGAATCATACCTCAAACTGTAGAGGGTACGAGATCCTGCTTCTACTAGGTATGCTCTAGTACAAAATCCTGACCTCAACCATGAACCTGTGAATATGTATGTGATCCCTGAGCTGATCCTCCTTGTGGCTGTCGAAAAGCATTTATCTGAAAACTATAGCAATGACCTCCACCTCGGCTTGAACGGCAAGACAAAATCCAGTTCCCAAACTGAGGGGAAACTACTGGTCCTTCTCTTGAATGTGGAGTCATAGAAAAACTATTATTACTAGATAATTTTTATAAAATATGATAGAAACTCTGAATATGACCCATCTTACATCAAGATTAGCACTCCTCTGGGTTTCTCAGGAAATGTGGCCTCGTATGCCTGCTCTTCCCACACTAGCACATACCACCTAGCTACCTAAAAAAGTATTCCTCCTACTCAAATCTCTGCTGATAGATTCCCTATAGTGTTTCCTATTGTCTGTCGGAGGGGTACCAACTCTAGATACTGAAACTCCCTAGATCACAGATCCATAATTCCTCATGTTACGCTCTGTGATCAGCGCCTGGTTGACTATTGAAGTGATGGAAGTCAACCTGAAGATGTTCACATGAGATTATATGTCATGCCTAAGACCATCCTCAAACATTCTCACCATGAATAACTCATCAACCATTGGAATGGGAGTGAAGCATTGCAGATCTATGAAGCGTGAAGAATACTCCATGAATGAGACCGTACCTTTCTCAAAACTCCTGAACTCTCAGGATCGGTCGACCCTCAAAGTCTCCGAGTAGAAGTAATCATAGAAGGCATACTATAACTCATCCTAAGCAATTATATGCTAGAGACCTTCATATGATATCAGATGCCACCATCTATTGACAGAATCCTAAAGAATGTATGTAGAGAGCTTCACCCATGTCACTAGAAGCATCTCCAGATGCTTGATGATAGTCATCATTAATTCAAACCATGAATCTACAGCCTGAGGTCCTCCTTACCATGAGAAGGTGGGAGGATGATGCTGTTGAGAGACCCGCATCAGCTCTGCCATAGATGGGGCAGAATTCAGTGCTCACTTAAAGGTCTACATAAACCTAGTGAAGCCTTCTTGGAACTATACATCCACACCTACATCCAGAATGACAGTTGGTGCCAAGGAAGGAATGATTGGAGGATCTGTTGGTAGTCCCTGATCAGCTATGTCTGGTGTCTGATCATTGCCCTATATCAGGCATAAAACTGAAGGACATCTCGGGGGGCATGAATTTTCACGGTCAATCTCACACCTTAGTTCATGATTATCAAGGAGTAAAACATAGAAGTGAAATAAAGGAATATGAGAAACAAAACATTCATGTTTTTCAAATTAGGGGCACCCAACATGTATGAACCCTAAATAGCATGTTCTCCCAATCCTTTACATGGGTGTGTTCTTCTTGAAACACTGGCCATGTAACACCCAATACACATTGCGTGTTCTCCTTGGACACAACATGTACTTGACCATTTTCCTTGTCTGAGTTCACCTACACGACTAAACCACATGGTTCTTTTATAATAAGACTACATGGTGTGTTTTTTACAGACACGGTGCGTACTAAAAGGAAACCACATGACCCGTGTCGTTAGTCACACAGATGATTACACGGTCAACTCCACACGGTGTGTTCAAGATAGACACAATGCGTACTACTAGATTTTCATCCACCTATATCTTTAGTCACATGGATGGTCACATGGTCTCTACAACACGGCTTGTATGTATGGTACATGACATGTTCCACCAATGACTTCCCTGCACCATGTTTCGGCCCACACAGAAAGTCAAACGGTTAAGGATTACACGTTGGGTACTCAAAGTACACGGTATTTACTTAATAAAAGTTATTCCCTACCGAATAGAAGGATAAATGGCTTTTATTAATAATTACAGAACATGTATTATGGGATTTTCTGGGCATTAAGCCTTAGAAACTACTCTGGAATCCCATAAATCACCAAAACAAACGTTTAAATTACCAGATTCTAATCCGTGGGAGGACATACTCCCTGTGAATCAAATCATGGCATCTTATTCACATATAATACAAGGAATAATAGTGTAATAAATCACATGTTTCACAAAATTACGATTCAAGAGGGACCATAACACCTTAGGGACCAAATTTTGGCGTTCATTAAAATGAAACCTTACATATTAGAATTACCTTATCTAATAGCAAGTATTCTATCAAGGCATCTATCACAACGTCATACATGTCTAGAACAACATTAATCAAAACATCTTGCAATCAGAAATGAACCAAAAATGATATGAAAAAATTCATGACATGTGATCTCTAGAATGTTCTTATATGATGTATGAGATGGAATACCCTCATCTCTTCGGGTAGCAATAGAAATAGAACCTCAAAAATATCAACGATAATAGCACAAAGCATGTGAATCACCCAACAGTGAAATCAAATCAACTATAACAATTACAAAACCAGAAAATTGGAATAATCGAGGAAAATTAGCTATTCCCTATACATGGGAAAGAAAATCCTATGCATTACTTATTACCAACTACATATTCCTTTTTATCCCTAGATATAGGATCCAAACAGTAAGTCAACAATAAAAAAACCCTCTTATAACACTTCGTAACGTCCCAATTCCGAGTGCCGCCAAGAGGTGCCCCTTTCCTGGTTGGTCACATGGCCTTAAGTACATTTCCCCGAATGCTAGAGGATGTCGACTAGTAGCGACGACCGTGGTTCTGATAGTGTGGATAATATGGCGTCATTAGTAGAGTAAAAATACAGAAATAAATAGATAACAGTAGCAGAAGTAGTAATACTATACAATAAGTAAATAGCAGAAGACAAAATATAAATAAACAACTACAACATATAGGTAAATAATAATGCATGTCACAAGTATCTTGGAAAGCAGCGAAACAAGTCACAATGATGGAATACAGTACTAATCCAAGTACAAAGGAAAACAAGTAAACAACTCCAATAGCATCACAAGCATCATATTTGTCCCATGCTCTCTAGCTACACAACATTCAAGTGCCTGATGTAGAAGGGTGATGGACCTTATCTATACCTGCAACAATATAATCTGTTTGGGCCCAAAATCATGACCCAAATAAGGTGTGATAAAAATACCAGTAGGAAATCACCCAAATATCGGTGCCTAATATTCAGTGAATATATATATAGCATGAAATATGAAAAATGAAGTAATAAACAAGATAGTAGTCAAAAGTAAAAAATCCTAAACTTCAAGCTACATTCATTTACATTACAAATAAACAACCAAACATCCACAAGAAACCCTCTGGGAAGTAATCACATTCTAACCCCTCCTATCCAGCTTAGACAAAGACTCTTTGAGGAAGTACTCACATTCATTTCACCCTATGACCTCGTAACAGTAACTAAAGACTCTCTAAGGAAGCACTAAATGTCCAATTACCCTTGTGGTCTCACCATGTGGAACTATAGACACTCTGATGAAGCACATACATCAACCCCCTATAGTCTCACAATGTGAAATGTATAATAGACAATCTGGGGAGGCCCTCAACGTACATTACCACCATGGTCTAACTACACCAGGTTCTCATAGCCCTATCTAATACAGTTATGTACAAATGATATCCAATTACCAAAGTAAATCTCAAATACTTCTTGGCAAAACAACTACAATTCATATAACAACCATGTTATATAATATCAACTCCATTTTAACAGCACCAAGCATGAAAAAAAACCATAACATGAAATTCTATACCTAAGGGATAATATCAAAAAACATTGGCAACCACATCCATAGAATGGTATTAAACCATATTAATATTCAAACATCCTTACTCAAGAAAATAAAGCAAATAAGTAATTAATACTTTTAAATTCCCTAACTTCACAATTCCCTATACTAGGTTACTAGGAACTTCTTGCACATATAACTAAAAGGCATTTACAGAAAGACACAAACCACCTAACATGACCTTGTATTATTTATAGAGTTGAACCTCAACCTTTGGATCGACCTAGAATTCCATAGATCTACAAAACAATTAAAAAAACTCAACCAAGTATATCTCACGAAGGAGGAGAAATCAAGAGAAGGGCATATAGAAGAATAAATTACTCACTAATGTGATTCCAATGCAATAGAAGAAGTTTTATTCAGAGAATGAATGGTGGTTTGGGGGATCAGAGAAGAATTAATGATCCATAGTCACTCCAAGACGAGACAAATACAAAATAAGATGTTTCTTTAAATGAGACGTGACCTCAGTCCGATATAGAAAATTAACAAAATACATGGCGTGTTCCCTTAAGATACACAGAGTGTATTTTACTTTACAAGGCTCTACATTAGGTGGTATCTGGGTCACCCCACATGAACATGTACTGGTCATTACATGTCTAGTACACAGCTACCCATGAAAACTGAAAACATGGTGTGTACTCCTTAAATTTCCAAAAACTCTCATTTTTTCCCAAAAGCACCCGAAATCAAGATCCATACTTGAAATAAAGTTCCAGTTTACTTAAAAACATTCCCCATTAAACAAATTTGTCCCTAAAATTATCTAATGAGGAGGCATATAAGAAGAATCCTCGAATAGCTCCAGCCACTGGGATAGCACATCGACCTCCCTATCCCAAGTCTCATCCTATACTCGCATGTGCTGCCACAACACCCGTACAATATGAACAGTCCAATGATTGAAAAACTTCATGATGCGATCAACAATATGGATAGGATACTCCCCGAACAATGTTTCCACCTCAAACTCAACCTCATTAGGTTGAAACAAATGAGACAGGTATGAGAAGAAATGACGTAGCTAAGAAACATGGAAGACGTTGTGCATAGCCCGATACCTCTGAGGTAACTGCAACCGATAGGAAACTGCCCTGACTCTCTCCAAAACCTCAAACAACCCAATGTATCTCGGTGAAATATTACCCTTTCTCATAATTCTCGTATGTCCCAACCATGGTGTGATATGTAGGAAACCCTGATCATTGACCTTAAACTCTAGAGGTCATCTCTGACGATCATCATAAGACTTCTGTCTTGATAGTACAGTTGCCATCCACTTCCGAATCAACTCCACCTGATATGTGGTCTCCTAAACAGGACAAGGTCTTATTATACATCCCTCTACTACCTCCAGAAAACATAGAGAGGGTTTGAATGGTCTGTCATGCAAATCCTCATAAGGATCCATCTAAATAGTCTCCCAAAAATTATTAGTGTAGGAAAAAGTAACCATAGGTACATGATACTCTCATGAACCTCCAAAATCCTGGATGAAAGCTTAAATCTTGTGTTCTTGCACCTGGATAGTTTTCTCAGACTGATCATCTATGAGGGGATGGTAAACTGTACTCATAAATACCTATTTACCCAAAGCCCTCTGTCGTCCGTGCCATACCCAAAAAGTAAAACAGGAATCCCAATCTAAAATGATGGAGTGATGAACCCCATGTAAACGTACAATATCTCAGATGTTTAGCCTTCCAATCTCATTGACACTGAATGACACCTTGATCTTCTAGAAGTTTGCAACCTTCATGAGTCATTCAATGAGAACCCAAACTGCATTTTTTCCTTGAAGTGAGCTTGGTATGACAGGAAGAAAGTCTATCACGACATCATTCCACTTCCACTTAGGAATGGGTAACTGCTATAAAATCTCTACTTATTGATGATGCTCCGCCTTTACCTGTTGATAGGTGGAACACCTCCTCACAAAACCATAAACATTTCTCTTCATTTCTAGCCACCAATACTGATGGTGTCGATCTTGATAAATCCGGGTAACACTGGGATGTGCTTCCCAAACTAAGGAATGAAAATCCATCATTATCTACTCTCTTATGTCTAATGACACCCATACACATCCATGGTAGCGCAAGTTGTTGTCATCGCCAACTGTTCATCCAAAAATAGGGTCCTCTCTTGACACACTCTATTGTATAACTAGGACATCAACATATGATAGCCGCCTCATTCACACTCGATCGAGTAAAGTATTTGTAATAGATACATAAGAAATAAACATCATGACCCTACAAAACATCCCAATATTTTGTAGTATGTTATTTTCATTAATTCAATAATTTGCACTACATGCAACATCGAGTTTGAGCGCACAATGACTAACCAAACTAGCCGTTCAAAAGTAGTTGTGAATAGTATTTACTAAATTTTTAATTTCATATACTCTATATAATTTTAGAATCTATATTATGTGTCTGTTAGACAAAATATAAGAACAAATTTATTTTTTTAGATAAAAGAACTATTTTTAATAAAAATGCAATTTTACCACCTTTTAATAGAAAACCCTTTTAGAACCACTATTTGACACTTTTATATATTAAATTTAATGAAATTAAATTCTTCTTTATAACCAGGATATAAAAATTTATTTTGGATAAAATTTTGGTACTTTTCTAATAAATTATATTTTTATGAATACTGAAAAATACTAAATTTTAATCAAAATTTTTTTTAATAGAAATAATTTATAGTGTTAAATTATGTATTTGAATGGTTTGGAAGAATAATTAGATTATTTTTTGATCATATAATAAAATTTAGGTTATAATATGTAATTTCACATTAATATTTGACATAAACACATGTCAATGTTTTGATAGTTTTTACTTTTTAAAAACCTATTTTTCGATTTTGACAACGGGAATTAATATTAAAATAATTAATGAAAATTCTATTTTTTAAATTTGGTAGAATAGAATTCATTTTTGAATTAAGAATATCAAAATTATCTTATGGTAAATTTTTGGGTTTTTTTTGAAAAAATTTAATTTTTGATAAATAGTGAAAAACACTGAGTTATAGTTTTAAACCGACTCTTTGTTTAAATAATTATTTATTATTTTTAAATTTCTTTTAAGTCAAAATAGATATATAATATCTAAATAAGTTCAATATAATTCATTGGATTCATTTTATAATAAAATTAGATGTATAAAATTTTATTGAACTTTTTACTGTCTTTTACCCCACCTCCTAGGAGCATTTGCAAATTTACATAAAACATAATTTCACCACTTTTCTGAGTTAAATTTCAAAAATCTGAGAGACACAGTTGATATCAGTATGTAAAATGTGGTTCAATAAGATGAAAATAATTTTTGTGGAATAGTAACTTTTTAGTTTTATTACCACGGTTAAAAGTAAATAGAGTAATTGAGGGTAAAATTGATATTATTATTACCCAAAAACATTCTCTAATTCAATTGGATAAGATTAATTTGACCAAAAAAATCCTAGGAATAAAATACGATCCTTTAGATCCACTTGGATTAGACTAGGACATTTATTGTTATTTAATTTAGAGAAGAGTTAAAAGTGTTAAATTCAATGTTTAATAACTAAAACATGTTTTATATAGGGTTACTCATAATATAAATTCTACATTAAATATTAATTAAACATTTATAAATATTTCCTACATAATGGTATTTTTATTTATATTTTTAGACATAAAATAGTTTTATTTATATACGACACAATGATGATGCAGAAATTACCTAATTAATTAAATATTAAAATAATTGATATTATAAATATCCAAATAAATGTAATTTGAGACTTTTTATGAATTCCACAAATTTTCTAGGTTAACATGGCATGTTAGGGTTGATTATTTATATTTTTTTCGAAGTAATAATGTTGTTATGAATTTAGAAAAAACAAAATACCAAATAGTGTCAAAATCGACATAAAAGAGTTTTTAAAACAAATATTATATTATTAATTGATTTTCTATTCCTAAAAATATAAGGATCAGAAAAAATACTTATATAATGATAGGTGTATCATTAATGAACCACTTGGGGTTCTCTTGGAAGTATATAGTAAGTTTACTAACCATATAATATAAAAATACAAAGAGACATGGTAAATGTCAAACTATTTAACTAAGAGTTAAATATAAAAGATAAGGTTAATATCGTGGACCAAAACTGTTAAAACCTATTGATTGATTGGTTTTCGACCCATGCCTACCTTAACCATTAAATAATTCATTTTGGATACATTAGAATCCAAAAATTATTTAATTATAAAATAATATTTCTTGCTTTTCCTAAGGTTCCCCTCACCCCTCTTATAAAAGGGAACTCCCCTTTATCTCTAATTAACCCCTTCAAAGACATTAGGCTTGGCCAAACCCTACCAAAATATCCTCCCAACTCTCCTCCCTTCATCCTAGAGGCCATACATTAGTCAGAAATCCAACTTATGGAGCCCTTTTGATCAAATCAAAAGGAAAAACATGAAGAAGAGGTAAATATTTCATCACCTCTTTCAAGTTCCTTTCTTCTTCCACTTTCTCTTTATTTGTTGTTTCCATTATAAAAAAATAAATCCAGTATCTTCTATATGATGTGATGTTATTATAAATATGGTACAACCCTATTCATTATTCTATTCATCATTTTAATGATATGTCACCATACGTGCGTACGTACGGCTTACCATCTCCACGTTGGGGTGTTGTTGTTAATCAATACATTATTATTTGGATGGGTATAATAATTATGTATAAATGGTGTAAATAATAAATATAACATGATAATGATTCTTTATATATGATATACCATCCAATTATATATGATTTTAATATCAAAAGAATGATATTGTCGCTTGTGCATACGTACGAATTACCGTCTCCACGAACGCGATGAGATTCATTCCCCATCGTGTCCATTTAAGAAAAATTTTTATTTGATGATTAAAAATAATTTTTAAGGACTTAATATCATTCTGAATATTAATTAGATACATACCATCCATAACAAACATGTCTTACGTAAACAATCATATAAAAGAGAATGAATTAGTTAACACCCGAAACGACAATGATTCTAAAATATCAATATTAGATGATCATATATGATATCATATTAATGTATATGGTTATTTTATAAATTTATAACAATTATTTCACCATTATAAAAGAGATTAATGTAACCTCATCCTAGGAAAATTACATGGTAAGGGGTTTCTTATCTCACTTTTAATTCTATGAGATTTCCATTGTTCGCCACTAATTTATTGGATGTGGTGTATTGTATAATGAAATTTGATATATATAATCATGATTCTCTTTATATTCATGGTATTCCGTGATTAATTTGGTAGTTATTAACTTTTTTCAATACAACTCGATTGATTACAATGAAGTAAGGGTTTTTCTTCTCACTTTTTATTCCCGTGAGATTCATGCTATATTGTCCACTATTTTTTTTTGGGTGGTGTATGTACTATCCGTGATTATATTCTTAGTGTAATATAATTTAATTTATGAGTATTTGAATCTTTATTGTATGATCCTTCTTTCATGGGTGGTATGTTTCATAAGTTATCAAATCAGTAAGGGAATTTCAATTTTCAATTTCCACTCAGTGGGATTTATGCATACATCATTGATTATTTTACACCAAAATTATGCGTGGAATCAATATTTATCATTTGTGTAGTAATTTCCACTCCCCTTTATATGGATATAATTTTTAGGCACATAATCACTCCATTGATAAATTCTCAAGTCATCAATGTTAACCTGATATGAGTAATTTTAACACAATCTCTATTTATTGAGTTAAACATCCAATTCATTGGTGTTGTTTTTATAAGAATGTGTGTGAATGTCCTATGATTGATTTACAATGAATATCCAATCATGTTGAGTGTATTTTTATTTTTCACACATAATTATGTCATTGATTTATCCTTAACCTAAGGATACGGTCTTTATAATAGATTTCATCTCAATTTACATTCCATTGAGACTTATTTGTTGTTATACACCAATTCACATTTATATGGTTTATATAATGTACTTTGACATAGTATATCATGAATCCCTTTATTCTCATGATATTATAAAGTTTTTATTACTAGAATTATTTGTATTCAAGTGTCTTTCTTTTGGTTATGAACACTAACTAAAATATCATTTTAAATGTTTTAATGATTTATTATTCTAAATAATTCTCATTAATGTCCATGTTTTAAAAACAGTTCTAAGGATTTATTTATATGGACATTAAAGTTTTAAAATTAAAATTCCTTTTAAAAGTTTCAAAGCGGTATGGGACACTTTGATTAAAAAATCTATTTTTAAACAACTTCTTGACAAATAGTGTGAATTTTAAATGATTACAAGAAAAAGGGGGATATTTCTCTTCAATAGTTTTGATGATTATTTTCTTCTATGTAAATATCCTTAATTATTCTCAATTGAGGTTAATCTGTTACAATAAAATGTTCTATATTGTATTAAATGAGTTATGTTTGACTCTGGATGTGCTATTTTGATACCATTCATGGTTTGTGGGTAAAGTATTGACATTTAATATGCTAGTTTTGATACGAATGTTTCTGTTATGTTTCAAAATTTTCATATGAGAAATTCATTGGACTTAGTAAGTGATGGGTGGATCCCGCTATAGCTACTCGATGCATCAGTAGGTCTCGTGAGACAAACTAGTATCTTGGCACAAGGCCTTGACACAATCTTATTTTTAGTCATGGCACAAGGCCTTGACTATGTGGTTATGATGTCTGAAATTATGCATTCCATCATTATGAATGTGTCTATTGATATTGCATGTGATTATTCATCTAGTAGAATATCCATGTGAAGAAGTAAATTTCATTATTTGATTTTACCTTTTCCATATTATGCTAAAGATAATGTTTAAAAAGGATTTTGTTTTAGTCTTATACATTGCCTTAAATGTTTGTTCTTATTTATGAATGCTTCCACTTTATTGTTATCCTTACTGAGCATTTGAGCTCACCCCTTTCTATGTTTTATTTTTCCCAGGATGTGAAGAAGTATATTATGACTGACCTACAGGGGTAGTCTATGGGATCATAGTGTTGTCTATGGAAACAATGTTGTTGTAGTTCTCTATTTTATGATGTAATGTAAACCTTATGAATTTATCTAGTACATCCAAGGCTACTAAGATAATATGTCTTTCGAGACTTGATCATTTGTGATCATGCCAATAATATGTAATAATGTACCGACTCTTGGCTTCTAGGGTTAGGGCATTACAGTAGGTATCAGAGGAAGTTTATTCCAAACCTTGGAATGTAGATTTAGAGAAACTATGATTAGTGAACATTACTCTAAGATATAATTTGAGGATTAATATAGAATATCTTCCTATAATTTTGGTATCATTGAGATTATGTGGGTTTTTTAAACAATACTTCTCTATCTGGATATAAGTAGGTAGAGGTGGCTCTGGCACTGATGTACCTAGGAGTGAAAACTCTGACAAGGAGTTTCGGGCTTGACCTAGGGTATCTTGGTACATGACAACGGGCCTTGCTGCACTCTTGGTTATGAAACTCCTGGGGGATATGCTTAGGATAATTCACATTTTCTTTACAACCCGGTTTGAAGGATTTTAATATAATACGAGAATAAATAACTGTCTTTAATACTAAATTGTTTTAGATTGAAAATAAGGTGTTACGATATTCTCTAAATGATTTTATGACTCACACTATGCTTTATTCTGTTAGTCAATGGATAGATTCCATGGAAGTCATAGTAACATTGAACATGATGTACAAGGTGGGCACAAAAGAGGAAATGAGCAACAGAATGAAATGTCAATAGGTGTAAAAGATATCGTGTTCATGCTCAATCATTTTTCCAAAAATATGATCAAAAACATATATATTAACCAACTCCCGGACTTAATAAAAAAAAGAAAGGCTGTGAATGATAAGAGCATCAGCAGTGGAGACCATGGAGAAAAGAAATCTCAATTTCCATCATGCAGGAAATATAGAAGGAGACACCTAGGGATTTA
This sequence comes from Viscum album, assembly GCA_963277665.1. Lineage (NCBI taxonomy): Eukaryota > Viridiplantae > Streptophyta > Magnoliopsida > Santalales > Viscaceae > Viscum > Viscum album. The sequence goes on along the minus strand of OY728123.1, from coordinate 1,868,310,632 downwards.
TCTTAATGGAACGAATATATGATTTATTTGTGGGAAATAAGGACGTAAACTAAAGAATTGATGAGGAAAAATGAAGAGTAATATGGAAGAAAATAAAAATGATACCAAGAATCCATTTACAGCCATTTTCCATAAATGTAGGGGACCTGGACATTACTCGAGTGAAGGCCTTATTCTATAGGATAACCCCTTGGTCAAGGAAGAACCTATGTGGAAATAAATGGATGGTCAAATGTTTAAAAGTATTAGTGCTCATTGCTGAAGGGATTACTTTGGAAGACTTTTCTCTTATGTCTAACCTTGTAGTTTATTATATGAAAATGCTATTTTAGGAAGAATTGTGTTTTATATTGTTGATATAGTTATAAATAACCATTTGGGTTCATATGATCCTTGAATTTGAGGAAATTACATGTTATTATATTTTGGGATGAAAATTCGAGGTATGTGATAACATTTGTGGTGAAATTATGTTATAGTTATTTTGAGGAATTTATCTCATTTTGGGAACATTATAAAATATAGTTTTTTAAAAAATGACAACACGGAGACCATGTGACAACCCATTGCATCGGACAAAGATTCAGAAATTGAACCCACAACTATAGTGTGATTGGGATTTTTGGCCTACCACTGGTCTACATGAAGTCCCTAGTTAGTGTGACTAATTATTTTTAGTTAAATGATTTTATTGATCAATAATATGTTGATTTGGGATCTTATGACTTATCAAATGGATATCCTTAGTAAAGGAAAAAGATTTTTGGATTAAGTGATAAATGTTTTTTGGAAGATGTTCACTCTGTTGGGAATACTATATGCCTAAGGAAAATAGAATAATATGAGATTTCATTTGAGGAGTAATGGTGTATTTTTATCTATGTTTTTATTTGGGATTTATAGTGATTTGGGATTTTTATAGAAATGATTAACCTATCATAGAGAATATGTGATTAGGTTAATTACTTTTAAGTATTTGACTTTAAGAGTAGTCGATGTTATTTAGAAATACAATTTAACATGGAAGATTGCATAATAAAATTCTTCTATGTTTTGGGTTTCAATATTAGTTTGGATTATATTGATGGATTTTAAGGACAATTGTTTGTTGAATGGTATTTATTGAACTTTGGGTATTGTTCGATTTATTTTAGAAATTAAGAAAAGTATTTATTTCTCTAAAAGATTATACTTTTTGGGGATCATCTGATCTTTTACTAACCATTTTGGTTTTGGTTAAACTCTAATGATAAGGTAAATATATATAGTTTATCCTTTTTGTATTATGTGATTCTCTAGAAGTTTATTCTAGCGCATCAGGTGTGACCAAGTCATCTTGAATACTCATCGATTGAAAAACAGACGAGTTAGTGGTAGAAATTTATTAACAATTGAGTCTCTACATAAAACGTAAGTATATCTCTTTATGTTCTTAGTCAATCTCTTAAATAAATTCCACAACTTTATGAAATGGAACTTAAAACAAAAAACATTATCCATTTACATTTGATACTAGGATACTAATGAACATTAATCTCATCACAAGTTTGCGGTTTTCTTGTTGTTAAATTTCTCCTAATCATGTTTTCTAACACTCTCCACTAGAACTTGACACTTATTTAATCTTCTATATCCATGTTTTCTTACATGGAATCCTATTGTGGGTTATCTCGGGTGACCTTTGTACTTTGCTTTCTTTCTTTTAAAGAGATAGTTATATTGACTCTTTTTCCGATGTGGGACTTTCAATGAAGCTCCCACGCCCAATTTTAAAATTTCTGGGATGCAATTTCCCAAAGAGGGAATAATGTGACACCCCAATATTTCTTAGTAAGTTACTTTCTTTAATTCAAAAGCTTGGGCTACACGAAACACCGAGTTCGAGCGCATCACGAGGTACAAAACTAGCCGTTCAAAAGCAGTTATGAATAGTATTAACTGAATTTTGAATTTTATATACTCCATATAATTTTAAAATCCATATTATGTGTTTCTTACACATAATATAAGAAAAAATTCATTTTTTCAGATAAAAGAAGTATTTTAAAAAAAATGCAATTTTACCACCTTTTAATGGTAAACCCTTTTTAAAACCAATATTTGACACTTTTATATAATCAATTTTATGAAACTAAATACTTATTTATAATCGGGACATAAAAATTTATTTTGGATAAATTTTTGGTACTTTTCTAATAACATATATATTTTGATGAATATTGAAAAATACTAAATTTAAATAGAAAACAACTTTTTTAATCGAAATTTTTTATAGTGTTAAATTATGTATTTTAATGGTTTATAAGTATAATTAGATTATATTTTTAGCATTTAATATAATTTAGGTGATTATATGTAATTTCACATTAATATTTCACATAAACACATGTTAATCTTTTGATAGTTTTTACTTTTTAAAAACCCGCTTTTCGGTTTTGACAACGGGAATTAATTTTAAATTAATTAATGAAAGTTATATGTTCCTAATTTTTTAAAATGGAATTCATTTTTGAATTCATAATATCAAAATTTATCTTAGGGTAAATTTATGGTTTTTTTAAATAATCATTTTTTGATGAATAGTGAAAACACTTGGTTATAGCTTAAAATCGATTTTTTATTTAAATAATTATTTTTTTTATTTAAATTTATTTTAAGTAAAAATATATATATAATACCTATATATGTTCAATATAATTTATTAGAGTCATTTTATAAAAAAAATAGAAGTATAAAATTTTATTGAACTTTTTACCGTCTTTTACCCACCTCATAGGAAAATTTTCAAATTTACATAAAACATAATTTTATGGCTTCTGTGATTTGAATTTCAAAACACTAAGAGACACGGTTGATATAATTTAGTAAAATGTGGTTCAATAAGATAAAAATAATTTTTGGTGAATAATAAATATTTACTATTATTTACCACAGTTCAAAGTAAATAAGATAATTAAGGGTAAAAATGATATTATTATTACCCTAACACATGTCCTAATTCTATTTTATAAGTTTAATTCGACCATAAATAACCTTAGGAAAAAAATATTATCCTTTATATCCACTTTTATTATACTAGGACATTTATAATTATTTAATTTAAAGAAGAGTTAAAAGTGTTAAATTCAAATTTTAATAACTAAACCATTTTAATATAGAGTTACACATAATATAAATTCGACTATAAATATTCATTAGAAAGAGAAAAATATTTCATACATAATGATATTTATATTTATATTTTTATACATAAAACATTTTAATTTATTTATGACACAATGATGATGCAGAAATTAACAAGTTAATGAAATATTTAAGTAATTGATATTATAAATACCCAAATAAATATAATTTGTGGCTTTTTATGAATTCCACTAATTTTATATGTTAATAAAACATGTTAGGGTTGGTTAGATTAATTATATTTGAATTAATAATGCTGTTATGAATTTAGAAAAAACAGAATACAAAATAGTGTCAAAATTGACAAAAAAGAGTTTTTAAAACAAATATTATATTATTAACTGATATTCTATTCATAAACATATAAGGTTCGGCCAAAAGAATTATATAATTAAAGGTGTATCATTAATGAACCACTTGGGGTTCTCTTGGAAGTACATAGTAAGCTTACTAACCATATAATATAAACATACAAAGAGACAAGGTAAATGTAAAACTATTTAACTAAGAGTTAAATCTAAAAGATAATGTTAATATAGTGACCCAAACCTGTATAAAACCTATTGGTTGAATGAGTTTCGACCCATACCCACCTTAGACTTTAAATAATTTATTTTGGAGCCATTAGAGACTGATAATGATTTTACTATAAAATAATATTTCTAGATTTTCCTATAAAGACCCGTAAAATTCAAGGAAATTTTTTTATTAATTTTCGTTGGAATTTTACAAGAACGCAGTTTCTAACGGCACCTGATTTCGAGGCCTGGTGTGCCCGGAATCATTTTCCGAAGATTGGCTCTGGTACGTTCAGTGAACGAATGAGCGGGTTTTTCTAACTTATGAACCGGTGATCGGAATCAAATTCCGAGGGCACCGATGGAATCACATCGCCGATATTTGCATAGAAATGCCTTTTCCGAAGTTGCGTTTGCTCGGATGTGGTTTTTAATTTTTGGGGTTAAGTTATGAAATAAAATAAAAAGGGGTGCGACAATTTTATTTTATGTCACTTAAAGCCACTTAAATCCACTTAATCTAAGTTAAGCGGATAGGGTGGAACTAAAAATATCCTACCCTCTTGATAGGATATTTGTGAGGTGGGGCCTACACGAGCCCCACCGTTTATTTCCTCCTAAGTAATGCACCCACAAACCCCTCTTAAATGAAAGTCAATTGTGCGTTTTTCTGGTTAAGAAACGCCCCATTAAATTGGGCAGTTAAATTGTTATAATTAATTCTTCGAATTAATTGTTCGTTTCTTATATTTGAATTTCAAATCGTTGGCATGGGAATAAAACAAGACCATCAATTTTTGTTGAGGGGGGCTTATTGAGAGGTTTGGAGAAAACTCTAAGGCCTGAAGATCTTCATCCTCCTTCGCGAAGAACGCGAAGAACGCGAAGAATGCGAAGAATGCCGGCCTTCGACGAAGGGCGATGAAGAACGCCGAACCCTCGGAGATTGAGGACGCGACACCGATGATTCTCCTTCCGCGACGTTTCTTCCACGACGTTCCTTCCCCGCAATAATCGTCAATCAACAACCGATTGAGTTTGACTACACGACGCTGTGTACCGCGACGACAACGACGCCCCTTCCGCGACGCGACGATCATCTTCTTCCACGACGGTCAATTCCGTGACGAACTCACGTTCGACGACAACGTTGAGGTAGGGGTTGATTAATTTAAATCTTTGTGATTTATACCCACGACGTATGATTAAATATTTGTTGTGAGACTTTAAAAACCGCTAATGCGGTGGGTACGGGCCAACGAACAAGTACGAACCTACCGCCCTTTTCATTCTTGGTGTGCGGAAAGGCGGACGATGAAAAAATAGGCCGCATGGCCGATGTGAGGTCCTCGCAGTGAAGGAAGGGCCCCGTGAGGGCCATTGGCGAAGATGGCGCACTTTTCCGACCACCGGAACTCGTCCGGTGGTCTGTAGAGCAGCCCGCCGGTGCGCCTCGCCGGCACGGCGGTGCCTGCGGCAAGTGGTGGTGGCAAGGTGTGGTCCCGCGACAGCGCGGGACCGGAGGGGGACGGGACTCAAACGGTTGACGCGTCCACTAGAAAGGGCGGCCCCACGCAGGGCCGTGGCTCCTTCACGCGGGGGCAACGCTCCCCCCGCCCGCGGCTCGGCCGTAACGGCTGAGCCGACCCGCTGGCCCCCCGGCCAGCGCCAGCCGGGTCACTCCCAGGCCGGGCCTGGCCCTGCCGGCTGAGCCGGGTAGCACCCTACCTGGTCAGACCCGGGTCGGGTTGACCCGGTTCGGGTCGACCCAGGGTGGGTTGGGCCGAGTCGGTCCGGGCCCTAACCCCCCGTTTTCGGACACCGTTTTCGGTCTTTTGCCCATATCTTGGGCTACGGACCTCCGATTGAACCACCGTCAGCGCTGATGCGATCCTTGGATCAAGAAGGTAGTTTCGGTATATTACACTAATGGTTTAGGTGTACTTTGGGTTTGTCCAGGTTGGTTCGTACACGAAACCAACCGGTCCCTCGGAGAGGAAATGCTCAAAACTTGAGCTCCAGACGTCCGATTGACGTGCCGTCGACTTTGATGGATTCCTCTAAGTGAGACGGATCTTTTGGCTTACTCCGCTTGAGGTTTGGACATAGGTGGAGTATGGTCGGGTTGGTTTTGACTTAAAAACCAACCGGGCCCCTGGGACGAAAAGGCCAATAACTCTCACACAGGGCGTCCGATTGACACGCCGTCTGTGGCGTTGAGTTCCTGTTGACGATACAGAACTTTTGGATACATCAACTCTGGACTATGTGTCAGTTGATGTATCAACCTCTCGGCTCATGGAGTGGACCCTCCTGACCGAGCTTGATGTGTGCGGGAACCCTAGTGCTGGCTGCGACTGTGATGACGACGACGACTGTGCAGAGATCCTCAGTGGATTCGACAACGATGACTTCAGCACTCAGCGATCCCACGTGGATCAGTGCTTCAGATCCTGTGTGGGTCCGATCTTGTGTGGGTCAGCGCTTAGAGGTCCTATGTGGGCCAGCGCCTACAGATCCTGTGTGGTTCCGATCATGTGTGGGTCATTGTGGGGGTTAGTTACCTATCGATCCTGTGTGGGTCCGATCCTGTGTGAGTCATTGCGGGGGTTAGTTACCTATCGATCCTTTGTGGGTCAGATCCTTAGTGGGTCATTGCGGGGGTTAGTACCTATCAATCCTTTGTGGGTCCGATGCCTTGGATGAATCAGAGGCAATATCTGATCATCTCTATCGTCATACAAAGAAGTATACCTGTGTGAGCTAAATCCTGTTTTTGTTTCCTGTGTGGATTGTGTTGTGCTATCCTGTGTGGATTAGATTTTTCTTTCCTATGTGGAGTGGGTTGTACTTGGGCTCAGTTTTTGGAGCCGAACTTGGGATTGACGACTTAGGTATATGTATGGGCATATACCTAAGTAGTTTCAGACGTTACATCATGATTGTAACTTTTCTTTTGTGGTTTATCCTTTGTGGATTATGGGAGACCTTCGGGGGTCTTGGGGTCCCTACTGAGTAGCTTATACTCACCCTTGCACAGGCTATGCCTGCACTACGTTGTGTTGGTTACAGACGACGGACAACACTGATCGTGCTGGAGGCTTGCAGAGCAGGACGGTACCTGGAGGTGGACCACTGGGCGGGACGTACCCAGAGCGGACGGATGGACCCTAGTGGCTGTGGAGGCCATATGTACTCACCCTTCAGGTGGGACTTCCAGTGGATGGCTCGACGTTGCGGCTTTACTTTTAGTTGTTGTTTTCCCTTTCGAGTTGTACTTTACTTTCATTTTGGGCTTGTATTCTGGCCCATTTACCTTTTCGCACTTACTGTTGTACCCAGTTTTTACTTAGTGTTTACTTCTACAGATTTTTGCTCTGTGGTGTTTTTTTATTTTACAAAGGAAATGCCTTCCCTTTTTACTGGGATTTATGCCTTGGTGCTAGTCGCCAACCCCTAGCCTATGGAAGGCGGGCTTGGGGTAGTCACGACACGGGCCCCAAGGATGGGTCGTGACATTTCTTAAGGTTCCCCTCACCCCAATTATAATAGGGCACTCCCCCTTATATCTAATTCACACCTTCAAAGTCATTAGGCTCAGCCAAACCCTACCAAAATATCCTACCAACTCTTCTCACTTCATCCTAGAGGCTTTACTTTAGTCAGAAAGCCAACCTAAAGAGCCCTTTTGATCAAATAATAATGAAGAACCCGAAGAAGAGGTAAATATTTCATCACCTCTTTCAAGTTCCTTTCTTCTTCCACTTCGTCTTTCTCTGTTTTTTCCATTATAAAATAATAAATACAGTATTCTCTATATATTGTTATGTTATTATAAATATGGTACAACCCTATTTATTATTCTATCAATCCTTTGAACGACATGTCACCATACATGCGTACGTACAGCTTACTGCCTCCACGTTGTGGTGTTGTTGTTATTCAATACATTATTATTATGATGGGTATAATAATGATGTATAATTGGTGTAAATAATAAATATAACATTATAATGATTCTATATATATGATATACCATCCAATTATATATGATTTTAATATCAAAAGAATGATATTGTCGCTCGTGCATACGTACAAATTACTGTCTCCATAAACACGATAAGATTCATTCCCCATCGTGTCCATTCAAGAAAATTTTTTATTTGATGATTAAAAATAATTTTTAAGGACTAAATATCATTCTGAGAATTAATTAGATACATCCCATCCATAAAAAACAGGGCTTACAAAAACAAGCATATAAAAGAGAATGAATTAGTTAACACCCAAAATGATAATGATACTAAAATATCAATATTAAAAGATCATATATGATATCATATTAATTTATATGGTTACTTTATAATTTAATAACAATTATTTCACCATTTTACAAGTGATTAATGTACCCTTTTTCCAGGAAAATTACAAGGAATGGTGTTTCTTATCTCACTTTTAATTCTGTGAGATTTCCATTGTTCGCCACTAATTTATTGGATGTGGTGTATTGTATATTGCAATTTGATATATATTATCATGATTCTATTTATAATCATGGTATTCCATGATTCATTTGGTGGTTATTAAATTTTTTCCATACGACTCGATTGATTACAATGAAGTAAGGGTTTTTCATCTCACTTTTTATTCCTTTGAGATTTATGCTATATTGGCCACTATTTCCTTTTGGGTGGTGTATGTGCTTTCCACGATTGTATTATTAGTGTAATATAATTTAATTTATGAGTATTTAAATATTTATTGTATGATCCTTCTTTCATGGGTTGTATATTTCATAAGTTACCAAATCGGTAAGGAAATTTCAAATTTCAATTTCCACTCAGTGGGCTTTAGGCATACTTCATTGATTTTTTTACACCAAGATTTTGTGTGGAACCACTATTTATTATTTGTGTAGTAATTTCCACTCCCCTTTCTGTGGATATACTTTTGATGCACATATTCAATCCATTGATTAATTCTCAATTCATCATTGTGAACTTTATAAGAGTAATTTTAACAAAATCTCCACTTATTGAGTTAAACATCAAATTCATTGGTGTTGTTTTTACAAGAATATGTGTGAATGTACTTTGATTGACTTACACTGAATATCCAATAATATTGACTGTATTTATATTTTATACACATAATTATGTCTTTAATTTATCCTTAACCTAAGGATACAGTCTTTATAAGAGATTTCATCTCAATTTACATTCCATTGAGACTTCTTTGTTGTTATACACCAATTCACATTTATATGGTTTATATAATGTACTTTGACATAGTATATCATGAATCCATTTATTTTTATGATATTATAAAGTTTTGATTAACTCAATTATTTGTGTTCAAGTGTCTCTCTTTTGGATAGGAACTCTAACTAAAATATCATTTTAAATGTTTTAAATATTTATTATTCTAAATTTTTCTCATTAATGTCCATGTTTTAAAAATGGTTTTATGGATTTATTTATATAGACATTAATGGTTTAAAATTAAAATTCATTTTAAATTTTTTAAAGTGGTATGAGACACTTTGATTCAGAAATCCATTTTTAAACGACTTCTTGACAAATAGTGTGACTTTTAAATGTTTTCATGAAAAAGGAGGATATTTCTCTCTAATTGTTTTGATGAATATTTTCATCTATGTAAATATCCATCATTATTCTAGATTGAGGTTAATCTGTTACTATATAATCTTCAATATTGTATTGAATGAGTTACGTTTGACTGTGGATGTGCTATTTTTAAACCATTCATGGTTTGTGGATAATGTATTGACATTTCATATGCTAGTTTTGATACGAATGTTTATGTTATGTTTCAAAAAATTCATATGAGGAATTCATTGGACATAGTAATTGATGGGTGGATCCCGCTATAGCTCCACGATGCATCGGTAGGTCTCATGAGACAAACTAGTGTGTTGGCATAAGGCCTTGACACAATCTTATTTTTAGTCATGGCTCAAGGCCTTGACTATGTGGTTATGATGTCTGGAATTATGCATTCCATTGGTATGAAAGTGACTATTGATATTTCATGTGATAATTCGACAAGTAAAATATCCATGTGAATAAGTTAATGGCATTATTTGATTTTATGATTGCCATATTATGCTGAAGTTAATGTTTAAAATGGATTTTTTTCGTCTTATACATTGCCTTAAATGTTTATGCTTATTTATGAAAGTTTCCACTTTATTTTTATCCTTACTAAGCATCTAAGCTGACCCCTTTCCATGTTTTAATTTTCCCAGTTTGTGAAGAAGTATATTATGATTGACCTGCAGGGGTAGTCTATGGGATATCAGTGTTGTCTATGGAAATAATGTTGTCGTTTTTTTCTATTTTATGATGAAATGTAAACATTATAAATCTATCTAGTACATCCAAGTCTACTAAACTAACTAGCCTTTCGAGACATGATCTTTTGTGATCATGCCAATGATACGTAATAATTCACCGACTCTGGGCTTCTGGGGTCAGGGAGTTACACCCTGTTTGTCATGCACCTCTAAATGAATCATAGAGAATAGAGTCATAAGGTGCCAGTCATTGCTGGTCTCCTAAACTGCATGTATCTGAGCCCGCATGCTCAACGCATCAGCCAATGTATTGCCTTTCTTAAGCATGTAGAAAATATCAAAGTCAAAGGATTTAAGGTACCCAACCCACCTTCACTATCTCAAATTCAGATCCTAATGAGTAATGATGTACTTGAAACTTTTTGTGGTCAGTGAAAACCAAAAAATTCTCTCCCAACAAATAATTTCTCCAATAGCATAAATCATGAAAAACAGAAGCCAATTTGAGATCGCGCGTAGAGTAATTCCTCTCATGTTGCCTCAACTGATGAGACCTGTACGCAACTACTCCTTCCCCTACATAAGCACTACACCCAACCCTATACCTGATTCATTATAGTAAAATGTATAACTCTTGCCCGGCTCTAAAAAAACTAGTATCGGTGCTAAAGTCAACCTCCCCTTAAGCTGTTGAAAGGATGAATCACAAGAATTTGTCCACAGATACTTCACACCCTTCTTAGTTTGGCCCGTCAGTGGAACTGCTATGTGTGAAAATTCATGTATGAAATGTTTGTAGTAACCATCCAGCCTGATAAAACTCCATACCTCATAGACGTTTTTTGGATGCTCCCAGTAAACTACTTCTTTCACGTTCTCTGGGTCTACTAATACTCCTAACTCTAAGATAATATGTCCCAATAAGTGAATTCCGTACATCCAAATGTGGAATTTTGAGAGATTAACATATAACTGATGCTCTATCAGTGTACTCAAAACGATCTCAATAAGGGTTGCATGGTCATGCCGAGTGTTATAGTACACCAAGATATCATCCATGAAAACCACAACGAAAGAATTGAAGTATGGATGTAACAATCAGTTCATCAGCACCATAAAAATTGCAGGCACGTTTGTAAGACCGAATGGCATAAAAACAAACTTGTATAGACCATACCTGCTCCGAAAAGCTATAAGACGTATATCATATTGTCTAATGCAAAATTATGATAATTGGATCTCAATTCAATCTTCGAGAACACTCGGGCTCCTTGAAGCTGATTAAAGGGTTAAATAATCCTCGGCAAGGGATATTGGTTCTGGAACGTCAACTAGTTCATCTCTAAATAATACAAAAATGGTCTAAGGGTACAGTCTACCTTCTTCTCAAACACGACAGGAAATACCCAAGGATAATTACTAGGTCAGATGAAACCTTTTCCCTATAACTCTTCTAACTGCTTCTTGAGCTCCTATAATTATGGTGTAGATATCCTAAAAGGAGGAATGAACACATTTACCGGTCTTGGTACAATCTCAATAGAGAAGTATAACCCTCGCTCTAGAGGAAAAACTAAAAATTCCTCTATAAAGACAAATCTGAAACGATCCACCACTAGAGAAAATTCCATCTGTGAAGTCCCCTAGTCATCCAAATACAAACTAGAAATCTAGGCTATTACTCCTCCCAACCCATGATGCTCGGGTCCTGTTCTTCTCGCCTAGACATCCAATTCACCCTTATTTTGAATCAAACAACCCTATAGTGATGTGAAGCTCACCCTACGACGATAGAAATCAACAACAACATTGAAGGGAATGAACTCGTCCATTATGATAATGATATAATAGACCCTCATCTCCAAGACATAATGGTACCAAAAGAAGTGACACCCACCAACCTCAAGGGGTAACTCCTTGCATTGATGTACACATGTCGTTCTAGTTCCCAACTGAGTGTCTAATGTTAGGATATCAGAAGATGTAAAGATATAGAGCCCAAGTTTCTCCACAACAGAAATAGTTATGAATCTATACAAATCCCCAGTATCGAAAGGTGAGGAAGCTAGAGCCAAGGCAGCTAGAATCATACATCTAACTGTAGAGGGTCCGAGATCCTGCTCTTGTTGGGTCTGCTCTAGTGAAAAATCCTAACCTGAACCGTGACCCTGTGAAGATGTTTGTGATCCCTGAGTTGATCCACCAGGGTGATGTCCAAAATCCTATGGCTGAACACCATGGACATGACCTACACCTTAGCTTGAATGACCAGATGAACTTCAGTTCTCAGATTGAGGAGAAACTGGTGGTCTTGCTCTTGAATGTGGATTCATAGAAGAACTCCTATCACCAGCTAATGGTGAGAAAATCTGATAAAAATGAGGAAGATGAACCATATTTCCATAATATCGGCACTCCATTAGGTCTCTTGGGCAATGTGACCTCGTAAGACTACTCTTCCCACACTAGTATCATACCACATGGGTACCTAAAGATGCATTATGAATACTCTGATGTCCATGCGTAGACTCTCTATAGAAGTTCCTCTTTTCATTCGGAGGTGTACCAAATCAAAATGCTGAACTGCCCTAGCTCACAACATCAGAATCCCTTAGGTTACAGTCTGTGATTAGTACCTGGTTGACTATAAAATGGATGGAAGTCAAACAGAAGATGTTCATCTGAGATTAAATGTCATTCCTGAGACCATCCTCTAACTTCCTGGCCATGAATAACTCATCACCCCATGGAATGGGTATGAAGTGATGTAGTTCTGTAAAGTGAGAAGAATAAATCATGATAGAGAGAGTGCCCTGCCCCAAACTCATGAACTCTTGGGCTCTATCGGCCCTCAAAGTCTTAAGGTAGAAGCAATCATTGAAGGAAAGATAGAATGCATCCCAATCCATAACCTGTTGGCTCCCTTCTTGTGATATCAAACCCCATCATCTCTTGGTGGAATCCCAGAGTTTGTAAATAGTGAGCTTCACCCTCCTCTCTAGAGGGGTCTCTAGATGCTGGAAGATAGATATCATAGCTTCTAACCATGACTCTACAGCCTGTGTTTGTCCTTCCACTGAAAAGGTTTGTGGATGATTATACTAAAAGACCTGCATAAACTCTACCATAGACGGTGCAAGATGCAGGGCTCCCCTTATGTTCTACATAAACCACATGAATCCTTCTCCAAATTGTGCATCAGAACCTGCATCTGGTGTGATTGTTGGTGCTAGGAAAGTCATGAAAGGAGGATCCATTGGTGTTCCTTGATCAGCCATGTCTGTTGTCTGATAACGGCCCTGTATCTAGCACACAACCGGAGGACGTCTCAGTGAAATGAATCTACAATGTCAAGGGAACACCTTAGATCAATATTATCAAGGAATAAAACATGGAATTTCAGGAAAGGAACATGAGAAAGAAAACATTCACATTTTTTAAAATAGGGAAACATGGCATGTATGACCCCTACATGACGTGTTCCCCTAAGACATTACATGGGTGAGTTTTCTGGAAACACTGGTCATGTAACACCCCAAACACATGGTTTTTTCTCCTTGGGCATGGCGTGTACTTGAACCATTTTCCCCAACTTGAGTTCCGCTACATGAAAAAACCACATGGTTCTTTTAGAACAAGACTACATTATGTGTTTGTGCTAGACACAACATCTACAAGAATGGAACCACCGACCTGTGTTGTTAGTCACACGACCGATCACATTATCGACTACACAAAATGTGTTCAAGATGGAAATGGAGTGTACTAACTTATTTTCATCCACCAATGCCATTAGTCACATGGATGGACATTTGGTCTCTACAACACAGCATGTACGTCTGGTATACAGTGCGTTCCACGAACGATTTCCCAGCCTCATATTTCTGCCTACACAACCAGTCACACGGTTAAGGACTAAATGGTGTGCACTCAATGTACCGAACATGTAATTAAGAAAATTTGTTCCCTTCTGAAAAAAAGGATACATAGAGTGTATTTATCATTACACATAGCGTATTCTGTGTTTTTCTGGATAATAAGTCTCCGAAACTACTCCGAAATCCCATAAATTACTAAAATAAACATTTAAAGTGCCATATTTTGATCCGTGGGGGCCCATACTCCCAACGAATCGAAGATTGGAATCTTATTCATGTATCTTACAAGGAATGATAGTGTAATCAATCACACAATCCACCAAATTCTAATCCAAGATGGCTCATAAGACATTAGGGACCAAAGCTTGGCATTCATCCAATGGAAACCTTAAATATTAACAATACCATATCAAATAGTAGGTATTCTATCAAGGTATCTATCACAGCATAATGCATATCTAGAACAACATCTATCAAAACAACATGCAATTGGTAATGCAATGTAAATAGAATAACAATAATACGTGAAATTTGATCTCTAACAAGTGCCTATATGGTCCATGAGATGGAATACCCACATCATGTCATGTTGTGATATAAATAAAACCTCATTAATATCAATGATAAACGAAAAAAACATGTGAATCATGAAACAGTGAAATAAAATCAAATGTAATAATTGAAATACCAGAAAAATAGCAATAATCAAGGTAAATTAGCTTTTCTCTATACACGAGTCAGCTAATCCTGAGAACATCTTATTACTAACTACATATTCCTTCCTATCCCTGGCTATAAGACCCAAACAGTATGTCAAGAAAAAATGGATCCCTATGATACCACTTTGTAACATCTTGGTTCCAAGTGCCTCCCAGAGCTTCCCTATACCTGGTTGGTCACATGGCCTCAAGAACATTTCCACGAATGCGAGAGGCTGATGACTAGCAGTGAGGGACTTAGATGTGATAGTGGGGAAACTATTCCCTCATTGGTAGAGTAACACATTGTAAACAAATAGATAACAGTAGATAAAGTAGAAATACCATAAAATAAGTAAACAACCGAAGACTAAAAATAAAAAAATAGTTGCAACATATATGTAAATAATGATGCATGTCATAAGTATTTGGGAAAACAGCCAAACAAGTCACAATGCCTAAATATAGTACTAAACCAAGTACAAATAAAACATGTAAATAACTCTGAAAGCATCACTTGACTCAACATGGTCTCGTTCTCTCCAGCTCGACAGTAATCAAGTAACTTAAGTAGAAGGGTGCATTCCCTTAACTATACCTACAACAATATAATCTTTTTGGGACCAAAGCATAACCCAGACAGGGTGTGAGACAAATCCCAGTAGGTAACCACCCATAGATCAGTGCCTAATAGTATGTGAATATATTTTTAATAGGAAATATGAAAAATAAAGTAATAAATAAGGATGTACTCAAATGTAAACAATCCTACAGATCAAGTTACATTTATTTACATTACAAATAAACAACCAAACAACCATAAGAAACCCTCTTGTAAGTACTCATAGTCTTACCCCTCTCGTTCAGCGTAGAAAAAGACTCTCTGAAGAAGCACTCACCATAAATTCCCCTTGTGGTATCGTAATATTATCTAAAAACTCTCTAAGGTAGAACTTGACATCCAATTCCCCCCCATAGTCTCGCAATGTGGAACTACATACACTATGAGGGAGAACTTACATCCATCCCACCTATGGTCTTGCAATGTGAGAAGTATAACAAACACTCTAGGGAAGCCCTCAACATTCATTCCCCCTATGGTCTAACTACACCAGGTTCTCACAACCATATGTAATATAATAGTGCACAAATGATATCTAGCAGCCAAAGTAAATCTCACATACTAGTTGTATAAACATCTACAATGTATATAACAAGAATGCTAGATAATATCAACTCCATCCTAATAGCACTAGGCATGGAAAACAAAACAGCCTAACCTGAAATTCTAGACCCAACGTCCAATATCAAAAAACATGGGAAAACACATCCATTTAAATGTAATAAACCCTATTCATAATCAAACACCCTTACTCAAAGAAATAAATCATAGCAGGAATTAACATGGTTAAATTCCCTAACCACGAATTACCCTAAACTAGGGTGTTGGAAACATTTTTCACGTATAACTCAAAGACATATATAGAAAGGCACAAACCACCTACATTGACATTGTGCAATTTATATAGTTGATCCTCATACTTTTGATCAACCTAGAATGTTGTAGATCTATGAAAAGTAAAAAATTCTCATCCATGGATATATGACTAAAGAAGAGAAATCAATAGAAGAGGATCTAGAAGAAGGAATATCTTACCGATGTGATTTCAACATAATTGGAAGAGTTTTATTTGGAGGACAGACAATGGTTCAAGGGATTAGAGAAGAATCAACGATATTTGGTCAATGTTTGACGAGATGGAGCCAAAAGAAGATGTTTCTATAAATGAGACATGTCCCCGGTCCGATATAACAAATAATAAAAATACATGGAATTTATCCTGGGGTTACACGACGTGTATATGCTTTTACTGGGCTCCGATTTAAATGGTCTCTGAGTCACCCTACATGACCATGTACTAGTAGTTACACTTCTTGTACACAACTACCTGCAGCAACTTGGTACATGGCATGTACACTTATTTAGCTGGCATGTAATATTAATTACATGGTGTGAACTCCTTAAATTTTAAAAAAGTATCATATTCCCCAAAACACCCAAAATCAAGATCCATACCTGAAATGAAGATCTAGGTTCTTATAATATGGTGTACTAAACATTGAGAGGATGCATCTCCAAACCAATGGGGTCGAGAGTATCAATTTCCCCATTGACCTGACATCCAATTCAACAATTCCTTGGGTGTATTTTAAAGATGGATTCATATTTACAATCCATTTATTAGAACCAATTACCCCATATCCTGGGAGCTACTTCAAAATAAACAAAAACAATGAATTCTCACTAATCACCTCATATTTCTAAATTAGGTAAGCATGTTTGAATCAATAAGATCCTACCATTATTTAATAATAAGGGTTCAATCCTTGGAAACCTATTTGATACAATACAATATCACCTATAGTGTTTGAATGACTCGATGGGGGTCCACCTATCATTGTTTTTTTTCAAATCAAATGTAGAACATGACATAGAAAACCACACCATATTGGTTCATTAGTTATTTCATAATGGTATTAATTTTTTAGGAATACCTCATTGGGGATTCCATACCATTAAAAGTAAATGGTAGTACTACTCAACAGTCCCAAACTATAGGGTAGTTTCATTTTTTATTTGATCCTCACATTTCTGATGATGAAGAGGATTTGAATGATTCCCCTCCAACTATTGGAGAGGGCGTATCCACCACTGTTGATGTATTGACCAAGCTGAATGTCATCACAATGTATTTTCATGTTTGACATAGAATAGTACAGTCACATACCTTGAGGAGTAGCTATAATATTTATATTTCTAAAAATGAAACTAAGATATATTTTCATAGAGATTTAAGGAAATATCTAGGCACAACCCCTATATTTTGGTCCACTACCTTTGCTTCCCATATGGCCACCTTGGGGTTTGAAAGCCTCCTAGAAAAATAATCCCTTCTAATTGTGCCATGGATCAGTCTATATGGGACTAGATCATAAAATAAAACATTATCAAGGAATTTAAATTAGATACGTGGGGGGTCAATATTCACTCACTTTTGAAGAATAATAAACCTATCCAAGTCTTCATTAACTTTTATAACTTCAACTACTATTTCCCAATGTATGATTTTCCCCTTTTGTTCATGAATTTAATAATAAATGAAATGAAAGGTTTCTATATATTTTTCTTCTTGGATGGGTACTATGGGTACCATCATATTTAGATGAACCCAATGAAGGAATAAGAAACAAATATTGTAGTTCCATGAGTATTTTTTTATTTAAACAGATTCCATTTGTTATAAAGAATATTATGGATACTTACAAGGTTTCCTTACACCATTTCTTTGAGACAATCCTCAAAAAAATGTGGGGTTATTTGTGGATGAAATAGTTTTCATATCCCGTAAAGACCAGGTCCACCTCAAAAATCGTGAGAACATGTTCACCACCCTCTACACACATCACTTTAATATATATGTTTTGAGGTTTTTATTTTGGGTCACCTCTAAAAAATGATATTTATTTGTCTTTAGGTACAAAGGAATCATAATTGATATATATAAGATAAAGGATATCATCTAGATGTGTCCCATACACAACCATCATGGGATGTGAGGCCTCTAGAGCAAGATATATTTCATGTGGAAGTTAATATCAGATCTCAAAATAAATTCTAATACCTTTTCAAGGATGATAAATAAAGAAACTACTTACAAGTGAAATTAAGGATACAATACCACATTGGAGGAAAACATGTAGTATTGACTACCTCCTCGAGATTTGATTCCATATATCCTATGGTATCCTATGGTTCAATATGTGGGAACTCTATAATAGTTCCTTGGTTCCCTTATTTACCAAAAATCCATTAGGTCAAGGGGAAGAGCTTGTACTACCTTATTTGTATGATACTTAAAATATATACTTCAGATTTTCCTATCGAGAAGTTTACATATCATTGGTAATTGTAGTTGAGAAGTGGTGGAACTACTTGAAGCATCAAATGATACAACAAGTATTCATCACCGATCAATCTAAGTATATCCTAAATGGATCCATATTGATAGGTAAATCATACCATTGTGATATAATTCTACAAAAATTCGATATTAGGTGTGTCACATATAATGTGTTTAAGGGTGATGAATTGGCATATTTTTTGGTGGTTCTTCTATCCCCAAAATACATTCCCTTGTATATTGATATTTGAAATAAGGCTATCTTCTCCATTAATCAAGATGACCAATTTGGCCAGATGTACTTTGATGGTTCCTCTCAAAAGATGATTGGGAGAAGGCTCAATGACCAAAAACATAAAAAGGTAAGAATGGATGTTGTCTTCATCACTGCTAAACATTAAATATTTTTGTACTAATTCTTTTCTTTCAATGATGGACCAATAATGAGATTGAGAATCGATATCCTATCACTAAACAAGATTTTTTTATTCATATTTATGTTCATGATTTCGTGTTAATGAAGACTTTGAGTTAGTGATCAAGATGTTCAACATTGACTAGGTCATTAAGAAGCAAGAACATGACCTACTGTTACAGTAATATAATGATTGGGAAAACCATTTCCATCTAAAAGGATGACCACTCATGTTCCTTAATCATAAATAACCAAGCATATTCCCTAGAAATTACTGTTACATATCTTGAAGATCCTGAACAATTTTTCAAGTTTATTCATGTGGCACATCCTATTGTCATATCCCCCATCATTTTTAATTGAATATATATAAATCTAAATAATATTTACATCAACACCTCTATAACGGGGCCATCAATTACATAAAAATATAGATAATCGCTTTATTGGATGTATCCATTTATAGAGTTTCTACAAAATTGTACTCCCCTGTGAGACTAATCTAATAATGAGAGAATATAATGATGTGTAGTTAACTTTACCATTCAAGATAGAACCTTAATAGTTATGAACCTCTATAACATTGTTTTTATAGAATCATCCTTTATTGAATCAAAGGGAGGGATGTTCCATATGTCATATGAGAACATCATGCAAGGTCATGTGGGGACCATACATCATGATTGTACTTTTATGAAAGATTAGGATATTGGAGTATTTATGGCCCACCATGGTTCACGGCTGCATTAAGTCCATTGAGAAGTTTCATTCATTCCATATCAAAACCAACGTGATGTAGTTTCCATAATAGATTGTCCATGACACTAGGTACCCCTTTTCCTTTACTATATGGGGACTCGATGTTGGTGGTCCCCTACCCTCTAGTGAGATATTGATAGTTTAATTTCATCCTGAAGGCTGTATGATTATTCTCAGTAATTTTCAATGATGTTTCCTTTAAATAATAGAACACCCTGTCTGTGATTGAGTTTCTGATATTTCATATTATCCATCTATTTAGGATTTCTCTATCTACTCGTATTGGAAATGGAACCAATTTTTAGGATTCCATGTCAAAGAATTTGTATTCTATGTAAAACATTCCATCCAACCACACATCCCTCTATCATGCAAAGAATAATGGATAGATCAATGAATTGAATAAAATCATCTATAATATTATAAAGAACATTGTGGGAAAAAGAAGATTCAAACTGATAAATTCTTCAATACCTCCTGGGATTATCAATAAATGACTCACATTTCCAAATAGAAAACCCCATACTGCCTTGTGTATAAGTAAAAGGTTTTCTTACCTACATAGGTTAAACATTCATTTCATCAGATGAATGTTTGTGATTTGAAGATTCTTGTCTCAAGATATAAAGTCCATCTTGATGAAATGGAATCCCATGAAACAATACTCTCAAAACACTTGATAACATTGAATGAAACTAGAATATAATGTCATGTGCATTCAATAAAATGTTTTTATCTATTGGATTAAGTAACATTATATGATAATAACTCTAAGGACACTGATCCTTCTTGGGAATAAGTCAATGAATCTAGATCCCCAATATGAAAGACTTTAAGTCATTCATAAGATATTCTATAATGGTTCATGGTTATTAATAACTATTAATGGGAAGTTGGTCACAAAACCCACCAATTACAAGATCCCCAAGTGGAATATTGGGTGAATCTTTCCATATCCCTAGTCCATCGAATCTAAAAAACATGATATTTTTCAAGTCACATGATTTATACTATATGAAATCTTCCTTATCACATGAAAGAAAAAACTATGATATTGTCTCAGTCAAATGAAATTAAATAGTAGGACAACTTCTTCATCACATGAAATTAAACTGTACAACACTATAATCAAATCAATTCAACCTTAAACTATAAAAACTACACATAATCACCATATGTAATTAAATTCAATGTCAAATATCCTTGATGTGATATGTTAAAATGTATTTTTGACATCCGTATCACATGATTTAAAATCATGTGATACCTTGTATCCTCATTAGAGAGGATTAGCGCCCTTTAGGATTTAACCTCCAACCATACTATATTTTAAAACTATGTGTGTATTGGATCCCTTTTCTAATGGGATTTTTAGTGATTATGTGACCTTATATCCTAGGACCATCCCCATCCACCATTCAATTTCATGACCCCATAAGAACATGCTAATGTCTTTCCAATCAAT
This sequence comes from Viscum album, assembly GCA_963277665.1. Taxonomy (NCBI): domain Eukaryota; kingdom Viridiplantae; phylum Streptophyta; class Magnoliopsida; order Santalales; family Viscaceae; genus Viscum; species Viscum album. The sequence continues at coordinate 1,868,289,438 of OY728123.1, read as the reverse complement.
ACACCCATCTATCATGTTCGACTGCATGGATGAACAGAACCTATATTATATGCCTCAACTATGAACATGTTAACTATTTCACATCCATACATCATGAATTCTATGGTTTGGATCTTTATAGCCTGATAGATCTAAATGGTCCCACAAATAGTAATGGTGTCTTGAAAGACCGATTAAACACTCATCCTGGGCACATGTCTCAATGGATATCTAGAAAATGAAAATGGATCAATTATTCAATCATGGTCAATATTATATCCTACATTTTCTCACCCTGTCCCCAACTGGTTCATTTGTGTGACCTATTTTTTGAATATGGTTAGTGTTTATTTCATACCCATAAGTCTCACCCCTTTTTCAGTTTATATCTCCAACGTCATGAATTACCTTCCTTACAACACCCTTTTTTGCGATGGAGTTTTCACACTCATGGAGTTCTTCCCTCAATAATTCAAGACCAATGATAAGGAAATTCATCTTTGTGGGGACCTTCCAAAGTACTATTCTTTTTCCCACTATTGATATTTCCCTAATGATATGGGGAACTCCTCACCAATGATTTTTACTCAAATAGATCTTGGTTTATATGGGGTTATGATTTAAATTTTATTTTTCATAAGAAGAGTTTACACACACATACGTTTGAAAATGAATTCCCCCTTAGTTGGATATCTGTGACATTAATTTGGTAGTAGCATGCATCCATGCATCGTGATTATAAATTTTTTAAAAGATTTTTTGGAGTTAGTTTATGTGGTTCAAGGATATCTTGAGCCTCCTTTCATGTCATTTATTGCAACTTTGTGATGCATAAACACCCCTAATACACACAACCCTCTAATCCAAGGTTGAAGTATTTAAATAGGTAGTTTCACCTTTTATTCCAAGCATCACGAACACGAAATGTATGAAAACTATTTTCAAAGCTATGTGACCTAAAATTATAGTATGTTTAATCATTATCAAATGTTGTTAAACTTTATGACATCATTTTCTCTCTTTAATCCATATAACTATATAGTTGGAATCTTCATGAACATCATTTTAAATTATTTTTTCTTATTGTCATCACATGAGAGGATAACCCTAGTCTCACTTTCTTCATCAATTTCCTACAATGTTACAATCAATAACTATGTACAGATTGCTCACCATCTCTATGGGATATATAATGAGACATATAAGACCATTCTATGGCCCATGTACTAATTCCTACATTATTTAAGACTATATTCACAACAATTTGATCTGATCCTGATTTTTATGAAAGGTTCATTAATATTAGCTATTAATATAAAATAATAAACAATAATGTTCAAAGGATAATATCATTAAAATGTGTAATGATAACTTCATCTGTGTTTTTTTAGTGAAATAACTCCTTATACCTATCTTGTAACCATGTTTAAAACTCTATGGTACTATAAATACCCCTTTGGAAGACCTATGACTCAGACTAAGATTCATGAATTTAAAATGGAAGTGACCTCATATGGTTCATGCATTATAACATTATATTGTGTGTATATAGAACCCTATAAACAGGAATACACATGTTCTTTTATCGCATTGAGTGTTTCAGTAGATTGTTTCCCAATTTTCATTACATACTCACTTGATAGAACTGCCCCTTTCTATTTTGGACATATACCACATGCCACTCTAGAACTGCCTGTGTCTTGAATTATAATTTAATGAGACATATAGTGAATTATAGATCTACTATATTGGGGATATTATTAAATCCATTCATTGATAACATATCATCTTGGAACCCATCATCTCATATCAAATCTAAATTCCACCATGCATGTCAAGGCTTTGTGATTCATAGATAGTGGTGGTCCAAGAATTATTAACATAGACTATGTGAAACGTTTTTTGGTACTAGGACTCTTTTTCCCTCTATCCACATCATGATAATAATACATCCTATGCCACACAATCTTCTCCAAATTTTTTAATCTCTAAAAAAAATAACGGACATTGTCGAAGAATAAACACATTAAATTGCATTCAGTCTACCATGAATACAGTTATAATGGTGTTTCCATTCTCTCTATTTAGAATTAACCTAAAATTAATAAGATATTATATAGAAATTCATTTTCTGTTGTGAAATAATAAAGTTAAATATGATAAAATTTTTATTTTTTTGTGCCATGTTTCCCACTGCGATTTGGTAAAAAGCAAGGGAACAAATGGAAGAGGTTATAATCATATGAAACTCATAAATGGGTCTTGGATAAAAACTAGATTTTCTTATTGAACACACTATTTTTGGAAAAATTAAGATCTAATCATTCCACCCTTTTTCACCCATTTTATGAGGACCTCCTTGAGGCACCACGCTTTTCATTCCACTATTGTATATTATTTTACATAAAAAAGGATGATGCTATTAACGTTGGATATCACATCCTAGTTTCAAGATGATAAACAATATTAGGAACATATCTATCTCATAGTGGTAAAATTTATAACATTGTATCCTCATTGTAAGATGGTATACAACACATTCAATATCCTTTTTGAATGATGTTAAATTGAACACCTTTGGTTATCATTGTATGAAATAAAATTAAAAAATTATTGGGATCTCGCTCAGGAAGAAATTTTTCTCCATTTAATTTGGATATCTACCACACCAATCATACTACTTGATGGACTCTTAAAGAGTATATACATGCTGACCATTGTTGGTGAGTCTATATTTCACTTAGGTTGATATGTATACATAATGTGATTGGATCGATTGTGGGGTAATTCCTAGAGTGCAGAACATTATTCAATAATCTCCTTGGTTTTCCATAAAACATAATAGCCTCATTTATTTGTATCACTAAAATATTATATATATGAACATTACACCTAATTGCTATAGTATCTAGATAAATTAGATCACCGTTTATCTTGGGAATATGTTTGGAAAAAACTTCAACAAAAATTTGACATGTCATTTTTTTAACATGGTGAATGGCCAACACATATTTGTATGTCCCTAATCATGGTAGTATGATTGGGGATCCTTCAATTTGAAAATGGTCAAAATGTTAAAATCAATCAATTAGTTTCCCCAAGTTTTTCTCTACCTCTTGGACACCAACATTCACATAATTCATTTCTCCCTTTGATTGAGTATAATCTAAAAAACCTAGTGTTATCCCTTTCATACACTTGTTCATGTTTGGAAAGAAGGTTGTCTATAATGATTCTATCAATAAAACCAGTTTTTTTATCCAGGGAACTTCTAGTGCTCAGTGGATCATTCTATCCCCTATATATCAGAAAGATTCTAAAACTCTAAAAATAATAAGGTTATATTATTTTTATCCCTTGTTTCTCACATCGATTATAAGGCCCAAGCCTTAAAACATACTTAATCTTGAGTTATTACAAGATTACACGTTGAGGATATTTTCAGGTTTAGAGTTTTAGAGAATTAGATCATGAAACATGCATTACATTCCACATTTAAACAAAGTGGTTACATAAAAGATAGTATTCATTCTTCCCATCAATAGAAACATATTTAAAATAAAACATGGATTCTTTATTGACACATCCTTGACACTATCATCACATCATGTACCTTTCCCTTAACCTGTGAAAAACATTTCAAAAACTTGGGATGAGCATAAAAAGCTCAGTAAGGGTTGTAAAAATATGGAAAGGAAACATGAGTTCATATATACATAATAATGAAATCATACTTTACCCATAAAACATAGGCACTTTAACATACCTCATCAAATCATGAATAAATCATAGAAGTCATAAGACATAAAAGGTAAGTTGAGGAATTCATAAAATTCTTACATAGGGAGTAACCCTCTTGGTTACGTTTGGAATACCCATCACAGTATATTCCCTAAATCTCTTCGGAGAAACCTTAACGTTTCACTCCTTTGCATTACCCAATGCATTGGAGAGCTATATCGGGCTCACCCGCCCTTAGTTTATCACAGAACCACCCGTCTTCATAATAATGCCCAAGAGCCTCAACATAATCGTATCACATAAAACATGAATAAAGGAAACATAACATTCCCACCTTTCAATCACAAGATATCAATACAACAACTTGATATAAAAACATTATGAAAACCATTTTTAATACCAAAATAAAAGAAAAGCAAAACATGATATTTATTTTTTTTAAAAAAATAAGGTATGGCTTGTAGAGGAAGTCGAAACTCAAATAATGGTCACTGCGGCGGAGAAGTCGTTGTCGCCGCATACGTACGACAAAACATTCCCTTTTTTCGTTTAGTAAAATTCTTTGTATAAAAAAATATTCCTTTCAGATAAACGTAAAAGTCAAAGGGGTTTATAGACCGTATAAAAGAGGGTTGTGTATAAAACAAAATATGCCTCAATGAAAGGATATTGAGACGAAGTCCCATACAAAGATGGTATCCTTGGATTAAGGATAAATCAATTACATATTTATGTGTGACAAAATATAAAACCAAATATAAGTGGATATTGAGTGTAAAACAATCAGAGGTTATTCACACATATTCATAGAATGACATATTCAAGGAGTACAAGCTTATCCCAGAGAATCGAAATTGGGTTATGAAGTTCCCTTGCAATAATTAGACAGCCTAACGGCGTCACTTCAAAATTCAGAAAAAGAGTTGATGAGAGATAAAAATGGTATCTCATCACATGAAAATAAAATTAACATCAATAAGGATATATAAGAACATATCCCAAAATAATATTATGTTAATTAAAATTCATAACAAACGAAGTCTTTTAAAAAGAGGAGGGTGAAAGGTTCCCTTACCGACATGGGTAACTTTTGAAAAGTACACCCCATTGAAGAAGTTTCTTACAATGAATATGTAAATACCCATAAATGGAATTATATTACAAAAGGAGTGTAATAATGGGCAGTACATAAACCACTCAAAGGAAATTGTGGCAGATGTAGCATAAATCTCACGGGAATAAAAGTGAGATGAAAAATCCCTTACGAAAACTCGGCAGCCTAACGACGCCACATAAAACTTACAAAAATGGATTGATGAGATCAAATAGGGTATCTCATCATATTAACTTAAAGGTTATAGAAAGAGGAATATAAAATAACATCCCCCAACATAAAAAATAGGAGCTTAAAATATGTGATATAAAGGAGAGTTCTTAAAAAGAAAGAGAGAGGTTAGATCTCTTACGAAAATTCGGCAGCCTAAAGGCGCCACTCAAAACTTCCAAAATGGATTGATGAGAGAGAATAGGGTCTCTCATCACATGAACATAAAAATTACAGTAAGTGTAATATAAAATAACATCCCAATAAAATTAAAGTTGAGTTTTAGATGGAAAGACATAAAAGAGTGTACATAAAAAGAAAGAGAGGAGTAAGATCCATTACCTCAAGTCCAACTTGTCTTGTTCGTTTCTTTATATTCTTGAATAATAAACTTTGGTCAATTAATAATTTCCTACGTTCCTCCTTTAGATATTATTATTCAGTTCATATCACATATTATAATGTTATAATAATTGTTTAATAATGTTAGTTCATATCAGACGTTTTTGCTGATGTTTGATACATGAGTCAAAAATGAACTTGTTTGAAAAATGATTTCCCATGTAGTTATAAGTAAATAATTTCCAGAATAGTATTAATGATTAATATATAATATATATCCAGTAAATATTAATTTCATACTATTCCATATCATTTGGAGATAAAAACGAAAAGCATTGTTCATGGAGACGGTAGGCCGTACGTACTCATGAACGCTACTTTATTTTTTTGTCATATTAATGGAATTAAAACAAAACGAGGTATATATATATATATGTTATAATTCCAGAATGATATCCATAATTTATATGTAATATATTAAATATATGTCCATTATATATATGTACTCATAATAGTACATACCATTTTGAGATAAGAAATGAAATGTGCCGTTCATGGAGACGGTAAGCCGTACGTACGCATGAACGCTACTTCCATTTCTATTTCATATTTAATGGAATTAAAAAATAATGATACATAATAGTATTTTAATTCCAGTATGGTATCATATATAATATTATTAAATATATACTTTATACGTACCACATAAGGTATTAACAAATCAAATCACTTTGAGGGGGTGGTAGTCCGCACTTCCTTAAATGACGATATCACGTTTACCCATAATGGAAACCATAAAGGTATGCCCAAAATGAAAAATACAGAAGCTTATAGAAAACATAAACATATTATATATGACATATAAATATAGTGTCATCTTAATGGCCACCTGTGAAGGTGTTAAAAGAATGTTGAACAATCATCGTTTCGGGAGGCCGAAATTCGCCATCCACGGAAACAGTATGTTCTTTAACCATTAGACGTAGGTGTGTGAAAGTGTAACTCGAATCCTTCTTATCACAACATCCTAGTATATTTATGATAATGGATTTGTTACAAAAGAAATGAATAATAAGAGTTTAGGTGGTTGGAGAAGAAAAATAAAACAAAAGGACTCAAGTGAAGACATTACCTTAAAATCGGGTAACTCCCTTTGGTTTGAGCTCAATGGCTTCCTTGGGAAGACTTCTGCCCAAAGTGAGGCTTCAAGGAGTAATAGAGGGAAGTGGAGAGACAAAATAGTCAGGGTTTGGCCTATCCAAAGGCTTTGGGAGTGTCGGTAAGGAGGTAGAGGTGGGGGCCTTTTATAAGAGGAGAGGAGGGGCACTCTTAGAAGGTAAAGAAAAGTCACTTTATTTTAAAATGGTATTCGGATTTAAGAGGTCCCAAATTGATGTGTTTAGAGGATAAGATGACAAGGGTTCTCAATCCACTAATCCAATAGGTTTTGGACATGTTTAGGGCTTAGATATTACATTATCATTCCATTTTATATAAATCGTTAAATAATGAGGTCATCACTGCATCATTACGATGTCAAAAATAATTTAATTTATTTAATGTCTAAAAATTATAAAAAAATACTATGATGTAGTAAATATTTTTATCTTTCCAATGAATATTTATAGTCAAAAATATTATTTGTATAACCCCATGTAAAAATTGTTTTAGTAAAACATTTCACGTTTGTCTCATTTTTACTTTGAGTTTAAATAAAAAGATATTAATGTCATTTTCCAACCAAAGTGGCTTCATGGGGTCCCCAAGATGACCCATCGGTTGTCCTGGTCGGCCATGACACATCAAATGAGGTTAGGACATGTGTCAACTTCATTTCATATTATTAAAACATTATTTTTACCTTAAACTACACTAATTACCTCTAATCACGATTAAAAACTTAATAAGTTACTATTCACCAAAAAATTATTTTTATCCCATTGAACCACATTTTACTTCTTAATGACAACCATGTATGTCGGATTTTTGAAATTCAAAACACAAAGATAGAAAAATTTCATTTAAATGGAAAAATAAGTTTTTATAAGTACCACTTAGTGGTTTCAGTATTCATCAAAAATTGAAGTTTTTCAGAAAAATCCCAAAAATTCACCCTAAGCTATATTTGATATTCCGAATTCAAAAATGAAGTCTATTTTAAAAAATTAAAAACATATAAGTCACATTAATTAATTTAATAATTAATTCCCGCTGTCAAAGCAAATAGCGTGTTTTTATGAAACAATAAGTATCAAAAGATTGACACTAGTTTAAGTCTGATTTCAAAGTGAAATTAATTCCAACATCCACTATTGGATTTAGTGGTAAAAATGTATTCTAATTTAACTTTAAAACAAATTCAAATGATAATATAATCATATAAATAAATTAGATTAAAAAGAGGTTTTTAATTAAAATACAACATTTTACACTATTCATTAAAAAAATGAACTTTATCAGAAAGATACCAAAAATTTACACAAAGTAAATATTGATGTCCCAATTCTTAAGAAGAGTTTTATTTGGTCCAAAAGGATGTATAAGAGTGAACACAACTATATTTAATGACGTTTCTCCATCAAAAGGTGATAAGTGAACCTTTAGTGAAAACTAGGGCATATACGCCTAAAATCGAATTATTTCCGTATTTTATGCCTTTATCTTTTATTGGATTAATGTAAAAACATTAAAAAACATATATAATCATATTTTTGTTATTTATATCCATTTCCTCCAGTACAACGACTACATGTTAACTACCATTTAAAATAATATTATTTTATTATTAGAGTGCAACGTAAGATTCCCAAGAAACTCGTTGTTGCATGTTGGGTATGCCATCGAGCATAGCATCCCCTTTAAAGTCATATTAATACTTTATTCACAAATATGGATAAATATGAAAATGTCATATTCTTTATTTACCTGGGGTGTTACATCCTTCCCCCCTTTTGGGAATTGCGTCCTCGCAATTTTTAAAATTGAGCTTGGAAATATCCTTGAAAGTTCCAAATCGGAACAAGAGTCAGTAAAACAATCACTTTAAAATAAAGGAAGATAAGTACAGAGGTCACCCGAGTTAACCCATATGTAGAAAAACATGGACATGGAAGAAAAAGAAAAGGGTCATGTTCTTGAGGGAGAGTGATAGTAAACATGTCTAGGAGAAAGTTAACCATCAAAAAATCACAAACTTGTGATGGGTTAAACGGTATTCGATTCCCCAGTAGGAAAAGTTAATAGACAACATTTTTTTATGTTAATTTTTATTGAGGAATCTATTCATAAGGAAACATAATCACTTATCATGTTGACTTTCATCTTTTACTAGATTCCTTAATCAAACTCATATTTTTTTCCAAAAGACGAGTATTTAGGGAGACTTGTTCGCATTAAGAGTACTATAATCAACTTCTATAGAAACACCTAATCCACCAAAGAGAACAATATATTTCCCATTTCTCTAGGATTTAACCAAAACCAAATCCAAAAGGTTAGTACAAGGTCAGATAATCCAGAAAAGGATAACCCTTTAAAAAGAAAATCTATGCTTAATCTCCAAAATTAGTCCAACAAAACCCAAAGTTCAATGAGGACCATCCGATAAACAATTTGTCCATAAAATTCTTCAATGTAAACCAATCTAAGATTGAAACCCAAATATTTGATGGATTTAGTCACATAGTCTTCCTTGTTAAATCATAACATTTATCTGCAAAAAATATCAGTTGCTCCTAAAGTATCGTATTGAAAATTAATTAACCTAATCACATATCCTCCATGATAGGTTAATCATTTTCATAAATAACCCAAAATCAACTTACTCTTAATCCGTAAAATCATACAACTAATAAAAGAATTAGTGAAACTAACCAGGGACTTCATGTAGTCTAGTGTTAGGCGATAAATACCAGTCGCAATTTGGTTGTGGGTTCGATTCCCGCAGCTTTGTCCGACGTGACGGGTAGTCACACGGTCTGCGTGTTGTCCTTTTTCCAAAACTATATAATTCTCAAATCATTCCCCAAATAGGTATAAAATCATCCAAAATAACTATAACAAAATTTAACATCAATGTTATCTCATGCCTTTCACTTCAATCATAACATATAGTAACCCATAATTACCTCAAAAGTAAGGATCATATAAACCCAAATGGTTCTTTATAACTATGTCCACAAAAGAAAAGATAACTATTCCTTGAATAAAATTTTCCTATATTAAACATCAGGGTTACACATAATATAAAAGGTCTTCTAATGTAACCCCATCATCAAAAGAGACTTAATAATCTTATGAATTTCACCATAACTCTTGAAGCCCTTATATGTTGACATCTTATTCATTCAACATTCTTCATGATCCATTAACCATTCCTTTCCAACTTATTCCGAAATACCTCTTTCCTACAAACAAAATCTTGAATCATATCCTAAGATTCCAAAATAGCAAAACAATAGTCATGAAATAATACATACCTTTTATTGGTCATTGTTAGTTTCTTCATCCTCAATCGGAATGGCACTAGGTATTGTTAAATGAACATTTGTACGCTCTTGGTGACCCCATTCACGAAACATCTTCATAGGACATGTGTGTGCATAATGACCATGCACACCACATTTAAAACATTCAATTGATCCCTCAGAAAGAACTTCTTTCCCTTTCCTCGAGTCAACTGGATGCTTCCTTTTTCCATGGCATGTTCTTTCTTTATGACCTTCATTTCCACATCTATAGCATATTTCTGTCCCTTTGAAACATTTTCCTAGGTGTTTCTTTCCACATCTTTGACACATAGGTTTTTGAACACACTTACCTTTATGATTATTACATGTACTTCCGTAGGGATTTGTTTCTTGCATATATGATGCCTTAGAGAAATCACCAAGGTTTAGGTGGTCAATCATGACTCCAGATAGTTGGTTGAGGATAATCACAAGAGTTCTCATTGCAGCTCCCATATCATTCAGTTGCTTGCTCAAAAAATTGTCATAGTTTCTTTCACATCCACTGTTACTTTGGTTCCTGCTAGATCCAGCCATTTACTAAAACCAAAAAGGTCAGTGTGAGTATATAAAAAAACATCATGTACTAATGAGGAAGATAAACACTAAGATATACTTACTCATTCACTTTATCTATAACTAGGACTCTTTCTGAAATCCCAACCATTATGGTAATGCCACTTATGCTTAAAGAATACCCTAACCTCTAAAGTTATCTAAACCGACCTTTGATACCAACTATAAGGCCCTAGCCTTAAAACTTACTTAATCATGAGTTATTACAAGATTACACGTTGAGGATATTTTAAGGTTTAGTGTTTTAGAGAATTATATCATGAAACTTGCATTACATTCACATTTAAACAAAGTGGTTACATAAAAGATAGTATTCATTCTTCCCATCAACGGAAACATATTTAAAATAAAACATGGATTCCTTCTTGACACATCCTTGACACTATCATCAGATCATGTACCATTCCCTTGACCTGTGAAAAACATTTCAAAAACTTGGGATGAGCATAAAAAGCTCAGTATGGGTTGTAAAAATATGGAAAGGAAACATGAGTTCATATATACATAAGAATGAAATCATAGTTTACCCATAAAACATAGGCACTTTAACATACCTCATCAAATCATGAATAAATCATAGAAGTCATAAGACATAAAAGGTAACTTGAGGCATTCATAACATTCTTACATAGGGAGTAACCCTCTTGGTTACGTTTGGAATACCCATCACAGTATATTCCCTAAATCTCTTCGGAGAAACCTTAATGTTTCACTCCTTTGCATTACCAAATGCATTGTAGAGCTATATCGGGCTCACCCACCCTTAGATTATCACGGAACCACCCGTCTTCATAATAATTCCCAAGAACCTCAACATAATCGTATCACATAAAACATGTATAAAGGAAACAAAACATTCCCAACTTTCAATCACAAGATATAAATACAACACATTGATATAAAAACATTATGAAAACCATTTTCAATACCAAAATAAAAGAAAAATAAAACATGGTATTTGTTTTTCTTTTAAAAATAAGGTATGGCTTGTAGAGGAAGCCGAAACTGAAATAATGGTCACGGCGGCGGAGAAGTCTTTGTCGCCGCATACGTACGACAAAACATTCCCTTTTTTCGTTTAGTGAAACGCTTTGTATAAAAAAAATATTCCTTTCGGATAAACATAAAACTCAAAGGGGTTTATAGACCGTATAAAAGAAGGTTGTGTATAAAACAAAATATGCCTCAATGAAAGGAGATTGAGACGAAGTCCCATACAAAGATGGTATCCTTGGATTTAGGATAAATCAATTACATAATTATGTGTGACAAACTAATACACCAAATATAAGTGGATATTAAGTGTAAAACAATCAGAGGTTATTCACACATATTCATAGAATGACATATTCAAGGAGTACAAGCTTATCCCGAAGAATCGAAATTGGGTTAAGAAGTTCCCTTGCAATAATTAGACAGCCTAACGGTGTCACTTCATAAATTCAGAAAAAGAGTTGATGAGAGATAAAAAGGGTATCTCATCACTTGGAAATAAAATTTACATCAATAAGGATATAGAAGAACATATCCCAAAATAATATTATGTGAATTAAAAGACATAACAAACAGAGTCTTTTAAAAAGAGGAGGGTGAAAGGTTCTCTTACCGACATGGGTAACTTTCGAAAAGTACACCCCGTTGAAGAAGTGTCATACAATGAATGTGTAAATACCCATAAATGGAATTAGATTAAAAAAGGAGTGTAATAATGGTCAGTATATAAACCACTCAAAGGAAAATGTGGCAAATGTAGCATAAATCTCACGGGAATAAAAGTGAGATGAAAAATCCCTTACGAAAACTCGGCAGCCTAACGGCGCCACATAAAACTTACAAAAATGGATTGATGAGATCAAATAGGGTATCTCATCATATTAACATAAAGTTTATAGAAATAGTAATATAAAATAACATCCCCCAACATAAAAAAGAGGAGATTAAAAGAAGTGACATAAAAGAGAGTACTTAAAAAGAAAGAGAGAGTTTAGATCTCTTACGAAAATTCAGCAGCCTAACGGCACCACTCAAAACTTCCAAAATGGATTGATGAGAGAGAATAGGGTCTCTCATCACATGAAAATAAAAATTACAGAAAGTTTAATATAAAATAACATCCCAATAACAAGAAAGATGAGCTTTAGAGGGAAAGACATAAAAGAGTGTACTTAAAAAGAAAGAGAGGAGTAAGATCCCTTACCTCAAGTCCAACTTGTCTTGTTCGTTTCTTTATATTCCTGAATAATAATCTTTGGTCAATTAATAATTTCCTAAGTTCCTGCTTTAGATATTATTATTCAGTTCGTATCACATATTATAATGTTATAATAAATTTTTAATAATGTTAGTTCATATCAGACGTTTTTGCCGATGTTTGGTACATGAGTCAAAAATGAACTTGTTTGAAAAAAGATTTCCCATGTAGTTATAAGTAAATAATTTCCAGAATAGTATTAATGATTAATATATAATATATATCCATTAAATATTCATTTCATACTATTCCATATCATTTGGAGATAAAAAATGAAAAGCACCGTTCATGGAGACGGTAGGCCGTACGTACGCATGAACACTTCTTTATTTTTTTTGTCATATTAATGGAATTAAAACAAAATGAGGTATATATATATATATGTTATAATTACAGAATGATACCCATAATTTAGATGTAATATATTAAATATATATCCATTATATATATGTACTTATAATAGTACATAACATTTTGAGATAAGAAATGAAATGTACCGTTCATTGAGTCGGTAAGCCGTACGTACGCAAGAACGCTACTTCCATTTGTAGTTCATATTTAATGGAATTAAAATATAATGATACATAATAGTATTTTAATTCCAGTACGGTATCATATATAATATTATTAAATATATCCTTTATACTTACCACATATGGTATTAACGAATCAAATCACTTTGAGGGGGCTGTAGTCCGCACTTCCTTAAATGAAGATATCGCGTTTACCCATAATGGAAATCATAAAGGTATGCCCAAAATGAAAAATACTGAAGCTTAAGGCAAACATATAAATATTATATATCACATATAAATATAGTTTCATATTAATAGCCACCATTGAAGGTTTTAAAACAATGTTGAACAATCATCATTTCGGGAGGCCGAAATTCGCCATCCACAGAAACAGTATGTTCTTTAACCATTAGATATAGGTGTGTGATAGTGTAGCTCGAATCCTTCTTATATCAACATCGTATTATATTTATGATACTGTATTTGTTACAAAAGAAATGAATAAAAAGATTTTAAGGGGTTGGAGAAGCAAAATAAAACAAAAGGACTCAAGTGAAGACATTACTATAAAATCGGGTAACTCCCTTTGGTTTGAGATCAAAGGCTTCATTGGGAAGAAATCTGCCCAAAGTGAGGCTTCAAGGAGTAATAGAGGGAAGTGGAGAGACAAAATGGGTAGGGGCCGACCGAGACAAAGGCTTTGGGAGAGTGGGTAAGGAGGTAGAGGTGGGGGCCTTTTATAAGAGGAGAGGAGGGGCACTCTTGGAAGGTAAAGAAAAGTAACTTTATTTTAAAATGGTATTCAGATTTAAGTGGCCACACATTTATGTGTTTAGAGGATAAGGTGATAAGGGTTAGAAATCCACTCATCCAATATGTTTTGGACATGTGTATGTCTTAGATATTACATTATCTTTCCATTTTATTTAAATCGTTAAATAATGAGGTCATCGCTGCATCATTATGATGTCACAAATAATTTAATTTATTTAATGTCTAAAAATTATAAAAAAAATACTATGATGTAGGAAATCGTGTTATCTTTCCAATGAATATTTATAGTCAAAAATATGATTTGTATAATACCATTTAAAAATTGTTTTAGTTAAAAATTTCATGTTTGTCTCATTTTTACTTTAACTTTAAATAAAAAAAATATTAATGTCATTTTCCAACCAAAGTGGCTTCATGGGGTCCCCAAGTTGACCCATGGGTTGTATTGGTCTGCCATTACACATCCAATGAAGTTAGGACATGTGTCATGTTCATTTCATATTATTGAAACATTATTTTTACCTTAAACTATACTAATTACCTCTAATCGCGATTAAACACTAAATAGGTTACTATTCACCAAAAAATTATTTTTATCCCATTGAACCACATTTTACTCCTTAATGAAAACCATGTATGTCGGATTTGTGAAATTCAAAACACAAATATGGAAAATTTTCATTTAAATGGAAAAATCAGTTTTTATAAGTACCACTTAGTGGTTTCACTATTCATCAAAAATTGACGTTTTTTAGAAAAAACCCAAAAATTCACCCTAAGCTATATTTGATATTAAGAATTGAAAAATGAAGTCTATTTTAAAAAATTTAAAAAATATAAGTCACATTAATTAATTTAATAATTAATTCCCGTTGTCAAAGCAAATAGCGTGTTTTTATGGAACAATAAGTATCAAAAGATTGGCACCAGTTTAAGTCTGATTTCAAAGTGAAATTAATTCCGATGACCAATATTGGATTTAATGGTAAAAATATATTCTAATTTAACTTTAAAACCAATTTAAAAGATAATATAATCATATAAATAAATTATATTAAAAAGAGGTTTTGAATTAAAATACAACATTTTACACTATTCATTAAAAAAATGAACTTTATCAGAAAGATACCAAAATTTACACAAAGTAAATTTTGATGTCCCAATTATTAATAAGAGTTTTATTTTGTCCAAAAGGATGTATAAGAGTTAACAAAACTATATTTAATGACGGTTCTCCATTAAAAGGCGATAAGTGAACCTTTAGTGAAAACTAGGGCATATACGCCTAAAATCGAATTATTTCCGTATTTTATGCCTTTATCATTTATTGGATAAATGTAAAAACATTAAAAAACATATATAATCATATTTTAGTTATTTCAATCCATTCCTACCAATACAACGGCTACATGTTAAATACCATTTAAAATAATATTATTTTATTATTAGAGTACAACGTAATATTCCCAAGAAACTCGTTGTTGCGTGTTGGGTACGCCATCGAGCATAGCGTCCCCTTTAAAGTCATATTAATACTTTATTCACAAATGTGGATAAATATGAAAATGTCATATTCTTTATTTACCTGGGGTGTTACATCGATTGTGACTAAACCATACATAGAGATTTATATTGGGATGTATTTTCAATGGATTCATGATTCAAGAAAAAAAATATAGTGAATTAAAATATATTAATTTAAATACATTCGTCAAGTAGGGTTATCTATATGTGGGACCATCCTTTTTTATTATAATAAAAACAAAGTAAAAAATTGAAATCCCCATTGTGGATATGTTTTGGAAAGGTACCATCATAGCATGGAAAATACTTACCTAGTAGCATGAAGAATCTACAACCTCCTACTGCGTAGATAACACAAACTTCTCACACATAGATATTATGTCTTTTTAGAAAAAATTTAACTACATTACTTATGTATATTATTTAGGATCGTAAATATATAATACATTTGTAAAATTGGACACATAAAAAATTATCCATAATTGAGCTAAATCATCTCCCATGATGTTGTTCATAACTAGAACACTTTATATACATATCAAAGACCATATAATTATTTATATGTTGGGTAAAGGAAATATAATAAATGGTGATCATAGAAGAAATGTAAAGGTAAACAAGAAATGTTTTAATATAACATTATAATATGAGTATAATAACATGAGATTTAAATTTTAAAACCATATCCAACCTATCATAGATCATAAGTGTGCATCATGGAATAAATCATGGTATTCATAATACCTGAATCAAAATAGAATCAATGAAAAAAATCAATTATAGTGTAACATTGCCATAAGACATAAAGTTGTGGAATATACATAAGTATCTAAAATATTATGTCATGGTTTTCCACAAAGACAATTGTAATAGGTTAGGATTCATCTGATGAACTATGTAAATGATTTGGGCTTAGGATAACCTCTGGTGTGCCCTAATTTAGGGTATTGTTGTGCGCCCTCTTTTGGGTTTCAGATAACTACTCATGTATAATTTGATATCATATACAATTAATCATTACTCAATGCATTAGAGGGAAATATAGGTCCCACCGATCATTGGTTGTAACATGACCACTATCATAGGTTATAACATAACCACCTTCACCTAATGAAAACCACATGTAGGCCAACCACAACATTTTCAAACCATTATCACATCAGAGCCCATGAAAAAAATGGTTTTCAAAAAACATTCAATCATATAATAAAATATAAAATGGAAATGAGTCTCTTAATTATCTCATAAATTCATCATTTTATAACCCGTGGAAAAGAAATAGGTTTTATGAACATATACTCAATATAAACAGAATAATGAAAATTTTATACGAATAATTGGAAATCATTTAAAACATCTCTTATAGAAAATAATATTTCTCTGAAATCCAATTTTTAAAATAAAAACTTAATAAAAAAATCTGGAAATCCATTTCATTAAAAATAATCTCTAAAACATATAACTAAATATATGAAACACTGAGTGTTCATATAGGTGGAAATGTATTACACATAAAAATAAAAAATCCATTCACTTTTTCAATAAAAGAAAAATGAGAATTGTTTTGAAAATTATGTAATGAATCATTTTAAACAATTTTTATAAAAAATTAATACAAGGATAGAATTTACATAAAAAATACTATATAAATAATAAATTATGTTTAATTTTTTTATAAAACATGTATATGTAAGAAATATTTTGTTTTGACCAAAGTGATAAACAATGTTGTTTTATTTAAAACATATTTTGAAATGATGATTACAAAAATAGAGGAAAAGGATGGTAAATCATGTATTCTACAGAAATAAATATATGAGAACAAAATTCATGAATTTCTTGAGATATTGATTATAAAATTTCATTATTGAAATCATAATCCTATCCAATATTGATAATAAATGAGATTGTAACATTAAAGATTTACCCTATTGGTATCATTTAAATAATATGATCGATTAAAGAATAAAAACCAATGAAACATTAAATATAATGAATTTAAGGATATTCATGATAAAAATTTTAAAAGGGGAAATATATATAATCCCTATAGAATAAGATAGGTGCATAATATAATTATTGTCCTAAAGTAGGCAATTTGAGATAAAAATACAACATAATTATGTTATGTTTTGAACCCTAATCCCCATAAAATAATGGTCATAAAATGAATATGTACATAAAAAAGACAATATTAAAATAATAATAAAATAAATTCATGGGAATTATATACACCACATTAAAAAATAGGTGGTGAATATGGATTGGGCCTCACAAAAGTAAAAAAGTGAGATTGAAATCACATACCTTAATTATTGAATTCCTACGTACATGTTCAAAAATATAGCAGAATAAATATAGTTTTATGATACATATTTTATATAACCTTAAAAACACACACACATATATATTATATATCATACCATATATAACCATATAATTTATTATGACCCATTCATTACCAGTTTATTGATAATTACCAATTTAATTATGGCCTTTCATTACCAGTTTAATTGTGAAATATTGTTATATAACCCTAAAAACACACACACAAACATATATATATATATATATATCATACCATATATTATTTAATTATGACCTTTAATTACCAGTTTATTGATAATTACTTGTTAAATTTACATTTTAGTAGTAACAGTTTTTTTTCATGTATGTATTGACTTGTTTTTGCCAGTCCTATTACACAGATCATTGTAAAATCATATCCATAATAATAAAAAATATAGAAAAATAATATATATTAATTATATACATAGATTAATCCATAAATTTTATAGATAAAAAATGAAATTCACTATTCATGTAGATGGTAGGCCATACGTACGCATGAACGATGTTTCCAATTTCTTGATAGATAAAACTAAATAATGTTAAATAGTATATTTCCTTTCCAAAATAATTTTTATTTCATATATTTTACATATATTTATTAAATTTACCCTTGGGAAGCGTTTCTAAAAAACAAATCATATCTCTTCACGAGAGGGTAGTCCGCTAAACACACGAAAGATGATATCCTATCCCCAATGGAATGGATTGTAAGAAGGTATATGTTATCTAATTATTATTGCGGTATAATTATGTTTTAAATATCATATATATTCATTTCATATAACATAATTAAAATACATGTAAAAAAGAAATGAGAAAATATCACATCATTTTGTGAGGCAGTAGTTATTCGTAAACTTGAGCGACATTATAATTTTCCAAAGGGTTATAAAGAAATAAGTCAAATATGATATTATAATTAAATAAGTATATATATTTACCAAATTTAATATTAATAATTTAATTCTATCATTATATCCAACCATGGGTGGCTGTTAAAAAAAATAACATAGGTTTGTGAGGAGGTAGCCCACCGTACACATAATTGGCATTTTCATTTCAATTTTGATAGTGCTAGAGAAAGATACAAGTTTTTAAATTTAAATAATAACATATAATTGTATTTTTAATACTGGTGTTATTATTTTATAATAGTTTATGGATATTTTATTGATAGATAAGAATAAGTAAAACAAAAACCCATTGTTAAAAAAATTAACTCTTCATCAAATATACTCTTTATGATTAAATGAAAGCATTATAAATTTTGATTTATAATATTACCCATTCATATAGGATGTGGGTATGAAATTAAAAATTACATTTTGGAATATATTTCTAGAAGCAAATGGATTTGGATGTATGGGTATGTGAGGAGAGGTGATGGATTTTTATAAGTGGTGGAGAGGGCATAAATAGATTGTTTGAAATGAATAATGTGAACTGACATTTTTAATATGAAAAAATGCTCTAAAATATTACATTTTCAAGATTTATCGATTATAGCTTCACAATGTATCCATAAAGTGGAGATTTTTCAAGCCTCTTGTTGTTTTTATCCATTTTATTTTTAGTTTTTTTACCATCAAAACTCCTTTTAACCTTAATTGAGGTAATTAATTATTAATGTTTTTACTATTCATTTTAAACAAAAAATAAGTTGAACTTATTATATGAAATAAATAATTTTGATTTCAAATATGGAAATATTTTTTCAAAATTTAATTAATATATCTTGGAAAATATAATTTCAAATTATACCCACAAATATTATGAAAAACGGTTTTCCAAATATAAAATCTTTAAAACATTGATAAGTCTTTATGTAAAAATTTAAAATAAAATCGACTCTAATGAGATAAATTTTATTAATATAAATATTATAGAAGAAATTTTACTTTAAAAACTATATTACATACATGTGTAAAACATTTATTTTAAAAATGTATTAAATGATATTCAAACCTTCTATTCCAATATCTAGGTGATAAATATTATATAAAATAAAATTACTATATTACATGATGTGTTTCGTTAAAATTCATAGTTGTGTGTTACGAAAGCTATTGAAAAAGAATAAATTTCATTGAAAAGATATTTCCTAATATATCTTGGTATTAAATTCTACTCCCCTTCTATTGAATTTTTACCTTTATATTTATCATTCGGATAAACCAATGTGTATACATATTACACAATATATCCTCAGGTCCCCAAGTAGATTCCTCAATATGGTGGTCTCACCACAAAAAATTACCTAGGTGAGTGATCTTTCTTCATAACACTTTTATTTTTATTATCCATAATCTCAATTTATTATTCCTTATGTGAAAGGAATTTATCCACCTTTATAACTTCTACATTCAATATATGTGACAGATCATGTATATACACCCTCATTAGATATATGTGGAACACATCATGGAGTTAAGGGAGGTTTGGTGGAAGTGAGAATCTATATGATTTCATACTAATGCAATAAATAATTTCAATGGGACTGATATACTGAGGGATTAACCTTCCTTTATATCATAATCAAAATTTCACCCCTTCGTTGTACTTCAATCAATTTCAACTTCATATGTTACTCCAATAAATGAAGAAGAATTTGTTATTTCTAACGAGCATGTTACCAGGTTGTAAAGACTCTTGTTTGCATCCAAAATACCCAAGATCGAATTCGGGTAAGGTAGAATTTATGAGGAACTATAGTGGTAGTGGTACTATAGTAGGTCGGGTACTGTAGTATTACTATACACTGAAGGTCCATTTGAAAAAAGGGTTTTTGGGCCTTGTATTTTGGATTTCATGCCGCGGGCCAACAAGTTATGGAATGTGTCACCCTCTACCCAATAAGAAAAATAGGTATTTTCATTAATAATAAAAATGAAGCTTCAGCCCCAACCTTTAAAAAGAAGAAGAAGAAGAAGTTATCGTTATTCTTGAAGCACTAACAGATCACAAGATCTACAATAGAATGATAATTTATTCCTTATATCTCATGTTATCATCATAACAAAATAGTTAACACTTGTCACCCATTATGTATAAATGTTCATATTTTGATGTATTACGTCATTCTCTAAGATTCTTCCAAAAATGAACTTAAATGATTCTGTAAATGGTTAACCTAATGACCCATTCAAAATTCAATATTTATAAAAAATGTCAATAAATTTTAAAAAAATTCAGCATAACATTAATACAAAAAATATAAGTGGTTCTTAATGGTAACATAACTAATATGGGAATAAATTTCTCATATATTGTCTTGAATCATCGTAATAACAAGAATTACCATAATCCTCAATGAAAACATAAATGCTTCATCATTCCTTAAATGAAACCAAAGATTTTTCAATGTATTCAATAAATAAAAAAATATTGTAAACTCCATTAATGATAATATATACAACTTTATCAAAAAGTCATTAAGCAGTTTTGGGTCATCAATATATTCAAGTTTACATATTCTATACAAATCATCTCTTTATCAAAACTAAAATAGAATTTCATTAACTTTATGAACATTTTAAGGGTTTTCTTCCCTTAATCTTGTTTTTACATAAAATATCAAAAATCCATTAAATCCAATTTATATTTTTCTTGTATAATTAAACATATTCTGGAAAATACTTCATAAAAAACATATAAAAAACAATCCTTAAATATTTATTGATTAATATATCCTATTTCATGTATCCCTATACACAAACACTTCAAGAATTAGACTTAATTATCAAACTATTAGCTAGTATTTATCATCACGTTCCTTAATTAACTTTTCATACTATATGTAATATGAATCAGGTTATAAAATTAATCAACCCAAATTTAATTATTTTTATCATTCTTAACATAAAAAAATGTTGGAATAGACTATACCTTTAATATGCCATTTCTGGACTCTTCTTCTTCAACTGTATAACCATTAATCGTATCACCTTTCTAATTATCTTCACGAGGTTTACCCCAAGAAAATAAATTTTAATATTCCCATACATTTCATATTTTTAACATTCAACCATTTATGATACCTTAGGGAGGCTATTATAGTCATCCATTTCGTCAAAAAAACATTTCATTTTTACTTGGTAATTACATTAATTGTATGCTTCTTCCCAAAACAAAAAACATCTTCTATGAACATTGATATATTCACTTGGTTTCTTGTTCCCACATTCTCGACATATAGGAAAACAAATCTCATTCATCCATGGTCTTCCCCACAAAATCTCTTAGAGAACCCAATCATTATCTTTGTTGGTGAGTCCAGTAGTTAGTTGAGGATCATGTTATTAATCATATAATATGATAAATTATTAGGCACTATCATAATATATTTAATATAGTTATCAACCCATTATTTTCTCATAAACACATTTTCTATCTCATTCCAGGATTACCCAATTTCATCTAGTTGCTTCCATTTACCAAAACTGAAAACCATTGTGTGAACAATAATAATCATAGTGGGAAACTAAATAATAATTAATCATAATTTATAATATGTGTAAATAATGAAACCATATTTTCAAAATATGAAACTTTATATTTATCCTAGGTTATTATAAAAATCATTTAGGATGATTTGAAAAGGGGTTAAGAATTACTAACACATATATCCTTGGAGTGTTAAACAATGTGTGAATCATGAACCATTATTGTTCACTAGCTGATGATCAAGTCCATCTCAATATGCAATTTTCAGAGTTATTTCCTCGAGATAACTTATTTAGAGCCATATCCATGTTTAATATCTACACGTGGATCTAATTTTTTTTTGAAGCAACTTGATAAATCCTATACCCGTTTTCTAGGAAACATTCCAATAATTTGACTCATAAGCATCATAAAGCTATATTTCCTTTGGAATCCTGACACATTAACAACTAGTCTATACGTGATCTAATTCATCTCCCAATATTTTAATCATATTTAGAACCCTTCATAGTCATATTTTTCAAAATATATTTCATCATATCTTTAGGAAATGAATCATAATAATGGGTGATATCAAAATCTAATTAGAGGTAAATAAGGGAGATATAAATATAAAATGAGCATATGGGTTTGAGAACATGATCATAAAATTTGAGAATCATGCCCTGCATATCATCGATCATAATCATGATTAATTTCATAAATCATGGAATTTCATAAGGAATGAATCATAATAGAAACAAATAACATGAGGCATTTGATCATAACATTTTATTAGATATTGATTTTTGTCATACACATGAAAAAAAAAATCATGTCAAGGTTATTTAGAATGAAATTTGTACAATGTTTGGATAGGGCTAATAACCAATGTAACTACATTAATATTTGGAAAACCTCCAGCATTCCCTATTTAGTGGTTGGGATAACCAACCATGTACCCTATTTTGGTCTTGGGATAAGCTTCAGAGTCCCTTTTGATCCCATATAATATTAATCCATACCAATATCATTAAATGGAGATATAACTCCAAACCATATTTTGTTATATCATGACAACCATTTTTCACTATAACAGAGCTACTTCCACATAATGAATAATATATTGAGTTGTTCTACAAGATAAAAAAACATTCATAACATCTAAACCCATGAAAAGAAACATGTTTAAAAAAATTCCATCATATCATAACCCATAGAAAAGAAAATTGGTCTCATAATTATTACATCAACTCGTCAGAGCATAACCCTTGAAAAGGTAATGGGGTTTTTTAAACATTTACACTTCACAAAATCAAACCATTTAGAGAAAAAATAATGATTGAATTGCTAGATAATATCACTAGTAAATATTACTTAATATTCATTGATGCCATGATAGATAGAAAATTATTTTGATGTAAAAATCACATTGAAAAATTCATAAGGAAAATAACATTTATGTAGAAACCATATTTCTAAAACTAGAAATCCATAAAATATTAATGAAATAATTTTCTTTGAAAATAACACTGAAAAAATAAAACATATGAATTAGAAATCATTTAAAACAATTCTTAAAGAAAAAATGACCACTCTTTGAAAATAAATATATACAACTAAAAATTCATTATAAATTTTGAAAATAAATTTATTTGAAAAAAATAATTGGAAATTATAATGGAATTTTTAAAACATTTAGTTGTCATGGTGGTAGGAGATGCAATAAATGTACAAATAAAGGTTCCTTTTACATTATGTTAAAATCCAAATGAGAATTGATTTGAAAATTACAATAATATATATTTAAATCATTTTGTAAAAAAATAAAAATTGGGTAAAATTATATTAAAAAATCCCACAATTATATTAAAACATTTTTTTATAAAATATATATTTATAAGAAAAATATTTTTTACTAAAGATAGAAATAATTTTCAGATTTTTTAAAAATAATAATTTGGAATAGTGAGTACATAAAGAATAAAAAGTGATGGGAAATATGTCTTTTAATAAATAACCAT
Organism: Viscum album; assembly: GCA_963277665.1. Classification (NCBI taxonomy): domain Eukaryota; kingdom Viridiplantae; phylum Streptophyta; class Magnoliopsida; order Santalales; family Viscaceae; genus Viscum; species Viscum album. The sequence goes on along the minus strand of OY728123.1, from coordinate 1,868,265,106 downwards.
AGGATAAGAAGTTTATTTAAATTTTTGAGAAAGATATCTTAATATTTCATCATAAAAATTACAATCGTAAACCATCCTCATAAATAATGAGATTATAACAACAAACCTTTACAACATTGGTATATTTTGAATCGAATGAGCCATTATGAAATAACATAAAATTAAACATTAAATATCATTAAAATAGGTATATTAATGATACAATATGTAAATAGGTTAGTATATAAAACTCATATAATAAGATATGTGCATAACATAATTTATATCATATAGTAGTCTATTTGAGGAAAAAATCCATTACAACTTTGGTTACTTTCAAATTGTAAACCCCAAGAAAGGTAGATCATAGCATGTATAGGTAAATAAAAATTATTTTCATGGGAATGATCATAATATAACTTAATCTTATGTATATACAAAACACAAAATAAATTGGGCATGGATATGAAAAGTGCCTCAGAATATAAAAAAGTGAGACATGAATCCCTTACCATAAGTCTTGTCTTCTTTCATTCACATTCAATACTAAAGGATAGTAAATATAATTTTATTATAAATATATTAAAAAATAATAATAACATATATAACATCATTGATGATTTACTTATCTCTTTTTATTACCCTTTTCTTAATAATTCCATGTTATAATCATGTTTCGAGTAACATCTAATTTGTTTTCTATATATCATTCATTTTTTTTTTGGTTTTATTTAAATAACCATGATTAAATCATATAAATAATTTTAAAAATTATATAAATTTAATACACATTCAGTATGTATTTATTTTGACTAATCCATAAATGTTAGATATAGAAAATGAAATACACTATTCATAGAGATAGTAGACCTTACAAAAGAATGAACATTGTTTCTATTTTCATGAAGGGAGAAAAAAATAAAGTAAAATAATATATTTCATTTAAATATTAATTTTTATTCCATATATATCACATATATTCATTAAATTAACCCTAGTTTCCTTCTATGAAAAGCATTTTTGAAGAATGAATCATATCACATCGTGAGACAATAGTCTTCCATACACCTGAACAACATTATCTTATCCACCACATAACGTAATGTAAGAATGTGTATATTATATATTAATAAAATTGGAATATTTATGTTAAATATATCTTATAAAATAATTTAATATATAGAAATTATCATCTATGAAAAATAGAAACTGAAAACACATCGCATCGGTTCATAAGACGGTTGTCCACCGTACACATGACGTAAATTATTTTTTTTCCAATTAGTTGATATGTTAGAATTTGAATGTGATGTTATAATTATATTGGAATAATAATACCATATATATCATATATATTCATTTAATTTATCATTATATCCTCTAGTGAGAGGTGGTAAAGGAAAATGAATAACATCGGTTCGCGTGGCTGTAGTCCACCATACAAGTGACCAACAATTTCCTTTCCTATTTTATGGATGATTAGAAAGATATATTTTATGATTTAAACAAAACAAAAAATTATTATATTTGATTAATTTTTTTCTTATATTTTTTTATTTAATAATATTATATCTTATGGGAAAAATAAGTAAAATAAAAATGCATAGTTAAAAACACAACCTCTTTTTGGGAAACCTATTGAGGTATAACCTAAAGCCTTTATAGAGAACATTTATAATTAAACCAATTCCTATATATTGTGGGTATTTGATTAAGTAATACATTTGTTTAGGTCATATTTTAACAAAATGGTTATGGAATTTTGAATAAGGTAGGAGATTTGGTGTCCTTTTATATGTGGGGGAGAGGAAACACATGTGATTTTTGAAAAGAATAAAGTGTACCCATGTTTTTTACATGAAAAAAATGGTATAATATAACTCATTTGAGGATTTATTTTCCAAATATGTCCATATAATGCTCTATGGAAGATTTTCTAGGTTATGTTACCTATTATATATTTAATTAATCCTTATGGTAAACATATTTTAAACTTAATCACAATAATTAATTTTTACAATTTTTACTATTAATTTGAACTAAAATTAAGATTAAAGTATTATATGATAAAAATAAAAATAACTAAAAAAATTATATATTATTTTCCATATCACATTCGTAAAAATGGGAAGAAATAATTGAAAATTAAACCCACAAACATGATGAAACAACGAGTTTCCGAAGAAAAAATCTTCAAAAGTTTAAAGGGGTGTGATATCAAAATTCAATAGAAAAATTATTATAATTATGTAAATTGAATTGATATATATAATTTATCTAATATTAAATTTAAATTTATGTTAAAATTAAATATATCTAGTAAATTACTTAAATGAAAATGTTGTTTTTTTATAAAAATCATTATTTAAACTATTACCTAAAAATATTAACTTTTCAAAAAATTATAAAAAATTTTCAAAAATATAATTTGGAAATTTTGATATTAAAAATGAATTAATTTTTCTAAATAATATTCTCAATGGGAAAAAATAAATTTTAAAATAAGTGCACAAAATGAGACAAAACTATTTTTTTTTTAAAATATAATAAGAATAAATTTGGATTTATTTATATTTCATAAATAAAAAACAAATAAGGTGAATGTTAAAATTTTTACGGAATACATAATATAGAAATATCATTAAAATAATTCAATAATATTTATATATTAAATTTACATATTTTAAACATGTTGGTGTGCATTAAATTAGTTTTGCTTTTAGAAAGTATTACTTTTATTTTAAAAGTGTTTTTTTCATTTCTAATTAATTGGTCACTAAAGAAATCATTTTATATAAATTTTTAAAACATATATTTCATAATTTTGTCATTCTTATGCGTATTTTTCATTCCAATGACTAGGTGCTTACTATCATTTTAAATAATAATATTTTACATTTTTTTGCTTCTTGTTAAGACTTGATGTTGCGTGTTATGCATGCTATCGAAGAAAATCATATTTATACGAAAAATATTTCTTAAAATTATGGTGTGTTACATTGTGAGATATTACACCTCCTCCTTGGTTATAGGATGTACCTTTCAGCTAGGTTTAGCACCTCACCCGCTCGACCTTTTACTATTGAAGATGATTCTCGCATTATATCATCCTTATATTCCACAACCACCACCATTAACTTGATGATGTTTTCTTATTTAGTAGTGATGATGAACATGTTCTTCTATGATTCCAATTCCATATAAGAAAAATATTTATAGGAAAATTTATTTTATTTGGTTCCTACTATGGCATGCTTATATCAGGGGACTAGGAATGCCTTCCACACCTCATGCACCTGCTTAGTGGGGATGTACTAAGACAGTGTATAAAGGCTATGAGAATCCACATAATTGGTTCCTAGAAATACAAATAGACAGTGGAGGCACACAATTTGGTTTACCATGAAATACCGTGGGTTTTAGGTGATGAAGTTTCAAATTCCCCTCTACACCCTTCATCGGACCAATATTCCCCACAAGCATCGGACTCAAAACCTTCGATATACTCAGGTAGAGAAAGATCATACTTTAAGAAGTTCACAATAACATCATTATCATGATGATCACCAATAATCCTATTTGATGGTACATGCTCTATGTCTCTAAGGATGTCATATTCTTTAGTACAAGAAGCCTCAACATAATTCTATGACATGTATGGAATAGTCAAGACCATTATACCCTCTTATGTGACCAATATCCAGGCCATGGATTTGGTCATCAACAGCTCGACTTTAGGCTATTTTTTCTAAAGCATCACTAGAAGCTGATGGGACCCAAAAATAACTTTTCACTACTATTAGGTTACACGTTTATTGAATCCCAAATTTTGGTTCATAGGGGTTTGAAAAACATAAAAAGGGATTATAGGAAGCATAATGTTAAATGAGCATATCCAGTTATAGGATTATTGAAAAATGATTCCATATAGAAGACACTTCTATAGCAATTGATGCATATTATGTTAAAGGATTATTTGTAGCCAGAAATGATTTCCCAATTTAAAATAAATAAATAAGTGAGCATCAGGGGTGAAAAAAGGGAAACATACTATTTTAAAGGGATGGATTAGAACTTACCTGTTATCCCCTGAGGGAAATTATTCACCGCTTTATCCACATGGAGCATCTCGATGATGGGTGGATACAACCTGCAACCATTTGATCAGAGATAGGTTTTGTTCCATCCCATTTGAGGGATGATGCTTTCTCATCCTCCCCTAGTTATTATTCATGAATGTTATAATCCATGTTCCATATGATCCCTACACATTTCAATGAAATTTATTTGGAAAACTGGAAAAAGTGACAACTATATCAATCTAATAAATTAGAGAGACTTACCACATCAGTAACAAAGCCTAATTTATAAAAAAATCTTAGGAAAGATTAACTTACCCAGATCTCCTCTTAAAATTTTATCTATTCCAGGGTTTCACCTTATGTATAATAACTCCATAAGAGGTTACCAAGAAAGGGAATGTTTAGTAGCGTCCCCACCCTATCATTTAGGGGCCACATCACAATCTAGAATAAAACAACATCCTAGAGTTCTCAAAATTACTACATGGACTCCACTGAGAAGCTAAGAAGAATAAATTTTTATTTCCTATTATATGAAGGGAGATATCATCCCTCTAGAGCTATAAAAACAACAGCTGAAGTGGAGTACTATTATAATTTATCAGAATTAATATGGGAATTAGATGGGAACATATATGCAAGAACCTCAAAAAAGTGACAAAGAATCTTACCCAAAAATATGTATTTTTCTTTAGTACCACCCTATATGGATCACTCTTCTCCCGGGGTAATTTTTTATTTAGGATTGACCCTGAAGTTTCTACTCCCTTAAGTTCTTCCACCCATATAGGTCCAAGAACTGCTAAATTAGCATCCAATTTTGAACTGATTTCTAAAACTCTTCCTCCAGGACCTGATCCACCTATTTTTTCACACTCCCAAAAATGTGTATATGGTACCTCTTTGGATTTATTCCAAATGGAAGGATTCCTCATATTTTCCACAAGGATTGTAGTCTCCCTAATTTTTCATGAAAATGGATGATCCTGTGAGGAGAATTTCTTATAAAATGATCTATATTATATTTTATTCCCTCCTATAGAAGATGTCCCAAAGTTACTATAAGATAATTTTAGGGTGTTTTAATTGCACCCTAATATAGACACCAAATATGATCCTCTAGAGACATATAAATTGGTTGGTGAACTATAATGAGCTGTTGGGTTCCCATACCACCTTACTGTCCTCCTATAACACCTGTAACCCACCTCTAAAGGCCTATAGATACGATCATTGTTTTTTAATCCCCATTATATTATCCAGGAGTGTACCTTTTGGGTATGGTAATGGATGAAAGATGAATTAATCTAGGGTCCCATTAATTTCCATTACCCTGACGACCTATAATTAAGAGGGGGAATATTATAAATATTCATCATTGATGGGTGGATGTTGATTCTAAGAGATAATATAGGGTTTGGGTAATTTTAACATCCAATGTGAGTAGAGTTACATCCATAATGAAAATAAAGAGGGCTACACACATGAATGGGGGTCCTCTAATTGAGCACGCGTCATGGAACCATGTATAGATTCTCTAGTACTTACTCCACCTTACTGATGTGATGTCCCCTTGCTAACATCACCACTATTAGGAAAATATTCCTCTGAACCCCCTTGTATGCATCATAGATTAGAATAATCCATTTAATGTTTTGATTCATGATCAACTCTTCCATTATAATTCTAGGGTGATATGCTTCATAATGTAACCCTATATATGGAGCTGGGATTCCTATAGTATCGATAAGTAAGAGTACTCTTTTTTTAGCACTGGAAAGCGCATCCATTTAATTCATTGAATACTTCCATGCATAATCACGGAGTGTATCTCGTACCTGAAGCTTTTATTTGACTGGTCGTGGAGCCCAAACAGAGTTATGGATCAAAATGTATTACCATTCGAACTCAGCCTGCTAGAAATGGCCATCTGGGACGATTTTGGGGAAATGAACAGTTTTGTGTGCATGAAGTGAAATCTATCCTGCAAGAATGATGGTTTTCCGCTCAAGAAGTGAAATATTGTGTGCGAGAATGGATTTTTTTCACGCAACTATGGAATCTTACACGAAATAGTAAAATCTTAGGTGTGACATGTCACACAAACACTTTATGCATCCAATGAGATGTCATATTCTGCCTAGGCCTCCCAAAAGACATCTAAGGAAGGTGCATGAAAGATTTGAGAGGTTCTAAAAAGATTAGAATCCGCTAATAAGATTTTTATACGCCCATGGTGACATCAAACACCCCTCTCTACACACGCCCGCCATAGGGTGAGCGCATGATTAGCATCTGCACAAAAGATTCTTACGTCCCAAGGTGACGTCAAACACCCCTTTGCATGCACACCCACCACAGAGTGCGTGTAAGATCGCTTCCATTCCTGAATGCTTACGTGCAACCGCTCATGGGTTCACTGATATATACATCTACAGCCCCCACCCCTTAGAGGGAGGTCTCCATATGTCAGCCTCTACTCTGCTGCACGTATGACCGGCTCTTTCACGCCTGCGTGGAAGAATGGAACCCTCGATGTGTGATCTTTCGCGACAGGTCCTATATGGGCCCGCATTCGCGCTATCCCACAATGGATTGATCCTTTCCTTGCATATTTTCAGCCTTTTTCCAGTTCTCACAATATTCTATACTTGCGCACAAAAATTCCAATCTTGCGTGCAACCCTCCCCTTTTGCACGCAACCCTACCCTCTTGCGCACAAGCCTTTGGTCTTGCGTGGAAACCTTCCCTCTTGCATGCAATCCGTCCATCTGATATGCAGACCATACATCTTGTCATCCAGTCCAATCTTGCATGCATCCCATCTTATGCATAGGCCATCTTATGTGAAACAGTTCCTAGGCCTGTGCCCACTAGTCTATACCCCAGGGGCTATGCCCCGCACCCCCCTTGGGGTCAGTGTCGGGATGCGGTCCTGGTGCTTCGGGCTAGTCCCTTCGCTACCGTCACTGACCCCCATGAAAAATTGAGAGTCACAATGAGATTTTTTCGAGTCTGGATGTCATAAGTTTCCATTGGGCCCTTATGTAAAGCCACCTTCCACCTATGGGGTACCGTGATTTGAGAAGCTCCTCCATAGACCATGAAACACCTTGGGTCAGCATATTCCTCTTGGTCCATTTCCAATGTCATGAATTGATATTGTCATCATAAATTCCGCCTGAGTACCTTGAGTTGAACCAATCCTCAAGTAACTCATCCACACCCTCTCACCTGGCCTGTATACCAGGTTGAACCTGAAAGGGCCACCCTTGCGTAAGTCCCAACACCAACCATTGCTAGGCACCTTATGCCGACCAGTCCTATCTACATGATTATTAACTATAGTGCACCCTATGTTCCAAACATATGATGCCTCTTGCTCGAAAAAAGAAATGCCTTATGCTCCAAGCATGAGATTCCGACAGTCCTATCTATATGACTATAAACTACAGTGCACCCTATGTTCCAAACATAGGATGCCTCTTACTCCAAACAAGAGATGCCTTATGTTCCAAGCATGATATGCCAGCAGTCCTATCTACATGACATAAATTATAGTACACCCTATGTGCCAAACATAGGATACCTATTTCCCTAAACAAGAGATAACTTATGATCCAAGAATAAGATTCCAACAGTCCTATCTATATGACTATAAACTATATTACACCGTATGTGCCAAACATATGATGCTTCTTTCTCTAAACAAGAGATTCCTTATGCACAAAGCATAAGATTCCCATAGTATTATCTACATGACTATAAACTATAGTGCACCATATGCTCCAAACATAGAATGACTTCTTTCCCAAACAAGAGATTCCATATGTGCCAAGCATATGATCTCAGGACATGATTACATTTGCATAATTTTAAGAGCATTGGAATCTATTTGAACATCCCATCACTCAACCTCACGCTTTACAAGTCCTTCATTCAGATCTTCATGCTCTTCCAGGTCTGAAGGAACCCCCTAACGGCCTGGTCACATGCCTCATCGACTCACATACCATCATGGGCCAATGCCTCAGAAGACTTTGGATGAATCTTTGAGTCAGGTCCTGTGTTTGAAACACAGTCAACAATCTACCCTCATTTGTTTGTCCCCATTTCAGGCTAACGCGATATGGATACTTTGTTTTGAACACGGACAAAAATTATCCTCCATTATCACGCCACCCTCACCATGTTCCGATTGTTGGGCATGTGATTCACACTTTTCATCCCCCTTCATTTGGACCAATTCGAGTGCCCTTGGCAATATTTCTCTTCTGCACTAGCGCATAGGTGTAGGCCTCAATCATATGCCTCAACTCATAAGTGAGTTGGGATTCCCTCATGGACAGACATGGGGAAGACATTGCGGGTTGCTTCCTTGCGTAAGCCCCATTTACTATTGCCACCCCATAGCGGCACCTGGGCTGCTTCCTTTCGTAATCCCCTTCCACCGTTGCCGCACCATAGCGGCACCCGGGCAGCTTCCTTGTGTAAGCCCCATCCACCATTTTAGCTCTATAGTGGCACCTGGTAAGCTTCCTTGTGTAAGACCCACCAATGATTGCCAATCCATAGCGACACCCGGATAGCTTCCTTTCTTAAGCCCCATCCACCACTGCCGCTCCATAGCGGCACCTGGGCAGCTTTCCTGCGTAAGCCCCATCCACCATTGGCGCTCCATAGCAGTACCCAAACAACTTCCTAGCATAATTCCCATCCACAATTGCCTCTCTATAGTGGCACCAGGGGAGATTCATTGCATAATCCCTATCCACCATTTACACTCCTTAGCGACAAATGGGAAGCTTCCTTGCATAAGGCCCATCCACTATTTTCACTCCATAGCATCACCCAAGTAGAGTCCTTACGTAAGCCCCATTCACCATTGCAACTCCTTAGCAGCACACGAGCATCTTCCTTACGTAAGCCACCATTCACCATTTACTCTCTTTAGATGCACACAAGAATATACCTTGCTTAATCCCCATTCACCATTGCGGCTCCATAACAGCACCTGAGAAGCTTCCTTGCGTAAGCCCCATGCACCATTTCCGCTCCATAGCAGCACCCAGGAAGCTTCCTTGCATAAGCCACATCCACCATTATAGCTCTATTGTGGCACCTGGGAAACTTCCTTGTGTAATACCCATTCATCATTGATGCTCCATAGCGGCACTCGGAAAACATCCTTGCGTCTGCCCCATCCACCATTTCCACTCCATCGCGGCACCCGGGCAACTTCCTTACGTAAGCCCCATCCACTATTTCAGCTCCATAGTGGCACCTGGGCAGCTCCCTTACGTAAGCCCCATTCACCATTTCCACTCCAAAGTGGCACCCAAGAAACTTCCTTATATAATCCCCATACACTATTTTCACTTCAAAGAAACACCTAGGCGACTTCCATGCATAAGCCCCATGCACCGTTGTTACTCCATAGCGGCCCTTGGGAAGATCCCTTACGTAAGACCAATGTACCATTGCTGCTCCATTGTGGCACCTGAGCAGCTTCCTTGCATAATCCCCATTCACCACCCTTCATAGACACACCTTTGCACCATGATCATCAGGTCCTTGCTTCCTCTTGTTTAACATACCGAGCATGACTCACATGGGCTTAGAGAAAGCATTGATCGTGGAATGCACTCTTGGTATCCTAGAGATTAAGCCGCAAACACCATCCTAAACTACGTGGACTTTGATCCATGACAAGGTACGGTATGTAAGAAACCTTCATGAGGTTCAAGCCCACCATCCATTGGTTCTGACTTCCTTCACTTCAGTTCCCAATCCACTTAATCTATGTGGACATTGATCCTTGCAAACATAAGGTATGTAGCAAACCTCCCTGAGGTTCAAGCCCACCAACCATTGGTCACGACCACCTTCACGCTGGTTCACCAAGCCAAACCTGAACTACATGGTCATTGATCATTGCTATGGAATGGAATGTAGGAAGCCTCCCTAAGGTTCAAGCCCATCATCCATGGGTTCTAACACCCTTCATTTTGGTCCACCCCCATCCTCTATGACGTTAAACTATACGCCCATTTTTCCAGCATGACACTAAACTGCCCCCTATCCTATAGTAAGACATTGTCAATCCCATATCTAGTGGTAATCAGTTGTCAATGTCATCCAGCGGTAGACCTTTGTTTAACCCATTTAGCGGTAAGCCGTTTTCAACCTCATTCAGTGGTAAGCAGTTGAAGTCCACAATCGATGGTAAGTCATCATCCGATGAAGTACACGAACTTTGATTCCCGGCCACGTGGATATGTAGGAAGCCTCCATGAGGTTTAAGCCAATCACCCATGTCTTATCCTAATCTATCCCTTTATACCATGTGTTCCTTGAAGATTATGCCCCATCCTAGAGGTTTTATTTCCTCCAGATCCCATCTATGGTTACATTATCATGGGCCGCCTCCTCAGGTGTCCCATCGTCCCACCGAACTATGCGGACTTTGATTCCCTGCCACTTGGGTACGTAGGAAGTCTCTTCGAGGCTCAAGCCTAACACTACCATCCCCTTCAGTACAGCTCCATCTCATTACCCCTACACTTCATAAAAGAATCCATCATCAAACCTGATTCTTTCAAAGGCTGCCACATCGTGGTGAGATCATTCTATTCATCCCAGTGCCACTCTTTGCAGCACCAGAGCAACTAACCATTCATAATCCCTAATCAATACATAACCAGACACCGAAGAGTATCCCTCTTGTGATGGGATACTATCCATGCATAAGCCCAATCATGTATCCGGGTTGTTTTTCATTGTGTACACCCTGATTCATCACACCATTGAACTATATGGGTTTTGATCCCTGTTGTCTACATAGGATACATAGGAAGCCTTCATGAGGTTCTATCCCAACTAATGGAAAACCTTAGTGCTCCCCCATTATGGGGTGCATTCTCTCTGATTCTCCCTCAGTGGTGTCCTAATCAGACTTCATAGTGTGACAACGTCACTTTATAGGACACACCATCCTGGGACTTCTCTTATTGAGTGTTCAGATCCGTCCACTAGGTTAAAAATCTTGGACCACCCTCCTAGGGGAATTCCAATTTGATCTATCTCTATGGTACATTCTAATCGCCCTCATTCCATCTCCGCAAGAGGCTAAACATGCTACCTACCTTGTGTTAATCATGATATTCTTAAGGAAAACCTCAAAAGACACGCCTTTGGCGTAACCATCTCCTCAAGATGTTAAACTCACAGCCAACCTCGTGTAAATCATGAGATGATTGAGGAAAACCTTAGAAGACACAACATTGGTGTAACCGTCTCTGCTAGACATTGAAGTAGCAGCATACGCAATGTTAAACATAGGAAGCTAAGGAAAACCTCAGAGGCATGCCACCATAATATGATACCCCACAACTAACATGGGATTCCTCAGGTTATACGCCATTGAGAGGACCTCTTATGAGGATGAATACACATTCCACAATGTCCACACATCCAGATAACCCTTGACATGCCTGATGATACTGTATACTCCCACCGAAGATTGCTACCATATAAAGACCCCATGGAATGTCCTGACGGAAGTAGTGTAATTAACCAGGAATCCAAAAAGATATGGCACTAGGAATGAGATTCCCGAACCACCACATAATCTTTAAGGGAGACCCGGACTAGGTAACGAGTTTTGAGGAGGAATCCACAGAAGGAAGAATCAACATCCCATCATCCCATTTCGATCATGAAGAAAATGTTCGTAAATAAGGAACAGATGCTGCCCAGCTTTGGAAAGTTGGAATGTGGGGAAACAGCTGGGCATCCTCCACAGACGGATGTGCGTGCCCTGGAGAAAGAAACAGAAACATCTTTCGTGCGCTGTGATGCCCTGAGAAACTGGTGGGGTATCCCTAGAATACTCTCTATAGATCCATTTATGAGGAACTCAAACCATTTATTGAATGGTATATCCTTTGTCTTGGGATTTATCTTCCTTTTCCATGTACCATGTTTTTTAGAGCCCTCTCCAAGACTAAAAAATTCTCTTAGTCACCTTGTATATTCAAAATGACGATAAAATAATTACACATCTCTACTAGAATTATGATCCCACCAAATTGGTAATGATCTCAAAAGATGATGTGGAACTACCTATGGTTTAGGTAATGGTATTGGTCCCCAGTGAGTAGCTACATAGAAATTCCAGTATGATTTTCGATTAGTTGTAGATATAGAATAGGGAATCCAAAAAACATTAAAGAGACCCACTATCTATAGATCCCATTAAAATTACTTAAAGTAATGGAATTCCTAGTACACCCAAACCAATTAGTAAATGTTTCTCCACCTTAAAGAATTCCCCACACCCAATTTTTACCTACTAGGCGGTCTTACATGTCTTCCTTGTTCATAATCATGTTTTGTCGAGGGGGGGGGGTGTTTTTTGCACCTAGATCCTCTCTATTGATATTCATGAGGTTCCATATAGAGTGATCCAAGATCGAATAATGGTCTTTTATTTAGTTAAAAGATAGTTCTCTATTATAATGTTATATCCACAGATATATTCTAAGACAATAAGAAAGGGTGTCCTGATTAGCACTAGGGATTGCCACATCATACGTAAACTCTAAGACATATAGCTGTCGTCGTTGGTAGAGTGGGTAATCCTTCTGTTCCACAATATAAAACATAGAGAGTGTTTCATAATCAAATATGGTCTCTATGCATTCCCTAATAATAATATTCTTTTATATCTCTCTCGTATTCACGTAGTAGTAGCTTTAGCTACCTCAAATGAAATCTCAAAGACAATGAACGTTCATTAAGTCTGATTCATAAAATATTGGTCACAATGGTTTGACCATCACAAAATATGATCTATGTGAATTTATATCCTCAATGATGGCTGATATATGATTACATAAAAAAGTGGAATGTATCATGTGCACTTTGGATTTAGGTCATTGAACAGTCATAAAGGATTGGAGTTTCATTAAAATATAGGATCAACCAGTTTTCCATGAGATTCTAATAGTCCCCCAAGGGACTCTCACCCAAATTATAGGCCATGTTTTGGATGAGGTTTTGGAACTAGGATTCCATTATTTATAAATTTTGGAATTTAGGATTCAAAATTTCATCATCCTCTCCTATTTTGGCCGCCATTCTGAGGGTTAATGTGTTGACACTAAAGAAAAAATGTTAAATGAGAAATCATGGAATAAAGGGAGGATTCAGTGAAAATATGGGGGAAAAAAAATCAAAACCAATCTAAGTGGATGAATTTGTGAATGATAAATCCTTCACAAATGTGAAGAGTTTTATGATGGATGGAGAAACACTGTGAAATTAATTATTATTAGATGATGGTTATTTCTCACACAATGTTTGTATTAAACTCTGTAATGAATATAAATTCCCAAATACATATTAATTTCATAGGTCTGATGAATTTGGACTTCTAAAAGAATATTTGAATTCACAAAACATCATCCTTTATTAGAAAAGTTTGAAAGTGATTCTTATAGGTATCCGTCATTCATGAACATCACCCCATGAGTACCTTAGAATATAATACCATAGTAGATATGACCTCCATAAAGGGTTATACCCTTCGAAAAATAAGAAAATCCTATGTTCCCTATAGGGTTCCATGAGTCCCTCATCTTATGAAAAAACCTACCTATGAGATCCAAGACAACACCCTCAAGTTGGGATACCATATTTGGTGAAGGCATTATCCATGTGGTTCTAAAATTAATAAACCCCCTATCAATCGTGAATCTCACCTATAAGACACCTACATGATGACACCTTTAATAAAACATAGTTTTGTGAATGTTGACTTCATATAAGAGTAATACATATCCATTCCATGTTAACTCATACCCTAATCATCTGCATGACTGATACCAACCACCATCACGTATAATATCTTTTCTCTAAGACTATCCCAGTAAATATTCTCGTATCTCACACAAAAATATATTCACCCAAACATAGGGAACCTAAAGTGTCGATTCAATATGGCATTGTCTATGACTATTTCTATCCAAGAACACTTATTAAATGAAAAAATAACCCTAAGTGGTCATATCATCAAGAAAAAACACCAAACTTCTCTTAGATTCCCTATAAAGAATGGGATGGGCCACACATAAATCCCAAACATATTTGACATGAAAGACATTAAAATAAATCATCTAATTTCTATGCTAAAATATAGTAAACTATATATACTAACATCTTATTCACTAAAAATTAATCAATACAAAAAAATCCTAGTCTCATGATGCTTAACGCCGTGATAATTTCATAGTCATATGATGTCAATGTATACAAAACAATCTACTTTTCATGATGTCAAAATGAATGAAAATAAATATAGTGAAAAAAATTATACTTTATCATAACCATGTGTGAGAAACCTAAGATTATCCATGTAATAATTTTAAAATGACCCCCATCATCCATGACGAATCCACACATAATCCTCACATTATCAAAATACTGCCATTCCTTTTGCATCCTAAGAATCCTTACCACACGACATTAAACTACATCAATTTTTTATATCATATGATATAAGTCCCCAGCCAAAGAATATTACTTAACCTTGAGTAAAATAAATAATTAACATTGAGGATTGTTCCCGGTTTAGAGTTTTATAGAATTAGGCCATAACTATTACATTACATCTCAAAAGATTAGAAATTAGACACTTTTACTCTATCCCACTTTTTTCATAATAATAAAACTCCATAAATTAAAAAATAATTATGTTCTTGATATAATTCATGTTGAATTCCATCATTCCCTTAACCTTACTTATACCATATAAAACATTTTTCAAAAAATTGGGATGAGAATAAAATGATTAGTAAGGATTATAAATTAAGGAAAAAAAAGTAGTCAATCAATACATACAATCAATGAAATCATACTTTTCGTTCATAAAACATAATCTCTTTAACATACCTCATTATATGATAAGATTTATGAATAACACATAGAAATCATAAATCATTAATGTAACTTGTGGAATCAATAAAATACTTCAATTTTAGAATTCATAGCTACAAATGGAGTTACATTTATAATAACCATCATAGTATATTTCCTAAATCTCTTATGAGAAACATTAAAGTTTACCTTCATTGCATTACCCAACGCATTTGAGATTTATCTCAGGTTCACCCACCCTAAGTTTATCATGGAACCACCCGTATACGTATACAATGGCCAAGAACCGTAACATAATCATAACACATAAAACAAGAATAATGTAAATATAACCTTTCTATATTTCAATCACCATGAATCATTTCATGATATTGAAATATTCAATCCATTTACAAAACCATTTAAAACATTTAATATAGATATTTTTGAATCAAATTGTCCCATACCACATTGAATCATTTAAAACTTAAAAAAAGTAATTCCATATTAATAAATAATCAAAACCATTTTGAAAACATGTACATTATTGAGGATGATTTATTAGATTAAATCTTTAAAACATTTAAAACAATGTTTTAGTTAAAAAGTCCCTTCAACATGAGAAAATACTTGAATAAATATAATTTAAGAATAAAATTAAAAGAAACTTATAACATCATGAGAATAATGAGATTCATGATAAAATATTTCAAAGAATATTATATACACCTTATAGGATAATAAAGGTACACAATATCAAGATATTCCTCAATGAAAGAAGATTGAGACGAAGACCCTTACAAAAATTCAGCAGCCTACCGACATAACATAAAAACATTGAAAATGAGTTGATGAGAGAAAAAAGTGTCTATAATCATATGTAAATATAATTGAAAACAATAAGGATATATATAAATATATCCCAACATAATAAAATGGTAATTAAAATACATAACAAAGAAGAAGACTTTGACTAAAAGAGGAGGGTGAAATGTTCCCTTAAAAAGATTATTTTGTTAGTCAAATAGATTAATTACTTGTGTTCAATATAAATCCACATAAATAAAGTAAAAATACTATATAATATATAAAAATTCATTTCTTATATAATCATATCACTTCATAATGAAGAAGTAGAAGTTCAACCTAAGTAATGGAAATAGGGTTAAGAAGTTCCCTTACCTCGTGTCCGACATGACTCGTTCGTTCTTTAATTTCCTGAATAATAATGTAAGTTAATTTATACTTAATTAATAAAATTTTAAAGTCTATTATTCCATTTATATCACTTATTACCATTTTATAAAAATTATATAATTATTTAATTTATTATCGGTCATTTTGTTGATATTGGGTACTTGAGTCGAAAATGAACTCGTTATAATTACAAATTGTCCATGTGGTAAAATGTACACTTTCTAAAGAATGATATTAATTAATTTGATATCATATATATCATATATATCCAGTATATATGTTTTTATAATTGTCCATAGCATTTGGACATAAGAAATGAAACGCACCATTCATGGAGATAGTAAGTCGTACGTACGCATTAACACAACTTTCATTTATTTTTAATATTTAATGGAATGATAAATAAATGATACATAGGTATATAATAGTGAAATTATAATATATATTATATCTATTACATATTTTCATTAATTTCAACCTTTATACATTCCACGTATAGCATGAATGAGTCATATCACTTTGAAAGGGTGGTAGTCCGCACATCCTCAAATGAAATTATCATGTATATACAACGTAAAAAGAATATATAAATGTTCTAAATGAGAATTAAAAATGAATACAGAAACAATAAATATCATATATAATTTACGTTCCATCATAATGGCCACCATGAGAGGCGGTAGGAGATAATTGAACAATTATCGTTTCGTGAGGCTGTAGTTCGCTGTCCATAGAAACAGTATGTTCATATCCATTTGATAGAGGTCTGTGGAAGTGTAGTTCTAATAATTATCTTAAAAACATCCAACTATATTTATTATACTGTTTATGTTATAAAATATTGTAATAATGATATTTTAGGGGGTTGGAGAAGGAAAATAATAGAAATGAACTTGAGAGAAGACGTTACCTTTAAATGGGATAAATCCATTTGCTTTGAACAAAATGGATTTATTAATTTTCCTTAGTCCCATAGTATTGATTAAAGGTGGAATAGAGGTATGTTTGGAGCTTATTATATCTGATTTTAGATGAGACAGGGGTCTTGAGAGGTGTGTATAACGGGTTAGAGGTGGTGGCCATTTATAAGAGGCAGGAGGGGCACTTTTGGAAAGTTTGAAAGTATTATTTTACTATAAACGTAATTTCTATTTCAAAAGGTACCCAACTAATTTAATTCTAAGATAAGGTGAGTTTTTTATATATAATCTTATAAAATGGGTTTTTGACAAGTTTAGGGCATAAAGTTATCCTTATCATTTGTCTTTAACCTTTAGTTGACTAATTTAACTTTTACCAGATCCTCTTGTATATTCATACTATATGGTTAATATATTTACAATAAAATGAAATGTGACCTAAATGGATTATGAATTAAATTTTTAACTTTATATATGAAATTTTGTGGAATTTTATTTTAGTAGTATTATTTAATCATTTATAAAATATTTATTGTTTTAGAAACTCAATGCTGCCAATTTATAAACTATTCATATTATGTCTTTTAAAAATAATATAACAGCGTGATTTTTCCAAACAACCTTCATTAATTTAAATATAACATGTAATTATTATCCCAAAAATTCATTTATGGAATAAAAAGTTTCAAAATAAATTTATTTTAATATTTATAATATCATTTATTTTAAACATTCATTAGTGAGGTGATCATTACATCATCATTGGTTCATATATAAATTTATTTATTTGATGTCTAAAAATTATAAATAAAAACTCATGAAGTAGGAAATATTATTATCTTTCCAATTAATATTTATAGTTCAAAATATCCCTTATATAAATCCATATAAAAATTGTTTTACTAAATGATATATGTTTATGTTACATTTTCCTTAACATTAAATTAATTTTATAGAATGTCATTTTCACATAAAAGTTTCTCCATGGGGTCCCAAAATCGACCCATGTATCTCCATGGTCAGACATATATCATCTAATAGGATTAGGAAACATGTTAGGGAAATTTTATATTATTATATTATTATTATTTTCTATTATTTACAAGATTTACCATTTAACCATTGTAAATAATATATTTACTGAAGTTACTATTCATAACATCGAAAAATAAAATCTACCTATTTACACAATTTCAAACACTGATTCTAAATATAGAATCTATTTTTCCCAATTCAGAACATATAAGTTTCAGAAATTAATTTAAACCTAATTCCAGTTGTGAGAACAAAACGCATATTTTTAAGAAATAATAATTATCAAAACATTGACACTTGTTTATGTCCAATTTCAAAGTGAAATTAATTATAATGACCAAAATTATATTAAATTGTAATAATATAATCTAATTACTCTTTAAAATAAATTAAAAATATAACCGAACTGAATACATATATTAGATTAAAAGGCAGTATTTTTCACTATTCATTAAAAAATGAACTTTATTAGAAAAAGACCGACATTGCATCCAAAGTAAATTTTGATGTCCCGATTTAAAGTAGAATTTTATTTTTTATAGTGGATCATATAAAAGTGATAAAAACTAGTATTAAAAAGGGTTCTCCATTAAAAGGTTGTAAATCTACCATTTAAAGAATATTAAAGTATTTAATGCTAGAAATCAGATTCATTATTATTTTAAGACTCTAAAATATATTGGATAAGTGTAAAGACATTTAATAAACATATATAATAATATTTTAGTTAGTTTAGTTCATTCCCTTCAATAAAATGGCTAGGTGTTAACTACTATTTCAAATAGTATTATATTATTATTTTTCAGTATGACTCAGCCTTCTGTGCAACATGAGACTATAGAAAAACCCATTGCTACGTTTCGGGTATGCCATCAAATATAGAATACCCTTTAAAGTAAAATTAATATTTAATTTACCAATATTCATAAGTATGAAAATGTTATATTACTTATTTACCTGAGATGTTACATGCTTTCCCCCTTTTGGGAATTTCTTTCTCACAATTTTAAAATTCATCTAGGAAACATCATTGAAAATCCCACATAAAAAAAAAGTAAAAAAACGATCTCTTTAAAATAATGAAATAGAAGAAAAAAGCACACCGGAGATAACACAGACTAGGATTCCATGTATGAAAACAAGGATTTAGAAGAGAAACTATGTGTTAAGTTACGATGGAGAGTGATAGAAAAAAAGATTAAAAGAAAGTTAATAATAAAAAAACTACAAACTTATGATGGGATAAATGGTCATTGGTTCCCCTGTAGGAAAAGTAAACGGACTATGCTTTTTTGTATTATGTTCCCTTTCATAATGTTGGAGAATTTATTTATGAGATTTACTAAGAACATAAGGAAATATACTTACTTTTCAAGTTGAGTTTCATCCTTTAATAAGTCTATACCAAAAACTCCTATTTTCTCCAAATGATGAGTATTAAAGATGACTTGGTCACACTGGAAGCAATAGAATCAACTTCTAGAGAATCACATAATCCACAAAATAAAAACTATATATTTCACCTATATTTAGAGATTACCGAAAACCAAAATGGTTAGTAAAAGATCAGATAATCCCCAAAAATGATAATCTTTTTTAAAAAGAAATACTACCCTTAATCTCTAAAATTAAACGAACAATACCCAATGTTCAACAAAGACCATTCAATTCAAAATTTTCCATAAAAATACTCATTAAAATTATCCAACTAAGATTGAAACCCAAAACATATAAGTATTCGATCACATAGCCTTCAAAACAAATCTTAACATTTATCTCCAAATAACATCGGTTACTCCTAAAGTATCATACTGCAATGTAATTAAACAAATCAAATATTATTTAATATATGTTAATCATTTCCATAAATAACCCACATTTCCATATGTCCACAATTAAACCATATATTCATTAAAAATAAAATTTCAACCATTAATACAAAAATGAAATACCATATTATTTTATTTTCCTTAGGTATATTGTGTTCACAAAAGAGATAAGGTCTTCTAAAATAACATTTATAACTTAATCACAAATTCATTTTCTTATACTATGGATATCAATTTAGTGAAACATAAGTTCCCAAAATCAACTTATTCTTGATCCATAAAATAATTTAACTAAAAATAATAAGTCATACTAACCAGTGGCATAATGTAGGCCAGTGGTAGGCTAAATGCCCTTGTCATCCTTCAGTTGTGGGTTTGATTCCTACGTCCTTGACGGACGTGACGGGTTGTACCCCATATTGCATGTTGTACCTTTTTATAAAACTCATAAATCACCCTAACATGATTTAACATCAATGGTTGTATTTTAACTCAAATTTTAATCCCAAATCATTGTGACCTAAATATCTTAATTCATGCAGCCTTATATATATATTTACAATTTTTTTAACTCCATAAAAAAACACTATTACCAAAAAAAAGAACTTCATTCCTTGATCATGTTGTCCACTTGGTTTCATCGTCATCTTGTTCATGTAGATAGATGGTCCATGCATTGCAACAATGACATAGATATACTTTAATACCATCTTCTTCCTTTATCCAAATACACCTCGTACAACTTGGGTCATATGGGTGGTCATAAAAAAATAGTTTCAGATATAATCATGTAAAATATATGATTTCAAAACATCTGATAAAAATTTATTTTTATAAAACATTCGGACCGAGTTTGAGTTGAAAAATTAAATAAATGGTTCTTTTAAAACACCATAAGTAAATGATGAAAGAAAATAATTTAAAAGAAAATATAAATAGGTTACACAAGGGTCTCCTTCTTCATCACCTTTTTAAAAATCATAATATTCTTCAAAATCTAGTGATAAGGTAAAATATTGGAAAATAAATGGATAATATTTACCTTTCATAAAAATCTGAGAATATTTAGAAACAAGCATTTGATTAAATACAACCCATGATCCCTGATGGTATCAAGGTATAACCTAGGTGTTTTATATCTCAAACAATTTCTTACAAGTGAGTTGAATGTTAGAAAATTTTTCCTATTCATTTGGACATGAATTTGAAATAATTATTACAAGAAAATCATCAGGAAGATATAGGAATGTTGTTTTATATCCTCCTCCAACCATTGGTAATAGACGTTCCTTGATATGAAAAAGTTACGAAATAAGGATTTTACTTAAGGAGTATACAAAGAGACCAACCATGTGTCAAAAAAAATCCCAATCCAAAAAGTTGTCTAAACCAACCTTTGATACCAACTATAAGGCCTCATCCTTAGAACATTACTTAACCTTGAGTAACATCATGAATTAAAATTGAGGATCGTTTCAGGTTTAGAGTTTTAGAGAATTAGGCTTTAACTATTACATTACATCACAATACATTACAAAGTATACAATTCTACTATATGAATCTTTTTTCACAATTATAAGACTCCCTAAATTAAACATGAATTCTTTTCATAATATAAATTTTCTTGAATTCTTCCATTCCCTTAACCTTCTTTCTACCCTATGAAAATCATTTCAAAAACATTGGATGAGCATAAAAATCTCAGTACATGTTATTAAATAAGAAAATAAAATATTAGTCCATCAATATATATAATCAATGAAATCATACTTTTCAATCATAAAACATAATCTCTTTAACATACCACATGAAATCATAAGGTTTATGAATAAATTTATAAATCATATATCATAAAGGTAACTTGTGGAATCCATATCATACAAACATTTTAGCTTTCACAGCTACATGGGGAGTTAAATTTTGAATTCCCATCCCAGTATATTTCCTAAATCTATTATATGAAACATTAATATTTACCTCTATCACGTCACCCAATGCATTGGAGTGCTATCTTGAGCTCCCCCACCCTAGGTTTATCACAGAACCACCCATATGTAACGCCCCGACCCCAGTTACCCAGAGTCGGTGCATTATTGCGTAACATTGGCATGATCACAAAAGATAAAGTCTCGAAATACCAATTAGTTTAGTAGCATTGAAAACACTAGATACATTAATAAAGGTTACATTACATCATAATGTGAAAAATAACAATAACATAGTCTCCGTAGTCCACACTTCTATCCCCTTCAGACTGTCCCTGTAGGTCAGTCATAAAATATTTTTTTTACATCCTAGGTAAAATAAAACATTGAAAGGAGTTAGATCAGATGCTCAGTAAGTATAACAATATAGCGGAAGCTTTCATAAATAAACATAAATTTTAAAGGAAATGTATAACTAAAACAAAAGCCTTTTAAACTTGAACTTCAACATAATATGGAAAAGGTAATATGATATAATTCCATTTACCTCTTCACATGGATATTCTACTGGTTGAATAATCACATGAAATATCACTAACCACTTTCATAATGATGGAATGCATGATTCCAGACTATCATAACCACTTATCCAAGGCCTCGTGACAAGACTACAAATATGATTTTGTCAAGGCCTCGTGCCAAGACACTAGTTTGTCTCATGAGACCTGCCGATGCATCGAGGAGCTATAGCAGGCTCCACCCATCACTTATTAAGTCCAATGCATTCCTCATATGAACAGGTTTAAACATATCATAAACCATAACATAATCGAATCACATAAAACACGCATAAAAATACATAACATTTCTACATATCAATCACAAGATATCAATACAAAACATTGATACAATAAAAACACTTTCAAAACCATTTTCAATACCAATATAAAGGAAAATTAAAAATTTGTATTTATTTTTCATTTTTAAATAAAATTATGGCTTGTAGAGGAAGACGAAACTCAAATAATGGTCACGGTGGCGGAGAAGTCATTTTCGCCGCATACGTATGACAAAAAAACATTCCATTTTTTCTTTTATTAAAACTCTTCGTATAAAAATATTCATTTAAAAAACATAAAAGTCAAAGGGTTTTATACACCGTATAAAAGAAAGTTGTGTATAAAACAAAATATGGCTCAATGAAAGGAGATTGAGATGAAGTCCCTTACAAAGATAATGTTTTAAATAAAATAGATCTATTATGTGTATTCACTATATTTACACGTAAATAAATTATAAATACCAGATAGTACAAAATAATATCATGACATTATTTGAAAGTAGGAGATTAACCCAAAGAATGGAAATTGCGTTAAGAAGTTCCCTTACCTCGTGTCCGACTTGACTCGACCATTATTTAACCTCGTGAATAATATACTAGAGTTAATTTATACTTTCTTAATAAACTTTTAATGTTCATTATTACTTTTATATCACTTATTACCATGTTATTAACATTATGTAATTATTTATGTTAATAACGGTCGTTTTGTCGATCATTGGTACTTGAGTCAAAAATAAACTTCCTATAATTACAAGTTGTTCATGTGGTAAAATATCCATTACATCCAGAATTATATTCATGATTTAGATATCATATATATCATATATATCCACTATATACATGCCTTTATAATATTATATAACATTTAGAGGTAAGAAATGAAATGCACCGTTCATGGAGACGGTAAGCCATATGAACGCATGAACACTACTTTCATTTCTATTTCATATTTAATGCAATGAAATTATAATTATATAAAGTTATAATATAATTACAGTAAAATATAATGTATAATACCATTTACTCCATCCTTTATACATCCCACATATGGCATTAACGATTCAAATCACATTGAGGGGCGATAGTCCGCATTTCCTAAAATGAAAATATCACGTTTACCCATAATGGAAACCATAAAGTATGCCATAAATAAAAAATACAGAATCATAAGTAAAACATAAACATATTATATATCATATATAAATATAGTGACATCTTAATGTCCACATTTGAAGGTGTTATATGAGTGTTGAACAATCATCGTTTCGTGAGGCAGAAATTCGTCATCCAGAGAAACAATATGTTCTTTAACCATTAGATGTAGCTATGTGTAAGTGTAGCTCGAATCATTATTGTAAAAACATCCTAGTATATATAGGAGACTGTTTTTGTTACAAAATAAATGAATAAAAAGAGTTTATGGGGTTGGAGAATCAAAATAAAACATTAGAACACAAGAGAAAACACTACCTCTAAAACGAGTAACTCTTTTTGATTTGAGCTCAAAGGCTTCCTTGGGAAGACTTCAACCCAAAGTGAGGCTTCTAGGAGTAAGAGTGGGACGTGAAGAGAAAAACTGGTCAGTGTTTTGCCGATCCAAAGGCTTGAGAGGTGTGGGTAAGGTGGTAGATATGGGGGCCTTTTATAAGAGGAGAGGAGGGGCACTCTTGGAATGTTATAAAAGGATACTTTATCAAAAAATGATTTTCGGATTTAAAAGGTCCCAAAATTAATTATTTGAAGGATAAGGTGATAAGAGGTAGAAATACACCCATCCAATAGGTTTTTGACATGTTTAGGTCTTAGAGTTTACATTATATTTTCATTTTATTTAAATCGTTAAATAATGAGGTAATCGCTGCATCATCATGGTGTTATAAATAAATTAGTTTATTTAATGTCTAAAAATTATAGAAAAAATATCATGATTTATTAAATCTTCTTAGATTCCTAATGATTATTTATACTCAAAAATACGACTTTTATAACCTCATTTAAAAATTGTTTTAGTAAAACAACTCATGTTTGTGACATTTTTATTTTAACATTAAATAATACGTTTTTAATGTCATTTTCCTACCAAAGTGGCTCCATGGGGTCCCCAAGTTGACCCATGGATTTTATTGGTCGTCCATGACTCCTCCAATAGGGGTATAACATGTGTCAAGTTCATTTCATATTATTATAATATTATCTTTACCTTAAATTTCTCTAATTACCTTTAATCGCAATTAATAAAACATAAAAGTTAGTATTCAACAAAAAATTATTTTAATCCCATTGAACCACATTTTACATCCTAATGACAACCATGTATGTCAGATTTTTGAAATTCAACTCATTGAATTAGTAATGTTTCATTTAAATGAAAAACCAGTTTTTTAATTACCACTTAGTGGATTTACTATTCATAAAAAATTGAAGTTTTTTAGAACAATGAAAAAATATCTCCCTATGATATAATTGATATTCTGAATTAAACAATGATGTCTATTTTACAAAATTACAAACATATAAGTTGCATTAATTAATTTTATAATTAATTCCCGCTGTTAGAACAAATAGCGTGTTTTTAAGAAACAATATATATCAAAAGATTGACAATTGTTTTTGTCCAATTGCAATGTTAAATTAATTA
Organism: Viscum album; assembly: GCA_963277665.1. Lineage (NCBI taxonomy): Eukaryota > Viridiplantae > Streptophyta > Magnoliopsida > Santalales > Viscaceae > Viscum > Viscum album. Next base: position 1,868,239,740 of record OY728123.1, on the reverse strand, counting down.
TAATGACCACCATTGGATAAAATGGTAAAAATATATTCTCACTATACTTTAAAACCACTAAATAGTATAATTTATCACTTTAAATTATTTTGAATAAAAAAGTTTTTTTATGTATTTTTCACTATTCATTAAAAATTTGATGTTCTCAGAAAATTACAAAAAATTCAACTTATGATAATTTCGATATTACTAATACAAAAATGAAGTCCATTTTGAAATATAAAATTTATATCATTTCAAAAATTGGGAATTAATATTCATAATTGCTATTTTGATTGGTCGTGGTGTGTTAGAATCTCGAACATGCATACAATGCAAGCTATTGCATTATTGAAAGAGAAGCATATTGTGGAACCTCGGGGTGTTACATTCTACCCTCCTTAAATAAATTCTGTCCTCGCAATTTGAAATTTTTCTTTGAAAATAAAAGGTTGAAAATAGAAAATACCTTTGTGGAAGACCCACATCAGAAATAGGGTTAATAAAAATATAACATTAAAAGAAAGAAAGAGAGGTACAAAGGTCACTCGAGATAGCCCATAATAGGATTATATGAAAATATGGATATGGAAGAAAAACAAACCATCAAGGTCTAATGGAGAGTTGTAGAAAATAGGATTAGAAGAATGTTAACCACATGAAAATCTTGTGATTGGTCAAACGGTCATTGAATCCTCAGTTGGAAAAGTTAACCGACAACGTTTTTGTTTTATGTTTCCTTTTATAAAGTTGAGGAATTTATGTAAGATATTTACTAATAACATAAGGAAATATACTTACTTGTCATGTAGGATTTCATTCTTTAATAAATTTTTACCAAGAACCCATCTTTCACCCCAAATGGTAATAGAACTCAAAAATATTCTTTTTATCCTAATTGTATAAGGTTCCAAATATTACCACATACCATTTAGATTAAGAAAACTATTTTGTAATAACCAGGGACTTCCTGTAGGCTAATGGTAGGTAATAAAGGCCTATCACACTATGGTTGTGGGTTCGATTCCTGCAGCTTTGTCCGATGCGACGAGTTATCCCCCAACCTGCAGGTTGTCCTTTTCCTAAAACTATAGTATTAAAATATTCCAAAAATAATCTTCAAAAATGTTTTAACCTTAAAAAATACTATCCAAGGTTCAACTTAATCCATTCCAACCTTTATATTTATCCAAAATACCACTGTCAAGACTTTCCCTAAAAGGTCTCTAAATTCCAAAATCAATTGTAACATCAGATTCCCTAAACAAAGTAAAGTTTCTCTTATTGTCACATACTAAAAATATTATTAACTTCATCATATTAAAAAATTAATAAAAACAACAAGCCCTGCAGTACAATCCTTATATATATCACATTATTTTTATAACCAAAATATAATCCTTGAGTCCAAAAGCACAAATACATTAATTATTCCACTTCAACTATAGTAATAGCATAAGCTTGGCTTGGATCCCTTGGCCTTTTCTGGGGTATGTTTCCCTGACGCTTAGGACATATATTTGCATAATGCCCCATTTCTCTACAATTGTAGAATTCAACATTGATAGCCTCTTTCTTTCCCTTACAATCACGAGTCTGGTGACCTTTTTCTTTACATTTATAACAAACTCTCATTCCTTTTAGTCATGTACTAGGGTGATTCTTCCCACAATTATCACATAAGGGAAAACCCTTATTTCCCTTTTTCCCTTTATCTATCTCTTCTTCCACTGTTCTCTTCTTCTATTACTTTACTTTTTTGTCATAAGACATAGAGAATTCCTTTTTGTCTTGATAGCACACAAGACTATATCTTCGTATGTTGAGAAAGATTGTGATACTAATGCTAGACGGAGAAATGGTTTTAACCCATCAAATAAATGATCAATATTACTTCTTGGGTTACATATATAATCTACAGCATACCTCACTAACCTTGTAAAGTTGGCCTCATACTTTTCGACATTCTCATCCTCCTTTTGTCTCAGACTTAGAAATTTCCTTTCCATATCTGCTCGATGGTCACGAGGAAAGTGTTTTTCTAAGAAAATATCTTTGAACTCTCTCCATTCCATACCTGATACTTCTTCATCTTCCTTTGTATTTTAAATCAATGACCACCATTGATCAGCATCTCCAGTGAGGCAGTAAACTGCCATGATAACCTTTTCCCTTTCACTACTCCCCAAGGCATGGAATATTTTCTCTAAGGAATTTATCTATTGCTCATCGACTAAGAGATTTTTACTCCCATTGAATGTGGGTGGTTGTTGCCTCATGAATCAGTCTAACATTGATCCTCCACGTTGCGGATCAGGGAGCTCCATACGAGTAAAGTTATTATTCATAACCTGGGTGAGTTCTCCCAGTATGGTGATAAGCTGATCAGCACCAGTTGTATCACCAACTCCATTATAATTATCTTGAGTAGGAGGGAAATCCCTACATGGAGTGCGTGCATTGATACAGTTTCCATTCCTCCCACTAGGCGCCATTTCTAAACAATGGCATAAATTAGATTAGTTTATGAATCAAAATACATAATTCCATACTTGTAAAACACTTAACATAAATTGAACTATTTATGGATATAATCCATAATCATAAAAATGTTTTCATTGAGGAAGTATATACACATAAACCCTTCATAATGGTTTGTAATGAAAATGAGAATTATCCTAAGCATATCCCCCCGGGAATGTCGTAACCAAGAGTGCAGTAAGGCCCATTGTCGTACATCAGTTCCCATTCGAGTCTAGCTCAAAGAGGTGTTTTTGGGTTTTACCCCTAGGTACATCTGTGCCAGAGCTGCCTCTATGTGCTCGTATAGAGACAGAGATTTATTGCTCTGAAAACTCATGAAATATCTATAATACCTAAATTCTAGGAAGTTCTTCTATACTAATCCTCAAATTCTATCTTAGGGCTATGTGCTCAAATTAGAGTTTATCTAAATCTAGCTTCCACGGTTAGTACTAAACTGCCTCTGATACCAACTATAACGCCCCGACCCCAGCTACCCTGAGTCAGTGCATTATTGCGTAACATTGGCATGATCACAAAAGATCAAGTCTTGAATGGCCGATTAGTTTAGTAGCCTTGGAAACACTAGATACATTCATAAAAGTTACATTACATCATAAATTGAAAAATCACAATAACATAGTCTCTATAGTCAACACTTCTATCCCCTTTAGACTATCCCTTTAGGTTAGTCATAAAATATTTCTTCACATCCTGGGAAAAATAAAACATTGAAAGTGGTGAGCTTATATTCTTAGTAAGGATAACAATATAGCAGAAGTTTTCATAAATAAACATAAACATTTAAGGAAATGTATAACTAAAACAAAACCCTTTTAAACTTTAACTTCAACATAATATGGAAAAAGTTAAATGAGATAATGCCATTTACTTTTTCACATGGATATTCTACTGGCCGAATAATCACATGCAATATCAATAACCACTTTCATAATGATGGAATAAATAATTCCAAACAATCATAACCACGTAGCCAAGGCATCGTGCCAAGACTATAGATAACATTTTGTCAAGGCCTCGTGCCAAGACACTAGTTTGTCTCATGAGACCAGCCGATGCATCGAGGAGCTATAGTAGGCTCCACCCGTCACTTATTAAGTCCAATGCATTCCTCATGTGAACAAGTTTAAACATATCATAAACCATACCATAATCGTATCAAATAAAACATGCATAAAGGAAACATAACATTTCCACATTTCAATCACAAGATATCAATACAACACATTGATATAATAAAAACACTTTCAAAACCATTTTCGATACCAAAATAAAGGAAAATTAAAACTTTGTATTTATTTTTCATTTTAAAAAAAGTTATGGCTTGTAGAGGAAGCCGAAACTCAAATAATGGTCACGACGGTGGAGAATTCGTTGTCACCGCATACGTACGACAAAAAAAACATTCCATTTTTCCGTTTATTAAAACGCTTCATATAAAAAATATTCCTTTTGAAAAAAACATAAAGTCAAAGGGGTTTATACATCGTATAAAAGAAAGTTGTGTATAAAACAAAATATGGATCAATGAAAAGAGATTGAGATGAAGTCCCTAACAAAGATCATTTTTTAAAATAAAATAGATATATTATGTGTATTCATTATATTTACACATAATTAATGTATAAATACCATATAGGACATAATAATATCATGACATAATTTGAATGTAGGAGGTTAACCCAAAGAATGAAAATTGAGTTAAGAAGTTCGCTTACCTCGTGTCCGACTTGACTCGACCATTCTATAACCTCCTGAATAAAAAACTAGAGTTAATTAATAATTTCTTAATAACCTTTTCATGTTCATTATTCATTTTATATCACTTATTACTGTGTTATGATCATTATGTAATTACTTAAGTTAATAACGGTGATTTTGTCGATCTTTGGTACTTGAGTCAAAAATAAACTTCTTATAATTACAATATGTTCATGTGGTGAAATATCCATTATATCCAGAATTATATTCATGATTTAGATATCATATATATCATATATATACACTATATACATGCATTTATAATATTACAGAACATTTAGAGGTAAGAAATGAAATGCACCATTCATGGAGACGGTAAGTCGTACGTATGCATGAACACTACTTTCATTTCTATTTCGAATTTAATGGAATGAAATTATAATTATATAAAAGTATAATATAATTCCGGTATAATATAATTTATAATACCATTTAATCCATCCTTTATACATCCCACATATGTCATTAATGATTCAAATCACATTGAGGGGGCGGTAGTCCGCATTTCCTAAAATAAAAATATCCTAATTACCCATAATGGAAACCATAAAGGTATTCCATAAATGAAAAATACAGAAGCTTAAGTAAAACATAAACATATTATATATCATATATAAATATATTGACATCTTAATGTCCACCTTTGAAGGTGTTATATTAGTGTTGAACAATCATCGTTTAGTGAGGCAGAAATTCACCATCCACAGAAACAATATGTTTTTTAACCATTAGATGTAGGTGTGTGTAAGTGTAGCTCGAATCCTTTTTATAACAACATCCTAGTATACTGAGTATACTGGTGTGGTTACAAAATAAATGAATAAAAAGAGTTTAGTGGGTTGGAGAATCAAAATAAAACATAAGAACACAAGACAAAACACTACCTTTAAAACGGTTAACTCTTTTTGATTTGAGCTCAAAGGCTTCCTTGGGAAGACTTATGCCCAAAGTGAGTATTCTAGGAGTAATAGTGGGATGTGGAGAGACAAAATGGGCAGGGGATGGCCGAGCCAAAGGCTTGAGAAGTGTGGGTAAGGTGGTAGAGGTGGGGGCCTTTTATAAGAGGAGAGGAGGGGCACTCTTGGAAAGTTATAAAAGGTTACTTTATCATAAAATGCTTTTCAGATTTAAAAGGTCCCAAAATTATATATTTCTAGGAAAAGGTAATACTAGTTCTAAATACATCCATCCAATTGGTTTTTTACATGTGTATGTCTTATATTTTACATTATCTTTTAATTTTATTTAAATCGTTAAATAATGAGGTAATCGCTGCATCATCATGGTGTCATAAATAATTTAATTTATATAATGTCTAAAAATTATGACAAAATATCATGATTTAGGAAATAGTTTTATCTTTCTAATTAATATTTATAGTAAAAAATATGACTTGTATAACCCCATTAAATTTTTTTTTAGTAAAACAACTCATGTTTGTGACATTTTTATTTAAACATTAAATAAAAAGTTTCTAATGACATTTTCCTACCAAAGTGGATCCATGGGGTCCCCAAGTTGACCCATGGATTTTATTGGTCGGCCATGACTCATAAAATATGGGTAGGACATGTGTAAAGGTCATTTCATATTATTATAACATTATCTTTACCATAAATTTCACTAATTACCTTTAATCGCGATTAATAAAACATAAAAGTTACTATTCAACAAAAAATTATTTTAATCCCATTGAAAAAAATTTTACATCCTAATGACAAAAATTTATGTTGGATTTTTGAAATTCAATTCATAGAAGCAGTAAAGTTTTATTTAAACGAAAAATCAGTTTTTAACTACCACTTAGTGGTTTCACTATTCATCAAAAATTGATGTTTTTCAGAACAATGCCAAAATTTTACCCTAAGCTATAATTGATATTACGAATTAAAAAATGATGTATATTTTAAAAAATTACAAACATATAAGTTGCATTAATTGATTTTATAATTAATTCCCGCTGTCACAAAAAAATACCGTGTTTTTAAGATACAATATATATCAAAATATTGACAATTGTTTATGTCTAATTTCAATGTTAAATTAATTCTAATGAACACCATTGGATAAAATGTTAAAAATATATTCTAATTAGACTTTAAATCCACTCAATAGTGTAATTTATCACTATAAATTATTTTTATTCAAGAAGTTGTTTTAAGTATTTTTCACTATTCATAAAAAATTGAAAGTTCTCAGAAAATTACAAAAAATTCAACATAGGATAATTGTGATATTATGAATACAAAAATGAATTCCACTTTGAAATATAAAATTTATATAATTTTAAAAAGTGGGTATAACTCTTCATAATGGCTATTTTGATTGGTCGCGGTGTGTTAGAATCTCGAACTTGCGTACAATGAAAGCTATTGCATTATTGAAAGAGAAGCGTATCGTGGAAGCTCGGGGTGTTACACATATATGTAAAAAATTCTAAAAAACATAACATAATCATTAAACATAAAAAAATAATAAAGAAAATATAACATTTCCACATTTCAATCACAATGAATCCTTTCAATATATTAAAATATTCAATCTATTTCCAAAACTATTTAAAATATTTAATAAAGATATCTTTGAATCAAAGTGTCCCAATGAACTTTGAAACTTTTAAAATTTTAAAACATTAATGTCCATATAAATAAATCATTAAAACCATTTTGAAAACATAGACATTATTGATAATTATTTATAAGATTAAATCTTTAAAACATTTAAAACAATTTTCTTAGTTAAAATACCCTTTACCACTTGTTAAAATACTTGTATATAAATAATTTTAGAATAACATTAAAAGAAACTTATAATAAAATTAAATTATAAAATTCATTATATATTATGTCAAAGGATAGAATATACACCATATTAGATAATAATGGTGAAAAATATCAAGATATTCCTCAATGAAAGGAGATTGAGATAAAGTCCCTTACAAAAATTCGATAGCCTAAATATGTAACCTAAAAATTCAGAAAATGAGTTAATGAGAGTAAAAAAGGTCTATCATCACATGGATATAAAATTTAAAAAATATAATGATATGGAATAACATAGCCCAACATAAGAAAATGGAAATTAAAATACAAAACAAAGAAGAAGTCTTTGACTAAATGAGGAGGGTGAAAAGTTCCCTTACAAGGACCATTTTGTTAATAAAATAGATTGATTATGTGTATTCACTATAAATCCTCAAAAATAATGTATAAATAATATATAATTTATCAAAAGTCACTTATCACGTAATAATATCACTACATAATCAAGAAGTAGAATTTCAACCCAATTAATAGAAATTTGGTTAATAAGTTCCCTTACCTCATGTCCGATTTGACTCATTTATTATTTAATTTAACTAATAAAAAAATTAAATAAATTTATACTTGTTTTAGAAACTTTTTCATGTTTATCAATCATTTAATATAACTTATTACCACTTTATAAAAAAAATTATGTTAATATCGGTTGATTTTCCGATATTAGGTACTTGAGTCGAAAATGAACTTGTTATAATTACAAATTGTTCATGTTGTAAAAATTCCATTATCTCTAGAATGATATTAATTCATTATATATGATATATATCGTATATATCCCATATATATGTATTTATAATAGTCCATATCATTTGGATATAAGAAATGAAATGCACCATTCATGGAGACGATAAGTCGTACGTACGCTTGAACACTACTTTCATTTCTTTTTTATATTTAAATTAATGAGAACTAAATGGTACATAGATATATTATAAATTATCTATAATATATATAATATATATTTTACAGATTTTTTTAAATTATATCCTTTATAAGTTCCATATATGGCATGAACGAGTCATAAAACTTTTAGGGGGTGGTAGTCCGTACTTTCTCAAATAAAATTATCATATATATACAACATGAAAAGCATAAAGATATGTTTTAAATGAGAATTAAAGAAGAATAAAGATAAAATAAATATCATAAATATCATATATAATTTTAGTTCCATCACAATTTCCACCATGATAGGTGGTAGGATATAATTGAAAAATCATCATTTCGTGACGTTGTAGTTCCCTATCCACAGAAACAGAATGTTTGTATCCATTAGATGGATGTGTGTGAAAGTGTATTTCGAATAATTATCATAACAAAACCCTATTGTATTTATGATACTGGTGTTGTTATAAAATAATTTAATAATGAGATTTTAGGTGGTTGGAGAAGGAAAATAATAAAAATGAACTTGAGAGAAGACGTTACCTTTAAATCGGGGAACTCCATTTGGTTTGAACCAAAAGGCAATATTAATTTTCCTTCTTCTTATAGTAAGGCTTATATGTGAAATAGATGTATTTTTTGAGATTATTTTAGAAGAGTTTGGAAGAGCCAATGGGTTTGATAGGTGTGTGTAAGGGGTTTGAGGTGCTAGCATTTTATAAGAGGGAGGAGCGGCACTTTAGGATTATATGAATGTATTATTTTATTATAAACTAAATTTCTATTTAAAAAGGTCACAAACTCATATAACTAAAATATAAGGTGACTGTAGTTTACAATACTCTCAGAAAATGGGTTTTGGACATGGTTAGGTCATAAAATTATCCATATCTTTTAGCTTTATCATGTAGTTAACTAATTTAACTTTTACTATGTCCTCTTGTATTTTCATACTATGTGGGTAATATATTTAATATAAAATAAAAATTTATGCAAAATTTCTCTTCAATTATATTTTTACCATAATATATTTAATTTGGACGAATCTTATATTTTTATAATTGTTAAATTATTAATAAAATTTTAATTGTTTTAAAAACTCATTTATGTCAATTTATAAACTATTCATATCACGACTTTTACAAAATCATCAAAAACTATATCCATTAAAAAAACCATTAGTAATTTAAATATAAAAAGTCATTACTATGTCTAAAATTTATGTACGTCATATGAAGTTTCAAAATAAATTTATTATAATATTTATAATCTCATTTATTTAAAATATTTATTAATGAGGTAATCAATACATAATCATTCTTTCATAAATAAATAAATTTATTTTATATCTAAAATTTATAAATAAAGTATCATGATGTAGGAAATATTTTAATATTTATAATAAATATTTATAGTTGAAAATATAACTTATATTACTCCATATGAAAATTCATTTACTAAACTACATATGTTTATGTAACATTTTACTTAACTTTAAATTAATTTTTATAAAATGTCATTTTTACTTACAAGTTGCACCATGGGGTCTTAAAATCGACCAAAGGTTGCACACGACCAGACATGTATCAACAAATAGTATTAGGACTTATGTTAGATTAATTTAATAGTGTTATAGAATTATTTTTTACCCTCATTTACCAGATTTACCCTTTAACCATGGTAAATAAAATATTTACTAAAGTTACTATTCATAATGTCTAAAAAAAGTTAACTATTTAAAAAATTTAGAAATCCTTATTCCAAATATGGAATTCATTTTTTAAAATTCATTATACAAAATTTTTAGAAATAAATTTAAAATTAATTCTCGTTGGCAAAATAAAAAGCGTGTTTTTTATAAATAATAACTATCAAAAGATTGACAATTGTTTATGTACAATTTCAAAGTGAAATTAGTTCCAATGACCCAAATTGGAATAAATTGTAAAAATATAATTTAATTACACTTGAAAATCATTATAAAATATTATATTATCATATAAACAAATACAATTGAAAGGTTGTTTAGAATTAAAATACATTATTTTTAACTATTCATTAAACAATGAACTTTATCAGAAAAATTCAAAAATATCATCAAAAGTAAATTTTGATGTCTCGATTATAAATAAGAATTTTAATTTTCCAAATAAAACATTTAAAGTTGAAAACAATATCTTTAAAAAGGGTTTTCCATAAAAAGGAGGTAAATCCACATTTTAATGAATATTAAAGTATTTCATGCTTAAAATCACATTCAATCTTATTTTAAGCCTCTAAAATTTATTGTATAAGTTTGAAGACATTTAAGAAAATTGTATAATCATATATTAGTTAGTTCTGTTTGTTCCTTCTAATATAACGGCTTGGCGTAAACTACCATTTAAAATAATATCATATTATTATTTTTCTATATGACTCAGCCTTGTGTGAAACATGAGATTTCAGAGAAAACCATTGTTGTGTGTCGGGTACGCAATCAATCATAGCATCTAATTTATTGAAAAATTATTATTTAATACACAAATATTAATAAGTATTAAAATTTCATATTCTTTATTTACCTAGGATGCCACAAATGACATTTAACCATGTGATTGAACTTCATGGGTTTTATTATCTATCTTCTAACATGGTATGTAGGATTCCTCCATGAGGTTCAATCCAGAAACAAAAAAGCCAATCTGTCTTCCCACTGAGGGAAGACAACTCGAAATTGTGATCCTCCCCCAGTGGGGGCTGCTTATCCTCTCCGTATACAAACATGTGTTACCCAATCAACACCACCATATGGATAAAAAAACATTCATCGCATTATATGATGAAAATATCTAAATAATAACCTCACAGGAACTTAAACCAATGATCATGTGTTCATATGATATTAAACATGTGACTGTGTCCTGTTGGGACTGTAACCATATGAATGTTTTCCGAAAAATCTTAAACCATTGATAGCTCATGACACATCATAATATCTATCTTAGGTTACAAAAATGTGATTAATGAGGTGATGATGAAAGGAAGACATATGTGAAAAACAGACGTTTCTTTTTATGATAGTTTTAGGATGACACACATAATTCATAATAAATTTGATTCTCCATATCTGACATTTACAAGATTCTGGAGATTATAAAACATGGGTTATTTATTCCCTTGGATTTATTTTCCCTAAAACAGAGATAAGATTTTTTGGCTTCTACACATGAGACTCCTCAAAAGTGGGAATCCCTCGTCTCTGAAAGTGGAATTCTTTTAAAAATTCCCAACACACCCAACATATATAGATACCCAGAGATGTAAAATTTCACAATTACCTATCATATTATGTACCATTCTTGTCATGAAAGAAAGTAAAAAAATTAACTAATGTTTACTTTTTAATGATTTTAGGAATGACACTAATGGGCATGTATTAAATCATTGAGGGAGACATGAACTAGGAAATGAAAAACATATATGAATACATTGATGGAAGAACTAACATCCTAACATCACATTAAGATGAAAGAACCTATTTTTTCAATTGTATTGGTAGAGGCCACCCTTTGAATGTGGGAAACCCCCACCAGAGTGGTCATGAAAGGTCTGTGGTTGTGAACCACTATAGGAGAGTCATAGAGAGATCACATCCATGTGGATCATATTGGAAAGCATCATAAAATAGTTATCCGTATTTTAGGTCATATGGAGTATTAACCATCACCATTTAAAGAAATAAAAAATAAATATAATGGGTGATATCATGAAATTATTACCTCATATAATATAATGTAAAATAAATTGTCTTGATTAAGGAATAAGAAGTATAATAGGATATAAATATAAATGAAACCATATCATTTAATATATTTTCATAAAAAATGAAATTAATGAAAAAGAAAATAAAGAATCCTATGGATAAGATAAATTATATCATAAAAGATTAAATTATGGTAATGATTAATATTGGATATCATAATCATATTGTTGTGAATTTTTTACATTGACATCATATATAATTGTTAAGGACACACCTATTTCCCAATTGTAGCTATCTTTGGGTCCTACAGGTGTACTAAAGGGATACATAGTTTTTGGTCCACTAATATAAATTTCCAACACATTATATCGCATAATAAAATATTATACTTAATAAATGGTTTAATTTTTAAGAATGAAATAAATGAGAAATACATAGAATAATTTCCCAATGAAGATCATCTTATAAAATTTTATGGTATAAAACAGAGGATTATATAGGCATGTTTAAAAAATTCTCCAGTTTCGAAATTAAGGATATCAATGTGGGCTTTATTTAACCTTATTAATGATAATTATGGTTTCAAATATTCTAAATAAGTACCATTAACATGTGAATAACATAGCATTATAGTTATCAGTCACTAAAAAAGATTTTGTTTATAAATGTAACACCCAAAACATCGATGATACGTTTTCCCTTGAATAATGCAATAGCTTGCATTGTATGCAGCTCCGAGATTCTAACACACCGCGACCAATCAAACCAGCCGCTATGAGTAGTAATATAAACTTTATGAAATTTTATAAATATTAGTCTTCAAAATGGAATTCATTTTTGAATTCATAATATCAAAATTATATTTCGGTGAATTTTTTGTATTTTTCTAAAAACTTTCAATTTTCGATAAATAGTGAAAAACACTATGTTATAGGTTTAATCCAATTTTTTATTGAAATAATTATTTATTTTATTTAAATTTATTTTAGGTCAAAATAGATACATAATACCTATATAAGTTCAATGTAACTCATTGGATTTATTTTATAAAAAGTTTAGATGTATAAAAATGTATTGAACTTTTTATTGTCTTTTACCAACCTCCTATGAGCATTTCCCAATTTGCATAAAAATTAATTTTACCGCCTCAGTGAGTTGAATTACAAAAATCAGAGAAACACAGTTGACAACCGTAAGTAAAATGTGCTTCAATGAGATGAAAATAATTTTTGGTGAATAGTAACTTTTTACTTTTATTTACCACAATTAAAAGTAAATAGGGCAATTAAGGTTAAAAATGATATTATAATTACCCTAACACATATCCTAATTCTATTGGATAAGTGTAATTAGACCCAAAAATACTTAAGGAATAGAATATGATCCCATTTGGTCCACTTCAATTAGATTAGGACATTTATTAATATTTTATTTAAAGAAGAGTTAAAAGATTTAAATTCAATGTTTAATAACTAAACCATTTTTAATATAGGATAACACACTATATGAATTAAATTATAAATATTCATTAGAAATAAAAAACTATTTCCTACATAATTGTATTTTATTTATAATTTTTTGACATTAAATAATTTAATTTATTTATGACACAATGATGATGCATTAATTACCTTATTAAAGAAAGAATAAAATAATTGATATTATAAATATCCAAATAAATTTAATTTGATACTTTTGATGAATTAAACTAATTTTATGGGTTAATATGACATGTTAAGGTTGATTAAAAAAATTCGAGTTAATATTTCTGTTATGATTTTCAAAAAAATTAAATACTAAATAGTGTGAAAATTGACATAAGTGTGTTTTTAAAACAAATACTATATTATTAATGGATATAATATTCCTAAAATTATAATTTTTGGAGAAAAGACTTAAATAAGGTTATATATATTAATAATTAACCACTTCGGGTTCTCTTCGAAGTTTATAGTATGTTTATTAACCATATAATATAAAAATACAAAGAGACGTGGTAAATGACAAACTATTTAACTAAGAGTTAAATTTAAAGGATAAGATTAATATGGTGACCTAAACCTGTCTAAAACCTATTGTTTTAGAGTTTATCAAACTATACCAACTTTATCCTCTAAATAAATCATTTTGTATCCATTATAATCCAAAAATGATTTTATTATAAAATAATATTTCAAGCTTTTCCTAAAGTAACCCTCACATCTCTTATAGAAGGGCACTTCCCCTTCTCTTAATTTCACACCATCAAAGTCGTTTGGCTCGGCCAAACCCTGACCATATATTCTCCCAACATTCCTCTATTCATCCTAAAGGCCTTAATTTGGTCTGAAAATCATCCTATGTATCACTTTTGATAAAATTAAAAGGAAGAACCCAAAGAAGAGGTAAATATTTCCTCACCTCTTCGAAGTTACATTCTTCTTCCACTTATTATTTCATTATTTTTCCATTCTAAAATAATAAATGCATTATATTATACATACATTGATATTATTATAAAAATTTTACAACCATATTCATTATTATATCCATCATATGAATGAAAGAGTCACCATACGTGCCTACGTACGACTTAGCGTCTCCATGTCATGGTGTAGTGTGTTATTCAAACACTTAATTATTTGGATGTTTATAATAATGAGTATAACTAATGAAAATAAAAAATAAAACATGTTAATTATTATGTATATATGATATACCATCCAATTACATACTATTTCACCATCATATATTGATATTGTCTCTCGTGCGTACGTATGGATTACCGTCTCCAAGAACGTGATGAGATTAATTACCCATTGTAATCATTAAAGAATAATTTTAATTTTATGAATAAAAATATTTTTTATGAACATAATATAATTTTTTATATGAATCAAATACATCCTTTCCATAACATACATGGCTTACGTTACCAAGCATATAAAGGAAAATGAATCAATTGACACATGAAATGTTGATTCTACTGAAATATTATTAACAAAGAAATATTAGTGGATCATATATGATATAATATTTATGTATATAGTTCTTGTAAAATTTAACAACAATGCTTTAACAATTATATTGGTGGTTAAAATACCATCGACTAAGGAAATGTACAAGGTAAGGGTTAATTCTACAATCTCTTTAATTATCCGATGTTGTTAATATGTAAGTATCTACTGGACCTCTTTATCATCAACATCTATGTTTTATTAAAAAATTAATTCAAATTTTTTTTAATATTTACTAGAAAATTGGTTAATGTTATTTATACACTTATTTTACATTATATGTTTTGAAAGGAATCTTTCCTTCATTTTGCAAACAAGGTACTTTATGACCTTTTCGACAAAATTAAGTTGATAATACCTTTTTTTAACATATACAGTGGGTGAAACTATTTTCTACCATTATAAAATTGTGAAAACTTCCCTGACTAGATTATAAAAATATTTTAAATATAAATGTTTTCTTTTATAATTACATGAAATATAAATGATTTCAAAATAGAAAGAGACATTTCTCTAAAAAAGTTTTGATTTCATCAATGTCAATATTATTTGATGGATTTTATACCTGTTTGAAGTTGTTTTATTATGATAAAAATATTCAATATTGTGTTGAAGGATTTGTGATATATATTACTATGGTTGTGTTATTTTTATAACATCCGTGGTTTATGGAAAACTTATTGACATTTTGATTTTTATTTTCAATACGGATGTTTATGTTATGTTTAAACCTTTTAATACGAGGAATGCATTGGAGTTAGTAATTGAAAAGTGGAGCCCGCTATAGATCCTTGATGCATTGGTAGGTCTAATGAGACAAACTACGGTCTTGAAAAAAGGTTTTGACAAAATCATATTTGTAGTCTTGGCAGAGGGCCTTTACTATGTGGTTATGAAGTCTGGCATTATGCATTCCATTTTTGTAAAAGTGGCTATTGATATTGCATGTGATTATTCGACAAGTATAATGTCCATGTTAACAAATAAATGGCATTATTTGATATTATCTTTTCCATATTATGCTGATGTTTTAGTTAAAAGGCATTTGTTTGTATTATATATTATCTTAAATGTTTATTCTTATTTATGAATGTTTTATGTTATATTGTTATCCTTACTAAGGATATGAGATCACCCCTTTCTATGTTTTATTTTTCCCAGGATTTGAAGAATTATTTTATGGTTGACCTCCAATGATAGACTAAGGATATAAGTGTGTTCTAAAGGGGAAAAAATGTTGTTGATGTTTTTATTTCATTATATAATGTAAACTTATGAATGTATATAGTACTTACAAGGATACTAAACTAATCGGTCTTTCAAGACACGATTCATTGTATCATGCCAATGTTATGTAATAATGCTCCGACTCTGGGTAACATGGGTTAAGGTGTTACAGTTTGCATCAGATGATGTTTAGTACCAACATTTGAAACTATATTTAGAAAAACACTGATTAGAGAACACTACCCTAAGATAGACTTTGAGTATTTGTATAGAAGAACTTCCTAGAATTTTGGTATTGTAGAGATTCTGTGAGCTTTCCAAGAAATACATCCCTATCTGGTTACAAGCAGGTAGTGGCTGCTCTGACACAGATGTACCTAGGGGTAAACCCCCCAAAAAACCGCTTTGATCTAGACTCGAATGGGAACTGGTGAACAACAATGGGATGTGCTACAGTCTTGGTTATGACCCCCGGGGGATATGGTTAAGATAATCCTAATTTTCTATCACAACCCGTCGAAGTGGGGACCGTTCCATGACTCCACAAGCCCGCCTCCAAAAGGGCAGGGGGTGGTGACTAGCACCGAGTGGGAATATCACTAACATGGGAGGCATTGCCTAAGAACCTGTACAAACACAAACATCTACAAGCCCACAAATGATGAGGTAAACTAGGCCAGAAAACGAGCCCACCAATCAAAGAGTCTGAATACTGCAAATTCCAACCTGTAAACACAAAGAGGTTCTTGGACTGCAGCTCGTAGCTGATGGAGCCCCTAGGCCTGTAGGGGAATCTAAATTCTCGGTCCTACCTTGGTCTTCCCTAGACTCTGTCAAAAGGCTGCTCGTCTGCACAAGACATGACACGTGCAGGAAAAGTCCGTGCAGGGGTGAGTATAACCATACTCAGTAGAGGACCCAGAAAAACACAAAGAAAGTATAAAAAGGAAAGGCACAGTCAGCTTTACACATAATATTCTTACTAAACATATAATAGGATATCAAAATTCAGATATACATGAATCCCCGACCCACGGTCTAGTGGCAAGTCACACAACTACATACCCCCGGTAGGGATTCTGTTCAAAGATTCCACGAAGCACTCATTCTGGGAGAACACACTCCATGAGTCTGGTAGCTCGGATGTCATCCATCCGAGAAGTACTGTTTGTCGGGAAATGTTACAAGAGGTAGTTACAATCATTAAGAGAGACACAATTTTGTGTGGGAAGATGATTATAGATATGTGTACTCATTACGGGAGACACACTCCTGAGTAGTGGATAGGTACACTCATAATGGGAGACACACTCCTGAGTGGAAAATATCATAATACACAGATAAAGATCACTACCAGGGACACAACAGATATTGTGACTCATCTGGATTCACCAGCTAGGTAATTCACCCGCTAGGTAGAGGATCAATGCTCAGTAGATTTGGTCACGTCGATGCTTGACTCTACCTAGGGTCATGAAAGGATATAAGATCTCGCTCCGAGCCTCTTAGAGGTATGCCGACACTATCAGAGGATGTTCTTATTAAGGAATCATACTCTTGTAGAAGGAAATGATGCCTAACCTTTTGGGGAATGAGGATAAGGGGCACTAACCCAAACAAAAGATGTCTAAGATATGGTGAACAAAAAGACCATGCCTTTTTCCACAAAGTACATGAAGTGTAGAAAAGTTAAACGCTATGTTTTCTGACCCCGAGTACTACCCAAGTACAATGGAATGTGTCATAAGGTTGGTCATGTAGATAATTTAGTAAACGCTGTGTAGTATTATGTACACACCGTGTATGAGTGACTGGGGTTGGCTTCGTGTATGCTGGCCATGTGATCGTACACGGTTATCAACCTGTGTACTCCAACCCGTGTAATTAGTACACATGGTTACCCATGTTACTGGCCTCTCCTGGCCATTTGATGGAGTACATGTTGTGAAACTCATCCCGTATCCATGTATCCCCTGAATACACACCGAGCTCTGCGTAGCTACCTCTGCCATGCTGCATAGAGAGTATACGCCATGTAGTCTAACCCATTTCAGTGAACATCCCAAAACACACACCGAGCATCAAGGAAAGTCTAACATTCTACGTGGCCAGGGTAACACGCCGTGTGATTCCTCTTCAACCCCTGAAACCCTAGCCATTGTCGCCAGTACAACAAAGTGTGTTCTTTCGAAGTACACGCTGTGTATTCTAGGAATTTCCAAAACCTCGGACTTCTGCCTCCGCGCCTCCCTATTGTCCCGACCTTCGATCCAGTCGTTCGATTTCCACGAAACTCCAATGTTTTTGTCTCCCCGAAACCAGGAAGCTGATTCCACTGTTTTTGGACCTTTGATCATATCTAAAAATGTCAAACGATCCACCCGTGGGAAGAACAGTTGAAGAACGAACCCTCCTGATCTAGTCCGATTCATCGTCCGCTATCGTCGTCGCACCTCCTCAAGGTCATTTTGTTGTAAAATCATCATTTTGGGATCATTGTTTTGCAAAAAGGACATGAAAAGATCCGTTGTTTGTCACCCCATGAAGAACGCAAAGAAGTCGCAAAACAAAAAATGGAAGGAAAATCCAAATCAAAATCAAGGAACGAACCTCCGCCGTTATTTTTTCACAGCCTTGATCTGATCTTGTTAGTAGGCTTAAACAGAGGAGAATGAAACGACAATTAAATGAGGATCAATTCCTCGAATCATCCTAACAAGACCCTCCTGCAAGAACGTATGAATCCATGGATCAACTTGTTCGTGGTTGATCTGTGTTCGCTATTTAAATCAAAATCGGGGAAAAGAAATTAAATAGCAAACCCCTACCTCAACTGGGATTGATCCCTGACAAATGGGCCATGTTAATGTCATCGTCTAGATCCTCCAACCTCATTGGTGCAGTGATTCTCACCTTTGATCCATCGTCCTTTGTCGCTGAGAATTTTCTCCAGGGTTCCATATCAATCTTCTTCCAACAATGGAAGTTCGATTATCCCAATAAAAAGGGAACTGTGTTTTGGCATTCAATATATGTTGTAGTATTAATGAGTCCATCTTGCCATTTTTGAGTCATTATGACATTGCATTTATATATTAAACTTCTACCCCATCACCGCGCTGGAACTGATATTTCCATAAAATAAAAATAAACATTTCAAATTTATTTATTTTTTCATTTTTCTAAAAACATTAGAAAATTAACCTTTTCCCTCAACCAGAACCGGTTGAGGATAGACCCATTCTTAGGTAAAGTCGTCATTCCGGAAGCAACAGTGCCCTCAGATTTTTAATCTGGATATCCGTTTGGAAACTCCCATAACCGTGCACAATTTCCGACTCACTAAATATAAAAAAAGATCGAACCACCATTTCAGGATCACCTGGCCTCAAAATGAAGTGTCATCTTGGTGCCTGGTCACGTAATAATTCCATATAATATTTTAAAATAATACATTGAAAAATCTGAGAAAATAAATTCTCCCCACCTTGGGACTTTGTGTCCCCAAAAATCAAAAACAAGACTACTGAAAACGATGTGGGTACTGGGTACAGATTTGAGCCTCCCGCTCCCACGTTCTCTCCTAAAGATTCCCGTGCTGCCAACGAACACGCACCAAGGGAATCGATCTCCCATGATGGATCCTTTCCTACCGATCCTCAATCTCCGCTGGGTACTGAGGAATGGTTACATCGTCCTTGATGTCCATCTCACCCCAGTCGATGATGTGCGATGGGTCATGCACGTACCTCCTCAGATGTGACAAGTGGAAACATCATGTACCTGATGCAACTATGGTGATAATTCTAGGTAGTATGCCACCTCGCGAACTCTGCAAAATATCTATAAAGGTCCGATGAAACTCGGAGATTACTTTCTGCCTCGGCCAATCCTCTGCACCCCTCGTCAAGGTGAGACCCAAAGAAAGACATGGTCTCCCTCTTCGAACTCTAGAGGTCTCTGTCGTCTGTCAGCATTAGAATTCTTCTATCTCTGTGTAGTCTTCATCCATTACCGGTTGATCTGAACCTTCTCGGTGGAAACTCACACCAACTATGGACCCACGAGTGTGGACTCTCCAGGGTCAGTCTAGCAAAGAGGTGACTGGTAGAGTCTCCCATACAAGGTCTTGAATGGTGCGATACCAATGGTGGAGTGGTAGCTATTGTTGTACGCAAACTCCACCAGTGGTAGGTGGTCCTCCCAACTGTGACCAAAGTCCAAGATATAGGCTCAAAACTTATCCTCTATAACTTGAACGGTCTTCTCCGTCTTACCATCTATCTGGGGATGAAACGTTGTGCTCAAGCGCAACTGTTTACCAAATGCCTCCTGCAATCTCTTCCACAACCAGGATGTAAAGCGGGCATCTCGGTCCGAAACAATTGCTGAGAAGACACCATGAATCTGAACTATCTCCTGCACGTGGAGGCATCCTAAGGTCTCTACCGAACTCTGCTCCCTGATACCTAGGAAGTGGGCCGATTTTGTAAGTCGGTCAACGATCACCCAGATGGAATCATATCCCATGGTCGTTCGTGTTAATCCAGTCATAATGTCCATTGATATTACATCCCACTTTCACTCTAGAACTTCCAGGGGGTGAGTTAATGCCACTGGAACCTGGTGCTCAATGTTCACCTACTGGCACGAGGCATCGGGAAACGATTTCTGCTACTGCCTTCTACATGCCCGAACAACAAAATTGTCATCAGAGATCCTGGTACAACATTTCCACTCCCTGATATACTGCCAAAGGGGATATATGAAACTCCCTCCAGACCTCCTCTTGCAATTACATCTGTACAACAGTGTGCCCTTTGAATAGAAGTACGTGATCCACACCTTGCGAATACCCATCAAGAGCATGTCCTATGGATAACTGAGCACGTAAGGCCACACAGTCGACATCTCCTAGCTGTGCCTCCCTAACCTTCTGTAAGAGTGGAGGGGTGACGACCATCGATTGTAGGTAAGCTGGATCTTCTCTGTCCACTAAAGATAACTGTAACGTGGCTAAGTGCTCAGTCACCTCACACAAAAATTGTGAGCTCAACCTTCTTCTATGAGAATCTTCCACCTTGTTCCCCTTCCCAGGAGTATAGATGATCTTGAAATCATAGTCATGGAGGAACTCTAGCAAACTCATCTACATCAGATTCAGATACTTATACGAAAATAAGTACTTGAGGCTCTTGTGGTCATAGTAGACGATAAACCACTCACCCATAAGGTAGTGTCGCCACATCTTCAATGCAACGACTTTCGCTGCCAACTCGAGATCATGGGTTGCATAGTTCTACTCATATGGCCTAATCTGGCGTGAACTATAATCAATCACTTCTTGCCTCTGCATTAGGACATAGCCATTCCCGGTCCCGGATGCTTTGCAAAAAACTATGTACATGACACCCTCCTCCATCAATCTCAAGACTAGTGCGCTTGTCAAACTCTGCCTCAACTACTCGAAAGCCTGCTGGAACTTCTCTGTCCACACGAAGGGTTTCCCCTTCCTGGTAAAATATGTCATCGGTGCTGATATCCAGGAGAAATCAGAAATTAATCTTGGGTGATATCCTGCCAACCCAAGGAAGATTCGCACCTCCTTCATGCTCTGAGGTGACTCCCATGCTAACACAGCCTCCACCTTGGCTGGGTCAACAACTACTCCATCTGCTGAGATGACATGTCTTAGAAAGTGGTTCTCCTGAAACTAGAACTATCACTTTGAGAGCTTCCCATAAAGCTGGTGCTCCCAAAGTAAGTCTAGAACCATCCGCAGGTGTCTCACGTGCTCCTCCTTTGATGCTGGGTACACAAGGATGTCGTCGATGAAGACCACTATGAACTAGTCCAAGTACGACTGGAAGATCTAGTTCATCAGTCCCAGGAACACCGTAGGGGAATTCTTCAGGCAGAAAGACATCACCAATTACTCATAGTGACCATAGTGGCATCTGAAAGCCATCTTCAGTATATCCTTGTCCCGTACTCATAATTAGTGACAACCAGATCATAGGTCAATATTCGAGAACCATTGTTCCCCTCTTAGCTGATCGAAGAGGTCATAAATTCTTGGTAGTGGATACTTATTCATTACCATCACCTGGTTCAGGCTCCGATAATCCACACAAAACCTCTGATGCCACTCTGTCGTGACCCGTCCCAATGGGGTCGGCACTGTGACTCCCCAAGCCTGCCTCCAATAGGACAGGGGCTGGTGACTAGCACCGAGTAGGAACATCACTAACATCGGAGGCATTTCCAAAGAACCTATACACATGCACACATCTCCAAGATGACAAATTCTAAAAGTAAACTGGGCCAGAATACAAGACCACCAATCAAAGAGTCTGAAAACGGCAAAGTCCAACCTATAAAAACAAAGAGGTACTGGGACTGTTGCTCGTAGCCGAAAGAGTTCCTCAACCTGTTGGGGACTCAAAAAGCTTAGCCCTACCATGTTCCATCCTAGAATCTGTTAAAAGGATCCTCATCTGCACAAGACACGACACATGTAGGCAAAGCCCGTGCATGGGTGAGTATAACAATACTCAGTAGAGGACCCCAAAAAACACAAAGCACGTACACAAAGTAAAGGAAAAATTAGATCTACATAGTTTATGTATACTGAACATATAATAGGAGATGACAATCCAAATATACACAAAACCCCGATCCATATTCCATAGGCAAGTCACACAACCGCATATCCCCACTAGGGATTCCGTTTGAAGATTCCACGAAGCACACATTCCGGGAGAACACACTCCACGAGTCTAGTAGCTCTGATGACGTCCGTCCGAGAAGTACTGTTCGTCGGAAATAATCACGAGAGATAGTTATACTCATTACGAGAGACACACTCATGTGTGAGAATATTATGATAGATAGGTGCACTCATTATGGGAGACACACTTCTGAGTGGTGGATGGGTACACTCATTACGGGAGATACACTTTTGAGGGGGAAAGATCAGGATACACTGATGAGGATCACTAATAGGGCCATGGTAGATATTGTGACTCATATAGATTCACCATCTAGGTAGAGGATCAACACCTGGTAAAGTTGGTAATGTCGATGCCTGACTATACTTAGGGTCAGGAATGGACAGAGGATCTCGCTCCAAGCCTCTAAGAGGGATGCCGACTCTATCACCGAAATTCCTGCTAAACGGATCATACTTTTGTAGAAGGAAATGATGCCTAACCATCAAGGGAATGAGGAGAAGGGGAACTAACAAAAATGAAATATGTCCATGATATGGTTAACAAGTGGACCATGACTTTTCCCACAAAGTACATGGTGTGTAGAAAAGTAACACGCCATGTTGTCTGACCCCAGGTACTTCTCATGTATGGTGAACTGTGACGTAAGGCATGTCATGTAGAAACGTTATTACATGACATGTAGTATGATGTACAAACTGTGCTCAATTGAATGGTATTGGCTCTGTGTACGTTGGTCATGTGCTCGTCGATAGTTATCCACCTCTGTACTCCAACCCATGTAATCGG
Organism: Viscum album; assembly: GCA_963277665.1. NCBI lineage: Eukaryota > Viridiplantae > Streptophyta > Magnoliopsida > Santalales > Viscaceae > Viscum > Viscum album. Next base: position 1,868,216,261 of record OY728123.1, on the reverse strand, counting down.
TACATGGGGTGACCTGCGTTACTAGCCTTGCCCGACCATGTGATGGAGTACACAATATGAACTTCATCCTGTGTCTACATATCCCCTAGATACATGCCAAATTCCATGTAGTCGCCTCTGTTATGCTATGTAGAGAGTCCACGCCGTGTCGTCTGGAGCCGTGTAGTCCAACCCGGGTCTATGTACTTCCCAAAATACACACCGAGATTTGGGGAAAGTCCAACACGGTGTGTGACCAGGGTCACACACCTTATGATTCATCTTTGACCCCCGAAACCCTAGCTACCACCACCAGTACTACGTGACATGTTCTTCAGATGTACATGCCGTGTATTCTGGAAATTTCTAGTTCCGCGGACTTCAGCCGTCGTGCCTCCGTCCTGCCCCGATCTTCGATCTGGCCATCCGATTTCCATGAAAATCAAAGGTTTTGGTCGCCCTGACACCATGAATCTGATTATGATATTTTTGGACCTCCGATCATCTCCAAAAATGGGCAACGATCCACCCGCATGAAGAACGCTCGAAGAACGACTCCTCCCGATCCGGTTCGATTCGACATCCGCTATCATTGTCACACCTCTGCAAGGTTGTTGTGGTGTCGAATCGTTAATTTGGGATCATTGTATCACAAAAAGGAAATGAAATGATCTGTTGTTCATCGCTCCATGAAAAACGGAAAGAACACGTGAAAGAAAAAAGGGAAGGAAAATCCATTGAAAAATCGATGAACGAACCTCCACCGTCGTTCGTCACAGTGTTGATCAGCTCCCATTAGTATTCTTAAACAAAGAATATTCAAACGAAAATTAAAAATGTATCAATTCCTTGATTCATCCCAACAAGACCCTTCTGCAAGAACATACGAATCTATGGATCAACTTATTTGTGGTTGATCCACATTCATCGTTTAAATCAAAAGAGGGGAAAAAAATTAAATAACAAGCCCCTAACTCAACTAGGATCGATTACTAATGAAGGGGCCGTGCTAAAATCGTCATTGAGATCCTATAAAATCATTGGCACAACGAATCATAGCTTTCATCCTTCATCTTTTGTCGCCAAGAGTTTTCTTTAGGGTTCCCTCTCAATCTTCCGCCAACAATCGATGTTCGATTTTCCCAATAAAAAGGGAAATGTGTTTTGTCATTGAAGATATGCTCTGATATTAATGAGTCCAACTTTCCATTTCAGACTCATTATGACGTGGAATTTATTAAAGAAACAACTACCTCGTCGCCGTGCTAAAGTGAATGTTTCCATAAAATAAAAATAAACATAGTGAATTTATTTTTTATTTTTATTTTATTAAAAACGTCCAAAAAATTAACTTTTTCCCTCCACCCGCTCCGGTCAAAGTTATACCCATTCATTGTTAATGTCATTATTTCGAACGCAGTGGTGCCCTCATATTTTTAATTGGGCATCTATTTCGAAACTGCCACAACTGTGAACAAGTGCTGACTCACTTAACATAAAAAAAGTTTGAACCACCATTTCGGGATCATCGGGCCTCAGAATGATGTGCCGTCTCTACGCCTGATCTTGTAATAATTGCATATAATATTTAAAAATAATACATAAAAAATATGAGACACTAATTTTTCTTTACAAACCATTATGAAGGGTTTATGAGTATATACTTCCTCAAAGAAACCATTTTTATGATGACAGATTATATCCATAATATGTTCAATTTTTGTTAAGTGTTTTACAAGTTCAGAATTATGTATTGTAGTTCATAAACTAATCTATTGTATGCCATCATTTAGAAATGGTACCTAGTGGAAGGAATGGAAACTGTATCAATGCACGTTATCCATGTAGGTATTTCCATCCAACTCAATATAATTATAGTGGTTCTGGTGATCCAACTATTGCTGACCAGCTATCAGCATACTAGGACAACTCACACAGGTTATGAATAATAACATTACTCATATGAAGCACCCTGATCCATAATGTGGAGGATCAATGTTAGAACAATTCATGATGAAACAACCACCAACATTCAATGGGAGTAAAAATCCATTAGTAGTTGAGAAATGGATAAATTCCTTAGAGAAAATATTTCTTGCTTTGGGGAGTAGCGAAAGGGAAAATTTTTTCATGGTAGTTTATCGCCTCATAAGAGATGCAGATCAATGGAGTTCATTAATCCAAAACACCAAGGATGATGAATAAGTATAGAACATGGAATTGTGGGAGTTTAAAGAGATTTTTTTTGGAAAAATACATTCCTCGTGACCATCGAGTAGATATATAAAGACAATTTCTAAGTCCAAGGAAAAAAGAGGATGACAATGTCATAAAGTATGAGGATAACTTTACATGGTTAGAAAGGCATACAACAGATTATATACGTAACCCAATAAGTAAGATTGATTGATTCTTGGATGGATTAAAACCATTTCATTGGTGAGAAATAGTCTCACAATCCTTATTATCATACGAAGATATTGTCTTATATGCAATGATGACAGGAAAACAATTTTCTATGGATTACAAATTTAAAGAATAGTTGGAGAAGAAGAGACCTTCTAAACACTCTAGAAATGGAAATAAGGGGAACAAGGGAAATGTTGAATATCCATCATGCAGTAATTGTGGGATGAAAAACCCCGATACTTTTCTGAAGGGAATTGGAGTCTATTACAAGTGTGGTGAAAAATGCCACCAAGCTCATGATTACAAAGGGAAAAAGAGGCTTTCAATGTTAAATGTGTTAGGTCCATAAGACTGAATACATTGAGAGGGGGGTGAATCAGGGTATGAATAATTGATAATTAATGCCCGTTCTGTTCTTGTTTCACTGTTAAGAAAAAACACTTCTCTTTCTTTCCTGTTGCACAATATAAACAGAATGTAAAGCAAGAACATGACACAACAATTTTTACATGGTTCACCACTAAGGGCTACGTCCAAGGAGTATATGCCGAAATGTTGTCAGTCATACCAAATTACACTAAACATTACTAGCTATGGATTACATTGTTCAGGCACAGTCAATCTGTCCCAGGCTCACTGCCTTTACAATGTTTAGGGTCAACTCACTGCTTCTCCAATGGTCACTCCCTGTTTCTCTCTCTCTGGCTCACTGCCGGTGGAGAGGATCACCTTCTTCCTCTTCCTTTGATCACTGTTCGGAAAAGGATCCACTCAATGTTTATAGACTTGTATGTCTCTTAATTATCTCTAATGAATACATCGTCTATTGTATGTGGATGCTCTGTTGATTTTCAACATTCACCCGTAGATGAATTTATCTTTGCACTGAAGGTATCAGGCAAACATCTAGCTTTCACGCAGCCCGAGAACACTGTCGGGGAATCAACCTTAGTTGGCGCGCAAGCCAAACCCTACATGAAAGTCTCGATGCGCAAGTCACAACTGGCGCGCAATTCCTCCTCAGAAACTTGCACGACACAAGCTTCTTCAACTCCAATCTTGAACATCACACATACCATTATTCCCAAACCAATATTGGTGCACAACTAACAACAACCGCGCTTCTTAAAATCTGGCATGCAAGTCCCACTTGCGCGACACACCACCACTTACCCGACAACCACACATGCATGAAGGGAGCTCTGATTTTTAAAAGTTTTGAACTTCGTTCAAAATGAGGAGGTGTGGTCTAGTATTTATAGGCCTTTTGGACACCCTGCGCGATGGCGCGCAAGTCTCCCCTCAGCGTGCAAGTCTCGGCGTGCAAGTCTCTTCCCCTATAAGTCACTTGCATGACCAAACCAGAAACCTGTGCGACCCTCTTTCCTATGCCATATTTTGATCTTTTGATCTTGAAAAACAACAGGCGCACAAGTTCTCAAGCATCCAACTCATCGGCGTGCAAGTCTCTTCACGGCGCGCAAGTCACCTGCACGACCACACCAATACTTGCGTGACCCTTAACCCTTTTCCATATTTTGATGATCTGATCTTCAAAAACATATGGCACACAAATTTCATATCCTCCAAGACCTCGGAGCACAAGTCCCTTTTCCATTGACACTTTTCTTAATTTTTCGATTTTTAGGACAAAAAATTTGGCAAACACTGGATAATGGTGCCACCTTGTATTTGTTCTTTTTATGCTGCCTCTAGATCATCCATTCCTTTGTTGACATTCTTTAATCAATCATGGATCGTTGACAATAGATCTTGAACTCAACATTCCACCATTAAATCCCCTTTTTCAACAAATTTTTATGTCATGGTTTTCATTGTTAACAATCACAACACAAGTGTTCACATTGTCAACAAACACAATCACCTCAAAAATACTTCAATGATTCCTTAAGGGATTTTTTCCCAACAATCTTCCCCTTTGGGTTTGTTGAAAACTCTTCCATAGAAAGATACATCGTTAGTTATTCATCCACCATTCACCTTTTGCAATTCTGATAGCGATGAAGGATTTACTTAACACATACTCTAAGACCACATTAACAATGCTCAGTGTGAGAAACAAGAGTAAATGAAAAGTTAATCAATGAATCACTTCAAATCTGACATACACTGTTGACACCAAACTAATGTCAATTTTTACCATACCGATACCAATTTTTGGAAATATTTTTAACACATTCTAACATCACTCTTCTTCTTTCAACATGATTCTTAGCTGTCGTGATATCTATTCTTTGATCGATCACTTCTAGCATCGTCATATTTAATACTCTCCCCATTTCTGTTCATATCTTCAACCCTTGTCAGCTTCAAAACCTATTTAACCCTATTTCCTGTGTTGTCTAAGCTAAGCTCTGATAAGCACATTCAACTAGCTTCAACTCCCCCTATCTAGATGCTCTACCTGTCAGCTTCTCCCCATTTCATTCATGATTTATCAAGGAACCACATTGTCTCCCCCTTGAAAAATCACTATTTTTTCCTCTGTTGTCAATGACCCCAAAGGTCACTCCTTTGTAGTCTGTAACAGAGTAGAGAACACATATCAGCATATTAGGGAAAAACAAATCATACCTCGATGAGGGGGGGGGGGGGTTGTTCCACATCCATACTCTTTCAAGTGCGGGTAGTCAACTAAACTCTCAGAACCAGTCGATGCCTCTCAAAATCTTCCTTGGGTAAGGCCTTTGTCAGAACGTTTGTAACCTGTAGCTCTATAGGCACATAATCCAACTTCACAATTCCATTCTCAACCTTCTCCTTGATAAAATGATACTTTATCCCCATGTTCTTTGTCCTTGAGTGATGGACAAGATTTTTGCTAAGATTTATAGCACATGAGTTATCACACTGGACTCTAATCAGAGAATTCACTTAAACTCCCATATCATCAAGCTACTACTTCATCCAGAATAACTGGGCGCATGCTTGAGTGGCTGCAATATACTCATCTTGTGCAGTGCCCAATGAAATACAGTCATACTTCTTTCTTAGCCAAGAAATACACAATCCACCAAGATATAATGAACCACCTCACGTTGATTTTCAATCATCTGCTGAACCGGCCCAGTCCGCATCTGTATGTCCTAATAACTCTGTCTGAGATTTTTCAGTATTTGTCAAGCCGAAATCCATGGTGCCCGTGATATACCGAAGTATTCTTTTCACTGCAAGCATGTGTCTTTCCTTGATATTACTCTGATATCTCATTTCTTGGCATGTAGCGAATACAATATCAGGCCTTATCATGGTTAATTAATACAAGCATCCAATAATTTTCCTGTATTCTATGATATTAACTACCATTCCATCCTCATCTTTTGATAATTTCATCTGGTCAGCAACCAGAGTCTTAATTTCCATGGAATTCTCTATTCCAAACCTTCTCAGAACCTCCTTGACATATTTAGATTGAGGAATGAATGTTCAATTCCTTCCATGTGACACCTGTAGAATAAGGAAAAATGGTAGCTCTCTAATCATTGACATTTCAATCTCACTTTTCATGAATTCAAAAAACTGTCTGCACTGAGCTTCATCTAATCTGCCAAAAATTATGTCATCGACATTCACCGGCACCATCATTCTTTGATTACTTTATTACTGAAATAGATATTGTAATAAACTCCTCCACGTTGGAAACCAAGATTTTTCAAGTACTGATCAAGCCTTGAGTACCATGCCCTTGGTGCTTGTTTCTGCCCATACAACACCTTCTTCAGTCTGCAAACCTTGTTCTCATCCTCATGAATGATAAAACCATCTGGCTGCTCTATATACACCTCATATTCTAAAACACCATTCAAGAATGAGGATTTTACATCCATCTGGAACTCTTTGAACTTTCTTTGCACTGCTATGGCAAAAAATAATCTGATTGTATCCAGCATTGCAAATGGTGCAAATGTCTCATCAACATCTATTCCCTCTATCTGGGAGTATTTCTTTCACACTAGTTGTGCTTTCTTTCTAATCACCATTCCATCTTCATTCATCTTGTTTCACTAGAACCATTTAGTCCCGATGATATTCTTGTCTGGTGGCCTCGAAACGATCTCTCATATCTGGTTATTCTCAATCTGATCAAGACCTCCATTCATAGCCTGAACCCAGTTTTCTTCTTTAGCTACATTAGAAAAACATTTCAGCTCAACCTAAGATAAAAATGATGTTTTCTATAATGATTTCATTCTTCGAGTCTGAACTAGAGCTTTCTAATCGCCAATGATATTCTGCCTATCAATTTAAGCTCGACTCTTCTGCTTCCTTACATACACAGACTTTAAAATTTCTTGTTCACCATCAGTATCTTCTTCAGAGTCAGCCTCTGCCACTTCTTCTCTCCCTGTGTTTCTTACCTATTTGTCAATTTCATCCAAAAACTGTTCACTATGTCATTGAGTATTCTACTCATTTTCAACGACAGTGACATCATTGCTCTCAACAATTTTTCCCAGCCTTTTGTTGAAACATTTATATGCTTTTCTTTTCCCGAAGTAGCTAAGGAATATCCCCTCATCTCCTTATGACTCAAAATTCATGTGATTTTCTTTGTTGAGAATGAAACACTTACTTCCAAAGATTCTAATGTATTTAAACGTTGGATTCTTTCAGTACCACATTTCATACGGAATCTTCCCTTGCTTCGAACACAACAGAGACCTGTTCGAAATATAGACCGATGTCATAACTGCTTCCCTCCAAAATTTCTCCGATATGTCCTTTTCAATAAGCATTATTCTGGCCATGTTGTTGATGTTATGATTCCTCCAAAAACTCCATTATTTTGAAGAGTTCTCACTGATGAAACTTGATGCCTTATCCCATGTTTCTCAAGATAGTCTTCCACTTGACTATTTGTAAATTCTGTATCGTTATCTGTACAAAACGTCAAAATTTTCTGCCCAAGAACCCTTTTTGATACCCTCTTATACTGCTTGATACAACTGAACACTTCTGTCTTATGGGTAATGAAAAATACCTAATCCATTCTACTATAATCATCAATGAAAAGGATATAGTACCTTTTACCATTTATGGCTCGTGGTGAGATAGGTCCACATGCATCAGCATGCACCAATTCAAGAACTCTGGTTGATTTCTGTTCCTTTGGCCTATATGTCATTTTGATGATCTTCCCCCATTGACAAGCATCACATGTATGAGTATGATCACATAATAGTTTGGGAAGGTCTCTAGAAGCATCATATTTTACCAGATCTTCCATGGATGGTTGTCATATGTGACCAAGTCACTTATGCACATCTAGTTTTCATCCTCTCTGGATGAAAGGCACATATCTTCTTCCCCACTTATAAGGTAATGATTTCCCTTTGACCTTTTTACTTGTAGAACAACTGGTCCATCTTTTTCTTTCACAACACACATCTTCTAGGTAAATCGAATAGAGTTCCCAGAGTTACATAGTTGATTGACACTGAGTAACTTATGACTAAGACCCTCTACTACCAAGACATCAGCACATCCCATTACTTTTCCGCCAAATTTGGCTTTTCCAGAACAAACAATGTTCAACCCTTCATCATTCCCAAACTTGACAACTCCTTCTTTGTCATATTTTATGCCTGTAATGAGATCTGTGTCCCTGTCATATGGAATGTGCAACCACTATCAAGGATCAATATTCCTGAATGATATGAAGATTTAAGTGAAATTTCCACAACTACTGCCTTTTCGTACTTTTTATTTTTGATCCATGTCTTCGACTTCACACTCGGTGTGGAATGGAGAACTTGATCTTCACTAGAGTGTGATGGAAAAACTTCATCGTGCAAAGTTGCAAATCTATTTTGCACTTTTAACTCACATGTTGGTTTATTGATCTACTGCTTGCGAACATTTTGATTTTTCTTTGGCGCATTCCTCTGTATGGTTGATGTGCAGTACCTAGCCATGTGCCCAAATCCGACACACCAAAAACAGTGTCCTTCAAAATATGTTCTGTAGAACCATTCTCTATTTGACTTCCACTTTTGTTATTTTTCCCTTTGATATCTCTTAGCTATGGAACACACATACTGTGAATGTCCCATCTTCCTGCAACAATAACACCTGATATATGGTGAATTCCTTCGTGTTACTTCACCACTACGAGTTTTTCCTTGGGAAATTTGAATATTCTGATTATGCTTTGTGCCTAAATCAACATTCAATCTTGGGACTGGTGCTTGCGGTTTGACTTCAGTTGTCACAGATATTTGTTTCTGATTAAGCCCTGAAATAGCCTTAATGTCTGAACTCAATTGTTGCTTCTTCCCTGCAGAACGACTAGGCCCCTCTTTCATCTTTTCACTCTTCGTAATAACCTATTTTCCCAAGAATGTGTTAGGAATCAATGATTTTTCTTGGTCTTTGACTTTTCTCCATAGACCAACAACTTCCTCTTCAAGATCTTCGATACGCTTGTTGTGATCTTTCAATTTTCCATTCAAGCCATCGATCTCCCTTTTCTGTTCTTCAATATTGAGCTTATGCTCATCAACCTTTTCTATGCTCTCTAGCCTCGAAGACTTATGTTTTTCTACTTATTTTACTAGATCAGACTTCTCTTCTTCCTACTGTTGCATGTAGAGTGTTGCATCATGTACCACCTTGTTGGATTACATTGTTTTTGCTCTCAAAGTATCTATATCTTCAAGGGATGCTTCTAATTCTGCTTCCATGTCAACTCTCCATTCAATTTATTCTTCTTCTTCTTTATCAGTGTCAGTTTCTTCCTTTTCTTGAGCACTACCCACAACATCCACCATTGCATTTCTGCATGATCTTTACAATTTTAAAACTCCTCAACCTCTTTACCCTCGTACTCATATAAACTGTCTATTTCTTGTGAAAGAAGAGTCTGTTTATTTACGAAATTTCTCTTGAACTGCTTCTTTCCTTTCACATAGGGTGAAGATCTCTTCTTGGTATTTTCAACTTCATCTTCAACATTTTCTTCTTGAAACTTTACGGGGCGTCTTGTAGCAAGATGAGCAACTTTACAACATCTAAGGCAAACAAGTAGAAGTTTCCGTTTGAACTTTCCTTTTCCTCTTTGATGATTTGAAGAAAGGAATGAAATAACCTCATCTGTCTCTTTATCTTCCAGAGAATCTTCAGTGGTGAGGCTATTCATGGCCTTAAATGCCATCTCTTTGGATTTCCCATTTTCTATAGACTTTTTATCATCATTCCTCATCTAATATGCAACCTAGGTACTGTTCAAATTGTCTAGTGTTAGCTCTTTGGGATCTTTATCTTCTAGTACTGAAACTTTCAGATTAAATCGAGGTGGATGCTTCCTCAAGATGCGCTTTACGATCTTTATGTCTTCAATGAATTCACCAAGTCCATGCATATCTTCCACAAAAATATTTACCATGTCAAATAATAACAAAATAGACTCATTTGGGTTCATATTGAGATCTTCATACTTATTCCACAGCACTTGAAGCTGTGATTACATGACCTTTGTATCTCCTTCAAATATATTCTATAATTTTTCCGACATGTCATGTGACATTTTTCATGACATCACATTTGTATAGATGGGATTGGAAAGGCCCCCCCTAAGGCATTGATTAATTTTGCATCGACATCCAACTCTCTATGCCCAACTTCTGATAATGCACCACTAATAATATCAGTTGTGATACCATGCATAACTACTGTAAACACATCCATTCCCAAAGATCAGAAATAGTGTTGCATTCGATTCTTCCATATCTGAAAATTACATCCATCGAAGATCGGAAACCCTTTATGATTAGTGACCTCCATTGAGAGAAGAACAAATATCAACCGTTCGCTCTGATACCAATTGTTAGGTCCACAAGGATGAATACACTGAGAGGGGGGGGGGGGTGAATCAGGGTATGACTAATTGAAAATTAAAGACCGTTCTGATCTTGTTTCACCGTTAAGAAAAACACACATCTCTATCTTTCCTGTTACAAAATATTAACAGAATGCAAACAAGCACATGACACCTTAATTTTTACTTGGTTCACCACCAAGGGCTACTTCCAAGGAGCTTAGACCGACATGTTGTCGTTCGTAGCAAATTCCCCTAAACATCACTAGATATGGATTACAAGGTTTGGACATAGTCACTCTGTCCCAGGATCACTGCCTTTACAAGGTTTAGGGTCAACTCATTGCTTCCCCAAGGGTCACTCCCTGTTTCTCTCTCTCTGGCTCACTACCGGTGGAGAGGATCACCTTCTTCCTCTTCCTTCGCTCACAGCTCTGGAATGGATCCACTCACAGTTTATAGACTTGTAGGTCGCTTAGTTATCTCTAATGAATACATCCTCTGTTTTATGTGGATGCCCTGTTGAAGTTCAACTTTCACCCATAAATTAATTCCTCTTTGCACCGAAGGTATCAGACAAACTTCTATCTTTCACGTACCCCGAGAACACTGTTGGGGAATCAACCTTACTTGGCATGCAAGTCAAACATGGAGCACAAGTCTCGGAACGCAAGTCGAAACTGGCACGCAAGTCCACCTCAGACACTTGCGCGACACAAGCTTCTTCAACTCCAAACTTGCATGACACACTTTCCTATATTCCCAAACCAATATTGGCGCACAACAAACAACAACCATGCTTCTTCAAATCTGGCGCGCAAGTCCCACTTGCACGACACACCACCACTTGCGCGACCACCACACCTGCATGACGGGAGATCTGATTTTTCAAAGTGTTGAACTCCATTGAAAATGAGGAGGGGTGGTCCAGTATTTATAGGCATTTTGGACACCCTGCGTGACGACACACAAGTCTCCCCTCGGCGCGCAAGTCTCGGCGTAGAAGTCTCTTCCCCTGTAAGTCACTTGCGTGACCAAACCAAAAACATGAGCGACCCTCTTTCATTTTCCATATTTTGATCTTCTGATCTTGAAAAACAATAGGTTCCCAAGTTCTCAAGAATCCAAATCATCGGTGCACAAGTCTCTTCATGGAACACAAGTCACCAGCACGACCACACCAATCCTTGCGCGACCCTTCCCTTTGCCATATTTTGATGATCTGATCTAAAAAAACATATGGCGTGCAAGTTTATATCCTCCAATACCTCGGCACCCAAGTCCCTTTGCCAAAGACACTTTTCTTCATTTGTTGATTGTCAGGAAAATTTTTTTTGCAGACACTAGAAAATGGTGCCACCTTGTATCTGTTCTTTTTATGCCACCTCCAGATCATCCATTCCTTTGTCGATTATCTTGAATCAATCATGGATCATTGAGCACATCTCTTGAACTCGACATTCCACCATGAAATCCCCTTTGTCAACAAATTTTTATGTCATGGTTTTCATTTTTAACAATCACAACACATATTTTCACTTTTTCAACAAACACAATCACCTTAAAAATACTTCAATGATGCCTTGAAGGATTTTTGCCCAACAAAATGCAAAAATTTTAGAGTGAAAGAGAATTATGAAAATGAATGTCCTAAGCGCCAAGGTAACTTACCTAAGAAATGTCCATGGGAGCAAGGACAATCTTATGTTATCTCTACTGTTAAGGTTGAAGCTCTGAAAGACATGGTGACATGTAATTTAATGGTTTCCTCAAGTTCAGCCAATGATTTATTTGATTTTGGATCATCACATTGTTTCATATCTTCAATGTCTTCCATGAAAATTAGATATTTCGAATTTGATTTAGCAAGGGAGTTGTCAGTCAAAACTCCTAAGGGAAGTATCATTGCAACAATGTTTTGTGAATCAGTTCTTATTTGGGCATATAAATGTTATTTATCTGATGATCTCATCATTATAACCATGATTTTATTTGATATAATCCTTGGTATGGATTGGCTTTTGGACCATGATGAAAAAAATTATTATAAGAAGAAAGAGGTTACAATTCTCGATGATGATAAAGAGTACCTTATCTTTAGACCAGAAACGTCACCACCTAATTCTTATCTAGATCCATCCCTAATAGCTATACTAAATTCAATTATTGGAGAGGAAGAGAATTAAATAACTATGGGAGAGGAAAATAATGTTCGAATAGATGACATACCTATTGTGTAAGAATATGTTGATGTGTTTCCTAATGATTTACCTGGACAACCTCCAGAACAAGAAATTGAGTTTCCATTGATTTAATTTCTAGTTCAAGGCCCATATCGAAGACCCCTTATATAATTTCCACTGTGGAATTAGTGGAACTAAAGAAACAACTAGAGTAATTGAGTAATAAGGGATTTATTCTCCCTTGGGTTTCTCTATGGAGAGCCCTTGTCCTTTTTGTTAAGAATAAAGATGCATCTATGAGGTTGTGTATTGACTACAGAGAGATCAATGCTATAACATTAAAGAAAAAGTATCCCCTACCTCACATTGATGATTTATTTGACCAAATTCATGAAGATCAATATTTTTCAAAGATTAAACATCAATCTGGATATCATCAGTTGTGTAAGAAGAAGGAAGACATTCCAAAAGTAGTATTTTGAAACAGGTACGAGCATTATGAGTTTACAGTAATGCCTTTTGGATGGACTAATGCACCCTCTGTCTTCATGGATCTAATGAACAAAATTTTCAAGGAATATCTTGATGAATTTTTAGTGGTATTTATTGATGATATTTTGGAATACTTAGAATTCTATGGATATCACAAAAATCACCTTCACTTTTTCATAAGGACTCTTAGAAGAAATAAATTATATGGGAAATTTAGGAACTGTGAATCCTTGCTATAGGAGATTTCTTTTCTTGGCCATATTTTTTCTAAGGATGGAATATCTATTGATCTATAAAATACCAAGGAAATCTAGGAATGTCTAGCACCGACAAGTATAACTAAGGTACATAGTTTTATTGGATTTGCAGGTTATTATCGACGTTTCATCATGAATTTTTCCCGGTTGGCTAACCCATTAACCAAGCTCACACGTAAAGGTTTTAAATATGTTTGGACAAAAGAGTGTGAAGAATATTTTAAAGAACTGAATAGAAGATTAGTCAATGATTTTATATTTACTCTTCCATCAGGGAATGGTGGGTTTGTTATTTATAGTGATGCTTAAATGAAATGACTTGGTTGTGTACTTATGCAGAATGATAGAGTTATTGCTTATGCATCATGGAAGCTACAAATTCATGAACCAAAATGTCCCACTGATGGTCTTGAGTTAGCAGCTATAATATTTGCTTTGAAAAAAATGAAGATATTATATCTATGGTTAAAAATGTGATATTTATACTAATCACTAGAGTTTAAAGAATATTTTTTCACAAAAAGAACTCAACATGTGGAAAATGCGATGGCTGGAACTACTCAAGGTTTATTATTTCACTATACACTACCACTTGGGTAAGGCAAATAAGGTAGAATATGCTTTTAGTGGAAAGGATCATGGAGTTTTGAACAAGATGTGAATTGAATGGGATCCTATTTTCATGGATCTAGTAAAGATGAGTATGAGAATAACCATAGAAGGTGAAACATCATTTCTTTTTTAAATAGTGGCCAAATCATCTTTACTAAAAAGGATAATGAGCTCCCAGATAGATGATGAGGAGTTTCAAAATTAGATTAATGATTTGAATGATGGACGAATGAGTGACTTCATATATAAAGATGGAATTTTGAAATTTGGGAAGAGACTTTGGGTTCCTCATATACCTGATCTAAAAATGGAATCGTAGGATGATGATCATAGCTCCAATTTCTCTACACAACTTGGGATCACCATTATAGATATAGATTTGAAGGAACATATTTGGTGGGACAACATGAAAAGGGAGATCACTGATTTTGTGTTAAGATATATCATTTTTAAAATGTGAAATATGGAAGGCAACAACCTGGTGAAGTCTTGCAACCTCTTCTCATACCTGAGTGGAAATGGGATAATATTACAATGGACTTTGTTAAGGGGATACAAATGAATCCTAGAAGGAATGATGAAATATGGGTCATTGTTGATCATCTTACCAAGTCATCACATTTTCTTTCTATAAAAAAAGATTTAACACTTGAATATATTCCAAGACTATATATTAATGATGTTGTAAGACTTCATGGAGTATCCCTATCAATTATTTGTAATCGTGATCCCCATTTTACATCAAGATTATAGAAAAGTCTTCAGAAGGCTCTAGATACTGAGCTTTGTTTGAGCACTACCTACCACCCTTAAACTGATGGACAATCAAAATGGAATATTCAAACCTTAGAAGACATGTTGGGATCTTGCGCACTTGACTTTGAAGGTATATGGGATCAATATTTACCTATGGTAGAATTTTATTATAACAATAGATTTCATTTAAGTATTCAGATGGCACCATATGAAGAGTTATATGGAAAGAGATGTCACACACCAACTTGTTTGGGATGATGTTTGTGAAAGAAAACTCATAGGCCAAAAACATGTTGAGGAAACAATAGAAAAGGTGGAGGTCATCCAAACCCACATCAAAGTATCCCAATGTTGGAAAAAGAGCTATGCTGATAATTGAAGGAAGGATTTAGAATCTCACATAGGAGACAATGTTTTCTTGAAGGTATCTCCATGGAAGGGTGTTATACATTTTGGTAAGAATGGTAAATTTATTCATAGTTACATCGAGCTTTTTGAAATTCTAGAACTAATTAGAGTTGTATCTTATCTTTTGGAAATGCCTCCAAGTCTCTTCAATGTTCATGATGTTTTTCACATATCACTGTTAAGAAAATACATGGATGACGCAACACTTGTACTCCCATATGATGAAATTCAACTGGAACCTGATCAATCTTATTTGGAAGATCCTGTCAAAATTCTTGTTAACATATTACAAGGGCTGAGAAATCAGATGACTGGTCTAGTAAAAGTTCTATGGTGAAATAAAAAGATGGAAGAGGCAACTTGGGAACCCGAGGAACATATGTTGAAGAACCACCTTAATATTTTTGTTCTATAATATTCTAGAAAATTTGAGGATGAAATTATTTTAAGGATGGGAGAATGTAACAAACCAAGCTTCCACGATATATTTTCCTCTGAATAATGTAATTGCTTGCATTGTATGAAACTTCGAGATTCTAACACACTGTGACCAATCAAAATAGTCGTTATGAATAGTAATACCCACCATTTAAAATTTTATAAATTTTATTTTTCAAAATGGGCTTCATTTTTGAATTCATAATCTCAAAATCAGCTTAGGGTGATTTTTGGGTATTTTTCTGAAAACATTCAATTTTTGATGAATTGTGAAAAACACTACGTTATTGGTTAAAAATGATTTTTTATTTAAATAATTATTTATTTTATTTAAATTAATTTTAGGTCAAAATAGATACACAATAAATATATAAGTTCAATGTAATTCATTGGGGTCATTTTATAATAAGTTTAGATATATAAAAATTTTATTGATCTTTTTACCATCTTTTACCCACCTCTTATGAGCATTTTCAAACATGCGTAAAACAAAATTTCAGTGCTTTTGTGAGTTCAATTTTAAAAATATGAGAAAAAACGTTGAAATCTGTATGTAATATGTGGTTCAATAAGATGAAAATAATTTTTTGTGAATAGTAACTTTTTAGATTTATTTACCATGGTTAAAAGTAAATAGGGTAATTAAGGGTAAAAATGATATAATAAATACCCTAACACATGTAATAATTCTATTGGATAAGTTTAATTAGAAAAAAACCTTATGAATAAATTATTATTTCCTTTGGTCCATTTGGATTAGATTAGGACATATATTTTTATTTTATTTGAAGAACAATTAAAAGATTTAAATTCAATGTTTAATAAATAACCATTTTTAATATGGGGTTACACACTCTATAAATATGACTATAAATATTAATTATAATTATAAAAATATTTATTACATAATTTTAGTTTGTTTATTATTTTTATACATTAAATAATTTAATTTATTTAGGACACAATGATGATGCAATAATTACCTTATTAAAGAATGATTAAAATAATTGATATTATAAATATCCAAATAAATGTAATTTGAGAATTTTGATGAATTAAACTAATTTTATAGGATAATATGACATGTTAGGGTTGATTAAATAATATTTTTTCGATGTAATCATGCTGTAATTATTTTCACAAAAATCAAATACTAGATAGTGTCAAAATTGACATAATTGGGTTTTTAAAACAAATAGTACACTATTAATGGATATAATATTCAAAAAAAACTAAGGATATCACAAAGGAAATAGATAAGGATATAAATATATATATATATATTAATAATTAACCACTTGGGTTTAGCTTGTATGTTTATAGTATGTTTGTTAACCATATAATATAAAAATATAAAGAGACATGGTAAATGACAGACCATTTAACTAAGAGTTAAATCTAATTGATAAGGTTAACATAGTGACCTAAACATATCTAAAACCAATTGGTTGAGTGGTTTTAGACCAATACCCACTTTATTATCTTAATAAATCATTTTTAGCCATTAGAAACCGAAAATAATTTTATTATAAAATAATATTTCAAGCTTTTCCTAAAGTAACTGTCACCTCTCTTATAAAAGGCACTACTCCTTCTGTTAATTTCACACCTCCAAAGCCTTTTTACTCATCCAAACCCGACCCAAATATCATTCCAAGATTCTTATATTAATCCTAGAGGCCTTCCTTTGGTATGGAAGCCAACCTATGGATCCCATTTGATCAAATAAAAAGGAATAACTCAAAGAAGAGGTAAATATTTCATCACCTATTTCAAGCTCTTTTCTTCTTCCACTTCCACTTTCGTTGTTGTTTTCAATCTAAAATAAAAAATCCAGTATATAATAAATATTGTGATGTTATTATAAAAATGTTACAACAATATTCATTATTATATCCATCATATGAATGAAGAAATCACCATACGTGCATACGTACACCTTACCGTCTCCACGTCGTGTTATAGTTTGTCATTCAAAAATATCATTATTTGGATGGGTATAATAATGAGTATAAATAATGTAAATAATAAATATAACATGTTAATGATTAATTATATATGATATAACATCCAATTATATACTATTCCACCATCAATATAATGATATTGTCGCCCGTGCGTACGTACAGATTAACGTCTCCACGAACACGATGACATTCATTTCCCATCATAATAATTCAAGAATAATTTTTATTTTATGATTAAAAATAATGTTTATAAACATAATATAAATCTGTATATGAATCAAATAAATCATATCCATAACAAACATGGCTTACGTAATCAAGAATATAATGTAAAATGAATCAGTTAACACCTAAAACGATGATAGTACAAAAATATTATTATCAGAGAAATATTAGAGGATAATATATGAAATAATATTTAAGTATATAGTTCTTGAATAATTTAATAACAATTTTCTAACTATTATAAATGAGTTTAACATACCATAGACTAAGTAAAAGTGCAAGGTAATGGTTAATTATACAGTCTCTTTACTTATCCGAGGTTGTTAATACATAAGTATCTACTGTGACCTCTTTATCATCCACATCCGCATTTTCTTGAAAATGAATTTCAAAATATTTTTAATATTTACTAGAAAATGGGTTAAATTAATTTATAACCTTATTTTACCTTATATTTTTTGAAATGAATCTTTCTGTCATTTTCCAAACAAGGTACTTTATGACCTTTTCGACAAAATTAAGGTAAGAATATATTTTTTAACTTATATGGCGGGTGCAACTATTTTCCACCATTATAACATCATCGAAGCATCCCTTACAAGCTTATAATAATATTTTGATAATAAATATTTTCTTTTATTATTACATGAATTATAAATTATTTCAAAATAGAAAGAGATATTTCTGTCTAAAAGTTTTGATTTTATCTATGTAAACATACATTGATGGATTTTAAACCTATTGGAAGTTTAATTAATTTTGATACAAATATTCCATATTATATTGATTTTTTTGTGATATATTTGACTGTGGATGTGTTATTTTTATACCATTAATTGTTTATGGAAAATTTATTCTCATTTCTTATACTAATTTTATTGCGAATGATTATGTTATGTTTAAACCTTTTCATATGAGGAATGGATTGTACATAGTAAGTGACGGGTGGAGCCCGCTATAGCTCCTCGATGAATCAGTAGGTCTCACGATACAAACTAGTGTCTTGGGATAGGGGCATGCCAAAATATTATTTGTAGTCTTGGCATAAGGCCTTGACTATGTGGTTATGAAGTCTGGCATTATGAATTTCATCATTATGAAAGTGGCTATTGATATTGCATGTGATTAATCAGAAAGTAAAATATCCATGTGAATTTGTAAATGAAATTATTTTATTTTTTCTTTTCCATATTATGCTGAAGTTTAAGATTAAAAGGTTTTTTTAGTCTTATACATTGAATTAATTTTTTATGATTTTTTATGAATGTTTTTGCTATATTTTTATCCATTCTGATCATCTAAGCTCACCCCTTTCTATGTTTTATTTTTTCCTTAAAGTGAAGTAGTATTTTATGGTTGAACTCCAGGGATAGGGTAAAGATATAAAATGTTCCAAAGGGGACAAAATGTTGTTGATGCTTTTATTTCATGTTGTAATGTAAAACTTATGAAAGCATCTAGTACTTACGAGGCTACTAAACTGATCAGTCTTTCAGGACATGATTCCTTGTATCATGCCAATGATATATAATAATGCATCGACTATGGGTAACTGGGGTCAAGGTGTTACAATAAATGATTTTAAAAAATTTAAACATCAAATTGAAATGGTAGAATACAAATGAAATTATTAATAAATCCACAAAAAATGTAGTATTATGTGGTAAACAATATTTTTTACTCATTATGGATTTAAAACATCATTAATGAGTAACCTCTAGGTCGGTATGCTAGGATAGTAAGGTTTAAGTTGTGGAAAACCTAATTTTAAACAATAATGGATTTAATAGAGGTTCCACCAGCTAAATATTAATCCTAATATTTTTTAAATTTCCTATATTATAAATAATGTATCCATAATAACATAAATATATATCATATAAAGGTATTTTTGGTTAGGGGTCAATATATAATTTCATGCATGTGAAGAAAATTTTGATATATCAACCACTTATGAATGGGTTATAATGTGAGGTAAATGACATATAACATGTGTGGGATATAATAACGGAAGATGATACATTTTTATAAAAATAATATTTTTTGTAACCATACATATTGAAAAGGATACTATAATGGAAATGTAAATAAGAATTGAAAATGAGAGGGAAAAGACTCATACATCCTCATGAATACCAATTTTAAAAGGGGATTAATGAGAATTCAAGAATAACAAATCTTGTAAAATATATTATATAGACACTAAAATAAAATATAATGAATAATATTATCACTTTAAATGTAATTTTAAAATATACTATAATAAATTAAGCACAATTGGAATTGAAGAGAGGAAAATTGTAATCCAGACATTGGAATGGTAAAATCTTATGAAAAGGGAAATATGGGAGAGATTAAATAATAAAATAAATAAAAAACATTAAAGGGGTTATATTGTAGTAAAAATAAACTTATAAAAACAAATTAAAATGATGTTTAATATAATTCCTTACAAAATTATTGCAATAGGAATGTGAAATGAGATGACATAATCCCTTACGTTACATAAGATTATTAGCATAGTGCCAACCCTTCAGACAGTCAAAATTATTCATAGTTATATATATATATGGGATTTAATCATTTAGAGGTATTTCAAGATACAATATGATCTATGTATTGGGTTAAATTATAAGTGGGTTTGGGGTTTATAGTTGTAACGGGTGGAATCCCTTGAAAAACATTACTGATTATTCAATTTTTCAACTCTATCAAGATATCCACTATACTCATAGTTCCCCATTAACCCATTAAAGATACACTATTGTACAATGTGATAATATAGTTATATTATAAATAATTTTTTATTTTTTTATATTTCATTAAATATGTAGGATTTTATTTTATCATATATCACCAATTTTTATAGTTTCACTAATTTTCCTAAAAATCGATAAATTTCAACCAGTACCTAATTTTGATCCCCTTTTTCAAATATATAATAATTTTTATCAAATTCATATACTAAATTTGGGAAATATATATTTTAATTAAATAATTTTGAAATCAATTTCTATGATATAGATATTACAGAAAACAACTACATTATTATTCCAACAATCACATTAATGTTTTTAATTAAAACAATATATATATTTGCTATCCATTTAATTTCAATATTATAAATACATAGTATTTAGATTCAAATGAAAATAATTAATTGAAATATTATTTTTGTGGAAGCATATTTTTATGATCCATTTAAATTTAACTTTTAAAGAATTGAAGTGTTCACATTGAGTGTTTTTATAGTCTATAATTATCAAAACATTCATTTAAAATTAAATTATATAATTAGTATTTAAAAATTTTTATTACTTTAAAAAAATATTTAACAATTAAGATATATATAAAATTATGACATATATCATAAATAAAATAATATAATACATTAAAATATATATAAGGACACATTGAATTTGTTTCAAGGGTTAGGTGTTGTAATTACTATTAAGATATTTGAAATATTATTTTGAAAATTAGATTAATATAATTTCATTAAATTTACAGAGTCTATATGAAAATAAAACTTTTAATATTTGAAATTTAGTTATGAAAAAATTAAGAATTTGTTAAAATATATTTCATAAAACATTTTTTGAGAATTATTATTATTATGGGATACATGAATATTATTCTCTTATGAAATATAAAGACTAATAAACCTTATTTATTATTATTATTATTTATATATTTACCAATGTCTATATAAATACTCATTTTAACTCTAAAAATACGAGAAATAAAACCACTATTAATTATAAAATCATAATTTCATGTTGAATGATATTTTCATACCATTAATGGAATTTTATATGATTGTGTATTTACGTATGAATATTATAAAAATTGTAGTGATGTGTAAATATACATAATTGTTTTCCATTTTTTCAATTATATAATGACATTGAATATAGACTCAATGGTAATTTAAAAACTAATGAACCCCTAAAAAATCATATGTAATTATAGAATTATGTTTTTTCATGAAATGCACACACAAACACACCTCATATCTTATTAAATTTTTCTTATTAACAATTCTTTTTTAAGGTAAAATCTATGACAAATTATATGAGTTAGGATACATTATATATCAAATTTTACTTCAAATATTTATTAAATAATCATTATTTCATAACTGATGTATTTAATGAAATGACTATTCCATGGATAATTTGATTCTATATTTTTATCTAATAGAATGATATTAATATCCCTATGAAATGAATTTAAATTATTTTTTTATTATTTAATTACAGATTAAAAATATTGTCAGTATATTATTTATTCATGTATTACTTGAATTATATGTGTATGATGTCATGTTCATTTATTTATTAATTTTATTATTAAATAATTTTCTTTCATTAAAAATAAATTAAAATAAACATAATCCTAATTAAAATATAATGGAATATATATAAATATATATAGTACTACAATTCACATTTTATGAAATATGGACCTAGTTTGGAAAAGGGGAAATTGAGTTGGGTGATTTATGTGTGGTAAATTTGAATGATGATTCATATATACTTTTGAATTACTAATCTTACAAATTCAAAGAGAAACCCCTTATAATTTACACTTTTTAATTTTTCCATCACACCTACCTAACCAAACATTTCAAGTATGCCCTAAAAATTATTATTTTTGACACACTCATCAATGTATCCTTAAAATAGAATTTATGTGTAACATCCCAGGTAAATAAAGAATTTGAAATTTTTATATTTATTAATATTTGTGAATTAATTATTAATTTTACTTTAAAAGTGATTCTATATTCTATGGAGTACCCGACACACAACAATGAGTTTCTCTGTAGTCTTATGTTGCACACAATGCTGAGTCAAACTGAAAAAATATATAATATTATTATTTTAAATGGTCGTTAATGCCTAGCTATTATATTGGAAAAAATAAACAGATCTAACCATATATTTATTTAACATGTTTGTTAAAAGTTTTTTCATTTATCCAATAAAATTTAGAGGCATAAAAAGAGAATGAATCCAATTTTAAGTAGAAATACTCAAATATTTTTAAAAGGTAGTTTTTCCACCTTTTGATGGTGAAACCCTTTTAAATATATTTTTGGTCACTTTTATATATTTCATTTCAAAAAATATTCATCTTCTTTAGAATAGGGATATAAAAATTTACTGTAGGTAAATTATTGGTATTTTTCTGAAAACATTAAATTTTTGATGAATAGTGAAAACATTGCATAGTAGTAAAAAACTAACTTTTTCATTAAAATAAAATATTACCATTTCTATGAATTGAATTTCAAAAATCTGACATATATGGTTGTAATCAGTAAGTAAAATGTGTTTTAATAACATTAAAATAATTTTTGGTGAATAGTAAGTTGTGATTTTTATTTACCGCGGTTAAAGGTAAATAGGGTAATTCACGGTAAAAATAATAGTATACCAATATAAAATTACATTAAAACTTGTCCTAAATGCATTGTATGAGTCATGGGTGACCAATAATATCCTAGGATAGAACTTTTGGCCTTTGTAAGCCACTTGGGAAAGATAATTACATTAATAACTTTTTATTTAAAGTAAAAATAAAAATATCATAAACATGTATTGTTTTGATAAAAAAAATTTAATGTTGGGTTATATAATTTATATATTTGATTATAAATATTCATTATAAATATAAATTCTTATCTATAACATGGTAAATTATTTATAATTTTTACACATCAAATTAATAAATTTACTTATGACACAATGTTGATGTAATGACTAACTCATTAATGAATGTTTTAAATAAATGAGATTATAAATATTAAAATAAATATATTTTGAAACATTTTTTTGCCAGAAAAGAATTTTAGAAATAATGACGACTTGTTATATGTGAATCAATCAAGCGGTTTTAAAAGAATCAAGTTGTTTTAGTTTTTTTTAAAAGTCATGATATGCATAGTATTTAAATTGACATAAATGGGTTTTAAAAAAAATATTATTTTATTTAATGATATAATAATCCAAAAAATATAAGATTCACACAAATGTCATAGATAAGGTTTGAAATTTCATTAACGTACATCTTGTGGTTTGATGGGAATTTTATGGTAACTATATTAACCATATAGAGTGAATACACAAGAAGACATGATAAGAGTTAAATTAGTAAACTAAGGTTTAATACTAAATGATAAAGTTAAATTTGAAACCCAAACTTGTCTAAAACCTATTATTTGAGAGGATTTTAAATAAAATTCATCTGATATTCTAATTTAATGAGTTTGGGACCTTTTGAAACCGAATTTTTTTTATAATAAAATAATATTTTCAAACATTTCTAAAGAGCCCCTCACCCCCCTTATAAAAAGCCATCAACTCTTACCCTAACTCACACCTCTCAATCCCCTTGGCTCATCCAACATATGCAAAAATAACTACCAAAATCTTTCTATTTATCCTAGAAGCCTTACCTTAGGCATAAGGAACATCATGACAGTCTTTTGGTTTAAAGCAAAGGGAGTTACCCGATTTAAAGGTAACGTCTTCCCTCAAGTTCTTTTCTTTTATTTTACTTCTTCACTCCCTATGCTCTACTTATTATTTGTTTATATAAAAAAACACTATACTAAATATACTAGGGTTTTTTATGATAAGTATTCAAACTACATTTACACCCACCTCCCTCTAATGGGTATAGAACATACTGTTTCTGTGGAAGATGAATTAATACCTCACGAAATGAGAATTGTTCAATATTATCCTTTATCCTCTTATAGTGGCCAATTTTATGGAAGGTTAATTATATATGATAATTTTTTATCTCTATTTTTGAGTAATTCTCCTTTAGAACATAACTTAATGCTTTTCATGTTGTATATATACGATAATTTCATTTGAGGAAGTGAAGACTACCGCCCCCTCAATGTGATATGACTCATTCATACCATACATGGGACATATAAAGTATGGAGTTAATGAACATAGATAACATATATAAAATATGATATTATACTGATATAATAATATATTTATGTATCATTTTGTTTTCATTCCTTTAAAAATGAGAAAAAATGGAACGGAAGTTGCGGTCAAGCGTGTGTACAGCTTACTGTCTCCAAGAACGATGCATTTCATTTTCATATATCCAAATGATATGGAATATTATAAACACTTATATACTGGATATATATGTTATATAAATCATGAATATCATTCTGGATATAATGTAAATTTGACCACATGGGAAATTTTTAATTATAACAAGTTCATTTTGGACTCATGTTCTGAACATTGACAAAATATCCAATATGAACTGAAATAATAAAAAAAAATTTATATTAAGGTAATAAGTAACATAAAACGAATAACAAACTTGAAAAATGTTTTTAATGAAGTAGGAAATTAACTTATTTTTATTATTCAAGAAATTAATGAACAAATGAGTCAAGTCAGACACAAGGTAAGGGACTTCGTCTCAATCTCCTTTCCCTGAGGCATGTTTTGATAATATACACATACTTATTTTACACAGTGTATAATAAATACCTTTTACTTTTACTTTCATTCAAAGGGAATAATTTTTTACGAATCGTTTTAATAAACAATAAAAAGAATGTTTTTAACATTTTCAGCGACAATGACCTCTCTGCTACCACAATCGTTATTTGTATTTCTCTATAAAGCTGAATGTTTTAAAAAAGGAAAGAAATCCCTTATTATTTTATGGGTGTTTTTGTATTAAAAATTGTTTTTAGAAATGTTTTTATTACTTAAATATATAGATATTATTTATTGTTATTTCAAATGAAATGTTAATAGTGAAATATTGATATTTGAAATATTTTATGTGTTATGATTATATAATGGTACATGGACATTTGACGGGTGATTACGTGATAATCCAAATGATTGGTGATGACATGATAAAAAAAGGATGGGTGGTTATGTTATAATCTCCAATGCATTGGGTTTGGAAGTCGGCCATATTGCTATTCCATTTAGTGATATGTGTGAATGTCGACTGTATGTTTATTCAATTTAAGTATGTTTATGTCCTATGTTTTCTTTATATGTTATGTGTTATTTATATGCGTTTTATGGTAATATTTTGGTTAAAAAAGGGTAAGTAATGTGATTTTATCCAGTGAAGAGTATTTACACCTTCATAATGGTTAAAATTATTATTTATAATTATGTATTCATGGTTAAATTATTGTTTTGAAAAATTAATAGTTTTCTTTCTGTATCCTTCCCTTATTAGGACTTTTTTTCATCCCTATTTTTTTTAATGTTTTTTGCTGGACATAATATGGATTAGGGTCAAGGATGTGATCAAGGAAAAATCATGATGATTAATACATGGAACTAAACATGATTCTATTCTTTTACGTTTTTTTATTTTATAGAAAAATTGATACTGAGAAGAAGTGTCTACATATAATATTTAAATTGTTATGTATAAGTTATGTACTAATTTTCTAAAGCACTAAACATGAAAATATCCTCAATGTGATTTATTAACTTAATTCAAAATTTGGTAATGTTTACAGATGATACCTTATAGTTGGTATCAAAGGTCAGTTTAGACAACTTTAGGAGTTCCAATTTTGTTAAATTAATATCGAGAAATTAATTTATGGTATGATTTAAATGATATATAATTTACATATTAACAAGTTGTTTTTCCTATGATATTTTTGTTTTCAAAATTTTTTTCTATAGTGGAAATTGGGAAGTAGTGTTGTGAAGGAATATAGAGGAGAATAACCTTCGGAATCAGCATCCTGAGATGGTGGGAATCAGAACTAAACAATTTGTTGCAATAATGGTGTAGTTGAATTAGGCTATAAATGGTGGTGGTATACATGCAAGAGGCCAACCAAATCTACCCCATAAAAGAATTTCTATAATGGATCATTTCAGGAGGCAACTTCCCCCATCATTCAGAGGATTATCTGACCCTGTTCAAGCAAAATGGAGGATCCAAGCACTAAAAAATATTTTTGATGTCATGGGTTGTAGAGAAAATCAAAAAGTTGGTCTTGCTATTTATCATTTTGAAGGAGAAGGAAGTTAGTGGTGGTCGATGGTTAAAAACATTAAATATAGTGAAGAGATTGATGCTATTTGTTGGGATGAATTCCAAGGTATTTTTCTTGAGAAATATTTTCTTAATTTTTTGGTATTGGATGGAAAAACAATTATTGGAATTGGGGAAGTGGGATGACTTAATGGATTCTTATAACGAAAATCTCACCCGATTGGAAATGTATGCTCCAAATTTCATCATAGATCTTGATAGTAGGATAAATAAATTCTACTCAAGACTAAATCCATGACATCGAAGAGCATTAGCCACTCATGAATTAAAATGTTTTGAAAAAACTTTCAGATGTGATGATAAGGTAGAAATGGAGTTTTCTAATGATTAGGTGTTCAAAGAGAGAAAGTAAACGAAGAGGTCTAGTTTGTAGGAAAAGATAAATAATTCATCAAAGAGGCATGGAGGTAAGAAAATTAAATATCTATATTATGAGAAGTGTGGTAAAAATAATCATGGGGAATGTTTATCAATGTCTGGAATGTTTTATCGGTGTTGTAATCCTGGTCATTTTGATCATAACTATATGTAAGATTATCAAACATGCAATGAAAATCCAATGTTAAGATGTTTTAGTTGCAATAATTTTGGGAATTATGCCAATGTGTGTCAAAAGTTTATTACCCAGGGTAGATACTAGAGATATCAAAATCATATGGGAGGGGAATAATATTTTTGTACTACTACCATTGATGTGGGACCATAAAATGAAGTGGTATCAAATACTTTGTTTTTTCAGAATATGAAAATGTGTTATTTGATTCAGAATCTACACATTCTTTCATTTCTGGGAAATTTTTTAGTAAATTGGAAATTCCATCGAAAGATATGAATCTTGAACTTATGATAAAAAATGAAGGAATTTTTTAGGCAAAAAAAATATAAGAGCCTTCCTACCCTTGTGCATGGAAATAATCTACCTATAAACTATATTGTTTTGCATCAAGTAGAGTTTTAAATTATTTAGGGTATATATTGGAATTCCATTTATCATGTTATTATTTACTGTAGAGCTATAGTGTATTCTTATTGGAAATAATTTTAGTTTGTGTACAATTATGAACCCTTACATTTGATAGCATATCAGGAAGATGAGAAACTTGTAAAAGATGTAATAGAATGTTTCTTCACACATATTGTTGTAAAACTTAACTGTTCATATTAATTATATTCTAGTTGTAAATGAATATCTTGATGTTTTTTCTAATTAGTTTTTTAGCATAATACTAGATCGGGAAGTTGAATTTACTGTTGATTGTGTTCCTGATGCTGAGACAATTTCAAAACCCCCTTATCAAATGACTTAAATTGAACTTTTAGAGTTAAATAAGCAGTTGCATGAGTTTTTAGATAAAGGTTTTATTCAACCTAGAACATCACTATGGTGTAATTTAGTATTGTTTGTTAAAAATATATATGGTTCAATGAGACATTTAATTGATTATAGAGCCTTTAATAATATCAAAATTATGAAAAAGTATCATTTTCCTCATATTGATGATTTTCTTGAACGGCTCCAGGGAGCTCAGTATTTTTCAAAGATTGACATGAGGTAGGGGTACCATCAGTTGAATGTAAGGGAGGCATATATTCCAATGACCACGTCGTGTAAAAGATATATCCATTATGAATTTTTAGTTATGCTTTTTGGATTAACTAATGCACCTGTTGTATTAATGGGACATATGAATACAATTTTCTATGAGTTCTTGGATAATTTTGTGGTTGTTTTTATTGATGATATTTTGATTAATTCGAAAAGCAAATAGGAGCATGAAAGACATCTTTGGGTTTTCTTGCAAACCTTAAATGAAAATAAATTTTATGGTAAATTCAGCAAGTGTGAGTTTTGGTTACAACAAATTTTATTACTTGGTCACATTGTTTCAAAAAATGGCATAACTCTTGACCCTTATAAAACAAAATTTGTTGAATAATGGAAAATACCTACAAATATAACTGAGATTCATATTTTTATTGGTTTTTAAGGCTATTACATAAGGATTGTTGTGAATTTTCACAGTTATATATCCCAATGACTAAGTTAACTCGAAAAGGTGTGAATTTAATCTGGAAAAAAGAATGTGATGATTGTTTTTAGGAATTAAAATAAGGATTGGTGAATGCTCCTGTTTTGGATTTACCCTCCAGAGATGGTGAATTTTTTATCTACAGTTTTTCTTCATTTAAAGGAATTGGTTTTTTTATAATGCTGAATGATCAGGTAATTTGTTATGCATCATATCAGTTGAAACCTCATGAGTTAAATTACCTTACACATGATTTGAAAATATATTCTATTTTTTAATTAAATATTTGGAGGCACAATCTATATGGAGTAAAATGTGATTTTGATACTGACCATAAAAGTTTGAAGTACATATTAACACAGAAATAATTGAACATGAGAGAGAAGATATGGCTATAATTAATCAATGATTATGATTTCCCAATTCATTGCCATCCATGAATGAAAAATAAAGTGGCTGATACTTTGTGTCAAAAAAAGTAATGCTACATAAACCATGATACATTTGGAACAAGATCCTTTTATTTTTGTTTTGATGAATTATGTAATAGATATTTTTGGTGTAGGGAATTCCTCTATTTTGTTTCATGTGGTAGTGAAATCATCTCTGTGATAAAAAATTAAGAAAATGCAGAATTAAGATAGCGAGTTGCAGAAAAAAATTTGAATTGGTTCAGAAGGGAATGTTACCTGAGTTTAAAATTAATAGAGTCCATGTTTTTAGGTTTGGAAAATTATTATGTGTGCCTTTTGATTCACAATTGAAGAATGTGTTCTTATGTGAAGCTCATAGTTCTCCTTTTTCAGTTCATCTTGGTAGTACTAAGATATATAGAGGTCTTTGTGAGTATTAATGATGGGATAGAATGAAACAAGATATTTTTGACTTTACTATGAAGAGTATGATGTTTCAACAGGTTAAAGAAGAGTGACAGCTAATGAAATAGATTCTTCAACCTTTACAA
Source organism: Viscum album (assembly GCA_963277665.1). NCBI lineage: Eukaryota > Viridiplantae > Streptophyta > Magnoliopsida > Santalales > Viscaceae > Viscum > Viscum album. The sequence goes on along the minus strand of OY728123.1, from coordinate 1,868,186,611 downwards.
GTTATTGAGTGGAAATGGGAAAGTGTGTCCATGGATCTCATTGTGGGATCACAGAATACTTCTTGAGATAACAATGCAATCTGTGTTATTTTTTATCGATTAAATAAATCTTCTGATATCCTTCCTATTCAAGATACTCTGTCTCCAGAAAAACCATCTCGATATTATATTAATGATATAGTCAGGTTACATGGAGTTCCCCTATACATTGTATCTGATGACGATACGAGGTTCACTTATGACTTTTGGAAAGGACTTCAAACGTAATTGGGTATTGAATTAATTTTTTTTATATCTTTTCATCTGCAATTAAATGGGCAGTGAGTATAAAAAATTCATACTTTGAAAGATATGCTACATGCTTGTTCAATGAATTACTATGGATGTTGGGACCAACATATTTCCTTGGTTAAAGTTTCTTATAAAAACAGATTTCAGTTTGGTATACAGATGGATCCGTTCGAGAAATTATATGGAAAGTGGTGTCGAACACTTGCTTTTTGGGATACAGTAGGTGAATAGAAGTTGATGAGACCAGAATTGGTAAAAGAGATGGCAGACAACGATCATTTTATTTAGAAGTACATGAGAGAAACTCAGAGTAGGTAGGAATGTTATGTGGATAACTGAAGGAACGATATTTATTTTGAGGTAGGTGATCATATCTTTATCAAAGTTTCTCCATGGAAAAGGGTGATTCATTTTGGTAAGAAGGGAATGATAAGTTTAAAGTTCATTGGACCCTATGAAATCCTGGTGAAAGTTGGATCAGTTTCGTACAGAGTGGATTTACCCAAATGTTTTTCACAGGTGAAAAATGTTTTTCATGTTTTAATTTTGAGGAAGTATATACCATATCCATCTCATGTTTTGAGTCTAGAGGTAGTTTAGTTGGAATAGAATCTCTCTTTTGAGGAACAACCAGTCTAGATTATTAACAGGAGAGAGCATGTTTTGAGGAATAAGATAATTTTTAAGGTAATGATTTTGTGAAAAAAAATTATATAGTTGAAGAGGCAACATGGTAATCTGAAAATGCTCTGAAGGATAAATACCACCACTTGTTTGATAAGTGAATAAAATTGCAAGGATAAAATTTTAAAAAGAGGTAAGGATGTAACATCCAAGGTAAAAAATGAATATTAAATTTTCATTTTTACTAATATTTGTGAATTAAATATTAATTTTACTTTAAAGGGGATGATATGTTCGACGGAGTAACTTACATGCAACAATGTGTTTCTCCTAAGTCATATGTTGCACACAATGCTGAGTCAAACTGAAAATAATAATAATATAATATTATTGTTTTAAATGTTAGTTAACACCTAACCTGTGTACTAGTGGTAATGGACAGAACTATCCATTTTACTATTAAACATTTTTGTTAAATTTTTGAACATTTATTCAATAAAATTTAGAGGCTTAAAATGAGAATGAATCCAATTTTTAGCATAAATACTCTAATGTTTTTAAAAGGTAGTTTTACAACCGTTTGATGGAGAACCCCTTTTAAATCTAGTTTGTTTTCACATTTATATGTTTCATTTTAAAAAATAATAATCTTATTTTGATGCGGGATATCAAAATTTACTTTAGGTAATTTTTTTTTGTATTTTTTTGAAAATTTTCAATTTTTGAGGAATAATAATAAACACTATCTAGTAGAATTTTTCATTTAAATGAAAATTTCCACTTCAGTGAAATGAATTTCAAAAATATGAAAAACATGGTTGTCATCAACAAGTAAAACATGGATTAATATAATGAAAATAATTTTTGGTGAATAGTAACTTTTGATTTTCATTTAGCGGGAATAAAGGTAAATATGGCAATTCAATGTAAAAGTAATAGTATAATAAAATAAAATTACCATTAAACATGTCTTATGCTTATTAGATGAGACATTACTGACCAATACAATACATGTTTATGAGATGGATTCAAACTACACTTATACACACCTACATCCAATGGGTTTAAAAAATATTGTTTCTGTGGATGGTGAACTACTGCCTCCCGAAACAATGATTGTTCAATCTTCTCGTACCACCTATTATATTGTAAATTATTATAGTAGTGTAATTATATATGATGTTTATGAAATTTATTTTATCTCCATGCTTCTATAAATCTCTTTTATTACATACCATTATGCATTTCATGTAGTATATATACGATAATTTCATTTGAGGAATTGCAGACTACCGCACCCTCAATATGGTATGACTCATTCATACCATACATAGAACCTATATAATATTGTGTCAATGAACACAAATAACTTATTTTAAATATGAAATTATATTGTAATAATAATATACTTATGTATCATTTGGTTTTAATTCCTTTAAAAATGAAAAAACATTAATGGAAGTAGTGTTCATGCATACGTACGACTTACCATCTCCATGAATAGAGCATTTTATTTTCATATATCCAAATGATATGGACTATTATAAATACATATATAATAGATATATATTATATATAGGATATATAAATCATGAATATCATTCACGAGATGATGGACTTCTGACCACATGAACAATTTTCAATTATAACAAGTTCATTTTTGACTCTAGTTGCGAACATCGACAAAATGTCTGATATAAACTAAAATAATTAACACATTTTTATAGAAATTTAATAAGTGACATTAAATGAATAATAATAAATAAAAAGGTTCTTATGAAATTATAAATTAAATTAAGTTTATTATTCAGGAAATTAAAGAACGAAAGAGTCAAGTCGGACACAAGGTAAGGGACTTCGTCTCAATATCCTTTCATTGAGGCATGTTTTGATAATATACACCTCTTTATTTTACATGGTTTATAGTAAACCCCTTTGAAATTTACTTTCATTCAAATATAATCTTTTTTACAAAGCATTTTACTAAACAAAAAAAATGAATGTTTTTAACATTTGTGGTGACAATGGCCTCTCCACTGCCATAATATTTATTTGGATTCCACTATAAGCCTTAATGTTTTTAAATAGGAAAGAAATACCTTATTCACTTTTGAGTGTTTTTGTATTAATAATGGTTTTTGAAAATGGATCGATTATTTGAATATCTTGAAATTATTTCATTTTAATGGTAATGAAATGTTATTAGTAAACTGTTGATATTTATAATAATTTATGTGTTTTAATTATATAATGGTAATTGGAAATTTGACAGGTGGTTACATGATAAACTAAATGATGGGTGGTGCTGCAATAATCGAAAGATGGGTGGATACATTATATCCTCTAATGAATTGGGTTTGGAATTCAGCCATATAGCTTTTCCATTTAGCAATATGTGTGGAAGTCGACCGTATGGTAATTCCATTTATGTATGTTTATGTCCCATATTACCTTTATATGTTATGTGTTCTTTTTATGTGTTTTATGGTAATTTTTTTTACAAAAGTGTATGCAATGAGATTTAATTCAGTGAAGTGTATTTACTACTTCATAAACATGAAAAGTATTATTATAATAATGTATTCATGGATTATTTGTTGTCTTAAAAAACTAACACTGTTCTTTCATTGTGTATCCCTTACTAAGATTTTTATCCTCATCCCATGTTTTCAAAATGTTTCTCATAGGAATTAAAGTGTATTACGGTCAAGGATGGGATCCAAGAATAGTCATGATGATTAAAACATGGAACAAAACATGGTTATTTTCTTTTAAGAGTTTTTATTTTATAAAAAAATGGATACTAAGTAGTAGTGTCTATAGGTAATATTCAAATTGTTATGCATAAGTTATGACCTAATTCTATAAATCTATAAGCCGCAAAAAATCCTCTATGTAAATTATTAACTTAATTAAAGATTATGTAATTTTTAATGTTGGGGGCTTATATTATGACTAACAAACCCATGGATTTGTATGGATGATTCTATGTTTTGCATAACTTTTCAAACCATTAACACATGATATATCATTGAAAACATTTCCATAGAAGGTAGGTCACAAGGGTCAAACGATATATTATTATGGTTTAATGAATTCAAATTTGATAGAGAATAATATATTGGTAGATTATTTTTATAAATTAGACATGATGAATTCCATTATTAAATAAATCATGGAAACTTTCCCATCTATGATATTTTTTTGGATTTACTTTTCATATAATAATTTTTACATGAGTGAAAAAACATAGTATGGGGGTGAAAAATAAGGTTTCACTATATAAATTATTTTTAATTCACATTTAAAATAACTTAACTAATTTTACTAACCTAGTATAAAAAACATTTACATGTTTTCATGTGTTTTTAAGTAAATAATATAATAATGATTAATATATTTATTTCCCTGATAAAAATAAATTCAATGTTTTTTATCCATGGATATGAATTATAAATTTATATTCACTTTAAATTAATCAATATATATGTGATATTTTAATGTAAAAATGAATTTACATTATTAATTTTAAATTTTTTCTAGAAAGTTTTATTCAAAATTCCTAAAAAAATACTATATTTTTGGTGAAATATCCACATGATATTGGTAAATCATTATTCTAATGTTCATTTTGATACCCCATGGAATGTTATACCACCGGATATATTTTTTATTTATCATCATTGGTTATTATTGAGGGTAGAAATGTATTATACGGTATGTTTAATTTTATAGAAGGTTTATTTGTCATGCAGATCATTTGAAGTAGACCACTACAGGATATTCATAAGAAATATTTTTTACAAACCATTCAATAACTAGGAAATTAAAATGATTTTTAGATCAGTGGATTAAGAACTATTTTGTGGGGATACCTGAATGAAACTACACATAACTATCTAAATGAACCATATCCTAGGATCCTCTTCTAAATTTTATTTGATAGGGAGTGGATTTTGATTTAGTTAGTAAGATGATAATAAAAATTTATAATATTCACGTGTTCTTATTGATGATAGAAATATGATTTTGTTTTGATTATATTTTATTATGGTGATTAACCAAATGAAATATGATTCTCATTAGATTTGAATTTGTATATCAAGTAGTTGATTCCCCTAATGATCTTTAAGTTATGATCTAGTGTGATCAAAATTGTTTTTTCTACTATAGGGAGTAATTTGAGGATGAAATCATATATATAATTTGATATCCTAGAAGATATATTAGATTTTATTATGCTATAGTCAAGTCTATTGTACATGGAATATGTTTTGAATGTTTAGATACTATAATTAATTGAATTATTTCATATTTATTCACATAACTAGTTATTTGGATTATCTCCATAGGATCTAGGTTAAATAATATGTTCACCAAGCGTTGTGGTTCAATGTTTTGCACAATATCAGAACCCATAGTTCTATGGTATTTTTTAAATGATTATTGGGTTGTTTCCTTCCTATTGGATAGTTGGGACCTTTATAACCTTCAATTAATGCTTCATTAATGCTTTTTTCCTCAGTGTTTGAAATGGTTTTCCTTTTTTCCTTGTTGTCAAAAGATTATTTCTTATTTATGTTAAATAATGAGGGATTGACCCTTAACCTATTGAAAAAACACATGTCTTGGTGTGCAGGGAAACACAGATCAGTAATGAAATCAGAAAAAACATTCCATACCATAGGGTTATGAAAAATAAATAATCTAGTGGGTGTTCATTTTTTGTAAGCCACCAAGAAATGTATTAAAAAATAATTTGGATGTATATTTAATTCAATATATAATTAAAAGTGACTGAATTATTTGGGATAATCATATATCTATTATTATAGATGTTCTACTATATATGGGTAAGGATTATCTTTCTCATTGAATCTAAATCCATGATAAATATGATATATTCTTTCAATTCCTCTAACATTTAGAACTATGATATTGAATCATATTCAGAGATATGAAACAAGACATATTGTGGGAATTCCAACAGTCATTGGAGTATTTGTTATTTCATCATATCATTTAGAGGAATTATACAATATGATGGGGAAATTATTCACACCAAGACTTTGTAAAATATGAGATATAATATTATATCATCCCAAGGTGACTAGGGTAAGGAAATGATTACTTATTCATACATTGGATCTCCATGAGTTCATAATAAGAACATTTTAGGTGGAGAATCCCTCATGTCGTACTACATCAAACCTCATTGTATTTTTTCTAACCTTATTTATCTTAATAATAAAACCATCAAATTATCCATCAATAAAACAATTTTTGAAGTCTCAGGATGCATTTTTTTATACTAGTTCTAGTTTTCTATCCATTATTTTGTAGCCTAAATATTTTTCAACAGAATTCTAATTTAATATAAACATTATAACTAACATTTATACTATCATTATTTCTATAAAGGAATGAGGATAAAGCTATTTTTTACTTGTTTGAATAAAATTTTAAATAATATTATATGTTGGAAGTCATATTGGATCTTGGGATCATAATAACTACAGTTTTTACTTTTCTATTAGTGTTGGATTTTTTCCATAGTGTTATAGTAAAATAATGGATAAACCTAGAAAACTAGCAGAGTTTTTGATAGCGTCAAAATGAATAAATGGTTTGTTTCTATATTTTTATTTTTCCAGTATAATATTGATGTTATGATAGGTTTATTAGAAAAATAAATCTCTTTGAGGAAGAATCAATGTAGGAAATGTTACACTTAAAGAACCCTCTTTATGTGTAATGTATTTCTACAAAAATAGTTATGAACCAAATAAAGACACCTGGCTTCTTCCATTTTAAAAATTTAATGAAGTTGATTATAGTTCAATGAATGTCATTAAATTTAATATGAATTATATATATACATGTATTTTATTCCTATTACAAGAAACGTTTCAATGAATGAAGTACTTTCTTTTCCAATGAACTGTATTACATAAGCATTATATTTTTATTATATTCTTCTATTTCTTCCATCTTATAAATTTTTTTTATTTCTGATATATTTTTTACTTAATTCGTTATCTTTTTCCCCTATAGCTTGTTTTTTATTATAAAATCTATTCTCTATAATCTTAATTTGAGGAAATAGTATAAAATCTTGTTTAGTAATCATTATCAAGTCCATTTCATCACTTATTTAATATTTTAGATTCCATTTTTTGGATTAACAATATATGTTTATAATTATAGATATGTAACAATAATTTTGAATTTTATTATACTATATTTATCATCATTCACCACTTTTATTATTTTCAATACCTATTAAAGTAGAATATCGAGTGTTTAATTATCAGTGTTTTTTCAACTCTTATATTCACCAGTTTTTAACAATTTCAATGAGATATATTATATTTGATAAATTCTGTGAAAAATGAAAACAATTTTCAAAGTAATTTAAAGACAATAATGGATTCAAAACTATTTTTGATGATCTATAATCTAAAATTATTTCAGAAATAAAATATAAAGAGATTGACTATAAATTTAAATAATATATATAACTATTAAATGAAAAACAATCTTTCTAGATATTTTTATTACTATTTTTGAAATAGATAATGTAAGATAAAAAACATTTCTACATTAGAATTGATATGTGATCATTCTATTATAAATTAATGGGTTTCTGCACTATAGTTTGATATTATATATTTTAAAATTTTAAAGAATTCAGGAAAGAGTTTATTAGAAAAGATAATATTTGGAAGAATTCAATATTAAAACATGATTACACTATGATTATATTGGATTTCACTATTGATTTTTGGGAATTTTCAAAGACAAGTTAATAAGAATCCTTATTGGTATACTTCTAAATTGGCCAATATATGTTCAGAATTTATTTGGTTTTCAACATTTTTCATTATTTTTTCAATTCTAAACGGGATTTATAGATTCCTGGGTTACTATTTATCCGAAGTTTATTTCACATGATGAATCTAAAATTCATAGTTCATAAGAAGAGTAAGAATCTAATATATATATTTTATTATTGATGATACTAGGAATAAAGTCATTATTTTTCATGAAAAATTAATCAACTATTATGAAGTATTTGTTATCATGAATAAGATTCTCAATCTCAATCATAACCATCATAAATAATAGGATAAATAAGAATCATATCACAAGGTAAGTGAAATAGTATCTTATAATGGGAAAGATACTATTATTTATACACAATCAACAAAACCTTATGTTATTGAAAAGAAATTAAAACTGTTAATGAACTTATGCGAGACATTGAAAAAACATAAAATCATATGGAAGGGTTCACGAATTGTATTAAAGGATATAAGGTTATTTAGGGTTATTTTCTAATTAGTTAAAAATGTTAGGGATATAATGAATGAGAGAATTTAGAATATGTCTGATAGATCATGGATACAAATTAATTAGTTTTATAATGATTGTGTTGGAATATAAACTACAAAAAATAAATAAAATAATTTGTCCATGTTCTATGGTACAATTTTAAGGTTATTATTTAGTTAAATAATGATTTAATAATTTATAAAATATATATATCACAAAAATATGTATATGAAATCAATTTGATGAAGTGGCATGGAATTATTCATACAAAAGATTCATATTTCACTGGTCTAGATACAAAAGATATACTAACACAACCAATTCTTTTTGGATAAATTTTTTGATAACCATCTATTATAATAGAGAACATATATTTCCATATAAAATTATAACATTATTTTTAAATAATCTATATATAACACCATTAATACCTCAAACTATATCTAAATCTTCAAAACCATCTAATATTACTAAGAATATGTTTCAAACCCTCATGTATACTAATGAAAATTGATGGGATATTATAAAAAAATATATATATGATAAAATTATGCTAGATTATATTGGAGTGAAGGATTATAGTTTATAAAGGGATATATCTATTAGAGAAAGAGGGAGCTAAGAATCAATAATTACTTCACTAAAATATTCACTAAAATATTCACTAAAGTACAGTTCATCTTATAAAAGACCAATAAATCCTAAATCATCCAAAATAAAGTTTATTGGTCCACATTATAAATTATTCTAGATTTAATGTAAATAACTATTAATTTCAATGTATATTTGGATTCACTATATTTTAGTTATGTATCATTTATAAAGGTCTCTTTAAAATTAAAATTAATGTTAATGTTCTGTTATTATACATTTTATTTCAATGTAAACAAATTTTATTTTTAGGTCACTTTATTTATTTATCATGATTTCTATAAAGAAGGAGATACTAGTAAGAACCCATAACTTTACTTAGTTGAATTTCAAATTTATAAGTTATATATATATATATATATATATATTTTGTTTCAAAAATAATATTTTACTTATATATATATTTTAACATGAAAACAAGGGTGATTATGGGTAAATTTATTATTCCCCAATATACTCTAAAATAAACTATGTTATTATTATCATAAAATAACTTTAATGTGATAAAAATGAAATTATTTTTTATGCTTTATTATTTATTTCACAAAATTTTAAAGTGATACTCAATTTTCAATTATATTGGGAATATATATCTTATTATTTTTGGATGATCTTTTAAATCATAAAAGCATATATGAATGATGGGTTACATAAATGTAATCTAGGTATAATATTATGGGAAGAATTTTTTATTGTGTACTATCTAGAATAAACTTATTTTAGATCATAATGTTTAGGAGGTAAGAAATCCTGATCCAAAAAGTTTATTAAAAAATAAAACTAACAAGAGTGAGTTTACAAGGGATTCTAAAAATTATGACTATATAAATCACCTCATGAATCCACTTTAACCAAAACTGAAGAGAAATCCAAAATCACAAATTACTTTCTTAAGATAGTCTCTATGATTTCATTCTTTAAGAAGGAATCAAGAAAATGATTCTCCTCCTTATAAAAATGCATAACATGAATACATATAATATTGATAAGTTGAAGAAAACAAATTATTAATGAAATCATTCTCCCTAAAAAATTCTTTTAATTAGATTTAATAAAATACACTACCATGATTGAATAATACTCGACCCATAAGGATCAGTAACCAAGAAGGATTCTATTTTTTACCACCTTTACCTTGGACCATAGTTCAACCCAAACAGTAAGACCTATCCCAATGAAATGGTAAAAGTGTCCCTTAATGGGAACACAATCATTATGGAAGACACCACAACAACCTATGGGCCCGATTCACCTGAGGCCTCCCCATCCACATTGACCTCCACCCACCTTGTAATAGGAAGAATCCATTTTATAAATTTGTCCACAAGAGGTTTCATAATCCTTATATTAACCCCAATAGACCATGAAATCACCAAATATGAAACATTATTGCACATTTATCATGTCTAAACATTTTATTAAACAATTATTTCCCTAGGATTTTCACAAATTCTAACATGTATAGAATGTAACATATTGGTGATTGAAATACCATTCCATGAACACTAAATATAAGACATCAATGCAACAACAATATGAATTACTAGATCTCGAATCCGATATATGTATCCAGCCTTGTTGATGAAGATCATTAGCCCATTAAATTTACCAAAATCAAACATTTAGTGAAAAATTCCCTAAAGGTAAACCCACAACCTACATGAAAACCAAAATTGGGAAAACTAATGGTTCAAAGTTTCATCATTATTCAAACAAGGATAAAAATCAATAGAAAAGCTGAATCATGAAATCTTGATAAGATTTTTCAACGCAACCCACTATATCTATCTTCTCCAATGTAACAAATCATCTGTTGGAGTAACATACATCTTATTGAATCCTAGAATATATAATGATATAAAATATAACGCATCCTCATTATTCATATATCATTAAATAATATTTTTAATACCATTAAAATTAGATGTGCGGATTAAGGTACCACGATCAGTGTACTTATACCTAAAAAATTCCTAATGAAACTAAGGTGATAACATATAATAACCACTAACATTAGAGTATAGATCAACAATAGAAACATCATTCAAATAATCTTTAATATCATTTTCCTCATCAATTGGCCTTGAGAAATATAAAATAATCCAATAGTTTAAATTAGATTTTCTATTGACCATCTGTTTTGAGTAGTATAAAATACCCTAAAAATCCAGCTTAATAGTTGGCCATATTGATAATGGGATTTACATAGAATAAATATTTAGAAATATTCAGAAAAAATACTAGAAATAAATTCTAATGAAGATTTATTACATGTGTTAGGGATCCAAGTGAATTTTTTGGGTAATGTGTCATTAAAGATCATAAAATATTTAATTTATAACCCTCCCATGTTCACTAGTTTAACATATTCAGTCTAAAAAAATGTAACCAAAATATGTCCATAAATTGATCCAGTCCAAAAAAATTTATGAATTATAATCTGTAACTCTTTTATAAGATTTTCACGGCTATTTATAAGGTGAAAAATTATAGACAAACATATAGGTTTCCATATAATTGACAAAACAAGACCTCTCTACTAGATACATGGTGTTCCCTTTCCATATTGCCATTAGATTAATTATCCTAGAAACAATTTTCTCCATAAAACATCTTATAACTTTAACCCAAAAGGTGTATCCCAAGATAATTAAATTTAAGGGACCCATTAATAACCCAAATGTCATTATCCATTCTATTTTGTTTATATACTGAAACTATTTCTCCAAACATAAATAAGGATTGATTCTAGATAATAAACTGACCAATAACTTCACCAAAATGACCAAAATGGATTTAATTTATATTATGATTGTTCTATCAACTTTTCCAAACAGAATAATGTTATCAACATTAATAAATGTAAGGGTTCAAAGAGGTCCCTTGCAAACATTATTTGTTTGTAAAGTATATCATGGACAAGATCAATGCGACAATAACTTTGATAATATTATTCCATAATAAAAACGACTCCAAAGGGTGGATCCCCTTGGACCACTCCTCTAGAACACTGAAATAAACCTATAGGGGACCCATTGACTAAAATATATGTTTTTGGAACTCTTATGGATAAAATGGATGAAATTGATAAATTTCGTGAAACATCCATGAATTATCATAAAAACATGGTTGAAGTTCCACTTAATTATGTCAAAATCCTTGGAAATAAAAATTTTAATAGCCATATTACCGTCCTTATGTTTTTTATCATGATGATAACACATTATGATGTAGTATAAACTCAATTAGGATTGCTTCTTCTTGGGGAAAAACAAATGGATTTTTAGTAATAATTCAATTATCAATCTCTCCCTTCCAAGAAGTCATAATCTTGCAAATCATTTTAGTATTGAATTATAAATAGTAACATGTACAAAATTGTTAATATGCATGGAACTATCATTCTTTGAAATCAAAGAAATGAAATTTCAATTACATTAATATGGAATGGATGAAATATTAAAGAACTATATCATATATTATTGACCTCAAGATAAACAATATTCTAGTTAAACATAATAAATTTATTTTCAAACCAATCTGGTCCTACTACACTACGATTATTTAACTAAAAGAGATATGAAATAATTTCTACTTTGTTGAAAAAATACTCTATTATTATGTTTCTCATATTTTAAGGCTGTCTTTAAAATTTCTTATCAAATTTATCTAAGAGGTTATTTTAGGAGGAAAATGATTTTTATTCTACATGTGAAATCAGTCTAACATAGTTCTTTTATCGTCTGTGAAAACATAAATCTTTGTGAACAACATTAATGAATATGAAAATTTTAGATGGTTTTTTACCATGATAATTAGGTTTTTTAGTTTTTAATTATCCTTAAAAAAGATATATAAATTCCTCAAAAAATGTTTCTTTAATATCTTAATGGGTTATCTCATGATTTTTTATTTCATTTAAAACCATCAGTTTTGATAACCCGTTTATCATTAACTATTTAATTTATTCTATTAATATAAATAACTAATTAACTTAAAAAAATTATGGATTGACCTAAAATATATTTCACGCTTTATTTTATGTATAAATTTCATTTTTCAAGGGCAAAATTCATTTTTATATTTTTTTTATAATTTACACATCATCAATATGTTTTACTAAGACCTATCGTTAATTATAATACATCCATGAATACAAAGAAGAAATAACTGATTAGAAAAATCGAATTAAACTTTTAGAAACTATACCTTATAACATGATATTTGGATTCTTTTACATTTCCATAACATTAAAAAATTCCACCTTGTTTTACACACAATACCATAAAGGTGGTGCTACTCATTACAATTATATACTTTTGTTTTGATAGGGACATGGATAAAATATTATTACATTAAGATGATATCCAAATTAATTCCATTTATATACTAAATATTCAGGGAAAATATCACAATTTTTATTTTCATATAATTAAGATTTACAATGCGTTTTATATAATATAAGAAATTCTAGAACTCAAATGACAATGATCTTCAGGTATGACTTTCATTGGAAAAATATTGATTCTATATATTTACTAATGATATTTCCCAATAAAATAAAGTTATTTTAATGATGTAATGGTTGAGTAAGACTATTTTTGGTAGACATGTGATGTTAAACTAGTTTTGACATAAATTATAAAATATCAAATGGAAAATTATCCTGACTATATAAGAGTAACATTAATAATACCAATATTATATGGCATATTTTTACTTTTTTATTGGAAATAAACAAGAGTTCTAGTTGTGTCATAATATTTTAAAAATAAACATGTATACAAAATATTTAATACAATATATCATGAATCACTTCCTATTAAATATCCATTACATATTAATAACACAAATCATAATTGGACATTTGATAGAATAAGTTTTTTATTGTTTTGATTGAATCTTCGTTAAGATATATAACCATTATAGGGAAAAAATTCACTATTTATAAAAATTAGAATCATCAAATAATAATATGATTCCCCCACATGACTCACTAATATAAAAAATAAATGATAACTTATCATATGTTATTTGGTAGGAGTAAATAATAATGTCATAATACCGTCAAAGGTGTCTATGTTTGGTCATCCTAGAACACATAACATTTAATGTGGATAAAATTGAATAAATATAAAGAATATACTAGATTATAGTTTAATAAACTATGTTCCACATGTAATTTATTCTACACTTATCTTATTGAACATGATTAAAAATATTGTAAGTATCTTTTTAATACTTTATTCTTTTATTTTAATGAAATAATTTGTTTTATCCTTTATTTAATGTTTTTTATATTATTCTCGACATATTCCTTCTACTATCCATAATTGTGTATGGATAAAACCTCATTGGGTGGAAATGAGTAGGAGAACACTTATTCATTAACAGGTAATGTTTGAAATCTTCTATTTTTATTTCCACCTTCTCAGTAAGGTGAGACACTAGGTAATGAAAAGGGTAGGTGACATTTTCTTAATTCACTCCACAAAATTTATCTTTTACCCATTTTAATTTTCTTTAATTCCTCTTCACATGAATCCAAAAATCATATGATGGAGTAAGTTAGAGGATTTTTGAAATGGTGTATTTGATATTTCCTTATATATGATAGGAAGAACCTCGATTCACCAAATTGGATTTACCCTTATGCTTGGAGAGTTCATGGGGGTTGGGTGGTGTATATTTTAAGATAATACACTTTGTGGGGGGATGGAAAAAACCAAATCGATCAAAAGAGAAGTAGAAATTCTATAATCCTAGTTAGGTGAGTATTACGGTCCTATATATTAGAAGAAAATGGAATTAATGATTAAATAGTATTGAGTTCATACAGTGTTATGGAATGTGACTGGATATTTAATACCAAAATGATAGAGTGAATTTGTGGAGATTTTATTTGGATTTCATTCAATGCTCAGAAAAATTTATTTATTTCATTTCATTACATTTTTTGTTTTCATTTTATAAAAAATTCATTCTGAACCATTTTAAATAAATTTAAATACCAAATAATTTTATAAGTAATAACATATTATAGTTAGTGCATGTCTTGTGAGATTCATCAAGAGACAACTGAGGTTAGCCACTAGGATACTCCTTTGGATAAAATACTATTGAAAATGAGCCAAAAATAGGCCTTAGATAATTTGGTTCCACTATTGTGGATTCAACTAAAGAAATTATTAACAACTTGAAAATATTTGTTAAATGTATACTATTATTGGTCTCTTTCTTCACATGAAACCATGAGCTTTAAGTAAATTATAATATACTTTAAAAATATTATCATTCAAATTTAGACATTATAACTTAGTCGTTGGATTATCAAATAAGAAAATGATTAGCTAAATTATGAATTATATTTATTACTGTCTTACACAATATAAATTAATTTATTGATTATTACTAAATAGGTGATAAATTTTTAGAAATATTGATTCATAACTCAAAAATATGTTTTTTATATTATTGGGTTTTATAGAATTTTGTGTGTGGATATTATAATTAATTTATTACAATTTTTTGTGAAATAATTTTACAAATATTATATCATTTTTTAAATTAGAACATTATAATTATCTTATATATACTTTTTTGGGAATTTCCTGAAAAAATGACTTGTGGGTGAATAGTTAAAATACTGATTTTTAAAGAAAACTATATTTCCTTTTATGGTAATTTAGAAGTCCCATTTTTATTGGGATTATTTTTAAAATATATTTATTTTATATTTATTAAATATAATTAAATTGATACATTTTAATCAATAATTTATTTAATATTGGTATAAAAATATATTCAAATTGAAATTTAATTTTTCAGAAAAACGTTTTTTGTTTTGTATTTTGTTTTAGTATTAAATTAATTTAATCGATTTCTAGAGATTTATGATGAAAAATATATTAAATATTTAGAATAATTATGTCCAAATTGAGTAATGGGTCCAACTTAATGTTTTTTTATTATGAGTTCAACTATAGTAGATAGTTACAACCGCAGTAAAGGGTAAATCGTTTTAATTATGTTTTAAACTAATGTGAAATGAATTTAAAATATACCTAACCCTCGAATTAACTCTAATATTTGATGGTATTTCATTCATAATCATCTAATTTTCAGATTTATGGACACTTGGAACCATTTTTCTTTGGTAATGTTTTATATAATATTTTATTTAAAGAAAAATACACAATGTCTACGTTTTGTGTTTACAATTCTCTTATTTGTTCACATAGAATAATAAATGATTCTAACAGTTATTGAAATTTATTTTGAAAATAATGAAATTATTTTCCCGATGATTCTTAATTTAAAATGTTATTGATTATATAATTACCCTAAATGAATATACAACACTAACACAGTTCTTTTTGAAAATAGTGTAAAAAGGAACTAAGAAATGATAAAAAGTAAAATTAATGTATTTGGGATGTATTTTTGGTCAAAATGAATTTTTAATTTAATAATAATTATTTATTAATTTTAAAATTTATAATATTCAAAATTATATGATTTCTAGATGTCTCTAAATTTAAATTATTTTAATATTTCTTAAAAGGACGTTAATAATTTTTTTTTCAAATAATATTTTATTATATTATTGAGAAAATATAAAAATATTTAAATAGGATAAGTTGGATAAAATACGGACTAAAATTATATAAATTGTTCATTTATGAGCTAATTTTTACTTTATAGGTATAATTATAACTTATTAATGTTCAAAAAGTTGTTTACCTCAGGTATGTTTATATTATTTAATAAATTGGTAAAACCAAAAGATAATGTTTATTGTACAACTCAATCCTATAAATTTTGTTGGTTTAATTAATTTAGACCACATCATATATTAGATTCAAAACATTTACCAGATTATGAAAATTTCAAAGGGAAACTAGTTTATTATATTTAAATATTTTTATTATTCCACGTGTTCCCATTAAATCACTATAAAAGGACACAACCTATCTTCAATTTTTCACACCACCTTGATACAATTAGATATTCAGGACCCTGTATAAAATTTGAAAAAAAATTATCCATATTATATAGGTTTTGTTCTTCCAAATGTTCCAACCCAATGGTCTATAAGAATGGATCTAAAAGAGGTCTACTAAAGATTATGTAATTTTCATTACTGATTGTTCCCAATTGATTTCTTATTATATTTGTAATAATTATTTTTTACCCATCCTAAAATTAAAATTTTTGAATAAAAGATATATTTATTTTCCATTATTATTATGGGAAAACTATTTTCCAACTATTTTTTGTTGAGTCAATATGGTTTCCTTATGACTTTTCTAATCCTTCAGGTTTTGAAAATCATACAAACTATATCTTATGTAAAATTTAATTTCCCCTATGATTTATCTTAATAAGGAAAATTTTCCTTCCTAAGGGAAAATTTATCCTTACCATGTTATCATTGTTCATGTGGTAATTTATTAGAAACTAACTCATTTAACTTCTAAGTGTAAAAACCAGTTTTGTATATAAAACCTCAAGATCTTATAAATACTTAGATATAGAGCATTTAGTTTTCAGGATCGTAATTCAGGTTTCTAATTCTCTGAATTCAGATTCCGAACATTCGGAGTTCAGACTCGAATTATCTGAATTCAGACTTTTAACATTTTGAGTTTAGACTCCAAATTTTCTGAATTCAGATTCCAAACTTTCTAAGTTCACACTCTGAATTATTTGAATTCAAACTCTAAACATTCTGAGTTCAGACTCAGAGTCTCTGATTCCAGACTCTAAACTTTCTAAGTTCATACTCTGAATTCTTATGAATTCAGACTCCGAATTTCCTTGAAATTCATACTTCAGAATTCTATAGAATTCAAGTTCCGAATTCTTTTGATGAATGAATATGAATATTCATGTATTATAGACACCGAATGGTTTTTGGTTAAAATCAAGAACTTTTATTTTTTTAGACTCTAAAAATTGGATTGTTTAAAGAAACCATATTTTTTCCTTACCTTATGATAAAAACCATGTCATGCATACTATTATTTACTAACCGTTGTTTTAGTGTAACATGTATAGGTCCATCCAAAATTCATGGAAAATATGACCACTAGAGGAGGGAGCCGATCGTTTAAGATGTGCCTATAAATATGAGCTAATTTGAACGAGCTCTAAAATTATTCTATGACTCTAGAGATAACATGTTACTGATGTGATTTTTTGAGAGAGACTTTCATGCTCAGTGCGTACTGAACATCTTTATCAATATTAATTCATACGACTCCGATTGTTGTTGTGTACAATCAAGGGCTTCCAAGGATAGGAAGAAAAAGGTGCTGAATACCTTGATGTTCGAGGGCTTTCCAGGATAGCAAGACATACTCCGTTATTCGTATCGAGGTCATACCCTAGTGTGGATAAGACATACATTATTGAATGTATTAATCAAGGGACCTTTATCTAAGGTGGTTGGATACCCTACTATTTGGGTTAAAATATTTCTTACATGTAACTTGTATTGTTTCAAGTTTGTTTTCCACTGCATTTTTGTTGTTAAAGAATGTATAACTATCTTATAATTTCTTATACTTGTACGCTAATTTGTAATATTCTATATCATTAAGGTAAAATCTTTATCTTTGTGAACTTTCCTTATGTTTCATTTCCATAAACAAATTTTCGGAATCAATTATGTTTGTAGAAATAAGAGGTCTAGTGAATTTAACAAGTTTAACTTTGTTAAACATTACCATCATTAAAAGTTCCAAAATAATTTTTACAGTTTATAATTCACCCCCTATTGTATATTGATCATCTACATAATCATTTCAATCCTAAAATTTGTATCATAGGAGGCTCTAAAATACTTATATTCACATATAACTTTTCTTGCTCAGTTTTCATTGTTCTATATTTTCTTTTCTTGAGATATTTTTCTCACAGTTTACAAACTTTTATTATTAAAAAGATTCTGTGGAAAGATATTTTTCTTTGATATGACAAGAATGAATGTTGGTTCTATAGACAACCTAAATCCTACTACACCAACTATATTTGATGGGAATGATTACAAATATTGTAGAGTTTGTATGAAGACTTTTTTTATCAATACTGGAGTAGAAAATTTTTTATGCTTACAGGTGGATATAAAATTCTTGGCGAAGAAGTAAGTACTTTCACCAACCCAAAAAATCATTAATATCAACTGAATTATAAAGTATGTAAAAATTTTATTTGTTCCATGACTAGAAATATATATAGCCAGATATCATCTTATAAAGCCGCAAATTGTATTTGGAAGAAGCTTGAAGTAACTCACTTTGCAACTTCAAAGGCTATTGAAACTAAGAGAACCGTGCTTAGAGGTGAATATCATTGTTTTTTCTTTTCCTATGGAGAACCCATATGTAAGGTACAATAAGGATTCATGACTATTGTGAATATATTAAAATCTATGGGTGAGAACGGATTAGATGATGAAGCTCCTGTGGAGAAGATCATAGACATCATGTCTAAGAAATGAGAATCTAAGGCGACAACTATAGATGAAAATAGGAAAGTTAACCAGATTTCTCATGATAAACTATTTAGAACTCTTCTTCAACATGAAACTGGAATGAAGGGAGTTACTGATAATATTTAGAAGAAGAATGTAAATTCAAGTTTTGCTTTTACAACAACTCCAAATCATATGAAAGCCAAGACTCCTGAGTGAGTTACAAGATATAAATCTAAGAAGGCCACTGTTTTATTCGAATCAAGTGAAATTGATCATTTTGAAAATAAAATAGCCAATATTGCCTGAAGGATGAACAATATTGTTGGATAGATGAAATTTCAATCTAGGTACATTAATAAAGAATGGAATGACAACAAATACTCTGAAGTCACTTGTTAGGGATGCAAAAGAGCAGGACATATCAGACCAGATTGTCCTATGATTAAGAGAAAAGATAGAAAAGAAACAAATTATGAAAGGAATAGAAAGAATTTCTACAATTCCAAGGATAATATTTTTTTGAAATATAATAACACCTGGAGTTCTAGTGGTGGAGACTCTTATGATAAATCATCAGAGTATGAATCTTTCGGTCAGAATAATGTTGGTTTACTTGCCAAGATACCTATGAAAAATAATTGTTTAATGAAAAAGGTACACAATGTTGAATTCATGACCAATATATCCCTGGAAGCTAATTATAGTGATGATACATATTATAAATCTTCATATGAATAATCCTCTTATAATGAAGATAATAATTTACCTACTTATGAAGAAGTTTCTAGGTTTTTTTATGCTCCTTGAGAATGAAAATTCTAAAGTACAGAAAAATCATGACAAAGAAAATTCTAGAATTTATATTCATACTAAGGTAATATTATATAATTCTAATGATCTTGATAAGAAAATCCGTTACATCAAAAGAATTTTAAAAAACCATGAGAAAGTTAATTCTGAGAAGGATAATCTTTCTAAAGATCTAGAAAAATCAATTTCAACGAAAAATGATTTTTTCCTAACTCTACTGCTAAAACTAATGTTTTTGAAGATATGAACCTAATTATTTGACTAAATTCAGAAATATTTTCCTTGAGGAAGTGTTTTTAAAACATTACCTTAGGTATAGAAAATTTTTATTAGATGTATTCCCAAATTCGACATCTATGGAATTGTTCTGGTTTTGGTTATACAAGTTCAAAACTGACTTTCAGCAACAATTATTTTGTTCCTCAATGTGATCCATTTTGTACAAAGTGTTGGTGTGGTGGGAATTGGGAAAAACAATTCCTTAAAAGAACTAAGTCATTATGTTTTCATAAATCTAATTTTTCTAAGAAAATGCGGATTCCTAAAATATAGTTTTCTGATGTTTCCGGATCCAAGAAAGTTTGGGTTCTAAAAGATTAACACTCTTGTTTTTAAGAAAATAAAGATAGTACCAATAGAAACATTTGGTACATGGATAGTGGATGTTCCCGGTATATGACTGGTAACAAAAACATCTTTGAAAATATTATCAAGACAAATGGAGGAAAAGTAACATTCGGAGATAATGCTAAGGGAGAAATTACTAGTACAGGTAACATTGTCCTTCAAGGAAACACATTGATTTCAAATGTTCTATTTGTTAAGGGTCTTAATCATAACCTCTTTAGAATAAGTCAATTATGTGATGAAGGTTACTATGTGAATTTTAGGAATGAAAAGTGTTTAGTACACAATTATGAGGTAGAATTTATTCTTTCTTCCCATAGGGAAGAGAATGTTTACACACTAAACTTAAAAGACCTTAGAAGCCAAGATCTTCCTTGTCATAGGGAAATGGAAGAGCATACTTGGTTGTGGCATAGAAGGATAGAAATTTTAACCGTAGGAACCTATGAAAACTCTCTATGAAAATATTAGTTCTAGATCTTCTAGAGAGTAGATTTTATTCATCAAAAGTTTTTGATCCTTGTCAATATGGAAAGCAACATAAATCATGTTTTAAACCAGTCAGTGAAGTCTCAACTACTGAAGCATTACGGTTACTTCATATGGATCATTTTGGATCAACACAAACTGGAATCATTGGAGGCAAGTTTTATGTATTTTTCTTAGTTGATGATTACACTAGATTTACATGGGTCTATTTTCTAGAATTGAAATCTGAGGATTTTTATTTTTTCAAAACTTCTAGATCCCAAGTTAAAAATGAGAAAAACCATCCTTTGATAACTATCCATAGTGATCATGGAGGGGAATTTTGAAATTCTTATTTTGAAACTTTTTGTTGTAGAAAAATAATTACTCATAACTTCTCAGCACCAAGATCACCTCAAAAAAATGGTGTTGTTGAAATAAGAAATAGAATTATTGAAGAGACAACAAGAACCATGTTGAGTGAATACTCGGAAGCCAAACATTTTTGGGCTGAAGCTGTGAGTACTACTTTCTATTCTATAAATTGTGTTTTGAATAGATATTTTCTTAATAAAACTTCATATGAGTTATGGAATGGTTGAAACCCTCTAATTTCTTACTTAAAGGTTTTTCGTGTTAAAGTATTCATTGTGAATACTAAAGATAATCTACACAAATTCGCACCAAAATATGATGAAGGAATTTTCTTTGGCTACTCCACAACCTCTAAGGCTTATAGAGTTTTCAATAAAAATAATTGCATTGTTGAAAAAACAATACATGTCAAATATGATAAAACTGATCCTTTTCTTTTTAAACAACCTCAACCTTCATCTTCATATGAGTTTTCAAAAACTGATTAAAAACCCTTGATAGAAGATCCATCTGATAAAGAAAATGATCAAGAAAATGTTTCTGAGGAATTTACCCTAGAAGATTTCCAAACCTATATTGATGAACATGTTTTACAAAACCCAAATTAGATGTTTCTTAAGACTCATCCCAGTGATAGTTTCATTGGTGATTTAAATATACCGGATATCACTTAATCTCTTCCAACACTAAGCAACTGAAAATAACTTCCCATTCAAATCTTTCCCTTCTTACTTCTGAGTATTTTCTTCAAGAGACAGCTTTTTTTAAAATACATGGTGAGAAAAAAAATATAATGGATAAGATATAAGGAATCACATCCCAAAGGAATTAATAGTTTTGTAATCTTAGTAAACCATATACACATACGATTTAAATATTAAAATTGAAGAAACAATTTAATGTTTTTTTCTTCAAATTATCATTACTCCCTCTAGAATATTATTTCATATATATTATATTACACTTTATGGATTCATTATAAATGAAAAAGATAATGTTTTTCTCAAATGATCAGTAATGTTCAATACAGTGGAATCATTCATAAATAAATTATCATATTCAACATGGAAAGGTAATAACTCAACACACATGCCATATAATCAACAATCTATGATGGGGGTGCGTCCAAAGATAATATCAATGACAAAATATAATTTATAATAATCAATATAGAAAGTAAAAAACATGAAAACACAATCCATTTAATTAATAACAAGACTATCATAATTGTATAAGGCATAATCAATATGGAAAGGGATATAACTAAAAATACATTTCATTTAATCGATAACCAAGAATGAAATAAATTAAGAGATAATGTAATAGTGAAATTTTCTGGGATATAAATAACTAAATACAGAATGAAGGTAATGATTAATTTTTGGATTCCATGTTTCCTAGGTACTTGATACCTTTACTGTTAATAAATTTCACAAGATGGTTAAAACAAAGTGGGTGAAAACCCATTTAACTAAGGCTAACCCAAAAATTCATCCCATGAGTAAAGTGATGCATCGAGGGGAAATATATAATCAAGGCCCACTCGGGTTGTACATTTCTAAATAATTCCTCTTATATTTAATAATCAATTTAATTTATAAACAACCTTCTTTATCACAAAGTACTAGTATTGTGTAAAAGCTACATATTTGTCAATATTTTTGTAGTTAGTGAAATAAAATTAAAAGTAGAACACCTTATGATGAAATTTTATAAAGTTTAAAATTTTAATATATCCATGATATGAAATGTTGATATTTAGGGGAAATTTTATATCTAACAATCATAGGAAAATAATTATTTCATGGGAAATATATTAACATTAAAAATGAATGATTTAAGTGAACATCAAAATATTTCACAGTTAAAAAAATCATAATCCATCTAAGGGAAGAATACAGATGGTACCAATATAACATATACCCATTTGAGTTATAATGAACGGTTTTTGTTGAAAAAATAAATACCATAAAATATCATAATAATAGTTCTTTAATTTTTTTTTCATTTTTAATTTTTTAAAATTCTTTTAATTGAAAATAAAATTTTAAGAAATTTATTTAAATAGATCATTGTAAACAATAAAAGGAACCTTCAATGAAATAAAGGGCATTATAGAGGTTAATTAATTTCATAAAGTAAAATTAAACAAATAAATAACATTATATTTTCACTATAAATGTTTTGGAATGTTCTTTGTGTTGAAAATGATAATAAGATTCCATTAACATTCTAAGTAAAATACAAATGGGAATTATTTTGATAAAAAAATTATTTTCATGAAAACAATTATAGAGTTAATGGGGCGGTTATTCCTGGGAAATATCATTTTGACTATCATTTAATAAAAAGTTGAAATTATTTTTAGAAAATATGTGCTAGAAAGAAAAAATTCTAATGAAGAGAGAAACAAAGTCGAATTTTCTTACAAAACTTATAATATAGTTTAGATTTCAAAGAGTTTAATAATGGAAAAATTAATATAAAATATTATTAATAACTATAGGAGAATAAAATTAAATGGTTTATTAAAAAATTACCAAAAAATTTCCATTAATTTAAATTTGATAATGAACAATCTCGAATAAAATGGTTTGTGAAGAAAACTTTTTAAAATATCGCAGTGTTGAGGTAAGAACAAACCAATGGATAAATTATGTTTATCAAATATAAATACACATAAAACAAGGGAAAATAAAAAATAATGTAATAAATATACATTGTAAAAAAATATTATAACAAAAAAACCAATGAAGGGGATGATTTACCCAATATACAAAAATTGATTTAGGAAATGCCTTACCTCTTAGTAACATTAAATTAAAATACATTCAAATGAAATAATTAAAGAATAAAGAAAAAATACCATGAATAAAGATATATTCTTGATATTATATATCAAATGGGAATGATATACACTATATAAAATAAGTTAGGTTCATAAAATTACGATATGCATCAATGTAAGTAAATTGACATGAAGTCCCTTACCTCACATTTACATTATTGTGAACATCCTTTAACATCATGTATAATTGTTTTAAACCTGTAATCAAATTATTAAATTATAATTTTAATATTTAAATTTTTATATATTATAATCTTATAACAAATTATCCCTCTTTATTTTAAAAATATTTCATTTTTTCATTGTTTTGGGTGTTAATGCCTTGTTTTCCCATGCATGTTTCATCATGAAAGATATGATACTTGGACATATTATATATCTCTAACATTTCTAAAAATATAAAAATGAAATAATTATCATATTATTTCATAAATTTTACTTTTAAAATCAGTAACTAAATATGGTTTTAAAAATGATGTACATCACGATCATGGAGACGATATGTCATACATAAACATGATTGACATTTTCATTTTTCACTGATCATTATAGAAAGAAGGTAAGAAATATATTAAAAAAATTGATCATGATATTATATATAATATATTATATACTTTTATATTTCATTTATGTGGTGTAGTTATGAAAATAGAGTCGCATGTCTTCGTGAAGGTAGTAGTCCACACATACATGAACAATGTTATCATCTTTATGTGCGCGAAAAGGTAAGAAAGAAATTGATATATATTATATTTCCATAATTATAAATATGGAATTATTATTCTAATTATTTAATTAATATCACATATAATAATTAACATTATCCTTATCACTTTTTATGTGAAGCGTTAGTGAATGAGGAATCACATCATTTCGTGATACGGTCATCCCCCATACAAACAAGTGATATTATTGAATATCCTACAAAAGGATGGTAGAATGATATATATGATATAGTGAATAAAGTAATCAGAATATATTTTAAAAATAATATATATACATTATATCCATCATCATACACAACCATCATATTTGAAATAAGAAAACAAACGATATTGGTTCACGAGGTGGTAGTCCGATGTACTGACGAAAGATGATTTTTGTAACACATTCGATGGAATTGGATTCAGTTTTAGGTATTAACCTTATTTTGAAACCATAAATGTTTATGTATGATACTTTGGTTAATATATTAAAAATTATTAATAAAAATTTAGGGATGTGGATAATGATGGAAAATAAGGACACTCATTGAAGAACATGACCTCTTCTTTGTGCATGATCCTTAAGATTATATTAAAGCCTTTTAATTTTACCTATAATATGGATGCTAGGATTATGGTAGGAAACGTTATAAGTTATTTTTTCAGGTTTTTTCTTATCCAAAGAGGCTTGAAGGTGTGAATAAGGGAGGAGACGGGTGGCCTTTTATAAGTGGGAGAGAGGACAGACTTTGTATTTTTGAAAATAATTGAGTTATATAACATTTTTCACATATCAAAGGGGTATAAAATGGAACATTGATGAACTATATAGTATTAAAGGTCTAAATATGGACTTATAATAGATTATAGACAAGTTTTTAGTTCATTTTATCCATTATATATTTATTTTAATCACAAATAAACCCATTTTTACCTTAACAATGGTAATTAATTTTTACTCCATTCAATATTCTTTTTTGGTAAAACATTTACATGAAAAAATTTTGAAATTATTAATTATGACTATTATAAATATTGAATCCATTTTTTAAAATTTTCTACAAATAATTTAAAATTTTTCATTTAATATTAGTCTCAAAGTCATGATCAGAAAGGGGATTTTAGAGTAAAAGTGTTCAAAATTTTACAATGTTTTTATATCTTAATTCAATATTAAAATGACTTATATGAACAAATATGGATAAATGGACTTATAATATAACTATATTTACTTTAAAAAAATTCATTTTATAATCTAACATTATGAATTATTTATAATAAAAGGCATTTTTCAATTACAATCCATTATTTATCATTATTCATCAATATATGAAACTTCTCAGAAAAATCAAAAAAAATTCCCTAAGCTAATTATTCAATCCCAATTTCAAAAAATATTTTTAAGTTTTAAAATAAATTATCTAAATGTGATAAATAATAATATAAAATTATGTGTCCCAATAATGAATAAAAAATGATTTTGGACAATATAAGTTTTTCCAAAAAATTTTTCTTTTTCATTTAAATTAATATTAATATTATTAAGAATTAATATATTACCAATAAATTTATTAAATATATATTTATAATTTTTTAATACTATTTATACATACCATTATAACATATATGGGATAATAATAATATTAACAGTATATTATTGTTTGGTAAAACTCAATCTTGAATATAACACAAGTAAAACTTAGTGTTGTGTGAATTAAAAGATATAAAATGCATTAAAACTATTTAAAATATTTAATATATCATAAATTATCAAGATTATATATTACTTTAAACCCTTAGAATTTTTTTGAAACATTATATCAGATATTATATTAACATTTTACGATTTCACAGTGTTACATTCTCCCCACCCTAAATATATTGTGTCCTCTCCGTTTAAATGTGAACTCTGTAATCAAGAGTTTTATATTTGAAAATATTTTATTTTGAAAAATTCACATCGAATAGGAGTTAATAAAATAAAAATATAATAATATAGAAAACAAAGTACACTGGTTATATGGAAGAACACATATTTAGGATTCTACGTAGTAGAACAATGGTGGAAAGTGAAGATATGGACATAGAGGAAAAGCGTACATATAAATACAGGGTTATTGAGAAAATTTATCATATGAAATTTAATGATAAATTAATTTTTTGTATTATAAAATCTATAAATCTATGTGGATTAAAAATACCATCAATTCAGCAAAAATGAAGGTTTTAAGATAACATTTGTCTTTTAAGATCATTTTTGTAAGGTTGAGTAATTATTTTACTGCCTATGAATATAAGGAAATATACTTAAATTATATATTTATTTTTCATAAACCAAATTTCATCATTTGGATATAATTTGATCAATTTAAAATTCATCTCTTACTCTAATAAATGACTATCTAAAAATGAATTTATTTTTCTTGATGCACTAAAATTCACTTTTAAAGGATCATAAGATCTATAAAAGATTATGAAGTCTTTTGGTATGTTTCAAAATATCTTCCAAAACTAATATGGTTAGAAATATTTTTATAATGTAATAAATTATTCTCAATACAAAAAATTTAAACCACTAGTTTATTATTAAAATCTATTTTCAAATCTTTTAACTAATAACATTTTAACCATGATAACATATACGCCAGCTAACAAGAAATGAAACCTTATCATTATTATATAATGGGTTCAAGCCTCATGGATTTTCTAGACATGATGGGTTTTAATCTAGAATATTTTTTTCCCTTTAACTAAATTCTATTAATATCATTCATATAATGTTACCAACAAGAATATGATTTACATCCTTGAAAAAAGTGAATCATTAGACAACCATTATACTATGGTTTTCAGCACAACCATTACTTTAAAGTATAAAACAATGATTTGAATAATATTAAACATTAATCAATGATTATATTAACCATAATGGTTATCAACACCATTATACTTATTTATATAAATTTAAAATGGATTATTTCATAAATAACGTTTTCGACAAAACTCAAATTCCCATTAATTCTCCAGAATTTCAGAAATACAAGAATAATCCAATCACATAAAACATAAAAATATGTTTTTATGAAATTTAACTTAAAATAAATATTTAAATAATAAAAATGATGCTATCTATAAATCTTAAATTATTGAATGAATCTATGCCTCTAAAATTTAAAAGAATCTTTAATACATTCATGATTATAATAACACAATACCCATGGTAAAAAATACTACAATAATATAATTATAGAATCCAAATATATAAATAAACCATTTTAATTTAATATAAGTCATACCTTGGTCAATGGGATTATATAATATACTATATAGGGGTTTTAAATCCGGATACCTTATCTTCAATCTATGATAACTTAGATTTAATTCAGGTCATTTTTTATCATCATCTATTCAAAACATTCCTAAATGATTGTAAGTAAAGTGTGGATTATCTTAAGAATTACCCATAGAGTATCAATCTAGTTATGCGATAAAGATAATTTTCATGCACCAGGTGTTGATCAAGTATATATTTATATTACCCTTTTTAGTTATTACCTATAGGAACCTATGTTTTAGAACTACATCCACTTTTAGTATCCATAAGGGTTTGTATTTCTAGGAAGACCCACGTAATCTCTACCTTACTGAAATTTAGGTTGTTATTACATAATTATCCAAAAATTCTATCCTATGGTTATATCACCTAATATATGATTTCCAAAATCTTTTCACCATGATTTTTTCTAAACATCTTCTCCCAAACCAAGATTATTAGAGCCAATTCCTTCTATATTACATTGGAATAAGATATAAGGAATCACAACCTAAATGAAAATATAGTTTTGTCATCTTATTATGCTAGGTACATACATGATTCCCATATTACAATGGAAAGTAATTAAACCATTTTTGTTTGATA
This sequence comes from Viscum album, assembly GCA_963277665.1. NCBI lineage: Eukaryota > Viridiplantae > Streptophyta > Magnoliopsida > Santalales > Viscaceae > Viscum > Viscum album. Next base: position 1,868,157,479 of record OY728123.1, on the reverse strand, counting down.
ATATCGTTATTCCCTCTAGTAAATTTTTCATATCATTCATAGTAAAATATATGAATTCTTGTGAAAAAGAAAAAATGTAAGGGTGAGCTAAAATTCTCAGTAAGGATCATGTATAATGGATGTAATTCTGAATGAATAAGAATAATACATATAGAATGGTAATAATTGAGCATAAATGATATATAATCAATGAACTGAAATGAGAGTGAATCCCAAGATAATAACAATGAAAATATCTATTAGATAATAATCAATACAGAAATGTAAATTACTGAAAACATATGAAATTTAATCAATAAAATTACTATCATAATTGTATAATTTATAATCACTATGGAAATGTAAATAACTAAAAATTGATTCAATTTAATCAATAATTAATAATAAAATTAACTGAGAAATATTATTATAGGGAAAATATCCTAAACAGTGATAAAAATATATTTAATGAAGTAAATGATTAATTATTATATTCCATATTTCCAATGTACATGTTAAATTTACTTTACAATGTAACCCTCATGGATACCTTATGAAATAAGCATTACATTTACACTTGGAATAAAAATTTTAGTCAACATCCCACATAAACATATCCAATTCATTAGAGGGAGAAATTTTTACAAACATTCATAATAAAAAATTACCAATAATCAGATCATAATTCTAAAAAACGAATATTATAAAAACATTAATTTTGAAATTTGTAACGATAGATAATTAAAAGATTATTTTTAAAGAAAAGTCTCTACCTCAGATTATTCTTATATAAAACATATTGAAACATACTGTATAATGTTTTAATGAGTGTTATTAATACATTACAGAACCATATTCATATTTATAATTCATTATATGATATTTTTATATCATCATTCCACCCATTTATTAATAAGATTTAGTTATTTTTATTATTTCAAGTGAGTTTAATGGCTTCCGTGGATGGTTTATTATCGATTCTCTCATCAAATGGTAGTAAAAAAAACATGTAGAACAAAATTCTATTAACATGTTTCCAAAATTTTAAATGACACCATATATAATTGTTTCCCTAATATGAGTATGGTTCATTATAGAAAACATTAATGAAAATGATTTTACTTATTCTGGCAGTTTTTACGGCCATCACAATCTTCCATAATTTTATTAATATTAGGTTTATATATTGGTTTTAGAACATTATGTAACTTATAATATATATAATATAATTTCAATTACCCATAATAAAGTTTTAATGACTATATTTTAAGGCATTAATAGAAAATGAAAGTGTATCATCGACGATGACGGTAAATCAAAAAATTACATATGATGTTTTTATTTTTAGAATAAAAGGGAAAGAAGAAAGGGTTTGATGAAGAATGTTTCCATAAAAATGATAAACATACAGTATATATAAAATAATAGATTTTTATTCCACTTTAATGAGGTTAGGTGAGAATAGAATAAGTAATTAAATGAAATTAAAAATAAATTAAATGAATTTTAAAGACGATTTTACCTCTTTATATTTTTATCCTTGAGATGATCATTAAGGTACAGGGTTTTGAATTTTTGGTGACATAAATAGGCTATAGATGTAGGGAAGAGTCTTGGGAAGGGAATGGGGATAAATTAAACATGTAACAATTCTTTGATGTGTAAGGGGAATAAGGGGTGAGGGGTGGTATTTATAGTGGAGGAGAGGGGTATTTTTTTGTAATATTCAATAGATTATTATTTTCCCTCAATTCTCTGAATAGTTTGAGAATTATACCTATATATATTAAAATGATGAATCTTATTTTGTTATGATGGGCTTACATCATCTATAAATCATCATTTACTCAATAAATCATGTAGATTCTTATATTGAAAATTACCGTATTTCAATAATATAAAAAAATCAACGATTTTACAAAAAATACCCAAAATTCACCCCTACCATTTCATGATATGTTAAGTTAAAAAATGGACACCATTTTTTTAAAATAATTTTCTAAATATGATAAATTTAATTTTTATTTAAAATCCCAATTTATAAAAAAATACCAATTTTATTATTATAACTGATTTTATAACACATTGAATATTAATTAAGGTCTCATAGAATTATATTATAATCACAAGACAAAGAAATATTAATTTATGATTCTACCTTATGAAGATAAATTTTCTTTTAAATCATTATTTTAATTATATAATTGTAAATAAAAATTTATACATCACTAAAATACCAACACTTAGTTTATCAATTTTAAAACATTTATCTTCTTAGTCCATGATATAAATACATCAAATTTTCCTTTATAGGATACATAAATTTTATTTATAATCTCACAGGTGAGGTTACTATTATATTTTTATAGATTATTTATTTTTTTTAATATTTATTATTTCATTATAAATTTTAAATGAATTTAAATTTTTAATTATAGAATGAAAACCAATTATTTTATATGTACCTATGTTGTTAAAAATATAGTCAAATTTCAGCAATGAATTACCCAATGCATTGGAGGTAAAAATTTAACTACCTGTCCATTTTTTATCATAGATCCACCCATCGTTTGATAATATTGTGACAACCCATCCTTGGTTTATAATGGAATCCCTCGTAATTGGTTTATAATTTTATGAACCTTCATCATATATAATTCTAATCAACAATATGATAATCATTAAACACGAATTTTTCAATTAGAAAATATTATTTTGTAAAATAACCTTTTCATTTTAAATGTATTTTATTAAGAAAAAGATGCACATATAAATGAAAATATTTTCTTAGAAAATAAACATGAAAAAATGTAATGGAAGATTTAAATAATCAAGATTACATAATGAAATGAAAATCTATTTAAGCTGTACAATTTAAAAAAAAAATCCTCATAACCTTTTTAAAATGAATTTAAGAGGAAATTGAAAATAACATTTTTAAAAGAATGTCACAAACCTCAAGTTCAAACCATCACATATGATATTTTTATTCCCAGATAATAAACTTATGTTTATTATATTAGATTATAAATTTTTTATTGTTTATTATAAATTTTATATCACATATTAACATTTTAAATACAATTAGTTAATCACTTATATTCTCTTCGAACATTTTGAAATTATACGATACATATGACCAATATGACTTTGGTTAGTTAATTGTTTTAAAAGTGGAAATAATTCCAAAATATACAAAAAAAATAAAAAATAATTAATTATATTTTTTATAAATATATTACACTTAAATTAATTCATTTCATATGGTTATAAAAAATTATCTATGTTATAATCATAGTGGCGTTATACTGTACATACGCCTAAGTAAAATTTTATTTTTTATATGATCATTATGGAAAAAAGGTAAATATTATTTTATCATTCAAATTTTTTTATAATATCATATATATCATATTAATTATTTAAATATACTTATATATATCATCCATGTGATGTGGTGATGGAAAACAAATCACATCACTTCATGGAGGTGGTAGTTCCTATATATGCAAAAATAACACAATCCTTTTTCTGTGCATTAAATGGTATTAAAGTAAGTGATATATTATATTTTTATAATGATAAATATGAAATTAATATTATATATGAAAATTAATTCAAAAATTTAACCAGTATTGAGAGATGGTGATGGGAAATGATTTGCATCATTCTTTGAGGCAGTAGTCCACCATACAGATAGACGATGAATTTTTTCCCATTTGATGGAAGGGGAGACGAAAATGGGTTATGAAAAAACATAATAACATATAATTATATTGAGGTTTTAGAGTTATTATTTTATCATGGTTTAATATGGTTTAATAGAGTTGAAAGAAGATAAAAAACTAATATATATATATATATATAAACTATACCTGTTCTTTGGAAAACCTCCATTGATTCAATCTGTATGACCTATAATATGGATGTTTGGCCTAAACCAAGATCCCCAGAATGTGTGTTGGGATTAATGTATTTTATATTATTATGGTAATTTTTATCAAAAATGGGTGTAAAATGTTAATAAATTTTAAGAGGCTCCCATTTACAAGAGATGAGAGGGGCGGTGTTGACATTTATAAAATTATAAAATTAATATCAATTAAATTTAAATTAAAAATGGATCCAAAATATTTTATTTAAAAATAATTTTATTATTGGTTTAAATCCCCTCATACAATAAAAATAGATAAGTTTTTTCTATCATTCTACAGTTATCTTTCAGTTTAACCTTTGTTATATCCCATTAACTCTTACCATGACAACATAGATTTTTAATCTACGATAGATAAAATTGTTACATAAAAATTCATAATTGGACCATGGTTAATATTTTAAATTTAATACTAATCATTTGGAAAATTTTAATAATTTTAATAATTTTATATTTATAAAATATTATTTACTATAGTGTACCTATAATTTCAGTTTATAAAAATATTTTTTACATTAGACTTAATTATGTTACTAAATAATAAAAAATGTAAAGAAAATATTTTATTATATCCGTACCATGGAAAGGTATGTTATAATATTAGTTTATAACATTATTGGTGTAAAATTATATTTATTTTTTTATTTTTAATATCACTTATTTAATTTTTCTAATAATTGAATAGTTATTGTATAAGAATTGTCTAAACATTTAATGTAATTATTAATTAAATAAAAATTAAAAAAATTATAATAATGAAGATAAATATTTTATATTTCAACGCAACATTTAGATTATAACATATATTTTTGATAAAACCATATTTAAAATACAACAGTTACTAAAAACAAGACTGTGATAAGTTCAAAATTTCATTAAATAAAATTATATAAAAGTCATCATATCATCCAAATTTCCTCAAAAAGACATCAATTAGAACCTTGTAAAATTATGATCGAGATATACTAATATTATAATTTTTTATGAGTTTGGATTATTTTATTGTTCTTACTTTTTTATTTTTAAACTGAATTATATGAGTTAAAATTTAGTATAATAATAAAAATTACTAAGATTAACATTTATATTGTCCAAAAATAAAAGGAACCCATTAAATAAATTTTGACTCAATGAGTATAAATAAGTAATATATTATTTAAAATTTTAAAACATAGAATTTGAATTAGTTAATTTTAAATAAAACTGACAAAACACAATAGAAATCAGTATTTTGGAATAATGACCTTTTAATATATAAAATATTGTTATAATAAATTAATGTATAAAACCTATTTATAAAATAGTAATTTTATTATTTTAAATAAAAACTAACTAACTAAAATATAAAACGTTTCTAATAAAAAAAAATTCCATGTAATTACACTAAATTAAAACACATTTTCAATAAAAATATGCATTTTTTATTATTCATAAAAATTCAATATATTAAGAAAACTATAAAATCTTCTTTATTAGATTATATAAACAAGAATAAATTATAAATAAAATATAATTATATAATTTAAAAATTAATATTTTATTTATAATCTTATAGAAAATTATTTTATGAAGAATATTTTTTTTTGATTTTATAAATTATTTAACATATTTATAAGGAATATCACTAGTTAATTCAATAATACTAATAAATATAAAATCAGTGAATTCTATTTGTACATGTGTTTTTATATTCAGATCTCCCTTATCCACATTTTGAATGAAATTTTATTACCACTTTTATTATGTTTTAGTTTAATAATGGTGTTTCTAAAACATAAAATGATAACTATTTGATTTCTTATTTCATGTAAAGTCTCAAATCTATAAAATATTTGTCATGATAATAAAATTTTATAAAATATAGCTATATTATTAGAAACCATCAATGTTATTTTGGGTTTTATGGAATATAATTATTTCTTTCATTCTTTAAAAGGAACCTTCAATTATTTCACAAAGCATCACCCTCGTGGTTTATTTTTATTATTTATTTACATATATGCATCAAATGAATTTTACTACACTAGAACTGAATGTTAAAGAACTGTGATTATTTATTAATATTTTAACATGAAATATTATTTAATTACCTTTTCTCTTATTAATTCTTATGATATAATCAGATATTCTACGAGACAATATAATGAAACCCACTTCATTATCATGGGTATTATAAATATCATTATTAATGTGTGGTTTCTATTAATTGTGTTGAATACTTACGCATATACACAATATGATGTGATGGGTGGTCCCAAAACTATATATCCCTATAATTTAATGGGTAATTATTTATGGATGATGATATGTTATTAATGAGATTATAGAGTTATCTAAATACACTATAGGACTTTCTCCTCTATATTTATTGGATTGGGGAGTGGAACCATTCCACGATGGTACGTTATCCTTTATGTTTATGAGAATGAGGAGTGAACACAATCCACTATGGGTGGTTTGAAATTTATGTATGTAAATGTTGAGTGAACCAAATATAGTATAGGAATTTGTGAAATATGTTTATAGGAATGGTGAGTGAACAAAACCGCCCATAGAAATATAGACACTATAATTGTTTTGGTAGAGAGACTTGACTTATTTTTACGATTTTTTGTTTTCTATTTCTCTTACATATGTATAATTCCAAGACCTTATGATATAATTTATATTTCAAATTATTTTATTCTTATCTCACACTCCAATATCTTAGTACATGTTAATTATTTGGATATTACAATCCATTCATTCATGTTTTATGGAACATTTTTATTTTTCCATGTCATTTTAATTGTAAATTTATGCGTCCTATTTTTTCATATGATTTTATTTTATCCCTTAGAGACACATTTATAGGTTCTTTTTGGAGAAACATTTCATCTCACCCCTTTCTAATGATTCACTTATTAAGGATATGATGATATGTATAACCTATGTGAAGTATAGAAGGGGATTAAGAGGTTTTCTATTATGGATAAATGTTTAAAAGTTTTTTATAATCATTTTATGATATAACTAGTCCTTAAAGACCCTAAACTAAACGTTTCTCCATGCTATGTACAATTTTTATGAGATGTAATGTCTAAATCATCGTAATGAACTAAAATTAATATATTTTTAGGTTTGGTCCATACAGTTGGTATCAAATCGGGTTTTATTTATTTTTAATGAATATTATATTTACTTTGTCGGATATGATAATATAACATCATGATGTTTTGGAAAACTAGAGATGGTATTTTTTACAGCAAATTATTTCCATTTCATAATGTTGGGGGTGTAGTAATGTGGTAATTAATAATATTACTACATCAATGAGGCCTAGGTTGAAAACCAGAATTGTGTATTTCTAGTTTACTATAGAATCCATTATATTAGAAATAATAAAAATCCATTATAGTAAGAGATTATATTTAAAGACAATTTTCCTGAATTGGGAATTTGTGAAAAATAATTCTATCTATAAACCACATGGCCTTTGGTCCATCATATGTTGAAGGTCCTTAAAACATACAACCTCTATGTCCACACATATGGGAAGAAGGAAAAGTAAAAGGGACCAAGAAAACGACTTAACAAAAATGAACTAAAGTGTATGAAGGCATTGATGGGTGTTCACCCTAAAATAGAGGATTATAAATTTATATTCTTATCATCAAATCCTCTATCCATAAGGATACATGCAGTGGGGTGGAGTGTTTTCTATCCACATGACCATTTACACATGGGAATGATTTGAGGATTAAAATCAATATGGAGGTGAGAAAAGTGAGGTCCACAAAGGAATCACTGAGTTTAAATCTCAAAAAAGAGACCAATGTGTTTAAAACCATTATAAAACTGTCTTCCCACACCTTAAATTAGAGGGGTTTCCAACCATGACACTTCATTCCTACAATAATGTAATGGTTTATTCAAAGGGGTGATAAAACGTTTAGACTGATATCATTATGTGATGATTACTAATAGGGGAATCCTGGAATAAGACTGGTTACATAAAATGATTCATACATCTCACTAAGGGTCATTCGATTATGTATAGGCCTCTAGCAAACTGGGAAATCAGGTTTACTTATAATGGGCCTATGAGACATGGGGCCTTCGAGTCATTTAATTGTTAAATATCAAACCTATTAAAAATAGGGATTAGATTTGTATTAAAAAGGGGAATTTGTCATAACCGTTTAAAAAATACATGTCTAGATACTAGTTGGTGGATGCAGCTATGGAATAGATGCACTTAGAGGTAATTATCCTAAAAAGGGTTGGTTGAGAACTATTTAATATTCAATATACATTATTAATAGTTGGATGAATACTACACAACTAGATATACATTCCTTATGGATATTTATGGGTTAATCCTATTCTCTTTATGTGTCATTATGAGGGATTTATTTTGTTAAGGATTTAGTTTTCAAAGTCTAAAAACACCCAATATAATGAATCCTTGGATAAATGATTGGATCTACGAGTAAGTAGTAAAACAATGAATATGAAGGGAAATATAGTTATTTTACAAATTGAAAACCAAATGGGATCAAGGTAAGTATTTGAAAATATTGTGGTAATGTTCATTGGACTATCCTATGTTATTATTAAAAATGTTTTAATGAACATATGAAAATACCAAATAATAGTATGATGGAGTTTTAAGGACATTTAGGAGACATTGATGTAGAATAAAATAATTTTCTATTTTTTTCATATAAAAAATGATGGAATTGACACATAGGGGAATGCCTAAAATGAACTATAATATGTTTCTAATATGGTAAATGATTAAATAAATAAACAATCATTAGAGAAAAAAGGATGATTTCTAATACTTTTTTGGAGAAAAATAATTTTCATTCTAATGATCCACTGGTAGATTGATGTTTTAGATCTAAAGAATTTGGGAAATATGAAAATTGGTGTATTAATCCATGAGAATTGGATGAAAATAAATACTAACATCCTCCTATGACATTGGATCATGGAAAAGAATATTAAAAAGCTACTATTAAATTGGATAGTGGTATTTAAGTGGTTTCAGGTACAGTTGTTCACCATTATGGATTTTGAAATATTTTATGTGGTGTATGTTTTCTTTATCTATTAGCTGTTGAAAAAATATCATAGTATGTAAGAATTATTATATCCATTATTTATGAATCTTATTTAGGTATTATGGTATTATGATTTATGAATTTATTTTTATCATTATTTTACATAAATTTAATGTTATTTTTTGAATTTATTTTTCTCTCTAAATAGCATTAAAGATATTTTTGGTATTAAGAAATAAAATTTCTTCTAAAAAATTTATAATATATCAATTTAATATTTTTATGAACTAACATTGGGAGGAAATTATATAATGTTGGGTCTTATATAGTATATTTATAGACACATTACTCAAATGGTTGGTAAAAATCTCAATATTATGATTAATCCAATTTTGAGGAATAATATACGTTAATGAATTTTTAATGGGGTTATCCCATTAAAAATTATATCATAATTAATGCCCATATTTTTGATTACCTTAGATATTTCCACTAATATATTAATATTTTGACGATGAACATTATTTGATGGGGTAGCCTAAAACAATCAAATATTTTAAATTTCATTTTGATTTTTAAACCAATTAATTTAATATATTTCCTCACATCAAACAAAAAAATAATATAAAATTATATAAAATTATATAACCATTATAATGTATCAATTAATTGGTTGGATATAAATAAATATTACCACTGTATCAAATATTAGTATAAATAAAGGCCATTTCTTATGTTTAGTTAGCTAACTAATAAGATCACCATATTATTAATTTTTTTTCTAAAATAATATTTTTATAAGAACTAAATTAAGAAACTAGAAAAGGTATTTTTTATATGAATAATATATATTTTTATATTAATAACTTATCAATACTAATTTTTTTAGTAATTGATAGTTATTAATAATAGGAATGGTTAATAGTTTGAAAAGATATTTTCCTATAACTATAGTTTTTCAACAAATATTATGTTTTTGTTGAAAAGATCAAATATAAAATTTTATAAATTGAATTATTAAAAGCTAAATGTTTGATTGATTTATCATTCAAAATTATCTTTATATTATTTTTTTATTTTTTTGAAGTCATTTGTTTTAGGTGAATTGTAAAAAAATATATTTCATAAATATGTATCTTTCATTAAATTATTATATCATAAAAATGAATTAAACATGTGGGAAACATTTTTATATAAATATATATATTTATTAGGAAACTAAATCATTTTAAAAAGTATGTTGTTTTTATAAACCCCATGTAACTCATTTTTTACACATATTTAATATTCAACTATAAAAAATGTTTTGATTAACATATATTAAAAATAAAGTATCATCAATTATATAAATTAAATATATCATAATTTATTTAATAGTGTAGAAAAATTTTATCATATTATATAATAAGGTCAATTATAATTTTGTTTATGAAATCACGATTACTAAAATTTATGTTGATAACCATGATATTGGTAAAATAATTATTTTCAAGAAACTATATTATTAGTATTGTGTAATTTTTTATAAAATCTATTAAAACAAAATATTTTATATTATTATAGTAATATGATGTTCAAATTCATATATAATAATATTAAATTCTTTTTAATTGCCAATTTTTTTAATAATATTAATAATAATTAATTATTAACACCATTTCTGTTCATGTAACAGTTTTTTATAAATAATGTTTTTTATAAAACTGAGAATTTTGGTCTAATTTATAAATATAATTGGATGAAATAGAGACTAAATTTAGGCTCAAAAGATGAAATAATGTTAATATTTATTACCTTATATTTTTAAATAAAATGTAAATTACTTAGTAAAAAACAAAATATAAAAGTAAAGAAAATAAAAATGATTAAACATAAAAATATATGGTAAAAGACCTGAGATGTGTTTAAAAATGGATGGAATGTATTGGTTGAGGTTTTATAGACCCAGGATAACCCTAAAGACCATTACTATGTACTTTTAGAGCCATGTATCTTGTCATAGTGAAATGAAATCAAGGAAGGTTAATGAGTATTCCCAAAAGTATCATTTTCTTCACTTATAAAAGGGGATCATATCTATCCCTCCATAGTTACACATAAAAATTCAATTTAACTTAAAAAATATACAATATAAATCTAATATAATTACCATGATAAACCTTAATCCCATAATATCTATATGTTAATACAAGGCCTTCATTTTATATAAGATCACTAATATAATATAGAGTCCCAAACAAAACTACTACCTAAATGATAATATTTACTTCATAATATTCCTCTTACAAACCACCTATACCAAAGAAAATATTATTAAATTAACAACAATGTTGAACTAATATTTTTTATATTAATGTATAGAAAATATATTTTCCTCTCCAACCACTTATGAATATAGAAGCGTTGTAAGTTCATGCTGGTTTACTACTATATCTATAAAGATACATTTTCCATTTTTAACCACCTGTCATTGTTGGAATTAATGATAATATGATATCTATATTATAGATATAATTATGTAATTTAAAATTGTATCTACTCTTTTTTTGATGGATTATCCATTGAATATATCACAATTTAACTTCAGATTCAGAATGGTGTTTGGGTCTCTCAGGACCCCAGAAATATAATATTATAAATATTCATATATTTTAATGTAAGAGAATACATTGTTTTAGTAGAAATGGATTTTACCATTGTTTAGGGCCTCGTATGGGAAATCTGAGTCCATGGTTGATTCTAGAATTCATAATTTACCATAGGAAAAACATAAAGTTGGTTTGCATTAGAAATACAGCTGACACTGTAGTTAGAACGTGCATTAAGTTAAAATATATAAATAAATATTTTTTTATTTGAAAATACCTTAATTAAACATTTATATGATTTTCTCATGAAATCATTTCAATGTTATCTCCCTAACTCTAAGATACTTTTAGAGATGTAAAATGAGTGTTCATTATTATCAGAACTAAATTAGACAAAAACAATGATATTATCACTCTACATCTAGAGGTAATGAATGTAGTTGAGTATGTTCATCACTAGAGACCGAATTCTTAAATAAAGAAAATCTAACCCGAGGTGGGAATCATCATTTTGGGTCCAGTACCATTTGATTAAATTACTGATAATGGATTTTCATCTACAAATATTCGTATGTGATATATTTTATCTTTTCATAATCCCCCTAATTTATTAGATATTTTTAATCAGATAAATGGTTGTTGAAAATTCTCAAAAACATGGATATACCATCTATATTATTGTTGTCTAAGAAATATTGTAAAATGATGGATTGATTGTTTTGTGTGTATTTATCCCCACTGTTCTCTTAACTCTTCAATTTTTTCCCATTAGGTTGTGGTTAGACATTCTCACAATGGGTTTGATCATGATCAAACAATTGGAATCATATAATTTTAGAAAAAAATGATATGAATGGTGATTTCTTGTGGTTTTTGATGATTATTGGGGGATGATTTGCGGATCTATGATCCATAGTTAAAAAAATAATTGGATAATTATGGAGGTATTTTGAGGAGATGTATAATGGAGAGGGTGGTCAAAAATTGGCCACTGGTGGAGGATCATGACTAGAAACCCATATATATTCTCTCCCTAATGAATTTAGAGGTATAATTAGTGACAGAGGTGGTGTGATGAAGAACATAAAGATATCCATGTGGTTTAGTGGAAAACCCAACAACATCATATATTTAATTGGAACACACTATTTTCTCTCCCACCTAAGGTGGGTAGAATTTCATTAATGATATGGATCACACTCTATGAGGTTAGGCCCACATGCGATTCTAAACGTCCTAGTAAGCTACTTTATGTGCTAGACACACAAGATTAGGACCCCATACAATTGAGCATGTTGTGTACACTATGAGAAAACGAGAATTACCAATAGTACATAAAAAGGTTCATGTAATTGGGAACAACCAAGTACACATGCATTGTTCAATGTACATGGGAATTACTAGAAGGAAACAAGCATGTTGTAGGTAGTCGATACATTATATTTTGTAACCTTACACATTGTTTCATGCTACATGGACATCCAAAACATGTGTTGCAGATGAAACAACCAAGATTTTAGCTAAGTTCACTCTCTACGAGATCCTTGGCACATGTCGTGTAATTTTACTAGGGTCATCCCCTGTATATATCTCTATATTCTAGTCATAGATTCAAGATTATGAGTATCCTATCCTTACATATTTTATACAATGAATTCAAAAGTTCCCTTTAGAATGGATTTTGAGATACCATGTGAGGGTTTAAGAGAGTGATGCTTCTTCATGGGGTTCTAGACTAATAGTAATGATTAGGAATGATCAAGAAAGGGATTTTGGGGTTGGAAACCCCCCATATCACCAGGGTGTAGGTCCCTGAAACTCTTTACAATGGTTGGGTGGTGCCCCTAGGAAAATACGGTGAAAGTCAAATAGATTTTGAGTAGAACCCCCTATAAAATTAGGTCATGGGTGAAATAATATTTTTGTGGTACACACTATGGAACTAAGGAACATGTCCCAAAGCCTTTTATAAGAAACCCTCTATAGAACTAGGGAACATATTCTTTCTTCTATGAGTGGAACCCCCTCTATCATATTGGGGAGTGGCCCCCTTATGCTTTTAGTATAAATCCTTGATAAAATATTTCATAGAAATTCTATTAGAGAATTTTTTCACTATATAAGTGGTGAAGTGGTAAGGTTTATGTCCATGAAATGTATTTCTTAGATAGGTAATTGATATGTTTTTCATCAGTGGTATACCTTTTAAGATGTAGTTAGAGACATTTTCCTAGGCCAAGCTCAGATACAGAGATCCCCTTTCTTAGTAATGTGGTTTTATTTTGAGTTTATATATATATATTTAAATTTTTATAACTATTGTTATGTTTTGTTTCACTCTTCATTTGGGTTTATCTGACTTCTATCACATCCTTGTATTTATCCCATTGTGTTTTTTGAGGTTCCCTATTGGGTATGTTTATACTCACATATGCATGGGATTTTACCACATGTTTCATGTCTTATATAGATGAAAAATAGTTTGGTGGTGACATTAGTGGGGAATAGTGATACATGGATGTGCATGCCACATATGGTGGTCTACCTTAGAGAAATAGATCTAGGTTCTCAAATAATTCTTTTATTCTAGTTTTTTTCTATTTGGGACTTTATATATGGTTCGGAATGTATTTTTTCCCCTTAAAATTTTTTTGTATTCTTTCATACTTTGATGTATTACCTAATGGCTATTATAAGCAAGGAATACTCAATATATTACAATCCTATATTAGTCTTCTAGACTATTTCATGAATGTTGTTGTGTCCCTTTATATAGGAAAACTAAAAAATGTTCTACCATTTTATATTATTCATTATCTATGATTTTATCTTTCCCCAAGATTATTGAAGATATGATTGAGGTTGTAAAAAATTAGAGTTCTACTAGATACGCGGGCCCTGGTGGGTTGGGTCGTTAGACAATAGTATCATAAGAGTTTATTATTTGGGAAGGTTTTTTGAGTTTTACCCATATTAGGTTTGGTTGGGAATTTGGTAAATGATGTTAATGTGTCTCATGTGTTGAAATCAGTATAAAGAAGATAGTGTTGGTGTGACAGTTGACGTATTCATTCACCAGGTTTCTAATTATCTGATTGTTAACTCTGCATACCAACATTCAGGTTGTAGTGGAATATGGCATGTGAATCATATAGTATTGAGTCCTTTGACTATCTTTATTAGGTCATATTCCTATATATATACTCATATTATCATGGTACTTCTTAATTACATTTTGGATTCCTCTACAAATAAAGTAACCAGATTACTGATTTTGGTTCATGATGATGATTTTATGAGTACTGAAGCCTTAGTTCAGGGGATATCCCTTGAGGTATTTCCTCTAGGAATATTAAGATGAATTACCCCAACCTATTGAGTTGTAGATCTTACCTGTGGGGAAGATATATGATGCATATAGGTTAAATGAAATAAGCATTTTCCCACATCAGAGACTATCGATGTTCTTTGGTGAGATTGATCCCTAGGTTCTGGATGATTGGATCGAGTCATTGATCCAAGTGTTCATATTCAGGTGGACCCTGAATGATTATATTTATATGATGGTAAATATTCTTTTTTATAGATCATCCGGGAGCTGGTGGATTCATGTCCTGAAAAATCATGTTGAGATGAATCTCTCTTCGTTTTTCTTGTAATATTTGTTTCGTGAGGAATATTATCCATCATACTTGTGATCAGTTTAGTACGAGTAGCTTCTTGATCTAAATCAAGGTAGTATGAAAATGTTTTATTGTTATAAAATGTTCTCTAACATTATATAGAACTCTATAGACATGATGAGGTTTAGTCACATTAGAATTTTGATGTTTTAGTGTGGTCCGCCCTGATATATCGATGCTAGTGTGGTCCCCGTGTGCATGGAAAAAAATACTGGAGTTCTAGAGTAGTCTCTGGTGATAGATACCTTCATATTATAGGGATTCTAGGTAGATTAATATGGATTTATAATTCCTGGGGATATATCATCTAAAAAATATACCAGGAACCAATCATTAGGGCCTCAATGTTGGAGGCCTCATAATTCCTCGACTCAGTCACATGAACATATGATTCAATGTTCTAACCAAGGATCAATTTAGCCTCCAGAGGGTAGATGTTAAGGTTAGGAAGATAAATTTTACATGTCTTATTATTTTCCAACATGTCCAGTAGTGGATGGATGTTAGGAAGGATATAAGATGAAAAAATTGAGATAAAACTAGGAATAGGGACCTCTCAGGCACAGCCAGGCCCCCCAGGGAGGTGATACTAAAAGAAAATCATGTATAGTTATATTGGGATAATATGTTTGTGGTGTATAATGCTATGAGATACCACCACCACCACCACCACCAGGAGGCCTTTTCTACGCTTAAGGAGATACTAGTTGGGGAAATGGGAAATTTCAATCTATGGAGGGTTTTTCCCAGGATGTACATGAGATTATTTGAGTTATCAAATTTTTTTATTTTTCTCTTTCTTCAGTATTGATATAATTAGGTCCGATTAATTCATTTTTCACCTTATACTGGGTGTAATATCTATACCTTATATTTTAGACATTATCCAGTATTATATGACTGGTGGTTCTTACAGGGATTGATTCTTCGATGTATCTTATCTGACTATAGTGTGAGCTATTTTTCTCTAGAGAGTGATTCTCATGGGATATCTTGTTCATCATGCTGAATCCCCTTAACTTCATATTGGGTTTTGAATTATTTTCCACAACTCAAGAAATACATTAATTTAATAACAATTATTATATATTCCTCCATTCTAATGGGATGAGATTCTCCTTTACGAGTGAAAGTGACTTCATTTGTGAGCGATTAGGTCTTGTGTGAAGGAAGATGCAACCCATAAACCATAATTTATAGAGTTTTAACCATGGTGTAGTGGGATATTCTATAATCTAGATTCCCACAATAGTGGATGATATTATGGATGTATTCCATATAGGCAGTCTATAAATATATTTAAGGAGGTATATAGATTTATGTATTGACTTACTCCC
This sequence comes from Viscum album, assembly GCA_963277665.1. Lineage (NCBI taxonomy): Eukaryota > Viridiplantae > Streptophyta > Magnoliopsida > Santalales > Viscaceae > Viscum > Viscum album. The sequence continues at coordinate 1,868,140,910 of OY728123.1, read as the reverse complement.
TAGGAGTGAAAAATTTCTACTATGGTATATATGATGTCCCATAACGAGAACTATAAGATAATAGAGAAATTGGGAGACCTTCAAGAGAAGGAATCTATCAGATCCATGGTGTCTACCTTGTTAAATCTAGTACATTCATGAAATTTCAATGGGAGATTGAGTATTTTCATCAACAAGCATGTCATAAACTAGGAAAAAAATGAACAATTTCCAATTTATATTAATTTACAATTTCATTATTCATTTTTGATACACGAGTTGGTTTTTGGTGTTTGATCATAGCTCTCTCTACCACTAATTGAATGTCACTGATTTGGATATTTTGAATGCGACATTCTGATGTCCCTATAGACACTATGTTTTTTTGTGATTCCTTTTGGAGTGATGAATTTCCCCATAGTGTTTATGAAATTAATAATTAGAAATTATAGAAATACGTGAACTATTTTTTGGCTGTATTTACTGAAGACATTCTCATTTACTTATAATCAGATATTGGTCATGAATATAATCCATAGATGGACATAAAATTACACTTAGAGACCCAGAATTATTTTATCCTCTTAATGTACTAGTTTTTAATCCCCCACAGTTCACTTTTTTGGGCATGTCATTTCTTTTCATGAATTAGTTGAGGACTTGGAAAATATCTATGATGTTATTTATTTAGATCCACCTAAGAAGGTGTCAGAGGTGGAGAGTTTTCATGGCACATTAGGCTAATATAGACGGTTGATGTCTGTCTTTTATCAGGTATCATCTTCATTTACCACCCTTATAGGGAAAGGGTATCTATTTTCGTAGACCATTTTGGACCAAGGATCTATTAGGATGTTTAGGCTAAGTTTGACTATTTATCCTGTGTTGAGGATACCAGAGGAGGGCATAAATTGTGTAGTGATTTATGAATACAACAGATCATGGCTCAATAAAATATTATGTAGAGGTATGTAGTGATCTGATATGCATTGAGTTAGCTGATTCCCAATGATAAGAACTATAATTCTCATGGGAGAGAATTTTTATTAGCAGTTTTCGCACTAAATATGTAGTAGCAATGTCATGTTGTGTTGTGTCTTTCTATTTACATGATCCTTCTATGTTCTAGATAAATATTCACATAGATAGATATTAACTTGAGATAAAGGTATTAGCTAAACTTTATAAAGGACTATGAAATCAAGATAATATATACTTTTTGGAAGGAAATTGTGGTGGATGAATAGCATAGAAGGAAGTCTTCTTCTCATTTGGAGGATAGGGTATCTAAGTATTTGGCTTTATGGAAGCTGACACTAATGGAGGTGAGGATTGATTTTTTCTTCAATCTATGATGGTGAGTCCTCCACTTCATCTGAATGTGAGAGAGACCTAGTTAGGAGATATAAAATTTTAAGTTACACATGACTATATATTCAAAGGTGATTCAACATATAGATTATCTAAAGGATAGGAGAATGAAATCCATTTCTATTGATGGATGGTGGTTCCATTCATGTTGTGATAGAAGGTGTTGATGGAGTTTCTCACTTCCCCGATAGCCATACCTCTCAATGTTTCAAAGATGTACAAGGATCATATGGTGTACTTTTAGTTGGATGGAATGAGGTGAAGTGTTTCAAATTTCATCTTTTGGTGTCTCATTTTATAACATGTTATGTCTGAGCACTAGGATCTGACATGATTGACACAACTTCTTGAAATCTCGTATTATATTTGATATTACATATCTATTTAATTTTTTACAAGGATTACATGAATAAAAAGAGACCATGATTCCATATGGGTGATATTTGAATAACTTAAAATTTTTTAATAATTCATTTCCAAAAAGTAGAGGCGTTTTTGTAGACTTTGGTGTAGTTGTATGTGCGGGAGGTCATCTAAAATCTTGGGGAACCCTCGATAATTTTCGTTGACTGCGATGCAAAGTCTACATCTCTATTTTAGAGAGGCTTACAAGAGGAATTTGAGACCCAATTGGGGATGAGTACATCATTCCACCCCTAGAGGTATGGGTTGACCAAGTGTACTATCAACGTGTTTGAGTAGTGTTTATTATCCTGTTTTTTGAAATTATGATTGGTCTTGGAGGATCAATTTCAATTGGTATATATTGATTATAATAATCTATATCACTTATATGATCAACATGGATCCTTTTGAGGCCCTATATAACAGAACATATAAGTCAATGATAGAGCCAAAATTTTCATCATTTGAATATGTATTAAAATTATTTAATCAAAATCAATTTTCAATATGAGATTATTGCTTCAATTTTTGACTTATGGTGTGTTTTAAGAAATTTTTTTTAAATTTCTTTAATCGGGATTTTTGACTGATTTCTATCACAAGGGTATTTTGAGTATTATTTTGAAAATATTAATCCAAATTTTGCGATTAGTTTTTTTGGATTCATTGATTTAGTTTCTTTGTGTGTGTATTCAGGAAAAAGAGTTTATTCAAACATCTTGAGGCCCAAAAAAATCATTGACGTTGGACAATTCTTCGTGTGGACAACGTGCACCTCACCTCTATAATTGATGAATGAATTTGGCGATATAACTCCAATATATTTGAATCCAATTGCATATTAGTTAGGAAACATATATACACATTATTAATAAATTTAATGGAGTGATTAATCCATTATTGTAAAAATTAGATGATATACTTTGAAGAATGATTCTTACAAATCATTAAAAGAAAATATTACAGTCAATAGAAATTATACAACTTCTATATGAGGTGTCCAATTAGTATGAGAGTCTGTGGGTTGATGTAAATGACATATCGAAACAATATACCTGAAGGCTCTAACATGTGAATATGTATTTTTCATATTAATTAATGCAAGATAATCCAGATGTTTTAAATTTGTAGAAACTGACTAGAAAAATAAATTTTCAGAGTGAAATAGACATAGTACTCTCCATACAAGGAAAAATATGATGAAAAGATTAGAGGAGATTTCTAAAACATTTATGAACATCATTCATGAAGTAGGAAATGTAAAAATCAGTCATTTATGGGGGATACAACACGTCAACGTTTGAAGAAAAATTATGCCTATAAAAGGAGGGGAGATCCTCTCTTTCAAAGCATTTCAATCCACCACATTACATCTGGGGCACCAAGGATAGGAGGACAATGGCCAGTAAGGATTTATATTTTTTTAATTTTTAATTTTATTTTCTCGTATAATTAATTCATCAATTTTTTATATTAATGTGTTTCCCTTTCCTTCTTTTTTCCTTCTTTCTCCTCTAACTCTAATTATCCTTATTACATCTTTCTATAAATATATCTATTCCCATTGAAACACAAAGTTACTAACCCAATGCTTGGACATGGGGGGGGGGTTTCATGGTGTTCTATTTTATTTCAATTAAATAAAAAAAATTTAAATCTATTTTTGGTGGATGTGAGAGTATTGCACGGTTGTAGTGGATGGCCACCAAGACATTATTTTCAATTCCATTTATTTTCCTTGATTCATTAATTTCCCCCTTCTCTCTGGAAAAACCTATATATGGTGGAGTTACGGTGTCCGTAAGGTATTTACCGACATAAAATGCGGATAGGTATTTTAGGAATAACATTCTTAGTTGAGGTCTTATCCTATTTGACTATTGGATGAGGCGTGGTTTTGTGTTCTAGATGCAAGCAAAAAATCAAAAAATATTTATATCAAAGAAAAACAATACATTAATTTGGTTAAAAAATTAATTATCAAAATTAATTTAAATAATAAATAAATTATGAATGAAACCATGTTATTCACCTCTAGGATCAAGTTATTTCTTCCATAATTTCATTATTTCTGCATCTTCATCTACATTTATATTTAATGTTTTCATTTCATTATTGTTTTTTCATGTTTCCCAAATATAAAACCATTGTTTTAAAAAAATATATAAAAAAATGAAAATAAATAGACTAGGTGAATTTGAATTAGTTATTGAACTCACTAAAACACACCTCAAGAGATATGACACTGGATAGCCTCTATGGTGCATTTGGAAAATAAATTTTTTATTCCCCCACCCTATGACAGGCGTGCATCAAAACTGGCGCCGTAGATGGGGGGTGGGGGTGGGGGGAAACTATTATTGTGATCAATTTTTCAAAATTCACATTTTTGTAAATATTTTTCATTGTTTTATTATTTTAAAAATCAAAATGTTTTCTCCAGTGCTGTTTTGACGTGACCATTTTTTCAATTCAGGGAAAAATTACTCTCAAGTGCAGGAGAATAAAATAGATTACACTAAGGACGATCTCCATCCAAAGGATGATTCTATTATGATAATGTTCAGACTCTTTCAAAGAGGCCATGATACGTGGATCTGACCACAAGTATTGTTGATCTCGATTGATGAACTCCAGATTGAATTATCAAGATTCAAGTCCAAGAATGATGTTCCACTAGTGTTTCATAATTTCACTGCAGACATATAAGACGGTGAGGACATACATGAGGTTAATGAGGCTGATTACCTACCTCATTCTGCAAATAAAAAACTAAAACAGGAACATTCTATTAAAAAATATATTCAAGATAAACCAACATAGGGAGATGATAAATTATGGAACTAAAACTCATTTAATATTATGAAAACTACATTGAGTATTATTACGAACTGTTTTAAATTTTCTGAATTTTCTGAATCTTATTATATCGATAATGATGAAGAGGAAAAGAAATTTCACATGTTGATGAACAACTACAGATCCCAAAATATAATTAATATTCAGTAGAGGGATTATATAATGAAAACATGTTGTTTGACAAGTATCAAGAAAGTAGGAGGAGGTTCTATACTTCATCCTACCCCCGCCGTTCAAGAGGTACCACATTTAAATAGGGGAGGATCCATTATAGTCTATACATGGAGTCCTACTCAATAATAACAGACAACTACAATATGGGAAGAACAACTTGTGGTTATTCCAATCGATAAAGATTCATCCACCATTAGACTATGGATAACAACTAGTACTGCCCTCTGGGGGCAGTAAAAATTAAAATCCCTCACAAGGGATCATACCATGATTTATCATTAAATTATATATAAGAATTTAGAGTTCAATTTAATTTTATAATATGTATTATAGAATGAAACCTAGTGCTCTGAATCTTTATGATCACTAATGATATGATCCTTGTTCATAATTGAGTAATTCCCTTTTGTAGGATCATAAATAGGAAAAGGAAGTCTAAAATAGTGTAAGAGAAGGAATATGATTCCTAAGAAAGTGAGTTCATTTTAATTCTTTGAAAATTTAAGCACCTTACACACTTTTTCAAATCATCATTTGAGGTTCAAAGATAAAATTTCATGCCCACACTTGAATTATGCCTTACTTGAATAATCTAGGAGGAATTAGTTTCATATGAATTTAGTGATACCATATTTTAAATTTTAATTTTAATGAAATTAAATGATTAAAATAGATAATTGGATTATTAAAAGTGAATCATAAATATTGAAATGAGGAATCACTATTTAATGGAATCAATTGATTCATATAAATTAAATTTTCCTACCACTATTCATGCATTGAATTTCTTGAAATTAGCGTGGATAAATTTCTTATTGTTAGTCATGCCTTGAGTGATTGTCTAATATCATATGTATCATTCCTATGATTATTTCTATACCATGTACTTCCTATTTATCTTGAGCATATTTCTTGAGTGATTTAGTTACACGACCCCGATTAGAACAAGCATTTGAACTTTTCAAAGCTATGATTCTACAAAAACAGATTTAAAATGATTGAGGCATAATTTGAATATCCCTTATCCTTAACGATCATGTTTTTATCAATATCCCTTTAATCCCACAGAGACCATGAATGACCTTTATTTAAATGTGTCATGTTTAAGCCATTTTTATCCATTCGTAACCTACACTAGGTATTTAGATGATATTATAATGTTAATGTGTAGGGTTAAAGGGAATCATTACGAAAGGGATGCAATAAATTGTAAAGAAAAGGTGTGGGGGTTCTTAATTTAGGAATTTTAGATGTTTTTAGAATCATTCATTGTACTCTATTTATTCCACTCTTTAATAAAAAAATAAAATTGAAAAAAAGAATCAAAAAAATGAGAAAAATGGCTTATGAGTTGTGTAAACCAAAAATCACAATTATTATAACTATAATTTCTATAAAAATGTGATTAGGTGGTGGATGTAAGGTTTAATCTAAATAATAACATTCAAATGAAATAAAATAATGAAAAAGGATATTTGAAAAAAAATATTAAAAAAATAAATAGGGTTCACAAATAATTCATTATGCTTAATTTGATCACGACTTTAATTTGAGTTTAGGAGAAGTTAGAGATTCTAGTATGAAGGGTATTATTTAATTACATTTTTAATTTTGATATCATGCATCAGACATAATAGAAAAATCTCCTCATTGAGCATTAATTTTAAAACATTAAATCCTTCCATCAATAATCCTCGGAGTCATTAATACCTTTATTGAAAAGTACTCATGATTTTGTGTGACATTTCTCTTTAAAAATTGGAGAAATTATTTCATTTATAAGCCTATTGATAAGTAGAATGTTCTTATGATATGATCATAACTCCAATATTATTGCATCATCATAGATGATATAAAGTATTTATGTGAATAAAATCATGATTTGGAATGTTTAATAATAATAAATTGGGAAAATCTAATAAATGAAATTAGAAGTTACATCATTTTTCAAAGTGTAAAAGTTAAACAAATAACTTATTTTATTTTTTGAAAAGTGAGGACAAAAATTAATATTTTATGCTTATTTCAGTATTTTATCTTAAAAAGATATTGTTCTCATTTTATTGCTTTGAATTTTATTATTGGTATCATTGATGTCCTCTTATTTTCATGTTGAGATTTTATGCTTGCGGGACACCATGGTTTATGTGTGGGGGAATTTATAGGCCCTATATTTCCATAATTTTTTATATGTTTTGATATTATTTAATCCAAAAAATTTATCAATATCAGATTATTGAATCAATTTTTAATTTATGGTTTATTTTGAGCTATATTATTAAAATTGCTTAAATCTATATTTTTGAGATATTTCTATCGTAAGGGTATTCTGTGTATCATTTTGAAAATATAAACATAATTTGTTTGACTATTTATTTTGGAATCCATGATTATTTTTCTTTAACTTTATATTCAGGACCAGGAGCAGATTTGAACATATTAAGACCTGATAAAATCATTGACATGGGACTCCAAGAGGACTATGTGGACCCCACCTCCTTAAAGGATTCATAAATCATAAAATACCTTAAATAGAGTTAATTCCAACTTTATATGAATGATGAAACATATAAAGGTTTTATAAATAATTTTCATAGAGTGATTCCACCATTATATTGGAAATTGGATGATGTACTTCGATGAAATATTTATGGAAATCTCAGACAGAAACGTTTACATTCAATCAAAAATTTATAACTCATACATGAGGTGGAAAATTACTAAAAAATTCAGGGGGTGGATGAAAAATATATTTTTGAACAACAACAAAAAAGGATCTATTATGTGAACATCACTTTTTCACATTCATTAATGCATCATAATCCGTATATTTGAAATATGGAAAAGCTGACTGGAAAGAATAAATTTTCAGAGTGAAATTAATATAAATATTTTGGTAAATGGTTAAATATGCTCAGTTTTTTAGAGGATACATCCAAAATATTAATGAAGATATTTCCCGAAGGAGGAAACACGTGAATAGGTAATTTATGGGGGCTATAATGCGTCAACATTTTAATGAAAATTATTCTTATAAAAGGATGGGATCTCCACTTTCTCAATGAATTCCAATCCACCCCATTCCATTAGAGGCAACAAAGAGAGGATTCCAATAGAAATTTACGATTGATATTTTCTTTTATTTTTTATATTTAGTTTTCTTTTCCCATGTAAGGAATTAATAATTTTTATATTAATGTGTTTCAATTTCCTTCCTCCATCCTTGTTTCTCTTAAAACTATAATTATCCTTCTCCCTTCCATGTTTTAGTCGTGATCTCGATTCCCATTGTAATGGAAATTGAATACATTGAGGATTGGCCCTATGGGAGGTTACATGGTGTTATTTTTTGTTACAATTAAAATAGAAATGTTTTAAATCTAATGGTAGTGGATATAGAAGTATTGAATGAGTGTGATGGTTTCCACCACAATATTATTTTCAACTCCATTTATTTACCTTGATTCAGTCGTTTTCACTCTCTTTATTTAGGAAAATCCATCATAAGGTTGAGTTAGGGTTTCCTTAATGGATTAAATATAATATGGTGGAGCCATGTATTTCATGAATAACATTCCTGGTTGAGGTGTTATCCTATTTTTCTATAGAAGAAGGTGTGGTTTTGTGTGATGGATGCATGATAACATCAAAACTCTTTAAATAAAATGAAATTAATTCATTAATTAGGTTTTATAAAATGAATTGTCAAATTGAATTTAAATAATAAATAAATAACGAATGAATCCTTGTTATCCAACTCTAGGAACAAGTTCTTTATTCCCTAATTTCATTCTATTTTCATGTTCATCTGTAGTTAGATTTAAATTTTTCATTTGGTTATTTTAATTTAATTTTTTCCCAAAACAACAACTTTTTTCCATAAATATTATGTAAAACTATAAGAATCAGCTTAGGTAAATAAGAATTAGTGATGAAACTAATAATAATGATTCTCAAGTGAGATGAACCTAGTCAGCCTCTATGCAATATTAGTAATATAAATTTTCTTCTTCCACATCCTATTGTAGCAGTGCATCAAAGCTGACTCCATTGTTGGGGAGCTCAGTAATTATTTCGATCACTTTTACAAAATTCAAATTTTTTTGAATATTTATTTTTTTTCTTTATTAAAAAACAGAAACAATTTATTTCTCCATGAGGTATTCCAGTGAATATTTTCTCAATTCAGGGAACAATTACACACAGGTTCAACAGAAAGAATAGATTACACTGAGTTGGAACTCCAAAAAAGAGGCGATTATATTATTTTATTATTCAAACAATTTCACAGATGCCAAAATACATGGATCTCATTCCAAGGATTTATTATCGTGATCGATGAACTATAGTTTGGACTACAATGATTCAAAGCCAAGAAGGTTGTTCCAAAAAGCTTCCCTAATTTCACTAAAGACATACAATAATTTGAGGCCTGATTTGAGGTGGAGGATCCTAAATACCCACCACTATCCACCAATAATCAAATCAAATAGGAACTTTCTATTAAAAAATATATTCATGAAAAACCAACTAAGGGAGATGATAAATTATTGAACTCAAACTCATTTAATTTTAGTGAAATTACTTTGAGTATTGCTCCCAACGCTTTTGAATTTTCATAATTTTTTTAATCTTATTATTCCCATAAGGATGATGAGGAAAAAGAAATTTCACTTATGGAGGAACACCTAGAGATCCCAGAAGACATTGAATATTCACCATAGGAAGTTAAAGGAGAAATAAAATTTGTTTCACAAGTAGCGATAAAGACAGATTAGGTTCCATACATCATCCTACCCCAACCATGCAAGTTGTACCAAATTGAAAATTTTGTAGATCTAGTGTAATCTATCCCAGGATTCCTCCTAAATAAGAAAAAACAAATGAAATATGGGAAGAACAACATGTGGTGGTTTAAATAAAATAAGATTAACCCACCATCAGACTTCAGATAACATGTAGTACTTCCCCTGAGGAAGTAAAAATTCAGGGCACACATAGGGTATCATAACAAGATTTATAATTACATTATATTTAGAAATTTATATTTCAATTTAATTTCTTAAGAATTTGTCTAGCATGAAACACATTCCTCTTAATCTTTTAGAGATTTATTTACATGATCCTTGTTCATAATTGGGTAATGCTCATTTTTTGGTTCATAAATGGGAAATGGAAGCCTCAAATAGTAGAAGATAACGATTTTGTTTCATTGGAAATGGAGTTCATTTTAATTATTTAAAAAACTAAACTACTTATATTGTTTTTCAAATCATCTTTTGAGATCTAAAGAAAAAAATTCAGGCACCCACTTGAATTATAATTTAATTGACTAATCTAGAAGACACGAGTCTCTTATGAATCTAGTGGTTCCATGATTTAAATGTCAATTTTAATGAAAATAAATGAGTAAATCAGAGAATTGGAATATTACAAGTGAATAATAGATATTGAAATGAGGACTCATGATTTTAAATAATTAGTTGATTCATGTAAATGAAATTCCCCTTCCAGTTTTCATGATTTGAATTTCTAAAATTCTTGTGAATATATTTATTATTATTAGTCATGCCTTAGGAGATTGATTAATATCACATGTATTATTTATGAGAGTAATTATAAACCAATTACTTATTATTTATCTTGAGAATATTTTATGAGTGATCTGGGGACTTGTCACTGACCATAACATTCATCTGAACTTGTCAAAGCTATGACTATACAGAAACACATTTAAAATGAATAAGGAATCTTTTAAAAATCACATATTCTTATATTCCACTTTTACCTCAATCTATATTTAATCCCATAGATACCATGAAGGTAATTTATAGGGATGATTCATTATTCATGCCATTTTTATCTATTACTACGGTACACTTTGTATTTGAATGTCATTTTGAAGATAAATTTTGTGGGTAAATGGAATAATGATGGAAATGGTGAAATACATAGTAAGGATAATGTGTGGGGGTGCTTATTATGGGAATTAAAAAAATTTTATAATAATTCTTTGTAATCTATTGTTTTACCCTCTTGAATAGAAAAAAATGAAACAAATAACCAAAAAACAAAAAAAAAATGGGTTGTGATTTGTGTAACTCCAAAATTACCATTATTAATACTAATATTTTATCAGGCATGGTTACGTGGTGGAAGTGAGGTTTATTATAAATAATAACTTTTAAATAAACAAAAAAACGAAAAAGGTTGTTTAAAAAAGAAAAAAAATAAAAAATATTCAAGAGGGTGCACAAATGATTAATTAAGCTTAATTTGATCATGACATTACATTGAGTTTAGGGGAAGTGGTAGTTTCTACATTAAAGGGGAGAATTTCATTATAATTTTATTTTTTATATAATCCATTGGTTTTTGTAGATAAACCTCTTTGTTGGGCCTTATTTTTAAAAACAATAAATCCTTTAAACCATAAGCCACATAGTAGTTTGATCATTTATTGAAATTTTCTCTGTTTCTTTTGTGCCTTTTTTCTTTACAATGTAGAGAGAGTATTTCATTTAAAAACATATGGATATTTATCTTTTTCTAATAATATTAGGAAAACTACACTTTAAATGTATCATGGGAGATTAGAGAAAAGATTCACGTGACGTAAATCATGATTTATAATGTTTAATAATAAAACCGAGAAGTTTGTTTGAATGAAATGTGAAGTTCCATCATTTTTCCAAGGGGAAAAGTAAAATATTTGAATTGATTATTTCTTTGAAAAATCAGAACATAATCTGATTCTTTATGTAGATTTTTGAATGTTGGATTTATCATTGATTTTAATTTATTTTATTACTATATAATTTTAATATTGGTAACATGATGTCCTTTGATTTCTATATTGAGATTTTATTCTTAAGGTAAACCATGGTTTAAGTGTGAGTGAATTTATAGAGAAAATATTTTAACCATTTTTAATTTTTATTTATATTATTTAATCCAAAACAATTTATCAATATCAGTTTATCACATCAATTTTTGATTTATGGCCTGTGTTGAGAAAAATTATTAAAATTGCATAAAGCTAGTTTTTTGACAGATTTCTATCATAAAGGGTATTTTGTGATTAATTTTTAAAATATTAATGCAAATTGATTGATTATTTTTTGGGATTTATTTTATTTTCATCATCTTTGTCTTTAGGACCAGGAGTTGATTCCAACATCATGAGACCCAAAAAATCCTTAAAGTTAGAAAATTCTTCAGGAGGACAGCATGGGCCCCACCTTCGTAATGGATGTATAAATCAGGAAAAAACCACTAATTGAGTTTATTACAAATTTATGTTAATGATTACACATTTAAAATCTTGATAAAAAAATTTCATTGGGTGGTTCATTCATTATGGTGGAAATTTGATGATATACTTTGAAGGAAGCTTCATGGAAATATCATATAGAAAAAAGCACATCCAATCAAAAATTTATACCTCCTATAAGAAGTGGCCAATTATCCTAAACATATATGGTTGGATGTAAAATAAATCTAGTAAAAACATTAATTAAGGCTCTAATGTATGAATATTTCTTTTTCATGTTCATTAATTCTTGACTATCCAGATATTTGAAATATGGAGAAGATGATTGGACATAATAAATTTTTAGAGTTAAATAAACATAAAACACTCCAAATATGGTTAAATAAACTGAAATGTTGAGAAGATACATGATAACACATTTTCTAACATCTTTTATGAAGGAGGAAACATGGGAATCTGTCATTTATGGGGGCTACAATGTGTGAACTTTTGAAAAAAAAATTCTTCCTATAAAAGGATGGGAGATCCTCCCTCTCAAAGCATTCCAATCACTACATTCCATATGTGACACCATGGAGGGGAGTTTAATGAACATTTGTAATTATATTTTTTTAATTTTTTTTACTTTCACTTTTTTTTCTCATTTAATGCATTCATATTTTTTTATATTAAATTGTTTTATTTTCTTTCTTCCATCGATCTTTCTCTTCAAACTCAAATTTTAATTCTCTATTCCATCTTTCTATCCTATCTCTATTCACATTTCAATAGAAAGTGACTACCCCAAGGATTGTTTTCGGGGGATTTTTATGGTTTTATTTGTTATTTCTCTTCAATTCAAAATGGTTTAAATCAATTTGTGCTGGATGCGGCAATATTTCATGGGTGTGGAAATCATCCACCACAATATTATTTTCAATTCCATTTATTTTCCTTGATTTATTCATATCCCTAACTTCTAACAAGAAAAAATTCATACGGTGGAGTTAGGGTTTCATTAAGGGATGAAATAGAAAATGTCAGAGCTAGGACTTTTAGGATTAACATTCTCTATTGATGTTTTGTCCTATTTGACTATTGGAGGAGGTGTGGTTTAGTGTTCCATATGTATGCTAAAATAAAAAATTCTTTAAATCAAAGGAATTTAATTAATGAATGAGGTTTCCTGAAATTAATTATTAAATTTAATAAAAAAAATAAATAAATAACGAATGAACTCTTGTTATCAAACTCTAAGACCATGTTCATTCTTCCCTTAGTTCACTCTTCTTGCATCTGCATATGTATTTAGATTTAAAATTTTCACTTAATTATTTTAATTTATTTTTTTTCCAAAATCAACTCCATTATTTTCAATAAATATTAAAAAAATAATTAGACGCTAACGAGCCTATACCCTAATGCTAAATGCTCCTGCTTGGAATCCAAAAGACCCAGGATCAAATCTGAGAAAGGGATAATTTCTTGGGTACTGTAACAATATTTTTGTAGGGTACTGTAGTAGCAGTGACATTGTAGCAGTGGAGGATGTGTATCAAGTACTGTATCTGTGGCGATACTATAGAAGGTACTGTATCAGTGTGGGTACTATAGCAGTACAGTTCATCGAGAGGTCATTTGGGCCAAAAATGGGCTTTCAAGCGTTGTTTTAGGCCAGTTGGCCTTGGACCTTTGGGCTATATAATGGGTCAACCACTACCCAGTATAAAGAGGTATTTTCATTAAATAATAAATTGAGGCATCCGCCCCAAAATTTAAAAAAGGAATTAAATATGATGAATTAGAATTAGTGATTAACGGGCTTAAATGATTCTCTAGTGAGATGACTCTGGTCATCCTCTGTGCTACATTTGGAAAATGAATTTTCTTTTTCCACACCCTATGACAAGCGTGCGCGAGTCTCCTTTATGCTAGATTGGGATTGGAGGGACATCCCTTATTGGGCCAGAGATTATTTAGATGATGATGATGAAGGTTCATGTGATCCAAGAGAATATGAGGAAATGTAATTTAAAATTTAAATCTTATGTAGATTGGTGTATTAAGCTATTGTAGTTCGATCAGGGATATAATATTTCCCTAGGATTCTCCCCATAACGGGGACTACGAAGCTTTGGCTGAGAAGGAAAGTTGTATCCTATGATCTTAGGGATGTTTGAGATCCTACGGAGGGTTGACCGTGGGTTTTACCACATATCCATACCCCCACACATTGTGTGTGTTCATGAAATCATCCACGAATCAAATCCGAGGAGATAAACTCATGATCTTATTCACATTATTGACTAGGGAATGTCGGACATCAATGATGGACGCACCTTGTCAGAGTACCTAGTGGTGATCAAAGATCATAAAGACATGATTATATTATATTATAATATTCCTTTGGATTGTGTGTTATGGAAGCACATGAGTGTGTAGGAGAGATCCTAAGAGTAAGAGATTCAGATCTGAAAATAGCACCCCACCTTTTGGTTTAACATTTTCTTTTCATGGCGAAAATCATTAAATTAGGGGAGATTGCAGTGACCCTGGTTTTTTTCATTATTCATTGAATGTTTCTATTTCTATATAAAGATTTAACCTTAGATTTGGAAATATTTTTGTTGTATCAGGACCCCATAAATAACACATATGTATTTATTTTAATACAAACACATAAATAATTTTATGAAAAATGGATTTTTATAGTATTTGAGACCTTAAATGGGAAATCTAGGACCATGGTTGATTCCAAAACACATGGATTTTTTAGGACACAAACTAAGGTTGGTCATCACCGAACATCTGTTTGAGTTATCCATTGAATGGTGTGTGTAATTAAAATAAATAATTTAATTTATTTAATTTATTTTAAATGACCAAATGTAAAAACACTATACATTTGTTGTTATGACATTTCTCCAGTGTTAGCCGCAAAACTCTTAGACCCTTTTAAAAGAGACTAATGAGTTTTTTTTGTTGGAAGATCAAAATATTATGATTAATGACGATCAGATCAGGGTGGATTAGGTGGTAATTATCATAATAGATCATCCTCATTTCTAGATAACACATTCTTCAGTAATGATTAATCAAAATAATAGTATGTCTTATCTTTTGGGGATTCTGCCCATTTGATTAAAATATTGAGGATGGATATTTAGATAATGTTACTAATCTATAATTTATTAATTTATTACCTGATTCCCTTAATTTATTGGTTTTTTAATCTAATAAATCATTATTTTTATTCACTATAACTACATATATATTTTTATATGATCTTTTTTCATGAACACATGGCCAATGAAGGATTCAACTTGTCTATGTGAATTTATCATCACTATTATTAATTTTATTCAATATTGGCCCATGTGGTAATGGTTTGACATTTTTAGGTAGGATTTATGTGTAACCAATTCCTTTGATTTAGTGAATTTGAATGAATAGTTATTACAATGGAGAGTTTGCGATGCATTAGGATGATTTATAGGTGATGATGGATATATCTTGATTGTAATATAGCAATATTTTGAGATAATAAAAACAGTGTTAGAAAATTATTTGTAACTATATCTATGAGGAAATGTAATTTTTTCATTAAAAATCATTCAATTTTTTTTCAATGGCTTTGCATCTGGGTAAATGCCTAGTTAGCATCTTGGAATATTCTATGGAATATTTCTAGAGTCATACGTTGAGTTAGTGTGAGATTCCTAGGTTAGTAGATCCTCATGGAAGATAGAATAAAATTTTTAATGACATTACATTATTAATGAATGATTTTTCAAAATAATTGAATAACATATAAATCATATGTCATATGAAAAATAAGATACCATAAATAGATCTGAAATGTATGGTTTACGCTTGGCCGAGTACAAGTGTTATGTGTGTTGGGTGTTTAGAAATATTTAATGTGATAATACCTTTTTTATATGTAATAAAATTATTATTCATATTTTTAAATAATAAATAATAAATGTCTCTCAAAATGTAGATCATATGAGAAATGTAAGACCACTGTTAGATCAGGGGCATGAAAATTTAGCTTAAGAATGGTATCACTTTTTTGAACGTCAGGTGTTTGGAAACATCACATGAAAATATAACCCTTTAATATTTAATTATATTATTATTCTAATTTCAAAATAATTATTAGTAAATATATCTAAATTAGTGTTTCGTATGAGATATATGTGACCATCGTTAGTTCTGGTACATGGGATTTACCCAAGGTGGGGTATAATTTAATGCGGGTCAGGTGTTCGACAACATCACATTTGATAACTATTTTTTCAACATTTAATTATATATAAAATCTAAATTTAGTTGATTAAATTCATTTTAAATATTTTTCATCATCTTCTCCACAATATTGCACTATTTTTGGAAGCATATTTTTTTTTAATGAATCAATTTTAGCCTTTTAGGACCCATTAAAAATTGAAAATCCTTAATGTGATGATTCTAATCACATAGTCATTATGATTTGGTTAAAAAAAAGATTATTTTGAAATCCTAATTGTATAAAGTTTAAGAAAAATTAAAAAATAAAAATTATTGTTATTGTTATAATTTTTATAATAATAATTATTATTTAATTAATAAAATTCTAATCCAATACTTTTTTGGTAGAAAAAATAATTATAAATAATATTAGTAATAATAATAATAATAATAATTAATTTTAAATGAAAATATGAGGAAAATTAAATGTGTAATTAAAAATTATTTTCCACTTAATTTTTGAAAGGTGTTTTTCTATTGTCAAATTTACGGGAAGATAAATAATAACATTGATATTATTACTTGTCCCACATAAAGAAAATAGTGTGATTAATATAAATTTATTAATTATTGAAAATTAGTGAAGTTTTTTGGTGAAACATTAATTATGGTAATGATGATAGCTATTTAATAATAATAATAACCATTGTTTTTAATTTTATTATTTTTAAACTGAATAAATATATAGTATGTATTATAAAATTAAAACATTTTCACAAACACACACACAAGGATATACATATATTGGAGTTGAAAATATAAAGGCACATTTGTTTTAGTGAAAATGTATATATATATTATTTCTATATGTATATATATGTGTTATATATATATACACATAAATGTGTGTATATATGTATTTATATTAATAATGTTTTTTGTATAATCTTTATAAATTAATATTTGCATAAACACACATATATTTAGTCATTGAGATGAACTTTTAAATACCACGAACGGGCCTCTTCGTGGGTTGAGGGATGGAAGCACCACAATGGCCACAAAAATCCCGTGGGTTCCTTATCCTTTCCCTCCCACTGCTGTCTGCCAAGAGAAGGGATTCTTCAGATTAATGTGGATGCGTCTCTCCCCAAGGATGGGCATGTCGGCCTTGGCATCCTGGCCCGGAATCATCAGGGGAAAATTGTTGCAGCCAAACATGAAGCACACTATGCTTTCTAGGAACCTGTGGTGGCTGAGGATACTTCCATACTTGCAGGTCTGATACTCACCATAGACTGAGGTTTGGATAAAATCAACCTTGAATCAGACTGTCTCACCATTTTCAATGCTATCAACTCCAACGACGGCGACCTCCAGTCTTTTGGATCCCTCGTCAGGCGAATCCTATCTATCCATCAAGGCTTCTCAATCTACCATTTCACCTTTACTAAATGAGAAGGAAATAATGCTGCTCATCAGCTTACGGCGTCAGGACCCTTTGTCGTTGACCAGCTCTAGCTGGACCATTTCCCTTTATGGCTTTGCATTTGTATGTCGGCTTATTTTTTGACATTAATGATCCTTTTCCTTAAAAAACACAATTAATATATTATTTTATGTATTTAAAAATTTAATTGAAGAAATAAGGGTATGTGGGTGTGTTTTTTAGAATAATAGGACTAAATAAAAATGATAATGTTTTATTATGAATAGGGATGAATTTAATTAAGGAATTTAATTATATATATATATAATGGAGACATGGAAAGGGGATTTTTGTAGAAGAAATGAGTATTTTATCCTCATCTCAGATTTATCTTCATCTCTGTTCTCATATTTTTATTTTATATTATTATGTTCTTTTAAACTACCAAATTCAGTGTGTGTTGCGATATTGTTCGGAATTACATGTTGTCTGTGTCATTAGATTCATCTAGAAGAGTAGAATATTATTCCTAATATTATTTTTTTAAGGTAGTGAGGTAATATATTCATTTTTAATTTAATATTTCTAATTATAAAAGATCAAGATAATTCTAATTAATGTTGAAAAGTGGATGGTTTATGGAGTCATTAGTGTGTGATCATCTTTTGGTTGGTTTGGAACATGATTTGAGTGATGAAATACCTAGTATACCTCAGCATCGACTTGGAAAACAGGGAGGAATGATGTTTCTTACCTCTTAGGATCACATTTAAACATCTTCTATATTTGATTTATTTGTTATATTATTTGATACAATTATTGATTGTGATTGCATGTGTGTGTGTCTAGCCCATGTGACCTGTTGGGATTAAATGAGTGATATTATATTAGACTTTTTCATGTTTTATTTTTATCACATGATGTTATTTTTTCTGATTTATTTTATTATAATGTCATAATTAATGATATAATTTTTATTGTATGTAATTATCTGTATGTGTGTTTCCTTATTGTGGAAGTAAAATTCTTCGTGCTCAGAATAGTTGGACTCTTATGACATGATTACCCATTATAGGGTGAGTATTCATGAATTTAGTTTATTTTCAATAATGTACTTGATAATAGGGTGAAGATGTGATGGAATGTCATGTTCATGCTCTACTAAATGCCTAATAATCATGCTTCATGATGTATATTTGACTTTTGAGTGTTGAACTCGATGCATAGTTATTTTTGAGAAAATATCCATACTTTATGTCATAGATATTATGATACAATGAATTCATGTTGAGGATGTACTTTGGGAACTAAAACCATAGTATCTGTTTTCTCGATTTCTAGTTTATTTGTGAGTAGATTAATAATTTCCTAGTTGATCAGTGTGAAATATGATTGATTCCTAGTTGATTTGTGACTAGAACCATCTATGTGTATATGTCAACCAAAATTCCAAACATGAGGCCCAAGGTAAATCACATTGCATGTAAACATGATCCCATGAGGTTTTCGAGCAAAAAAATGTACTCGTCTGGAGGATATTTTGCTTACTACCAACTGTTTTTAGAGGTAGATTTTGAGTGTTAGGTGGTGGCCAATTTAGATAAGGATTCTGAGCACAATGAACTGGTTCACACTCTTTGACATTTTCCATGATCATCTTTCCATTATAAAGATAATTCAGGTATGGGTGGGTTTAATGGCGACTTGATTAGTGGACCACAACTTAGTTTAAATTTGAATGTTTACATTATTTTTACACATTGATTTAAGTATGGAACACACTTTTATAATTGATCACACCAGGTAAGTATATATTGGGGGTGTCCTATTTAGGCTTTTAATCAAACCCTACTCAGAAATTTGGAAGGGATTATAGATTCTCTGAGTAACTTGGAGAGGGTAAAGGTCCATGTGGTAGATGGATGAGTAGGTGGACACAGAGCTGGAGCATACCCAGAATGAAACTTGAAAACCTTGAAGTTCTTTTATTTATTATCTACTTTTATATGTATGACATTTTTCAATTTCCACATTTTACTGTGATTATTTGTTTATTGTTTTTATTATTGTTCATTATTCTCCTTCTCAATGACATGATACGAAGGGTATAATATCCCCACTGTTGGAAAAATATATTATGTGTGTGTGTGGGGGGGGGGGGTTAAATATTTTTATATACATGTATGTGTATATATTTAATTTTTTAAATAAATAATGTGTTTTTATATAATCTATACAAATAAATATTTAAGTATATATATACACATATATTTATTTAGGAATATGTAATTTTAAATATAATTAATGGATTATTTTATGTATCTAAAAGGGGATTTTAAAAAGATTTGAAAGGGTTATAGGGGTGCTTTACACACAAGAAAAGTAGTAAAGAAAAATGGTAAAGTAGAATTCAGGAGATAAAATAATTTAATTGAGGAATTTAATAGAAAATATATATAATGGGGATTTGGGGAGAAATTTTTTAAAGTATAAATAAAGAGATTATCCTTCTCTCATATGTATCTCCATTTATTTTCTATTCATTTTATTTTATTTTATTTTATTTTGTCAAACATATAATTTCAATATCATTTGCAATATTGGCTGAAATTACGTGCCATTAGCATCGTTGGATTTGTCTTGATGTGTATAAATTAATTAATAAACTTATTTTTGGTATCGGTGACTTAATTTTTAAAGATTAAAATTAATATTTTTAACTATAAAAAGGTAGCGATACTTCTAAATAATATAGAAATGTGGACGTGTCAAGTATTTGTTAGTGTGGGATCATCTTCTGATTGGGAATGAGTATGGTTTGGGTTATGAAAATATTTGTAAAAATAAATGTTGCCCTGGAAAACCACGCTGTAGGATGTTTCATACCTCTTTGGATCCTTTTTACACACGTCTCCATATTTTATGTTTGTGTTGTCTTATTTGATAATATGTAGGATTGTGATGGCATGTGGGTGTGTGTGTATCCTGTGAGACATATTATAATATCATGGGTGATATTAGTGTGACCTCTTACTTGTTTTATATTTATCACATGATTTTCAATTTTCTGATTTATTTTCCCATGATGGTATATATAATGATATGCTTTCTATTTTAGGTTATACCTCGTATGTATGTTGACTTGTTTTGGAGGTACGACTCTTGGTGCTCAGAACAGGTGAACCATTGTAAAATTTTTATCCATATAGGGGGTATTCTTGTCTTTCATTTCATTGAAATGATGAACCAAAACATATGGTAGAGATACAATGAGATTTCTTGTTGAGGCTGTTCATAATGCCTATGTATCAGAAATCTCAATTCCTAGTGTATTTACAAATGACTTATCGGTTAATAGATGTTTTTCTAGAAGTATTACATACTTGAGGTTAGATATATGATGATACCATAGAGGCATTTTGAGTTTGTACCTGTGGAACTGGAATCCATGTATCAGGTTAGTTGATGTATTGTTGATTTTTGAGTAGTGTACTTGATGCCAAGTTGATCTTTGAGAAGCATGCTTGATGACTAATTGATTTGATAATGTCATCTTTGAATCATATATGTCAAAAAAATACCATATTGAGGCCTAGGGTAACCCTAGTTCTGTATACACAATATGTAATGAGGTTTTAAAGAAAAAATGTACTAGATAAGTGACTAGTTTGGTTACTACCAACATTTTTGAGAGATGGATTCTGAGCTCCATGTGTTGGTCCATTTAGAGATGGAATCCAAGATCCATGCACTAGTCCATGATCCTTGAGACATTCCATGATTACATTTCCAGCATGGAGTTGTGAAAGGTATTTATGGGGGTGTTTTTGGAAGATTTGTTATCACACCACCACTCTGTTTTTATTTTTATGTTTGTATTCTTGTTATACATGGATTATTATTATGGAACACACATGTATAATTTAGCACACAAGGTAAAGAAAAAATATCAGTTTCCTACTAGGTCTAGTACTCACACCCTACAGTGGAATGTCACTCCACTTGTAGATTCCCTGAAAAACCATGAGAAGGGAAACAAATATATGGTGGATGTTGGAGTAGCTAAACCACGAAGCTAGAGCAGACCAAGGGAGACACTATAAGACCATATTATTATTTTATATTTTTGTCAACTTTCATTACTCCAGAGATAATCCTTTTTTGGGAGATCGTATTTATATACCACATATATCATATTTAGTTTTTGTATTTAATATGAATATCTATTCATTCTCCTATAATTATTTTTTATTATCCACCATGAGGGAATTATTCTAAGGGTATTGTCCCCCACTATCATATTTAGCCTCTCCATGCTTGAAAACTACATCTATCATAGGAGGTGGGGTGTATGAGGACATGTGGCCGTCTGACATGGACCAGGTGGTTTAGGTCAGTATTTTAAAAAAATATATCATATCACTAGAACTCAATAACATATCTCTTTTTTTACCTTGGTATGGGACATGATATAAATGAGATAGGATAGTTGAGACTCAGGTAGATGAGCTATGCCAGTTTCTGGCCAGCACTGCATAGTGGATATCTGAGTTTCCATAGTTTCTGGAATATATATTTTTCTATAACATTTTATTAAACTCACCTTGGGTGATGCACATGATGTTGATATATGATTTATTATATTTTTTATGTGTTCATGCATCCAGATTTTGGGTTTATGTAAAATTTCTATATATAAACTTGTTATTGTGTTGTATAGTAGTTCAATGATTAAATGAATTTTTTTGTGCTACCTGTTTGGGATAGTTTCTATTGTATGATATATCTTTCTATGTTGTGTGATATACATTTATTGGAATTAATTTATTTTAACTATGATTTCTATTATTTCAGTGTATGTATGATTACTTTGACTAACATGTAGGCATGTAGACCATGGTTAGTGTGAGGAGTGTCATTCCATGGGTTAAGGGTAGACTCTTACAAGAGCCTTATGTGATCCCATAGTTATGATAATGTGTTTTAAAGATTCTAAAGATCCTATTTATTAGAGATTGATGATATTATGTTTAACTCAGTGGTATGAGTTGTTTAAGAAGACCTCTAGTGATGATTCTTAGAGATAAAACGTTTAAAGAGGTAATAATTTTAATATCCTGAATTTTTAAGAAAATAAATACCATATTTTTAATAATTTATAGTTATTTTTATTTGAAAATGTTTTGTTTAAAACAAATTTGATAATAAATGTTATAAAGTCATTGTGTATCAGTAAAATCCCAGTTAGCATCTTAGAATACTCTATTCAATATTTTCGGAGTCAAACACTCTATTATTGCCATATTCCAAGGCTCGTAGATCCACCATGAATATATAATAAAAATATTCAATATATTATATTGTGGGAAAATGATTTATCCAAAATAAATGAATAACTCATAGATAGTGCATCATATGTGAAATATGAAAACACATTTAGGTTCTGAATGTGGTGTTTACCCTAGTCGAAGTATAAATTTTATGTGCATGAGGTGCTCGAAAACATTTCATGAGTTAATAAAATTTTAATATTTAATTATATTATTCTTATTTTAAAATATTAAATAAACAATATCACTGAAATTGTTCATCATATGAGAAATTTGATACCACTGTCAGGTCAAGGATGTGAATTTTACCCTTACTATGGCATAAATTTTTGTGCATTGAGTGTTTGGAAACATCACACGTGATAAAACCCATTTTATATTTAATTACATTATTATTATAATTTTTTATTATTAAATAATTTATAACTATCAAATAGTGCATCTTTTGGGAAATCTCATACCACTATTAGGTCTGATATGGGGATTCTACCTTAGCCATGGTATAACTTTTATGTATGTATGATGTTTTGAAAGCATCCAACACAATAATAACATTGTATTTTTTAATTATAATTTTTTTTTGATTTTAATTAATTAAATTCATTTTAAAATATTTTTGGCATCTTCCCCACATTGTTGTACTATTTTTGGACACATACATGTTTTAAAAGATTCAATTTCATTCATTTTAACCTATTGTAAATTAAAACTCCTAAAAGTTATGATTTAAATTACTTCACCATTATGATTTGGATGAAACATAAAATTAATTTTAAATGCTAATGGTGGAAATGATGGGACATATATAATAATAATAACATTTTCTTTGTTACTATTATAATACTTAAATTAATAAAATTGTATATGATTATTTTTGGGGAAGATAAAAAATAATAATTATAATAAATGTATTGTTATAAATATTTTTTAATGAAAAAGAGTGGAAAATTATATGCACAATTTAATATTATTTTTCACTTAATTGAAGAAATTCAGTTTTCTATGGGTGTATTATTTAGAGGATAAATACTAATGTTTATATTATTACTTGTCACACATAAATGCAATGGTGTAATTAATATAAATTTAATAATTATTGTCAATTTATTTATTTATCTAGATAAAACTTGTTGGTGATATTAATGAACGATATTTAATACTAATAATCGGTATTTTTTTAATAATAAAATTATTATTAAGTTGAGAAAATAATTTTTTGTGATAATATTAAAATATTTGTACATATATGTGTGGGTCAAAAATATATATCCATATTTATTTTAGTGAATATAAATATATCTTATTTATGGGTGTATGTATTTGAGTATATAGACATTCAAAAATATGTGTGTGTATATGAGGATTTTGATTATATAAATAATTTTTTACATAATCTATAAATATATATATATATAGACACACACATATATGTACAAAAATATATTTATTTCATAAGATGTCCTTTTAAATATATTTTATAAATTATTTTATGTATTTAAAATGGGAATTGAATTTTTTTTGAAAGGGTTATAAGAATGGACTACATACAAGAATATGACTAAATAAAAATAAAGAAGTTGAAACATGAAAATATTGAAATATAATTGAAGAATTGAATTAATATATATATATATATAACGAAGATATGGGGAGGATCTTTGTGTAACAAAAATGAGGATATTCTACCCCACTCATGTTCACCTCCCTCTATATTAAATTCATTATTTATTTTATTTTACTTTATTCTTAAAAACCTAAATATTTAATATATTTAGTGATATTGATCAAAATTATGCACCATTAGTGTTGCTGGATTCATCTCGATGAGTAAAATTTTATTCATAAGATTTTTCTTGAAGGTACTGAGGTAATTTGTTCATATTTTGTTTAATATTTTTAAATATAAATAATAATTATAATTCAAAATAATTTCTAAAAGGGTAGGGTTCAAGTAGTTTCTTGTGTGTGATTATTATTTCGTTTTGAGCGAGTGTGTTTGAGGTGATGAAAACCATTTCAAACAACTATGTAGAATTGAAAAACTATGAGGTAGGGTTTTCCTTACCTTTGGGGATCTTATTTACACATATTTCCATATTTTATTTATGTGTTGTCTTATTTGTTATTATGCTCGATTGTGATCGAATGTGTGTTCATGTGTATCCTCGGAGACAAACTATGATTCCTTGAGTAATATAAGTGCATCCTTTTCCATATTTTACTATTTTTGCATGATGTTATGTTTATTAATTTATTTTATTAGGATGATATATATTATGATATATTTTTTATTGTATATTTGACCTTGAATGTGTGCTTCCTTTATTTGGAGGTACTGTTCTTGGTTCTTGTAATAGGAGGACCACCATGACATGTTTATACCTTTAAGGGGGAGTACATTTGACTTGCATTGTTTGGTAATGATGCACCAAATCATAGGATGAAGATATGATGGAGTGGCATGTTAAGGTTGTACTCAATGCATATGTATTGGGTCAATTGATGCCCAATTTATATATGAGTGACATAATAGTTTAATATATGTTTGTGGAGAAGCATTACTTAAATTTCGTCAGAGATATGTTGATACCATAGAACCACGTTGAGGATGCACTCATCAAACTGGAAGCAGAGTATCTACTTGGTTCATGTCTAGTTGATTTGAGAGTAGTTCAATTGATTCCTAATTGATATGCAAGAAGCATGCACAATTCCTAGTTGATTTATGATGAGAACCTTTGATGCCTAGATGTTGAATAACATTGCTTACTTGAGGTTCAAGGTGAACCAAGTTTCATGTACACGCGATTCCAAAAGGTTGTCAAGAAAAAAATCCAGTTGCCCGGTGTCATGTGTTTTTACTACTAACTTTTTCAAGACATGGATTCAGAGTGACATGTTCCAGTCTATTCAGAGATGGATTTAGAGTTAAATGTAGTGGTCTTTCCTCCTTGAGACATTCATTTATTATCTTTCTGACTGGAGCTGATGCTGGCACGATTGAAAGTATTATCGCGGATTGGTTATCACAACACCATTCGATTTTGATTTGTATGTGTATACTATTGTTAATAATTTATTATTATTATGTAATACACTTGTATAAATAAGAAAACCAGGCAAGGACACATCACTGATTTTCTACTAAGTCTTGTACTAAAACCCTACTCGGGAATTTCAATGCGCATTTAGATTCAATGAGAAACCCGATGAAGGGGAAGGGACCAATGGTGGATGGTTGAGAAGGTGGATCCTGAAGCTAGAGTGGGATGGGATAGACATTAGAAAAACCCAATGTTGTTTTATTTATTAAGTAATTTTAGTTGTATATTGGTATTCAATTTCAACACTTTACTCTGATTAATTATTTATTTTTTCATTACTTTTCACTACTATCCGTCTAGATGAAATGCTATAGAGGGGACAATCTCCCCACTGTTAGGTCTATAAACTTTGGGTGTTTATATATATATTGGTTATATATATATACACGTGCATGGGTATATTTTGATTATTTTTTTATAAATAATGTGTTTTTATATAATCCATAAATAAATATGAATATAAATATACATATATATATATATTATGAGATGAACTTTTAAATATAAATAATGGATTATTTTATATATTTAATAGGGGAATTGATAAAAACGTATAAGGGTTATACAGGTTCACATCACATAGTAAGAGGAAAAAATAAAATAGAAAAAGTAATATTATGAATAGAGAGGTATCCAAATGATGAATTGAATGAAAAAAATTATATATAATTGGGATATGGGGTGGCCCTTTATGTAGTGGAAATGATGGGATTCTCATCCTCTCACTTGTATCTCCCTCTTTCTCATATTTTTTTATTTTTTTCTTTCATGTTTTTAAATTCAATATCTCTTGCGATATTGATTTGAATTACACACCGTTAGTGTTGTTGGATTCATCTCAATGAGTATAATTTTATTCCTAGGCTTGTTTTTTAAGGTGATGAGATAATTTCTTTCATATTCAATTTAACCTAATTAATTATCAATGATAGTGAAAATTCTAAATAATTTCAAGATAAATATGGTTCATGGAGCCATTTCTATGAGATCATCTTAGTATTGGGTGTGATCATGGTTCAGGTGTTGAAAGCCTTTGTAAACATTGATATTTACATGGAAAACCATGAGGTATGATGTTTCTTACCTATGGGGCTCTCAATTACACATGTTTCCTTATTTTATTAATGTTTTGTTATTTTGGATACTATAATTGATTGTGATCTCTTGTCTGTGTGTGTAGCCCGTGAGACCTATTGTGATTCCATGAGTGATATTAGTGTATCATTTTCTACATTATATTTTTATCTTCTGATGTTATTTTATACTATTTATATTCTCATTATGATTTATATTATGATATGATTTCCATTGAATTTTATACCCTATATGTATGTTTCCTTGATTTAGATGTAACATTCTTGGTGATCATAACCGACGGTCCATCCATAATTGTTTTCCCCTTATAGAGGGAGGATGCTTGACATGATTTTTTTGGGATGCTGGACCCAAACATTGGGTAGATATGCGATGGAATTATTAGTTGTGGTTTCACTCAAGACCTATGTATCGGGATTCTTAATGCATACTTGAATTTTGTGTGATATACTTGATTTCTGGTTTTATGTTTGAGAAGAATTTTGTACTTGAGGTTGGAGATATGATAATATGATAGAGCCACATTGAGGATTCAATCAGGGATCTATAATCTAAGTATGGTGTTGGCTATTTTCTCGTCAATTTTTGAGTAGTACACTCAATGCCATGTTAATCTATGAGCAGTATGACAGATGCATATATGATTTTATCGTGGAACTCTCGATTCCTATATGTTAGAAAAAATTCATATCTAAGGCCTAGGGTGAACCTAGTTGCATGTAAACAAGATTCCAGGAGGTTGTCAAGAAAAAATTTAACTAGCCTACTGGCTATTTCAGTTATAATTTAATTTTACAAGAGATATATTTTGAGCATTATGTGTTGGTCCATTTTGATATGGAATCCGAGTGCTATGAACTGGTATATTATCCTCTAGAAATTCCATGATTATATTTCTAGAATAGAGATAAAAAAGGGTTTTCAGGGTGTTTGGTTGTAACCTTGTTAGGGAACCACTTATTTTTGGGATTTTTAGGTTTATATGATTTTTACAAAAGGATTATTATTTTGGAATACTCTAATACACTTGATCACACAAGGAAAGTACACATTAGTAGTTTTCCTAATGATTTTTGTACTAACACCCTACCGAAGTATTTCTATGGACAAATAGATTCTATGAGAAACCTGATGAAAGAAAAGGGCCTTATGTTTGATGGATGAAAAGGTAGACAAAAAAGATAGAGTATACTAGAAAAAACACTTCAAGAACCTGTTATTATTTTACATACTATCTAATTTAACTACTCCGAGAAACATTCAACTTTGGGAGATTTTATTTATATACCATGTATTCCATCATTAGTTTCTCTAATCAATCTAAATATTTATTTATTCTCTAATTATTATTATAAATTATCCTTATCAACGACATGATATAGAGGGTATAGTCTCATCACTACCATATTTAGACCAACATTTCTTGTATAAACCCTCTTGTATACGAGGAGTCACACAATAGGTCACGTGTCCTTCTATCTCGGACTCAGTGGTTTGGGTAGGGATATTAAAAAATGGAATCATAGTGCTAGGGATCACTAAATGTTTTCTTATCTTTCCACAGAATGATACATGATAAAATAAATATAGGATGGTTGGGACTCAAGTAGGGGAAATATGATACTGTCTGGCCCGGACTGCATAGTGGACCTCTGATTTTTTATAATGTGTGGAATTTATGTTTCACTGTTACTATTAATTAAACTCAAATTTTGGGATGAACATGATGTTGACATTTGATTTATGAGATTCTTTGTGTTTTCATGAAACATGATTATAATCATGGGTTTAAATGGAATATATATAATTGTGGATGTGATACATATTAGTTTATTAATTTTATGCGTTGTTTTTTTCTATATTTTCGAGATTGTTTCTCTTTTGTGATATATATTTGTTTCTATGATGTGTGACATATATTTATTGGCATTAATTAGTTAAACATATCATTCTTATGTGTTAGTATATATATAATGGTGGTGACTAATGTGCAGGGAAAGAAACCATAGTTAGTTCTAGGAGGGTTATTCCTTTTGTTAAAGTTAATCTTTGAAAAGAACCTTGTGTGATCTGATAGACTTGATAATGAAATTTTAGGATTCTAATGTTACATCTTATGGGAGATCATATGTTTTATTTTCGCACTAAATGGTTTAATTTTTTGATCTAGAATGTTAGGGATGCTTCTTAGGGTCGAGAAGTTGATAGAGTGGGATAATTGTAATATCTCAAATTTGAAGTTCATTAAACCCACTTTATTCAGAATTTATTTATATTTTTATTTTAAAATGTAATTTATTTCAATAAAAATCACTTAATAAATGCTTTAACGTTTTTCTGTCCGAGTAAAATTCTAGTTAGAATCATAGAATATTCTATAGAATATTTTTGGAGTCATATACTATGTTAGTGCGGGATTATGATGCTTGTAGAGATTTAGTGGAGACATAATAACAATATTAAATACATTATATTACATGTTCTTTATTTATATAAAATGATGGAATAACTCATAAATAGTTCATTGTATTAGAAATTTGAGATGACTCTCAGTTAGGAAGGCAGGGTTTAACCTATGCAGTGTATAATGTTTATGCACATTAGGTTTTTTGGAAACATTTCACACAATAATATTATTTTATATTCAATAATATGACTAATATTATTTTTAACTAATAAATAATTAATATCTTTAAAATACTTCAATGTATGAGAAATATGAAACCATCGTTAGGTTCGAGATGTGGGTTTTACCCATGGAAGGGTATAATATTTATGTGTGTAATATGTTTAGAAACATCACATTCAATAATACCCTTTTTTATATTTAATTATATTATTATTTTGATTCTTAAAGAGTAAATAACTAGTATCTCTAAATTTTTGTGTCTTATAAAAAATTCGAGAGCATCGTTAGGTCTAAAAATTGTGGTTTGCCTTGGGAGGGGCATAAATTTTAATCTTGTCAGGTGTTTGACAACATCACATGCGAGGAATATAAATTATGAAGTTCCATGCCTCTTGAGTTCTAATTTACACATGATTCTATATTTGATTTACGTGTTGACATATTTTATAGTATAATTGATTATAATCAAATGTGGGTTTTTGTGTAACCTTTGAGACATATTGTAATTCCATGAGTGATATTAGTGTATAATTTTCCATGTTTGATTGTTATCACATGATGTTATATTTGATTCTATATTTTATCAAGATGATATATATTATGGCATGTTTGTAATTGTATGATATACCACGTATGTATGTTTCCTTTCACTAGTGGTATTGTTTTTGGTTTTTGGAACAGGTTGATAGTTGTGACATGTTTACCCCTCTGAGGGGGTGTATAGTTGACTTTCATATTTTTTTAATGATGGACATGAGTAAAAAGTTGAGATATGATGGAATGTCATGATGAGGCTGTACTCGATTCGGATGTCTTGGGATGCTTGAATGCTATTTGATTTAAGATCGACATACTTGATTCATAGTTATTTTTAAGTATCATTCCTTACTTAAGGTTAGAGATATGATGATACATTGGATTCATTTTGTGGATGACATCAGGTCACTGGATGTCAGTTAATAGGTATTTTTTGTTGTATAGTTGATTTTCTAGTAGTGCACTTGATGCCTAGTTGATCTTTGAGTAGAATGATTGATGATTAGTTTATTTGTGAGTGGAACCATTGATGCCTAGATGCTGAAGAACATGATGTACTTGAGTCATATGGTGAATTGAATTACGTGTAACATGATGCAGTATAGTTTTCAAGAAACCAATGTACTATCCAGGTGGCTAGTTTGGTTACAACCAACTTTTATGAGAGATAGATTTCAAGTACCATGTGATGGTCCTTTCAGATTTGGATTCAATGATACATGAACAAGTCCATACTAATTGAGAAATTTTATGATTATATTTCTGACACCAAACGAAACAGGTAATGTATGTGGTTTGGTGTCAGATGAGTTAGTGCAGCATTGCCTAGTTTTTATTTTTATGTTTATATGATTTTTACGAAATGATCATTATTATGGAATACACATCTATACATTATCACACAAAGGATGCATTGGTGGTGTTTTATTGAGTCTAGTACTCATACCCTAGTATAGATTTATTTCACTTGTAGATTTCAGGAGAAACTCTGGTAAGGGAAAGCGCCCTATGGTGGAGTACTAAGCATGTGAAGTTTGGAGTTTGAGAAAACCAATAAATACACTAGAAGATTTTGTACTTCTTTTATTTATTATCTAAAATTATGAATTTATGTTATTATTATTGGTCACTATTTTCCTTCTCGATTATACAATAGATATGGTATATTCACTCCATTTTTAGGCATATATATTATTTGTATATATATGGGTTATATATATACACATGCATGTGTATATATGAATTTTTTATATAAATAATGTGTTTTTATATAATCGATAGAAATAAATAAAAAAACAGATTTTTTTATTTATTAATATTACAATTAAAATATAATTAATGGATTATATTATGTATTTAAAAATGGAATTGATAAAAACATGCAAGGGTTATATGGGTCTGCGACATAGAAGAAGTGAACAAAATTATAAAGTAGAATTATGAAGTCAATTGGATTTAATTGAGGAATTGAATGAGAAAATATATATAATGTCATGTGGGAAATCTATTTTGTGTAGTTAATATGAAAATATTATCCTCCACTCATGTATATCTCCCTCCATCTTTATTCATTTTGTTTTATTTTATTTTCTTCTTCCAAAAATCAAAAATCAATATCTTTTATGATATTGATTGGAATTATGCGACGTCAGTGATGTTGGATTCACCATGACAAGTAAAATTTCATTCATAATCATGTTCTTCATGGTGGTGAGGTAATTTTTTTGAGATTTAATTTAATATTTTTATTTTTCAAAGATAGATATAATTCTAAATAATTTCCAAAGTGGGATAGTCCAATGAGTCATTGGCATGCAACGTGTTCCCATAAGTTGCGAGCATTGTTCTAGTGATGAAAGACTTTGTAAAAATCTATGTTGACATGGAAAACTCAATTTTAGGATATTCTTTACATATTTATAATTCATTTAGACATGTTTCCATATATATATATATATATATATATATATATTTGTGTACGGTTATTTGATATTATTCTTGATTGTGATCACATGTTGGTATGTGTATAGCCCATGAGACATATTGTGATTCCATGTGTGATATTCATGCAGTCTATTACATGTTTCATTCTTATCACATGATGTTCTATTTTCTTCTTTATTTTCCGATAAGGATATATATTTTTATATTCTTTCCATTTTATGATATACCCAATATTTATGTTACCATGGTTTGGATGTACTGTTCTTGGTTCTCGGAATAGGTGGACCATCATGAAATGTTTACCCATTATAGCGGGAGTATTCTTCAATTTCATATTTTGAAATGATGGAGCTTAGAACATGGTGGAGATATGATGGAATTAATTTACAAGGTTGTATTCAATACTTACGTATTTGGTTTCTTGATGCCTAGTTGATTTTCAAGTGACATACTCGATTCCAATTTGATTTTCAAAAATAATTCCTTACTTGAGGTAAATGATATGATGATAACATAAAACAGTGATCAGGATGAACTTTGTTAACCTGAAGCATGGAATCAAGTTGCTTTATGTCTATTTGAATTGAGAATAGTGCACATGATCCCTAGTTGATCAATGATAAGCATGATAGATACCAATTTGATTTGTGAGTGGCACCATCGATGACTAGATTTAGAACAACATCCCATACTAGAGGCCTTTGGTGAACCTAGTTGAATGTATATAAGATTACATGAGGTTTTTATGTAAAAAATGTACTAGCCCATGGGATAGTTTGGTTACTATTTAATTTTCCATGATATGGACTCCGAGCACTATTTTATGGACCATTAAAAGATGGAATATGAGTTCCATGAATAGATTCATGCTCCTTGAGACATTTCGGGATTATCATTATGGCTTCAAGACGAAGCAGGTACATTTGGGGGGTTAGTGGAGGCTTGGTTAAAGAACTAAAACTATTTTTTTATTTTTTTTATTTATATATTTGTTACAAATTGATTGTTATTATGGAATACATTTTTAAACTTGAGAACACTAGGTATAGACAAAATTTTGTTGTCCTACTGAGTCTTGTAATCTCACCCTACTCAAATATTTCGATGTGCTTGTAGATTCCATGAGAAACCCAGAGAATGAAATAAACCTTATGGGGGATGGCTGAGCAGATAGACTACATAGGTGGGGCATATTAGGAAAGATACTGAAAGGCCCTATATTTCTTTTAGTTATTATCTACTTTTATATGTATGTCATTATTTAGTTTCCTCATATTACTCTGATTATTTATTTATTATATTACTATTTTTTCTAATTTTTTGACTCAAATACATTTTACAGAGGTTATAGTCTCCCCAATTTTGGGCCAATATATTACGAGTTTTTTTATATATGGGTTATATATATACAAACATTTGTGTGTATATATTGATTTTGTTTATATAAAAAATATGTTTTTATATAATTCATAGAATATTTAAATAAATAAATAAATAATTATTTATTTATTTATTTATTTTGATATCCTTTTAAATATAATAAATTGGTTGTTTTAGGAATTTAAAAGGGAATTGAAAAAATATCTTAAGGTTATATGGGTATGTTATTCATAAGAAGAGGAAAAAATAAAAATGAAAAGTAGAATTATGAAGAGAGAAGATTTTAATTGAGGAATTAAATGAAAAATATATATAATGGGAATATGGGTAGGATTGTTTTGTTGAAAAAATAAGGAGACTCATTACCTATAATATGTATCTCCCTCCCACTTATATTATTTTATGTTTCATATTATATTACTTTTTAATACTTTTAAATTCAAGAATATTGTTGATGTTGAATAAAATTACACACTGTCTGCGATGTTGGATTCATCTCGACCTGATAGAATTTTATTACTAAGATTTTTATGAAGGTGGTGAGGTAATTTGATCAGATTTAATTTAATCTATTTCATTATCATATATAGAAACAATTTTAAATAATAAAGAAATGGGGATTGTTCAAGGAGTTGTTGATGTGGGGTGATATTTCTATTGGGTGCGAATGTAGTTTGGGTGATGGACACCTTTGTTAACCTCAACGTCGTCTTAGAAAATCATGTGGCGGGATGGTACATACCTCTTGGGATCCTTTAACACATGTTTCTATATTTTTTTATGTGTCATGTTATTTGATAATACGCTTGATTGTGATCGATTTTGGGTGTGTGTGTGTATCCTATGAGAGTTATAGTGATTCCATGAGTGTTGTTATTATATAATTTTCCATGTTTGATTATTATCACAATATGTGATTCTTTATAATTTATTTTCTCATGATGATATTTATTACGATCTAATTTCTATTATATTATATACCCAGTATGCATGTTTATTGGCATTGGAGGTACTGTTATTAGATCTCAGAATAGGTGGACCATCATAAATTGTTTACACCTTATAGGGGTAAGCTTGATGTGAATTGTTTTGTGATGATGGACCCGAGAACATGGTAGAGATAAGATGAAATTCTTTTTGAGGATATACTCAATGAATATGTGTCTGAATTATTGATTCCAAGTTTATTTATGAGTTGCATACTCTATGCCTAGTTATTTTTTGAGTAGCATTATTGTTGGACTCCTCATGTATTAATCATGTTTTAATGATCAAAAATATTATTACTATTAATTAATCTCATTATTCTATCCAAATCTTATCCATGATCACAAATATTACTTATCTTATCAAACCTCTATATTTCTGTTTCAATTTCTCTTACATTATAATGGTTAAGCTTAATTCACATTATGCATATTACTGTTTAAGTTTGAATATAGTTATTTGTCTATGTATCAAGACACTGTGAAGTCTAAGTCGTAGACACCGTGAAGGACACACTGTGACCAAGAAACCGTGAAGGACACACTATGACCCAAACACCATAAAGGAAACACCGTGACCCAGACATCATGAATGACACACCATGAGTCAGACACCGTGAGCTAGATACTGTGACATGGACACACCGTGAATCACATACCATGAATGATACACCGATTCAAAGAGACACAATTTGCACAACTAATGTGACACAATTTCTTAACCTTATTTTCAATATTATTTAAATATTACTAACGATCATATTTGATGTTTTTAATGAAATTAATGTTATTTTATGATAGTTGTTTCATGTCAGGAAACCGTACATCGTACCTATGGAAATGAAATAATTCTTATTGGTGGAGCTCATGGAATATAAAAACGATTGAGCTGTAGTAGAGGATACGCTTGCGCTTGACACGTCTCGACACACATACTACAATACATGCGAGCTCTGTACTAAACCGAAGAACAATCCTGAGCACAACAGTGAAGAACACAGTGCATGATCCTCAAAAAAGTTCCATACATTCAATCAGACATTACTGAAGAACACACGAAGTACTCTAGAGTCAAGATAACATCTTCTCTCCTAGAGGAACAAACGCTGAACCACGACACTCTTTTTTTTCAACAGAAAAACCAGAGAAGGACTCAGAAGCATCTCTACTAACTCCAACGAGTCCAGAGCTGCACTACCAATCACTAGAGCTTTCTAAAATTTCATATACTATCTCTAAGTGATTTATTATTTAATTTCAAGCAGTGTGTGTATCCTGTTTATTTTACACAAACACTGTCTCATGTGCTAAACTAGAGGATATAAAAATCCTCACACCAGAACTCCTTACTCTTGTTTACCCACGACAACTGTTGAAGAGGTCCTTGTGTGGCCTGGTCTTTATTTATTTTTCCCACGAAGAATAGTGGTAGATGTCCCTGTGTGGCCTAGACAGTCTTGTACTATTGTTAACCCCGATCCAGGGTGTGGATCAATTTAATATATAAATTTGACAGGACTAAGTATCAGCTTGAGGATGAACCTCTTGGTTATATCTGCGGTGCATTTTTAGTTTAAGTTCAAAATATACAGTATCTAATTTATATTCTGCTGCTTATTACTTTGAAATAAAAATCTGTTTTAAAGTTACATTGATAGTTAATCTAGAAAGTGTTTGTATCTACTGTCAATCAGTAAGTTAGTTTCAAAAGCTAATTAAATCTTTTGATTAGATTAACTGAGAACTGATCAATCTTTTGAGAATCCAATTGAACCTTTATAGTTTTACAAATTCACTATAGTTTAACTTATTTTATAAATTGAGTAATTTTAATAGAAAATATTTTGATAGAAATTTTGATTGGAACTCAATTCACCCTCCTCGTGATTATCTAATCCGACCGATGTTTGGTATCAGAGGTTGTTTTTATACAAGTTTTCAAAACATTCTGTTTTTCAACTGTTATTTTAGTTACATCTTTGAAGATCATAAATTTCTGTTAGTTCTAAATTTTATCTCTTTAAATTTATTTTCTAAAATCTAGTTATGGATAATAGACTAAAAGGTGATCATACTAACCGGCCACCTTTATTTAAGGGTACAAACTATGCCTAGTGGAATCATAAGATAAAAATTCATTTGGAAAGTATGGGTTTTGATATCTGGACTTCTATAGAGTATAAATATAAAATTCTAGAAAATGAAAGAATAACTTGGGATGAACCTACAAAAACTGTGTACAATAATAATTGTAAATCTATGAATGCCATGTACTATGATTTAAGAGATGAAGAGTTTAACAGAATATCTGCTTGCAAAAATTCCTATGAAATTTGGGATACTTTGGGAGTTTCTCATGAAGGAACAACCAATGTTAATGAAATGAGATTAAATACTTATACTATTAAATATGATAATTTTAAAATGAAGACTGATGAAACTATTTCTGATATGTATCTCAGGTTTAATGAGATAATCAACACTATGAGTTCACTTGGTAAGGCTGTTCCATCAAAGGAACAAATCATGAGAATATTGAGATGTCTACCAGACTGATAGAGAAGAAATTCTGTTTCAATTTGAGAATCATGCGACATTGGAGCTCTGCCTGTCAAAGAACTTATTGGTAAGCTTATGATGTATGAGGAAGAACTCAAAGTGAATAATGAGGAGGATGTTGAACCCAAGAGAAAATCCGTGGAATTTAATTCTACTACATCAAAGAGGAAGGAAAAAGAAAGAGTTCAAATATAAACTGAATGTTCTACAAGTGACGATTCATACTCTGACAGTGATGCTGAAATGGAATAGATAGCCAGGAGGTTTAAGAAATTCTATAGGAAGAAGAAATTATTCAGAAAAACAGACTACAAAGGTAAATATGATAACAAAGGTCACTAGAAAAAGGATTGTAAAAATCCATATAAAAGAGATGAAATAGTCCACTATGAGTGAAAAAGGAAAGCACATGTAAAGGCTGATTGTCCAAAATTGTAGTTCAAAAAGAAATATAACTACAAGGACAATAAGTACAAGAAATCCATAAAAGCTACTTGGAGTGCTTCAGAAGACAACAAAAGTGAATCAGAAGCTACTGATTCTGAAAAGAATCGTGCCAACATGTGTTTCATGACCAACACATCCGAGGTAACCTTATATTCACCTGTTTTTAGTTCCTATTATTCTGGAGTTGATGATGGATCTTATTATGATTCTGAAGACATGACTAAAGTTGAATTATTTGAATAATGTTACATGCTGGAGGAAACATACAATTAACTCAAGGAAAAATATAATTATTTAAATAAACAACATGCTCTCTCTGTAAATTATAAATATGCCCTTGATATAGAAAAAGAAAAGAATTCTCAACTGTTAAAGAAAAATACGGAACTGGAAAAGTCTAATGAGAAACATAGAAAAGACTTAGAAATGTTCACAAATGGAAAGGATGTTCTAACTCAAATGCTAGGAAATAAAGTGGCACCAAAATACACTACTGGAATAGGCTACCAACCTGTAAAAATATAGTTCACTAAAACTAGATTAATTCCTATATCTGGACAAAATTCTGCTATTTCTAGTTTTGGAAATTCATATGTTTCAACTAGTTATTCGCATAATTATAGATCAAATATATTTTATCATTCAAAATCTGTTGAATCTATTGATTATATGAGACCCATAATACAAATTTGGTTACCTAAAGCTTTGCATGCTAACCTGTCTTGAACCAAGAGAATCTGGGTAAAAAAACGCTTCTCTATTTAAAACTGTTTTGTCGGAAACCTGTTTGAAGAGTTCCCATAAGAATAAATGGTATTTGGACAACGGATGTTCAAGACATATGTCTAGGGATTATTTATTCTTCATGATCTTAATAAAGGTTTATGGAGGCTATGTCACCTTTGGTGATAATTCTAAATGAAAAATCATCGGCCTAGGCCAAATTGGTAACACTAACTCAGTTTTAATTTCTAAAGTTTTATTTGTTGATGGATTGAAATATAAATTGTTACGTATATCTCAATTATGTGATGGTGGATTTAATGTTAAATTTAAAAATTATTCTTGTAATTTTTTAATTCTAAGAATGTTTTAATATTTTATACTTTATGAAATGAAAATGTTTATGCTATTGATTTAAATTATTTAGCTAAGGAAAATGTTATTTGTTTAAATGATTTTCATAAAGAGTCTTGGATTTGGCATCGGATATTAGGACACTACAACATCCATTCACATAGAAATTTTACTAGGAAGAACTTAGTTAAAGACTTACCCAAACATGAGTTTCCAAATGACAAAGTTTGTAATCCCTGTCAAAAGGGAAAACAACACAAAATCTCTTTCAAATCAAAGAAAGAGGTTTGAACTTCTAAACCTCTCAAGTTGTTTCACATGGACTTGTTTGGACCATCTATATATTTTTATCTTAAATGGGAATCACTATGTCTATATCTTAATAGATGACTTTTCTAGAGATACTTGGGAATATTTCTTAGCTCACAAAAGTGAATCTTGTTCTTATTTTGTTAAATACTCTAAGTCTATAAAAAACTCTAGTGTAATTAAGATTAAAACCCTGAGAAGTGATCATGGTCGTGAGTTTGAAAATCAAGATTTTGAATCTTACTTCTCACAAAATGGATATATTCATAAATTTTCAACTCCTAAGACACCTCAACAGAATGGCGTAGTAGAAATAAGGAATAGAACCCTGTAAGAAATTGAAAGAACCATTTTAAATGATTATGACCTGCTTATTTACTTTTGGGCTGAAACTGAAAATACAGCTTGTTATATTATAAATAGAGTTTAAATTATACCTGTTCTCAAATATACCCCTTTATGAGTTGTGGAACAATAGGAAACCTAAAGTTAATTACTTTAGATTCATTGGTTGCAAAGTCTTTATTCTCAATACCATGGATAATATGGATAATTTTTCTTCTAAGAGTGATGAAGAAATATTTTTAGGATATTCTAAAACTTGCAAAGCCTATAGAGTTTTAAATATGGGAACCATGTGTGTGGAAGAATTTGTTCAAATCAAATTTGATGAAACTGATCCACACGGACTTATGTTGTCTCTTGAAAATCCTGAAGAAGATTTATCTGTTCTGAACCTTAATGATAAAATCAATGAACCTGATGTAAAGACAACTAGTTCTTGAAATATTTCATGAATTGCTCTTAATGAACCCAAACCTATAGAAGAACCTGAAATTTCTATTTCTACCTTTACTAGGTCAACTAGGAATCCAAAGAACCATCATTTAGATGTTGTTGTAGGAAATCTAGATAGAGGGACACAAACTAGAGCTTCCCTTAGAAATCAGATTGAACATCAAGCCTTCTTTTCACAGCTTGAACCTAAAAACATTGATGATGTTGTTAATGATGAATGTTGGGTAATTTCTAAGTAAGAAGAACGTAATCAGTTTGAATGAAATAATGTTTGAAAACTAGAAAAAAGACCTAAAGATACTTTCTCCATAGGAACAAAATGGATGTTTAGAAATAAAGTAGATGAATCTGGAAACGTAGTTAGAAACAAGGCTAGATTAGTTGCACAAGGTTATAGTCAAGAGGAAGGAATTGACTATGAGGAGACTTTTTGTCCTGTAGCAAGACTAGAAGCCTTTGTAATTTTACTTGCTTATGTTGCACATCGAAATTTCAAATTATATCAAATGGATGTCAAGAGTGCTT
This sequence comes from Viscum album, assembly GCA_963277665.1. Taxonomy (NCBI): domain Eukaryota; kingdom Viridiplantae; phylum Streptophyta; class Magnoliopsida; order Santalales; family Viscaceae; genus Viscum; species Viscum album. The sequence continues at coordinate 1,868,100,488 of OY728123.1, read as the reverse complement.
TCTTAAATGGATATTTTGCGGAGGATGTTTTTGTTGAACAACCACCTGGTTTTAAAAATCATCATTTTCCAAATAATATTTTCAAATTATCAAAATATTTATATGGTTTAATGTAAGCTCCAAGATCTTGGTATGAAAAATTAAGTACTTTTCTAATTTATAAAGGTTTTAAAAAAGGTATAGCTGATCCTACTCTTTTTATAAAATGAATTTCTAAAGATGTTTTAGTTGTAAAACATTATGTAGATGATATTATTTTGGTATCTTAAAAAACATCTTTATGTAATGATATTTCTAAAATGATGAAAAATGAATTTGAGATGAGTTTAATGGGTGAACTTAAATTCTTTCCTTGATTTAAAATCTTTCATAAAAACGATTGAATTATTTTAAATCATTGTAAATATACTAGAGTTCTTTTAAAATGTTTTGGATTGGATAGCACAAAATGTAGTGACACTCCCATGAGTACCACCTGTATGTTGGATCTTGATAAAGATGGAAAATCTGTTGATCAAACCACTTATAGAGAAATGATTGGAAGTCTACATTACTTGACTTCTATTTGTCTTGATATTATTATTAGTATGTGTATGTGTGATCATTTTCAAGAAAACCCCAAAAGTTCACATTTAAATGTTATAAAGATAATTTTCAAATACCTCAAGCATACTTCCAATTTAGGACTGTTCTATCCAAAATGAAAATCATTTGAACTAGTTAGTTATTCTGATACGGATTTTGCAAGATGTAAGTTATATATAAAAATAACCTCTAGAACATGTCACCTTTTAGGAATGTCACTAGAATCATGGTGTAGTAAGAAATAAAATTATGTTGCACTGTCTACTGCAGAAGCTGAATACATAGCTACTGGAATTTGTTGTGCACAAATTTTATGGATGAAACACACATTACTAGACTATGGATATCAATTCAGACATGTACCAATAAATTGTGACAAAAAAGGGCTATTAACATTTCAAAGAATCATGTTTCACATTCTAGGACAAAACATATTGATGTAATACGTCACTTTTTGAAGGATCATTATCAAAAGGGTGATATCACATTAGAATTCATTGGTACTGAATATAAACTTGCTTATATATTCCCTAAACCATTAAATTATGAGAGATTATATTAAGTTATACATGATCTTGGTATGATCAATCATAAATAAACAACTTACAGATCATACTGTTTACTATTTATACTATATTTTACTTTATGGTTTCTTGTTCACAGTTTCTCAGTTACTGTTTCATGTTTACGGTCTCATAGTTAACACCCTGTGTTCCCAGCCTGTCACTTAACTGTCTCACCTTGACAGAACAGTTCACTCACTGTCTCACCGTGACTGCACAGAATGGTCACTATCTCACCGTGACGACCACCAACTGTCTCACCATGAAGACTGATTTTCATCGCACCGTAATGCCTACTCACGGTCTCACTGTGAAGACTATTTATACTTTTATTTTAATCCATATCGCGGTAATTTTTTTCACCGCAATTTTATTTCCCGCTTTTTTATTTTTGTGACCCTTGACATTCCAAAATGATAAAACATAAAGTTTTCACTTGAATCCTCACTCGAACTCTCTCCTGAACCTTCTCAATCTTGAAAACCTTCTCTCCTTCTCTCTCTAGAACCTTCAGTGAATGCCTAGGATGAAGCGTCCATATTCACCCACATTTGAGAAGCACCGCACAAAGAAACCGAAAAGAGCACTGAAGATTGCACCCGAAGGACGTCTAAATCATAACCTAGTAAGCCGTACTATAGTAACTGAAAAAGATATTTTCCCAGAGTGGCTACTATCTATTAAGTCTTTGGTTCTAAAAGTCTTAAGAGAACAAGGATGGATTGAATGGTTTTCTAGAAAAGTTAGACCAATATACCCACGGTTGGTATATCAGTTTTACCAGTATGAAAAGTTTTCTTTTGATGCTGGAGAAAGTTTTATGGTGAGAAGTTGGATCAGTGGACAAAATTGTTCATTCTCTTCAAGGTTATGGGCTGCATGCCTGAGAATTACTCATGAATGGATTTGTGATGATTACCAGAGAGACCCTCCTCCAACAACTGACATATTTATCTTGAAAATTCACTAGAGATCCTAACTGGAAATGACACCAAGCGAAGGACCATAAAATTTGAATTGGATGGGGAGACAAGACATCTGTTCAAAATTGTTCAGAATTTGATTAGTCCAAGAAAAGGTGATTTTTCAGTGATGATGTATCAGGATGTGTTCTTGATTCACATGTTGAAGAATAACCATAAGTTCAATCTTGGAAAATATGTCATTCACCACATTTGTGAGGTGATTAAAGTCACTTCCAAATCCACCTCCTTGTTTTACTCAAGGATGATTTCGGCCATGTTAGATTCCAAGGGAGAAGTTGGACCAAATGAAGAAAATCTTGAGGATTTTGATTTCTATTTATCCAAGCCTATCATCAGAAGGACGACGATTAATTGGAACCCCTGGAAGAAGCTTTGGGTTGAGGATAATGATCAACTTTATAAGAAGTATAATTCTATTGATTATCCAAGAAGGCCAAAGAATATAACTAATCATAGTTTGGAACCAGATGAAGTTTCTGAATACCCATAAGAGGACGAAGAAGAAGAAGAGGCTGAAATACCTCAAGAGGAAGCATCTCCTGTTGAGAAAGAAAGGACTATTGTCCCTACTGATGTTCTTGTTGAAATACCTTCTAGAGAGGAAGTTTCTGTTGTTTTTAGAGAAGAATATCCTGCTTCTAGATATGATGTTGACCAGGAAATTCAACCTGAGGCTACAAGAGATTTGATTATCCCTATTTTAGATTAGCAAGACATGGAAGAGTCTGCTGGTGCAGAAGACCTCCCTGTCATGGAAGAAGCTGATCTAGGAGAAATTCCTGTTAGGGAAAATGTTAATCAAGAGGATCTCCCTATTGAAAAGGAAGAAAGTCTTGAATCATTTCCTGAGGAACAATATGTTCCTGAGTATATACAATCTGCTGAAGAGAGGATGGAAATTTCCTTTCTGATGGCAAGGCAAGAATTTGCGGAAGAGATTAGAACTGATCCTGTGGATCTTAGCCCAGTTACAGAGCCTCAAGAATCTGAAATAGAAGCACATTTTGAGGGTGAGGAACATCAAAACCTTAAGATTGATGAAGCTGGATCTACTGAAACCTCTCAACCAACTGTCACATATTCTTTTTACACTCGGGGTGAGTTTCCATGTTTTTTTGATGTGAGTGAATCAAAACAAGTGAATGCAACTGGAATTGACTTGTCTTCTCTATTTCATTTGATGGCAGTCGCTCATACTATCCTAGAGCCTCAACCTAAACCTGCTTCTACACCAGAACCTCAAGAAGAATCTTAACCAGAACCTGTACCACTACCTTCACCTACTCCCATACCTGACCAACAACCTTTTGTGACTAAAGATGATTTGAATGTCTTTTGAGAGACTATCTTAGCTGGAGTTGAGAAGATTATATCCTCTCAACCTTGTCCGGTGACTCAACTAAGTTAGGAAGATGCTTCGATTCTTTTGGAAAACATCATTCTGCATATTCAACCAAGTATGATCCATGAAATTCAAGAAGTCAGAGTTGAAAATAAGCTGCTAAGTGCTGATTTTTCAACTTTGAAAATTATGGAAGCAGACATGTTGAAAGAACTAACTTCGAGATCCGAGCCTGCTCCTGTTTCAGCTCCTGCACTTGTTGTTACTTCTCTTGAACCAAATTTTTTCCAACATTTATAGAGAGATTTTATCTCAAGTTCATCCATATCTTCTCTCGTTTGATGAGAAGATTGGTGTAAGACACACCAAGATGCTGAAACACATGAGGGAGCTTGTAGAAAATCTGAATAAGCTCATATATGAGTACCTTGACTGTCTTCAAATGGGTTTGACACAGCTCAAAGTTATCACCATGGTTATAAAGTCTTCTCCTCCCTTTGGTCAGACTTATGTTCCCTATTTGGATGATTCTCAGCTGAGATCCATAATCAATGAAGATATTCAGAATTCCCTTAGTGAATTAGATCTTTCTCCTTTGTCATAAGTGGTTAAGAACAGTGATCGAGCTTTGGACTTGGTGAGAATTCATTCTAATATTGCCAATGATGCTCAACGGGAGATCACCAATACGATAGACGTTTAGCTCAAATTGATTTTCTCCAAAAGTGATATGACCAATCACATTAAGTATCTTGTGGATAATTTGAAAATCCTTCCAGTGACTCAAGCTTTTAAAGCTCAAGTTTAGAATCTTATAGAGTTCACCATATTATTGGAAAAATTCATGGAGAATAAGGACGATTTTAAAAATGATTTGCAATATGGTGGAGAAATCATTATTGATTTCATAAATCTTTTGAAGTCGTATCTTCATGTGCAGAGTACTGCTATCTTTTCTCCAGCTACTTCACCCCTTAGACCTTGTCTACCTAACCTAGCCTCAACTACTTTGTCAGTCAGCTAAGCCCTTTCTCATATCAGACCTGTCATTTTTGATCAACCACAGACTAGATCTTCTACTAATCCTAATTTGGATCCATCCATATTTGAAGGTCTACCTTTACCATCTTTGTCAACTACCCCCATGACTTCTTCTACATCAGCTCCAGCTCCTGCTGATAAAGGCAAAGAGAAATCCAATCCATGATGCCTACCAATGTTTCTTAATTTTTGATGGGATGTCTTTTGTTGTTTATTGTTTGTATTTCTCCTGTATGTTTTATTCTGAACCTTATTAATGACAAATGCAGTGTTTCAATCCATTCTCGCTACGTTTTGATAATCCCAAAAGGGGGAGAAATAGTGTGAAGAGTTATCTCTTAGACTTTTATCTATTCTTAATATATATGTTATTTTCTTACTATATATGTTATTTTCTCCAACATTGCATTTAATTTATATGTTAACTATACATGATTTGTGATCTTCAAAAAGGGGGAGATTGTTGGACTCTTCATGTATTAATCATGTTTTAATGATCACAAATCTTATTACTGTTAATTAATGTCATTATTCTGTAAAACTCTTATGCATGATCACAAATCATACTTATCTTATCAAACCTCTGTATTTCTGTTTCAAGTTCTCTTACCTTATAATGGTTAAGCTTAATTCACATTATGCATATTACTATTTAATTTTGAATACAGTTATTTGTCTAAGTATTAAGACACCGTGAAGTCTATGTCGTAGGCACCGTGAAAGACACAGCATGACCCAGACACCGTGAAGGACACACCGTGTCCCAAACACCGTGAAACACACACCGTGACCCACACACCGTGAAGGACACACCGTGACCTAGACACCGTGAATGACACACCATGACTCAGACACCGTGAGATAGACACCGTGACATGGACACACCGTGAACGAGACACCGGTTCAAAGAGACACCATTTTCACAACTACTGCGATATAGTTTCTTAAATTTTTTGTCTATATTATTTAAATATTGATAACTATCATATTAGATGTTTTTAATGCAATTAATGATATTAATGATAGTTGTTTCATGTCAGGAAACCGTACCTCATACCTATGGAAATGAAAATAATTCTTATTTCCAGAGTTCGTGGAATATAAAGAATATTGAGCTGCAGTAGAGGATACGCTCGCGCTTGACACGTCTCAACACACATACTACAATACACGTGACCTTTGTACTGAACTGAAGAACAATACTGAGCACAACTATGAAGAACACAGTGTACGATCCTCAAAGAAGTTCTATACATGAAATATTACATTACCGAAGAACACATGAAGTACTATGGAGTGCAGAGAACATCTTCTCTTCTGGAGGAACAAAAGATGAAGCACACCACTCTATTTTTCAATAGAAAAACCAAAGACGGACTCAGGAGCATTTATGCGGAATCCAACAAGTCCAGAGTTGCACTGCCAATATCTAGAGCTTTCAAAACTTCCATATACTATATATAAGTGATTTATTATTCACTTTCGAGCAGTGTGTGTATCCTGTTTATTTTACACACACACACTATCTTCTGTGCTAAACTGGAGAATATCACAATCCTCACACCAATATTCCTTACTCTTGTTTACACATGACAACTGTGGAAGTGGTCCTTGTGTGTCCTGCTCTTTATTTTTGTTTCCCACGAAGAACAGTGGTTGAGGTCCCTGCGTGGCCTGGACAGTCTTGTACTGTTGTTAACCCCGATCTAGGGTGTGGATAAATTATATATTTATATATTTGAGAGGACTAATTTTTGGCTTGAGACTGAACATCTTGGTTATATCTGCTGTGCATTTTTATTTTAAGTTAAAAATATTCAGTATCTAATTTATATTCCTCTTCTTATTACTTTGAAATACAATTTTGTTTTAAACTTAAATTGATAGTTAATCTAGCAAGTGTTTGTATCTATTTTAAATCAGCAGGTTAGTATCAAAATCTAATTTAATCTTCTGATTATATTAAATGAGAAGTAATCAATCTTTTGAGAATCTAATTGAACCATTACAGTTTTACAAATTAACTACAGTTTAACATGTTTTATAAATTGGGGGATTTTAATAGAATATATTTTAACATAAATTTTGATTCGAACTCAATTCACCCCTCATGAGTATCCACTCCAACCAACAATTATTTAATTGTGTTTGGAGATATGATGATATCATTGAGGCATGTTGGGGATTCACTCTTGGATGTGGAATAAAAGAATCAAGTTTCTTAATGTATAATTGATTTTTGAGTAGTGAAATCGATTCCTACTTGATCTTTGAGCATCGTGATCGATTGCTAGTTGATTTTTGAGTGACACCATCAATGCCTAGTTTTCAAACAACATCCATTACATGAGACCATTTGTGAATCTAGTTTCATGTATAAATTTTTCAAGGGTTGGTGTCCTCAGAACCAACTGTTTTGTACTTTGATTACATGAATGTTCACTTATTATATATTATTCATTGTTCTACATGACTATAATATAATAATGTCCTGGAATATTTGTTTCATTAATAAGGTCATATCAGATTAATGCTATGATGAGAACCTTGAAATGCTATAACAATATTCTTAAATAAAGTTCTGTAGTTGGATGACATACTATGATAGGACACATATTATACAGACCGTCATGTGCGAGTACTCGTAAGATGATGAGACTCTCTCTCATGGAGTTCGCACTTGGTAATTTCCAAGGTGGGAGATTACGTGAACAAACCCACCAGTAGTAATTCCGCATGTCTTGGTGTCATCAGATATTTCTATCTGTGAGCATGTGTAATGGTCCTCAAACTGGAAGATTATCATTAACTCATGTTATGACTCACGCCCTTAGATTTACTGATGAAAACTACCACACAGAGAGTTGGTGGGAAGTAGGGTACGTTGGGTGGGTCACGAGTGACATGTTGTTAATGGATAAGTCAAGGAAGGATTTGTCCATTACATTTATGGAAGTTGATATCTCGGCCCTTTGATTGAAATAGAACTTTTTCATTAAATTCCATGGCCATGGTGTAAATGACAAGTTTATTTCAGGTAGTCAAAGAATGACAGATCAAGAATATAGGTTTGTGACACTGCCATGAAACCTTCTTGATGAGATATCGAGATAAAGGGATTAAATTACACAGTAACCGTTTGTATGAGGTGATACGTCAATTCAACGTCAACTTCTTTCTCTTGGGTGCCTTAACCCGTTGCTAGATAGTAATCTTGTACATTATGAAAGCTTTCCTAATGCCAATGATAAAGAGGCCTAGAGGGTCACACGCTAAGTGTATCCAAGTATCTCAAGTTGAATAAATATTATTCTCATATGTCGTTTAATAATTATTCAAGGAAGCCTAAGTTGTTTTAAATGATGGAGTAAAAATAAAATAAAACAACTACACGCCATGTATTATTAAATATACAAGCCGTGTAGTTTTATTTTGGAAAGGAAATGAATAAATGAAAACAAGATATACACCCCATGTACATTTAATGTACACACCGTGTAGTTTTGAATGAAAAACAAGTACACGTCGTGTATTTATTATTACACGCCGTGTAGTTTTTCCAGTCAGGATTTTGAGGATATAATATCATTTTATTAAATGATATTTATTATAATCAGTGTGATCGCATGTCAAGGAATTATTTATTCGACATGGGGGTTTTAAATAAGAGTCAATGAAAGAAATAAAACTCGTAACACGTTTATTTATTGTCATAATTCTATAACCCCACACACCCAATTATAAATATCCTCACAACCCCAACTCTTTTCCACAACACTAGAGAATCGTTGTGCACAACATCTCTAGAGAATTATTTCAAGGCCTAAAGAACCTCTTCCTCCAAGATAGCTATCAAGACTAAGAGAGATACTCTTCCATCAGATCAAGACGATCTAAGGTGGACAATGCAAGCAAAGGCTTCTCCACGCTACCACCCAGAGAATCCCTTGGAGACGTCCAGAGATACGAGGTACACGTGTGGATCATCGCTAGAGGGAGTCTATACTTGGATTATGCGACGCAATGACGGATCACATCTAAAACATGATCGATAACATCAATGATGAAAGAACACACAAAAGGTATTTCTTTATAATTAATTAAATTAATTATAATCAACCTGTAACGATCCTTGTTTGTGGTTCCGGGACAAACCATTTTCTTTGTTTTTTTCTGTGATTTGATCCGTGGAGATTGGCGTTTATCGTCGTATTGATACAATATTGATCATTGCTAATGAGAAAAAGCCAAGTGGGCACATCCACCCACGCGCTTCCGCTGCTCCTAGAACCTTCAAATTGTATCAGAGGGAGGTTACAATTTTGATTATAGTTATTTAATTTTCATTGATAATTTACGCATTCATATTTGATTCAATTCTAAATAAATCGTTCTATAAATCCGAATTAACGAGATCTATTCTTCCTCCTTTGTTTCTCGATTCATATAACAGAAACGACCTTTTAATTTTAATTTTGATTAAAATAAAACTGAGGAACTCATCCGGAGGATCCAGTCTTTCTGTTTGTACCACATGGGATTACACGACGTGTAATTAAAACTACACGCCGTGTACTTGAGTTTAACGAACCGACACTGGTCCGCCAAACCACGCTGTGTTAATTGGTTATGCCTAAGTTTTAATCATGCCATGCTGACCAGAATTGAACGGCGCATGGAAACTGGAATACATGGCGTGTATGTTGGAGAAACATGCTGTGTAGCCCATTCCGACCAAGGTGAAACTGTGTACAAAGATAAGCCGCATACCGCTTACACAGGATCTCCAGGCCGGTTACCGCGTAATAAGGAAGTACACACCGTGTATGATTCATTTACACACCGTGTACTCTAAAATTTCCAAAGTACAGAAAACACGCCAAAGCCCCGGCGCGTACTTTGGATAAAGTGTGAAAAAAATACACACCGTGTAATTATATACTACACGCCGTGTACTTTCCAGAAATGGAATTTCACCAGGTTTCCTCCAATGTACAAAGACCCGTACAAGGAATATGGATTAGAAGAATCTCAAGGATATTCAAAAAGGAATTTAAGATAAATAATTGATTAATTATAAGATCATAATTAATAGTATTCGAGAGCGTCTTTTCTTAAATAAAAGACCGATTAAAAGAATTTGAATTGTAAATATGTGTAAATGTTTATGCATACTATGGATGATCATGAGTTAGGCCAAAGACCCTTTGAATGTCTATGTTTTCGTTTAAATTTATTTAATTTAAATTTTTTGGCCTGCGAGCCTTCATCCAATACAATGTAGGGCCTGCATACCCATGGTTTCTTTAATGTAAACCCATGTAATGGAGGATCTCCCAAGCCAGAGGAGACGGTTCAAATCCCGAAGCCGAGGAGAAACCGACGCAAGAAGATACATAGGTGGATATGTGGGAGCTGCAAAACACAAACCATTAGGTTCAAGGTGTTTTCCCTAGGTCAGGGTTAGCTTATCAAACACACTAGATAAGATAACCAAATAAAAGCTCATGATCATGCCATCTTATTTTATTTCTGTCTGATTGCATGGTTTATTAATTATGTATGTGTTGTCGGGATCACATAATTAATAAAATGAACAAACATGCAATGATGGAATAAAATAAAAACCAGACTATGCGTAAACGTTATCAAAACATGGTTAATCACTTAAGCAATCATCACTTAATATTAACAAGCATGTGATAATGCAAAAATATGAATAAAGAATAAAATCCCTCAAATACCATATTAAGTCAGACCAAGCCTTCCGTCACTTGATTAAGGGCAAGACTCAATAAAACTATGTGTTTGACCAACCCATGTTGGGACACTTACTTTTATAATGGAAGCCCTTGTGAAAGGTTTCGGGTTGACTTAACCATATTACATCAAGAGAAGTAGCCCTTGCTAGACATGATGTAATATTGGAGGCAAGAGTTGAGGAAATCCAAGTCAGGATTTTAGGATTGGGGAGTCCATTCAACAGATCAAGGATCTATAAGCTCATAGTTGGCAAAGACCTGCCTACCTAAATACCTTCAAATAGCTTGACCAACCCTTGTTGGGGTTATGCGAAGGGAAATATGGATCCTTGCCACTAGAATGTCAAAGCAACTGGACATTTTGAGTTCAATGGTGAGGGCCACTGGGACTTGATAAAATAGTTGAGGAATTAATAAAATTTATTATTTCTCATAAAATGTAATAAAGAAGGTACTAATAAATCTGCACTTTTAAAATTGTAGAATCAAGATGAAAAACTTGTCAACCACTTTTTATTTGCAATCAATTCTGGATAAAGACAACATCCTCACCGGCAGTAACTTTCAGGAATGGTTTTGGCACTTTTGGGTTATCCTATTCCATGAACAAAAGTTTTACGTGCTGGAGTCCTCACTTCCTGATTCCCCTACCCTAGGGGCGAGTGATGAAGATTTACTAGTCTATGATCAACATTTGAACGATGCACTCGACGTTCAATTTTTGATGCTATCATCAATGTCTAGTGAGCTCATGAAGTCCCATGAAGACATGGATGCCTATAGCATGCTCGAGCATCTCTGTGGTCTATACCAGGAAAGATCCAGACAGGAAAGGTTTGAGATCTCCAAGGCTCTATTTCAGAGCATGCTTGGAGAGGGTGCCCCAGCCGGGCCTCATGTAGTCAAGCTCATTGGCTACATTGAGCGCTTGGAGGTTCTAGGGTTTAAACTCCCTGAAGAACTGGGTACCAATCTAATTCTTGCATCACTCCCCCAGAGCTTCTCAAACACTGTTGTGAACTTCAATATGAACAACATTGAGAAGTCTTTGTCTGATCTTCTCATCCTCATTCTCCAAGTGGACACTGATATGAAGCGTGAAAAGCCTTCTATCCTCATGGTGAATAAAAGGAAAGGGAAGCCGAAGAGATTTAAGCCCAAATCTTCTTCAAGGCATTCCAAGAAAACGAATATCAAAGGGGAGGCAAAGGAACATGAGGCTGTTTGTTCTGCATGTGGCAAGAAGGGCCACTGGAAGAAAAACTGCACCCAGCCAAGGAAGCCAGGGGAATCTTCAGGTGCGTTTGTTATCAAATGAAATCTATCTGTGTCTACTAATTGGGTATTAGATACTACTTGTGGTGATCACATATGTATCCAAACACAGGAACCAAGTAGATTCATGAAGATTGATCGAGGGGAGGTAGATCTACGAGCATCCAATGGAGCCAGACTCGCTGTTGTAGCTTTCAGAAACTACGACCTCACATTTCCTACTGGGATGGTCTTGGTTTTAAAAGGATGTTATTATGTGCCTTCTCTTACTAAAAACATTATTTCAGTATCTAGATTAGATACTGATGGATTCATATTCAAGTATGGAAATGAATGATGCTACTTTTATAAAGATAGCATTTGTTTTGGTAGGGCACATTTATATAACGGCCTTTATGTGTTAGACTACACAAACAAAGTAATGGTAATCAATAACAAAGTTAATTCACATGACTCATACCACACCCAAATTTGGAATCACCGGCTAGGCCATGTCAATGAGAAAATTTTGACAAAATTACATCCAGATGGGTATTTAGATTCTTTCGAACTAAAACCAATTGGTGTATGTCATGCGTGTCTACAAGGAAAAATGACCAAATCCCCATTTAGTGTGAATGGTGAAAGAGCTAAGGAGCTTCTACAATTAGTTCACACAGATGTGTGTGGACCATTTCCAGTTGAATCAAGGGGTGGGTTCTCGTACATCATAACTTTTACTGATGATTTTAGTAGATATGGATATATCTATTTAATGAGGTATAAGTCAGATTCTTTTGATCGGTTCAAAGAATAAAAGAATGAAGTTGAGAACCAGATTGGTAAGAAGATTAAGAAACTCTGCTCAGACATAGGAGAAGAATATCCTAATCTAGACTTCATTGATTTCTTACGGGAGTTTGGGATTCTATCTCAACTCACTCCTCCTTACACACCGTAGTGGAATGGTGTAAGTGAAAGGGGGAACCGCACCCTGTTGGACATGGTGAGATCAATGATGAGTCATGCGAGTCTTCCATTATACTTTTGGGGATATGCATTACAAACTGCAGTGCACATACTAAACCAAGTACCAACTAAATCGATAAATGGCATTCCATACATGTTATGGAGTGGACGCAAATCCATGTTATCAAATTTACATGTGTGGAGTAGCAAAGCATTTGTTAAGGCCTCTTCATGTAACAAACTTGCACCCTGAGGCACAAAGTGTATCTTTATAGGATATCCCAAGGAAACAAGGGGATATTACCTATAAAATACCTTAGAAAAAAAGGATACAGTGTAAAGACACACCATATTTCTTGAGAGGGAGTACATCTCCAAAAGAGATAGTGGGAGCGAGATAGACATCGATGAAGTCGAGGCTCAAGATACAAATGAGTTGGTACAAGAACAGATTCCTCAAAGCCCCGTGGAAGAAGAATCTGTTCCGGAGACACAAGAACTCTGTAGGGTCACGAGAGAGGTGAGAGAACCAGAATGATATGATTTTCTTGTCACTGAGGATGGTGACTCATTATTGGTTGACAATGATGTTCCTTTTACCTACAAGGAAGCTGTTGAAGGCACAGACGTTGCCAAGTGGAAAGAAGCCATGAATCCTGAAATGGATTTCATGTACCAAAACCAAGTCTGGATTTTGGTAGATCCTCTAGTTGATGTAAAGCCTATTGGTAATAAATGGGTATTCAAGAAGAAACTGGACATGGAGGGGCAAGTCAACACCTACAAGGCACGACTGGTTGCAAAAGGTTTTAGACAGCCTCAAGGAATTGACTATGATGAATCCTTTTCACCGGTTGTAATGCTGAAGTCCATCATAATCCAATTGACCATTGATGCTTACCATGACTATGAAATATGGAAAATGGATGTCAAAACAGCTTTCCTTAACGGGAACCTCCCGGCAGAGGTCAACATGACACAACCTGAAGGGTTTGTGACTCCAAAGCATGCCAACAAGGTATGAAAGTTGCAGAAATCCATTTAAGTATTAAAGAAAGCATCAAGGTCATGGAACATTCATTTTGATGAATCTGCTATAGAATTTGGTTTTGTTAAGAATGAATGTGAGCCTTATGTCTAAAAAAGGTTTAGTGGAAGTGCAGTCGTTTTCCTAATAGTATATGTTGATGACATATTGCTAATTGGAAATGAAGTACCTGTCTTACAGTCAGTTAAGGCAGGGTTGCATAAATGCTTCTCCATGAAAGACTTGGGCGAGATGGCATATATTGTTGGGATCAATATCCATCGTGATAGAACCATGGGAATGCTGGGCCTATGTCAAAGTACATACATTGACAAGATACTGAAGAGATTCAGTATGGAATAGTCCAAGAAGGGATTGTTACTAGTGTCACATGGCATTCATCTTTCCAAGAAAATGTGTCCTCAGACACATGAGGAAAGATAGAGGATGGCAAGGATCCCTTACGCATCCGCGATTGGGTCAGTCATGTATGCTATGCTATGTACGAGGCTAGATGTTGCTTATGCATTAAGTGCGGTATGCAGATATCAAGATGATCCAGGAGACCACCATTGGATGGAAGTCAAGACTATCCTTATGTATCTGAGGCATACTAAGGATATGTTCCTGGTTTATGGAGGATATGAGGTACTAGTCATCAGAGGACATGTAGATGCTAGTTTCCAGACTGATCAAGAAGACATGAAGTCACAGACTAGATACATCTTCAGTTTGAATTGAGGTGCAGTGAGATGGAAGAGCTCGAAAAAAGTGTGGTGGAAGATTCTACAGTGGAGTCCGAGTATATCGCAGCTATTGAGGCAGCTAAAGAAGTAGTATGGATGTGAAGCTTCATCAAAGAGCTGGATATTGTACTGAGTAGTAAAGATCTGATCACACTCTATTGTGATAATACAACAGCGGTGGCACTTGCAAAATAGCCAATGTCACATCAGCGGAAAAAGCAAATACTTCAGAAGTATCATCTCTTGAGGGATTTTTCTCAGAGAGGTGAAGTTGCAGTGAGCAGTATTTCCACAGAAGACAATGTGGCAGACCCATTGACTAAAGCCTTGACTAAGCAGAAACATGATCATCATGTGAGGTCTAGCGGACTAAAAGTCATAGGCAGTTGGCTCTAGTCCAAGTGGGAGTTTGTAAGGGTTGGTGTCCTCAGAACCAACTCTTTTTTACTTTGATTAAATGAATGTTCACTTATTATATATTTTTCATTGTTCTGCAAGACTATAATATAATAATGTCCTGGAATATTTGTTGCATTAATAAGGTCATAGCAGGTCCCTGCTATGATGAGAAACATGAAATTGTATAAAAATATTCTTAGATAATGTTCTGCAGTTGGATGACATACTATGATAGGACACATAGTATACAGACCGTCATCTGTGAGTACTTTTTAGAAGAAGAGACTCTCTCTCGTGGAGTTCGCACTTGGTAATCTCCAGGGTGGGAGATTATGAGAACAGACCCGCCAGTAGTAATTCTGTATGTCTTGGTGTCATCGGATATTTCTATATTCGAGTGTGTGTAATGGTCCTTAGACTATAATATTAACATTAACTCATGTCATGACTCGCGCACTTAGATTTACTGACGAAAACCGTCACGCAGACAGTAGGCATGAATTAGGGTACGTTGGGTGCGTCACGAGTGACATGTTGTTAATGGATAAGTCGAGGAAGGATTTGTCCCTTCCATTTATGGAAGTTGATATCTCGTCCCTTTGATTTAAATAGAACTGTCGCATTAAATTCCATGACCATGGTGTAAACGACGGGTTTATTTCATGTAGTCAGAGAATGACAGATCAAGCATATAGGTTTATGACACTACCATGAAACCTGCTTGATGAGATATCAAGACAAAGTGATTAAATTACACAGCAAGCATTTGTATGAGGTGATACGTCAATGCAACGTCAACTTCTTTCTCTTGGGTGCCTTGACCTGTTGCTAGACAGTAATCTTGGACTTTAGGCAAGCCTGCCTAATGCCAATGAGAAAGAGGCCTAGAGGGTCACACACTAAGTGTATCCAAGTATCTCAAGTTGAATAAAGATTATTCTCGTACATGGTTTAATAATTATTCAAGGAAGCATATGTTGTTTTAAATGATGGAGGAAAAATAAAATAAAACAAGTACACGCCATGTATTATTAAATGTACACGCCGTGTAGTTTTCAATGAAAAACAAGTACACGCGGTGTATTTATAATTACACTCCGTGTAGTTTTTCCAGTTGGGATTTTGAGGATATAATATTGTTTTATTAAATTATATTTATTATAATCAGTGTGAGCGCATGTGAAGGAATTATTTATTCGACATGGGGGTTTTAAATAAGAGTCAATGAAATAAATAAAACACGCAACGCGTTTATTTATTGTCATAACTCTATAACCCCACACACACGATTATAAATATCCTCACAACCCTAACTCTTTTCCACAACACAAGAGAATCATTGTGCACAAAATATCTGGAGAATTTATTCAAGGCTGAAAGAACCTCTTCCTCCAAGAACGCTCTCAAGACCGAGAGAGATCCTCTTCCATCAGATCAAGATGATCTAAGGCGGACAACGCAAGCAAAGGTTTGTCCACGCTAGCACCCAGATAATCATTTGGAGACGTCTAGGGATACGAGTTACACTTGTGGATCACCGCTAGAGGGATTATACACTTGGCTTCTGCGACGCAATGATGGATCACATCAACAACATGATAGCGAACATCAATGAAGAAAGACCACCCAAAAGGTATTTCATTATAATTAATTAAATTAATTATAATCAACCTGTAACGATCCTTGTTTGTGGTTCCGGGGAAAACCATCTTCTTTGTTTTTTTCTGTGATTTGATCCATGGAGACTGGCATTTATCATTGTATTGATCTCGGATTGATCATTGCTAATGACAAAAATCGAAGTGGGGACATCCACCCACGCGCTTCCGCTGCGCCCGGAACCTTCAAATGGTTCCATGAGGTCGTCAGGAAATATATTTGCTCTCCTAGGGGATTATTTTGATACTACTGAATTTTATGTGAGGTGGCTTTCGAGTTCTATGTTATTTTAGATTCTTATATGGAATTCATGCACAATGTATTAGTGTATTCTCTTTGAGACATTCAATAATAAATTTTTTGTTATGAAGTCAAAGTAGGAACGTTCAGGGGTTTAGTGGTGGCATGGTTAGAATAACACTTCCATGTTTTTTATGTTTATATTCTAGTTACAAATTTATTATTATTATGGAATACACTTTTATAATCACGAACACCAGGAAAGGACACATTGGAGGTTTCCTACTGAGACTTATACTCACACGATACTCTGATATTTTTAGGTTCTTGTAAATTCATTGAGAAACCCTGTGAAGGTAAAGGGTCCTATGGTGGTTGAATTAGAGGGTGGACTATAGAGATGGATCATATCAAGACAAACCATGAATGACCTTGTAGTTATTTTATAAATTATATAATTTTTTTTAATCTAGATAGAATTACACTTTGGGAGCTCCAATTAATATACCATGTATGTATTATTTAGATTCTAAAATTACATTGAATACTTATTCATTATCCAATTATTATTATTCATTGTATTTCTTAGTGATATGATACGAAGGGAATAATTTCCCAACTATGGGATTTTGACCATCATTGCTTATTACCATCCTCTTGCATATGGGTAGGAGAAGATGACGTCATGTGGCCTTCCAGATCAGACCTGATTGTTTGGGTAGAGATGTTACAATTTGGAACTAGAGTTCTAGGACTCACTAATATGTTTCTTATCTTGGTTTGGTATGAGACCGTATTGAAAGGAGTTATTATAGTAGGGTTTCAATTAGGGGAACTGTGATAGTGTTTGGCCAGCACTACATAATGGACCACAGTGTTTCCCTGATTTATGGAATTTTGGATTTTTTGTTAGTATTAAGAAAAATCACCTTTTGTGATGAACATGATGTTGATATGTGATATATGATATTTTATATGTTTTCATCCATCACGATTAGAAACATGAGTTCACATTCCATATATATACGTATTGCGATACAATATTGTAGTTCATTAATTTAATACGTTTTTTGTGCAATCGGTTAGGGATAGATTCTACTGTGTGATAAAATTTTTTTCATTATTTCTGATATTTTTCTATTTGAATCAATTAGTTGAACTAATAATATTGTATTGTTAATAAATATATGATGATTGTGACAAATATGCATGTAAAAAACCATCAAAAGTGCTCGGAGTGTTATTCCTTGGGTTAAGGGTGGAATCCTAAAATAACATTGTGTGATCCCTTAGTCTGGATAAGGTATTTTTATGTTCATAATGTTTATCCTAATTGGAGAGCTGGATTCTAATGATTGAACCCAGTGGTTTG
The DNA here is from genome assembly GCA_963277665.1 of Viscum album. Lineage (NCBI taxonomy): Eukaryota > Viridiplantae > Streptophyta > Magnoliopsida > Santalales > Viscaceae > Viscum > Viscum album. The sequence continues at coordinate 1,868,082,543 of OY728123.1, read as the reverse complement.
AGTTGTTCAAGAATGACCACTGGGGACAGTTCATAGGGATAAAATGTTGATAGAAGGGTATAATTTTAATATATAGATATTATTAAGAAAATAAAACCTTATTTTTTTTAATAATTTATACAAATTTTAATCTAAATTATAATTTTTTCAATAAAAATGTTGAAATAAATTTGTTAATGGATTTGGGTTTATGTAAAACCCCAGTTAGCAACTTTGAATATTCTATGGAATATTTTATAAGTTAGGTGTTGGGATAGTGTCATATTTTATGGAATGTAGATCATTGATGTAGATAGAATAAAAATATTAAATATATTACATTACAAACACATGATTTATCCAAAATAATTAAATAACTCAAAAATATAGAGTCATATAAGAATTATGAGACCACCGTTATGTATGAAATGTAGGGTTTAACCTATGTGGGTGATTACAATTATGTGAATTGGGTTTTGGAAATATTGCACGCAAAAATACCTTTTTTAAATTTTAGTTATATTATTATTATTATTTTTAAATAATAATAATTAATATATTTCAAAAGGTGAGTCATATTATAAATATGAAACTACTGTTAGGTCTTGGACATGTGTTTTACTCTAGGTGGTATATAACTTTTATTCATATCAGGTGTTTAGAAACCTCATACGTAAGAGTGCCCTTTTCATAATTAATTATATTATTATTCCTATCATTAAATAATAAATGATTAATACCACTAAATTTTTTTGACAAGTGAGAAATATGATTCCACTGTTAGGTCTATAATAAGGGGGTTTCCCCAGGTGGTGTATAAATTTTATGCATGGTAGGTTCTTGGGAACATCACACAAGATAATTTTTTTTAATTTTTAATTATATGTTTAGTATGATTTTAATTTATTAAATTAATTTTAATTTATTTTCATCATCTTATCGACTATATTCAACAAATTTTGGACATATAAATTTTTTAATAGATGATACATTATATGTTTTTGACCTATTGATAATTGAAACACCTTAATGGGATGAATTAAATCAATCAACCATTAATATTTAGAAGAAACCATAGATTAATTTCAAACATTAATGGTGGAAATTTTGTGGAATATTTAATAATAATAATAATTTTTTAGTCTACTACAATTATTATTAAATGATGAAAACTCGTTTTTGAATATTTTTGGAAAGATATAAAATAATAATTATAATAAATGTTTTATTATTGATATTTTCCAAAGAAAAATATTCGAAAATTACATGTGTAATTAAATATTTTTTTTCACTTAAGTGATGAAAGGAGTTTCACCATGGGTTAATTATTATGAGGGAAGTTAATATTATAATTGTTATTACTTGTTCCATATAAATTAAAAGGTGTGATTAATATATATATATTTTTAGTAATCCATATTTAATGAAGGTTTTTAGTGAAATTTTAATGGTGATAATCATGATATATACTTAATAATAATAATCAATATTATTTTTAATAATATTATTATTTAATTGAGAAAATAAATGTCTTTTGTGAAAAAATTAATATATCTGTTCACAGACACACACACATATATATATGGGTCAAAAATATATAAATATATATCTTAGAGAAATTATATATATATATATATCATGCGTGTTTATATATATATTAGATATATATATATAAACATAAATGTGTATATATATATATATTATAATTAATGTGTTTTTAGATAATCTATAAAAATTAAATAAATATATATATACACATATATTTATTTTTTGAGATAAAATTTTAAATATTATTAATCAATTATTTTATATTTTTAAAATGAGTATTGAAAAAGAATTTGTAAGGATATATGGGTGCGATGTACACAGGAAGAGGTGTAAATAAATATGATAAAGTTGAATTATGAAGAGAGAATGATTTAATTTAGGAGTTTAATTAAAAAATATATAATGAGATATGGGGGCAAATTTTGTAGTAGGAATGAGGATATTTTCACCCTCTAACATGTATCTCCCCCTCCCTTCTGTTCTTTGTATTTTATTTTATTTTAATATTTCAACATCTAAATTAAATATCTTTTATGATATTAATTGGAATAATGTGTCATTAGTGTCATTGGATTTGTCTCAAAGAGTAGAATTATTTCAATGATCATGTTTTTCATGGTGATGAGGTTATTTTTTCAGATTTATTTTAAATTTTTTAATTAAAAAAATAGATATATAATTCGACAAATGTTAACATAGGAATGGTTCAATGAGTTTTTGGTGTGTGATTATCTTCTTGTTGGGTGTGAGCATTGTTGGAGTGATGATAGAATTTTTCAATGTCGATGTAGAATTAGAAAATAGTATGTTTGGAAGTTCCTTTCCTCTTGGGCTCTAATTTAAACATGTTTTGATATTTTATTTATGTGTTGGATTATTTGATTCTATTCTTGATTATTAAAAAATTTGGGTTTGTGTGTAGCCATGGAGACCTATTGTGATTCCATGATTGATATTAGGGAATCCATTCCCATGTTTGATTTTTATTTGATGATGTTATTCAATCTTCCTTATTTTCTCATGATGATATATATTATGATATGTTTCCCATTGTATGACATCCCTTTTATGTATGTTTCCATGATTTAAAGGTAATGTTCTTGGTGCTTGGAATAGGTGGAGTATCTTGAAATGTTTACCCGTTTACGTTTCACTTTCATTATTTACCATTGATGGACCATGAAAAATGTGGAGATATGATAGAATGTCATGTCGTGGTTGAACTCAATGCATATGTATCTGTTTTATCGATGCCCAGATAATTTTAGAGTGACAAACTCAATCCCTAGTTTTTTTGTTATGTATTGTGTACATGAGGTCTGATATATGATGATACAATGGATCCATGTTGAGTATTTTTTCAGGGAACTGTAATACAAGTATTTCTTTTCTCTATGTTTATTTGATTTGAGATTAATATACTCAATGACTAATTGATATATGGGCATAATTATTGTTGCATAATTGGTTTTCAAGTGGAACCCTTGACTACTAGATACCGAACAACATGCTGTAATTGAGGCTCAAGGTGAACAATGTTGCATGTGCACACATTTCCATGGGGGTTCAAGAAAAAAATGTACAAGCGTGGTGGATAGTTTTGTTACTACAAAATTTTATGATACATGGATTCTGATTTCCACATTATGGTGTATTTAGAGATGGATTTAGAGTGAAATGAACTAGTACATGCTCATTGAGATGTTCAATGACAGTATTTCCATCATAGAGACGAATAAGGTATGACCAGGGGCTTGGTTGTAGCTTGTACAACATACCACCGCTCAGTTTTTATATTTATATTTATATGGTTGATATGTAATAATTGTTTTATAGAACACAATTGTATACTTGATAAAACCTTGTAAGGACACATTTTTGGTTTCCTTTTAAGTCTTGTACTCACACACAACTTGAGAATTTCATTATTCATGTTGAATCAATGATAATATAATGAAGGTAAAGGTCCATGTGTAGGATTGATAAGTAGGGTGAGCACATGGTTCCTATACGCACCGACCATAAAAAATATATAATCACTTTAATTCAACTAGATTACAGTTATTTACATTCCCAAAGAACATTTTTTTTAGTTTTTTAGAATGTTAGTACATAAATCATACCTATCAACTCCCAGTTATACAAATTGGGTACAACTAAAACAATTTCCAATTCTTTTATAATACAAATTTGTTTAATAAAACATGAAATATTTTCATGAAAATTCTTCACAAAACTCATCTTGGATTCTCCTTTTTTCTTACTCATCCGTAATCCCTATGAAAAACAATTTAAAAAATGGGATGATAAAAAAAGCTTAGTAAGGGATATAAAATGGATAGAAATAGTTATTCTAGGAATACTTATAAACATATGAAATGATTTTCACAAATACATACTTCTCTACCAGAAATAATCATATACATACTTATGATACATGAGATATCCATAAATCATAGAAAACATAAATAGAGATAAAGGGTATCTTGGGGCATTAAATACATAATTTTTTTAACCCTCACAACTACCTTATGATTTGTAACCTTCACGGTTACCATATAATGTAACCCTTAGAGATACATTACGGTGTAAATATGTCACTTACACATGGAGTAACCATATGGATGACCTCCAACACACACATAACCAATTAATTGGAGGGAAATATAGGTACAAAACATCATAATATAAAATCACTAGGAACCATAACATAATAATCAAACAATAATACTTTCATAAAAACCTTGACATTGAATTATGTAAATCTAGATGTTTACAATAAGATTTTATAAGAAAAGTCCCTTACAAATAATATATAATTGATATGAGAATCAAATATAATGAAAGGAATATGTGCATAATCTATAAATAGACATAATATAACATAATATAAACAAAATTTATTACACAAAATAATCTTAGTTCCACATAATTAATGAAGTAGATGGTTAACCCGAAGAACGAAAATTGGGTTAAGAATTCCCCTCCCTCGGGTTTTTATTACTTAAATAATTATTAAACCTCTGGTATAATGATTAAAAAAGTGTTATTAATATATTATAGAAACATATTCATGTTTATAACACATTATAGGATCCTTTTATAACATCATTTCCCCCATTAATTGTTAACATTTTTTTTTTCTTGTTTTAGGTGCGTTCTTTACATGATTTCCACGACCAGTTCGTAATGGATTTCCTTTTAGAATGGAAGGAAAATAGAAAAATTGAAAATATATGGTAGTAATAACTTTCCATAATATTTAATTATTTCATAAATAATTTTGGTTATATGGTTTAAGGATGAATCATTAGACAAATAATTAGTTATATATGTTTTGATCATTTTTCCAGTTCTTAGATAATCATCAACTAGTTTCATTATATAACTTAATATTATGTATATATGTTAAATCCAGAACGAAAAAGAGGATATATAATAAAATTTACAATATGTTCCATACATTAAAATGGTATTATAACAAGTTTTTAAGTATGTAATTCAAATTTAAATGAAAACATAAGAAAATGAAAGAGGATTCTTACCTCTTGATCTCTTATCCTATAGATCTTTCATAAGGCCTCCGGTTTTGGACTTTTGGTTAGAACAATAGAAAATAGACATTGGGAAGAGGATTGGGAAGTGGATTTGGTTAAATTTAGTAAATTTTAAATGATTTATAAGTGAGAGAGGAAGTGGTGGGGGTGACGTTGTGTTTATAGTGGAGCGGATGGGTTCTCCATTATTTTAGTCATTATTTCAATATTTTTTCTGAAGACAATGAATCGTATTGATTCATGTGACCCAAAATAATAATAAGTGTATGTGAGATTGAACCATTTAAATTTAAATCATCAATTACTCATGAATGATGTTGAGATTCATTTATTTATCATTTTTCATAAATTATCGAATTTCGCTATTCAGTGAAAATTCATGTATTTCATATAATTCCCAAAAATTAACCCAATTTTTTTTTTGATTTTTTTAATTCAAAAATAAAATAAATTTTTTGAAAATAATTTTCTAAATATGATTAATTTAATTGTTAAATAAAATCACAAGTAATTCAAAAAATAACTATTTGAAAACAATAACTCATTTTAAATCTTGTTGAAAAAATAATCAAGATCTCATTATCTTATAACCTTGAGACAATAAAATAATAATATGTTTTACTATTCATATGTTTAATATCTATTCAAATTACTATTCATAAGGTTATGTTACTATCCATCAAAAAAAATTATTCTCATATCAGACTCCAAATAACATACTAATCACAACTGTAGATGTCCATTTTTTGAAATTCAAAAAACAGAAGAAAAAAATTATGTTTAATAGCTAGTTTATAACTATATCTTTAAAATAAAGTTCCATTATGTATAGATTTGATGTTTCGTTCATTAATATTTATTTTTAAAACCATTGGGGTTACATTCTCCCCACCTTCGGGAAATTGTGTCCTCACAATTTTATTTACTTATGAAACAAGTTAGGGTACCTTTACCTTATATCATTTTCTGATTCCCATGTCACTTCTTCAACAATGTGGTTTCTCCACAAACCCATTACCTAGCTAATTAACTAATTCCACAATATATTTACTCTTCAATCAAGAATTTTTAAATGGTTTCTCTTAATAAGAAAGGTTCAATTTCAACTGGAGAACTCATTGCCTCAAAAAATGAGATGAATGTGGAACATAAATTTTTAACATTGAAACATGAAAAACATTCTGTACTTCAGATAAATTTATAGGAAAAGAAACTCAGTATGTGACTGGTCCAACATTCTCTATGATTTCATATGGTCCAATGAACTGTGTACATATCATTCCTTTCTTACTAAAGATCATAACTCTTTTCCATTGTGATATTTTAAATAAACATGTTCACCAATCATAAAAGAGAAGTATTTCCTCCTATTATTTGCATAAATTTTCTGCCTACTTTGAGATATCCTAATGTGTTGAGGATCATATTAACTCTCTTAGCCACATCCTCTACTAAATCTGGTCCCATCAACTTTTTTTCCTTGACTTTATCCCAAAAATCTAGAGTTCTACATCTATTCCCATATAATGCCTTAAAAGGTTCCATCTATATACTGGAATGAAAAATATTATTATAAAAAAACATTAATAATGAAATATGATGATCCCAACTTCCCTGGTAGTCTATTGAACTAGATCAAAACATATCCTCCAATGTATGAATTGTTCTCTCAGTCATTGAATCAAATTGAGAAAGAAAAGAAGTGATAATATATAATTATGTGCCCAACAAATTCTGAAGGCCATTCCAAATGTTAGTCATCCAATCAATAATAACCCAAATCATATTATTAACTTGAGAGGTAATTGGTAGTCCAACCATGAATTCCATGTATATCTTTTCACATTTCCACTATGGCACTAGAAAAGGATGAAGCATCCACCTCAGTAATTATCACTCTACTTTAACCTATTGACCTGTATTTATTTCATGGTAAAATATACAATATCTATTTTCATTATATCCCACCAGTATTACTTTTAAAGGCCACAATACATCATTGTGCTACTATTACGAACTGAAAATGGAAATCTATAAGATTCTCACAATAACTCTTTCTTTAGTTATGGTCCACAAAGTACACATAATAATTTTCTAAACATAAAAACACAATATTTATCAATATTAAATTATAGAAAATTACCCATTTGAACCAATTCTACCTTTTTCTGTAACTCACCATCTTCCTTATATGATTTCATAATTATATATGATATGGATGAATGCACAGAAACCTAAAAAAATAAAGGAATTTTCTGCACTAGAAACATCTAATCCCGAATTCATCAAATCCGTAATCAGTGGGTCATGTTATAATCATTACATTACTAATGATGCATGATGTTTTTATCTCTTGGAATCCAATAATTTGTTTTATTTTCCCAGGTGGAAATAGATTGTAAAATCATCATCCTTTATCAATTCAATCCATATTATCTACCTCTTCTTTAATTCCTTTTAAGTTAATATATAATTCAAAATATTATAGATGACATATTTTTCACATTTGACTCGGTATAAATGATGCCTCAAAATTTTCCATGAAAAAACATTAACAAATAATTCCACATAATTTGTAGCATAATTTAACTAATAAAGATTTAGTTTACCTGAATCATAATAAATTACCTAATCATTCTACATCAGAATATAAAAAATTCCCTTCAATGAAGCATCCCGGTAGACGAAAACACCCCATTTCTAGAAGGAAGATCCAAAATAGAAGCATTCACCAATCTTGTATTTAGTTCCTGAAAACAAACATCACATTCATCTATCTAAACTAAATTAACACATTTTCATCGAAACTTAGTCAGCAGGAGAGATAACCGTGTAATGTTTTTAAAAAAAAAGTCGGTAAAAACATACTAATCCAAAAAACCTAAGATTCTCTATAACATTTATTGGTCTTTGAAATTCATCAACACCCTTTGTTTTGGAGGGATCAACTGTAATTCCATCTTTATTTACAATATTCTTAATAAAAAACCTGTTGCAAAAAAAATTCACAGTTTTTGAATTCTCCATACATTTGTTTTCATTTATGGTTTTCAAAACAACACTTAGATGTTTTTCATGATCCTATTTACTTTTAGAATATAAAATAATTTCATCAATAAATACAACCAAAAACTTATCCATGAACTTATGAAATATGCTATTCATAAGATCCAGTAATACTATGGTTTCATTAGGTAACCAAAAATGGCATGAAAACAAATTTATCATTCCCATATCTAGTAATAAGCATAGTTTTTGGGATGTCTTCATCCTTTACATTAAAATAATTGTATCCAAACCTTAGGTCAACCATTGAAAAATATAGTGCTCCCTAGAGCTGTTCGAAAAAATCATCGATATTATGCAAAGGATACCTGTTTTTAAAAATGATTTTATTTAAGGATGTATAATCAATCAAAAGTCTCATTTAAACATATTTATTTTTAACAAACAAGACATGATCACCCCATTGCGAAGTTCTTGGATGAATGAATAATTTATCATGAATCTCTTGCAACTGATTTTTCTATTCAGGATTTCCTATTTGAGCCATTCAATACGGGGGTTTGGAAATTGGATTATTATCAGGAACTAAAACAATTGTGAACTCAACTTCTTGATCCAGTATAATGTCATGAATCATCCTACTTGGGGCCATTCCATGACTAACCCAAGCCTTCCACCCAATGGATAGGGGCTAGAAAGTTGCACTAAAGGCATTACCCCACGAGTCAGAGGCATTTTAATGAGTGCTTTTATACATGAACAAACACACAACCATATAAACAATAGCTGGAAAAGAAACAAAATGCATGCCACTAGACAACCATTGAGTAATGGTACAAGTTATAAGTCAAATGGGCCAGAATACAAACCCAATAAAGGTCAAACTGAAAATAGGAAAGAATGAAAGATCTCTATAAGACGTCTGCAGAAGGTCCCACCTAAAGGTTAGGAAATGAGTAGTTATCAAAAGTGGTGGAAGTACATCCTGCCTATCATATCTCACTAGGCACCATCTGGTCCTAGGCCGCCAAGGTCTTTTTCAAAGCACATGTCATCTAAACCAGACACAACATGTGCAAGTGAAGCCCATGCAGGCATGAGTAAAACAATACTCAGTAGGGGACTCCTAAACCACATAGATAAATCACAAAAGCAAAACCATGAATAAATGAATAGTAATATATACTCAATTATATGCATATACATATACCATGAAAATCGATATATACTTGTCTCAACCACTAAGAAACATGTGGTCCCAAACTCATAGCCAACATCATGATTCTTACCAAAGGATCATGTCGTAACACACAAACTAGGAGACCACATTCCATGAGCTCAACCATCTATGGTGTCACTCGTCCAAGAGATAAACTCCATCGGGAAAATTCTACTTGGTCCGTATCTAGTGCTCAACACTAGAGGTCTAGTCATCATATTCTTTCACCCAACACTAGTTTAAAGAAACCCAATTGAAGAGGCCATCCCATCGCCACTGCACAATGTTGAAGGATCAGTACTACAGACTATCTTATGATATCCCAGTCAATTTTGTAAGGAGTGTTCCACAAATAAGTCTCATCAAGAGATAAAGTTCTCATACGTAGGTTTAAATCTCTTCATGTGTAGGGCTCGCTACTCATGGTTGTTTTTTACAGTCGAGGGAGCTCCGAATCCATTGGAGAACCCACTCCATGTCTGTACTTTCAGATTAATGAGTACTACTCCATAAGTGAGGACCCACACCCTCATTTCAATAGGTGTGTACTAATCATGAAGGACCTGTAAACTATTGCAACAGCGGAGTATGACTTTGTTTATCAAGGACCTACACTCTACACTGTAGGGAACTACTAATCCGTGACTAGAGGACCCACACCCTGATACTAGGGGAGTACTGACTATGTCAGTTTATTTGCTATGGGGGACCAACACCCATGTACGTTAGGGGAGTAATAAACCCATGAAAGAGGACCCACTCCCTAGCATGATAGGGGAGTACCGACTCATACAAAACAATGCATAAGGAGGACCCTCACCCTAGTATACTATGGGAGTAATGACTATAATGTTAGGGAACCTGCCCACTGGTCCCACAAAAGAGTATATACTCTTCCATTATAAACATATTTGAAAAATTGCATCCTTGTCCTTAAGGGGAGTGCCACCCCTGCAGGAAACTACCTGATAGAAACTAACCCAAAATCATGACTTGGGGAGTCCCATATCTTCCTAATCATATCCATAAAAAGTACCTACACCCTATGTCATCAAGGGAGTAATCCTCCGACCATCTCTTCAAGAGAACTACTATGACTCTGCTCAATGTATGCTTGTATCAGGAGGGCATACTCTTTAAATCAACTGGTCATCTTCCATATTCCTCAAAAGATAGTTATATTATCTCAAAAGATTGTATCCTATCAAGGGTCCCAATGACGTAGATAACTCATCAAATAGACACACTATTTGAATGTTTTTGATGTTTTAGCGAAACATGGGCTAATTGGGTTCGGGTCCGGGCCGACATGGTTAGGCTAACCAGTCTCGACCTAGCCAATTGGGCCTAGACCAACTCCTCCATCCCAGACATGGTAGATCTGCATCCCTCTATAACCACACAACTCCTGCTAGCGCTTCCTCCTGGTCAAATAGTACGCTCATGTGGAGTGGGTTTTTGGCGTGACCCGTGACTTTCTATGAGTCCAGTTCACACCGTTTATAGAGCCGCAGGATCCCAAAATTCTAGGTCACACCATAGTTAGAATCATGGATCCTCCACATGGGAATCCCTATTATGCATCTTCTGCTTCTTTCTTTATCACGACGGGCCACCCCTCTATCCAACACGCGGCCACTACTACCGTGTGTAGAGACCGTCACTGCGTGTCTCCCCCATATCCACGTGCTGATGCTGCTGGCACCGACATGCCAACATAACATCCATAGACAACTGGGCATGATCCTAAGTACCATTATTCAATATGATGGGTGTTCTGGAGCCCTTGGGCCATGTTTTTCATTTCTTGGTTTTCAAATCTCTATTGCGATCCCTTTCACCAGAAATCGTTCGATCCGTGGTATCTCTTGCACCACCTCATTCTATCTGTCATCATCGTTGTCACATATCTATCATGTCATATCCATTCCAAATCCTAGATGATAGATCATTTCACCAAGAACAATTGTTCAATGACCATAATTTTGTCAACCAATGAAGAATGCAAAGATCACCTGGTAAAATAGGAGATGAAATCCACATTATCCAATGTGAGGAACGAACCTTCACCATTGTTCGTCATGGCAGTGATCTGCTCCCATTAGAAGGATTAAACTTGGAAAATAAAATATAATAAAAACATGAATGGTTTAATTCCCTAACGGTAAACCTGGTAGAAATCCCTCTCCAAAAAACAAACATTCCATGGGTCAACCTATTTGTAGGATGATCCGTGTTTTTCACTCAAAACCAAGAACAGGGAAAAACGACATTAAACAACAACTATTACCTAGTGAAGGTCTATTCATGGGAAGGATCCATCATTGATGGAAATATTTCCACAATGTTACTTGATTTTTTGTAGCGGTTGAGATCTCACGAAGAGGAGGAGGGATGCTCAAGGTTTTTGGTGATCATCATTCGTCGTTCATCAACGGTGATCCTCGAGAGGTACAAAGGGTTTCTCCCAACATGCCAATGATGCACCCCAAGTCAAAACATTAATGGTGGAAATTCCTTTCTATTTCCACTGTGTTGCATCGTCATTGCGCTATTTCATTTGTGAAACATCATTATCAATTTCTCTACGTTAAAAATACTTTTTCCTAAAAAAAATTGAATATGCAAAACAAAACAAAACATCAAGTTAATTTTATTTTAAAATTCATTAAATAGTCTGAAAAATTATTATTTTTGGTCGACTCATGCTGGTCAAGGTTAAGCCCAATTATAGGTAATGTCATCATTCTGGATACAATTTCACCCTCATATTTTCAATCTGGAAAACTATTTAAGAGTTTTCAAAAACCACACATGCACACCATTTTAATTTACTTAAAAAAATTTCAAAAACTGTCTTTCACCCTTAACCCATGCTGATTAAGGTTAACCTCTGCCTAAGGTAAAAAGTGCTCATGAGTTCAACAGTACTCTCAGATTTCCAATCTGAGTTACCATTTAGGAGTTATAAGGATTTGAAAATAAAATAAATGTGACTTAATTATTTTATTTACAGCCAAACACTATCTTCCACTATTGGCCCACACCGGCAAACGGTAGGCCATTTCATGGTGAAATAAGATGCTTTGAGATCAACAGTGACCTTGGATTTTTGATGTGGGAAGTAATTTAAATGAAAAAAAAAATCTCCATTGATTAATTAATAAACTTTAAAAAATGATCGAAAATCCATTTTGGCCACTCTAGGCCTCAGAATGACGTTCCATCATAGAGCCAGGTCTTGAAATAATCCCATTTAATTTAAAAAATTCCATTGAATTTAGGGACGTTATTTATAACACAAGGTACATGATTTGGAAAAAAATCAAGAGATTCATTTACCACAAGCACATCATTAATCTGAACAATTCACTTGTATTCAACAATATGAGAAATTTAACTTTGATTTCCATCTTTAAATAATTTCTCAGCTTCTTGATTTGTTATCAACTATATGGGTTCATTATAGTATTCAAAATAAAATAAATTATGAAAAAAAAACTTCTTTAACTGTAAAATAAATATTAACTTGATAAATATAAAGCTAATCCGTACCCAGATTGACATCAAAGTTTACTAAGGAAGAAACAACAAGGTTTTCTAATAAATTATTTTTATAGATAACAATAGGAAGATTATTATAATTCTTATTTTATATAATGTTTCCCTTATGATATAACAATAATTTACAGTCTCATTTGTTGAGGTGATATTTATACCTTACTAGAAAATTTCATAGAAGTAATGGAGTGTGTAGACCCCATATCAAATAAGACGTTAGAAAAATTGGAGAAAACAAAAAAATTACCTGATACTGCTTAATTGGATGGCCTGACATTTACTGACATAGTCATAAAAGATATCACAAAAAAAATTTCTTATAGTATTCCTTCTTTGCATCATTCATATTTATCTTCGGGTATGAATTTTCATAATGACCCATCCCACCACATTTAAAACACATTATAATTTTCTTATCTGGATTATTCTTCAGATCATTAAAATTAAAACCTTGGCCCTTATGTCCAAACTTACCACATAAAAAATAATTCCCGATTTCAGTATGGCATTCCCCAGGGTGATCTTTACCACACATTACACAAAATAGAAATGAAACATTCTTACCCTTATGTTTTATTGATTGATTCAAATAAATAAAATTTAATATATACCTCTTTTTTTGTTTGTTTTCATGGTACACATGGTCATTAGAATATTCCATATATACCCTCTCCACACGTTGTAAAATTTTATTACAACTTTTGTACTACTTAGAAGCCAATTCCCTTTTATATCTTTTCTTAATTCCTGAGTAAAATGGATTGATTATTCTATCAAGATCCAGAATAATTTTTGGAGAGTGCCTTGAAAGTTGGTTGAAGTTTATATTATACACAACCACTGAATATTCCTCATTTTCCCTTATTTCAAGGAATTCATTATCTATATCATGTTAAACTGACGTAGGAACATATTTTCTAGGAAATGAATTTTAAATTCATCCCACTCTAAGGCTCAATATCGTCTCTATCCCAGATCGTCTTTACCAATGATCACCACTGAACAAATTCACGTAAGAAATAATACATGGAATGATTACATTTTGATTTTATGAACATCCCCTAATATCAAATATTTATTCAAGGGATTTAATCTATCATTCACTCGCTACTAGGTTAGAAGATACACTAAAAGATTTAATCATGAAATGTTCTAATATCATCATGTACCTTTATGATATCTCTATTTTTTCTCATTCATAGATTCCACGTCCATTTATTTTCTATGTCATCTGAGACATTATTGTCAAAAACTACTCAGTTCCAATTCCCTCCATTCCTGGTTGCGGATTCTGAAAGATTTTAGACTCTTGGTTCCTTCCAATTTCATTATCCATATTACTTCTTTTGAAATCTACTATGAATAAATATATCATAGATAAAGAAACATGGTAATCATTAAATTCTATATCATTTTAGAATAATCATGAGGTAAAAATCATTTATGGTGTTATATTAATGTCATACTGACACCCAAAGTTATTTAAAATGTGCTCTAATACCAACTATAATGACCTCATCATAAACATTACATAATCTAATTAATTATACAACATTACACTTCTTTACAATCCCAATAATATTTTCGGTTTGTAGTTTCAGAAACATAGGACATAAATCATACATGTCAACCCAAAATCATATAATGTAGGAATAACTAAAATAGTATCCATTTTATTCATAATCCAATAGTTTTTATAAAAAATGATATCATTTAATGAAAAGTATTCACAATAATAATCTTGGATTCTCATATTCTCTTAACCACCCATAATCCCTGTGGAAACTATTTTAAGAATTGGGAAGAGCCGAAAAGATCAGTAACACTACTGGAAAATGGACTTATCCCCACGGTTTTGGGAAAAATCATGGGGATAAGTAACCCTATACCCACGGTTTTTGAAAATCGTGGGAATATAAAATGTATCAGGACCTATTCCCACGATTTTGGAAAACCGTGGGGATAAGGGGCCTATACCAATGGTTTTCCAAAATCATGGGTATAAGTCCTGAAAAGCTTCCAATGCCAATGGTTTTTGGAAAACATGGGGATAGGTCTTGGATAATAAAACGTATACCCAAAGTTATGAAAAATTGCGGGTATAGGTTTCCTATGTGTACGCGAGAATTTTTTTCCCGTGATGAGGAAATTTTTTTCCCATGATGAGGAATTTTTTTCTCGGGTGTCCTATTCCCACGGTTCATCCCTCTATACCCATGGTTTATATAACTATATTTAACTATATATATATATATACACATAGGTGATGTTAGAGAAGTGGTATGATGCGGTGTTTGCAGCGTAGAGGCTGCGGGATCAAAACCCGCTACCAATATTCTTTTAGGATTTAGGCCCACAGTTTTAAACCATGGGTAAAAGACTTTGACAATGTGGAAATTGTGTATGATTCTTTTTCACGGTGCAGAACAGCTATACCCAATGTTTCAGAAAAATGTGGGTATAGGCTGGGGACTTATACTGATGCCACCAACAACCACGGTTTCGAAAACCGTGGTAATAGGCTAAACACACAGTTTTGGGGGTTATACCCACAGTTTTGAACTGTGGGTATATGCCATTTCTTCAGTAGTGTAAGGGATATAAAAAGATGGAGGAAAAATCCTTTTTTCATGGATACTTATATACATGTGTAATCATTTTCACAAATACAAACTTATCACCCATAAAGAATCATATACTTACTTCTGAGACATGAGATTTCCATAAATCATAGAAAACATAAATTAAGAATAAGGGTATATTGGGGAATTAATTACTTAATATTTTGACCCTCATGACTACCTTATGATCTGTAACCATCAAAAATACCTTACAATGTTACCCTCATGACAACCTTATAGTGTAACCCTTGAAGATACAGTTGGTGAAACCTTACAACCAACCTCCAATTAATAGATACCCAATTAATTGGAAAGAGATATAGGTCCCAACCTTAATCATAAACAATGATTGAGAACCATAAAATATTTATCAATCAAGAATTATTGCATAAAATCATTCACTCTAGATTTTTTTAAATCTAGAAGTTTAGAAATAAGATTTTTTTAGAAAAGTCCCATACAAATAACATATAATTGATATGAGAATCAAATATAATGAAACAAATATGTGTATAAACTAAAAATTAACACAATATAACATAATATACACATAATTATTTACAAAAAATTCATAGTACCACATAATTATTGAAGTATAATGTTATCCCAAAGAATTGAAATTGGGTTAAGAAATCTCTTACCTTGAGTTTGTATTACATAAAACATGTTTAAAATTACTATATAATTGTCAAAATAATTTATTTATATCTTAATGAAATATATTAATGTTTATAACACCTATATGGTCATTTTATTCCATCATTTTCCCTTTTAATTGTTAATATTTTATTCTTTTCATTTTTTTATATGCATTTTCACATGATTTTCGTGGTCGGTTTGTAAATGATTACCTTTTCAAAAGGAAGAAAAATACTAGAATAGAAATAAATGGTATTAATATGTTTTTGGAATATTTAATTTTTCTATAAATCATTTTTTATATGGTATGAGGATTAATAATTATACAAATCATTAATGATATCTGTTTAGATCATTTTGGCGGTTCTTCGATAATCATGAACTAGTTTTGTTATATAACATAATATTATGTATATACGATTACTCCAGAAAGTACAACACGATATATCATACAATTTAAATTCTATTTCAAACAATAAAATATTTTTATAACCAGTTTTTAAGGAATTAAATTAATTTTAAATTAAAGCACAATAAAATTAAAGTGGATTATTACCTCTTGATCTTTTCTCCTCAATATCCTCTTTAAGGCCTTTGTTTGTGGCCTTTTTGTGAGACTAGTAGTTCTTGGATGTGGTAAGGATCATTAAGAAGTTGTTTTTTTTATTTAGAAAATAGGAAAAGCTTGAGTGGTGAGATAGGAAGAGGGGGGGGGGGGGTGGAGTGATGGTGGTATTTATAGGGGAGGAGAGGAAGAGTTTTCTAATTTTTATTCATTATTTTAATATTTTTCTCTATACAATGGATATTACTGATTAATGTGACCCTAAATAGTAATAAGTGAATGTGAGTTTGATTCGGTGACCATTTACATCATCCGTGACTCAATGATGATATAGAAATTAATTTATTCCTTATTTTTCATAAATTAAAGAATTTTACTATCCACCAAAGATTAATGTAATTTACAAAAAATCCAAAAAACTATGCCGAGCATTTTCAACCTATAGAATTAAAAAATTAACACCATTTTTCTAAAATAATTTCTAAATATGAATAACTTTTTTTAAAAAAAATCACAATTTATTTGAAAAATAGCAATTTGAAAACTATATCTCATTTTATATCACCTTGAAAAAGTTATCAAATTCTCATTAAATTATAACATTAAGAAAATATAATAATAATATGTTTTACTATTCATAAGGGTAATATTAATATTCATATGTGTATGTTACTGTTCACAAAAAAATTTGGTTCTATCAGACTCCCACTAACATACTGATCATAACCATAGATATCTATTTTTTTTAAATTCAAAACATAAAAGAAACAAAATTATGTTTAACAACCATTTTATAACAATCTTCATAAAAAAATAGATTCATTATTTAATGATTGAGTGTTTGCTGCACTTCAATTTATTTTTAAAGCATTGGGGTGTCACAGATGGAGAGGTCTCAAATAGATATTGAAATACCCTATATTTATTTTATTTATTATATATTTGTTTTAATATTGAAAGCATTCTAGTTTGGGAGATGTTATTTATATACATTTTATTAAATTTTTAGATTCCAAATTTAATATAAACACGTATTCATTATCTTTTTATTATTATTTTTTATCCTTCTCAATGACCTCGTACAGAGGGTATAGTCTCCTTACAATCTGATTTAGATTCTTAGTACTTGTTGGAAACCTCATGCATTCAAGGAGGTGTGCATGAGAGAACATTTTTTTCTAGCTTAGATAAGGAGTTTTGGTCCAATATGTCACAAAATAAATGAAGTGTAAATGATTATAGGACTGGGACTGTTATTTTTTGAGGCTATGCAAGAGGGATTGGGTGTCTATAATATAGGCACTGATGGTGAATTAGGCATAAAAGACCCAAAATATTCCATCTTCAATGTGTTTGGAGGAGGAACACGTAATTTAGGTGGACTGGTGAAGGAGATGAATAATTACATAGGATTCAACAAAAAAATTTATAGATGGTGTTTTTTTAAGGACCATATGATGTGTAGTCCACCTAACTTTGGTGGATATGGTTTTAGGGAAGATAAGGATCACAAGTCGTGTGGACTGGCCCATACACCTTGTTACCCTCCTCAAGAGGCTAGGATACATGAAAATTTTAAATAGAAAAACCCCATGAATGAGTACATGAAGCACAATATGAGAGTACATGATAATTCCAAATTCTATAAAAATAAGTCCCAATAATAGGGCCCAACTCAGTACATATCCTCGTACATGGTCATAGACTGATGTAAAACGGAACGACCAAGAACACACAGCAAGGCCTTGGGTGACCGGGAAACACCATGTAGTATACTTAAATTCCATTTTACTATAAATGGATATCCAATCCATGTTATATAAAGGAAAAAATTACACATCCATGTGAGGTCACATTTTTTATGACTCCTGGTACTCTCTGTATGCTTTTAATCTGGAATTGAACCCCACATATCACTTTATTTTGGATGTGAGTTCTATCGACTGAGTAGCATATTATGATAATTATTCCATTTTGCATTTGATGGTATATTTTATAGTTGATGTTGGGAAATATAAAGAGGTTTTGAGAGAATTATTCT
Organism: Viscum album; assembly: GCA_963277665.1. Classification (NCBI taxonomy): domain Eukaryota; kingdom Viridiplantae; phylum Streptophyta; class Magnoliopsida; order Santalales; family Viscaceae; genus Viscum; species Viscum album. The sequence goes on along the minus strand of OY728123.1, from coordinate 1,868,063,807 downwards.
TCTTCAAGGACCAATAGACTAGTAGTAATGATTAAGAAGGATCATCAGAAAAAAAGCTAGGTTTTGTAACCCCCCTGTTGTAATAGGGTGTGGGTCTCCCATAATCATTGCACTAGATGAGTGAAACCCCCATATGTCAATAAGGAATTAGATTTATACAATTTTATTTTTCCTAATGTAGAACAAGGGCATAATACCTATACCTTATAAGCGGAACCCCTATCTTGATATCGAAGGGGTCCTCAATTCTTGGAACAGAACCCAACAGATGCATTAGGTCATAGATCCTGAATTAAAGATTGCACCACTACAGATATGGATCTTTTTCAGGGTACATGTAATGACCCAGTTATTTTGAATAATAATTTTTTCTTGAATATGTATGGTATATTATTTGGTACTCAACAAAACTATATACCATTATTAATGATGTTAGTATAATTGAAATAAGATCATTGGGTTTCAACTGTTTTATGACCGTTGGTCATTATGAATGTTGGAAATTATAATCTTAACGTCAATATTAGTAATTATAAAATGAAATTATAATGGTTATTATTTCAGAATGAAGAGTTTATTCCCTCATCTAGTAGACTCGGGCCATACGAAGCCCAATTGTTAGAGCTTGGGAAGGAGGTGGCGTCACTAGGCTTCTATCTGGATGAAGACAAAAAAAATCAACACGTTAACCATGAACAGAATCATTTAAGGGAGAAGATCTAGTTGATAGAAATCAAAACATAGAAAATGTTGTCTTAGACACCTCAAGATTCTATCACCATTTCACACCGTACTCTTAGGTCATATGCATGAGTTATAAGTGGTTATGTGTCGAGGCCTTAGTTACTTAGTGTAATCTCTTAGTATAAATAAAGGTTTTATGACATCATCCATGTTTTAATAATAAGTTTTCTCAATTAGGTATATTTTTAATTAATAACAATTTAATAAATTGTTTTTTGAAGTAAAAATTATACATTTCATAGATTTGTCATACAAAGAGACTTGTTATGGTAAACGAAATATCATTTTTGAATTTCAGATGTCAATATTTACGTAGACTGAATTTTTAGAAGTTTTCTAAGAAGTTTCAATTTTATGAATAATATTTTATAGATAGTATTTTATTAATGAATATTTTTTTTTTATGAATAGTAAAAAAATATTACATTATTAAACAACTTATCCTATGAAAAGATTTTCAAAAATCAGACATACATGGTTGTAATCAAGGTGAAAAAATGTGGTTCAAGAAGAAAAAAATAATTTTATGTTGAATAGTAACTTTACCCTTTAGAATAGTAATTTAACCCTTATTAATTTTAATTTTAACAATGGAATTGTTGTATTACCTAAGGACATATAAATATGTTTTAGTCATCTTATGTGGTAATTTGATATAATTTTATCATAGTGAAAATAAATAAATGTTTTACAAATTTTTAGTTAAGAAATATTATTTTATTTATTTAATTTAACATAAAATGAATTAATTTTTTAAATGGATCTCAAATTTAAAATATAGATGTTGAAAAATGGTTTGGGTTATTTTTTTGGATTTTTCTAAAACATTTGAATTTTTGGTGAATAGTAAATATATAGTTTTGGGTTTTCAG